>JAPVLO010000065.1:5410000-8115000 GCA_027257055.1 Cephalopachus bancanus
TCGACTCCATTGACTCCCCTGGCAAAGGTAATAAGGACCTGGAACATTTGATTTTTGCTTGCAAAGTGATACATCTGTAGTATTCCAAAGAGAGGCGAAGAAAAGTAGAGGCTCTCAGATTTCTCTCTTTGTTCATTTCTCCTTCCTGTTGAATGTTGGGAGGGGTTGACCAGCCCCCAGGGATTAAGTCATTCAAAGTGGTCAGTAATTTCCATAATAGGATTCAGCGATCAGATTCAAAAGCAAAGAACAACTAATAGGAAAGGATCAGAAGGATGAATGGCTCTTAAAGAGTAGGCTGTGTGTGTTGAAAAATAGAGCATTCTCGAAGAGAGCATTTGGTGAGCCCTCAAGACATATACACATACCAGATATTGCTTAAAGGCGAGGAAGTCTTGATGTCTTAATGTCTTGATGAAATGATTTCTGTTCTAATCACGGGGTACAAGATTGAAAGGACAACAAAGACATTTTGAAAGGGAGAAAAATGAAATTGGGAAAAAAAAACAAGCATTCAGCTGTTGGAACACACTTTTGGAAGAGTGAATGTAGCTCTGAGTATAGGCAGTAAGAAAGAAACGGGGCGGATTCATTGCTGAGCTTGGTATTTAATGAATCGCTGATGTGTAGAGCCGTGTCTACCCTATTTTCTGAAAAATGTATTAGCCTACCTTTTATGGAGGAAAAACCAAATAAGAGATTTGAGCTAAAATTTTATCTCCCTTCTCTATGGTATACGTTATTCCATCTGACAATTTTTCCTTGTCCTCTTGAGCATATTCCTACATGTATTATATTTTAGGTCGTGATGAAATGGCATGAATGTGTCTAGTCTGGAAGGTAAAAATAGGCTATGGGGTCAGATCTAGTTTTGACTCTCTGTTTGTTGCTTATTAAACTTTGTGATGTCTGTTAAGTCACTTACACTTTATTTAAATAAATAAAGTGTAAGCTTATTTACACCGCAGCCCTCAACCTGCTGGGCTCCAGCGATCTTTCTGCCTCGGCCTTCCAAGTGGTCAGAACGACCACACACGGCTAAATTCACTTTTGAGCCTCATGTCCCTAATCTGTAAAATGAGAGATATAAAGCGTAGCTTGGGAGGATTCAAATAATATGAGCATACACATACACGTGCATGTATACACATACATGTGAAAATGTGTGTGTATGCATGTGTGGAGAAATAATAAAACATTAAAAAACTTGTGTTTCTGAAACAGTTTTAGATTTAAAATGTGTCCATGCTCGTGTGTGTACCTATACAAGAAATAAAACATTTGAAAAGAATTAAAAGGGGATATTAATAAGTATTACCCCCATGGACTTATTATGAAATTAAACAGGATACTATGCAGAAAGCACTGAGCAACAAACGCATGTTAGTATTACTTCATTATTGATGGTATTCAAAACTGAAAGCACCATCTCTGCACCATTTCTCTTTCCCTCTCCAGAAGGCACTGTGCTGGTGAATTTGATCCACAGCCTTCCAGTCCACGTGGAAGTTACTAACATCAGTGAGCTTATTCATGATGCATGTGTCCATGCACTCACATGCATTGTACTTTAAATTTACATAAAGAAAATAATATTACTTTCTGTAGCTTGTTTTTCACTGAATGTAGTTTTTGAAAATCATCCATTTGGATACTATGGCTCTAGTTTATTTGTGTGTGTGTGTGTGTGTGTGTGTGTGTGTGTGTGTGTGTGTGTGTGTGTGTGTGTTATGCATTATTTTGCCTTATAATAATCCCGTATTTCATCTACCTTATTCCTTTCACTGAACTTTTAAGTCATTGCTAACTTGGGGCAATTATAAACAGAGCTATCTTGAATATTTTCATGCATGTGCCATTTTGCACACAGCTCAGAGTTTTGGTTTTTTGGTGTTTGGTGCTTTATTTATTTTTTTAAATAAACTATATATCTAGAAATGGACCCTCTGGGTTATAAGGCAAGCACACTTTTAATTTTGCTAGATATCACCACGTTCTTTCCAGGAAATGTTCCAATTCATCCTTAAGAAGTTTATGAAAATTTCTGTTTACCTACCTTTCTGATCATAAGTGGTAGTCACGCATTTCATAATTTTTGCATTTTTACATGTGACGCTTTATTTTAGTTCGATTTCCATTTCCCTGATTACCAATGAAGCTAAATATCTTTTCATGTTCTTTGAATATTTGAGCTCGCTGTTTTTTGAAATGTTTTTGTATTTTTATGAGTGCTTTAACAGTTTTAAAAATTTGTCTTAATTTTCTTCCTGAGCTATTTACGACTTTCTTATTGACTTAATGGTTTCTATACAGAATCTAATATCTTATTGGTTGTGTATTATGGTTTAACTTTGTTTATGATGTTAGTAGTTACACTGCCTTTTTTAAAACTATGGAATAGCCACATTTATTAGCCTCTTATTGTATAAAAACTTTATAAGCTTTAAGACTGAACTTGAAACTTTTAGAACAGTTGTATACAATTCCAATGGTTCTAAGAATTTACCATGTATAGCAATTATTTGAAGAACATGTTAAAAGTACAGAACCTCTGGTCTTTGTTCTTTTGAAGATATAGAAGTTTTAAGGTGGTTACAAGCACAGAAAGTCATACAAGGTGATCTGCAAACAATCTTGGGGAAATACTGTGGGGCGCCATATTGGAATCACACTTGGTCTGATGATCAAAAGACTTCCCTCCACTAAATCCTTATCCTTTATTTATTTATGTATTTTTTTAAAAATATCTTGGGTTGGGCTTCCTTACTTGAAGAAGCTATGAATCTGAGGAAATGCATGGAAATAATATGCAGAATCACATTGAGGAATTATTGTCCTTTTTCAATCCTTCCCATCATTCCTAAAACAAGGTGATATGTGAAGTCTCACCAGCCCAATACCCTCAGTGGAAGTAACTCAATGTTGCAACAAGAAATACGAGCAACGAAAATTTTTTTTAGAACCTTGCTAAGGTATATGTTCATTATTTTATTTGTGTCTCCTAGTAACTTTTTAAAAACAATTTATCTAAACAGCTATTGTATGTTGAAAATAAGTAGAGAATAGAGTATTTAAGACAATAGATTTTTAATGGAAACAATGTAAGAAATAAAGAAAAATTGAAGAACATTATGAAAATTTGGAGCATCAGGAAAAATAGCTTTTCTAACTTAAAGGAATTTTAGAGAGTTTGAACTTAGGCATTTTTCTTGTTCGCAGCCAGATTTATTTCCCATTTGTATTTATGTGCAATATCAAATGTTTTAATGTTGTGGATTTGTCCTGAATGCCATTAATAAAATGGCTTCCTGTCTTAGCTAAGGTAAGCTATTCACCCAATTTAGGAAATAACTGATCCATGTTTTCAGACAAAGCCCTTTTGTTTAAAGAACTTTAAGATTAGAATGACAACCAAGGGACATTTGACCCAAATCCCAGAAAGCCCTGAGAATGGCTTTTCTCTGTTTAGCGCATTGCTACAGTCGAAAACATTAAAACAGAAGAGAAATGTCCAGGAGAAAATCTCCCTCTTACCTAGCAGAAGTAGTAGAACTGACATATTCTTTCCAAAAGGCTTTGTTTATACCCCTCGGAGGAATAGGTGGATTCTAGTTAGGTGTTTTGGTCAGTTTCTCAGGAAGTTGAATCAGGTCGCAAATCTTTAGGAAGTGTTGAAAACTGAGTCATTTCAGATGTGCAAATCCTGTTGCAACAAACAGCACACATTTGCTTATTTTGGACAGTTATAGAAAGAAAAAATTAGACCTGAATGGAATATCAAAATCAAAATAGCAGAGTGAAATGGATGAAAAAAAACAGGGAAAAATCTCTTTCTGCACTTTTAACGTTGTCGTCCTGTGATACCTTACACATTCCAGCCCTTCCCCTTTTTCTCCCACTCTTATTCATTCAGGAATCAGAAAGGAAGTTTAGGATCCCATATGAACTCAGTGAATAAATTATACAGAAAGTGTACCTTAAAACTCTAGGATAAATGTTATCTTTATACTGAGAACGGTAAAAAAAAAATTAAAAATGAACAATGTTTAAAGCTATGCTACCTATTTTTGCTAATCCCAAGTGGATGTTTAAGATAATAGAGATAGATATTAGCAAAGTCAGTGAGATTCAAATGAGTAAATGAAAGGAGACTTTCAAATGAACAATTCAACTATAGCCTGTTTCATAGACTTTTGAAGGCCTAAAAATTACATGCAAAGGTTTCAGAAGAGCCTTTATAAAACATTCAATTTTTGCTTAATAACTCATTGATTGATAGAACATTTTTCCAGTGATTTTTTTTCCATGAATACCAAGAGCCAGGGTGTGCAACAAAGACTAAAATTTATGGGATGTGACTGCACTCTGGCCAGCTCAGACCAAAACACGACAAACGGACACATGCCTCACCTTGCTTCTGGACTTTGACAGTAAATATTTGACTGGTAGAGCCGGTGAAGACCTGAATAGTAAATATTTTACGAGGGGAAATAGGAACTCCTCTTTGCTCTGTCCTTCCCTCACATTAAACACACTAATTTATATTCACTGGGAACCATATAATTCACTATTTACCCTTGTCAATAATTGGTCATCATTTGAATCCTGCCTGAATCCTGTTTCTATTATAATAGAATATACTTTTTTTTTTCCTGACTGGGATATATCTAAAAATCATCAAATGAAACATACGGCAGTTAACAGAAGAGTCAGAAATATTAGATAATATGCAATGTACATGGATAGTCTATTCTCTGATAACTAAGGTATCAACAGACTCATCTTTTTTTTCTTTTCTCTGTCCCATCAAACTCCACTTTCTTTACGTGACATCCTAGGCTGCTGATTTTCTGCCTGCCCCGCTTTTAGGATACTTGGCACAGCCTTTTATCTTTTCCTCTGAGGGACAGCAGCTGGTTTTCATTATGTATCAGATTATGATACACACCAAAAAGAAAATGGTCAAAATGAACACAAAGAGAGCTCTGGTAATACTGTGGTTTGTTCCTGGGGGTGTCAAGGTGAAGAATCCATACTGTTCTGCAGGCCACCGTAAACTTAATCCATTTCCCCATATACATGAGTGAGATTTAGCAGTGTTTTCTTAAGAATTTTTGCTGCTCTTATTTACTGTGGGAGCGGCCCCTTGGTTTTCCTTTCTTCTTCCTTTGGTATAACACTAATGCATTTTATATGTCCTTTAATCTCAGTTCCAGTTCTGTCAATATTTGAGCTTATCTTAAAACGAAGAACTCCAAAGGAGAGTCAAAGAAAATAAAGTCTCACTCCGGAAGGCAAATAACAATTATTTCATTAAACATCCAAATCACAAAGCACTCCTTGGACCAGTTCTTGATGTAAATAAGAGGCCGTAGATTTTCCCAAATCTCTTCCCGTGTGATGAACGCTTAGAAGCCACAAGGTTTAAAACATGAGACTAGATTTCCAAAAATATATTGTAAGGCTCACAAATCCAGTGACAAGTAACAGTGAGAGTTCTACTCTCAGTAGGAGTCTCTCTCTTGGGAATGTCTATTCCTGAAGAGAAGAGGTGGGTAGTGGGGACCTACATGTTGATCTGGGTTGGCCTGCTGGATTCGCTAACCAAACATCACTGGGAAAAGCAGGCCAGTTATCAGCATCTAATATAGGTGTCAGAAATCAGGACTGCCTTACGGATTCTTCACACTGTGATTCAGACAGAAGTTCAGAGCTAAGTTCAGTACACGATTACAGATGCCATCAGGGCCATCATCGTTGATCAGCCTGTTCAAACAAGTATTGGCTCTCTCACGCACTTCTACTTTTATAAACTCCGGAGATTGGGTTCTCATAATAAAAGTGAGCCCCGCCTTGACGAAAACATTGTATAAAGATGCACTTTTTGTTTCCTACACTGTAGCTTCTTAAACAATTGGGGGTGGCCAGGTGTGGCTGACACTTGCTGTTAAGTCGGGCTTTCCCATTCTCCTTAGGGCAGGGAAGTACACAGATGAACACAACCACACACACGAGCATATAATATTTAAATTCTAGGTGGCGTCATGTCTTTTTACATGTCCCCTGCCTACTGGGTTCTATCGGGGATAGTAAAAAGATGCAGAAATTCTTCCAGCATGATAACTTGGGGGATGATTCATACAGACGGTGTGAATATTCAGTTTGTTTGCAGATTCCACACTATTGGGGCAGATTCCACACATTGTCTTGACGCCTTCTCTTTCTCTTTCTTTCGGCCATCCTGCTGGGAAGTAATTAGTGCTAAAGGAATGACAACCAACACATATGTGGCAGGGCCATGAGGGTAAGGAGAAAAAAAGGGGAAGAAAGGAAGGGGCCATGGGGAACCAAATAAAGGAAATGAGACAGAGACAGCTTCCTCTGGATAACTGCTAATGGAATAGCCATCTGGGTACCCCAAAGGTCAAGTACTGAGATCATGAATTTACATAGAAACTAAAGGCATCAAATCTAGTGGAAGAGGAGAAAGCAGTGCTGTCCAGCAGAATGTTCTTCAATGAGGCAAATCCTTTAATATGAGTTGTACAGAGTGGCAGTCATGAACTGCATATGGCTAGCAAGCACATTAAGTGTGGTGAGTGTGACTGAGGAACTGAAAGCTTGGAGAAAAACTCGGCTTTTTTATTTTTCATTTTAATAATTCCAATTAACAGGAATAACCACATACGGCCAATGTCCACCATACTGGACTATGCAGAAATAGAGAAACCAGTCATAACTTCTCGTCTCTTTATGAACCCTTTAGCAGGTTGGTATCAAGAGCATGAACACCAAATAAAGTTGGTTTTACATAATATTATAGATTCTTTGTAAATTTTTGCCTAATATAAAGAACATTTTGGCACACAGATTTCCATTCAGGTCTGTATTAGGTCTGCATATATTAATAAATGCATGTATCCCAATAAAATAATAGCAGAACTAGCTCAATTGAGGACATGCTGAACAAAAGCTTTGAAATCAGATGGAATTGAATTTACCTACTGATGTCACCATATTCTCATTCTATGGTCGTAGGCATGACATTGAAACTGTTTCATCCTTTGATTTCTCATTTGCTAAAATAGAATTAAAACGCCCCTTTCACTGGAATGTTATGACAAAGTAAATGATTTTACCACACATTACAATATCTTTTTTTCCCCAGTGACTACTTCTGGTGTTTAATTATAGGCAACTTATGCCAAGATTATTATAAACTTAAAATATAATGATAACAACAATTGCAAAACAGTAATAATAATAACAATGAATTTTGTTAGTCCTTCATTTTAATGTATCCTGTATGCGTTAATTAGCCTTAATAAAACAAGGAAACCTCAAAATACAATAGCTTCAAGAAGAAAAATAATGTATTTCTCCTCCAGGCTACTGCCCTGAGTCAAGCAGTTCAGGTTGATGGGGAGGCTTGGCTGCGTGACACTCTTCTTTCTTCCATTTTTCCTCCCCCACTATCCCTTAGAGTAGCGGTACCCAGCTTTTCAGGGACCAGTTTCTTGGAAGATAATTTTTCCATGGACTGAGGGTGGGCTGGGGAATAGTTTTGGCATGATTCAAGTCCATTAGATTGATCGTGCACTTTATTTTTATTGTTATTGCATTGCAATATATAATGAAATAATTATAGAACTCACCATAATGCAGAATCAGTGGGATTCTTGAGTTTGTTTTTCTGCCACTAAACGGTCCCATCTGGGATGATGGAAGACAGTGACACTCAAAGTGTGTTGCTTATGTCCAGTCTACTCCATACTCTCGTTTTGGTTGTTGTCACTGCAGAAAACCATACTTCATAAAGATAGGATGTTGGAAAGGGAAATGGGTATTTCAGTGCTGATCTGACAGGAGGTGGAACTCAGGCGGTAATGCCAGCGATGGGAAGCAGCTGTAAATACAGATGAAACTGCTCAGTCTCCAGCCTCTCTGCTTCTGTTGTGCAGCCCCGTTCCTAACAGGCCACAAACTGCTGGGGACTACTCCCTTAGAGCAGGTGTTGGCAGACTGCAGCCCAAAGGTCAAATTCAGCCTACTGTCTGTTTTTGTACACAATGTTGTGTTGGAACACAGTAACACCTGGTTGTTTATCATCAATGGCTCCTTTGATGCTACAACAGCAGAGCTATTTCAGTGATCTCACAGCCTTGAAAATATTTACTATCTTTTATAGAAAAAAGTTTACAAATTTCTGCCCTAGGAGGGGTGTGACCATCTGCATGTCCAAAGCTGGATCAAAGTCTCAACAAGACAGCCTTTTTTGAGAGGCAGAAGTTACATGCTTCACTTTTGTCCATTCTATTTATTTCTTTATTCATTCAACCAATATTTAAATACCAATTTTTCCTGACCATAGCTCTAGTGACCTGGAACATGTTCCATTAATAAAAATTTAGGTTCATGGCAACCTCTAGTCACTAGAAGGTTGAGCGTAAATGAAGCCTCCAAGCAAGACTTGTACGGCCAAATTAAGCTCATTATTACTAGTTTTCCACTTTGCAACTGTAAATTGTTACCTCGCAATGGGATTATGTGATTAAGAAGAGAATAGGGATATAGACAGCTCTGGAGAAGAACAAGGGTGAAAAGCAGGCTAGGAAATCCTTTGCATATAATTAAAATTTTGTAATAGAAGATTGAATTTCCCAACTCATAAATGTTTATCAAGCTTCTGCTATATGCCAGACTTAAGAAATACGGTGGTAAATAAAGCCACCTGATCTCTGAAGTTTCTGTTTAAAAAGTAAGAAGCAAATGCTCAAAGCCCACGTTCTTTCTAAGATGCCTACTTCATACAGGGTGGAGTGCTCCACTTTCAATTGAGCCATCACTTTTCTCTTGAATATGAAATTCATTTTGATTAAAACAAACTTATATTATCTTTCATAAGCTTTATTTCTCCAAACTGGACTGCACACTTATTATTTCAAAAGAAAGACACAGAGTTTCAAACTCAGCTATCGATCTATGTGTGATTTTCCATAAAGAAGTAATTCACGTTTAAGAAACAGGATAAAGGAAAATCTATGTCAGGGGGTTCGAGAGAGGAAGAGAAACATTTCCCTGAATTTATAATTTTGCAAGTACACAGTCATTCACTGACTATTTTATAGCTATTACTGTTATAGTTACAGTAAATACAGAATATCTAAATAAGAACTGGAAAGCACATGAGTGTTTTCATTTATAAGTCAATTTCATAAAAAAGTTGCCTCAGTTGATCTTCCCCCAAACCACATGATATGGTACGAGTTCATAGAATAAAAAGCTAGAAAGTCAATCTGGCAATCTGAAAACACATAGTGCAGTTCTGACCCTGAGAAGCATTCAGTTTTTTCGAAAAATTAGAATTAGCAAGAACGAAAACCAAGGAGAGAAATTGTGTATACGTTTTCTGACAACAATAGCATATTACAGTTCGAATAGAAGTGTACAAGAATAAGAGCGAAGAGAATGAGAAAATTCAGGCTTGTGAGTGAAGTATTGTGCTTGTCCAACACCCAGATGTCCCTGTCTAGTGAATCATAATATCTGGAAACGGGACCTGGGAAACTGACTATGTAATGGGCCACCTAAGTGATTTGGATCAATAGTCTGACTGGAGAGTTGCAATCTAAGTTGTGTCTTGGAATGAAGTGAAAAGGATTATAACACAATGGCTGGCAGTTGCGAGGGAAAAAGAAAAGGCTAGGGAACATTTATTCACTTATTTATCAACAAATATTTATTAACCATTTATAATAATAACCGTGCTCTGTGTTGGGTGCTAGGAGAACATGGTGAACAAAAGAAGGAAAGATTTTCTACTCATGAAGTTTATACTCAGGATAAACCTTCAAAGAAACAAAGACTGAAATAAAAACAATAAACTAGGGAATTTGAAAAACATTGCTCTAAGATTCTAATGCTGAGTATTAGAAAAAGTGTACCTTCATATAAATGGAGGAATTGGAAAATGAGATTATTATGATAAGAATTATGTTCTTCTCAGTTTGGACAAGAGTAGACTTTGGCTAATAAGAGGGGATGTTGAATTTAGGTTGTCCCTGAAAAAAATAGAAATGAGAGAAAATTCACAATCTGGGACAGGCCTGGGAAGGCAGATATACATGCAGTTTGAAGCATGCTTGAAGCCACAAGAATGAATGAATGCATCCAGAAAACAGATGAACAAGAAAGGTCTGAGGATAACATTTTCAACTTTGATACGTACGACTAAGAAGAAAGGCAAATAAAACGGATAATATTAAATGGAGACAGAAGGAACAATGATAGCAAAAAGAGTAGAATAAGGAAACCTCACAGTTGGAAACCAAGGAAGAATTTCGAGGATGAGATTGGGGTCATAAAGAGGTCAATGAGCATAAAGACTGAAGACTGCCGTTGGAGTAAATCATACTTAATACTGCCGAGAGAAGAGTTAGGAAGTAATGAGAAATAAAAAGGAGATTTCAGAGGGCTTGACAGTGAATAGGCAGATACAACTTATGGGCAGTGGATATAGGTCACCTATGAAGAATACATATTTCAAAAGTAGCTCAAAGGTAAATTAGGTAAAAGCTAAAAAGATATACATGCCGAAGACCTGTATGTTACTGAAAATAGAAACCAAAAAAAAGTTCATGCAAAGGAAGTAATTGAAAATTACAGAGAAAGAGTGGAAAATTCTATAAACGAGGAAGAAGTGGCTCCAGGGAAGTTTTCAAAACTAGAAATAGCATACAACTTTTTAAGTCATTTTATTCTTGCAAAAAGATCACCTATATCTATTTAAATGCAATTGTGGACTCAACCGTGTTTGCTTTCGTTTAATTGTTTTAGGCTCTGAACATGGAAGAAAGTCCATTTTTATACCGTTCGACACTGAAATGACGTTTCCAGGGTAAAATTCTCCAGTCTGTGTATGCTTATCCATGTTTTCCCCAGGTGACCATCTGACCCCCTCAATATTTTTTCCACCAGGTGGCAATGCCCCCTTACTATTGAAGAGCTGAAAACTCAACGTGATGAAAACAGTGAATAACCTGGGCTTTGAAAGAACATTCTGACAACTGTCTTTGTTTAGAAAGTTGACAATTTCATCAAGTTGCCTCCTGGAAAATCCATTACAGATTCCCAAACTGCTGATTATACACAAGCTAAGAAGAAGCCTATGGTAGGGTGACAGAGTACTTTACTTCAAAAGACGGTCACCTAATGTCTTGAGCTCAAAGTTAGCTTTTCTGGAAAGAAGAAAAAATATGGTATCTGCACAATCTGAAATGTTGGTAGCTTTGAGCAAATGACAGAATCTCTGAGATACTCTCAAGAATGAAAAGATGAATAAAATAATGGATTAGGAGAGACCACAAACTGAGAGAGCAAGGAAAAATATTAGGGATTGACTCATACATATTTTTAGTAATCAATAAATATTTGATGAATAGATGGAAGGAGAGAAAAGAGTGTCCATGATAAAACACAAAATTCTAGGATCTGGTCCTCCAGAAATCGTTGAAAGACTAAATAAAATGTAACATCAAAAAAAAAAGAGGGGGCGTGGAGAGTTGCGAATGACAGTAGTCGAAATCTGACTGGGGAGTCGGGGGCACACCTCATCATCAGGGATACCTGCACTATGAATGTTTGTATAACCAACCCCAGAATTATACCCCACAATCTAAAAATAAATTAAGAAAAAAAAACCCAGGTTTAGCGTGTAGACTAGAACAGAAGTCAACAAGCTATAGTCCATATTGCAAACCTGGTCTACTACCTGTTTTTGCAAATAAAGTTTTATTGGAACAGCCACACTCACTTATTTACGTATTATCTATGACAGCTTCCAATTGCCACAGCTGCAGACTTGCGCGTTTCCCATGAACCATCAGGCCCAAAACACTAAAAGAATTACTGGCTTTCACCGTTAGAGGTTTGCTGATCCCTAGAGTAGTATTTAAGGGCATGAGTTTTAGAACAAGATAAATATAAATCTCAGCCCCAGTTCTAATGCTTAATAGATATTTGACCTTGAATAAATTTTAAGGATTAATGTAGGTCCTGTTTTTAAAACACCTGTGGTCTGCTGGTACACAAAATCATACTACTCATCGCTATCTCTCTTGTGTAAACTCAGTGAGAAGCTCAGATAATTTCCTTAACTCCCACTGGTCCTCATAAAGCAAAATTTTTAGTAGATCAACTGCTGAGAACAAATATGTCTCCTTTTAATTCCGGCAAGCCTGCTTTCTTGAAATGATGCTCTCTGTTTCCTTCTCTTTCAATAGAATTAAACTTCTGATAATAGTATTTCACCATTAGTAAATGCCTAGTGTGCTGTGTCTGTCCAGATTTGATACTCTTCACTGTCCTTGACCAAAGGCCTGGATCTTCTTGAATCTTGCAAAATGCAATAGAACAGTGCCGGGCAGAAAAGCTATGGGGCAAGCTGTTCAAAGCTTACCCTAAGTGCTTCTGACCCTGAATAGCGAAGGTCCAAATCTGGCTTACAGAACATGCAAAGATGATTTTGATGGCTTTCCTTCTAGTTTCTAACTAACTCAATGCTTGGCCGCCAGTAAGTGCCGTTGGCAAGCACCTATAGGAGAAGTGTCTAAAATGTAAAGTGTGAATCACTGGAAATGGGAACTCTGTCAAAATAAGGGAATTAAGTTCATTAAAGGTGTGGTAGCTTAATTTACTGTGCCAGCTCATAATAATCAGGGCTGGCACTGAACACTCGGCTAGTGCAAACCCACCCAAACTTGGCAGAATAAGTGACCCCAACCAACCCAGCCTCTTGGCTTTCTCTCCAGGTTAAATGTGCTTAAATGAGTAAAACTTGGGCCTTCCTCGTCTTCTAGATTGGGGCTGCGTTGTATCAACGGCACGAAGATAGGTAGTGTGGTTGACATCTCCAGGTGAGAAAAAGGGCCTCAGAAGTCCCAGAGTCTTTGGGAACTGCGTCAACAACTAAGAGAATTTATGTTCAAACTCTGTAAACACACGTTTCCAAGACTGCATTTAGATCCCTGCCTCTTGATAGAAAAGTAAGTAGCTCCCTGGAGAAAAAGATCTCAGTGCCAAATGAGACCGCTCCTGGGACCACTATAACCACATCGACCGTGGCCTGGAGTCCAGGGGTGGTAGGTACCACGTGACGGGGCCCACCCACTGACACACAGGCCTTAAAACCTAAATGAGGTTTATGTGGGCATGTGGGAACGTGTCAAAACACAGTGTGCGTGCCGCTCTTTCTCAGGAGCAGGGATTTTCCTAGTAACAGAAGGAGAAAGCTCTCCGTGTTTCAACTGACACTTTCACAGATGACTTCAACATATCTAAATCCTGTTTTGCGTGTGATTTGCACAGCTGAATTTATTTAAAGGAGATTTATTTAATGCTCTGCTAAGCGCCCTGGTTGAAAAATAAGAGTGACCATCCTGCCCTCATAGAACTTAGGTTTTGGTACAGGAGATAGGCTTCCACACAGACAGTTAAAAAAAAATCACTTAAATAATAGCAAATAAGAGGTAAACAGAGAAAAGAGTCAAGGAAATTAAGTAGCTAACACCTCATCAAATAGGGCAGTTGGGTCTGGACCATGAAGGATATGGAGATAGTGAAACATGGTGCTATTCCCGGTCCTCTGCTCTCCATTATATTTTTTCCAAAAAAGGAACGAAAGATTTACTTAAAAAGCAGTAATAGCTGTAGATGGGATGTTTCTTCTCTCCCTTTCCTTGGCTCCATATCGTACCAGAACTGGTGAGATTCCTTAAAGCCCAAATGAAACAAGCAGATATTTGGATACGAATATTTAAGAAAAATAGTGTATCTATGCTCCATTATATGTGGATTATTTATTTGATGTTTCTGTCTATTTGTCATAAATGGACACGTGGAAATATTATATAAACCCCCAAAGTCAGTCATCTTTATAGTTATACTAGCATTCCTGCCATCCTTTTGTTTAAAAGAAAAAAGGCTTGGAGAGAGACCACCATACTTGGTTAGAAAAAGGCATAACTGGCTCCTTTTTTAAAAAAACTGTATCTTTATTGTTGCTTTTTTGCTTCATATCATAAAATCTTCACTGTCAAATTAGTTGAGCTAGCTACAGTAATTGATGGTCATTCTGGGATGTTTCTTTTTTTATTTTTTTTAATCACTTTTTTATTATGATATTGTGGGGTACAGTTAAGGGTTAGGTATACAAATACGCTTCGTTCAGGCACCCTTGTTGATAAGAGGTGTCTCCCCATCCCCAGACAGATGTTTACTACTGTTAATCCCCTCTCCCTTCCCCTCCCCCCCGTAGTTTCCCACCACTGTCAGTCATTTTCTTATAGTATTACGTTGGATGTTCAAGGTCCACTATATGAGTAAGAACATGTGATACTCAGATCTTTGTTTCTGTAAGAGATCACTCAGTATTACGGACTCTAGTTCCATTCAGGTTGCTGCAAAATTCATGATTTTGTTCTTTTTTATGGCTGCATACTATTCCAAAGAACATAGCTGGCCTAAATACTATTTCCTAACTGTTAGTCAGCTGGAGCGGATGATTTGTTAGGGGTTATTTGTTAGGTAGTATATTTAATAAACATGCATTGAACATCTACAATGTGCCCTGTTCCAGGCAATGAGCATAGCAGAAACAATTATGAACAAGACAGACTCAAACCCTAGTCTCCTTATCTAATAAAATAAACAGATATTTATCATCACAGTGATGATTAGAAGAAGAAGGAGGAAGATGAGGAAAGGGAGAAGGAAGCCCAGAAGATTTCAAGCTAGGATATTAAAAATAACAGGAACTACAATTACATGCAAAGTGGAAAGTGGCTGAGAATAGAAAAGGCAGGAAAAATACTGATTTTATATAAAATTGGCATAAATGTTATTGTCAGGGAGGTTCATTTATGATCTTTTATTACAGCCCTTAGGCTTTGGCTTGGTCCAAGAATTCACACCAATGCATTTTAAGAAGAAAAATGTTCTAACAAAAATTAAATGTGAGAAAAGCCACAAAGAGTCAAAAACAAAAAAGACTTACTCATAAAAATAGAAAAGAAGAAGAAAAAGTAGGATGATTAGTGTCTTTTAAAATAATAATAATAAAAAATCGAAAAGCATATTTTGTAAGGTGCAGGATGAGTCACACCAGGTGACAACATGAGCACACCCTAGATGTGGCCCCAAGCAGGGGGCTAGAGCCTGGGGAGGGGTCCTGAGATGACCAACCAGGATGTCCCTTTCTCCTCAGGCTCTGTGCCTGGACACCAGGTTATGTTGAGGCCATGGGTGAAATGTCCTGGGGCCTGCTGACATCTTGCACCTATGCATAGTGAGTATTCTTACTCACCCTTCCTTAGGCAGTCTGCCAAGGCTGGTTCATACCAGATCCAACACACCTGGGTTAATGCCCATAACGTTTAGCTCACCTTTAGTTCTTTTTAATACTAAAAATCCCACCCATGGAGAGAAATCACAGCCATTTTGTGTATACGCGATGTATGTATACACATGTCCTCACACTAAGCCTGGCTAGAAACCCCACCCTCTTCAGCTTCACGCCACACTCCGCCCTACGTAAAATGTCATATGACCTGTGAGCATTTACAATCAGGAAACTTTTTTTGTTTCCGTCCTGCAGTTCCTGGACCACCTTCCCTTCTTTGGGAACATAAGTTCCTAAACAGAGCCCTTGTCCCATCGGTCCATTGTTTCCAGGTCATTTCTTTGACCTCTGAGACACAGGGCCCTCCCTTTGGGGTCTCTGAGGGTGTCCTGGAATACGTAAGGGTCATCCCCACCACAGAGATTCTAACTTTGGTTAATGAGGACCTGCTTTTCCTAACTCCTGACTTTTCTGTCTCTTCGTTCACTCCTGGTATTCCGCCCTGGACTCTCATTTGCTGGACGCAGCAGAAAATGTTTGCTATTTCTGCTTTTGGTAGCACGAAGGCATTTTTTTCCTGACAATATCTGTAGAAAAATTGCAAGGAGAAAAAAAATTATTGTTCAAAATATCAAAGCTATTTTTTTAATAGGTTTGCTGGCACATGCCTTTGGTTATATAAGGGAAAAAAATCGTGCCACTTTCCAAAGACTTGTAGAATGGGATACCAGGCATTGCAGATAGGGAGTATTGATGAAAAGTCTCACATAGGCGACAGTCCTTCAGGAGGTCAGAGGTTTGCTGTAAATAGCATTTAGATGTAATTTTTGTAAAGTATACTGTATTCATCAAGGTTCTCCAGAGAAACAGAAGCAACGAGAGAGAGAGAGAGGGAGAAAGAGAGAGAGAGAGAGAGAGAGAGAGAGAGAGAGAAAACAAGAGAAAGAGGGAGATTCTTATGAGGAATTGGTTCACATGAAGTCCAAAGGCGGGAGTAAATGATAAATCCCAGTTGGAGGGCAGAAGAAAATGAAATCAGATATTCAGTTTATGCAGTGAGGCAGAAAAAAAAGAGTTATACTTCTTCCTACACCTTTTATTTTATTCAGATTCACAGTGAATTGGATGGTGTCCATCCACATCAGGGAGAGAAATCTATTTTACTGGGTCCGTTGATTCAAGTCCTAAACTCATCTGAAAACATCACCATAGACACACTCAAAATGTTTAATCTGGACAATCCAGGCCCAGTCATTCTGACACATAAAATTAACTATGACATGTGCTAATAATACTAAAATCATGTTAAAAGTATATTATTTAGTACGACTCCATGTCTTTTTTCAAGATTTCTTCAAGATTTGGTTTTCTTCAAAAGATTTAGCTATTTAAGATTTATGTCATTATATAAAAGAGATAGAGATTATTTGTTGATTTTTTTTGGTGTTTTCAGGAAAACTTTATGGCAATTGAGGATATAGTAATATCAACAAATAACACATGGTTTGTATTTTTTTTACTAGTTACCTACAGGGAAAATCAAAGTGTTCAATAAATTTACTCAGAAAAGCCTCTAAAACCTTCAGTGAGAGGAATATCAGATAATCTTGTCTGGGTCATCAAAAATTACAGTTATTTGACTATGTGTCAGACTCTGTTCTAAGAGATTTACATATAATAGCTCAATCTTCATGAGTACCCCATGGACACATTTTTTTATTATCCTCATAGACGGAAGAAGAAGAAGCTAAGTAACTTTATCAGATGCCCACTTCACTAGTGCTGGAACCTGAATTGCCTACTCCGGTTGTCCTGATTTTTGTACACAAAATGCAATAACACGCTGTAGACATAATTGAATGCAAGAGTGATCCCATGACTTGGGATACTTTTCGTTTTCTTCTCTTTTCCTTTGTACAGGAGTAAAACACCCTCAAAGAAAAACAGCCAGAAAATTTAAGACAACTGTGTGGCTCTTCAAAGGCTAAATCACTAGTGATTTTATAACCCTGAGATAATACCTCCTGATATATTAGGCTGCTGTGCGTTGTTCAGTTTTTCTCATATAAACATATGAACAACAGTGCTCATATTTCATTGTAGCCTGCTTTTTAAATTATCGATACATCTTCAACATATTCTCGTGACCTTAAATGTTCTTCTGAATCAAGGGTCAGCAATCACAAATATGGCTTGTAATCTTTTATTGTAAATAAAGTTTTATTGCAACACACTCATGCTTATTTGTTTACATATTTTCTATGGATTTTTTTTTGTGAGCTACTTTGGCAAATTCAGCTAACTGTAGCAGAACTTCTATGATCCACAGAGACCAAAACATTTCTTAACTTGCCAACTCCTGGTTTTTAATAACTATTTCTTAACATGATGATAACAGAATTCCACAGCAGCATTTAAATAAATAATCATGTGACGTTCTGTTTGATGTTTTCTTAGAATAGCAAAACTTTCTATTACTTTCCGATATTTCTTATAATCAAATGGAAATGCATTATAACAGTTACTTACAGTGGGCTTCCTAGAGGCCCGTTGTGTAGGGTGACCACGTTTTCTATCATGGGATAACAATACTCTACCTAGACTGTCCATAGTAAACCGAGACCTATAGTCACCTTTCTATTTTTAGTATATATTTATATTTTGTTTTAGATTCAGGGGCTACAAGTGTATGTTTGTTACATGGACATATGGCGTACTGACAGGAATGGGGCTTCTGGTGACCCATTACCCAGATAATGAATACCGTACCAAGTAGGTAACTTCTAACTCTAACCCCCTTCCTCTCCTCACCCCTTTTATTTTAGTATTCCCAGTGTTCATTATCACCTTTCCAATGTTCAACAATCCAGTCACTAGTTTCTCCTTTTAACTAGCCTTCACCTTATATTTTGGCAGCTGACTTTTCAATCTTCTTCTTTCTCTCTAAATACTTCTCAAAAAAAAAAAGTAACTCTTATTCTAGATAACCTGACACCCCAGATTTCTCCTAAGCTGTCTTCGCATGCTCTCCCTGTGTCACAAATAGAAAAATTCTGTGCGTTTTACATTTAATTCCTTAAACCTTCAGGCCTTGTCTCTTGATTCCTGACAACATTCTCTGCACGATTTTTCACTGCATAGTACATGAGTTTTATGTAGTGTTAGAGCCATTAAAGTGAACATTTAGAGAAAAAAAGGGGGGGAAGTTAAAGAAACAAGGAGTTCCTTTCCAAAGAATGCTTCATGGTGGCTCCGAATAGGCCTCTGCTCGGAAATGCTGAATCTTGTGTATGAGTCCTTCAGTGGCAAATGAAAACAGGCCACCCTTATTAGAAATTTTCTGCAGCTAAAGATGTAACATCATAGCTAAATTCAGTCGGAGACAGGTCGAGCAACAAAAACCAGGAGCCAAGGCAGTCTAGTCGACTCTGAAATTTGATTCAGGCACCAGATTATGAATAGATTTAACTAGTTCGCCAAATGAAAATGTAGATTTTGGCACCGACTAAATTTTTTTTGGGGGGAGGGGGTATTCTATATGTGGAGTCCCAGTACACGCTGAGGGATATGAAAAAGAGCTTTTTATATTCTATAACTATTCAGTGTATGTTAAGGAAAAAAAAACCAACAACAATTAACTCAATAAATGCCAAAAAAAAAAATTCAGTCTTTTTACTAACTTAAGCATCTGACTCTCTTACTTACCTTAATTTATAATGCAAGTTTTTTCATAATTCAAAATAGCACAGCACCAACCAACCATCAATAACCAAGTGGGTACCTATGTAAACTAATTAAATTGCATACATCTGGCCCATTCTCTTTCTGTAGTAGCAATGATATGACAAGGGGCTTAAAGCTCATAACCAGTGAGTAGCACATTGTCAGTCAGCCTATAGAAATCAAATTTTAATTGTCTTGAGACTTCTCAGATTCCCTTTCCTTTCCTGGTGAGAGTGGCCATGTGTGCCACCAACACGACGCACTTTAATTTCCTTCTATTTCCTTAGCATTGGCTTTTCCATGACTCAAAGCATGACTATTCCACGACTGATGATGATAAACAAAGATTAAAACAAATAAAAATAAATGAGGGTGCACGGAATACCTTCCTACCTGAACATTACAACCTGCTTCTCCTCAGTTTCCAGTCTTGCACCATTTTGTTTTATTAAAAGTCCAAATTGTTCTTCTTTTAGGCATACTGTTCTACAGAGAAAGCTCATTGCATTGAAAAATTGTTCTGATGGCGTTCAATGTACACAAGACAGAATTCAATAAGAACACATTTGATTTGAAAGGGATGTGTTACTAGAAACATCACAGGAAACTTTTGTTGGCTCCATTTTACTTATAAGATGGTGTTTCCAGACAGATTGAATGACATACAAATTTGCTTCTGGGTGTATGTGTGTGTGTGTGTGTGTGTGTGTGTGTGTGTGTGTGTGTGTGTGTGTGTGTGTGTATGGAGTTATTCTGATAAGTTCAACTGAAGATCCTAACTACTAGTCTCTGCCTGGTAAGAAAAGACTGTCCAATCTTTTATAGGGGACGCAGGTCAAATTTTGGCTCCACCATTTTCAGGCTGTGTGACCTTAACCAAGTTTCCTAATCTTTCTAAAGCTCAGATTTCTCACCTCGACATTAAAATAATGATATGAATTCAACGAGATTTGAAAACATTGTAGTTATTCTGAGAAAAGTTATCATTCAAAGCACATTCAAGTCACCAAGGAGGATATAACAAATGGATAGTAGCTTTTACTCAGAACTGACCACTAGAGAGCAAACCTACAGTTGTAGGTATTGTGGAATTTAGTAGGAGCTAGTCAGGCACAAAGAAACAAAGTGGGGAGAAAAGTGGGTGTCTTGGTATCATGTGAGAACGGTACAAATCAAGAGAGCTGCTTTGCAATTTAATTCAATTTCTCTTTTAAGATGAAACATTTATCCCCAATTTTATTGAGAATTGGCTAATAGATATTTAAAATAAAATCTGGTTATATCAGTACATCCACATAAGCTACACAATCTAGGTATCTAGTATGTTGTGATGGACTAATTGCACTTCCAAATCCCGGCAGTAAACCAGATTCTACCAGCATTTGCTATGTCATCCATCATTTGGGTAAACAGCATTTTATAGTAGTAAATAAGCCCAGGCTGCAAGTGAATTACAGTACTATAGAGTTTTAGTCCTTGAAAAGTCTTCGTAGCCGGGCTCTGTGGCTCAGCCTGTCATCTCAGAACTTTGAAAGGCCAAAGTGAGCGGATTGCCTGAGCCCGCAGGTTCAAGACCAGCCTGGGAAATTTGGAGATACCTCGTCTCTACAATAAATGAAAAAATTAGCCGGGCATTGTGGCGCGTGCTTGCAGTTCTGGCTACTTGGAAGGCTGAGGCAGAATGGTCACCGGAGCCCAGTAGGTAGACACTAGGGTGACTGTGAGCATGCTACTGCACTTCAGCCTGGCGACAGAGTGAGACTCCAGCTCGAAAAAAGAAAAAAGAAAGAAAGAAAAAGAAAAGAAAAGAAATCCTAACCATAAAGTTCTGTGCCCAGAGCAACCAACTGAGGAAATAGTCACAAACCCTGTTCTTATATTTTTGTCTAATTGTACATTTACCTTATAGCTAAATTTGAAATTCTTTCAAATTCCTATGTATATTATCAGATAACATAATGAAATACTTTATTTACTGAAATTCAGCAGTATTCTGTAAGTATCCAGTCTATCCTAAAGTTTGAAATTAGTAAAGTGCAAATCTCACTTCATTTAATTTTTTTTTCCTTAGACAGGTTTTCTTGGTTTAAAGAAGGTGATTAATTGAGTTTTTTTGAATATTAAAAGTCACTCTAAACCAGTTCTTAAGGACATGTGTAAAGAAAGGTGTTGATAGCATCAACCATTGGCAAAGAGGGCACTCAAAAAGAGAATGGAGAGAGGAGAATATTGTTAATTTTCCTTTTTACATAACTCTGGTATGTTACTCTTCATAGGATGCATGTTCATAGCTTGCCAAAGTAAAATAAAATAAATAAAATAATAGCTTAAAAGCAACAAATTTGAATGGCAGTATGATTTTACAGACTTTAAATTGGGAAGATAGTATTTGTCAGAATACATGTCTCTTGGCTGATGGATTAAAAATGCTAGCAAAGTAATATCAAATCTGGAACACAAACATGATTTTCCTAAGATTTTTGGGATATCTCCAAATCATAAATTATAAACTAGTTGGAGTGAAGAGGGTGGCAAGTGGGAATCAGGCAAGTCTCTGGGACTGGCTGAATACTGGATGCCTTCAAGGAGGAAGAATGGTTAATTGTGGCTTCCACGTAGGTGTAGTAGGTTTGGTGTGCATGTGTGTATGCGTGTGTGCATGTGTGTGTGTGTGTGTGTGTGTGTTTAAAGGGAGACTCCTAGACAAAATTCTGGATGGGAGGCTTTTAAGATAAAATAAAAGTTAAAAACAATTTGGCTTAAAATCTGCTGAACAGTCGATCTATATTTTAGTGAACTTGAGATGTAAAACCTTTGTTACAAAGGAAGCTAATGCTTTAAAAGGGCCAACGAATTCTTTATTCAGTCACTGAGAAGGAAGCAGGGACTTATATTTTACAAAGAGGATGTTTAACTTTGACCAGGTTAATAAACACTGAAAATTGTAAATCTATTTCCCAACTTCAAGTGAAGTCTGGGATGGCAGAGTATGGCATTTCAAATACAGAACAAAGTACTAAATATGATTCTTATTTTAACAAACACTTTAGGGAGACTATTTTTCTTTTTATTCTTCATGCTTTGAAAGAAGGCTAACAGGAGCTTTTCTTCCCTCTAAGCAAAAAGATATATTGATGTTGATCTCATTATATTAACTATCTGAATAATTGGCATACATCTTATTTTCTCCCTGGGATAAATAAATGCTGACGGTATTACTCAAACCCTCATGCTGTGCTATGATTGCAGAAATTCTGGTTGTCCTCATGTAAATGCATATTTCTTCTTCTCAAATATCTAGACAGTTCTGACAGCAAGAGAGAACTCCTTATGAAGAATTTAATCACTTCATGATTCAGTTAATAAAGAATGAAATCAGATTCTTAACATCATGACCAATCAAAAAGTGTTGCCTATTGTTGATCATTTTTTATTTGGTTTAAATATTTTTTCGCTCTATTTGCAATATTAGCATATGGATGAGGCAAAGCTTCTATGCAAATGAATTGGTTCATTTAGAGAACTCAGTGGATTTTGTAGAGTAAAGGGATGTTTTTGTGAAAGACATCATGTTCGGTATTTCACCCATATATGCCTTTAAATACTGCAAGTCTATAGACCACATGTGTACAGATATAAAAACAAACAAGAAACCTCTAGGGGTATATTTTGATTACAGATGCCAGTTACTTGTGGTTGAATTTCACTCTATTCCTTTCAGGTATGTAATCTAGGAAGTCATAGAAGTTAGATGTTTAGAAAAGTAAAATGCAATAAAGAAGAAAATGTAAAGGAACTGCTGGACATATACATCTTTTTTGTCTATTAGCAGAGGCGTATTGTGTTGAAATGTGTCTAAGTATTTACAGTATTTCATTAGCAGAGAAAATACACGTCTTTCTTATTTGATTTTACTCATGACACCATTGAGATTTTAGTCCAAACATCATTGCCACCTAACGTGTGCTACGGTGTTATTACTAGGAGTAATAGTTAAGGAGGCACTGTTGCAATGATATGGCTTATTTCCTAAAATGAATATGCATTAATAAAAAATTAGAAATAGAAAGGAAAGTCAATTCAGTAATGAAAAAAAATGTACTATTTTTTATCTTCCCTATTAATTTCCCAGGTTTCTATAATAGATAAGCACAAGCATATAAAGAAAAGAG
Source organism: Cephalopachus bancanus (assembly GCA_027257055.1). Classification (NCBI taxonomy): domain Eukaryota; kingdom Metazoa; phylum Chordata; class Mammalia; order Primates; family Tarsiidae; genus Cephalopachus; species Cephalopachus bancanus. The sequence continues at coordinate 5,433,293 of JAPVLO010000065.1, forward strand.
AAATTATCCTTCATCTACTTTGTTTAGATTGAGTGAAAATACTGGATATAAAATAATTTGTTACAACAAGCAACATGAGATATTTAGCATAGTACAGTAATGTCACATAATATTGACATAACTAAAGCATGCATTATTAGTGAGTATGAATGTGTTTAATGCATGTATAGATTTTTCTACATATGTACACAAACACAAATGCATACACACAGACACTTTTTCTTCCTTATACCTTAGAAAAAGGGTCTAAAAATAAAATTGTTCATTCTGTACTTTGCTACAGCCATTTTGCTCATAGTAAAATAATAAGTTCTTCCAGATAAAATTTAGTGATGAAAACTAAGAGATAAAAACAATAGAGACACCTATACTAAAATCTACGTAGTAGACTTGTAGGCAAATATTACTGCTATCAACAATAGTGGCACACACAGAAAAGCTTTTAAAATGACCCAAAACATACAAAATATGTCTAGTCTCCTTTATAATTTATGAAGCACATTATAAAACATCAAGATACCATTTCCTAGCCGGGCTCGGTGGCTCAGCCTGTCATCCCGCGCCTTTGGGAGGCCGAGGTGAGTGGATTGCCTGAGCCCGCGGGTTCGAGACCCGCCTGGGCAGGCGAGACCTCATCTCTACAATAAATCAAAAACTCAGCCGGGCGTGGTAGCGCGTGCCTGTAATTCCGGCTACTCGGAAGGCTGAGGCGGAAGGATCGCAGGAGCCCAGCAGGTCGAGGCTGCGGTGGCCGGGAGTGGCCACTGCATTCCAGTCTGGGCAACGGAGTGAGACTCTAACTCAAAAAAAAAAAAAAAAAAGATACCATTTCTTGCCACTGGAGTTGTGAACAATTAAGCATTTTGGTTAATGAAACTGTGGAGAAACAGGTCCTCTCACCTATTGACAGTGGAAATGTAATCTTACACAAACTTTCCTGGGAGAAATTCAGCAATACCTCTCAAAACTCCACACGTACACTCTTTTTTGCCCAGCAATCCTGATTCTAGGAATTTACCTTGAAGATACACCCTCAACTGTGTGAAAATATAGATGCATAAAGTTATTCATGCAGCAATGTAACTGCCAAATATTGGTAATAACCTAAATGACTTCGTTGGGGAAAGCAGTTCATTCCACTGTGGTACATTCACACAGTGGAATAATATGCACCTGGAAAAAATAATAAGAAATCCCTATGAGCTAATATGAAGTTATTTCCAGAATATATTATTTAAGTGGGGAAATACAATATTTTATAGTATGCTTTATATAGTTAAGAAAAAATACCAAAAATATGCATGTGTCTTCTCTTTTGTACACAAATAAATACAGGAATGACAAATCAGAAACTAATAGACTGCTTACCTAAAGAGGATGGGTGACAAAAAGTGACATGTCGCTGAGTATCCCTTTTTTGCATATACATGCCAATGAATCAGCAAATAAAATCAACCATATTTTTAAAAGAACCTCAAATGGAATAAAAACAGTAACAAATGAACCTAACTGTATTACTAATAAATAACATAACCACATTTAATGGAGTGGAAAATAAGATAACTAACTTAAGTAACTTGGGAAAGAATATTTGACTAAATACTGCACTCAAAAGGTAAAGACACAAGATGCCTTGTTACTAACTAATGTACTCTAGTTACTAACTAGGTTAGCAATACTAAAGCTATTTGATATGTATTATAGAACTGAGTGAATATTTTGTAGAACACGAGAGTCAATTTTCACACTTTCAGGAAAAAAAAAGTTTTGAGGAAGTTGGGAAAGCCAGAATGTATCTTGTGGTGTTGGATTGGAATCAGAGGGTATGAACTCATTATTTTAAAAATGTAGAGAGATAGAAAAATGTGTATGTACGTACGCATATTTCCTAGCTCCATCTACTGAGAGGGCCTGAAAACAATCATACTCTAGGAACAAGGAGCAGATCTTGGTTTTAAAGCATCACTTCAAGTCAAAGGACCCAAGATTCTTTGGAGAAGGGGCCGGGACAGGGAAAGTACAGCATGAACCTGGAACATCTTATTCTGCCAGAAGGCAAAGAAGTTTTCAAAGAATGCTGGAAGAGTGTTCAATGATAAGGAGCCAACTGGAGGTAGTGACCAACGTTCAACTCTGAAAACATTTGAGCAACAAAATAAACAGTAATAGTGATGGAGCATAGACCATGCAATAAATGTTGGTGAGTCCAAACTAATATAAATAAATGACTGTTTAAGTGACCGAGGGAAAAATAAGTTTTTTATTAACATAGAATTGCAATTAATAAACATAGAAGATTTGTTGGAAATATAAAATCAGCATTTGGCAAGCGCACACATAACAATTGCTACAAGCAAGAATCACCAATGAATGCTAAAATTAGTTGGTAAAAGTATAGTGACAAACAGCCTATTTCCATCATCTCGACTTATTTATCCCAATATATATATTGGTTTCAAAAGCAAATCCAGTGGTTACAGTGGAGAAACCTGAAGGATAACCTTAACCATTTTTTTGTGTGTATATACACAGATATAAAAAAGTTTATATATAAACCAAATTTTATATATGGTTATGTACAAAGCATGCCAAAAAATGTATACACATTTTAAGAGATGTTATCTATGTATTATTTTTCAAAGTTGAATTAAACCACAGTAGCAATGTGTAGTGTGACATTCATTCAACATGCTGCTGCCATTTTCTTGGTCCTGCCTATCACATAGTGATGCTAGCATTCATTTGATTAACACCATCTTTTGAGCAAACATCATACTTAAAATGTGTATGAATTTGTTTGGCACCCCCCCCCGTATGTATATATGTATGCATGCATATATGCAGTTTTATACATATACAATGATATATAATTTGTTATGCATATATCAATATATGTGATAAATATGGTGGGGCACCACAAAAACTTGAATTATTTTTTGAAGGGCAGACCCCTTTTAGTACAGGCTTTCACTGTTAGGTAAGTGTTCTTGGGACTCATTGGCTTCAGTGTGCCAACTAGCATTGTGGTGTGTTGTGATTGCAGAAGAAACATCCCAAATTGTGGCAGAAAGGTGACAGGTTCTTCCAGTATGACCAATGCACCCGACCACCCCAGGCTGAGTGTTCAGCAATTTCTGAGCAAAAATGGCATAATTCCCATGCCCTACTCTCCCCATTCACCCCATCTCCCCCCAAGCGACTTTTTTCTTATTTCCCCGGATGAAAAAAATCCTCAAAGGGAAACATTCTGCTGATGTGGAAGAAGAGAAACAAAAAGTGACAGAAGCACTAAAAGACATCAAGATGGACAAGTTCAAAAACTGTTTTGAGCGGTGACAAAAGTGACTCGATGGGTGTATTGCATCAAATATAGAGTACTTTGAAGGTAACTGAAGCTTAATCATGTAAGAATAAATAAGCAATTTTTAATAAATATATTCCGGGATTTTGGGGAGTCCCCCCTTGAACATATGTGTGTACATCTATTTCATTTTGCAACTTAGTAAATGGGAACCTTGTACTCTTATAAGACTTATTTCAAAGTTAATTTTATTTACATTTTTATATTGTACTGCTGGATGTTTATTGGTTGCAAAGAAGAACATTGAAGAGGTTTTGCTTTTCACAGGTGGATGTGGGATAAGGTGACGTGTGAATTAGGATGTCTTTAACCCTTAGAAAAAGCTCATAGTATGATTTGTTTGAAAGTCATTCTGTAAGGTTGTCATTTTTCAATCTTCAGATTCTTTACTCCGAATGAATCTGGTTTTTTTTGATGAACGAACCCTCTCCTGTTTTATCCTAAAAGTAAAATTGCAGGAACAACAACAAAAACCTTCAGCTTCTGTTTTCTTTCTGTTATGGGGAAAGGGACATAATCTACCCTGCAATCAAAAGGCAATTCCATGGTCGACTGGAAACATTTTTCCATGTGCTTCTGAAGTTCATAGGAGCATTATTTTGATCCAGAAATTATCTCACTAACTTGGAGGCCAGTGGATTTCACACTGGGTAAGAATCCAGCACAGAGAATCCACATGTTGATTTTGATATTCATTAATCATCTTGCTAATTTGTTTTAACATAGGAGTGCTGACAGCAAGCGAATGTTATTCCAGCAACGGTGACTGCATAATCCAGACTATTATGACATTAACATTTACGGAGCTGGCAGGTCCATGTTCGTATATGGTCAATGTTGCCTTTCAGTCTAATTGCAAATATATCTATCTTTAATTCACAGCTGCTATAATCATTGGGTGGGCTAGGTGGGGGCAGTGAGATAAAAAATGAATTACAACTTGTTTTTTCTGATTTGGGTTATTAGACCAATAGATATGTTGAAATCCTGAGGTTTATGAATCTTTTTGATAAGAATATGGGTTTTATTTTAAAATTCTTTGGTTAACAGTATAGCTGAATTACTCTTACATAATCTTACTGTGCATTATATCATGTGTTTATATTGTGAATTTAGGTGTCTTGCATCATATGGTAATGAAATTCACTCCAAATGGAGGGAAAGCCTTGTCTGTTATAAAAATGAAGAAAGCAAACATATTTATAGATTATTATTTTAGAGTTATAGAAACCTGGGGCAACCTCTTCAAGTCTCCTCCCACTGTGGGATCTTCTCTGTCCTCTCAATAAATCCTGCTTACTCACAAAATAAATAAATAAATGACCTGTGTATCTGCACATAAGTTATAGATATAGCTAATTTAACTTTTAAAAATATGTTTCTTCTTGCTATTTCATATTTGTCACCCTTTCTCTCTGAAAGGGATTGGTCTTTAAATGATGCTTAAGCAGATTTAAATAAATTATCTAAATCCTTTTAACTTGTTAGTGGTTGAACAGGACTCTAATTAACATCCACTCATTAACATCCTTTCAGGGACTATTCACTAACCAATATGACATTCCTGCTTTGGGCGTGCTATAGCTTGTTGGCTTTACTAAAATAAGAAGTTAAACCTGATATCCACAACTCAGAGATAAAACCTCCGATTCTTTTTCCTTCCAACATGTAACATGCACTTCCCTAGAGAGTTGTCTCAAAAAAATCCTCCCAGGTAAGAACGTGTTTCATTTTTTTCTGAATTGTCATTTTCTAAGGGTCATTATCAGGAAGTATTTAACAACGTATTTTTTGGTTCAATTTATTCACTGAAGGAAATATAGTAAATGACTTTCATTGATTGAGAGACATAAAATACAAGAACAAAAAAGGCAAGCTTTTGAAAGGACCCCTGTTCACTGCACCAAACTACAACTTTACCCAGTTGGATAATAGAGGAAATAAATGGTTTTTTCCCTGAAATGTTTACATTGTTATCTACAGTCTTTCAAACAGTAGCGGAGCCATGGTTCTCTTGATTTGCTCACTCATTCTGTTATTAGAGAAATTCTTGACTCCTTCCACGGGGAACTATTTTTCTGTCTTCACTCTTTTCCTAGGGCCTCCTCCCAGTTCATCAGGATACCGTCCGAACGGTGAAGTGTGTCTATGCTTTTGCCCTTCCACACGTGGTGTAGTGGCTCGGTTATCTCCCACACCTGATGAGCTCACAGGTTTTATGCATGACAAAAAGCAATTAGACATTTTCAGTCAATTTGCTTCTGCAATTCATCTGAATGCTAAAAGCATTAAACCTGAAGCATGTGTTTATAAAGCTGAAAAGATATTCAGTGTGAACATAGAATGCTCTTTTCATAGTCAAGAAAATATATCCTTACTTATCATGTAGAGTGAAATAGATTTTAAAAAAAGGAAATTCTTAAAAAATCAGTTCTCTCAGATCTGAGTTGTAACTCTAGATGGTAAGTATCAGCACACAGACTGATACGTCTTATAAATTAACTAATTTTTAAGGAGACTGTTCATTAAATGAACATTTAATTGAGGAAATATTGCAACATTGGAGTTTTGAGCTATGTCTTTTAAGGGCAGGAAAAAGACATACATTGTATCTAAATAAATAGTGATGGACTTGGGCCAATAAATTGCTTAAGATATATTCTTTCAGAATCAAATGCAAGCATTAGTTCCCTGAATCTAGGGATTTTGTTTTACACAAAATCTTTTTATTTCAATTTGTTATTTCTTCCCAAATTTCAGCTTTTTATGGTTTACTTATTTAGTATTATTAGTGCTCACCAAACTTTTAATGACTATAAATGCAAAACGTGACTTTAAAGAGCTATAAAGAAAGCTAAGACATTTCTTACAGATGGTTAAAATATAAAAACACAGTTCATAACATTATTTCAGTTTGTGTCAGCTTAAAGTACTACCATCTTAGAATGAAAATGCTTGAGTTAGAAATGTAAAAGGGCTATTTAGATATGATACTTTTTTGTTGTTTCACAATACTTAAGTTTTACTTTTCCTGTTATGTAAGACAGAGTATGCACCAGATAATTTGATAACAATTATTCAATAGAGAAAATAATTAAAGTATATTTTAGAAGCTGCAATTAGCATCTTATCTGGGAATTTGAGTAGTATTATTATTTAATTTACTATGTAAACATGTAATTCAGTACATTTATGTAATTTGTTTAAGCAAATTACTCTTAAGAAAATAAATAGAATACGCGCTCCTGTCTAAAACCAGACAAGAACATCCTCGGGGCAATTTCTGGTGTACTTCCTTCCTTTCTTTCATCTAGAGCCCTAACAAGGAGGCCATCCTAAAACCTGGAACACTCGTCCTTCAAAACTAATCATATATCAAGGCTAAAGGGCAGGTCCCTATTTTAGCATGTGGGGAAAAAAAACTGGTTAGAAACTCATTCTGTAGTGAAAATACTTGGTTTGAAAAGGACGACAGAACTCAAGGCAAGTTTTTGAATGTAAAACTTCTTATTGTTGTGCTTGTTGTTTTGTTTTGTTTTAGTTGATCTGTTTAAGAAGACTGAATTATTTCTTTACTTTGGAAAGACTATTTTTATACAATTTACTTTGATCGTTTCAGAAATTTATTTTAATTAAATATAATCATAATATTGGACTAAAATTTAGCACTATTATTCATCAAGGCATAGGATGGTTGAAATTTAAAAATTATTTTTAATCTTTAACACAATAATGTTTAAATTTCTTTAAGTCTTATGATAATAAATTTCCTATTTATGCTAATGAACTTTCTATTTCTTTATTTTTATTTTTTTGAGTCGGCATCTCACTCCGTCGCCCAGGCTGGAGTGCAGTGGCACTCTCACAGCCACCCCAATGTCGTCTTGCTGGCCTCCGGCGATCCTTCCACCTCAGCCTTCCAAGTAGCCAAAACTAAAGGCGCGCTACCATGCCCGGCTAATTTTTGATTTATTGTAGAGACGAGGTCTCACCAAGTTGCCCGGGCTGGTCTTGAACCCACAGGTTCAGGCAATCCACTCGCCTCGGCCTCCCAGAGTGCTGGGATTACAGGGTGAGCCACAGAGTCCGACCCTCTATTCTTTATGTCATAAAATAACGTGGGAAAAATTGATCACTGATACAAAAAGCTAAAAAATGGTTAGTTTTTCATAAAATGCATTAACCAGTTTCTTACTCTCAAGTTAACATAAGAAAAAGCTAAGACAGAAAATGATTCAAATGACTATCCCAGTTCCAAATAACAAGTGGTAAGGACTTTTATGGAAAACCATAACACTTGTGTCCATTAACTGATAAATCAGTTTTCAAAGTTCTCACAATAATTTTTAGTATTTCAGAAAAAGGACCAGAGAAGATTACCCTATCCAAGGTCATGAATACCTAACAAAATCATGACTTGCCTTTCTGGTTGTTTTTCCTAAATACTTGGTTATTTAGATGTAAAGGGATGTCATGATAACCTATGTTTATTTTGCTTAAATTTCCAAAAAAAAAAAAAATAGTAAAGCCAATACTCTATCATATTTCAAGCAATTTCAATTTTATTTATATCAATATAATGTAATAGTATATATAATTTCTGAATAAAGTTTGTTAAGTTATGCCTTTTTCCACTATAGTGATCAGTAAAGAAATATAGATTTCTACTGTTCCTAGATCTAAGTAAAATTTACCGAAATAATCAAATAAAGCAGTGTGATAGAATTTTTTATTTCAAAGCCACGTTCTCCATATTATTCATGGTCTCTAATAGAAGAACATCTGGGTTTTAAACATGATTCGTTTTACTTTTTTATTTATACCACCTTTTATATTGAATAGAGCAGCATAAAAGAGAGCCTAGTAGATTTATCATATGGTAAATGTCAAGTTATGCGTATTTAATGAATGCAATATATTTCTTGAAATTTCAACAATAAATAGAAGGCCCAAAGGAGACTTTCACATTTTGGTAGAGAAAAATTCTGCAGGTTATTTAGGTTTAGCCATTTTACAGAGAAAGAACCACTTTAGTACACAACCCCTATAACTGTGTCAGTGAGAGCAATTCAAGCGGAGACATCATTTATTTTAGAAATAACAATAATTTGGGTGTTTTTCCTGTAAGTGTAAATGTTGTCTGGTTGTCTCAGGTTTATGTCATACATGAGTCAGCGTCCCTGAACGCTCAACTTAGAGATGATTTTGCTCATTTCTGTTGTCTGTTTCTTCATGACCTATGTAATTCACATAACGAGTAGAATAAAGTTGACCTGAAGTGATATGCAAGGTCAATATTTGACAGCATTTTGTGTCCTCCAACACATTTATAATCAAGTTAAATGTTTACCTAATTGTCATCCAAGAATGATAACTCCAATCAAAGAAAGCAAGAAGAAATAAGAGAGATTTCTCGTAATTTATTTCTAGCAGAACTGAAGGAAGAGAGAGAACAAGAAAGAGAGAGAGAGAGAGAGAGATCTCCCATGAGAACATGGTCTCATGACATTTTTAACCTGATTTCCAGGCCAGAGACATTCTGATGGATATTCAGACCTTGAATGGCTATGCAAATCAAACTTATGAACCTTTGGAGAGCCATCCTTCACTAAGTTTGACTTCAGGGGGGGAAAAGCAGTAAGAACAGATGGGCTACTAGGACAATAGGTCTCCATGCAAATCATATCAAGAAAGACCAAGACCCGGGAAAGATATCCATGGTACATTCATGGTTGTTTTACTCCCAAATTAAAAGGCTTCTCAATGGTTTATTACAGTTGCCATCTGATTTTTAAAGATGTAGTCTGAATTTTTTTCTGTATCTCTGCACACAAAGTGAAAAACCCTCCTAGGTGAAGTTTAAAGCACACTTTCCCACAGCAATCTTACAAAATTAAGAGGTCAATTTAGAGAACTCTTATTATAAATGTGCTGAATTGCATAGGACCAGGGTGGAGTTAAGGAAAGTAAAGTTCAAACTCACTTAGGAGCAGAAGAAGGAGACCCAAAGAGCACATGTTTGGATTCTGGGTGATAAAAAGTTGCGGGGTGTATGCAAGCTTAGGCTACCAGCTGCGTTGCCGAGTTTGTTAGTCATAAAGTGAATGCAGCAGAAGTTACCTCCATGAATAGGATGCAGGAGACAGAATGAAAACAGGCAAATCTCTGTTGATTTCCAGCAAGTAGTTCATGGAGTAAGCATTGTAAGGCATGCCGCTTCATTAACAGAAAATGGGATCATAAAATTAAAAATAAAGTGTAAAAAAAAAATTACTAAAGAGAAATTCCCCTTCCAGTATAAGTGTACTAAAACCTACAGTCTTTCAATTTCCAAAGTTGAATTGGGTGGATCCCAGAGGACCTAAAATCCTCACCTATTGATTGTGAAATTAGTTCAACAGATGCTCTGTTTTTGTCTGCATTCTTTATCTTCTGCATTTCACAGATTAGTCATTTAACAGACAACATCATGTTTGTATTCTACACAAAGAAGAGAAAAATAACTTCTCAGACTTCCCCCCATAGCTATCAAAGTGAAAAAAGGAAAAAAACGGAAATCTAGGAGCCGTGTATTTGGTGACATTTTCTTTTCTACATTAATTCTTTTTCTCCTTAGCTTTCTTCTTTCTTCCCTTTCTATGACTTCTTTTCTCTCTCACTCTGCTCTCTTCCCCTTTCTTTTTTTCTTCTCTCCTTTCTCCTCTTCCCTCTGCTTCTCTGTCTTTTTTTTTCCTTTTTTTATGAAAAGTTATTTTTTAAAATTACCACAAAATCAAACTGCAGACCTGAACACTGGAGTCCTGTTTCTCTCTTTAGGCTTCTTGCCACAGAGTAAATTATTTATTTATTACAACAGGAAAAAAAAAAGTAAAAAAAAAAGAAGTGACTTTGTGACTTTTTTTAAAAAAACATTGTTGATATAATTACTTGACCTTTGAGATAGTCTGAGGAGTTAGAAGGAAGGATTCTTTCTAAGGCTTTTCTTCTCAAGTGCCTGACACCAAGTGTAGCTAATTGCTCGTGGCATTATGAAATTCTAAACCCGTTCCATGAGCGTTTAGTTAGAAGCAGACTTTGGCTGAAAATGACTCAAGCAAAGTTTCCCTTTTCCCTCTTCCCTTTCTCCTCCCCTGCTTTTGGTTGTTTCCCCTCCATCCGTTGCACGACATCCAAGATTTCACATGGAAACACCCCATGGCTTGTTTTTCATTGCAGGTTAAAATCAACTTTAACTTTGTTATTTTTCCCCCTAAGATGTCGCCCATCCCATTAAAATGATTAGGTTTTTCTTTTGCATAGTTACCTGAGGTAAAAACCAAGTTGGCACATTGGCCCCTGACAAATGAGGCCAAAGGCTAGGAGTCGTGCCAGCCACGCTGATGCACGGCAGGCCATGGGCGCTGGGGCTCAGTTTCACGCCATGATTTAAGATACCATGTGCTCAGCTCAGCTCTCATGATAAAGCGAACCTGGTTGTTAAGAATTAGAACACTGAGCTGTGTTTCCTCAATAGAGAGGAACTCACTAACATTAAATATCACATTTATGTGCATAACAGCCGTATATCGAATGACCAAATGTAACAAAGATTCCTGCTAGGAAGACATTTAATGCCTAGTTTAGCTGACTTCTAAGTTTTGTGCTGCCTTTTGTTCATTAATGGGAGCTCCGGTATAGCCACCACGAGTTACAAAACCATTCAGTGAATGCTATAAATGAAATTATGTTTTACAAACTAGGTTTTCAATGTGGTAATATGATGCGTACAATAGTGCTTAAGTAGAAGACACAGGAAAATATTTAAATAACAGCTTCTCTTACTTCCTTAGCAAAACAAAGTGGCACTGTACAATCGACAGTATTTTATGACCGGAACAAATCCGTGATAAAAAGATTGTTTTTAAATCAGACTGGAGTAAACTTTTGTCCTACAAAAATAATTTTTGGAAGAAAAAAGTAAGTGACATGGTAAGGATTGAAAGGGCTGATAAAGACCATGTTAAATAGAAGGTGTTTCTTTTTACTTGTCAACTATTTACAGAATTCCATATCAGAGAATGACAGAGACACTCCTGGTAAATGTCTTTGCAGTGGTGGCTTCTAGATAATAAGATGTGAGTTATCAATGTTTCTACAAAAGAAAATTAATGTATGTGCTAGAAAAGCATCAGGGACTCAAATCGGTACTGATTCCAAAAAACATATCAGAGTTATTTCTATTATTTGCCCTTTTAGTATGAAATCCGACTGGGGTTGATCCTTTTCCTTTGGACTCAAATATCTGACGTCACTTTGATATTAAAGGGTTTTTTCCATTGATTAAGAATGGAAAAGAATTCAATTGTTAGTTCATTGGCTTTTTGAATTTGAGAATCACCTTTCCTGAAGCAACTTCCTCTGGAAGCAGACTCACCCCCCGTGAAAACATATTCTTGCAACAATATAATTCATTTCATTAATTCTTTACTTTCCAAAGTTTAGAGGGCATTCTGGTTTTCAGTGATCATGTGTCTCAATATTTAAAATGTCTTCTTTGGTCTATTCTATTTTTTTCTTGTTGCAAACTAAGTTCGTGTGTGTGTGTGTGTGTGTGTGTGTGTGTGTGTGTGTGTGTGTGCGCATGTGTGTCCTAAACAGTCTATTTTTTCAGTCTTTTTCTTTTGTCTCATAAGTAAAATAACATCTCTTTGGAATATGCATATTTAAATTTCAGCTCCATAGGTTACCAATTGTGTTACACTGGGAAACTGATGTAACTCTTCTTATCTTTATTTAGTTTTCCCATCAATCAAATCAGGATAATTTGATGAGTAGTCTGAGAATCCATTATCGATCACCATACTGAGTCCTTGGCATATGGTGACCAACGTTAACAAAAGTAATATTAATACTTATAATAATCATCATTTTTATCCTATTGGAAATTCTGTATGGGGAAGCTGTTTTCATCACAGTAGTATTTGTTGTTAGAGTAAACGACAAACTGTGTTTTAACTGTAATCAAATTGATGACTTAAGCACAGAGCCTCCTAAGTTCCATTTGGTTGGCTTAAAATTTGATTGGAAGCATTTTTTCCATTGATTTAGCATCCTTAGAACTCGCAGAAGAGTGTTGAACAGGCAGTAAGAAAAACTGTGCCATGTGAAATTTGCCAAACAGACTTTGGTTGTATCGCTGAAATTTGGTGCCAGCAACCATGTTAGGACTGCAAACTTCCTTAGTTTTCACTGTGCAATGGGCTATAAGTATTTTGAGTTTCTTGGAAGTGTATATTCAGGGCGGCCTCCACCCACTGGGGTGAGAGATTGCTGGCTTCTGCAATCAACTGTTTTTGCCTCTGCCGCTTAGACATGTTTTTCTTTAAACTAGTTTTCTAATTTAATATCATGTTGACTTGTTGCCATTACATACATTTTACAAAACAACTTCAACCCAAATGCCCATCCACTGATGAATAGATAAGCACAATGTGGTGTTACAACCATGTGTTCGTAAAAAAAAGAAACGAAGGCCTATACATACAGCAGCATTGACGAGCTTCAAAGTCATTTTGCTGAGAGAAGCCGAGCACAGAAGAATGTATAGTACATGACTCCATTTCTATGAAATATTCAGAAAATGTGAATCTACAAAGACAAAAGGAAGACTACTGCTTGTCTGGGAAAGAGGGAGTAGCCACAAACGGACACCAGGGATCTCAGAGGGATGATGGAGACGTTCTGAAATTGGACTGGAGTGATGTTTGTACAACCTTATAAATTTACTAAAATCATTGAGTCGCACACCTAAAATGTGTGGACTTTACCGCATAGAAATGACGCCTCGATAAAGCTGCTAAACAACAATGACAATCTCACCTTTGTTCTTTTTCTCGAAATTAATAGGGGGTGGGGAGAAACATGACCTTGTTTCGTATGACCGTCCTAAACATTTTTGTTGTAGCCCCTGGCGAACTTGTAAAGGCAAATCATAAGGCGAGCATCAGCCTTCAGAGCCAGAGGTAGGATGCCCAAGGTGTTGCATCGCTGTTAATGGAATATTCTCACACAACCACACAACTCTTGGCTTGGCATAATTGGAGCAAGATGACGAAACGGTGGGGAACACAGGTTCACGATTCAAGCATCCAAGCGGAGGAGTCCATATAAATGATCTTTGTCACCGCGTATATTTAACTCTCCATGCAAAATGCCGTCCTCACAAAAAGCTAGAAGGGGAGAAACACAGAGGATTATTTATTTACTTGTGCTCGCAGTGGCTTCTCTGCACCATCAGATGTTTTACAGATTAAGAAGAAGGGAGGGGAAAGTTCTGCACGAGAGAAAACAAAACGAGGGCCAAGTTTTCTTTTTGCCATTACTCTCCTCCCCCCTCCCGATTCTTTTTTTTTTTTTTTTTTACCCAGCCCCTTATTGAGACTATGACAAATGACAGTGCAATAAGAGGATTTATGTCGGGTCTTGGAGATTAGCGCATGATCACAAGCAAAACAGAGCCCTCAGCCTCCGCCGCTGGGGAGCAATTGCAAGAGTCTCTGAATATGATGCATGGGTCAAGACCCATTGCTGAAGAAGTGAAGATGCTGTCGGCCCAGACGCATCTGTATAAAAGCCCTTGGAGAGTCAGGTGAAGACACTGGCGTTGGATAAGGAGCATTTAGCCAGAAAGCTCATTCCGTAAAGGAAAGAGGACCCGGGTAGCTCCCTGTAGACGTCCGTGTTGAATGATTTAAGGCTACCTATAGGAAATGCCTTCTGCTTTATTGCTTCTCAGTCTTCCTTCTTTTCAGGAGGAAAAAAGGAAGCACAACACAGACCTTTCCTTCCTTCAACTCCTGCCGATATTCCCCAGAAAGACTGAGTGGAGCTCTGTCCCTCCACTTCCCTCTATGACTCTACCAGGATTACAAAGCAGTCTGCAGGTGGGGCCCCAGATTAGACCCAGTGGGCAGCTGAGGGTTTCACGATTTGAAAAATGTTCATTTATATGCACGATTTAAAAAAAAAACTTGTATGCTTAGTTTACCACCTTGGGCTCAAACATCATAGAATATTAGACACAAGGTAATTTCAGGGAAAAAATCAGATATAGTTTCTTGGACTGAAATATACTCAGGGCTAACACAACATTAACCTATTCCTTAAGTTGTAAAAAGACTGAAGCATAATTCTGAGAATATGTTCAATTTTGAGAAGAGTTGTTTCTGAATGACATAAAGGCCAAATATGATTATTCTAGATATGAGACATTTAGCTGGTTACTTGATGCTCACAGCCTGTCACAAATTTTTAAAGAAATGAGGCTGGAAAAATATTTAATGGCAGAGGATAGGACAATATTCATAACATGAGCTTTTGCAGACTATTTTATTGGTGTCTGAGAGATTCGCTTTAATAGACCAAGGTTTTTCAACCTAAGAACTACTGACATTTTGGGTACAGCCATTCTTGGCTATGAGGGATGTTCTTTGCATGCAAAAATGTTTGACAGCATCCTTGGCTTCTATCCACTAGACACCAGGAGCATCCTCCAGTGTTGTTGTGACAACCAAAAGCGACTCCAGACATTGTCAATGGAAACCATGCTAATGACTTACATTAATCCTAATTTTCAGTAAGAAGTCAAACAAACTACCTCTGGTTTGCTTCTCAGATCACTACTTCCTGGCTGTTTAACTCTGAGCAGAGTACTTAATCAAATTACTTAACTTTAGTTTCTTTCCATATGAAATGTGGAAAATGGTAGAATCTAGCTGATGATGTTATGAGGTTAAATGAGGTATCCCATGTAAAGCACTTAGAAGAGAGCTGACCTTTTGGCACGTGTGGCAAGCATTTGTCACATGCTCATTGATAAACACCAAGCACTGTGCTAAGAGCCAGGGATACTCTTTTGGCCAAACTGCAATCAACTTTGCATAGTTTTTTTGTTTATTTGTTTTCTTTTTGGTTTTTTCTTTTTCTTTTTTTTTCTCTCTCTTTTTTTTTTTTTTTTTTTTTTTGAGAAAGTAGGATTTGTTGAGAGGACAGAAAATCTCCCAGAGTGGGAGGGGACCTGAATTAGATATTTCTTAGAGAAAGAACACATTGGCAGCAGGACTATTAAAGATTAGGATGGGGGAGTTTGGAGACAGAGAGACCTAGCAGAAGATTATTTTAATATTCTAGATGAGAAATAATGGAGCTTGAGCTAAAGCAATAGAAGTGAAATGAAAAGGAGAACAAAAGAAGAAATAAGTGTGTGAGCCACTTCCATTAGATATGGAAGATAATTCAGAAAGAAGAATCTAGAAATAACTGACAGAGTTCTGTGTTCTTGCTCAGGCGTCTTGGAGCGCGCTGCGATTGATTTAACAAACACTGAAGTTGCCCTCAAGCAATTTCCAAATATTAACTCAGTTCATGATAATAACAGTGTTTATGAAATAGGCATTGCCATTATCTCCTAAGACACATAAGAAAACTTTATAACATGGGAGTCATATCACTTGTTCAACATAACATTTCCAGCAAATGGTAAACTCTGACCCAAATCTAGCAGGGAGGCCCCCAAATTTATGCTCCCTCTTCTAATAGCCCATGAGTAAACGAGGAAAGAACAGCTTTGTGGAAAATATAATATATTTTCTTGGACATTTATTTACTTTTTAAGTTTTCTGTGGAACATTTAACATTTTTCTCAACAAATTCAAAATGTTGGTACATTTTAGGAAAATATGAGGCAAAAGGTCCTGTAAAGTCTAGGGTTTCTTTTTTGAAGACTGCAGAAGACATTCTAGAAAATATTCATGTAGAATGAAATCAAGAATGTAATAGACCACAGGGGCATATTTTTAATCTAATCATAATAGTTGGAACCCAGTATCACAAAAGCGATTTTATGATCTGTTTGTTTATAAAGTCTAACTCTACCTAGTAGACGGGCCAGGAGAGCAAAGCATGGTGATATATTTTTAAAGGTTGTAGAATCCTTTCAGTGTTCTTACCAGGCAGAGATTGCTATCGTTGTTCAGATCCTGCACTTTTTTAACACCACCTAGCACGCACGTGCATGTGCACGTACACACACACACACACACACACACACACACACACACACACACACTCACACTCTCTCCTCTTTCTATATCTACCTCTTTTTATGTCTGCATCTATGTGTATGTTGATAGCATCTACGTCACTCACATATATATCTATATCCTGGCTCCATCAACTGTTAGACTCTTCAGGATTTTTCTATTTGTAGAATCACCTTCTCCCTAAACAGAGCATCTCTCTTCAGTGTTCTTTTCGCCTCAGACTTAACTAAACTGATAAAGGAATCCATGCTAGGACCTCAGCAGAACTATTCTGTTACCTTTTGGCATAATGCTTTGATAAAAAAAAAAAGCCAGTACAAAAAAAAGTAGAAATCTGGGGAACCGTGACAGACCAGTGGAGGGTATAATTTGTGAAGAGGTACTCTGAAGCTTACGTTGCTCTAAAGATAACTCTTAACCGAGATATATTTCCAGAACCCTGATTCACTAATTTTCTAAAACTAATAATTTAATTTCAGGAATATAGAAAATAAAAGATAAAAGCTACCTAAACAGAAGTTTAAATTTTTTATTTTGGTTATAGGTGTCTATTGGTGAAAGTATTGGTTCAGTCTGTGAATACGCAGGTTGTGAAAAGTCTTAATAACTTGATAAAAGTTTGTGTTACCTTTACAGGGACATGAGTGGCCGGCCAAGGCAGAGCACATTACTGGTAGCCATTTAAGTCTGACAATGCAAATGAAAACACTGCTGTAGAAAAGGAGGCGCTGATTCTTTTCAAACTTGATATTCCAAATTTGCTAAGAACACTTTCTTTTGAATGTAATTATCTACATATCAACATTTATTTTTTAAACTCTTTGTTCTATTGTTTTTCTGTATGTCTGATTCTGACGAGGCACATTGCAAGTATCTATGAGTGTGTGTGTGTGTGTGTGTGTGTGTGTGTGTGTGTGTGTGAGCAGTGTTGTATATACATGTAGATAGTTGACCGTCTATGTTATTTTTGCTTTGATTAGTGTAAAACAGTTACTTTTTTATTTTTAAAATTTTCATCCTATTGAAAGATTTTTAAAAATAATAATTTACACTGAGAAAGTAGTTCTGTGTGAAGGCTGAGTTCTTTCAAGAGATAACGGACTCATCTAAAATCTCATAAACTTTGAATAAAAAAATAAATCAATGTTTTAAGAAAGTACATTTGTGATTGCAGACTGTTGTATTAAGGGGAAATATAATGTGGTTTGTCATCAATCTCTCCGTGTGGCATATAAGGCCTGACTTGTTGAAATTTTGTAGGCTTTTATTTACAGA
The DNA here is from genome assembly GCA_027257055.1 of Cephalopachus bancanus. NCBI lineage: Eukaryota > Metazoa > Chordata > Mammalia > Primates > Tarsiidae > Cephalopachus > Cephalopachus bancanus. The sequence goes on from JAPVLO010000065.1 coordinate 5,451,008, forward strand.
GAAAACACAGACCTGTGCTGCCCAGAGTCCTATCAGTCCGCATATTCAAAGGAATCACATCTGAAAAGAGACTGCTTAAATCATAAACTTTATGGATAATCTAATCCATAAGGAGGCCAAAATTACTTTGCTCCTGTGAATAAGAACAAAACCTACAGAATTTAATTATTTGTGAATTATTCATGAAGATTTTGATCCTGGCTCAAGGCTAGAGTTGGAAAAGAGAGACAATCATGGATTGTTGCCAATCAGTGTTTCATGGAAGAAAAATATGGAATATTTCAGCCTCAGGATAACACCCCATATTTCCACGTTGTTTAAAAAAAAAAGAGGTGTTGCTAGAGACAAGTGAACCTTGAGTAGAAATAGAAATAAAAGCAGACCCTCTGAGAAAGAAATGGGATATGAACTGTTGCTGGGAAGAAATTATTGCAACGATGTGTGTTGTTTAGTTATAATGCTCAGATTATAAGTTACATTTTGTGAGAAACATATGGCCTCATGCTAAACATCCATATGCCAAAGTTAATAAAATTGAATCCCACTGATATACCTTGTACTACTGATCGTGCTTAGTGGTTGGAAAGTCCATAAATGCAGAAGTAAAACACACACACACACACACACACACACACACACACACACTAACACACCAATCACCAATGCTGCTGGTAAATACAAGTAATTTACATGTACTCTTTGATGCAAATGGCTTTTGCCAAAGTTATGGAAATGAGAATAGATCACACTCTTTCCATAACTTTGGAAGATGAGGGAGAGGCTGGGGACAGAGAAGAACTACTTTGTATCAGGTATCTGGGGAAGATCTCTCTAAGGAGGCAACATTTCTTCTGAGATATGATTAATGTGGAAGAGTCAGTAAGTGTGAATTTCAAAGAAGAGAGTTCCAGTCAGAGGAAACAGAGTGAAGTTCTCAAGTCTAGAATGAGTTTAAGAAACAAAATAGAGCCAGAGTGGTCGTAACAGTTAAAAAGGAGCAAGTGGAATACCATAAAGTTGAAAAGGGAGCCAAGGACCAGATCTTGGAGGTATTTTGGGGGACCAAAGTCAGAGCGTTGGGTTCTTAAGCCGAGTGTAACCAAAAGACACTAGACAATTTGAAGTTTGAGGCCCCAAAATGGCAGACGACAGGCAAGATTTCAGGCTATTCTATTCATTCGATGAGATAAAGTGATGGTTGGGATCAAGAAGCAGCAGTGGGGAATGGAGGGAAACTGCTGGACCTAATATATATTTTAGAGACAGAACTAATACTTGGGGGTGGAACACGAGAAGCAGAGAGAAATCAGGAACGACTCAGCTGCATAAGGTTGATTCCATCTTGGTCAAGAGACTCTCTCGGACTCTTAGTATACAGTGTTTAATACGTATCAGTAAATGTGCAATAAATGCTTACTGCAACGACCAAAATAACACCTCTTTTCTGAGCGCTTTGTCTGGATCGCCTCATTTAATTCTCACAATCTCATGTGTTATATTTTATCCTTTTCCACATTTCATACAGAAAGAAACTAAAGGTAAGCAGTTGGGTTAGGACTCTGCTTAGAGTTATACAGTCAGGAAGGAGTGGTCCTGGAAAACAAACCAGGGGTAGTTTGTATAATTTCTTCAGAACTGTGCTCTTATTTTTTATTTCTAGAAATAAGAATAAACATAGTCATTAACATATTTCCCAGAAATTATATACATGGGAGTGTTATCTACCGATATTTCTACTGGCTAAATATGTCTTATCCTTGGTTTCTAGTTTAACAGTAATAGCTAGCGTTTGTTGTATGGCCCTCAGATTGCAGATATTTCACATTAGTTAGATTAGTTTAATTCTCAAAAGAAAATCTACGAGATGAATACAAGTACATGCTTGCTTTATAGATGGCAGAATTAAAGAAAGATGTTGTATTTCAGTCTATTTGATTCCAAAGTCATTTATTTTAACATGGAAGTTATTGATATTGAAATTACCAATTAGTATATGAAAGTTGTCAACATCAGAGAAATCCAAATTGAACCAATATTGAGATATTATCGTGCCTATTAAAACTGATAAACATGTTTCTTTTTAAATTTATTTTTTATTTTAAAGATGTGGGGCCCAACTCAGATTTAGGTATACAAATGGTCATTGTACAGGTAAAGTTTGGGCCTCCCTTTGGTCCCCACTTCACCTGGTTTGAGGTCAGGTACGCTTATTGATGCTATGTTGGGTGCATATATGTTTAGGATAGATATTTCTTGTTGATGGAGTGAACCTTTTATCACTATGTAGTGGCCCTCTGTATCTTTTTTAATTTTTGATAGCTTAAATGGTATTTTGTCTGAAATTAGGATCGCAACTCCTCCTTTCTTTTGTGTTCCATTCGCCTGAAAATTTGTTTCCCATCCTCTTACTTTGAGTCTGTGAGTGTCCTTTCTAGTGAGGTGAGTCTCTTGAAGGAATAGATTGTTGCCTGGTGATATTTTATCCATTTTGCCATTCTATGTCTTTTCAGTGGTGCGTTTAGTCCATTCACATTCAGACTAATTATTGAAATGTGAGAGTTCGTCCCTAGCATGGAGTTCTTATTGAGTTGTTGTTCTTCCACTTGGTTTTTTCTTTTTTTTTTTTTGTCTTTCTTTTGGTTTTGGGGTTGGTTCGTGTGCCCCTCCCCACCCCCAGCAGTGTCCCACTGCTACCAATCTCTCTTTTTATCGCATTATGGTAAATATTCAAGGACCGCTTATAAGGGAGAACATCTGATACTCAGGTCTTTGTTTCTGTGATAGATCACTGAGTATGAGAGACTCTAAATCCATCCAAGTTGCTCTGAAGTCCATAATTTTGTTCTTCTTTACCACTGCTTAATATTCCATTGTGTGTGTGTACCACATTTTTTTATCCTGTCCAAAAACTGATAAATTTAAAAGACTAATAAAACCAAGCGTCACTAGGATATGGGGAAACTAAAATTCTCATGCAGTGCCGATGAGAATCTAAAATGGTACATTTATTTCAAAAAAGTTTTTAACCCTTTTCTAGTAAAGTCAAATATGCACCTACTCTGTGACCCAGTAATACCACTTTTAAAATTATATCTATGAGATATGCAACTATTTTGTGGCAGCTACTCACATAATATCTACTCAACATTTTTTGTGTACCAGGAGGGACGTTGCATGAGTCAACATTTTCCAGAAAAACAAAGTCTATAGGATGCATAGAAAGATATTTATTATAAGTAATTGCTCAAGTGATTATGAAGGGTGAGAAATCAAGCCCCAAGAGAGGCAATCATATAGCTCTAGTTCAAGTCCAAAGGCCTGAGAAGCAGGACAGCCAATGGTGCAAATTCCAGACCAAGTATGAGTCCAAGGTCAGGATAAGTTCTATGTATGACCCAGCTGAAGGACAGTCAGGCAGAGAGAGGGAAATCTTTCTTATTCAGCCTTTCATTCTATTCAGGCCTTGATCAGATTGGATGAAGCCCACTGACACTGGGGAGAACAATTTCCCTTGCTCAGTCTGCCACTTCAAACGTTTATCACATTCAAAATTACTCATACAAACACACTAAGAAATAATGTTTAGCCATATAGCTGGGCACCCCATGGCCCAGTCAAGTTCACATATAACATTAACCATCACTTTGTTAAACAACTTAAAATTGTTATCTTACTTTATACTCTATAAATAGCACCTACTAGGATGACCATATGTGCCAGGGTATCTGTACCTATTGCCGTGTTGTTACTATTGATAATATGCCTTCTCATTTCCAAAGTGTTTCCATTTGAATGAAAAATTATTTGATAAACCAAATTTAAAGCCACATCTTCCGTCCCATCAAACCTGATGTTAAAAGTTGTCATCATCCCTGGTCTTCCCTCTTCAAAGTCATCAAATAAAGAAAGACATGGATTTAACTGTCTTGCACACACTGCTTAGGAATCAATAACCTATATTTGACTGAGAAAGGTTATGTTGACATATTTCCACATCAAAAAGGCCTTTAAATATGGAATGTCACATTTTCTTCTCAACTCTTAACATCAAGATATTTTCTCTCATTAATAAAATGCAAGTCCTACTTTATAGACAGGCCTATTAATTTTTACCTTGTGTGTTGAGGGGTGATTTGGTTTAATAAAATCTATATTAGAGCCGGGCTCGGTGACTCAACCTGTAATCCCGCGCCTTTGGGAGGCTGAGGTGAGTGAATTGCCTGAGCCCACGGGTTCGAGACCCGCCTGGGCAGCGAGACCTCATCTCTACAATAAATCAAAAAATCAAGCGGGCGTGGTAGCACGCGCCTGTAATTCCGGCTACTAGGAAGGCTGAGGCGGAAGGATCGCCGGAGCCCAGCAGGTCAAGGCCGCGGTGGCCGGGAGTGGCCACTGCACTCCAGTCTGGGCGACAGAGTGAGACGCCGACTCAAAAAAAAAAAAAAAAAAAAATCTATATTAGTTTGTATAATGTAATGTGATTCTTAAAAAGAATTTCTTAAAATTTAAATAGCACCCTACCAGGATTCTAAGTCGTAAGATCTGCTCTCTTACCCCTAAAGGACACCAGTATACTTTCTAAATAATTCTTGCACTTACACATTCCTTTCCTTCCCCACTGCCTCTTTTCTAGTTGATTCTTGCCTTCTTCATTTGTTTTCTGGATTATTTTTCCGCATGTTTCTCTGTTTTCCATGTCTGTAGAACTTTCTTCTTTCAAGCCATCCTTTGTTGATTAATCTAAAAAATACACCTGTGATCCTGTCTTTCCCTTACTCAACAGATTAAGTAGGTCCTTGAAGCATGGCATAAGAGGTCCTTCCTTACCTAACTCATTGCCATATTTATTGCCAATGCCTTCCTAGCCTCTCTGTTCTAGTCATTTTTAACGAAGCAGAGTGTTCCCAGAATAGCTTGTACTTCTTCATATTTGGGTTTGGAACATTTGGAAATGCTAGTCCTTCTACCTGAAATGTCTTCCCAGATCCTACTTGGGCAATTATTATTTTCATTTCCAGTTTCTGCTTAGGGGTCATATTCTCCTTTAAGCTATCCCTGATTCAGAAAGACTCCAGATGCCCTTAGCATCCTGCAAACATTATGTTATAGCACCTATTAAAACATGCTACCATTAACTTTATAATTTCTTGACTCTTTTTTATTGTTTCATGCTCTGTCTCTATAAAATAGATAAATGAATGACAAATGGTTATTTTGTTCATCACCATACTCCTAGAATCTTTTAATTTGCCTGATACACAGTTTGGCTGTAACTGGAAGTTAGTAGGTATTTATTTGTTTAAGCTGTAACTGGAAGTTAGTAGGTATTTATTTGGTGATGGCATATGTCTACTATGTGTTCTTTTTTGGGGATGGAGACTCACTCTGTTGCCCAGGTTGGAGTGAAGTGGCATGCTCACAGCCACCCCAGGGTGGATCTGCTGGACTCTGACAATCCTTCCTCAGCCTTCCAAGAATCACAGGCCCACGCTATCACACCCAGCTAATTTTTTATTTATTGTAGAGACAAGGTCTCACCAAGTTGCCGGGCTGACCTTGAACCTGCAGACTCAGACAATCTACTCACTGCAGCCTCCCAAAGTGCTGGGATTACAGGCTGAGCCACCGAGCCCAGCCACTATGTGTTCTTAAAGCTTATGTCCATTGGGCTTTTTCATGAAGCCTAAATTTCACCACTAACCAGTTATCTAGGTTAAAAATGATTTTTAGAAATGTGATACATAGTTACAATAATAATAAAGTGTAATAGTCTCTACCTTCTAGGGCTCTTATCAGGAGCAGATGAGTTTTAGAGGTAGTATATTTAGAATAATGCCTGAAATATATGAAGGAAATATCAGTATTTAACTCTAAACAATAACTTCATCAGTATTTCTCTGAGTGTTTATTTATCACAAATGATGTTCTAGACCCTGCCCTCCACACTTTATGAGTGTAAGGCTATTCAATGTTCATAAGAGCCCTCTGAAGTATGACCTATCATTTCTCACCATTTATCAAAGAGGCATTGAGGCTCTGAGAATTTTAAAAACTTGCCCAAGGTCAAATGCTAATGAGCAATAATTTATTTCTTAAATTTTCTTTTTCTGGCAGGAAGAATTAATTCCTTGAGCCAATGGGACATTGGGCAAATAAGTATAGATGAGGACCACATTTGGAAAATTCAGGAAATAGAGACAATCTCCCCATAGAATCACCCTAGTGATACGCTTTGGGCACACAAAGCATACCATGAAGCCGAAATAGCATTTTCAAAAATGCTGATAGAAAAAAGAAGATGTAAAAACAAAAACGTAGAGGTCCTGAAGATTAAGTTCTAGCTATGTTAAACTTTTCTCTATACCAATAAAAGAATCAGGCAACAGTTACTTTACCAGGTAGAGACTCACTTTTTTTTTTTCAAGACAGATCATTGTGTTTTTTCTCTAAGAAATCAAAACTGTCAATGAAATATATTCATGCATTTTTTGCTCTATAAACACAAGTGAAAGCAAATTCAACTTTCAATAAAAGAGCCTATTTTTCTCAAAACTGACACATTTTTCTGCTTTCCCCATTTTTTTCATAACGACTGAGCATTTATCTCAATAAATGTATTCTTTTCACTGAAAAAATGATTACATTTATTTTTAAAAAACATTAAGAAGATGATGAGATCATTTATTGTTGCTAAACTTTAATAGTGTCTAAATAAGGGGATCGGTGCTTTTCTTTCTAGTTGGGCTGTTGTTTTTTCCGCTCCTGCTGGATCGGTAGCAGCCACTAAATGACATGATGCTAAATCAGACATTTTTTTTTTTCCAATTTGAAAGAAAAAAAGCAAACCTCACCTCAGCACCAAATGAGGCAGTTCATGCTGGTTTTGGAAAAGGAATTAGCTCCAGAGAGAAAAATAACAAACTCAATCCTGAGGTCTTTCCTATATATTGAAAAGGCCAGTTTGGAAAGGAAATGCGGAAAAACAAACAGAAGGTGTGCAGGTTTCTTTATCATACCTGGAGAAGGATATGTTCAAACCTCCACAGCTCCGTCCTGGCGCCAGGTCTCTGCTTTTCTGTTTTTTTTTTTCTTTTAAAATGGCACCCACTGCTCTATAAAATGATCTATTGGGACTTCAAAGCCGTGGCAATTGCATGTGGCACAGGATGTGTGCAATTAATTATGTGATGCTTAAATGACAGGGTGTAGGAAAAATAGGAGAGAAGAAGAAAAAGGGTTTTTTTTTTTTAAAGAAAAAAAAAAATCCAAAGTAAACTGAAAGACCTGGTTGTCTGCCTGCCAAGAACCAGTAGCAGATAAGGCCTCCTGTAGCTGTGGAAACTCGGGCCTGCAGGAGCCAGAATCCAATTTCAGAAACCACAAAATCAACATAAACGTGTGCAAAAATAAAAAGGTTTGTTTGGCAAGTAATCAGGAGAAGGCTACCAATGTATAAAACACATGAACCAGGGTGACCTCAGCCAACCGAAGCCCTCATGACGATGATGTCCACAACAGATCTGGCACCTCTGAAATGAGCGGTAACAAGACACAGTCCACGCTGCTTTCGGTTATCAGGTAATTGCTACCTTTTTGAAATATTAACCGTCCGCCACCTCTTCCCATGCCTCACCTCAAAAAACACACCACCACCCTCCGTGAAAGCAAGGCTAGAAGCCTGGATTTTCACCCAACAGGCCAAAAAACAAACAGCTAGACTTTTCACTTGCTCCACTGATGGTGAATTACTTGCTATGTCACCCAGGGGGAAAATCCCCGGAAACAGACACGATATCTACAGACTTCTTTATCCCTTCTGTAATAGCTTCAAGGAGCAATCACATTCGAAGTAAGAAGCAGGGTTCACACACGACTATGAATAATTATGAGCCTTAACATTGTTCTGAACCCTTTCTTTAATTTATTTAACTTTAGAAAAAAGGAGTATCTCCTAAAGTAAATACCCTTTATTGGGTGGACAATTTTAATTCATCTTTATGCTCTCAGATATTCTTTACATATACAAAATTATTTTTGTGCATTTTCTTCATGTTCTTTAAAGAATAATTATTCTCCTAGATTTAATTAATCAATAGGTTGATTGATCATCTGCTTGGATTGATCATTTCTACTTCATCTGGCACTAAACCTGAAAGACTTTAAATATAAATTGCAGGGAATCTATATGTTTGGGGTCATAGAGAAAATGCTCCAGTATCTTGGTTCTGAGAAAGTGACCTAAAACTCTTTTCCAGGAAAGAAACTTTTAAAAGATACATTTGAGGGCAATCCCCTCAGGTCCCCTCCCACTGTGGGAGCTTTTCTGTTCTCTCAATAAAACCTGCTTTAAAAAAAAGATAAAATAAAAAATACATTTGAATTCCATATACATACATATGTAAAGAAGAATACCAAAACCAGCACATATAAATGTCAAATATATCTATGTAATGTCAGATTTTTTTTTTTTTTTTGAGTTGGAGGCTCATTCTGCAGCCCAGACTGGAGGGCAGTGGCTGCTCCCGGCCACCACAGCCTCGACCTGCTGGGCTCAGGTGATCCTCCCGCCTCAGTCTTCCAAGTAGCCAAAAATACAGGCGCGTGATACCATACCCGACTAATTTTTGATTTGTTGTAGAGATGAGGTCTCGCCAAGTTGCCTGGGCGGGCCTCGAACCCGCGGGCTCAGGCAATCCGCTCACCTTGGCCTCCCAAAGTGCTGGGATGACAGGCTGAGCTACCGAGCCCAGGCCAATGCCAGATATTATAGATAATATTATTAATATATATTATATTATAGAAACACCTTCATCTTGATTTCTCTCTCATTCTTTAGTTTTTGCTCCTGAAATTAAGAATGCAATTCAAAATACAAAATTCCATTTCCTGGAAATGGCCACAGTGTCTATTGTTTGTGTAGAAAACCCCTCCTCCTGGTGGCAGATTCTGTTACGTGTATCACGCATCACTTTTGTCATCTCCTGGGCCCACAGCTCAGCCATGTCTTCTTTGTGACCAAGTTCTGGCCAATGCAGTGTAGGCAGAAGTGATACACACCATTTTCAAGACTACTATATCTCTCTGTGACCCTTCACCTTCTCCCTAGTTGTCCACTTGCCAGTTAAATACAGAAGATTTAATGGAGCCCTCCAGTTCTTAGGGAAGAGCCGTATTTTGTGATGGAGAGTGTCTGGATCCCTGAGTTACCACCTAGAGAACAGCTTAATCAAGAACTTCTATGGTAGACATTTCAGGGATGACACATTTCTGTGAATATGTTAAATCACTGGGATTTGCACTATTGGTTACCACACTGTATCTCATAAAACACCCCTCAAGAAACAGCCTGAGCACTACCAATATCTGTGACTCGGACTTTGACGGCTCTCAGAGAGTTAAGGCATCTTCTCAGCACACTTTGCCTGTTGCATCCAACTCTATCATGGCCTAATAACATGGGAATTTGTTTTAATCGTTACATTGGTAAACATGTCAGGACTATGCTTCTTTATTGATATTTCCCAGTCACAGCATAACGCTAAAAACACATTTTGATCATTGGATGACAGAAAAATATGTTCATCAATCTGCATGTACGTAGTAAGGATGAGAATTTTTAAAAGCCATAATTGTTCAGAAAAGGTATTTTCTTGTTTCTCCTACAAAAAGCTTTTGAACAGCTCTTTAGAAAGACTGATGGGGAACCTAATCAAGTGAAGAGAAACTCAAAATCCTTATCTTATGTTTTGAAGAATTTAAAAAAATGGTCAGCCACAGTGATGAGAAATTCTTTTTGTGGAAATTCTAAATGTCAGCGAGAAAGCTCAGAGCCTTAAGCATCTTAGCATGTGCTGCATTTGGATATCTAAATAATAGTTCTGAGCAAGTTTTGCTTGATATAAAATTCTATCAGGAGTGGAGGAAAAAAAAATATGACCAAGCTTGGAAATCTGATGATTTGGAGAATGAGAAGAAGTTGATAGCACTCCTTTTTGCTTTCGTAACCACTTAGAGCATCATAAGAAAGGACACCTGATAGTGAAAAAGTATTCATTTGACTGAGTTTAAAGGTATGTTATGCCACATTGTTTTCTCATTAGACATTGCAGCTTCAATTTGGTTTTGTGTATTTTTAATTCATGTATAATGAATATCTACTGTTAGAAATATTAATGGTGCATTCGTATCATAACATTTTATGAAAACCATAAAACATGTTTTAAAAGAATATTTAATAACTAAAGGCTTTCATATACTATTAGTGAAAAAAAATCAGAAAATATAGTATGATTTAAATTCTACAACAGAATATTTGATAAAGGAATGGAAATAAATGTATAAAAATCAAAAAGCTACTTCTACTAAGTGAAATTATAGGCGATTTTTATTTAATATGTTTTTTAAAATTTTTTATAATTTAAAGTGTTTCTACTAAAACTTGTCATTTTGTTGTTCTGATAGATTAATACCTATTATTTGTGAAGATAATTCAGATAATCCAATCTTCATTCAAGATAAATTTAAGGCAACCTATGATACTAAATATGTGTAAATAATGCATTTTAAAAAGAGATGAAAATGTAATGAAATAAAATTCTATAATAATAATTTTACAATTGGTGAGGTGCTCTTGTAAATATTGTGCATACATTAACTTCTTTAATCCCATAAAATCCAATGAAGCAGGTAGTCACATCACTTCCTTTTTACAAACAAGGAAACTGAGGCACAGAAAGGTCCACTAACTTGGCTAAAAGCTCTTAGCTAGCTATTGGAGAAGCTGAATTGAACCTAGGCTGTCTGGTGCCAGAGGCTGCAATTTTAGGCACTACACTCTAGGCTGATGGCAAGAAATAAAAATAGAATTGGCCTTTGGGTTATACTTTCTTAGGGTAAACAAGAAATAATAGGTTATCTCGATGTATCTTTTTATTATAAAAATACGATCAAAAGGGTGAGTGCAGTGGCTTATGCCTGTAATCCCAGTACTTTAGAAGGCCGAGGTGGGAGGATTGCTTGAGGTCAGGAGTTTGAGACCAGCCTGGGCAGCATAGCCAGACCTGTCACTACAAAAAATAAAAAATACTAGCCTGGCATACTGGCACATGCCTGTAGTCCTAGCTATTGGAAAGGTGGACACGGAGGATCCCTTGAGGCAATGAGCAATGCTCCTGTGCTCCAGCTTCAGCAACAGAGTGAGACCCCATCTCCAAATAATAACAATAAATACAAATACGTTTTTATCTAGTTACACAGATTTTTTTTCCTCCTGGTCCAAAATCTGAAGAGGAATTGATTGTTGAAGTTAACGAGTGCAAGAGCAGGCGAGATTTTCAACTGTAATAGAACAGAATATGCAGAAAAGAAATCCAGTCTAGAAAATGAAAGGAAGCAGTGAATCCTTACGTGAACTCATGCGGCATGGTTTTTCAAAGCCATTTTCAACTTTTCATAGATGTAGGTGAATGGAGACTTGTTTCTTTATGATGAGGACTTGTTTCTTTATGTTTATTTCTTTCTGTAGGTTTGGTTCCTTTTCCCAGTCTTCTCTTCATGATCAAAAACGACTGCCAGGGTCAGAGGAGAGTGGAGGAACAGAGTTAAACAAAATCTCTTTGGCGAGATCATTTCTTCCAAAGGGACTTGATTAATCTAATAATGTTGCACATTAAATCAATTTGCACCAAGAAAATGAAAGCCACACATGGTGATATATAGCCTATGGGAGCTCCCCAAATGAACCCCAAGCCCAGCCAATGTTTTATTCTCCTGCTACTTCTTTTATTTTACGCAGAAAATTAAATTTTAGCAGTTGAGTTTTATTTTCATTTAGAATGTCTATTAAAAGTCTGGCTGTAATATTTATGAATACCAAAACAAGGCCACCAGGACACATGTCTACTGAAAGCAAGTCTCAGTTACGGATCTGCCAAGCAGTTCCTCAGACATTAATAATAACAATAATTTAAAAATCATGATCTAAATTGAACTATAACAGAGAGGTCTAAATTGGAAGAACAAGTAAAACAAAAGAGAATACAATTTTTGAACATATCACAGTACAATCTGTTGAAGTGTTCTAGAGATCCTCTTTTTCCTATAACTTTGAACTTGGGATTAGAGAATGGGGAATCAGGTTCAATGACACGTTCATCAGATTATATTATAAAACTTTCAGGAAGATGCTTTCCAAGAAAAGCTTAAATACTTCATTGAGAGTATGTTAAAGGTTAAAATCTGAGAAGTTTAACCAAAAAAAACCTTTTATCACCTCAAAAATCTTTTTTGGCCGAGAATTCTGCTGAAATTTTAGGGTTTTTTTGTTTGTTGGTTTTTTCAGAATATGTAAGGGTTTTCTTATAGATCAACCTAAGATAGAGTAGGTAGAGAAAGAACAATTTAATGTTAGATTGTTAGTGGTCAATGTTGAGTAGAAATAAATAATGATAAAAAACATTAAAGATAAATCATTTCATAAATGATAATGCAAGAAAACAGAGAAGCAGGATTTAATTGGGAACAAAAAGTTAATTTTTCATGCAATTTTCCAGTAACACAAAACTGTCTTCAATTTTTCATTAGCCAAAGTTAAAACTGAATAACATCCTTGACACTTGAAAATATAAATAAGTTTACATAAACAATCAGAAACTTTCGTTAAAATTGACCACAGATATTCAAGTTCAGCTTCGTCTGTGAGATGATCTTTGTCTTTCTTCCCTGAACAAATTTTGTAGACACACAATATTTGCTGAGCGCTCACTTTCAAGACTGCAACACTGTATCATGACATTTTCATGGCATAGGAATGAGATTATGCCAAGACTAGCCTTGGGATTATAGAGTCTTGCTGGTTTCTGCCAACAAACTGACTTCTTCCTAAGGTCTACCTCCCCTCCACTTTTTATGGAAAGAAATAAAGACTCTCATTTAAACTACAGACTTGGGAGAAAAGTGAGGAGAGAGGGAGGTGATATGGGGAAAGCCAATGGGAAAAAAATGCATCATTTTTTGTTCCTAGAGCTCCTCATCAACTTTGCTCTTCATTCGAGTTAATTTAGTAGCATTTTCTGTGTGACTGAACTGGCTGAATCGGAGGGGAATGAGGTACTTTGCAGTCTGCGTGTGTGTGTGCGTGTGTGTGTGTGTGTGTGTGTGTGTGTGTGTGTGTGTGTGTGTGTGTCCATGAGCACATAGCATGCATGGTGATTTTTATACAGTAGAGAATTGCAGAGCTAAAAATCTTTCTGCAAGGAAAAGAGGGCATGATTTTCTTCTAGTTAACTTTCAAAGCAAGTGCTCTGACATCTCGACCCAGAGTCAAGGTGTCCCACCTAGATTTTGCAGGGCAGACCTGCCTGAGTCCATTTCTCACTCTGCCTCCAGAATGGCACAATGCCAAACATTCTCCTTGTAATCATATGCATGCTGCAGCTTTCAGTTTTCTCTATCATTTACCTCCACAGACCTTTTGAAGTGTTGTTATTCTGGCTTTGCTCACTTTTCTGCCATCTTAAAAAAAAGTCTTTGCTTGATATTTATACTATAAAGGAATGTCAGATTAGAAAATTAAAATCTTGGAACCAAAGTTATAAATCTGAACACCATAGAAAGCCAGAACATAACGGTGTTTTTTTGGTTTTTTGTTTTTCTCAGATGCCTTCTTTGCCATCACGGCACACCGTTTCTTAAAACAGAAGTACAACTTTTATGATGTAATTAACCCTTCAAGCTTTCCCTTTTCCTTTGGTGGGAAAAGATCTAGAATATACATTATCTACTTGATTTTAATTAATTTGACTTTTAATATTTTTAATTTTTATGGATACATAATAGTTGTGTTATATGGGAGTACATGTGATATTTTGATACAGGCATATAATATGGAACAATCAAATCAGGATAGTTGGGGCATCCATTTACCTCAAGCATTTATCATTTCTTTCTGTTGGGAGCATTCTAAATCTTCTCTTTTAAGTATTGTGAAATATAAAACTAACTTGGTTTTGAACTTTGCTGACTTTTGTATTTAGTGGGCTCATGGTGAGTTCTCAATAAAATAGCCCAATTGAATTGAGAAACATGGTCTGAGTGGATATGGTAGGTTTCCCTCTTTATTGGAGATAGATTTCCACTTTTTAAAACTTAAATATGTTAATTATAATGCAAATCTAACCGTACCACACATGTATGGGGTATATGTGATATTTTGATACAAGCACACAATGTAGAATAATCACATCAGAGTAGTTGGGGTATCCATTATCTCAAACATTTCTTTCTTTCTTTTAGGAGCATTCCAATTTCACTCTTTAAGTTACATATATTGAAATACACAATAAGTTATTTTTGACTATAGTCTCCCTATTGTGCCACTAAACTGATTTTTTGGTAGGGTATTTAAAGGCTTTAAACCAAAACAATCCCTATACGTTGATAAAAAGGGATAGAGGACACAGATTTTTCTTGAGAGAAGAGAGTTAGCCAGGCACCAGTCAAGAGTTCAGAACCTCAGGTGACCAGATGGGGTTTCAGGAAAGGGCCTCAGGCCAAAGGTGGAATACAGTGAAAACAGGAACCAGGGAAGAAGTCTAGTTAAACATGTGAGTCACTCATTAGGGACAAAAGGTGGAAAGTTGGGGCATAATGCTTGCTTAGACGCTAATGCTCTATATACACTCAGAAACATCGGACAACATTTCATCAACTGCATTCAACGACGTTCTCTCTTACTGATTCTGTTTCTGGTTAAAATTGATTTTTTGGGGAGTGGTTAATACAATTGTTGCAGCAATATAGAGGAAGGACAGGAGAGAGGGTCAGAAATGATTCAAAGTGCAAGATGTACCCATAAGTGTAGGTCTGAGGTGGTTATGAATGCTATTCCTAAAATCATGGGGACAAGTAAAATAGTCACCCTTCTTTTATGAAAAGCAAGGATATATACATCTTATAATAGTTTATTTACTCCTAGTGATTATTTTGCTATTCAAAATCTGAAATACTGACTGAGTCATCAAATAGAAAATTATGTCCCATCTTTTGCATTTTCTTCTGTTATGCTTATCGATGCAGAATAAGTGGTTAATTTAAGTTAGTCAGTTTCAACAGACTTCCTAGTCAGTTGAGCATACATATGATTTAAAGTCATACATTAAAGTGGTAAACCTTGGCTGGGTGCAGTGGCTGGTACCTACAAACCCAGCACTCTGGGATGATGAGGTGGGAGGTTCTCTTGAGCCCAGGACTTTGAGACCAGCCTGGGCAACATAGCAAGACCTTGTTTCTACCAAAAACAAATCAAAATTGTCCTGATGTAGTGGTGTGTGCTTGTAGGCCCAGCTTCTTGGGAGATTTGGGTTGGAAGGATAGTCTGAGCCCAGGAAGTCAAGCCTACAGTGTGCCAAGATGGTTCCACTGAACTCCAACCTAGGTGACAGAGTGAGACCCTAACTCAAAATAAATAAATAAATAGTGAACCATGTAGGTGTGCATAAAACATTTAGTCATCTAGTTGATTTTATTTTCATTTTTTCCCATAGGGCTAGTATTCAATAACACTTAACATTTATAAAATGAATGCACTATATACTTATTTTGTAGGCATTCTTATTAAATGTGATCCCAGAAGATCTTATTATGCAATAAATTTAATGTCTGTGATTACTGTATCTCATAAAGAATATATCTGTTACATCTGTTACTATCCTAGGTCCAGCAACTATTAGACTCTAGGTCAATGACAAAAATATAGAGACTGTTTTTTGTTTGTTTGTTTGTTTGTTTTGGTGAAATTCTGATGAGATGGTGTGAATTTTCTGAACCAAGAGGAACATTTAGGTTATTAGGGTTAGTTCCCAACAGATTTCCATTTATTGTCTTATTTAGAATGTTAGTCAATAAATATGAATTACACATGACTCAGTTCTTGATAACCACAACTATCAATACCAGCTTATAAAAGATTTGAGAAATTTCATGACTCCAAAAAGCAGGAGAAGAAAAAACTGTAACTACCACTCATTTCAATTAAAAATTGTACGTGAAAAGGAACCATAAATTCTCCAACCTGAATAAAACACAAATTATTGTCTTAGCAAACAGAAAATCTTGATTAATTGGAGAAAATTATGTCGGCTTCAAAGACATGGCAAAATCTTACCCAGGGCAATATTTTACAATCCTTTTTTTTTCCAGAGAATATTGTGAAAGGTCCATGACCATTTGAGGTACATTAACTATGGACTTGCTAGCTACAGGAAAATGAACTGGGATTGTGAGGTCTTTTATGGCCATGTGAGTCTGTGAAATGTTGTAGTTAATTCCCTGCTATCACCTCACACACAGAGCTAAATGTATTCGCTGGCTGGATTCCCTCTTTCTGTCAATGGTGCCACCATTCTTCTGGCCACCCAGGCTTGAAAGTTTGGGGTTAGTTTTCATTCTCTTGGCTTCCCACCTTAACCTAGCCACTTACCAAATCTGTTCAATTCTTTTATGTCTCTTTCCCATCCAAGCCTATCTTGTTTGTCCTGCTCCAAGACCCTAATTCAAACACCTACTATTTCATGCCTGTTCAATTGCAGTATCCTTGTAATTGGACTTTTTTCATCCAGCTGGCCCTGTGTACCTCCACTGGATCAAACTTCTTTAAACATCACTTTTGTCATGTCTCTTATCTTCAGTGTCTCTGCCTGGCATTTATCTGTGTGGCACAAGCTGGTGATGAGTTCCACAACAAAAGAGTCCTGTGCTTAAATACCTTTGGGAATGGCTGTCTGCTGCAATCTCTTTAGGAAATTTACAAAGCTTGTTAGCATAACAATAACTTGAAGAACTATCTCAATAGAAAAACCGGGTTCATTATACTTAAATTTCTCAAATTAGTTGAAAATAGAAAACTGATTTTTAAAAAATTTTCATGGAAAAATCATTAACATCTTTCAGACTGATTATCTTAAATAACATACATACTTTGGGAAACACACATGAGTATCATAATATTTAAATTCCTTCACTTGTGTATTTCCTTATAATCACATTTCTGCTCTCCAGTCTTCTGTGCCACTACTCTCCAGTACACTCCCCAGGAAGACCTGTCCACTCCTTGATCTATTCTTTCTGACTGGATCTACTATCCCTCTATTAACTGTCACATGTGAACTTTTAAAAGCATCCTTTTTATCCTTCAAGAATCCAAGGCTACCTCTTTGAAGATGTTGAAAAACTCCATCTTTGAAAGTCAGATCAGTGTTCCATGAAACGTGGGGCACAGTCATTATAGCACTAACAGAGTAATTACAAATCCATTCCACTCTAGCACCTTCTGGTTGCCAGGCACTGATGACAAAAAAATAAGTGTTCTACACTCAGGTGCTTATGGGATATTTGGAGATTTGTAACTATTGCCATAACAGCAATAGAATAAGTTCTAGGGAAACCTAGCCTGTTCTAGCTGGGAATTGGGAGTTGTGGTTCATATACTGCTACAGGAAGGGGGGGTCTCTGAGTCATCCCTGAATTTAATTAAAACAATAAGCAATTGTCACCAGTGGGCAATTAATGACGGTTAAACTCTATCCCTGTGCTGAACTCAGAACCTGTATTTTCCGGCTGTGCTTTGCAGGGCTGAAGATCCTCTATTACCCGCATTAGCAAGACTTCCTCACCAATTTGAAGCTCTTATTCAGTAACTCTTCCGTTACTGATTATTTGGGCTGTGTCAGCGCAGTTCCTTTCATCTTTTCTCAGAGGCCTGATCTTGTAGGCCTTTAGTCATCATTTGTTTCTCCGAACTGCCTTCAGCGTTTCCGTGCCTTTCTTTAATTGTTGGTCCACAACTGGTTATTGCACCAGAGAAACAGCAGAGGAACGTCATGGGCAGCCACACCAAGGGTAAGGTTTGATTTAGTTAAGCACGGTCCCAACCTGTGGTGCAAAACTTGGCTGTGGATCAAAAGTGTTTTAATGGTCTGTTCATACAGCATTACAGAAGGGTGATGATTTTTTAAAAATTCTTCTGGGCATTATATTAAACTACAGAAACCCCCAAAGAAGTACATCCAGCACCAGATATTAAAAGCTATTTATGATTTCCACTATTTATTTGTTTAAATAAAAGTGATGCAGTAAAAACAGTTAAGATGTATATGGACATGTGTATACATATACTAAATATGTATTGAACACCTAATTATATAAAGTTAAACAGGGCATGCAATAATCATTTTTTCACATGGTTTAAGTTTCTTCCTTGCTGCTCAAGAACGGCATAGTTATTACTAATTAATAGAGAAGGAAAGTAAAATGCATTCCTAATCACAAGTGAGCATCCTTAAATTGGACAAAGTCTGATATAAATTAGCAGTGAAATTGTCAGACAGAAAAGACACTTCACTGAAAAAGGGATAAGAATTAGGCTAATGGCAGATTTCTTAAAAGCAACAATAGAGGCGAGAAATCTTTGGAATCTTCAGAGAGGGGTCTTGGAAAAAAAAATAATCATCAGACAAGAATAGTATACTAAGTTAATCCATTTTTAGGGAACAAGGATAGAATAATAATATTTTCAGATAAGAAAACAAAGTTTTCACTAATAGACTAAATTAAAATATACTTCAAGGTGAAGAAAAATATTTCCTGGAGGAAATTTAAGATGTGAAAGCAAATAATGAAAAAAAAGGTGAACATGTATTAAATCTAAACAAACATTATCTGGTCTGAAGCAATAATACAAACCCTACCACTTATAAAAATAAGTAATTTTTAAAGGATAGCAATAAAACACAGACAATTTATAGCATCTACATTGGAGAATGTTAGGTCTCTATGAGATTTTAATGTTGTTTTATAAAAAGAATGATATACCTCCCTCAAAATCTATCCAAAATAATAATTATAAATAAAAATGGAGCATAAATACAGATATAACAGAAATTTTGAAAAGAGGTTACAATAAATAACTATCAATAAATTTGAGAATAAAATAAAATAGATAATTTTGTAGTTGTTAGTACTTAAGGAGAATATCCTGAAAAGCTTTATACTTATTCTTTCTTAAAAAGTATGTATTCCAGCCTGGGCAACTTGGCGAGACCTCATCTCTACAATAAATTGAAAAATTAGCCGGACGTGGTAGTACGCTCTTGTAGCTCTGGCTACTTGGAAGGCTGAGATGGAAGGATGGCCTGAGCCTAGCGGGTTGATGCCAGGGTGGCCGTGAGTGTGCCACTGCACTCCAGCCTGGTAATAGAGTAAGACTCCAACTCAAAAAAAAAAAAGTATGCATTAAAATATTCTCACAAAGAAAATACCATGAAAACAGGGTTTTAAAAAAGGGTTGTTCCCAAATTTCAAGTACAAGATTACTCCAATCTTACCCAAATATTCCAGAGAATAGAGACTTAGTCACAGCTCACTCTAAATCCAGTGTAATCTTGGCACTAAAGCCATGTAAGGAGAGTAAGAGATGGTCAAGAAAAGAAAAAGCTCATTATGCAAAAACTCAAAGAAAATGTCAGCAACCTGGATACTACATTGCATAAAAGAGACGCCACTATGGTCAAATTAGATTTAATTTAGGATTGCAAGGGTAGTTTAACATGTTGAACTCCATAAGTACACTTCACTGTACAATACAGCTTAAAGATACCCGAGACACAGAGAAACTGAGACCCAGAATCTTGTACCCACTAAGTGGCAAACTGGGATTTATATGGGAAAGATGAAAGCATAATTGTCTCATATGAGAAAGATGTGAAAATATATGAGATAAAACCTGTATGGGACGGTGACTGACATATGGAAAATGATCTATTTATATTGGGAAAGAATAGTATTCTTTCAACTACTCCATATCAGGGATGCCAAAAATATGTATACACACTTTAAGTGACGTTAAGAGACGTTGACCATAATAAGTGTCTGGACGCCGATGGTGGCCACTTTGGGCACCTCTTGCAATTGCAGAAGTCCAAAGTGACTTGTGTTCATCTTTTGCTATTGGTATATATTGAGCATTAAAATTTTCATACAGGTTTTCTTTTTTTTTTCGTTTCTTAAAACGTATTTTTTTTGGCACTCTCTGTATTTTGCTCCATCTTCTCCCCTGCCCATCCCTCATCAAATCTCATGAGTCCACAGAATCAAGGCTTTGGAAAAATAACGAGTTTTATCTGCAGGATTGGTTTAAAATAAGTGACCTGGCCATTGCCTTCCTAAGCTATGGTGAGGCCATGTGCCTTTTGAGCTATGGCCAGGTCGTGTTTTCTTAAGATTTGGCCCCCTCCCCTCCCTTAGGGAGGCGAGTCCCCCTTTCTTTCTCTCTCTCCCCAATTCGCTTTCTAAATAAACTATATTTTCCAATCTAAAAAAAAATAACCTACTTACTGGATCCTAGAAAACCTAGATGCTCTTTGACTCTGTTCATGGGACTTTGAAAGAGCCAGGCAGAAAAGGAAGGCAGAAATTGAGATGCTATCGTCAAGGGAGAAGGCATATCAAGAGGCTTAGGGGGAATCCCAGATGATCCAAAAGAGTCAGACAGGCAGTTCATTCAAATACGCTGAGCTGTATATTACATTTGAGCTGTTCCAGATCACAGTAGTGAAATGGGAATGAGTTTTGAACCCAGATTTTAAATTTGCTTCATTTTTAATGCCTTGTAAATAAATCATAGAATCTCTTTTTAGTGTCATTTCACATTTATGAGTACGGTTTCTAGGCCCCTCTGCTAGTTTCTGGAATCTCTCCATTCTGCGCTGGAGTCCTAATCAGATTTGGCCAGCCAATACCAAGGCAACTGCCTGTGTGTTTTCTTTTGACTGTATCACGGGACGCCAGCACACAGCTTGGGAAACAGTAAGGAAAATGAAGCCTGTTTCTTGGGCAGCTGATTAAGCAAGACAAAGTCAATTAACATTTGATTCCTCACTGGTTTCTGCACGCAAATTGTTCCAATTACTCAAAACTAGTGAGCAAAATGTGAGGTCATTACAAGGGGCAATCTTGACTCTCTTGACGTGGTCTGACCACTGTACTGTCAGAAATTCTGTGCACAGACTGATTGAAGAGCAACTTTAAGCATGCAAATTTTGCTGCAGTAACGTCCCCCTTTATAATAACAATGTCTATATCAAATTAGAATTCTTCTGTATTTCATTTAATTCTAAGTACATTTCAAATGAAATGTGCGTATCTGCATTTTACATGTTAATAGTTTGTGGCTTTTCATTTAAATATAAAATAGATGCAACATCTTTTTGCAGAGTGTGTTTAGTTATATGTTGTCACAGCCAGAACATTTTACAACACCATGGAATAAAAGATAGACTCCACTGTTACTGTTTATAGTCTGTAATAGGCAACATAAAAACAAAGTCCACATTAGTTATGTAGACAGCATACTTTCATGAGCCTGTTAAATTTTGTTTTCGCAGGCTACTTAGTCATTTCAAAATAAAGCCTAAACAAACTACCCATATATTTACTCCATTTGTCACTAAGAATTAAGATTTGATCTCATTATGTAGGTGGTCATTAATGCAGAGTTGCAGAAATTTCTTTCTCATGTTTATGGAAGAAGTTATGAAGAACCAAAATGAAATGGGGCAGCAGATAGAATGTGACAAGATTCTTTCTCAAAGTGAGTATATTTTCAGTGCCACCACATGAGCCTTCAGAGCAGAGAAAAATCAGCCTTTTCCAGCTGACATGGGTTTGGAGAAAGAAACTATAATGGGTTACTTAGGAGAAATCACATCTCCGCTAGGAAAGGAGGAGTTGTGACTTCATTTGATTTGAGATTTTTGCACTTGCAAAATAATTCAAATGGAGCTTGAGGTTATGATGTTTAGAAGAATACAAAACAGCTAATCTAGAGCCAGAATGGTGACTCCTCGGAAGGGCAAATCATATGAAGAACATTTCCAAAGTAACAGGATTGTTTACTGTTGAGAAAACAAGTCACTTAGTTTCAAATGCTTGAAAGAATGATTTGTGATGGGATTGGCCTTATTCTGTACATCTCTCAGAGTACATAGTGATCTTGCCTTGTATTAATGTATAAAAACGCATTACCTTCGTGACCCGCCCGGGCAGCGAGACCTCATCTCTACAATCAATCAAAAAATCAGCCGGGCGTGGTCGCGCATGCCTGTAATTCCGGCTACTCGGAAGGCTGAGGCGGAAGGATCGCTGGAGCCCAGCAGGCGAGGCTGCGGTGGCCGGGAGCGGCCACTGCCCTCCTGTCTGGGTGACCAAGTGAGACTCCAACTCAAAAAAAAAAAAAAATGCATTACCTGATTACTGTACATTCCCATTCATGACTTTTTATTTAATTGAGTTGGGGGGGGGTCTCACTTTGTTACCAAGACTGGAGTGCAGTGGCACAATCATAGCTCACCACAGCCTGACTTCCTGGGCTCAGATGATCCTGTGGCCTCAGCCTCCCAAGTAGCTGATACTACAGGCATGTGCCACTGTGCCCAACTTATTTATTTATTTATTTTTGTAGAGGTGAAGTCCTGCTGTGTTTCCCAGGCCAGTCTTGACCTCTTGGGCTCAAGCCATCCTCTCACCTCAGCTTCTCAAACTGCTGGAATTATAGGCATGAACCACTGCTCCCAACTCCCATTTATGACTTTTTACTTAATTTGTATGCTCTGCTTTTCTTCCAAGGATAACATTTTTTTAAAGAAGTAAATATAAATTTATTATGTGTTGAATATGAAAGAATTAGTGTTGATTGTGTGTCTACTCTGCACAAGACATCCTGCTGGATGATTCAACACACAAAGGAATTCTAGGCAGTGAGGACTGTTATCAGCATGTCATGCATTAGAAAAATGAGATTGAAGTGTTGAAGGAATTTGTCCAAAGTCACACTGCTTAGTAAACGGTGATTTCAACTAGTTTTTTGCTGACATACATTTGTTTTTCATTATATAGTGTTAGTCAATGCATATAGTATACTTTTTCCAAAACATATTTGTTTAATAAATATCGAGTGAGTTCCTATTATATAAACTAGGTATTTTCTATATGTAGGAAATATATTAACACAATAATATCGGATAGAGGGCAGGCAGACAATAAACAGGCAAGCACATTAAATAAGGGCCTAGAAAGTGACAACTTTTATGGAAAAAATAGAAGATAGAAAAGGACTGGAGGATGGGGTCGGGTACATTGCACCTCCAACAGCTTAGTCAAGGAAGGCTACCCTGAGAAGATGATGCAAGTGCAGACATGAGGTAGTTTGGTTAACTGTCGATTTCTGGAAGCAGAGTGTTCCAGGAAGAAAGAACAATGGCCCTGAGGCTAAAGGAGAGAGTGGGCCAACATTTAGAGGAAATAGCCATCAGGCCAATATGGCTCAGTAAGGCAAAATACAACATTTGAACTTTACAATGGAAATGTATGTGATTGAACTATGACCTATATGGAAATATGCTTTATACAATACTAGATGCTATTTCATCCACTCAAGAGTTAACATTTCATACTTTCTTTCTTTCTTTCTTTTTTTTAAAGTCAGAGTGTCACTTTGTTGCCTAGGCCAGAATGCAGTAACGCTATCATGGCTCACTGCAGCCTCGAACTCCTGGACTCAAAATATCTTTCTGTCTCTGCTTCCCGGGGGGCTGGGACTGCACTGCCTTACTTGGCTAATTTTTTTTTTTTTGTAGAAATGGTCTTGTTATATTGTTCAGGCTGATCTTGAACCCTTAACCTCAAAGGATCTTCTTGACTCGACCTTCCAAAGTGCTGGAATTACAGACTTGAGCCACCGCACCTACTCCAGGAATTAATAGTTCTTGGAAGTTTAGTTATGTTCATTCCATCAATAGACGTAAATTAAGCTCCCACTATGAACTACCATCATTCCAAGGTATGGGATGCATTAGTGAAAACAACAGCCAAAGATTTATATGTTTAAGGTAATTAATACTTTAAAAAAATCTGCTTGACATATATGATAATAAAATAGGTACACACATTGCAAATATATGTGTCTGTATACCATATGCACATTATTTTTTTCTTTAGATAGTTCCCTGAAGCCTATTTGTCTTGGGTCATAGGGCACACATACTATTCAGAGCTCTAAAAACAAATTCTCCAATTTTCCTCCAGAAAGTTTATGCCACATGCTCATTAGGTTTGGAGACTGAAGATTAGAGGGCAAAATGTTCTTTTATAGGAAAATCTTGCCTTCTCTAGTTAACTCATAAAACATGAAGCTGGATGTAGGGATGGGAGGAAAATGCAGTTTAACCAGTTGAGATAATCTGCTTTAAAATGTTCCTCTAAAAGATGATTTATAATCTCAAACTATGTTGAGCGGTGGTTATAACAATTATTCAATGAATAAAGTAGACAATTCCCTGGAACAGCTTTGGTTTCAAATTGCCTGAATGCTTGTGGTCATTTTTCTCATTAGAATATCTTTCACGTGCTTTGATTTTTAAATAATGCGTAAATGCACACCTAGAAAGCAGGTTGGAAGTACATTACTTCAAGCAATGCCTGACAAGAGAGTGCTATTGTTTCTATTAACCTTTGCATTTAACTTAGACATCCATCATCCTGCTTAAAAAGCACAGTGACGGAAGAATGGACTGGGTGACCTTATGGATCCTAGGTAGCCCAAAGATTAGTAAATTCAATAACTTGTTCACTGATACTGAGTGGAACTGTCAACAAAAGGCCACTCTGCTCACAGCCAAACCCCCTTTCTGAAGCGTGCCGAGTAATAGCACACGAATTCCATGTGCGGTGACCAAGAGCAAAGCAGCAGACATACCTGTCTGTGATTGTCATTACTGTTGGACTGTGTCAGCCATCACTGGTTTTGGCCAGAGAATCATTCTTCCCCTTAATACTTCTAAACCATGCCGGTACTCTGTGTCCATCCTACCGTTAACACTCCAACTGCCATCATCATGTCTGTATTAGGTCCGTGAAAGCTATCTGAAATTTAGCCACTCCAGGACCCTATCTTTTGGGCCTCCATAAAACTCACCTT
This sequence comes from Cephalopachus bancanus, assembly GCA_027257055.1. Taxonomy (NCBI): domain Eukaryota; kingdom Metazoa; phylum Chordata; class Mammalia; order Primates; family Tarsiidae; genus Cephalopachus; species Cephalopachus bancanus. The sequence continues at coordinate 5,476,035 of JAPVLO010000065.1, forward strand.
GCCTTGAAGGAGACAGACAAACCTAGCATGGTAACAGAAGAAAAGAAATTTGTCCAACTTCTAATAGTCTTATGATTCATCCTCTGATGGCTCAGAGGCCTTTCTGGACAACAGTGATTGCCATCTGGTTTCTTTGGGGATGATAAACTCTGCAGTAAACATGGCCCTTGGTCCTCTGTCCCTCTAAACCCAAGTCACAAATATTGTGAGTCAGATGTTCCCAGCCAACAACACAACGGCTTCTGGGCTCAAATGCTCCTTTGACGCAGCCCATGCCACCCAACTGCAATTTTGCCTGGGCTTCATTTCTTTTGGAGGCAGTACAGAATTTTTTTTTTCTTTAACACACACACACCCACCACACACACACACACACACACACACACACACACACACACACACACATGCATATGCACACGCACATGCACACACACACACACACACACACACACACACATACACACACATTTTTTTTTTAAGGAGGCAGAGGCATCCAGCCAAATAAACTACGTTAAGCAGTGGGTTCCATTTTAGGTGTTGACAGTGTATAATAAATCCAGGCCTACCTAACATTTACAGGAACGTTATAAAATGAGTGAAATGGCATGAGCTGGTTGCCAGGCCAACCAGACAAACACAATAAACAGGCAGCAGTGACAGGAGTAAGTTACACCATCTCTCCAGTCTGAAATATATCACTTTACATTAGTCTTTGACCACTTTGAAAGCTCTTTGTTTTATATTTTTCAAAATGTTCTTTTACAGCATAGATTACCATTAAATCTTTTCAGATGAGGAAGTTCCTTTTTTTTTTCTCCCAAACTTTCATAGCTCTAGAAAGTGAACATTTATTTTTATTTTAACCCTAATTAAAAAATAAATTCAAGTCTTAGGAACAATGTTAAGGCTCAAATCCTGAAGGTCCCTTCTGGCAGATTAAAAAGGAAAAAAAATTCCCTAGACTAGAAAGAAAATAAACAATAACAGTAGTTAGTATACTTAGTTGGTTTAAAATGTTCTGTTAAAATGGCAACATTTTGCAGTACTATTAACTCTTTAAAAGTCAGTCTGCACGCTGAAGTACCTTCTCTCTTAATAGAGATTACATTTTATTATAAGCATGGAGCTATAGGGCATCATAGCAAATGCATTTTAGAAATTATTTAGCCCAATTTCCTTATGTGGCAGAGAATAAAAAACAAAAAACCTAGAATTAGAAGGAGTAGGTTGAGTTGTTTCGATTATCAAAAAGAATGATATCTTATTTCTGCTATTTATACTATAAGACTTTTTATTTTCATTATTTTAGTCAATATTCCTTAATTGAAAGATGCTCTATCTCACTTTAAACTTTCAGTTTAGGCTACGAGCAGCAAAGTTCAGAATAATTTGGAACTTTACAGATAAAATGAAATAAAACTTCCATGCCTACAAAGCATACAACAAATAATTTAACACCCTATTTAACCAAATTTGTTTGATCCATGCGAATTATTACTATCTTTCCAAAGTAGACCTGTGGATAGGGTGGTCAACTTATCACAGTTTGCCCAAAACATTCCAAGTTGTTGTACTGAAAATCCCATTTCTCAGAAAACCCTCAGCCCTGGGCAGACCGGCACCTTTGGTTACCGGCTTGAGAAGGCAATTTAGTCTACTCTAATTGTATTGTAAGGCATGAAGTAGAAAAAACTTTAAAAGTTTGTAAACTACTTCAAGGAAAATTTTGGCCTTGCCTAAAAATATTAAAAATAAAGTAAGTCCACAGATAATGGTTTATTTGTTTATAATCAATAGACTTCACATATTTGAAATTTATTCTTTACAACTGGAGTAGCAAGTTTGCCATGAGAGGCTTAGAATATAGTTAACATATCCATAATGCTCACATTTTAAAATTGTAGATATATTACTGGAAATACTTCATTGTTGACAGCACAAAGCAAGTCCATTTTTCCATTGACTGGTTGATTGTTCTCTACTTATACTACCAGGACTTTGCTTTAAGAAAAACAATGTAGGGTATTAATGAAAATTGGAAACTTGAGGCAGAAGAAAATCAGGCTGCCAAACGTGGCTACAATGTATCACACATTCCCAGTTTTTCTTAGAAATGGTACTGTGTAATTCCTTGGCATCTCCAAAATAGATAACTATTTTACTGTAATTTACACATAATTGATTATATTGACTGAAGGAAAAGCATCATTCTTGCTTTTTATGAGCAGAATTTTAAGTCAGTCTATATATACCTCTTTAATAACCTTTTTAATTCTATAGCTTTGACATCTTCTGTCTACATGCAGCCTGACATTGCAATAAATTACTGTTTAAGAAAATTAAAACTTTCAGATCAAAATATTTCTGATAAAGAATATGTAGATCAATTATATTATCGGCCACAATTCTTTGTAAATCATTTAATTACTGTATTTGGTAAGATTTTTAAAATTCTATAATAACGTAACAATGTAGTCCAAACAATCCCATTCTATACAATGTGGGGTTGTTAATTTACCCCATTTCAGAGGTCGGGAGCCATTCACCAATCAGAGATAGCAAAATTGTATTATTATGTGGAATAATATCAAAAATTTCACTGTATGGGCATACTGTGTAGCGATGGGGTCTCAGGTTATCGGCCATAATTCTTTACTCCATGGTGTTCCCATACCCTTTGCCCTCTGACTTTGCAATTCCTTTCTCTAAACGGGAGAAGTCCAGGGAGTCTGTTTCTGCACTCCTTGAATCTATGATGTGCTTCAATCAGGAGAATGCTGTAGAGGTGATGGCTTACACGAGATCGTGTGTCTCTCTGCTTTCTCTGCCTTTGTCATAAAAACATGCCTGGCTAGATTGAGATACATACACCTGCTTGCTATCTTAGCCCTGGCTTACAGTAGTCGAACTGATCCCATCTGAGTCCAAAGAACGAGCCAGGTGGGGTTCAGCCTAAAGCTGCAACCAACTCCAAGACTCATGATTTTAAACTACACAGCTCGGATAGGGTTTGCTATGCAGTATTATTGTGGCAAGAGATGGATGGTATACAACAGAAAGCGAAGGGCTTCCATAACCCACAGCCATCAAAAATACATAGACTTGCCGGGCTCGGTGGCTCAGCCTGTAATCCCGCGCCTTTGGGAGGCTGAGGTGAGTGGATTGCCTGAGCCCGCGGGTTCGAGACCCGCCTGGGCAGCGAGACCTCATCTCTACAATAAATCAAAAAAATCAGCTGGGCATGGTAGCGCGCGCCTGTTAATTCCGGCTACTCGGAAGGCTGAGGCGGAAGGATCGCCGGAGCCCAGCAGGTCGAGGCTGTGGTGGCCGGGAGCGGCCACTGCACTCCAGTCTGGGCGACAGAGTGAGACTCCAACTCAAAAAAAAAAAAAAAATACATAGACTCTGAGAAAAATTATAAAGGAGTTTTGACATCAACATCTCCTAATAATCTTATCAGGGCTTGATCACAACCTTAAGTCCAAGCTACTCAATGTTCACGTGCTCTTTCTTCCCTAGCTGCTTCAAGACCCTCCCTGAGGTGCCTACACCTTGTAATGTACTCACGCTTGGCCATTGTGCCTACAAATGAAGACCGAACATCCTGAGGAAAATTTCCATTTCAGGAGCACACACCTACAGACCACATAGCATTAGTGCAAGGCAGTAGTTAACTTCTTGGTGAACAAAATGCAAGGATCCTGTCTGAGGAGGTTTATAGCATTTTTTTCTTCCTCAACTCCATTTTTTTTTAAGAATCAAAATCTCACTGTCTCCCAGGTTGGAGTGCATTGGAACCATCATGGTTCCCTCCAGCCGCGACCTCCTGGACTCAGCCAATTCTTCTGCCTCAGCCTCCCATGTAGCTGGGATGACAGGCATGCTCCACCGTGCCCGGCTACTTTTTTGATGCTTTGTAGAGATGTGATCTTGCTATGTTGCCCAGGCTAGTCTCGAATTCGTAGGCTCAAGCAATCCTTCCACCTCAGTCTCCCAAAGTGCAGGAATGACAACAGGTGTGAGTTGCCACGCCTGGCCTGCATTTTTTTTTCCATTAGAAAATATAGCAACTGGCTACCATATCTAGAGCTAATAATCAATGTATTAACCGTTATGTTATTGCTAGAGCTCCACCCATGCTCAGCATAATAGCTATGTTTCCAGGGATACTGGTATGTTTAGGCACACACATTGAGAACTAGTGCACAAAGGTATCATTTACATATTTTAATGGACTTAATTTCTATAATACTATTGCTGACAATTCTCTCTATTGACTGTTTCATATACAGAATTCAACGAGCGGAGTTTTAAAACTTAAATTTCCTGATCTTGATATGATTAGAAATCTGACACGCAAGAAATATTTATTAAATCGTACAGCAATTATAGAAAAACTGGAAGAAATGATTGTTTCAATAGCAAAGCATAATGATAAATATAATAATAAAACATAGCATATTATAAATAAGGTATTAGAAGATAAACAGAAGACAAAACACTTTTTGTTTCAGGTAAGACCTGTGAGAATCCTGACCACCTCCAAAATATAGATTCTTCTTGGCCCACCAATGGCGAGACTGTCAATCTTTCTGTAACTATCTTGACATCATTCTTATTTTATGGCAGTTTTCAATGTATAGCTTCAAACTAAAAAAATGACTGTGTAAAACATCCTCTATTGACATGCGATGGTCGTTGTCATCCTTGGCATCTGTCCTCAGAAAATAATCTGCAACCAAAGAGAAATAAAGGTACGAGGAAGCGTTGTCTTGAATGCCACAGACTTCCCCCAAATACAGAAATCTTATTTCTTAATTCCCAACTTTAATAAGACTTCACTTACATGGTAAAGAAATCAATGGAGAACTGGTCTAGAAAGTTTTAGCTGCAGAAATTTCCAAGTGATCAGTCTTTGAGCAGTTGTTCCCAGATGAATAAAATGGCCCCAGTGCATGAATCACTCTTAGGTTTTATTCAGGTTCATCTCGGAGTGTTATTTCCCTCAGCCACCCTTCCCGGTCCTTGCTCACCAGGCTATTTGGAAAGCTCTAGAGGAAGGGTGGAGTGAGTCCCATGACTCCTGCTCTCTTGCCATTTTTAGCAGCCCGCAACCTTTCCTGGCTGCCACAATTTATAGACGAGGGCTCAGTGGCCTTGCCAAATAACAAGCGTCTGGCTCATGAACCCCGAGGTGGACTCCTATTAAACGGAAACGTGTCCACTCCACCATATGAAAGCAAAGAAGGGGCTTGAAATGTCAATGTGTGAAAAGTCAAGGTTAATGGAGTGCAAGGTTTTTACAAGAGAACCGCCACCCTGCAGTGACTAATTAAACCGAGTGAGGTCCAGATGGCAAGCATCTTTAAAGATGCCAATTATAGATTCAAATGTTTTTATGTGACACTGTTTTCCTAGAAAGATTAAGTAGTAATGACGACTGGCTTTTAGTGTGAGACACCATTTTATTCCATCAGCGATCTGGCCAATGCCTGCCCTTGGCTGCACATGGGTACACAACCGATGCTACTGTCATAATACGCCATGGGCACAGAGCAGACACCATTAACATTAATGTTATTTGTGGCCAACCCGGAAAAAGTGAGTGGATCTCTGGTGAAGAATCAAATTCTCTGTATTTGTTTTCTCATACACTGGCACAGTTTCCTTGGCTTCGTTTCAAGCAACTGAATCAAAAGATACTTACTGGATGTCCACCGAAGCCTTACAAGTTCTACTACCATAGCCACCTCCTCAGGAAAAACAAAACTGGTTCAAGGGCACAAAGATGAGAAAGAAATAAAATTTCCCAAAAAGATGCAAACAAGCTGAACAAGAGTGAAAGATGTAATCCCTTAGGGATGGGGCAAAACTGAAGGAGAATCTCCCAAATTCCTTCACCTTGGGATAGAGAAAAGTCAGATTGATTCTTTTCCTCACCGGAGTTTCATATTTAGATATTTCTTGGCCTAATGTTTGGGGCAATAGTCTTGTCCAGGATGATTCTAAAGGTGTTATTAAATCATTCTGTGTTCGAGACACCTTAACAAACTCTGCATTAAGCTGCATGAAAAAAGGTTTCTTTACAAGACATACCAGCTTCTTTAGCTCACTATGGTGAACTACGAATCTTGGGTAAGAATGAGATCATGTTTACCTGCTCTCCACAACTACACACACACACAAATCAAGAGATTTCAAACTTTAAGTTTTTAGATTTAACACATTTTTAGAAATGTAGATTGAGGGCAGTACTAAATAAAGCTTCTGAGAAGAGGAAAGATGACACAAATCTGTCATTTAAGAGCATGAATCTTGCATGAGAATCAAGATATCACAGTGATCACAGAACAAACAATGAAATTAGTGGGTTTTTTCCTCACTGTAATCTTTATATTAGACGTTTCATGACTAGAGTGGGGAAGAAGGAGGAGAAAGGGAAATAAAGAGCCCTTCAAGAGCAAACTTAATGGAGCTTGTGGAACTTTCTATAAGCAGGGAAGAGGTCAAAGATAATTCTGAGATTTCTGGAGAAACGAGTATTAATAAACATTGAGGTGGGAGAGCTGCAGAGAAATCTAGCTTTGCATTTGTGGAGTTTAAAGTTATAAAAATCTTTGAAATTTGAGTGTGAGAAACATAACCTGGAGGAACCACTCATCTCTTGAAGGTAGGTTGGTAGGAGAATATGTCTAGTAAAGATGCATATTTATCAGAGAGATAATATTTGTTTTAAAAAGAGAAATTTTGACTTAAATAATAGACTTACAGAGCTAGACTGTATGATAAGAAAGCAGATGATGGAAATGATACCTGAGAACAACTTAAATGGCATGAAAGAGATCTGTCTTAATGGGTTTTGTACATACAGGAGCTCCTAACTGAATCAGATGCAGAGGTCAAGGGGTGTGTGTGTGTGTGTGTGTGTGTGTGTGTGTGTGTGTGTGTGTAGTTGCTGGAGAGAAAAAAGAAACTTAAGAAGAGTTGGACTTTATGAATATTAATAACTTTGTTAATATCATTGAGCACTTATTGAAGTCCAGGAGATATTTAGCATAGAAAATTTTGATTATCAAAAGATTCTTATTATGTAGATACCACTTCTCCTTTATTAAACAATATTCTGAAGCCATGTTGTACACACCTAAATATTTATCCATTTTATATGAACAATTCAATTATTTTTACCATATGTACTGTGCCATGCTGTGCCACCATCACCATAATCTAGTTTTCGAACATTTTGATCACCCCAGTGATGAAAATGCCCTCTAAAGTTAATGTCGATTTTCATTTCAAGCTCCAAGCAACCAACAATCTACTTTCTTTCTCTATACATTTCCAGCAAGTACATTTTATCCCAATTTTACTTTGCCATTCTCCTAGTTCTAAATAACATTTATCAGAGTGGTACATAATATAAGAAACAGAATGTCTTTGAATAGCATCAGAAAATGACAACAAAAAAGTATCTGATCCTGAAAATCTAGTGTCTATATCATGGGAGATATTTTTTGTCATAAGTCAGTGTCTTTCATGTTCAAAAAAAGTAAACAAATAACTAAAAGATTGATGTTGCAGCACAGAAAGACAGATCCTACAGGACATTAAGAGGGACTAAAAATTCTGGTACCAGGAAAAAATAAGTGATGTTTCACTGTGGGCTAAGTCTTCAGACACTACTAGCCTAGCTAGGTGAACATGTGGAAAACAGGATTTGACAGTCTCTGGGTGAAACCCTGACAGGCAATTGCATTTCAGAGACAATGCGGTCAGCTAAGAATTTGGATTTGGCCTACAGTTTGAGAAGGGGGCAGAAATTGACCACATGGAAATTGGTGCTCAGAGAAATTGCATCTGGAAGGCAAACTTTCCGTGCTGCTGATGGTGTAAAATGTCAAATTGTTTGAAAAACAAACACCATGACATAGAAGATGCATGCGGTGAAGTCTTTATGGTGTTCAAACAGAACAGCACACGGTAGTTGGCACAATGAACCTATCTCCCACCCCCAAACGCTACTCTAATAACCCAAAGAAGAAGAAGAAGGAAAGATAACTTTGAGGCTGAAATACCAGAGTTGAAACACCAACCTCACTGGCTGGATTTGCCCTCTGCTCTTTCACCCACACGATGATGACTGGACATTCGCTGTTAGGGCCAATCTTTTTGTAAGTGACTCGGTCTCCTGCATCTGGTAAATGTGCACTCCTAAACTCCGAATGACATAGCCTAAATATTTGATATATATTTAAGATTTAGCCTCACAAATATTACAAGGATAGGGTTCAGGCAAAGGTAAAGAAATCTGTTCAAAATTAACTTGCGAATGGAATAGTCCTTCGGTGCGCTGATAATTGAGCCTATAAAGTAGCAATTGGACATTCAAGATAAAAAGAAAGTTGCAAAAAAAGAATAATATGGTAAAGCTTCAGGGTCATTTAAAAATACAGTCTGATTATGCAAAGTATAAAAGTGAAAGCTTATTTGCTCAGAAGATATTTGTGGTTCACTGGCAGGCCACTTGGAGTTTCTATTGTGGTTTCTTCATTCTCTCTCATCTTTAAAAAATGTGATGAATGTAATAACCTTTACATCCATTTTCGAGGCCCATTGCAAAAGAAGACTACACAGCTCTTATCTGGCAAGTATGTCCCTCTGTTTCTGAAGATGTCCTCTAGCACCCAACCTAGGGTCCTGTGTTTCATTATCTTCTTCAATCCACTGTGGGATTTTTTTGGTATCAAGTCTATCAGTGTTTTTTTCATTTTCACTTTCTCACTTTTATTTTGGGTGTATATAAATGATGAAACCAAAGCATGAGAAATATGAGCATTTCTCATAAATGAATAGATAAATGGATAAAACCAAAGCACGAAAAATGCTAGCATTGATCACTGCAAATGTCACTTGTGTTGGGCGTCTTAATTTTCCAATTTTCTCATTCATGCGAAGACAGCAAAGAGATCTAGACATAGGGAGATGCCTAAGTGACACTACTCTATGTTCTGCATCTAGGGTTTTCTGGGTTTTTAATAATAACATCTGGTAGCATGTAATCTGGTCGGTTAAGAGGACTCTCAAGAGGAAGCATTTTGGAAGTACTTAAAACAGCTAACCATGTCCATCAGTTAGTTTTCCCTTTTTCTAAATCAACTGTCTTAATTTTAGACTTTTCCTTTTTTTCCCCCACCTGTTTGTTTTTAATTCCATGGTTAACCCATGATTTTCGAGGAGGGAAAAAGAAAGTACAGACAATAAGAGTAAAATATCCATAATCACATGTTCCACGAAAAAACAAATACGCTCCTACAGTTTGGTTGGTATTTTGTCACAAACATATGTGTGTACACACACAGAGACTTACACACATTCACACACACAGGTGCTGCTGAGCTTTGTGGCACAACAATGCAAGCCAAATTTTATGGTTTAAAATAACAATCATTTACTTAGGCCTAGTTCTGCATGGGTGAGACATTTGGGCTGAACTCACTTAGAAGATTCTTTTGCTGGCGTGAAGTGAAGTGCCTTTGCTTCTGGGAGCTGTTTGGCGGTGGCTGATCCATGAGTGTCTCATTATCTTTCAGGCCTGCTCAGCTTTGTTCTCATGGTGGCAATGGCAGAATACCCAGGAGTAGCAAGAAGGCAAATCCTCATGTCCAAACTCTTTTCCAGCCTGTAATTTTGTCCCCTGCGCCAATGACCTATAGGCAAAGCAGTCCACATGGCCGACTCAGATTCAAGGGGTCTAGAGAATGAGAAATACACTCCACTCTGTTTTTTCTTTTCTTATTTAAAACACTTTACTGAGATATAATTCACATCCCATAAAATTCACTCATTCAGACATTTTTAGTATGTTCACCAAGTTGTGTAGCCACTACCACACTTAATTTTAGGACATTCTCATCACCTAAATAAGACATTGTGTACTCATTAGTAGTTACTCCAGTTCTGCTCTCCAGCTCTAGAAACCATGAATCTACTTTCTGTCTCTATAGATTTGTCTATTCTAGACATTTTTTTAAAGCAGGATTTCTTAAGAAGACAGAAAAACTCCCACAGTGTGGAGTCATACAATATATGATCCATTTTGATTGTCGTAGTTAACTTAGCATGTTTTCAAAGTTTATCCATGCTGTAGCATGTATCAGCAATTCATTCCTTCTTCTAGATAAATAATATTCCATTATATAAATATACCACATTTTATCTATCCATTCAACATATGGTAGATATTTGGGCTATTTCCACTTTTTGACTCTTATAAATACTGCTGCTATAAACACATTTTTGTGTGAATGTCTATTTTCATTTATCTTGGGTATATATCTACGAGCGGAATTGCTGGGTCACGTTGTAACTCTATGGTTAACATTTTGTCAGAATTGCCAACCTGTATCCAAAGCAGCGGCACCATTTTTTATTACCTTTAGCAATGGAGGAAAGCTCCATTTCCACCAACACTTTTCATTCTTTTTGATTATAGCCATCTTAGGGTATGAAGTGGTGTTTCATCATGGTTAATTTGTTTATTAGACCTTGACTTGATAACAGACTCCACTCTTTAATAGAAAGATTACACTGGAAGAATATGTGGCCAGTTTTGTAGTCATTCATAATTCCACCACCCAGATGATGTGGTACTAATCACATTTTGGTGATTTGTTTTTTCAAAAAAAGCACAGAACTACGCTAAATTAAAATGTGATGTAAGTGTATTCCCTCACCAATGCATGTTGCTCTACTTCATTTTTTTTTTAAGCAGGATTTATTGAGAGTACAGAAAATCTCCCATGGTGGGAGGGGACCTGAGGGGGTTCATTGTTTTAAATAGCTGCAGAGTATTACCCTATTCAACATTTATTGATATAACTTCTGCAATTCAACTTTAGAACATTTCCAATGGTTCGCTATCAGGCTGTCATGAGTATTTTTGTGCATTTATCTTCCACGTTTTTAAAAATATCATCCTTCAGCCAGTTTATTATCCTCAACTTTCCAAGCCTCTCAAAAATGCAACCTTTGTTCATAAAGATACCTGGAGAGAAGAGAATGAAAGATGAAAATAAAGACCAAACTAAAACTTTCTTTGTTTGTCATAACTTGTCACCGATACTAACAGAAAGTAAATGTAAAAAGTAAATATATATAAATATAAAGAATGATAAAAGTTACCATTGAAAGCTAGTTTGTAAGCATATCCTCAACTTATCTGCTTCTAATGTATTTAAAGTGCTACTTCAAATGTGCAATACAGGATTATTTTTCACTTTTTCAGGTAGCAACAGCCCAGATATCTGGGGCAGCTCCTTCGGCAACACGTTGGTCTCTTTTTCGTATTGTGATAACAGAGCTGTGGGATTTTCTGCATACCCTGAATCAGCTACCTCCAGTTTTTCCTTGGTCTGCATTCTCAGGCTCTCCTGTCTTTATTGCCTTTGATATGTGATTCAGGAGCACAGGAGAGACCATTTCACCCAGTTTGGTTTCACTGGCAATGATAAGCTTGGTGTCATGGTGCAGTCCCATCCACATCACCCACCCCCGTCCCCAGTTCCCAACCCTCCCTCCTTCCTGTGCCTTGGGGCCTTCTCATATTCACTAAGTACTTCCTTGTCAATTTCTTCCATTTCAAGTACAAGGGGAACACTATAGCGCATGTGCACCTGCATGTTGTGGGTACCCAATAAGTAAAACAGGAGAAAAAAAATTAGATAAACACCTTACTATAGTCAAGTTGAACTAAGTCCAAGAAGATGTCTATTAGCTTTTGTCTGCAGTAAGCCAAACTCTCACAATGCTAATAGGGACTAGATGTCAAAAGTATAATACGAGGTAAAGTTCTTTAAAAACAAACTGCAAGTACCCTAAAATCATATTGTTTTCAACTTCCCTGTTTAGTGGCTTGTTATGCATGTGCACTACAGCAGCCTTCCATGCCAACAAAAGACAAGAGTATTTTAAACTTGTCATGTATTTATAAATGACTTCCAGAATTAAGGTTACCTAAATTAATTTTTTACTCACCTAGCAAAATCAACTAAGGAAACTTGAGAGAATAAGAAAGTGAAGAAATGGAAAACATGGTTCAGTTGACCTAAAACTTTCATATCATCTTCCTTGCCTAATAGTTACATTTGCAGATATTTTTTCTTTTCATCCTGTGTTTTCTATTTTATGACTTTTTTTAGGCTCTTAGTTTCTAGTTTGCATGTCTGTGTTTTGCATTATTTTTATTATAGACACAGCAAGACAATGCTATGACAGAGAAATACACTCACTCTCTATAAGGGATTTCTTTATGAAAAAAAATCAAGGCAAAACCTAGAATGGGAAACTTAAAATCCATGTGTGGGCTAGGGCTATAAGATTACAGAAATTATCATGATTTTTTTGATACAGTAAATAAATTTTTGGATGTAAATCATAAAATACACAGCATAGTCATTATTTCTTACTGAAAATGAGTGTAAAGATTAGAAAACGAGCATACTCTCTGAGTTTTCATCTACTAGTTTCTCAAAATCTTATGTAGGATAAAATGAAAAGTATCAAAAGCTCTGGCAAGCACTTAATTATTAGTCCTTAGCACCCATGGGATCTCGTTTTCTCTAAGGAATGCCTCCATTCATGGGGAAATACCAGCTTCACTTTAAGCATGACTACTGATGTCCATGGCAAGTCTACTGACTGAAAAGAAAGTGTTTATTGATTCAACCTTTCCATAACCCTCCACTAAAGTAAACATGTCTGAGATAACTAAGCAAAACATCAAATTTCACTCAACTACCATGTGGCCCTCTTTACTTAAAAAACTTGGCATGGGCCACAACAGTCAGGGTCCTTGTAAAGCCAAAGACTTCTCTTTAATATGGTACAGTAATTCCAATCATCATCAGTTTTGACTCCTATCACCCTGGCACCCGTTCTAGTATTCTCTCCCATGTCCCCAGTATCGTTAGCTAATTATGGTGGCTACAATTTTAGTATTGCCCTCATTATAATACAAGTCAGTATGTGTCACTTGCGTATCATTTTAAGTTGACATAAGCGCCTTCTCTTAGGTGAGAGAGTAAATCAGCACAGTTTCAACATTTTGGGGGAAAGTTCATTTTGTTGTTAATTGTGCAATCTTGCAGATATCTACCATGACCTCCAGATCTGGTCCAAAACAAGAGACTTTAAAATTAGAGTCACAATGCCTTAATTCCCAACTGCACATCATCTCATTCTTTGCTGAATCTTGGATTTGATGCAGCATGAAGAAATTAATAAAATATCATCACATTATGAGCTATAACTTTCATGGTATACCTACCATCACTGAGGCAGGAAATGTCTCAAAGACATGTACATACGAGAGATAATGTTACACATGTATTTGCATTTATATTTACTTTATTCATTCAACATACATTTATTTGGCCATCCACTAGGTACTGAAAATGATATTATACAAAACACGTCTCCAATACTTATAGGGCTAACTCCCCAGGACAAAAATTTAAAGACAGCATCATACTAATTACATATGAAAACAGTAATCAGAGAGAAGAAAAGGTAGATAATTTGTTTTTATGAATGTGTGTTCTGTTAAAGAAATACATTGTTCTAAGTTGTAATTTCTAACAGTAATGATCTGTTTTCATTGCTCTCTAAAGTAACCCTTGAATAAAACTGTAAGATAACGTCATCCGTATGTAGTAGCATGGCTTCTTTTGTATTTTCTACAGCAGTATAATCATGTATTGACTTAATCTTAAAGCTATATAAAGCTACAAAAGTATACATGTTAAAAGAAAGAGACTTAAGACATAACCCTCTTGTGCATCACATGAAGGTATCTGCACAGATCATCCTCCAGACGCCAACAGCAGAGAGGAGAAGGGTAGAGCGCAGATACGGAGGACTACGGGAGGAAATCCTGCACAGATATACATCATCTGGATAAGGGGATGGGGAGTCTATCACATGTAAGCCTTCTTCCACGTTGGCTTCTTCCTGTCTTTGGGCTGTCTGCAATACCTTACATCATTCCAACACATTTTCTTTATAGTCTAAGCTAGAATGAGTTCTTTCTATTAGCTGTAGCAAAAGCAACTTTGATGTAAGCAGGTATTTCTGAGAACTACAAAATATGAGTAGAAAAAAATCTCAGGCTATAAAATTGAAGAGAAGAGAAACAGCTACATTGTTTCATTCGGCCATAGTTCTTCGAGATGAAGCAATGCCAGAAGCACACACACTCCAACATGCTCCTTTTTTGTTAAACATCATGGTGAGGGTTTAGGCTCTGCTTAGATATATAGCGTATTTGGAGAGAAATGTTGCATACGTTCTGGATCATAATTTTTTTTGGAATAAAGAAAGCACCTGTGCCATCTGTTCCACTTTAATCCCTGAAGCTCACCATTGTAGTAAAGACTGTCCCCACTTTTGTAATCAAGGATTAAAATCTACCGCTGCTAACTTGTTATTGTGTTAGAGGAATATTTTGACCATCCAGAGTCAAGTCATTAGGAATGGGAGAATATCCCTCCGAAGATGGGCCATGGTAAAATGTCAACTTTGAAGGTGGTAGAAGCAGCAATGAAAGTAATTGTCAGGGCTCAATAAAATGGGGCACCAAAGTCGGGTGGTGACAAAAGGATCTGCAATTACATAATAAGGGGAACGAGAGTGAAAGAATCACTCTCAGAGATCATGGAAGCATGGGCAGGAGCAAGTTTCAATCTATTTTATTTATTTTTTATTTTAGATTGTAAAATATAGTTTATTTAGAGAGAGAGAGAGAGAAATTCACCTCTCCCAGGTAGGAGAGGGGGCCAGAGCCTCAATTTATTGATAAAACCATTTTGAATACAGCAGAACATTTGAGCTGAGAACGAAGGAAACCTGATGTAGAGCGAAGACGAAGAAAGATACCTGATTAGGCAGGGTCATGCCACTCTTGACCATTGTATACATTGTTTAAAGTCAATTTCCTTTGCAAAGCCTGTTGCCAGCCTCAAACTGACCTAGGTAGGAAGGAAGTTTAGCAGATCCTCCCAATAAATTTCAGTACACAGGGCACTTCTATGGATGTCCAGACACGACATATGCAAGAAATAAAGTTAAGTCAGTTTTCTGATTTAGAAACTTCTTTCCTATTCTAAGTCAGGCGCTGGTTTAACAGAGAATTATTGAGGGATTTCTGTTTGGAAAGATGGAAATTCAGCAGCTTTATGACTCTGTATGTCTGTGCACTTATGTTAGGATTTAGCTCTCTGAGGAAAATCCTATTTCCCTCATGTGAAGATTCTTGTGAGTTTCTTCATTCTAATTACCAAATACTAGTAACAATTACAATTGTTGATGCAAGGGGTTCAAGCCAAAAAAATATCATCACAGCCTAGAGCCCCAAATTTTCCGTTTTAATTTAGTCACAAACTCAGAGTAGTTAGCGTTGTCTCCTTAGACCCGTAGTTCTCAACTGAGGGCTATTTCGCTGCACAAGGGGCATTTGGCCATGTCCAGAGACACCTTTGGTTGCCACAATCTGGTGAGGGATGTGAAGGCATGGAGTGTGGGTGGGGTGAAGTTAGGCTGTTGTCATATACTGGTTAGAGGCCAGAGATACTGCTCAGCATCCCACAGTTCAAGGGACAGTCCCTTCTCAACACAAAATGACCCAGCTTAAATAATCAATAGTACTGAGACTAAGAAATCCTGCCTTAGGTGCTTTTTAACTTGAAAATTATACTTATAATTTCCCTGATTAAGCCCCTCAATATATGCAGTGACACTCTTGGCTTGAGGCAATAATGTGCTTTTGTTCAACTTTCTGCCATTTTCCTAAAGATTTTATCAGCAGCAGGGATGTCTTTTATTTCATATGATGCTTCCTTCTGGTGTGAAGCAGTCAGGAAGTGGTGCGGAGAAACCACTGTCCACACAAATCAGATGTTTCCAGAAAAAAGAGAAAAACAAAACAAACAAATGCCATTGAATGAATGCTCCAGTAACTTGTACAGGAGAATATCTTTTATTTCTAAACATAGATCTCCTCAACTCCTACGGAGTTGGATAAGTTTCTGGGTGAAAACAGGTATTACACTGAGTGTCTTAAGTGTTACATAATTGGGATTGGGGTAAAACATCACTTTTGCCTTGTTACCAATTAAAGCAATTCTAAGTATTTTCATTAAACTTTTCTACTATAAGGATCACAGTCCTAAGAAGAGCAGACTGGGGATAACATCACCTCCAATACCAACAACTCAGTCATGACAAGTATGGATGAAACCTTCAACTTTGATTTATTGTCTCTAGGAAAACTGGAGAAGAGAAGATCACTGGTGTCTAAGAAGTTCGTGTGATTAAAAATGTCACAACCACCAAGCAGCTCATTTTTCTCCATGTTTGCTACTCCCTAAAAACTGCTTTTGGGTCTTACTTTACAACTCTGAAGTTATCTAGGCTTATCTGTGACCCTACTTTAGATTCCATCTATTCAGTTTATGAGCCCAGAAGGAACAAAAACAGGACAAGCCCAATACAGTAAAAAATCTAACTAGTCCCAGAAGGGGGATTGCTGGATCTCATGGATGTTCAATTTCTACTTCCTTTAGAAGTCACCACAACATTTTCCACAGAAGTTGAATAGTCTGCACTCCCACCAACAGTGTAGAAGCATCCTCTTTTCTCCACACTTGCATTAGCATCTGTTTTGTTTTGTTTTTTAGTTATTAATGGTGGCCAACTCAGTGTGGTTTTGATTTGCATTTCTTTGATGATTAGTGAGGCTGAGCATTTTTTTCATGTATCTGTTAGCTGCTCATGTGTCTTCCTTTGAGATGTGTCTATTCATGCCCTCTGCCCATTTTTTAATAGAGCCGTTTTTTTTTTGTTTTTGTTTTTGTTTTTTCCTTTGGGCTCATTTGAGTTCCTTGTAGATCCTGGATGTTAGACCTTTAATCAGATACACAATTAGCAATTTTTTTTTCAAATTGGGTGGAATTGGAAACCATCATACTTACTGATCTATTACAGAAACAAAAAACCACATACCACGTGTTCTTACTCACAAGTAGGACCTCAACATGAATCACAATAGACAAGGGAGGTATAGGCAGTCATAGAACACTACTGGGGTGGGAGGAGTGCCTGGCCCTAAACAAAGGGAAGTGAGGACCAGGTGGAGGCCCAAACATCACCTGCACAGACATTACCTGTGTACCTAAACCTGACTTGTACCTCACATCTCTATAATAAAATAAAGTTTAAAAAAATCTAACTAATGTTCAACATTACAGATGGCTGGGCTTATGTATGACCTCTCACTGCACTGCTGCCAAAATGCTTTCCTAAATTTCATAGAGACACTCACAGAATTATATTACTATACTCATAGAACACACACACACACACCCCTTGCTTTTTTTTTTTCCACAGTGAATCTTTCTTGAGTGAGAATCATACTCGACTAACTATGCTTTGTGCCCCATCCCCCACAATAAAGACTTCCAAAGAAAACAGTTGAAGTTTCACCACGTTGAGTGTCTGGATGAAGCTGTCTTGAGAATCGTGGAAGAAGCAGCTCCCTCTGTGAGGGGGAAAGAAAGTGATTATGTTGTATGCAAGGTTTTTAAATTGAGGGGGAATTAAGTCAGCTTATAATAAATCACTGTTGACACCTTCTCATAAGACTTCATGCTCTTTCCAGCCAGAGGGAGTTTTTAGCTGGCCAAGAAGAAAACTCCACAAATGTTGGCTATTATTTGCATTTGCAGCTTTCATATAGGAGATTCTGAAGGATTTTCCCTATAGAGTCTCAACAACCTCCACAGAGAATAGCTACCCCATTAAAATAAACAAAAGTCGATTAATAACTTATTATCTTATTTTACAATGGGGACTTTTGAAAACGTGCAAGGGCAGAAAGCCTTGTCTTTACCTTTCTTGTTTTTAGCTTCTATATTGGTCTTCCATTAAAAAAAAAACAGGTAAAAAGACGGGATGTACATCCTTCCTCTCATGCCTTGAAGAAGAAAAGTATGTTTTTCTTTGTGTTTTTCAAGTAAGAATTAGTGGCCTGCAAACTTAGACAAAATTTCATAGCCTTTTTAGCATATTACTTGCTCCCTTACTAGGCATTGCCTCATCTGCTCCCCACAAAGTTTCTGAAGAAATGGAGGCAACTTCTGTGTCATCCACCTTCAGGTAAAGAGACTTTTAGTCTGGAGGGTGAAGGGTGAAGTGGCTTAAGGTCATCAGGGAAAGAGAAGGTTGAGTTGGGACTTCACCTGAGCTTCAGTCAGGAGCCCATTCTCTATCACGGACAAATGATTTATAAAGAGGATGTTTCATAGGTGATAGCATAAAGTTTTATGTTAATGATATTTAATGGAAAATTTTTAGAATGTCTCAAAGTGCTACCACACAGAAGTAATGGTTTTCTACCGCCCCTGTTATTACCAATACTCGTACTAGCCAAGCAAAAGTGATTCCATGATCATTGGACTCAAAAGGATTAATCTCTATATTTCCACAAGAGTTTGAGCCCATCTCAGGATGAGACTAAAACAAGTTACCGTGAAATATAGGTGTGTGTGCTGGGGTAGCTGTTGCTTGCCTCTGCAGACGTGCTTACTATTTGTGTCCCCCATTCCTATTTGATGCCCTAAGAGTCTGACCCATAAAGATTTACAAGAATGGTCTCCTTGACCTTTGGTTTTCAGCTGAATCCAACCAATAGGAGGCCCTGGAGAGTGATATGAAAAAGGGAAAAAAGTGGGGTTGAAATAGAATCCTGCCTACTCGCTTCTTGATGGGGACCTTCAGAAGGTCACTTCTCTGATCTGAAGGTTCTCTCCATGGAACTGCTCTCTCTTGGTTCCAGAAATGACTCCTATCTATGGCTCCAGACTGCAGTTTCCCTTCGTGGTTTCTCCAAATGTTGCCCACATGTATGTCATCAGTTGTATCATAAAAATGTTTCGGATCACCTAGACTGGAGGAAATACATTGAGGATCCTGGCAAGAAAGGGCAAACACAGACTTGGTTTCCATCTTTTTGATAGATTACTGAGCTGTGAACCCAAGACTACACTTATCTGAGATGTTGATAGGCCCAACCTACTGAGTTGGGCTTTAGTTGTTCAAGGTACAATGACAGTTTCACTGATCAAATGATAAAAAATTGAGCAAGCAAAACGACCATGTTCAATAAAGTTTTTTGTTTTTGTTTTTGTGGGGCAGGTTGGGTAGAGAAGAATTGACAAATTTAGGAGTAAATTAAATGCACATCAACGAGATTTAAATGATGATTTCAAATTAGTAAAATTTACATCGGTGGCTCAGCCTGTAATCCCGCGCCTTTGGGAGGCTGAGGTGAGTGGATTGCCTGAGCCCGCGGGTTCGAGACTCGCCTGGGCAGCGAGACCTCATCTCTACAATAAAAATCAAAAAATCAGCCGGGCATGGTAGCACATGCCTGTAATTCTGGCTACTTGGAAGGCTGAGACGGAAGGATCGCCGGAGCCCAGCAGGTCGAGGCTGCGGTGGCCGGGAGCGGCCACTGCACTCAAGTCTGGGTGACAGAGTGAGACTCCAACTCAAAAAAAAAAAAAAAAAAATTTACTTCAATGAATAGAGTACTTCAGAGAGTAATTAAAAGTAGCCAGAATGACTAGAGATCAGCCTGTCTTAATTAAGTAAATTTGCCTACTTTCACTTAATGTTATATTAACATGGACTTGCTTTAATATTTTTATTGAAATGCCATTTTGGATAAAATAAGTTACACACACACACACACACACACACACACATATAGAAATTCCACTTTTGACTTATTTAATGGTTTCTAATGTACTTATACACACAAAGTATATTATTCAATTTCTGATTTATGCTTACAATAAACTAATATGCAAATAAATAAATTAACAAGTTTTTAAAAGGAGAGTCTAATGTTAAATAATATATATTTCCAGTTAGAGCGGTTAAATGTAGGACTTCTGTTGCTCATGGAATACTAATTATTATTTTCTCTTACAACATTCTGTGGCATTTTGGTGAACTATTTTGGCATCAATGCATTCCTAAGTATAGTCAATAGACTCCTATTAATATAGTAGAGTATTTTTAGCTTGGGATTTAGCTCTTTAAAGCCATACTGCTTAAAGTGTCCCCTTACAGAAAAAATTACTATATTCAACTATAACCCCAACTGTACAAGTCTGCCTCAGCCCTTTAGCTTATGAAATTAGTAGGTAACTTATAGAGAAATGAAACATATTTAATTTGATAATATTCTTCACAATAAATGAGTTTAATAAAGCAGAAAGATTTGATCTATTAGAATCATTTCTTACCTTTTCTAGAGAGTCTGAGAAGCACCAGCAACAACACAAAGGTGACATGAGTATTTAAAGAAAAGATGAATTGCACAAGACACCCCCCGCAAAAACATACTACATACATCCAGCTCTGAACAGTCATATTAGCATACGATGTAGCTATCAAGTCACAACAGCAGACTCCCAAATATGATTTGTTTGATGGACATTTCCTTGTGACACTTTCTGTGTGTGTGTGTGTGTGTGTGTGTGTGTGTGTGTGGTGTGTGTGTCGCGCGCGCGCATGTGTGCGTGCATGCGCGCGCAAGCGCATGCACGCATGTGTGTGTGTGTTCCTTGTCTGTTTCTCTGCAAAGCATTCTACTCAGTCACTGTAACGAGTCAGACAGGTTCTCGCACAAACGCAACATTGTTAATCAATCAACTCATTGCACCTTGAAAATTGACCTTCCTCCTGAAAACCACTTGTGAAATGAACCATTTTTCCTCTTCTTCAGATTAGGGGATTGGAAGAAGGGAGGATCAACACACTCTTGGTTATGTTTGATAGTTTGAGACACATGAAATTAAAAACAGCAATTCTCTCTGATAGATATTTAATTCTGCCAAGTATGATCACGTAAGTAATACAAGAACCACCAACCACCAATAGTTGCTAATGTAGTTTTCATTTTCTAGCTTTTTATTGTCAAATTTACAGTTGAGCCCTGTATACTTAACAAAACGAGAGGCTAATTCTCAGTTCCTCTCAATGATCCTAAGCAAATTCAAGGAACATGGAGCAATGATGACTCTGCACAAAGTATTTCATACACGTCACACAAAGCAGGGTCTCTAGCTCCCTATTTCCAATGCTACTTATTTTCACTTTATACCAGGTTTCTTCAAAGTGTGTGATAATAGCTGTCCATTGAGAATGTAATCTATTGAGGGAAAATATGAACACGAAATAAACGACTAAACAAAATGTTAGCAGGTCTGTTTACCATCTAATTTCTCTTCTCAGAAGCTTTCATTTTGTTCTGCTCTGACAGTTTCTGGGAGGGTACGGTAAATTGTTGTTTTAAAACACATTCAAACCCTTTTCCCCTCCCAGAGCCGCTCACCTCTTTAGTGAACACAGCTTTAGGCAGTCATAACAAGCTGGTTATCCAACTCAAGACTTAATTTTACCACCAGTCAATAATAGCTGTTATCTTGATGACCTTATAATAACAGAACTAAGGCAAATAGTGATCCACAAGGTGTGATGGTCTAAAAACATTTTGGGTGGTAAGCAATTTTAGGAAGCTTGGTTCTAGATTATTTGCTGAGTTCATGGCAATACAAAATAATTTCTGCTCTTAAAATTGCTCATTCATAAAAATGTAATTAATAATTTGAAACTTAAAGATAGGTGAGACTTTAAAAACTACCTAGTGTAGGATGGGCTTGGGCTCAGCCTGTAATCCCACACTTTGGGAGGTCGAGGCAAGTGGATTGCCTGAGCCTGTGGGTTTGAGACCAGCCTGGGCAACTTGGCGAGACCTAATCTCTACAGTAAATAAAAAATCAGCCGGGTGTGGTAGCGTGCACCTGTAGTTCTGGCTACTTGGAAGGCTGATGCTGAAGGATTGCCGGAGCCCGGCAGGTCGATGCTTGGGTGACTGTGAATGTGCCACTGCACTCTCCAGCCTGAGTGATGAAGTGAGACTCCAACTCAAAAAAAAAAATTACATAGTATAGCATCCTCATTTTTAAGAGCAGGGAACTGAAATTCTTAAAACAAGTAAGTGATTAATGTTAATGATTTTGGTTCAAAACTTGTCTCATAAGCTCAGCATTCCTACTCATCCTGAAATAAATTGCCATTAAAAACTATAATAAAATATAGGTACCAGTTGTTGCCACTGTGTATAAAAATGCTAAGACATCTCTTTGCCAAAACGGTAAAAATATTCTCACCCTAGTAGCAGATTTAGTTTGTGGAGTCCAGTGTGGGTCCCACAAATGCATGTGAGCTCTTTTGAAATCTAAATCATCAATTAGAGGCTGCTTCAGTGAGAAGAGTTCTTCTATTTTTTTTTTCCCAGTGCTTTTCAGGCTGGATCATTTGTTAAGTTATATTCCTGAGCTCACTTTGGCACATCTTTTAATTCTGCAGTTTTTTTCTGAGCATATTGTATTTTGCATTTAGGTCCCTTAGTGTTCTGGCTCATATGAAACGGTGCTGTTTATTTATTACAAGACCCCACATTTGTTTTATTCATCATAAGCTAATGTTAGTATGAATTAGGCCCCAGAGATGTAATATCATCTTCAAAAAGCTGCCCTGAAGACAGAAGGCTGAGAATCAAAGCATTCAAAGAACCCAGGTACATAGTCTTAGTTTCCAAGTTCATATTTCTTGCATGTAACTACGTGAACACATTAGATCCACAATCAACTTCTTCTTTAGTCAAAAATAGCTATGCGACTATAAAGAGAACATACAAGGAAAAGGAAGGACTGGCTAGAGTTGTCTGCCCAGTGACTCTGGGCCAAAGCCAGGGGTAAAAAATGATACATGACTCTCAGCCTGGTACTCCATCTGGACCTGTTCTTTATTTCACATTTCCAAACATTTCTCGAAACAATGGTATTTGGAATTCCATGGCATTTCGTCGATTTTTTAATTTATTAATGTCCTCTAACTACACCACCCTTTAGCAATATTCTGAGATTGTGAAGTTGCTGGAGTAATCATTTAAGAAAATTATAAGCCACAGACTCTGAAAGAGCTAAATAAAGGTCGCTAACAACGAAATCTGATCTTGTCCAGTGTTAGAAAACGCCAGGTACAACTATATTTTGCGAACGAAGGCAGGGAGCAACTTGCCACCACCTGGTTTTCCTAGGGGCCTAGCACAGTGCCAGTCCTATTTAACCAAGCATTTATTGAGCATTTTTATGTGTCTGGCATAATACTAAGCACAGCCGACTTAAAGGTCATTCGTGGGCCCTGCCCCTGAGCACTCGATATTAATTGAAAAGTTTTCTTACAAAATGTAGGCATTAAATTATTACTATGGCAAACAAGTTTATAAAGTGGTAGGTTAACTGCTCATTTATTTTAGTGTTAGGGCTATATATGTGAGTCACATTTCAGATTAAGGCCATTTAGTTTATTATTGGAGGCCACACTGAAATGTGCTTAATAGGAATATATTCTGTGTAGATGCTCGAAGAAAGAAGGTTACCTTAACTCTTACAAATTTAAGACACTGTAGGAGGACCATAAGGCAGCAATCTAAGGCCAACTGCTGTCAATGATTCCAAAACAGGGGTAGAGCCCCAAACATTGTAAGAGTTTATCAATGTAACTTATATAACTTGCAGGACAATTCTGAATATTCTTAGTAGTTCTGTAATGTCATGGAAGTAGACGGCACTGTGGAAGAAACCTTGCATTGAAAGTCAACTCTCTAGTTTGCATTCCCACCAGCAGTGTAGAAGTGTTCCTTTTTCTCCGCTTCTACACTGCTGGTGGGAATGCAAACTAGTGCAACCTCTTTGGAAGACAGTGTGGCGATTTCTGAAAGAACTAGAAATTGACCTTCCATTGGACCCAGCAATCCCCCTGTTGGGAAGATACCCAGAGAAACTCAAGTCATTCTGCCATAAAGATACCAGCACCCGCATGTTTGTTACAGCTCTATTCACAGTAGCAAAAACATGAAACCAACCATGCTGCCCACCGAAGCCGGACTGGATAAAAACATGTGGTATGTATACACAATGGAATATTATGCAGCCATAAAGAAGGACTTCACAGCAACTTGAATGGATTTAGAGTCTATCATACTCAGTGATATATCACAGAAACAAAGAACAGAGTACCATGTGTTCTCACTCATAAGCAGACTTTGAACAATTATCATAATATTATAAGAAAGGGGTTGGCAACAGTGGGAAACTGCCAGGGGAGGGGGGTTGAGATTGGCAGTTGAGGGAAACTACCAAGGGAGGAAGGGGCACACCTCATCAACAAGGGTACTTGCATAATGAACATTAGTATACCTAACCCTGAATTGTACCCCACATCTTTAAAAATAAAATAAAATAAAAAAGAAAACCAATTATCATCACTACAATAACAATATCATCAAAAGGCTGTATTTATCACCTTCATCTAACAGTTTTCATTTGCTTTGTTTTCAGAGAAGTTTGGCCACTGCACATGCCTTAGAGTGTCCCAGAGACTTTTTAGGAGTTTAACAAGTGACTGACTTAAAGTAACGTCAGAGGCCGACTCTATGAAGTTAATGGACCGATGACATAGTTGCCACCGAGTTCCCAGATTGTCCATACCAAAACAGAGCTTATGATGTGTGCGCCCCTGCCCAAACATGCTTTATATGCCAGAGGGTGTTGAAATGATGTCCTGCTGGCACAGACTCTGTTTACCACACTGCTTTGACTTCATGAGTTGGGGCACATTTTATTTGGGTTGTGCAAGCCAAGATCATCATTGCATAAAGCAGGAGCCCACAAATTGCTGTTTCTTCGGTGACCTGATAGTCTCTGTTCACAGCAAAGACTGAATGAGAATTACCCCTGGATTCCTTGGGACGTGGCAAAGCAAACTTACTCAGAGTCCCTCGGTTGAATCCAAGAAAGTAGTCATTTGCTAAGATGAGTCACTACTGAGCAAAAATCTTGTCTGCAACTCTCCTTAGGGGTTATGTGCTCTTCTCAAATTACATATTTGGATTGATATATTAAAGTGGCTATATTGCGGTTGTTTCGAGACAATTTGGAACCTACTGAGTTGAATGATGGTGTTCTTTGTCATTATTTCATCTCAGACATCCTGCTTCATTCATACCTTTAACAAACAGAAATAAAGGGGGGACAAAAAATTATCTTTTGAAGGGTGGGTCCCTTGTAGTAAAGTGTTCTTTTGCAAGGTAAGTGTTCTAGAAACCTATTGGCATCAGTGCGCCAGCTTGCATTGTTGTGAGAGGCTGCATTCAGCTTCAGTGACTGTTTTGGCTTTTTTTTTTCTTTTGAGATTCTTTCTACATATTTGCCCATTTCATGATGGGTGATTTACAAGCACACCTGACCACACCGTGATGAGTGTTCAATAGTTTTTGACCAGAAACTTCAGAACCTCCATTCCCCACCCTCTCTATTCACCGGATCTCACCCAGGGTGATTTTGTTTGTTTGTTTGTTTCCCTGGATGAGAAAAGTCCTCAGGGGAAACGTTTTGCCGAAGTGGAAAAGGTAAAACCAAAAACAGCAGAAAAAGGCACCAAAATTGATGAGTTCAACAACTGTTTTGAACTGTGGGAAAAGTGTCTGGATAGGCGTATTGCATCAAACAGAGAGTGCTTTGAAGGTGACAGATGTTTAAACATACAAGAATAAATACACAATTTTTAATAAATAAATGTTGGGTTTCTTTAAATTGCCTTCCTCATCTTTATTAGATATATAAACTAGAGAATACTTTGTTCAACAAATTTTCTGTTATTAAGTTTAATATATTTATAAATCGTTTGGGTTGAGTATTACCACTCTGAGGAGACAAAAGGAACAGAAGTGCCTGGAAATAAACAAAAACATTTCCAGGCAAACTTGGTGAATCATTTCTGTTTTTCTTTACAATTCAGAGCAATATATATCAATAATATCACTATGGTTGTTAACTATATGTACCCAACTTTATAACTGCAGTCTCATAGAATACCATAATAGACATCCTAAGTCTTTTGAAAAGATCATTAAAAAAAAATAGAAAAGATAAGTTATCACGACACATATATTCACCCAAAGGTTTTTACACACTGTACAAGTATGATGCTTACTATATGAGTACAACATTTTGCACACAAAGCCAATGTTGTGATAATGCACCTTAGCTGAATCAAGTTGACCCAAAAACTGGAGAAAATGAATTAGAACTCTAAAGTTTTTACAAAATATATACCTCCAGTATTGGAAATGGTATGAAGATGAAATACTTTGCACTGTGGTTATAAGAAATAAGGCCGGCAATCTAAAATAGTGAGAGAATAAACTAAAACCAAAATAAAATTTGATATATAAAAAAGTATATCACAGGAATAGATTATGAGAAATTTCAAAAAGATGATCCATTAGAACTGGCCAACTTTCATAATCATTTATTATATTTTGAAGTCTTGCATTGTAATGAACAGCTGATTCTTTTAGGGAATGGTTTTCCTGGAAGAATATGTTTGCATTCATTTTCTACATAGTGTTGTCCTGTTTGAAATCCTCCTATATACCAACATGAGCATTCTTATTAAATTGTACCATCGCCGGGCTCGGTGGCTCAGCCTGTAATCCCACGCCTTTGGGAGGCTGAGGTGAGTGGATTGCCTGAGCCCGCGGGTTCGAGACCCGCCTGGGCAGCGAGACCTCATCTCTACAATAAATAATAAAAAAAAAATCGGCCGGGCGTGGTAGCGCATGCCTGTAATTCCGGTTACTCGGAAGGCTGAGGCGGAAGGATCGCCGGAGCCCAGCAGGTCGAGGCTGCGGTGGCCGGGAGCGGCCACGGCCCTCCAGTCTGGGCGACAGAGTGAGACTCCAACTCAAAAAAAAAAAAATCTACCATCTTCTGTGACATGCTGTTATTCTGCTTTGTGTATGCAGACATCCATTCCCCATCACTCATGAAGAAATCACAAATTTGGCAGAAATAATACTGGTGACTGGATAGCAATAATTGTGTAAATATCTTCTTATCCTACCATGCACATGATTATTCTCTAGCCAGCCAGTGACTTTGTTGACTTCTTCAGGCAAATGCAACTTTAATTAATTAAAAGCTCTTGGAGTCTCATCAACTGGAAGGATTGCCAATGTAGACAAATGACTCATTTTAAAATTATACTTTTCATCATTGCCATCATGGCCTATCCATTTATTTGACTCTTCCTCCAAATGCAAATAAAAACAATGACAAGGTAACAGCTTAGCCTTACACGATATATTTGAAAAGGTACTGATCCCTACCTCATGATTCGACTTTCAAGATTTTACATTCAAGATTTTCATCTTTTGTGATTGTGATTTTCAAGATTTTAGATGTTAAGGATATTGATCTTTTGGGATTTTAACGTTCAGGATTACGTCATTTGGGATTGTGATCAGCAGCAGTACTCTCCTAAGGCTGTCTGGATCAGGGAAACTCTTCTCTTTTCAGAAATTTTTTTAAAACATGTTCCTCAATGATCATAATTATTGAATACTTAAAGATAAGGAGAGCATTGAATAACTTAGGAATGCTCATGTGTTGTAAGATGACATAGAACAGGTATCTGGTGGTGACAGAGAGAACATGAAGAAAAATACTTTTATGGTTAGGAATCTCAGCTAAGGGCAATGAGACAAGAGAAGGAAATCAGAGGTATCCAAAGAGGAAAAGAGGAAGTCAAGTTTTCCCTCTTTGCTGATGATATGATCCTATACCTTGAAAATCCAAGAGAATCTGTCAAAAACCTTCTTGCACTGATAAAGGATTTTGGCAAAGTCTCAGGGCACAAAATAAATGTGCAAAAGACAGTTGCATTCCCATACACCAGCACCAAGCAGCAGAGACCCAAATTAAAAGCACAATCCCATTCATAATAGCCACCAAAAAAAAAAAAAAAAATGAAATACCTCAGCATCTTCCTAACCAGAGAAGTGAAAGACCTCTACAATGAGAACTGCAAAACACTGCTCAAAGAAATCTAAGAAGACACAAACAAATGGAAAAATATTCCATGCTCATGGATAGGAAGAAGCAACATTGTTAAAATGTCCATCCTACCAAAGGCAGTCTACAGATTCAACGCAATACCCATTAAGTTACCAATATCATTCTTCTCAGACCTGGAAATGACAACACAGAAATTCATATGGAAACATAAATGAACATGAATAGCCAAAACAATCCATAGCAAAAGAAACAAAGAAGGAGGTATCACACTTCCAGACTTCAAACTTTACAATAAGGCTACAGTAATCAAAACAGCCTGGTAGTGGTACAAGAACAGGCACAGAGACCAATGGAAAAGGGTAGAGACTCTGGAAGCAAAGCCTCAATTTCTCAGCCAACTCATCTTTGGCAGAGCCTCCAACAACAACCACTGGGGAGAGGAGAACCTATTCAGTAAATGGTGCTGGGAAAACTGGCTGACCACATGCAAAAGATTGAAACAAGACCCCTACCTATCACCATACACAAAAAATAAGTCTAAATGAATGAAAGACCTAAATGTAAAACATCGAACTATAAGAATCTTAGAAAACGTAGGAGACACCTTATGGAAATTGGAACTGGCAACCAATTCTTATTCAGAACCCTAAATGCCCACACCTTAAGAAATAAGATAGACAAGTGGGACCTCATCAAACTGACAAGCTTCTGCAAAGCAAAGGAAACCACAAGAGAGCAGGGAGACAGCCCACAGAATGGGAAAATATGTTTGCCAACTGTGTGTCTGACAAAGGCCTAATATCTAGATTCTACAAGAAACTTTAACATGCCGAAAGGAAAAAAACAAACAGCCCAAATAAAAAGTGGGCAAAAGACATGAATAGACACTTCTCAAAAGCAGATATGCGGGCAGCCAACAGACTCATGAAAAAGTGCTCAGCCTCACTCATCATCAGAGAAATGCAAATCAAAAACACATTGAGATACCACCTAACCCCAGTAACAAAAACTGATGCTGGCAAGGATGCAGAGAAAAAGGAACACTTTTACACTGCTGGTAGGAATGCAAACTAGTGCAACCTCTCTGGAAGACAGTGTGGCGATTTCTGAAATTGACCTTCTGTATGACCCAGCAATTCCCCTATTAGGAATATACCTAATACCTCAAGTCATTCTACAAAAAAGATACCTGCACACATATGTTTGTTGCAGCTCTGTTCACAATAGCAAATACATGGAACCAATCATGTTGCCTGTTGAAGCCGGACTGCATTAAAAAAATGTGGTACATATACACAATGGAATATTATGCCGCCATAAAAAGGACAAACATATGGACTTAGAGTTGATTATACTCAGTGATCTATCACAGAAACAAATTACAGAGTACCATATATTTTCACTCATAAGCATACCTTGAACCATTGTTATAATACTATAAGAAAGGTATTGGCAGGATTGGGGAACTATCAGGGGAAGGGGTGGGATTGGCAATTGAGGGAAACTTCCAGGGGAGGTAAGGGCATACCTTATCCACAAGGGTACCTGTATAATTAACAGTTGTATACCTAACCCTGAATTGTATCCCACATTTTTATAATAAAAAACTAATAATAATAATATTTTTAAAAAATAATCTCAGCTAATGTGGTGGTGTTATAAACATAAAAAATGCATAAGTATAAGGACAAATTCAAGGGGAGGTACGACCGAGAAGATTAGTTGTGTAATAGAAGTAGACTGGAGAAGAGAAGGTGAAGTGTTACCCAGAGCAGTCCTGACTTTTGAGCCTGGGTATGCGGTACTACCATCCAGAGCTAGGATATTAGGGGCGAAAATAGATGTGAGCTGAAAATAGATGGGAAATGCTAAGTTAAATTTTAAATTCTTCATCCTATGCAAAAGTGATGCCTTTCAGGTGGTGATAGATTATCCAGGTTAAAATGTCTGCCGGATATTTGTATCTGTGTGACATAAAATTGGAATAGGTGTCTGAGTCTGAGAGTTTGAGAAAGTAAAACCTGAAAGGGTAGGACTTGAAAAGATTGCTCTGGTCTCAAATTTTGCAGTCTAACATGTCATAATTTAGTATTTTTTGTTCATTTGTCTCCAGACCAAAAAGGATGAAAGAGATTTCCATTTTTGTGATGGAGTAGATATGCTTTTCTTATTCATCCTAAAAATTTTTTTGTTCAACAAAAAGTTTGGGGTATTCTATATCACACACACACAAGACTGTAAGATGCAGAGAGAGAAAGGAAGACTGGCTGTGAAACTTAGTACTCAAGGAACAACAAAAAGATGAATTCCCTGGGTTTTCTTTGTGTGGAGTGGAAGAAGCCAGAAATCCAGAAACACCAATGGGTGCAGGCTCAGAAGCCCACCCTCTGTAATCAAAAGACCAGGAAAGGGGCAAGTTAGCAAGAAAAAAAAAACACTTTTAGTTAATAAACTCTAAACTTCAGCCAAATCCTACAGAAAACGCTGTGCCCTAGACCCCTCAACCGCAAGCAAAGGCAGTTTGGGAAGCCTGGACTTCCACGAGGACATAATGAGGCACCTCTAATCTACTTCTGGGTGGAGTCAAAGAAAGTTGAACAGGGAGCTGAGAGTTTCATCTCCACCAGGCAGTAATAAGTTCTGCTGTCCCCTATGGTGTCTGTGGAGACCACCTGGAGACCCTGGACTTCTCTCAGAGAACGGTAATGAGATTGGAGGTGCAATTCTCCCTCCCCACTGAGAAGATCTCAAAGAAGGCTTTATATGGATTTAAGACTTTCATAACTGCTTAACAACAATGAGACAGCCTCCTGCCCTGTGGTGTCAGCGGAGGTCACACATGAAGCAACAGCAAGGTACCCTTATCCCTTCCAGAGAGGGAGGAACAAGATAATAATTATATCTGACTTTGCAGAAACCACACAAGCAAGAAGAGAGTGATGTGAAATATTTAAAGTGTCGAGAGAAAGAAAATATCAACTTAGAATTTCGCATTCTGCAAAATTATTTTTTAAAATGGAAGATAAATAAAGTCTTTTAAGACAAATGAGAAATGAGGGAATCTGTTTCCAGTAGAACTGTCTTGCAAGAAAGGTTAAAAAAATTTCTTTAGAGAGAAATAATATTATATAGGTCAGGAACTCAGATCTATATAAAGAAAAGAAGTATATCCAAGACAAAATAAGTAAGTAAAGTCTTTATTTTCTTATTAATTGATCCAACAGATAAAAGTTTGTTCAAAATAGTGATAGCAATAATGTATTAATTAAATACATTAAATAGATGCTTGTGTATCTATGTATGTATAGCTATGTATATATGTATGATACATATATATTCATAAGTATTGTGTGTTTGTGTACATATACACATATTAGGGCAACTACTAATAAAAGAAATTTTTTTAAAAGTATAACTGATATAGTAAGGAAAGAGAGAAAATGGAATCATATAAAATGCTCAATTAAACTACAAAAGGGAGCAGGGCTCGGTGGCTCAGCCTGTAATCCCACCCCTTTGGGAGGCTGAGGTGAGTGGATTGCCTGAGCCCGTGGGTTCGAGACCCGCCTGGGCAGTGAGACCTCATCTCTACAATAAATCAAAAAATCATCCGGGCGTGGTAGCGCGCGCCTGTAGTTCCAACTACTCGGAAGACTGAGGCGGAAGGATCGCTGGAGCCCAGCGGGTCGAGGCTGCGGTGGCCAGGAGCGGCCACTGCACTCCAGTCTGGGAGACAGAGTGAGACTCCAACTCAAAAAGAAAAAAGAAAAAAAAAAACTACAAAAGGGGCGAACCCTTCAGTCCCCTCCTACTGTGGGAGTTTTCCTGTCCTCTCAATAAATCCGGCTTTCAAAAAAAAAAACCCACAAAAGACAGGAAAATGAGTGAAAAACAAAAATAGAAACAAAAAACAAGGACAGAAATAAAAAACAGGAACAAATATGGCAGACATTAATCAAACTACATTAATATAGTTGAATGTCAATGACTAAATGCATCCATTAAAAGACAGATTTTCCCAATGGATCAAAAGAAAAGATCAGGATGGGCAATAGTTACACTTTTGAAAACAAAAGATGTAGGGAAAGACACCTAGAGAGCAAAAAGAGAGAAATTACATCTTACCTATAGAAGAAAAAATTGAAACGGCAATGGATTTCTCATCAGAAACCATGAAGGCCAGAGGAAAATACACAATATTTTGTATATGCATAAAGAAAAAAAGCTGTGAATTTGCAGTCGTATACACAGGAAAAATATTCTTTGGGAAGGAAGGGAAACCCACATATTCTCAAATGAAAGAAAATTAAGAGAACTTGTCACTGCAGACCTACCTTAAAATAATGGCTAAAAAAAGCTCTTTAACCAAAATGGAAGGAATTAAAGTAGGACTATTAAGACATGAAGAAGAAAGAAATAAAACATTAAGAAAAATGTGGGCAAATACAATAAATTTTCATTTCCCTTTTGTGATATATAAATTATTTTTGACTGGGTAAAATGTATAGAATTGTCTAATGTGGTTCTAAATGTATGTAGAAGAAATATTTAAGATAATTATAAACAGGATGGGATAAAGCAGTTTAAAGAAGGGTAAAATTTTTACACTTCATTTGAATGGTAAAATTATACAACCAGTAAACTGTGCTAAGTTACACACACACACACACACACAACACACACACACACACACACACACACAGATATAGTTCACCTCCCTTTTGTTATTTTGCCCTCTCCTCTTTCTTCCCCTTCCCAACTTATACTATGGGATGACCAGCATAAAGACTATTACCAGATACTAGTGTCATTCTCTTGAACTTTCCTGGCATGAACTAAATAACCTTCTTTTGTTTATAACTTATTCAGTCTCAGATATTCTGTTATAGCAACACAAAATAGACTAAGATATATACCAGTTAAAAGGCAGAGACTGGTCACACATTAATAAAAATGACATAATGACATAATCATTTTCTTTTGCAAATTGTCTTTTTAGTTTTTTCATTTTAAAGATGTGGGGTACAATTCAGGATTAGGTATACAAATGTTCATTATGCAGGTACTCTTGTTGATGAGGCATGCACCTCCCTCCCCTAGCAGTTTCCCTCAGCTGCCAATCCCACCCTCCGCTCTCCTGACAGTTTCCCACTACTGCCAATCCCTTTCTTATGGTATCATGATAATTGTTCAAGGTCTGCTTATAAGTGAGAACATATGATCCTCTGTTCTTTGTTTCTGTGATATATCACTAAGTATGATAGACTCTAAATCCATCCAAGTTGCTGCAAAGTCCATATGTTTGTCTTTCTTTATGACTGCATAATATTCCATTGTGTATATGCACCACATTTTTTTTAACCCATTCCAGCTTCGATGGGCAGCATGGTTGGTTCCATGCTTGACACAATCATTTTCTATAAGAGAATGAATCTACATATAAGAATATGGGCAGATTGACAGCAAAAAGATGGAAAAAAGGTAATATCATACAAATAATAATGGAAAAAAAGCAAGTGTGCTAACATATACATTATATATATATATATATATATATATATATATATATATATATAGAGAGAGAGAGAGAGAGAGAGAGGAAGCAAAGCAACCACTTAAAAGCCTTATGACAGGAATAAACACTCATATATCAATAATTAGCTTGAATATGGATGAACTGAATAAACTACTAAAAAGGCTTACAGTAGCAAACTGGATAAAGAAACATGATCCCACACTCTACTGCCTCCAGGATATCTATTGCACTTCAAAAGATACCCACAGGCTCAAGGTAGAAGCCTTGAAAATGACCTTCCAAGCAAATGAGGAAACAAAAGAAGGAGGGATAGCTATTCTTATTTCAGACAAAACAGACTACAAATGAACAAAGGTTTAAAAGGATGCACAAGGACACAACAAAATAATAAAAGGCTCAATCCACCAGCAAGAATATCCATCTTAAATATATATATGCACCCAACACAGGAACACCTGGCTTTATAAAACAATTTCTGTTCAAACTAAGAGCAGACATAGGCACTCACAAAATCATAGTTAGAGATTTCAATACCCTGTTAACAGCCCTAGACAGATAGTCAAGGCTAAAAACCAACAAGGATGTTGTGAACTTTATCTAGACACTTAACCAAATGGATCTAATTGACATCTACACAACACTCTACTCAACAATTATGGAGTATACATTCTACTTATCATTAGTTGTTGGGGGGAGTGCCCTTCTGGGTCCTTTTTAACCTTTACTCGTTTGTAGTCTGTTTTGTCTGTTATAAGAATAGCTACCCCTGCTCCTTTTTTTCCCTATTTGCTTGGAAGGTCATACACCAAAATTGATCACATTTTGAGGCATAAATCAAGTGTGATCAAATTTCAGAAAGTTGAAATAATACCAAGCACCTTCTCAGATCACAGTGGAATAAAAATAAATATCCCCACCAGCAAGATCCCCACAAAATGCGCAAAGGTATGGACATTGCACAACATGCTGATGAATGAATTTGGGGTCAATACAGAAATCAAGACAGGAATAAAAATATTTCTGGAAACAAACAAAAACAAAGACACATCTTATCAAAATCTAAGGGATGCCATGAAAGCAGTAATGAGAGTGAAACTCATAACATTACATGTTCACACCAAGAAAATAGATCACAAGTAAACAACCTAACGTTACACTTAAGGGAGCAAGAAAAGCAAGAACAATCAAATTATAATTTCAGAAGAAAAATCCAGATTACTAGGATAAAGTCACAATTGCAAGACATAGAAGACAAAAACACCACAGAAAGGATGAATAAGACAAAAAGTTGGTTCTTCGTGACCTTCACAGCAACTTGAATACAGTTGGAGACCATCATACTCAGCGAACTATCACAGAAAAAAACTACTGAATACTGCATGCTCTCACTCATAAGTGGGCCCTGAACATTAGTCACACTAGCACAGGCGTGGGAGCAGTCGATGCTGGACACTGCTTTGTAGCGGAGGGAGACAGGAGAAAGGGGACATGTGGCAACAAAATGGGTGCCTAGACCAATACCAAGGAGAGAGAGGGCCAGCTGGAAGCCTACTGTCACCTGAATGCAGCCTACTTATGTAGCAAATCTTCACTTGTACCCCACAATTCTAAAATAAATTCAAAAATTGTGTTGCTAAAAAAAAAAGCAGGAAATATCTCAAATTAATTCATCAAGTTCTCACCTTAGCACCTAGAAAAGAAGACTGCACAACATTAAATCAAGAAGAAGTCAGGAGATAACGAAGAATAAAAATCAATGGAATTAAAAACAAAAAAATAATAAAGAAAATAAATAAAACAAAAAGCTCGTTGTTTTTTTTAAAGATCAATAGAATGACATACCACTAGTAAGAACGGCAAGTATGAAAAGAGAATAGTTGCTAATATAAAAAATAAATAGAAGGTATAATTACAGACCTGCAGAAGTCATACAAACAATGAGAGGAAGCAATGAATAGCTCTACACACATATGAGGAGATGACCCCAAAATAAATGGAACTATTTTTTGGAGGGTGGGCCCCTTGTAGTACAGGTTTTCCCCCCCCAGATAAATGTTCTAGGAAACCATCAGCATCACTGTACCAGCTAGCATTGTTGTCAGAGGCTGCATTCAGCTACGGTGAATTTTCTTTTAGAGAGTCAACTCATTTGCCCATTTCATGATGGGTGATTTACAAACGCACCTGCCCACACTGTACTGAGTGTTCAGCAGTTTTTGACCAAAAACGGAATGATGCCCATGTCCCACCCTCTCTATTCTTCTAATCTCACCCCAAGGGACTTCTTTTCTGTTTTTCTGGATTTAAAAAGTCTTCAAAGGGAAACATTTTGTGGATGTGGAAGAGGTGAAACAAAAAAATGGCAGAAGCACTAAAATAGGCATCAAAGTTGATGAGTTCAAAACAGTTTTCAAGCACCGGAGAAAGCATCTCAGGTGTATTGCATCAAACAGAGTACTTTGAAGGTGACTAAAATTTAAATGTGTAAGAATACAGACACAATTTTTTAATAAATAAATTCTGGGTTTTTTGTGGGGGGGTGCCCCTTGTTCATTTGATGACTTAGATGAAATTGGTCAATGTGTCAAAAACCACAAACGACCATAACTCACCTAGTATGAAAAGATAATTTTAAGAGCTCTATAGCTATTAAAGAAAATGAATTCGTAATTTTAAAACTCCTAAAATATATCCAGGTCCAGATGGTTTTACTTGCTAATACAATCAAGAATTAGTAAAATCATTAAGTCTTAAAGAAAAGTTAATATCAGTTATACATAATCTTTCAGAACAGTACACAAAGAGGGAACCTTTCAAATTGCTGTAATGTGGTTAGGATTAGCCTGACACCAATGTAAAACAGGGGATGGGGAGCTGTGCATTTTGCAGTTTTGAGATTTAAGGTATGATAGGGGTGTCTATAGTCCATAGAAGAAAGGAAAAAAAAAGAACAACCGCACTCTTCTCTAGAATACAGGAAAAAAGATTGAAATCACACACATATATCAACCCAAATATTAAAATAAAACCAACAAAAAGATAAACAAACAACAACAACAAACACTATCAGAACTTCATGATAGAGATAAACGCTCACATCTCAATAATTAACCTGAACGTGATTGGACTAAAGGCACCACTGAAAAAACTTAGAATGGCAAACTGGATTTTTAAAAATGATGCAATAATATACTGTCTTTAGGAGACTCATCTCACCAGAATGGACACTCACACACTCCAAGTAAGAGGATGGAAAATAATTTTTCAGCTGAACAAAACACAAAAGAAAGCAGAAATTATGGTATTAATATCAGACAAAATATCCTTTAAGTTATTAAAAATTAAAAAAAGACACAGAAGGTCACTACATAATGATGAAATGTTCTATCCATCAATAAGAAATATCCATACTAAACATATATGCACCCCACATAGGAACACCAATCATTATAAAGCAACTTCTAGGTAAACTAAAAAAAGACATTGACTCAGACACTATCATAGCCGGGGACCTAAATACCTGCCTAACAATCCTAGAAGATCATCAAGACAAAAAATAAACAAAGAGATCTGGAACCTCAACTTGATGCTTGACCAAGATTCAACAAGGAAAGAAGGCTGCAGGCCAATATCCCTGATGAACATAGATGCAAAAATACTCAAGAAGATTCTAGCAAATCTGATCCAACAACACAACATTGTGTTGAAGTACAATCCCATTCACAATAGCTTACACACACAAAAAGAAATACCTCAGCATCTTCCTAACCAGAGAAGTGAAAGACCTTCACAATGAAAACTGCAAAACATTGCTCAAAGAAACCAAAGATGACACGAACAAATATCTGTCTGCAAATCTGTAGAGTAGCTTTATTTTTTTTTTTTTTGAGTTGGAGTCTCATTCTGTTGCCCAGACTGGAGTGCAGTGGCCGCTCCTGGCCACCGCGGCCTCGAACTGCTGGGCTCCAGCGATCCTTCCGCCTCAGCCTTCCAAGTAGCCGGAATTACAGGCACGCGCTACCACGCCCGGCTGATTTTTTGATTTATTGTAGAGATGAGGTCTCGCTGCCCAGGCGGGTCTCGAACCCACGGGCTCAGGCAATCCACTCACCTCGGCCTCCCAAAGGCGCGGATGACAGGCTAAGCCACCGAGCCCGGCTAGCTTATTCTTAATAGTTGCAAACCGACAGCAGCTCAGATGCCATTCTATCCTTACCACAGAACGCTACTCGTCAATATAAAAAACAGACAAAGACCTATGGGTGCACACAACAATCTGAATGAATCTCCAGAGGATTATTCTAGATGGAAAAAATCCCAAATGCACTTTTATAACATTCCCATCCCCTTTTTGAAACAAACAAATTATAGAAGTGGCGAACAGATCAGCGGTTGGCAGACTTACGGAGGGGCGGGGCGGGAAGGCCATGGGCAGGGCTATGAAAGGGGAGCATGAGAGAAGCTTGTTTTGATGGAAATGTTCTGCATCTTCATCAATATCAGTATCCAGACTGTGGTAGGTGACTATAGTTTTGTAAATTGCCACAAGAGTGATAAGCTGGGAGAAGGGTACGTGAGATCCCTTTGCCTAGGACTGAAGGGTATCCTGAAACAGAGGACTGGATCACAGGACTTCAGTGCTAAAGCTGGTAGAGTTGCAGGCAAACTCAGATGAATGGTCACTCTATTGCCGAGGCGCCTTACTCTTCCCCTTGGCTCGAAGACTCTCTGTTCTCTTCTTTACTTGCCAAGGTATCCTGATTCCTGTAAAAACCCAACCTAAGCCTCATATCCTCAGCAAAGTCTTTGAGTTTCTGCCACACTCCATGAGGTCTTCATCATACTTAGGAGAAATTCTTGTTTATTATTTTAGAAAATACTGTTATATTTTTAAATGTATCTATCATCCATATGTATAAATATATTCTTTCTCTCCAATGGAATTTATCCCTAGAAAGCAAGAACCCTACCTCATTTTTTAAATGTGTCTAGCCACCAAGCATAGTGCAGGAAATGTTAAAAATATTCCATACGTGTTTGCTTTTATTGATGAACATCATATTCTATGCTTTAATGGCTGGGTGTCTTTCATGGATAAATAATTAACTGGTAGGCTGCTTAAACAAAGTGCGAGGTAAAGCTTAAAACCCCAAACACATGGTTTTGGCAGACTTAAAACCGGAAATTATTTTATTTTAAAATAAAAGAAACAGAACAAGTACAGATCTGGATTGAGATACTCCCTGTGAACAGATAACTGGTGTTCCTTCTGTTGT
Organism: Cephalopachus bancanus; assembly: GCA_027257055.1. NCBI lineage: Eukaryota > Metazoa > Chordata > Mammalia > Primates > Tarsiidae > Cephalopachus > Cephalopachus bancanus. The sequence goes on from JAPVLO010000065.1 coordinate 5,514,893, forward strand.
TTCATCCTGAATGTTACAGATTCAAGAAATGTCTTTATGGATGAAGCGTAAGTTGGCATTTACACCAAGATAGGCAGTACCATGAGGACAGCATAATGAAACATCTTGATAACTTATAATACAGCATGTTCTAATATTTGGCAACATCTCAGTGACTGAAGTTTTTACTTTTAATCTAGCTATTTTGGTACTGTGTAGACACAGTCTAATAACTGGAACAGTAGGAAAATTGCCACAGTAATACTGCATTTTACTGGCTTAGCAATGAGGGGAAACTAACATACTGCTTGCCAGAAAAATAGCTGGCTTTAGTTGGTGCTATTAGTGTAACGCTTTTTAGGAGCACTTAATTTAAAACAAAATTGTGGGCTTAACTCCCACCCTAATGTTTTGAGACTGCTGTAATAAGCAAATGTTCAAAGTGTTCTTTATCCGACCAAGTGGGTATGTTTCTTGTTCAAGCTCCATCTATAACAAAAAGATTTTCATTTGGTGAGGGGTGATCCCTGATTTAGCTCAAGCAAACACATCAAGATGCATTCAGGCTTACAACACAGAAATCTCTGAGCAGTAAGGTTTAACCTGACAAAATAATCGCTATGGAAAAACAACTTACAAATCGCGCAAGCCACCGAAATTGAAGCTTGGTTTCCTAACTGGCTTGTCATGGAAGCCCTAGAACAATATGTGGGATTGTTAATAGAGGTTTAGAGTTGCTATCTTATGCCTACACTTGTAACCTTAATTTGGGTCTGTTGCATGTACCACAGCAACATTTGAAGGATGTCAGGATAATCTTTTCCACACTCAGAGTATCTTTAAAAGACTGTATTATATTTCAGTGAGTATAAACCTTCAGTAATGAAGTTTTGCCTTTAGACCTTAATCTGCATTTCATCTCTTTCAGGGACATGCTTTACTTTGATAAGAGTATATGGGAAAACAGTAGTGAAAAATTCATCCTAAATTAAGTGAAGTAACAAAATTTTCTTCACAAACGGTTCCACAGTTTCTTTCATCTGTGTGAAACTTGAGCTTTTCAGAGGAATGGTATTAGACAGTGTGTAATATTCCTGCCTCTGTTGTTGCTAATTTTCCTATTAAAACAGATTCTATGACTCTAAAATGCCTATATAATGCTGCATTGTTTTATGATACCTGGTGACTAAGTACGATTGTATCCTCTTTTTCACACTGTTGATGATAAAGGAAGTTAACACACACAAAGTAATACTTGCTACCTGTATTGAAAGCTTGCTATTTTCTAGACATTCTGTTAAGTACTCTCCAAGCATCATTTCTAACCCTTAAGATGTCTCGGCATGGGTATTACTTAAATCATTTTACAAACAAAGATAGCGAGATTTTGCGTATCAGTTAGAATAAAGGGCTCATACAGGGCCTTTTATAGAACAAGGTTGTCTTCTTTGTGAACTTTGTGGCTCTTGTTTTATCATTCACAGTTATTTGGTTTTTAAAATGTCAGCTGAGGTTTATACAATTGAAAGAAAGTTATTGACTGTGATGATTGGAATGTTTCAGTGGACATCAGTAAACTTTCATTCTCCGTCGTCCAAATAGACAGTGCAAGACTTTAGAATGCGGATGAGTCAGCTCTTTCCTTCATTTTCACAAGGTCGACTAATAAATAACATTCCTAGAAGTGAAAACAAAGTTGCATGTTATGAATGATAGCTGAGAAATGTGTTTCTGATAGTTACTGTAAAATTTAGACTAACAACAATTTAAGAAACTGAGACAAGATATACTCAAAGTCAGAAAAACAAACAAGCAGACACAGCTGTTGTTTCCCCCAGAGAGAGAGTAGAAAACATGCAACTTTGTGTCAGAGTCTGAAGACAGATTCTTTTCTCTGAACTACAGCTTCGGGAAAATCTCTTTCTCAGTGACTGGTTTCTATCTCCTATTTTAATGGAACAGCAAAGGAATAATGAATACACATTCAACATAAAAATTCCAAATATCACTGATGAAGGTTATTAAAAAATTTGAGACTGCAATTCACCATAAGGGGTTGCAAAACAGTGGTCAATCACATAGATGCTCTTTCTACTCTGTTGGGCTCATTTTCTAGCTCTCCCAATGATAAACCATGTGAATAATTTTGGGTGACATGCTTCCTCTTTCTTTGCCTTCATTTTCCTCATCTGTAAAATGAGGATAACAATAACTGCCTCCTAAGACTGTCGCAAAAATTATATGAGTTAATGTATGCAGAGTTAATGTATGCTTAGATAAAACTGACACACAGTAAGTAGGGATATGATATAAAGGGCGTACACACAGTAGTGTGCACGTTATTCATTCAAACATGAAAGTATCAGTGGAGAATTGTTAGGATTCTGTTTTCTTCTTAAAAACTTTATTTCTAAGCCCGTGGAGGTAAATAAACTGTAAGTCTGGATAAGGGAGGAATGGGGGGGGAAAAAAGAAGGGGTGAGGAGGTGGAACTTGCGTAGCTTAGGAAGGCTCTATGCCGTAACTAATATCCTGAAGCAGGAATGGTGCCTGTGACAAAGATCACCCTTAGCTTTTTTTATTGAATTAAAGCCTGCTACATTCAGCAAATCCAAGATATACCACACCAGACTTCTACTTTCCATGTTAAAAAAGAAAATCAGCTGCAAAATATACAGACAATTTACAAATCTCAAAGATCGTATTTGTCCTGGGGCTTCCTAGCATAGATATCCTAACGGAGGACCCTGTTGGTGGAACATCATTAATCAAGCAGCCATAGCCAAGGAGGTGGGTGGCTGCTGATAGTTTTGGCCCATTGGAAATGGCTTTGGATGACTGCCAGGTTGTGTGTAAAATTTTGAAATGTTTCAAACAATACAGTCCTTACAATGTTATAAAATACTAGGGTGGTTAGAGTGGGCTGCAGACTGGCTCTTGGCCAATAAAACCTCAGGATTCCAGTCAGCTGTAACCTGGAGTTTAATGTTGTCTGGGGTGTTCAAGGTCATCTCTCCCCAGTGTCCTGTAGGTCAACCCAGTCTTTAAAGCTGCCTCACTGAGCTACTGCTTTCCAATCACCCCTGTTCAAAAATCATTCAGTCAAATTGCTTTCACCCCACACACAAAAAAAGAAATTATTTTGAAAGTTAGCCTTAAAAGTCTTACTCAGAAAAACTTTTTAAAAATTGATCTTGCTTTTTTTCTCCACAGTTAAGCGGAACATACATGGTGCTGGCATGTTGCTAAACTTAGAAACCAGAAAAAGAAGTCACCCATCTTCCATTATCTCAAGGCAATCAGCTAAATTGAGAATGTGTTTCATACTAGCCTTTCTTCTATGTGCATTTTACCTAGTAATGATCACACTAAATTTGTAATCATCTTCTCCTAAACTTTATATCAGAATTTCACTTTGTAGTAATACAAATCTTTTAAAGCATAATATTAACAGCAGAATAATATTTCATTGTGACTGCAACATACTCAACCAATATGAGAATGCTTATTGTGTTTTCTTTCTCAGAGGGTGCTATGCTAAATAGCATTACTCTGATTTGTAATATGAAGCTTTTCTGTATTTAATATTTTTCCCTTAGAATAAATTCCCAGAAGTGAAATGAAAGAGTCAAGGAAGATGGGCATTTTTTTAGCGTCTTGCCAAGTGTTGCTCAATGGCCTTCCATAAGGACTTTTTCTTCGATTGACAGCCTGTCAGTACTGTAGGAGAGTGTCCATTTTATACCCTCATCATCAGCAATAGGTAAAAGCAAGCATTTTTCTAAAGAAAGCAAATATGCCAACGTTAAAAAAGTTGAGTTGTCTCATTCCAAAAATGCATCGGTAGGGACAGTAAAGTGCTCGGCGGTGTGACACAGAGAGGGTCATGGATCTGCTTCATGGATGATTTGTCAAGGGTGGTTTATTTTCAGTTTGTTTCCAAGCAAAAGCAATCCTTCCAAATGAAAGGAAATTTAAATCTGAGGCATCATCATAATAAGCCAAACATTGAACATAGAGATAATGTAAGATAGATAAAAATAGATTTATAACTTTATGCAACTTTTCCACCTGATGAGTCAAACAACCAGCACAGGGAAACTTTTAACAAATGCAGAGAACACAAAAAGCAGATTTTGAGAGTGTGTACAAGCAAAGGTTAAGAATATTCCGCAATTATAGCAGAGGCCCTGAATCAAGAAGAAGATGTTCCAGTGGTAATAGGAGGGAAAACAGAAGGGTAGGACAAAGGAAAAGGCACCCAGAAGAAGAATCTAGACCAGACCAAAGAGACATGATTCATTTGCTCTCCCATACAAATGAGATCACATCTCTGGCTTCATAGAAAGAATGGCATGAGAACCCCAGTAAATAAAGTTTATTGTTAACATCTATCAATAACGATCTAGTAAAACTTACATAGTTCCAATCTAGAATATTTTTTGGTCAAGCCTCAAGTTAGTAAATCTTCTACAAGTATCTTTGTATATACGGGCTAATGAGAATGCACCTAAACACAGTTAAGACTTTGCTACTTGAAAAAGAAATGCAAAGTTAGGGCTGAGTTCAGTGACTCATGCCTATAATCACAGCACTTTCAGAGGCTAGTTGGAAGGATCACCCGAGGCCAAGAGTTCAAGACCAGCCTGGGAAAGATAGGAAATTTCTTACGCTTACTCTCTGCTTGTCTTCTGAAGGGTATATAAAGCTTTCTGTAAGAATTTACCATCTCAACTTCTGCGCCGAAGTACTTTTAAGAAATGTTCATGGGAACCTTCTTGCATTTTAATGTTTATATTTTGTCCACTTTAATAAGTCTAAAAATCTTCTCTGGTTATTCATATCGATGTCTTTCTTCATCATCTAGGCTCTGGGTAACATTCATATTTGGTTTGGGGTTTTTCTCTTGCAGATTCCTGCCACGCCCCATCATTCGTGAGTTCTTTCTCTTTATTGGTAAAATGAAGTACAACAGCTTCCACTCATGACTCCTTCATTTTAAGCAAAATATAATCTACGAGGAAAATCAAGAACGTACCTGATATTCTGACTTAAGCAAAACTAGACATTGACCAGATGTTGGGCCCTTGAAGTCTTCCATCAGTGACGTAGCGTGTCTCGATTTCAGTGCTCACAACTGTTACTTAGCTGAGTACTCATTCTTTCTGCTCTTCAGTCAGCTCATCTTTAAGACAGAGAAAAAAATAATACATACCCCGGGGGTATTGTATTTTTATACGTAAACCCTTCTGTCGCAATCCTACTTGGTCTCAATGGTCTTTTTCTGCTCTGACCCACCTTCAAAAGCTCTCCATTGTGCAAGCATCTTCTGCTTGTTTATTTCCAGAAAGCTTTGTATAACTTCCTAACTGACAACACTTTTTCCTTTCTCCTCCAGTGGATTGTTTCAATTTGGCCCATGTATACCGTTATCTTCCAGAGATAAAATTCAAACTCACTGAGTCTCCTGACATCGGTGAGGCGACTACAATTTCGTGAATGAAAATTTCAAGTTTACTTTATCAACCAAATTCCTCATCTCAGTAAGAGGAATCTAGTGTAACACCAGTAACTACTGAAATCAATACACAACTTGTAAGTATTCCTCAAAGAGTCTTTACATTCCTCTTTTAGCTGAGCTTCAATTATATTTTAAAGCACCTTTATACCCATGACAAAGTACTAGGCAGTGTAGGCTAATGTGAATGGATGTTTTCATGTGTTGTCTCTTATTTACTAGTATTTTCCTATATCGTAGATTATAAATGTTGTTGCTGAAAGAAGTAAAAGTGCTTCCTTTAATTCAGATTCATTATGATTCTAACTTTTTAATGACTCTGCCTACGTTTTAAATCTCTCTAAAAACATTTCTACCATAATTAAGCAAAACAGTAGATTGATGACTGATTGCAAAGCAGCTGTGTCAAAAATAAACAGAGCTTTGAATTCAACAAGCTTTCCTTTCTCCAAACTTCGCTGTGTACATAAACACACCCCATGTCCCCATGTTCTCTGCATACTTCACACACGCAAGATTATTCCCAATTAGGTGTTTCACTATTTGCCTTTTTTTTTCCTCATTAAAATCATCCCCAGAGTTTAACCACCTTTATTCACTGCACAGTCTAAAAGTTTTCTGTACTGCCAAGCCTCTACTCCTGAAGATTTCACATTTACAGCGAACTGACTCAGTATGCTTTGGAAACTCTGGTGAACAGCTCAGCCCAAGGCGAGTCTTGATGCCGGGCCAACGGGCTTAAACAACAGACATAAAAGCTAAATCTGAACTTCCATTCAGTTACAAGGTTGCCAAGTTAGTTTCCCTGATACTGTACCTACAGTATATCCATCTCCCAATGTCTCAGACTCACTTCATTAACTTTGTGACATCAGCCTCTGATGTTGTAAACTCAATTTTGCTAATATAAATGATACAGTACTGTGTAGAAATTTAAGAGGTTGTAACATTAGAAGTCTCTTCAAGATTCCCATAACAGTTAAAGAACAGGGAGCCCTAATTCCCCACACCAATCCGTGCTGAGAAATCATTTATTATACATAATCTTAAGGCTATTCTACGCGCCACCGGCCTGTTTCTGATTCCCATTTATGTTGCAAATAGCTTTTAATGATAGAACAGGGAAATATATTGTGGTTTCACACTTTCAGGGATTTTATGGTCACTTATTCCTAACTAGGAGATAGAGACACATAGCAGAAAAGTTGTTTTTTTTTTTTTAACTTTAAACCAGTTTAGTATATTGTGCTCTTTGTTAAATGGATATATTTAAGAAATAACGTTGTTCAAAGATCAACTAATAGAATAATGTTTTCTTAGTGGCGAGCCTCTATATGTGTGTTGCTTACACTATGTTTGATTTACAAGCTTGGTCACTAAACTGTTTTGGAAACTTCAATTTGCTACCATGAATTTTCACTATATGCCATGAAGAACATGAACACTGGATGTACTATTGTTCCCAAGAATGAATGAATATTTGTCCAATATCAATTATACCTCAAAAAATATAATGTGTCTCAAAAAGCCAAATCTGTGGAGATTGGCTACCAGGATTCAAATTTCGCACTCCACATCTTCTCCTACTTGAGTGTAACAGCTATCTGTATATAGTGTTATATAGGTTGGCTAAAGCATATATAACAAAAAAGAATGCAGGCAGTTCTGTGAAGATGTTAAGACATCAGACATCCTGAGTACCACTGCTGGCTTTACCACTACTTGATGCATAATCTTGAAGAAGTTATTTAACAATATGGCCATAGATTCTGTAAAATAGGAAAAATAATCCACATAGAGCTGTAATGAGTCTTTATATAAGATAATACATATGAAGCAATAGCTCCTGGTGACTAGTAAATGAGAAAAAAGCATATATATATGAGGGAAGATTCCCCTGCAAAACAGAATTATTTTTTGGAGGGCAAGCTCCTTGTAGCATAGGATTCCCCCACTAGCTAAGTGTCCTAGGAACCCATTGGCATCCGTGTACCAGCTAGAGTTGGTGTGAGAGGCTGTGTTCAGCTTCAGTGAATAATTTTTTTGAAGATCCTTTCAGCACATTTGCCCATTTCATGATGAATGATTTACGAGTGCATCTGCTCACATCACGCTGAGTGTTCAGCAGTTTTTGACCAAAAGTGGCACTACCCCTGTGCCAACCCTCCCTATGGATCCAATCTTGTGCCGAGCGACTGTTTGTTTATTTCCCTGAATTAAAAAAAGCCCTAAAAGGGAAACATTTTGCCAATGTAGAAGAGGTTAAACAAAAAAAGGCAGAAGTACTAAAAGGCATCAAAATTGACATATACAGTTGTTAAGATGTCTTATGTTTATTGCAACGCTATCACTTTACCCAAGTTATGGAAACAGCGTAAATGTTCATGGATTTTTAAAATGTGATGTATACACACAATGGAATGTTATTTAGCCTTTTTAAAAAAGGAAGCCCTGCAATATATGACAATATGGATGAAGCTTGGAATATTATACTAAGTTAAACAAACCAATGTCAGAAAGATAAATACTGCATGATTCCACTAGCATGAGGTATCAAAAATAGTCACAGAAACAAAGAATTCACTTGTATACCTAATCCTGAATTGTACCCCACATCTTTAAAACACGAAAATTAAAATGAAAATGAAAAAAACAGAAACAAAGAATCGAGTTGTGGTTGCCAGGTACTGGGAGAAGAGAGGAATGGAGAGTTCTTAACGCTAATAAAATTTTAGTTACATAAGATGAATAAATTCTAAAAATCTGTTGTATTGCAGAATACAGAACTTCGGTTAGAAGGAATAAGTTCAAGAAATCTATTGTACAACTTGGTAGCCATGATTAATATAATTAATAACAATGTGTTGCATTTTTAAAATCACTGAGAGTAAATTGTAAGTGGACCTAAGTGCAAAAAATGGTATGTGTAGTAATGCATGTGTCATTTTGCTCAACTGAACCATTTCACAATGTAAAAGTATTTTGAAACACCAAGCATTTTTTCTTTATATTTTCTTTAAAGATTTGCTGTAGAACATTGTGACTATAGATAACAGTGCTGTATTGCACATTTAAAAATATGTAATGAGGATAGGTCTTGTGTTAAATGTTCTTATCACAATTAAATCGAAAGAAAGAAGAAAGATGGAAGGAAAGGATGAAGGAAGACAGAGAGAGAAGGGAAGGAAAAGCAGAGAGAAAAAGAAAGAATGAGATAGAGAAAGAAAGCAAAGAAAGAAAACAGAAAGAGAAAGAAAAATAGAGAAGAAAGAAAGAAGACAGAATGAGAGAGAGAGAGAAGAAAAATAGAAAGAAATAAAGAAAGAAAACAGAGGAAGGAAGGAAGGAAGGAAGGAAGGAAGGGAGGGAGGGAGGGAGGGAGGGAGGAAGGAAGGGAGAGAGGGAGGAGGGAGGGAGGAAGAAAGAACCAGAGTTGAATATCTACTGAATCAAAGCAATGAAGAAAGAATTGCCCTTAAACATCTCTAATGTTATCACTGATTCAAATACAAATGGATTTCTTCCATGCTTTATCTTCTAAATCCAAAGTCTTTTTATTTTTTTGGAGTATAAGTGCAGTGATCCGTGTGGTTTTAGGAAAGCCACAAACTCTTCATTTTTTTAAATGCATTTTAAAAAATCTACCCTTACTATCTCACTAAATCTTTAACATCCAAGTCCCAACTTAAATATTCCCTCTTCCATGAAAACAAAGTGCTTCACTTTCATGTTTTCCATTGTGTTTGTAGTTGAACCGCTATTTTTTACATAAATAATTGTTCATATATTTATGCCATTTGCAGCCTTCAGAGAGTAAGCAACTGCTATGGCTGGAATCTTCCCTCAAAAAGTCATGTTGAAATTCAGTTGCCAATGTAACAACATTAGGAGGCAGAGCCTTTAAGAGGTGATTAAATCATGAGGGATCTGTTCTCATAAACAGATTCATGCCACTATTTCAGAAGTGGACTAGGTACTACAAGAGTGGATGCCTGATAAAATGGTAAGTTCCCTTTTTCTTTTCTCTGTCTCTTCCACCTTCTACCCTTTCACCATGGGGTGACCACTGCCATTTGCTGGCACTATACTCTTGGTTTTCCCAGTACTGTGAGACAAGTAAATTGCTGTTTTTACTAAGTTACCCAGTCTGTGATAGTCTGTTACAGCAGCAGAACATGGACTAAGACAGTAACTTTCTTTGTATCCCTCCCCAGAGTCTAACACATAGCCCTTGGGAAAAAGTTTTATAGACACTTGCTGAGTTGAATTAAACAATAAATGTGAAAGTGTAAGCATACTGCAACTATGCTGAGTGGTGGTTGAGATTAAAACCTAGATTGTTGAGTTGGTATTTCAGTGGAGCAAGTGCTTCTCTTTCAACACAGATTCCAAATTCCCACATTTGAATGCAAACACATTTGACTGTTATGATCAATTTCTAGGTATTTTCTCATGCTATTTTTTTTATTGTTAAAGAGTATCAGCAGATTAAGATAATGCTTAACCAAAATTTGGTTAATTTCAATAATTAAGTTTCAAATTTGCAATAGAAGGAAAAGACGTAAAATATTTTGGAGTAAATTTGCACATCTTACTACATCTATAATGCAATCACTTTTTCTACTCTCCCATAGTTTCTAGAAAAAAAATGTAATGACCATAGACTTTGGGCTTATCCGAACAAAGCTTGAATTAAGCAAATAGATTTACTCAAAAAACTGCATGATAATAAAAGGATTAATGGGTCACACTTGGGAATAAATATAACCTGCTTTTTTTCTCAGATTTTCCTTTGCTCCCTGAAGTCTATGAATAGTATTTACTCCCAACGCAGCTACCTGGGAGAATTGAAAATAGGAGAAAATATATCAGGAGCAGGTATTCTGCTTCTAGAAGTCCTCTAATTCTATTTCCTGTTTGAGGTATCATTTTATTTCCATTTCCTCTGAATGTAATACAGTAACTTTCCATAAGAAACGTTTCTCCAATTTACCACTTTTTTGACCGGCATCTTCAAATTTTTCAAGGACTCTACTGGTCATTCCTTCACATGTTGCAAAAATAAACGCAAAAACGGAACCACATGCCATTGTTGGGCAGAATGTTCTGAATTTGTCTTGAAGCCAAGAGAATTTATTTGATTGTCTGGGGAGTATCGAGGCAGATCTCTTATTCTCAAACAGATACCAAAGTTGCTTGAACAAATGGTTCGTGTTAACTGGAGAAAGACACTGAATCGAAACCATGTGCCTCTGAACCTTGTGGTTTCAAGTTGAACCACAAGCAGGGAGAGGCACTGTCAGTCTGTAGTCTTGATTTCAGCCATGCTCATGTGGAAGAGAAAAACTGTCAGTGCCATCCCTCGTGTTGTCTTAATAAAAAGACCCGTAAGCTCGAGCAGTACAGACTATAGTTGGATGAAGAAGAATAGATGGAATCCGAGGGAGTGTCCAGTGGGAAATAACTAAGATACATGATTTTTCTCTCTGTGCACCCACACATGGTAAAGACAGCAAGCCAAGGTCTTTCTGGGGAACAGAAATAACCCAGGAAGGCTAAGGAACATAAAAATCTGGCGTCTTCTTACAACTATTATAAAGGTGAAGAAAAACATCCTAGAAGAATTAGTGTAGAGACCCAAGACGGTTAAGGTTACTAGACCAGAAAAACAAGAAAGACAAATTTCTAAGTGCTACCATTTATCAAACTCCAGCAGCAATGAGGGAATGTTATAAAGGAATATGAAGTGCTATTTTATATCATGAAGGCGAGAGAATCATTCAACTACATAGAAGTGTGGCTTCCTCGGTGAATACAGGTATGCCTTCACCCAGCCTCCTAGGTTATGTAATGAAATTCTGAAATATGGAATAAGGTTTGATTTATCTAACAGTGGGAAGAAAGAGTGTAAGCGTTTCCGCCTCCTCTTTTTTGCCTTCTGTTCAAGAGCCTCTTTGTTTCAGACCGATTTACTTTGAGCAGCTAGTGCTTTCAGTACTTCCGAGAAAGGAATAAATAATAACAAAGAAATTGCGGTTATTCATCACAGTGAATGTTCAACTTTCCAGTATTCTGCAAACGCACAGTTCTGGTGAGGGATGTTGGAATAGGAGAGGCTGTAGGGACAGAGAGTACTTTGACTAAGATCAAGACTCTAAACTGCTCTAAAAATAGTCTTCAGAAAAGTGCTAAATGTACTTCTGTAATATATAAAAAAACAAAATCAAGTATAGTTTGAAAGGTATGCCAAGTGATTTAGGTTTTATATATATAATGAAAAATAAAAAGAAATCAATTTTTGAAGTATATAAACACACACACACAAATATATATGTATATATGTGTACATATACATATAAAATCTCTATAAAGGAAAAAAAGTCATGTGTATACTTAAGCACACACACACACACACACACACACACACACACACATATTACCACAATTTGATATAATCCTTTATACCTAGAACCAAGCAGCTTTCTGGAGTACTTGGAGGTTTTACAGTAGAGAAACAATAAATTGAAATGAATTTAAAAAATTTTTGCCAGCCGGGCTCAGTGCCTCAGCCTGTAATCCCGTGTCTTTGGGAGGCTGAGGTGAGTAGATTGCCTGAGCCCGCGGGTTCGAGACCGCCTGGGCAACTTGGCGAGACCTCATCTCTACAATAAATCAAAAATTAGCCAGGCGTGGTAGCGCGCGCCTGTGGTTCCAGCTACTCAGAAGGCTGAGGCGGAAAGATCGCCGGAGCCCAGCGGGTCGAGGATGCAGTGGCCGGGAGCGGCCACTGCACTCCAGTCTAGGCAACAGAGTGAGACTCCAACTCAAAAAAAAAAAAAAAAAATTGCCCATTTTTTTTAAGAAATTCCTTAGCCTGAGGTAATATAGTTCTCAACTGCTTTAGCAGAAGTATCTTTGTGATGGACACAAATTATTGTTCACCTCTGTTTTCTGTTTTCCCAAAAAGTGAGTTCACCAAGATAAAGACAATCTCATTAAGAATACTGAGAAGAATCCTTTAAAATGAAAAACAGAAAATAAATCTAACTTTGAATATTTTTACTCTCACAGGTTTCAGCATAAGTTCTCAAATTTGCCTGCAAATAGAGTCAAAAGAAGTTTTTAAATAATATTTTAATACCTAGAACCCAATACAGATAAAATGGCAATATTTTAGATGTTCCCAATTATCAGTATGTATGTTTCCTGGGTGAAAACACTTCATAAAATTAAATTATGTGTTAATTTGGATAGAATTGTTATATGAGATCTCAATGACATTAACTTTACAGTTTGTAGGCAAACTTTTACCACTTACAGAGCCATCAATTAGCTTGTTGTGCCATATGTGTACATAAGCAGGTTACCTTTTATTTGTGCACTGTAAGAAATAAAGCAATTTTTGGTAATGTTAATGTATTCACTTAGGTATACCATCGTTCCAAAACACATTCCAAAGCATACATTTTATTTTTTCAAATAAAATATATGGGCTAAAACAATACACATACCAGACTTCCAAACAGTTAACTGCAACCCATAAGTTCAATAGACCCATAAGCTCAAAGTTAATTTTGAACCCATGTGTCAGTCAGTATTTGTTAACAACCTACTGTGTGTCAAGCACATGTGGAATTTGTCAGTCTATATCCTAATGCTACAGAATGTTCTTGGAATGGCTAGCCCGTTTCAAGACCTATGTTGACTATAACATCTGACCATTCCTAAATTCTGCACATGTCCCTGTTATAATGCCAAGCACTGTATAAGCAAAGCATTCTCAAACGCTATCGTATGCCATCCCCGTTAATTGATCAAACTACAAATATTCAGTTGACCAATGATGTAATTCCAAATGTGTCAATTGTGCTCATGATCAATTGAAATTGAATGTTACTATTGTAGTCACTAATTTTCTGAAATGCTAAGATTCAATTTTTTTAATTTTAATATTTCTGAAATGAAGATGCATCTTATAATTGAGTATGCATTGGTTTTGGCTTATTTGCTCTTCCATCTGCCTCCTCCACCCTAAAAAAAAACTATCATTACATTAAATTTCTGTCTTAGAATGGAGGATTGCTTAGAACAGAGAGATACTAGAGTTTTCCTAACTAGTTCAATAACCCCGTGTGTATGTTGTCCTTGGAAAATGGAAGAAAAAGAAGAACAGTCCAACAAACATCAAGTTTATAGTCTGGCTGGTAGACAAAATCGGAAAATTATTGCAAACTATCAACAGTCCATATTGTCAGTTTCCAGCAGATGGCATCTCACACTTTTAAGTTAGTCATTGAGGAGCCTATGGGAAGGTGTCCTGTGCCTGGGTAACACATGGAACTCAAACTTCTACTTGTGTTTCATGAGAGTACATTTGCCAGCACAGTCACCTAAAGTGAGAATTTCTGCAACTAACCACAGCGTGTGGTCACTAAGATCACCCACAAGCATTTGGTATTTTCAGCAGAACCAAAGCAAAGTGCACTTTTTAATGATGGTGTCTCCTGTTTTAGAACAGTCTGCACAGCATAATTGTAGAGTACTGTGGGAATTATGAGTCTTCAACAAGTAATGTAGGTGGGGATAACATGTGTATTAAAATAACCGAAACCATCGGCTCTGCCTTCTGTAGATAAGCCTCACACACCTATGAGTCACACAACTATAAATCTGGGTCTTCTCAGAGAAAATCTTGCAGTACTTAACTGTGCCTTCTGCTGGGATATTCCATTTTTCTACCTTTGTTTAAAATGTCATTAAAGCAATATGTATGTTCAATTCTTTCAAGAAAAATTAAAAAACACATATTAACACAAAATTTTTATATATGAGGAGCCCCATCTTGTCTAATAGCCATTTGAAAATGAAAGAGACACTTCATGTATCAATAGCTAAGCATGGCTTTTTTTAGAGCCATATTTTGTTAAACTCTGTGGAATCCTCGTCTTTTTTGTAGTCAAACTGCTCAAGATGACTTTTTCTCAGCAATCTACTTGGTCTTAAACTTCAGTGAATGATGTTAATGAGTATCAACAAGGATGAATAAAAAATCTCACTTGGTTCAATTATCAACACTGAAAATCATCAATGGATTATGAACATAAAAGGACGCATTTTGAGCTATGCTGGTTCCTTAGTTTGGTAAGAGCTTTTAAAATAAAATGGGGGAAATGAGATTGCACTTTAAGATAATACAATTCTAAGTTTTTTTTTAACATTGAGATGGTATCATAAAAACTAACTGAGAGTTTCAAAGAATATGAACAAAAGCAGTTATCATTGGAAACTATCTTAGATAAGAAGTAAGAGAATACAAAATTGTGTTTTTGATGCTATAATGGGGGAAAATCAAGTAAATTATCTCTTTTGAAGGAGGTAATAACAGAAATTGTCAACTGAATAGATGTAGGGGTTGAAATTAAAAGCTATAGATGAGTCCATGTCGGCAGAATGTTGCGATCAAAAATCAAAGGTAATTACTAGTTTGAGAATGGGTAAAAATGTTGACTTGGGGTAAGCATGAGCTAAAAAAAAAAAAAAAAGACATTTCAATAGAAAAGTCTAGAGAGTAGTTGCAAATGTGGGCCTGGAATTCAAGAGCAGCTGGCATCAGAACTTGTAATTCAGGAGTCTTCTATGTAGAAATAATGATGGAAAACTCTGAAATGGGTAAAATTTCTGATCTAGACACTGTAGAGAGAAATAGAGTCGTGGGAACCACAGAATTATATGAAATTTGCTTTACATAATAATTTTATCTACCCTTTGTCCTTCTATAATGCATATGACTTCGACTTTTGTAGAGTGAAGCAACTGTCCTGCAATTACATTTAAACATGATTTGAGATAAATTTTTCCCACCGCTGTATTCATGTTTTATGCGTTTATATGACTTAGGATCCTTCTTAATTCCCTAGTATTTCTTAAAAACTGAAGGAAAAAGTACTTAAATTGTGTTTATCTGTATACACTGCTAAACATTTTGTTCCCTAAATGCTTAATTTTTCTCTCTCCCTTCTCAATGTCCAGCTCCTTCTAAGGAGAAAATAATGTTTTGCATTTGACATGAAATAACCACCTTTGTAACTCTTCCTAATTAAATGGCTACTATCTAATCATTCTTAGACAGTACTGACAAAAGCAACGATTTAGATTATTGAACAAATGAGCAATTTTTCCTAGGCAACGTTTCTCCCTTTCAGTTATTAGTCAGTGAAAATGTCCAACCTGGATAAATTAAACGAGAGATGATATCTGTGTTTTAAAGCAGTCATTGTTAGAATCACCTAGGGTCATACATAGAAAATGACTGTTGATCCGAAAGAAAAACCTCAAATCTTTCTTCATTCCCAGATGGAGCCTCAAAGTGACAAAGCATAAGCAAAATGGGAGGTGTGCTTCCTTGTTCCCTGCTTTGGATTCCTTCCTCCCATTCTGTCCTTATTCCTACTCTATTCCAGTCACCAAAAACCTGTCCCTGTGTCGGATGTAAACACTACCTAACACATCCAGCAACTGTGTGCATGGTTTACTAGGGTGGGAGAGATAGAGCTGGATTTTATCTCCAAAGAAGTCAAACTAAAAAGCCTGAACTTTGTAAAACAATACTGGGAAGATTTCTAGCAACTACCCATAATAGGAATGCTTGGGGCTGGGAAGAGGTTCTTGGAAACTTTGTCGAGTTTCATTGGTTTAGACTTGGCCAAACAGGTATGAGGACTTTTTACGCAGAGAGCAAGGAAAAGAGGAGCCCGGGGATTTCAAACGTAAATTTGTAAGTGATTTGGTAAGAAATCACCACTCACAGGAGTTAAAGGGATATGTCAGGCTGCCCTCAGTACGGGATTACTCTCCTGGTTTATTTTAGAACCCACCTGGATCTGATTTTTTTTGTTTTAATGTCCGTTGTACACTAGTTATGTTTTTCATGTTTACCCTTTGAAGGATTGTGATGTTTTTCCTAATTTATATTTATAATTGTGCTGTCATCGTGTATGTAAAATTGACCAAGATTAAGAGAGAGCTTTTGGAAATCTATTGGAAACCATGAGCAATGTAAACTTCCAAGGTGCCAGAGCTGTAGGAGGGCTAATTCTATGACCTTACTGCTAGTATTTTATATCTGCTCCATTTGAACAAATGTATGGGAGAAACTACATCTTATTTTTCCATAGAATAAATTAAACACTAGTTCCTTAATATATGACATACAGGAATTAAATGACTGCACTGTGGTCCTACCACATATTAACGGACTATTCCATTATTTGAGCAAAGCAGACTCAAACAGAGTTTTCTTCCTCTATATGATCAAACATCCCCTACCTGAGGCACCAGGATCTTGTTCAGCATTTGAGTCCAGAAACAGCAAATTCAATCTAGCTGTGGCAGGCTGAGGGCGAATTGGAATGCCAACTCCAGACCGGGATTCAAAACCACGAGCCTCTGGAAATAAAGCTTGGACTTGGAGAAATGATACCAACCTCAAGCCAAGAAATCTCACCCAGTTTGTTTAAGAGCTTTCAGTGCACAGTGAATACAGATAACCATTAACATCACCCTTCTTTTAGTTTAAATCCTATCAAACTAAGAACTTAATGAGAAAGATAGTCACCCTCTAATCTGGATTCTCAATCTTTGAGTTATTTTGGCTGTCAGCTGATTGCAAAATGTAGCAGCAACTTTCTGATCTGGCATACTGACATCATTTTATCTCGCTTGTCTACTTGTCAATTGCTAGTTTTATGCATTGACTGAAGCTACAATGAAAAAATAAAGCGGATACTGTTGGTATGTTGATAAATATCTTTAAGTCTGTGTTTCTCTTCCCACTTACCTCTGTCCATTATTTATTTCTCTTTTTCTTTCTCTTTCTCTCTCTCCCCACCCCCTGTTCAGATCATCACTACGTCATTGTCCTGGCTCTTCAAAAGTCCCCCAAAAATATCAGAGACAGGCAGGGCCAGGATTCCAACTATACCTTAGACCTGAAAGCCTGAATTCAATCCCTCATTTCCTGACACTACTCCAAATTTGTCTCAGGAAAGTCACTCCAGTCTTTCAGTTTATAATCATGCCTAAAATATAGCGCAAAAATTTAGAAAGATAATGTGAGATAATGAAATCTACTGATGACTTAGAAAACATTTTAAAAACTTGTCAAAATTTGAAATCTAATCTAAATCAATGTGTTTTTCCTTTTTAAGATTTTAGTCAGATTAGCCATGAGATAGTTTGTCTATTTGTGTGGGTGCTATATAAGTAGGTTTCATGTTTTAAATAGATATAACTTGAAATTCCTAAACTGTTGGGAAGAAAACACTGCCTGAATCAAGTCGGGTGCATTTGAATGAGAATGGCAGTGGAGATGATATTGTTGATATCTATTTGTTAGATGTTTAGTCTGTGCCTAGAGCTATGTTGAGCTCTACAATATACTTTAATTAATTAAACATTCCAAAAGTTGATCTTATATACTTTTTTCTTTCCTCCATTAACTGCCAACACTGAGCGTCTGAAGCCAGTAAGGGATACCACGTTAACTCATCATCTGTTTTTCCTCACACCTTAATGAATGACTTGCCTCCATTTCATTGGTGGACACAAGTTACAACCAGTGGAAGTATTCATTAATTTGCAAAGCCACCTGATCAATGGGAGAACTAACAAAATTAAAACGATAAACATTTCATACTTAACAAGCAGGTTAATGAATTACTCACCTATGTCTTCGTTCGTTATTGAGTGGAAACTTTCCAGGCAGTGATAAGCTTCATGAATAATCTTTTATACTGGTGTTTAGCATTCTTGGTTCCTTGCTTAAAGGAATAATATTGCCTGCAGATGAGAAAGCAAATGTATTATCATAGAAAAAATTCCAGCTTAATCTTGTAGATTTGTTGCTATATTCTTAAACCATGATTGGTGCTTACTCACAATCTATTTTTTAAAATTAATTAATTTGTGTATTTTAAATTTTTAGATAGAATCGTATGTACTTATTGTATACAATATGAAGTCTGAGGTATTTATGCATTGTGGAATGGCTAAATCTAGCTAATTAAAAATATGCATTACATCATTTGGCCGCTGTTTTGTGATAAAAACACTTAACATTCATTCTTTTGATATTTTTGGAGGATACACTATATACTCGTTAAATACAGTCACGATGCCATGTAATGAATCTCTTGAACTTATACTTATCTAATTATAATTTTGTATACTTTGAACAACATCTCCTCAACCGCCACCCTCAACCAGCCTAGTCTCTAGTAATGTCCATTCTACTCTTTTACTTCTATAAGATCAAATGTTTTCGATTCTACAATGAGTGAGATCATGTGGTATTGGTCTTTCTGTGCCTGACTTATTTCACTCGGTGTAATGTCCTCCAGGTTCACCCATGTTGTTGCAAATGAGAGTTTCCTTCTTTTTAATGACTGCATAGTAGTATTTCATTTACAAACCACATTTTCCTTATCCATTCATCCATTGTTGAACGTTTATGTTGATTTCATATCTTGGCTTTTTGTGACTAGTGCTGCAATAAACATAGAGGTTCGGCTATCTCTTTGATACTGACTTCATTTTCTTTATTTTTTTCAATTTTTATTGTATTTTTTAAAAAATCAGGATTTATTGAGAGGACAGAAAAGCTCCCATAGTGGGAGGGAATCTGATGGGATTGCCCTATTTTCTTTATTTTATTTTTTATTTTAAAGATGTGTGGCACAATTTAGGATTAGGTGCACAACTGGACATTGTAAAGGTTGGGCCTCCTTTTGGTCCCCACTTTTGCCTGACTTGTGATCAGGTATGCTTATTGATTTTTGTGGCCCTCCCACTTCCCACTCTGGCAGTATCTCACTACTGCCAATCCTTTCTAACATATTATGGTAAATGTTCAGGGTCTGTTTATGAGTGAGAATGTGTGGTCCTCTATTCTTTGTTTCTGTGATAAATCACTGAGTAGTCTAGATTCTAAATCCATCCAAGTTGCTGCATAGATCATATGCTTGTCCTTCTTTATGGCTGCATAATATCTCATCATGTACACATACCACATTTTTTTATCCAGTCCAGTTTCAACGGGCAGCATGGTTGTTCCATGTTTTTGCTATAGTGAAGAGTGCTGCAATAAACATGTGTGTGCAGGTATCTTTTTAGTAGAAGGATTTGAGTTCCTCCAGGTATATTCCCAGTAAGGTTATTGCTGGGTCATATGGAAAGCCAATTTCTAGTTCTTTTAGAAATCACCACATTGCTTTCAATAGAGGTTGAACTAGTTTGTCTTTCCATCAGCAGTGTAGAAATATTCCCTTTTCTCCACATCCTTGCCAGCATCTGTTGTTCGTTTTATGAATGATGGCCATTCTTACTGGGGTTAGGTGGTATCTCAATGCGGTTTTGATTTGCACGTCTCTGGTGATGAGTGAGGCTGAGCACTTTCTCATGTGTCTGTTGGCTGCCCGTATCTCTTCTTTAGAGAAGTGTCTTCACGTCTTTTGTCCACTTTTTAATGGGGCTGTTTGTTTTTTTCCTTTTGCCACATTTGAGTTTCTTGTAGATCCTGGATGGTAGGCCTTTGTCAGATATACGTTGGCAAATATTTTTTCCCATTCTACATGCTGTATTCCAGCTCTCTTGATGGTTTCTTTTGCTTTCCAGAAGATTTTCAGTTTAATGAGGTCCCACTTGTCTACTCTTATCTCTTATGGCATGGACATCCAGGTTTTGATCAGGAATTGATGGCCTACTCCAATTTCTGAAAGGATGTATCCTGCATTTTCTAAGATTCTTATAGTTTGAAGTTTTATATTTAGGTCTTTGATCCATTTAGAGTTGATTTTTTCTATATGGTGATAGATAGGGGTCCCGTTTCAATCTTCTGCATGTGGTCAGTTAGTTTTCCCAGCACCATTTACTGAGTAAGCTCTCCTTTCCCCAGTGGTTGTTGTTGGAGGCTTTGTTGGAGATGAGTTGGTTGAGAAATTGAGATTTTGCTTCCAGAATATCTATCCTGTTCCACTGGTTCAAATGCTTGTTCTTGTACCAATGCCAGGCTGTTTTGATTATTGTAGCCTTTAGTAAAGTTTAAAGTCTGGAAGTGTGATACCTCCTGCTTTGCTTCTTTTGCTAAGGATTGTTTTGGCTATTTGTGGTTGTTTATGTTTCCATATGAATTTCTGTATTGTCTTTTCCAGGTCTGAGAAGAATGATGTTTGTAATTTAATGGGTATTGCTTTGAATCCATAGATTGCCTTTAGTAGGATGGACACCTTAACAATGTTGATTCTTCCAATCTATGAGCATGGAATATTTGTCCATTTGTTTGTGTCTTCTTGGATTTCTTTGATCAGTGTTTTGTAGTTTTCATTTTTAAAGGTCTTTGACTTCTCTGATTAGGAAGATGCTGAGGTATTTCATTTTGTGTGTGTATGGCTATTGTGAATGGGTTTGAGCTTTTATTGGGTTCTCTGTCTGTTTTTTGTTGCTGTATAAGAATGTGACTGTCTTTTGCACATTTATTTTGTACCCTAAAACTTTGTCAAAGTTCTTTATCAGTGCAAGGAGGTTTTGGACAGACTCTCTTGGGTTTTCGAAGTATAGGATCATATCGTCAGCAAAGAGGATAACTCAACTTTCTCTTTTCCTATTTGGATATTGCTGTTTTCCTTCTCTTGTCTAATTGCTCTAGTTAGGACTTCCAACACAGTGCTGAACAGAAGGGGTGAGAGTTAATCTTATCTTGTTCTGGTTTTCAGGGGAAAGGCCCAAAGCTGCCACTCTTCCTAAATGCCTTTATACATTTCTTTTAATAAATTTCACCTACCATGGTAAATTGTTTACATATTTAAATTTTTTTGAATATCCTAGTTTCTGTCCATCTGGCAATATGCTGACTGAGGGTTTATTGTAGATGGCACTTACTATTTTGCAATATGTTCCTTCTATGCTTAGGAGTTCAAGGGTTTTTATCAAAAGCCCAAATACAGGACAAAAAAGACAAAAATATCATAGAAAAAAATCAACAAAACAAAAAGCTGGCTCTTTGAGAGAATAAACAAGATTGATGGACTCCTAGCTCTAATGACCAAGTTAAAGAGAGAAAAGGTCCAAGTAAACATAATCAGTAATGCAAAAGATCAAATCATAACTGACCCTGAAGAAATATAAAAGATTATCAAAGCTTACTGTGAACACCTGTATATAAACAAACTTGATAACCTAAAGGAAATGGAGGACTTTCTGACATCATACAACCTCCCAAGTTTGAAATAAGAAGATATTGAAGCCGGGCTCGGTGGCTCAGCCTGTAATCCCGCGCCTTTGGGAGGCTGAGGTGAGTGGACTGCCTGAGCCCGCGGGTTCGAGATCCGCCTGGGCAACTTGGCGAGACCTCATCTCTACAATAAATCAAAAATCAGCTGGGCGTGGTAGCGCGCACCTATAGTTCCGGCTACTCGGAAGGCTGAGGCGGAAGTATCGCCGGAGCCCAGCAGGTCGAGGCTGCGATGGCCGGGAGCGGCCACTGCACTTCAGTCTGGGCGACTGAGTGAAACTCCAACTCAAAAAAAAAAGAAAGATGATATTGAGACACTAAATAGACCAATAACAACCCAAGAAATGGACTCCATCATAAGAAAACTACCTACCAAAAAAAGCCCTGGACCAAACAGCTTTCCAGCAGAATTCTACAAAACGTTCAAAGGGGAGTTGACACCAATCCTACTGAAAGTATTACAGGCAATTGAGAAAGACAGAATTCTCCCTAAATCATTTCATGAAACTAACATCACACTGATACTCAAACCCGATAAAGATCCAACAAAAAATGAGAACTATAGGTCAATCTCCCTAATGAACATGGATGCTACAATTCTCAACAAGATTCTAGAAAATCAGATCCAACAGCACATCTCAAAAATCATCCACCATGACCAAGTAGGCGTCATCCCCAGACTGCTGGGCTGGTTCACCATCCACAAGACCATATATGTAATTAAATACATCAACAGATATAAAAACAAGAACCACATGATTATATCATTAGATGCAGAAAAAGCTTTTGATAAAATCCAGCCTTCTTGACTTAATTTTCTTTGGATATATACCCATAAGAGGGATTTTGGGGTCATGTGGTAGTTCTATTTTTAATTCTAATTATTCATTAAAATTATCCATATTTATTGAGCACCTAATGTGCACTGACACTGTGCTAAGTACTCTGTATATGTTATCTCTTTGGACCTCACAGAATCCATATGTTACTGCTTTTATCCTCTCCATTTCACAGATGACAATAAGAGATATTTAACCAATTGGTAGGATCAGCTAGCAAACACGAGAGCTGGGATGGGAATTCAGGAGGTAACCACTTTCCTAGCTCTGGCCTGGATCCTAATTCCTACCTGACTTTGCCACTCCATCACTCAAAGTATGTTTCTGTGAATATATGTCAGTGGTGTCTGAAACTGATTCTATTTCCCCATTTTGAATCATAAGAACTAGAAGCAGTAAGCACAGTAAGGATAAGACCTCAGACGACACATTCAAGAGAAATGTATACTCCATATCATAATCGTAGACAGCAGCACATTTCTTCCCTTCCCACCCCATCAAAGAATCTAATTCTGGGAAGTTGGTTAGTACTGGGCTTCCCAAACCTGCCATTCTTATTCCTGTCTCTGTCTCAGAGATTCTGCTTTTATCTGTTTTATGTATCACATGTTCAAATAAGATATCATCTGGGGGCAAAATGAAGAGTCATTCCACGGCTTATAGGAAAGGAAGTTTGAAAACTCTTGGTGTTGAGGGTGATACAATAGCACTTCTGAACACTTCTTTTTTCCAGAGAAGGTTGCCTCTTGCTCTTTTGTCGCTATGTCACACCTTTAGAGTTACTCAAAAAAATCTTCACAGAGGAAGAACCAACACTGCCATTCTTCCTAAATGCCTTTACACATTCCTTTTAATAAATTCAGGCCGGGCGCGGTGGCTCAGTCTGTAATCCCAGGACTTTGGGAGGCTGAGGTGAGAGGATTACCTGAGCCTGAGGGTTCAAGACCAGCATGGACAACATGGTGAGACCTCTTATCTACAATAAATCACAAAAACTAGCCAGGTGCGGTGGCGCATGCCTGCTGTCCCAGCTACTTGGAAGACTGAGGTGGAAGTATTGCCAGAACCCAGCAGGTCAAGGCTGCAGTGGCAGTGAGCATGCCACAGCACTCCAGCCTGGGTGACAAGAGTGAGACTCCAACTCAAAAAATAAATAAATAAATTCACTTATCATGGTAGGTGATTTATATGTTTAAACTTTTTGAATGCCCTAGTAAATGTTTCAGGAGATGCAACATGCTCCATAAACAGTCATGCTGGGGTGTTGCTTCTTTTCAGCATTAACAAAGCATGTATGCTTAGCATACAGCAAGAGGGTTTCCTTTCTATGAATCAATGCAATTACATTTCCAAGCCACACATGGAAGAGGTTTTTCAGCCACTCTTTCACAGATTTGTAGTGAAACAGCAATACATTCTGAAGTTGCACACACTAGATATTTAAGTTCTGAAATCTGTGTGACAATATGCTGTATTTTTTTATACCGTAGAGATGCTTTCATTCATCACGATTAAGCTATGTACCTAGAACTACTCTTTTACTGTGCTTGGTGGGGCATGGTTGACAGCATTTAGCTAAACTTTCTCAACTCACTGCTTCTTATGCTTGATAATGGGTATTAGCAAGACAGAACTTTAGGGTAATATTCACTTACTGTGTCAGTGGAATAGATCAAATTTAACTGCTTCACGGGAAAATACCAAAAAAGGTGGTTGGTTTCCCTGAAGGATACAAACAAACATTGTGTCTTTCTAGAATTGAATAAGCTCTCATTCCTATTTCTCCAAAAAAAAAAAAAAAAAAAAGCAATCCTAATAGAACAGAGTGAGCTCTCTATCTACCAAACCCACTCATGGTGCATCTATGTGGATAAAACTTTAAGATCATATTATTAGTGGGTTTGGAAAAAGAGAAGGGAAGTAAATGAAATTGGCGATTAGGAAGTAAGAAAAGAAGAGAAACAAAAACCAGGCTTCTGTAAATTTTGATCATTGTTAAACACAGCAGGATCCACACTATAAAGGGAAGCAAATCTTGTAGAAATGTGAGGGTGACACGTTTGTGCTATGCACTGAGTAATTTCCCATGGAACAAAAAAAAGGTTTATTTTACTATGAAATAATGAACTCCACTTGGCTGACTTGCCAGAAAAGCAATAGAAAAACTACAGAACCCATGTCTGTTCTGGGAGTAAGATATTGAGGAAGTTTTCTCAGCAGAAAAAGGGGATTTGAGACTAGTACCTCTTTAGAGGCCATGCCCAGATATTTAAGAGCAATCTAGCCAGGAATCCCAAAGCCAACAGTTACCTTAGCCTCAAGTCCTCTTTCTCAAAGCAACTCATTAAAGTCAGTCATGTTTGTGGACAGAATTTGCTTTATGAAGGATTGTGGGAGACAGATATTGATTCTACATGGCGTGATCTTAATTTGTGGTCACCCCTAAAAAGATTTTTCTACCTCCAATGTATGTTCTCTAAGCTGAGCTCTTCTAGGATCTATATTTCTATTCATTGATTATTTGTTTAAGAATTGTTTCCTTTCTCTAGAAAACTCAACTTAAAATGCCACTGCCTAGGAAGGAAACAAAGTTGCTAAGCTGAGCATTTCAATCAGTTGCCAAGGTGAAAGCTGGCTGGGTGTAACCCACAAGAACATGCTAACTACGTGAGTATTGCCAAGACAGAGAAGAAAAGAACATATGCAAAGCAGAAGCAAAACATTCTAACTGGAGAAGTTTGTTAACGGCATCACCACCATCAGTTGGTGGAGGAATGAGCCGATGCAAATAAATGGAGGCACCATCTCACCTGTCTGTACGACTCAAAGCATCTGACTCCTTTCTCTAGTTTGTCTCGCAGCCTGACCAAAAATTTTTCAATAATGTGAAGTGAAGCAATCAGAGGGAACCGATGCTGAAATAGAATGTGTGCATCGAAGAAAAGACAGATAATTTGAAATGGGGCACTGTCCACACATGAACCAGGTACCTATATCGGTCTTTTCGTGATGTCTCAGCTGGCAGTCTTTACAGGTCCTTAGTGAGGACTGCCAGGCTGAGACTAGGAATTGTGTTTTTACACTGTGTTTGTAGCTACCTCTTTTATTTTTTTAAATCAATATTTTTTATTATGATATTGTGGGGTACAGTTAAGGGTGAGGCATACAAATATGCTTCGTTCAGGCACCCTTGTTGAGAAGGGGTGTCTCCCCGTCCCCAGACAGATGTTTACTACCATTAATCCCATCTCCCTCCCCCCATAGTTTCCCACCACTGTCAGTCATTTTCTTATGGCAATACGTTGGATGATCAAGGTCCACTCTATGAGTAAGAACATGTGATACTCAGATCTTTGTTTCTGTGAGAGGTCACTCAGTATTATAGACTCTAGTTCCATCCAGGTTGCTGCGAAATTCATGATTTTGTTCTTTTCTACGGCTGCATAGTATTCCATCGTGTATACGTACCACATTTTTTTTAATCCAGTCCTCTTTTGATGGACAGCATGGTTGGTTCCAGGTTCTTGCTACTGTGAACAATGCTGCAATAAACATCTGTGTGCAGGTTATCTTTTTGATAGAGTGATTTGAGTTCTTCAGGGTATATTCCCAGTAGGGGGATTGCAGGGTCTTATGGGAAGTTGATATTTAGAGCTTTTAGGAATCGCCACACTGATTTCCACAGAGGTTGCACTAGTTTACACTCCCACCAACAGTGTAGAAGTGTTCCCTTTCCGCCACACCCTCTCCAGCAACTGTTACTTTTTGAGTTATTGATAATGGCCATTCTGACTGGAGTTAGGTGGTATCTCAGTACAGGTACCTCTTTATTGAGGCTTCCTGGTTCTCTTTTGCTAGACCGCAGAGATCTTGGGCACTGAGGAAAAATTGTCTCCTGCGAGAGATGCAGGAAGAGATACTGGGAAAAAGAGAAGGCTTATGAATTTAAAAAGGAAGCAGCCGGGCTCGGTGGCTCAGCCTGTAATCCCGCACCTTTGGGAGGCTGAAGTGAGTGGATTGCCTGAGCCTGTGGGTTCGAGACCCGCCTGGGCAGCGAGACCTCATCTCTTCAATAAATCAAAAAATCAGCCCGGCGTGGTAACGCATGCCTGTAATTCCGGCTACTCAGAAGGTTGAGGCGGAAGGATCGCCGGAGCCTAGCGGGTCGAGGCTGCGGTGGCCGGGAGTGGCCACTGCCCTCCAGTCTGGGCAACAGAGTGAGAATCCAACTCAAAAAAAAAAAAAAGGAAGCAGACTTGTAAGTTTTGACTGACTGTTCTAGGGACGTTATTTCTGTGAATCTGCTTTCTCAGTGGTGAAAGTAGGTTTTCGATGGACTATCCACACCCTGATCACAAGAGAAATTTGGCAAAAGGTTTGTTTTATACCAGTCCATTGGCTGGGATTGGGAAAAAGAATGAAACTTCATCAATGTAAAGCTAAAGATACCATGTAGGCGTCGAACCAGTAACCTTGGCCTTATCAGTGTCATGTTGTAGCCAACTCAGTGGACAGGTGTCTTGCAAAGAAATAGGAAATTTGTGAATACATTTCTTTCTTCAGCATTAATTAAAGTCTGTGTAAGTTGGACTAGATGGCACTCCAGCATCGCCCCCACCAGCAGTGTAATGTAGGACATAAATTCCAATATCGCTGACTCTTTCAATATCAGTAATATATTGATATTATCTGTTAACCTCTGCTGGGACATAGATGAGCAGAGAAGAGTTGGGGAAGAAAAAGGGAACATTCTGAAACATGTATCTCAAATCCTTAGAAGTAAATAATTATGCAAATTCCATTAATGTCTTCATTATTCTGTTATGACTTGTGATTCACATAATTGGAAGACTTTCTGAAATCCTTCTGCAAAACTGAACATTTTCCCAAATTCCTGAAACTCACAGCAATGAAAGCAAATTGGTTAGCAAATTTCCTACTTAAAAACGTTGAAGAGAAAAATTGCACAAAAGGATGGTTTGAGTTTGTTTTCTTCTTCAGTTGTGTTGCAAATAGTTCCCCCAAATAAACCTTGGAATTTCCTCCAGTCTGTTCCCTATTACCTCTGTGGGAAAATTGTGAAAAATCAATCTGTTTTCTGCATAACCATATTACATCCCATTATTTGAGGAATGTCAAATGCAAACCCCAATGACCGACAATATCAATCTTTTCCCTCCCTTTTCCAAGTTTAATTTCAGCACTAGTTACAAAAAAGAAAGGAAAGTGCAGGCAGAATATCATTATACCCCAGGCAATTGCAGATTTTAATAAGAATTTATATAAAACAGGAGGATGTATTCTCTTTATAGATTCTATCCTTGCTTTGGGAGTCACGTGAGCTTCCCATGACTGTGATCTCTTTCAGAAGTCAATGAAGAACGAAGGCCAAGACAAGCAGAATCCAATGACTTTCCTCTAATTTTCAGTGAAAATTTAGATAATGCCAGACACAGGTTGGAATTTTTGGAGGGAAAAAAAAAGACTCCAGAAAAATGTGGTGTCCTGTGATTGGTACCATTTGGTGTGATTCTGTAAAAGAGTTAGGGCTCAGATATCCACCATGTCTTCTCAAGTTTTAAAGAACATTTTGTTGCAACAATGGACCTTTGGCTGTAAGATTTTCTTTTTTTTTAATTTTTAAAGATAAACTTGTCAAGGAAATCTAATTTTGCAATTTTGTATAACTATTTAATATCCTTTACTTGTAAATATTTCATTAGGTGTACTGTATATTTTTGTAAATAGAAATGCTGAGAGCATTACAGTGCTTGGGAAACAAGGGACATGAAAGAAAGTAAAAGAATCTCATTATACTTTCACTCATTCATGGTGCATCCACCTCATGTTAATTTTTCTTAAAATTAACATTTTCCCCTAGTCGATTTGCTTTACCAATGTCTCATATCCCATTCTTCCAGGGAAGCAATAAAGAAAAGCTCTGGTCTCAACTGTCTTTTTACAAGAAGAACCAAAGCCTTTGGGATAATTATCTTTCAAATCACGTGGGAATCTTTTCAAATATATATATATTTGACACTTGCTTTTAAAGCCAGAGAGTTTCCATTCAGTCATGGTTCTTCTTTATACTATGTATATTAAAATCAATTACTTTGAGATTCTTGTCGAATAATGCATATGCAACTTCCTTTTAAAGTATAGGCCATTATACAAGTTTAAACGATGGGGAGCTCACATAGCACTGAATTGTTTGTATACCTGAGTCTGCCTCCCAGGTGCTTCATAAGCTGCTTATACATGTAAACAGGCTACTGAACTGCCCTGATAGTTTGTTTCCATATTTATATTATGAAAGTGATCATCATACTTCCCAAAGAATATCATCGTAAGTGTTAAAAGAGATCGTGCATTTGTAAGAACTTTACCACATGTAAGAGTTCAATAAACGTTAGGTGAAAATATACCAGTCTGTGGCTGTTTTTAATTTAACATTAATTGAGGTGTCTGGGATAGTTGTCAGATGACCCATTGACTTCCTTCTATTGATACTCTAAATTCCAATGTCTGGACAAGAAGGACATTAATGGAAATAATACAGAAAAGAACACAAAATTCACTATCGAGGATCAACCATTTGACATAATTTAGTTTTGATAATAATCCCTGCGAGGAAGAAATCTCAACTAGAGGGCTATTAGAGATCCTTAGATTCTATCTATGTAAAGCAAAATGACTTCATTCCATTTACATTAGGAAACAAACAAACAAAACACTTCCTGAGTGTGCTGTATTTTCTTTCCATTAAAGATGATTCTTTCAGATAACTTGTCTCTTCAGACCCAAACTTTCAAAAGTATACTGGCAAGGTCATCAGCAAGATGGACTCCAACAAATTGAAATCAAAAGAAAAAAAAACGCATTTGCTCTGCCCTTTCAGCCCTTCCCCATTCCCAAATCTGAAGAACAGTGACCTTTCCAGCTGTGGCAGGGACAGTGGTTTTGGTGGTTGAGTGGAATCTGAGACCTGTCATAAACTTCCATCATCATGCAGCTGTGGGAGGGAGCACCCCACTCCCAAGAAGCACATGGGCTTTCTAAATAATCTTTCCACCAGCCCTAGACCTGAGCACAAAGGGAGCTTTTCTTCACCTAGTCTAAAGGAGTCAGTGTTCTTGGGTTAGACTGTTGGACCAGATTAGCTAGCGGGGTCCCCAAGTGCCAAACTCAGCAGAAGCAGAATGAATGGGCAACAGGAAAAAGTTTGATTCTCCATTTCTATAAACATCATTTCTTTCTGGCATCCTTCTTACAAATTCTGCCTAGCATGGGCCTTTCTGCAGAGATATCACTATGGGGCATACACAAAATGATCTCTGCATAATGATGGAGGTGTGTTCATTGTACCTGTACTTTCCTAGAACGCCACGAGTTTAAGCCGTTCACTTCTTCATTGCCTCGGTGTTTCATGTTACTTTCCAGTGCAAGACTAGCCTGTTCTCTTCTCCTCTCTACCTCACTTTCTTTTCCTTCTTTTTCTTTTTTTCTTAGATCATGTAAAACTGCAAAAATAAAACAAAAGAGAAATACATTTACTTCTATTTTCAAGCAGGAAGGAGATGAATCTCAACACAGGGAGACTCCCTTACAGCCAAGATGACTGACAAATTCTTGTGGCTTTCTCCAAAAGTCAAACCAAAATCTAACCAGCAGCCAGGCTTAGTTCTGGCAACTCCGCTTTGCCTGGAAATGAGTGCAATCATATCCTAATAGCTATTTGGATAATTGTTCATATGAGTGATCTGCCAGCTAATGTTGGAAACAAGTCCTTATTACAAATATAGCATGCAGCTTAATCTGGAATGTATTAAAATGTGATTTCTGTAGATGCCTCTTCCTAAACTGAAATAATAACTAAGCCATTTATCGCATTTGTTTTTAAGAAGAAGGACCCTGAAAGTACAATGGCAATATGAGAATGTATAGCTATATGCTTCATATTTAAATTCTTAAAATCTCGTCTGAGCTTAATATTTTATTCATGAGTCCTGTCTTCTGAATTAACATCAGTCTAAAGAATTTTATTTCATTTTTCTAATGGATGACCATAATGCAAGCGCTTGCATGTAAAAGTTACCAGTGGTTCATTTGAACCCCTCATATTGGAAATAAACTGAAGACCGCATGGATACAGGATAGTTGTGGCTGTTGGTGCATCATAGCAGACAATGAGAAAAGGATAAATAAGCTTCTCTGAAATCTGGAACTGGAAGGCAGGCAAAAGTAAAATTCCCAAAGATTTCCTCACATTGAGATAAAAGGCTGTGAGTTTAACTGCTGCAGTGGGAATCTTTAGTTGTTCCTATAAAGTGAGAGATAGAGTGGAATGCTTGCTGCCAGACCTTCATAAAGAGAGACTGGAGAAGAGAAGAAACAGGGCTTTTGATTTAAGACAGCCTGGGTTTGAGTTCTAATGTGCCGTGCACAAGCAGGGAGTCAAAGCAGAGAGTCAGGTAACTTGCATTCATTTTCTGAGCCTCAATGTCCTCATTATTGAAATGGAAATAATTAAACTATTTCACAACATTTTTACAGTGATCAAATAAAATGGCCTAGTTACTGTGAGCATCACAATCTAGGCGTCTGGTGAATGACGTCTATCTCCATCCAATATGATCACTTCTCAGAAAGAGAACTTCCTGTGCACAAGCCCCAGGCTCAATCTCTGACACCATATAAGTAATGAATTATAAAATGAGTGGGCTATAAAGATGAGCAAAGTGTTGTAAATGATGGAATTTTGCTTCATTTGACAGCCCTTTTGAAAGCCTCCCTCAGTCTCTGAAAATCTCTTGGTCCCCACCTTGAACAGGGACCTCTACAATTTTCTGTATTATCCCTGAGCACTAAGCCTGATTTAGTTGGAAGATATAAGAGATGGTGTAGACAGAATCTATATCTTCGCAATAATTTCGGAATAGTGGTGACAGCAACTCAGAATATGTGATGAGATACATAGGATCCGAGTGGGATATCACTACCTCTTTAAGATTAATTCACATTTGCCTCTATTCAAAGTTTTCAAGTCCTCAAATTAGCAATAGTCCTGGAAGAATAAAAGAATGAAAGAAACGAAAAAGGGAAAAAAGGAAGAAGAATAGAAAAGACGCTTTGCTTTTTCTGCTCAGATTTTAATGCTATTGGATGAAATCTGAGCCTAGGTCAGCCAGAAATCTGAATTCAACGAGTTGATCACCTAAAAGTTAGCTGTTGATTCTTTAAATTCTAAATAATTCAAGGAACAATTCAGCCCATCTATCTGGAAATGTATGTATACGGTACATATAACAATGCACACATGCATTTACCTTCAAACTCACTCTATTTTCCACCCCCCTTTCCTTGCGTTGGAGCCATTGGATTATGTTAACTCGAAGCAGGTGTTTGTCCACATACTGATATGGCAGAGTAAAAAGTTAGCGTTCGTAGTAGAGATTCTGCGTGGTGCCACTTTGCGTGAATGATCCTGATACTCATTAATCGGTCTAATGAACATTTTCAGCATTCTGGAGTCTCATTCCCGGGAATTTGACCTTGGATGTCGATTAATTCTACAAGTCGATCACTCTTTTTGGGTGGAATAGATATTGAATAAATGACTTTATCCGTGTTATTTATTTGTATCCCATTTCAAAAGGCAATGCAGACCCACACTCATTTTCAGAGCACTTTACTGGACATCTCCCAGCATTTATAAATGTCTATTAGTCATTGTGGTTCTTTTTTGGACATGCCTCATTTTGCCTCTCTATTTCACAGTAGGGTTCATATCCAAAACCATCTGGGATCTCCTTCACACTCCCTACCGTACCCTGTAATCTAACATGATGCGCTGCACTTAGCATGTGCTTAATGCATGGTTACAAAGGAATGAACAAAGCAATCAGTGAGCAGCTGAGGAAAAAAACATCTTGAAATGATAAAGCCAGGGATAAGGAATTATCTCTGAAAGTCCAGGAATGGCACTGAGCTATGATCCCTTAGCAGCATTACACATGTCGACATCCATACTATGAATCCCAGTGGTTGCGCGCACATTTTCATTAAGATGTGCTCTTTCTATTAAAGCACGCTCTGTATTCTGCAAATGTGCAGTGGTAGCCATATTTCAACTCTCCACCCTCACACCTCCCACCAGTGCTAACCTCTTTTCCCTATGATTTATGTCTTTTTTTATTGTTCTGTCTGGAGCCATGCCAGACCCTAGGATCAAACTTCCCAATCTCACCCAACTCTTGGGTGCAGCTATGGAAATCAGACGTGGTAGAAAGGCCTGTGCTGTAATGTGGGAGAGGAAATGGCTTACCTGTCTCCATGGAAACACGTGCACTTTCAGTTGTTGCTGAATAAATGAAAATTGTGTTCTTCATTCACAGACCTCAATTTCTAGTAAACTTAACAGAGCTTCTCAGGGCCTGGACACCGAGAACATCTTTTTTAGAAAGTCTTGTGTGTTTTCCCATCTTACTCTCTCTAATCACATTAACTCAATAACAATGACTTCTAGATGCTTTCTGCAGAATAGCCAGGAGGCATGTGTTCTTAAAAGTATGACATTATCGATTGAAACGGTTTGAGGATTTATTCAATCGCTTTAAGAATTATTTAAAATGTTCATCCAACACAATAATAAAGACTAGACCTTGTGTCTGCAGTATTATTTCACCAAAGATATAGCCAGCTACAAAGGATCTTTGTTTTAACGACCATGCTTAAATACTCAAAGGTTTTTGAAAGAGAGCATATGTAAATTAAATAAATATATAGTCCCCACTGTTCAGTTGGGACAAAGCTGACAGTGATGTCACATAGGATGGCAACGCACGTTGTAATCTGTTGTGGATAATATAGAAGATGCAGATGTCTGGGCTTCACTTCAGACACAATCATCACTTCAGGCAGTTACTAGAACATATAGACTCCATAGAGAATGGCATCGTTCCATACATAATACAATATTAAAGACCGCACGCTTTGGAGGGTCTCTGCCACTTCTTAGTAATGGGACCTTAAGTGATTACATAACCCCTCTGTGCCTCATTTTTCTTATCTATAAAATGATCAATAAAACTCCAACATTCAGAAAAGTGCATGGCATCGAAAGTGCTCGACACACGTCAGCTCTTTCTTCATCCCTGCTTACTATGTGTGTATTCAGGACGCTCCATAGATGACTCTGATGCGTAGCCAGGATTTAAACAATGGTTCTGGAGCTGTAGCGTCCAATTTGCTAGTTACTAGCCATAAGTGGCTACTAAGCACTTTAAATGCACCCAATGGGATGAGTGAACGGCACCTTAAATTTTTATTTAATTGGAATTATTTGTAATTTAAAACCTAACACTTGGTTGCATTATTAGAAAACAACTTGGGTTTGTGAATATGTTTTTCAGTAGTGTACTTTGTGGAATCAGAATACAGCTCAAATGTTTCCAAAGAAATGTAACATTTGAGTTGAGATATGCTTTAAGTGTAAAATACATACCATATTTTAAAGACTCAGCACAAGAAATGTAAAATACCTTATTTATTTTTATATTCATCGTATGTTGAAATGATAATATTTAGGGAAAAATAAAAAGTATTATTGAAATTAATTTCGCTCATTTCTTTTAACTTTTTGTAATATGACTTCTAGAAAATTTGAGATCACACATGACTTGCATTATCTTGCTATCAGTCAGTGCTGACCTAGAGGGCTCATGATTTGAGGAGTAAGTTCCGGAATCTAATTACCTATTTATCCAAATCCAAAATTTAAATCCATCAATAGAGTCAAAAATTATCAGCTTCTGGGAAATAGGTGCAAAAACATAAGAAGCAGATATATAAACCAATAAAAAAAAAGTTGCATGTGAGTCTGTGTGCATTTGTGTGTGTGAGTGTGTGTGTGTGTGTGTGTGTGTGTGTGTGTATGCGCGTGCATGTGGTATCACGGTGGTGTAGAATGATTCACACAGAAGTGAATTCAAGGCAGTCTCTTGTCATGGACAAGCCATGTAGTAAGGCACTTCTACTTACAGAGCTGCTTAAAGATATGAATGAATTTTCTCACAGCCAAGAGAGCCACAGTTTTTAAATTCTTCTTCCACAACTCACAGAACTCACCAAAAAGATTAATAGTCCTCTGTCCAGGAACAGGACTCTATCCTTTATGGAAAATTAAATGTGAACATTTTATATACATTCCACTCTTTGTTCTCCTTGACTGTGCTTTGTCCTCACACCTGATAATTAAATGGCATTGTATTCACAAAATGTTTTTCAAGAGAGTCTAGTATAGAGCAGACACTCAATACACATTAGCTATTACTTTTATAATTAAGCAATGTTTTTGACAAAATTGTATCATAACAATTGCATCAGTAAATATATATTAAGAAAGATATATTTTGTAGTAAATATATATGCATTGTGTGTGTGTGTGTGTGTCTGTGTCTGTGTGTGTCTGTATATAAAGACCAGGTATGTATATGCTTCATACATGTAGTTAACAAACAGTACTTTGAACCTCTACGGAGTCTCAAAAGTCCTGCTATATTTTTCATAGCCCTCCAGAGTCGCCATCTCAGAAGCAGAGAACAGTAGCTCCAAACTACTTAGGTGTCTTTTGTAAGATCATTCTTCTCTTAGAAATTTATTATTGTTATTATTATTATTACTTTGAAGATGTGTGGTACAATTCAGGGTTAGGTATACAAATGCTCATTTTGCAGGTACCCTTGCTGATGAGGAGTGCGCCCCCCCAGCCCAGCAGTTTCCCACTACTGTCATTCCCTTTCTTATAGTATTATGATAATTGTTCAAGTTCTGCTAGTGAATGAGAACATGTGGCATTCAGTTCTTTGTTTCTGTGACAGATCACTGTGTATTATAGACTCTAAGTCCTTCCAAGTTGCTGCGAAGTTCATAATTTTGCCCTTCTTTATGGATGCATGATGCTCATGGATTGGAAGAATCAACATTGTTAAGATGACCATCCTACCCAAAGCAATTTACAGATTTAATGCAATACCCGTTAAATGGTCAGCAGCATTCTTCTCAGATCTGGATACGACAACACAGGAATTTATATGGAAACATAAACAACCACGAATAGCCATAACAATCCCCAGGGGGGAAAAAAAGCGGGATGTATCACACTCCCAGACTTTAATTATAAAAAAAAAAACTTTATTATAAAGCTACAATAATCAAAACAGCCTGGCATTGATATTGCTACAATAATCAAAACAGTCTGGTATTGGCATATAGACCAATGGAACAGGATACAGATTCTGGAAGCAAAACCTCAATTTCTCAACCAACTCATCTTCAACAAAGACTCTCAGAAATTAAAGTATAAAGTATACTTTATAAAGTATATATTCCACAGTTGCCTTATGTTTGCAATGTTTTCAAACCTAATGCAACTTTCTCCACAGGCTCTTAAATGTTGGTAATTTAGAACAAAGTTAATACTGTATTTTCTTATGTCTAATGCAGTTTAGACTTAACTAGGATGAAAATCTGCTCAAGCTATTTTTTTCCCCTCTCAACTAGCCAAACATTAGTGATTTTAGGAGTACAGCATAAGGACAGCTAGAGTCATGGTCAATTTCTATTAAATTCCTTTTTTTTTTTTTTTGAGTTGGAGTCTCACTCAGTTGCCCAGACTAGAGTGCAGCGGCTGCTCCTGGCCACCACAGCCCCGCCTGCTGGGCTCTGGCCATCCTTCCGCCTCAGCCTTCTAAGGAGCTGGAACTACAGGCACGCGCTACCACACCCGGCTAATTTTTGATTTATTGTAGAGATGAGGTCTCGCCAAGTTGCCCAGGAGGGTCTCGAGCCCGCGGGCTCAGGCAATCCACTCACCTCAGCCTCCCAAAGCACAGGATTACAGCTGAGCCACCGAGCCCGGCTTCTATTAAATTCTTAAAATTGGAGGTAATAATAATCACTTAACTGACACAAACTCAAACTGATTAAGTTGTGGATCCCCCAAATAATTCTCTGAATCACCTTGCCCATGGGTGTTGACTGTTTTCTGAACTAATGCTCATAAAATTAAATATTTATAGACCCAGCCAACGGGGGTCAAGCATAGGCTCTGCCAGTCCCCGAGCGACACCTTCATTCCTCCACCCCACAGCTCAGACTTTGCTTCTCGATGTTGCTTCTGGCCTCTTTCTGTTTTTCACTCCTAGTTTGCAGCCAACCCTGGCTGCCCAATCATGTTTGTCAATACCCAGTGATGCAAGTTTTTTATGAAGTGGACAAATGCTCACTGACGTTAGGTTAAGACCGTGCAGTCATTTTTCCTCATGACTTAAGATGTTTTTGAATTTGAATTTTCTGAGATAAATGGTTAAAGTTGAAACCTATGAAGTGTTCATACTCAATTAGTGGCCAGATTTGAACCCAGGAAAGAAATAGATAATAAATTAAAAGGTAAAGCTCAGTATCTTTTGACATCTTAATCCAGGGGTGGGGCAAACCATGGCTCACAGGCCAAATTCAGCACACCATTTATTTTTATAAGGTCTGCAAGGTAAGAATTGCTTCTATATATATATTTTTTTTGAAATGGTTACAGAAGTATCAACATCATATTCTTGATTTTGTCTCTTTTACAGAAAAAGTTTGAAGACCTCAGCATTAAACTATAAAGAAGCATACTTTGGGTTGTTCTCTGAATTCAGCTGTTTGCTTTTTGTCATAGACTTTATTTTTTTAAAGATTAGAATTACTGATAGTCTATGTAATATACTTTATTCTTCAAAAGTATAGTGGGGACTAAAATACAGTTAATTTGAAAGGCCTGGTATATACATTATCTAAAAAAATAACTATAGTATGGGAACCTCTGATTTAGGGAAAAGAAAAAGAAATACCCAGAAAAAAATAATGTATTTACATGATCTTAATGCCTAAAGTAGTCAATCTGGTACTAGTACTCCAAACACTGGCATATAATCAAGTTTTCTTTCTAACTTCTCAGCATAGTTTACACACAGTGTAGATGCATATCTGTTTTGCATTTCAGTATGTACTTGATAGGTTTTATTCTTTTAATATTTTTTGGCAGTGGAAACAATAGCTTTAAAATGGGTTCCACAGAGGTGAATTGTCCCTGGCTTCATGGTATAGGTGTTTGAAAGTTTCTAACACAACAATGAAGCAAGACCAAAGACCCAATCACAAACAGCTGAGTGGATCAATAACCCCTGTGTTTTCAGTCCATGCTTACTTAAAGCGGTACATGGAAAAAAGGCTCTCTATTTATATCTGGAACTTAATGAAGTGAAATTATCACAGCCGACAGGCGCTGGTGTTGTAATTCAGAGACAGGGCTTGGCTTACAGGGATTTGCAAGCTGTTTTTATTCCAATTTTTAAATTTTTTTTTTTTTTAGTGAAACTTAATCCCCTAATCAGTTCCAATTTACATACTTGCTGGTCTTTTTTTTCCAGCACAATTCTTAAAGGCGTGGTGTTGGGGGCATGGAGCAATTATTTGATTAAATGGTTATTTGTTGTAATGTGCCCGGCTCTATTCTAAGCAAGAGAATCGGGGTCCAAAATACTGATTAATGTATAAGCATGGAACAGGGGATGACCTCTGTGACTACTCATAGCTGTCTCCATTCCCATGTGTATGCAAACGAACGTGTATGTGTATAGGTGCATGTGTGTTTTTAACTTAATCGACCCTGTAAAGCTTTGTTCACACTAGCTCTCCTTTCCAGTCTTAGGGGATTAATATCCTGCTAAATGAAGTGCTGCAAATTTGAATTTTATTTAGGGCTAAATGAAATCCCAAATGCTTACAATCATGGTAGAATTGTGTTCTATCAGTAAATATTCTCATTCCCTGCATGCATAAATATGTCAGTGAAATGATCTTCCTTGTGTGAAAGCACTAAGCCCTTAAAGGTATCTATTTTTCTTCAAATGTCATTTAAAATTGGGAATTTCAAAAGATGAATAATCTTCTTTCCAAGGGTTAATATTCTTATTTAGATCTGGTGGTTTTCACTGGGAGAAAACTAGAGTGAGAGGATACATAGATTAGGAATGTAATAGTTGAATATCAAATTAAACTTTAATTGTTTTCTGAATAATTATCAATTATTTTGAAAAATTTTCATGAGTCTTAGGTAGACTCCTTTTCGAAAAACTAGACAGAGAAAAATAGGGTAGTTTCTTTTCTATAGTCCTTATCTGGACTACTGGCTTATATTATCAGTAATTGAAGAGCTGAAGTTCAGTTAACAAAAGGTAGTATTATTCAAATCCCAAAATGAATCCAAGATTTTCAATTTTGTATTTGTCTATTTGGTGTTTGCTGAGTACCTACTAAGTACAGGTAGCATACTAAACTCTTTGGGAAATTAAAAAATGAAAAGTAATCAAACATGAACACTTCCCTAAAAAACATATCTCACATTTTATTGATGTCATTAGAAGCCATTGAAGTTGTTTTTTTTTTTTGTTTTTTTTTTTTGAGCAATGAAATTGTCTTCCATGTGATAATTCTTTGTAGTATATGTTGCTATATTGAATAGAGAGAGATTAAAGGTGACCAGGGGAGTTAGAAGGATACTATAATCATTCAGGAAAGAGGAAAGAAAGCTGGAAAATCAAAAGAGAAGTCATGACAATAAAGAGAAAAAAAATGAAA
This sequence comes from Cephalopachus bancanus, assembly GCA_027257055.1. Classification (NCBI taxonomy): domain Eukaryota; kingdom Metazoa; phylum Chordata; class Mammalia; order Primates; family Tarsiidae; genus Cephalopachus; species Cephalopachus bancanus. Next base: position 5,554,194 of record JAPVLO010000065.1, read on the forward strand.
TCAATCCACCCTATGCCAAAGCCTTTTTGAAAAATCACTGAAGATAAATGTTTTAAAAATCAGTGCTGAATTTGTAGAAAGCGATTGATGAAAAATTCTCAGGGAAGGGTTCTTTAGTGCAGTTTATTTTCATGCTTCACCTACTGATTTTCAATCAAATTTAGCTAGGAGTTAGGGGTACTCTTTACTTTTCCTCAATCATCAATTCTAGCAAATGGAAAGGGTACAGGAAGGTAAAGCGTACAGGTTTTGGAATCAGATCAACCTAAGTTCTAATACCAGTGTCATTATCTCTCAGTGGAATGTCTTTGGCTAGCTTAGCTTACTTTCCTCAACCTCAATTTTCTTACTTAAAGGAAAACTGAAAAATACAATATCTATTGAATGTGCAGTTTAAATGAAACAAAACATTTAAAACTGCTTAACACAACGGCCAGAACAGAATTGGTACTCAGTGCAGCAATTTATCGTGATTATCACCTTTGTTGCAAGGCCGAGGGTAATCAGTGAGCCATGGCTTTAAAGACCATATCCCACAGCACTCCTTAGAATTTGTTTACGCTTTGACTTCAAGAAAAATTTCTAAGTAAAAAGGGTTAATCTTAGAAACAGATTTCCTGAAAATTTCTTTAAGAAACTTTCAAACATTTGATGTGAATTATATATACTATTTTCTAAATTATTTTCCCTGAATGCTAACTCAATTAAAAGCAAAAAGTATTTCTTAATCATTTGCTGCATGCCCAGAAGCATGGCAGGCACCATGGGAGATATAAACATACTTTTATAAACTCCCTTTGTGGTTAAGAATATTATAGTTTAGTAAAAAAGATAAAAACTATGCCCATGAAGCCAGAAAGAGATGTTAAAAGAAAACAAAAGCCAACAATGGAGTATTGCTTCAAACTACTGTTGCTATGAGAATTCAGAACAGGAGAGACTGGAGCAGCCTTGACCAATCCGAAAAGCCCTTGGCTCGTGAAGCTGAAACTGATTTCTGAGGGAAGAACGGACTGATTCATGATGAAAGAATGGAACAGGGCTTAATTGAGTGAGAGAGGAGGGAAGGAGAGAGAGAGAAATAATTAGAGAATTTCTGAACAAAATCGGTTGGATAAGCTGGATGAAATTGGCTGATCATTGCCTTCATAGGCAATGTAGAAGATTGACTCAGGTTATAAGCATCAAAAAACTGAGCTGAAAAAAATTATTAGAGTTTCTAAGGGCAGGGAATCCATTAGTAGAAAGGGTAGAAAAAGATTCTGCCTTTGAAAATTTACCTCTATGGCTGTCTTTCACCATACACAAAAATCAACTCTAAATGGATCAAAGACCTAAATGTAAAAAAACCTCAAACTATAAGAATCTTAGAAAATGCAGGAGACAGCCTTACAGGAAATCGGAGCAGGCAACCAATTCCTGATCAAAACCCCATGTGTCCATGCCATAAGAGATAAGAGAGACAAGTGGGACCTCATCAAACTGAAAAGCTTCTGCAAAACAAAGAAACCATCAAGAGAATGCGGAGACAGCCCACAGAATGGGAAAAAGCATTTTCCTACAGTATATCTGACAAAGGCCTCACATCCAGGATCTACAAGGAACTCAAATATGGCAAAAGGGAAAAAACAAGCATTTATAGCTTTTTATACAGCTTTTAAAAAAAACTCTTTGCCATTACTTTCGCCCAAAACATTGTATTCTAAACTCAATTATCAGACCCTTGGTCCTGAATGTGCAGATGATAAGATGACCCAAAGTGAGCTACTCATGAAGATCTGGCTAGAATGATTGGCTTAGTCCTTACTTCATCACGAGCTATAAGGAAGGATGCAGTGCAGAGACTGATGCAGGGACGGGGAGGACAGGTAGATTTCTGTTTTTATTTCATGAGTCACCCTACATCTTACGGATCTTCCTTTGGTCTTGAAACAGTTCTTGAACACACCACCCAAATGTTCTTTTTGTTTGAAGAGAGCTGAAAGTAAATGCTTGTCTTGCGCAAGGGAAGGCGTCCTGACAAATAAGCCCTTCTCAGCTAAAGCCGGGGGTTCATTCATCATTTTACATCTTAAACAATCTCTCAGCAGAACTTGACCACTTTGATCATTTTCTCATCCTGAAACACTTTCTTCCTTGATATTTCACACTCTTCTTGGTTTTCTCCCTGCCTCTCTACTCAATCCTTCTCGCATACTCCCTCTTTCTTTCTTTCTAGCTCTCCCTCTTGCTCTTACAAATATATTTTATTTCACAACAGTTTGGGATTTACAGAAAAGTTGCTGAGATTGCACAGCAAACCACCATGCACCCCCCCCACACACACACCAAATTTCTGCAAATGCAACATGTGTCACAACTAATGAACGAAATTGTACAGTATTATCAGCTAAAACCCACACTTTGTTCTAATTTCCCTAGTGTTTTTCTTTCCTTTTCAGGATCCCGCCTAGAATACCACGTGACGTTTAGTCATCCTGAGTCCCTAGGTGCTCCCTGGTTGTAACAGTCTTCTTGGTCTTTCCTCATTGTTTGATGACCTTGACAGTTTGATACCGGTCAGATACTTTGTAGAAGGTCCTGACATTTTTCCCAAGATTAGACTCGGTTATGGATTTGAGTAAGGAAGATCACAGGGGTAGAGTGTGATTCTCATCAGATCACATCAAGGGTACACAGATGAACACGAATTAACACTGCTGGTTTTAATCATGATTGTGTGACTGACATCGAGTCTTTTATTTTTCTTCAAAGTTGCCCATCTTCCCCCTTTTCCAGACTGCACTGTTTGAAAAGAAGTCACATGCTTAGCCCACACTTAAGAAATTGGGAGTTATGCTCCACTTTCTTGAGGACAGAGTATCTACATAAGTTATTTAGAATTTTTCTGCAAGGGAGAATTGCCTATACGCCTCCCATGTATTTATGTATTAAGTCACTTGCTTATATCAACATGGAATTATGAATGTCTATTTTATACACTGAGTTATAATCCAGTACTCTGTTATTCATTTTGTTCCAGCTTTGGCCACGGGGAGCTCTTTGGCTGGCTCTTATATCCATTTGTCATGTCTCTATTTTTTAAAAGCACTTCATTACTTTTTGATACTATGAGACGCTTTAGGATTATCTTCCATATTCCTTTTATCCACCTTGGAATCCAGCATTCTCCAAGAAGCCCTAGTTCCTATTATCAGGGAATGGATTTAGAAACAAAGATTTGACTGTGTGTGTGTGTGTGTGTGTGTGTGTGTGTGTGTGTGTGTATGTGTGTGATTGCTGATACTGGTGTCATTGCTTATATTCATAATAATGTGTATTGTTTACTTGGAAATTTTTAGAGAGATATCTTATATGTTCTTACCACAAAAAATGAATGAGGATATGAGGTGATGAAAATGTTAATTAGCTTGATTTAATCATTTCACAATGTGTATATGTGCGTGTACAGTGGATATATACATCTCAAAATATCATATTGCACACCATAAATATGTATATCTTAATTTGCAAATTATATTTTAATAAAACTGAAAAGAGAGGAATATTCAGCTAATGAACAATTGCAAATATATCACATTCAGACATGAGCAAGATGTCTGGAGACCGTGGGAACACAGTTCACATGAGGAGAACCCCACAGAGCAAAGGTTGAATAGTGAGAATGAGAGGTAGGAAAAGACATTATTCGGTGGCAACCTGTATTTTTCTTCTTCAAATGTAAATGTGTCTGTATGGGTTTCAAGCACCTAATTACAGGCTTCACTCTCTTGAGGTAATCACATTTATGTTTTTCCCCAATATACAGCTTCCCCTAAATTCTGACCCATTTCGAATTTCTACAGGCAAACTATGACATTTCCTGTCCCTGTGCCATGTTGTCATCATCTCAGCCTCTTTGGAATTCCTGCACTGATAGCTAGGTTTGGCAAATAAAATGTAAATCCTCAGTTTCGTTTATATTTCAGATAAAAAATGAATAATTTTAGCATGCATATGTCTTAAATGCTGCATGAGCCATGACTTATACTAATAAGGATTTATTCTCTACCTAAAATTCAAATGTAACTGTTCATCCTGCTTTTAGTTTTGCTGATTCTGGCAATCCTATTGAGAATATCCATCTTACTCTTCGACATTTATGTATATAGTGTTATAGAGCTTTCAAAACCAGTGAGATGTTTACCTCCCATAAGACGTGATATATACTTGATTCTTCTTTTTCCTTTATTGCAGACAAACTGGGAAAAGAAGGAAAGTCAGGTTGTGGACATTATGGGATAAGTGAGACCCAAAGTACTCAGATTTGAGTTAATGACTTTGCAAAGAAAGGATGAGGGGAGGGTCTCTGCAGGGACAGGGTTACATTCCAGATGTTCTCGGCAGAATTTAGTTACTATTTAGAACTGGAAGTAGGAGAAAATGAAATTAGGCTATTTTTTTTTTCTCATCAGGGCTTCATTCAACAAATAGTGAGTACACAACACTGAGATTATACAAACTGCGAATGAATGCACTGTTCTGGATAAAAAGTTGAGCATACTCTCCTTGCCTCCAGGGAGCTTAAAATATACACCAATCTACACATATGCATGTAAGACGATCCTATTATTGTCCAAAGGAGAGATAACAGCTAAGTTCTAGAGCAGTGGTTCTCAATTAAGAGCAAATTTACCTCCCCACCCCTGCTTCCCCAAGACACTTGACAGTATCTGAAGGTGTTTTCAATCATCCTGATGGGGCTACTGGCTTCATGTGAGTAAAGAGTGCAAGGAGTTTGAGTCTTACAAGGCACAGGACTGATAGCAAAGATGTCCAGATAAAAAAGAACAATTGTCCAAAATGGCAAGAATGCCACAAATTAGAAATCTTGGTCTTGAAGGATGCTGTCAAAAGAAACATCTTCTGCCTACGGTGATCAGAGGAAGCTTTTACCTGGGGTGCCCAAAAAATGTACACACATCTTAAGCAGTGTCATCTATGTATTAATTTTAGTTCACTGTAATCCTGATGGTAAGTACCCTGAGCACCTCTTATAATTGCAGAAGTCAAATGTGACTGTATTCACCTTTTGTTATTGTTATATATTGTGTATTGCAATTTAAATGCAGTTTTTCCTTTCTTAAAATGTGTACACATTTTTGGCACCCTCTGTATATATGGATACAGAGGAATTGAAGATAGAGAGCACGGAATGAGCAATTGCAGCAAAGCTCAACATTTGGTGAAGAAATGGCACAAAGGTTGATGATCTTGAAGTCATGGTTGTGCTAGAGACCAACAGACATTAAGACAGAGAGTATCTTGGGCCAGAACTATGGAGAACTCTGAATGTTAACTATGAAACTCCAGATTTTCAAGCACTGCAATTAAGAATGGTGATGGAGAATTCGGAGACCAACGCCAACATAAGGCAAAGATCAGTTCATTAGGAAATTTTAGTTTATATTGGGGAAAATTTGGAAAAGTCACCGATGAGTTTTATTTCAATGGACCATGCTTTCAAAACAGAAAAATACAGCAGTTAGGTAATATTGACTATGGTTCTAATCTAAACAAGTTACTAACCTCAACTTTCATGTTTTCTTGTAACTAAAGCAATGGCCCATGGGAGCAGACTTTTAATTTTTGTGTGTGTTAAATTCACAGTCTTTTTTGCTTACTATTTTAATCTTCCTTCTTCATCCTGTGGTAAAGTCACAAGAGTATCATTTTTATCTTAGGCAACCCTGCTAAATTTTACATGCTCAACCCAACCTAAAAAACGGGACATAAGAATAAACTAGATAAGTTGAGAACCTATCTTAAATTCTGTGGTTCGCTTTGGAACCGAACCCAAATATTTTGGTATTGGGCTTATTTCACATTGGCAAAACATGGTCTTCTGTTTTAAAGGGGGAGAGGTTTTAAAAAGCTTATTAAAAAGTCTCAAAATGCTTCTTCAACATCAAATAGCTCCTAGAAAAATATTTTGATGAGTTAAGTGTAGATGAATCAGAAACATATGGATTACATTTCCTTTAGATTACACATGGGTTTCAAAATTAAGGGGAAAAGTGCTCAGGGAAAAATGCATTTTGGATTTTATTGAACCCAAAATATTTGAGAAATAACTTAAGATACTCAAAGAACCCAAAATCCTGCCAGTCTTCCCAACCCCTTGCGAAAAGCAAATTAGATTTTAAAATTCCTTTTGCTTTAGTGATCTATGGTATTACATGAAATTCAGATGAAAAAATTCTCTTCCATATTTGGTTTTCATCCTGGATATTTTCACTTACAACTTTGGCAAATATCTAGACTGCAAGTATACTTCAGGTTGGCTAAGTTGTCCAGATGGCTCAGCCTCACTCGGCCTTGCTTGATGACAAAAACATTTTTATTTGTCTCCTGCACAATCATAGAACGAGTAGACTGATCAAAGAGCTTCAGATAGTTTGACAGCAAATGACACCAGGCAGTATTTACAATTTGCCATTTTGCATTTAGTTTTTCACTTATTAATTGGGTGTTGATGAAAAGTTTTCTATTACTTCTCATTTCCCCAATACCTTGAGAGACTCCATATCTAGATTCCATATTTCAGCAATGTAAAACAACTCATGTCTCTTTATTACCTCAATCTTTTGCTTATTTCAGGGCAAAGCCAAAATGTGCTAGAGGAAAGCCCAGATCCTCTCTATTCCCAGGTCTCAAGGCCACAGTCTTTGTAAAATCAGCATGATTGCTAAGCAAAAAGCAATAAAACTACTCTGCTAACCCCACTTCTAATCCATTGTATGTTCCTAAGCCCCTCCTGCATAAAATTTTGAGAGCCATAAAGCATTTTTTCCTTATTTCCTCGTTGGACTTATTATTTCTAAGCACCTGCTATAATGGTGGCACGAGAGACAATCAAATAAGGCACAGTCATGCATCTTTAAGGAACTTAACACACACACACAATTTCCCAGGGCAAGAGAGCCATAAACATGCAGACCTCAATAGGACATTGTGACAAAGAAGGGACAGGCTAAAAGGAACCCGCTGTCCTAAATTATAACATGTAACTATACGATAGAAATTGTTTAATTCTAATTTAAGTGATTCTGTTTGGAGCATTTTATAGTGAAATGGGTTTACAGAGAACCTTCCCTATTTTGTACGTCTAACACATTATCCTTCACTGGAGGAGCCCTGCTCTGATGACTCAAGATCCTACTTAAATATCATCTGTACTGTGAAGTTTCCCATTTCTACCGTGGTTGAGTGAATTGTTTTCTCTGAATTACTGTCAGTCATTGAATTTGTACTTATTTATAAGTCACTGACATTTTGAGGTATAAATAAATTAATTAAGACACAACATTAAAAGAGACTTCAATTAACCCCTGACATTTTTGAGGAGAAGGATATACATCCTGGTCTTATTTTTATTCCCAATACAAATCATATTGTCTGGAATATACTAAGCACTTAAATGTTATTGAGTAAATGGATGATTGAATAAATGATGCTATTATTAAAAAGGGAAATGAAAAAAGAACAAAAATATGCCACAGTCCTCATCTCAGATATATTGCACAAGTGCCATTAAGAATCTCATTCTAAATAGATGAATTATACTCTTTGTGGAACAAATTATTCTTATTTAATAAATTAAGTTATTAGTTACATGGACAGTGCAAGCTAGAAGAAGAATCAGACGTCAATTTTCAGACTCACTTATATATATGCATTCGTTCAGGTAGTTGGTAATTTATTCACATTTGTCCTTCTGGATCATAAAGGTTTCTTGAAGGCCTTCCTTGCAGTCCACAGTTCAGCAGCCATGGTTAGAACACTAACTAGTCCTAAATGTGTTAAAATAAAATTTTTAAATATATTCTAAATATAAAAGACTGATTTTATCAGTTGGGAAATATGTCCTAAGATTCCTAGTTTCATGAAAACACTCACCAAGTAAATTCTTCACATTATTAAAAGACCCTCTTCAGTAGCTACTCACAGCTATTAAATTTTCTTGTGTTTTTATACGGTTTCCTTGGGTAAGAGACAATATAACAAATGACACATGTGCCTATGGTTATCTGTAAGTGGACACAGACGTTCTACTAAGCAGACTTTTCTTCTTGGTGTTTATGTCTGGTAAGAAAACTTGAACCTTTTCTTTTTATGCGGCGGAGATGTCCTTGAGACTCTTGTGTGACTGGAATAAAACACAAGAGTAGAACATTGATTCCAAAACTGCAAAATCCACCAACGCAGAGCTAATCTTTTTTTTAAGTTTGAAATATATAAACCATATTCCACTGGCCTCTGAAAAACATGCATAAAGAGAATTTAACAGGACTCAACGTCTAGTCTCATTCTTTAAGTTTCTAAAATCCTTGCCCCTTCTTGATTTTATTTAAGCCCTCTATTAGTTTATTAGTTTGACAGGAGCCCAGGTAATTATGCTGGCTTCTAAGTCCTACTGTAAGTTACGTCTGCATCTCCCTGAACACACACAAAATTTAGTGCCACTGCAGCACTTCTAAAAACAAATAAAAGATTTGTGAACTAGTCACGAGGCATCCGACGCAATTAAACTGCATTTGTTTCTTTTTTGGCATTCTCACACAATCGAGGCCTTGTAAGAGGTAGGCACTCCTCAAATCAGACTGTGTTTTCTTTAGACGAAAGTGTGCCAAAAGTCCTCCTACTCTACGTAACTGAAGTCTCAACTAGCAGGAGGTGGACAGTTGAGGCGCATGCACGCGTGCACACACACACACACACACACACACACACACACACACACACACCCTTCCTTCTACTGCTACTAAAACATCGATATGCACATAAAGACACAATCCCATACCTACAAATATATTAATGTGAAGGAATAGGGATAAAATCTTCTAGAAGCAAATTGTTGCTGCCTACAGTCTCCATCAATTCCAGGATTACTTGAGATAAAATAGACACAGTTTATTGAACAGCGTATATACTGGCAATCAAGAGTAAAAGAAGAGAAATTAGAAACTATTTTGGGAAAATTGGAGTCTTTCTTTCTTAAGTTTTTAAGACAAGTAAAAATAGAGCTTATCTTAAGGTACCTGTATCTCAACAGCTTTTAATCACCAACATCAAGCTGTTACACTTTAAATCTTTTTTTTTTAAAAGAAGGTCTTTAAATTCCGGTTAATTAGAAGTGACTACCATTAACTCTTTGACTGATTTAGCATCCAGTCGTGCTGGCTCGTGCTCAAGGTTCCCCACTGGTTCCCCTGAGTTGCTTTTCCACGTTGGTATGAATACTAGGTATGGACTGGAATCACACAACAGTTCGTGTTATAAAAATAATTTGTCAGGGAAAAACCAAGTAGGGTTTACGTGTGGTCCAAGTAGACCCAGGTAGTTGCAAAGATTTTTTTACTCCAACTCAATATCAGACAATCCCTTTCATGTCTCCGTGTTACTGTTTTCTTATCTGCCTTATACAAGACAGATGAGTGAAGCCACTTCCAATCAGCTCTGATGAGAAAAGAAATTCTCCGCATACTTCCATGAACACTACCATCTATCGGGCAATAGCTATAACACATTTCAATAAGCATCTTCCATATATGATCCATATAATCCCTTTATAAAGTAGGTATTGTCATCTTTATATCAAAGATTATGAACCTAAGAAATAAGCACGCTTTAGAAGCTCACACCTAGTAAGAATCTGAGGTTGAATCTGAGCCCCGCAGTTTTGTCTGATTCCAAAACCCAGCTTTACCGTTACTCTATATTGCTCTTATCTGCAAAATTCTTTATTGTATAGTTGCAGCACTTGCTTCATTATTTTGTGGGCAGATGAAGAAAGGAAAAAAATAGTACCCTTAACAAAACAATGAATGGAAACAAGTTGTCCACTGTGCCTATAAAAGTCCTACTTTTGGAAGTGTTGCAACTTTTTCTCTTTACTTACATTAGTTGGCTAAAAAGCATACTGGACTTAAAAGAACTATAGCATATCATAAAAGGTGTTTTTATGATTCCTTACTTGCAAGTTGAAAGAATCATCTTATAGAGTGATAAAGCAATAGAGTTTAGATAGCTATCAAAGAAAAAATGTTATTGATATGTGTTGGGAGGGAGTTCTCCATAGGTTGCTCACACTTCCTCATGTCTTGCAAACAAGGGCACTAACGGCCCTTTGTTCTGAACTATCTTTTCAAAGATGTTTGCACCGAAAATAGCCTTGGAATATAGAGGTAATATCTCCCTCTGGAACAATAAGCAGGCATGGTTATTACCTTGTATAATAAAGATGTCTCCCTCTAGAACAAAAGACAGGCATACTTCTTGCCCATTATACAAGATTCAGGGTTCCTAAGTTCAGAATTCTTCGCCTATACTGTAACCCACAATGGGTGTAGATGTTATTTAGCCCTCTCTATGTAGCCTTGTGGGAATTGGAGCTCAGAAAACCTGTGCAAAAATGCTGGCGCTATGGCTACTGTTACTGCTGTGAGTAATGAACTACCTTTCATCTCTGACCCGAGAGTAGCCTGTCTTCAACCAGCACCTAGAATATTGTGTCCTGCTAACTTACAACTTTGTGAGCAGGGAAAAAAAAAATCTCAGATCTTTGCAGTTCCTGACAATATAACAGGTCCCTATTATCAGAATAGTTCATCAAAATCAGCTTTGTTTACCTTAAATATTCACTATGTAGATGTTTGGTTTTACTCTTGATATTCAAGGATTATTACCAGGCTACTCTTATGTTAGAAATAATTAAATCCCTGGTATACTTTCACCAAAATGTTCATTTTTACATATAATCCTTCATATCAAGTATTTTAATACCTTTTGAATGGAATAATATTCTTAATGGAAGTTGGCAGTAGTTTATGAAGTACTTTGTGTTTTCTGAGTGCAATAGTTCTGCTGTTTTTTATTTTAAACCGGAATAATGTATCACGTTTATTTAAGAACCTAGACTTATGCTGGGCTTAAAATGCTGTTTTCCTAAATGAGCCACATGTAATTGGGAATTGTGAGCTTTTACAAGAGTGGAGATCTTACAAAATGAAATATATTCTTTACATAAGATTTTCATTAATAAAATTGCTTTATATTATTTGTTTTGTCTTTGATTTGCACTCATTAGACTACTATCTCTAAAGATTAATATTTATCAGGATCAACATGAGTTTTTGAGAAAAATGAACTCTAAGGTTCCCTCAACTCCATTTTACTTTGGGATTCCTGAGGTAGTATCCAGGTACAAAAATTAAACTATATTGCATTAAATTTCCAAGTGATTCTGATGCAAAACATAAACACATGGCATAAAATAAAATACATTAGAATCGGACTCAGGAAATTTGAGATTCAAGTCCTTTGACTTTGAGCATAACGCTAAAACCTTAATCTCTTCAACGTCCTCATTTATAAAATGACCACATTATACTACAATTTACACAGGTTTGTTTGTTTATCTTGTATTGTGTGAATTTATAGATCAAGAAATAGCTCTTCTAGGATGTCTCTTGCTTGGCCCAGGTCCACAAAAAATAGAGTCTGTGACAAGTACTAAGTACTTAATGCTTTATTGGGAGGCATAACCCCAGGATGGTGGAGTGAAAGAAACAAGTGATGGAGGCATGGATGAAACGAAGCCCAAGATGACGCATTATCAAGCTGCCCAATCCTTCCTAAAGTGACATAGGTCATCACAGGGTTTTGTGTCTATTTCCAGATAGGCTATGGGGGAAATCTGTGTCTCAGAACAGACCCTCAGACATACAACGCTGAGATAATAAAAACTGATATGTGAATGTGTCTGGTACAATGTGCCACTCAGATGCAAGCATACATTTCCATTATACCTGGTTTCTAAAATACAATAGTGAATGCCTGTTTTCTGTGAGGACAAGAGGGCCCAGGAGGTAAGTTAGGCTGAAGTAATCTGAAGTGGGTATAAATCAGCATTAAGCTCATTTATGAGTTCTCTTCTTATCCTCCTTAATGTGCATATCTTATTATTATTTCTTATATATTGCTATGCTATCTTTGATAATATGTCTGTGTTTTAAATTACCAAAATATAAATCAGATTGTAAGATCCGTTGAACATAGGGACTACGCTTCTAATTTTGTGTTATCTCATAGCTTTTGGGTCACAGTACCATGTATTTTGACACTCAATATTTGCAAACAAGTTAAAACCGACACACATGCTATCACTGCCTGCCATGTTTCGATGCATTGTTTTCTGTTTGCTTGACTCTGTGTTTAGGACTCTTTGGAAAAAAATGCATTGGTGACACAAAATCCTGATTTTGTTTCCTATTCTATCACTCATTAGCCCATCATCTTGTGCAAGTTAATTTAACTTGCAGAATAATAATTTTCTCTCTTGTCAAATAATATCAATAATCTCCACCCTACAGTTAGTGAATTGGAAAGAAAGGATGTTTAACACATATAGACATGGCGCCTGGTACATGTATAGGAGATAAATGCTAATTTCCCCACTAACTTCTTAAAGTTTTCTAAAAGTATCTCTTGGATGTTGTCATTGCTTCAAGTTATACAATGAAGACCTATCTTTCACAGGTTCTCTGTTTTCAGATGAAAATTTATATTGAAAAAAAAAATCCAATGGAAAAAATCCAAGTGTGGAAAAAGCATACGTAAGAACTCCTCTCTCTAATAGATACACCATCTCTATCATCTATCATCTATCTAATTCTCTATGTTCCAGTCTCTATAAATTTACTTATCTCTATCAATATGTATCTCTATCTCTAAAAATATAACTACCCATTTATATACATAGATATAATCTATATCTTCATTTAGAATTAGGATCACAGTTGCTGAATATTATCTAATGAAAACAAGGGCATTTTGGTTGGGTCATCTACCAGGTACCTATCTGCATCAACGTTGTGTCTTGAACAAATGTGTAGCCATATTCTTAAGCCAATAAAAAAAACATTAAGTACAGCCTGGGTAACTTGGTGAGACTTCATCTCTACAATAAAAAAAAATCAGCCAGGCATGGTGGCACGTGCCTGTAGTTCCAGTTATTTCGAAGGCTGAGGCGGAACGATCACCTGAGCCCAGCAGGTCCAGGAAGTGATGGCCGTGAGCAGCGTGCCACTGCACTCAAGCCTGGCCGACAGAGTGAGACTCAAACTCAAAAAAAAGATTAAAATTAAGTTTTCAGTAGAATGAGATTTTCTTGAACAATTTATCTGATTTTATTTTTACTTTATTTTTTTGGCCATAAATTGCCGAATACACATGCGATTCAAACAAATATGTTTCTAAACTGGATACCTGAGGTAACGAATCATTAATTTGATGGAAATGGCTTCAGAAAAGAATTTTTGACTCAAAAATTTTTGTTCATGAACAAAGGCACCCTTGTAATACAGATCGTTTCCTTCTCTGGTGATCTCTTCCTGATTTGACCACATATATCTATTTTAACCTGCTCAGGGATATGTCATAGATGGTAAGATTATCACATGACATGTTTTCCTTTGGGGGATAGGATTCCTCATTCCTTAACAATACACATGTTTACTGGTTAAAATTTGTGTGAGAGAGGAGAGAGGAAAGATAGGAATATGATCATTGGAATGTGTGGCTGCTCTGACATCCGGTTACTGTTCGCTACATTTGTGCCTGAGTTATCTAACTAGAATGCCATCCCCATAACCCGGGGGACCCAAGTCCTTCAGGGGAAGGAGTATACAGATTGTGGCTTTCCCAAAAGTTTTACTCTATTTGGTTAAATTACTTCCTTGCTTTTGTTTGTCCTAACTTGCATAGGTTGAATACAAACCATTCCTTGGATGGGTTCTACTCTTGTCTTAATTATATTACACAGCCATAAAGAACAAAATTATGAGCCGGGCTCGGTGGCTCAGCCTGTAATCCCGCACTTTGGGAGGCTGAGGTGAGTGGATTGCCTGAGGCCGTGGGTTCGAGACCCGCCTGGGCAAGCGAGACCTCATCTCTACAATAAATCAAAAAATGAGCCGGGCGTAGTAGCGCGCGCCTGTAGTTCCAGCTCCTTGGAAGGCTGAGATGGAAGGATCGCCAGAGCCCAGCAGGTCGAGGCTGTGTGGCCTTTTGATTTCTTCCTCCAAAAAACTTTCCCACCTAACTCGTCTGTGTAAATACATAGAGAAATACCTGGAGGGAGGTGTATCCATCCCTTAAAAGTGGTTATCTCTGAAGAGAGGAGATTGGAAAAGGGAACAAGGTAGGAACAAACTTGCACTTTTTGGTCAATTTGCTTGTGACTTGCCTTAATTCATTACATTGAAAAGGTCATTTGTGTTATATTTCTAAAAGGAAGATTTTTTTTTTTGCCTTTAGAAAAGAAAAAACAAAATAACATAAGGGGGGAAGGGAAAAAAATAAGCAACTGAGAGTTATGGGAGGAATGAGAAGAGAGGAAAAGAGGAGAAGTGAAATGGGACTTCCTGTTTTCCCTGCTTTATTTTATTTTATTTTTTCCAGTGTTGATTTCAGGGGCAATAATTCAGCCATTTGCAGAATGAGCCTCTTCATGAAGTAGAAACAGCGGCAGTCCCTAGTTTAGAAAGACAATTACATTTTATTCCTCTCTGTTAATAGACTTCGGAGACATTCTTATGCTTCCTCCTCAGCTCTTGCAATTGATGACAAAAACAACAGACTATTAAATATATCAGATCATTATAGATCCCTGTAGGTAGAGTATGTCAATGACATTTGCCTCTTTGTTAAAACAATGAGATTATTTACACAAATTAACTTGAACAATAAAGCAAACCAGATCAACTATAAGTTTAAATAAGATGACTCATAAAAGTAATAGCAAGACCTAGTTATTTATTCATTTCTATTGACTATCTATTAGCTATATTTACCATGCAAAATAATAGAAAAACATCAGCTAATGAAACAAAGCAGGCGTCAGACTTCATGGAACCTACAGAGCAAGTCATAATAGTAGAAGTGATTCGAACATAGAAGTGGGTTATCTCTATGAGTGGAGAATAAAACAGATAAAAAATAAACTAAGAAACAATTTTTAAAATAACTCCGAAACAATTTTTTTCTTTTGACTGGGAACACAAGCACATAATTCATAAGGCCATTCCCGATAAATAAAAACTAATATGCCTACTTAAGTTGGAAGAATTCTGTGCAGAAAGTCCATGAAAATTACAGATCCAAAAGAAAATTAAACTCACAAATGTGCTATGAGTGTTCTGTAAAAAAATAAAATAAAATAACTTTTTAAACATGCAATCCCATAATTAGCCTGGATCTCTCATTCAAGCACTGCAGGTCAAAACCACCAACTTTTCCAAGTCAATGGGGAAAAACCTTCCATTTCTCTCTTGTGTATTTGGATGTGTGTAATTAGACTTCTCCTATGCCAACAAAAACCCATGAAGGCTTTCTCTATACAAGTTTAGATTGTTCCAGCTCCAAAAATGGGATCAGAACGTGCTGGTACACCATCAGCAACACCCCTGGATGGGAAATACCACCAAGCCATTTCAGCAGAGAAGTTACTGGTCTCCCCTAAGATAAATATCTGATTTTTTTTTAATGGAATCAATGGAGCAAAAGCAAATGCTATTAGTCTAATAACGGCAATGGATTTGGTGTTGAAATCTGCCTGCTGATTTACATTGATTTTCTTGATAGCTGATGTTTAAACTGACTCTTGGATGAGTTATTGGTGTGGTGAAGTCTCAGGTCACCGATCACTATATCAGTTAGTATTTGGTTTGCCTACATGTTACATAAAATAAAAATAGCCATAGTTTAAATAGGATAAAAGTCTCTCCTCTCTCTCTCACTCCTCTTTCTTTCCTTCCTCCGAGGTCCCCCTTTCTGTAACATGCACAAACACATATACATACACAACACGTGAGAGTGTTGGCAGGTTAGGACAGTTATGGTGACTGCACGGTGATTAGAGATTCGTGTTCTTATCATTTTGTTCCACCCTAGTGACAGATGGAAGCTTCCAGTGATAGCCACATTATACGATTCTATACCACATGTTCTTCTGCAATATAAGCTTGCTGATTTCCAATTAAGAGATGTGGA
Source organism: Cephalopachus bancanus (assembly GCA_027257055.1). Taxonomy (NCBI): domain Eukaryota; kingdom Metazoa; phylum Chordata; class Mammalia; order Primates; family Tarsiidae; genus Cephalopachus; species Cephalopachus bancanus. The sequence goes on from JAPVLO010000065.1 coordinate 5,570,286, forward strand.
AAAGTGATTTGTCACTTTGAATCTGAGCTGAGCTCAGTGAATTGCATGGAAGCAGTAAAACAAAGCAGAGGGGACGCTGTATGACTTCCAAAGTTAGATGATCAAAGACCACCTCACTTTGCCTGCTATTCTGGAAACACCTGCCCTCAGTATCTCTAATCCCCATACTGTTAGAAGACGCCCTAGTACATGGAAAGCCCATGTGTAGACGTTCTGGTTGACTGCCCCAGTTGAGCCTAGTCTTGAAATCATCTTAGCGCACTGGGCATTCGATTAAAGAAGGCTCCAGGTAATTCTAGTGCACAGCTGTTCAAGACCTCACAGCTGAGGTCCCAGCTGTTGTGAAGTCTACTAGCACTGACATAAGCCATTCACTGTGCTCTGCTTGAATCTTTGAACCCCAGAATCCTCAAGGCTGTTTTACATTACCGATTTTTTGAGAAGTTTATTACGCAGTAAGAGATAAATGGAACAAAATGTTCAGCATGTCACTGAACTCCATGATGTGCACTGGAGATCCAGCCATTGTATCCATCCAGGCATCAAGAAGGAGTCAACACAGAAAAAGGATATACTCATTTCATATGAAGGAAACATATACTGCTACATTGTACTGATGGAAACCCAGCCACCTAGGCTCATCTAGTTTCATGGCAGGTTGGAAAACGTAGTCTTGAAAATATGCATTAAGATTCCCAGTTAAATTGTGTTACTAGAAAGGGTGGCAAGAAAGCATGGCCAACAGGAAGTCTCTGCAGCAAACATCTTTTTTTTTCTCAATTTGATATTAGACACTCCCATTTTAATAATTAGTTGTTTGAGATTAGATACTGAAAACTCCTGCTGATATACAAAGGGACATCTAAGATGGGTAACACCTAAGTATAGATGTTTTCATTAAATCACTCTTTTCTTTATCAAAACAAATGAGCTGAGAAATCAAAGGATAGTTCAGTGAACCAAGCACATTTCCTCAGAAGCAAACAGAGAACAAAATATTGGTCCTGGGAAATTCACTTTCTGCTTGAGGGTCCTGAACACTTAGGGCATAAGGGTAGGATGATCACAAACAACATTATCAATAAAATGTACAATTAGCTAAGGATGAGATAGGAGACATGTTTAATACTCTTATTCTCTAGGCAATCCTTGTGAAGTTATTGCTACATAGGTTGTCCTGCTTATGTCGTGCCAATTTACTTCAATGTATATAGGTCCTTCTTATTTATTTATTTATTTGGTTTTTTTTTTTTTTTTTTTTTTTTTGCGACAGCCCTGTGACTAAAGACAACTGTGTGATTTCAGGCCCATGCCACGCAAAATCCAAGCCAGCTCTACATCTGCTGACATCCCCTTAACAGAATGTCCTTCCCAAGGACTTACCACCACATAAAACTTCTTTTAAATCTATTTTCTTTTTTTTTTATAATGACTGTATCTTCAAATTAAATTCTTAATACCTATGTCTTCTTTTACATGAAGATCAAAACCTATATTTGTACAAAGTTTGCTTCTTTTGGTACCCAAGACCTCGCTAATACAATTACTAATGGACAATGATTGGCTAAGTTTAACCTAGGGCAAGTATTTCTTTCGGATTGTACCAGAACCGCAATTGAGTACTTCTCCCATCATATCAGCCTTAGTATTGATTCAGTGAAAGCAGAAAATATTTTCAAATATAGTCAATTTCTTCTTTGAACACAAGTACCTAGGGAATCTGGCAAAATGTTGTAAGGATTCTGTATAATTGGGCATTGAAAGCAGAAAATATTTAAAGTCTAGGCAATTTCTTCTTTGAACATTGGTACGTAAGGGATCTGGCAAAACACTGTACGGCTTCTGGGTAATTGACTGAGCTTAAACATGTCTCTCCAGAAACGAAGGATGCTTTTTAAACTACCACCTGGATATTGGAATCAAATCAAATCAAATTATTCCATTCTATAGCAACAGGTCTCCAAGGAACCTAAAAAATATATATTGTAGTAATCACGATAATGATAATAATGATATACTAATAAATAGCATTTAAATAGCAGTTTTTATAAGAACTAATTTGAATCAGATACTGGGTATTTGATTTTCACGTGCATTATCTTATTTGGTCTTCACTATAACCCTGTGAAGTAGTTTCTACAATTATCCTCACTTAACCAGTGACTCAATCAAAATTACATAATAGAACCAGCATCTTGCAGAGCTAAGATTCAAACTCAAGCGATTGGGTAGAGGGCAAAGCGAACTGAGCATTATGCGAGTTCTGAGTCAGTGTGCCTATTTTTCTGTTTCATATTCTACTTCTTTTGACCTGGATTCTTCCCCCACATAGAGTCATTTGTTGGTATCTGTGGGGATTGGTTCTAGGAGCTCCCATGGCCACCAAAATCCATGATGGCTCAAGTTCCTGATATAAAACGATACTGCATTTGTGTATCATCTAGGCGCATCCTCCTGTGTATTTTAAAGCATCGCTAGACCACTTGTACTACCTAATTTAACGAAGTAAATGCTACGTAAGCAGTTATCATACAATATTGTTTAAAGAGCAATAGCAAGCACAGTGTCTGCACATGCTCAGTACAGACACAATTTTTTAAAAGTTTATTTTATCTTAAAGATGCACAATTCAGGATTAGGCATACAAGAGGTCATCGTACAGTTAAACAGACACAATTTTTAAAAAATATTTTTGGCCCACGGTTGGTTGAATCCAGGGACTCAGAACCCCTGGATATGAAGGACCCACTGTCAGGTCTAAGGTTTTGGCTATGGAGTGAAACCACTGGCCGAGGAGTCAGCATTTCAAACATAAGCAGCCCACGTAGATAGAGCTAGAAAAGGAGAGACACAGAGGACAATAAGCCACGAAGCCACCAGGATGTAGGTGAGTGTGTCACAGGGAGGGAGTCCCCTTGCTTCCTTCCTTCCTACTAATTTTTTTTTTCAAGACACGTTGCCCTAATAGAGGACTGCGGCTTTGAGCAGACTCACTTGACTGTGATTTGGGAGAGCGCCTAATACCTCATATTTTTAAAAAGAAAAAAACACACGCGCGCGCACGCACACACACTCACATGTATATCCAAGCCAAAAACATCAAGCAGCCCACGGCTGTTAAAAAGCCAGGCAAAGCTGAGTCGCACCCTTCAATGCTTTTCTTTCAAACGCTTTGACCACCTTTCCTTCACGACATCTTATTTAGTGAAGCACAAGTTGTCCAAATGGGATAAAATGTTGCAACACCGAAATCTGGATTCTGCCTGAAGTTCTCTTTCATCGTCAGACTTCTTCCCTTTCTCCCCCCCCCCCTTCAGTTCTAGGCATCAGAGTAGAAATATCCCCATGGAGATCTGGAGGGAAAGGGGTTAATTTGAAAGGCTTGGAGCCAGACCTCTCTTAACTGGGGAATTGGCAGCTCGCAGCTTGGAACGCTGCCTCGAATGTCTGACTGAAGGTTTTTATTATCCTCTATGCCCAAAGGTGGCTTTTAGACACCCGCAGCAGCACACGGCCTCCTGATTGGGATTCGACAGCCGGGAGCCAGAAAGCTGTCTGCCCCTTCCGCGATGCCTGGGGCGCCCCACGGAGGAAACCACCCCCCCCAACCTGAGGCTGGACGTGCCCTCGCTCACCCTTCCATAAACTGCAGACCTACCAGGGGGGCTGTAAAACCAGGAGGGGGTTCTGAGAGTTCGGTGGGGGAGGGAGAGGGCGGGGGGGGGCGCAGAGAGGCAGCCCCGGAGGAGGCGTGGAGCACGTCGAGGGTTGGAAACGAAGACGGGAGGAAAGGCAGGGCCGGGGAGCTGAAAGTGGAGGAGGCCCGGTGGCACCAGGCGATCCAGGTGAAGACAAGGGTTGTCCCCACAGAGAACAAGAAACACGAGGGAAAGCGAACGCAGGCAAAGGAGGAAAGCAGAGGGCCGGGAGCATCCCCGTCTGAGAACCTGGCGTTCCTCATCTGCCTTTGCCATCCGCCGTTAAGCTACGAAGGGTCTGAGCGGCTGTTCGTATGGAGTTGTTTCGATAGCTTCATTCTGATCTGCTCGATGAAAAGTGACCTGTGTTCACCAAAGTACGACCCTATGACTCCGTAGAAACCTTTGAGAGTTGGACGGGTGCAGTGGCTCACGCTTGGAATCCCAGAGCTCTGGGAGGCTGAGGGGGAAGGTTAACTTGAGTCTGGGAGTTTGAAATCAGCCTAGGTAGCAAGTGAGATTTGGTCTCAAAAAAAAAAAAAAAAACCAAAAAAGCAATTAGTCAACTGTGGTGGTGTATGCCAGTAGTCCCAGCTGCTTGGGAGACTGAGGCAGGAGGGTCACCTGAGCCCAGAAGGTGGAGGCTGCAGTGAGCCATGATGGTGTCACAGCACTCCAGCCTGGGAAATAGCATGAGACCGAGAAAAGCAAAGGACCCGGAGCATCCTTATATGAGAACCTGGCATTCCTCATCTGCCTTTGAAATCCACAGTTAAGCTGCAAAGGGTCTGAGCGGCCATTTGTGTGGAGTTGTTTTAATAGCTTCATTCTGACCTGCTCAATTAAAAGTGACCTGTGTTCACCAAAGTACGACCTTGTAGTTCCTTAGAAATCTCTGGAAATTGGCTGGGTGCAGCCGCTCACGCTTGGAATCCCAGAACTCTGGGAGGCTGAGGGGGGAGGATAACTTGAGTCTAGGAGTTTGAAACCAGCCTAGCTAACAAGTGAGACCTGATCCCCCCCCAAAAAAGAAATAGCCAGGCGTGGTGGTACATGCCAGTAGTCCCAGCTACTTGGGGGACTGAGACAGATGGATCACCTGAGCCCAGAAGGTGGAGTGAGCCATCAGTGAGCCATGATGGTGTCACAGCACTCCAGCCGGGGAAATAGCATGAGGTCCTGACTCTAAAATGGAAGGAAGTAAGGAAGGGCAGACGGAAGGAGAGAAAGAAGGAAAGAAAAAGTATCCTGAGCTTCCAGGCAGCAGATTGTGTGTGAGTTTGATTTCTCCATTTCTCAGGAGGAGATACAATCCATCCAGGTGTTTGGAAGCAGGTTAGAGTCAAATGCGAGCAAGAGGCTGGTCTTATATAACATGGTGGTTATGAGCATCCAAAGAGATGGTATGTGTGGAGGAGATCAATCCCAGACCCAGGGAAATCTCCTGTTTTGGAGATATGCTACTCTCCTTTCCATGCAGCTCCCTGGGGTGGATAAAAAAAATGCATCCAGCGACACAAACTCCTCTACGAAACAGCCTAAACCCCTGTAGCTAGGAAGGATTCTACATAAACAAAAATGCACTTAAGAGAGGGAAGTTCTTTCCGTATGACCCAGCAATTCCCCTATTGGGAATATACCCGTAGGACCTCAAATTATTCTACGAAAAGGATACCTGCACACATATGTTTCTTGCAGCTCTATTCACAATAGCAAAAATATGGAACCAACGGTGTTGCCCATAGAAGCTAGACTGGATTTTAAAAATGTGGTACATATACACAATGGAATATTATGCAGCCATAAAGGACAAATATATGGACTTTGCAGCAAATTGGATGGACTTAGAGTCGATCATACTCAGTGATTTATCACAGAAACAAAGAACTGAGTTCCACATGTTCTCACTCATAAGGTGACCTTGAACAATTATAATGCTATGAGAAACTGATTGGCAGTTGTGGAACACTGTCAGGGGAGGTGGGGTGGGACTGGCAGTTGAGGGAAACTGCTGGGGGGAGAGGGGCATACCTCATCAACAAGGGTGCCTGCATGATCAATGTTTGTATACCTAACCCTGAATTGTACCCCACTTCTTTATAATAAATAAATAAATTTAAATAAATAAAAATTTAAAAAGAGAGGGGAGTTCTGGGGCATTGAGCATTTAACAAGAAGAATAGTGAGAGTTTCTAGGACTTGACTGCACACAAAGTGCATCCCTCTCACCCGCCCTCTCTTCGGATGGACACGTCACCCTATCATACAAGGAATGGCAGGTGAAATTCTTATTCCCAGTTACCAAAGAAGGGAAGTGACAAAGGGAGTCTCAAAGTTTGGTCTGTAGACCATATTCTAATTACCTTGTTACAAATACAGACTTCTTTACCATGCACGTTCATGATTCCAAGGCCACTGGGTTTAGGAAGCATAGGGCTAGCAGACTGGAGAAGTATATTACCAATATCTCAGTGGAACTTTGACAACAGCTCATTTACTGCCATTGTTAAAGAAGATGATATTGAAATTCAATGAGGTTAAGTGATTTGCCCAGAGACACACTGGAGTCTACCGCCAATCAGTAAGGTTCATAACTAGAAATATGCAACAAACTAAAAATAAATGCATAACTAGAAATAAAACCTTGATCTTCCAACTTTTGGTGTTGTCTGTTGTCTGTCAGGGTGCCTCCTTCTGACACAGGAGAGAATTGATGTTGGCTCTTTTGGAATAATAATTTATTTATGACTTATAGTATCATTCCTGGTGAAACAGGCCACCAATCTTGATCATGCTCCTCTAAAGGTGGTCTGATGAAAAATGTCCACTCTCTACTTAGACATGACTCTATTTTAGTTCTTAACCAAAATCTTTAAGCCAGGGAAATTGGAAACCTCGGTATTCCAATAGCCAAAGTTTAATTATATTAGGTGTTCCAGGCACCGTTCTAAATTATTCGTGTATGTATTAAATTAGACAGATGAGCTCATTCACTTTTCAAAGCAAATCTCTGAGGTAAGTACCAGCATTACCTGGTAAAAATGATGAGGCCTGATGTGACTTGTCCAAGTTTACACAGCTCTAAATGGGGAAAATGAAGAAAGACTGTTTTTTTTCTCTAAAGGTAACAAGATTAACCACCCCAATGCAGTCTCTCTGGCTGTGGCGATGACGGCATACACCAGACGTTGAAGCGGTGGAGTTCTGTGTAGATAAGTTTTAGTGGGAAAAAAATGACCCTAACAGCTCAACACCGTGCCACTGATGTAGAACTATAAGCTTATGTTTGCATAACCTGCAGGTACATTTAGAATAAGCCATCATCTTTAAAATAAACCAATCAAATAGTACTGTGCAGATGGAGAAGTGTTGTGACGCAGATGTGGTTCGATTATTTTACTTTATAGTTGAGGGAATCAGGGATCTGGGAGGTAAAAACCTCTTTTCCAAAGACTCAGATTACACAAAGGTAGGTATTGGCCAAGTAGTCTAAGGTGCAAATGCAATCAACTGATTGAGACAATGCCTTAGGTGAGTCTATCAGTATTGTTCTATGGCCGTGATAATGGTTAATCCTCCACAACCATGAACCTCAGTGGGATACAACAATAAGTGACTATTGCCCAAAGACTGGCAATGGCTGGCTAGGTGCCTCTGCTGATCTTGACTGGGCTTTCACGCTTCTTGGGGGATCTACTGGCTATTGGCTAATCTGTGATGGCCTCAGCTGGGTCAGGCTGGCTTTCATCCCCCCAGCTTGGAAGCTTTCCATGTTGATGGAGGAGGTGCAAAGGAAGGAGTGGGCACGCGCAAGCCTCCTTTCCCGCCTCTGCTTGCCTGGCGCTAACTCCAGTCTCCTCACTGACTGAAGCAAGTCACCTGGCCAGGCCCAGATCAGAACAGAGGCACCACAAAGAGGGTCCATGAACTAAACCATCACAGTGAGGGAGGAGAAAAGGCATTGCATGGGAGTAGTTTCAAGGATGAAGTAAGAAATCAAATAAAGCCATCTTATGCAATGCCCATTGTGACATCCCAACTTCTTTGGAGTCACATCTTCCATTTAGGGGAGCGTACTTCACTCAATGACTAAAGAGAAATGCATCACCGTGCTAAAATTGGAGTCGCGCTGAATTTAAGAAGCCTGCACTATCTTATAAAGTTAGGTTCACCAAGCTGAACCTAATTAAATTTAGAATTCTAGCAAATTCAGTTTTAGAAAAACTGAGGAAAAATATACATACTATGTATAATTTAAATAAATACTAATTTAATTTTAAAATAGAAGTTAGATTAAAGTTATATATATGATAAATTTAATATGTCATGCGACAAGGAAATTTTTTAATGGATCTATCATAGGTTTAGCTTAAAAAGTAAGTTTCCTTTGGCAATATAAATATTGTTTAACTTATAAAACATTAATATATTAGTTAATTATGAAAGCCTAAAATATTTGCATGTTTTAGATTCACTGGATCTAATTTGAAACTTAAAATATTAAAATACTCTATTTTAGTTAAAATGGAGATGATAGTTTAAAATGGATATCTACTTTTTAATATATATGTGTGTGAGGAGAATATTGTTTAAAGATGAAAATATGTTCTTCACGAAAGTAAAATTCAAGTGTCGCATTAAAAAAGAAAAATTGTAACTGTCGTTCTTGGTAGAGACCAAAACTATTTCCACCTTTTCTCTATGCTAGTTGGACTGATCTCATAACTAGCCATCCTCTGCAGCCTTCCAAGTCTCTTAAAAATAGTGCTTTGAAAACACATGTGCAAATGTAGGAGAAACCCTTATGGAAATTGGAAATGGCAACCAATTCCTAATCGAAACCCTAAGTGCCCAGGCCATAAGAGATACGATAGACAAGTGGGACCTCATCAAACTGAAAAGCTTCTGAAAATCATCAGAGAGTGGGGAGACAACACACAGATTGAGAAAAAATATTTGCCAACTGCATATCTGACAAAATGAAAACATCTAGGTACTATAAGGAACTCAAACAAGCCAAAAAGGAAAAAAAAAGCCGGGCTTGGTGGCTCAGCCTGTAATCCCTCGCATTTGGGAGGCTGAGGTGAGTGGATTGCCTGAGCCCGCAGGTTCAAGACCCGCCTGGGCAGCGAGACCTCATCTCTACAATAAATCAAAAAATCAGCTGGGCGTGGTAGCGTGCGCCTGTAATTTCGGCTACTCAGAAGGCTGAGGTGGAAGGATCGCTGGAGCCCAGCAGGTCGAGGCTGCGGTGGCCGGGAGCGGCCACTGCACTCCAGTCTGGGCAACGGAATGAGACTCCAACTCAAAACAAAAAAAAAGGAAAAATAAGACAAAAAAAAAAGCCCCATTACAAAGTGGGCAAAAGATATGAATAGACACTTCTCAAAAGAAGACACACGAGCAGCAGTCAGCAGATACATGAAGAAACACTCAGCCTCACTAGTCATCAAAGAAATTCAAATTAAAACCACACTGAGATACCACCTAACTCCAGTCAGGATGGCCATCATCAATAACTCAAAAAACAACAGATGCTGGAGAGGATGTGAGGAAAAGGGAACACGTTCACACTGTTGGTGAGAGTGTACACTAGTACAACCTCTGTGGAAAACAGTTTGGTGATTCCTGGAAGACCTAAAAATCGACCTTCCACATTGACCCCACAGCCCTCCTTCTGGAAATATACCTCGAGGAACTCAAATCACTCTATAAAAAAGATATCTGTACACACATGTTTATTGCAGCATTATTCACAATAGCAAAACATGAAACAACCGTGTTGCCCGTTGAAAGAGGACTGGATTTAAAAAATGTGGTACATATACATAATGGAATATTACACAGCCATAAAGAAGAAAAAATTATGAACTTCACAGCAACTTGGATGGACTTAGAATCTATAATACTGAGTGATCTATCACAGAAACAAAGAACTAAGTATCACATGTTCTCACTCATAAGTGGACCTTGAGCAATTATCATAATACTGTAAGGAAGGGATTGACAGTAGTGGGAAATTGCAGAGAAAGGGGCACACCTCCTTAACAAGGGTCCCTGCATGATGACCATTTGTATACCTAACCCTGAATCGTACCCCGCATTTTTGAAATAAGTAAATAAATAAATAAAAATTAAAGAATAAAATAGTCAAAAGCACTAAAAATAAAATAAAAATAAAAGCATGCTCTTACATAGCCTCCTGAGCAAGCATGCTTTCATGCAAGCAAGAAAACAAACAACAGAAGCAAATACAAGCAAATAAACACAGTCCTGCTATCATAAACTCTTGCAAAGTCAGGTCGTAAAAAGTATCTCACATCTTCTATTAAAGTTCAATTACAAAATAAAACTAATATAAATATCAAATGACTACGTTATAGCTGCTGGTTTCTCAGGAAACTGAGGTATGAGCTCTGAATGTCTTTTTGTTTGTTTGTTTCTTTGTTAAAAATGAAAGTGTTGGCCAGGTGCAGTGGCTCAAGCCTGTAATCCCAGCACTTTGGGAAGCCGAGGTGAGGGGATTGTGTGTGTGTGTATATATAGTCTCACACACACACACACACACACACACACACACACACACACACACACACGTATTTATTACTTTATTGTATTATAAAGATGTGGAGTACAAGTCTGGATTAGGAACATGAGTGGTTTACAAGCAGGTGAAGTTTGGGCCTCCATCGGGACCTCGCTTCTTCACCTGGTTTAGAATCAGGTACCCTTAGTGAATAGGTATATATTTGTATGCAATTGCAAAGATAGCAAAAATGCCCAAACAACTATTTAAAGTAATCCATTCATTCATACACACACACACACATGCACACACACGCACACACAATGTCATTGTAACAGAAAACAGTCATTTTTATGATTAATTATTTTTATTATTATGACTTGACTTGCTTATGTTTGCTCGATAACTGGGGACTAAACTAATCGGTAAGACCAGTGAAGCAGACAGAGCCTCACACCATTTGTCCAGTTTCTTGAACGTGTATGCTTTTTCTTTGGTTCACCGACTTTACCTCCGGAAGCCAAACAGAAAGTTCCTTTGAATGTCTTACTTTTTTTCCCCTAATAATTGAATGAGGAAGTAGAAAAAAAAAAATCCCATAAGCTCATATGTTTGCTTACCAAATAAATTTAACACATGTGAACACATTTTTATTCTTTTCAACCTGCTTTTATATACAATATATACTTCATTCTTGCTACAACTGTGTTAATAGTGATTTCAGCTGGAAGATGTTTTTAATTTCCTAAATTTTAGAGCATTTTCCTATTTCTCCTAGAGGTGCATAGGACATATGCCTGCATTACTGTTATTTGTGGATTGAGTTTGTTTACCTTAATAGATCGTAAATGGCTTAAGAGCAGGGGCTGATGCTTTCACCCTTAGGAATCACCTACATACCCTAGGACCAAATGAGTGAGGGCAAATATGCTCAATTCGCAAATAAATTGAGCCACAGAAAGAATAACCCAAAGTTATTCTTAAATTGGAAAGAAACTTTATGTCTCCGAAAGGTGATTTAGCTGGGCGTAGTGGGTCACACCTGTAATCCCAGCACTTTGAGAGGCAGAGGTGAGAGGATTGCCTGAGCCCACAGGTTTGAGACAACCTGGTTTGGGCAACATGGCGAAACCTTGTCTCTACAATAAATCAAAAAATCAGTCGGGTGTGGTGGCACGCGCCTGTGGTTCCAGCTACTTGGAAGGCTGGAGCAGAAGGATCGCCTGAGCCTAGCAGGTCGAGGCTGCAGTGGCAGTGAGTGTGACACTGCACTCCAGTCTGGGCGACAGAGTAAGACTCCGACTCAAAAACAAGCAAACAAAAAGTATATTTTATTTTCTTTGAGACAATTTTCCCCGCAAAATATCTATGCTAGGGAAGGAGCCATAGATATAATCAAAAGATGTTTATCTTAGCATTATTTAAAGTATGATTTGAAAGAAATCAGTCTAAATAAATAAAATAGAATGGAATCCCTAAATATGAGGTTTTAGATGATTTTTAAATACATGGAAAATACTCAAAGTATATGGTTACATTAAAACAGGCAAAAGCATGTGTATTTATTGGATTTTAGGTTTCCTAATGCAATTGCTTGTATGTTTTTCAAAAGAATTCTTAGCCTTTAAAAAGATATTTGAAATACATATAATTATGGATTAAAACAATCCAATATCTGGCCTTTGCTTTGAAATAAAAGGCGAAGAAGTAGGTATACGTATAAGTGAGTAAAAGTCTGACTGTGCATTGATCATTTCTAAACTGGATGACAGGTACATTGGTGATTACTCAGTTATTCTATTTTGCATGTGTTTAAAAAGTCCACAGTAGAAATATTTTTAAAACCCGGTATGTGTCGAATGTCGTGGATGAGCAGGATGTTGTCCATTTGTGCTCCCTTCCATATCCCTTTCTATCCCTATCCTCTCTGGTCTTCCTCTGATGGATGCTGTCTGGGTTAGTGTGTGTTGCTATAAAAGAATACTTAGACTGAATCATTTCTCTTTTTTTTTGAGTTGGAGTCTCACTCGGTCGCCCAGACTGGAGTGCAGTGGCCGCTCCCGGCCCCCGCAGCCTCGACCTGCTGGGCTCCTGCAATCCTTCCGCCTCAGCCTTCCGAGTAGCCGGAATTACGGGCATACGCTACCACGCCCGGCTGATTTTTTGATTTATTGTAGAGATGAGGTCTCGCCGCCCAGGCGGGTCTTGAACCTGTGGGCTCAGGCAATCCACTCACCTCGGCTTCCCAAAGGGGCGGGATGACAGGCTGAGCCACCAAGCCCGGCTAGACGGAATCATTTCTAAAGGAAATAGATTTACTTGTCTCACAATTCTGCAACCTGTACAAGAAGCATAGCGCCGGCATCTGTATCGGGGCGGGGGGCGTCAGGTTGTTTCCACCCATGGAAGAAGCAAATGGAGGCAAGCGTATGCAGAGATCATGTGGCGAGAGAGAGGAAGAGAGAGTGGAGCAGGTGCCAGCGTCTTTCCAACAGCCTGTTCCGGAGGAACTCAGAGTGAGGACTCATTCATTTCCGGGAGAGCGGTATCAAGCCATTCTCCAGAGAGCCACCCCCATGACCCATACACCTCCCAGAAGGTCCCACCTCCAACACCAGGGATTACAGCTCAACATGGGATGAAGCAGATGCTGACCTGTGAGGCTGGTTCCATGGGCACATGAACTGCACAGTTGTCCATGTTCTCATGCTCAGAAGGGCCCTGCTCTTGGTTGAGTGCTCTCTTGTCATTTGTGAAATGTCTAATTATTTTTGAATAGGTACCCCACATTTTCATTTTGCACTGGACCCCACAGCTTATACCTAGCCAGTCCTGCTGAATTATACGGGTATGTGCAGTAAATAATTAGCTTTGTGCAAAGGAAGATTTTTCACCTTTTCCCTAACTCTCGGGAGGTAACCTCTAAGTCTTCGGAATGTCTTTGTTTACCTGGAGGTGTTTGGTGCCAGAGAGGTCATTGATTCCCAGGAGGGTGGCCTCAAGCCATTTATGAGGGATTTATAACATGTTATAGGGTAGGGGCCTTGGGCCACACAGTATCAGCTCAGCTCAGCTCAGCCTCTGGCGATACTAGACACAGAGGTCAACCACACAACAGTCCGGTGTGACCGGCCCTTAATATAAACTCTGAACACCAAAGCTCAAGTGAGCTTCCCTGGCTGGCAGTACTCTCTGTATACTGTTGCACATCATTGACAGGAGAAATGAGTGCTGTCCACATGGCTCCACTGAGAGAAGACAAAACAGGGAACTCTATCCAGCCCCTCCTGAACCTGACCCCATGGGCCTCTTCGTTTTGCTGATTTTGACCTGCTTTTGTTCAGTATCAACTGTACCCATGAGTTATGACAACTTTGCTGAGTTCTGTCCTTCTACCAAATTTTTGGAACTGAGGGTGGTCTTGGGGACTCCCCAAATTCACAGGGTGACCTCAGTGGGCTCCCATCTCCTCTGGCTTACTGTTAGGTTACATCAATGAGGTGGTCCCTCATTTATAATCCTGACTCTCTCCTCATGAGAGAGTGCGCCAAGCTGGCTGTGTTTCGGAAGGTCAGAGGGTTTCCCCACTGAGCACCCTGTTCTAGATAATGTTCTCTCCTCCTGATATCCTGTAACTTTTTCCCTGCTGTCTTTTGGCAATAGCCTTTCCACGACTAGCCTTGAGATTTTGCCCTGTGGTCACCCCCATTCAGCCACAGCTTTGTAATGAGGTCTTTTGAAAGTAAACTATCTTGTGTTTTTATTTTCCTTACTCGAGTGCGTCTTCTGTTTCCTTCCAGGACCCAGATTGAGACAAAATGTATGGGCAAAAAGTATAAATAATCTTTTTTTTTTTTTGAATTGGAGTTCTCACCCTGTCACCCAGACTGGAGTGCAGTGGCATGCTCATGGCCACCGCAGCCTCGACCTGCTGGGCTTAGGTGATCCTTCAGTCTCAACCTTCCAAGTAGCTGGAACCACAGGCATGCGTCACCATGTCCGGCTAATTTTTTGATTTGTTGTAGTAAAGATAAGGTCTCACCAAGTTGCCCAGGCTTGTCTCAAACCTGTGGGCCCAGGCAATTCTCTCACTTCAGCCTCCCAAAGTGCTGGGATTATAGGTGTGAGCCACCGCACTCGGCCTTGTATGACTAATCTTAAACAACAATGATTTTTGTGTTCTGTAATGTTTTTATTGCATTTAAAAAAATTTTTGCAACAAAATCTTTAATACCTTTGTCATCCAGAAAAAATATTATTTTGAAAAGCTAGAAACACATTTGAACAACTAGCAATTCTACTGTCAGACATCTTAACTTCTGAATTTAGCTGTTTCTTCATTCAACCAACTCTCTATTTCAGGACGATAATCCCTTAGCCCTCCCTCCGTTCCTTATCATCACTCATTGGTTATTTTGGCCACCACCCCTTCTTTCCCTCCCAAGCTGCGAAAATTCCCTTAGAACTGCTGGATGACAACTTGCTGTGAATCCTGGAGCTTTTGTTTTTTATTTTACTTTGAGTCCCCACATCTATTAAGGGTGATTTCTGAGAGTAGGAAGTTGGTTCCTTCCTGCCTCCTGCCTGGTTCTCCCTAACTTTCCTGGTGCCATGGAGCATGGTGGTAGCAGAGAGGAAGGGCAATGTAAAAGGGCAAACATGATCGGAAAAGGGCAATCTAATAATCACGTTCTTCATAAATGCCCCCAAGAGCAGAGGTATCACATCCTCATTATGAAATGCGGTTTGATTTTTAAAAGAAAGTATATCTTATTTTAAAAATTAGTCTTAAAGATGTCGAAGATAATATGTCAACCTTATAAGTGTTCTTTCATTAGCATTGACTACACAACACATCCCAATTCTTGGGATGACACAGAAGAATAAAGCAGCTTTTGTTGCATAATATTGCGTGAGATCTAGTTTCCTATAGAATTATGGGTAATTAAAGACTTCGTATAATACTTGTCATGGGGAAATTTATATCAGTAGAGATGGTTAAATTCATGCTTCTGGAAGATTTGGGGGTGAACAGAGAGAAGGGATGGGAAGCTTGTTAAAAACCTACAAGTTCAGTTTGTAATCCCAGCACTTTGGGAGGCTGGGGCAAGTGGATTGCCTGAGCTCACGGGTTCAAGACCAGCCTGAGCAACTTGGCGAGACCTTGTCTCAACAACAAATCAAAAATTAGCTGAGTATGGTAGTGCGCACCTGTAATTCCGGCTACTTGGAAGGCTGAGGAGGAAGGATCTCCGGAGCCCAGAGGGTCGACTCTGGGGTGGCTGTGAGTATGCTACAGCACTCCTGCCTGGGCAACAGAGTGAAACTCCAACTAAAAAAAAAACCTATAATATGCTATGCACTGTACTTCATGCTTTACAGATATTGCCTTATTCAGCTGTATTGTTAGATAGGTATTATTATTTCTATTTTATAGACAAATAAATTGCCCAAATTTTATAGCTTATAACTCTAATTCAAATCTTCATACTTATTAATATAGCAAACTGCTATGTCAATAATATCAATTTACTGTCTAGTTCATATCTTGTATTCAAATTCAAGTCCAATAGGTTATTTTGTTAAATGAACAAATTGTGCTATTTTAAGAAACAATAACATCAGCTAGGAGTATTTCCAGATATTTGGAGAAAAGTGACTTATTTATATAGAAAGCCAACAATAATAGCAAGTTAAGAAAATAAACCATTAAAGACATTCAGAGTTCTACTGCTCAAAGGAGCATCTTAGTAATAAACTTTCCATGTACGAAACAGTCACATTTTCAATCTTTAATATAGGCAGACTAAAAAAAAAAAAGTGTGTGTGTGTGTGTGTGTGTGTGTGTGTGTGTGTGTATTTTATCAAGTTTCTGATTTACTCTCCCTAATCTGTGGAATCTGTAAATGTGATTGGCACCCAGGTTGACCTTTTGTGGCCCTGAAGTAGGTTCTTGGGTTTAAAAAAAGTGGGGTGACTATGTCTGGAAAAGTTCAGGTCCAGGTTCATGTCACAGCTGTATGAAGCCACAGATTACGATTTCCTCACTTGCAAGACTCAGCCTTTGTTAAAGTTGTTTCACTTAAGTAATATGCCTTCGGTCCAGCTGGGTGAGTCAAAGATGATCTACCCCAGGGCTTTTACTAATACTATTGGGGTTTTTCTCTTCCCCTCCATAGCCTCTGAAGTTTGTTCTCTCATCTCCTTAAAACCACTGGGTTATTGAACTACTGAATTCTGACTTAAACCACTAAGCCCAAACAATACTCAGCAGGAGATAGATTTATCTGTAGAAACACTGAACTGGTGAATTTCCAGACTCTGACTCTGGGTACAGCAGAGAACAGGGAGACTAAAGAGAATTCTGCACTGTGACCTGAGAAGCACATGACCCCACCTGACACCCCCACTGTCACCCAGACAAAATCCCAACACAGCCCCCCAAATAAAACCTCCCAGCACCTCCAGAGCTCACATTGTTGGCGCCCCCCAGGCCCACGACCTGAAAGTCTTTTCAGATTCCCTTTATAATATCAGGGCACCCATCCTCAAGTCTTTGTGTGTTTTTGATCTTAAAAGCTGGCACCCGGGTCTTGGAGGACACGCCTTACTACTGACCTCTCTTTGTCCCGCATACCAAAGAGAAAACTAGAGGTGTCTGGGAGTTACCCTTCTCCCCAGCTGACACTTAACCAGTAACTGACTGAAGAGGGTTCAAGAGAACCAGCTCATATATGCTTTACTTCAGAGTTTCCCTGTAGGATTGGAACTGGGGTTTTGCTTGGAATCTCACTCTTGCTTGGCTTCTTTTTCTTCTCTGCCGTGCTAACCCCATTCCCTTAACAGTGTCACCAGTGTATTTGCTTAATAGGTCATATTCATAAGAATCTTCTCTTGAACTCTGTTGTGAAGAACCTAGCTCTAGAAGGCATTCGATCACCAAACAGAAAAGCACCAAACACACAGTCTTTGATATGCTATCTAGTGCCTCAGTCTTACAAATACACCCAAGAAGCACCAGGCACTTTCGGAAGAAAGCTTCCTGTGATGAATAAAACAAAACAAAGCAAAAAAAAATCGGTATGAAAATCAGGAAACCAAAACAGCAACAGCACAAATGCTGAGAGTGCAGTGTCAATGTCAGTATTTACATTCGTTTGAGTGTTTACATTACTTTACCATGACAGATAGGTGTCATCAGTACCATCACCTGGGAACTTATTAGAGTGAAATTCTCAGGCCCACTCCAAACCTATTAAATCAAAAACTTTCTGGGGAGAGTTCAGCAATCTGATTTATATAAATGATTCCTTTACATCGCTAGGTTTGGGGGTGTTTGAATACAGCAGTAGTCAATAGGGCAGTAAGAAACAGGACAGTAAGGATCTTGGTACTTAAAAATTCAGCATTTACCAGAAGTATCAGCATTATCCTGAGGCTGGTTAATAAGGCAACATCTCAAGCCTATTTCAGGCCTACTAAACCAGAATTTGCATTTTACCAAGGTCCTCAGGTGATTTGAAAGCCCATTAAAAAGTGTTTCTCAATCTGTTTTAAATTTTGAGCTAAAATATATTTACAGGAAAATGTACAAACCTTAAGTGTCCATTTACCCATGCATGTATCTGTACAACCACCACCCGAATAAATATATAGAACAATTTTGTCACACCCAGAAAGTTTTCACATGTTCCTCTGCGTCAAAAACATTTTCAACCCCTGCTACAAATAAAAACGTTTCATACTTCTATCGCCATGCATTAAACTAGTTTGCTCTTGAATTTCACAAAAATGGAATTATTCAGTTTGAATTTTGTTTGTTTGTGGCTTCTTTTGCTCAGCATACTGTTTCTGAAATTCGTTCATGGTATATTTTTCAGTAGCCTATTCTTAAAAATTGCTTTGTAGTGTTTCATATAAATATACCACTCTTTAAATACTATTCTCCTATTGATGAATATTTTAGTGTTTTCTAGTTTGGAGCTATTATGAATTGTGCGTGCGTGTGTGCGTGTGTGCGTGTGTGCGCGCGCGTGTGTGTGTGTACAAGTACAGTATTCTTTTTTTTTAGTTGGAGTCTCACTCTGTTGCCCAGACTGGAGTGTAGTGGCCGCTCCCGGCCACCACAGCCTCCACCTGCTGGGCTCAGGTGATCCTTCCTTCAGCCTCAGCCTTCCTAGTAGCTGGAATTACAGGCGCGCGCTACCACGCCCAGCTGATTTTTGATTTATTGTAGAGATGAGGTCTTGCCAAGTTGCCCAGGCGGGTCTCGAACCCATGGGCTCAGGCAATTCACTCACCTCGGCCTCCCAAAGCGCGGGATTACAGGCTGAGCCACCGAGTCTGGCTTCATTTTTCTTAGAGAAGAAGTATCTAT
Source organism: Cephalopachus bancanus (assembly GCA_027257055.1). NCBI lineage: Eukaryota > Metazoa > Chordata > Mammalia > Primates > Tarsiidae > Cephalopachus > Cephalopachus bancanus. The sequence continues at coordinate 5,588,887 of JAPVLO010000065.1, forward strand.
GAGTAGAATTGTTGGGTCATGGGTAGGTGTGTGTTTAACTTTATTAGAAATTACCAAAGTGTTTTCCAATGTGGTTGGGCCATTTTCCATTCCCATGAGCAGTAAGGCAAGTTCCAGTCACTTTACTTCTATAACAATGGTCGGTATTGTTAACAGCTTAAATGTAACCATTCTGGTGGGCGTATAGTATAATCTCTTTGTGGTTTTAATTTGAATTTTCTTAATGACTAATGATGTATGCTGTAGAACACTTCTTCATAAACATATTGGCTATCAGATATCTTCTCTTGAGAAGTGTCTACTCAGTCTTTTTTTCTATTATAATTGAGTTGTATATCTTTTTATTATCGAGTGATAGAAGTTCACTACTATTCTAAACTTGAGTCTCATGTTGTGATAGACAGCTCCTAAGATGGTTCCTAACAATCCTCACCTCCTTATAGTGACACCCTTGAGTAATCAATGTCCTACGCTTGAGTGCCTACCAGTGGGACCTATGATTTGTTTCTAATAGAGGGGAAATGTGGTGGAATGTCACTAGTATCATGTTTAGGTGGCAAAAAATTATAACTTGCATCTTGCTAGTAGATTCTATTGTCTTGTTAGCTTGCATACCTTATAAAATAAGTTACAATGCTGGAGATGCTCACATGCAAAGAACTAAAGGTGACGGGCCTGTCATCCAGCATCTCTAGAGAGACTTACTTCTGTCAAATATCACATAAACTCTTCACGTCCAACTTTCAGATAATATTCCAGCCCTAGGTTAAATCTTGACAAAAATATTGTAAGGGATCTGAAGTAGAAAATTCAGCTGAACTATGCCAAACTCCTGCCCCACAGAAATTATGAGATAACAAGTGTATTTTGCTTTAAGTGGCTAAATTTGTCAAAATGTTTTACACAGCAATAGATAATAAAAATGCAATGCAAATATTGTTTGTGACTTATAAATTATTAAGCTGATGGGTGTGTAGTGATATCTTAGTTTGCATTTCCTCAATGCTTTTGAAATGCTTTGAGCTATTGACTATCTTCATTATGATGTGCTTGTTCGAGACTTTTGCCCATATTTTTATTTAGATTGTTTATCTTTTATTATTATTGACTCATAGGGTTCTTTATATATAAATTCTAATATCCATGTAAATGGATATGCTTCCTCCCAGCATATGGCTGATATTTTTACTTTTAAAGATTTTTTTGATAAATCTTCAAAAGAAACTCTGAGACGCTCTAGATATAATCAAGAGTAAGTTTAGGAAGAACAGCTGGGAGGAATTTGTAATGTTTTAAGTGAGAGAGAAGATGGTGACTTGGAGAGAGAGTAGAAGCATTGTAAGGAAGTGATAGATTCTGCTTATACTGTGAAGACAAAATGTCCAGGATTCGGCTTTGGGGTGAGAGAAAAAGAGAAACGTCAAGAACGACTCCTAAAATTTTGGCTTTCATAACTAAGAATCTAGGCTGCCTTTTGGAAGCTACTAGTGACTTTTCTTTGAAATGAGACACTTGTCACAGTCTCTACTATTCTCTATTATTCTTGGGAAATTAGGTCCAATGTCAGTTGCCATTTTTCATCATGTTGCATCATTTTTTTCCTTTTACCTAATAAGCTTCATCCATTTACATTGCCAGCCTGACTTCTAGACATCTTTGATTTTAAAACTCTAGATATAGTGAAAAGAGCCCTAGACCAGGAATTGTAAGGCAAAATCTCCAACCTCAGTTATGTGTGATGTTTTGGGGAAAATCACATTAACTTCTAAGACTCAGTTTTTCTGTCTACCATGTGCCTTCTCTTGCAAGGGTGTGAAAAGACCAAATTAAATAAGCTGATACAAAGTAATGAATATTGAACTTGTCTTTTCTACATTGTAAAAATGTCTGTGGTTTTCTTGTTGATTCCCACAGAGTCAAAAACCCTGCCACTTTCTTTCTGCAATACATTCCTTCTTGATCTTTCTTCCTCCAGCCGCTGCCTCACCAGATATTCTATTTAATACATCTTGTTTGGTTTCACTTGTGGCCACATACACATGCTGCTACCTTTGACTTGGGTTTGATTTGGTTCTTCACCTCCATGACCAGCCCTTAACCCACATTCTGGACCACAAGTTAGGTATCTCCTCTACAAATCTCACTTCTTTGCTAACTACCCCACCTTTGGCAATGACTCTTATCCTCTGAACACTTGCAGGACTTGCTTGACTATACTTTTACAGTGACAAAAGTTCTCATGGTACTTTTTAAAATTGTTTTCTATTCTTCCAAAGTTTTAGCTCATTGAAAGCAGAAGCCAGGCTGCATTTATGATAAACCTTCACTTCCCCAAAAGATGTTAGAATGCTAAACACAGTGTAGACACTCAATATTTGCTAAATTGAACTCTGAAACAAATTTGCCACATGTGTCTTACTACACTGTGGAACTGAGTTTTAAATGCAAATGAAAACATTGAACACATGCACACCTGAGCTGACATCTAGTCTCTCTGCCTCCTAATTTTCTGTGAGGCCAGGAGCAAATGGCTTTCTGAGTTCCAGTTTTATGTAGAGATAAAAGTGTCTACCAAAGATGGTTGCTTTGGGTAGTAAGTTGAATCAAGTGCCTAGTATTGTTTCTGGCTCAGGCAAATACTTAATCAATATTAGGTACTTTTTAAAAACAACTTTATTGAAGTATAATTTGTTTTTAGTAAATGTAGTATACTATGCAACCATCGCCACAATCCAATTTTAGGACATTTCCATTATTCTTCCCCCCTTAAAATAGTATAAGATTCCTTTTGTGGTCAAGTCTTGTTCCTACCCACAGCTACCCTCAGCTTCAGGCAACCAGTAGTGTACTTTTTGTCTCTAAGGATTTGCCTATTCTGGACCTTTTGTATAAATGAACGTGTATCCTATGTTGCCTTTTGCATCTGCCTTTTTCTTATCGTGTTGCTGGTATCAGTAAGGTGAGGTAAAAGTTTTGGTTTTTTTTTAAAAAAGGAAAAATATCAGTCTCCAAATGTTTAGTAGAAATTAAGCAATTTCGTTGGATTTAGTTGAATGCATATTGAAATTGACATGCTGTCAGATGTCAGCTGTACAAAACATCTTTTGTTTTTCCTGGGAAGTGTCCTATGCATTTCAAATGCATCTTGGCACACATGAATGCGATGGATTATTTCAAAATATTGTATTGTCCAATCACTGTGAATTAACCATACACTAAATATCATGAGAACAAAAGGACTGGGGAAACCAGTTCCGGCAAATTAAGAGCCACTTAGATGACACACCCATGAGCAACCTTCATTTGAACTTGGCTGGAATGAGTATAAGGTTTTGTGCGATTTTGGCCTAAGTTGTGTACATTTTACTAATACTAGGAATAGGAACAAATTTTTTTAAGTAGGCATTTTTTATACCAATATAATTTACGAAATAGGTTAAAGAAAGAACATCATTTCGATTCTTGCACTTTACTAAGTATGCGGTTTTTTGACAAGAAAGATCTCCTTAAAACATTAGAGCAAAACATTTGAAAGGATCATTCAAGCCTCAAACCTGAAGCAGAAAAATTTTTTTAAAAAATCAATGAGTTTTGCCGTTGGGTGCTACTTAATTTTGTAGAGAAAGAATTTCCCACGTGGCACTGTGAATGAGTTCACCTGCTTCCGAACATTCAGAACTTTCAGTGAAAGAGAAATAGATGTACCAGGAAAATCGGGCTCATTGTACCTTAAGTGTTTACCATTTTCTCAGAAGTATGTGGCAGCATAATGTTATCATTTTTAAACTGCCACTATTAGCAATGAGGATATCACTCTCATCTTTGAGGTGTTTTGCAAATATTTCTTTCCTTGGCCAAGCCACAAATTCAGTTTGTGCCCAGTTAAAGCCTCATAAAATAGTGTCTTTGACAAATGATTGTTTTTTTCCTTCCCAACTCAGAGAAATGCCAGACAGGGCTATTTTCACTTTTGGTGGGAAATGTTCCATTTAGACTGACGCACAATTACGTGGTAAATATCCTCAGGTTCTTGTCATCAGGCTGAATTTCAGAGTTGTGAAAGTGACCTGAAAATTATAATAAAATATAGCTAATAATAATATGTTGACACATTTTGGTATATTCCAAGCATGTTACTTTATTATCTCATTTATTTGCATACTTTTGCATACAGCATATAGCCAAGTGTTATTGCTACATGATGCTGAGTTAGGTGGGGAAACTGAGAGTAAGGAAGGCGGATTCGTTTACCTGTGATTAGTATATGACAGCTTCATTCTTCATTGACTATGATCATCCTTTATTTGTACCATATAATCAGACTTTGATCCATCCATTTAAAAATATTAACAGGATCGATAGGTATTTTTTGGGATCATTCACACACAAAAGAGTGGCTACCTATCTAGAAGTTTTCCTGTGAAATCATATAGATTTCATGAAGAAACAAATGGTATAGAGAATTAATTTAAAAGATGTTGAAGATCAAACATCCATGTAGCAAAATTAGACATTTTAAGATATACTAGATAGATAGATAGATAGATAGACAGACAGACACATACATATATACTAAGACAGTCAGAAAGAAAACCTAAGCTATGATGTAAAATCATAGGCAGTTCCTAGGTGGTGAAGTTATAAAAGATAAAATGCCTGGGATACTTGTAAAACAAAACAAAACAAAAGAGTGGCCCTGACTTATCACCATGGTAACAGAGATAAATCTGAATTGATTGTTGAACAGTCATATTATAGCATGACAAGAGGTAGAGGCAAAAGAAGGGTGAACAGCAGATTTTCTTGACTCACTAACCTATATTTTTAACTATATTTTTCTTTACCCACAATCTATACTGTTTATACCAACTATCTCGGCCTCTTTGTTGATACCTACATGTACCAAAAATGGTCTGTGAGGCAATTTTGGAGTCATCTGGAGTGGTTACCACCATATCGATGCTTCCCACCTGAATGTATTCTTCATTCCCACTCCACTTTTTTCTTACAGCAAGGAAAGTAGAAATTGGTGATCCTAGAACATAGTTTGAAAGACTGGCCATTCGTAGTCTAGAGCAAGGATCAATAAACTATTTCTGTAAAGGGTCAGATGAAAAAATATCAATTTGGCAGGCCGAGTAGTCTCCATCAAAACTACTCAATTCTGCTGTTACAGCACAAAAGCAGCCATGAACAATACATACACAGATGAGTGTGGCAGTGTTGTAATAAAACTTTATTTATAAACACAGGCAGTGGGCCAGATTTGGCCTGTGGGCATGTGGTTTGTCAAGCCCTGCTTTGGAATGATACACTGCCTGATTCCAATGCTGGGTTCTTTGTGGAGCCTTTACACCTCCCTCACTGCCATGCAAAGGCAGGAAATGTAAATATCCCAGGAAAAGGTCCTCTTTGTAGTTGCAGAGCCTGGCCTTTCCTAAGTCTTGTTTAGGTCTTGCATCCTTGGGTATTTTTGCCCAATAGAACCATGAAATCAGATATAATTACTATTTTTAGCACTTTCTTTGGATACATTTTTTAAAACTGTTTGGGAGAATGTTTCATCTCTAGCTAATAACTGCCGATGTCATGACAAACATTTTGTGTAATAGTTTCCTTAACAGAAACTAATTTAGCTCATTTTCAGGGGGATATTGTCTTAGTTCCACAGAGTGGCCAGGCAGTGTCAGACTTCACACATAGGTTTGTTTGCACAATGACATGTCTGTGGCTACTGGGTTTATGTTTTTAATAGCTGGGTGTATTCTGCCACACAGTTTGGATTTTTAAAAATTAAAGACTTGCATGTGGTCGTTTCAGAGGGTTTGTGTCATGGAAAAAGAGAATGAATGATTCAAATAGTCAACATATCCATCTTTTTAACAGGCCCTGATTTGGCACAGCATTTGAACTCAGCCCTCTTGGATGGAATAATGATGGCCTGAGCTCCTATATGCCTACGTGACCACTTGGCAGAATGATGCACAACAGGGTATCCTAGGGCTTTCTCAACAATTTTCAGTAGTAAGTAAGAGTCGTTCAGGGAAGGGTTTTGTTTTGTTTTGTTTTGTTTTGTTTGAGTTGGAGTCTCACTCTGTCGCCCAGACTGGAGTGCAGTGGCCGCTTTCGGCCACCGCAGCCTCGACCTGCTGGGCTCCAGCGATCCTTCCGCCTCAGCCTTCCAAGTAGCCGGAATTACAGGCATGCGCTACCACGCCCGGCTGATTTTTGGATTTATTGTAGAGATGAGGTCTCACTGCCCAAGCGGGTCTCGAACCCGCGGGCTCAGGCCATCCACTCACCTCAGCCTCCCAAAGGCGCGGGATTACAGGCTGAGCCACCGAGCCCGGCTAGGGAAGGGTTCTTGGCAGAGCTCTGGAACTAAGCTTTCAGTGCAGCTTCCTTTTCTAATCCTAAATCAAGCCACTACACTCAATCTCTCACTTTAATAAGCACTAAATCCACATGCTAGGTTTCAAAAGAAAGAAAAAAACCTCTTTTAACTGTTAAAACTTCCTTGAAACCTACTCATGGGAACAGGGCACATATGGTGTTGTAATATTTTTTAAGCAAGGTATCTGTAGTATTCAAGAAATAACTGAAATCTATTCTATTTCAGAAACTTTTAGAACCCAAACCCTGAAATAGATAAATTATCTGTATTAGGTTCAGCAATGGTCAATTCATGATGAAAATTGTAGCCAGAAAACAACTTTTTTTTTTGAGTTGGAGTCTCACTCTGTCACCCAGACTGGACTGCAGTGGCCGCTCCCGGCCACCGCAGCCTAGACCTGCTGGGCTCCGGCGATCTTTCTGCCTCAGCCTTCCAAGTAGCTGGAACTAAATTTTTGATTTATTGTAGAGATGAGGTCTCGCCAAGTTGGCCAGGCGGGTCTCAAACCCGCGGGCTCAGGCAATCCACTCACCTCAGCCTCCCAAAGCACGGGATTACAGGCTGAGCCACCGAGCCCGGCTGGAAAACAACTTTTCAAAGAGGAACTTTGGTAATGTGTAAGTTTGCATCTTGATTCCAAATAGCAAGTGCTAAGAAAATTAGTTTTCAATGTATGTGTGCTTGAGAAATAGCTACAGAAATCTTGCGTATAGATGACGGGAAACAATGGTGGGCCTGTCAGTTTTCTTGCTGTGACCTCCCTGGGCAGCATTTCTGAGTGCCTGGTGCTGTGGGTTCAATAAATATTTCTGAGCACCTAGTACAGGCCAGGCATTGTGCAAGGCACTTGAAATGCAGCACTACACCAACCAGCCGTGCCAGCCTGCAGAGAGGTTAAATCTAAAAGTGGATTTTTAAAAGGACAGATAATTAATTGACTATAATGAGACCTGGGAAAACTTACAAAAGAGATTGATTTTTCACCTGGAGATTGAACACTGAGTATGTGTTGGCCAAGATGATGACTACTCAGGGAGTCTTTCAAGCAGGAGAAACAATATCTAGGCTTTTAGAAAGAAAAAAATATATGTTTGAGGGAAACAAACCTGTCAACATGGCTGGAACAGAAAATGAAGGGAACAGAGAAAATAATCTGGGGGAGATGGACAAGGACTATGCAGTGTTGGATAATCCAATAATGATTTAAGATTTCACCTACAGAATCCTCTTCTATCTCCTTTTGTTTGAGTGAGGGTGTCCCCCATGTAAATGTACCAAGACCTGTGGCCTTTGGAAGGTAATTGGGTTACAGGGGAAGGGCCTTAACCAATAGGACTGTGGTCTTTATAAGGGAGTTTTTCCACATAGTTTGGCCCTCTTGTCCTTCTGCCTTCTGCCATGTGAGGTTGCAGCAAGAAAGGTCCGCACCAGATACCACATGCCAGTGCCTCGATCTTGAACTTCCCAGTCTCTAGAACCGTGAAAGATCATTTTCTTATTATTTGCAGATCACCCAGTTAGTGGCATTTTGTTATGGCAGCAGCACAAAGACACCCTTTAAAAGTGAATTTCCCCAAAGCACTTTTGACATACATACTCCATTCGCAGAAAAAAACAAACTCTGGAAGGGGATCCAAATACACAGATATGATCATTACAGCAACCCCTGAGTCACTGAGCACAAAATTTACATCATGGTTTCTCTGTTCTGTAGAAATAAATGAAATCAGTCAGTAAACAGTTTATTTGGGGGAGATGGTATGAGAAAGAGCAAACATGTCAAGAGAAAAATGGTGTCTGGTGCAATGAGAATCCGATGAAAGCTTGCAGATATTCCAGATTTTTCATAACCGTGAACTTCTTTTTAACAAGAAAGTGACTAAAACTACTTTCCAATGGAAACAAAATAAACCAAAATTGTTTCGGAACACAGAAGGAAAAAGTAATCTCATCACTCTAAATCAATTTTTACTTTTTAATCTTTGAAAATTGTTGTCCAGTTTTGTACATCTTTACAGTGAGCTCATCTAATTTTTGTATTTTTTTAACTTAAAACTGCTTTCCTTGTTTCAAAAGATTCTCTGTCATTATCATTTATAATGACTGCAAACGTTTCAACTCAATGTAATTAATTATGACAATTCTGATTATGTGTCAGTGTAGGATGATTGAGAAAACTATTTAAAAAGGAAAAAGGCTTTCTGTACTAAGATTTAATGTATGTTTAAATCACTACCTCTAAGTAAAAATAAATGAAACATTTTAATAAAGTTGTTGGAACAGTGCATAATCCTTTTCCCTCTAAAATTTGGCAATGACAGAATGAATGCACTTAAATTTCAGTAATCAGAATATTTTCTCCAACTCCTAATTATTTAAATGTTACTAATTATTTTTTAATAAACCATTTTTAATAACAGTTTTTGGTCCACAACAAATTGAGAGGAAAGTACAGAGAGTTCCCGTTTGTCCCTTGCTCTGCCACACATGAGTGACCTACTCTGTTATTAACACTCCCTCAGAGTGGTACATTTGTTACAATTGATGAACATACACTGATGCATTATTAACACCCAAAGTTCACAGTTTGCATTAGGATTCACTTTACATTATACATTCTCTGGAAAAATATATGATGAATGTGTCCACCATTATGTTGTAATACAACATAGTTTTGCTTCCCTAAATGTTTTCTGTGCTCCATCTGTTCATTCCTTCTTCCTCCTCACCCCTTGCAATGACTAATCATTTTACTGTCTTTTTGCTGATATATTTACATTTTTTACTGTTTTGCATTTTTACAGAATGTCATTTAGTTGAAATTATACAGTTCATAGATTTTCACTTTAGATTCTTTCATCTGAAAATATATACTTAAGTTTCTCCATGTCTTTGCCTTTTTTTTTTTTTTTTTTAAGTTGGAGTCTCACTCAATCACCTAGGCTGGAGGGCAGTGGCACACTCACGGCCACCCCAGCGTTGACCTACTGGGCTCCGGTGACCCTTTCATTTCAGCTTTCCAAGTAGCCAGAACTACAGGTGTGTGCTACCGTGCCTGGCTGATTTTTTATTTATTGTAGAGACACGGTCTTGCCAAGTTGCCCAGTCTGGTCTCGAACCCGTGGGCTCAGGCAATCCACTTGCCTTGGCTTCCCAAAGTGCTGGGATTACAGGCTGAGTCACCGAGCCCAGCTAAGTTTCTTCCGTATCTTTTCATGGCTTGATGGCTCATTTCTTTTTAGCACTGAATAATATTCCATTGTCTGGATGTACCACAGTTCATTTATCCACTAACCTCCTAAAGGACTCTTAGTTGCTTTCAACATCAGTGCGGAAGTTTTGGGATAAGTATATATTTCCAGCTCATTTGGCTTAATACCAAGGTGTGTGGTTGCTGGATCATATGGTAGGAGTATGTTTAGTTTTAAAGAAATGACCAGCTGGGCTCGGTGGCTCAGCCTGTAATCCTGCGCCTTTGGGAGGCTGAGGTGAGTTGATTGCCTGAGCCCACGGGTTCGAGACCCGCCTGGGCAGGAAGACCTCATCTCTACAATAAATCAAAAAATCAGCCGGGCATAGTAGCGCATGCCTGTAATTCTGGCTACTTGGAAGGTTGAGGCAGAAGGATCACCGGAGCCCAGCAGGTCGAGGCTGCAGTGGCCTGGAGCGTGCCACTGCACTCCAGTCTGAGTGACAGAGTGAGACTCCAACTTAAAAAAAAAAAAAGAAAGAAAAGAAATGACCAAACTGTCTTCCAAAGTATCTGTACCATTCTGCATTTTACTAGCAATGAATGAGAGCTCCTATTGCTCCAGCTCCTAGCCAGCGTTTGATGTTGTCAGTGTTTTGAATTTTCGTGATTCTAATGGATATATGGAACTATTAAGTAGTTTTCGTTTAAAATAAAAAGTAACATAAAACAGAACAAGCCATTTCAGCAAGGACTTGAAATAATTTTACTAGAATTCCTTCTTAGTGCTTTTGTGTGTTTTCACCAAGAAAACCAAAAGTATTTATTATGAAAAGAAACTCCATTTCTGGACGACCCTTCCACCCTGAACACACTCGATCTCATCTGAGTTGGACCTGCTGAGTATGTAGATGAAAACACCATTTCTTGTTACTCAGAAAGGAAATCTCTAACAGACTATGAAATTCTTTTTCTTTAACCTTTCTTATTTAACATTTTTATCAAGAATATGGAAAAATAAGGAAAAAATGATAAGATTCATAATTGTCTCAGCACATGCTATTACTTTTTCTCTATCTTTAGGCTATATCCATCACATTTGCTTCTTCACTCTGATGAACCCACTCTTGTCAAGATCACCAGCAATTCCTTGCTTTATCTTCTTTTTACTTCACTCTGGCAGGTTCCCTATGACAAACTTGTTTGCAACTCTCTTTATCACATTGAACACATCTTCTCTTTCTGTATTTCTTTCTACGCTACCCCTATCAAACTCTAAGCATTGGAGTCGAGAGGATTTCAGCACAGAATCTCTCCTCTTTGCTAAATACACTTTTTCCTAAGTAATCTCATTCAATCCTATGGATTTAAAAATCTTCTATCTGCTGATGAATTTGAAATTTATAGCTCCAGTTCTGAACCCTTTCTGAACTCTAGACTCATAAATCTGACTCTAAAATTTAAAAGACACAGAACAGAACAATTCGTTCATAAATCTTTCTTTCACACACCTCCATCCACACCCTAGATGTAATATTCTGAAGTTTCATGCTTCCTGGAGAATCATACATTTTTTCTGTCTACAAATTGAGGACAAAAATTTGAAAGTCAACCTTCATTTCTCTTTCTCCCTCACCACTCTTAATGGCCAAGTAGATATAAGTTGTTACATCTCCATCTGCAAAACATGCCACATCCTCTGCTCATCATCGCCTTCCTTCCAAGCAGTCATTGTTTCTCACCCAAACTTCTACTCCTGCTCACCTCTATCCTTCCTCTCATGCTTCTATACAGGGCATGTTACACAGCGGCTGAAGTCACGTGGCATAATGTGAGAAATAGACTCTCCCTTTCTCAGTTTTGCTGAGGCATAAACATCAGATCCCAAAGGAAGTGTTAAGCAAATCCTCACATGCAGTTTTTTCCAAAGAAATCCCCAACAACTTGTTACAAGGAACTTGAATCTCCCTCATTCCTTCTGATCAAGAGTTTCAGAGAAAGAGAATTTGGGAAGAGGAGCTAGGTAAAGAGGTGTCTTTTTCTCCTGTCCAGCAGAGTTTCTAGGAGGACAAGAAACTTTCAGAAAAAAAGAACCTGGATATGTGCTTTCAGATGCCCAGAAGTCTAGCAAGAATGCCCAAAGGTAACAGGAATAAAAATGCAAATACCTAGGCCAAAGGAAATACAGGAAACGCAACAGCGTCTCATGAGAGAAAGTTTCTGTTAAGTCATGTTTACGGCCTAGATAATGCCAAGCCACCCTGCCAAGTCTCAGATTCCAGTCTGAAGGATCAGTGGTGAGTCAGGAGAGAGGTCAATTTTGCCCCTTTTCCGGTGCAAGCAAGCTTCCCTTACAGTGTCAGACTGAGAGAGAGAAAGGGCGGAGGGAGAAGAGAAATGAACACTCAGTCAAGTTCAGGATTTGGAATATTACACGGGGCTGGACAATTTACCGAACTGAAAGTCTGTTTGTGATTTAGAGTAATTATACAACAGTCTATTATAACGCTTGAGCAGAAGTTTTCATCTAGGAGCAAGGCAAGATTGTTATCATTTGATAAGTTTTAAAGAGATGGTGGGAATAAAGTAAGAGGCATTAGATTTTATTACTAGTCATGCTTGTTTAGAAGTCCAATTACATGATCTATTGGAAATGTAAATCAGATCTTGTATCTCCTCTGTAATTCCCTCCAATGCTTTTCATTGTATTAGAATAAGATTCAAATTTCTTCCATGGTATTTTGAATAAAATAAAAGGAAACCCCCAATACATCTCACAGCCTTCAAGTTTTTATGGGATCTGGCACTCTCTCAGCTCATCTCAGACAACTTTCCCCTTGCTGACTATTCCACTAACACCAGCCTTCTTTCTGTTCCTTGTACATGTCCAACTTATTCTTCCTCAGAGATTTTGCTCTTGCTCTCCTTTGACCCTGGAATCTTCTTCCTTTAGACATTTGCAAATCTGACCCCTCATTTCTTTTTGGTCTACTAAAATATCCCTTTTTCAGTGAGCTCTTTTTAGATTATATGATACAATCATCACTCTCCCATGATACCATTAGCACCATGACCCCTTGTTAGTTGTTTTCATACCACTTAGCACTGCATAGAATTTTTTTTTATCCATTGGTTGATTGTATGTTTCTGTTCTACTAAACAGTCACAGCCCTTGCTTTGTTCATCACTGTGGTTCCTAGAAGAATGCCTGGTAGACTCAATTTTTTTTCAAAAAGAGAAAAAATAAATGACTTGATACAAAGAACTGAATAATTTGTTCAGTTTAAATTTTTGCAGAATTGATTTCTTTCATACAAATTTTAGTAAAACTATCTGTTGGCTAAATTGAGTCTCTCCCCAAAAAACTATTGTGAGTTGAAGCCCTAACCCTTAGTAACTCAGAATGTGACTGTATTTGAAATCCTTTAAAGAGATAACTAAATTAAAAAGAGGACATTAGGGTTTGCCTTGATCTAAGCTGAATCTTGTTTTTTATAAAAAGAGGAGATTCAAGTACATCAGAGGAGAGATAACAGATCATACAAAATGGCAGCAAAAAAGATAGCCACCTGCAAGCCAAGGAAAGAGACTTGAAACAGACACTTCCCTCATGGCCCTCAGAGGAAACATCCCTGTTAGTACCTTGATCTTGGATGCTCAGGCTCCAGAACTGTGAGAAAATACATCTCTGTTGTTTAAGCCACTCTGCCTATGATGTTTTGTTATGGCAGCCTACGCAGATGAATCTCCTTCCTGCCTCACACTTCTATAGTTCCACAAAGGGAAATTAAAAGGAATTAAGAATCAATAACATCATCATCACCATTATCATGACCAGTACGGGATATGTGAGGACTCTATAGGTTGGAAGAATAAGCTTTTTTGACTTCAAATAACTAACAGTTGGCCTTTTAAGAAGAAATACTTTTATTGTGAGAAATAGACATAACATGAAATTTACCATTTTAAGTGGCTAGAAGTGTATATAGTTCAGCTGCATTAAGTACGTTCACAATGTTGTACAATCATCACTGTGATTCTTCTCTAGAACTCTTTCATGATCTCAAACAGAAACCCTATACCCATTCAATGCAAACTCACCACCCCCTCCCCTCAACCGTTGACGATGAACAATCTACTATGTCTCCATGAATTTCTCATGTAAGAGGAATCATGCAATATTTGTCTTTTGTTCTCTGGCGTATTTAACTTGGCATAATGTTATCAAGGTTCATCCATGTTGTAGAATGTTTCAGAATTCGATTCCTTTTTAAGGTTGAATAAATAGTATTCCACTGTGTGTATAGATTACCTTCCACATTCATTCAATCTGTTCATTGCCAACAGACATTTGAGTTGCTTCCACCTTTAGCTATTGCAAATAATGCTGCTATAAACATGAGTATACCAATATCTGTTTGAGTCTCTGTTTCAGTTCTTTTGGCTGTATATCTAAGAGTGCAATTTCTAGATCATATGGTCATTCTATGTTTATTTTTATGTATTTGTTTGTTTATTTATTTTGAGGAGCCTCCATACAGTGGCACAGCAACAAACTGACTTTTAACTACATACAAGTAATTGCAAATAAGTGTGGTCCCCTTCGTCTGTATCAGGTCTTTAGCTCAGGTGCCTTACATTACCTTCAATTATCATATGAGACAGATACTTGGCTTCCAGATGAGTTACAGAGGTAGGTCCAAATTGAGAAGTAAGTCTGGACTTGAGTTAAGATCTGCTTGACTCCATAATATCGACTACACTCTGCTACTACTGAGGCCAGCGAGAAAAAGATTTCCAGAGATGAAAAATGTGGCCAAGATGTCTCTTGGTGACATAACTTGTAGTTTCATCATATAAGCAGATGGCATGATAATAGAGCATATTATAATCTCTGGGATCCAAGGACACCCTTGAAATCATGAAAGTTTAAGCCCAGGGAACTAGAATCCATGTAGCTCATGGTTTTCCTTGTAGGAAAGAAAATGATGAATTATTCTTTACATAAGAGATCACTCTATGTAATGTTGTTAGCAACTGATCAAAATTGTATGTATGAGCCGGGCTCGGTGGCTCAGCCTGTAATCCCGCACCTTGGGAGGCTGAGGTGAGTGAATTGCCTGAGCCCGCGGGTTCGAGACCAGCCTGGGCAACTTGGCGAGACCTCATCTCTACAATAAATCAAAAATTAGCCAGGCGTAATAGCGCGCACCTGTAGTTCCAGCTACTTGAAGGCTGAGGCGGGAGGATCGCCGGAGCCCAGCAGGTCGAGGCTATGGTGGCCGGGAGTGGCCACTGCACTCCAGTCTGGGCGACAGAGTGAGACTCCAACTCAAAAAAAAAAAAATTGTATGTATGTAGGGATGTCCAACCTTTTGGCTTCCCTGGGAAGCACTGAGTAAAGAGGAATTGTCTTGGACTGCATATAAATTATATCATATCATGTATATACATAATAATATTTCTTTTATTGTTTATATTTTTATTATAAAGTTTAGGAAAATGAGACCAATATAAAACCAGTAGGAAATTTGACCTTTGTTTTGTAAAACTATCAATGTCTGGTTTGATGGAAGGGGATACAATTCTTTTTTTTTTTTTTTTTTTTTTTGAGTTGGAGTCTCACTCGGTCGCCCAGACTAGAGTGCAGTGGCCACTCCCGGCCACCGCAGCCTCGACCCGCTGGGCTCCGGCGATCCTTCCGCCTCAGCCTTCCGAGGAGCCGGAATTACAGGCGTGTGCTCCCACGCCCGGCTGATTTTTTGTCGAGATGAGGTCTCGCTGCCCAGGTGGGTCTCGAACCCTCGGGCTCAGGCGATCCACTCACCTCAGCCTCCCAAAGGCGCGGGATGCCAGGCTGATCTACCGAGCCTGGCGGGGGTACAATTCTTAACGAGCTCTCAAGGTGCTCATCAGAAACGGTTGTTCAAATTTTGCTCTTCCTGTGCTTCGTAATTGAAAACAGCTCCTTACAAATGTGTGCCCTGCCAAAAAATGACGACATGAAAGAGGCGTGATTGTGAACTTCAAAGATCGAGCTACGCGTGGTATCCTGAAGAAAATAAATGTTAAAATAAGTGTTAAAGAAACACATGACAATAAAAGGTTTTGTGAGGCCATACTATTAGCTATCCTGGGCCACATGCAGCCTGCAGGCCATGGGTTGGACATGCCTAATTTACAGGGTACACATACACACATACACACACACACACGCACGCACGCGCGCACACACACACACACACACACACACACACTCTGTGAAAGGATTAAATAAAGCCAATTAACATATCCACCACCTCACTAATCTTTGTTTTTGTGATGAGTACATTTAAAATCTACTCTTTTAGCAATGTGAAATAGACAATGCACCAGGGCCACCATGCCACGCAACAGATCACTAAAACTTACACCTCCCTTCTAATGAAAATCTGTACCATTTCGTCAGTATCTCCCCTTTTCCCACCATCTCATGCCTTTTCTTTTCTTTTTTCTTCTCTTTTCTTTTCTTTGAGATGGAGTCTCACTCCATCACCCAGTCTCACTCAATCGCCCAGGCTGGAATGCCATGGCATACTCACGGCCACCCAGGCATTGACCTGCTGGGCTCCAGCAATCCTTTCGCCCCAGCTTTCCAAATAGCTGGAACTACAGGCACGGGCTACCATGCCTGGCTAATTTTTGACGTATTGTAGAGACGAGGTCTTGCCAAGTTGCCTGGGTTATTCTCGAACCTGCAGACTCAGGCAATCCACTCGCCTTGGCCTCCCAAAGTGCTGAGATTACAGGCTGAGCCACTGAGCCCAGCCTCTCATGCCCTTTCTAATTGAAAGTCACCTCTGAACTTCCTTCTGAATTGGATGGGCAGTGTATGAGAAAAGACACACAAGTAACATTTTTCTTAGAATAGAAGATAAGCCAGTAGATCTACACATGTCATGGACAGGTAGTAAAAAGAAAAAAGAAAAGAAAAAAAAAATATGGGAAAACAAGCAGCCTTACCAGGTAGCCACTTAAGTGATTACTTATTCCTTCAAATGCATCCAAAATAAACCCTCCAACATGGATAATCAAGACAAATAGAGATCTCCTATTAACATGAGCACGGCATTCTTCCACATTCTAAACAAGGACTCTTGTACCAAATTATTTCAAGACTCAGACAATATTCAAATAATGAGTACCCCCAAAAGGAAATCCAAGTTTATATGACTCACTGTTTTGAGCAAATATTAATACTGGCTTGCCAACATTTCTCTTTGTATCACTTTTCCAGATCACCAGAAAGTTATATAATACTTCAAAGTAGCCAATAAAGGCAGAATAAATCACCTAAACTGTTCAGATGGCTACTTTCATTACCAGCAGCTTCAGTCCACTTACTTACTTTCTATATTTCTAAGAAACAGAAGAAAACAAAAAAATTTTTAAAAGTTTTTGTAACAGGCTAGTTCTACTCTGAGAAATACTGAGCTAAGAAAGGATTTATACATCTCTTGATATCAACCTACTTAAAATCAGCTCAGGCTGAGCATGATCAGAAGCTCAAAGAAAACAAGTTTTGCAAATATCAAGAGAGCTCCTTCTTTGGAAGCGTGTATATAGGCTGGCTTATTGCACCAACATACATGATATGTAGCCAGGTCTTCAGCAATGACAAATGTAAAGAATGTGAATTGCTAAATTCACTTTTTTTCTTTTTTCTGAGAATTACAAAATAATGACAATATTATTCAGCAAATTAATGCCCACAGGAAAAACGGTGGCCCGACAGACCTAAATTAGGTAAGTTGTAAACAAAGTCCTCCCCTTCTTCTTAATCCTATCTAGGTGTAAGGTTTTTGGAAATGTTGCTATTTAGGTCATTGATGAGTCTGGGAAATATATTGTAATAGTTTATAGTTCAGGGACATTGAGTGACACAGTAACCATACATCCTTGGGATTTTTGTCTTCTTTACTATTGGCCCAGTATTGTTCAGAGATTTCAGTGGGTCACAAATGTTTTTGTCACATGCTACGATTATAAAACTCTGCACTGAATGTGGCATCAGTAAGCCTAGGTGACTGCACATATTGGCAGAAGAGAGGGTTTATAGGGGAGGGTGAAGAGACTGGATAAGAAACAGTGAATGTCAGGAGAGCATCAAAGAATAGGACTCAGTGGTTGAAACATGCAAGTGGATTATCAATCCTTGAAAAACCTCAAGTAAAATGAATTTGCAAACATACACAAGAGCCAAAGTGATGGGAAAACAAATATATGTGTATGCAAATGCGTGTGGCCATACTAATCAGGTAGCAATATTTTATCATATGTTACTGTGTGTGCAGACACGTGTGTGCATCTGTGTGGCACAAATCTGGGTGGAGCCACTCAACGCAGGTATCTGGAAGTCATAATGTCTAAGATGAAGTTAAAAGTTAGCTGGGCTCGGTGGCTCAGCCTGTAATCCCGCGCCTTTGGGAGACTGAGGCTAGTGGATTGCCTGAGCCCGCGGGTTCGAGACCCGCCTGGGCAGCGAGACCTCATCTCTACAATAAATAAAAAATCAGCCGGGCATGGTAGCGCATGCCTGTAATTCCGGCTACTTGGAAGGCTGAGGTGGAAGGATCGCCGGAGACCGGCAGGTCGAGGCTGCGGTGGCCGGGAGCGGCCACTGCACTCCAGTCTGGGCGACAGAGTGAGATGCCAACTCAAAAAAAAAAAAAGTTAAAGGAGCAGGAAAGAAGCAGAGGAAAAAAAATGAAAGACTAGCTAGGTCATAGACTTTACTTAGTCAGTTATGGACCTCCTCGACTTAGTTTTCTTTCCCTGGACTATTGATTTAGCTTTGATTCCGAACTCTCTCCCGGTTGCCACTTGTAACGGGAACGGGAAAAAAATGTCCATTGATTTTTCTCATGGCCAGTCCCTTCCTGAGGCCCTTACAGCTAATCAGTTACTATGTCCTCCTACTTATCTTATCTGGGCTCTCTAATTTCCTCCATTAAGAGATGTCTGCCTGGGGAGCTGTTGAAATCTTTCAGTCTGGGTACATAAGGAGATTAAACTGAGTCACTGAGTTCCCTTGATCTTCTCTGCTTCTCCATGTTGAAGGCGTGTCTCTGTTTGTTGTGCAAGAGAAGGCGACTCAGGCAAAGCAAGACTGGACCCTAGAAGATGCAAAGGACTTAGAGATTTCTGTTGTGTATACAGTAGGTGACAAGAAAATTCTTCATGGGAAACTATAAAGTGTTCTTAAACTATAGTTCATTATACCCAGCTTTGGAAAGCCAGAGCTCTCTGACGATGTCTGAGGGTGTAGCCAGATTCCTGCCCTTTTAAAAAGCAGTGATTAGTTGAAGTGTTTCTGACAGCTAAATAAATATTTTCTAAATAAAAACATACTACATGCTTTAAATGGTATATCGGAATCATTTTTAGAAATAGGGATTGCTACCCTGGAATTCCCTAGCTGCCAAGTTCTGTTCTCAGAAGAAACTGCTGTTTTACTCAGTGAAAGCTCCACTCTGCCCAATTAAATGGCATCTGGATTAAACCATACATGGTCTAGAACTGCAAGAAGCAGTGAATATCTGAACAAGAAGTATAGGCTTTAGGAAAGGAGATCTTCAAGCTTTTTGAAAATGTGGGTATCCCAGATTAGAGTCTGAATAATGAGTAATAGTTGGGGAGAAATAGAGTGTACACAATAGAGTCCCAGACAGATAAAGACATCTTTTTCATTCAATAAGCAATCATAATAATGATAAGCGACATGAAAACAAAAAAAGTCAATGTAGCAACATTGAATTGAATGTTTTTTCACAAGACTCAAAAGAAAAAGAGAATTACAACAACAACAAAAATAAGTAAGAGGGCGATACACTCAAGGACAACTAGAAAAAATTGCAAAACTGTAAACAAGTATTGTCAGGATACTTAAGGACCAGAATGACTTGAGAGTGTGAATGTATACACGTGTGTGTGTGTGTATATAATGTGTTTATGAGTATATTAAAATTATACAGTCAAGGAGCAAAACCTTTAGATAGCATAAAAGTGACTCATTCCCTACTCCCATTTCACAGAAGAAATCGCTTGCAATTTCTTGTGTATTTTTCCACAAGCACAATGTACATCAGTGGTTTTCAAAAGGTGGCACTTTTGCCCACAGGAGACATCGGAGCCTCGATTCAAGTTAGAAAATAGAAATAAAATAATTATTTGCATAAATGACTTCCAGGATACCTAGAACAAGATGAGATGTGACCTACAAAGCATGATCCATCCCACAACCGTCAGAAACTTTAAGAATCATGAAGGACAGGAGCCATAGTCATATCTATCTTGACTTCAGAGAGCAAGATTGGATGACTTTGCACAATTGGATGATGGCATGGTAGAATCAGAATGTCACTCCTTTGAAAAATTCCAGAACACACAATCAAATCGTTTGTAGACCAAATATGCATGAGCACCACTAGAAGTTAATGTGAGTCCAACAGAATAAATCCTTAGAAGGAACTTCATTTTATATTTTCATGAAATAAGAAATGTAGACCACGTAGGATGTGAAATCTACGTAGAAAAATTTTATTCAACAAAGTAGTCCACGGTTTTCCACGTTACAACTATAAACAGGATGAAGACAGTTACACAGGTTAATGTTATTAGGTAATGTATCTCTGAATGACTCATAATATCTAAAGAGTGTCCATTTAAAACATCCAAGTAAAAGAGACTACGTTTAATAAATATTGCAAATCTTATCCTGTGGGACATTTTAATCTTTTTTTTTCACATAAATCAGAAAATTAACATTTAGTTAAGTCACATTTATTGAATTTTAAATGAAGTAAATTGTGAAATATCTAATTAATAATAAGAATTTCTGCAAGTGTTTAGCACTTAACGATGTGCTTTGAACTCTGCATTAATATGCTTAATAATTTTAAAACTCTATTACTATAATAATTAAGGAGGAAACTAAGAGACAGAGAGGTTAAGTAACTTGCCCAAGGTCACACAGCTAGTAAGTTTTGATCTGGGATATGAGCCCAGGTAGTCTGGCACCACAGTCTGGGTCATTAACCATGATGTTTTACTGCCTCTAGCATATAATGAAGTCATAAATAATAAATAATGAAGTCAACGTTCAAAATTATTTCAACAGGCCATAATATTAAGAAAAAGCTTATTAGGGACGAATGTAAAGTCTCACACCAGACTCCAAAACTTCAGTATTTCAAACACAGTTTGGATGTTAGCACCTCATAAGACTGACCTAGCAATATTCAATGCATGACGTCAGTTTCTGCTATCTCCAGCTTTGCTCAGCTGGTGCCCAGGAACGAGCCAGTGCTGAAGAATTAGAGCTCACATTAGCAACTCCGTGCACACCCGGGAGTAGGACTTGGCAGTAAGATGCTGTCCTGTACTCGGGTTCAGGTGGTTTCTGGCCACCTGAGCGACCACCTTTGCCTAACCTTCACAATACGACTGGGCAGGTTGCGAAGAGTCTGAGTGCCCAGCGAGATCGAGAACTTGAATTCCTGAAACCATTTCAGTAGTGACCAATGAACCACCAAGTATTGATAATATGTATCAGCTGTAGTTCCAACTACTTGGAAGGCTGCAGGGAAAGGATCACTGGAACCCAGGAGACGGACGCTGGGGTGGCTGTGAGTGTGCCACTGCTCTCCTGCCTGGGTGACAGAGTGAGACTCCGACTCAAAAAAATGTATCAGAAATGACTTCTGCATGATTTCTCCCAAAGCCTTCAGTGGTGTGTTATATGGAAGGGAAAGTAAGTTTGGAATAGGAGGATCTGGGAATGGGAGAACATTGATGAATTATTTTCTGCAGGAGTGACCGGCGGTCAAAAATCATAAAGGGTATCATGCAGGACTTACAATGTCAAGAGCAAACATCAGACTGTGGGACACAGCAATAAAAGGCTGTAAACTGGGAAGGAAACTGTTCCCACATGCCATGTCTGATACATGGTAGGCGTTAGAGGGTCATATTAAAAAAGGTTTTGAGGCTGTATCCCAGCCCTGGGATTGGAAGTGCTGCAGTTAATAAATGGTTGTTCACACTTGTTCATATTCCCTCTCAAACTGACAGCACTTCTTGTATTTAGTTTTGTAATATAGAGGACCATAGTAAGAGTGAGGCAAGCTTTCAGGACAGAGTGCCCTCCCGGCAGAAAAGGAGAGGGGAGTGAGGAGGGAGACTTAGGAATACTCCTAATTACACCAACTGAATACGGATGGTGGGTATTTGGAGGTAACTTATATCCGAAGAATCCCATTGGCACACACAGGCTCAATCTGGAACACAAACTATACAGTAAAGGAATTTAAGATGCTTAGTTGTGCAACAGCCTGTCAGATAATAAAATGATAGTGTAATTGTCAGAAGCATATGAAACTACACTTTTCATACCTTCCTTAAATGGTTCCACTTTTTACTATATTTTAAATATATTTTCTTGTCAGAAACATAAGAAACTACAAGTCTAGACCAGGCTCGGTGACTCAGCCTGTCATCCCAGCACTTTGGGAGGCCGAGATGAGTGGATTGCCTGAGCCCACGGGCTCGAGACCCACCCGGACAACTAGGCGAGACCTCGTCTCTACAATGAATCCAAAATTAGCCAGGCATGGTAGCATGCACCTGTAGCTCCGGCTACTTTGAAGGCTGAGGCGGAAGGATTGCCGGAGCCCAGCTGGTCGAGACTGCAGTCGCCAGGAGCATGCCACTGCATTCCAGGCTCACTCCAGAGTGAGACTCCAACTCAGAAAAAAAAAAAAAAGAAACTACAAGTTTAAATGCAAAAGGAAGAAAAACGCTCCTATCAAAATGGAAGCACAGACAATTATTTGAAAGTTAAGTGTTAAACAATACAAACACAAATGTTTAGACTTTCACTACAGTGGTCTTAGAAAAGCTATCAACTGCTTTCTTTTGTATATTTATATTTATCCTATGCTAAAATATTTATTTATAACAACTTTAAAAAAATTTTTTTACCGGTATCATCCTAATAATCCAAATTTTTTTTTTGGGTTGGAGTCTCACTCTGTCGCCCAGACTGGAGTGCAGCGGCCGCTCCCGGCCACCGCAGCCTCGACCTGCTGGGCTCCGACGATCCTTCCGCCTCAGCCTTCCGAGTAGCTGGAACTACAGGCGCGCGCTACCACGCCCGGCTGATTTTTTGATTTATTGTAGAGATGAGGTCTCGCTGCCCAGGTGGGTCTCGAACCCGCGGGCTCAGGCAATCCACTCACCTCAGCCTCCCAAAGGCGTGGGATTACAGACTGAGCCACTGAGCCAGGCTATAATCCAAATTTTAAAAGTCAAAAGAGGCCGGGCTCGTGGCTCAGCCTGTAATCGCGTGCCTTTGGGAGGCTGAGGTGAGTGGATTGCCTGAGCCCCAGGTACGAGACCCACCTGGGCAGCGAGACCTCATCTCTACAATAAATTTTTTTTAAAAAAATTAGGCTGGCGTGGTAGTGCGCGCCTGTAGTTCCATCTACTTGGAAGGCTGAGGCGGAAGGATCGCCGGAGCCCAGTAGGTCGAGGCTGCGGTGGCCGGGAGTGGCCACTGCACTCCAGTCTGGGTGACAGAGTGAGACTCCAACTCAAAAAAAATAAATAAATAAAAATAAATAAAATAAAAGTCAAAAGAGACCTCTTTTTGGCCTCTTAATAGACTATTTGTCCTCATCTGACACGTGGCTGTTAGATCTGTCTTGCCCGGTTATTCATTAGAGCAAGCCCTAATACTAGGCTTATACCATTAAAACTGCTGTTGCCAAGATTTTATTTCTTTGTCGTGGAGAATTCCACTGGTATTTCCCTATTGTAGTTCAGTAGTGAATGAAAATAATTGCAGTAATAAAGGACATCAGAGTCACCAAGAAATATCATACGGTTTTTAATAATCCCATTGACAGCCCAGATTTGATGTCATGGTTTAATGAGTGGTTGCTACTCTCCCCACCCCAAGAAAATGAGTAATGTCTCTTCTGTTAGAAATTACCTTTTTTGCAATTACTATTTACATAAAATGTAAAAGCATTCGTGGATTGTTAAGAAGGGACTTGTTAGCAACAAACTAGAAAGAAGGTGAGATAATTCAAAGGTAAAGAGGAGAGTCTCCTTTGTGGAGAACTTGAGAACACCCAGTTAGCTCCTTTGTTGAAGTGAGTTCTATTTCTCATTAGAGCTTTCCATGAAAAGTAATATTTAAGATTAGACACAGTAGAGTTCCACAAAAGTCCATGACTTTCTATTTGACATTGGGACAAACCAGTGAGTATTATTTACCACTGCCTCCATCGTTAAAATGAAAAGCTGCCTCCTTTTCAAGAAGAGATATATGGTGGAAAATGAGGGCTTAAAGCTTGATGAAGCTTGGTATTTCACAAAATGCTCTTTTTTATAGTTTTAATTGTATTTTTAATTTAAAAAAATTTTTTTTAAATTTTTTATTTTTATTTAAAGATGTGAGCCGGGCTCGGTGGCTCAGCCTGTCATCCTGTGCCTTGGGAGGCTGAGGTGAGTGGATTGCCTGAGCCCGCAGGTTCAAGACCCGCCTGGGCAACTTGGCGAGACCTCCTCTCTACAATAAATCAAAAAAATCAGCCGGGTGTGGTAGCACATGCCTGTAGTTCCAGCTACTTGGAAGGCTGAGGCGGAAGGGTGGCCAGAGCCCAGTAGGTCGAGGCTGCAATGGCCGGGAGTGGCCACTGCACTCCAGTCTGGGCGACAGAGTGAGACTCCCACTCAAAAAAAAAAAAAAAAGATGTGGAGTACAATTCAGGGTTAGGTATATGCATGATCATTATACAGGTAAGGTTTGGGCCTATCCTTGGTCTCCACTTTGCCTGGTTTGAGATTGGGTACTCTTATTGATGTTATGTACAACCCCCACCAGCAGTTTCTCACTACTGCCAACCCCTTTCTTATAGTATTATGATAAATGTTCAGGGTTCTTATGAGTGAGCACATGTAGAGCTCAGATCTTTGTTTCTATGATAGATCACTGAATATTATAGACTCTAAATTCATCCAAGTTGCTGTGAAGTCCATAATTTTGTTTTTTCTTTATGGCTGTATAATATTCCACCTTGTCATTCAACTACTGGGTTACAACTTTGGGAATCTTCGTGAAAATTATTTCCAAAGCATTAGAAAATAAGATTTTTTTTAAAAGAGCCACCATAGGCTAAATATTCCATGTGCCTTTAAAGTAAGCAACTCAGAAAGGTTTAAAACAGAGGTTAAAATTAACAATTAATAAAAGAAGCTTGTAATTATTATTTTTGAGTTGGAGTCTCACTCTGTCGCCTAGACTGGAGTGCAGTGGCTGCTCCCAGCCACCGCAGCCTCAACCTCGACCTGCTGGGCTCCAGTGAACCTTCTGCCTCAGCCTTCCAAGTAGCTGGAACTACAGACACGCGCCACCACGCCCGGCTAATTTTTGGTTTATTGTAGAGATGAGGTCTCGCCAAGTTGCCCAGGTGGGTCTCAAACCCGCGGGCTCAGGCAATACACTCACCTCAGCCTCCCAAAGCGCTGGGATTACAGGCTGAGCTACCGAGCCCGGCCATAATTATCTATTTTAATTCACCTATCCTGTTCCAAAATACAATTAACTCTAGAAATTAAGGTTCAGTTGTCTCCTCTTTGTCTGCATCTGTGCTTTCAGTCACCCACAGTACAGTACAATAAGGTATTTTGAGAGAAAGAGACCACATTCACATAACTTTTTTACAGTATATTGCTATAACTATTCTAGTTTATTATCAGTTGGCATCGTATCTCTTAGTGTGCCTAATTTATAAATAAAATTGTATAAATAGATATACTGAAAGGACAGACTGAGAGTAGGAAGCCATTTTTCTTGTTCTTAAACCTTGATACAATGGTGAGAAAATAGAAGCTATGCTTTTTGGATAAATGGACATTGTAGGTAAAATTAACTTTACCGACTTTGTCTTTTCAGAAACAGACTCCCAGGTGTCAGAGGCAGCTCATATTGGCAATCAAGCTTGCCTAGAGGAAAGGGAGTTACGAGGCCTAAGACATCATGCGTTGGGCAAGGACTGTAAAAGTCACGAAACTTGTCATTACAAAAGCTATGACCACTCAGAGGGAGAGCAGGTGGGGAATCGATCTTCTGGTAAATCGTGCCCTATCTACAGGGAAGCCAAGGATTCCCCGAAGCTCCCCACTGGGAATGCCTAGGAGATAAGGGGAGGTGCACCCTCCTTAGCTCCAAGGAATGTCGTTTGGGAAGGTGCAGGAGAATTAGAATCCTTGTCATGCCCTTCTCTAGGGGCTGCGATCATGTGGGCGGACATTAATGGGTCTCTGTGTCACAGGTTCGCCAAGACATCCACAGGTGGTCGACAAGGAAGTCACAGCAGTCACGGCAGTCACGTGCAACATCTCCGAGAGAAGGACTTAAGCCAGGACTCTGGGCGGCTACGCCACCACATTCACCTAGAGTGTAGGCCCACTAACTGTCTGTGGGGGGTGAACTTTTCTCTTCTCTCCTCTGTGTGTTGCAACTCTTTGCATCTACTGGGATCTCTGGGTTCCCAGCGCGCACCTCCAGCTTGCCAGCCCGGGCAGTGCTGCGAGGCTCACCGGGTTCGTCCAGTACCCTACCATATACAAGAGGGGACCCCCCAAAAATAGAAGTTATTTATAAAATATTTTGTATTTACACTTACATGTTTAGACATCAGTCACCTTCAAAGTACTCTGCGTTGGATGCAATACACTTACCTAGACTCTTTTCCACTGTTCAAAACAGTTTTTATACTCCTCAGTTTTGACACCCTTTAGTGCTTCTGTCATTTTGTTTTTGTTTTTTCCACCTCTCCCTCATCAGCAAAACGTTTGTTTCCTTTGGAGGATTTTTTCATCTGGGGAAACAAAAAAAGTTGCCCTGGGTGAGATCGGGTGAACAGGGAGGTTCATGTTGTTTTTTAGTCAAAACTACTGAACATTCAACACAGCGTGGCCAGGATGTTCTTGTAAATCACCTATCATGAAGTGGGCAAACGCATTTAAAGAACATCCCCAAAACAAACAAACAAAAATCACTGAAGCCAAATGCAGCCTCTCACAACTGGGTTTCCAGAACACTTACCTAGTGGGGGAAGCCTGTACTACAAGGAGCCCTGCCTCCCAAAAATAATTCCAATTCCCCCCTCCCTTATATGCATAGGAAAAACACATAGTACTTTACGTATAGGGCAAGATACCATCTGGAGTTTCAAACATCGACAGGAGATCTTGGAATTCATCCCTCTCAGATAACAGGAGGCTACTTCATTCCTTGTTGTCCCCAGGCTTCTTCAGAAGGTTTAGATGTTTTTGGAATTCAAGGAACTGTTTTCTTTTATTTTTTTTTACTAACCATTTTTAGATTAAAAATTGAGACCAGGCTCGGTGGCTCAGCCTGTAACCCCAGCACTTTGGGAGGCCGAGGCGAGAGGATTGCCTGAGTCCAGGGGTTCAAGACTAGCCTGGGCAACTTGGTGAAACCTTGTCTCTACAATAAATACATAAATAAATAATTAGCTGGACATAGTGGCACACGCCTGTAGTCCCAGCTGCTTGGAAGGCTGAGGCGGAAGGATCGCAGGAGCCCAGCAGGTCAAGGGTGTGGTGACTGGGAGGGTGCCACTGCACTCCAGTCTGGGTGACGGAGTGAGACTCCAACTAAAAAAATAATAATAATTAAAACTTGGGTGAAAATTCTCTCTTTTTTCTAAAATTTCATCTTATTTCTTCATTTGAAACTCTGGCTGTCAGCATTCATACATTTATAACTTTGATATATTTTGTCTGATTTCCAGTTCATAAAAATGTTTTTATTTTAAAATGGATCTTGTTAAAATGTAAGTTCTGCACAGGCTCTTTTTCTTTCTTCTCCATCACTTGCTCAGAGGTTAGTTTAAATTCCTTTTTTATCAGACTAATGCAGACTGAATGCTACTTCTTTGGAAGATCATTACTCTGTTGGAGGTTTGATTTGGTTGTCAGGGTGGATAGGCAGAGGCGGGAGAGGAAATTTCTGTATTACTCCAGATGACAAATTATACTTACAGACCATAAACCAGCTCTTAAGAAATACTGTTTTATTTTTTGCGTCATCTGACTAGAAGCTCTAAATTTCTGTGAATTCTAAAGATAATGGATTACCAAACAGCAAATCACCTTAAGGCAGATGGTCATAAAAACTAAAGTGCTGATCTTGGAATTGTCATCTCAAATAGTGATCATATAGTTATTAAGGTCCCTCTTCTCTATACTTTATTATCATAACAAATTCAGGTTAAGTTTATACCTCATTATCGCACTGAAACCAGTCTTTGTAAGATCATAAATGACTTCCAAGTGACCAAATCCAATGATCATCTCTAGTTTTCTCTTATTTTACTGAATCTTTCAGCCGCATTCTGGGACAACTCTCAGAAATACCACTACTCTGTTTGAAATACTTTTTTTGCTTGGCTTCCATAATATCATGTTCCGTTTTCATTTCAGAGATTACCCTCAGAGTTCTCTTGTATTGTTTCTTCCTTTTCCAGCTGACTCCTAACAATGAAAATGGCTTTCCCTTTTGTCTACATACATCTGGGGAGGTAATCCATCCAATCCCTGGCCTTTAAATGGTGCATAAGTGCCAATGATTCCTAAAGTAATTAGCTCCAGTCTTAACTCAGAATTTCAACTGCCTTCATGATACCTGTACTGATACCTAATAGGTATATGAATTGTATTTTGTATCAATCATACTATTGCCATTTTCCCTTAAACTCTATTGCCTTGCAGTTTTTTAAAGATCTATTAAAAAGAACCACAGCCTGGTATTGGTAAAGGAACAGGTATATGGACCAATGGAACAGGATAGAGATTCCAGAAGCAAAATCTCAATTTCTCAACCAACTCATCTTCTACAAAGCTTCCAACAACAACCACTGGGGAGACGAGAACCTGTTAAGTAATGCTGGGGAAACTGGCTGACCACATGCAGAAGATTGAAACCGGACCCCTATCTTTCACCATACACAAAAATTAACTCTAAATGAATCAAAGACCTCTGTGTAAAACCTCAAACTATAAGAATCTTAGAAAACGCAGAGGACACCCTTACAGAAATCAGACTAGGCAACCAACTCCTGTTCAAAACCCCAGGTGTCTATACCATAAGAGATAAGATAAACAAGTGGGACCTCATAAAAATGACAAGCTTCTGCAAAGTCAAAGAAACCATCAAGAGAGTGAAGAGTCAGCCCACAGAATGAGAAAAAATATTTGCCAACTGTATATCCGACAAAGGCCTAATATCCAGGATCTACAAGGAACTCAAATGTGGCAAAAGGAAACAAAACAAAACAAAACAAACAGCCCCATTAAAAAGTGAGCAAAATACATGAATAGAGCCTTCTCAAAAGAAGATATACGGCCAGCCAACAGACACATGAAAAAATACTCAGCCTCACTAATAAGAGAATTGCAAATCAGAACCACACTGAGATACCACCTAACCCCAGTAAGAACGGCCATCATTAGTAAAACCAACATTATCAGATGCTGGTGAGGATGAGGAGAAAAAGGAACACTTCTACACTGCTGGTGGGAATGCAAACAAGTGCAACCTCTGTGGAAAACAGTGTGGTGATTTCTAAAGGAACTAGATATTGACCTTCTATATGACCCAGCAATCCCCCTACTGGGAATATACCAAGAGGAACTCAAATCTTTCTACAAAAAAGGTACTTGCACACGTATGTTTGTTACAGCACTATTCACAAAAGCAAAAACATGGAACCAACTGTGCTGCTTGTTGAAACTGGACTGGATTTTTTAAAATGTGGTACGTATACACAATGGAATATTATGCAGCCATAAAGAAGGACAAACATATGGACTTCGTAGCAACTTGGATGGATTTAGAGTCTGTAATACTTAGTGATCTATCACAGTAACAAAGAATAGAGTACCACATGTTCTCACTCATAAGCAGATCCTGAACATTTACCATAATATTATAAGAAAGGGATTGGCAGTAACGGGATACTATGGGCTGGGGGAAGCTGGGGGAACACAACATCAATAAGGGTACCTGATCTCAAACCAGGCAAAGAGGGAACCAAAAAGAGGCCCCAACTTTACCTGTACAATGTTCGCTTGTATACCTAATCCTAAATTGTACCCCACATCTTTAAAATAAAATATAAAAGTTTTTTTAAGCCGGGCTCGGTGGCTCAGCCTGCAATCCCGTGCTTTGGGAGGCTGAGGTGAGTGGATTGCCTGAGCCCGCGGGTTCGAGACCCGCCTGGGCAACTTGGCGAGACCTCATCTCTACAATAAATCAAAAAATCAGCCAGGCGTGGTAGCGCGTGCGTGTAATTCCGGCTCCTCGGAAGGCTGAGGCGGAAGGATCGCCGGAGCCCAGCAGGTCGAGGCTGTGTTGGCCAGGAGCGGCCACTGCATTCCAGTCTGGGCGATAGAGTGAGACTCCAACTCAAAAAATAAAATAAAATAAAAGTTTTTTTAAATGAAGGAATCAGCTTATAACCTCAAAACAAACAAACGAATCCACATGCAACTCATCCTCCTCCTTCAAAATGTAGCTCAAAGTCTACACATTTTGTCTCTGTCTTTACTACCACATCCCTAGCTGAAACTTTCACCAGCTTTGAACAGGGAATTCTAAAATAGCCTCTGATATGGTCTCCTTTCTCTCTCTCTTGGGTTTCTCAACTGAATCTGTATTCAATGCAGAGCGACCTTTCAGACAGAAACCAGATTAGATAATTCCTCTATAAAACTCTGCAAATGGTTCCCTCAACAATTAAAATCAATCAAACATGCTGCTTCTCCTTTACCAAGTCCTACAGATCCGTGCCCTATCTCATTTTCTACCAGTATTCCCTTTGCCAAACAAAGCGTTCCACATTGTCTTCTTGCTGTGACTCTAACATATCAAGCTGTTTTCTATTTTAGGAGGATCGTACCCAACTGTTGACCTAATCTTTATGTGGGTGACTTCTGGACATTTAGATCACTGCTAAAGTATCATCTCAGGTAGACTTCCCCTGAACACTCAATTTTTTAGTACCTATACAGTCATTTTCTGAATCAATTACCAAAATATTTCATATTATACTATTTTTTCTCATTTCTGTCATTCTCCATGGAAAGGAGGAATTTTTCTAGTCACTTTGCTGCTATATCTTCGGCAACTAGAATAGGGTCTGGCATTCACTAGTCAGTTAGTATTTTTTGACTGGAATAGGACTAAATTTTAAATAAGAAAACAAGATAGAAGGCAGTGCCCATAGAGTTTTGCTTATAGCTGACTGGCTAATTAGGAGACATTAAAACATAGACAGAAGCGTTTGCATTTACTTAAGTTTATTTGCCTCATGATCTACCTTAAGTAGGCCTTATTTATTACTGGGAAGGTTTCCTTCAACATTACATCAAGTATTTACAACTAAGAAAAAAAGAGCAACTTTATATTATTTGGGGGGTTGAGGAGAGAGGAGAGAGAGAGAACAGAAGAAAGTAAAAGAAAGCCGGGCTCGGTGGCTCAGCCTGTAATCCCAGCACTTTGGGAGGTGAGGTGAGCGGATTGTCTGAGCCCGCGGGTTCAAGACCCACCTGGGCAACTTGGCGAGACCTCATCTTTACAATCAATCAAAAATTAGCCGGGCGTGGTGGCGCGCGCCTGTAGTTCCAGCTACTCGGAAGGCTGAGGCGGAAGGATCGCCGGAGCCCAGCAGGTCGAGGCTGCGGTGGCCGGGAGCGGCCACTGCACTCCGGTCTGGGCGACAGAGTGAGACTCCGACTTAAAAAAAAAAAAAGAAGGAAGAAAGGAAGAGTGGAAGGGAGGAAGGAAAACGAAAGAGGCTGGGAAGGATGAAATGACTCTTTGTCTCTTAGTTTTGTTTTTTAAAATGAGATTATCTCAAGTTTTTACTCTTGGCTTTTCAGCTTATTGTAGCAAAAGATATTACTATCTTACTTCTGAACACATTAATAAGCCAAGGTTCCTCTCAAAAGAACAAAGTCTGAAGTTTGAATAAAGATCAGAAAGCAACACTCGGCGATCTCATAGAAGTGGAAAATAAGTGCCACTGCGCCCCAGCTTGGGTGACAAGAGTGAGACTCCAGCTCAAAGAAAAAGAAGAAGAAGAAGGGGGAAATAGAAGGACAAATACTAGAGGCTGGAGAGGACATGTGGGGGTGGGAGGTGATGAAGAAAGAATAGTTATTGGGTACAAGCCGACAGTTGTGTGGAAAATAGACGTTCTTATGTCTGATGGCATATACAACGCATGGCTAACAATGCATTGTATACTTTAAAGTAGCAGGAAGAGAGGACGCAAGGTGTTCCCAACACGTAGAAATGATGAACACTTAAGATGATGGACGCCCTAAATGCTATGACTTGGCCATTACGCATTCGATGCAGTCAACAAATACTCACGTGTACCCCAAAGCATGTAAAATACGATGCTTTCGTTTTTTTTAAAAAAAGGAAAATTTTGTAAGTTCCTGCTCTTTTGGTCTACTACCCTATCCATTCTTTTGGAGGTGAAATTCTCATTCACAGACTACCCCCCACCCCCTGCTCAGATATTCTAGAGTCATCATATGAAATCAGAGTCAAATGTAGGAATAGGCAGACTAGGTCTCTGTGACCCAGTGGGCACCTCGAAACACTTAAGTGTTGCCTACCCGTAGGTTTCCTCCCACCGCTGTCCCAGAGTCATCGAATAATTTATTTTCTGAAGGCTTTTTAGATGTCTGAGCCCCATATTAAAATGCTAAAACCTCTGTACGGATACCTCTGGGAGTCAGAATGCTTTAAGCCATTATCACAAACACCTAAAGGGAAGTACTTGAAAAATGAGAGCAAGATTAAAACCTGATGGGGTGAGGAATGAAATGCCCAGGAAGGGGAAGGAGAGGCACTGAAAGAGGAGCGAGAGTGCCAAGACAAATCCCACCTCCCTGCCAAATGTCTCCATGGTCCTAAGTGAAGTGCACGACGCTTCTGCTTACACCAAGCATTTCTGAAACCAATACTTTCCATGGGAATACAAAAAAAAATGCGATGTTGCAGTTGATGTATTCATATATATTCACATACACAGTCACTGAAACATAATCAAAATCTTCCCATCTCAATTTGGAAATGGGTTCAGTTTTCTGCAGTTGCTAGTGGTAGCCCAGGCTTTATTTGAGCTTGTTTGTGTTGGTAAACGCCCTGGTGATCCAGCAGAGTCCTCTGTGATCATGTGGGAGGGTCGATTTCCAGAACTCTTCCCGTATTTTCTGATGCAACCAGGCGTAACAATGTTGTGTCCTAGTAAACATGGAAATGGAGTAAGGGAAACATTGATCTATTTCTGAAAATAATAGACTGGATTGAGGTTTGGGTTTGAATCCAGGAACCCGCTTAAAGTCTTCATTTTATTCCAGGTCTTTATGTTCGCATACTAATGAAAAAATTAAGAATAAGAATAGGAACCAGTGGTGCAAAAGTCATTATATATTCAGTGGTACAGATTTTAGAATAGACAGGTGCCAAAACAGGTTGAAAACATATCTGATCTTTGGTCATTCCAACTGCACTTTCTAAGCAGGGAAGGCTGAATTTGATCTCCCACTAAGCAAATGTCTTCCTTTTCATGCCGATCTTTCTGACTGGGTGGCATAAAGGGAAGACCCTTTTCTTGTTACTGCATCACTCTCCAATCACTGACTTTGAGGAAGCCTCAAAGTCACTGATATCTCTAGACATCTATTTCTTCATGTGCAAAATAAGAGAATTATATTGGACAATAGCTAAACTCTTATGAACATGATACCCTAAAAAAATAAGGACTTCTCAGCTTTAGATTCAGGAGAAGTATGAATATTTGTTTGGTACTTTATTCACCAATAATAATTAAATTGTAGATATCAAAAATCATAAACTTAGTCAGCATAGAAAACAAGCAAACAGTAGTGGAATGTCTCAGAGTAATTTAGGGAAAGAATTGTTTAGTTCTATTAAGTGCCTAGTGTATGTCAAAATTTGAGCTAAGTGATTTACAGAAATTACACCATCTGACTCTTATAGCCACAAGAAAGCTTGAGAGGAGAAACTGAGACTCAGAGATTAAGAACTCATCTTTAAGCAGAGGCAGACTTCAGCCACACACAAGATGCCATCAATATCTTTTTTTTGAGTTGGAGTCTCACTCCGTCACCCACGCTGGAGTGCAGTGGCACACTCACGGCCATCCCAGCATTGACCGCTGGGCTCCAGCAATTCTTCTGCCTCAGCCTTCCAAGGAGCCGGAACTACAGGCACACACTACCACACCCGGCTAATGGTTGATTTATTATAGAGACGAGGTCTCGCCAAGTTGCCCGGGCTGGTCTCGAACCTGCTGGCTCAGGCAATCCTCTTGCCTTGGTCTCCCAAAGTGCTGGAGCCACCGAGCCCAGCCTATCAATATCTTTTAATACCACACACTCTTAGTCATTTTGCTATGATGTTAGTGGTATTGAACACATTGAAAGACTGAACAAAACATCAATTTCTCTACTCTTGTTTAATTTTTTTAAAAAATCACCATTGACAAGTAATTTACCAAAACTAAGGGCAGATTTCTGCAGGAGAAAACAGTTTACATCATTTTTTTCAAATATTTTGAAGTATTTATATTTCATTATTAATGACCTTTAGTAATAAAGTGCCACATTAAAAGATTTTGGTAGAGTGGAATTGATAGATTAAAACAGGCTTCTTTCAGGTATCTTGTGCTTACACAGTACAGTTTAGAAAAGTTTTGGGTGGAATAGGAAGTCAACTTTTGAATGTCAGAGTTAAGGATCGATACCCATGAACTTGATTTTCTCAGCCAAACATGTTACTCAGACTAGACCCGTGCTTAAGGTAGACTTTTTGAACTAAAGCCTTTTTAGAAGAGCACTCTGAGGCTTAAGTCAATATATGCTGAATAAATGCCTCGGTGTTTTCAGTATTTTACTAAACATGGGAGATTAAGAAAACCAGGCACCATAAATCTCCTCCTCCCTGGCCTACATATGGTCGAAGAATAGAATTAAGAATTTGAAACATCTTAATCCTTTCAACTGGAGAAGGATGAGCTCATGTCACCTACATCTTTCTTTAATCAGACTCTAAAGTTGTGCACTTTCACTTACCGAAATGAAGCACATTTTAAGTTTCATTTAAGCAGACCTATATGCCTTGCAAGTTAAAACTTTCTCCTGTAATAATATCTGCAAGGTAGCAAAAGAAAATTTCTCTTTGCCAAGTGCTCTCTCATTGTTGGCCCTTTTTAAAAGCTAGTATGGAAAAGGAAACTAAGTACAGGAGCTTTGAATTTTGTTGTGAACAAAGTTGGATTCATCTGTTACTCAGTATTATATTGTTTGTTAAGATGATATTGGTCAATTTCTTAATTTCTGCAACCTGTTGGTATTCCTGTTTGGTGAAGTGCACTCAGTGGAGCTTGACAGCAGCCAGTATGATGTGAAAAGCAAAGAAATGACTACAATCTTTAAGAGAGTCTCTTTTGAACAGGCTTGGAGGCTCAGTCTGTCATCCCAGCACTTTGGGAGACTGAGGGGAGTAGATTGCCTGAGCCAGCGGGTTCGAGACCAGTCCGGGAAAATTGGCGAGACCTCGTCTCTACAATAAATCAAAAATTTGCCAGGAGTGGTAACATTTGCCTATAGTTCTGGCTACTTGGGAGGCTGAGGCGGAAGGATTGCCTGAGTCCAGCAGGACACCACTGGGGTGGCTGCGAGCGTGCCACGGCACTCCAGCCTGGGCAATGGAGTGAGACTCCAACTCAGAAAAAAGGGAAAGTCTCTTTGGATGGCAGCATCATTACTGTTTGGACAACTAAATCCCTGTAGCTGTAACTTAAGCAGACAAAATTTTCTCTGCTGGGAATAAGGTTCACTGTGGTCTTCTATGGAAACAGGTGTCTCATTTCTATGTGCATGCCTGCCTGAAGCTGAGAAGGCATGAGGGGGAAAGGAATGGTTCCTTATGCACCCGTCCGGTGTCGCCGACTGTCAAATTGCACCTTGCAAGCCGCCTTCTCACTTTTCAGTTACTCCACACAAAAGTCACTGCGCCCACTTCAGCATGAGTTCTCTCCTTCACACTTTCTGTGTTAAAAACTGTCTTCATTCCCAGCCACAGAAAAATAGGGTGTGTGTTCTGTACTCACTATTTTCTTAGCATATTGCAAAAAACCTACGTTAAAAATTACTGATAATTGCCAAACACCATCGACTTTGTTTTGACAAGTCAAGGGTGAAACGTAGAACATTTTTTCCTCTAGTGGAGTCAGAAACAACCTGTAATTGAAGGAAAATGGTCCAGGGGTGAACTATCCTGAGGAGAAAGCAAACAGAACTGATAACTATGTAGGCTTCAGGTTCAGATTAATGGCTTGTTCTCATTACAGGTATTTATCAAGTTATGGCTACCTAACTAAACTTCCTTACACTTATCCTTCAATCCTTTTCATGAAGAGACTGATGCCAAACCTCTCTGGTCTGAACTATTTCTTCTAACCCTCAAATATAGCCCTAGAGAGGCTGACTTTGGAGGCGACAAAAATAGCACTGCAGTCCACCACAAAATAGAATGTTTCTGCCACCAGTCTGGTCTTTTTCTGACCAATCTGATTTGTTCAATGAGTATTTCAACTGGGATCTAAAAGACGGAGGAAGAGACGTGAGATGCTTTTTCCTAATTCCAGAAAATAAATTCCTTTTCCACGCTTGTGAAAAACAGCTGAAGAAACAGTGAACTGGTCTGGACAAATGCAATTGTCTTATGTAAACTTATTTTGATTTTTCAACTGTCGCGCATCTGTTACAATGCCTTGCCTTAGAAATTCCCCGAAGATCTTTTTGAGGACAGGACT
The DNA here is from genome assembly GCA_027257055.1 of Cephalopachus bancanus. NCBI lineage: Eukaryota > Metazoa > Chordata > Mammalia > Primates > Tarsiidae > Cephalopachus > Cephalopachus bancanus. The sequence continues at coordinate 5,625,464 of JAPVLO010000065.1, forward strand.
GTACAGACTCAAATGAATACATAGATAAAAGAGAGAAAAGGACAGGGGGAAAAGTCAATGGCTATGTTTCTTTATTTGCGATAGATTACAAAATCACTTCTCAGCTCCGTGCCAGGACAACGCTTGGGGCAAAGGAAGGTTTGTTAGGACAGGACTCTTCTGACTACAGGCATTCTTTTGTACAGTAGAGAAAACTCCTTTCGTTTTAACGACTTTGACAAGAGGTGGGAGAAAGACACTCATCATTTCTCACAAAGGTTTCATTGACAAAAGTTTATAGTTTTTGTTCGAAAGCACTTCCTACCAAAAAGCAAGACTTTGAAGTTTATCCTTTGTTCAGTCATGCTTGTTATGGTTTCTTTAAGGAGAAGAAGACAATAACAACCAAAAAAATACCCTACTATCATCTCTGTACATAAAAAAAAAATTAAAAATACTTTTGCTTAAAAGACCACAAGGCAAACATCAATTCTTCCTTAAAGTTTTTTTTTTAAATCACACCTTCGATGCTAGAACATAAAGTTAAGTAGTTCATATATTTCTCCACTATATATAGTTTATTCCATTGTGTTTGAATGCATATGGGGGAGCATGTCTGAGTGCTATTCAGTGTGGAAAATTAGGACACAGTTGTGTAGCTGCTTTTATTTCATTTTCTAGATCTGTCTTTTTGTATTCTTTCAAGCTCACACAATTTCAAGGGAAGGTTTAATTTCACTCCTGCTGTGATTTTTCACGTATATATATATTTTTCCATGATTCTGAACATCGCAACAGCTTTCCAACTCAAATCGAAGTTAAGCTTAATGAAGGGAGCAGTGTCACTTTAAATTACTGATTTCTGGAAAAGTTTTTTTCTCCCTTTCTTTTTTTCCTGTTACATGTTGCTGGAAAGTATTTGCCACGTGTCTAGCTCTGGTTACTTTTTTAGATGTTTTGCTTGCTTTTGTTGTGAAGTCATGGTGGTCTAACAATTGTTTGAGTTGTTCCATCCACCTGGCCCCCAGCTGTCCAGGGGTTCTATAAAACCATGTTGAAAGCTCACAGTGCAGAATACAAATACCAGTCAAGAAATCAAAAGTGTCAGGAAAAGTGTCCCATGGAAGAAATGCAAATAATACACATGTCCTTTTGTGGCTGAAGGTGGAAGATTGTGCCGTTAGTAGACACTTCATGAGCAATTTTACTTCAGACCACAGACATTACAAAATCACTACAGAGGATTTCCTGTAGCTTGACACTCTGCTCTTTCAGCCAAGTATACCGAATGTATTTTGCTTCTTACTAACTTTTCTTTCATATGGAACTTTATATTGTCAACTATCTCCTTTTATTGTTATCCACCAGCAGTGGTTTCTTGGCATAGACTGATGGTGAAACACTGCCAAAAAACATTTTTTGGCACAGGGTAATAATTAAAACTGATATACCAACCTAGTGAAGAGAGATTAGAATATTTCCCAGCACCACTTTCTTGATTATTTCAGGGTCAGGCAACAGACCTCAATGTGATATTTCTTTAGAGTGGATGCAATATATTCAAAAGTATTCCTTTGGAATAGTACCCTAGCATTGTCATTATCCTGGGTGTTACAGTATTCACATTTAAAATAATTTCTTGTTAAATGGATTATTTTTCACCTTATACTTTTTCTTGTTTCTTTTATTTGTAGCTATTTAAAAAATTTAAAATGCAGATGGATAGGAACATTGGTGTTATTTTTTAAGTAGGTTGCAATAAGAATGCAAGATGAGACAGGAACTGAACACATTTAAAATTTTAGTGCGTTGTCGTATGTTAAATAATACTAAATGTTGCTGAAAATTACCTAAGAATTCAAATACCAAATGGAGTGCCTGGGGAATTGCTAGGAGCAATGGATGAATCGATGGCCAGAGTGAACTTTTATAGCAGTTCAAGTATCAAGTTGCTCTAAATGCAGAGTATGAAATAATACCACCTTCAGTTAAGACTGCTCTGGCTTTGTTGCCTTTTCCAATACTGGCTTTCATACCCTAGCACTGTGGAAGCCAGAGTGTGTGCGGTGGGGTATAGGGGTTGGGGAGCTGGTGCAGATTGGACCAAACTCTGAAGCCTGAAGAACTGGGTTTAAGGCTCAGATCCACCATTTGCTGGTTGTGTGGCATTTAGCCAGCTGCATAGCTTCTCTGTGTCTCCATTGCCTCATCTAGCTTTAGCGGCAGTAATAGCAGCTACCTTACAAGAGTTTTGTGAGGACTCAATGAGAAAATGTATGTAAAACATACAATATGAATTCTTATTATATCTTGGCAGACAAATCAGTGACTGCTTTGTGCCCTAAATCTCCTATGATTTTTATTCATTAAGAAATAACTCTGCTGGGCTCGGTGGCTCAGCCTGTCATCCCGCGCCTTTGGGAGGCTGAGGTGAGTGGATTGCCTGAGCCTGCGGGTTCGAGACCCGCCTGGGCAGCGAGACCTCATCTCTACAATAAATCAAAAAATCAGCCGGGCGTGGTAGCGCATGCCTGTAATTCCAGCTACCTGGAAGGCTGAGGTGGAAGGATCACCGGAGCCCAGCAGATTGAGGCTGCGGTGGCCGGAAGCGGCCACTGCACTCCAGTCTGGGTGACAGAGTAAGACTCCAACTCAAAAAAAAAAAAGAAAGAAAGAAATAGCTCTGATTTCATTGACAATCAAAGTTGTTCTCTGGAAATGTAGATATACTCCCTCTGCTCTTTTGCTAATTGATGTTCTCTGTGTGATCTTCTCATGGCGCCAGAAAAGACTTACAGATGAGACTCATTCTTGGAGACATTGATAGGAACACAAAAAGTGTGGACTTGATCTAGAATAGTAGATGGGAGAGGAATCCTGTGGACAAAAGCTAAGGGTAATACTGCCATTAGACCACTGAGTTTGAATCAGCTACAGAGCAAAGAAAGTTGAAACTGGAACTCTGGTGATGAGCTGAGATTTGGCCATTCGGCAGAGACTTTTGAATATCAGCAAAAGCAGATCATCTCTGGAGAAAACATTTTCAGTTTAGGCACTTAGAAACCACACAAATTAAGATCTACCAATGATCTCACAATCAATATCACCAAACTCATATAAAGGCAAATCTGTATAGGTAAAATCAGCAAATATAACAACAGAAGAGTTGGCTAAGCATATCAATGCCAGATAAAACTTGGACAATAGCCCCACTGAGAGGTGGCCCTAAAAGACAGCGATGAAGAGAAAGCCAACCTAGTGGGCAGAATTTTGACCAAGGCACTTGGTCGTTCACTTTGTATAAATTTAAAAATGACTTGAAATAAAAATACACATAATCTTGTAGTGAGTGGTAAATGGCTTGGTTGGTTGGATAGGGACCCAAAGATTGGAAGATATATTAGAAGATTGAAGACAGGAGTCTGGGAAGGAGGAACATTGATGACCCAACAGGAATTAATCAAAGAGTGAGAATCTTTGTATTTCTAATGAACGTCAAGCAAAGAGTTTGTCAAGCAAAAAAGAATGTCAAGCAAATGAATGCCGAGCAAGTTGAGAGAATGAAACAGCCAGTAGATGTCAACTAGCCTATGTCCTTGGACATCCCAGTGCTTGAGGAATGGGCTTGTGTATACGGTATCTGTGTTGACTGAGATGGGGGCTATGCACAAGCTCAATGGCAAGCGCATCCTTTCACCAATGCTGTTACTGGTGAGACCTGTTAACAACAGAAACCCATGCTCTTTACTGGAATACAATCCCTGCTGTTATCAATTAGTCATTTGGTGACATCTCAGAAAAGGCAATATTTTATCTCGTCTTGGGTTGACTCACACCGTGGATACATGTTTGCATTTTTTTGCACATAGTAGCTCAGCCATCACCATTCTTCCAGGACTCATAGAGTATCTCAGCTACCAGCATGGACTCCTACATGATGTGACATCAGACAAGAGACTAGCTTTATAGCAAAAAAGAGCGGCAATGAGCATATGACCATAAGATACACTGGTCCTTCCGTATACCACACCATCCAGAAGCTGCTGATTTGAAAGAATGGTATCTTGAAGTTTTAGCCCAGATGCCAGCTTGGAGGTGATACCCTCTGAAGATAGTATATGGGTTAAACCAATGGCTCGTGTATGCTGCGGTGCTTCCAACAGGCAGAATGCATAAGTTTGTGAATCAAGGACAGAAGTGGAACTGGCCTCATCCATACTCATGCCTGGGGAACCTATGTGAGAATTTATATTTTCTGTCCTCGATAATTAAGAATCTATGATCTAGAGGTCTTGAGTTTCAGTGTGGAGGATGTTGCCAGTAGAGAACAAAGTAAGAGTTGAAATGAAAATAAAACGAACGCTAAAGTTTGTGAATCTTCATGACAGTGAACTAGCAGGCATCAAAATTTATTACTGTGAGGAGGTAAAACCATTGCTTCAGAAGAGGGCCAGGGAAGAATATGTGTGCCACTGGGACATCTCTTGGCATCCCATAATTCATTTTAACTGTTCATAGCTAAGTACCTTGGGAAAAAAAAAACCCAAACAACAACAATAACCCTCAGGGACTGAGAGGTTTCCAGGTTGAGAATCTGGGTTACCCTATCAGGCAAGTCAGCCAGATCTTCCAAAATGCAAGAGGAGGGGAAAGAAAGCTAGAAAATGTAAGGAAAGAAAGAGAGGGTACCAATTACTGCCTTAGGAACAACTGCAGCAGTAGGGACTGTAGCTAATCTCACTAACACTTCTTTTTCCAGTGTTGTTGAGGTTGTAATTGGGTATAGGGATTTGGGGCATGAGATGAATTTAAGTATGATTCATGATTCATTCCCTTACATGTGCCAAATACTCCATAATCAAGGTAACACACATGTTATATGACCTAACTTTTCCAGATATCTCCAGTCTTCAGGGATCACACATCTTTTTTGTGACTTAAAAAGAAAAAAGAAAGAAAGAAACAGAAGAAGAAACAAGGAAAGAATCTGAGGTTTTCTTTCTATTCAAATATAGGAAGTTGCCTTTTGCCAACATGTCTTTCCAAAATAGTCTTAATAATCTCTTTAAGAAATGCTTATGCATTTCTTGAATGAGTTGGAAACAATGAGCCAGCCACTAGGGGTTAGCCAGTCAATCCCCAGGAGTCAGGCAGCTAGTTTGCACTTTTAAGGTTGTTTCTTAGTATTTCAAGCATGGGTTCAGTCATACTAATGTCACTGGGTCAGTGCGACTGTGTCTCCTAAGAATCCTCATACTGCAGGGAAAAGAAAACTCACCTCAAACTGTCTTACACAATAAAGAGAATTCATTGGCCTCCATTATGGGAAGTCATCTGCAGGGATGGCTTCACACTGGCAAATCCACAATTAGAAAGTGTCCTCAAGTACTTTCTTCTACTGTCTTACTCTGCCATCACAGCATTAGGTTCATCCTAAGTCTGACTTCCCTCCGTTTCCACTCTCAGGATCCCATGGTCATGCAAATCTACCAATTACAATAAAGTCACATGCTTTCTCACTGTCGTTAAACAAGAAAGAAAATGTGTCCAACCCAGCATTCCAAAGAACAGTATGTACTAAGACATGTCCTGAGTGGTTAGCTTAAGTTATATACCCAACCTTGAACCAACTGCTTATGGCAAAGTGATAACATCTCCTGATTGGTTTAACCAACCCTGGACCACTCCCTAAGCTAGAGTAGGCTCAGCTTCATCCAAAGTGTGCTGGCTGTGAACAAAGATGAATCTCAGAATTGGTAGAAAGTGAAAATGGATGGATAACAACCAATAATGCTCAATAGAAGCACTATTTTTTCAAGCATAGACCAAGTCTCTCCTTAATGGAGCTGAAGACCTGAAAAATAACTGAACACAGAGAATTTACAAATAAGGTGCTTTGGTTTGAATGTGTCCCCCCAAAGTTCATGTGTTGGAAACTGAATTCTCAATGCAGCAGTGATAAGAAGTGGGACCTTTAAGCAGTAATTGGGCCATGAGGGTTCTGTCATTATGAATGCATTAATGCCATTATTGTAGGAGTGTGTTCGTTATCATAAGAGTAGGTTCCTGATAAAAGGATTAATCTGGGGTCCTTCCTCTTTCTCTCTCTCTCTGTCCCTCATGCATACTTTCTTGCCTTTCTGCCTTCTGCCATGGAACGACACAGAAAGAAAACCATGTCCAGATTTGGGCCTTCAGCCTTGGACTTCCCAGCCTCCAGAAATGTAAGAAAAAAATTTCTGTTCTTTATAAATTATCTGCTCTGTGGTATTTAGTTCTAGCAGCACAAAAGAGACTAAGACAGAAAATTGGTACCAAGAAGAGAAGTTGTTGCTATAACAAATATGTGGCAATGTGAAAATGGGTTTGGAACTGGATGATGGGTAGAAGCTGGAGGAATTTGAAGGAGCAGGCCTGTACTGTGAATGGAACGTTAAGGGTAATTCTGGTGAGGAGTCAGAAGAGAAGAGATATAGGGAGAGCTTAATCTTCTTAAGGATTACTTCATTGTCTGTGATCAGAATGCTGGCAGAAATATAGATGGTAATGGTCATTCTTATGAGGTCTCGGACAGAAATGAAGAACAAAATATTGGTAGTGGAGTAAAGACCATTCTTGTCATACAGGTGCAAAGACATTGGTGGAATTATGTTCAAGTCCTAGTTTGGGGAAGACAGAACTTAGAGTGATGAACTAAAATACCTGACAGAAGAAATATCTCAGTAGTAGTGTTCAAGGTGCTGCATGACTTCTTTTGACCACATACAGTAAAGAAAGAACTGTATAAAGATGGAGCGTACAATTTACAGGGAAACAAAAAGGAAAGATTGGGACAATTCTATCATTTAGGCCAGGTAAAGACTTTAAAAGCATGCCCAGAGAGAGCACTAAGGCTGTGATCAATTGACCATTTGCTGAGGAGATTACCATGAGTAGAATGAAGCCAGGCTCTATTCACCACGATAATGGGAAAATAACCCTGAAGGCATTTCAGAGATCTTCAAGGCAAGCTAGGACCTTGAGGGCAAGGTTTCTAGATAGACTCATGGCAGGACCTCAGCAATCCTGCCCAGGGTCACTTTGTGACTCTGCTCCCATGTTCTAGCATAGCGCTCCTTGGCTGCCTCAGCTGTGGGGGCAGGTGTGACTCATGCTGAAGGGCCAGAGGGTACAAATGGTAAGCCTTGGCAGCATCCATGTGATGAGCGTTCATGTGCCATAGGGCCATGGCAGCTTCCAAATAATCTTCAAAGAAATGTATGGGACAGCCCGGGGACCCAGGCAAACACTTGTTGCAGGGGCAGGTTCACCACAGAGAGCCCCCACTAGGACAATGCCCGATGGAGCTATAGGAATGGGGCAGATCCCGAAACTCCAGAAGTAGGACAATCAGTGTGCAGCTACAGCCTGGGAAAGCAGACACGAGACTCAAATCTTTGAGAGTTGTTGGGAGGACTGAGCTCACCAAAGTCATAGGAGCACAGCTCCTGAGGCCCTGGGGGTTCAACCCCATCTCCAGTGTGACCAGGATATGAGACACGGAGTTAAAGAGGATTATTCTCTAACTTTAAGGCTTAATATTGTTTTCCCTGTTGAGTTTCGGACTTACTTTGGACGAGTGGTTCCTCTCTTCTCTTATTTCTGCTTTTCAGAATGGGAATGCATATCCCATGCCCATCCTGTCATTGTATGTTGGAAGCACAAAACTTGCTAATTTCACAGACTCACAGTTAGAGAGGAATTTGCCTGGGAATGAATGGTGCCTTGAGTCGCAAACATATCTGATTTAGATGAGATTCCGAACTTTGGACGTTTTGAGTTGGTGCTGAAACAAATTAAGGTTTTGGAGCTATTTTGACGAAAGTAATATATTTTGCATGTGAGAAGGACATGCATTTGGGGGGCCAGAAGCAAAAGGCTATGACTTGAATGGGTCCTTCAAAGTTTACGTGTTAATACCCAATGCAACAGTGTTGAGAAGTGGGAACTTCAACAGATATTTAGGTCATGAGAGCTCTGTCCTCCGGAATGGATTTAATGTAATTATTTAGGGAGTGAGTCATTTATCACAGGAGTTGGACTCCGGATAAAAGGATGTGTTCAATCCCCTTCTCTCTCTCTGTCTCTGTCGCTCTCTCTCTCTCTCTCTCTCTCTCCTCTCTCTCTCTCTCTCACACACACACACACACACACACACACACACACACACACACACGCACACACACGCGCACGCGCACACACACGTGCTTTCTTGTCATTCTGTCTTCCACCATGAGATGACACAGCAAGAAGATCATTACAAGATGCAGGCCCCTGAAGCTTGGACTTCTCAGCCTTCAGACCTGTAAGAAACAAATCTTTGTTCTTTATAAATTACCCAGTTTGTGGTTTTCTATAATAGTAGCACAAAACAGACTAAGACACATGGTAACCATCAAAACCTCAAGAGTGGACCCTAAGTATGAGGGTGGCTGGACTCCGTAGGCCAGTCTGTATGACACAGGCTATTCTTGGCGCCAGTTTACTCTAAATGTAGCTTTGCATACACGTCCATGGATACCTGGTGAAAATGCTGACGCTTGGAATGAGGCCTGAGACTCTGCAATTCCAAGTTCCCAAGTGAGGCTAATGATGCCGCCCTAGGAACCACAGTTTGACGGCGTCACTCCTAATCTCCGGGTTTATCAACAAAGTGCTCACCTCAGAGAAAAGGCCCCCTTGCTCTCATCTCTTCTCCTAACAAATGAAGCTGTTTTTCCTCCAATGCTCTTGAAAAAATACAAATTTCTAAAATGAGACACTTGGCAGAGTTTTGTGTTCTCCTCCAAGGAAGACAAAGTACATATCATGATGGCAAGAGTTTAACTCCATATTGTTTCCAATCCTTCCCTTCTGAATAAAAGTACCACTACCATGGCATATTCACAAAAGATCTTAAGGCATCTTTTCCAAAAATAGAAGTGCCTAATTCCTCAATGATAAAAACTTCGACTTCTATAGCCAGAAGAAAAACCCAAGCTACAACCAACAGTAAAAACTGCACAGTCAAAAGCTTTAAAATTGCTTTTTTTTACACTTACAGCTTTGGAGAAGTTTAAATTATAGGATCTAGTCTCAATAAGTATATCTATGTGTGTGTACGTAATATATAGACACACGTGTAACTGTATATGTATATACATATGAACATTTACTTACACATGCTTACTAGAACAAATAATGTCAATAACTCATGACATGCTTCCTCTTTCCCTCTTTTCTATATGCTTTTCAGGCTTTGAGTGGCTGGCATGGGAATCTAAACATTATTTATAGTAAAATTTGTATCTGAGTATGCATTTCAATTCTAAGCAACGAACTGACCAACTTTTCAAACACAATTTGTCTATGTGGAAAAGACCAGCACGCAGGAAGAGAACTACAATACAGGCAGCGTGGCAGCACCCGGGGGCACAGGGCAAGTGAGGCATGGTAAGTAAAAGACAGCCATCTTTCTCAGAAGAGGTAAGTTTCTGACAAATATGAGCACAGAATTGAGTAATATTCGTTTGTGATCATTCCATTTACACCGCTTACTTAATGCAGACTTTTTGATCTTTGATTTTCTTGCACTACAGATCATATTTAGTTAGCAACAGAAAAAAAATACATTTCTTAAAGAAGCAGAGGCCGGGTGCAGTGGCTCAGTCCGTAATCCGAGCACTTTGGGTGACTGAGGCGAGAGGATTGCCTGAGCCTCGGGGTTCGAGACCAGCCTGGGCAATTTGTTGAGACCTCGTCTCTAAAATAAATCACAAAAACTAGCCAGGCATGGTGGCGTACATCGATAATTCCAGCGACTTGGAAGGCTGAAGGTGAAAGGATTGCATAAGCCCAGTATGTCGAGGCTGCGGTGGCCGTGAGTGTGCCACCGCACTCCAGCCTGGGTGACAAGAATGAGACTCCAACTCAAAAAATGAAATAAAATAAGGTAAAATATAAAATAAAACAGAAGCACAAATCAGGGAGGGAGTATTCTTCAAAGGGAGGGCTCCGCATCGAATCTGGAGCCCACAGAAATGCCTTTTCAGGTGTGGATGGCAGCTAATTCGTGAGGATCTCATAGTGGTTCTCCCTTTGTCTGTAATTAAAGGGCCAGAACCTGGTTTTACATAAAACTCAAGGCAGCTGTAAAATATAAGTACATTTCCCTCTGTTTAAATAAATGGAATAATTTTGTCCCATAATCACATTGGTCTCTGTGAGCTCTTGAAGTTTTATTAAGGTGTAACCCATGAGTCATACTATTACTTGGTTATTAAGCTTGATTCTCATAGTACTTTTTAACAGAAGTATGAATCCTAACATTGTGTAAACGTAATGAATACAAGAATGAAGACACATCACTACAGAAATCATGAGGTCCTGGTGTACTCCTCCAATCTGAGCATAGTTTATGCTATATAACACTGATCCTGTGTTAAAGAAAGACAGGCAATCATGTAGCTAGGCACATACATTGCGTAGCTGGATTGTCTGGGTCCTGACTCTGTCGCCTACTAGGTAGTTACAGCGTCCTGAAAAATATGCTTAAAATATCTGGACTTCAGTTTTCTCCTCCAGGAAACAGGAAAACAAAGCTCCTTATTTAGGGATGTCAAGTAGGGTAAATGTGGGAATAAAGGTTAAGCCCTTGGAAGAGAAACTCAATAAATGTCAGAAGTTATTATCACTACAGTTCAGTGGTTCTCAACTGGAAGTGATTGCTTCCCCCCAGGAGGAAGGCTGGCAATGTTAGAGGACACATTTGATTGTTAGGACTGCGGGCGGGGGCTGCTACTGATATAGAGTGGATGGAGACCAGGAATGCTACCAAGAATCCCACAATGCACATGGCACCCCACCACCATCACCGCCACTACCAGCAGAGTAGTCAGCACAAACGTCAGTAGTGCTATGGTGAACAAACCCTGCCATGGCATGCAAAGTATTTTGCGTATCAAGTACACATCTCAGAAATAAGTTACAAGACATGGGTAAAGACTGAGACAACCTCTACTCTTAACCATCTTCACCTTATTCTCTATACAGAAGAAAGCATGACTTGCCTCTTTGAACTACAACATGTACTATTGACAGAAAAGTGCATAGATAGTAAGTTACAGTTGAAAGATTTTCACAAACAGACCCATACAACTAACATCCAGATCAAAGGTGAGAATAAAAAGGTCGTAACAGGACCCGTGATGATTTTCCCTAAAAGTAGCCATTTTCCTGACCTGAAGCATCATAGGAGAATATGTGTTCATATTTTAGAAACATTAGGCATTTTTGTGACTAGCTTTTCTGCACACATACTATTATTCTGAGGTGATTTATATTCACAGTTTTACAAGTAGTTGTAGTTTATTCATTCTCATTGCTGGCGGTATTCCATTGACAAAACACACCAGAAGTCATGCATTCATTCTAGCCTTCAAAATATTCTGGGAGCTTTCATCTTGCGACTACTTTGAATAGGGCAGCAGTGTACATTCCAATACACACCTTTTGGTGAACAAATACATGAATTTGTTTTGCATATATACAGCATAATCTTTTGAACATAATAGAAAATCCAACCACAACTTCTCATTACGATTCGAATAAAATTCATGATACTTTAGGTGGTCATACTTCCTTTTTTGCTTGAGATAGTGTCAACTTTTGCCTATGTGTCCTGACATCTGTCTTCACTCCCAAAAATGTCCCGTTTTGAACAAGAAATTATGCGTATTGTCCAGTACGGAGCACCCTTGCCTAATCTGCCCCACTTGTTTCCTGACTCCTTGCCTGCAAATCTTTCTTTGCTCAGTCAGTCCCCATCACATCACTCTCTTTCGGTCACACACTTTTGATGACTCAGTGGTTGTATTATGTACTCATTCTACTATTCTGGGAATATCTGGTGTGTGTGCAGGCGTGCGAGTGCGCGCGTGTACACACAAAATATATAGTCATTTCTCCGTTCTGGGCATAGCTGGTTCCCTACCATCTTTTAGTTTCGAGTTTAAATGTCAACTCCTTGGAGAGGCACTGCCTAGTCAGGCTGTGAATAATCTTCCTCCATCTCCCTATTTGCTGCTACACATGCTTTTCTTCATGGTGTTTAGCGTACTATGCAATTATTTATTTGTGTGCGTAAGTGTTTTCATCCTTCCCCCCACCCCAAAAAGACTGTAAACGCGCTTAGGTTAAAAATTATGTGTCTTCTCACCTCTGAATAACTGGTCAATATCTGTTCAATTTATAGATGAATGAATGATCAAAAACAGACAACCAAGTAGGAAATCAGAAATCTGTCCTTAAATCATCATGTTTGTCCTTCAGTATAACTTCTTCACAAATAATTGCATGGACAGAAACAAGCAAAATAAGAGCTTCTAGATGTTACAAACGAGAATGCATAAGGAAATTTTAGAATAGTATATTTAATAGTACAAAGAAATATGTAACCCAGATAAAACTAGAATCCCAGGTCCAGTCTTAGTACAACATCATGTTCAGGAAAAATGAAATTAAGCACTCAACCATGGCCCAAAGTTTTTAAAAATAAACTAAATGTATTAAAGTCTCTAGCAGACATACCAAACATAAATTATGCGACAAATGGGAGAGTTTGCCAAATACAACAGGCATTTACTGGGCATTTATTAGGTACCTAACCAGGCTTCCAATGCATCTATCCATCTCTGAAGGCTCACTAGATTCCTATCCGCTTTTCACCAAAATTTTGTTTTCCTCCGTCTTTCTCTCTGCTTTTATGGGGCCATACCTTTCCCTTTCTTAACTAATCTTTACCGCCGAATGATGTTTTTTCTCAAGCACTACATTTTTCTAATAACAATACATCTTATTTTTCTCTAACGTTTCAATTGTTTGGTTATTTTGCTCTGCTTTGTTTTACTCATAATCTTAATGGACAACGTCAAGTGACAGAAAATCTAGCAGCCCGATGAGACTATGTTGTGTTGGAATGCAGGAAGCAAAAGAAAAAGCTGTTTTTGTTTGTTGGTTTGGTTTTAAGAAAAGTAAAAATGACAACAAGCGCTATTTTTTCATCTTTTCTATTATCTGTTTAATGTTAACTCAAACCCTCTGTGTGAGGGGGAGTGACAGTACTGGCAAGATGAAAGAAAGGAGGTGATAGGACTACATCTCACTTTTGTTTCCGTGTGACAAGAAGCATGTGGAATCCTTTACAGATGATGAAAGGAACCGGGAAAAGAGTAAACAGGCTAAAATTTTTAAAAAATCAGGCCGGGCTGGGTGACTCAGCCTGTCATCCCGCGTCTTTGGGAGGCTGAGGTGAGTGGATGGCCTGAGCCCGCGGGTTCGAGACCCGCCTGGGCAGCGAGACCTCATCTCTACAATAAATCAAAAAATCAGCCGGGCGTGGTAGCGCGCGCCTGTAATTCCAGCTACTCAGAAGGCTGAGGCGGAAGGATCGCCGGAGTCCAGCAGGTTGAGGCTGCGGTGGCCGGGAGCGGCCACTGCACTCCAGTCTGGGCGACCGAGTGAGACTCCAACTCAAAAAAAAAAAAAAATCATATTATTCAAGGAATATGGAAAAAATAAGAAAGCTAATCTCAGTAATTATGTTTTCTGGGAACAAAAGAAATGATGAGTCTCACAAAAGGAGTAAAGGAATGAGTAATTCTACTCTTAATTTGGAAATTGCACTGTAAGAAACAGCAAGCAAGGGACAGAAGGACGAAGTTTCTTTGGAAGAAGGAAATATTCTTCCAGGTATTCAGTGCTTCTTTCTTTCAGGAAAGGTTACCTATGGGAAGGATGGAAACACTATAATTCTCTTTCTTAATTCAGTTCCAGCAGTTTCCAAGTTCTTTCTTTCCAAGTCTGCTTCTCTGTCTCTGACTAATTAACGATTATCTCCATAATCTTTTTGTTTGTTTGCTTGATTTATTCATTCCGTAAGAGTGTTTTCTTTGCGGCTTTTATGATGGTATTATGAGCACAGTTAACTCAGGTACAGGACTTCTGCTCCTGTGTGCTGTCTTTAGGGTTTCATCGGCCTCCAGAAAGCTTTTTCAACGTACCTAAAATCCTATTAGGTTTCTGGAAAGTCCTTAGAAATTCACATATGTTACCCTAGTAGAGAGAGATGGAAGACCGACTCTTTAAACTCAGAGTCTACATATATCTTAGTTGTGAAAACTATGTCTTGGCCTGCCATAACTGAGCATGTATTCCTATGGGAAGAAGCTTCATGATTAATATATATACATATATATATTTTTTTGAGTTGGGGTCTCACTCTGTCGCCCAGACTGGAGTGCAGTGGCCGCTCCAAGCCACTGCAGCCTCGACCTGCTGGGCTCCGGTGATCCTTCCGCCTCAGCTTTCCAAGCAGCTGGAACTACAGGTGCGCGCTGCCACGCCCGGCTAATTTTTTTTTGATGTAGTGTAGAAATGAGGTCTCACCAAGTTGCCCAGGCGGGTCTCGAACCCCCGGGCTCAGGCAATTCACTCACCTCGGCCTCCCAAACTGCGGGATTACAGGCTGAGCCATCGAGCCCGGCTGATTAATATATTTTAAAGATGGGAGGAAAATGAAGCAAAATCCTGTATGACATCTGCAATATTATCGATATTGAGTAAACCCATTATATGCCTTGTCTCGTCCCATTCTTACAACTTTTTGAAGGGAAACACATGGGATTAGAGGCAGTAAAGCAGATTACTAAAACTGGAAGGCTGTCCCCAGACAGTGGCATGCAAATCCGCTCTGCCACTTGCTATCTGCAGAACACCAGGCCAGTCACTATCTTTGTATACTTCAGTTTCTACCTCTGTAAAGTCAGGATAAGTCATTTGATACCTACCTCATTAAGCTGTTGTGAGAACCACAGTAAAATTTAATTAAAAATCACAGACTTAGAAGAGGGCCTTATAAATACTATGTGGTATTTAGATGTTACCTATTATGATTATTTCCATCTAATTCACCCCCCTGTTACTAAGAGGCAAAGCAGACACTCAAACTTGGCACTCACTAATCCCTAACACCTTTCTGTCCATGGCTATTAAGTTCCACATTCTGGAAGAAATATACTTGTGCTTTATATTGTAGGTTTTAGAGAAATATAACATTATCTTGAGTCACCTAAATGTATTCGTTGACTGAGGCTGGACATAGAAGGAAAAATAACAAAAAATCAGAGGGTGAAGAATCCAATTCAAAATCAAAACCTGTTGTTTCTTTCTTTTTTTTTTTTTTTTTGAGTTGGAGTCTCACTCTGTTGCCCAGGCTGGAGTAGCACACTCATGGCCACCGCAGCCTCAGCCTGCTGGGTTCAGGCGGTCCTTCCGCCTCAGTCTTCCAAGTAGCTGGAACTACAGGCACATACATGCTACCACGCCTGGCTTATTTTCTGATTTATTGTAGACAGTCTTACCAAGTTGCCCAGGCTGGCCTCAAACCCCTGAGTTCAGGCAATTCTCTTGCCTTGGCCTCCCAAAGTGTTGGGTTTACAGACTGAGCCACCACGCCCGGCCCTGCCGTTTCTTCAAAAAAACAAAACAAAACAAAAAATCCAAGATTCCTTCTCTCCAACTCCTCTGCAGATTCCTAGACCCAGTTATGATTATCCCTCTCCTAGATGGGTGCAAACACTCTTCACTGTTTTTTCTGCTTCCACCCAACCTAATCAATTTCCTGCTCAGATGTAAACTTATGTAATTCAGACCTTATCGTTGCATTGCTCAAATCCCTCACAGCATCCTCCAAAGTCACTGCCAGGGCTCACCAAATCTGCACGTGCCTCTCTCTGACTTCCCGTCCTCCCGCTCTCACAGCTCCCTCTCTCTTCCCCACCAGAGAGGGCCCTTTGATGTTCCACCAACATGTCAACCATGCTCCTCAGTGGGCTTTAATACTCTGTTCCCTCTGCTTAGAATAACCCTCCCTAAATATTCACCTGGCTCAATGTCTGGCCATGCTGCCCTATGGTTCCCAGCCTTACTTATTCTTCTTTCTTGCACCTTTCAGCTGAAAATATTATGCATTGATATTTTATTGGTCCATCTCTACCACTAGAATACGAACTCTATGAGAGTAGGCACTTTATTTTATTCTCTACTGGTTAGAACACCAGCTGCCTTCTGAAAGGAAGTCTGACTAAAAGAAATAAAAAGGCATTAATCTTATAGTATCAGTAATCATCTAATGGTGAACTCATTTGAATGTATGCATGTTGCCTATGGGGCTCTGTGCTGGGTGATCTTTATGCATCAACTGATTAATTTTGCTATTGCTTTTGTACTACCACTATCCCTGTTTCACACATAAAGAAAGTGAGAGTGAGGGAAATCAAGTCATCTGCTCCAGTGATGGACTGACTGGGGATTCGTTGGCATCATGGCTTGATTCCAGAACCTAAGCTCTTAATAGCGTTACACTCTATGAAGTATCAATGATAAATGCCAGTTAATTTCGCTTTTTTTCATAGGGCTAATTATAAATGTCAGGGATGAAATGGGAGGGTTATAGAAGGATACCTGACCTCAGACCCACTTTATTTCAGAATAAAGTTCTCCTTCACTTCGGAGTAAAATTGCTAGTTGCCAGAAGGCAGGTAGTAGCTTGAACTCTCATGCCGTGATGATTATAAAAATAAAAGGAATTTAAACATAAGCAGAGAAAAACAGAATCAGAATTCTCAGCATAAGAGACACTCACTTTCAGAAAGAGTCTTGAATTTATCTCCATTTTAATGTCTTTCCACATTTTAAAATATTAGTTGAAAAGGGGATTTGAGAGGGCAGCATGGCCAAAGTAAACATTCAACACACTGTTATACTAGAATTTTATTATACTCAAGTTCACAGGCGCCCCTGTTGCTGCCGTCCAGAGACTGGTGAATCAGTGGTTGTGTCTGAAAAGGAGACAAATAGGATGGAAAAAATATCCATTTCTCTGTCTGTGTGTGTACTTTAAAAGACAGTAAGGTTGCATCACGTACTTATGGGAACAGAGTGGTGAAAAAAAAATCTGGTTGAAGTATTAAATTAGTTTCGTTTTTTTAATACCACCATGACACAGTTTTCTTTTCATTTTTATGCAGCAGACATTTATATTTTCATATTGTCATGGAAACCAAATGTGACTCAAATGATTCTGCACATTATTATGGAATAATTTGTCTCCTGTGAAGTCATTTTCTAAGTGATATATGCTGTGGATAGAAAAGATTAAAGACACCAGCTAGAGAGGATATATTTATGCAATGCGACAAGTACCTACACAAAGAGGGATGATGTAATAATGTAAGTAATTTCAAGGTTCTGGCAAGTATCTGGGTGGTAAGCCAGAACTGTAGTTGACTCTAAAGTCGGGTTGCATGCTCCTGGGGAAAAGATTTTATTTATGTTTTTTCAAGAAACATTGGGGTTAAGATAGGATTTGCTCAAGGCTAATAGCTACGAATCTTATGCACTTAACCTCTTAATTTTCCCATCTGCAAATTGGGATTCATATATAAAATATACATTTTCTTCTCTAAAGATAAAAGTGATAAAGCAAACACCCACCTGCATCCCTCAGCTCATTAAAAGATCTCTCTAGAGTTGTCAAAATCTTCCTGTGTTGACCTCCTGGCTTTTCTATGAGAGGAGTAAATCCAGTTCCACTGCTGAGTGTAAGTAGAAAATTGCATGACTTTAGTAAGAATCCATTTTGAAAAAGCGTTATAATACAAACCTGGCTAAAAGTAATAGAATGCCTTTTGGCTTTCTGTACTTATTTCTTCTAAAACATAATTTTGATTTGTAAATAATTTTAGATTTATAGAAAATGGAAAATATAGTACAGAGTGATATTATGCCCTTGCCCAGTTTCCTCTATAATCACCTTCTATTACTCTGATAATTGTCAAAACCGAGAAAACAACACAGGTACACTCCAATACATTAAACACCAGTCTTTAATTTCACCAGTTTTCCATATATGCTCCATTCTGTTCCAGGATTAAGTCCAGGGCACCTCATTCCGTTTAGTAATTGTTTCTTTAATCATTTCAGTGGGGAGGAGTGGACACAGGGCCAAGTGTAAGGCCTACTAGACAGACAACCAGGACCTAAGCCTCAGACCCAGTTACCACTAAGAAGTGCAGGACCTGGAGCTATTTAACATCCTTGAGCTTCTACACTTTCTACAAGTTCATTTTCTGTAAAATGAGGATCGAGCGTGCTGCGTGTCAGCCTGAGAAGGACCCAGTAAGGCACTCCTTTCCCCAGCAGAGTTTGTGCCACTAAAACAACTAGAAAGGAATGTAATAAAGGAAAGTCAACCTTCCTTGCTGGCTTCCATTTGCATTTGCCAAATGAGAGTTGACCGCCTCGCAGTGAAGAAAAGAAGAGGGAAAATACCCATCTACCAAGCTCTAGGAAAAGAATGCTGCTGTGTGGGAAAACAAAAGGCAGCTAGTAATTCACAAATTTCCAGCTCTCAAGGAATCTGCTTTAGGCTGCAGCTCAAAAGACCTTCAGACAGAGAAGAAAGCAAAGGGAGTCTTCCCAGAGAGACGCCTTGGCCAATTAGCCTTTTAGCTTTGTGTCTCTCGCGTCACCACTGCCCATCCTCCCACCTCCCTGCCTACTGCTGGTCCTCACTGCCACTCTGTTCCTGCCTGTTACAGCTTTTGCACTGTCCCCCTCAGCAGGACACCAATCCTGCAAGCTTGCAAAGGCCAAACAAAACCAGGACTCGCAAATATGTAACTGTTTTCCTTAGCTTGTGGCATAAATCAAAAAAAAAAGGGGGGGGAATCCTGTTAGCACAGGGCTCCGAAGTGTTTATTTTTTTGCCAGCTGCAACATGCTACCCTCACAGGGGACCACCTAAAACCAGTTATGGTTTCGGTTGGAGGGGGATGTCAAACTAAAGCTGCGGGCTTGGCCTCTCTCAGTGAATTACGACCTTGTCAAGAACCTATTTTTTTAAATCAATGCAGGTTTTCTATCAAATCAAATACCTGCACAGTAAATTATATTTTTGGTGCCAGGCTGGCTCTCCACTTTTTTTCCCCTTTGCTAGTTTTTTCCAGCCTCCTTCCCCAGCCCTCCTCTCTGTCCTTACTGTGATACAGTTTTTGTTCATAAGAGGAGATTCAAAAGCAAGCTCTACATTTTGAGGAGGAGATGAGAAACTGTCCCTTGTCATCTTGTGTGCAGGCACTAGCGATGTTTACCATCTGTCTTGCGGGCTTAAATGACAGACATACTGCTATAGACAAAGTGGGGGGGGGTCTCTTGAGATCTTTAACCCAACAGCAGAGAACATATTTGCTTTCAGAAGGAAGATTTTTAAAAATTTTTGATGGATATAAGGATGGAATGGTAGATGGAAGAGACTTCTAATATAGGTGTTGAGAGAAAGAGTCAAATATTCAGATTCATTTGAGAATGCTCTGTTCAGACATTCTTCCCACCATGTGACTTGACAAATGTAAACAGATTTTAGATAGTCAAAGAGTTCTTTCCTTCTTCTTTCCTTCCTTCCTTCTTTCCTTCCTTCCCCCCTCCTCCCCTTCCTTCTTCTCTTCTCCCTCTTTCTTTCTTTCTTTTTTTTTTTTGAGTTGGAGTCTCACTCTGTCGCCCAGACTGGAGTGCAGTGGCCGCTCCCGGCCACCGCAGCCTCGACCCACTGGGCTCCAGCGATCCCTCCACCTCAGCCTTCCAAGTAGCCGGAATTACAGGCGCGCGCTACCACGCCCGGCTAATTTTTTGATTTTATTGTAGAGATGAGGTCTCGCTTGCCCAGGCGGGTCTCGAACCCGCGGGCTCAGGCAATCCACTCACCTCAGCCTCCCAAAGGCCCGGGAATAAAGGCTGAGTCACAGAGCCTGGCTTCTTCTCCCTCTTTCTATCCCTTTCTTCCCTTCCTTAATTATTTCCTTTAAAAAGAAAGGAGTTGGGCACGGTGCCTCACACCTATAATCCCAGGAATACAATAAATCAAAACATTAGCTGGACAGGGTGGCACATGCCAATTGTTCCAGCTACTTGGAAAGCTGAGGCAGAGGATTGCCTGAGTCTGTAGGTAGAGGCTGCGGTGGCCGTGAGTGTGCCACTGCACTCCAGCCTGGGTGACAGAGTAAGACTGAATCAAAAAAAAAGAAAGAAAGTGGAATGGAGACGCTTCTGCTCTAAGCTCCCACTCTTCCTGGTAGGTTAGATATCTAATTTTAGAAGTGAGTTTCTGACCGGACTCGGTGGCTCATCCTGTCATCCCAGCACTTTGGGAGGCTGAGGCGAGTAGATTGCCTGAGCCCGCAGGTTCAAGACCAGCCTGGGAAACTTGGCGAGATCTCGTCTCTACAATAAATAAAAAATTAGTGGGGCCTGGTATCGCGCATGCCTGTAGTTCTGGCAACTTGGAAAGCTGAGGTGAAGGATCACTGAAACCCAGCAGGTCGACGCTGGGGTGGCCATGAGCGTGCCACTGCATTCCAACCCGGGCGATGGAGTAAGACTCCAACTCAAAAAAAAAAAAAAAGTGAGTTTGTCTCCTCGATTGGTAGCTCAGTGGATATATTAGAGCCAGAACTCCCTGATCTCAGCACTCTTAGCAAAGATAGTAAAATCTTGTGGTATCTGTGTGGACATGTAGCAAGTGTGCTTTTTCAATAATGGGAATCTTTATCTATCAAAATCCACTTAAGGTAAAGTCATGAAGGCACATATGCAGAGTTGGTCCCAAAGTGACACCTTTACATGGCCCAGAAGACTTTATTTGGTGGTTTTTCAATAAAATGCCACATATACTTCGGGACATATGTAAAGGGTCCCCAAATGAATTACAAACTGTTTTCAATAGTCACGGGGATGGATAAAATACTAACTAGGAAATCTCAACCAGCTGCACTTGAGTCTTCCGAACCCACATTGAATATTTTCTGATTGACCTGGAGACATCTTTGATAAGCCGTTGTGGTAGCACTCCAAATGGCTGCCTTGGCAAGAATTCCACTCCTCTCGTTTCCCCCCCACCTTAATCAACTGGAAGCCACCTTTCCTAGCCATCGTAGCCTTTCCTGATGAAGGCGTGGAAAGTTTCTCTGGTCATGCAGTCTTGGTTGTGAGTTTAGTTCCTCACTTGAGAAATTCAAGGTGAAAAGACATACCAAGATTGCCCCTGGATGGAAAAACAGAAAAAGAATCATTTACATACTAAAGGAAAAGCTAAGACCGATAGATGCATTATGAGCTCTAATAACAGCCTCAGGTCACTGGAGCCTGACACACTATCATCTCTTTCTAAAGGTTGTAAGTCAATGTGACAAATATTTCACTGAATTCTTGCTATTGTGCAGATCCCAAGCCTAGATGTTATAGGATACAAATGTGAATAGGACATGGTTTCTAAACAGAGAAAACTTATAGTCTTACAGGAGAGGGAGGAACACAAACAACCAGAGATAATACAGATCAGATCTACTGAGGTAAATGATACAAGTGGACAGGTTGTTTCTGAAGTTAAGTGTTCATTTGTTTCATCCAAATGTTTCCTGGGAAACACATCCCCTTTGCCTCTTAAACTCTCAACTTCTCTGGTTTGGATGGAATTGACCTTGGTTTCAATTTCAGGAGTGGGCTTTGATTGGTCTAAGTTAATTAATGAATCCCATCCTCCCGGTTTTAGTGACTGCGTCACAGATAGGATTAAGACCTAATTTTCTCTAATACAAGCACAGTGCATGTACTTAAACTAGAGTTCAGAATCATGTAAAGCCAAAGATGAATCAAGATCAATAATCTCCAGGGTAAGGAGCTAGGATCACTTCACGAAACCTGGGACCAGACAAGACTCCCATGACCCTGAAAAAAGGCAGAAAGGGCAAGGACTACTCCCTGAGACCAAAGTGCCTTTAAAGCTGTATGACTAAAGGAATAGAAAGAAATTGTCCTTGGAAAGTAGATGTTTAGCCAGGAACATACATTTCCCAATTCTGTTTGCATTCTAGTGGGGCCAGGAGACTAAATCTTGCCATCTTCTGATGAGACACATTTACATTACACTGTTAATGGAAAGAGAACTGAATTTCTAGTGCATTAACAACGAAATGTTGCAATTTATTAGTCAAATTTGTTTAACTTAATCTGATTGATACACAGGTGAAAGATGACAACACAAGTCCTGGTGCTGTTCTGGGAATCTTGAAATGCAGACAGAAAGAAGAGTACAACAGAAGGTGATAGGGCTGGTTCTTCTTTAGGGCCAGCCTTTCTTTTCCCTCTAATAAAATTTTCTTTAATCACTTGGCTCATCCTCTCTTTCTCTGCACTTGCTTTCCAGTAGGGCAGAGTATGCAGGCAAAAGAAAGAAAATTATTATACAAATGTGATGTTATCTAACATTCCCAAACATGCGAGCAAAACAGATACTCAGTAAAACAGTCAACAAAAATAACCCCGGGGTGAATTCACTCTTTCTGAGATAAACATACTCGTGAATTAATTAGTAGAAAATAGAGCAATCTGAAAATTACTGTGAGATCTGTAGTTAATGCAGCCGTTTTGTATCACAGAAAGAAAGTCTGGAAATTCTGAAAGGGACCACAGTCGACAACAGCCATTGTGAAGCCGGAAAAGCTTAGAACCAGGGGCTGGATCCTGTCCTCAGTCATGGTTGGAGCCAGCTCTAAATTTGGACTGTTCAGTTGAATTCACAAATACTCTTCACTCAAACCAATTTATGTTAGATTTTTTTCTATCAATTGAAACAGAAGTATGTGTTCTTTCTGTTTTCTGTTTTTTCATCGGGGCCATCTTCATGGGCAAATGAAAATATAAAAGAGCGAAAGGTGACATTTAAAACATATCTGAGCCGGGCTCGGTGGCTCAGCCTGTAATCCCGCGCCTTTGGGAGGCTGAGGTGAGTGGATTGCCTGAGTCCGCGGGTTCGAGACCCGCCTGGGCAGCGAGACCTCATCTCTACAATAAATCAAAAAAAATCAGCCGGGCGTGGTAGCGCATACCTGTAATTCCAGCTACTTGGAAGGCTGAGGCGGAAGGATCGCCGGAGCCCAGCAGGTCGAGGTTGCGGTGGCCGGAAGCGGCCACTGAACTCCAGTCTGGGTGACAGAGTGAGACTCCAACTCAAAAAAAAAAAAAAAAAAACATATCTGAAAGTGAAGTAGGTTTTAGAGATCGAAAAGAGAGGATAAAAGTGTTCTAGCTGAAAGAATATAATTTATTAAAGTATGCAAAATGCTGTTGAAAAAGTGATACATCTGCCTGTTTCCAGACCATCACCTAAAAAAGGTTATTGCTAGTGTTAGAGGAAAAAGTGAAACCAGAAGACATGTTTGCTCTGAATTGTGGGGTGTTGAATGGACTAGTGAGTACTTTGGAATTTCTTCTTCTCCTTTTTTTTTTTTTTGAATGGGAGTCTCACTCTTGTTACGCAGGCTGGAGTGCAGCGGCCTGCTCACGGCCACCGTAGCCTCGACCTGCTGGGTTTAGGCGATCCTTCCGCCTCAGCCTTCCAAGTATGGAATGTATTCTTTAGAACACTGAGAAATAACTAGCAACCTTTATACACATTCATGGATATATTATTCATTTCTATTTTTAAAAAGATTTGGGGTAATAGAATGACCTGTCTAAAATGATCACAATTGTTCTGGGATGAAGTACACTGGGGGTTGGAATGCAGGATGAAGATGAGAGGGGAGAGTTAAAAGAAGGTTGGTGTCAATCTTGATGGTAAAGCTTAGTTCAAGTCTAGGCAAGTGATGAGAAATTCATGAATATCAGCGAATATGTTTTCATCTTCCCAGTCAACAGGACATGAAGACTGATTATATTGGAAAGGATAGAGTGGAACAATTAGAAGTAAATCTAAGGAATGTTATTCGTTGCTTTGTTTTTGCTCCCCCCCCCCGCTGCAGTTAATTAAGTCATGTTTTACTCAAGCATCTAAGATAGAAGAAGCACAAGTGCACATTCATCCCATAAATGCAGCAATTTTTTTAGCTAATAAAGAAAGACATTGTATTCAGGAAATCTCTTTTCATTAGAAGGGGCATTGAACACTGGACATTGAATTCCCTCATTTTATGGCTTTTGCCTGGAATCATCCTCAAACTTGTTCTAAGCATGCACTCCTTGGACTCAATTATCTTTGTAATCTCTTCTAGCCTTTGGATTTAGAAATCTGGTACCTCTTCTTGGGGTTGGAGCTGGGATGGCCTGCGGGGGAGAGATCTCTCTGTGATAGTTAACTGTGAAAGAAGACAGTTCCCCAGGATACTTCCTTTTTTTCTTTTTTCCTGTGAGATTTTGAATTCTGTAAATTAGGGGACACCAGAAGACATTACTTGTCTTCACTGAAAGAGTAACTCGAGTCTGCTCATAATTATCTAAATTTTGTTTCCACTTGGGAGTTGGTGCTTTTGAATCACCATGAATATATAAGCATCACACAGTCATATGTTATTTCTATTCTGGGACTTTTAATGGAAAGGAATAAAAAAAAGAAAAATGGATTGCTGACTTTGGCTGCTTGGCACCAAGAGCAAGGCAGTGAAGATAAACTTAATTTTATTATAATCATTATTAAATAAAGATTTGGGAAAACAGCAAGGGAGTATTTGTGATAGAAATTACAAAAAATTTATGTAAATAACCATGTAGATTTTATACATCCCTTAGGCTCCAACGAATACTCCAGATCACTACTGCCTCTTTGGAAACTTTGCTTTTTTCCCCTTTATTTAAGGACTTATCAATCTTGGGGTTCCCACTAAGTTAGGCCTAAATTGAAAAAGCATTTTTGAGATGAGAAGCTAACTTTAAAGGAAGGAACTTTCCTTTTACAAACTGGGCTTTTATTTTATTCTGTTTTTATTTATTTATTGTTTTGAGTTGGAGTCTCACTCCGTCGCCCAGGCTGGAAGGCAGTCGCATGCTCATAGCCACCACAGACTTGACCTGTTGGGATCCTTCCACCTCAACCTTCCAAGTAGCCAGAACTACAAACACGTGCTACCAAACCCGGTTAATTTTTGATTTATTGTAGAAACAAAGTCTCACCAAGTTGCCTGGGCTGGTCTCGAACCCGCAAGCTCAGGTAATCCACTCACCTCGGCCTCCCAAAGTGTTGGGATGACAGGCTGAGCTACCAAGCCCGGCCATGAACTAGGCTTTTAAATTACAAGATTATGATTTTGTTTTTATTGTGGCTCCTAATCAACTGACAGTCTCCTACTCTCACTGGTAACTAAGGCATTTTGTTGCCCTTTCTCTCAGCATCATGTCAGGGTGGCACAGTAGAAAGAACACCAGGCATGCTGTCACTGAGTTTCAGCTCAAATCCTTGTGCTCTTCCTGTCTGCCTGTGAAACTAAGCAAATTGCATCACTTCTCTAAGCCTCAACCGCCTTCTGTTAAATAGAGATTACCAACATACATTATGCCAATCTCAAAAGATTGTTGTAATCGAGTAAGAAAATGCACAGGAAAATGAGATGTAAACTGCAAATTATGGTAGAATAATTAATGGCTAATACATACTAAACGCTGAATAATGGCCTGACACTGAGCTCAGAGGTAGAACCATAAGAAATCAAGACTGACCTGCAATCTAGAGGGGTAAATAGATTAATAATATAATGTAATAATGCCTAGACTGAGGAAAGAAAAGATTCCAAAAGAGCCCCAAAGCAGGACATCAGTGGCATATGAGGAGATAAGGGAAGACAGAAAAGGTGATATTAGAGCTGAGATTCGAAACTTCCTTCACCACCTCGTGCCTTTTAGAAATTAAATTCCAAATAATCAGCAATGGATGACTCCATTGCCTGGTTTTCCTAGCACAAAACCTACAAGTTTCATTTAATGACTGGCA
Source organism: Cephalopachus bancanus (assembly GCA_027257055.1). Classification (NCBI taxonomy): domain Eukaryota; kingdom Metazoa; phylum Chordata; class Mammalia; order Primates; family Tarsiidae; genus Cephalopachus; species Cephalopachus bancanus. The sequence continues at coordinate 5,651,334 of JAPVLO010000065.1, forward strand.
CAGATTATCTACACCAGTCAAAGCTGCATTTCCCCTCCCACTCCCAGGGAAGAATTCAGCAATCTTATTCTGTGCTATGGAAGTTTCTCAAGTGCAGGGACTTGCCAGAGCGCAATTTGAAGTTCAAGTGAATTAAAAAAAAAAAAAAAGGTGCTATTTTCCCTCTCTTTTGAAAAAGCACATTGATGTGTTCTCAATTCTCTTGCCATTTTGTATTAGGGCACTGATACTTAGCTTCCAGAGGTTGACTTAAGGACATTTGTGGCTTCAGGTTACTTTCCACGTTGAGACTTCAAAGTCACTGGCTGCTACAGACGTGCTCTTCAATCTCTGTGTGGCCTGGCCTCACAGGTGAGAGATGATTCTGAAAGATAACATATTGATATTAAGACAGGGTGATAGGAAAATGGGGTGCAACATCTATACAAATTCAACTGTTGAGATATTTTGTGTTTAAGGGAGTATTTTTGTACAAATCACTCAGTGGTTTGTTGTACAGCAAAATTTATTTGCAGTAATATAGAATCATCAGATCGTAGCTATTTTTTCACTCCATCTGCTGTGTGAGTTAGTTTATATAACACTTTAAGGGAAAAAGAAAAGAAAAAACTCCACCCCACCCAAGTTGCAGGGATCTTTGGTTTATTTTACCTGTTACTAATATCAACTTTATGGTACATTTTTGTCTGCTTTAAAAAAGAAAAAGTGGCCTTTATGAATCTATCCAGTATATTATTTATAGCGTTGTGGCCAGAGCCCTTCATGATAAAAATGTAAAACCTTCTTGTAAAAAATTCTTATTTTAACTAAAAATTACCCTTTTCTTCCCCAATTTAGATCAGATTTTATTTTGCCCCATAACCACCAAACCTTGAAAACTTATATTGACGCTAATCAATAGACCAGTCTTCAACATGAGTTTTAAGGTCACGCTTTAAATCCACTTTTGCGATTGCAAAGTGGGTTTTTTCCCTGTCTGGCTAATTAACTGATACGACACTAATCCTTTGCACATCTGGTACTAAATGTGTGCTCACATGGGCTCCCTAGTGAGGAAGTGTGGCCAAATAGCGACTTTGAATGTGCTTGATTTCACTTTAAAATCTTCACTCTCTGGGATTAAAATCTTGAGATAAAACATCTGGATTTTGAGGTTGTCCCCAGGGATTGAAAGTTATAGTTGTATAGAATACATATTGCACATAATATGGTCTTGTTATTTCTACATTAGCACAACTCCAGCCGGTGCCTGCCGTTAGCATGTCAGACTCCTGACACATCATTAATAAACAGGTAATTTCATAACTGATTTCCAACTAGTGTCATGTTGAAAACCACCTGGGTTTTAGTTTTCACTAACATGAAAGGCATAGGCCAGAGAGAGGTCGTTATTATTAAACTGGCACTAATTTAATCGAATAATGAATTGAATCAGCAAAAACAAATGCATATGCGGACGGATAAAAGAAGTTTCCAGTCCATTGGATAGGTCTGGATCCACTAATAAAAATGTGACTGTTCCCTTGCTTCCCCTTACCAAATGTACACATTAGGACTTATTCTGAAACTCTGCCCACTGCCTCCAGGAAGTTCCAAAAAACACCAAGGAAGTAGCCATTATGGAGAAAAAAAAAATCTATACCTTAAAAATTGTGACGTGTGAAATTAGGTATATTATATGCTTATGCAGTCATCGAATTTTAAATGAATATTGCATGTTAAGTGCCATTAAAGATTAAAAACACACTCACCAAGGTGAGCCATTGTCACAATTAGCTTATAGATCTAGCTAGCCAAATGTGTAATAAGAGACAATAATCTTATTGTTTAAATGTAATTGAAAACCGTAACTGTGATAGAATCACATCTTGGACCGTGCTGGGCTTTTTTACTTTTATTTTTTAAATGTTGAAGTTATCTTATAGGCATCATTCCTACTACATTGGAAAGTAGCTAGCAATGCTATGGTCTGCTTTTGCAGCATCAGAAACGTTGCCCAGTGGTTTCCACGGGGCCTCTCAGTCTTGCAATGCATTTCTGAAGGAATTTTTAGCTTTCTTCATGACCCAAGGCTAATAACTTTATATGTTGGTCTTTGTCCTCTATTCATGTGAAATTTCAAACACAACCTGGATCTGAATGAACACAGAGTTTTATTTTGGCATTTGCCACATTCTGCTCTTTGTCATTAGCAGACAGGAAAAACAAGTTGTGTTCCATCAACTTCTTTTTGACCTTCCAATCCATTCTGTCCTCCATAAGGATCTGCTTGCTTTCTTCCCCTCAAGATTCGAAGAGGACAGTTTTTACAAAATCTTACTTTAGTGGTTTAGAAAAATATCCCGATTATAGACTGGGAGATGTTAAAAAAACGAAAACAAAAACAAAAAACTGACACCAAGATTTGTTTAGTTTTGTGCTTTCATGACAAAAATTGTGAGAAATTATTCAGTTTACACAAAAACTTTGACTACTGCCAGTAACGCAATACAATATAAAACATGTAGTGAGAAAGTTGAACCTATTTACTCTATATATCATCTCTATTTTATAGACGATAAAACCAGAAGCACAATAAAAGATAGAGTTGTCTAAAACTGGCACTTGCCTAAAACCTGTCATAGAGATTGTGTTGGAGCCAAGATTAGAGCTCGAATGCTTCCAAAAAAAAAAAAATGTTGCACTAAGACATGAAACTGCCTGAACTAGGTTAATATAGTTCTATGTAAACTTACCTTGACATAGTAAGTTTCTTAAAGGTGGGATAAGAGTGCTGGTAGAATGAAATAAATAAAGCAAGCATTTCCTAAGAGGTTGTATAACAATAAATCACCTTTTTGTTTTTAAAATATTTTCTATGTGAATGAAATACTTGAATTTTACATCAAACTTATGAGATACTTTGATTATTATCATTGATTTCGAGACACAGAAATTGAGTCAAGGAGTGTTTAAGTCATGTGTCTTGATTCCACACCTGTTACGTGGTTGGAGAAAGAATTTGAAAGCGAGTTGTCTGACTCCAGAGCCTAAACTCTTAACTGTGACGTTCTATACCACCTCTCTAATGACTTACGATTGCTAGTTGTTGAAAGGCTACCAAGGACAAAGGATAACTGTAATGCAAATCTCCTAGAACTTGACAAGGTAAGGAATTGTTTTTCCTAACTTTGGAAGTCAATCTCATAATGCAAATAAGAGGCACAACTTCTTTGTCATCAATTTTCTGAGATATAAAAGACATTTTCTTAAGAATACTAAATCTCAGCCTTCCAATCTATAAAATGGGTTTAAGTAGAGTTGTCTTACAAATGTGCTGGTGTAAACGCAAATACATCTATTTTCAAAGGTATGCTTTCCAATTACTGTGTTTGGTGTCTTTATGTCACTGCTAAGTCATTATGCCATTACTGTTTATTTGGGGAGGGGGGTGACTTCATCATGAGAATCTTCTATTTCTATGATTCGGCCCCCAAAATCATATCATATCTCTTAGTAGCTACTCTTTTCTTACATGGAATTTTTGTATGCTGAAATGTGCCCCAGCCTTACCTGTTGATCTTTGATTTCTTTTCATTTGTTGACATCAGACAATTTGTGCCACATTGAAAAGGGTGTCAAATCTTTGAGGTGAAAGTTGCACACTATATAAAGAGAAGCATGAATATTTTACCACTGAGTAATTAAAATTAGCACATGTTTATGTATCCAAGCAGAAATCTGGCAATTGAGTATTAAAAAGAAAAAAAACCGAAGATAGGCTTAGAACAAATCTAATTATCTGTGTTAGTCAAGTTTTTAGCAGCTCATGCTTGTAATCTATTTAAATTGCATTCTTTTGCACAGTTCTTCAGTCTTGTGAAGGACTTTTTTTCATACTCAACACAAGTCTTTCCATGATAAACTAATGAAGGGAATTAGCTTTCTAGATGTTTATAAAACTCATCAAAGTGCATACTAAACTTAGTGAAGCCCTTCACTAGACTAGTGGTTTCATCCGGGAGTGATTTTGCACCTGTGTTAGGGTTCTCCAGAGAAACAGAACCAGTAGGATAAATGTAGATATATAAAAAGAGATTTATTATGAGAACTAGCTCACATGATTATGAAAGCCAAGAACTCCCACCATCTGTAAGCTGGAAAACCAGGAAAGCTGCTGTTACAATTCCTTCTGAATCTGAAGGCCTGAGAACCAGGAGAGCTGATGGTATAATTTCTAGTCCAAGGCCAATGGCCCAAGTACTGGGGGTAGATGGTGGAGCTGCTGATATAAGTCCTGGTGTTCAAAGACCTGCCTTTTTATTCTCTTCAGGTGTGCCCTCAACAGATTAGATGATGCCTGTTCACACTGGTGAGGGAGGATCTTCTTTACTTGTTTTACCAATTCAGATGCTAAGCTCTTCTGAAAACACTCTTACAGACCCACCCAGCTAATTGGGCATCCCTTAGCCCAGTCAAGTTGACACATAAAACTAACCATCACAGCTTGAGAGGCCAGGGGACATCTGGCAATGTCTATATACGTCTTTGGTTGTCATACATCTTTGGTTGTCAGAGTTTGGTGGGTGTGTGGTGCTACAAATACCTAGTGAACAGAGGTCAGAAATGCTGTGAATGACCCACAATGCACAAAATAGCTTTCACCAAAGATAATCATTTGGGCCAAAATTTCAGTTGTTCTGAGATGAGAGAGACGCTGGTATAGACTGTTTGTTGGAGGCATTGATAAAGCTACTGCCCTCCGAGACCCTAACAACCAGCAAGGTTTCCATAGGGTGTATATATTTCATCAAGCCCTACATTGTTCAATTCCCAAAGCAAAATGTTACGCTCTTCAAAATCCCCAGGGAAGCTAGAAGCATAAAACTTTGGGTGAAATGTAAATTTCTTAAAATATTTATCCATCCATAAGTGGCTACATTTTTGACATTATTATAGGGTTTCTCAGTGTTCCATTTTATTAAAAAATATTTATTTGGTTTCTAAGATTACTGCTTTTCTGACCACAGAAAATTCAATTACTGAAAACTGCAGCTATCAAATTGGTTGAAAATAAATAGCCTTTTATCCAAAGTTGGCAAAGACTGGTTCACTTTTAATATGTAGCCATTTAAGAGAAAATAAAATAAAAATAAGAAAACATTTCCATTGCAAGCTGACAGACTGCAGAGTCACAAGCCAAGCAGTATTTTGCATCATCGGGTTTTATTTAAAGTCGGATGAGAAGGGCAGTTCAAGAAAAGAAGTCATCACAGGAGTAATTTGCCATTATTTTTCCTCTTTTGTTTTACAAGACAGAAAAAAACCCGTGAGTCTTTTTGCCAGGAGAAATCAGTTTCTCCTGCTTTCTCTCTGTCTCGGTTTGAAATGTTTAGTAATATACAGGAAATGTGGTAAGTGAGACCCACAAACGTAGGCTCCCAATATCCAGGCTAATTATGTGCGAAGCAATTGGGATGGCAGCCGTATTGCCAGGGAACCAAACCGGAGGCTGAACTCGCATGCCTGGGTCTTTCTCTCATTGGCTTCGCATTTGTGTTTTAATCTCCTGCACAGCGCATTTTTTCCCCTTTCTACAAAGAACACATGTGCATGTTTCCTTAGTGAAAACCAAGAAACAAACAAGCAGTAACTGAAAAATTAGTAGAACCACATTGTGATCAAAAGCAAGGAGATTATCCACCCTGTGGATTAAATTCTGCATTATAATATTTCCAAATGGCTGTCCTCTTACCACGGAACATGCATCTAGGCTGCCTCCCGCCTGAGTCAGATTGATCTGCATGCAATTCAAGCTAATTTTTATATGAAGCCAATAAAACATCCTTGGGAAGCCAATACTGCTGCAAAACCAGGGATGCTTGTTTTAACTATGTAGGGCATCGCTTGTCCCCTTCAGGACAATTTGCTAAGAATTATGAGGCTGTTCATTAGTAGACACTTGACAGATAGAAATCAAGAGATCTAGTTTTGTTTGCTTTCTGCTATTAATCATGTGGGCGAACTTCAGCAAGTCATTCAACCCGCTGAGACACAATTCCTTTATCTGTAAAATGAAGTGGTAGGAAGAAAGTGTCCAAGGCCATGCCTGCTCTATTATTCTTTGCTGGTTTGAGGAGACTGTGATTCTGTTTGCCCAGTACAGTCTGAACTTTGGGCTAAGGACACCCCTCCACACGCAAGAAACGTCATGGCTTCGTGTGAGATTCTGTCACACGTGAAGAAAAGCTGTTTCCAATGGCGGTGATAATGTAAGAATCTTCTTTGCCATTTTATTTTTACAAGAAGTGTTCCCTTAAAATGAAATGATAAGAGGTAAGGGGTGATGATAATTACAGTCTTGGAAACCGAGATTGTCATGCAAAATGTGCGCTTACATGGGATCATGACAGGAAAAGTCTCTCTCTCTCTCTCTCTCTCTCTCTCTCTCTCTCTCTCTTCTCTCTTTCACATACACACACACACACACACACACACACACACACACACACACACACACCCTACCCTGAAATGACTCTTCTATTATGAGAGTGGGAGGGAACTGGCAAAGAAGATTTGACCACAGCTAAGTGGCTGGTGTCCGTGACAAAATGCACAATACCTAGAGAGGGCGGAACAACTGCTGTGCCGCGGTCAGAACCAGGGTTCAGCCGGGAAAGGCTGACTCCGTGAGACGCTCCCGAAACAAGTAAAAAGAAAACATGATCTCTCTCTCTGTTTTCTCCTGTCTCTTGGTTAGGGGAGAACCACGGGCTCCCAGTGTTTACTGCCTGGTTTTGTGGTCTTACTGAGGGGCAATGTGACGACAGACAATAACGGCAGGGGGTCTCCCGTTTTGAAAATTCTTGACTAGTTTCCTTTATGCTACTTTATTATAGTTGTGGGCTCTAGATTAAAGAATAGTACTTCTTGCTGCTAATCCCACTTGTTTGAACCTTCACCAGTTTGTCAACGACCCTACCAGGAATGGCCATGTAGGGAATTATTTTTTTATAAGTCAAAAAGATACTCAGAGAGCCTAGCACCTTTTGAGAATTTCGTGTGGGAGAAGAGATTGATGTGTTCACAGAACTTTTAGATTTTCTAAAAGTGGAGTTCATAACATATCTGCATCAAGGCAAAATATTTCCACTGTCATTGGGCTGTCTACTTTAGCCCGGTGGTTTTAGGTAAGGGGCTGATATCATCCTGACAAAGGGCAAAGGGCATCAAAGGATGGAATTTAAAACATCTTTAAAGAGCACAGGGTCTGCAAATCTTTGTTAACAGCTTCTGTTAGCAGACCTGCCAAGGAGTCTGGTGGGGCGGCCCTGGCTGATGATTGACAGCTCTGTGATGAGGGAAACTGACAGAAGCGTCTCCCATCAAGACAGGGTGCAGAGAGGTGGGGAGGGGTGTGATGCTTTGTATTCAAAGTCTTTCTAGCACTAAATGCATAAGTATTTGCAACTCCTAGTGGGTGACACGATTGTAATGCGGCCGCCATAGGGTTTTAAAATAAACATCCGATCTGGTTAAGCACGTCATATAATTGGACGTACATAGCAAAGCTCTAAAGCAATTGGCAGATTGGAAAGCAGGAGATGAAGGTCAAGTGTTTTGTCAGCTAATGGAAGAAAAACTATAAACTCAGTCTTCGTCCGCTAGAAACCAAAATTATCAAAATAATTGTCAGAAATGACAGATATACCAGAAGAATTAACTGATGGATAGATGAAACATGCAGTTAAATCAGATCAGGTTAGCTGATTGCATTTCTTAGACAAAAACCCAGATTTTCTGAGGGGCTGCATGAGATCCGTCTTGCGGTCCTTTGCATCTTGAATGCACAACCGCAACTCAAAGTACAAACTTCAATCTGAAGAGGGAAAAATGTGTAAGTAGTGAACTGGGAAGAATGATGTGAATTAAAACCACCTCCCAAAAGAACTAAATTCTTCTCTGTGCTTTGCCTAAGTGAACATAGCCTTTGTGTTAATAAAGGAAAGGAAATATCTTTCCATTTTAAGAATGACTAGGCTAGGTTCATGTAATTAATTCCGCTTAAAAGAATTTAACTCAGTTTAACAAACTTATTGGTCATCTACTACATGCCAAGCATAAAGTATGAAGTAAACTGGAATTCAAAGATGAATAAGACTTGTCCTCAGATAAGGGCTCCTGTTACAGAAATGCCAATTGTATTTTTCTAATTATTACAATTATTCTCCTGTCTTCTTTCACAAAGAAAATCGTTATTGAATAAGAAAAGCAAGCAATCTTACTGGAGACATTTAAAGTTTTCTTTCTGGAAATAAAAGATTTAGGGTTATGGAGGGGAAATATCGAACCGTATTTTCATCCATTTTATTGCCATCGAAAATGTTTTTGCATCTTTGTTGAAAAAGGTTTAAACACAGGACACAAGAGACTAGCACAAAAACATATGGGCACAGTCAGCTGCTGAATATGTGTGGTGAGGAGGGGGGTGGCTTCAAACACAGACAAATATATTATTTGAACATACATGGCAGGGAAAAAGGTTGAAAACTTGCTCTAATCTACTGCCGATATGATTTCCAAGTTCATCTTGTGGCTGGTAAACGAAATCCATCCGCGGCACATTTGAGACATAATGATGTGGAAGTAGAAAGTTAGTTTATAATTTATACCGGTGCCTACGCTGTGTTAGCTTCTACGAGACCTGACCCCTTCCCCAAACTCTCGTTGACCAAGCCAACTCCGCTCATTCCCCAGTCAGATTGGAAGCTCCAGGTTCCACTGGAAACATGGTTTATGGATAATGTATCCATAATGGACTCTCCACTCAAAACCAATACAGCAGTAGCATAGCCATCAGTAATCAGTCCATAAAATCTGCAGTTGGCTTCCTTTTTTCCTTAAAGGGGGCAGGAAGCTAATGGATTTGAAATTGCAGAAGCGGACCACAGACCTTTTTAATAAATGAAAATAAAATTGAGTCTCAAGTTTATGTTGATCTATAGAACTGTGAGTCTCAGAGTCCTCCCACTGTTCCCCTCAGGGTTGATTTTGAACCTAAACTACCCAACATTCATAGCTGATAAGTGTCTACTGAAGGGTAATAAAATGCAGTGTGTGTAGCTGTAGAGAATGTAACTTATCACTTTCATCAAAAGCTCCCTGAAAAAGTGTTTATCTAAAAGACTTGTATGTTTGTGTATATTTCAAAGATCTCTGCCGTTCGATTGAGCTCCTTGGGCATTTAAAAGCTATTCCTTGAAAAGGCTTTTTTGGGAAACTGTTTAGCTATGGGTTAATGGTTACATTTCCTTGGATTGGAGATATCTTCCAGGTTACAGAATTCATACAAATATATACAAATGAGGCATTGACTGTTGCTCAATTTTATTTTCTCACTAAATCAAGGTAAAGATTTAAAGCCTAATTCATAAAGGAGAAAAAAAAATCTTTATGTGGGTGTTAGATGATTTTTAACCACGGCACAACTGATGCTGGGAATTTTCCAAGCCTGCAGCTGCTTAATGGGGGGAAAAAAGTTTGAGATGTTAAGAAAGAAATTGGGACACTCTGGTAATAGCTACGGAATATGACTGCATGTCACTTTTAAAATCTAGCTGTGCCAAAGATGTTTTATAGCTGGGATATGGATGTTCTTATCTGAAAATGCTTCTTGATCATTCAAGAAACATACAAACAACAACAAAAAAACCCAGATTTTTCAATCAAAGACCATTCGAGTTTTAAATGTTCCCATGTCATGTTGAGATTTTCCATAAGAAAGGTGCTCACTAAGCATCAATGATGGAGCCATTGTCAAGGGAGTTGTCATATACAGATATGACAAAATATAGAAATATATTTTCTATGTACAAATTATCTGACTAGGTATGCATGTTTCCATGGATGCTTAGATTACTTATAGAATAATGTTTTCATAATGTTACAAAATGTCAGTATGTTCCAAGTTCAGAAAACAAGCTGTCTAATTTGCCTTCGAATGTCCACTCTCTGGATCATCACACCATTTATGGAACACTTGCCAGTTCACAGTGACAAGAGTGGGTTTAGGAGTGGGTTTTGATGTAGCCTAATCAGGGAAAGCAGATGCATGTCTCCAACAAACACACAATTCATGGGGATCATAGTGCATCTGTGCTAGTCCAGTTCCAATTGTTAAAGATTATTCTCTTTTATTTTCCTCCAGCTGTGACTTTGGAAAACTCAGTTTTCCAAGCTATCATGGTGGCTTCCACTTCTGGGATGAACCGATCAAGAAAGGCACCGAGAATGCATGTCTGGTGGTGTGCACCAATCTTTTCCATTTTTTTCAGTTCCTTCGGGGCAAGATCTTGGTGAATAAGGTGTGGTTCCATTGCTGGGATCTACTGACTCACCAAGAGACTTCCTCTGACAAAGTGGGACAATTACCATGTTTTGACAGTCATATTTATCGCTCATGGTACGTAGAGCGCATGGTGACTGTGACTGATATTCAGTACTGATTTTTCATTGAGTGATGATTCGACCCCTTCTCAAATTTCATAAGCAAAGGAAAAATGACTATTTGAGATTTTAGATTTGAATTCATTACATCAACAGTCTATCATAGATTATTGATCTAGTTAGCTAGATAATTATTCACTTCTTTACTTTTTCCACATAGACATCCTAAAATCAAGACTTTGGTAGCTGATTACTTTAAAGTCTCTTGAGAACAGAAATATCGAAACACTAATATATCATTTAAAAGATTAAAAACGAAAGTGTCTAATAGCATTTATGCATTCAAATGTCTTGCCAGGTTTATAGCTATAAATTGTGGAATCAAGATTGAAGTTCAGATCTTCAGGGTCTGGTGTGTGTGATCTTGACTGCTCTGCTCCATTTAAAACAAAATTCCAAATAGGGCCATTCCAAAATAGGAGGTGCACCAGAAGGGCACAGAGGGCTCTATTTCCAGACACATTAGAGGTCGAAGCAAACAAGTACTGAATTTGGAACCCACATCCTAAGTTTCTATCAAGTTTTTTTCTTCTTTGGAAAGAAAAAACTACTCCCAAGTAGGGTTGTCAGTTTATGTAATAGGTAATAATAAATGTAGAGAAGTCAGTTCACATGGCTTGTAATTCAATCCAGGATCCCTAATGTGAGTGGGCAAAGGAAAGTATTTAGGGAAACTGAACACAGTAGGGACAGTGATCGCTTCATTTTTATTCAGGAATTTGGTATTTGGAGATCATAAAAATGGTAATTATAACAAATTTATTTAACAGTGATCCAGTAGAATGGAATATTGCCTAAAGATTTTTATCTGGACCTCACTAAAACCAGTCCAACAGGAGATCCACACCCCTTTGAAGTTCTTCTTACTGTGCTTCTTCCACTTGTGTGGTAGGGATGTGTGCATGTGTCCCAAGATTCCATTTGAAGCTTTGATTTCAATATGTATATGAACTTCAACATATATATATTTGAATTTCAGTATATAAATGAATTCAATAGCTGACTAATGACTACTATATATGAAATCAAAGCATCAAATGGAACCTTGGAAGTAGCTAAAAATTAGAATCATTTCGTGCAAATTGTTGAGTTGTAATTCTTTAGTTTTCAAGCAGGGAATGCTGAAGCAATGAGGACAAAACCAAATAGAATATCATTCTTAATATTATGATCTATTTATAAAGTAACTGAAACAAGACAGCTTTGACCTAGAAAGCATTTTCTGAAAATTCAAGATAACTTCCATCCAAAGCCATGTGTCAGATTCTTGCTTTCCGTTGGGATGAATATTCTAATTCCCTGAATTTCAAGACATAAGCACTTAAAAATGACCACTAGGCAAATCAAAATGTTCAGAGGATGAATATTTTTCAAAAGACCAGTTAGTAAATATCAATGTAAAAATTGTAAAAATTGCATAGTAGTGACACTCGTACTTTATATTTTTGACAATTCTAAAACTTAAAAATTATCAATATCAATATTTTAGCAAAGTTTGAGGAAATATATTTACAAATTCTAAGGAAATTATGTTTATTTTTTGTTTTATCTTCAATGTCTCTTCTTTCCTCTTCTTCCTGTTCTTATCTGCTTTACTCCTTACTTTTTTTTTTTAAAGCAGGATTTATTGAGAGGACAGAAAAGCTTCCACAGTGGGAGGGGACCCAAGGGGATAGCTCTACTCCTTTCTTAACTGCTTTACTATTCTTTACTTTCTGTCACCTTCATCCTGAATTTTGGTGTCTGACGAAGCCTATCTGTGCCAAAGTGTTTCAAAGAATGGGGCCCCATTTTGATTCTACAGATGCTATTACAACTTATTTTTATAAAATCAAGCCAAGCCAAGCCAAATGGAACTCATTTCAATAGCTGACAAATTACTGAAATAGTCCATATTATAAATTGTGTCTCCTATAATATACGAGATTCTTCTGAAAGAGAAAATAAAAGATTCTATTTTAGCCTTAGGATATATCCAAATATTTTTAATTTTGGAATCAGGCTACTAAACAAATTAAAAGCCAAAAAACCTCTGCAGATTTGGGGCACATATATCCATAAGGGTGGCACTGACGGGAAGCTTCAGTCTCTGTGTACTAGGTAAAGCGCCTTCCCTGGGGGAAGGGAGATGGAAAAACACCCATCTTTCTTTAATTTTGGGATTCCCACCCCCCACCTCAGCAGGGTATGAAAGATTTCAACGTCTGACTTCTCTGACAGGCAGAGGGTGGAACAGTTTAAATCAGTTCAAAAGAAGGTCTGTCAAAGAGTCTTGTCACAGGTAAAACCAAGTGCTCAGCTATTAGCGACAAAAGCAGCCAACTCCAGTGATTTCTCTGCCACATGTGCTGTGACAGGATTGTAGCAGTGTTCGTTTACTTAACACTGGACGCCATGTGCACACACACACTTCAGAGAGGATTGTTTTTCATACGTATTTTAGCCATGTTTTTCAAAATGTTGACCTCCTTGAAATTGATAGCTAATGGAATTTCCAACTCTGGTTACCCTCCTGATTTATAGAGTCCTGCCTGACCAGATGTACGGCCTTCCCCAAGAAAAAGATAATATCTGTGCTAATCACTTCCTGAATAAGTTGACTTTCTGGCCAATCTCGAACACTACTTTTGAGCCTCATCTTTGGTCTTGAGAGTTTTATTTCATGATTTTTATCTTTTATCTCTCCTTGGAAAGTCATGCCACCTTGCTGTGTAAATTTTTTTTTCTAGCAGGTGTTCTAAAGAGCTCTGGAGTGAAGATGCAAAATACATGCGTGTGTGTATAATAAATTTTATCTGTAAAATAAATTAATATTATCTTTCTCTAGCTTGAGCTGAGCCAAAATAGATTAATTTCTTTGTAATAATTTTCACTCAGCACCAAACTGTTTTGATCAAAGATAAGGTTATCAGTCAAGTAATTTAGTGCTTTTCAATTTGTTTTAAAGTTGAAAATTTATTTTCCCAGATGGAGTTTTTTATATATTTGTATTTTTCAGATGCCAATAAAGATATTTAAGTTTAAGGTGTAATGGGCTGGTGGTCACAGACTATATTGTCCAACTGACCTGTCTTTTGCCCTTTGCTGGATGATTCTAAGGCACTCCTCCCTCAGATCTCAGCTTATAAACCACTAGACTGGAGGTTTATTTAACTGTTGAAAATCTCCAACTTCAAAAGTACAAAGGCAACAGAATTGCTCTGATCCATAACAGCAGCTAAGTGTTCAAGTTTTTCTGTATACTCAGGCATGAAATCAATATTCACAAGATAAATGTTATTCGATCGTTGGTAAGCACCTACTACCTGAAAACTACATATAAGGTACATTATGCAGGAGTCTGAGGTCTGAAAGTATGGGTTTTTTTTTTCTTTTTTAAGAAATTCATGGTAAATTTTTTATTCATGAAATCTGAACTTAAATTCTATTTTGTAGGCTGGACACGGTGACTCAGCCTGTAATCCCAGCACTTTGGGAGGCCGAAGTGACAGGATTGCCTGATCTCGAGGGTTTGAGACCAGCCTGGGCAACTTGGTGACACCTCTTCTCTACAACAACCCACAAAAAAACTAGCTGGAAGTGGTGGCAAGGGTCTGTAGTTCCAGCTACTTGGAAAGCTGAGGCAGAAGGATCACCTAAGCCCAGCAGGTTGAGGTTGTGGTGGCTGTGAGCATGCCAATGCACTCCAGCCTGGGTGACAAGAGTGAGACCCTAACTCAAAAAAAAAATTCTATCTTTGTTACCATGTGTCTACAGGCAAGTTATTGTACTTTTCAACCTTATTTTTCTCATCCCTGAAAGGTAGAAGTTGTTGACAAAAAAGCTAAACTGTAAGACAAAGAGTTTTATTCTGTGCCATTATGAGTGACCAGAGTCTGGGATACAGTTTCAAGAGTTCTTAAGAACATGTGCCTGAGGATGTTGGATTACTGCTTGCTCTTATACATTTTAGGGACACAAAAGTTACAGGAAAAGACATAAATCAATATATGAAAGGCATTGCACTGGTTCAACCTGGAATGGTGAGACATCTCAAAGCTGGCACTTACAGGTCATAAGTGGATTTAAAGATTTTCTGATTGTCAGTTGGTTGAAAGAATTAAACTTTTTCTAAAGAGTTACAGTCAGTAGAAAGAGATGCTTGAGTTAAAATAAGGGATATTGTGGAAAGTAGCGAACTCTAGGAAGAATATATGGTAAATGACTCTTTTAGGACTTTAAAGGATATCAGATTCTTAGTTAAATCTCTCCTGGATCTGGGAAGGACCTAGAAAAAGCAGAACATTACTTAAAGACGCAGATTTCTTCTACAAGAGACAGCCTTGTAGGACAGTTTCAAAATATGTAAAAATATATCTATATATTTATGTATTTCAGGGTCACTATCTGTCATGTGATGCTATGCTAGAGTTATGTTGGAATTCGGTACCTTCTTGCCACAAAGTCTGTTTTGTCAGTCTTATGATCTCTATTTTAATGTCAACATGAGTCAGTTGTGCTTGAACACTAAAAGGGTTGAGAGATAATAAAGCATGTCTGAACTTTCTTCTTGTTTTGTCATGGTGGGCATTCAGCTTTGCTTTTCTTTTCTTTCTTTTTTTTGAGTTGGAGTCTCACTCTGTTGCCCAGGCTGGAGTGCAGTGGCATGCTCATGGTCACCTGCTGGGCTCAGGTAACTCTTCCTCCTCAGCCTTCCAAGCAGCTGGAACTACAGATATGTGCCACCACGCCCGGCTAAGTTTTTGATTTATTGTAGAGATGAGGTCTCACCAAGTTGCCTGGGCTGATCTCGAACGTGTGGACTTGAGCAATCCTCTCACCTTGGCCTCTCAAAGTGCTGGGATTATAGGCGTAAGCGACCATGCCCCGCCGGCATTCAGCTTTTCAAGCTTCCCTTGACTCAGAGGAAGTCTGTTCAGTTGGCTGGGAACTTAGAATTCTATTTTTGGTTTACAAAATATTATCCACGTCTCTCAATGATATTAAGGTTGAACAAGATAATGAATGAACCCAATAATGCCTGGCACTTGGTAGACACACACAGAATGTTACCTGAATGAATGAACTATATACGAAACTGTTAGTTCCATCCAAAAGCTTACTATCTACTAATAGAAACTTATACCAGTATAAAAACTCATACCAAAGTAAACCAATTTAGTCAGGGTCTTTGTGGTTGAAATCAGTTGATTCCTAGGATGAGAGTTAGTGAGGCTTGCAGATTACTTCTTCCACTACCTTAAGATCAAGTAGTATGTTACTTTAAAAGTAATTCTTCCAAGTTCTTCCAGACATCCCAACCTTTGATTGCCAGTGAGAGGACTGCAGTGCTGCCATTCAGTCTGTCCTTGTAACCTATGTAGTATTCCATTTCTCTTCTTTTTAGAGATCCTAATACGTGTCATATTTTTCATGAAGGTTCCTTCAAGAGAAATGCCAAAATATTTTAGTATCAGGATTAACCTAAGTTTCTAGTCTGAGATGGGACACCAGACTCACCAGCATCTTAGTCTCTCTTAAGCAAAGGCAGTGCCAATTCATTTCCCTGGGCGTTAACTTTCATTTCACACTTAGAAGATTTTTTGGGATATCCTTTAAGGCTACTTAGCAAATCCTCTAATGTTGATATAGGTTAAATAGTTAAAACCTTTTAGAAGTTATCTGCAGAAAGAGTATTCATAATTAATGAATAAACATTAACAGCTCCTGGGTTTTGTGTTGCCAATTAGTACATTTCACATGCTAATTAGGCACCTTTAAGGTATTGACTAAGGAATCATCACACTGATTCCCACAGAGGCTGTACTAGTTTACACTCCCACCAACAGTGTAGAAGTGTTCCCTTTTCACCACATCCTCTCCAGCATCTGTTATTTTTTGAGTTATTTCCTAAAAGCTCTAAAAATCGACCTTCCATATGACCCTGCAATCCTCCTACTGGGAATGTTCCCAGAAGAACTCAAATCACTCTATAAAAAAAGATACCTGCACACATATGTTTATCGCAGCATTGTTCACAATAGCAAGATCATGGACCCAACCATGCTGTCCATCAAAAGAGGACTGGATTTAAAAAATGTGGTACATATGGACAATGGAATATTACACAGCCATAAAAAAGAACATAATCATGAATTTCGCAGCAACCTGGATGGAATTAGAGTTTATAATACTGAGTGATCTCTCACAGAAACAGAGATCTGAGTATCACACGTTCTCACTCATAAGTGGACCTTGAACAGTTACCGTAATACTATAAGAAAAGGATTGGCAGTGGCGGGAAACTATGGGGGGGCAGGGAGGGGAAGGGAGGTGGGATAAACATTAGTCAATATCTGTCTGGGGAAAGGGGAGCACACCTCATCAACAAGGGTACCTCCACAATGAATACCTAACCCTTAACTGTACCCCACAACTTTAAAATAAAAAATACGTATTAAATAAAAATAAAGTAACATCCTAAATTTAAAAAAAGATATTGACTAAGCTCATGTATCATCAATACCATAGTATTATAAATTAAAAACAGCAAAACAGATACATGAAAACTTTTATATGATATATAACAGAACAGATGCCTAAAATTTGTGGAAGCCTGGTGCTTTTGCAGCATGTCTTAAACTTTCACGGACCGTTCCTTGGAGTACTGCTCTATCCATCATCCCTGAGAAAGAGGGAGGCTAAGTCCTGGTGCTTTGAACCAAAAGGCACTGACATCATCCTGTATGGGTCCACACTTGATCCCATGAGGGATGGGTATTCGACAACAGCTGATCTGTCGACCTGTTGATTAGCCCAGTGTTGCTTTATTAATATATCATTGACATTTTTGGCAACACTTCACTAGGTGCTGCTATCTCATACATTACAGGATAGATGGTATCCCTGTCTCCTGTCCACCATAGCTCAAGTTCTTCTTCTCAAGTCATCTAAACAATCAAAACCACTTACATGTTTTGAAGCATTTCTGAGTTGGGGTGGGAAGAAGTGTCACCATCACTTGAGAATCACTGGGCTAGCTAATAAAATGGCCTGTTAGAGTAAGATTTAACTGGAAAATTCAGTTCATAGACCTTAGGAAAATTATAAGCAAGTTCCATATTCCCCTTCTAGCCCTCTTCAAACAGAAGCCAAAATATCATATGCCTAAATATTTAAACATTATAAATCAAGTCAATAGGCTGTGTAATAAAATGTGGTCTACCTTCCTAAGTTGGCAGATATACCTTTGTAAAGTCTCAGAAGCCTGGTTTAAAATGTCAGATTCTCAGAATTTCTGCCCTTTTGTGTTATAATGTTGCTACATGGGGAACATAAAGGCGGGTGCTATTCTTAACTTGAGACAAATTCCCTCCTCTCTATCTAGCCTCTTTCTATATGACACAAGGAGATCTTATGCTCATACACATGGAATTGCAGCTCGCATGTCCAAACTCTAATGACATTTTCACAAACAGCTATCCCTAGATTAATTCTCTGGAAGCACTGGAAGAAGGTTCTGGGTCATTAGGGATGAGAATTCCAGGAACCTTCGTAATTCAGAATGTAATCTAGAGAAGCTGGGTGCAGACTCTGGGTGAGCATGTTTACTTTACTTTGCAGACTTCTTGCTTTATGGAGAAGCATGTGGCCAGAGGAAGGCCAGAAGAAGTCCTCTGAAATATATGGCCCTGGAAAGAGTCTCTTCTTTCTAATTATAGGGACGTATCTGATTTTAAGCTGTTGTAGCACTGGCACATAAACTATGAATGCACAGAAACTATCAAGTAGAGAAGAGAGGTATGCAATGAAAGTAAAGAATACATTGATTGAACATGAAAAGAGAATAGGAGAGTAAAAATGTGTTCAGGGCATCTGAACCACAGAAGTGGTGGAAAGCAATTACGAAGCTCCAAGAAATTCAGCTCTGAAGTCTTCTGAGCTACCTAGGACTACATGTGGTCTCTCATGCCTTTGTCTGCTTGGCGCCATGTCTAGGTCATTGGTTTTTCATGTTTTCCTGTGTCCTCATGCATATGTTTACTTACAGCAAAACTTCATTGTTGGAAGTAACTTGCAGCAAAATTCACAGCATTGTTTCTCTGGGGAACCAGTCTCAATTTCCCAAGATAGAGCTTAGAAGCTCACATTTAGAATAAAACAAAAATAAGATTACGGATGTTTACCCTGACTTTTATTTTTAAGATATTTTTCAGAAACGTACAAATGTGTGTACCTATGAGTGAATATAGATGTTAACAGTACACAGCCTTGCACATTATTATTTTTTTATTCATAGATCTATTTTGTTAAGCCCCTGAGAACAGTAAACATCACAGTGTTGACTTTTGCTTCTTTAATGCTAATCTCAAAAGACTGGTGATGATGGAAGAAAAACATGGTCCTCGTCCTTAAAAAGTTGACAATGTAAGTCAATTCATAGAATTTTTGAAGCCACTGTCGTGTGTATTCTTAGTGGAAAATGTTTCAAGTGAAATCTGAACCTGTTGCTGTTTGTATAGCATATACTATGAATGTAGTTATGTTGTTATGGCTGGTCTTGTTTCCCTTTCATTCTCAATGATTTGTTGAGTTACTTCTGTGAAGGTGCGGATCGGGTGAGAGTGAGATGGATTGAGAGGGAGAGCGCGGCAGAGAAGGGTGTGGCACCACCGGAGCCTGCAAGCCAGAGGTGCTGCACCAGCAACCCAGAGATCCGGGTAAATGCAAAGAATTGCAACACACAGAGAGGTGAGAGAAGGAAAGATGTATTTAAGAAAAGTTCACCCCCACAGACAGGAAGCAGGCCTACACTCTAGGTGAGTGTGGCACTCTAGCTCCCGAAGCCCTAGCTTCAATCCTTTTCCTTAGAGATGTTGCAATGAGGTAGACGTGACTTCCTTATCGACCACCTGTGGATGGAGGTCTTGCAGAACCTGTGACACAAAGACTCACTAATGTCCGCCCACATTATCATAGCCCCTAGAGAAAGGTGTGACAAGGATTCTAATGCTCCTGCATCTTCCCAAATGACATTCCTTAGAGCTAATGGAGGGTGCACCTCCCCTTATCTCCTAGGCATTCCCAGTGAGTAGCTTCGGGGGATCCTCGGCTTCCCTGTAGATAGGGCCCGATTTACCAGAAGATCGAATCCCCACCTGCTCCTCCTCTGAGCAGTCATAATTTTTGTAATTACAAGTTTCATGACTTTTACAGTCCTTGCTCAATGCGTGATGTCTTAGGCCTTGTAAATTCCCTTTACTCTAGGCAAGCTTGATTGCCACTGTGAGATACCTCTGATACCTGGCACCAGGAAGTCTGTTTCTGAAAAGACAAAGTAGGTAAAGTTCATTTTACCTAAAGTGTGCATTTCTCCAAGAGCATAGCTTCTACTTTCTCATCATTGTGTCAGGGTTTAAGAACAAGATGAAAAATGGCTTCCCACTCTCAGTCTATCCTTTCAACTTCTAGATTCTGTTATACAAAATTCAATCCAAAAATATTTACTGGATACTAGTAATGGACAGAGCTGTATTCAATATTGTCCAGCTAAGACAAAAACATGAGTACCACCCAATAAGTTAAGAACACAGATCTAAGGTCAGGCTCTGCAGCTCTGTTCCCAGCACTGTCACCTGTTAGCTGTGTGGCTACGCACAAGTTTTTCAGTCTTCCTGGGGCACAGCGTCCAAAGGTCTGGAAATCAATAGAAACTCCTCCTAGAGTTGTCATAGGTCTTGTTCCCTAAACTGGCCTCATCATGAACCATGACATCTTAACAATGAAAGTCCTGTGTCCTGCTGCAGCCATTCCAAATTAACATTTCCAAGTGGGAAGCCCAAGAAGCTGTTCTTATGACTAGACAAGTATGGAACACATGAGATCCTGCATATAAAAGCACTCATCAATGTAATGGTCAGTCAGAGAGTGATATGCAGAAAATATTAGCAATTAGTAGTTTCAGATTTGCTTGCCAAAAGAGCATAGCAATTTACTTGACTATGAATCATCATATACTGGCTATGAATCAAGGTGGGATAGGTAGCTACCATAGATGTACACAGAGGTTCATAGAACTGAGTGTTTAAATATGAAAACAATGATTGACTTTTTGGATGAAAATAAATTTATTAAGGAAGAGGATATTGAAGATGGTTTTGCAAATTTGATGACATGTCTCTATGAAGATTTGCAGAGGCAGGAATATTCTCAATAGAAAAATGACTTGTACAGTAGGAGGATACAGCATAGCACAGAGCATAGAGGGCTAAAAAAAAGGTCAACATGGCAGGAGCTAGGAAATTTATCACCGTAGAGATCCATCCACTGTTAGTCTCAAGCCTTGTATGGTCAAATTGCCAAATACCTACTTCAGTATCTACTAATGCTCATGAACTCCTGCTTGATCTGTGATCATGGGATGATATTGACAAACATTCTGGTCTTCCAGTGGACCAATGTTAGTGAAATAAACAAGTCACGCAACTCAGATTTATAGGGTAGAGTTTCTCAAACTTAACTTTTTTGCTATTTTGGGTAAGAAAATTCTTAGTTATAAAAGGGGCTGACCTATGCTTTAGAAGATGACTTTTAGCATCCTTGCCCTCTTATCCATTAGATGCCAGTAGCATACACCCTCCCCGCCCCCATCTGTGACAAACAAAAATGTCTTCATGGCCAAATGTCCTTGGGGAGAAAAAAAAAATCACTCCCAGTTGAAAACCACTGAAACACAAAATTTATGCTAGATGAAACTCAAAGTGAAAATCTCTTTAAATTTTTTGTATACTGAAATCAAATTAGTTAGATAAAGAATATATACATATTGTTTTGACTAAAGTGATATATTAATTAACTATTTTGATAATGTAATGTCCAAAGTAGTTAAGAGCTTTCAACTAATTAAAGAAGTAATACATAAACTTATAAATAATAAATTGTTATCTAATACAAATATTAAGAAAGAGCATAAATAGAAAATTTAATGACACAACATTGTTTTTATGGTATTATCAAATATTTATAAAAATGAAATAATGCAAGAAAAAATAATAGAAATTACATCATATAATTATTATAAGCTTTAAAAATGTTTGGCATACTAAGATTTCTAACATCAGGTAAAATATTCTCTAATATGAAATGCACTTATGGTGAAGTCACTAAATTTAGGTCACCATTTTTTTTTTTTTATTGAGTTGGAGTCTCACTCTGTCGCCCAGACTGCTGGGCTCCGGCGATCCTTCCACCTCAGCCTTCTGAGTAGCCGGAATTACAGGCATGCGCTACCACTCCCGGCTGATTTTTTGTTTTATTGTAGAGATGAGGTCTCGCCAAGTTGCCCAGGTGGGTCTCGAACCCGCAGGCTCAGGCAATCCACTCACCTCAGCCTCCCAAAACACGGGACTACAGACTGAGCCACCGAGCCCGGCATAAATTTTTTAAGCACTTGAAATTGCTTGAATCTTCTGAGAAAGAACTAAAAGAAGATATCAATTTTGTCACTAAAAATGTAATGAAAGAAAAAACTAAACTTTAAAATCAAATACAAAAAAAGAGTAAAATAAACAAACAAAAAGTCATTTACAACAATAATAAGTCATTCTTCACCAAGATATAATTAAGAATATAAAGAATGTGAAAAAAGGAAGTATTAGAGAATAATGAGAGATCCAGACACATTTTGCTTCAATTACTCAAACTTTGAAATCACAGGTTTACAGCAATAATTTAAGAAGACAATTCTGCATTGCTTTGAATCTTTAGAGGTTATGTTTTTTAATTTTAAAAATTAGAAATTGTTGCTTATAGATTGTCAGCTATTTTCAGTAGGTGACGACAGAGGTTTTGATATTTACATAAATAAATCCTGAAACAAATTTACCTCAAGAAACATTTAATGTGGTGACTTTTCAGATAACAGTGACTTGTTTTATATTTTCTTTTACCAAAAAATCTGACAGCATCTTAAATGTGCTATTTAAAAGTGAAAATAAATTTATAATTGCAAATGTGTAGTTAAAAAAAAAATCTAGGAGCTGATAATTCTGGTAAATAATTGTTGCTATAGTATAACATAACAAGCATTTGGCAACTGTAATTTTTAATGAGAAAAATAGGATATCAATGGGAATTTTTGATAAAATTTTATGCATGTCTTCATTTCCCGAAAGTCATTTCCATGGCAGTGATCTTTTCTTTAGCTTCTATTTTGGTGTTGGCCAAATATTGGTTGTAGTAGTAAGCCTCAGGCACTTGGCCAAAGTGAATATTTGCTGTATCTCCACATATATACTGAGTGTGAGGAAGGCTGAAAATCCAGTTTAGAAGCTATAATTCAGAGGGCCTCAAATGCCTGGCAGATGAGACCATGTTTAATTTAATTAGCAAAGGAAAATAATCAGAGACTCTTGCTCAGTTTCACAATGAGCTAGGAGTTTTGTAATTTAAATAAATATTTGGCAAGTATTATTGAAATAAAATGAATTATAGATATTAATTATTCTGTCATTTCTCCCTGTGTTAAGGTACCTCCCTTGATTTCAACATTCAACTAACTTTTGTCACCTTTGCGATCAGTAAGACCATAAGGGCTTACATTTATTTAACAGTTCCTATATACAAATACTCCTGAAAAGCACTATCTCATTTACTCCTTGAAATACGTTTATAATTAATGTTATAATTATTCTTATTTTGTAACAGAAGAAGGAAGCGAATAAAGTTGCTTCTAAGTAGTAAAGTAAAGATTTGAACCGAGAGTTTACAGTCTTCCTTCTAGTGATAATTCGTTCATAGAAAGACAGAAACCTAAATCAGGCAGTTTTATAGTCATAAATCATTAAATTAGTATCACAAACAGCTTTTTCTTGTGTTTTATCACCATCATACTGGCTCCTAAATTGAGCTTTTAAAAGGGAGTGATGAAGATTTAGGGCAGTGAGACTACTTAGTAGGTGCCATCATGACAGATAGATGTCACTTTAAATTTTCAAAGCCTATGGAATATACAACACCAAGAATGAACCCTGATGTAGACTACAGATCGAATGACAATGATGTGTCAATGTAGGTTCATCCATGGTAGCAGACGTACTCCGCTGGTGAAGGAGGTTGATAACGAGGGAGACTGTGCAAGTGTGGGGGCGGGGAATAGTGGGAGAGTCTCTGTGCCTTCTGCAAACATTTGCTACGAACCTAAAACTGCTCTAAAAAATTAAACCAATTTTTAAAGAGCACTCATAATATCCTGTTAGATCTTTTCTTTAGTGTTACTTTTTTTTTTTTTTTTTTTAGTTGGAATCTCACTCTGTCGCCCAGGCTGGAGGGCAGTGGCACACTCCCGGCCACCGCAGCCTCGACCTGCTAGGCTCAGGTGAATCTTCTGCCTCAGCCTTCCAAGTAGCTGGAACTACAGGCACGCATTACCATGACCGGCTAGTTTTTTATTTATTGTAGAGATGAGGTCTTACCAAATTGCCTGGGCTGGTCTTGAACCCATGGACTCAGGCCATCCACTCACCTCAGCCTCCCAAAGTGCTGGGATTGCAGGTTGAGCCACCGAGCCTGGCCTCTATCACATAATTTTAATGTCCATCTTGCCCATATGTTATATCTCCCAGGTATAATGTTAATTGTGTCAACCAAGACACAATTACTCATAACTTTTTATCAAAGTGATCTCATGAATTAGAAAATGTCTGTCCAAGACGTGTAAGGCTTCTTAATGTCATCTGTGGTCAAGGACCAGAAGTGCCGGGCTTAATGAACAGCATAATATAAAGTCTGAGCAAACCAGGACTTCCTTACTTACGTGTACATTGGTTTCATCCATCAAGTATAGCTGCTGTCAGAAACTTAGATGGTAACCATGGCATGTTCTTACCTAACATGGTTCTTCTCCATTTCTTAGTCATTTTCTCACTCTGACCAACAACATACTTTTCATTCCCTGAGACGTGGGGGAGTCCGTCTAGGTTTGGTCACATGACCTCCAGTCTGTATTTTGCTTAATACGTAACAGAGATTGTGAACTATGTCTCACCCGCCATCCATTGCTAATAGGTTGAAGGCAAAATCGAGGCATGGATTTAGCGTCCCAGATCCAAGATAGAACAGCCTGATGTGGCAGTTTCCAAATCCTTTTCTAGCTTGTCAATCAAATACAGATATGTATAGTTAACTCGGAACCAGACAACCATGCAGGGAACTATACTTAGATAACTCGTCCATTATGCACACTGTATAGAGAAGCAATAAACTCCCCAATAAATCTACTGTAATCACTCTTAGGCCTCCATCAGCAATTGCAGGTACTCACTTAAGAATAGAAATACTTATTTTTTTAAAAAATATACCTTTCTTGGATAGCTGTAAAATGTGCGTGAACTTGATGCCAGCCTTTGACAGGGAAATTTAGTCTTAGGTCACTCAATTTATGCCTCTGAGGGGAACAAATTCCCCAGAAGATTAAACTTTCATTAAGTTATTTCTTTTATTTCCTGCCTTTGCACCCATCATATCGTAAGTTCCATAACTGATGTCTTACTAAGGTCATAAAATGGTTGCACTTGAACTTCAAGGACCTGTCAAACACCTCTCCCTCTCCCCCTTACCCCCCAATAAAAAACCTTTTAGAGAATGGTACTTAAGTTGACAGTTTCAGTGGTCACCCTTCTCAGCCTATGTCAATGAGAATGTGCCTAGAAGAGACAGAGAGGGGAATGTGCACTTTAGACAATTGCATTGTGAGGCCAATATTCCACACTCCCCTGCCCCCTAGCCCCCTATTGTTTTGACTAGACAGGGGATCATACTGAATAGATTAACCAGTCATTGACTTGGGACACCTACTGCTTGGAATGCCATTGCACTCGGAGTGAAAGGGGATAAAAACGTCTCCCTTCCACCCCCGACTCCCCACTCCATGGCAATATTTCTGCCACAGAAATGCTTGGCTGTCAGCTCCAGCAAAGCAACCCTGGATAGCCGCAGTAGTTTGTTGTCAGAATGAAAAATGGCTCCACGCAAAAGGTCTCAAGGCTGGGATGCTTACAATCAAGGAATCCTAAGTCAGGCATTTGACAGAGAACTTTGGTCTTACGGCTAAATACCACTTAATACTGTCCTGCCTGATAATCCCTGCTGCTTAGCAATTGTACAATCATGGTTCAGCCATGGCAGAATGCCTGTCGACAGGGAGAAAATGGTCAGATGTCACACATTTGCCTGAGAGAAAAGAAAATACATCTCTTTGCATCCAGTGTAAATAATAATGCTTCAAACGAAGAGACAATTGCAAATCCATTATAGCTTGGATTCATCAGAGAGTTCACAGCCAAGAGAGAGAAATGAAATTCTAGCAGAGGTTAGCCATAGGTGAAGAGCAAAGAAGCTTGATACAGCCATTAGTATGCTAGACAGAGCTCTGAAATTCTAAAGAGTTAGTTGGTCAGGGAAAAACTTCAGACCAGGCACCAAGACATGCTTAAAACTGACTTTTTTGCTCACCGTGTAGTCTTGGACTTAGAATTGTGTACAGTACTAGGTTATATATTTGTTGGAATTTGTGTAAGGTCATCATTACTACAATAAACATTTTGAAGGACTTACCCAACGGGGCTCATGGCCTTTTTGTTGTTTTCCAAGCAAGATTTAAATATTCTGGTACCAATTTCTTTTACCTAGAGCCACAGATGAGAGTTTTTATGAACTTTTATACAAGTTTAGAGGTCAAATAATATTGGAGTATGCTTAAATCTAACCCCATTTGTCTACTTTTCTAGTGGCTTATTAGATGATATGCTTAAGTTGTGGCTATGCAGATGTATATATTTGTTCTACGATGCCTCAGAAGGAAGTATTTAAGTAAGAAAGCATTATTTATAGAGAAATAAAACTTAATTCAGTTTAAGGAGAACAAAAGTTTATCACCATAGTAGATCAAAAGAAGTAGAAACCTTATCAAATGAAAATGTCTAAGTCTGACAGTGTTCAACTGGGTCAGGTAACCTTTGCAGAGTTATGGAAGTTGGGATTCTTTTACTGAGTCGTGGGTTGTAATCTATTACTTGTAAACCATTTCTTAGGGCACTAAAATACCATTGAGATGTATGGAGATTATATGAATAAGTGATCTAATGCTCTATGATATAGAATGATTTTGTCATTTGCCTAGGTATTTTAACCGCTTTAGAATCACCTTTCAATTTTTATTCCCTGTCTTGGAGTTTTATATCCCCATTTATTTCATGTAGTATTGTTTTATACATCATCCAAGAATAATTAAGGTGCATAAGAGGAATTTGAACCCCTTGGAATGATAATAGATACAAAATCAATCATTATACCTTGATTTGGGGGATCTGGGATGACTATGGTATGCGTTTTATTCACATCTAAGTCAATGGACATTTCTGACAGAGTCAATATGACATGGATATGTGTCAAGTCACCCCTACTTACTCTTCTTGCTAAACCTCAAACCTCAGACAACCAGAGAAACAGACAAAAACAGACCAAAAAAATAAAACAGAAACATTTTGAAGCTCATACTTGTGGTTTATTTTGAAATCTCTCCCAGTGAATTCCTAAAATAGTTTACTTATAACTTCTTTTACAGCTTTGTCACTTCCTATCATATATCATAGTTTTTTTCCTTAATGTCATATCTTCCCTACCACTCAGGAAGTTCCTCCAAGTTAATGCTGATATCTGATTAATGTTTATACCTACAATTAAAACTAGCATAATATCTTGTTTTCAGCAATATATACTGCCAATAATTTTCTAAAACATGTTAACAAATGTTTTAAAAATGAGGTTTATTGCCTACATGAAATGTTTTAAAAATGAGGTTTATTGCCTACATGTAAAAAGTAAGCTTTTAAAAAATAAAGATAACTTATTTTCACACATTAACTTAGTAACATATTTATTACCCCACATTATATAAAAGCAGATTAACTTAGAAACAGTGGATTTTTCACTTATATGTCATCAAACCATTTTTTTCAAAATCTTTAACAATAAGTGTTTTTCAAAAAAAACTTTTTCGAGTAATTTTATCATCTTTTTATTCAAAGCATATGATTTTCATCATTTTTAGGTATTTGTGATGCTGCGCTTGATGCACTGATGAAGGATATTGTTACTGGAAGTTATATCTCAAGCCATATTTCCATTTGGAGTTATAAAGATAGGTTTTGGTTCAGTTTGTCTGATAGCTGTCCTTTTGATCGCCAGAGCCACCATATAAGACTTACTTACTTACTTTTAATTAATTAACTTATTTATTTTTAAAGGAGGATTTATTAAGAGGACAGAAAAGATCCCAGTGGGAAGGGACCAGAGGAGGTTGTCCCAGACTTACTTCAAAAATGATCCCTAGAGGCCTAATTTGCAAGGACATTTTAACCTTTTTTAAAAACGTATTCCATTAGATAATCTCTACATCTCTATATAGAAAAGAATATTGATGAATTTACTTAAAGTTATCGTATCTTTCCAAACTATTAGTTGCATTTCAAAATAAATAATTAATAGAGTAACCTATAATATGGAGAGTCCTTATGGAGACTGAAATTTAAAGTGAGTTCTTTTTTTTTTTTGAGTGGTGATGATTTTGTTAATAAAAGCATCTTTCATGTAAATATTTATATGATTTCCCTCTTAAATCCTATATTCTCCTTAGGACATTAGAATTTAAGATGCTCTGAGAGATACAAACAAAACTCAAATATGGTCATTTCTTTAACCATATCTTGTAGGAGTTATGTGAAGAATGAAACAATGTGTATACACCATCTAATATGGATATACAGCAAACAACAGGTGCTAATTGTACAATTAACAGTTGCGCAATGTTTATTTACTAAATGATATGGCAGTGAATGAATATTTATTGCATACTAAATGTTTTGCTTACAGAGTGTTATTTAACTGTGATAACCCTTCAGTGAGAAATCCTGCATTTTTAGATGCGGAAGCTGAGATTCACAGATATAAGTCACTAACAGGTCTACAAGGTGATGCTGCTATGTTTCAAACGTAGGTTTGCCTGTTTCAAAGTTCTCTATACTGTTCTAAATTGATGCACTATTTTTTATATTGATGCCACGTTTGAAACAATTATAAATGCTGAGTGTTAAAATTTCTATCAGTAGTCACTACAGAAGGAAATGCTCTATTTTTTTTTTTTTTTTTTTTTAGAAAGCAAGATTTATTGAAAGGACAGAAAAACTCTCACAGTGGGAGTGAAGCTGCCGAGGGGTTGCCCAATGCTTTATCTTTATGTCAGCCCCATCAAGATCTCCAGTAAAACTGATCACCGGGCCCAATTACACCCATTATATTCAAACGTTGCTTGCTTTCTTTTCCAGATCTGCGTCTTGGGTTTCCAGACCATGTGCAGAAGAAGGACGTCCAGGCCTGCGTGTCCTCTATTGGCACACCTGACTCATGGTGGTTGAGTCAGCACTCTTGCCCCAGGACCTGCAAGTACCCTCCCAAGACTCCTCTGCTGCTGTCTTCTTGCTTCTGTTTATGGCATGCACATTTGCTATCTGGGAGGATCAGCAGACGGAAACCCTGTAACTCGCTAATTAGATTTCCCAAAGATAGTGTCAAATTAAAGCCTGGCCTTCTAAATTCACATAAACACCGAGGGATACAACAGCCAAGGACTGGGCTCCTCTTGAGAACTGGCAGCTCTTTTCTCCCACTAACCATTCTCTTATCTGAGCTGAAGAGACTTGCCTCCAGCAAGCTATTGCCCTGAGCCCTTATTAGACTTGAGTCAACAACAGTGGGTGCTGAGCTCAGGGAGTTTTCTTGGCCCTGGTGCTCTGATTTGCTGAAAATTAAATCCAGCGCAGAGGCAGGATGAAGAAAACAATACATCTGCAGCTCAACCCGATCATCTTGAGTCAGTTCTCTAGGTAAGGTAGCTGTCAAGAGATCAGCTTGGATTTGACTCACAGCTCTGTTGTGAGATTGCAGACAAACAGCTTAAACTGTCTTATCTCCTGGCGAGGATAACTGGTATCATAGGATTACTGTGAATTTGGAAAATGCAGGCAAAGCACTCAGCACAGACCTACTCTTCCATAAGCCTTGAACAATCTAAGCTCTTATTTGCTGTAGCTTCTGGTATAGCTCTTGCCCAGCTTGCTGGAGGAATAAAGCGAAACATGGTCAAACCATTCCCAAGACCTGTCTATATCAAGAACAAGACTTGAAGTAAGCATGGAAGGCAGGCTCGACTCATCTCAGAAATCAGCGAGGGGTCACTGAGACTCATCAAGGAGGTGAGCTGGAGATCCCAAATGGATCCCTTAGTCTCTGGTTTGATGGTGACATGTACTTGGAAGGAAGACTGGAGAGGATGTGGCAGGGACATACCTAGTAGATAATATGGTAGAATACAAAATACAAGACTTTATCACCTAACTTCCAATGTCAGCTCCATCATTCAATACTTCCATTAATTTTGCTAAATTAGATTGGCAGTTGAGGGAATCTGGGGAGGCAGTTAGATTGCTGGGGAGGGAGGGGCATACCTCATTAACAGGGGTACCTGCATGATCAATGTTTGTATACCTAACCCTGAATTGTACCCCACATCTTTATAATAAAAATTTTAAAAATTTTTTGCTAAATTAATTTCTAAGACCTTTCTTCTTTTCCTTAAAAATTTGATATCATTATTTCTACCTTCTAGGTCATTATTAAAGTTAAATGAGATAATGTTTCTAAAGCATTTCAATTGTTGCTCCCATGAGCTGGTAAGCAGTAATGTTAATTCTTGGATTCTTACACCTTCCTCTCTTTACACTCTAGTCGTTATTTCATAATACAGAGGACAGTCAAAATAAGTTGCAATGAAGTGAAGAAGAAAGGGTAAAAATTGTGAGTAGAGCCATTGGAAAATGTATAGGAGAAATGAAGGGCACGAAGCCAACTTTTTTTAAGCCTAAGAATAGTACAACATAAAATATTAGATATGTTCAGAAGACATTTATTAAATTTTGAGGATCATATCGTGAGAGACAAATATCACATTTTCCAACAAAGCATCCGTTGTTACTGCAAGAGGCAGAATACTGTTCTGAGACCATGTGAAAGGTTTTTGTGTTGTTATTGTAGTTCTCCATTATAAGTATCCTTTCATGCTATGAGGTTCCAACTATTCAGTCATTTTCTCAGTTAATGTCACACTTCCACAAAAGCCACTTATGATTGCAAAAAGACTGTATATCTGATATAAATTGAGGATATCTTTGGTTGATAATATCTCAACTTTGGTTTCAGGCATTTCAGACTCCTTAGGAAAAAGAAAGGGCCAGGCATGGTGGCTCACGCTTGCAATCCCAGCACTTTAGGAGGCAGAGGCGAGAGGATTGCCTGAGTCCAGGGGTTCGAGGCTAGCCCAGGCAACTTGGTGAGATCTTGTCTCTACAATAAAATAAAAAAATTAGCCAGGTCTGGTGATGTGAGCCTGTAGTTCCAGCTACTTGGAAGGCAGAGGTGGAAGATCGCCTGAGCCCTGCAGGTCGAAACTGTGGTGGCTGTGAGTGTGCCACTGCACTCCAGCCTGGGTGACAGTGAGATTCCAACTTAAAAGAAAAAAGAAAAAGACAGTGTTGCACAGTGAAAGAATTTGGAGATCTATTTTCTGCATCTATTTTCCAAGACAGTAAAGACCTTGAGTCCCATTATCAAGGCTGTATTCTAGTTAAATAGAATGAAGAGGAGACCCTATTCCACCACAGCTCACATGGTGAATGGCATCCTGGCACAGTGGCTCCACCAGGCACCTGCTGGATTGAGAAACACAGGGTAAGTCAGCTCTGATTCATCACCCCTGATCTACGAGATACCATCATTTACCTTTTCCAGAGAGTAACCTGAGTCTCTGATGAAGATCTACCTAGGAGGTACATT
This sequence comes from Cephalopachus bancanus, assembly GCA_027257055.1. NCBI lineage: Eukaryota > Metazoa > Chordata > Mammalia > Primates > Tarsiidae > Cephalopachus > Cephalopachus bancanus. Next base: position 5,682,741 of record JAPVLO010000065.1, read on the forward strand.
CTACACTTTACAAAGGGTAAAACTATGTAGGTAAGTTAAGTCAAAAATATCCGTGCAATTTTCAAAAGCAAAATTTAAATTATATTATGTATGAATCATATTAATTATGACGATTATATTTTATATTAATTGAGATGATTATATTATCATAGAATAGCATGAATCATATTAACTGAGACGAAGGGAACGAAACTGCGGGTAAGCACTCCTTTTCTATCATATCATTGTCCTAGGTAATCTTCACAGCAATCCTGCATGGTAGATAATAGATAATATCCTCCTCATTTTAGAGAATAGGAAACAAAAAGCTTAGAAAACTTAAATAGCATACCACTAGCAAAGTTGGCAGGTTATGATTTAAACTTATGAGAGGGGACCCCAAAAAAACCTGGAATTATGTTTTGGAGGATGGACCCTTGCAGTACAGGCTTCCCCTGCTAGGTAAGTGCTCTAGGAACCCATTGGCACCAGTGTACCAGCTGGTATTGCTGTGAGAGGCCGTGCTCGGCTTCAGTGAAAATTTTGGTTTTTTTTAGATTCTTTCAACACATTTGCCCATTTCATGATGGGTGATTCTGCCCACACTGCAGTGAGAGTTCAACAGTTTTTGATCAAAAACTACTTAACTCCCATGCCTCGTCCTGCGTATTCACCCAATCTCGCCTGAGGAACATTTTTGTTGTTGTTGTTTCCCTGATTGAAAAAAGTCCTCAAAGGGAAACTTTTGCCAATGTGGAAGAAGCAAAACAAAAAACGGCAGAAGCGTTAAAAGGCGTCAAAATTGATGAGTTCGGAAACTGTTTTGAGCAGTGGAAAAAGCATCTCAATAGGTGTACTGCACCAAATGGGAAGCACTTTGAAGGTGACTGAAGTTTAAATAAGTAAGAATAAATATACCTTTTAAATAAAATAATTCTGGTTTTTGGGGGGGAAATCGCCACTCTTATGTCTTGTGGGCTTTTTACCCTTCCATCATGCCTTTAGACTTCAAGTCCATTTTCCTTCTTCAAACTGTCTTTTTGGCAGGTGAGACTTAAGATTTCCTACTTTCATAGCCTGGTGGCCTTACATTATGGGTTTGAAATGTGTGCCTCGGCCACTGTGAGGAACAATCATCTCATTGAGGAACTAATTATACATGGAATGAGAAGAGCACAGAGTCAGAAGGCTTATTTTTCTTTCCTATAGATAGTGTCAGGGTGTTATGTTTAGAGGATAGCAGAGAAAGAGCATAGTTATGGACCTTCAAGAATGTTGAAAAAGGCAGTAAGTCTCCAAAGCTTGTAATTCTCAGCTGAAGTTGATTTTGCCCAGTCAGGAGACATTTGACAATGTCTAGAGACATATTTTGGGGTGTCACAACCAGGAGGGAGCAGGGTAATGCTACTGGCATCTAGTACGTAGCAGCCAGGGATGCTGAGACAACATTCTACGATACACAGGGCAGTCCCTTCACCACAAGAAAAAATGACTGGGCTTAAAACAACCACAGAATAGAGGTCGAAAACCTTGTTCGAGACTGTCAACTCCTTGAGGACTGTGAGCAAGCAAAAGGAACTGGATATTTAAGAATAAATGAAGGAGTGAATAATCGAATCAATGGAGACGCAATGAATGAAACAATGAGACATGAACTAATATTCAGGTTATTAAGTAAGTGCATCTGCTAGCATCGACGAGACATGGAAAGATGGCCTTAAATTGTATCTAATTGATAATTGTACACATCGTAATTGATTTGTACAACTTTATCCATCAGTAATAACATCAGTCAATCCAGTGGATGTTGAAGAGAAATATATCTATACCTGGCTTCCACTCTCTGACTCTATCATGGTAGCTTATGCCAAGGAATACATTTTTTTTTTTTTTTGAGTCGGAGTCTCACTCTGTCACCCAGACTGGAGTGCAGTGGCCACTCCCGGCCACCGCAGCCTCGACCTGCCGGGCTCCGGCGATCCTTCCGCCTCAGCCTTCCGAGTAGCTGGAACTACAGGTGCGTGCTACCACGCCTGGCTGATTTTTTGATTTACTGTAGAGATGAGGTCTCGCCAAGTTGCCCAGGTGGGTCTCGAACCTGCGGACTCAGGCAATCCTCTCACCTCAGCCTCCCAAAGGCACGGGATTGCAGGTTGAGCCACCGAGCCCGGCTAGGGATACATTTTTTTAGTGGGAAAAAAATTAAAATTATGTTCTTCATTTAAAGTTTCCAATACTTATTATTTTACTCTTATTATTTTTCAGTTTCTTGCATCCCAGTCCTTTTTGTGTGCACGTTGTTCTTAGTGTTGATTTTGAGAAGGACATAACCATGAAAACAAAGACTGCTGTCACCGACATGGCTTTTGCTCTTAGACTCTTTCCTTCCCTTTCCTTTAATTTAGTTTGGACCATATTCTCAGCACACATTAGTCAATCAAAGAGGGCAAAGAGGAAGGGGGAAAACAGCAGTAAAACATATATCTCTGCTCTGCATACATAAAACAACCAACCAATAACTTCACTTCCTGGTATGATCAGTATTATTATAGCGCACCTCTGCATGCTGAGTTTCATTACAATAAACCTACGGTTTCACTAAGGCATTTTCCCATGAGAACATTTTAATTAATTTATTAATTGCAAACGAAGCTACAGGTGTCTGAGTGGGCTGGTGATAATGGTGGAGCGTGTGTGTGTGTGTGTGTGTGTGTGTGCGTGTGTGTCACATTCGCACGCGCTGGGGCACATGTGCATGAGTGTATGTGTGTTTTAATTGCTTCTATGCCCACCTCTTCGGCTCAACCTGTCCAGGCCGGTTAGCAGCCCCCAGCCACTGATTCCCAGACAAGTCTGTGCCGGTGACTTGTCACGTGGTGACGAAATGATTCTATCAGGCCAGCATAGCTATGCTGGAAAATAACATTGTTATAATAAGATGCTGGCTTCTTGGCAACTGGATCCTGGTTCTGGGGCAGAGGTTGGCAGTAAGTGTCCTTAGAGACTGGGATGTTATTTCGAAGTGTGATCAAATGTTTAGATTTCTTTTGTAGAGCTTCCTCTGCATGCCAAGGAAGATTTGGTCTCCCATGCCAGTGTCAGCATGCTAATGATTTTCAGATATGTATTCTAACCCAGAGATAGCAGTCAGGAGGTGGCCCTTGCTCAACATAATACACTAGCAGCTAGGTTTGGGGGTTTCAACGAGGTGCTTACACCTGGCAGGCAAAGCTTTGAATATGGCTATTTTTTTTAAAGAGGGAATTGACACTTTAGGGTTAGACTGGACTGAGACTTAGTCCAAGTTTTCCATTCAACTAGTTAAGGAGTAATTTATATAAATACTTTGGAGTCTAGTTTTGCCCATTAATAAAATGGTAATAAAAACAGCTCCCTTTCGGACCGTTGCCAAGATTAGCATAATATGAAGATGAACTAATTGACACATAGTAGACAGTCAGCAAATGTCTATTACTTATTAACACCATTACTATTATTTTCCTATAAGCCCTACAAAAACTGTTGGGTTGTTTTTATTTTTACTCCTATGGTACCCATTGGGGAAAAAAAACCAACCAAAAAAATGGTCCTTTTCCCTTTTTAAATTGAATATACAAAAGTAAATAATTAAAGCAAAGCAACTTACCTCTGTGTTGCTCTTTTTTACCAGGCCAACTTGTGAATACAACTCGCTATGGCCTGGTTTAAATTAAAATATATGTCCCTTTAGGGCAGAAGCTGTGTATCTACCATTTTGCGTTCTTCTGCACTTTTTCACCATATGAGGAATTATTAGTCTTAGAGAGCTCTCTGAAGGCTTATTGATATACTTTTGTGTCATAATAAAAAATGTAGGGTGTAATATTATTCAATACAATTAGGAATTTTTAGGCCGTGTCATTGATGGAATCTATAACCTCTAAAGAATCCTGCAACTACTGTTTTACTTGAAATGAGAACTGTCATATGCAAAAAAAAAAAAATCGTAAAGTAATAAAAATAAATGAATTTTTTAAAAAGTCGCGGATGATATTTTTTGCATTTATCTGGTAGGGATGGATGCCAATATGGTAATATACTATACCTCCATGCGTTATTCTGCTCAAAAGCTTATTACTAATTAAAATAAACATTAGATTCCTGAGGTTTGCTGAAACTTTATTGCATTAAAAAAAGAAGGCAAGTGTGTGTGAGAGAGAGAAAAAGAGCGAGAGAGAGATAAAAGTTAATTAATAGAATTTGGCCTTCCTCCAAGATATACTCTGTGAGTTTGAGGTATTTGAGATTGGGTAACTCAGGTTGGTTGGTATGTGAAAAACATCTGTCATGGTATGTCTTGCTACAACATGCGACTCACTGAGAAGTCACGGCAGCATCTTCAACAGCATTGTGACCTTCAAAACCATGCCAATTTCTGCATGACACCATTCAGTGTCTGGGTCCTGTTTGGATAATATTCTGTATAGATGATAATGTATTTGTATTTTACCTTCTGAGGTTAGCTTGGAAAGTTGAATGGTAAGTGAAGTCATTGGTTCCCCTCGGAGTTGATTTATATCTCCATTGGGAACTAGTTTTTCCACCACTTTTTCTTAAAAGGAGTTGAGTTTGGAGTACTTTATCTGGTACTATTTATAATCTATTAGTCCCCATTTACTACAGGGCCTGGAACTAATTGCACATAAAAATTCCCAACTAGTTTCTGAATTAAAATAGTTACTTTTATGGCTAGAGCCAGGTTTCCCAAAGGGTGTTCCATGAAATACTAGTACCATGAGATGCTCCTCAAAAAGAGGGTCATTGTTCAAATAAATTAGAGGGAAAACAGTCCATCGATTCTTCTGTTGGCATATTGTTAGAGTTTAGGGTCCACAATAACAGGATAAGTGTAAATATTGTTTATCATTGAAATAGCTGGCATAATCACCAGCAAATGTGAGGCATGTAAGATATTATTGATAAATTAATAAAGTAACGAAGGCTTGGGAATTAATGCAGTAAATAAACCATTTAGCTTTTGCTTAACCAAACAGTTCCCAAATGTGTAATGATCATGGAACTAGTCTCTTTGTACAAAATTATCGTTCTTTAAAATGGTGAAATGGTTATATACTTTTTAAACATTTTAAAGATGTGAGGTCCAATTCAGGGTATAAAATTATTAACATATAAAACTTATCCTCCAAAGAACATACTAGAAAACGATCATCGAGAGCATTAAACACATTGATTAACATGTTATACATGTTAATAACATGATATACATGTTAATTCATTCAGTGTTCATGTTTTAGTACCTACTGAGTTCTAGTATGTCTACCTGAGTACATAGCAACAAATAGGGCATAAGCTCTGCCATGGTTGAGCTCAGCCTACTAGGAGAAATATGACACAGGTGTGTTTTTAAAACAAGACAGCATGAGCTAAGAACATACGAGAGGTACAAACAAGGAGACTACAAAGTAGGAAACACACACACAAAGTTCACATTTAGATATCGTCCTCATGACACAAAGGTTAAGGAGCATTGCTCTTTTATATGATTCATGTGTGGTTATTGCTTATACTCCAGAGGCCAAGTAAGTACCAGAAATGAATAAAACCCTCTTGGTACTTCTGCGCTGTTGGTGGGAGTGTAAACGAATACAACCTTTGTGGAAAACAACTTGGCTATTCCTAAAAGATCTAAAAATCTGGAAGGCTAAGGCAGAAGGATTACCAGAGCTCAGCAGGTCAATGCTGGGGTGGCCGTGAGCGTGCCAATGCGCTCTATCCTGGGCGACAGAGTAAGACTCCAACTTAAAAAAAAAAAAAAAAAGACCTAAAAATCAACCCTCCATACAAACTCACAATCTTCCTACTGGAAATATACCTGGAGGAACTCAAATCACTCTATGAAAAAGATACTTGCACACGCATGTTTATTGCAGCATTATTCGCAATAGCAAAAACATGGAACCAACCGTGCTGCCCATCTAAAGAGGATTGAATTTTGGAAAAAATGGTACATATAAATGATGGGATATTACACAGCCAAAAAGAAGGACAATATTATGAACTTCACAACAACTTGGCAGGACTTAGAGTCTATAATACTGAATGATCTATCACAGAAACAAAAAACTGAGTATCACATGTCCTCACACATAGGCAAACCTTGAACAATTATCGAAATACTGTAAAAAGAGGATTAGCAGTAGTGGGAAATTGCTGGGGGAGGGAGGGCACACCTCATTAACAAGGGTACCTACATAATGAATATTTGTATACCTAATCCTGAATTGTATCCCACATCTTTAAAATAAAAAACCTTTAAAAAAAATGCTCTTGGTGTAAGACAGTAGGGAGTAGTGGGGACTGTTTAAAAAATGCATGCTCATAAAGAACGCAGTTGCCAACTTAATACAGCTAACCATTGTCACGGGTCTCGTGTCAGCAAATCTTTCTATCTGTCAAGAGAAGCTACAAATCTGTATTTTGATCTATACCATTCTTACTATCTTATTTTAAATATTGACAAACTAACTACATTACATACACACATAGACTTACTCATTTCTTTCTTTCAAAAATCCCACTAAAAGTACAATCATGCATTTAAAAAAGACATAAACCTCAAGGATATGGAAAACTGATGAGGGTCAGAGTTGCAAAAAATTTGGAAACAGATAAAGGGATGGCCTGATATCTACTGACTCAGCTGACCCAAAAGAGCTAAATTCCAAGTTTGGAATGAGAAAAGTTGCATTCTGTCTGAATCTATCTGGTGCTCGGTATGCGACACCTGGTGCTTCTGCCACTGGGGGAGAAGGCAGGACAGCTAACATACAAAGGGTCGAGAAGCTGACTGAGAAGCATGGAGATTCCTAGATGCCTACTCTACAGCGTTCTGAGCAAATTTTCTTCCCTACACTTTCAATATTTGTAGGTGTGTTCTGTGACCTGAGGGATGCCAGGCAGGGATAAGAAGGTAGAGGCTGCAGTAAGCGGACTGGGGATAAAGTCGCCACATGTATCTTGAATCTTGGAGGGAAGCACCCTTTACCTCTGCCTTCTTCCTGTATCTGGCTCCAAACATCCTGGTGACTGGACCTTTAATCCTCAAACAGGAAATGGGGGAAATGTCCTCCTGGGAATCCAGTCGGTATTCTCTCAAGATACTGGCAACAAGAGATACTAAACCAATGCTCTCTTGACAAAATTATTCTACAGAAAAACTAACAGCAGTTCCAGCAGCATGACTCTAATTGACGAGTTAGTCTCTGCTGTTCTTCACTGAGTAGACAGTCAAAAATCAACAGATCGCTGCAAAAAAAAAAATCCTCTAACAAGAAAGATAGGGGTCTAAAGAAACAGAGAAAGGTGGAAGAGAGTACAGTAAATACAAACACTCAAAGTGGGACTTAGCTTTCACATTTTTAGAAACAAGATATAACCTCTATGAAACAAGAAAAACATGCCATAAAGAAACATTTAGAGAACACGGAGGAGCTTGGGGATATTAAAAACATGTCAAAAAATAAATGAAAAACTCAATACAGAGTATAAAATACAAAGTTTCTACTTTCTCGAGAAAGTAGAAACAATGTCAAAGTGATTCAAAAAGGTAAGTAATAAGTGTTTTTAAAATATTGGAAAACCAGCCCAAAGTATCCAAAATATAAACAATAAGAGTTATTTTTAAAAAGAGAACCACAGAGTAAAAGTTAATCAAGAAATTTTTCTAAACACAATGTCCACCTTTTAGTTGTCCAGCCCGGCAGATGAAAATAGAATTATACCAAAGACCATAGTTTAAAAATTTTAGTACAGAGTCCTGGTTGAGAGTAGAGCAAGACATATACAATGGATCAGGGATCAAAATTACCCTGGACTTGACACTGGAATCAAGAAGGCAGTAGAATAGTACCTTCTAGACGCTGTGAAGAAAGCACACAGAATCTTATTTCCAGCCAACTTATCAATCACACCTAAGGCAGAAACAAAAAAGACATTTTCAAAATGCAAGGCCTCAAAATATTACCTGCCATTCACCCATTCTCAGAAAGCTACGAAAGGACATGCAGCATCACAATGAGACTGTAATCCAAGAAAGGAGACACCAGTTATAGAAAATAGTGCATCTAGAGAAGAGAGAGAAAAATAAGCCTCCAAGATGAGAGTGAAAGGGAGGAACTGTGCACAATTCAGATGACGCATGTGATCCCAGACTCCATTTACATGTGTGCTGCCTATCCACCTTCTTTAAACCTGAAGACAGAATGCCCGGGAATGCCTGGCCCAACTGTATTGTGTTATTGGTTTATCTTCATCATATGTTGATGTAATCCCTCCTCTCCCTTACTTTCCCCATTATCTGGGCCAAATGAGGTTATTTACTGAATGCTACATATTTATCTCTGTCTTAGGTTTCAGAGCTGGAGATAAGCCTTTGTGAGCTTAGTCGCTGAAGCATATTAATGAAGATACTTCTGCCAGATATTTGGTACAAGGCTCATAGTATAGCTGTGCCAGGTGAACCAGCTTGGTGAGTCTTGGCATACTCATGCCTCACTCATGAACTGGCCCCCTCATATCCCCAGAAAGAGACTTTGTAAACTCTCAGGGAACTAAAACCAGAGCTACTGCTCAGTTGCTTTCTAAGTGGACTTCTCACATAACTTGTAGCAGTATTACCCTGTCCTTACACAGTTGGGTATGTGCTTGCTACTCAGGTTTACAAAATTAATAGTAAATTGTTTAGGGATATATGCATAGGCATGCAATTTTAAAATCAAATAAGCAGGCAAGTGAAGGAGTATCAGAAAAGTCAAGATTCTGGTTATTTCCAGAGGAAGGAGGGTATATTAGAGTCCTATGGCTGCTTTAACAAATTACCACAAACCCGGTGTCTCAGAATGACACACATTTATTCTCTTACAGTTCTAGAATTCAGAAGTGTAAAATCAAAATGTTGGTAGGACTGAATTTCTCCTGGAGGCTTCAGGGGACAGTCTGTTTCCTTTTTTTATTCTAGTCTTTAGAAGACTTCCACATTCCTTGGTTCATGGCCCATCAATCTTACATCTTTCTTTTCTGGCTCTGATTCTTCCTGCATCCCTCCTATAAGAATCTTGGTGTTACAGGGGTGCTTGCATAAGGAACATTTGTATACCTAACCCTGAATTGTACCCCACAAATTTAAAATAAAATTAAAAATTTTTTTAAGAATCTTGGTATTTACATTTTGTCCATCTGGATAATCCAGGATAATCACCCCATCTCAAAGTCCTCATTTTAATCACATATGCAAAAGTCCCTTTTGCCTTGTAAGGTAATCTATTCATAGGTTCTGGGGATTAGAACGTTGACATCTTTGAGAGGTCATTATTTTGTCTATCATAGAAAGGAATGCAATATGGGAAGGTCACACAGGGGACGGGAGGATAAAATAATGTTCTCTTTGTTAATCTGCATGTTGGGTGATGAGTGTTTATTCTATTATTTATTTTTAAATTGTACATATGTTTTGTATATTTTTCTTTATATGTCATATGTTTCTCAGAAATGGGCTGCACATGTTATATATGTGGGCCAGGTTTAGCTCATGGTGTCCAGTAAGCAAGTTTAATCTAGGAGAATATTATGTTACAAGTCTACAGCATGAGGAAAATGGCCCAGAACTTAATCAGTGCTTTTGTTTCTCACACAACTGCCTGACTTCCTTTGCGTTACAGCCTAGTTTCCTTTGGACTTGAGGCTATAGTAAGTGTCTGTCTTTTGGAATGTAGTGGGACAGTAACACTAAAAGCTCTTTGTAATGGCCATTTGGGATATGTCATCAAAATGGTAACTTGAATTTGATTTTGTTTTATCTTGGAGGAGACATTCTTGGGGATCAACTTAAGAAGCCAACGTCCCTGATCATTATATATTTTCTTCCTTTTCCATATGTTGTAAAACCTTAACAGATTTTCTACAAAGAGCCACATGTGTGGGTCTAAGAATATTTAGTTACAGGATATATAAGTAATTTCTCACCTCAGGTGAGACAATAGCATTTTCTTGTAGACACTTCTCAAAAGAAGACACATGAGCAGCCAACGGATACATGAAAAAATGCTCAGTCTCACTAATCGCCAAAGAAATATAAATTAAAATCACACTGAGATACCACTTAACTCCAGTCAGGATGGCCATCAGCAGTAACTCAAAAAACAACAGATGCTGGAGAGGATGCAGGGAAAAGGGAATGCTTCCCCACTGAAAGGTGGGAGTGTAAACAAGTACAATCTCTGTGGAAAACAGTGCGGTGATTCCTAAAGATCTAAAAATCAACCTTCCATATGATCCAACAATCCCCCTTCTGAGAATATACCCGGAGGAACTCAAATCATTCTATAAAAAAGATATCTGGCCAGGCACGGTGGCTCAAACCTGTAATTTCAGCACTTTGGGAGGCCGAGGTGAGAAGATTGAACCTAGGGGCTAGAGAACAACCGGGGCAATTTGGTGAGACCTTGTCTCTACAATAAATCACACAAGAAAACTAGCCAGGTGTGGTGGCATATGTCTGTAGTTCCAGCTACTTGGAAAGCTACTTGGAGGCGGAGGGATAGCTTGAGCCTGGCAGGTCGAGGCTGTGGTGGCTGTGAGTGTGCCATTGCACTCCAGCCTGGGCGACAGAGTGAGACTCCAACTCAAAAAATAAAATAATAAAACAAAATAAGAAAGTAAAATAAGAAAATAAAATAAATAAAGATATCCGCACATGCATGATTATTGCTGCATTATTCACAATAGCAAAAACATGTAACTAACCATGCTGCCCATAGAATCTGGACTGGATTTAAAAAATGCAGTACAAATACATGATGGAATACCACACAGTCATAAAGAAGAACAAAATTATGGACTTCACAGCAACTTGGGTGGATTTGGAGTCTGTAATACTCATCGAGCTATCACAGAAACAAAGAACTGAGTGCTGCATGTTCTCACTTATAAGCGGACCCTGAACATTTACCATAATACCTGAAGAAAAGGATAGGCAGTAGTGGGTCACAGCCGGGGGGGGGCACATAATATTAATAAGGGTACCTGATCTCAAACTAGGTGAAGTGACAACCGAAGGTGGGCCTAAACTTTCCATGTGTGATGACCACTTATCTACCTAATCCTAAATTGTACCCCATGTCTTTAAAATGAGTAAAAATAAATTTGAACAAATAAAAACTAGAAATTTCAGGTATCAATTTTTCTTTTCTTCCATCTCTAGCCAGTCATCCAGGTATGCGGGAAACCTTCAGGCTTAAAGAATTGAGAATGTGTGGATGAGATATCAGTAAAAACAAAACTCTAACATTCAAATCTACTATGGACACAGGTAGTAGGAGGCAATCTTGTCAGTAGGAACATTCCAGGTACATTTCTGTTCAATTGTAAGTTTATAATGCAAGATACCGCAGCCCATTAATCTGGGGTATTTCCTTCGTGTTAAATCTCCTCAAGTGATCAAGCCTCAAATGTCTCTGGAAATAAAGTCAGAAACTGAACGATTTCAAAACAGAATTTTGCAATGCTTGTCATTCTTTTTCCCAGTCTGGGCAAGTAGGATAAGATAGAGAAAATTAAGAAGGAATAAAATGCTTTTGGTTACTTTAAGTATTAAAAAATTAGATTATATTTTAGCATTTCTAAACAAAGTGGAAGATTATTGTTACCAACTGTCATAAATTAGAAATAAGCATCTAGAAAATACTTATTGTTGACTTTTCAAGACTGATAGCTTTTCAAATATGTGTAAAAATATACTTCTTAGCTAGTAGTTCAAACTATCTGAGTGCATGGTTTCTTAAGAATGAAGTTTAAAGGAGTTGTTTTCCTTCATTTATTTATTTTTATTTTTATTTTTTTCAGTTGGAGTCACACTCTGTGGCCCAGGCTGAGGTGCCGTGGCACGCTCACGGCCACCCCAGCATGACCCGTTGGGCTCCAGCAATCCTTCCATCTCAGCCTTCCAAGTAGCTGAAACTATGGGCATGCACTTCCACACTCAGCTGACTTTTTATTTATTGTAGAGACGAGATCTCGCCAAGTTGTTCGGGCTGGTCTCGAACCCATGGGCTCAGGCAATCCACACGCCTCAGCCTCCCAAAGTGCTGGGATTACAGGCTGAGTCACCAAGTGCTGCCCATTTTTCTTTTAACTGAAAGAAGTAAAAGCTGAGAAGTAGCATTATACCAAGCATCATAGAAGAATCATATTTAAAATACATAATTTTAATTTATACAGATGTGGACAATAAAAAAAACAGATTTCAGTTGAAGTCAGGGCTGATTTTATATGGAAGTTAGGAAACAATGTGTGCTGTAATAATGTTTTCGCCCTGATCCTATGTCTGAAATTCAGGCTGACTTATGCTGGTGTCAGCAAACAAAAATGTCTGACATACCCGCCCTGTCGGAACCCAACGCCTTGGACTAGTTTATTTGCTTTCAGCTCATTTTGTCCCAGTTCTTTGTGGTCCCGGCTTCTGATTCTTGGGTTTTGATCTCATGCTTTGGACTCAGGAGGTAGGGTTGGATTGGTTTGGATTCCAAGCCATAACCAACACGTGACCAGAACTAGCCACACGTAACAATGGGGAATGTTTCTGGCATCTCTATGTCTCACAGCCTAGGTAAAACTCTACCCTAGCCACAAAAAGGAAAAAATTTCCTTGCCTTAGCCCAAAATTCTCTTTTCAAGACCTGATCTCCTGCTCTGAGATCAAAGGGCTGACAAACAGTGTGATAAGGTCTCTCTTTCTGCTCAAGGTAGAACAATGGTGCATTCCAAAGTCAGGCTTGCTGTTGCTGCTATTGTTGTTGTTGTTGGTGGTGGTCTTAAGTAGCATTGAACATGGGTTATGAATTAACCAAGTCCAGTTAGACTACACAAAGTTTAGCATAGTTATTTTTCACTTTATTTTCATCAGTGGTTCATAGGATCTTGGGAATTACCTAAAATCCTCATTTTCCAAAGTGTGCTTCTCACAACTTACATAAAAGGGAAGAAAATAGGTAAAAAGAGCTGAAAAGAATCAATGGATCAAATATGTTTAGATTATTTTGGACTAAATATAGTTAGAACTTTCTCTGCTGCTAAATTATTTAGAATATACAATATATTCCATGCCTTTTAATAGCCAAATTAGATTACTATTGTTTATAGTTTTTCTAATTGAAATTTTGAGGGGTGTGTGTATGTCTGTGAGACAGAGAGAGATAGAGAGAAAGACAGAGAGAGAGAATGTGAAAGCGATATATTAGGGATTAATATTTTTAATATAAATTTAATGTAAAATTTTAGACCAAGAACATCGTACATTGTAAGAGTGTTTGACTACATTCCCAAAATAACAGTGACATAATTTCAATGAATTTGGCAATTGATATTGCTACAAAAGAAGAAAAATCCAAACTTCTTCTCTTAAAGTAGCTCCTAAGTAATTTTTTTCAGTGATAACAATGTATCTCTATTATGAATTTGTCTTTGTGACTTTTCCACATTTTAATTAGCCTATATTAATAATAATAATAGCAGCCGGGCTCAGTGGCTCAGCCTGTAATCCCACGCTTTGGGAGGCTGAGGTGAGTGGATTGCCTGAACCTGCGGGTTTGAGACCCACCTGGGCAACTTGGTGAGACCTCATCTCTACAATAAATCAAAAATGAGCTGAGCGTGGTAGCGCGCACCTGTAGTTCCAGCTACTCGGAAGGCTGAGGCGGAAGGATGGCGGAGCCCAGCAAGTCGAGGCTGCGGTGGCCGGGAGCGGCCACTGCACTCCAGTCCGGGTGACAGAGTGAGACTCCAACTCAAAAATAATAATAATAATAATAATAGCAATGATAGTTCTAATAACAATTGCGATTTATGGAGCATAAACCATGGATCAAGTGCTGTACTTTACATTTATCCCATTTTAATGAGTAGTAGACCAAGACTGAATAAGAGTTAAGAATGTTCCTCAATGTTATACAGTTAATAAATGACGGAACCCCCATTTGAATGTAAGACTGTCTCATTCTATTCTATCATTCCTACAACAAATCTTGTTAAGAACAGAGATGTACAAAGAGTAGGATTTTTTTTAGCTAGTTAAACCTCCCATGGAGATGGCAAGACACGTTGAAGAGATGACATTTACGGTGAATGATGAGGAGTGAGTCATACAAGCTCTGAGGGAATGGAATTTCACCAGAGGAACCTGCAAACGCAAAGAAATGAGGAAGGAATGATATTTGTGTGAAGGAAAGGAAACTCGCAGGCAACTTACCGTGGGATGTCAGAAGGCTAGACAGAGGCTAGTTCTTACAGAAATTCAAAAGCCACGGTGGGGAGATTCCATTTTGTTTTAAATGAAATGGAAAGATATTGGACTAGGAGAGGAACATACCTGATTTGCCATTTTTAAAGATTTTATCTTGTCTAGGGACTAGTTGTTAGTGCTAGTGGTAGAGGAGGAGGGAAAAGGGAATGGCAAGAAACAATTTAGAAGTTATTACAAAGGTTTAGTTCAGCTGTTTTAGGTCAATATAATATATAACGCAAGCCACATATGTAAATTTCAATTTTTCTAATAGCGGCAGTTTTAAAAGTAGAAGAAATAGGTGAAATCAATTTTATTAGGGATTGGCAGTAGTGGGAAACTGCCGGGGGGCAGGGGGGTGGGATTGGCAGTTGAGGGAAACTACTAGGAGAGGGAGGGGCACACTTCATCAACAAGGGTGACTGCATAATCAATGTTTGTATACCTAACCCTGAATTGTACCCCACATCTTTAAAATAAAAAATAAAGGAAAGAAATTAAAAAAGAAATAAATTTTACTAATATATTTTATTTAACTCAGACCATTCAAAAATATTATCATTTCAACATACAATCCACATGTAAAAGTATTAATGATGTATTTTACATTTTATTTTGGATACCAACTCTTAGAAATACAGTGTGCATTTACCTGTAACATTCAATTCAAACTAGTCATCTTTTTTTTTTTTTTTTTTTTTGAGTTGGAGTCTCACTCTGTCGCCTAGACTGGAGTGCAGTGGCCGCTTCCGGCCACCGCAGCCTCCACCTGCTGGGCTCCGGCGATCCTTCCGCCTCAGCCTTCCGAGTAGCCGGAATTACAGGCATGTGCTACCACGCCCGGCTGATTTTTTGATTTATTGTAGAGATGAGGTCTCGCTGCCCAGCCGGGTCTCGAACCCGCGGGCTCAGACAATCCACTCACCTCAGCCTCCCAAAGGCGCGGGATTACAGGCTGAGCCACCGAGCCCGGCTAAACTAGCCATCTTTAATAGCCACATGTGACTAGCCACAATACTGGGCAGTGCGGATATAGGTAAACATTAATGGTGGCTTGATTAGAGTGAATCATACAGAAATGGAAAGAAGCAGATTAATGGGACATATGCTTTAGAATTAATAGGAGTTGCAGAGGCATCAAGGGCCACACTTTACGTTTTTAGCACAAGCAACTCAAAAAATGGTGGTGTTTTAACTGAGGTGGTAAAGCCAGGGGCTTATAAAGAGGATGTTTAAAAGAGGAATCAAAATACCAGTTCATAGCAACTAAAAATAATGCTTCTCATAAGCAGTAACTATTGCCTCTTCCAACTTACCTTCTTGCTAATATTGCATACCAAAGAATATGATTTTTAATGACGGGTTCACAGACTCGTCAACCAGAATCGTGAGAATGTATTTACAAATGCACATCCCCAAGTCTTCCAAGAGTTCCACTGAATTAAAATATCAGAGTTTCTCAAATGTTAATGATGTCAATAATTTAGCAGTAGTATATTAAAGCTGACTCATTGTGACTTGCGAGAGATGATAGTTACATTTTCAGGAATTTTTAGAGTGTGCTGTCATGTAGGTAGTTTGAAATTGACCATAGTAGGAGTATTAATACTATACAAACGGGAAAATGCTACAGATCAGGACATTTTTACCCCCCAGGGAGCAGGATGTTAAGTATTTGTAAGCATACATAAGGAAGGGACAAGAGGACAAAGATAAAATATGAAGAAAACATCCTCCACGCACACATTACACATGCACAAATGTTCTGTAAAATACAGCAGCAAAACAGAACAATGACAACAACAGTAAGATAAATCTTCAGGTTCCAGAAATGAAAACAAGTTTAAAACCATACAATACACTGAAGTTGAAAAATGTAGTAACTATACTTTTAGTACTGAGAAAACTGTAATTGAGAGTACAGCCACCCTGCAGCACATTAGGGAGTTGGAATTGAGTCCTCTGCGTGAAGCTTAGAGTCCTAAAGAAGATAACTAAAATCCTTGTCAGTGATGAGGGTGTGGATGGAATAATTGTTAGCTTTGTTGCAAAAATATAAAATCCCATAAGCAGGCTAGAATGTAAGCGTAATTCTTAAAGAATGAAGAAAAATTATAAAAGCATACCTTTGAAAAGAGTAGCAGAGGAAAAATAAACTGTTAAAATGATTTAATCTACAAAAGTCAGGACAAGCATTAAAAAATAAGCAAATAGAAAATAAGATGGTAGAAAAACATTTATATCAGTAGTAACAATACATTTGAATGGATTAAACTTGCCTACTAAAACTATAAGAAACTGAACTTAGACGTTTTAAATTCTCTACATACATTTTAGGGGAAAAGTTTCATGTAAGTACACTAAAGTTGTAAAATAATAGATTGGAAACCACAATAAAAGTCTAACCAAAAGAAAGCTGAAATAGCAATACAATTTTTTAAAAAGAGTTTAATATGAGTTGAATGTGTGGGATATAAAGAAATTATTTTTGTATCATGAATTACTGTCATAGTAACTATACCAAAAAGCTAAAACAATGGAAATTAGTTTGCATCTAATAATAAAGACATAGAAAATAAAATGGCCAGAATAACAAAACTATAATAGCATTGAGATAATTTTAAACTACTTCTCTAAAAAATAATTTGACATGAAAAAGATTTCTAAAAGCGTCATTATCAAGCCGTCTGATTATGTACACCCAAAATAAAAACAATACTCATCATTTGCAAGCACACATAAAACATTTACCAAATAAAAAAAAATTCTCTGTCAAAAAGGAAATCAACAAATTCAAAATATTACTCAAAATCAGTCTTTAATCCAGAGAAAATATAATTACAATTCATTTTAAAACTAGCCCCAAATCCACTCTGTAGAACTGAAAATTAAATTCTTACATAAATCAACAAAATACTTAAAACTGAATCATTTAAAATACTACAAATCAAAACCAGTAGAATAAAATTCCAGTTATAGAATAATTACAGGGGAGACAAGGATGTTATTTACTTCTTAGAAATTACCCTAAAAGAAAAAATGTGAAGAAAAGAAATTAATGCAGACATCATTCTCATAGAACCAAAAGACAAAGAGGCATCTTTATAGTCCCAAGTCACAATAAATGTTCAAGAGCTGCCAATTGCAGTGATTTATCAAAACAGGGTGTTGGGAGGATGCTGAGAAAGTGCATCTGTGCTACCTTATCTCTGACAAAGCAGGCAGGACGTGGTTTTCCAAAACAGTTGGGCATCCCATAACGAAGTAATGACTACTTGTTGTTTGCAGCAATTAAAACTAGGTAGTTGAATTGTCAGTGAGAACCTCTGGGAGGCTGTTTGGAAAGACAGAAAAAAGTAAGGAAGCATGCAAACGTATATCCCATATTTGCAGGAAGTGGTCAGAAAATGAGGCAGAGTAGGGGAGAAATAATGTAAATTGTTAGCAGCTCTCTCTCTTTCTCTCTCTCTCTCTCCACACACACACACACACACACACACACACACACACACACACACACCACACACACGGTCACAGGGAGCCTTACTGTCAGTCAGTGAAAATTCTTTTTACACGGGAACAGGGCCGCTGTCCACAGCTTCCAATTGTCTTCCTGCAGTGACTGATCCATGGACAATTCATGCCATGGAAAGAAAATAAAACTAAGAAGGCAACCAGGATTTTCTATTTATGTAAAAATATGTATGTACCTATCTGAAGACTTCTGTTTGATGAAAAAGAAATGGACAAATGTTTCCAAACATAAAAGCACTCGCAGAAGGCAGTCCTCTGGAGCTCATCCTGAAGAAATGGTGAGAAGACTACGATAGCCAGGAGACGAGTGGAAAATGTGGGCAAAAGTATTACCCGTGAGTATTAGCTCCATTTAACTGTAGGACTAAGGTAGAAACAACTGTGGGTTTAAAGAACGTATTGTGACCGGGTTCGATGGCTCAGCCCATAATTCCAGCTCTTTGGGAGACCAAGGCGAGTGGATTGTCTGAGCCCGCAGGTTTGAGAACAGCCCGGGCAACCTGAAGACACCTTGTCTCTAAAATAAATAAAAAATTAGCCGGGCGTGATAGCACGCACCTGTAGTTCCAGCTAGGAGCCCAGCGGGTCGACACTGGCCATTAGTGTGGCATTGCGCTCCAGTCTGGATGAGACTCCAACTCAAAACAACAACAACAAAAACCCAGAATGTAATACAGTTTACATGACATAAATGTTCTATCTACTATGCAATTAATCTATATATGTGGGATAATTTGGGGCATATCATGTATATACTGTATAGATACTATGACATAAATAATATAATAATATGAATACATATGTGAGTGTATATCGAAATGCTTAAATAGTATGTAACATGAAATCAAAATTTGGTATAGCAACCGGAACAGAAATTATGTGATATTGCCATATGCTGATCTTTAATACCTAGTTCAAGATACACAATTTAAATAATATAAGCAATCCCATTCTGGTAATAAAGCAGAGGATGGAAAAACAGATAAAGCCGAAAAAAGGGCAATTATATTTTTTCAGCTGCTCAGTCAACACATTCTAGAAGAAGGGATTGAAAGTAATATGTAGCCAGGCTTGGTGGCTCAGCCTGTAATCCCGCGCCTTTGGGAGGCTGATGTGAGTGGCTTGCCCGAGTCTGCGGGTTAGAGACCTGCCTGGGCAACTTGGTGAGACCTCATCTCTACAATAAATCAAAAAAAAAAAAAAATTAGCCAGGCATGGTAGCGCGCACCTGTAGTTCCAGCTACCTGGAAGGCTGAGGCGGAAGGATCGCTGGAGTCCAGAAGGTCGAGGCTGCGGTGGCCGGGAGTGGCCACTGCGCTCCAGTCTGGGTGACAGAGTGAGACTCCGACTCAAAAAAAAAAAAAAAAAAAGAAAGTAATATGTAACTTCTGAAACCACTAAGATGAAAAAAACCAAGCAAAACTTTTGAATAACCAAAGAAAGAAGCACGCAGAACACAGAACAGAGCTGGGATAAATAATAATATTGTAAAGGTGAGAAACAGAAGAAGCAGCAGCAGCAAGAAAAATAGAAAGGATAACATAAATTATGGCTCCTACTCTTGGACTTTATCAATAGACATAAATATACATGTGTAAGGAATTAAAAAGTATGTATAGTACATATCATCTTGTACCAGTACAAAATTATAGTACATATAATTTGGTTATGCTGTGTATAAAAATGTAAAGGGCAAAAAAGAAAGTAAAAAAAGAGACCCTCCCAGACTAGACTACAGCTCTATACCATGTAAAAGTGACAGGAAGACACTGACAGAGGGAAGGGGGAAGAGGTCAGGACAGGTGGTGGCTGAAAAAAAAAATGTAGACCAAGGACAATAAGAAAATGAATAATCAAAGAAAACGAATAATCAAAGAAAATGAGAAAAAGACAGGATTGAAGTTAGAGGGAAAAATTTTAAAACATAATCTAGGGAAAATAAAAATTATGACAATGAATGTCTAGTAGATATGAATATCTGATTCAAAAAAAACTCTAAAATTTTTCTTTCTTGTTTATTTTAAAGATGTAGAGTACAATTCAGGATTAGGTATACAAGTGGTCATCACATAGGTAAAATTCAGGCCTCTCTTTTGTCCCCACTTTGCCCGAAAACCCTAAAATATTTCTTAAGACAAAACAATAGAAAACTTAAGATGTACACAGAAATTCAATAGCAGTAAAATTAAATTTCTCTCTCATACTCCTGAGAAAATGGGTAAAAAAAATGCTTAAAAAATAAAAATCTTAAAGGAAAAGAATAAAGGAGACCCAATTATGTGTGCGTGTGTGTGTATTTAACTCTAAATTCAGGAGAAAGAGACGAGCCTTTGTAAGGGCCTATATGACGTTCACAGCTGTCAGACATGAGGCTACAACAAAACTTAGTAAATTCCAAGAAGACAGAAGGGTGGTACAACTGAAGACATTTAAAGAAGATGTATTAATAAAATTAAGGGGGAAAAAGAATTTTTAAAAAATCTATAAAACCTTGTTGTCTAAAAGTAAAAATAAAATTTAAGATTACAGAAAATCTGAGTAGTAATGAAATGTAGTGAATACTAATGAAATGAAAACTGTAAATATCAGAACTTTTGCAAGAGTCCATTACTTCAGAGAAAAATCCACATGTATAAATACTAACAGTGATACAAAATGAAGACTAAACACAACAAAGAAAAATTCAACTTTAGGAGTAAAAGAAAGCAAAACAAAATCTGAATAAAATAAATTATAAAAGTATAAATGTCACTAATAAATTTGATAATATAAAATAGAAATCATAATAACAGTAATAACAGCTCTCAATCATTGCATACTTAATCTATGCAAGACAGTATTCTAAAAGGCTTCAATGTGTTAACTCAGCTGGCGTTTACAATTTTTAATAATGAGGATGAAAAAAATGAAAAGCTGTTTTGTCTATTTTTTGAATAGACAAATAAATCATTAGAATGGTTGATTAGGAAAAGAATAGATACAAGGAAAAATAAATAAAACCATACACACACACACATACACACATATAAAAGGTACGAATAAAGAATTTAGAAACAAATTAGAAAGTATAGCAATAGGATTTGGGGGAAAATTTTTACTCTTAGATGAAATATGCCCTTTTTAAGGAAAAAAAAGATGCATTTCCAAAACTAACTCATGAAGAAATAGACCACCAGAAAATATTTTCAAAATTATTCAAACTGAAGCAGTTACCAAAAATGTCTTCTAGCCCCTCCTCAAATAAAACACCTTACACAGCTCAGATGACTTTAGCGATCATCTAAATATTAACACACAAAACACAAAGATACGGTCGTCTTTTAAAAACAGTTTCTGCCAGGCGGTGGCTCAGCCTGTAATCCCAGCACTTTGGGAAGCCCAGGCGAGTGGATTGCCTGAGCCCAAGGGTTCAAGACCCACCCGGGCAACTTGGCAAGATCTCGTCTCTACAATAAATCAAACAAAAATTATCCGGGCGTGGTAGTGCACGCCTGTAGTTCCAACTACTTGGAAGGTTGAGGTGGGAGGACTGCCGGAGTCCAGCAGGTCAAGGCTGCAGTGGCTGAGAGCATGCCACTGCACTCCAGTCAGGGTGACAGAATGAGATTCCAACTCAAAAGAAAAAATAAAAACAATTTCAGACAATAATAAAGTGTTAAAAGTTATTGATTACTAGCGTATACAACTTTATACCAAAACCAGATGAGATAAATAAAAAAATTATAACAATATTTTTAATAAAATAATATAATATCTGAAAAATATTACCAAATTTAACATTAAAATCTAAACACTAAGTAAGATTCATCCTAGGAATTAAAGTGTAGTAGACTTTTGGAAAATGTGAGATTAGTGGCAACATCCAGGGGTGAACCAAAGAGGATGTCTTTTGATGGGAGTACATAGAACTCATAATTAAAATGTTTAATAATAGTAATCCATAATACACAGTTGCACTTTAAAAACAATATTTGTGTGTGGAGTGGTAACTCCTAGGTGCAAACGAGGAAATTAAAAGATAACAGACGAACGGCAATAAAAACCCCACAAACAAATCCACGCTAAGAAGGAATCTTTACCAGCAGGCATTGTCAAAGCTCCCTCAGATATGCGTTCACAACAACAACAAAAATGTTCTCTTCTGTGAGGATGTACGCAAACACTTCCCAAATAGTCTTGACAAAGAATTGGACAAATAGATTAAAGGGACAGTTTTGGGAGCCCAGGGCAGATCTGAGGAAACATATGACAGAGGTGGTCTTATACATTAGTGATTACAACTTAAAACCTTGTAATAAGCAACAATGCGTTATTGAACGAAGGTTACCGGAACAATTTTCATATTCATGTTAAAAAAAAAACAAGTAAAACAACTCAATAAAAATGGGCAAAATACTGTAATAAGTAATTCACAAAAGAGAAAAGTTGAATGGCCAAAAGCATATGAGAAAATGCTAACACACCCATAATTAGGAAAATGCAAAATATCACAAGATATAATTTCACACATCTTAAATTCAAAAGTAAATAAAAGATCTGATAACACCAATTGTTGGCGATGATGTGGAGAAATGACAGCATTTCCTCACCGTTTTGAGGAGAAATCAGTGCAAGTACTAAAGGTACGATTTGCTCTTAGCCCACGGTGAATCCTCTCCGTAATGTCTCTTGGTTTAACTCCTGTGTCCAGACTTATGCAACTTCCAGACAATATTTGCATTTTAACATCCACCTGCCACTTCTGTGCACTTTAAACTCTATCTCCAGCCAGGTTGTGCTTTAAAATGATTAAAAATTAGATGGAACCACATATTTCATGAAAGAATACACCTTTTCTTATATTCAATTGCGTTTTGTGCAAATCTATTTTAGACTCAAACACACATCCAAGGATTAGTTTTTTTGTGTTTGTTTGTTTGTTTGTTTTTTTACGTAATGCACAGACCACCTCAGTGGCAAACTCACTTTGGAGACAAATGCAGGTATGTAGAGAACTGCCTTCTCCATATGAAGACGGGGAGGAATAGGAATTCCCCAAATCCTCTGCACACATAAGGTTCAGTTGGCGTGTCTCTTAACTTCTATTTTATAACTGACCCTCGTGGAAAGATTTTTTTCTTTCCACATTGAAATCAAAATGGGCGGGATTGGTTTTGTTTTAACTAGTTTTCCTTCATATGTGAGATTTCTGGCAGATAGCCTGAGAAGTCTGGGGTAATGAAATGCATTTAGTGTAGAAAGGGAAATAAAAATTTCTTCTTCTTTTTAAAATTTTTTTCCATGCCTGTAAACACTCCATTTCACCTGGCAGAAAAGTTGTTCGTGACCGAAGGCTCATAGGCAAAACAGGTTTGGACCCAAAGGAAATAAAGAGAGCTCTTCTTTTTCCTGTTATGTGGAGTGATTTCATACGTACTAACCCATTGACTGAGAGGTGGCCTTTTCCAGGTAGGCCAGGTATGACTTCACGAGGTCAGTTCCAAAGAACCCAGCGATGGACTTCATTCCCAGCAGACACTGCTCTTGCCATCAGTTGTCATCTATGAATCTTTGCCAGGGAAATAATAACAGCCTATAGCTTCCGGTACTATTTGCCACCTCTTCTTGTGGACTACAGTCGTGTGTGCAGTGTGAGCTGATTTTATCAGAACTTGTATTTATAGGCTGGTGGTTAATGCCGTATGAAGGTGTGATGGGGTGAAGGGAACAGGGTGCAGTTTTTCTGCCTTAATCATTCTCCCAGGCATAAGACAGAGTAACACAGGTGTGTCTGATCTCCCCAGGGGGTTGATTCTCTCACGATAACCACATCCTCCATAGTTTCCTTACTGCTGATTTTTTTCCCAGGTTCAGATACAAAGGAGTGATTTAGACGATCGGATGGGCTGACAAAAAACTGTCAGCCAGTCTGCACCGTGACATTTTAAAGGATAATATCTACTTTCTGCAGACTCAGCGACCAATAGGCCACTGTCAGCAAATTAAAGACTTCCAAGACCAAGGAGGCTTCTGCAGAAACCATTTATGTTTACATATCCAGCACCCTTTTCACAGGCAAATCAAAACCGAACGCTTTCACTGCTCTTACAAGAAATAAAGGGCAGGGAGTTTGCATCACTGCTTGAAAAATACAGGATTGTCTGCCAGGACTGTGTGATGGGTTTGGGGAGGTCAGTTCTATAGTAGGCAGATTAACCTAGTGGATCAAATGTAGCAACAGATTTGTAGCAAAAAAAAAACAAAACAGATTTGATCAAATGTAGCAACAGATTTCTGCCTCACATTCAGTCAGAGACAGGAAATGCCTAAGGCCAAGAAGGTTGTAAGCAACAGATGCGTTACTTGTGGGATAATTTCATATCTGACGCTCAGATAAATAATTGTCAATATTTCAATCTAGTTTAACTCAAAATGAGAGATCATGATAATGTTTATATGCGCCTTTGGACTGAGCACTTTTAAGAGTCTATTCATTAGTATAATGCTCAGCAGTCTATTAGAGAACAAAATTGAATAGGGGATTGTAAATGTAAATGAATACTAATTCAGCTAAAACTTGGTTTCCATCTGAAGTAAGAGGATGGTGTGAATGAACTTCTAATTATAGTCATCCTTAAATACAGAAGGGTGAAGTCGTGTAACACTTCCATGTTCTCTTGGGTAGATAAAAATATCATCAATTTTAAATTACCAGTTTTCTTGTATATAAATGGTCTTTTTTTTCCTTCTGATTTAAGGATTCCTAATCACTAAGACTTCTTGTTTTCATCTTAAAAAAATAAGAGCCCATGACTGTTTTGAAGAATACTATGTATCAACTCTCTTCTAGGAGCTGAGACTGCATCGGTGAAGCATTGTTCACTTCAATTTAACACGCTATCCTAGTCAGTCAAGTATTGGTTTTGTTATCAAGGTTACAGTGCTGCCTCAGCAGTGGGTACTACCAGGACTCTCATTATGACAGTTTTGTGCAGTACCAATTTATTGTGACTGCAAACTCATTTCCTGGGCACTTTCAAGGACAAATGTATAATTACCTAGCACACTGGCACAATGAAGCAAAGCTTTGAAAGACCCATGCAAGGAGGTAAAATCAACTAAATTGAAGCACTTAGAACGGTGTAACAAGAGGCAATTAGCCATTTATATCACATTTATTCAAACATGAGATTTTCTAATGGTTTCATGCTCAAATTTTCCCTTCTCTATGAGGATGATTTCAATTTCTATTTTTCTCATACCTATGTAGAAGTCCTCATTGAGATTTTCACACACAGGAAGGGCTCAATACATACATGCTAATAAACTAAAACACTCAACTTTTTTTTTTCCAGATTATTTTATGTATTCGACAGTATCTGGAATAGAAAAAAATTCCAGAATAAATTGTCCTGTAATTAACAACTACAGTTGGACGACACTTCTTAAGCGGTTTAAGGCAAAAGGAAATTTGGGAGAAAATTGATGAACATTACACAATTAAAATAGATGCAAATGAAGAATTACAGAAAAGGGAATGGAATTTTTTATTTCAGAATTGTCAAGCTCTTCAAGGATCAAGGTACAAGGCACAAACTTCATATATATATATTTATGAATCGGAGTCTCGCTCTGTCACCCAGGCTGGAGTGCAGTGGCACGTTGCTCGCGGTCACCACAGCCTCGACCTGCTGGGCGCAGGCGATCCTTCAGCCTCAGCCTTCCAAGTAGCTAGAACTACAGATGCACGCCATCACACCCAGCCAGTTTTTGTTTAGTGTAGAGAGAAGGTCTCACCATGTTGCCCATACTGGTCTCGAACCCCTGGGCTCAGCCAATCCTCTCACCTCGGCCTCCCAAAGTGCTGGGATTATAGGCTGAGCCACCGTGCCCGTCCACAAATCATACTTGGTCATTGACAAGGAAGAATGATGACGCAGACGATGACACATGGAAGTTTACACACAATGAAAATGGAGTCAATTACAGTGTGACAGCAACTAGGACATTCACAGTTACAGGTGAGCTACTGACTTTAACAGAATGGAAAATTCGGAAATAAAGAAAGTGGAAAATCTATGCCCTTCTGATTGTTTCTTGCACCTCATCATCCTCCCTAAGACCTACTCCATCTGATGCTACACATTCTCTGCTGTGATGCGAAGAGAATTTTCTGAAGGCACTGTCAAAATTTAAGAAGAAACACTTGAAAGGTAAACGACATTACTGATTCAAAGTCACTTCTATTCCTTTTTTGTGACTTACTCTTCCAAAGATAAAGTGACCCGAATGGCATCATAATTGAATTCTTTTGAAGAGCAATACAACTATTTAGAGAGCATGAATGATTTTCCTTTCCCCTATTTGGTGTCAGAGATTCCGTAAATTACAAAAAAATTGTAATCTTTTTTTTTTTTTTTCTTTTGAGTTGGAGTTTCACTCCATCGCCTAGGCTGGAAATCAGTGGCACACACACTTATGGCCACCCCAGTATCAACCTGCTGGACTCCAGTGATCCTTCCGCCTCAGCCTTCCAAATAGCCAGAACTACAGGCGCGTGCTACCATGCCCAGCTAATTTTTTAAATTTACTGTAGAGACGAGGTCTCGCCAAGTTGTCCAGGCTGGTCTCAAACCCATGGGCTCAGGCAATCCACTCACCTCGGCCTCCCAAATTGCTGGGATGACAGGCTGAGCCACCAAACCTGGCCTAAAAATTGTAATCATCAATATAACTCACTGGATTAGAAGTTTAATGAGATGCTTTATAATTAGATACAATGATGTACCCAATATTGTTGAGTGGTTTTCAATCCTGGTTTACAATGCTTTTGACATCTTCAATGAACTCGAGTGGGTCATATCATATAAAAAATTTTTTTGGAAATTTATTTAAATTTTTTAAAAGCCTGTTTAGGGGAAAGACATCATATTCATAGTTTATCAAATCTACAATGAGTTGGCATCTCCTTAGCACAGAATGATCCATAGACGTAGATGAAGTCTAACCTTTATGAATGGCAGGTTTTTTTTTAAAAATGTATTTTAAAGATGTGGGGGCAGGGCTTGGTGGCTCGGCCTGTAATCCCGCGCCTTTGGGAGGCTGAGGTAAGTGGATTGCCTGAGCCTGCGGGTTCGAGACCCGCCTGGGCAGCGAGACCTCATCTCTACAATAATTCAAAAAATCAGCCGGGCGTGGTAGCGCATGCCTGTAATTCCGGCTACTTGGAAGGCTGAGGCGGAAGGATCGCGGAGCCCGCAGGTCGAGCGGCGGTGGCGGGAGTGGCCACTGCACTCCAGTCTGGGCGACAGAGTGAGACTCCAACTCAAAAAAAAAAAAAAAAAGATGTGGGGTACAATTCAGGATTAGGTATACAAGTGGACATCATACAGGTAAACTTTGGTCCCCACTTTGCTTGGTTTGAGATCAGGTACCTTTATTGATGTTTTGCCTCCCACCTATCTGGCAGTATCTCGCTACTGCCAATCCCTTTCTTATAGTATTATGGTAAATTAAAACACTCTCCTCTTTCTTCAAAACTCTAGAGTTCCCCTTCCCCATGAAAAAATAAACAAAAGTAAGAGCAGTACAATTTAAAAGATGTGCTTACTTGAACAACATTAATTTAAAGATGAATTGTAGTATTTAGAAAGAACCCTCTCTTCTGGTTGAAAGAAAGTTCAGCCAGAAAACATACATCACAAAAAACAACCTGACTGGGAAACAATGTGAAACACTGCAAGAGAAAGCCAGTCCTTGCCGGTAGCAATTAAAAAAAACCTCAGGACAAATTTCTCTTTGTACTCTCAGGTAAAAAGATACAACTGAAATAGGGAGTGATATTTAAGTTAAATGAATGGTTGTGTATCTAAACTTGATGGGTCGGTTTCAGTACTGTTTATGGTAGAAGAAACAGAAAGGTTCATTTTACTACATTTTACTACATGAACAGGGCTGCGAAATCTGGAGAACATATTTTTGTAATGAATATAAACAATTTTCCAGTTTATCTTTCTAATTTTCCAGTAAGTCCAGGTTATTGATGGTAAAATGACTCGATGCAAATACATATTAAGTTTTCATTTATTTTTCCTGCAATATTCCTGAACACCTGAATGAAACATTTCATGAATGGAAAGTTAATCTACCCAGGCCTGAATGCCTAAAGCATTATAAGAAATTAGACACTGTTTTGGGGTTTAGTTGACCACATGGGAGCACTGTGCAAAAGGTTAGGATAGGGACTTGATCACAGAGCTCAGAGCTTGATCTGTAGTTGAAATAATCAAGGTGCTTTGCTTTTTTATTTTTTCGTTTGAGTGGGTTCAAATCACTGGCTTACTCAGTTTTCACCCAGGCCTTAGTGCACTGGGTAACCCTTAAGGCAAACAATTTTAGAAACGAAATGATTCTTTCTGCTGACAGATGTTTTTAATGACATGTGAAATGAGGCATCATGTCAGTTCTGGTCTCCAGAAACGCTTTTGGGTGTGGCAGGACTTGTACACAGTCATGCCTGTCTGTGTGACTCTCTATTTTGTCTAAGCACACAAAAAGGCTTAGCTTAAGACAGGTATTTAAAACTTAAATCCTTTTTGTTTTTGTGAGCAGCTCCATTAAAAATCATTTTAAAAAATTATAGCGTATTATAGAAGAGTTGAAGGCATTCACTTAAGGCAAAATAAGCAATGAATTTAAGGCTGACAGCCATGATGTTGGTCATATATTCAGTATCATGATGTCATGAAGTATGTGCAACTACATGATATCTCATTGGACGATTCAATTTCTGTCCCTGGAAAAGAAAATTCTATGATTAGTTGAGGTCAAGAGTATGAAGAGAAAACAAAGCAATTACAATTGGAGAAAAAGTGATAGTTGCATTCAATGGTATTGTTATCTCGGCTGTTTTATGATTTGTATTAAATATTGGGTAGATACCAAAGAATCTTACAAAATATATTTAGGGAATACAAATATCAATTCAGCAAGACCCATTCTCCCACCACACCATTTAAGAGATTGTACTTTATAGTTGCTCTTCAGCTGCGAATTTTACATGTGAGTAAAAGCTTAAAAAAATTAAAAAAAAAACCTTATTTGACTAAGGGATATAACTGGTTGATGAAGAATATTGAATTATGCTTCTGTCGGCACACTCATTTGTAAGACTTTAAAAATAAGACTATGATCACATAGAAATTGACCTTCTATATACCCAACAATCCCCCTACTGGGAATATACACAGAGGAACTCAAATCATTCTACCAAAAAGATACCTGCACGTGCATGTTATTTGCAGCACTTTTCACAATAGCAAAGCATGGAACCAACCGTGCTGCCCATCGAAATCTGACTGGATTAAAAAATGTGGTACATATACACGATGGAATATTACACAACCATAAAGAAGAACAAAAGTATGGACTTCACAGCAACTTGGATGGAAACAAAGAACAGAGTACCACATGTTCTCACTCATAAGCGGACCCTGAACATTGAGCATAATACTACAAGAAAGGGACTGGCAGACGCGAGACACTGCTGGGGGTGGGAAGGCATATCACGTCAATAAGTGTACCTGATCTCAAATCAGGTGAAGTGGGGACCAAAGGGAGGCCCAAACTTTACCTGTACGACGACCACTTGTATACCAAATCCTGAACTGTACCCCACATCTTTAAAATAAAAATAAATAAAGACTCTGATCATAGATTTTCCTTTAGTAAAGCATTGGCATTCTATCAATATACATTTGCATCAGCATACAACATCCAAGAATCGGGAATAACCAAGATGATCTTCATTAATACGATCAAGTCAGACATTACTTCATTTCTTAAATAACTCTGCAAACAGAAATCTGTCTCATAATTGCGTTAATTGTTTTTTGCTGTGAATAACAACCACCAATATTCAGAAAGTATTCCAACTTAATTTTTAGTTTGCGTGTTCTTTATAATTATTCTAGAATTTTCTCATTGAACCTTTCCTATAACCCACGCTCTTCTCTGCTTAAGCACTTTCCTGGAACTCGTTCTCAAGTCACCTCTATATTATGCCACAGGTAAAAGACCAGCATAGAAAAGCAAGTTTCTTTACTTTAACTCTCTCTCCCTGTGGATTCTGTGTTCAAATTAAGGAGGAGAGATTTTTCTCGGTATGACCACATCGATGCAGCTCTTTCTAAACCAGCCTTGGGCTATAAGGGAGGAGACAGTATGGCATGACTGTAAATGAAGAAACATAGGGAAAATTAAGCAAAGCATCCTGTTTACTTTCAGCTGGAAAGCCGAGCAGAACAACCTGCGAAGCCACAACCTTGTTTTTGGACAGATTATACATTCCATTAGCAAAAAAGTAGTTTTCAAATGCAGCTTTTTGAAAAAATAATCACTGAACACGAAGAAAAAAAATTGTCATTTTAGGGACCATTACTGGAATAGGCAGATCTCTTAATTGTTTTTAACTATTTAGACCAGGATATTTCAAAGACACAGTCTCTGGGTATCTTGGCACCAAGATTAAACTGGGCAAGGGTTGTATCTTAAGTTCTTTCTGGGGAACAGCAGCCACGACTATTTCTACAGCCATTCTTATGTAGATCTAAATATGAATAACTACAGATTATTGCGGCTCTATAAACAGCCTGGAGTTATTGCAGATGGGAACAAAATATTTGGTGGGTTTATGTGGAAATTTACAGTAGAAATCTTGTTTAAAAAAAAAGTACTCTTCCTATGTAGTGGGGAGTCTTGGCTTGCGAAGCTAATGGGACATTTATCTAATACTTTAGCTACTTCTGTAGGGCATTCGAAATAGACTTAATCCAAAGAGATACTTAAGAAATTCGTAAAAAATAAGTCACAGAAAAAAGAGTTGATAGCCATTCATTTTTGGTTTAAAGTTCATTTTAGAATCAAAGGAAAAAAATAATTTCACTGATGGTCTTGACTCCATGGCCTAATATCTGGGAAGAATAATTTTCAATAAAGTGACCACAAAAAATTAATAGTTTAATAAAATATCGCTAAGACATTGAGAGGCCAATGCATCATGGTATGGTAGCTTTAACATGGAACGGAGAGTAACTGAAGGTTAAGTGAATGTTCCCTGCATTCAATCACAATATTCTAATGGCGGCTAAAGCAGAGAGCTCTGCTAATAATGTTTGAAGTAGAAAATCATAAGGGAATATATCTTGTAGGTAGTATTGTGTGACAGCTTTACTGGGCACGAGGGTAGAAAGTATCAAAGCACATCACTGAAGGAGCCAGAGAGGGCAATCAGTTCAATAGTAGAAACGCCGTGAGAAGCAGCAGAGAGGACTTCTGGCTAGCACACCTGAGACACTCCCTGGAGATTTTCTAAAAGCATCGGAAGGAATGGTTAAAAAAATTAAGCTAGGTAAGTACTTCTTTGTTACTATTGAACTTGCCCTCACTTTGCCTTCCATTCCATTGTTGTGATCTTTGAAAATATATTAAATACATGTCTATGAAAGGTTTGTAGGGAAGTGAGGAGTTTAACCAATCAGCCAACTATTAATGTGTCAAGTATTTTAACTTCTTTGATAGTCCTCGAGTGAGTTCACAAAATGCAGCTGTGATCTTGGCTCTGTGTAGCTAGGTTTTATTGAATTTTCATCCTTTTAAGTCAAGTATTGATAAATAAAATTGTATCTTGGATCATTTTGCTATTCTTACATTGTTATGCTGGACATCTTTATGATTGGCCTTGGAGAGAGTGGCACACATGGGGAGGAACTATTGATGACATGTAGTGGGACCTCTTGCCTGGGTCCCCAAGACCCAGATGACCCATAACAATTTTTGTCATCTCAGAATTCTACTAATGTTAAGAAACTATTTCAACCCTTACACGACAGATTGAACTCGTGCACATTGTTCAATTTCCAGGTAAGATAGTCAAATCGAAACTCTTCCAGAAATCAGAAAATTTGATCCTCATGCTGGAATTTATGAAACTCGCTATGTGATCCTAGCACCAACTTATACTCCCTTTGTTTTGTCTGACTCATCTATGAATTAGACATGTTAAAAGCAAAAAAGGAAGATGAGCATAATTCCTTTTGGAAGAATTTAAAAATTATCACAATAGCCTACAGAATATATTTTAATCACATGTTTAAATAAACGCATTTATACATATAATGATTGTTAACTTTAACTGCCATTGTCATAATCACAACCACAGAATCTTAGACCTGGGAGAAACTCTAAAATTCTTGGAGCATAGGCTTTTCCACATTTTTAACTTTCTCAGTCAAACCTTAAGTCAAAGATAATCTTACTTAGGAGTCTAATGTTTTCACCTGGTATGAGTGGAGTTGCTCTCATGTCAGTACAAGTCAGCAATAGAATATCCCACTTAAGACTCGTCAAAGAAAAAAACTCAGCTTGTCTTCATCCTAGATACATCCAAGACATTTTCATCCCTGTACAGAATGGCTGAATCTCACTTGCTTGTACCACAGATAATGAAGCTGATATCCAAGGAAACTGCTATCAATTCATTCAATCCATGCAGAGGGTTAAAAGTCTCAGGAAATCATGCCGTTAACTGACAGCAGAGTGAATACTGGAACCCAGACCTGTTGCCTGTCTACATGTGTGCACTCTCCTCCACTGCTTCCCAAGGGAGTCTAAGAAATCATGGGCACACATAGACACAGGAGAAAGGTGGATTCTTCAAGAGCATGGAAATGGAAACTTACTGGGCATTTATTAAACAGAGTCTTATTCTTTTGCCTTCATATAAGATCCTGTACCTTAGATTTTAAAAACCGAAGATCTGTGACTATCTTTGACAGGGAGTAGTTGCCCATCTAAAACCCATTACGGGAGGACTCAATTTTTCTGACACATTGTGATTCACCAAGGAAATTCAGCTCCCTAAATCCCACCTTGATAAGTTTTGGATGACTTAAATGAAAATGGAGAAACAAAGCACTATCCTTTTCAAAAATAAAAGCAAATAAACTTGCTATTTGTGTCTTTTAAAATCTCTGTCTAAAATAAGAGGTGCTGAAAATAATTGTCAGATCTTTCTGTTGTGTAAAGTCTTAAAAATGGACATATCTGAGAAGGTTGGTGGTTGGACTCCCTCTGATTTAGAGCATGCTAACAAAAGAAACACATTTCAACAAGTTTTTAATGCCTACCATATGCCCCATTAAAATCCAACTAGAAATGAGTTGGACTGAATAAGCAATGGTACGAAATTTGTTTTTAGCTCTTACCTCTCCCTAGGAATACTACCCAGGAGAATGTGTGACTTAGTTTCCAAGGTGTCAAGAGCTAGCTGTTAGAAAATACAGAATGTACCAGTAAGATCACATAAAACAAAAGCAAAACAGTCTTTAATCTCCTTGGTTTAGGATCCCAGCACAATCATACCTCCACATTTTCTTTCTTAATTTGTGTTTTCTGTTTTCCAAAAATTTCCAGAGAGCTGCAGAATGATATGATAATATTAACATATTTTAAAGGCATTTTTGTAAGTGCTTATAAAATAATATCGCTTATTGTATGAAAAGTAATAAAAAACAATTTTAAAAAACCTAGATCACTGAGAGATTTAATACATGTTTTAGAGTTTCTGTGCAAATATCCATGTACATTAAAAAAAACTTGCAATTAGACTTCTTCTCAATGATGATGAAAAGGTGCCATGATCGGCCAGAAGGAATTCTGGATGGGAATTAGAAGGCTGCCACCTAGACACCATTGCATGGTTGTTAACGAGAAGAGTGACTCATGCAAATCTCATGATCTCTTGGACGGCAGTTTCCTCTTTTATGAAAAGCAAATTTGGACTAAATACACTAAAGGCTTCTCCAGGTTTAGGTCTTTTGAGGTTAAATTTATTATTATTATCATGATTATTATTATTGTTATTAAATAATAAATGCATATTTTTCAGGGTAATATGATTAGCTATAAGTTTCCTTCGTCTTTGTTGCCATGATATGAATGTGTAAACCCTAAGGACTTAGGCAAGAAAGAACTTTAAGGGTGTGGAACAGAGATGTGTTAGCCCTTCCACAGGCCAATAAGGACAAACCACTCTATTCGATTTTCAGTGGAGATGACTGCTGAGCTAAATCATGCCTTTTGTCACATGAACTGAAATCTGGTTCCGGTGCCAAACTGAGAGAATCACTCATTCACCCATAACCCTAGGTCTAGATTCAAGCTAGTCCTCCATTAACCCAGAAA
The DNA here is from genome assembly GCA_027257055.1 of Cephalopachus bancanus. Classification (NCBI taxonomy): domain Eukaryota; kingdom Metazoa; phylum Chordata; class Mammalia; order Primates; family Tarsiidae; genus Cephalopachus; species Cephalopachus bancanus. The sequence goes on from JAPVLO010000065.1 coordinate 5,716,807, forward strand.
TATACTTATGAAGTTAACAGCTACTGCGAGCTCAACAGACAAAGAGAAGGGAAATGTAACAACTGCTATTCAAAAGTGGTTCAGTACCAGCTAGGTTACCAAAATGACACATGTGGACACTTGCATATCTGCACAATTTATTTTTCTATATGTTTACCCAATTTTGTACAGATGAATCATTCCCTTAGGAATGAAATGACTAAAAATTCCATGAAAGGTTGGGTGTCTTTTATTTTGGGAAAAGAATCCAAACCCTGCAGCAAGAGAGAGCCCTACTCATTGGAGGTGCAGGTGGTATTTTGGGAAAATGAGCGTAGGTGGAACCCTTCGAATACTTCTTTCCCTTCTACAAGCTTCGGCATGGTGCAGAGCATGAAGGTCCAGTGGATAACTGGAAATCCCCATATGCCTAGCGCTTAGAAATATTCTCTTGGCTTGTTGGAAAGAATGAAATCACGTTTAAGAAATATCTTAGTAAGAGTCTGCACTATCTCTCTGGTATCAAAACTCCAGGGAAGAATAGCTCTAACTCCAGACATCAGCCAGATTTCTGTAGTGATATTACACACATGCACACACATAGGTGTACAAACGCACGTACACACACTTACCCTTCAGACATGCCTCCAACAGAATAATGAAAGATGATCTGGGTGTGCCCTCCCAGGTGTTCTGGCTGTGTGTCAAAGGTTGTAACTGTTATCCACCCACCTCCAAAACTTCCCCAGAATTTTGAGTTTCTTGTATTTATTTTTCTTCTTTCTGCATTGGGAGTATGTCACAGTTGGTCTGACACTACCGTATTCTGCCTCAGAGCTATTGGATTTGATATGAAGGGGTTTCTGGCAACGGAGCATCAAAGAATATACTACGGTAAATAAAACAGATCATTCCAGGAACTTTCAAAAGCACTGCACTTTCAAATCATGACAGTGGCAGGCTGCTATATCCCCTGGCTTGACATCTTCTCCTAATTTGGGGGGTTTATTTGATATGTTTTCTGAAGAATCACCTATAAGTATAATTTCATTTTATCGTATGAAAGTATTGTCAAGAAAGAAATCAGGCTTATAAATTCTCATTATCTAAGGATTATAACATGTTTGTAATGTCATCAAATAGGATAAAATACAAAAATTACCATATTTTCATTTTTAATTATTTAAAAACCTCATGCTGTGGATACTTTTATATGACTTAAAAATAATTACATATATACATATATATAAAATGTCTCACTCATGTCCTACCAACTTTCTCTAAACTCCTTAACCCTCTCACCCCATAGGTAGCCACATTTATTAGTTTCTTATATATCCTTATAGCTATTTTAGCCACACAGACGCTAATACAAAGATATGTGTATAAGCCGGGCTCGGTGGCTCAGCCTGTAATCCCGCGCCTTTGGGAGGCTGAGGTGAGTGGATTGCCTGAGCCCGCGGGTTCGTGACCCGCCTGGGCAGCGAGACCTCATCTCTATAATAAAATCAAAAAATTAGCCGGGCGTGGTAGCGCACGCCTGTAATTCCAGCTACTGGGAAGGCTGAGGCGGAAGGATCGCCGGAGCCCAGCAGGCGAGGCTGCGGTGGCCGGGAGCGGCCACTGCACTCCAGTCTGGGCGACAGAGTGAGACTCCAACTCAAAAAAAAATAAAAAAATTAAAAAAAAAAAAGATATGTGTATATTTTCTTTCTTTCTTACACAAATGATAGCATCTGTTTTACACTGTGCCTTTCTGTTCTTAATCTAACAATATATCCTGGATAACTTTCTAAATTGGGGCATAGAGTATTTCTTCATCCTTTCTTCCAACCTCAGAGTATACATAAGTTGTTATTTAGTTCGTCTCTGATGGATATATCCTTGGGTAGTTTCTGGTTGTTTGTAACTAAAATATGCATAATATTTAGGTAAATATATAAGATAAATTCTCATAAGCAGTATTCCTGAGTCAGAGAAGCACATGAATTTGTAATTTAGATAAACAATACTGAGCAGTAATTTTGTTTAGATAGTTTAAACATTTTGGAAGACAAATGCAACTTGTATCTCCCAAATTTTCTGTGTTATCTTTTGTCTCCATGCAAATACTTTGTCCTTAACACAGAATCTGGCGAAAAGTTGAATCTGATCTATATGATAAAGTTTATACAGAGCTCATCATCAACATAATTTTGAAGATATTGCATTTATTTATTTATTTATTTTAAAAACATTATTTTAGAATCATGCACACATTTCTGGCTTACCCCCTGGAGAATCTAAGTCTTTGTGTCTGGAATGGGACCCAGGAATCTGTATTTAAAACTCAGATGCTTTTCATCAAGGTGGTTTTAAGATTTTCGTACATCTTAGGCATTCACAGCCCACAGAGCATAAAGCAAAATAAAATGGCCAATTGTCTACAGTGGTTATTGTAACTGATGGATTTATGTAATTTAGCTTTTGAAATTATTAATAACTTTGACTTTTGTAATTTTCATATTTTGGCACAAAAAATATTTTCTCCACTATTTAATAGCATAGCAATGTTTTTGAAAGTTTGTGGGTCCTAAGTACTAACATAAAACACTTCATGCTTATATTGGAAAACCAGTGATCTGCTCTCATCCCTAGATATTATAATCCTGGTTGCGATATTTTTAACCTTTATTTAGCATTTATCTATAATCATGATGAACAGGATTTCGGATTCTTAATTTTATTTCACTCTACCTTTTTGGGAAAATGTGAAATGCAAAAAGTTTTGATGACCGGCCATGCATCTCCCAACAAGGGTGCATCACTCGACATCAAAGCAGCCTCTGAGCAAATTTGGCTGGCTTTTTCACAGAGAAGACATATCATCCTGTTGAAAGGAATTAGGCTGCTCTGAGGGCAGTCAACTTTTAAAATAGGGCCTGAGAAAAATAATTTTGGTCAATATCAGTCCCTGTCACTAAAATCTGCAATTGGGTGACCAGTTATTTTTAACTAAGTAATGTGACTAAGTTGGCAAGCTGTGGTAAATTTAAGAGAAACTTAATTTTGAAGAATCTTTTGTTGTTTGGGGCTGATGCTGGGTTCATCCATGTATGTAGGTTTCATTTCTCCATGGGCCAGGTTGGTTTCCTCAGAAAATGTGCTGTCGATTTCATCCCCAGACTCAGACCATTTCTGCATAAAGAGGGGGTCAAATAGGACAAGGCTGAGTGGAAGGAACTGCACATCTTTGTCATTCATCCTGTGTTGCCCCAACTGAGCACACGCTCTTTTTTTTTTTTTTTAATTGGAATCACTCCGACGCCCAGGCTGGAGTGCACTGGCATGTTCATGGCCACCCCAGCGTCAACCTGCTGGGCTCAGGTGATCCTCGCACTTCAGCCTTCCAAGTAGCCGGAACTACAGGCACGTGCTACCATGCCTGTGCATGCCCACTTGCTAGTAACTTGACTTGTCTGTGTACAAAAATGATAATCAGAACCTCTGCATGCGACCTTTCACTTATTTTTCTTGAATTCTCAGTTAATTTTACAAATATATATAGTGATAAAGGGATACTAGTGCACAAACAAGGCAGATACCTTCATTAATCCTAACTAGGTGATACCTAATAATAATTGAAGTACAAAAAAAAAATCAGTGTGCTGCACATTTAGTCTGATTTAGTAACTTTTCTTTTATGTCTTTTTTTTTTTGCTTTTTTAAAAAGTAAAATTGATTGGACTTATCTTTTGTCTCCATGCAAATATTAATATTAATTATTTAGCAATGCAGAAATTCAAAAGTCATGAGAGAAGTATGATCACAATAATCCCAAATTATCAGTTTCTCCTTAAAGAAATCTCAGTCTGTGCAATATCTATGACTTGAAGTTACTGTGACAAATAGCTTAGTATTTCTGTTGTTACCATCTTTAGAAAAAAAGAAAGTGGTTTCCTTGAGAATTTTTCTAAGTATTTGTTTTCATAAAACGACTGACTCATATCTTACGATGAAGACACCTGAAATGTGGTTACTCCATGGTGCACTCTTTTGTAAAGTGTTATTGAATAGAAGAGCAATTGTCCCTATACTAGAAATTCTTCTTTCTGGGAAATTTAGAAACACCACAAAGTCCATAAAATTCTGCCATTTTTCATGTAGAGTCACTCACACTTCATATATCAGCCAATGGCAGCTATTGTCAGAGAGCCTACTATGTGTAAGGTACTCAGACATTGAGGTAAGACTTTCAGAAAGAATCAGATTACTCTGTTTCCTCCATCATATTTGCATTCAAGTATAGCACTGCATAATGGCTAATCTTGGTCTAAATGCAGAAAGCCAGGTAAACTTTCCAAGAAGGCATGTGGGGATACGTTGGATGGAAACTTAAAATTCCATACAGTTTGTTCAGGCAGAACCAACGATTTTGAAATGAACAGTGACAGATCAATTTTTAATGGTAACTCTATTATTTTTCCCTATTATGAATACTACTTTTTACCAGACCATGAAAATTATGTTGACATTTGAAAAGCATGTGATTAATTGTAGCAGAACAAACATTCTAAGCGCTGCCTCCATTTAGGAAGGTGATACCAAGCATGGGCCCCGATTATACATTATTGGCACACCATAGCACTTGCCACTAAATGGCAAAATCTTAGATGTGCCAGTGATGAATTGATATGCATTCGAGGCACAATGGATTGTAGAGATGCAGTTATGAAAACACAGCATTCATTCAACTAAAAGCTAAGTATGTTTTAGAAACAAGACCAAGCAGCCAGAAAACTCTGTGTTGCAAGACAGACCAAAATGGTTAAATGATGTTTACAGCTTCTAATTTTTAGTATGTTCCCAACTTCATTGAGAGATTTGTGCTCAACCATTACAAAGCAGTTGCTGTGTATGAAAATTCACATAAGAAATTTTAGTTTAATGTAGCACAATCATGCCTTCTAAACTTCTTGTGGTTTCATAGAGATACAGAACTGTGGCCATAAATAAAAAGACGTGTCTTCACAACATTAGATGGCCTCAATCCGAGAATTCAAAGGTGTCAACTATGTAAAGATGTCTCTGATTTCAGAAACCTAGTCCCACTGCCCCATTTTCTTTGATATTCTTATCATTTTTTAACTGGATGATTTGGGGATACAATATGTAGTCATGGAGCAAAGCACATTGAACCAACCTATATGGGAATCAGAATTAAAATTATAAACTTATCAGTGCCATGCTCACTCTACCTAAATTAAATGATCTGGAACAATCAGGTTTGTGAAATCCGCATTGTACTCTCTTATTTCAGAAAAGAGAGAGAGAGGAAGATTGGGATGGGTAATTGATGGAAAAGGAAAACTCTGAGGGGAAAAAAATCAAATGAGAACCTAGACCTGAAGTCAATCACCAAATGAGTTGGCTTCACTAGGAATTCTGCAGTTTCTCTGAGACTGCCTTTTCGGCAAAAATCTGATGCACCCAATCTTGGTCTGTATGAAAGCATTGAGTATGAAAGAAGTGAAAATAATTGAGATCATCTTCTAAGTGGAAGGGAGGCCAACATCAGAGGTGCAATTTCATGTGAGAACAAATACAGCTATAGAGAAATCTTTAGTCTTATATCTTTAGTCTACAGGCCTCAAATGTAGGTATGCAAATCTTGGAGAATAAACACTTTATATAGGTATGACCACACGCTGAAGAATAAATAACGTAGTGTAATGTATGTCTTGGCCTCACACAATTACATCAGTATGTGCTAATTCAAAAAAGGTATTTTAAAAATTATTTCCATTGACTGCTAATGATTCATCTTCATTCTTGTGTTTTTTTAAATCCTCTATAGATCAATAAAGGGAATAAGGGAAACATAGCTTGAAGTAAATTGATTTTGCTAGGAAGTGAATTTCTGGGTTAGTATAATCCCGAGTATAACAGAATTAACAGAAAAAGAAAGAAGAAAAATTATTTCTATTTATATATCTTATTATAAAACTATACTTTATGACCATGAATCATTACTTATATTTTGTTGGCTTTTGCTTTTGGCATAAACTGCTTCATTGTTACACAAGGGGGGGTCTACACATTCTTCCTTTATGGTGAATGAGATTTAAAATCATGAGAACTATAATAACTCAGTGACTGGACATGAATGAAAAATAATACAGGTAAATGGAATTTAGAGAGTCAAGTTATTATTAAGGCTTTATATATATCATATACATTTATATTGTTAACGTTATATATTTCTTGTGAACAACTGAAAAGCAACCTAATGTTTTTCTATGAAAAGCTGAGAAATGAAGAAATTAAACAAACTTTTTTAAATCTGTCCTTATGCTGTGTGGCTTTTAATGGTTCATGTGTAGATGATTTTCTTTCACTGTCATTACTTTTAAACTTGTATTTCTCTTTTGTGTTCTACAGATTAATTTTCAGTTCGATTTTTGAATGAATGAATTTTGAATCTGAGAAATACATGTGCATTGACTCGAAAATTCTGAGCCATTATTTCTATTAACATGGCTCATTGAGGATGTTTTCACTTGTCTGTTTCATACTACATCAGAGCTCTTTAGTAGGACTTCAATTTTATTTTTTCTCTTTCTTTTGCCTTTACTGATTTTCCTTCTGTCTTTTTCTTTCTTTCTTTTTAAAATGAGACTTCCTTGTGGGCTGATTTGTGAGAAAATTATTCTAGAATAATTTGGGGCTCACTTCTGAGACACGGCACAATGATAACATACCCATGTCTACTGGCCCTAATATCAATTTTACTATAAATTTTTTGGTTTGTGGGCTCCCAAAATATGAAAATGGTGTCAAATTTTAACTTCAATTCTGGGAAATCCTTTTAATTTCTGATGTGGTTTTGCTAAAGGAGATCTTTATATATTTATTTATTTTCAGTCAGTGCCCTGGCACATTTAGCTAGACAAGAGTCTTAATCGTGTAAATTGTTTCCCTCCCTCCACTTTATTCTGAGATTGTTGCCCTTCGAGGGTCCCAGGTTTGCATAGGCTTTTCAGTTCTAAGTCATTGCACTACACTGTCCTTGAGTAGAAATTATAACTCAAGTTCCAGGTTATCAGGTCTGATAAATGCATTTCTAGACTTCCTGAAACATTACAAGATTATTACACTGGTTTTCAGCTTCCATTTTCATCTCTATTTTATAAGTTCACTCCCCTCCAAAAAAAAATTAAAAGCAATTTTGTCCATTTACCCAGAATTTAAGGATATTTATGAAACAGGAGATATTTTAGACTGACATAATTTATCATTTTGTCCTTGATATGTGTTATTTTTTACAGCTGAATATTCTTGCCTTTAACTCTGGCCATAAATAATGGTCCTCCTGGATTTAAAAAAAAAAAAAAAAACCAACTCTGAACCCATTGAGAAGAGGAATATGTGTTCCCCAAGATCATTTGACAGCATATCTGAAGCAAAATCTCATAATCTATCTAGTCTAGTCGAGCGTCAGCAACTTTCAGTGGGTTTAGCTACTGCCACGCCTGGAAATAAGGGACTGGACCAACACAATGTACTCTCTTCTCTTCCTTATTTGAACTTTCAGAAGGTTGTTATTTTTCTCTTCCTATAAGATCAGGCTGAGTGTTCTCCTCTCTTCCCTCATGCTTTTCACACATCCTCTCCCTGGAGAAATGTGAGAGGGAGTCTGGAAAAACATCAATGTTATGTATGTCAGAGCCTGCTTACACAGGATGCCAACAGATGGCAATATTTTATCATTATTACACAATCCAGAGACCCTTCATCTGTGGCCTCGGGGTACATGACGAGTCGGCTCTTTGGTGTGACACATGTCACCGAAGCTTCACCCCCCATTAACTGTGCTGTTGTTTGTGATTGTTAAGCTGCGTGTCTCGCCATGTGTCACATTCTTGACTTGTACAAGGGTCCATTAGTAAGTAGCATCTGAGTACCGTGAGTCATAGAAGGCCCCATTCTTGGAAAAATAAACACTGCACATTCAGCTGAGATTAGAGCCACTGGCTGGTAGTGAACTGGATGGTGTTTCATGCAAAAGACTGTTTCTGTGATTCATCAGGGCCTTTTCCCTCTATCAAGACACCAGAAATGCACACTGCTGATGTATAGCATTTCCCATTCACAAACACAAGCTGAGCGTGCATATCATCTCTGGTGCCAGGTAAGGCTTGGTCCATGACGCTGGAAGAAGACAGAATGAGGAGTAACTGTGAGCCAGGTATTTCAAAGCTATCAGGAGACCTTATGAAACCAACCTCATGATTTCAAGCAAAAGATGTTTTTGATTTTTAGACATATTTTCCAGAGACTTGCTCTGTATTTTTATCCCAATCTCTTTCCTCCTGTCCTCATTCCTTCTATCTCCAAACAACTTTGTCCTTTTTTCCTCACATCTTTTGTGACTTCTGTCTTTTTTCTCCCCTCCCTTTCACTTTTCTTCCACACATGTTTTAGTTCTTCCACACCACCCCCTATTCAGACTCTCTTTGTCTTCCTAACTTTTATCTCCAAACTCCAATACGCAGAACTCCAGTCCAGGAATGGCATTCTGGTTCCTCTGTGTTGGCACCAGAGGGACACGACGGCCTTGCCAACACCACCTACCCAAGAAACTGAATTTAAAAAGAGAATTCCCTCCAGGCACCATCTAACCTAAGCATTGCCAACATCATAATTGTAAGTCATCTAATGGTTAAAAACTGGCCAGAGACTAAAGAAAGTCAGGCAGATAAATATTCCAGGTTGGGTTTAGGGAAAGTTTTGGGGTTTCTCTGAATACATGCAACTTTGGAGTCTGTATTTCATTCCTTGATCCCCCTTAGCAATCTGGCTCGCTCTCTGTTTGTATTTCTCTTTTATATTTTTTTTTAGAAGTGAAATTCTGGCATTTCTTCCAGGAAGGAAGGAACTGGAGGGCTTCAGGCACTGCTGGGAGGCATGAAGGCGAGGCTGCACGAACATCTTTACAGACCATCTACCCCACTCAATACAGGGTCATGACCATGTAGTCAAACAACCAAGGGTCAGAGGGGAGAAAACAGATGGGGACCACAGGCTCACAGATTCCATGCCTTCTTTCAAAACCTGTTTCAGAAGCGGCTTTCTGTGAGAGTAGATTGCTAAGGGTAGTGCTTTTATAAACACGCCACTCATTTCTTTGGCCTATGAGAAGTGTTTTGTATGGAAGTCTTTGCCATCAAACAAGATTTTATTGAATATCCCCCTTGTTGTTGTTATAATAATCCATGCTGATATAAACCATGCTCCATAAAATGCCACAATACACATCCAATGGTCAGCACCACAGGGCAGCCTCCGAGCGAAGCTCCTTGGGCAATAAAACCAAGACTGCCAGAAACACGGGTGCCATTTATTTCTCCCGTAATGTGCTCTCTCTCTCTCTCTCTCTCTCTCTCTCCTCTCTCTCTCTCTCTCTCTCTCTCGGCAGATTTTCCTCGTGTTGAAAGGGAACCTCTGGTCAAAAGTCAGCAAGCAAAGTTGTAGAAAGCTTTGATAGTCACTGAAGTGAATCATGGCTACACATGGCAGTGGCATGCACCAATGGAACCTCTTGCTGGGCGGACCTCCCTCTAAGAGCAACTTCTGGTCATCAGTCAAAGAGGCCCCCAATGCATTGTGCACAGCCAATGGTTTCACCAGCTCCACAGTGCCGGGGTCCCAAGTTGCCCTTTTCCACAGGTATTGCTAAAGCAAATAGCAGACGCTATTTACTGGGTGTGATGCTTTCAATCACATTAATCTAGCCAGTAAAAAAATTTATGACCAATAAAAATTCCACCATGACATGGCTGATTGGAGGGTAGGCTGCAGGATGAAAACCCAAGCCACGCCTCTGCCTCTAGCTAGACTGTCACAAACCCTGGAAGGAAGTAGGAGTCGGGGAAGAGAAAGACAGAAAAAAAAAAAAATCTCTGGGGTTGTTAAAACTAACTCAAGGGTAGATGGATAAAACTCTTAAATCGTTTCATAAGTCCAAGCTCTGGAGGGTGATTGGCCGAACACCGACTGAAAAGCTACCTGGGAGAGGTAGAGATGTAGTCTTGCTTCCACTGGAAAATTACCCTGGGTTTCTTTTTGTCTTGGGATCACAGACCACATGGTTATTTGCTCATAATACAATAAATTTTTTAAAATTCAATCAAGTGCTAGGAAGATGCCAGGGTGGGGACTCCCTCTGGTTTGCAGCCAATGAGGACTGTAGCTTTACATAGCTGTCTCTCTCCTGGGTGACTTGTACACGGTTTACACAGATCCAGAGGGCAGTGACTAAGCTCGGTGAGTCATTCCTTCTTTTCCAGGTCCGTGGCGACAGTCCTCAGACGGCATGGTTCTCAAACACACTCTCTCCAAATTCTTACGTTCCATGGCTTCTCCCTTGAGTGGGCAGCTGATCCAATTATTTGTTAATGATCCCAGACCACACACAGCAATAAGGATGTTATTTTAATGAATTTATATTGGAAGTCCCGCCACTGGGAGTACCTGATTAGCTAATTGTGGTTAATACTTCAAGTAGCTTATTCAATATCCATTATCCCATTCTTTCTGAGTAATAGAACCCCCAATTTAATCCACGTGGCAACGTGCCCGGCCAAAAGACTGCATTTGCAAACTTCCATACTGCCAAGGGGTAGCCAGTAAGATGGTATTTTAAATTTGTATGTGGGGCTTTTGAGAAAGTGCCCTAAAAGGGGGAAAGATAGTCAGCATTTCCCCCTTTACCCTTTTCAAGGTGCCTTCTATTTCCTGCCTAGAAGGAAGATCCCATGGCTAGAACCCCTGTAGTGCTCTTGGAGCGTGAGGTGGGAGGTGAGCATAGGGATATAAGCCTCGCACATTAAGGATGAGGGGCAGAGGAATAGAAGAACCCATGCTTCTGATGACTCCATCACGCACTGTGATCACTAGACTGCAACCTCTGCACTGCTTTCTTTAGAGAGGAAAAGAAACTTCTGTTTTTAAGCCATTATTATTTCCAGTCTTAGCAGTAGATTCCTAATCTACAACAAAAGAGGACTCAGACCTCCCAAGCAGAATGATGTTCTTAACTCTACACACAATGTCTTACATATAAGACACACTTCAAAATGTTTGTTGAAACATAACTGGCGACACAAAATACGAAACCTATCATGGGGTTACAACCGGACAGATTATGCTTTTGAATCTAAGCTATTTCTCACTTACTAGCAATGTGACATTAGACGAGATACTTAAACTTGATCTTCAATGTTTGTGAGTATAACACAAGTGAAACAATATCTACCCAGTAAAGGCAAAGCGTACTTTTAAAGTAGACATGACAGCAGATACTGAAGGAATCCTATTCTCTTCTGACTCCCACTTCTTAAGTTTGAAATGCGATACTTTGAGTTTTACGAGTTTTTGTTCTCTTAATTCATCCTTGGAGACAAGTTCAAACTTTTTTTGCCAACACGCATTTTACCAGTCATTTTATATACTCATCCGTGTGTCCCCTGTTGTGTATCACCACATTTCCTCATTTCTTCCTCTCTAACTATGAAGTGGAGATATCAGCAAATAAAAGGCAGTGATTAAAAAGCAAAACAAGCCGGGCTCGGTGGCTCAGCCTGTAATCCCGCGCCTTTGGGGGCTGAGATGAGTGGATTGCCTGAGCCCGTGGGTTCGAGACCCGCCTGGGCAGCGAGACCTCATCTCTACAATAAATCGAAAAATCAGCCGGGTGTGGTAGCGCACGCCTGTAATTCCGGCTACTCGGAAGGCTGAGGCGGAAGGATCGCCGGAGCCCGGCAGGTCGAGGCTGCGGTGGCCGGGAGCGGCCGCTGCACTCCAGTCTGGGCGACCGAGTGAGACTCCAACTCAAAAAAAAAAAAGCAAAACAAACCACACTGAAAGCCTACCCAGCCTGCATTCACTACCTGTACATTTATTATCAGCTATATATTTATTATAAAGTATTTAATAAAATGGCAGGCCAAAGAATAATCTGATTCCGTCCCTTCTAAGTGCAAGCCATTGATTTTCTTTCAGCACCTATTTTCTTAGTTAAAGCCTGGCACCCATTAAAGTCACAGCCTATGAGAGCCTAAGCTGATTTTTATGGTAGTGTCACATCTCCCAGAAATTGTCAAGAGTTTGGGAGATTTCTGAAATCACATGCCATTTCTAATTTAAGCAGCACCTTCATTATTACTCAAACGTAAAGAGCATAATTCAGCATTTAGTGGCAAAGGGTGAACACATGAATTCAGACAGACACATATGCCTTTGTGCCCATGGACGAATTAGTCAACCTCTCTTGACTAATTAATTAATGGTAGATACTTCATGGGATGATTGTGAAGATTAAACGAGGCAATGCATACAGAGGGCATGATGCTTGACATACGGGGATCCCTTCAATACTGGTCTTCATAATCTCCATCATTATTGCCCTTAGTACAGGAAACAGAGAGTTACAGCATATCATTAATATGAGATTTAGGACTTTTATCTATTACTAGCCCCACTCCCCCCATACCCAACAGGAGTTTATTTTCAGGAATTAAAAAAAAAAGGAAAAAGGTTATTTGCTTCTTGACTCCTTGGAAACTTTCAAAATAATTTCTTTAAAAAGAGGTGGGATGATGGGGCAATGGATTGAAGTTCACGAAAAGTTTATGTAGATTTCTTTAAATGAAAATTTGTGAAATGCCACTTTTAATACACTTAGGTATTCTTTTGTAGCGGGGTAGCTTATTTGGGTAAACAGATACGGAGACACAACCCAACCCCACTAGCCACGACTTGATCTTGATTTGAGACAGTCAATTTACTTCTCTGAGTTTCAGCTAGAATGCCTGCCTCTCCTGTTTTTAGAAAAATCCACGAACTTGTATATGTGAAGTACCTTATACAGGTGAAGTGTCGCGTCTGTAACATATCAGTCACACAAGAGACGGTGGCTCTCTTTCTTCAGTATCCTGCTTATTTATTTCCTGTTCGCCGACAAAGTTCTTGTCCCTGTCAGGAAAAGTTAGAAGTTTTTTCGTATGAGGAAATCAGGAATCTGGTGAATTGAGAAGGAAGGGAAGGAGAGGGAGCAGGGAAGCAGCCAAGAGGCATTGCGAACACAAACACTGAAGTATTCTACTTTGTTTATACTGCCTCGCCAGTCCTCATGGTAGTTTCAGCCTGGCACCTTGCTGCTGTCTGGAGGTAGTCCTTGAAGAACCACACCCAGGCCTGGGATCCCATCGCAAACCACCACCTCTTGCAATAATAGTCCCCTTAGTCTTGGCATTTCTTAAATCTCTGACACAGGAAATAATCTGGGACAACACCCCAAGTTAACCAAAACAGTCTATTATAAAGGTTTCCAACCCTATGATTTAGGGCATTTGGAATCAAGATGCCCTTCCTCCACAACATAACACCCAAGGTAATTTTTCAAAGATTTGTATGTTGTGTTTAAGAGCAAGAAACAGCAAGACACACTACATATTTAGAAAATTTCACTTTTCCTTTCAGTAGAGTATAAGGGGATGTTAGCTCAGTCTTCACGGGAAGAGGTGGCTGACTAAGAAAAGTAGATGGTGTATACCTCTACTGCTGATCTTTCATAACTTTCAGAAATCATGAAGAAAGGAGCGATCCTGATGTCGGTGCTTATACTTTTCAGCTTCTCTGATTATTCTGACCTAGAAACACTAAAGGCATTTCTGACCTGGAAATTAAGTCTTAGGAGCCCTGACGTCACTTAATGAGTGTTGCCTAGAATTGATTGGCCAACTGAGCAACTGAAAAGGCTTTCTCAATCCATTTCTGGGGTGGGAGGGACTCCAGATTCAACTTCTCATTTATATTTAAGACAACTGTCTTAAAATCATCATCTGAGAATGTTTCTCTCTGATCCTTAATGACGATAAGGGTGGTCTGTTTAATTCTTAGCTATTTAGCGGAATGTTGGTGTTATTATTATCTTCTCCAGCATAGCTTTGGTCAGTACATTTTTTTCCTCCACATTTTCAATGTAGCCAGAAACACGACAAAACACTTCAGCATTGCTAAGTCAGCACACCATTCTCTTGGAAATTGCCATTCCTCAAAGCCAATTCTGTGCTATTCAAGAGAAAACAAGTGGAAGATTCTAGGGCATAAGGGTCCCTCCTAGTGGGTGGGGGGGAATCTAAAATACAAATGGCCATGCTATTAGATAGCAGCTGACAAAAAAATTGTTTTGGCTAGAAAGGCTTGGTAAACCACCGCACAGGATTGCACCTTAAGTCTACTTGCAGTCGTCCCCTTCAACCCCCAAATCCATTGCAAGCCTAAACATCTACCATGTTGCCAGGCTTTGCATGGTTTGGGGGTACAAATGACCACATATTACATGATTTCCATCCTGAAATCATAGCTTGGTCTATATGCACTGAAAGGTTTGCAAACTTCAGCGAAACTCTAGACTGCCCTGGCCTCGATATTGGGCTGGCAGCAAAAGTTTCCCACAGCTGTGGTAGTAATACCCAAGTGAATATTTTCACTCTCCAAGCAGGTCATAGCTGGCCAGTACTTTCAGAAGCAGGAATGGAGGGGACAGAAAAAAAGGTGCAGAAGAGAGAGAGATGAGAGTTGTGAGATGATAGTGTACGTTGAATCCTAAAAATATGACTTTACCTTTACAGAAATACAAATTTCTAAACATTTGGATTGAGACTAATTTATTGCTCAAAACTACAATATTATGAGAGCTCTGGGATTTTCTGTTTTACAAAAAAAAAAGCGGTTGCTTTTGCTACAGTCTGGGATTATAACCATACATGGGACCGAGTGCCAGGGAGTTGAACAGAAGGTTATTTGCCATGAAAAATTAGAGACAGGGGAAAAGACCCTGGCATTTCCTTTATGACTGAATATCAATTAATCTCCCAAAATGCTGCCTTCTGTGTAGGCAACATGGTGGTAGGTGCCAGGGAATGGGTTTGGTTTGGAGAAGCTTGACTGTTCCCCAAACGGCTCTGCTAGGACAACACCTACAATCTGTCTTTATTCTCAAGAAAGCAAAGATCTATTAGTGCAAAGAAAAGGGCCAAAAGGAAGAGCAGGAAAACAGGACGGTAGAGAGAGTAAGTGCTTTCCCTGTTGGTGACCTTGTGAATAAACTCCCGTTTCAATTCCAAGTCCACGTCGTGCTTAAAACACTAAGCAGACAAGATCTTTATTCTTGTGTCAGTGGATTTTCTCATATTTTAGAGTAGTCCGTTGCAAAGCAGGAGCCTACAGAAAGTGCTGATCAGGAGAAATGACATGGATGGTTTGGTTGCCAGATAAATACAGGTGTCCTGTGTTTGTATTTGCTAAATCTGGCAACTCTACGTAAGAGGTAGTTTTGGGTTAGGAGATATTTGGGGAAGCAATTGGAAAGAGAAGCGCTGACTGAGTCCCAAAATTTTGTGTTTGTTTTCACATGTATATACTCCTTGCCTTTCTATTTTCCTCCTCACCGTCTTGGGCCCTTAGTGGACTCACAAGAAACGTTAATTGATTGACTCATTGCTGATATAAAAGAGAAAGGCCAAGACCAAGCCAAAGTAAATCAGGTTTCTGGTTTGAATGTTTTATTTCATGGACCAGATTTGGGCATCCATTTCACACATTTGGAACACATGCTTTTGAAATTGCAAAATAGAATGCATTTTAAAACTCAAATACTTTTTAAAGTCTCACTCTGCTACCTCTCAGGTAATTATTCATGCTTATAACTTAATGGATTCCACAAATCAATTTTTTGTTTTTCTTGGTGAATATTGCTGATACTTACAAATGAGTATCATTTACCCCCCTGCCACCTCTGTAGTCTCTCATGGAGCCAAAGCCCAAAGCTATAAATATAGAACTCCACTGTTAGGGGCCCTCCAACCCCCTCTTTTCATCCCCCAGCAGGTAATGGATTTCTCTTTTCACAATGTTAAAAGGGTCAGTAAATCATTGGGTCACCTATTGATATGAAAGTTTTCCTTTAAAATCATTAGTTTTAGCAAATTGCAAAGGAAAAATACAAAAGACCAAATAAATCAGGGAAAAATTACAACAGGTTTTTACGAAGTATGGGTGGAGTGGAAAAAGTGATCTTGGCTTAATTACCCACACTTAGTCATAAGATGCAGGAAGCAGAGGTTTTAAAAAGTCCAATTGGGGCTGTGTTTTATATATATATATACACACACACACACATACACATATATTTTAAGGTGTTAATTTCCATCACATCATTCTGTGCTGGGTTACCATGTAAAAAAACTGCTGAATCTTGACCTTCATGTGAAATGTTAAAATCACACTTTGTCTTGGAAGGCCCAACTGTCATGAAATTTTTTTTTTCTGCACAGGTAACAGATGCTTGAGATTTGAGTGTGCATTTCTTGAGGAAAGAAAGCCATAATTATCTGATAAGTGTGGATTTTCTTTATATCAGTAGCATCTCATTTTTACCTCTGTTTATTGACTCACACCATTGCATGAGCTTTAAATGTACTTATCCTTACAATCTCCTATTCCTTTTATGATTCTAGTCAATATTTCGATCCTTCATACCTCTAGATTTACCTTTCTGTCATTAAATAGTTATAGCACTTAGAGTCAAAACTATACACATTAATCCTTGATTATATAATTCCCTGTATTATTTTATGTTTTCTTTTGCATACACCTCTTTACCAAAATTCCTGACTACACCCTAAAGACTTAGATATCTCTGGGTACTTTGGTACTGGTAATCAACACACAGTGTATATCATACTTTGAGAACAATGCCAACATATATCCTTAGCAAATGTTATTATATCAATCATCTTATTTTAAAACAGTAATTTACACATTAGAATGAAAAGAGGACAATCCTAAGAGGATAACGAGAGATGGGCAATGATCATATCTCTCAGAGTTCTCTAGAAAAAGAGAACTAGGATACAAACAATATATACATGAGTGTGTATGTATTGTGTGTGTGTGTGTGTGTGTGTGTGTGTAAAGAGAAATTAGCTCACATAATTGCAGGGATTAGCCAGTCAAAAATCTGTAGTTCAGGCTGAAAGACTGGAAACTAAGACAAACACTGATGCTGCAGTCTTGAGTCTGAAGTTCTTAGGGCAACCCAGCAGGCTGGAAACTCAGGCAGGATTTCTAAGTTACAGTCTTGAAGAGGCACTCCTTTTCTAGGAAACCTCCAATTTTCCTCTTCTTCATGAAGGATTGGATGTGGCCCATCCACATTATCAAGGGTAAGGGTATCATTTGCTAAGGATATATGTTGGCATTGTTACTTAGAGTCAACTGATTGCTAAGGATATATGTTGGCATTGTTACTTTACTTAGAGTCAACTGATTGCAAATGTTAATCACATCTGCAAAACACCTTAACAGCAACATCTGAATCAACGTTTGACTAAACAACTGGGCATCATAGCCTCGCCAAATTGATGCATTAAATTATCCAATAGTGGCACTTAGTCACTTACTAAGATACAGATACTGGGGCATTATATCCATAACCCCAAAGCAAAGTCTCTGTTCCTTTGTACAAGGCCACTATTCAATAACTACCTGTTGGTGCATGACAACTATTTTTTTTCCTTTAAATACTCTTGTTAGGCTAATCTTGAATAGCTTTTCACCCATATGTCCTGGTCTGGAGGGAGTGGTGGCATCTAACTGAGAGGAGAGCACCAGAACCCAAAAAGCACTTTTTAAGAATGGAAGCATACGCTGAGTACTCAGGCTACAGTAGTCTACACAGCTCCGCTTGAGGAGCCATGGAGGAATAAACAAGCAACAAACAAAAAAAGCAGCGTCTTCTTGATTTGCTGATAGGATTTAGCTGGAATTCCTTGGGTATCTACACAAAGATTCATGGCTTAAGCACCTGATGACAATGACCACGTGTTATCATCCTTGAATTCCCAAACACATTACTATTCCCTAGCACGTTGCTATTGGTTGGAGGGAACTAACAATGCAGGTGCTGAGGAGAGCAGAATTAGAATAAATCTGTGGAGGAATGGGGTTGGTTCAGCTGCCCAGTAGCATCCACACCTCCTGGAAGCTTGTTAGCAATGCAGATTCTCAGGTGCCACTCCAGACCTGTATCAAAACCTGTGTTGTACTATGACCTCAAGGCGATTTCCATGCACATTAAAAATGAGGACTACTTAAAAGTATCCAGAGTATTGTCTTAGGCAGGAAGAATTTCTGGCACCATTTTTTCCTGTCAGTTTTCTGGGACATTTTCTGTCTTTAAAATCAAAACGAAAGTCAACTAGCTCATCTCTGATCTATTTAATCATCGCTAATGAGTGTAAAGACTACTCGTGTTTGAACTGTGTTCCGTTCTGTTCCTGTCCTCTCTCCTCTCCTTTTACTCCCCTTCCCACAGACAAATGGAGAAGCCCAAAGGAAGTTCATAGGATCCAGACGCAAGTTTCCTGACCACAGTGTATGTGTGTGCATGCGTGCGTGCGTTTGTGTGTGTGTGTGTGTGTGTGTGTGTGTGTGAGATTATATCAAAGAGTCATTGTTAAATCACGGGGAAGATGCGACTACAGTCAGGATTTGTGCATATAATAGACTTGCACCGCTCTATTATTTTATGCACTGAAGAAATTGCGAGAACGAGATGTGGTTAATACAGAGTAACTCCGATCAATCCACTAGCCATAAGTACCAGTCATAAGCTCAAGGGTACTTATGGTGGCCGCTGCATGCATTCAGCCCCTGTGAGCAGTAGGAAAACGAGAAAGAAACGGATGAGGGACAAAAGAGTCAGCGATGAGTAATGGAGGAAGTGAAAGTAAAGGCAAATAATAAAATGAGAGGCAACCTCATTTTGTATGATATTTGCATAAGACATAAAAGGAAAGTAAATTTTTGGCTTTTTAGAAAAATCACTTTAACAATGATCCAGGCTGGCTTATCTTGACATTTGGATTCAGATAAATCAGGGCTTGAAATTCACTTCTACTTATTAATGGTATGTTCATTAATCTCTTTTTCTTGATTTCCTTCTTTGTAAGACGATGACCATTATTTACAACTTAGAGTTAACTTATTTTAGGGTTAATTAAAAGAAATTATGTATAGCATCACTTATCACAGCACCTAACAAGTAGCAAATGCTTGATTAAATGATGGCCCTATAATTAATAATTAGTAAAATTAGACATTAACTTTCAAAAATTAATTTAATATAAAAGTATAGCTCGTCCACTTGTAAAGTGAATGAAAGAATGGCTTCAGAAAAAAAGTGATTTGTGTTTATAAAACTCCTTGGATAAAAGGCACCATGTGTCAGATGTGTAAAATGTGCATTTACTATGTTGCAGCCTGAAAAATTAATCCAGGTTATTCTTGCAACGTAAACAAACAGACATGCAATTTGATATTGTTGTTACCTAATTGAGTGGATTTCTAAATTTTGATTGTTTTATTAATGGTGAGGGAAGAGGTTATTCATGTAGTTATCTGCAACAAATAGAAGCAAAATGATCATAATAAAATGACAATGGAGTGAACATTTTTCCTGTATATTCACAAACTATCAAGAATTTTCTAGGGCAGTCTTTTGGATATCACTGAGTAAAAGTAGGGAAGGCCTAGCAGAAAACAAATAAGTTATATTTGCAAATTGTATGGATAATTTACAGTTGATTTTTACCCAAAACATAGAACTGAAAAACGTGTTTAGCAAGTTGCTGAACTTGGAGATAGTCCCTTTTGAGACCCCTGAGAAAAAGACACAGTGGGGGTTAGGGGATGAATATTTGAAATATCTGAAAGTTAAAGAAGAGATAAGATTAGTATAAATGATCAGAAAATTGTGAATAACGTTTTCCCAAGGGCATTAAGCTACCGAATGGGGGTGATTATGGAGAATCAGTGTCAGAATGAGAAGGAAGGTGATGAAAACAAATCTTGCCTTCTTTAGGATTTTGCCCAAAGGCACTCAAGTCGTTTTGTTGTTGTTTATCTCCGCAGTGCCCAGAAAAGCATGATGTTGATTAAACTGGCTACAGGTAGAGGTTTCAAGAAAGAGACTATCTTTTTCAAAATAGTGTTCTTGTTAACCAAAGAATCATATTCCAAGGTAAATGATCAAACCTCATAAAAACTAGTCACCTCTCCAGAATAGAGTATGAGGACTCATGGAGCCTTGACTTTGGGTGACTGAGATGATGTAATAAATAAACATAAATAAGTTGAACTTTCATAGTCTGATGTAGTGTCTTTTCTCCTTGGGATTTTTGGACAAATCTCAACAAGAGCAAAACATCAACAGTTGTTTCTTTGTCCTTGCATTGAAAATAATCGTTTTAAAAATCTTTGTATTAAAAAAAATCGTTCTAGTTCTAATACCTTTGAGACCAGTACATCCTGTCACCTTCTCATATATTACGCAGGTAGCTCTACAAAAGACAAGCAAACAGAAAAATTTTGAAAATTGACTGTGTCATCTTACTATAGGTTAAATCAAATCTGACATTGAAAATGAGGCCAAGGGGGTCAGACAAAGCAAAGCTAATAAATACTTTAAAGGATTTATAGTATTCGTAGTCTACAGATGAACACAGTAATATTGTATACTGATGAACAAATATCTTTCTATTCAAATCCTATAACATTTAGGTTCACAGATATAGGCCACCCCAGAATGTTATTTTTTTTCTGTTTACTCAATTAAAAGAAACATGGATTTAATCACCCAACTCAAGTTTTCTTATGTCCAACTAATTTTAAAACTAGAGTTTACGAGATACAGGTTCTGAGAAATCTAGGCTATCATTAAATACTAGATAGGAAGTTTGGATGGTTTTTTGGTGCTTGTGTCAAATACAAATGTGTTATATACCGCATAAAATTATATTGTTAAAAACAACTGTGAAGACTTTTTAAGATAAAAAAATTGGAAGAAAGTAAAATTTTAGATAAAAGAGAATAGGAATTTACCATCGGTATTTGTTAAAGAAAATTGTTTTTCCAAAGAACAGATGAAAGATATAAAAGGATAAGATAAAGCTAAAAAATCTAAGTAGTTAATTTTTAAAAAGAAAAGATAATAATAGTAAAGATTGAACTGAAAATTTTCAACTAGAAATAAAAGATGAAATGAATCGGTAGTCTTTTGTTGTTAATTATGTGCTGGTATTTTTATTTAACCATTTATTTAATCTAATTTATTTCAAACAGAAAAACTACATAAGGATGCTACTTTTCCCAAAGTAAAAGTGAGAAATAATCTGTCAATGTGTCATTGACCTGTTACAGCAGAGACAAAAAGATTATTTAAGTATGTGGGGTAATTTAATTTTATGAAAAATCGGTATTATATATAATAAGGCTATAAAAGGTAAGACCACTTAACGCCGAAAGAATACAACTTTTCAACTAAAAATTAAATTTTAATTTCAATAGAAAACAGGATCTTTTTCCAATTGTGTATTCAGAGTCTAATGAAGATGGCCTCAACTTTTATCTGGTTTCTATACCCATAGAAATAATCTATTAAGCAAAAATGAGTTATTCTTTTTTTTCTTTCTTTCAATGTATCTTAAAATAATTTTCTCAAGATTTAATGAAAGAGCTGTACAATCCATACCCCACTCCTTTTCAAGAACGTCTGGCCAAATGCAGCTGTAAATTATAAAATAATGCCTTGCATTCATAAAACAGTTCACACATAAATATAAAAACTGCATAACCACTGATCAAATAAGTCTCCCAGATAGGTTGTTTAAACCATCAAACATATACAGGCATATATTCAAGAAGCATGCCTCAACTTCTCAAAACAACATAGATTTTTTTTTCCCCTTAAAAATGTCTCCTTTAAGCCACATAAGTAGCTGGTATCTGTATTCTGAAGAATCACTGCTAAATTAAAAGAACAAACTATTAAATGTAGGAGATCAAAACCCAGACGAGGAAAATGCTTTTCATTAGTATTTCTGGACATTTCTTTCAGATGATCTTATGTTCTAGTTTTCCCATAACAGCTCTCATTTGTGCTAGTTTTCCTGATGTAACTAATAATAGCACTGCCTTTCACTCTCAAACGGTCTCAGTTTGGATAATAAAATATATAGTTACCCACCTTTAAGCAATGTATGAGGTATTGGTTAAGAATTCATGAAGTTTAGTCTTTTATTTTTACAAACCAATAACATGCTAAGTGAACTATTAAATATTATTAAATTTGGTATAGTGTATTTATTCATGTGTGTGTGTGCACGTGTACATAAAGACACATACACAAGTATCCAAATCCATAGCCTTTGAAATAAGAAAGTTGAATTAAGAAGTAATGAAAGTCATCGTGCCACAATTGTGCTGCTATTTGTGGATAGATTTCTTCAAAGAAGTTATTTTCAGAGACTATACACATATTCCAAAAATGTCATTCCTAGCACAACTCTAAGTGTATGCTGAATCAAGTTATGACTTTCAAAAAAAGTTTTATTACCTGATAGCCACAATTATTTTCAATCAGAAACCACATTACCAGACTGGACACCAATTTTAAGATCAAATGGCTTTTATTTGTTTTTTTTTTTCCAATTAAAATTTTTATTGAGATAACTGTAGATTCCCATGCAGCTGTTAGAAATAGTATAGAGAGATGTCTTGTACACTTTTCCAAGTTTCCCCAATAGTAAAATTTTGTGACCTTTATTTGGTTTAAGAAAACATGTACACTTGAGGCACACACATTTTTATTTATTCTGTTGAAACACAACCATTTGTTGACTCTTTGTTCCCCTCTTGGAGTTGTTGAATAACTGACGGCAACAACTTTTTCTTATCCATCAGTGTGTCCCTAAAAATCTAGTGCAGTAGTTAATATTTTTTGGACACTCGGTAAATATTTGTTGAATCATAATGTAAGTGAAAGATTGCATTTTGATCTTTGAGTCGTTGCAGACAATTGCAAAAGTGGAGTCTGCACACTGGAAAGACAGTTGGTAATATTTGTAAGGGAACAGTACTAATATGTAAATCCTGGTGTAGTTAATTTTAACACATCTTAACACCTACGCCTGATATATCCATACCTTATCTCAAAGAATTAGACTTCCTTTCAGAAATGATTTCAGTTTCATGCCAGAAATTGACCCGGGTTGATTAAGAAGCCCAGACTAGGGTAGAGTGTAGACCTTTCCAAGTACGCCCCACACCACGTCTACTGAATCAAATCTGCATGTGGCCAAGATGCTCAAGAACTTTGTGTGCATGTAAAAGTTTGAGAAGCACTGCTTCCAATGTTTATGATTTGAGTGTTTACAATATTCAAGTCAAGACACTATGAAGGGCACAGAATGGGAATGAGAAGGGGTAGAAGAAGGCATACAAACATCACAAAGTGACTTTTCTTTTTCTCTGAAGACTGTATGTTCTAGTGAGATTAAATAGACAAGGGTTGCCTGTTTTATTCTGTCTGCTTTGGTTTAGTGAAACCTAAGCAGAGAGACTAAATTACGAGTAAAATTATCTTATAATTCTACACAGAATAAAGCCAAGTCTAGGATAAGGTAAAACCAACAGTTCTCTGACTTGGAGAAAGATCAAAAGATCAAAGTGAAGAACCAATCTCTGGATTTGTGTTCACAAATACTTACCTACTTGTGCCTGCTTTCACACACACACACACACACACACACACACACACACACACACACACACACACCCGTTCTGCCTTTACTAAAAGGAATCTGATGTTACTAAAGTACATATCATGGCTAACCTCCAGGTAGTTATGTTTTTCCTAATAATGTAGTTAAGCTTTAACTTCAATGCCCTCATTAGTAACTTGAACATCTTACGGCTATCCATAGGGAAATAAATCTTAAATGAAAATAACTGCTTTTGACACGCATTGACCTTGTTAACCTTGCAGGTAAAAGCTCAGCAAGCAAATAAATGTCATGCTGCTAATGCAAGGATCGACACACAAAACACAGGGTTATGATGAGGTTCAGCTGTTGCTCTTTCTTGCAGGTATATAGTAGCATTTCTGCAATACTCATGTACAAAAAAGGTAAGCCCATAAGGATGATTCTTGGATACCAAACTGAGAATGCCTAGAGTTTTCAAATTACTCAACAGACAATATTTCATTGACCAAATAACCATACTTTCTCTGGTTGTACTTATAAAACACTGTCTAAAATTTCTACTTTCAGTCTACCAGACTTGTTATCCCAAAGTCCATATAATGTTAACAATAACATCTGATTATATTCTTAGTTGAAATCATGTATGCTTGGAAAACTCCACTGAGCCATTTGCAAAATTATTGATCTTAAAATATGTTTTTAAAATGTTGAACAAGGCAAATCTTGCATATGAATTTGGTTATAACATACAATTTATACATTTCATATTATTCCAGAAAAAAAAAATCAATTCAATAAACACTTGGACCCCTCTACCACACAACACAAAAGGCTCTGCATTGTGTATCTGAAATCGCCTATGACATCTCTCTGGGAAAAGTTTCCTGAACTCCCCTTCCCAGGAAGAGTCAATAATCCTATCTTGTGTGTTACCACCTTGTTTCTGTAATGAGAAATACAAGTGAGCTAAGCCTACCCTGTAAAAATAATTTTCTTATATGTTTCTGACAACCACTACATTATTAATTCCCTATATCAGGAACATTTTCTTTACTTTACTACCTTACATTCTAGTTCAATTTTCTGCATCAAAAGGGCTAAAAAATGTTGACTGCATGAATTAATAATTTGTTGGTGACATAATTTAAACACAAGGCAATTGGCTACTTTGATAATTCATGTGAACAATTCTGGGCTCGTCTCCAAACCATTTCTCAGGAATGAAAAAGGAATGGTCAAAATTAGCAGTAGAACTTCACAAATATGAAAATATGATTTGTATTTCTCATTCTGACAAGTGTGGGTAATAGTGTCACTTAAGAGCCATGCAAGCGTGTCTTCCTTCTTTACATTACAAAGATTTGTCTCCCCCTAAAATAAACCTGACTGTTCTGTAGTAGTCAAATAGCAGATTCTACCAACTTCCAGCTGTCAATATTTTATAAGAATTAGAATGCATTCTCTGTTTGAACAGTACATTGGAAATATATCATGACCACCTTGTCATGAAACTAAATTTCCTGAAAGATATGTGCACAATACTAAAATATTAGCCAGTGAAATGACAAGATGACTGGAATTGGCTTCAAAGTGCTCATCAAAAATAAATTGAAATATAATTGGAAACACTTTTTATATTGAAAACACCTTCACATTATTTTTTTATCAAATCTTTCTTAGAGATTTCAAGAAGGTAAATACAGAAAACAGTCCCTGATTTACAATGATTTGCCTTTTGATTTTTTGACTCTATAATGCTTCTAGTTTTTGCTGTTAGTACAGTATTCAATAAATTGCATGAGATAGTCACACTTTATTACACGATAGACTTTATGTCAGGTGACTTTTGTCCAAACTGTAAGCTGTGGTATAAGTGTTCTGAGAATGTTTAAGATTTCTAGGCTATGCTATGATGTGTAGCAGGTAAGGTGTATTAAATATATTTTTAACTTACAATATTTTCCATTTACATTGGGCTTATTGGAATGTAACCCCATCTTAAGTCAAGGGGCATTTGTGCAATAATCCTCATGCCTACTTTCATGACAGTGAATATTTAGATGAGTCCATTCATTGGATACTGTTTGACAATGTGTTAATTTTTCAGTTCTCCTCTGGATCTACTCTCAGTCCAATGATGCAGCATGAGTTTTCACATATTAACTAACAATCACACACGTATGTAAAACACACATACAGGCAGATTTAGCAATGCAGGATGAAGGTGATAAAGGTTTCTACCTTTGCTTTCTTGTCCCCATTCCCCTACTGCATAAATCCCTGTGTACATAATGCTCTAAATATACTTTGCTAAGAAATTGGCCTATGAGCTTTGAACGTCTGTGTCAGATTTGCCAAGGATAAAATGCATTCTGAGCAGAGTGACTTCACGGTACATCATTCATACCTGAATCAGAACTTGAACTTGCTGTGGAAGGCTGGCTTTCATTGTCTGGCTGAACATAATGAAGTAACGACATGAAACTAGAAATCGATTGCTTTTCCTCCTCCCACTCATGAAGCTGATTTTAGTTTTGCTTGTTTTCCAACAGTATATACTTCTTACCTATAAATACAAATATAGGTACAGACTAAACAGATTTATACATGGGTTAGCCAGCATGTATGAGACAACATACCTGTGGTTATATGTTCTCATGGTCATTTCCTTTTAGTGTCCCTTGTCCCCTAATTAACTGCCTTAAAAGACTTGAGCATGCATAATTCATACCCAATTTATTCAATAATGAGAGATGCGGAGTTTTAATACATACCTAAATATATTATGTTAAAAATAGAGCCAGCAAACTTGTTTAAACATTATTTTAAAATATTGGCTTCCTCTCAATGAATTCCAATTCCAAAAAGGCTTTATTATCCAGAAACTAGTACTGGTGTTATTGCTCTTACTCCAAATCAAATTATTTTTATAAATTGATGTGTTATAAAACACCAACTTTTACAACCATTTGCTAAAAGAGCTACAATACCTTCTACTTTAAAAGTACTAATGAGAACAGCAGTAAGTTGTTTGAAAAAAAAAAATTGTTCCCTGTTTGAGAAGGGTCGATGTTTCACTGGATCAAGTGGACAAGTAGACACAGTGTACTCACAGCCTACCCCAACATGAGGTGTTCACATTTTTAAGTACACAAAGCAAAAGTTATTGTTAATACTGATTTTTTTTGTATCAAGACCTAGTCTCTGTGTGCTACAGTACTGTATTTTAAAAATATAAGGCTTATTATACATATTTTTTTTACAGAACTAACAGACTCAGATGATCCAGCAGCAAATCGTTTTCCAAATGTTAATTGCATTCTTTCAAGAAAGAGGAATGTTCATGAATGTAATGTAATTGTATTTTTTTAGCCACTCCAAGTAAAGCAATGGCTTACTTAGGTTGGCACCTGTGAGACCAAATATTGTTTTTACTTAAGTGAATTAGCAATTATGGATCAGGAAAGAAATATTAGGACCAGCTGAGACTGATACCTAGGTGATGTTTTCCCAGGTTAGGCCTTATGTGGGCCAATGGAAAGAAACTAAATTATATCTACCGATAGTCGCCCCACCCCCTGCTTGACCCTCTCCTATTTTATGAAGGTAATTAGTACTTTCTGTAACTGGACTCACACTTTCTATGGCTTAGGTCCTGAATTATGGGTATTGCTGCAGAATATCTTTGAACCCCAATGGGAAGACATTTCCCTGACAAGAATTATCAAATTAAATTGGATAATTGAGTTTCTGACCTAACATTTTTTTCCAGAGGACAAGGGAGTCCAGTCGTTGATGTTTATTAAGGGCTGCCTTCTAGGGCATAAAGCAGGGAGGAAGAGAATGACCAGTTAATAGAGTAGGGCAGCAGAGCTGCAACAAACATGTGTGTAAAGGTATTTTTTTGGTTGAATTACTTGAGTTCCTCTGGGTATATTGCCAATGGGGGGATTGCTAGGTCATATGGGAGGTCAATTTCTAGCTCATTCAGAAATCACCACACTGTCTTCAAAAGAGGTTGCACTAGGTTGCACTCGTTTGCATTCCCACCAGCAGTGTAGAAGTATTCCTTTTTCTCCACATCCTCCCCAGCATCTGTTGTTGTTTGTTTAATTAATGATGGCCATTCTTACTGGGGTTAGGTGGTATCTCGATGCGGTTTTGATTGCATTTCTCTGACGATGAGTGAGGCTGAGCACTTTTCATGTGTCTGTTTCATGTGCTGTTTCATGCGGCTGCCCGTATATCTTCTTTTGACAAGTGTCTGTTCATGTCTTTTGCCCACTTTTTAATGGGGCTGTTTGATTTTTCCTTTTGGCACATTTGAGCTCCTCGCAGATCCTAGATGTTAGGCCTTTGTCAGATATACAGCTGGCAAATTTTTTTCCCATTCTGTGGGCTGTCTCTCCGCCCTCTTGATGGTTTCTTCGGCTTTGCAGAAGCTTATCAGTTTGATGAGGTCCCACTTGTCTCTCTTATCTCTTATGGCATGGGCACTTAGGGTTTTGATCAGAAATTGGTTGCCAGTTCCAATTTCCATAGGGATGTCACCTACATTTTCTAAAATTCTTATAGTTTGAGGTTTTATGTTTAGGCCTTTGGCTCATTTAGACTTAATTTTTGTGGATGGTGATAGGTAGGGGGCCAGTTTCAATCTTCTGCCCATCAAAGCTAGACTGGATTAAAAAACTGTGGTACATATACACAATAGAATATTAGGCAGTCATGAAGAAAGACAAACACATGGACTTTGCAGCAACTTGGATGGCTTTAGAGTCGATCATTCTCAACGATCTACCACAAAACAAAGGACAGAGTACCATATTTTCTTACTCCTAAGTGGACCGTGGACAATTATCATAATACCATAAGAAAGGGATTGGCAGTAGTGGGAAACTGCCAGGGGAGGGGGGACACACCTCATCAACAAGGGTACCTGCGTAATGAATATTTGTATACCTAACCCTGAAATGTACCCCACATCTTTAAAATTAAAAAAAAAGAAAGAAAAAATAGCAAAGGGAAAACAAAGAGTAGCCACCAGACTCCATGTGTCTTGTTTCTAAGGGATGTGTGCTATAGAATCTAATTGGGAGTTTGGACTTTCCTAAATTACAGTCAGCCCTAAACTCTTCTACTGGAATCACTGTCAACTTGCCTTGGCTTGTCTTACAGAAAATATTCCCACAGACAGAACAACTGGGAGGGTTCAACGGCGGGTTACAGACTTTTAGTCATCTAGAAACTGACAGTCGTCATATTAGATGGCTAAACATGGCTGGCCCGATTTTATTTATTTATGTATTTATTTTGCAATACTGACACAAATCTTCCTTGGCTGCCTTTCTCCATTTTCCTCTCATTGTGTTACATATTTCCACTGATTTTAATATTTTAACCATCTAGAAAATAACACAACAGTTACATTTTACTCATGCCAAAATTTTACAAGCATTAATCTTACTGTCATATTGTTTCTGGTACCTCCAAAATATTTTTAAAGTATCTTAAAGAAATGTGAACTATTAGCATTCTTCTTAGAAACACCTCTTCTCAATTGGGTAGAGCTTCATTTCTAGACAGTTGTGCTTATTTAGGCAGTGCATATATATGTATATGGAGACCACACACACACACACACACACACACACACACACACACACACACACACAGTACACAAGTCTTCCAGGCTAGTTTTGTGCCAATTTTGTTTCCACTGCATTACAGCACTTACTAGATATTATAAATACTTACATGTCTGCTTTCCTCATTAGACTTTGAATACATTTACGATGATTAGTACAGCACTTGGCAAATCCATGATTGTGGAATGGGTGAAGGAAGAAAGCTTTGTGATTTCCAGCCCGGGATGGCACACATACCCTAGACAAGTTGGTGTTCTTGGACACATTGATTGAGTGTGACTTTTTCTTTCATATACTCAAAGCTTCAAATGTCAACTGCAAAAAAAAAAAAAGATGCATTCAGTTCAGTCTCTGTCCTCAGAGAAAGTAAAGTCTGAAAGAGCCAGGCTCCAAATCCCAAATCCGTTATTTGTTAGTTAGGGCACCTCCCAGAGAAAGTGACCACGAGTCTGGTCTGTTAAGCACCATTAAGAGAGAGTATAGACATAGGAAACCATGAAGAGAAGAAGGAGAAGATACTGAATACATGACTCTAAAATATGATCTCAGGTCAAATGAAAAAATAAGAACGAAAAGTTACTGAGTAGTGGCAGAAGATGGGGAGAAGAAAGGGATGATTATTAGCAAGAGTGTGAGGAACTCTCTGGACATTTCTGTGGCTCTCCTGGGCTTCCCAACATCGGGCTGAAAGCACTCTGAGGCAGGGCCTCTCAAACTTGGATGTGCATAAAAAGCACCCAGGGCCTTGGTAAAATGACAGTTTTCACTTAGTAGGTTTGGAGCGGGGCCTGAATTTCTAACAAACTCCAGGTGATGCTGCCACTGCTGCTCCAGGAATCACACTCTCAGGACTGAAGTGGAGCCCAAAACTTCATGCCGTGAGCTTTCCCTCTTTCAAGGGCTTCAATTGATTACAACTTTTTTCTCTATTGCCTGACTTCCTTTATTTTTGGTCTGACTTTTTGAGGTAAAGTCAAAGAGAGGGACGTGCAGAATTGTAGGTTATGACCAAAACCTTCAAAATGAGGAGTCCTGTCTTTTGTGTGGCAGATCTTTAGGGAAAAAGGGGAGCCAATAAATCTGAGACATCCAGGAAAAGTGATATCCTTCGGTGGCGCCCTCTAGGGGTACCTCTGCTTAAAATAGTATGGAAACCCCTACCAGCTTGGCCAACTTTCTTTGAGATGCATGGATGGAGTTTTTTCCTAGTTGTTCTGAGAACTTAAAGGGAATCTTTTTTAAAACTCACCCAAATAAAGCCACTGGCCATCTCCTCGGGCAACCAGAGTTTGTGATAAGACAGCGCGTGGAGTCCAGCCACCAGACCTGCCCCCATTTGGACACATCCGTCAGCCACTGCAAGTGTGAACAAAGGAAATTCTATTAAGCAGCTCCCTAGCACCGGGCTCCAACACATAAGTAGCTCCTTGGTGTGTTCCTTTGGCCTGACATACAATTAATTAGGCCACAGTTGTTTATTTTGAGACATTTAACTAGAGACCTTCTTGAGAGAGGCCTACCCTTGTGGTTTGTCCTGATCTTTCTCTAAGTGTGGGAACCTTTGTCTAATTGGATTGACTGTAAGTGTAATGATCATGGCGTGAGTTCTGTAAGCAGCGCGTAAACCGTGGACATTCACATGGAAATGAGGTTAATTACACAGCATAGATGTGTCTAATGATTGCACCTGCAGTGCCACAACAACCTCCCTTTAACTCAGTTTCACAAACAATTACAAAGAGCAGCTGCATTCGTTTCCACAGTTAGAGTTTAAAAATCTGTAATGATCCCCAACAGAATAGAGGTGCAGGGGGTGAGAGTGAGGAAGGAGAGGATTCTTCCGGTTCAGATGTCCCCCCCCAGCCACCTGCCGATTGTGCTAATCCCGGGAGGCTTGGGCACAGACAGGCAGCCGCAACAAGCTGTTGCCAGTCCTGGTGTTTGGCTTTCCCGCTCTTCTGACTGAGATTAGAGTGTCTCATCTACCAAGATTCATTCATATGGTGAGGAAGATTTATGAAGGGCAAGATCAGCAAAACTGCAGACTACAAGATCATTATGGGTACCCAAACTGCAATAGTCAGGGTTCTCTTGAGAAACAGACCAACAGGAAGGGGTGTGTGTGTGTGTGTGTGTGTGTGTGTGTGTGTGTGTGTGTGTGACATGTGTAGATCTATAGCTATATACTGAATACACACAAGGAAAGATTTATTATAAGGAATGTGTTCATATAATTATGGAGGCTGACAAGTTCCAAGGTCTGCTTTCAGCAGACTGGAGACCCAGGAGAAATAATGGTGTAGTTCCAGATTAAAAGTCAGCAGGCTGGAGACCAAGGAAGAGCTGGTATTTCAGATGGAACCCCAAGGCAGGAAAGAAATTATGTACCAACTCAAAGTCAGTCAGTCAGCAGGAATTTGTTCTGTTTCAGGGAAAGGCCAGCATTTTTGTTCAGTTTAGATCTTCTACTGGTTGGATGAGACCCAACCACATTAGGGAGGGCAGACTGCTTTACTTATTCTGCCAATTTAATTATTACACTCATTCAAAAACACTCTCATAGAAAGATGCAGAATAATGTTTGATCGACTATCTGGGCACCCAATGACCTAATCAAGTTGACACATAAAATTAACCATCACACAAACCATTCCCCAAATCACAGAAGGATTGCTTAGGAGTAATGCTACTGAGCAACACACAAAGGATTATTGCTGATCCCTTTATCTACCCTTCTCCATCACCAAGTTATTGACTCTTTTTTTTTTCACATTTTTTCTGCATTTTCTATTTGTTCTCTTCTTTATCTTCTATTTTCCTCTCCCCATGCCTACCATTATTCATAAAGCGTTGGCACATTTTATGGATAGCAGGAGGGCATTACACTACAACTAGTGCTGATCCTCACCCCTAAACATGACAAGAGATTTGCAGAGTCAACCTTAGCTGACATTTTCCCATCTGAGGGGTATTTGGCTTTCAGAGTCAAGAAGCTCTATATTATGTCAGTGATGGGAGCTGAGTAAACCATGGACTTGTCTACATTCTAAATCCCTTGGGCTTTTAGAAACACTGTGTCACTCACATAAAAATATTAGTCTAGTTACTTTATATAGCAATGCGTTTTGGGACCCAAATGGATTTTCCAAGTGTGAACGTGAATTGACAACCCTTAAAATTAAATCTACCCTCAGATATGTAAGCAGTTAAGAAATGTGCTTTAGGCTGTAGGAACAATTCTGAAAAGAGGCAATCCAAATGCTTGCTAATAATTATATAAACTTTCAAAGGGACTCAGTCAAAGGTAAGTTTACCCATGGGGGTATGTAATTTTTAAAAATATATTTGTTAAGATAACTAGATTTATCTACCTTGTGTTTCTCTTCATATCCTATTCTCCCCAAAAGACAAATGAGAGGTACAAACTAACTAGGCACAATTATCAGCAATAGTCTACAAGGAGTCTGGAAATTATATTTCTCTCCATTTTGAACTCTTTGGTCAACATTAGACTAGCTTCAGATGGAAGAGAGAGACAAGATGAGGTCAACCACATTTATCTCAGAGAAAAACCATGAAAATCCCACTGGCCATTTGTGTAGGTCCCCACACATCAAGCTCTGCTAAAGAAAACTGCGCCGAGACATCTGCCCTTGTGTTTGTGAGGAAGGGGGTATGGCACGGCTGGGACCATTGATCATGGGAGAAGGCAAGTGATAACTCACTGCTCACCCCTTCATTGGGGGGAGGGGTGGCAATCTCATATGTAGTAGGAAAGTGAAGTTGCCTTCCAGGAGTAAAGTAAGCAGAGGCATACCAATGTTATCAACTCAGGTTGTGTCTAAAGAGTCAAATAGACAAACTTATTCCTTTGACTCTCTAGATACAACCTGATTTGATAACACGCTAAAAAGAAGACACTCTCTCCATTTTGGGGTCAATCCAGAAAGCACAAATAGGGCTGTTTTGAAAATGTCCATGCCTGGACTTGTTACTCATAACTTAACTTCTCAGAGGTTAATGACAAAGGAATGTTCAGGCCAGGGAATCTAACCTCAAAATGCGTTGCCATCGCTAATAATGTTTGCAAAGAAGTAAAGCATCACAGTTCGTGATGGAAGGCGTGATACAGGCACTTAAGTAAAGTGTACTCAGAGTGGGAAAACAAGACTTGACCAATTACTGGCAAACAGATGCTAGGAACGGGTCCATCTTTACTCACACAGTGGCACCCAACTGATTTCCGCCAAGCTGTGAGTTACTCAAATTGGTTCCCTGGCGTCGCTAAAATATATCATACCTGTATGCTTTCTGTTATCACCGGTGACTCTAGAATTATCTTTGCCAAATGTGTGAAAACTGTTTATGTTCAGGACAACTTGAAAACCACAGCTTAACTGGGATGTTTGGGATCAAATAATTGCAGGAACATAATATAGTCTTAGCACTTAAGGGAAACACGCATGTACTTTAAAAGGCCACCGTTTGGTTTAATTTGGATTCTCAAAAACAGTTCATACAAACAAGAGTTCTGTTTACACTTGGGGAGGTTCATTTGACTTGTTCTGTTTTGCAAAGCGCAATGTTTCTGTAATATGTTTTGGTGGCATCATTTCAAATCAAAGCAAGGAATGGGGTTCTCAAAAATAAAACCAGAGGCCAGCTAAATAAGGATTTGCTAAGTCAATTGGTTGTTTGCTTGTTTATGTTACACTTCTTTCTCTCCCTCCTTTGGGAGTCTGTATTAAAACACACAACACACACATGCCAGTCTAGGTAGAGATTAGAGCAGAAGGCAGCACTGTGTCCTCTGGTTCTGGCTCCTGTGTTAATCTGAAAGAGAGAATAAAGAGAGAGACAGAGAGACCCACACACCTGCACATACATATATATGATTTTTGTAGATCCAAAGGAAAGAGGAGAGAGAGAGCTGGGTGAACAGTTTAGGGTATAAAACAAAGACACTTTCACCAAGTCTCGCCTGTTCAAACATGCTATCATTTTTTTTTTCTTAAGGGAAAAACCTCTGAAGCTGGTTTGCAATTGTTAAGCTAATCTGTGGCCCAGGGGGGAATAAAGTCACCAAAATCATATAGAAATGAGGGAAATTACACAGACATGCCCACCCCCAGATTTAACGTTCCACTTCCATGTGGTTTTGGAACACACGAGACGTCTGAGTTGCACTTGGAAGGAAAAAAAATGCACACCAACAACATCTGGAAGAGGCATCGCTGTAAATATAGAGAGCTCACAGTAGTTGGGATGCTGCTAATTCAAGCTGGCAGCAACTGAGTTTTATTATTAAAAACATTTTTTGTTCCCTCTTCCAGATACTGAAAAGAAAACAAAAACACGTATATCTTAGGTTGAGGATCTCTGTAACCTTAGGATTTATTAAATATATTCCAGTTCACCCATCCATCCATTTGAATGATCCTTGGAGCACCTACTATGCACCAAGTCTTAGAAAGCAACAATGGCCAAGGAAGACAAGGGACTCCCTGCTCTTAGGATTCACATTACAGAAGGTGCCGGCAAAAAAACTAACATAGGCAAGACAATTCCAGAGAGTAATATTTTGTCTTAATCGAACAAAACAGAGCAAAAATTTACAGGAGGGAGAGGAACTGAGGAGTGTGAGTGGCTGCTTTAGATTATGTGGCCAGAGGCATTTGACCTGAGACCAGAATGCAGGCAAGATGGAGCCAGTCAAACTCTGACCTTCAAAGTATCGCCATTGCCTACTCAATGCATTTTAACTCTCTATCCCATCCTTCCAGCTCTTCGTGGTCCAGTAATCACTCCCTCAACCTAATCTTCCATCCTGCCTCTTTAAATTTCTTGAGCCAAGCCCTGACTAAGGTTCTATGGGAATGGCCTAATGGTTTGCTCATATGGTTCTAATTCAATGGACTGTTTTCTCCACCACAGTTTGTATGGGCAAATTTGCCCATCTTTTGCAAAGGCCACCTTCCCCATGGAGGCTTTTCTAAAACCACTTAAGAAATTTTTCCTTCCTCGAGTTCCCATCCCAATATGAATATATCTTGTTCATACTGGTTTGCAATCTCTACCTCATACCCTCATTATTTATGTGTTGCTTATTTCCCCTACTTGACTGTAAACTCTTTGAGAACAGCTCTCTTTGCCTTAGCCACTAGTATTTCTTCCTGCTTTTTACTGAAAGCTTTAGTGAGCCCTCAGTGAATATCTCCAGCATAAACAAATGAATAAAAGTTCATCTCTAACACAAAACAAAAAGTGAAGATTGTGTGTGTGTGTGTGTGTGTGTGTGTGTGTGTGTGTGTGTGTGTGTGTGACCAGTGGAGGGGTGGGGGGCAACAGTAGACTAGACAATAGCAGAGAGACAAAGACCATTGAATAATCATAATTAAAAAGGAATCATTTTCTGCTTCCTTTTTGTTATATTCGCCATCTTTACGGAATGTCTGGGTCAATCAATTGGCATTTAATGTTGATGTGGCCAGGTTCTTGGTTTGGTGCTGGTAAGAACAACCTTACTTCTGAGAAAGGAAATAATTTGTCGTCATAGCTGCAACCAGTTACTTCTCAGGTGGTCTGTCTCCACTAATGGAAAAGCTTGAAACATACCAAAGTCAGAAACGGCCTCGTTTTAGGAATACAATATGCATGTCTTGGTTTGTTTGACTCCCCCCATTGAAAACCTTGCTGAAGAAAATTTTTTTTTTTTTTTTTTTTTTGAGTTGGGGTCTCACTCTGTCGCCCAGACTGGAGGGCAGTGGCCGCTCCTGGCCACCGCAGCCTCGACCTGCTGGGCTCCGGCGATCCTTCCGCCTCAACCTTCCAAGCAGCCGGAACTACAGGCACGCGCTACCACACCCGGCTGATTTTTTTTTTTTATTATTATTGTAGAGATGAGGTCTTGCTGCCCAGGCAGTTCTCGAACCCGCGGGCTCAGGCAATCCACTCACCTCAGCCTCCCAAAGGTGCGGGATTACTTACTTTCCACTCATTATCTGCATTTATCAACATGATGTAAAGTCACAGAATATAAAAACTAAAAGGGACCCAAAGGGATCTTTTTGAAGATGAATTTGAAGCTTTGCCAGATAAGGTGATTGGCCCAAGGTTTCATCAGTAGATTCAGGACTAGCAACCAGAAATCCCAACACTAAACACAGCATGTTTTGAATCCACATTGTCTTGTTCTCCATTATATAATAATTTTAAGTGGAAAGAGGGTTTTTTGCCCTGTCATATTGTTTTTTGAAAAACAATAGATAAATTGCTTCTGGGGGAAAACAATCCCTTAATTACCAAGATATGCAAATAGAAAAAATCGTCAAAAACATCTTATTGATGAAGCTTCACAACAGTTGCATCATTTCTGGCTCTGGGCCACACAAAACAGAGCTGGTAGGTGGTGTTTATCTCTTTATGTCTCTTTATGTTTCAAAATAACTGACTTTCAGGAAGAACTGCAACTGAAAGTGTTTCCAACGTCACTCAAAGGGAACTAAGTGCAACAAGGCTCCATGGGAAAGTGAAAAGAAAGAAAACAGGAGAGAGAGAGAGAGAGAGAGAGAGAGAGGCGCATTGATGCATAGTAATGCCAGGAGTAGAACAGAGATCTGGAGGGCTCATTGGTTCCAGCAATAACAAGAGTTGACATTTGTTACATGTTAATTACATGGTATTGTCTTTTGGAGGTTAAATCAATCAGAAATTTCCTGTACAGCGAATAAAATTGGAACCTATCTGTGGTTTGCCAAGTCACGTTAGACACTGTCTCAAGACAGAGGGAGAGAGTTGGGGCTTTAATTTGTTCAGGGCAGAAGAAATGAGAAACCACTTCTTTAACTTAATTAGACTTCTTAGTGCTATC
This sequence comes from Cephalopachus bancanus, assembly GCA_027257055.1. Classification (NCBI taxonomy): domain Eukaryota; kingdom Metazoa; phylum Chordata; class Mammalia; order Primates; family Tarsiidae; genus Cephalopachus; species Cephalopachus bancanus. The sequence continues at coordinate 5,753,952 of JAPVLO010000065.1, forward strand.
TTCTGGTAGAGTGTTAAGTGCAATAAAAAGTATTACTATAGCTTTCATTTATTGAAAGTGTATTGTGTACCAGGCATTTTTCTAAGCACTTCACAACAGATCTTATTTGCTTGAAACTAGACCTGATCTAGTGTTATTGTCTCAATTTTGGGGGAAGAGATTCTGAATATCAGATAGGTAAAGCAAGTTTCCAAGGTCACACACCTGGTAAACATTGCACTTGGAACTGGAACTCAAGTTTGCCTAATATCAAAATCTCAGCTTGTATCTATTCAACTCCATTATATACAGTAAGCGTTCAGCTAATATTTGATGATTTCAATTGAATACCAGTAAGACATATTTTAAGGGCAAAATCTTATAATATCAACTAAAAATGTTGATTTAATTGAACTATTTCATTTTATTAAAAAAAAATTCTTTTCAGGAGTAAAGTTGCTTTAAATACTTAAACCACCAAGTTCCTTTAAAAATATTAGGTTATTGTCTTTATTGAAATAAATACTAGGCAATAGATACCATGCCACAGATTAGATGAGCCTCAAAGGTTTTTAACTAAATTTATCTCAGTACTCAAAGTAGTTTAAGTAACATAGCCAGAAAACTAATAACTGGGCTCATTGAACACTCACTTTTAAGTTGATTCTTATATACATTGGCTTTTGAGAATTATCTCATGAAAACCAAGACACAGATTCATATTTTTCTCTATTAAAACTAACCTCTTCCAATATGTTTCTGATGATTCCCTGAGCTAGAAGTGCTCTGCTTCTTAGTCTGTGATACTCCCACTTCAGTGTGCCCACATTGAACCAGTATCAATATTCATGGATTCAGTTAATACTTTGGGAATGCATTTCTTACAGGCAGATTTTTTTTTTTTGGTGGGTGGATGAAATTCTGTTTCTCAATTTACTTAAAATCTATCTTAATAATCCATCCAACCTCAGGTGTCATATATTTGTAAGACATACTGTCAATTAATTTAGGACTAAAAAATTTTGGTTAGGGCTAACGATTAGTTGATAGAATAATGTTCTATAACCACAGCAATTATTAGACTCATTCTATTTTTAGAGATGTTAAAATGTAAAACACAGTACATCTAGAATCCATGAAATAGATTTATAGGTTTGTTCCGACACCTGTATGTACTGAATTCATATTTGAATTATACCTTTGGATTTAAAAAATATTATAGAGAGCTTTCATCAATAAGGAGATTATGGGAGTGGAACTATGTGTCTTAAAGTGTTTTGAGGACCAAAAAATTATTTCCATTTCCTAAAAGGGATACCATGCAATCCTTGTCAACTCTAAACACAGTCAGTTCCACTTACTACCTCTGTTAAAGAGTGGGTCAAACTGCCCTTCATTTTCATTTATTGATTTAGTTTTATTTCATATATTTTCAGGTCTACTGATGTTAATTTGGGCCTTAGGAATCAATGGAAATACTCTATAAAATTGTCTCATGGCTACAAGAACTAATGTCCCATTTTGGTATGTTCAATTTAGTTTGCTTCCTTTTACACCCTGGTGTCCTAAAGCAACTCCTGTATAGGAGACATATTGAAATATTACCAACTCCTTCCAATAATTTGTAGATCTCTCCCCGCCCCCCCGATGAATTAACCACAACTTGCTTTCTTAAATTCCCGAAGGCTCATGCAGGCTTGGCCCCATTGTGAGAACTAGCTTCCAGCTATCCTAGTACTGCAGGGGCCCTTTAATTGGCTGCCTGATAAATGACACACTGTATTCTTTTTATTGGGATAATTCCCAGGCAACTGATTGGACGCATGGAAATGACAGTTACCAGAGGATTGCTGGCTGGGCTGCAGTCTTGCTTATTAACCAACACAGGTGGGACTGGTATTTGTCAGCCTGAATTTCCTTCTGCATTCATCTTTGTTACCGTCAGGCAGACCTCTGGCTCATATCAAGATGCTGAAAGTGAATTCTTACATATGCACTAAGCCCGAAATTTGATTTCTTCCCCTCTGAAGCCATGTCAGTATGGTCAATACAAAGAGAATAATTCAGCACATTATTCAAAGATCAGAGACCCAAAACTGGTAATGAAGGAAAACCAAGTTTTGAAGAGGAGAGAGAAGAAATCTAGTTATATAAGTTTTCAGATATCTACCTGTTTGTAAGTTTCGAGATCAAAGCAATTTCTCTGGAGAATCGTGTCACTATTCTGACAATTCCACAGAATCAACTCAATCTGTATGTTTCCTTTCACATCACGTGTGTGGAAATAACTTGTTTCTTAGTCTTATGGGGAAAGTAGAAGTTTGCTTGTCTGGAGTAATGAGTTTTACCCATCTTATGTAAACGTAAATCTAAGCTTGTTCCCCCCCCATTTCAAAGGACGAAACAATTTGAGACATTTTATTGCTGTATATTATGTACCATTCTTAGACTTTTTTTTATAACTCTGTCATTTTGCCTCCAGCATCTGACAACACCGGTTTCACATGTATGCGTGAAGGACAGCTGAAATTTGACTGGAAAGTGCAGTGGACTTTTCTGTTTTTCCCCACTGGAAGGAGGTTAACTTTGAACCACATCCAGTTCCCCTTAAAACACGCACATGTGTGGCTTGGCTATAGCAAAAGCCAAACTAGTCCCCTGTAACATCTTCCATGAAGTGTGACTAGTCTGGGATCTTCTTCCGGTTCTGTTTGACACCTTCACACTCCATGCCACCGGCACATCATAAGATATTCTTCCCTAGCACAGAATTGTTTTATCATTCTAAGGAGGCAAAACATGATTACGAAGATAATGCTAAATGATACATTCGAGAAAACATATTATTGAGTAAAACAAGGGAATGGGCCAAATGTGACTGAAGCGGACTCAATAATATTTTTGTGCTTCAGCTACTCTTTCTTCCAATACTTAATTTGTTCCATTTCTCCAGAATCCCCGAGATTTTATTTAACTAGTCAGAGTGTTTAGTAGCACCCTGTCTGGGCTGTTCTCTTTTAATGTTACTTAAGCTTCAAAATTCCTTCCTTGCTACTTCTTTGGCTCATCTGATCCTTACCCTCTAAAGAGATTTCAAATCGCTTCACAGCATAGACGAAGAACAGGAATGTGATTAAATTCATTTGCAATGTTACATTAAAATGATAACTCCGGGGTTAGCTCATGCTATTTCACTCACTCTTCTTTCTGAAATCTTTCTACTTCCTCTCCCCCTATTAAGATCCTTAACCATCTTAAATGCTAATTCCAGTTCTCTGTTACTTGGAACCTTCTCTGGCCACCTTCCACCTCCAGCACACAGTGAGCTTTTACTTTCTGCTCTATTTTATGCTGTCAAAAATTTATAGTCCTTTAATTAAATGATGCTGTAAACTTTATAATTAGTGTTCTTCTCTTTTATACCATTTTGTTCTTTTCAAATATTACGAATTCAGTTATATTTTCTTGGAAGGTACAAGTTATGATAATTAGTAAGGGCATAAGGAGAGGAGTTAAAAAACTCAAAGACAGAAATTTTTCTCTGCCGTTTACTGACTGTGTGATCCTGAACGTGTTTCTTGTCATTTCAGAATTGCTTTATTGGTCTAGAAAAAACGGGAATAAAAACTACTTCATAGGTGGTGTATTAGCTACATAAAGTGGTAAATATAACTTCCTTAGTGTACTGCCTGACATGTACCCTGTTTAGCAAGTATTAACTCCCTTATACATGCTTTTATTCTCAGAACCTGACTCTGTGTTCTACTTTCGGCAATTAATAAGTCTATGGATTGATATTGCTTTTACATGAGCAACCCCTACCTATCTTTTCTCTTTCCCTAAAAATGTGCTTATCTTCAAAAGGTAGCCTGATTCTCAGTAAGTCAAGCTCTTCATAAGGAATCACGTGATATCAGTAGGAGGGCTGCTTCAGACATCACGTCTTATTCAGAAGCAGATTGGGGGAGACCACTGTATCAATCCTGCCACCAATGTGGAAACTCAGCCACCATCAACAGCTATTTGGAATGTAAAGGCAAGAGAAGCAGAGTGCAGTTGAGAATTAACAGCATGCTGTAAACTTCTCCTTTTAATAATGAAATAATTGAGGGTTTGATACAGTTAGAAGCCCTTTAAGACAGCTGATGAAGTGGTTCCAAGAATAAGTTACACGTTAGAGGCAGGAGGACTCTGTGGCTTTTCTAAAGGCTCACGTATTCCCACCTTCCCTGTCTGTTCTTGTTTGGGGCAGCTCCACTTAGGAAGGTTTTTCTACAAGGTAACCCTAGAGGGCACAATAACCCTCTTCCTCTTATGCTCTCAGCCACAGGCCAAGGGCGTATGTACTGCTGGAAAGTTAGTTTCTTCTGAGCAATAGTCAGACTCGGGTGGCTCAAAGTTTAGTTGCAAATAAGTTAGACCCAATTTTCAGCTAAGTATCCTTATAGCGTAATACCTATAAAGCACCTACTATGTGCATGCCTTTTTCTGTTGGTCCAATATTCCAATTAGACATAATAAACATCAAATTGATCTCCATTTTTCCATCGTGAAAAGCTGACCTCTATATTCCTAGGTCAACTGGCAGAGTAATTTTAAAATCTGTTATTTTATTGATAAGGAGTGAACTTTGTTTCATTTCCTACATAAAAGAATGGCAAAAAACTGTATCCTTATTTGGTAGCTATACCATTTTAATTTTAATACAGTGTCCTAATTTCAGGGATGAATCAGGTTTTTTTTTATTACCACTTCATATATAGATAAAAATTGCATTTTTGGTTGTTTTTTTTTTTTAACTCAAACCTCCATTAGAAACATAGATGTTCCTTAATCATCCAATATTTATACTTACTAAATCTAATATAATGCTCAATTGAGGAAATGTCTTCTCTAAGTCTCAGTTTTCTTTTTGATACAAAAAGAGATAGTATTATTATATCTCTCATATGATTTCTTTAAGGATAACATGAAATCATCCATGTGAAACACTTAGCGCAATAGCTATCACTAAGCATTCAATAAAGAGCAGCTTTCATTATGAAGGACACAACACTTTGTGTCACAATATTCTAAAACATTCAATAAAACATAGATAGATGTTTGCAAAGAGACATATCAGACATAATTCCACATATTCACATCTGATTTTAAGTATTCTTATTTTGGAGTGTCATTTATTGACTAATAGACCTACGTATGTAATATACAAGTAAGCAATGATTTATGAAATAGTCAGGAATGGTTGATATGAAGAAAACACAAATCTCACTTAGTCAATTTGAATCGTGCCAGTCAACGACTTGGACTTGGAAACTTGTCCAGACTTTTTTATATTTTAGTAACACCAGTGCCAATCTGTTTATGTGCAGTTTCTAAATTTTTTGAGCAAAATATAATTTATATCTTGTCAATTTTGCTACGGAAACCAGAGTGTTGACTCATAAAAGAACGACCAAGTAGAGCAACACAGATCTGAAGGCTAAAGGAGATTTAAAATCCTCCACATATGTTCTCTCAATTCCACCTTTCTTTCACATAATCAAAAAATCTCTCTGAGGCACTGCCAATATCACATAAATAATTGACCTGCATACTTTATTCTCTTCTTCATTCGACTGCAAAAGAAAGAAAATTTGATTCAACCAGAGAAAAACTCTTAGAAGAATCTCAACACGGCTTCCTCAACTGCGGCACGTTTACCATCAGAATGTGAAGTGTACGGATTAGGTGATGATTTAGGAGATTTGACGTCAGGTGCTGGTGTTCTCCATGACCAAATAAATCTTGCCTAACTGAAGTTTGAAACTTCACTTTATCAGACCCCTTTCAGGTTTTGATCTGTGTGAGGAATATAGCCTTAAGATGTCTTCGGTTGTTTGAAACTTAACACGAATGAATGACTTAGTAGTAAAAGAGTAAGGTTGAACGATTAAAGGCAGTGGTGCTCTGATACGGAGAGGAAAACGGCTCCAAAACAGAGGACCCACAGCTCAAAGTTGGCTTCATGAGGCCATAAGACATATCTCTTTAAAGTTTTGCTTAAAAATTCCCAGGTGAACGTATGAGAATGCACATCCGGTTTCTAATTGTTTTTGTCAAGCGTCACTTCCCAGTAGATGACAACACGGGGTCTTGCTTGCCGCCTTGGTCTCCTCCTACCATTGATGTTAGCCTCTGGAATCTGAAGACACATCCACAGGCCCATGCGGGTATGCTGCGTTGTTTCCCGTGAGTGTCGAGCACCAGGCATACGTGATTTGTGGCTTTGGCCACCTGATTTGGGTTTTGCCCTTGAGAAAAACTCTGGTTCTGATGTGTGTAGATAGTAAATGAAGCATATTAATAGCATAATTGGTGCACGGTGGATCATGCTGTAACCCCGGATTGCACGGATACCTCAACCGTGAGCCGACTTGGGAACAGCACGTTGTTCGTTGCCTCTCATAACCTCCCCGAGCCTGCCCTTCCAGGTGAGATGCACAGAACTGGGAATGGTCCAGATTCTTGACAGCAGGTTTTGTTTCAAGCAAACATAATACGCTTATATAATAAACACTGTATGCGACACCTGAAAAAAAATGATTATCCTGAGGATGATCTTTGCTAGTCTCTGCTCCCTCCCAAGAGTACTGCTGTTTCAAAGCAAGGAGAGGCTTTGAACAGTGTGAGAATATCCGTTTCGCCCACTGAAAACAAAAGTGCCCTTTGTCAGTTGGAATGGCTAGATAACACATAACCTCGTCCCTCTTAAGTGTGACCCAGAAAGAGATTCATGAAGGATGCCTTCAGAGGTCTAAGTCAAAACCTTAACTTGAGCTGAGATGAGTAGATAGTCTTTTGCACCAAGGGACAAATATCTGGAAGGCATAGAAACTCTTTCTGGACTATGCTACATTCAAATAACTAATTTCAGGTACAAAAGGAATTCTGGCATTTTAAAAGTGATGAGTGTGTGTTGCAAACCTCGATGAAACCATCCTTGGAGTAGACAACCAGGTGTTCTTCTAAGGCAAAGAAGCTGTTTTCCCCAGGGTGAACAATCATCCTGATTTGCCCAGGACTGAGAGGGTTCTTGCATCAGAGTTTTTAGTATCCAAACCAGGATAATTCTGAGAATGCTGGGAGGAGTTGCTCACCCTTCTGGGCCCTAATAGCTTGATCCAATCAAGCTGAGCACTAGAAAGGATTTGGGAAAAAGTTGTTCAGATGGATTGACATCATATTCTCATCACCTTTCATCAGTTAGCTTTGTCTCTCCAATCTTCCCAATAATGATTTTCCAGCCCAAGGAATGTGTTATTCCATTCCCCAAGGTACTAATATTATTCATTGTCACCTGGAATCCACATTCTAAAAACTGCCAAGTCTCAAAGTAAAACTGGTATTCAACTGGATGGATTTCATTTTCCTAACTTACTGAATTTTTGGTCACTGCTTACAGAACTTTTGAGTTAAAGTGAACATTGTCAGAAAAAAAAAAGTTCATATGCTTAATTCTTTGCAGGATTTAGAATATTATATAGGGACTGTGTTATATAGCCCACTACAATAAAAAGAGTTGGACTTATTACATGCTAAACAGCAACAACAAAATCACTGGTTGGACAATAATTAGCTTGAATAGACAATTTATGCTTTTACTAGCAAAATAATTATAATTTTATGCTCCAGAAAAACTCAGTCTTAAAGTTTATATCTGAGGTTGCTTTTCCAAACTCATATTGTTGTTAAGCAGATGGTAAAATGTGCTCTCGTGGCCTCCGTCTTATAAAGGACCTGGGAAACACCCTTAATATGAACCCACTGCTCACATTTGCTCTTGTGTGTGTGTGTGTGTAAGCCGACGAACAAACTGGGTTGGCCATTTATTTTATGCCAATTGTGACCTCCAACCTTTCTCTTTGTCCAGCCTTTCTCAAAATTCTCCTCCTAAGTCAGATTTTATGATACACATTCTAAGGTAGACAACAAATAAGTTATACTCTAATAGCTAATGTTTGAAAGAACAGCATATAATGCCAAGCTTCCAGACCACATCGTAGGCCCTGAGCAGGAAGCAGAAAACTATTCTGAAATGTCTGCAACACCATGGGCTTCTGATGAAGAATAGCTAATCCGTTCTTTTGTCTCCTACCACTGCCCAGTGATATTGTTATAATGTCATGCTTCTTTTTACACATCATGTATCCAAACAGCACCCAATGGCTTATCAATTACTCTTTCTATAGATAACAGAATGCCTCCTGGAAGAATGCCTCCTGCAAGAATGCCTCCCCTATCCATGGTTGTAACACCAGTTCCACAAACCTCACCACTACTGAAAAAAAACAGATTATTCAGCAGCATTTTTTTTTTTTTGCATTTTTTTACAACTGGTTAAATGCTCCCTACCACCATATATTGGAGAGTGTCTTCTCCTTAAACAGCAGTAAAACTATAAGAAAAATGCAAGTGTTCAACTAAATTATTTTGTTAATAAGCCCCATTGTGGTGAAATTCAAGATATGAATGTCTTATAAGGAGGTGCTGAAAGCATCCCCCCAAAACACACACACTCACACAGTGCTACAGGGATAATTTTTTTTCCAGTGTTTTCCTTGTTGTCAAACATATCAAATTTTCCTTACCATAAGAGATAATGAAACCTATAGAAAAAAGCCCAAAACACTGTTTTAGTATTTCACTATGAAGTTTCAACTTTTTAATCACAAATATTAACTCCTTCCATTATTACTGTGTGTTCTGCAGGTATGTCAGCAGGCTTGGTATGAGTGAGTAGCTGTCGTGTTTCTGTGTGAATCTAGACATGGAAGGCATTGGAAGATGGGATGAAGACCTATATTCTGGGCTCAAAGTGTCATATTGGGTATTTTTTGTTTACACGCTTATGGTAGGAGATCGATCACCATTTGCCAAGATTTTATCGATATCAACAAATTTGCAATGACTTTTTTAGTTATAAAATTATCTTTAGCCAGGCTCGGTGGCTCAACCTGTAATCCCGCGCCTTTGGGAGGCTGAGGTGAGTGGATTGCCTGAGCCCGTGGGTTCGAGACCCGCCTGGGCAGCGAGACCTCATCTCTACAATAAATCAAAAAATCAGCCAGGCGTGGTAGCGTGTGCCTGTGATTCTGGCTACTTGGAAGGCTGAGGAGGAAGGATCGCCGGAGCCCAGCAGGTCGAGGCTGAGGTGGGCGGGAGCGGCCACTGCACTCCAGTCTGGGCGACAGAGTGAGACTCCAACTCAAAAAAAAAAAATTATCCTTAAAGTGTCTAAAACTTCTAGTAAAAATAATTTAACCAAGAAGCTACCATGTATTAGTAAGCTAGCTCTTTTATCCACTCATTTAGTTAGTTGGTTGATTTAGTTTATTCCACTCCTTGGAATGGAATATAAATATTCAATATCGATCATTTCTACTAGGTTCTTGATGGTATATGAGGTTTGAGGAAACAGTCAGTATTAAAAGGGGGCAATGAAACATTTAGTTCAGTTGAAACTAAAGGGAGGGAAAGGCATCTCTTCTGCTGGACACAGAATGGAAAAAAATTAGTACTTAAAAAATACACAAATATCATATGTATAAAGCATATTTGACTGAGCTTGGAGAATTGGCAACCAAGTCTAACCTCCCTGCCTCATGGGTGGTTGGTAAAACTTGATGAAATAACTTATATTGTTTATGTTGAAATAGATTTGTTATCAAAAGAGTCAGACTTTGATTTCAGACAACTTTTTGCCAGAAACACATATGTACCTTTTTGGATGGAAGTTACTGAAATCAAAAAAAAGGAAAAACCTAACAAAATTAACACCAAGATTATTTTTTATTCTTTTTGGCATTATTAAGGCAACAGGATCAGGCAATGTTCTTCTACTGGCAATATACACACATCTTATGACTAGAGGTGAATGTAATCAATTCCGGTAACCAATTTGTTAAAGATTTGTTACATAAACTTATATCAGGTATAGAAATTGACTGCACAGTGGAGTTCAAAGAACTGATCTTGTGGCTTCATCATAGACATGAAACAGGCCTGACTGCATAAAATACAGTCACAGAGTCCAGTCCTGAAACAGTAGCTGCTTGCTTTCCCTGTGCAGGTTCAAGTTTCTGAGTTAGAATGTATTCTCAATGTTAAAATAACAACTGGAATGATTAACAACCTCTAGGTAGTGGTGTGGACTTCTTCCTACATACACACCCAGTATATTAACCTTCACACTTCAAACCAGTCCAGCAAGCACAAACAATACATTGAAGGAAGGAGAGACAATTATTGGGAAAATAGACGACACAGGAGCCTCGGGGGAAATGGCTTGTTGTAAATTCCAAGTGATGAATGCCACTGTGTCCGCATCATCATGCTCTATTTCTGTGGCCTAGACGCCGTCTGAAAAAACACTGACCGGAGTAGGTGTTCATAGGATGCAGTTCATACTGTGCTAAGAGGTGAGAATAATCAACAAAGCTCTTTATGCTGTTATGGTCATTTCTTAAGAAGTTTGCACACTGGCCAGAGGTCTCTTGGTCTCCTTGGTTATTGTAGGGCTGCTTATAAAAGAAAAGTATACCATGTAAAGTAACCTAACCCTTTCAAAAAGCCAGTCCTCAGACTCATTTATATGGTAAACATTATGATGTTTAATCCTTTCTGGTATTTCGTGCCCAAATTTGTTTATTTACTGAAAACAAGCAATGGAAAACGGTCCAATGATAACAATACCTGGGGAAATAGCTTAAGGCTCGTGACTTTCCTTCTCCTCTTTTTCTCTCATAATGACAATTACAGTCGATCTTAGGATAGACCAACATGATGAGAAGTTTTTTGTTTGTTCATTTGTTTGACCTATTTTGTTTTCAAGTGACAAATACAACTACAGGATATTTAAATTAAGTATTTTATTTATTTATTTATTTAGAGTTGGAGTCTCACTCTACCGCCCAGGTTGGAGTGCAGTGGCACACTCACAGCCACCCCAATGGTGACCTGCTGGGCTCCAGCGATCCTTCCGCCTCAGCCTGTCAAGTAGCTGGCACACGCTACCATGCCTGGCTAATTTTTGATTTATTGTAGAGACGAGGTCTTGCCAAGTTGCCCAGGCTGGTCTCGAACCTGTGGGCTCAGGCAATCCTCTCACCTCAGCCTTCCAAAGTGCTAGGACTGTAGGTTGAGCCACCAAGCTCGGTCTTAAACTTAGGTATTTTAAAGCTTTGCAATTTATCCCGTGGATCTTAGCATTTGATCTGGTTCTTTGTCTTTGATCATAAGGATGATTAATACTTTCTAAGGCAAAACAATCAATGAAAATGTGACACTTGTATTTTGGTGTGAGTATGAGCGTGTGATTATGTACAACTTTGTTTTAATTAGAATATCAACAGCCTCTTTAAACTTTCCAAACATGTTTAGACTAACCTGCTTTATTAACTTGGGAAAGGATTTTTAGCAGTCTTGGAGTAAACACATGATTTTTATAGCATTACAAAATTATATGATTGGAAATGCAGCCAACAGTGTGGAGTGACTTAAGTATAAAAGAGTATTATAGTTGCAATCTTTAACAGACATTTAACAAGTCACTTAATATGTCAGTGTTTTAGCACAATGACAAGCATACATTCTCTACTGATGCCTCATGACTATTAATAAGTAAAAGACAAACTGATTGTGAGATTCCTAAGGATGCGTTTAACACAGGATTGCTCAACCTGGGTTCCAGTGGCATTGTGAGCCAAATAATCGTTTGTTGTAGATGGTTGTCCTTGCTCTTTAAGATGTTTAGCAGCCAGCCTGGTCTCTACCTAACCCTTGACAATCATATGTTCCACTCCCACTCCAAACTACGGCAACGGAAAACGTCTCCAGTTGCAAATCACCCCCGAAAGGACAAAATCACTTGCAGTTGGGAACCACTGGTTTAATGCCACATAAAACAGAAGTTTTGCTTGACTCCTTTCTCAGTCTCTCAAAGTAGAGTGTATAATTGCATCTACAAAAGTTTGTGGGCAATGTCATTTCAAGACTACAGAGTTAAATATAAATGACCTTGAGTAATTTTTTTTTCAATTTGGGATATTAGAATCAAATTGAGAGAGAAAATACTAGATAAGGGCAATTACAGAGGAGGACAACTTTAAAGTAAGCGCAACATAGCACACAGACTGGAAAAAAATATTTGCCAACTGTATATCTGACAAAGGCCTAACATCTAGGATCTACAAGGAACTCAAACATGCAGAAAAGAAAAAAACAAACAGCCCCATTACAAAGTGGGCAAAAGATACGAACAGACATTTCTCAAAAGAAGACATATGAGCAGCCAACAGATACATGAAAAAATGCTCAGCCTCACTAGTCATCAAAGAAATTAAAGTTGAAACCACACTGAGATACCACCTAACTCCAGTCAGGATGGCCATCATCAATAACTCAAAAACAACATTTGCTGGAGAGGATGCCGGGAAATGGGAACACTTCTACCCTGTTGGTGGGAGTGTAAACCAGCCTTTGTGGAAAACAGTTCGGTGCTTCCTAAAAGATCTAAAAATTGACCTTCCATAAGACCCCACAATCCCCTTGTGGGAAGATACCTGGAGGAACTCAACTATGAAAAAGATACCTACACACGCATGTTTACTGCAACATTATTCACAATAGAAAGAAACATGGAACTAGCCATGCTGCCCATCAAAAGAGGACTGGATAAAAAAATGTGGTACATATACATGATGGAATATTACACAGCCATAAATAAGGACAAAATTATGAACTTTGCAGCAACTTGGATGGACTTAGAGGCTATAATACTGAGTGATGTTTCCCAGAAACAAAGAACTGAGTACCAAATGTTTTCACTCATAAGCGGACCTTGAACAATTATAATACTACAAGAAAGGGATTGGCAATAGTTGGAAACTGCCGGAGGTTGGGGAGTAGGATTTGGCAGTAGTGGGGAACTGCCAGGGAGAGTGGTCTCACATCAGCAAGGGTGCCTGCATAATGAACATTCGTATACCAAACCCTGAATTGTACCCCACATCCTCAATGTTTTTTAAAAAGGAAAAATAGAATAAATAGATAAAGTAAGCTCAACAAGTTTATAAAAGGCTCGAGTTGAAGATCTTATCACATTTAGCAGAAAGTGTGAACTACAAATCCTAAATGCCGGTTTTTACAGCAAACCTTATGATACACAAGGAAGAGCTGCTGCTTCTTAGCCAAGCAGATTTTAAAGGTCTAGTTGGCAGAATTTTTTTTGAAACTAACACACAAAACAGAAAAACAAAATTACTATTTTGGTTAGTCATGGCTACTGAGAGTTGGCTTGTAGAGAAATGGAGCTTAGTGGAAGATTATGGAGAAGATGCTTTGCAATTTTGCATCTATCCACTCATTAATAGTAAGTGAATAGAAGTCTGAGGGAAAAGAAACTCATGCTCTCCTGTGTTCTTGACATCTCGACTACACTTTAGAAATTCAATGCTGTGGATGACGCACGTGGCCTCCTGATCTTCTCTGACCCAATACCCAGTCCAGTGATCTACATAGAACTCAGTGCTCAATCGATGTTCAATAATCATGGCAAACAGGATAATCTAGCAAGAAATACTATAGTTTCCTATTTGAAGAGTTCTAGGCAGTAAGTGCAATATCCACGACAGTTAAGAAAGCAACTTTTTCGGCCAGGCTCATGGCTCAGCCTGTAATCCTAGCACTTTGGGAGGCTGAGACAAGTGGATTGCCTGAGCCCGTGGGTTGGAGACCCTCCTGGGCAACTCCGCGAGGCCGTGTCTCTACAACAGAGTGAGACTCCAATTCAAAAAAAGCAACTTTTTACCAAATCCATAAGCCACTAATATTCAGAGATAGAATATAATATCTTCATTACCCAAAATATATATAAGGAGGAGAAGGAAAAAATGGACTCTCACTCCTTTCCTTGTAACTTGCCTTAAGGAAGGCACACCACCAACTTCACAACAACTGGATAGCACCAGACTTCATCTTCAACTTTCTGAATGAAGAAATAGTCACTAAAGCTTTTTTCATGCTATGGAAATGAGAAATGAAAAGGTAGACCTATAATGCCTGCTATAGTAAGTTTCTATGTCTGCTAAAAGTTTTGGCTGTTTGAAATTGGGTTATGTAGAATTAAAAATGGAGTCCACGAGTTGCAGGCTGGGATCGTAGACTCTCCTGGTAGTTTCCAGGAACCTCTGCTAGACACTGAGAACTAAGAAACAGCATGACTCATACCTATCAGGTACATGACTGAGCTGGAGCCACGTCTGATGCTCTGTTAACTAGAGAGGGTAAGTTGTATGCAAAACGTTGAAGACTGCACAGACTGGAATTTCACAGGATTCCACATGTGTTTCAAGGGCCAATGTCTCCCACTGTGATGATCAAAAAATCCCAAATCCTTGCAATGGTCTAGAAAGCCTACATTTTCTTCTATGTTTTCCCATAAAAACTTTCCACTCCTTTCACTACTCTTCAACCATTTCGTCGTTCCTGATACTTCTCTTTTGAGATTTTTCAACTGCCATTCCTCTCCTGGAACTGCTTTTCCCCTCAGATTTTCCCCACGTAGTGCCCACCTGTCACCTGGTGCTCTCTTATCTCAAATATCACTGCTCAGAGGAGATCTTTTCACCTTGTATTTCTAGCAAAAGTTTCCACTGATACAGATCCAAATTCCTTATTGCTTACTATCAACCTCATTGCCTGGTTTCATTTTTCTCCTAAAAAGTGGCATCATCTGAAATTATATTAAGATTTACTTGATTACATGTTTATTGCCAATCTCTGCTTGCTACCACGTAAGGTATAAGGAGTGAAATATTTTGTTAATCTCATTGATCAAACTTAGAATTGCTGGTGGTACACATTCTCAACCCTTAAAAGAAACTTGAGCCGGGCTCGGTGGCTCAGCCTGTAATCCCGCGCCTTTGGGAGGCTGAGGTGAGTGGATTGCCTGAGCCCGTGGGTTCGAGACCCGCCTGGGCAGCGAGACCTCATCTCTACAATAAATCAAAAAATCAGCCGGGCGTGGTAGCGCACGCCTGTAGTTCCGGCTACTTGGAAGGTTGAGGCGGAAGGATCGCCAGAGCCCAGCAGGTCGAGGCTGGGCGACAGAGTGAGACTCCAACTCAAAAAAAAAAAAAGAAACTTGAAACCCTAACTTTGACTAGTGTGGAGAGAAGTGAAGATCTCTTATCTTTAGTATTGTCATTCAACGATTATCTAGAGTAACAATGAACAAAAAAAATGTACGAAGAGGAAGGCATTCCAGATCAAGCAATACTAGTCTTGACTTGTATAGATACAGCTTTAAGATTGCCATGTCATGTTATGGACTCAAGCCCAGGTGAGCCTCCCAGGAAGGCGACAGGCACATCACCCAGGGTTTTGGTGGACTATGAAACCATTTTCACTTTTCTATGAGAGAAGGGAGCAGTAGGGACCTGAGTTCCAGTAATCTCTGACCTACCATCATGAAGCTCTATGTAACCTATAAGAGGCCTCACCTCTCTGCCTTAGTCTCTGAAAAATACAATTTAAGAAGTAAGTTCTCTTCACTTTGATCACAAGAGAGCTAGGCAAAACCTGGCCAGTGGGACCCATTTATGTGATGAAGGAGAACAAAACAGCTGGGGTATCATTAAAACGCTTTTAAAATTTAGACATTAAATATTTCAAATCAGATCTAGAGGTACTTAACTTCACAGAAATGGTCTGCTATGTTACTAAATTCTCAGAAGTGCTACTTGTAAGATTTGCCCATGAATCGAATCTTGAGCTGAGCCTCTACGATTTAAAAAAGACCAATAGAAAAGTTTGTTGCAACTGCAGGCAGATAGCTGAGGAATTAGAAGGACACGTTGACTTGTGAAAACAAACCACAACAATAAGAACTGCGATAAAAACTGAAAGAATCTTTATACTTCAAACTACAGACTCTGAAATCGTGACCCTTGCCTTTATGCCCAAACAAACATATCTTCAGACAAAAGGGATTCTGGGACTTGTGGGAGAAGAAGATAGTCCGTGAAGAAGAAATATATCAGAAAGATGGCGTGGAATTGAATGGGAAAGCAACATGAACAGCTGTAGGATCCATTTTGAAACAAGCAGCTGGAAGGGAGTGTCAGGATGTCTGAGAACCTCCAATATCTTCTAATCAGCCACGGGAAAGAGGGAGGTGAGAACGTTACACTTTGTGTGAATGAGGGCCTAGGTCCTGTGGAAAGCTGTCCCGTAAGGGCTTCAGCCAAAAGTTGAAGGGAAGCTAGGTAAACTGTTTGAAGAGTCCACACTGAAATTTTAGTTGAATAGTTTATCTTCCACCAACATTTCATAATGAATGACTCCGTTTTTAGCCAAATGACAGGATTTAGGCCATTATTCTAGTAATTAAAACTCTTCTTAGAAAACTTGCCCTGTTATCTGTACTTTTCCACCGAATACTTTATCCCTGGAATATACTGAGTTAGTCAAATCAAATTAACAAGCGTTTATTCAATGACTCTAGCCCACAAACTCTTGGAAGCTGAGGCTATCTATCTCTCATTTTGTTCATTAGTTTATCCTCATAGTAGGTAAGATGTAGTAGGCATTTGTTAAATCATTGTTGATTGCATACACAAATGGATTCATTAATTTTCATTGCCAGTCCATGTGCCTTCCAGATTTACATAGTCTTTAATTAGATGAATTTTCCTTTGTGTCTCTGCAACTATGACCACAGATGCACACTAAAATTGAGGCAGGTCCTTTGAGCAATTTCTCCTTTTTTTTTTTTCCAGTAGCATGTTTTTTGCAGCTCAGAAGAAATTTAGAGACATCTGTCAAGAGTGCAGGCAATCATTAGAGCATTTAGATGCAGCAGTATACACAATCAGCACTTCTAAGAAAGCTCTGACCTTAAAATATGGATGGACTCACTGACCTGGCATTAAATTAACTAATGATAAGTTCATCGGCATCTGGGCCCAAGTTATGGTTCCAGGGGAGGAGCACAATCACTCATTTAATTAATTACTTAATTAACCTTTAAGACCAGAACTTTTGGTGGGATTCTTTTGAAATTTGAAGGACTTTGTTATTATTACTTTTTTTCAAAATGAAACTGGCTCGCAGTATGTGGTTACTCATAAAGAAGGAAAATTTTTAGAATAGCCATGGGTATTTTTAAAAATGGTGCCCATTAAAGGTCATAATATTGACGCAATTTTCCAGGGCTGGTTTCAGTTTTCCACTGAGTGGTAATTAGGTCATTGGGCCAGTCCTCTTGACTGACCAGTATGGTTTCACCAGATTTGATTCTAAAAATAGTCTTTTGTAGGAATTGTTAGTCACTATCAGCTTTTCCCTGAGTTAATTGGGCTCTCCTTTAAGGTGCCAAAAGTACCTCCCTGGAAACTTAAGTTTTCCATGTGTTCATAGAAGAAGGATATACTAATTTGCCCTACCACAGTCTGTGTTTTCTACAGCCCTGATTTAGCTGAACCAGCAATGGAAGGTAGTTTATGTTGTAGCCTGTGGACTTCACCTCTGGAAGCAGCCAGAGAATAGGCAACCATCGTTTTTACGTGAACAGCCAACTCCTAGGAATAAGAAAAGCACTTCTGCAATAGTTATAGCATTTGTCCTAGGACAATGTCACTTGAGTCTGCCTCATGGTTGGTTGTTTCACTCCTACTTTCTTTGAAGGGCTAGCCATGCTTCCTCAGTGAAAGTTAAGAGAGTCCCTTTCTCAGGAGTGTTACCTGCGTTCACATAGTCGGCAGATGACCAAAAGACCAGCTTCGAGTAAAGAAATTGTTATTCCTGAGAACAGAGTCCATATGGATTGCAAGCAATTGAATTAAAATTATCCCCACAAAGCTCTGTAGTGGAACAAGTGAAGGCAACTATTATGACTTACTGACATACAGACAGTTGTGGCACAGTGTTAGGTGGTCCTCCTTCAGATGGAGTTCCCTGTCTCCATTCAAATCTAGAAAAGAATTAAATCCTCAATAGAAGAAACATGGGACCAGATATCAGGGGACCAGGAGTTTAGGTATGGTAAATCTGCTCATTCATATCATGAACACTTTGAAGTTCCTAGCTTGTACAAAATGTAGACATAGCCCTTGGTGTTTCATCTTCATCTATAAAATGGCAGATATTGAGAAAATATAGCATGGTTCTGTGAAATAGGTTTTTCAAATTAAAACTGCAGCCCTCAAACTGGGTCCATGGTGTTCTGGGGTCTTTAAGACCACTTTCATTGTCTAAGAGATCAAAACTATTCTTAATGACAACACAATAACACTTGCCTTGTACTCTATGTTGATATTTGTGTCGATGGCACAAAAAAGTGTTGGCATCTTAGCTTGATTCAAGTCAGTGGAATAAAAATGGCAAGTTTCATTTAGGAAATCTTTAGGAAAGTAATAAAAATAACTCATTTTATTATACCTAAAATTTGACATATAGGTATTAATCTGTGTGATAAAATAAAAGATAAACATAAAGCAGTTATTGCCTACTGAGAACAAAATAAATACCTTTGTATAGTTATAAAAATATGCCTTTGTATAATTCTGAGTTGTTAGCTTAACTAATCACTTAAAAATAAATAAATACTTCTTTGTAAAAAAGTTAACAAATTATGATTATTCAAGTCGGGAATTTGGCAGATATAAGCCTGTCACTTCAAGGAGAACAACTGGCAGTATTTGTCATCAATATTAAAATATGAACGTTCAAGAAAAAAATGAGTATTTCAGGAAACTTGTTTGTATCACCATCAACATGACAGTTTCCAATATTTTAAGACTTTTTGATGTGATGTAATTATAGTAAAGTGTCAATGTTTAGAGCATTCATATAACTTTGTGAACCAATATTATTCACATGAAGAATGCAGGATGTTACAATATCATTCAGGGCTAAAATATCTGTTCAATCGATTTTTAATGTAACAGTACAAAAAGTCCATTAATACCATTTCATACTTCATGTGTGATTAAGCTTTAAGATGTTAACCTCTACAGAGTTTTGATATTATGTCAGGAAAGAAATATCCATAATTATTTGACACAGTTATTAAGTTATTCCTCCATTTATGAATGTGCATATTTCTATATCTAGATTTTCTTTAATTCAACCAAAACAAACTAGAAACAGAATGATTGAAAAAGCGGTCTTCTTTTAAGCCAGACAACAATGTGTAAAGCAATGCCATCTTCTCATTTTTTTTGGAAAATATAGTCATTTTTCATTAAAAATATGTTGCTTAGTTTGACATGTGGATATTTATTCTTGCTGTTGCAAATGTATTAATATATTTTTTGAATTACTTACTTTTAATTTCAAATGTAATGCATATTAATAGATAGCACTCACATAAACAAAAAGCTCTTTGGTATCAGTGGCTTTTCAGAGAGTAAAGGGACCAGGGGCCAAAACATTTGAGAAATACTGCTTTAAAGTGTTGTGTTTCTGCTTGTGCTCCCTTTTGGTGTTAATAACAGAACTTAGAGATAGACACCGAAGAACCCAGAGACTCCAGTTTTTCCTGCTGTCTGAGATGTCCTGGAGGCTGGTTGTCCGGGAGTCCTAAGTGTTATTCCACTGGCTCATGGATTATCAAGTTTGCCACTAAATCAGGTTCAGATCTAGTAGCAAAATATTAAAATGATGTGTAACCCATTTCCCAAATCTTGTTTTAACTGATTTTTCTCATAAACATACAATCTCATTTTCTTTACCCAGTTGGCTTCTTAATAAAAATTACATATTGTTTTGTAAAAGGCAGGAGATAGTCACCACAATCCATCAAACACAAAGTCAGTTTACATTAACAGCTACTGAGGTGACCATTTTCATTAGGAGTGTTTTCTTCTACTTCTGAATAGCTCCTGGCTTCTCTCTTTGGAAGCTGTGGAATTGTCCCCAAGTAATCATGTGTAAATCCTAAGCAGGAGAGCTTCAGGATATCCTGAAAAGATTTCTATTCATAGTGTTCCACATACAACAAGTTGAGGTTTAATTACAATCCAGCTATGAGAGATGAAATTGTTTTGATACCCGGATCTAACTTATTGTGAGCAATTAGCTTAGAACCATAAATAATAAGCTTAGGGGAAAAGTTAAACATTAACCACAGTGTGCCATTGCTTCACTCAGTAGGTGTTGCAGACCCACTAAGCTCAGGACCCTATACCTTGGGCTTCCATTTAATCCTTACAACACCTTCTCTTGCCTAAAACAGGCCTTGTTATTTTAATCTTCCAGATGGCAACACAGAGTCATTCTGTGAGAAACTTGTAGAACCAAGAGTAAAACTGAGATTTGTGCACCTACAAGTTAATGAGCTCCGTAGGTAACATGACATGGAGAAACTGGGATAGGGAAAGATTCTAGGTAGCAAACCAGTTAGGAAGTTGATCCATTGTCCCAGTGATGAAGTGTCCTCCCTTCCTCCCTCCTTCTGTCTTTCCTTACTTCCTTCCTTCTTTTCTTTCCCTGAAGAATGATTAAAAAGTTGGCTATTTGCTTGTTAATCTTCTCATTAAAAAAATCAATAAAGTTGACAGTATTCCTTCAGAAGGACTCTCAGTTTTGGTGTTTCCTATTTACCATTGACTTATCAATAACCCCAGAAGAACAGCTACTCAAAAAAACCAAAAAACAAAAAAACAGAAAACAAAAAAAACGATAGGGAAATGATCAAAAGTGGTGATTTTTGTTTTTTGGTTTTTTTGTCTTTCAAAAATCAGCAATTGATGCATTTTCACTTGAAAGTATTATGGCCAGCCAGGCTCGGTGGCTCAGCCTGTAATCCCACACCTTTGGGAGGCTGAGGTGAGTGGATTGCCTGAGCCCGCGGGTTCGAGACCCGCCTGGGCAACTTGGCGAGAACTCATCTCCACAATAAATCAAAAAAATTTTAAAAAATCAGCCGGGTGTGGTAGCGCGCGCCTGTAGTTCCAGCTACTTGGAAGGCTGAGGCGGAAGGATCGCCGGAGCCCGGCAAGTTGAGGCTGCGGTGGCCGGGAGCCGTCACTGCACTCCAGTCTGGGCAACAGAGACTCCAACTCCAGAAAAAAAAAAAAAAAAAGAAGAAGAAAGTATTATGGCCAATCATCTTTTATTTTCCTGACTAAAAACATCTCACTCTACCTGGTTTGGCTCTTTATTTTCTTCTTCCTCCCTAGATCACAGATTGAAGACAGAAGAGCAAAATCCTAAGACTTTGCCTCAAGCTTCACTGAGAGGTGAGCTTTGCCCATTGGGTCAGCAGTTTTTTAGAAATAAAACATAGACTCGAGTAATTCAATGCAGACCTATCTTAGATATAGAAGGACTTTGAAGGAATGAAAAATTTTATTCTTATTTTCATTTTTATAGTTGATCTCATTGGTATTTATCATTCTGTTCATTAAAAATAATTTGGCAAAAATGCTTCTAGAAGAAAACAAGCATTTCTACGTTTTTAAACCCAGATTTTAGGATTTAGCAAATATTTCTGTTCGCGTGTACAGTTGTCAGAGTTTTTGTTTTTTGTTTTTGATTGGAGTCTCAATCCTCTGCCCAGGCTGGAGTGCAGTGGCACACATGCTCACGGGCACCCCAGCATCGACCTTCTGGGCTCCGGCAATCCTTCTGCGTCAGCCTTCCAAGTAGCCGGGACTACAGACGCATGCTACCATGCCCAACTATTTTTTTATTTTATTGTAGAGATGAGGTCCCACCAAGTTGCCTGGGCTGGTCTCAAACCCGCGGGCTCAGGCAATCCACTCGCCTCAGCCTCCCAGAGTGCTGGGATTACAGGCTGAGCCACTGAGCCCCGCCTGTCAGCATTTTTTGAAGCATAATCATCTTGCTCTGCTAAATAAGAGCCTCCTGGATTTCCATCTGTGTTCAGGATAAAGTTGCCATTCTCACATCGTAGTCCTGGGACATAATGTACTCCTTTCCTACCCATATCTACTCTCCAGCCTCAGGTCCCCTGAGATTAAAACTTTCTCTTTCTCTCTAACTCTGAGAATTCATTTCTAGGGCCTAGATATAATATATTGTTTCATATTCCTCTGATAATGCCTATCCTACTTCCTTTCTGTGGAATGTTTTCCTCCTACCAGGTCTGTCTGCCTAGGACATACACTTATTTTTTGAGACTCATATCAAGTTCCACCTACTGATATGCAAAACCAAGACTAGAACACAGCAAAATCCATATTTTTTTCCTCTGACAAACTCTTATTCTCACTCAACCCCAAGTCAAAACTGAGCACCTTTTTTCTTGTCGGCTGTAATTGTACTTAAACATTCTTCAGAGTCTTTTCAATACTGATGGACAAGTTTACATTCCTGTTTCCCCCATAAATCTGTAAAACTCTCAATGACCGAAGACCATTTTGGCCTCCGTATCTTGGACAAATTAGTATAACATTAGGCACATATTATGTATTTAATAAATATCTGTTGAACAAATGCATAGATTTCCTTCAGTCCAAAGACTTTTTATATAGCTTAAATTTATAAAACATACATGAAATTAGTATTCTGAATAATTTAAGAAAGTAAAACAAACGCCTATATGGAACCCAGAAATTCTAACTTGTGATCATTGCAGGAACTGATTTTTTAAGATTAGGTGATAAAAATTGTCTGGTGTGAGACATAAATGGGATTTAAAAACTAAATACTGTTATCTTGATTTGAGTTCCATATGAAACTGAGTTGATTTGTGCTACTTATAAAGGCAACATTGTTAAATTTATTTGCTACACAAATACAAATTATTTTGAGTTGTAAATCCAATACATGATATTTTATGTCTACGAGGTTACTAGTCCAATGTTTGGGGTAAAGCAGATACTTGATTAACAAATTTTAAATGAATAAATAAAAAGAATAAATCCAATTCACTTCTCTAATTTTACAGATGATGAAACGAAGTCCCAGGTAGTTTCATAACAATGACAAGTATCCAACATCTTGTCTTCTGGATCAGTACATACTTTGCTGTATATAGTATAAATATTATCAAATATAAAGACTCTAGGTAGTTGGAGCACACAGTCAGGGACATTGACCCTCATTGAAGGATAGGAAATACTTATCATCAACCTAATACTGACCTTACATTTTACTACGTGCTGTGGCTACAAAGGACAGAATAAGCCAGAGTCACCCCTGAGGTAGGTACCATCTCACAGAGGAACTATTTATAGTACAGTGTGATGCATGAGGTGTTAGGAGGCACAAATAAGAACAACTCCACCTGGGGTCAGAGCGGAAAGAAGGGAAAGCTACAAGGAAGAGGTGATATTGGATCAGCCTTTTGAAGTAGGCATTTTTCAAACAGAAGAAGATATGGGCGGTGACGTTCCAGGTTGAAGACACAAATGTCTGTTCATCATAGGTGATACTCTCTGCAATAACAGAACTAGAGATGACCTCAGCTGTCAGACTACTGTATAAATAAAGAGAAATCACTTGTTCCTTCTCCAGGCTTTCCAGAGTGGGAAGCCAACATGTCAGGAGCTATGAAGAACCTCCAAAGAATAAGGATAAAGAAAAGGAGATATACCTTTTCCTGTGGTTAAAGCATAGCATGTCAACCTACTTTGGTTAGCATTACTAGGCCCTCAAGCTGATCTCAGGAGACAGCTAGTAACGCACTATAAACTCTAGGTCAACATCGTATTACTGCTTCCTTGCTAATTAAATTATCTACTCTGCCTGATTCATTTTTTGCATAGGCTATTTTTGTAATTTTTTTGATATTGATATTTTAATTCACAGAAGGTATTATGCATTTCAAGATATGAAAGGTGGTTTTAATGAAATCTGTACATGCCTGATATAAACATTTATACTTCACTGTGGCCTTAGGTAGAGAAGCATCACACACTGACGTGTTTTGCTGTCCAGACTTGACCATATTTAATGTTAGAAGAAGTTTAAAAATCCTGCATTGAGAAAGGAACCAAAGAACCCATATTGGGTATTGACTCTGGCAAGTGTACCCTTGGAATCCAATGTCAGTGATGCCTCCATCACATCACTAAAAACGGGGCCTGTGTGTAAACTGTCTCAGTAGACCTCCTTGCTTCACCCCATCCTCCACAGTTCCTTTCCTTCCTAAGGATGAACTCACACAGTCTGAGGCATAGGCGGAGTCAACAAGAGGTTAGGATTGAAATAATTCAAAATGGACATTGGATTAAAGGGAACCGACATCTGAGACCTGAAAGAAAATAGCTCAGATTTCGGGAGGAAAGAGAGCTATTTAACAAAACATACGCAAGATTAACAAGAATGTTCCCTGTGTTTTCTATTCTTCTTCTCATCATCATGGTCATCGAGCATTGCACAGTGTTTCAAGTCTCACAGTAGATTTCCTCATCACCAGTAAAGACCTACCACTCACAGTTGTGCAACCATTGAATTCTCTAGGCTCTCTGAGCCTTAGTTTTTTTATCTGCAAAATGGGGAAAATAATACCTAACTCAAGAAGTTTTTAAGATAGTTAAATAAAATCAAGCACATAAAGTTTTAGCACAGCCCTGACCACAGAATGAACTCTCAATAAATTCCACTGTCATCATTGTCATCAAAACACAAAACAACACATAAATAAAATTAGAAACCCTGATCACCAATTTTGTGTGGTTCTAGAAAATTCAAGAAAAATTCCTAGATCTCAGATCAGACCTCTTGTGATAATCATCAAGTAGGTGGATAAGTGTGAATTATCACTTAAATTACTTTTTCATCACGTGGAAATCACCTTTAGATAAACAGTGATGATTGTATTCCCCCATCAATTTCTTAAATTTTCTGTAAAATGCTGAAAAAAGTCTCTTTTTCTTTGTAAAAATTACAGTCCTGGTCACTTTGAGTAATTAAAGAAGCTGTTTTTGTTTTATCCACTCTGCCTCGCTTGAATTTATTTTTTTTTTAACTCTAATACACCATTCTTCTTGGGCAAACTCCAGCCAGACAGATATTTGCCATTCCATTATTGTTTTAAAGTGTTAGCCCCAGACACATAAGCATTGTTGGAATGCAATGGAAAAAAAAATGTTTTAAATCTCAAATGGGGTAATAAACTGCAGCCAGAAGCTAATTGTACTGAAACTTGAGCTTTTATAACATGTTACTACTGTAGTGGGACCACTCAGCACAACTTTGGTGGGGTTGTTGTGTAATTGGTAGTAGATTACACTGCAGACATATTAAAAAAAAAAGATGTCAAATCAGACATTTCTGCTTATTACTGTAGACCTCAGCATAATTCTCAAAGCAATCAATGCATTTCATCCATTAAACTATTGATGGGGGGTATTAATTCATAAATGTTTAACTGCTCACTGTGGACTTTCTCTCTGCCAACTTTCTTCCACCCAAGAAGTCCTGAAATGTTGCTGCTCCTGTCAAGAGAAATGAATCATTAATAAGAACCAGCCAGGCCAGTGGTGAGCTAGAAGCTGGGCCGTGATATATAAAGGCTTCGTGTTCTTTTAATGAGTACTGAACTGTATGCTGAAAAGGAGTAAACATCCCAGTAGGGCTTTACCGCGAGTCTGAAACAATACAAGGCAGGGGGTAGCCATCAGATCTATTTATGGAAAGTTTAGGGAATCTAAGAATAATTTTTGTTTTGAGATTATGTATTTGCTAGGCACTTTAGAGTCAATAGGAACGAGGACTTGTCAGCAATACTCCAAGCAAACTCTGGCAGGGGATAGTCATCAAATCTACTTATTGAATGTTTAGGGAATCAGAATAACTTTGGTTTTGAGATTATATGTTTGCTAGGTACTTTAGAGTCAGTAGGAACAAGGACTTGTCGGTAATACTCTAAGCAAACTCTGTACCCTCCTCTGTACCCACAGGAGGCCAGGGAAATGACCACATTCAAGTGCCAAAATCTTAAAGAAATTGGATCAAGGCCAGGCTCGGTGGCTCAGCCTGTAATCCCAGCACTTTGGGAGGCTGAGGTGAGTGGATTGCCTGAGCCCGTGGGTTCGAGACCCACCTGGGCAATTTGGCAAGACCTCATCTCTACAATAAATCAAAAATTAGCCGGGCGTGGTAGCGTGCGCCTGTAGTTCCAGCTACTCGGAATGCTGAGGCGGAAGGCTCGCCAGAGCCCAGCAGGTCGAAGCTGCGGTGGCCGCGAGCGGCCATTGCACTCCAGTCTGGGTGACAGAGTGAGACTCCAACTCAAAGAAAAAAAAAAGAAATTGGATCAAGTCTAGGTATGAGGAGGCCTATGTCTGAAGCATTGTTGTGATAAAAGTGTAAGAAATGGTTTCTCTTCCAAGTCCTAATCTTTGTGCTGTGCTTATTTCTTTGTTTCATTTTTATTTTCTTTCTGTCTCCCTGCCTCTTTAGGAGACCACCTGCCTGAGGAGAACTCCATATCCACATGGATCTATAAAACGAAGAAGGTTGGCTATTAGAAAAAAGACTTGGTCGGTCACAAAACCATGAGTGGTGGAGTCAGACTTGAACCTACCTCCTGGTTCTGCCATTTTACCCCCCTTGAGTTCTAATTTACTCCTTCAGGGAGCAAGGATCATAATACAAATGTTCTTCAGTTTACAATGATATTATGTCTGATAAATGCCTCATAAGTTGAAAATATTGTAAGTCAAAACTACGTTTAATGCACCTACCTCCTGTCAAAGCTTAGCCTAACCAACATTAAACATGCTTAGAACACTTACATTAGCCTAGAGTTGGGCAACGTCATCTAACACAAAACCTGTTTCATAATAGGTTACATGAATAGCTCGTGTAATGTGTCGAATACTGTACTGAAAGTGGAAAACAGAATGAGTATATGGGCACTCCAAGAACTGTTTTTACTCATCTCAGATCACTTTCACACCATCATGATGTTGAAAAATAGTTCAGTCAAGCCATCCTAAGTCAGGGACTATCTGTATTTACCTCATGAAGATTTGATAAAAAGTAAGATTAATTTGTATATGAAATGCTGAATAGACTTTTTGGCACTAAGATGACAGCAATGGGTAAGTGTTGGCAATTATACTGAAGAAAGAAATAAAATATGCTCGATTCGTTGGGATAGTCAATTTTGTTAACTAAAGTTGCAAAGCAAATTTAAGGCCTAGATCAATATCAATATCCAGAAAACTCTTACTCGGTGTCCTTTATGTGTTGGGCATTTGTCAGACTGATATTTGAAATGATGGAAGAGTAAGTCTGGCCAGGGGAGACAGGGAGTAGACTTGATCTAAAGTGTAGCTGAGAAAGCCAAGGCCTCTTAGAAACCTTGAAAATAATGTTTTTAAGCTGAAAAGTATCAAACTATGTTAAGGCTGACTATAATATTCTCTCAGTCAGGCTAAAACAATTCCTTCAATCAAGTCTTGAGCAAATGTTATAGTACAGAAATATTCTGTGGTTAGAGAATTGGTGCATTGAAAGTATAATTTTTTATGTTTTTTCTTCATCTGAAGACGTAGATCTTATCCTTTTATAAACGTGGAATGTTTAAAATGTTATAAAACGTGTTCATAAGCTCAGCTGATCCTCACTGTGATCCTGGGAGGTCCTTATTATTATTGTCATCACCAATTTACAGCTTAAGCTCAAAGTGGATTAAGCAACTTTCCTAATTATCACAGCACTGGTGTATTTTAGAGACTCGGTTACAACCATGATCTACAGATACTGAGTCCTGGGATATTTCACGAAAGGATTAGAAGTGCGTTTCTACTTGCACCGCTGAATGCCACAGATCAATTTGAGTAGGCATCTTTTAATCCAAACCTCTTAAGGAAGTATCTTTTTGCTGTGAAATGTTCCATATGCAAGAGTCTCTTTTTACTTAGTATCTTTCGAATCTAAACTATTTTTCAATACACATAATATGGCAGATTTCTCAGTAACCATATTAACTTTACATAAGTGTTGTTCATCACAGGGAAAACTGTACAAGTATTCCAAATATACTGAAATTTATTTGTTAATATAAAAATACTTGAAATAAGCCTTCTGAATGTATACAAAAATACTTGAAATAAGTCTTTTGAATGTGCGGGGAGCACTGACCCAGGCTCTACAGATAGAGACAGCAGTTTAAAAAAAAAAACAGAGAAAAATCTCTGCTCTTCTGACAACTCATAGTTTAACTTAGGGGGAGATAAAATATACAAATAATTATCATATAAAATTTATTTAATGGTGTACATTTCTATAAAAGAAAACAAAGGAATGGAATTAGGAATTGCTGGAGTGCTATTTTAATAGGACTGCTTGGGAAAACCTCATTGATAATAAGATTATATGTGACCAGAAACCTGAATTCCAAGTAGGGTAACCTGTTAGTAGGCTATTGTAGTACTTTGGGTGAGATGATGGTGCCTGGAACAAGTTTGGATAGTGAGAAGTGGCAGAGTAGAAATACATTTGAAAAATGGAGTCAACAGGATTTGCTAACAGATTAAATGCAGGGCTTTATAAAAAGACAGAATACTTGGTCTGAATTTTGATAGGTGAGTTTGAACCTATTAAGTAGTGAAGACAGAGATAGTACCAGGTTTGGGAAAGACAGTTAGATGTTTGCTATTAGATATTCAGGTGTCATTTGGACACCCAAGTAGAATAATCTTATATGTAGGTAGATAATTCTAGAGTTTGAAGAAGAGGTCCTGGTAGAAGCTAAAACATTGAGAGTTGTTTGTGTACACAAAATGTTTAAAACCATAAAGTTTAATGACTTCTAGGGAGTGTGAGTAGACAGAGATAGGGCTCAGAAATAAATCCTGGGACGCCCCTGTGGTTAGAAGTTGGAGAGATGCTGAAGAACCAGAAAAGAGACTGAGATACAGATGAGAAGGCTTTTGCTTAAACATGTAGAGTATACCTTTGAATCACAGGTTATGTGTAAAACACGCATACTTCACCTTCAGTCCTTACTTTTATTTATTCTTCTGTTCTGTGTCCTTCAAAAACATTGACGCAATTTCATGTTTCCTTATCTCTACCTTTCTTAAGTGATCTCTCATTTTGCCCCAAATTTCTTGATACTATAACAAGAATCCCTTGAGGACATGGCACAGATTTCATTGAACTTTCTCTATTCTCCCCAGATCCTTCCTATGGCATGCTCAGAAACAACTATTGAGTGTATAAATAAACTGCTTAAATTCAGAAGTCATATCTGCATTAGGACTTCATGCATCCTGCTCCTAACTTCAAGTATAAGTGGGAAAACATGTCAGTTCTTCAAAAAGCTAAACATAAAATGTTCGTCGGACCCAGCAATTCCACTGCTAGGTGTACACACCAAAAGATTGAAAACTGGCACTCAAGAAAATACTTGTACATAGATGATTATAGCAGTACTATCCATAATAACCAAAAGGTGAAAGATGCCAAAAACACACAGTGGGAAAAGAACTATCTCTTCAATCCAAGGTTCTGGGAAACTGGATATCCACATCCAGAAGATTAAAAATGGACTCTCCTCTCACACCATATACAAAACTCAAAATGGATTAAAGGCTTAAATGTAAGACCTGAAACTATAAAACTTCTAGAAGAAAACAGGTGAAAGCCTTCATGACATTGAACTGGTCGATGATTTTTTTTTTTTTATTTGACTCCAAAAACACAGGCAACAAAAACAAAAATAAACCAGGGGATTACATCAAACTAAAAAACTTCTGCTCAGCCAAAGAAACAATCAAAAGAATGAAGAGACAACCTACAGAATGGAAGAAAATATTTGTAAGTCATACATCTGAAAAAGGGCTAATATCCAAAATATATAAATAATTTAAGCAACTTAATGGCAAGAAAACAAATAATTCAGCTAAAAACTGGGAAAAGAACCTCAAAAGACATTTTTTCAGGAAAAGACAACAGCTGACCAATAGATACATGAAAAAATACTCAACATCACTAATCATTGGGGAAATGCACATTGAATCTACAATGAGATGTCAACTGACACGTTAGAATGGTTATTAATACAATGACAAAAGATAGCAAGTATTGACAAGGATGTGGAGAAAAGGGAACACTTGCACGCTATTGAGGGAAATGTGGATTAGTACAGCCATTATGGAAAACTGTATGGCAGTCCCACAATAAATTAAAATTAAAACAACCATATAATTCAGCAATACCACTACTGGTATATATTAAAAGATGAAATCAGTGCATCAAAGAGACCTGTACTTCTATATTCATTACAGCATTATTCACAATAACCATGATGTGGACTCAACCTAAGTGTCCATCAATAGATTAATGGGTAAAGAAAATGTGGCATATATACACAGTGGAATTCTAAGGGGGAATCCTGTCATTGACAGCAACATGGATGAGTCCAAAGAGCGTTATGTTAAGTGAAATAATCCAGGCATAGAAAGACAAATACCATATGACCTAGCTTAAATGTAGAATCTAAAACAGTTGAATTCATAGAAGTGGAGGGTAGAATAGTGTTGACGAGGGCCTGGTAAGATTATGCTGGGAGGGCTTGTAAACATGTTGGTCAAAGGAAGAGAATCTAGAAATAAAACCACAGAACTCCGACCAACTCATCTTTGACAGAGTCAACAAAAACATTGGGGAAAAAAACCATATTTAGCAAATGACGCTGGGAAAACTGGATAGCCACATGCAGAAGAATGAAACTGGACCCCAACCTATCACCACATATAAGAAGTAACTTAAAATCAATCAAGGACAAATGCAAAACCTCAAACTATAAGAATCTTAGAAGCAAACATAGAGCACACTCTCCTGGACATTGGAATAGGCAGTAAATTCATAGCCAAGTCCCCAAAAGCAAATGCAACAAAAGCTAAGCTAGACTGGTAGGACCTTATCAAACTGAAAAGTTTTTGCACAGCAAAAAAAAAAAAAAAAAAACCATCAACAGAGTAAAGCGACAGCCTATGGAATGGAAAAAAATATTTGAAAACTGTTTATCTGACAAAGGCCTAACATCCAGGATCTGCAAGGAACTCCAATGAGTTGACAGGAAAAAAAGTAAACAACCCCGTTAAAAAGTGGACAAAGGACATGGTAGATATTCAAGCAGCCAACAAACAAATGAAAAAATGCTCAACCTCACTAATCATCAAAGAAATGCAAATCAAAGCTACAATGACATACCACCTAACACTGATAAGAATAGCTATCATTACAAAGTCAAAAAACAACAGATGTTGGCATGACTGTGGAGAACAGAAAGCACTTCGCTATTGGTGGGAATGTAAGCTAGTTCAGCCTTTGTGGGAAGCAGTGTGGTGATTTCTCAAACAATTAAAAATTGAACTTCCATATAATCCAGCAATCCCCCTTCTGGGAATATACCCTAAGGAGCATAAATCATGCCACCAAGAAGATACCTGCAAACATATGTTCATTGCTGCACTATTCACAATAGCAAGAACATGGAATCAATCGAGATGTCCTTTGAAAGTGGACTGGATAAAGAAAATGTGGTACATATGCACAATGAAATGTTACACCGCCATAAAGAAGAACAAAATCATGACCCTCGCAGCAACATGGATGCAGATGGAGACCATCATTCTAAGTGAACGATCAGAAACAAAGAACTGAATACTGCATGTTCTCACTCATAAGCAGACCCTCATTACTGGTCACATGAGCACAAGGGTGGGATTGGCAGACACTGGACACTGCTAGGGAAGGGAGGGTGGAAGCAGGGAAGCGGTACACATGACAAAACACTGGGTGTTTGGTTTACCACCAGGGAGAGAGAGGGGGAGAGAGAAAGAGAGAGAGAGAGAGAGAGAGAGAGAGAGAGAGAGAGAGAGAGAGAGAGAGAGAGAGAGAGAGAAAGCCAGCTAGGAGTCCAAACTCACCAGCATGCAACTTACTTAGTAGTCAAATTCGCTTGTACCCCACGACTCTAAAATAAAAATAAATAAACAAGATATTGGTCAAAGGATATAAAATTTTAGTTAGATAAGAGGAATAAGTTTAAGATAAGATACCTATTGTACAATATGCTATGATTAATAGCAATATATTGTCTGCTTGAAAATTGCTGAGAGTTAGATTTTAAGTGTTCTCACCACAAAAAACTTAAGTATGTGAGATAATGGTTATGTTAATTAGCCTTATATGGTCATTTCACAATACTGACATATGTCAAAAGATAATGTTGTACACCATAAATATACATATTTATTTGTTAATTTTAAAATTAATTTTAAAGAAGAATCTTGTATATTATTTATACACATTCCCAAGTGTAAAATGCTTCTATTTAACATTTACAAAATGTATATAACAATCACACATTTTATGTGAAACAGTATAAATGCAAAGCATGTTTTAATATGTTTTTAAATGCTTTTAGGCTGAATTCTTTTCAGCTTAAAATAAAACAAATAGGTATAATGTGCATGCATATTTACATAACCATATAGACACTATATGTTAAACTATCCATTCACATATTTATGGTTCACTTGTGCATATTCATGTGAATATGGTTCATCCACGAATATATGTATACAGGTGTGCATATATCTATACGTATGTGTGCATTCATGGACACATGCACATGTGTATGTATATGTACATAGACACATACATACATCATATGTATATGTACACATATACAGCAGTTTATATCTCCACAAATATGTACAACTATTACTTCTGCGGAACCATTTGAAAATAAGTTGTAATCTAGGCATACATGGAACATACCTCAAAATAATAAGAGTCATCTGCGAGAAACCCACAGTCAACATACTGCTAAACAGATAGAAATTGGAACCACTTCCCCTGAAAACTGGAACAAGACAAGTATGTCCACTCTCACCCCTCCTGTTCAACATAGTTTTGAAAGTTCTAGCTAGAGCAATCAGACAAGAGAAAGTGATTAGGGATATCCAAATAGGAAAAGAGGAAGTCAAGTTATCCCTCTTTACAGATGACATGATTCTATACCTCGAAAACCCAAGAGAATCTGTCAAAAACCTCCTTGCACTGATGAAGGACTTCGGCAAAGTCTCAGCATATAAAATAAATGTGCAAAAGACAGTTGCATTCCTATACACTAACAATAAACAAACAGAAACCCAAGTAAAAAGCACAATCCCATTCACAATAGCCACACACACACACACACAAATAAATACCTTGGCATCTTCCTAACCAGAGAAGTCAAAGACCCTTACAACGAAAACTACAAAATACTGCTCAAACAAATCAAAGATGACACAAACATGGAAAAATATGATATGCTCATGGATTGGAAGAATCAGCATCGTAAAGATGTCATCCTAACCAAGGCAATCTACAGATTTAACGTGATACCCATTAAATTACCAGCAGCATTCTTCGCAGACCTGGAAACAACAATACAGGAATTTATATGGAAACATAAACGACCAGGAATAGCCTAAATAATCCTCAACAAACAAACAAACAAACAAACAAAGAAACAAGCTGGGCATATCACACTCCCAGACTTTAAACTTATTTATAAAGCGAAAATAATCAAAACATCCGGGTATTTGTACAAGAACAGACATATAGACCAATGAAACAGGATAGAGATTCCAGAAGCAAAATCTCAATTTCTCAACCAACTCATCTTCAACAAAGCTTCCAACAACAACCACTGGGGAGACGAGAACCTATTCAGGAAATGGTGTTAGGAAAACTGACTGACCACATGCAGAAGAATAAAACAAGACCCCTACCTATCACCATACACAAAAATCAACTCTAAATTGATCAAAGACCTAAACGTAAAACCCCAAACTATAAGAGCCTTAGAAAATGCAGGAGTCACCCTTATGGAAATTGGAACTGGCAACCAATTCTGATCAAAACCCCAAGAGCCCATGCCATAAGAGTTAGGATAGACAAATGGGACTTCATCAAACTGACAAGATTCTGCAAAGCCAAAGAAACCATCAAGAGAGTAGGGAGTAGGGATACAGTCCACAGACCCTGGAAAAAAATATTTGCCAATTGTATATCTGTCAAAGGCCTAACATCTAGGATCTATAAGGAACCCAAATGTGCCGAAAAGAAAAAAACGAATAGCCCCATGACAAAGTGGACAAAAGATATGAAGAGACACTTCTCAAAAGACAGATGCTAGAGAGGATGCAGGGAAAAGGGAACACTTCTACACTGTTAGAGGGGCGTGTAAACTAGTACAACCTCTGTGGGAAACAGTTTGGCAATTCCTAAAAGATCTAAAAATCGACCTTCCATATGACCCCACAATCTCCCTACTGGAAATATACCCAGAGGCACTCAGATCATTCTATGAAAAAGACACCTGCACATGCACGTTTATTGCAGTATTATTCACAATTACAAAAACATGGAACCAACCGTGCTGCCCTTCAAAAGAGAACTGAATTTTAAAAATGTGGTACATATACATGATGGAATATTATGCAGCCATAAAGAAGGATAAAATTATGAACTTCCCAGCAACTTGATGGACTTAGAGTCTATAATACTGAGTGATCTATCACTGAAGCAAAGAACTAAGTATCACATGTTCTCACTCATAAATGGACCTTGAACAATTATCGTAGTACTATAAGAAAAGGATTGGCAGTAGTGAGAAACTGCCATTGGAAGGGAGCAGGGTGGGATTGGCAGTAGTGGGAAATTGCCAGGGGAGTGTGGGCACACCTCATCAACAAGGGTACTTGTATAATGAACATTTATATACCGAATCTTGAATTGTACCCCACGACTTAAGCATAAAAAATTTAAAAAAACAAAAACAACTGTTTTTTTTAAAAACACCAAAAGAAAGAAAATAAGTTGTAAACATATTGTTCCTTCTCTCATGTACAATAGGGGTATTTTCTACAATTAGGGACATTCTAGTGTTTTACTACAGCACAGTTATTAAAATTAGGATAGTCATATCAATAGTACTTAAACCTAATGTATTCTTTTCAAATTTTATTACTTGTTCTTATGCACTGTTTTTACAAAATAAAAAGCATTGTGTTCAAACTTTTGAAATGGCTTGTGAATTATGAATTGTTAACTGAAAGTTTTTGTATCTAGCCCACTGTGTTTTTAATCACCAAGATAATATATTATGCAACATGTCTGGTGTACATGAAGGATGGATTCAGGAATTAATTTTATTCAATTACTTAATCCCAAATGTGGGTGCTTTTACATTGCGAAACTATCCATCATTCTTTTAGGAATAGAAGAAGGCCAACTAAACAACCATAAAGACCTGAATATCTTTCAGCCTAAAAAGTGTTCTGTGTTTACTCTGCCTTTGATCATGAAAATCTACAGGCAGCCATAAAATTTTTACTGGAGCTATAATTATTTGAAACTTTTGGAGTGTCTCAGACAAACTTTATAACAACCTCAAGTATCATAAGTTGATATTATTTCTACTTTTCCACTTATAATAAAAATAAAAGTTGTGAGTCCTATTCATCATTTCCACATGAAAAAACAGTAGAAAAAAATGCTGTGTTTATTCACCTTGAAAATGCCCAGCTGGGGTTCGTTAACCTCATTTTAGCTACTCTTCTTTATGATGCTCAAATACAGATAAGATAAAATCACAAGGACCTCCTAGATGACAGATCCGGCAAGGCCATTGGATTAGAGGGAAGTTCGGTATCGTGTGCGGCTTTCATCTGTATTCAAGATACCAGTTCTCTGGATAGTTTGGTCAAGTAAAACCTAGAGCCAGTCTCACAACATCATCTGTGATCTAACTGGCATGTTCTCTCCAAATTGAGCTGTTGCAGACACTAGAACGGCAAACTCATTTTAACGAAAGCTCTACGTAATGAGATTGTATACATACAAGCACACACACACATGCATATACACAAATATCTTCAGTCCCTCTCTCTCTCTGCCTATCATTAAAAACTATCTTATCGACCGGGCTCGGTGGCTCGGCCTGTAATCCCAGCACTTTGGGAGGCCGAGGTGAGTGGATTGCCTGAGCCCGAGGGTTCGAGACCCGCCTGGGCAACTTGGCGAGACCTCATCTCTACAATAAATCAAAAAATGAGCCGGGCGTGGTAGCGCGCGCCTGTAGTTCCAGCTCTTGGAAGGCTGAGGCAGAAGGATCGCCGGAGCCCAGCAGGTCGAGGCTGTGGTGGCCGGGAGCGGCCACTGCACTCCAGTCTGGGTGACAGAGTGAGACTCCAACTCAAAAAAAAAAAAAAATTATCTTAGCAACTTATAAACCATAGTCTGTGTTAAAATAGGGACCCAAAAAAGTATACTTATCTTTGCCCATCTGAAGCACACAGTCTAGTTGGAATTATTGGTCTGTAAAGAGATAAACCACAAGCCAGCATCAATCACTGTTTAACAATGGTCTCTGAACTGAGTACCAAGGGATTCTGAAGAAGAGTCTGGTTGAGATTTCCTGGGTTTATCCAGGAAAGTTTCACAGAGGAGCAAATATCTGAGCTCTGAAATCTTGACAGCTGAACAAGAGTTCCTCAGGAAAAAAAGGTTGAAAAAGACATTTCCAAATAGAAAAAATACATTTATTGAATTTACATATATATATAATTTATACATATATATACACCCACACATACACACATATACATCTACATGTATACACACACATCTATACACACATATAGATGTGTGTGTACATGATCCAGGCGAGCTGCCCATACATATATTTAACATTTATAATTTGCAGGCATACTGTATTTTAAGGAGTCGAGAAGACCTATAGGCCTGGGGGGCAGGATAAGTGAAATCAAGCTCTTTCTGATTTCATGGCTCCTTCTGGGAAGCCATGAAGAGCAACCACCATCCCTTCTAAAGGGTATTGTATGCACCAGCTGCCATTCTCTGTATTACATACCCTAACACACGGCCGAAGTTGACTATAAGAGAAAAAGACACTACACCCAACAACGACCAATCTGTAGACTGGAACATGTTCTATTAACTGGCCTAGTAAAGAGAATTGACCTGTACTAGATGGTGATGTGTCTTTCAGCCACTCTTTCTCTGCTCTCAGCATTTTCTCTCTCTCTCTAGTTGCTGGTCAGAGACAAACACACCTGAGAAACTGTGAAATGGAGAAACTATGAGTCATGCAAATGCTGTGAACATTTTTCTAATCTTTGTCTCCCATGACCGTCTCCCCATTGACCCTTCTCTGGTAACAGGCGCCCCCTACACTGGGTACCTGCTTCTTTAGAAACTCCACACTTGCCCTTCCCACCGCCTGAGCTACTCTTCTCCCTGGTGCATTTCCTCCTTTTCATTAGGTCTTTTCGACAATGTCACCTTGTCAGGGAACCCTTCTCAGTGAAGTGAGGCACCTCTAGCCTCACTGTCTAAGATTCTGTCTAAGATTGCAAAGTCCCTTTCCCCGCTTCATTATTTTTTCCTTAGAGCTTCTCACTATGGAACATGCCGTCTTTTTCTCCAGCCCTATTTTTCTTTTTTAAAAAGGTTTTGCATTGGAAAGTAAGCTCCGAGAGTACAGAATTGGCATCTGCTGTGTTCACTGCTCTATCTCCCTGCTTAGATCATGGCCAGGAACCCAGTCGGCACATGGGCAAGTTACCCCCCATCCCCAGCTCACCCAGATCCATCTCCCCCTCTTCTCTGCTCTTCTCTGCTCTGTGCCTGGGAGGTAGACTCCTGTGGACTTGTCAGATGGCTTCTGGGCGCTTTAAGCCAGTGGGAGGTACGGTGAAGAGAGGGCCAGAAGGAGGAGAGAGAGGATGCTGCTTGTCTTCCCCACCCCATCATTGCTTCAGTTCTTCATTTTTAACAGTAGCCGCATTCCTCACTGCTGGGGATTCTGCCAGGTGCCCTGTTCCTGTGAGGTAGCAGCTCTCTGATGAAAGCAACTCGTCCTCTAATTTCTTCCACCCTGGGGGTGTAATGGCTTCCTGCTGCTCCTGATACCTGACTACTGCACCCTCTCGAGATCTTTGCTTGAAACCCTGCCCACATATCATTATGCAGACCCTTCATTAAAATATTTCCATTTGTACCATCTGCAATGAGTTCTCTTTCCTGCCAGGACTCTGACTGATGAAGAACTCAATAAAGACTTGTTGAAAGACTGTTGAATGAACGAGAAGTCTTGGCATCCTTTGAAAACTTGACTGATTGGCTCTGGCACTGGAACAGCCATTGGAGAGACACTGAAGGAGGAAGGCTAGAAGTCAGCACCAGGAAGATACCCCTGGAATCCCTCACCAGGCCTCGGATGTGTGTATGTAACGAAATAGCCACTGGCAGCCGGGCTCGGTGGCTCAGCCTGTCATCCCGCGCCTTTGGGAGGCTGAGGTGAGTGGATTGCCTGAGCCCGCGGGTTCGAGACCCGCCTGGGCAGCGAGACTTCATCTCTATAATAAATCGAAAAATCAGCCGGGCGTGGTAGCGCATGCCTGTAGTTCCGGCTGCTCGGAAGGCTGAGGCGGAAGGATCGCCGGAGCCCGGCAGGTCGAGGCTGCGGTGGCCGGGAGCGGCCACTGCCCTCCAGTCTGGGCGACGGAGTGAGACTCCAACTCAAAAAAAAAAAGAAAAGAAATAGCCGCTGGTTGAGGAGTAAGGAATTCAATCCACGAGCAAGCTAATTTTTTTCATTATGTTGATCAGTTTGTCTCATTATTTTGTATGTAGGCTGAATATTTTCATGCTGGCAAAATGTGGTTTTTGAGACTGAGGTGGGAGAGTTTGAAAAGCAATTAAATCATTGTTGAAGTCCAGTTTTCTACTGACTAATTTGCTTAGTCTTTCTGCGCTTACTTATCTGAAAACTTGACAGAAACTTCAGGGAGAATATACACGTGTATATGAAGATATGACTTATGTAAGGTGCATATCACAGAGCTTAATATAGTATGTGCTCAATAAATTGTCATTTTTCTCCTGTTTTTCTCTCTTTTTCCTATTCTCTTTTCTTATTGAACTTCCACAAATATACTAGAATCAGAGATATTTTCTTTTGTTAAAACTTTATGGTTCCCTGAAAAAAAAAAAAAAAAAGTCTACACACCATTCCTGGTCAAAAAAAAAGGAAGAGATTTGTTACTTCAGGACATTCAGATACAAGAGGAGGTTACATGAAAAATAACAGAAATCAGAGAGAAACTCTGAATAGTCACTCTCCCAAGATAAGGCATCCAGCAGGTCTGCTCCATACTGCACAATCAACTCGCTATGCTTGACTGCTTGGCAAGCTAAGCAATATTCCACGAGCATTAGCGTTGCATACCAGGGGGTCAAAATTGAGCCCATTTCAAGATTTCGAACACTTTGCCATAGAGGAAATAGAGAGGCCTTCATGGAAGATTATTGGTATGAAATCGTTACTTACAGCTTTTACAATTTACCACTCTATGTGCATGTTAAGACATACAGACAGATTTCCATTCCAACATACACCTTTTTTCTTGTCTTCTTTTTTTTGGCTTGTTTATAAAGCAAAGAACACACTCGGAAGGTAGGAGAGTATTAGTTTTCTATTCCCAAAAATTTGACACACTGC
Source organism: Cephalopachus bancanus (assembly GCA_027257055.1). Classification (NCBI taxonomy): domain Eukaryota; kingdom Metazoa; phylum Chordata; class Mammalia; order Primates; family Tarsiidae; genus Cephalopachus; species Cephalopachus bancanus. Next base: position 5,793,490 of record JAPVLO010000065.1, read on the forward strand.
AGGATGGAATAACAGACCTAGGTATACTTTCAAACAAAAATGCTGTTTAGGAATATTTAAAACCAGCATGTCCTTTCACTGCAACAGAATCCACAGTAAGACCTATGGTGTGTGTTGAGTTGATTGCCCTTTGCTACTGCATATTTTGGGGGCTAAAGCAATGGGTTAAATCGAACACATTATAAAACTGCAGTGTTCGCTATCTACATTGCTAATGATAGCTGTCGAAAAGGGTGATGTGATTGTAGAGAAAAAACCAGCTCTGAAATTTGAAGGCCAAAGGGACAGCAATGAAAGGTCAAAGGGAAGCAAAACACAAGGGGAAATTTAGCATGTCTTACACCACAACTTTGGCTTGGGTCTTGCAGAAGGAAATGTTTGCCATGCTAACCCAACTTTTGTGTCTTTAATCATGGCCCACACTGCCTTCATTTGCCAAGCACTTGTGGTATACCGGGCAGCATAATATTGTCTTCTTCTTAACACTAACTCCTAGCTCCAGGGCAAAGCAATATCCACAGGGAGTTATTTGCAGTACCTATTGTTTTAATTGTACCCTTCAATTTGCATGATTCTACTATTTAACCAAACTATCAGCTGCATAAAAGTAATCACCATGCCATTATCACAAAACTTTCTACCTGAATTAATATCTCACCTATAGTAGATATGCAATAAAAACCTCTTAAAATAATTTCTGGGCCAGGTGCAGTGGCTCATACCTGTAATCCCAGCACGTTAGGAGGCCAGGACGGGAGAATTGCTTAAGCCCAGGAGTTCAAGAACAGCCTGGGCAATAGAACAAGACCTCGTGTCTACAAAAAATAAATAAGCCAGGTGTAGTGGCATAGGTCTGTAGTTCCAGCTACTTCGGATGCTGAGGCAGGAGGATTTCTGAGTCCTGGAGGTCGAGGCTGCAGTGAACCATGATCATGCCACTGACTCCAGCCCGGGCGACAGACTGAGACCCAACTGAAATAATAATAATAATTATAATAATTATTATTTTCCTGTCACTTTCCTCACTTTCTAATAATATTAGAAAAATGTCCTGTTGCCTATTGTCAGTGTGTGCTGCCGTCATGCAGAAAATTGATCTAACATGACTGCAACAAACACCCTTCAGTGTTTCTGATTTTGCTTTTTTTTTCTTTCCATTAGCAGGAATGAATTTTCTCTCACTCTTTTTATTTATTTATTTTTTTTGAGTTCGAGTCTCACTCGGTTGCCCAGGCTGGAGTGCAGTGGCACGCTCATGGCCACCCACCCCAGCATCCACCTGCTAGGCTCCGTGACCCTTCTGCCTCAGTCTTCCAAGTAGCCAGAACTACAGGTGTGCGCTACCATGCCCTAGCCAATTTTCGATTTATTGTAGAGATGAGGGCTCACCAAGTTGCCCGGACTGGTCTTGAACCTGCAGGCTCAGTCAATCCACTCATCTCAGCCACCCAAAGTACTGGAATTACAGGCTAACCCATCGAGCCTAGCTTAATTTTCTCTTTTTAAAGACAGGCTCACTACTTACAGGTTCATTTCTCCACTCTTGACCCATGTTTGGATTTACTGAGCCACTGGCTGGATTTAAGGTTGTGGTCTGAGTAGAATTTTGATAGGTGGAAATAGAAGGAGAGAGAAGAAAAGGGACAGCTGTTTCAAAAAAGAGAATTCCTTTTATAATTAAAAGTCTTAGACTGTGACATACTGAGATATATACTTACATCTATTTAAAAGCTTTGTAGGGTTCATCGCGGTGGTCACATGGCCTATACCTTGTCCTCACTCATACGTAAAGGCCTCAGATGTGAAAAGCCTGAGCCAACGCTCTTCAATTTGATGCTCTGTGCTCTCACTCAGGACTTCAGAGACTCACCCCAGGAGGTTGTCCTGAGTTTCTTCCCATTTCTTCCAGCCTTGTCTTTCCTTGATAGCTCGTTAAACATCTCAGCTTTTTCCAGCAACTGGACCACATCTTGCCACTCACCTGATAGAACCGACCCCAATTAAAATTTATAAAGTATATATAAAATGGGACCAGGAGTATGTGCAGGACTCAGAGCATTCACTGAATGCTTACTCTGGCTTTCATGCCTGGCGCCAACAATGGATGTGCGATTGTGGCAGTTACAGCAACTACAGCTTGAGAAGGGCATGGTGCCCGAGGATTCAGACCTTTCGATCTGCGATGAAGGTCTTAGTGTCCTGCTGGGCAAGCAAACCAGACCCACAAAAACGTTGGGCAAGAATGAGGAATACCTAGGATGAGTAGAAGAGAGAAAAGAAAAGAAATATCTATTGCAATCCCGAAGGCAACTGAAACAGGCTGTGTTTCTCCCGTGATCCCTCCTGCTGTAATTTGGTGAATGATGTCATAAGTTGTAACTGGCCACTACCTTGAAGAATCAACACAGGACAGAATGAAACTAACACAGGGCACCCAGGATCCGAGCAGGCAGACTGGAGTGCTGGTTTAAATGCCCATCATGATCTTATTATCCTCAACACTTCAGCAGGCTGCCAGCACCTGCACTTCTTTGTCTGAAGGATTTCTCTTGCGTCCTGAGAACTTCTTGCCACTCACACGGCAAACTGGAGCTGTCAGAGAACTTTAAACACCTAGAAACAGCCCTCAGTCATGGAATTAATTGGAGTTTGTCTGTTATTTTCTTCAGTGGCCTCGCTTTTCTTGTGGAGTAATTCTAAGTGATGTGATTTGATTGATTTGATTTGAAACTCTGATTCCAAGAGTTTCCCCAGTAAGATTAATCTCCATTTACCCAAAGTTGTAACCGACTTGGTAATACATTCATTTTTGGCTACCTTCCCTTCCTTCTCTCTCTTCCAAACTCCCCCACGGGAGTTTTCTTTCTCCACCAAATAAGATCATTTTATCCAAGTCTTTGACAGTTTCTGCTTTGGGGGAACCCAAACAGAGGTAGTCTGGTACTTGTCATCAGGTCATACTGTTGACTGTTGCCCAGGAAATGACATTGATCTTCACTCTAGGTCAATGACCCTCCCAGAAAACGTGGACAGGAAGATATAATGCTCATAATTTTACTGTCAAGAACTTACATCTTCATTCCACATCTCCACCTGTGAATTGGGCTGCAACGCTTCAGCACTCAGCTTTTGGGCTCCTGGCATATCACCTAGATCCTTACGAGAAACAATAGAAAATAGTCATGCTATTATCCAGAGACTGCCTCACAATTCAGAGGACAAGGGGACAGAAACCATTATTATTTTTTCTTCTTTTCGGTTTTTTTTTTTCAAGTACTAGCTCTGTCTTTCTTACCATTTCACTGAATAGTTGTGTGACATCTTCTAGTTACAAACTCATTGCTATCGTATTTTTAAAGACAATGTGTATTGATATAGGAATTAAATCATTCAACTGTAGCAATGAACTCACTTTACATCATCTACCTAGAGTTAAACCACACGCATCAGACCTTGAACCTTATAATCAGCCTTAACTTCTAAAGGTATACACCTGACTCAAATTGAGACAATCCCATTCTCTCCTCCATAAATTCTGAACTGAGACTTAAAACAGCTGGTAATTGAAATGGGAAGCACACCTGGGAAGACCCTATTCCATTCTATGCATGTTCAAGAAAAGCTAGAAACCCTGGAAATCTGGCAAAGAGAAGAATCATTCCCATCTGTTAAGAGACACAGAAAGAAGAGACTTTGCAACCAGAGATTTGAAGAAAGTAGTCTTGTCTTTAACAGTTCCCTAGTGTTAACTTCCAGACTTTCATGTGGTCCTGCTGTATTTCTTTCTCTTGGATCTATAGATGCTTCTGTATCTTAGAATTGTTTCCTCAATTTGGACCTTAAGTTAATTTGAGGGATTTTTCAGTTATTTAAAACGAAGAAAGTCTTGATGAAAATAACCTCCTTCAACTCTGAGCTCAGGGAGAATGGAGAACATCACTTTCCTGGTTTCCAGTGCACCTAACACAGTACTTGGCACATGGTAGATCCTCTGTAAGCATGGGTCAGGAAAAAAAAAAAGACTAAAAATGCGAAGAAACTTCAGCAGAAGCACTGAAAAGCACGCACACTTATCACAAAGTGAAAAGTCTTTCACATAGCATCAGTAAGAGTACCCGAGCTTAAACCAGGCAAAGTGGGGATCAAAGGGAGGCCCACACTTTACCTGTACAGTGACCACTTGTACACCTAATCCTAAATTTCACCTCACATCTTTAAAGTAAAAAGAAAGGGAAAAAAGAAAATCTTTCTACCAATAGAAAGCAGTTGACCAGTGTTCAGCCGTGTCCAGGGCTGGAATGCTGGCGCTTAAGGTTTATTTTAATCAGTAATTGCCCACTCATTTAATCCACTTGAAAAACAGACTTAACCACTGCTCAAATTATTGGTGTGTGTTTCTCCAGGATATGTAGTAAGGTATTAATTCACCTTGAAACATTTAGGCCTCTTTATCACTCTCAGATGTGTCAAGTGGCTCTGCAGAGGAGAGGGATGGAGTGGTGTTTAGAACGGGAAAACCAAAGCAACTAGGTCTCAATCTTCGGCAAATCCAACACTTCATCAGGCCCAGTGGGAAGAGCAGAGTGTTGTGGGCTGTTGTTTCCTGAAATGTGCATTAAGGAAAGACCGAGTTTAGCAAATGCTGAAGTCCCTCTTGTAATGTTTTATGATTGTTATAGTATTTGGTAACTTCTGTTCCCCTCTGGCTGTGATGTGAGAGTCTGCCCCTGCCACATCCCCCCCATGACAGCAATCTCTAGCCGTAAAACAGTAAGACCCTCAGCCAGCAATAATTTGCAATCCAAACAGACTTGACGCTCCCTGACATTTATTGAAACCTCAGACCCCGTGCCCTGGTTTCAGTTTTCCTCCCTTTGCTCTGTTTTTACAGACAGACAAGTGCTTAGATTTAGGCTTAATAATGAGGAGAAATTTCTACTTGGCCTACTCTTGCTTGTGTTGGCTGCACTGGGGCTTGCAACAGATGGGTGGTTGGAGTTAATTATACTAAATGGTGAGAACATTATTTGACCCCACTGGTTCGGCCCCAGAGGCTGTGTGCCTCCTCACAGACACAGGCAGATGGAATGCTTCACAGGCTGGGCAGAGGGCTGGAGTCATGTAGGAAGAGCTCTCCCCTCAAGAACAGACAGACACGGGTTTCACTCCTTAACAGAGCTCAGAACCGTGGACTCTTCCATATGTATAAAGCATTGAGGTGCAACGAAAAAAAAAAAACAAATAAAAGCAAGTAAACAAAAAACACAAAGTGACAACAACAAGGATTAGGTAAACATACTTTTACCGATGTGATGGCTCTCAAAAGAACCAGCCATTGAAAAAATGATAGGTCTCATTTATTTTATTTTATTTTATTTTTTTCAGGAAAATCAATTGGAAGCCTTCATCACAAACATGACTCTGACAAGCCAAAAGGGAAGTTCTTATCACATATGTCATTGTAGGAGACCTGGTGACAACTATTATGTTTGAGAACCAGTGATGACTGCATATTATTTAATTCAGGGCATAATAAATCCCCTGCACATCTTCTTGAACGTGCTATTTCTAATGATGAAGGTGATAAGGAGAACCACACACCCAAGTTCCAAGTTGTTCTGGGAGAACCTGAGATTCATTCGTCTCAAGAAGAAAACGAACGAATACACTTGCATATAGTGGAGATTTATTTCTAAGTACTTTGTTGATATGTCACAACACAGCTATAGGTATAATAAATTATATCTCATTCTGAAATATAACAAGGCCAGAGACAGACAACATTAAATTGTTGATTTAATCTAGTCAACAAAATTTCTGTTCCTGAATCTGTGCTTCACTGTCATGTGTCAATTCTGTGCAGATAGTTCAGAAAGGCTTGGAAATCTCTAGAAAGAAATGACTTACCTGATTTTTCTGGTAATATTAATTCCATGAAATAGCATTGTACAACACCATGCTTTTAAAACCTTGCTAGAATAATTGCTTCAAGTTGCATTGTCAAATAATTTCTGGTCTATGACATAGTTTACAGAGCCCACTAAGTCAATAGGGGAGGGAAGGGATGGATCGACTTCCCTGAGAAAGTTTCCTACTCGTATCTAAGAGGTGGTGGTCTTTATCGCTTTATATCCTTAACTATTTAGGTATTCTTTTGTCCTCTCTATGTTGACTACCATCTTTCCCGTATCTATTCATAGTCAAAAATGAGGAGTAACAAGTGAAGTGATATTATACACCAGCACACTAAGGGTTTCTTGATAATGCATCAGTTGAGAAAGAATGATCAAGACCTGGGTTTTACTTTGGATAAGAGCCTTACTACGTCCCTTTTAAAATAACTTGATTCACTCTGTTCAATGATCACACTGCACCACCCTATTTCTACTAAACTAACACATTCTTGTTTGTCATTACTAATTATGTGACCAAGCATGTGTAATTAGCACAACTCATCTCCTCCAATGTATAAACTGCTCAAAGCATATGTTCTTTGTGAGTCAGTAGCATCTTTCTCACAGAGGCAGCTTATGAGAGCAAGTGTAACGTCCCTAACTTGAAAGAGGCAGGATACAGAAACTACCTTGTGGTGCTTAAACCTAATATAAAGAATACTATCATGCATAAAGGAAATTTATTTTGCAAAATGTTTATACAAAATAAGTGTACAGTGCCTATTTCCCCAGTAAAAGATAATTAAGAGTGGTAAGGTATGCTTTTAAAATACAGAGCCAATGACATTTGAGAGTTTAAATAGTATATTATAATCACCTATGTGTAAATATGAAGCAATTGTAGGCATAAGTTCTACTTAAAAGAGCTGTCATATTTTTTAAATGGACAAATGGTGTCTGCTAGAGTGACTGCTTTCAGAACTAAATGATGGTAGCTGTATTACAGACTTTATTGCAACAGAATCTGTGAGATAAGATCAGTGCATAAGAGAAGTTCAAGACTAAACAATATGTAAGAAGCAAAGTTAGGCAACCAGAAGACAGGGCAAAGATAAATAAAATAAATGCTACTTTAAGCCCAAGGATAAGGATTTCAGGGAAAAGTTGAAAATAGTTCTTTCTACAGTAAGCGTTTCCTGGTTGCATGTATGTAACATTGGAGAGAGGTCTGTAACCCTTCCAAAAACTCAGTGTTAAGTCTGAATATTCAAAGCTTTTTGGTCATTGTTTTCTTCATTTTTGTTTGTATGCTTGTTTTTTATTTCCCAAAAGAAATTGCAGAGGAGAGTTATTCATGGTAAGTTTCTCAGTGTGAGAAAGGCTGTAGGTGTGAAAGAACTCAGACCATCCAGGAAACATGAGTGTGACTGGAGGGTCTATGGTGCAGGGCTGAGGGCTAGACAGAGTCAGATGTCAGAGAGACGAGAGGACCATGCTCCATATGCATGATAGGATGCAGGAACGCAGCATGGTCTCCTGGTATCTTGGATCTCCTGGTCTCCTGGATATTGTGAGCAGTCACAATATCAACCTTGTGAAGGATGGATTGATGGTGACACTTTAGTCAGAAAGGACAGTCAGCAAGAAAGCAAACTACAGAGCACTAAAGGAGAGTCTAAACTAAGGTGGAAGTTGTAGAGAAACTAATTCGGCAACTGGAAACATGGGCAAGCTACAGCTGCTGAAAAATCAAAGTGGAGGCGGGAGGGAAAAGCCCATCATAAAGTGCAGGCTTCTGACTTGAGTCAGAGTGGCTGGCAGCTTTATAAATGGAGGTGAGAAATATGAAAGAGCAAACAGATCCCGAGGAAAAACAGATCTGTGTGAATATTTGAATATAATGAGGTTGAAGTTCCCATGACACCTAAGATCAGGTATCACGTATCTAATAAATATCAAAGTCAGGATTCAATCTTGATTCTGTTGAACTTCAGTCTACGGTCTTCTTATATGTCTGCATCTTCCTGAGAAGCGAATAAAAATGTGCAATGTTGTTATAAATCAGATATGAGATATGCATAGAGTTGATCTGATATACTTACAGAGGCCAGCTGTTATCCATCAATTTATATTTTCGCTTTTAAAGAGCTATTCTCTCATATTACTGAAACAACCACCTGTGAAATAACATTTTCACAATAGTTTGTAATCAAGGCAGACTAACTTAGACTTCGAGCCTGGTGTTGAAATTCTTCCCCTCCCCCAAAACAGAGCTGGATGCAGAAAGTTCTGGACAGAGATTCCCGAGGGTAATATGGATGAAAATGCTGTTAACAAACATCAATTAAAGGGGAAGGATTCATCCACCGAATGCAAGTATTCGTTCCTCTGGCAGAAATCCATTCTTAATACTGTCCCATTTTTAAGCAAGTAGATTTTATCTTCTTAAAACTGAGATGTTGTAATGCAAACTTTCCTATCTTTTCCAAGATAAGATTTAATGAAGACATAGACTTCAACGTTGGAGATTTAAATGAAGATGTAGACTTCAACATTAGAGGAAAGATATTAGTTAGAATTTTCAGAAGCAAAATAGGCTGAAAGATTTATGATAGCGCTTAGAAACACTTAGCCTTCAGACTGCGTGCCCAAGCATGACCAAAGAGCAGGTAATAACAGATCTCATTAGACACTGTTTATTTAATTTAACATTATCCTGTCAGGGATGTTTTCTCTGCTGGATAGAACTCTTCCCCCCCACTTCTTTTTTCTGGTAGTTTAAGTAATGCCCAAATACAGGAGAATATATAGAAGGCTATAAGTGCAAGTTCAAGAAAATCCTTCAGATCTTCCCCAAAATTATATTTTTGGGTTTTCTGAATCTGTTCTCTTCTCTCCCAAGAGCTAAGAAAGAAGTCGTACACACTGGCTCAGAAAGGACTCTAGAAAGGGAAGTCACATTGGGGGAGATGAGACCACCTCCCCATTAATTTTGCTCTTACTATTTATTTTCCTCTTCTCCTTTGAATACTACCACAATGCAAGAATCTTTTTCTTTTCTTCTCCTTTTAGTGTCTAACTAATGTTTCAAAAAACCACATGTCTATACTTGAGGTTAAAGCAAATTCTAGACAGAGTTGTACAGGATGTGATAGGCCAATGTTAATAAACTCCTATAAAACAATTATTCTTTAATCGTCAGCTGATAAAAATAAGATCTGACCTTGGAAAGAACACACTGCATAGATGTCCCCCTTAATTCTCTCCTGTGTCACCTTCATTTTTTCACCACAAAACAGGTTTAAAAATTGCCACATTACTTAGGTTTACATATATTTAAGATAATTAGGGAATTAATAATTCCCTATGGTAACATATATATTTAAGATGTATTGAAATATATTTATATTTCACTGCAATAACTGCATACATTTAAGATAATTAGGTAATTAATAATTCACTTCAATACTGTAATTTAGCCTTAGTAAAGTATGAACTTTACTAAATATGAACTTTTATGAGACATTATTAAAAGCTAAAATGTTCCCAAAAGGAATTAAGTTTTCCTCTATGATATTGACATTAATTCCAATACAAATATGGAAGTAATAATACAAATTGTTGGACTGAAAATATTCCTCTATGATTAAAACTTTTGAGAACATTGCTAATAGACTGATGGTTTTCATGAACATCTTTTTTGTATTAAGAGAATAAGCTGCTATAATCTATGTTTTCACACTGATATGCAGTCTAAAATCTTTTCATAAAAGTTGTCTTCAGGCAGCAAGACTTCACTATCCATTTGCTCAAGGCTTGGTTTAGGAATTGTTATCCTAACTGGAGAACCAAAGTTTAGGAAAGTTTAGTCAGTGAACATGGAAGGTGATCAGGAAAGCTCTGAGTACATTTAGATAACCTGGAAAAGGTCCATAACTTGATCTTGTTTCAACACCAGAAACCTCCTTGATGCTCAAAATATTCTAAATAAGTGTGTGTGCTTGTAGGTGAGATATTAAGGCTTAAAAAAATTCTCCATTATTTTCTAGAAACTTTTAACCAAGAGCGTAGACATCCGCTGACTCCTCCCAGCATCAGGATGTCCTCTGATGCCATTGTACTTCCAATCAGACACCACTGAAACTTCCCGCTTATTTTCAGTTCTTTTGTCCTGTACTCTGTGTTTTATCACATTTTAGGTTATGCCAAAGCTAGCACCTGTGAGTTCGAATTGGGCTTGGTAAACTTTCTTGAAAAAATGCAAGAGAGTAAATAATTTAAACTTTGTGGACAGCACAGTGTCTGTCATAACACTCAGCTCTGCTGTGAGGGCACAAAAGTAGCCATCGATGATACGTAAATAAATGAATATGACCGTGTTCTGATAAAATGTTATTTACGAAAACAGGCAGCAGGTTAATTTGGTCCAACAGGCCATACTGTGGCATCTACTGAGCCAGAGCATCAGCTTTTCGCACACCTGCCGTAATTCCATAACTAAACGCTTGCTAGCTCTAATCTGTATCATTCCGTTCTTTTAACTCCTTTCGTTGTTGCCTCTTGCCAGCCAATGCTTCCCTTATCAGGTAGTCTTAGGAAGTTTCTTAAAGCAAAATGCGCTCATATTGCTTTCCATTTGAAAAGCCCTTATGTGAGCCTCGATGGTCTATAAATCTAAGAATTGTCCAGTCCTTGTAGAATAGAGTATCAACCCGTTTCATGCTTCACTACAGATACTTAAGGGTGACTACCGTTCTCCAAATTGCCCTGCTGCTGCTCCTTGCAATTATTTTCTTACACTTCCCCTTCTGTTCCGCTCAGAACAGTCATCTCTCCATCTTCACCAGTCAAAATGCCATCAGTCATTCACGTCCTTCTCCCATTAGCAGCAATTCACAGCCTGCCTCCTTCTTATTGTCTACATGGGAGCGCTAAAGTGATGGGTGCAGAGGGGACAGTCAAGGAAACAGAGATTATAAAAAGAGTCAGTAGCAGGATTTGGGAAATTAATTACACTCAGGGGACAGGAAGAGAAAGACAAGAGAATCAAGGAAGCCTTATGTAGTAAATTCGCATGTAGATATATCATCATGCCTAATACGTATCATTTTATCAAATGAATGCATCATAATACACTTAATATAACATATACCAATATTAGTCATTCAATTTTTTAATTTTTTACTGTCGCAAACAACGATGTGGTTAAGGCATTGATTTATATAGCACATTTATTAATAATTACTTAGTGACTACCATGTGTCAAACACTATACAGTCATGTGTATAATTGACAGTTCTTCTTAGTAAGCTGTTATCCTGGAAATAACCTCTGAAGATGGGCTTTCCCTCCAATGCCTAAAGTTATAGTAACAATGGGAACATTTCACCACAGGATTGACTCATACTTAGGAACTCAGGGGCGAGGACACCAACATACCTATCCTGTGGGAAAGTAAGGAAAACAGAGTTGAGAAAAAGATCCAGGAGATGATCATCCTGATATGTTAATCTTCTGGTTTGGGATGCTCCAGGGCAGAATTAGAGGACATCTATATGTTTAACTGGTTTTAAGCTGTATTGGGTATTATTTACAGAACATAACAAGATAGTATCGTCTGCATCAGAGAGAAAATCTCAGCTCCACAGGTTTTAAGATGAAATGCTTCAGGAAATAAAACAGGACGGGTTTACAAATAGAGATCACTGATCTATTTTGGAGATATATCCACACCTTGATTTTCCTGATGTTACTTATTGTGCAGTGCCAGTGACAGAGGAAAACACTGGACACAATAATCATTCCAGTAATAGTGGGAAGCTTTTCCAAGTTAAAGAGATAATTAAATAGATATAAGAAGATAGAAGTCTAAAGCAAGTAGGCACAGGAGGAATGAGTTATAGCAAAAATGACAGCAAGAAGCTTTATAAATGGGAGGCGTGTTCTTGACTTCTGCTTGGTGGCAACATTTGTCTTTTTTTCTAGATTTTTTAGATTTGAAGTTTGATTGTGAATGGATATCACTTAGGGCCAAAGTCTTCAGCTCTCTAAAAGACTAGAATAAGTACAATAAATTTAATTGTTAGCGCCTTAATTCAGCCACTTCAACTGCCACCAGAAGAAAAAAGATGTGTAAAGATGCTTGTGGAAATTCTTTTTTTTTTTCAACTGAGAATGACCCTATGTTCAGATTAGGAACAAAAAGAAAAGTTGCCTTGCTGTGGTCACAGTTACAGTACAGGAATATTTTATATCAAGGAGTGCAGATAATCAGCTACAAGAATGGTGCAGGCTGTGGATGACTGCTGTGAGGGCAAGGCCCGCTGAAGGGATAGCATTTCCTCTTCCTAGTATATTGTTACCATGGAAGAATGCAGGACCAGCACGCCAGATCTGATACACAGGAAGAGACAAACAGCCAGATGTGCAATATGTGGTCTAAGACTTGATGGCTGCAAAAGATGCCAGCAGCCCCTCTTTTCCTCTAGGAATGAAAGAGTTGTCATTGTCAGCTCAAGTCAGAGGCTCTAACGTCTTTGGGTAAATAATTTGTACTTAAGTGAATGCATTAACTTATTTCCACAATTCTCAATATCCCTATTGATTAAAAAAGAAACAACTTTTTTCAAGGAGAGGAAAACTTCTAAAACCTCATGGAACTGAGAGAGTTACCTGAGTGAGAACTCCTTGTGCGTTCGTCTGCCTAGGAAATAACAAAATACCATAGACCAGGTGGCTTAAATCACAGAAATTTATTTTTTCACAATTCTGGAAGCTGGAAGTCTAAGGTTCCAGCAGGGTCTGGTTTGGTCGAAGCCCCTTTTCTTGGCTTGCAGATGTTCACTTTATTGCTATGGGTTCACATGATCTTTCTTCAGTAGAGTGAGTGAAATGTCTCTTTTCCTCGTCCCATAATGCCACTAATCCTATCTGATTAAGACTCGACTCTTATTACTACATTTAAACATAATTACCTCCTAAAAACCCTACATCCAAATTCAGTCACATTGGGGGTCACAGCTTCAACATGTGAATTGGGGAGGGCGGTGACAATTTAGTCCTTTTGAGCATCAGAGACCCACTGGACTTGCTTCAGTTTGTTTCCAGTTTCAGTTCATCTGAGTCATAAGGATGTCAGTAAGAGAACTCTGATAATAGAGTGTTTCATGTACAAAAACTGCAAAATAGTTCTCCATTTACTAGTAGTTGCATGAGGTTATTCAACTTACTTTTGCAGAAAACAAATCAAAGTTTGGATCAAAGAATATCAAAAATGAACCCTTTTGGGACACTGGAAACCATCCAAAAGACTATGGGGACAAAAGAGAGAAAGGAAGAAAGAAAAACAGGAGAGAAAGAAGAGAGAGGGAGAGAGAAATAGAGGAAAGAAGGATGGAGATAAAGAAAGAGAGAGAGAGAGAGAAAGAAAGAAAGAAAGAAAGAAAGAAAGAAAGAAAGAAAGAAAGAAAGAAAGAAAGAAAGAAAATAAAGCCAAAATGGAATAACTTTAGCCAGCAGCTTATTTTAACCCACCCTCTAGTCATTAACAAGGACTGGAAGGTAGTTATTGATAATTGTTTTGTAACCTCCCAAGCATGCTTTGTACTGATTACCCTTCTATCCAAAGTATTTGTCTTCCTGCCATAAAGGGCCAAGCTGACCTAATCTATTGTGATCAGCCCTTGGTGACCTACACTACACAGACCACCACCCCATCACCATGGCAACAATTCTCGGTCTTACTTGCCCCTTTGTGATGACGTAAAACAGACCATTACCCCGTCACCATGGCGACATGCTCTACCAAAAGGAAGCCTTGAGGCAGTCAGTCTCAAACCCTCACTGCCACCTTTTCTTCAGATGCCGGGCCCCCCTCCTTCCCTTGAGAAGTGGATTCACCACACCCCAATCTACTTTTTAAATAAACTATCTTTCCCAATCTAATTTCTGGGCAATTCATCGCATCTTACTCATGGCACCAGCCTACTGACCTAACAGAAAGAAAGAGAGAGAGAAGAGAAAGAAAGTAAACCAGCAGGCAACAACAATGAGCTTGTGGGCTTCTCGCTTAGAGTACAGCCCCCATTTTCAACAATACAATTCTACAGGTCAGAGGTGATGAACTTGGTTTTGAGCAGGTGTAGAGCAATCAGAACTTTCATGAGGCTATTCTGGAAGCAGAAGAACAATAGAAAAGCAGATAGAATTTACTTTTGAGCTGACTAGATAAACTACATTTGCATGTGGGAGGCACCAGAGAACCTGGCAAAAATTAAAAGCCTGGCAAAAATCAAAAGACTTGTAAATCTGTTAAACTTTTGAATGTGTTTCTCGACTTCCACACACAGCATGTGTGGCAGAAAGTGAAGCTTCAGTGTCGAGGAGTTTAAATACAGCCTTCGCACAATACATTGGCTGACTGCTGGAGTACACAGACATAGGAGAGACTTCTAGAGAACTGAGTACTTAAAAAACAAAAAACTAGCACAGACTTCAGCAGTTGCACACCTCAAGGAAAACTAATTTTTTCAGTTTGTATTCATGTGTATGTATAGCTGACTTAAACATCAAAACCACACATGTCAGAAGAAAAAATTAGAATGCAGGGTCATTTCAATGTGTTGTAAAAGCAAAAATTACTAGACCCTGGAAAGAAAAAGAGGCAATCAAAATTTGTGCCTAATAGCCTAGGCTGGATTAAGCAATTACTTCAAAGCAGCCATCATAAATACACCCACATAATTAAAAGTTAATATACTAAGTATGAGCAAGCAGGTAAGGACTATCAATAGAACAATACAACTTATTTTTAAAAATTGAAATTCTAAGCCGGGCTCGGTGGCTCAGCCTGTCATCCCGCGCCTTTGGGAGGCTGAGGTTAGTGGATTGCCTGAGCCTGCTGGTTCGAGACCCGCCCGGGCAGCGAGACCTCATCTCTACAATAAATCAAAAAAAAATCAGCCGGGCGTGGTAGCGCACGCCTGTAATTCCGGCTACTCGGAAGGCTGAGGCGGAAGGATCGCCGGAGCCCAGCAGGTCGAGGCTGCGGTGGCCGGGAGCGGCCACGGCACTCCAGTCTGGGCGACAGGGTGAGACTCCGACTCAAAAAAAAAAAAAAAATTGAAATTCTAGAACTGAAAAGTACAGTGAGCTAACATGGAAAGGACACTAGATGGGCTAACCAGTGTATCTGAGGTGGCAGAAGAAAGAAACTGTGAACCTGGAAAACAGACCAAGAGAAATTATCTAGTCTGAAACAGAGAGACAAAAAACTTGGATACAACTGTACAAACCTGCCGGGCTCGGTGGCTCAGCCTGTAATCCGGAGCCTTTGGGAGGCTGAGGTGAGTGGATTGCCCGAGCCCGCGGGTTCGAGACCCGCCTGGGCAGGCGAGACCTCATCTCTACAATAAATCAAAAAATCAGCTGGGCGTGGCAGTGCGCACCTGTAGTTCCAGCTCCTCGATAAGGCTGAGGTGGAAGGATCACTGGAGCCCAGCAGGTCGAGGCTGCGGTGGCCAGGAGCGGCCACTGCACTCCAGTCTGGGCAACAGTGAGACTCCAGCTCAAAAAAAAAAAAAAAAAAAAACAACTGTACAAACAGAAAACTGTGAGGCAATGTCAATTATCTCAAAATATATTTAATTGGGAGTGCCAAGAGGAGAGGAAAAGAAAAGAAGAAAATTTATTAAAGAAATACGGCTAAAATCTTTTCAAGTTAGGTGAAAAGTATTATCCTTCATTTACAAGAATCTTGATGAAACCAATGAGAGAAATACTTAAAAACCATGCATAGACACATCATAATAAAACTTTTTAAAGACAAAAGAACAATCTTGAACACAGCAAGAGAGAAACAATAGATTATATGTGGGTGATCTTTAAGCACAAACAATGGATTATAGAAAACACCACTATGATACAGGAGTTGAAAGTCAAAATATCAATAATCAGACAAAAATGTTGACCAATGATTTCACATCAAGCAAAAGTACTCTTCAGAAAGGAAGGTAAAGATGACATGTCCAAATAAAAACAGGTGATCTATTGCTAACGTCTCTGATCCTCAAGAAATACTATAGAAAATCCTTCAGACAGTAGAGAAACAATAGTAGATGATATTCCATGTCCATGACAGATGGTAAATATGTATGTAAATATAAAATATTGATCAGTATACACTTTGGTGCTGTTTATATATACACCAATATTTGCTTCTTTTAATTTCTTTAAAATGTGTATAGATATTTTTTAAAAATAAAAACACTATTATTGTCTTTGTAATGTTTATAGATGTGCTATGTATAAAAACAATAGCATAAAGTTGTGTTAGCTGTATTTCCTACATTTTACTGGAAATACTTCAGTGTTAACTTGAAACACATTGACATTAGTCAAAGACAGATACTGTATACCATCAAGTGATCATTAATATAAAAATATGAAGAAATATGGGTAAAAATTCAATGGTTGAATTAAAATGGTACACCAAAAATATTTAACATGAAAATTATTAAAATGAGTAAAACATTTTACATAGAGTAAAACAAATGACATAAATGAAAATAAATGGCAGGTCTAATTCCAAATATATCAATAATTATATTAAATATTAATGATTTAAATCTTTCAATCAAATGGAACATGTATTAATGGATTAATTGGCAAAAATGATGCAGAAATTTTGTAAAACCTTGGCAGTTTTTTCACTGTTAAAGCATATCATGTAACTCAGCAATTTTACTTCCAAGTCTCTACCCAATACACAGAAACATTTGTGTTCACACAAAGACTTGTCTGTAATGTTCATAGAAGGATTATTTATAATAGCTAAAGCTGAAAGCATTGCAAATGTTCAGCAACTGGGGAAGGAATAAACAAAACATTGCATATTCATACAATGAAATAGAATTCAGTAGTAAAAAGAAATAACCCGATCAACATAGATGGAACGCAAAAGCATTATGCAAAGACTATCTATTGTATGATTCCATTTACATGAAATTTCAGAAAAGTCACAATGGTGACAGAAAGCAATTTAGTGATTTCCCAAGGCTAGTGTTGGTGGCAGAGACGGACTGCAGAAAAAGACCCGAGGGAAACGTCCGGGGTGGATAGAAGTCTTCTGAAACTTGATTTTGGTGCTGTTTTCATGGCTGTGTATTTAATAACACAAAGAATGATCAAGAGGAGGATTTAATTTTTTATAAATTATACTTCAATAAAGTCTCAAAGAAAGACATAGATTGAATTGCAAAGTTATTAAGATTTCGAGAGAAAGAGAGAGAGAAAATGTGTGTGTGTGTGTGTGTGTGTGTGTGTGTGTGTGTGTGTGTAGCAGTATTTTATTCCGCGGCAGAATCTCTAGACTTATAAAATGCTGCCTTAAGAATCATTTTTTAACCCACTTCCCAAGTAGCTGAAAATCGCATGGTATATGAGTGGAGAATAGAAGACTACCAGTTAACTAGATCCATGGTGGTTGCTAGCACCATGCCTCCTAGACCCTTCGTCCCACAGTAAGAGTGTAGCACTGTGGCATGTCTTTTAATCTGAGGAATGAACCGACTGCTCTGGTGCACATTTCACCGTGGAGCGACACAGAAGGAACTTAGCCAAGAAACTTATCATTACGATTACTCTTGAATTGTAGTGGTGATCATGAAGGCATCGTTGATGGTGGTGGTGACACTGGCAGCAGCGACTTGGGTGATGGCACCAGTAGTAGTCCCAAGCCTAGGAACTATGAGAGCATTGTTATAAAAGGAACGCAAGCCAACATTCAAATCCTCTGCATGTGTACCCTCTAGTCCCTGAAGTTCTCTCCCCGTTTCTCATCATTTGTCTTAGACGTGCTCACCCAGGAATGAACTTAGCACTCTCCGTGGCCTTTCTCACATCACAAATGGAAGAGGTCAGTTTAGTTGGCGCTGCGGTACAGCTCTCTCTTCCATCTCCTGGAAGACACAAAACCGTATTCTAATGTATGTAGCTCCTTTAGTAAACCAGCTCATTGTGTGTTGACATTTTATCTTTGTGTTCATGAAAAGGTCATGAAAAGGAAACACCAGTTTGGCCAAACTCCCGCTTAATCCCGAAGATTCTCACTGGAAAGTACTGCATCAACATGCTCCATTGTGAGCTGGTGCCATTTTGTTGTGTTTTATTTTATTTTTCTAGATAGAACAATACTTTTTGGTTTGGGCACCGTATTGCCTAGGGAAGAAAGGGAAATGTCTGTTATTGCTTGCTAAACATCTACCACGTAACCAGCCAAACCACAGGAGCTAATCTCAAACCAGGGAGTTAACTTCTCAAGGAAGGAGTCCTGTGGTTTACATTCCTTTGAATGTAGCCTCCTGAGTCACCACACTTTTCCATTTGACTTTTCTGCCTGTGCTTCGATATGTAGAGTCTCATTTTGGATTCAGTGCTCTTGCAATCTATGGCATTTTGTTTGAATTTTCTTTAAGAGAATTTGAAATAGCTACTTGTTTGGATTCTTCTGTCTGTGGCATCAAGATACAAATCAGGTTGTTTTGCCTCTCCCTGTATGTTATTTCTGCTTAACTCATCCTAAAAGTTGCTTGCATTCATATATTCTTTCCTCCAGCAAACCTTTTAAAATTCCTTTTTCAACCCCTTTTTAATACTCTAGGGAAATAAAAGTAAGATATATAAGATCTAATCATTATTCCTCAAAAACCTATAGTTGGGTACAGATTCTCTTCAGCAGTGACCAGAAGCAAATAGATAGAAGACACTACTCACAAAGGATATGCAAAGCCAAGAAGGGATAATAAACACCTAGAAAGAGCAAGAAACCACTACCATCACTAAGTCTGAAGCAAAGGTTGTACACCCAGAGGATGCCAAGGATGTATACACATTTTAAGAAAGAAAAAACTATTAAAATTCCAATACTCAAGATACGCTGATAACAAAAGATGAATACAAATCACGTTTGACTTTTGCAATTACAAGAGATGCTCATAGTTGTTGCCATCGATGTCCAGGCACTTCAGATTATGGCAAAATAAAAGTCATGCATAGATCCCATCTCTTAAAATGTGTATACGTTTTTTGGCACACTCGGTATAGTATACGTAAGGAGACTTTTGGCTACAGGAAGAGAGTGATGCAACAGCAGCTATGTCCTAAGGATGCGAAACACAGCCATTGCAATCTGTGGGCAGCAGGAGGGGAACTGGGGAACCAACCATCTTACTTTCAACCTACTCTTCCCATCTCTTGCCAGTGCCTCCCATTAGTCCAATCCAGTTGGAAGTAAAAAGCAGGGGAACTTAGGTGAAGCAGTCCATTAAAGTAAGACACAAGGTAGGCACAAGATAAACGTGGAATGAATCTGGAGGAGATTACAGAATATAGACTTACCTACCAGCAATCTCTCAATAAATTTGCTTTGGAAAAAAAGATTAAAAAGTTCAGTATAATTGAATTAATTGATCCATCTATCTATGATGATTTTTTTTATTAGTAAACAGACACCAAGTAATAGCCACACATTTATACAGTCAGAGATAGCAAGAAGGCTTATTTTGGGACCCTATTGTTTTAGAATAATAATTTCCATATAAAATGATAAATTGCACCATTGTTATCTTTTTTCAAGCTCTATTCACACTTTATTTTAATTTTGCTAGACAAACACTAAACACATAGGAAAAGAGTATGGAAAGAAAAAGGAAGGGACAAGTAAAAAGAAGGTCAAAGCCGGGCTGGGTGGCTCAGCCTATCATCCCGTGCCTTTGGGAGGCTGAGGTGAGTGGATTGCCTGAGCCTACGGGTTCGAGACCCGCCTGGAGAGTGAGACCTAATCTCTACAATAAATCAAAAAAAAAAAATCAGCCGGGCGTAGTAGTGCATGCCTGTAATTCCGGCTACTTGGAAGGCTGAGGTGGAAGGATCACCGGGCCCCAGCAGGTCGAGGCTGCGATGGCCGGGAGTGGCCACTGCACTCCAGTCTGGGCGACAGAGTGGGACTCCAACTCAAAAAAAAAAAAAAAGAAGGGCAAAATGAGATCATCAGAGAAGGAAGAGAGAAGGTGAGAAAGAGATACAAATGGAGAGATGGATATGTAAATGGAAGTTAATGGAAGGGAAATAATTGTGCTATTGTATATAATTTTGAACAACTTTGACCATATCAGAAGAAATCATTTCCTGCTGAGAAACATCAAGTTCTGGTAAATCAGCAAATCTTGATACCTCCTTCAGTTTCTCTGATATTTTTTTTTCATGTTTTGTTTGTTTTCTCCTAAACTCTTATTCTACCCAGTATCATCAAACTATGTGCTTCAAATATCATTTGGTGCCTTTAAATTTCATATCTATATGTTAGCTTTATTGTTTATTTTTTCTCATAATTAAGGTTCATATAGCCAAGAAATTACTGGACATCTCCACTTGGGTGTTAAGTTTAATTTGTTTAAAATCAAACCTGTTGTCTTAGTATGAAATCTTTTACCCAGGCTAAAAAAGTCAGCCTCATCACTGAATGTCCTTTACCTTCACCTCCAAATCCAATCATGTATTGATTCCTTCAGGCTTCCTTGGGTTTGCTGAGCCCATGCTTCTCTGGCCTTCCAACATTTATAAATACTTCATTCACTTTCATTAGCAGGGTGTGGTGGCACGTGCATGTAGTTCAAGCTACTTGGAAGGCTGAGGCAGAAAGACCACCTGAGCCCAGCAGGTCGAGGCTGCGGTGGCCATGAGTGTGCCACTGCACTCCAGCCTGGGCGACGGAGTAAGACTCTGACTCAAAATAATGAACGAATGAATGAATGAATGAAACATAAATAAATCTCATTCACTTTCTTTGCTCTTTCCATCTTCCTGCCCTCTTCCTTGACCTTGTACTTACCAGGCTAACCCCAACTCAAAACTCTAGGGTTCAGTCTAAACCTTGATATATTCTCAAGCCTAGTTTACAGATGGCCATTTTATGTGATCTTCATTTAGCACCTTAAAATCCTCTTATTATTACAACATTTAATGCTGCATTATAATAGTCTTATTTCTTATGTGTCACATTTGCTAGATTTAATTTGCAGCTGGGAAAGTAATATTTATTTTGTTTATGCCAGCATTTTGTCTATGGGGAGTAGACATTTAATAGCTATTACTTGATGAATGACTGATTTAAAAAAAAAACAATTTAGTTATTGTATCTAAATTTAGAATTCAAGTTCTGATACACAAAATGTTTTTCTAATTTAAGTACCTCTACCAAATTAGTCCTTTCAAAGTTTCTTTCTAGAAGGAAATCAAACTCTGGTGAATTATGGATTCATGTTTGTCATATTTGATTAAACAAATCAGAGACATGCTTCTTTGCCCACTGTAAGACTCAGAGATAAATAATCATATGACAGGGTTCTGCTTATCAATGTTTACTCTGCCCCGATACTAAGAAGATTCATGGGTAAACCATTCAAAGGCAAGATAATATTACCCTTTATTTTAGAACCCGCACCTGATCTTAAAATGTGGTGGTGAAGCTGCTGAAAGGATGACATTCTGATAGGAGTCTTCACTTACATTTGTTTGGAAGGCAGTTTGCCTGACCCCTTTTCCTTGCACTCTGGGCTACGCAGAGGTGCAAAGGCAATGAAGAATCCCTCTTGTCTTCTTGAAGAACAAAATCTATCTTTCAAACTAAATACATTTTGGAATTAAACACAATGCAGCAATATTGGGCACTAGGACTAATGAACTTACCCTGTAGAATCACCTGGGGAATGAAGTACAGCTGAACCATGCGCTGTATTAACAAGCTAGAACTTGGGTTCAATTTGACTATTGATTCATTCTTTGGCATCATCACCTATATGAACCGTTGCCTCTCTTTAACCTTAGCTGAAGCCACAAACATTGTCTGATCTTGCTGACACCTGGGTTGCACTCAGAACGATGAATGTGGAAGCTTTGGAGAGGCAATGAAGCCACAATACTCATAATCTAAAACCAGCTCAAGTAATAGCCATGAATCAACTTGAAGACCCAATGAGCAAAAGGCCAGCTGGCAGCCTAAACATCAACATTTATTGTCATTCCTAAAGAATTCAAAGCTACCTGTTCAAATTAAGAGAGGGTAGAAAGGATATTTAAGGCTGAAATACACACGAAAGGCATTTTTAAAGTGTTGACTTATCTTATTTAAAAAAATTTTTTTGGTGGCAGAGGTTGATGGGAAGCAAAGTATGTTTCAGGCTCTCTTCTATTTACATTATTCCCATGTCTTCCTTTTTTTTTTTTTTGAGTCTCACTTTGTCACCCAGGCTGAAGGGCCGTGGCACACTCATGGCCACCGCAGCCTTGACCTGCAGTTCTTCCAGCTCAGCTTTCCAAGTAGCTGGAACTACAGATGCATGCCACCATGCCTGGCTAGTTTTTGTAGTTTATTGTAGAGACGAGGTCTCACCAAGTTGCTTGGGCTAGTCTCGAACCCCCAGGCTCAGACAATCCTCTTGCCTTGGTCTCTCAAAGTGCTGGGATTGGGGCTGACCCACTGCACCTGGCCTTATTTTTTATTTTTAGAAACAGAGTCTCACTCTGTCGCCCAGGCTGGAGAGCAGTGGCATGCTCATGGCCACCACAGCCTTGACTGCTGGACTCAGGTGATCCTTCCACCTCAGCCTTCCAAGTAGCTGGAACTACAGACACACGCCACTACACCTGGCTAGTTTTTGTGATTTATTGTAGAAATGAGGGTTCACCAAGCTGCCCAGGCTGGTCTCGAACCCCCAGGTTCAGGCAATTCTCTCTCTTTGGCCTCCCAAAGTACTGGAATTACAGATTGAGCCACTACGCCCATCATACTAATGAGACATTTAGTATAGGTGTTGTTAAAATACATCTAGCAGCTACTTAAGGGAAGAGCATCAGCACAAGCTAGTTTCTAGAACAGTGACTAAGTATGGTCCCAGTCTCCTGAATTCAGTCTTTGATTATCGTCTTTTCACATTTGGTAAAAATTTAGATTGAAATGAAACCTGAGTGTGATAAACCATGGCTAGTACCAGCTGTCTACCTATTCAAGAGCGGTCTCAGTATCATCCGGGTACTCTTCACAGACTTCATTCCTGAAACCTCTGCCCCAGAGCATCTATTCAGTATATCTGGAGTAGGATTCAGAAACCTCTATCTAGAAGCCCTCCTAGATGCATGTTGTAAGAAGTATGTCTATCTTCTAGATTCTAGATTCTATAAGTCTCTATTTAAAATCAGAAATTTCTTTTAAAACTTGCTGTTACTTGTTAATTTAGAAACAAACAAATCTTTTTTGTATCTTTTATTAGTATGTATGTTTTTGTATGTATATATCTGCCCACCATGTCATTCAATATTATGTAGTTATTCCTATGACAAGTTCTTCATTGGTTTATTGCTGCAAAGCAGTGTCTCTCTTCTGGAGAGTGATGCACATAGCTAGTACATGTTATGTAGTGCTTTCCTTGTATTGTATTATCTGACAAGTAAATCACATTTAAGCTCAGGAGCAGAGTCAGGCTCGGTGGCTCAGCCTGTAATCCCAGTGCTTTGGGAGGCTGAGGTGAGCAGATTGCTAAGCCCGCGGGTTCGAGACCCGCCCGGGCAACTTGGCGAGACCTCATCTCTACACTAAATCAAAAATCAGCTGGGTGTGGTAGCATGTGCCTGTAGCTCCAGTTCCTTGGAAGGCTGAGGCGGAAGGATCGCCAGAGCCCAGCAGGTCGAGGCTGCGGTGGCCGGGACTGGCCACTGCATTCCAGTCTGGTTGACAGAGTGAGACTCCAACTCAAAAAAAAAAAGCTCAGGAGCAATAATTACCTTATTTTGGGGCTGGCTATATTTTCCATTGCTTTTCAATAATTGGCTCTTTAATTTTGGGATTCCATTGAATATAAGTTTTCAACTGTACATCTTTCACATCTTCTTTGGATATGACATCAATTATAAACCCATAAAAGTTGAGTAAAGGTGAATCAGCGAGTGTAAGAGGAAGTTGGGACCAGGAGTCAATGCAGTGATTGCCATGCCAGACTAAACTGATTGGCTATTCTGATAGTACCTTAAAACTAGTAAATAATAAAGATCTTTTGATAACTTGAATTTCATCAAATGAAATTTGATTTGAATTTCATCAAATGAAATTTCATCCAATGAAAATTGATGAAAAGAGTGCTTTCAAATTATCCTCCAGTGTCTTTCTTTTATTCTCCAGTGCCTTTTATCCTCCAGTGTCTTCTATTCTTACACAATAAAAAAATTGAGGCTCTATCCTATGTGACCTCAAGAGTGTCCAGAGCCTTTCAAAGAATTGCCAAGGGCCCCTAAAATCTGCTTATACGTATGCAAATTGTTCAGTAAAAGCTCAGTTTTCATTGTCAAACAAAATAATTAACATTAACTAATAAAGGAAGCATCTTTTTTTAATCACTTCAATGATTCAGTGAGGAGATACTTGAGTATCCACAAACCTGAGGGATTAAAAAGCCTCTCCAAAGTCCCTCCACGCTCAAGAGTAAGTTTCATTCAAATTCCAGTATCTATACTTTAAACCACTGATGGAAAAAATAAGAGAAATAATATTGTTTCTTTTGTCCACTAATTAAAATTTCAAAACTATCAGGGTCAAATCTTAGAACACTCCGTCACAGCCTGAAAAGTAGACTGGCAGGCTCCTGGCCTTAGCTGGCGCTGTAGCTATCACTGTGATTTAGACTTGCCTGGTCAGGTACACAGGCCAGGAACGCTCTGCTGATGGGCACCTTCTGGAAAAGACTTTTATTCTAATGGAAGATTTTAATCCACAACTGGGGGTCTTATGAAAGAAAATGCCAATTTTTTTTTTTTTTAATTGGAGTCTCACTCGGTCGCCCAGACTGCAGTGCAGTGGCCGCTCCCAGCCACCGCAGCCTCGACCTGCTGGGCTCCAGCGATCCTTCCGCCTCAGCCTTCTGAGTAGCCGGAATACAGGCATGCGCTATCACGCCCGGCTGATTTTTTATTTATCGTAGAGATGAGGTCTCGCTGCCCAGGCAGGTCTCGAACCCGCAGGCTCGGGCAATCCACTCACCTCAGCCTCCCAAAGGCACGGGATTACAGGCTGAGCCACCGAGCCCAGCGAAAATGCCAATTTTTAACTACGAATGTTATTTATTAACTGCTTACAGTTATTATATATGGAACTCTGGGTGCTTAAAGAAAGACACTGGAGGATAATTTGAAAGCACTCTTTTCATAAAGTCCCAGGGAAATGCAAGAAACATAATATAGTGCTACACCAGAAACCTACGTGTGAAGTGCCATGCAGGGACAAGGGTGGAGTCCTTCCTGATTGAAGACAGAGCACAGTTTTTTGGTTGTGTACAGAAGACTCTAAGATAACAGCTGAATTTGAATGTATGTATACTGCCGGTATATTGGCAGCGCCTTGAGTGGCATGGTGGTCTCAAGTTGCATTGTTGTATTAGAAAGACTCATCTATCAGAAGCATCAGCACTGTTCATAGGTGCTTTCTCTGAGGTGGCTTTTGAACCTTGAAGCCACTTCAGGAAAAAGTGCAGAAATCTCATAGGCAAGGGGCCATGTTGATTGGTTGAGTTATGATAAGGGTTAGCAAGTTCCAGATGCTTGGGAGGCACACACCTTAAAAGAACTGGGTCAGTGGAGGAGGAACATGGTGACCTAACTTGCATAGTTAAAATCATTCATTGCTGCAAAGTCAATGAGATCACCCCTAAGGGTTCCTGGAAAGAATTAAAGGGAATTTGCTGGAGATTTGGATAGGGTTTTGCAGGGGACCACAGGTCTGATAGTAGGTAGGAGGGCATACATGATTTTTATGTAAATGTGACCCAATTCATATCCCTAGGCTGGTGTGGTCTGAAGAAACAAAGGTTACATAATCTGCACTGACTCTGGCAAAGTCTTAACCATTGTTTTTTAAGATAGTCTTATAGACAGAACTGCAGGAGCTGGTTAATGGTAAGTGCAGTAAAACCTGGTTGAAACGTTATGTCTTAAGAGTACTTATTGAGTATTTTATATCACTTCGTAAGGAACTTTCTAATCATCTGTCATGGGCCTCTGTTCCTGGTTCTGGCTTTTTAACAACTGTGTTACTACAGATTTAGACTAAATAAATGAATACATTTATTTATATAATAAAGAACATACATACATATAAGTACATACATACATATCAATATGCATGCATATTTGTATGCACATATATAAATATACATAGAAGTGTACATACATATATACATTTACACATATATGTATATATGTTTGGCATCATTATTTAATTTGCTGATGACATACATCAAGAAGGGGGATATTTAACACTGTAACTGATGCAGAGATTTTGGATAGAAGTCCACCAACTTAGAAGGATGAATCAAAACCTAAAAGAGGAAGTTACATGGAAATAAACCCAAAATAAATTTTTATCTTAATCAATCACACCAGTATGAGGAAAAGAGCCCTGTGAGAGGAGCCTGTTTCCAGCGCTTACCCTGTCATTAAGTTAGATCAAATTAGACAAGTTCGACCTTGAGAGATAATGTAAATCCCTTTATCTATAATGTGATTAGACTTTGAATAGATCATTTCTGAAATCCCTTAAGACTTTAAATTATGAGTATGAGAATTGTCTGACGCTGTTTATTGTGGGAAAAGCATGTGGTTTGGATTTGATACATGTAGGTAAAACGCCTGATGTTTAGTAGCTGTGTAAATTTGAGCAAGTTACTTAAATTCTCTGAGTCTCAGTTTTCTAATTTGTGGGATTAAACAAATAACTATTTATTAGAGTTCGAGTAGCCTAATGTGATATAACATATAAAGTGCCAGAAAAAGAGCCTAGCATGTGGTAGAAATCAATAGATATAAATTCATTCTCTTGTCTTATTTTCCTAATCCGTAGTCTTGTTTGCAAAAGTTGTTTTGTTAAGAGAGAGCATTTTCATTATTCAGAAATTTAAATGACCAAATGACATATTTGCTGCCCCCCAAATCCTGACATTCATTATTGTTTACAACTCATAAGAATTATTTGCTGATTTTAGTATCTAGGAATGATGTCTCCAAATCAGGTACTCCTATTTCCAGATAAACCTTAAAAATTAGAGCTTATTAAAAAGAACATCAAACGGAGAGAAGGGAGAGTGGTGGGAAGCTGTCTCGCAATCATTGAAGAAAATGCAATGTATCATGGGAGACATACAGGTTGTAAAGGGAGATTGAAAAATGTATGGATTTATTTTTGGAATTTGGTGGTCATCATATCAAACAGGGAATGCTCTGGTTATGTGCCTCCTCTGAGAGCCTGGTAGAAACAAGTAATTGAGCTGACATGGAGGTGGATTTCAGTTCAACATGAAATGACCATTGCCTCAAGAGGACAGGTCTGATACTGAAAGGATGACCTCATGACACAGTGACTTCTCCATCACTAGAGGCCTCAAGAAGTTGAAGATGACCTTTAAGCAACACGGTAAAAAAGAATCTCGCGTTGGGTTAGAGGTCGAACCGCACGACATTTAGATTTCCTTGTAACTTTGAGACTCTATAATTCCAAGAAGGAAGTGGGTTGACAAGGCTTACATTCTGCAAACCAGTTTCATCAGAACTGCTGTGTTGTGACCTGAAATATGAAGGCGTCTTTCACAAACAATAAGACAGCCTTATTCCCAGCACAAGAATTTCCCCTGAGGAATTCTGACTGTTGGCACCTTTCGAAAGAGTGCTTTGGCAACATCCACAAGCCTTGGAGCAAATATATCTAGACCCCATCTGCTTTGCTTCTTCCTGGCCACCCTAACATGTTTCTCTTAGCCAACACATGCCGCTTGACTTTATCGATTAGCATTACTGTATATTTGTCCAGATTTTCCACTCCTTGATCTTGCTTCTCTCCTCTCTTATTTTACACTGCTGACATGCTCGCCTATTGTGGGCACAATCACTTAAATGCAGTTTTTTGTCTCTGGCTTCAACCGCGCATGTTGGCTTATGTTTTCTTGTCATGTCTTTCAGAATGACAGAGGAATGTGGAGGAGGCTGAGAAACTTGGACAGTGAAGCTCACGTTTTGAATCTTTGTTTTCTTTTACCACCGCTAAAGACGTAAGCATTTGGGGAAATGGAGAGTTTATAGTCAGGATAGTGGTATATTCCTTTGCTCAAAAGCTGACCTTTCTTCACTGTTCTTGCAAATCGTGGGGCTCCCTGTAATATGAAGTGCTTTAATGCCACCTTATTTTTAGAAAACTTGGTATGGTGGGAGAGAGCTTCTGAGAGAGCTTCTGAGAGAGCTCCCAATAATTTCACCTCCTGACACCGCATCCTTTCTACTCCTCTCCCCTTTTGTGTGTGTTTGGGGGGAGACCTAGTGACTGCTTCTAACGAAGACAGTATAGCAAAAGTGATAGGATGTTACCTCTGTGATTATGTTACAAAAACATGCAAGTTTCTCTGTCTCTCTCTGTCTCTCTCTCCTCTCTCCCTCTCTCTCTCTCTTCCTCTCTCTCTCCTCTCTCTCTCTCTCTCTCTCTTCCTCTCCCAACAAACTGTGAACTTAGCAGTGGATCCTTCAAGAGTTTAGCCTTGAAATGGCACCATTGCCCTATAGGACACCTGGATGACAAGCCATGAGAGATTTGGTCACAGAACTCACTTATTTTGTGCCTCAATCTCTGACCCATAAAAAATGTCAGAAAAGAAATGGATGTTGTTTTAAGTGACTATGTTTTGGAGTGATGAGCTATGCAGAAATAGATAACGAATACACTTATTGTGGTGGATAAAAACTTAAACCTAGAATACAAGTAATTTTATAATTACTACAGAATAAACTCTAGGACTACTTTTAACTTAAGTGCCTTTTAAGAAATTAAATGTTGTATATCTTTGACTATTAGGAGTAGATACATTTAGAATTTTTTTAAAAAAATTCATTATGTATCAAAAATTATCCAGAATGTACAGTAAGGCATCTTTATAACCTTTATGGGTATCAATCATGATTTCACTAGAGAAACAGAAAAAGTAGAAGGTATATACTAAGGGTCTTATTGCAAATAATTGGTTTACACAATACGCACTTCTGAATGAAATTCATGGGACTGGCCACCAGGAAGACCAGGCTGGAACTCTCAGGTACAAACTGAAGTTACAGTCCACAGGCAGAATTTTTTATTTTTCTGGGAAATCTCAGTTCTGCAGTTAAGGTCTTTCAACTGATTGAATCGGGTCACCCTACAAGATGATCTAGGATGATCTTCCTTACTTAAAGTCAGCTGATCATGGAATTTGATCACATCTACAGAGTACCTTCACAACAATGCCTCAGTTCGTGTTTGACTAGAGACTACGTCATATGGAACACCATGTCGTGAAAAATCAAAGTTGACATGTATAACTCACCATCAATCATTTAAATCAAAGGAAAATAAGTGTGATTTATAAAAATTTAATGTGTTCACAATATTCTAGTACCTATCTCCTATGAAAATTAAGGTCAATATTTTATTTTCACTTAATGGAGAAAGTTATATCGTTGAAAAGAGAACATAAGTCAGTTTTACAATTAAGGCAAAAGCTTGTTTTTCCCCTTCAGATTGTTGTTTTATTATATTCAGAACCATGAGAACCACATTTGAATCGTTAACTTCAATGATACAAAACTCTTCAAATATTTAACTTGATGCTTAATTATATTTTAAATTTTCAATTATTTACCTGGTAAAAAATAAGTAAATGTGATATACATGCTTTTATTTAATTATTTTGTTGATAAAAGAAGGAAACAACGGTTAAAAATTTGTCAATTTAGCCAGGCTCGGTGGCTCAGCCTGTAATCCCGCGCCTTTAGGAGGCTGAGGTGAGTGGATTGCCTGAGCCTGCGGGTTCGAGACCCGCCTGGGCAACTTAGCGAGATCTCATCTCTACAATAAACAAAAAAATTAGCCGGGTGTGGTAGCACACGCCTGTAGTTCCAGCTCCTTGGAAGGCTGAGGCGGAAGGATCGCCAGAGCCCAGCGGGTCGAGGCTGCAGTGGCCGGGTACGTGAGACTCCAACTAAAAAAAAAAAAAAAAAAAAGATTTGTCAATTTATCAAAAACATTAATCAATTTCTCTTTGACTTGTTTACTTGGTCCCAAAACTTATTTTTTAATATTTAGCAATTGAGCCATCTCAGGGTAATTGGTAGAATAACGATTATTTTCCACATGTCCAGTCACTACAGACACTACTGTCATACA
Source organism: Cephalopachus bancanus (assembly GCA_027257055.1). Classification (NCBI taxonomy): domain Eukaryota; kingdom Metazoa; phylum Chordata; class Mammalia; order Primates; family Tarsiidae; genus Cephalopachus; species Cephalopachus bancanus. The sequence continues at coordinate 5,823,661 of JAPVLO010000065.1, forward strand.
TAAAAGGTGACTGGGGCAATAAACCATAAATTGTGGATAAATTCTTTATCGTCACCCCAAACTGAGGTCATTTTAGATATTACACATGCATTCATCCATTTAGCGAATACGTATTAAATGCCAGGCAGGGGTCTAAACTATTGAAAATAGAAAGATTCCTACATACCTTATTTTAAGCTGAAAACAAACAAGTGAGATTTGAGTGAATACAAATAAAAATGATGCTAGAAATAATCAGGAGACAGTATTTTTATCAAGCGAAATAAACCTGATTAGCATGGATCTTTGTTCTTACAAGGAAGAATCTTCAAATATGACATGTGGACAAATTATACCAGGCATTTACACACCCTGGGAGTAGAAGCTATTAAAAAGTGACTGGAAAACTCAGAAGGAAAATTTGGAACATCAGCAATAAAGGAAGTAGAGTAAAAATGGTAAATAACCGGGTAAACATAATACCCTATTATTTGGGGTTATTTAAAAACATGTCAGACAGTTGAAAGCAACATCTGCCATCTGCGCACAAGTTCAGTTACTTCTGCATTTAGTGCACTTGATGTTCCAGTAGAAATAGCCTTGAGAAGTCTGGAACTCACAATGGCAACTATGTTGCACCAAGTACTATAAGCAGCTGAGAAACATACCCAGATACATGGTAGGGGGGACACTTTGAGATACTTTTGTTATTAAAGAGACCTTGGTTCATTTCAGAATTTACAAAGGCCTTATCAGGGAGATTAGAATCCCTCTGAGTTCCACAGTGTTATGTGTGGATTCCACATTGTGGAGGATGTGGGTGTATTATACTCACACTTTTTTCTTCCTTTGCGCCCCTCTCTATTTTCTAACCCAAATATATGATAAAACAGTTCATTTATGTGACACAATGTGGTCTACTAATTTGGGGCTATCTGCAAATTCTTCAAAAGGTTTGAAGCTGAAATTATGTCACTCACTTTAAATAAAATATTAATATAAATATATATCAGCCAATAAAATAAAATGTATTATTGATAGCAACAGAAAATCTGAAACAAAATAGAAACTGTAGATCTTCTTAAAATAAATTTTAGGCAGTAAAGTATGATATATCCATTTCTCAGTGATTCACAAGCATACACTGATTTTTCTAACACGTTTTCTTCATCTCCTCCTTGAACATGTAGGGACCTAAAACAAGAACATTATGTTTTATTTTATTTTTTTAAAAAATTGTATCTTAGCCGGGCTCGGTGGCTCAGCCTGTAATCCCGCGCCTTTGGGAGGCTGAGGTGAGTGGATTGCCTGAGCCTGCGGGTTCGAGACCCGCCTGGGCAGCGAGACCTCATCTCTACAATAAATCAAAAAATCAGCCGGGCGTGGTAGCGCCCGCTTGACTCGGAAGGCTGAGGCGGAAGGATCGCTGGAGCCCGGCAGGTCGAGGCTGCGGTGGCCGGGAGCGGCCACTGCACTCCAGTCTGGGCAACAGAGTGAGACTCCAACTCAAAAAAAAAAAAAAAAAATTGTATCTTAAAGATGTGGGGTACAATTCAGGGATAGGTATACAAATGTTCATCATGCAGGTACCCTTGTTGATGAGGAATGTCCTTGTCCTCCGGGCATTTTCCCACTACTGTCAATCCCTTTTTATGGTATTATGATAATTGCTCAAGGTCTGCTTATGAGTGAAAACGTGTGGTACCCAGTTCTTTGTTTCTATGATCACTCAGTATTATAGACTCTAAGTCCACCCAAGTTGGTGCGAAGTTCATAATTTTGTCCTTCCTTACGGCTGTGTAGTATTTCATGATGTATGTATACCACATTTTCTTTATCCAGTCCTCTTCCAATGGGCAATGCAGTTGGTTCCATGTTTTTGCTATTGTGAATAATGCTGCAATAAACTTGTACGTGCAGGTATCTTTTTCACAGAGTGATCTGCGTTCTTCAGGGTATATTCCGAGTAGGAGAATTGCGGGGTCATATGGAAGGTCAATTTTTAGATCTTTTAGTACTGGCCATACTGTTTTCCACAGAGGTTATACTGGTTTACACTTCCCCCAATAATGCAGAAGTTTTTCCTTTACCCTTCTCCAGCATCTGTTGTTTTTTGATTACTGATGATGACCAAACTTACTGGAGTTATTTGGTATCTCAGTATGGTTTTAATTTGCATTCCTTTGATGCCTAGTGAGGCTGGGCATTTTTTCATGTATCTATTGGCTGTTTGTATGTCTTCTTTTGAGAAGTGTCTATTCATATCTTTTGCCCACTTTGTAATGGGGCTTTTTGTTTGTTTGTTTTTTGTTTTTCTGAACATTTGAGTTCCTTGTAGATGCTAGATGATAGGCCCTTGTCAGATATACAGTTGGCAAATATTTTTTCCCACTCTGTGAGCTGTCTACCCACTCTCTTGATGGTTTCTTTGGCTTGCAGAAACTTGTCAGTTTGATGAGGTCCCACTTGTCTATCTTATCTCTTACAGCATGGACACTTGGGGTTTTGATCAGGAATTGGTTGCCAGTTCCAATTTTAATAGGTTGTCTCCTGCATTTTCTGGTTCATATAGTTTGAGGTTTTATGTTTAGATCTTTGATCCATTTAGAGTAGATTTTTGTGTGTGGTGAACACAGGGGTCTTGTTTTCATCTTCTGCATGTGGACAGCCAGTTTTTAAAACACCGTTTACTGAGTAAGCTCTCCTCCCCCCAGTGGTTGGTGGTGGAGGCTTTGTTGAAGACGAGTTGGTTGAGAAATTGAGGTTTTGCTTCTGGAATCTCTATCCTGTTCCATTGGTCTATATGCCTGTTCTTGTACCGATACCAGGCTGTTTTGATTGTTGTAGCTCTTTAATAAATTTTAATGTCTGTGTGATACCTCCCACTTTTGTTTTTTTGCTGAGGGTTATTTGGCTAGTCTTGTTTGTTTATGTTTCCATATGAATTCCTGTATTGTCATTTCTGAGTCTGAGAAGAGTGCTGCTGATAATTTAATGGGTATTGCATTAAATCTATGGATTGCCTTGGGTAGGATGGACATCTTAACAGTGTTGATTCTTCCAATCCATGAGCATGGACTATTTTTCCATTTTTGTGTCATCTTTGAGCCGTGTTTTGTAGTTTTTGTTGTAAAGGTCTTTGACTTCTCTGGTTAGGAAGATGCCAGGGTATTTCATTTTTTTTGTGGCTATCATGAATGGGATTGTGCTTTTTATTTGAGTTTCTGTTTGTTTATTGTCGGTGTATAGGAATGTGACTGTATTTTTCACATTTATTTTATACCCTGAGATTTTGCTGAGGCTCTTTATCAGTGCAAGGAGTTTTTTGACAGATTCAGTTTAGGACACACATACAGAGTCACATACATACTTGCACGTATACACTACTATGAAGTTTGTTTAGAGGTAGTGGTAGCAAAATCAACATTGGGATATGTGACATGGTCAGTACAAATTATTGCTACTTTTCTGCTCCATTCTCACCGGCACAGATAAGGAGTTTTCACCACTCTCCATGTAAGCTGTTGCTCTACCCTCTCCTACAATGCTGGGAACCTTCTACCATTACTGTACCTCTCTACATCTTGTGTTTTCAAGTTTTTATTTGTACTTGATTCCTCCCTCAAAAACTGTAATCATGATCAGTTATCTATCCATCTGATAAAAGCAGTATGGAGGTTTCTCAAAAAATTAAAAATAAAACTACCATATGAACCTGCAATCCCACTTCTGGGTATATAGCTGAAGGAAATGAAATCAGTATTTTAAAGTGATACCTGTATTTTCAAATTCATTGCAATATTATTCACAACAGCCAAGACATGGAAATAACCCAAGTGGAGGAATAACTTGTGGTGTGTGTGTGTGTGTGTAATGAAATATTATTCAGGCTGGGTGTCATGCATGTAATCCCAGCACTTTGGGAAGTCCGAGATGAGAGGATTGCCTGAGCCCAGGAGTTTGAGACCAGCCTGGGCAACGTGGTGAGACTTCATCTCTACAATAAAATAAAATAAAATGAAAACCTGGATGTGGAGTACCACATCTGTAGTTCCAGCTACTTAGAAGGCTGAGGCAGAAGGATTGCCCGGGCCCAGCAGGTTGTAGAGACTGTGGCAGCAGGGAACTTATCACTGCACTCCAGCCAGGGCAACGGTGTGAGACTTTGACTCAAAAAAATTAAAATAAATAAAATAAAAAGAAGGAAGAAATATTATTCAACTTTTAAAAAGAAGACATTCTGCTCTTTGCAACAATATGAAGAAATTTTGAAGGCATTATGCTAAGTGAAATAAATTAGCCAGAGAAAGACAAAATGTGATGATGTTATTTATACGTGTAGAATCTACAAAAGTTGAACTCACAGAAACAGAGTAGAATTCAAACGATGGTTGCCAGGGACTGGAGGGGAGATGGAGTGGTTTTGGTCAAAGGGTATAAATTTTCAGCTGAGATAAACAAGATAAATAAGTTATAGGGATGTAACATGTAGCATGGTGAATAGAGTTAACAATGTTGTGCTGTAGATTTAAACTTTGTTGAGACAGGAGACACTAAATGTTCTCATTACACACACACACATGCCCACACAAACTGCATGAGATGATGTGTAGGTTAATTAGTTGGTTTGTGGTGATCATTTTACAAAGTATGCGTGCATCAGAACACCACATTGTACACAGTGCACATGTTCAATTTTTATTTGGCAATGATATCTCAATAAAAGGGGAAAAACAAAACCTAGACTGACTCTGAGTCCCTTCTACTCATGCCTCTTTGGTCTTCTGCAGCCTAAATTCCTAAGACGGATAGATGACAGTCACAGGTCCCTAATCCTTGGCTTCCCATTCTGCTTTATTATATTTTTGTCATTATTATTTTTTAACATCCTCATTTCTTTTTCTTTTTTTAGAGGCGAACAGTACAAATGCAAGTTTGTGACCTGGGCAGGAATTAAACTTCAGGCAATCCCATTCTCAGATAGTGAACATTATATCCAGTTAGTAACTTCTGAATCCTAAGCCTCTTCCTGTCTTCCCTGCTTTTAGTGTCCGCAGTGTCTATTATTCTCACCTTTATGACCATTTATCTCCCACATATAAATAAGAACAAGGGGTGTTTGGTTTTCTGTTTTTCAGTCTAGAATGACAATCTCCAGCTTCATCTATGCTGCTGCAAAGGACATAATTTCATTCTTTTTATGGCTGTGCAGCATTCCATGGTGTATACGTATCACATTTTCTTTATCTAGTCAGTTATTGATGCGCACTTGAGTTGGTTCCATGACTTTGCTATTGTAAATAGTACTGCAATGAACGTATGATTGCAATATCTGTTTTATATAAGGATTTCTTTTATTTGGGGTAGATACCCAGTAGTGGTTTTGCTGAGTCGAACGGCAGTTCTATTTTCAATTCTTTGAGAACTCTCCATAATGCTTTCCATAGAGGTTGAACTAGTTTACAATCCCACCAACTACGAATGAGCATTCCATTATCTCCACAATCCCACCAACATCTGTTGTTCTGTGACTTTCTAATAATAGCCATTCTGACTAGTGTGAGGTGATATCTCATTGTGGTTTTAAGTTGCATTTCTTGAATAATTAGTAATGTGGAGCATTTTTTCATATGTTTGCTGGCCACTTGTTTGCCTTCTTCTGAAAGGGATCTATTCATGTCTTTGCCCATTTTAAAATTTTTCTTTTCTTTCTTTCACTTTGAGTTGATTGAGTTCCTTGTAGATTCTGGGCGTTAGTTCTTTTTGTGAGGCATACTTTGCAAATATTTTCTCCCATTCCACGGGTTTCATGTTCACTCTTTTGATATTTCCTTTGTCGTACAGAAGAACTTTAGTTTAATTTAGTCTCGCTTGTCTGTTTTTTGTTTTGTTGCATTTGTTTTTGAGGTCTTTGTCATAAGATCTTTGCCTAGGCCAATAGCCAGAAAAGTTTGTCTTAGTTTTTTTTTATATAGAATTTATATAGTTTCAGGTCTTACGTTTAAGTTTTCAATCCATCTTGAGTTGACTTTTGTACATGGTGAAAGGTAGGGTTCTAGTTTCATTTTTCTGTAAGTGGCTAACCAATTTTTTTCAGCATCATTTATTGAATAGAATATCCTTTCCTCATTGTTTATTTTTTCCAGCCTTGTTGAAAATCAATTGATGTGACTTTATTTCTGGGTTCCCTATTATGTTCCATTTATTTATTTGTCTATCTTTGTTCTGGTACCATGCTGTTATAGTTACTATATCCTTGTAGCATAATTTGATGTCAGGCAATGTGATACCTTCACGTTTGTTTGCTTTTGCTTAGGATTAGTTTGACAAATTGAGGGAGCTCTTTTTTGTTCCATATATACTCTAGGATTGTTTTTTCCAGTTCTGTGAAAGTGATGTTGGTATTTTGATAGAGTAAGTTGAATCTGTAGATATGTTTGTGCAGTATGGTCATTTTAACAATATTGATTCTTCCAATCTATGAGCATAAGATATTCTTCCATCTGTTTGTGTCATCTACAATTTCTTTCATGAATGTTTTACAGTTCTCCTTGTACACATCTTCACCTCCTGATTCCATGTATTTCTAATTTGCGTGTGTGTCTATTGTAAATGTGGCTAATGCACTCTTGATTTGGGCTTCAACTTGAGCATTACTGGTATCTAGAAATGTTACTGATTTTTGTATGTTGATTTCGTATCCTAAAACTTTACTGACGTCATTTATCAGGTCTAGGAGATTCCTGGAGGAGTCTAAGGTTTTCTAGATATACAACCATGCGATCAGTGAACAAAGATAGTTTGACTTTCTTCTTGCCACTTTGAATGCCCTTTATTTCTTTCTCTTGCCTGATTGCTATGGCTAGGACTTCCAGTACAATTTTCAATGGGAGTGGTTCTTTTTTTTTTTTTAATCTATTATTTTTAAGTTGGGGTCTCACCCTGTTGCCCAACTTGGAGTGCAGTGACACAATCACAGCTCACTGCAGCCTTGACCTCCTGAGTTCAGGCAATCCTTCCACCCCAGCCCCAGAGTACCTGGGACTACAGTTGCCCCACCACACTTGGTTCATTTATTATCTGTATATCTATCTATCTATCTTTCTTTTTTTAGAGACAAAGTCTCTCTATGTTGCCTAGCCTGATCTTGAACTCTTGGGCTCAAGCAATCTCCTGCCTTGGTTTCCCAGAGTGCTGAGATTATAGGAGTGAGTCACCCCTGCTGGGAGTGCTTCTTTGTTAGATCGCTAAATCTTTCAAGCATACAAAAGCAATGTTGTGAATGACATAACATGTGTTTGTGTGTTTCCCACAGCTTGGTCACATTATCTTTTTTTTCCCCAATTTTTACAAAAGAGAGACTATTGCAACTACCGTTAAACTCTTGTTGCTCCTTCCTCTTTTAAAAAGCATCTGATCCAGCTCTTGTCTTTAAAAAACTGAACTACTAGGATGACTACCTACTTGTCCTCTTTTTGAAAGTTCTCTAAGAGATGACAAGTTAAACCTCTACAGGTTTTACTCTGAGTGGTATAGTGAAAACCAAGCCTTTTCCATTTGATGTTGGAACTCATGAAATGATTTGCAGTTGTATATATATACAAACACACATGCATAGCTACATGAGGTCCCAAGAAAACCAGAATTTATGTATAAAAATTGTGTATTTACTCTTTTTTTCCAAGTGTATTTACTCTCACATGTTTAAACTTCAGTCACCATCAAAGTACTCTTTGATGCAATACATCTATCAAGACATTTTTTTCACTGCTCAAAACAGTTTTTGAACTTGTCTATTTTGATGCCTTTTAGTTCTTCTGCTATTTTTTGTTTCACCTCTTCCGCATCCTCAAAACGTTTCTCTTTGAGGACTGTTTTCATCCTGGGAAACAAACAAAAGTCGCTGGGGCAAGATCAGGTGAATCGGGAGGGTGGGGCACAGGGGTCACGCCATTTGTGGTCAAAAACAGTTGAACCCTCAGCGCAGGGTGGGCGGGTGCATTGTCATGGTGGAAAAACCATTCACCTGTTTGCCTCAACGTGGGACGTTTCTTCCGCAAATTGTAATGCAACCTTCTCAAAACTTCTAAATGAAAACTTTGGTTGACCCTTCGATCCAGAGGAACAAATTCCAAGTGTACTACAAGGACCCTGCCCTCCAAAAGATAATTCCAGTTTTGGGGGGGTCCCCCTTGCATGTGATGTATATATTTAATATTCTATATGCCTTCCTGAGCGTTTCCCAAGCTCAGTACCAGCACATGGCAGTGGGTTAGGTGACCATTCAGTGTTGTGCCTCCTCCACCCTGCTTCTGGGATTGCCTTGACAACTCCTGGGGCTCTGGGGACTGGTGGTGAAGCCACCCAATCTGTGGCTCTTTGTTTGCTTTGAAACGAATACACCTACCCCCCCAAAGAAAAAAATCTTTATTTTTTGCTTATGCCAAAAATTAGAGAGACAGTCATGTGGGCTCTGGATTTGAGATGGCTTTAATGGGTTCTTCTTGCAGAATGAGCTAAAAATCTAAGCTCCGTGAGGTCCAAGGTTTTTGTCTGTTTTGTTTATTTCTTTATCTATGGTGAGAGTACAAAATACAAATGGAATTAATAGGAGGGAGGCAAGTAAAGTAAAAGTTTTCATGGCTCAGCCTGTCATCCCAGCACTTTGGGAGGCTGAGATGAATGGATTGCCTGAGCCGGTGGGTTCGAGACCCACCCGGGCAACTTGGCGAGACCTCATCTCTATGATAAATCAAAAATTAGCTGGGCGTGGTAGTGTGCACCTGTAGCTCCAGCTACTTGGAAGGCTGAGGCAGAAGGATCGCCAGAGCCCAGCAGGTGGATGCTGGGGTGGCCGTGAGTGTGCCACTGCACTCCTGCCTGGGCGACAGAGACTCCAACTCAAAAAAAAGAGAGAAAGTTTTCAGATATACGTGATTAAAACATGGATCCTTATGTATGGGGTGTTATTTTTCAGCATGACAACACCAAGAGAAGACCAATCAAGGAACGTGAACTTTGCAGAGGGGAATATTTTTAAACATATCCTTGAGAGATGGCCATCACCCTTCTACTTTAAAAGCTCTGAGCAGAGTCAGGGAATCGGAAACTTCATCTCTGTCTTATGCTAATTTCTGGTATCCTTGGATACATCTAGACCTTCATTTTCTCATCTTTTAATTAAGAAGTCTGGACTCAATGATTCTTTGTAGCTCAAGATCAAGCTCTCTGGAATGAAGCAGCAGCCAGGAAAATAAAATACCGAAGAAAACTTTACTTACTTTTAAATTTTGTCTGAAGATTGGCTATAGAGGCTTATTTCAAAATTAATTTGCATTTTTAAAAACAGGTACATATTAAGTATAAAGTCAGCTTTTTATTCAACAAACAAAAAAGTTGTATTAAATATTACCTGTGGTTCATCCACAGAGTAGAGAAAGCGCATGCAGGTCAGCAAGGGAATCAAGCCAATGACAAAAGAAGAAACAAAAATACAAGGGCTATCCCATTTTCCTCTCTCATTGAGGGAGAAAATGAAGATTGCAGTGGTGTAAAAGAATCCCAGGAACAGTCTTCACTGTCAAGAAATAGACCTAGGGTTTATTTGGCATTTACTGCTGTTTTCCATATAATCACCGCTCAAGTGGGGGAGGGGGGATGATCTCTAAATAATGGGAATGTTAACCAACCCAAAATAATGGAAATTCTAATAAAATCTAGAAGCAAAATTCTCCAGGCAGGTTCTTCCAGCTAATCCCCCATTGTCATCCTTTTGTTTCTAGAAATGGCATTAAAGCCACCCATTGAGGGAAAGAGAACACTCTATACACTGCTGTTCATTGTAGGCACTTAAAACCTCGCCACCAAATGTAGGTTTTGACTCTCTGCCCAGTCCAGCATTAAAAGTTTGGCCATGAAGTCCTAATTGCTAAGTAAATGTTCGCTCAATATTTCTTTATAATGAGGAGAAAGAGGGGGGGAAAAGTGAGAGAAGAGAAAATGGAAGAGTGTATGTCATTTTGTTAGAGAAACAACATATTCTAAGTGCATTGTTAGGCTGAAAATTAAACCCCTGTTTATAAAACTGGTCATTTCCTTATTAAAAAATATAATACTTTTGGAGTTCCTAGGCCTTTCTGTAAAAACATCATTCCCCTTTCCACCTACAGCCTACAATCAACTATATAAATGAGGTACCTTTTGCTCAGTGATATTTGCCAAAAGTCACAGTTTCCAAATATTCCTTGACGTTTCACAAACTATGGCTGCTTTACCTCTGATTAGAAATCAGTTTTGTTTCTTACCAGAAGTACTGATTATGGATCGAGACTCTGTTGGACTCATGGTGGTCACAAGCGAAGAGAATGCTAGGGCCCTTCCCCGAAGATGAATGGCACCTCTTGGAAAGCAAAATTAATGACTATGAGGAGATGGAACCGTGTATACAACAAAAATAAAAACACACATAAAGGAAGTTTTATATTCATAATGAATTTAGCATACTAAGTAGCATCATGAATAATTCATTTAAAAACTGAATGTCTTAAATGCCACGTGCTACTTTCACTTCCACTAGGGTTTCAAAATCTCATCTCTGTTGACACTTTCACCAGATGATTCTTTGTTGTTGGGGCTGCTCTGTGCATTGCAGAATGTTTAGCAGTACAAATGGCCTCTAGTCAATAGATGCCAGTCGCACTGTTGCCACGTTTATGGCAGCCAAAAATGTCTCCAGACATTGTCAAAGGTACCTTAAGATGGGAAACAATCTCACCCTCAGTAGAAAATCATTGATTATGGAGTGATTAAAAAAATAAGATTTTTTTTCCTGTAGAAGATAGGAAAATTATCACTAATAAGTGGACCCCAAACTTTTATCTTAATACTATAAGAAAGGGATTGGCAGTGGTAGGATACTGCTGGGGAGAAAAGGGAGACTCATAACATCAGTAAGGGTACCTGATCTCAACCCAGGCATAGTAGGGACCAAAAGGAGGCCCAAAGTTTATCTGTACAGTGACCACTTATATATCTAACCCTGAGTTGCACCCAACATCTTTAAAACAAAAATTAAAAAAGAAGATATAAAAATACAAGCAATATTGTTCTTCCCAAGTGTCTAGCCTCTATATGAAAATGAAATCATATGTAGTCAATCCAGACAGGAACTAAGAGTACGATATGATAGAAATAGAAAATATCCACATTCTACCACTTTTTATTTGGGGTACAAGTTACTTAATCCTTCTAAACTCCTGTTCCTTTATTTGTGAAATAAAAATAAAAATGGAAATTAACCCCAGGGATTGCTATATATAACAAAATTTAGGAAATGCCTAATGCCATGCAAGCACTTGGCAAATGCTAGCTGTTAATATTGTGATCTCCCTTAAGCTGAAGAGCTACCCTCACCTGCATCCTGTACTTAGGAGTCTGGAGAGGTATTCTAGCATGATTTACTCTATATGGGTATACTTCTGGAAATAAGCATTTTAGCTTCTTGAGTCACTGTTTCAAAGAATGACTTCCAGACTAGTTACAAATGCCTGTTGATTCGGTGAGACGGAAAACACACAGAACCGTCATCTGTAATTTTCCTATAGGGAAATGCAATTTTTAAATCCCAACTGGAGGATCTAAGACACCCTCCTCACTGTGGGCAGAGAGATAACTACCCCCACTGTAGACAGGGCTATTTGCACTCACCCAGCTACATCCCATCCTCTGTTGGAAGCACGGGACCCAACAGGGAGGAGGAAGAGAGTGCTTCACGTGAGGACTGGTAGAGAAGTAGAGGTAGCAGCCTCGGGAGAGCAGAGGTGGTGGTGCTCTCAGGTCACACAGAATCTCTTCCCCACTAGGGCTGGGGTGGAAGCGGTGGAGCAGTTGGGCAGTTCCTGGAGGTGGAGATGGCCCTGTGACTATAATAGCACCTGAGGAGGTAATAACTGAAACTTACTCTGGGAGAGAGGGATGGTCAAGGGATTGGTAGATTATAATGACTCTCTGGTGGACTCATTGCACCAAGCAAGAAAGCAAAAGCTGTGATAACTACTGAGTTGGTAGATAGAGCTTGACTAGGTGAAAGTCCCTCTGTTCTCCTTCCGAAATCTCACAAAAGCGAGACTGGGTCAGACAGGAAAGAAGTAGACAAGCTACACTCCACAGACCCTGGGTGGGGGAGTGGGGAGAAGGTTCCCTGACCATTTGGGACTCAACTCTTGAACCTTCTGGAAACGTAGGAAACAGCAGTTCATGAAAATTCTATAAATAGTTGTATAAGTCAAAGTTTCTTTTCTGACAAGGAAAAAAATGAAAACATTCTCTGGAGAAAACATGATCTTTTCTCCATGTTTTAGTTGTCAGTTTTGACAAGAACGATACAAGCTAATTAAATTTTTGTTAATTTATTTTGTCTGATTCAGTGACTGCCTGTCACACAAATCCCTCAATAAGTAAGATTTCTCTCTGCTATAAACTTTCTACTCTTTCTCTGAAATGTCATTAGGTAAACGCACGAAAAGTGGACCTCTTTTGCTCAAATAAACACTAAAAGCACTTAAACTCGATCCGCCCTCAATACTTCAACTCCTCATGTCTGCACTGGAGAGGACCTAACTATTTCCAGCTTATAAATCTCCAGTTGAGACCATTATTCTTTTAAAAAGAAGAACCTTTGTGTAGATAAAATGCAAAGATGAAGGTAAGAACTTGATGGTAGATGAATCAGGAATATGTTGCATTCCTGTTTGTCTTGACACTCTTAAGGAATTTTCTCTCATGTCATTTATCTTTGAAATAAAATTTGAGAATGACACCATGTAATTACTTCAATCTTAGTTAGCTACAGTGATTGAAGTCTTTATCTACTTGTCAAGAGTGATAAGGTGAAGTCACATTATCATAGATGAACAGAGCTTGATGTTTGAATAGATATCAACGCACTCAACAGTGGTGATTATCTATCCAAACTTTCTTTTCAGTACCATTTTCACTGAAGACTCAATTCTTCCTTATCTTTTGATACTTAGCCCAAACATCTCCTACACTACAAATTCTGCTCTACTTGTCTTCACTTTACTCCTAATGTCATGACCACCCTAGAAGAGCAAACATATTGTACTTGGCTTTTCTCACTCTGCATGGTACGTTTTTGTTTGCATATCTGTTCATTTATTATAGTCCCTTGAAAGCATATCCTCAAATCCCTCACTGAGAGGATAAGGAGAAAAAAAGAAAGTGCAGGATGTAGAACAAAGAAAGGAGTTGAGTAGGACGAATGAGTGAAGGGACCTTTTTCATAATTTAACTGCTGGTCTATCCTTTAGATAAGAGAAAATCTCACATTGACACCTTCTTGTGGTTCATACATATTTGTATTCATTATCATTCTACGGAAGATTCATATCATGAGTATGTATTTACTAGACCTTATTCAGATTTGACAATATTCGGAATCAACCTTCAGAATTTCAACAAAGTTTTATGGGGTTTGGTTTTTGTTTCTGTTCTTTTATATATGCAAAGCAGAACATTATTCATTATACTTATGATGTGATAATAATATTAGTGATGATAACTATTCCATTCATGTTTATTTGCCCCAAGCACTTTGCCTAGACAAACGGACTTAGTCCCTAGATCAACCCTGTGGGATAAGTACTGTTGTCATCCCCTTTTAGAGATAAGAGAACAAAGGTGAAAAGGGCTAAACTACGTTTCTCAGGGTCACAAAATTAGTGAGTGGCAGAGTCCAGATTTAAGCCAGGGCAGCAAGAGTCCATGCTCTGAACAGCTTAGTGATCAGTCACATAACTGTTGGATGTTATATTGATGAATAAGCTGTCAGTAAGTATGCTATTTGCCAGCATTTGGTACATCAGTTTTGTGCTGAATTTATGGTTATGATTCAGTGTAAAATGTCAGCAAATGATACTCTAAGTTCTCCAGTTTCATTACTTTTACAGTGGAAATACTCCTTTGTCACAGGTTATACTTTTTTTGTGGACATCTCTGACCTTTTTCTAGACTCTAAGCTTTATAAGGAATTTATGTATCATTACAACTTTCACACACACAACTGCTTTTGCTGAATAAGATGGTTTAAGAGAGAGTCAAAACACTCTTTTCACCCCACTGTCCACCATAAATACAACCATCAATTCTTATTTGCGTTTCTCTGACTCTATTCCATGTTCAGGGATGTAACATATATTTTAACTTTTATCATTACTATAAACCTTTTCTTAAAATTCTATGTAGGAATGAAAAATTTGTGACGGGTTTTCTCGGTCTCTAGAGATGTCTTTAGAAAAACTAGATTGAGGATTCTCATCAAGGGAGGCCATGATGCTTAGACTACCCATTGAATTCTTTAGAAACGGTTAAGAATTTTCCTTGTTTGGCATCAGTCATTTTGCAGGAACTTCACACTCAAAGAACCTTTTAACACCAGCACAGGAGTTTTGTTATGTTGCCTTGCATAATGTGGTCACTTCTGCATAAAGGCATCTGTATTTTTTAATTCCTCTTGGCAGCAGAACACTCAGGTACGTGACTTTACACTCATAGATGCTCTGGTTCATTAGCTGCTCTCCCGCCCCCACTTCTATTCTTCCTTCTCTGCAGCTGGAATTAACCCACAGAACATGCTGCACTCTTCCTCAACTTGAAGCAAATATCCAGGGGCAAGGAATTAAGGAGTAGCCCATTTCTAAAGAGACGGTGCCATAGATTCGCTGAGTCACCCAGTGGTATGAACTGATTTGCTAATGCCCCAATAAACTCAGTCCCAGTCTGAACCGTTAGTACACAACAAGTGAAAAGCATGACTAGTATCCGATGCTCTCTTTATTTTTATATCACTTTAAGCCTGGAGTGGTTGGTTGCATTTCCCCATCCTCCATTGGTATTCCCAAGAGTTTTGTAATAGATAAAACACTGCTGCGTGCATAACCATTGAATAAGCATACCTGGCTCTCTAAAATCAGATCTGGATTACTGCATAGCTCCCATATGACCAAAAACAGCACCGGGGAAGGAAACAAGTTGGCTCGTGGAGGTGAACAGCCAACATAGAGGAGATTGCCAGCCCTACATTACTACTTGATACATGAGAAGATGGAGGTGACGTCCACACGTTTCCAGAAAGTCAGTCGTCTGCTCCCTTTTTCCAAAGAGGGCTGGGCCATTACGTTATGGCATAAACTTCCAGGAGAACATGAATGTTAATAGCTTTCCCTACAACCAAACTCCTTTCCAGAAGCAGAAACCTCTGACGGAGAGATGAACTCTGAAATATGAGGAGGTTCAATGTAGGTTTAGAACTAAGGTCTCCCTGATTTAAGTCACTGGGTTATCCAAATTCAGGGAAAATGAATATTACATTACACTTATAATCTCCATTTCCTCTCTTGACCTCGAATGTACCCCTGTGCTCTTTCTAAATCTGCCCAGGGAGAAGTTAATGCCCATTCCAGACCAGGGAGACCAGGGCTTTTGCATGTTTTAGCCTGAAGCTAGTAATATGGTGGCTTTGCCCAATCAGGCAGTGATTTCTGCAGTCTGATGGAAGAGGAAAAATGGCCCTGTCTCCTTGGAGAGGATGCAAGGATGAGTTCTCGGTCTGGGGACATAATGGATCATATCCAGGTTCACAGTCTTCTAATCCCCCCACCCCAATGGCTTTAAGGGTTCAGTAGATTAGGCTCCGATGTGATTAGTCACTTCATAAGTGGCCTTTTTGGGGGAAATTTTCCAGGGCAACTGTTGAGTGATGTCTCAATTTATGGCCCAAGAGGGACAAGGCATCTCTGGTAATGCCATTAAGTGGAGAAAGATGAAGGTAAATGAACCATTTTCTCCTTTCGGTGGTAACTTTAAAATGTTTTTAAATATTTCTGGCCCCATCACCGTGGCCTGACAGCTGCCCATGAAGGAAGAGAAGGAGGCTCCAGAGGAAAAGCGGAAAACGCTTCAGTGAGGCTTCTCAGATTTCTGCCCTTTTATAGCACAAAATGCTTTTTTCCTCTCACTATTGCATGAGAAAAAAAAAAGCAATAATGTTCTGCACTCAAAACTTGGATTCTTCAGTAAGGGTGGTTAAAGATTTAATGAAATGTAATAAAACGTCTATAGCGACCAATCGGAGTAAATGCCTGCAGAGGTCCAAGGCGTAGCCCCTGATGCCACTGATGAAGAGACATGGCTTTTGCCTCCAGCTCCTCTGCAGGTAAAGAGCTGGAGTCCATGGGCACTTAAGAAAACAGAGTAGAAAGGGTGGATTTCTACCCTGTGCCCTTAAGAAAGATCAAATTGTTAACAATACCTGGCATGCGCCTGCTTTAACCCTTCCCTTTTATCTGGTCTCACTAGTTCCTCGTTGGTGGGGTGGAACTAAGAACAGAGCCACAGAGTGTGAGGTGAGATCTAAAAACAGAGTAGGCTTACTCACTCAACCATATCCTCAAGCTATGAATTTTGTCACAGGCAGAAAAAAACAAAAAACTCCTCATTTCCTTGCAGGATAAGAAAAGAAAAGAAAAAGAAATACTATTTGTCCACACATCCCCAGATGAGTTGGAGGAGAGGCCTGACCTTGAACTCCGCCCTGTCTCGACGTGAAATCCTCTGGTCACCTTCCATCTCTGCCTCGTACACGGCTCCCAAGAGAGGCAGTTTTCACTCTGGGGAGGGGTGGGACTTGGTTTGTGGGGTTCCCAGCTCCTCGGCTCCAGTAAAGGTGAAGGGAGCCTTTTCCTTTCTCTGTTTCTTGGGTCAGGCTGGTTTCTCCTCACCTAGCAGGTCTGCCACTGTATCCTGCCACATCTGACTCAATGATGTGCAGAATAACTGATATAAAGGATGGTATGTGAAAGATAAAAATGTAAAGCATTGTTAACCCTATTTAGTAACAAGAAGTACTATTTTTTATGATTTTATTTTTTCAGTGTATCAAGAAACATACCTTGTTCTTAAAGAGAAGTTGGGGATGATTTTTCGGGATAGGAGGAAGTCAAAAAACAATTATGTTAATAATAAGTCCCAGCCGGGCTGGGTGGCTCAGCCTGTCATCCCGCGCCTTTGGGAGGCTGAGGTGAGTGGATTGTCTGAGCCCGCGGGTTCGAGACCCCCCTGGGCAACTTGGCGAGACCTCATCTCTGCAATAAATAAAAAATGAGCCGGGCGTGGTAGCGCGCGCCTGTAGTTCCAACTACTTGGAAGGCTGAGGCGGAAGGATCGCCGGAGCCCAGCAGGTCGAGGCTGCGGTGGCCGGGAGCGGCCACTGCACTCCAGTCTGGGTGACAGAGTGAGACTCCAGCTCAAATAAGAAGAAGAAGAAGAAGTCCCTTTGTACTGGGGCTTGGCAGCTTTGTGTCTGTGAACCAGGACCATACTTATGTGCAGCATTTCTGATTATGATCTCCAAAAGGTCCCTTGTTAGAGCAATTCTCAAGGAACAGATTCAGAATGCATGCAATAAAGATGGAAGAAATTGGCCAGGAGCACATGCTCCTAGAAGCACATGCTTAACCAGTTAGAAGGAAACGGGAGACGAGTGTCCAGTATTGGCCCTATGGAAGACGGGATACAGCAAGGGTAAGAGCTGCATGCCATAGACGAACTTCACAAGTCAACTAGCTCAGATCTTGTCCCCTGTTATCCAGACCTTATTCTTTCTAGACGACATAGAACGTTTGCTACATTTTTCGTTTGCTCTTCACATCCTACGGGAAGGGCAGGGAAGATATTATCATTCCCATGTACATCCCGGAAACTGATGCAAAGTGATTGACCCAAAGTCGCAAAGCCCATAAGTCCTAAACTGGACTTAAGGCTCTGAACACTTAGGAGATAAATGGCCATCAATTTTTTTTAACAATCAAATTTTAACAACTAGTTTTTAGAGCCTTCTAACAGATACTGCCCAAGCTGTGCAAACTTGCCGCACAGACCTGAAATTCTTCATTCAGAGTCGATGGTCCTTTTGGAGATGCACACATGAGTTTCTCAAGGGACTCATGCACCCTTGCCAAAATGTCACATGGAAATTTGTGGTAGGAGCACATTTGCACCCATCTGTGGGATACGTTCTTACCTTTCGCTGAGCAGATTGGAATCCCAATGATGGTGAAAAACACTGCTGGAAATGTGGGAGGTTACTGCTGCTCTGACACTTCTTCATTTTTCTGCCCAGGTGTCTCTAAAGAAAAATTGCGTGATCAGAAGAAAGCAGTACAGCACTTGTGTTTGTTCTTTCGTTGCCTCGAAGCAGTCTCAGACTTACCAGAGGAACTCAGAATGGACACTGACGCTCCCCTTCCTGCCCCCAGCAGACCTTCCATGCAGGGAAGAACACATCCACAAATAGATAGGGAAAATGGTGGCTTTCATTTCTGACATATTAAGCAGTCTGCAGGGAGTTGTTTTTCTCGCTTAAATATTGAATTCTTGGATAAAATGGGAATTGGATTGCACAAGAATTTCAGAGTTTCAGACAGGTTGGGAAGGAGTAGGGAGGTGAAGTGAGGCAGTGGGCAAAGACATTGCTCATCGACAGGATGTAGCCTCATGTTTGCCTTTCAACCACCAAGGGCACAAATTGGCCAGGACTGGCAGGGGCTGGCGAGTTGCATTTCCCCCTTCGTGCCTCTGCCAAACCACCTGAATCATGACTTGTAGAACATTTGCTGCCTTAGCATGAGGCCTCCCTGGAGATCGGCAGCCGGGCAGGAATGCTTCCTCTCCTAGGTCAGGCCGTCCAGACAGGGTCCATCAGGGGCCTGGTCTGTCTGTCAGACTCTTTTCCATCCTCAGTCACCAGGGTTCAGAGTCACGAACGAAAATACCCCAGGAGCGCTTTGGTTTTCCTGTGACCCTGCAGTCCAGGAAAAAGGATGTCTAGCACAAAATTTCTCTGTGTTCAAGACACAACGTGGTCTACTAGGAAGTCTGTAGGGCTGAAAATTTGGAGCCTTGACTCCAAAATCAGGCTGTACCACTAGTTCTGTGACCTTGTACACATAATACAAACTAGTAATTGGAGAAGAGCTCAAGTAATGTTGCTACCTGACCTTGTAAAATCTTCATATATAGAAATAGCATATAGATACTGAGACTATAAGTGAATTAAAAAGCTAAGAGCCAAACTTGCTGCTACCTTTGGGCACATAGCCTGGATATTCTAGCATGTATTTTGTGTATTGACCTGGCTTCCTCTTGTCTCCAAAGCTTCATATCTTCCTTGTCTCCATTTGCAGTATGAATCTTTCTATTTCGTTGGTGTTATACTGAGTATATATTTTTAAGCTATCTTAAATCATTTTTAAAACATGCATCTAGTTGGGCGCAGTGGCTCAAGCCTGTAATCCCAGCACTTGGGAGAGAAGTGACTGAGCGCAGATATTCAAGACCAGCCTGGGCAACTTGGCGAGACCGCGTCGCTACGATAAATGAAAAAATTAACCAGGTGTGGTAGTGCATACCTGTAGTTCCAGCTACATGGAAGGCTGAAGTGGAAGGATCGCCGAGTCCAGCAGGTCGATGCTCAGGTGGCTGTGAGCGTGCCACTGAACTCCAGCCTGGGCGACAGAGTAAGACTCTGATTCAAAAAAAAAAGAAACACACGTTAAAGAAGAAAGAGAAGAAAGCTAGATGCCATTCGCAATACTCTTCATCATTTCATTTTTATCATCATCATTGCTTACTCCACTGAAGTCCCAGTCAATATCTTCTTTCTCTAAATATTGGTCACCTAACCCATGGCTTATGCTGCACCCCAAGTCTTGCCATCATTGCAGATGGCAAGGACAGTCCCTTTAACATGCTGGCACTTGAGTGCGTGACCTCTTTATCTCTGCTGATCCTCAACTCCAGGAGTTTTTCCATCTCTGGAATCATAAATTCAGACAGATCCCCATATAAGTTAAGCCTCTGTATGCAGCAGGTAACAAAAGATGATTCAAGCTGGTTTAAACTTTGGGGGGATTTACTGGTTTATGAAATAGGAAAGCCCATAAGCAGAACAGACGTTAGGGCTGGATGGGTACAGTGACTTGAGGCAGTCGTCTGAGCCTGTGGACACAGTATTTGAGCCCATACCTGCTTCCTGTCTTTCACAAGGGCACCCTCAGGGTGGCAAATCACATCCTTTTCTGGAATTCACACTGTATGCCGAGGAGAAGAGAGTAAGCCCTTTCTCAGAAATCTCCAGCAAAAGTCCTTTTCGGTGTCACGGATGCAAACTGAGTCATATTTTCACCCCAGAACTAAGAATGTTGGCTCATGAGTGGGGTATTATGCATTTCTTATTGGAGCTCTAAGTCATACATCTAAATTTCGGGAGCCCTGAGTCGAATTCTCATGACCTATCATGTACAGGCTGCATGGACAAGTAATAGCAATGCCTATGCATCCCATTCTGAACAATATGCCATCCTTTTCCTCTCTGACTGATTCATTCTGATATCCTAGTTCTTTGGCTTCATTAGGATTGCTGTTCAAGTTGGTGACCACCAGCCACATGTGCCTATCAAGATTTAAATTAATTAAAAACAAACAGAATTTAAAAATTTTGTTTCTCAATTTCACTAGCCATCACCCCCCCACACACACTAGTGCCAGTAGTGTCTGGATTTATTTTTGATTGTTTTATACTCTGTTCACAGCAAGAACTCTCACATGAAACACATTACTGTTCAGACAGTCTAACAAGTAAGTAGGGAGTGCTGGTATTAGCAGAGAATAGATTTAGTTTTCATGAAGTTCTTTACTTTGAGACCTGGTTTTCTTGGAACGAAGAGAATCACAAACTCTTAAAAGATAGTCTTTGAGCTGAAGGAGACTTAGAGTTCATTTTTTCCTACAGTCTTCTCCACCCAGAGGAGTGTCGAATCTCCTCTGCAATACACCCGTTTCTCCATCAGAGTCAGTGGACAAGATCTCTTCCTGGTCAGCCTTTCCTTTCAGTTCTTTCTTCATTCTTCTCCCTGCCCTTGTGTGGAACACATGTGCTGACATCCCCAGTACCAATCTCATACCCCAGGTGTTAGGAAATTGGTTTAGTTCTCACCACGATCATTGTGAATTCTTTTATTTGGGAGCTACTAGCCACGTTTTGAGTGCTTGATAGTCACATGTGACTGGGAGCCACCCTATTCAGTCTTATTGCATTTCCATCATTAAAGAATATTCCATTGAATCGTGGTGTTCCTCTATCTACTCATCCAAGCACAGAGCCTAGGCATTACCTTAATGCTTTCTTACATAATTCTGGCCATTTACCATCTAAAAGGTTCCTGAATGTTCTCAAATGTCCTCTGTCTCTTCTGCCATTTTCTTTTCTTTTTTTTTAAGTTGGAGTCTCACTCCTTCACCCAGACTGGAGTGCGGTGGCCGCTCCCGGCCACTGCAGCCTCGACCCGCCGGGCTCCGGCGATCCTTCCGCCTCAGCCTTCCAAGTAGCCGGAATTACAGGCACGCGCTACCACGCCCGGCTGACTTTTTGATTTCTTGTAGAGATGAGGTCTCGCTGCCCAGGCGGGTCTCGAACCCGTGGGCTCAGGCAATCCACTCACCTCAGCCTCCCAAAGGCGCGGGATTACAGGCTGAGCCACCGAGCCCGGCTTTCTTCTGCCATTTTCTTACTCAAGTTAAAATAATCTCTAACCCAGATGACTATATCAATTTCCTCACTGGTCTCTTGGGCTTTCTTCTTTTTCAATCTATTTCCCAAAACACAGCCACAGAGACTTTATTTTTTTAAATGACTATTTCCTAAGGAAAATCACTTGACCGCTCCTCTTAAGATAAATTTTAAGATGGGAAATGACTTACACTACCCTCCACTCTGCAGACACCTGTCATTTGTGGACACTCCACTTTTTCTCACTTTTCTCATCTCCTAATCTGAGTTATAGAAGGAGCCCCTGTACAGAAGCCAAGAGTGAGGATTCTGGTACCCATGGCTTGGGTTCAAATCCTGTTTCCTTTTTTATCTATTTCCTCCTCTGCACAATTTAGATTTTAGTATCTAGCCTAGAGGTTTCCTTTGAAGATAAGTTGAAGTACTAATATAATGACTGTCATATACTATGTTTGGCAAACAGTTTTCAAATTAAGGAATAAGCTATAGTTTTTAAAAAAAATTTTAAAATATAATATCCTAATAAACTATTAACTGCATTGCGTATGTATTAAGTGCAATAAAGCACAGTATTAATATATGAAAAGAACATATATTGGCTATGTTTTAAAACATGGTTCATTTGGGCAACACACTTTTTGGCAAAAGAACATTTCTGTATCATACCCAATAAATACTATTTATTGAAGGGTGTACAATAAGACCATTTAATTATCAAAACTGAGATAAATCTAGTATAAATGTACTATAATACTAATTAAACTGTGAACTAAGCATAATACCTTTAAAGTACTTTTTTCTTAGTGGGGGAACAAGACAGAAAGAGACCATGCAAATAAAGACGTAATAGATGTCAGAAAACAAGAAGTGCTGTGAAAATCAATTTGAAAACAACCACATTCAAGACACAAAGAGCAGTGGGCACGCGGGGTACTGCCCAATATAGCAGCTAAAGAAGAGAGGTAGTTAAGGGGACAGGGGATGGGGACACCTGAATCTAGGACTGAGAGAGCCCAGGAGTGAGCCCCGCAAACTCGTGGAAGCAGCCCATTCCAGGAGGAAGGCACCAGGTATACAAAGCCCTGACGTCCGATGGGCTGGGTTTAGGCAAAGAATTTCAGTCGCTCTATGCTGCTGTATAGACATGTGCACAGGGAACTGCAAGAGAAACAGGGCCATAGGAGTAGCCAGGAACCAGGTTATATGACTTTGTAAGTCATGATAAAGATTCTGTATATCGCTGGACTCTGGCTCAGCCTGTAATCCCGCGCCTTTGGGAGGCTGAGGGGAGTGGATTGCCTGAGTCCGCAGGTTCGAGACCCGCCTGGGCAGCCAGACCTCATCTCTGCAATAAATCAAAAAATCAGCCGGGCGTGGTAGCACGTGCCTGTAATTCTGGCTACTTGGAAGGCTGAGGCGGAAGGATCGCCGGAGCCCAGCAGGTCGAGGCTGCGGTGGCCGGGAGCGGCCACTGCACTCCAGTCTGGGGACAGAGTGAGACTCCAACTCAAAAAAAAAAAAAGATTCTGTATATCATTCTAATTCGAATAGAAAGCCAAAACCTTTATATTCCCATGCTTGGGGGAAAAACTGTCAACTATTGATTTCTGTTGCTTTCAGGAATGAGTGGATTTTTTAATAACATAATTCCCCCAATCAAGACCATGATGATTTCAGGAGGTATTACAAGGGATGGAGAACTCATAATTTTCTTGCAAATCTCTGGTTTTGTTAAGTATCTTTATTCTGTGTCACTTAACAACACATTTTCTTCTTTTAATATAAGTGTGGTGAACATACGAAGATATTAAGAAAGGCAAGTTTTGTATAAAAATTGTGAATGTCAATTTATGCAAAAAGTCACAATGAGTAGCAGTGTTTGAACTCTGAATTTTTAGTAAAACTCTTTTGCTCCTCATCAGTGATGAAATAGCTACCTTCAAACAAGGACAAAGAGAACATCAAGCCGGGCTCAGTGGCTCAGCCTGTAATCCCGCGCCTTGGGAGGCTGAGGTGAGTGAATTGCCTGAGCCCGCAGGTTCGAGACCCACCTGGGCAACTTGGCGAGACCTCATCTCTACAATAAAAAAAAAAAATTTTAAAAAGTCAGCCGGGCGTGGTAGCACGCGCCTGTAGTTCCAGCTACTCGGAAGGCTGAGGCAGAAGGATGGCCGGAGCCCAGCAGGTCGAGGCTGAGACCACTGCACTCCAGTCTGGGCAACAGAGTGAGACTCCAATTTAAAAAAAAAAGAACATCAGTGACATCACCCCAACAGATTTTTTTTTTATCACTTTCAGACACTGTAAGGCTCTGCACTTTCCTTTCTCATCATATTCCAGGTGCCCTGTGCTATAACACTGGAGAGAGACTTAATAAAACAAAAGCAGAGACCAACGAGCATCCAAAATTACTGCCTGAATGACCTATTGAATCTCAAGGGTTATGTTATGTTCTCAAAGGGTTGTTTTGTACTTTGAGGGGAAAAATCACATACTAGTTTTCATGTCAATTACAGGGACTTAATTGGTTTGAAGCAAAGCATATAATTTATCAAGACACATTGAAAGAATCACGAGGCCAACCTTAAAAGTAAGGCGGTCACTGGTACCCAGCCAACCTGGCCTTGCCCCGGCCCCTAAAAAAGAAAGAAGACTGTACTTGTAAATGTTTTCATATATAATATTTACATTTAGATCAGAAAGGAACAAATGGGCAACTTGGCCCCAAATGTGTACAGCATGTGGGCAGATGTCAGTTTATGGGGTCACTTGAATGGCATTTTATGGCCGAGGACACACGATGCAGCTTGTTTCAGTCCGTTTGAGCAGCACGTCAGTTCCATCACTCTTTGCTCTTGGGCATATGGTGGGACGTCATTAACCTGGGAGACCGACAGAACCGTGAAAGTGGAACCATATGTGTTGTCGCAAGGAAAATTTTATTTTCCTCACTACTCTATGGCAAGTATAAACGTATAATCTCTGCCAATGCTTCCTTTACATATCAAATATTATGTCAACATGTCAGTACATGTATTTTAATTAATACGGCATTTCAGACTTAGCACTGGTCAGGGATGGACCTCCTGAATTTGAACCAGGGAACTCAGAGGCGAAATAGTGGGGCAGATGGACCAAAGACGCCCAGGTCCATCTTTCATCAGCATGTTTAACTGATGCACAGCAATGAAGCCAAAGCTCATGGTCTGTCATCACAGAGGTCATATTGACCAGGACCTTTGATACCTGACACCATCTGGAGCCACTCTTAGCTACTATTAGCCAGGGCTGTTTAATGAGTAGAGTTTGAGTTTGCCAGTTGAACTTTACAGGTTATTCTTTTCCCATTTAATTTCATACAGGCTTCCACTTCCATATGCATTTGTGAAAGTTATCATGAGAGGAGACATTCTTCCACTGTTGCACTTGACCCTCTCTTTCTCCCGTCTTCAATGAACTGTCTGCATATTCGCAGAAATTATTGAAATGTTTAAGCATTTCCTTAGAAAATATGTTGTGATTAGTAAGGTTCAGGAACTACGAATTTTATTTGTGAAGGCGTTTAGGGGCTCTCTAGGAAGTTGGTCACCGCCATTGCCTTACTAGACTCTGGTGTGGCCATGTGCTCTTTGAACTTTGACCAGGCCATGTTTTCCTAAGCTTGGACCCCCTCCTCTACCTTGGGGAGGTGAATCTCCTCTTTTTCTCTCGCCCTCTTTCTAATTCAGCTTTTAAATAAACTATATTTTCTAATCTAAAAAAAAGAAAGTTGGTCACATATTTTGGGGCAGTCAGACTTCCCTTAAAC
The DNA here is from genome assembly GCA_027257055.1 of Cephalopachus bancanus. Taxonomy (NCBI): domain Eukaryota; kingdom Metazoa; phylum Chordata; class Mammalia; order Primates; family Tarsiidae; genus Cephalopachus; species Cephalopachus bancanus. Next base: position 5,849,091 of record JAPVLO010000065.1, read on the forward strand.
TTGCCATGAGCTGTTGGAATGTTTGGTAATCAAGTCAGATTCACGTTACATAAAACCAGGGATGGTTGATTGTGTTACATGATTTGAGTGTTATATTTCAATAAGGAGAAGTCATTGAAACTCATCTTCATGGACTGAGCCCTCTTCTAGATATTTTTCTACAGATTTTCCCAGTCTATTAATGACAGTAAATACCACGTGCCTCTTCTCTGGACAGAATCTGTACACGATACAAAGACTGAATTCTGAGTGAGTTTGGAAAGAACTATCGGTGTGCTTTTGTACAAACACTGTTTTTGCCTTTTTTCAGTTCATTTTTGATTCTAAAGATCATGCTTGGCTGGGTTCGGTGACTCAGCCTGTCATCCCAACACTTTGGGATACCAAGGCGAGTAGATTGCTGGAGCCCGCAAGTTCAAGACCAGCCCCAGCAACTTGGCGAGACCTCGTCTTTATAATAAATTTAAAAAACATTAACTGACATCATAGCTCACACCTGTAGTTCTGGCTACTTGGAAAGCTGAGGCAGAAGGATCGCTGGAGTCCAGCAGGTAGATGCTGGGCGACAGAGTGAGACTCCAACTCAAAAAAAAAAAAAAAAGATCATGCTCCTTCCATCATACAGGACCCACAGAATGGCCTCTTCCTAAAGATCATTTGCTGTATGTTTGGGAACCCGTAAGATGCATCTCAATATAACTCCATACGATATGTGTTTGCATATACTGGTGTTTGTGTAATAGATGGCTCAGTAGATTATAAATAATGCTAAAGACCCCTCATCTATGCTATATTTTAGGACGACCATTGGTTAATCTTCTTTTGGAAATGACACCTCTGATGCACAATCCTAAAATAGCTTTTGTTAAATTAAAAAAAAAAAACAACCAAGTCTCTGTGTATTTTGGTGATTCCATTTTACACTCTTAAGAAAATGAAGACTAGACACAAGAGAATACATATTGTATTATCCTAGTTATATGAACTGTCCCAAGCAGCCAATGGATAAAGACAGAAAGTAGATTTCTGGTTGCCTAGAGCTAAGGGTAGGGACAGGGATTGTCTATAAATGGTCCCAAGGTTTCTTTATAGGGTGATGAACATGTGGTAAAATTAGATTGTGGTAATGGCTGTACAACTTTGCAAATATACTAAAATGTGTTGAATTGTACACATAAAACACGTGAATTGTTTTATTTAAATTATATCACAACAAAACGGTTAATTTTTTTAAAAGATGAAGGCTAAAAATTAGAAAGAAGAGCCTTAAACCTTCTTCCCCTCACAAAATATAAAATTTAGGCAGGGCTCAGTGGCGCAGGCTGTAATCTCAGCTTGGGAGACCGAGGTGAGTGGATTTCTGGAGCCCGCAGGTTCGAGACCAGCCAGGACAACTTGGGGAGACCTTGTCTCTACAATATATCAAAAATTAGCCAGGTTTGGTAGCGTGCGCCTGTAGTTCTGATTACTTGGAAGGCTGAGGCAGAAGGATCGCCGGAGTCCAGCAGGTGGATGCTGGGATAGCCGTGAGCATGCCACTGCACTCCAGCCTGGAAAATGGAGTGAGACTCCAACTCAAAAATAATAAATAAATAAATAAATAAATAAATAAATACAATTTATATTTTTTTCTGATTGACTAATTACACAGTTTGTTTTTAAAAATATGAGAAGATACCATATTCTCTGGAATTATGTACATTGTACATTTTTTCTATATAAATAATAATTCATTTAAGGATATATTAGTGCTATTGCTATGAAATAAATGACCAGCCCAAAAGCTTAAACTAAAACTAATTTGTCATTCTTCATGCAGCTATGGACTACTTAGGCTCAGCTGATAAAAGCTGTGCTCAGCAGCAGTCTATCTCCTGCACTTGAACTAGGTGGCAACCAAGACAGTTCTTCCCTTGGTGGTGGCAGAGTTGAAAGGGAGTGAACAGAAACAAACAAGTTACTTTGAGGCTCCACTTGGATGAGTTGTTCTGGCAGGTTCACCTCCCTCCATCATCCATTGCAAGGTCCATGACTGAACCCAAATCAAGGAGTGGAAAACTATACTCTACCACCCCATCTGTGGGAGAAACTGAAGAGTCAAAAGTCAAGGAGCATGGATGCCGGAGGAATCGTGGACACTCACTGACTGTTTCCTAAGGGAAGGGGAAGCCATATAATCTAACAGGAACCAGAGCCAATACGAAGGCTTAGTTCACTTGATCATGCTGAGACCCTCATGGAATTTCTGTCTTTATTTCTGGAGCACACATTTCCTATTTATGAAATGGAAAGAAACATTGTTTCTCAATTTTCGCCACCTAAGAACATGTCAGTAAATGTGTTACTACTGCAGGGGATTCACGATGCTTCTTGTACAAGCCCAAGCTTTCCTCCGTCTGCCTGATTGCCAGGCAGGGAGAAAGAGCATGTCAGCAATAATGAGATAAAGCAACCGTGCATGTGTTTGTGGTTTACAGCTACTTTTTTTGTTAGTTGTAATAGTGGGCAATAGAAATTTGGATTCCTCGAGTACCAGTACTCACAAAAGCTAGAAACATCATTTTCCTTTTAAAGGAATTAGCAAGCCCTTCTAAATATATCTTCTGGTCCTTTACCGTTTCTTAAAATGCTGTGCTTCCCCAGAATGCAAAGGTGTCAGTCCAAAAGAAATATATCAGTGAGGGTCTGACCATTATGCAGAAGAGTCAAGTGACGGGGAGAGCTGCCAGCTTACATCAGAATGTTTTTATTTACTGAATATTGTGATGATCCATGTATCCTGAAGATTCAGCAGCCTTGGGCTTGAAAGAGATATGATCATCACAGGTCTACATGTTACTGATTTCAACCTTCATTCCCCACATTGTCCTGGCAGCATTCGCTTAATTCCTTCTAGGCGTTTTATCCTCAAAGACCATATGTCATCCATCACATTCATCCCTTCCTGGTCACTTTTCCTGATCGTACATCTCCTGTTGAACTCTCTGCTATGGTTGAAAGATCTGGAAGGCACTTCATCACTGCCTCTGATGCTGGCTCATCTTTGGGTAGCCTCTTCGCTGCCACACACATACCGAACACTGCTGCCTCTCCTGGTTGTTACCGCCACTTCCGTTCTAAGTGGCTTCTAAGTGACTAGCAGTCCAATGCTCTCTGCTGCCACACCTTGTTTTAAGTAAAAATGAGAGGATATTTTTCATTTCCTTGTATGTAAGTGTGTTACCTGAACAACAAAACTGTGCTACTTCTGCTTCGAGTATTTGGCATATTTTTAATGAATTATCTTTTTGTTTTTGCTCTTCAGCTCTCTCCTTTGGATTTAAGTATGTCACGGGATTAAGACATCTTTTAGTTTTAACAAGCATATCAAGTTATTCTTCAATATGATTTATCAATTTGTACCCTGTCAGCACTGATAACAGTGACCATTTCTCCATATCTGCCCTAACTCTAACATGCCTTGGAAGATGTGGTCTTGGGCAGCCTGACTTGATAAAGGAGCCTCTGAGTTCAAGAATGGAAGAAGTAAAAGAATAAAGGGTCTTAGCCCATGAAATTTATCTTAGCCTGTCAGGATTCCCCAGGAAAAACAGAACAGATAGGATATGTAGACATATAGAAAGAGGTTTGTTTTAAGGGATTGGCTCATGTGATTATGGCAGTTGGCAAATCCAAAATCTGCAAGGAGGACCAGTATGCTGGAGACCCAGGACAAAGGCTAAGGTTTCACTTCAAGTTCTAAGGTCATCTGCTGGCAGAATTCCCTCTTGCTTTTGTTCTGTGCAGGCCTTCAGCCGATTGGATGAGGCTCGCCTCTATTATGAAGATCAATCTGTTTCACTCAAAATCCAGAGAATCCAATGTTAATATTATCCAAAAACACTTTCATGGCAACCTTCAGAATGACATTTGATGGAATACCTGGACACTAAGACCCAATCAAGTTGACACGTAAAGTTAACCATCATACTAGGTGTGGCTTGAATGAATTTCTTGGGTCTGTGAAGGGCAGAGATGCAGTAGGGAAAAACACCACTGCTGAAGAGGACTTACAACCTGGAAATTAACACTAAACAATGATTTGAGTAGGCTAGATAAAATGACCTTCTACCTGGAAGACAGAAGCCAGCGTAAATCAAGGACAACTCAGAAACATCCTTCATCGTCTTGGCAATATAGAAGCTTATCAGTGGTTTATTATAACTCAGGGACAAAACTAGCTAGAGAAACTCTGACTTGATTGAGATAAATATCTCTTTCACCAGAAGTAAACACAGATCAATGTAGAAATACTAAACTAGGCACTAAACCCAAGCTTTTAAAACTGTGGCGCAAGTTAAATGAGAATCGTAGAAAGACAATGTGTTTTCCCGCCCTGATTTTGGTGACTTCTTCATGATCTGACTGGGTAAAGTTACCCGAGCTAGGTCCTATTTGACTTCTCCTCCTGTACAGGTGCCAGAAATACCAACAGCAGTCTTACCCACTTTATATGAGCTGTGATATCACCTATCTAACAGCAGAGCTGGTCTAATAATATCAAGCATGCATTCTTCACAGAATATCTTATTACACGTCCGGCTGTTGTTTTTGCTACTTGACCGTGGCCCAAATTGATCAGAGATTCATTAAGACCTCCAAAGCAGCTGTCCGGGGGCCCCAGAGGAAGGTGTGAAGATTAGCAGCCTTGAGTCGAGGCTGTGAAAGGATGTAGTTAATTAATAGTGACAAGGGATTACTGGCCCCATCACCATTCTAGGCATTCTTGAACCACGCAGACTGACACTGGTTTATTTTTGTTTGCGTTATTGTGTAAACTCTAGAAACTCAGTAGACTTCAGTCTTTCCTTTCTTAACTCTGCAGGGCCTAGAGGCTGGCCTCTCTGGAAGCAGCTTGCTTCTGGGGTGGTGGGTGGTGGGGGGGACCTGTCTTGTTCACTCCAAGTGTTCTCTCATCTTTACTTCATATGTTGGTACCCCTCTACTGTCCTTGAATCCTTTTTTACATCGTAATTTTATCCATAGCACCTAATGGCCCTAAGTGTGATGTTAAAGCTATACATAAGTTGATTTTAAGTTTCTGCCTTAGAATCTACTTTTCTGCCAGCAGAGATGCTCTGTATGATGGTCTCTTCTGGGAATCCTGAAGCTATGTCCCAACAAGACCTGAACTAATAGAGAAAAGAATTATCAGTCACAAGTCGAATACTCATTATAGACAAATAACTATAATCTGTCTCCATACAGCTTGCCATGGATTTCCAGCTACTTTCTGCCTTTCATTAGTTTATGGTATATATTAAAACGTATAAGTGTATGCATTCTTTCACTTATGACATTTCCAGAAAAACTAAATTCAATATAATAAAAATATTTGTAAAGTGTTCACATTCAGACTACAATAGCGTTTGGAGAGAACAGCACAAGTCTTGAGTGTGTAGTTACTAAGCATTTTATAAATGACTTTTCATATGCTATTAATAGTTAATGCTCTTTAATAGAATTTAAACAATAATAACAACGATATCTTCATGCGTCTTGAACCTTTAGGTTGTAGTCTATTTTTTTCTTAGACTAGCAGTGAGATAATTAGGTCCTTAATGATTATACCGATTGATTAGTTAGCAAACTAAAATCAGAGAAGTTGTCAATTTTTCTAAGGATTTGTCAGTACTGCTACAGGAAAAATCTTCTCCCCGCCTAAGTCACTGAGAGATATTTTCACTAAAGCAGTGCTTTGAAAGTAAGGTTGCCGGGCTGGACTCAGTGGCTCAGCCTGTAATCCCAACACTTTGGGGGACCAAGGCAAGAGGATTGCCTGAGTCCGTGGGTTCAAGACCAGCCCGGGTGACTTGGCGAGAACTTGTCTCTACAATAAATAAAAAAAATTAGCTGGGTGTGGTAGTGCATGCCTGTGGTTCCGGCTACTTGGAAGCCTGAGGCAGAAGGATTGCAGAGCCCTGCATGTCGATGCTGGGGTGGCCGTGAGCATGCCACTGCACTCCAACCTGGGTGATGGGGTGAGACTCCGACTCAAAAAAAAAAAAAAGAAAAGAAAAGAAAGTAAGGTTGCCAGATTCTACAAATAAAAACACAGAAACACCAGCTGAATTTCAATTTCAGATAAACAGTAAATAAGTATCCCTTATGCCCTAGTCACAAACCATGTTCACAAAATTCAGGAGGTCTGTGGAGGCCATATCCGGACTGACTTGATGAGAAGAGGACAGAAAGATGTCAGAGCTCAGGGTTTCCTCAGACTTTTTCCTGTTTACTAGAAAGGTTACAAGCTTCTGTGTAAGATTTTCTTTGATAAAATATCTGTGCCATTAAAAGGGGAGAGGGGATTTAAAAACACTTTTCTAATACCAGAAGACTTTTGCCCTTGCCATGCGATAAAAGATTTGTTGCAAAACAAATAAGGGCCTCAACAAGAATGGACACATACACTTGCTGAGAATTGAACGAAACCAACATTTTAGATTTTTAAAACAATGACTTCAATTTCTGCTGATATAAAAAGAAAAAAATTGTAACCAAAAGCAATATATTTTTCACATGTAAATATTTAATTGTAAACAGAGAGAAAGGAAATTTATAAAACAACTCTATTTGAATCAATCAGGAAATATATGAATATACAATCAGATCTACATAATATGTTGCATGTCATATGCATTTTAGGACAAATACACCTCTGTGCACATGAAGTAGAATATATCCAAATAAGAATAAATAACATGTGTGCATGCTACATACTATATATGGAAACATAGCCATTCATAAAATAAATTCTATTTTAACTGAATGAAAAAGCCCAAATTTCACAACAGAATGCCCACACCTATAAAGCTTAAGTTGCCTACAGCTTTAAAACTAAATTGATTTGGATTCACCTACTGCAAATCAGCAATATAAATCAATAAAACCTATTCACATTTAACACATTTTAAAATCTATGCTTAATTCTTACAAAAATAGCAGGAGTGAAGATTTTATCTGAAATCAGAACAAGTCAACCTGGTGGTTTCAGCAGATTCCAAGTGATATTTTCCAGTTGGGCCCATCAACTTGGTCTATGCACCAACTATAACATTCTCTGAACATGAATTCATTTAAGTATATGCAAAATACATACTTTGATACTTGTCTGTATAGCTATAGCAGCACTGACCTATCCATTTTCATGAATTTATACCTTTTAGGTTAGAATAGAAAACAGAAGTAAAAAAGACAGTCATGACGTGACCAAGTTTATATCAAGCATTAGGCGCAAAAATGGGGTCACTGTGTTTATATTTCCACCGCTATTTATAGGTATTAATGAGGAAAAGTGACTCAAAAAGAAAGCAAGTAGAGGGAAGGCGGCTTAGAGCAGTATTGCATGCCATTTAAAAAGCTTCAGTCCCCAGATGGGCTGCTGCATCGTCTGGAGTCTTTTCTCAGCATGCGTGTGGGCAGCTGTATTCCTGAGGCTAAGAACTGAGGTTCCTGAAGATTCTGTTCTAATTCTTGATTCTAGGAAAACAGCATTCTTGCTGCAGGCACAAAGATTTGCACGCACGCAGGTCATAAAACATCTTCTTTAAGGGGCACTGGAAGGGAGAGGAAAGCCGGTGTGGGAAAGCACCAGGCAGGCATGAATGGTCTCTTAGAACGGAGGAAACGTTGTTGGAGCCAAGTGGCCTGCCGGTGGCCACCTCCGAGCACCCGTGGGCACCTTTCAGTGAAGTGCTCTGGGTAAATATTTGAGCACCTCTCCTCCTCAGAACTTTGATCAATACACTGCTCATTGGCAAATTTTCTACAGCTTTGAGTGTGCCAAATAGTCCATGTCTACCCGTGACTTTCCTGGAAAGGGAAAAGATGAATAAGGGAATATGTTTTTATTTCTCCTCCATTATCCTCTGGGCAGTCATCTCATCAGGGAATCAGAGATGACACTGTTTTCTACACATTACAGTGGAAGATCTTTCCAGGAAAGATGCACCGGGTGGCATTGCATAGAGACAAAACTGGTAAGCGTTTCTTCTCAGGAAGGAAATTATCTACATTTACAACCACATGTGTTGAGAGAGAAAGAGAGAGAGATAGAGAGAGAGAGAGTGCGTGTGTGTGTGTGTGTGTTGTTTTGGGGTATCTTCTCATTTGAATAGCATTGAGCATCTTTTTTTTCTTGACCTCTGACTTTCCTGTAGGTATTTAGAACTTTGGCTACAGGGAAAGTCCAAAGCTCTCAATTGTGAATTCAAAAGGCCAGACATAGAATAAAATTTACTTGTGCATTTTGTCAGTCTTTCGTCCAACTAACTGACACAGAAGTAGAAGAAATTAATGACTGCACGTTATGTTTCAAGAATGTTTTCAATGGTCACAAGTTTCTCTCTTAATGGTTTGCTTGTATGCTCCAATTGCTAGCATCAGAGTTATTTCGGGGGATAAGGAGCACAGTGCCTAAACCCCACACCGGAACAAAATACTTTTTAATGAAAATACTAACATTAACCTGATTCATTTCAGTTTTAATATTTTGTGATTTGAAAGTGTTGTACCTAGAGCAGGACTGGAGAGTTTGGGCAGCAGGTTGAACGGCCAGGTTTATATCATAAAGCACCTGCAGGATACTGCTGACCAATATGCAATCTATAGCTTTGAACTATATCAAGTCCCTAAGAAGAGTTCTTCTCCAAAGAAATATAAAATTTAGTAAAAGCTAATCAAATGAATATTTTTTATATGCCAGACGGTTTGCTAAGTGCTATTCATGTGTTAACCCATTCATTCCTTTCAATGACACTGTGACATAGGTATTATTATGAACCCCACTTTACAGAAGAGAAGACTGACGGCCAGTAACTTTTCCAAGACTATCTAGGAATTAGCAGAGTCAAATTTTTTACCCCGGCCATCGGAGCAGGAAAATGGGTGGCAACTTAATAACTGTTCCATCATCTGACCTATGAAAGAAAGATTAGACGGTAGCATAGTGATAAAAGTTTTCCCAGCGAAGGCAAGCCTGGATGGAATGGAGAGAATTGCATGGGGCTGCCAGTTGGGTTCTTTGAGGGGAGGCAGAGATGTCAAAGATCGGATTTTTCTTTCTCACTGTCATAGATCTGTCAGCCATTCTTTTAATAATCCAAAGACAATGTATTCCTTCAGCTGGAAGACAAATACGTCAAAGAGCACAGATATGTTGCTTTTGCGTGTATGGCCTATGAGAAAAGCCAGCTGTGTGGTACTCACAATCAGATGGAAATGTCAAAGTCCCAAGTCTATTTGTTAATGGGGCAGTAGATACAGTGCCATTACTGTTACATCACATGAAGCAATAATCTCATTGCTCTACACGGCCAAGGACACTTTGAGAATATTTACCAACCCAGTGGCTAATTCCACATCATTAGCAGTTCCTTTGTATTTTAGTAAGGGCTCCGGTGAGCTCTTTCCTTTTTGGTTAGTAGAATAATATATTTTGATTTCTCTACTCTTGCAGTCCCATTAGTAAACCAGATTCATGTGTTTTCTTTTCAGTTTTTTTTCTATGCTCCAGACCTGGGACCCAAATGCCTCACAAGAAATTGGTCTCTCAAGAAAAGGCCGGTCTTAAATTCATGGAAGGGCAGCGGGAGAAAGAATTCACAGCTAGCACCCATGATGGAAACTCAGGGCTCCAAAGCTAGTCAGGTAGAGAAGCAAACTTATGGCTCAACTCAGACTGATGTGGGTTTGCTCTGGAACTCCAATATATGAGGTCACATCTGAAATCCAATCATGCCATATCTGAATTCTACTCATTTGCTGATGTTCCACTTACCATGGAATGCCAGACACTAGATACTTGAGGGTGGTTACAGTGCTGGCACACTTTATTATTCTAGGCACTTTTTCATTTATTTTTACTTTGGGATTTAAAGCCTATGCCTGACAAAAGTTGAGATTATTCCCTTGTTCATAAGGCTGTGGGTGTAGCTCAAATGTAGCCAGATTTTATCAGGTAGCTGAAACAAGTAGTCAAGGGATGAAACAACATTATTATTTTATCAGATTAAATACTGATATAGAAAAGATTTAATGGAATCATATAAAAGTAGTACTACTGATCATCTGGTTGATAAATTTGTAGGTCATTCTTTGATGGAAATTTTTAACCATGTCCCCAAAGTAGACAGAATAATATAAAGCTCTCTCAAGTATCCATCATCTTATGGGACATATTTTATCTTCCGACTTATACTTTTTAGCAAGTTTTCTATATTCATTACTTTTTAGTAATCCAAAAATAAGAATGATATATAGTTCAGAAACGCAGATTCAAATGAACAGATTTCAGCTATTGTGGGAAGGCTATACTATATACAAAGACACAAATGCAAAGGCAACATAAATAGCCCACCCCCAGTTCTTTCCACCAACAGATCAGTCTTATAAATTTAGGAAGTGAGAATAGGCAGAGAAGAGACACTGTGAGCTGCAGCTTTCCGCTCTCTCCCTCCTGATTCTGAAAGGGCCAGAGTCCGACAAGCCCAAAATGCTAAACAAACAGCCCAGTCGCACCAGCTCCATCCACCGCTCACCTCTAGGCTTTGCCTGCAAAATAGAAATTTGAAATATGGATCCACGCATGTGGTTGTGGGAGAGAGAATGTAAAACACCTACCTGGAAACCTCCACCCACTGGGAAATGGGGACGTGAATCATAACTGTAGTCCATTTAAAAGACACTTAATTTAGAAATGTGCAATACGTTGAACAGGCACAGAACCAAACCAAATGTTTGCAGTAATAGAAATTTCCATATGCTCTACAACACGTAAAATATGTTATTTGCCTCCACTCGACTTCAACAGCAGGACCTTTCTCTAGAGCTAAAATGACAGCCTCTATCCAGCGGCCAGTACTAACACTGATGTTACAATCTGTACACTGTGTGCCCTCCTGGCTTCCAGACAAGGTGCCTCCCTCCAGAACTACCCATCGCGTAAGACCTCCCCAAGAAACACTCTCAAAGCAAGGGTCGATGAAGAAAACTGGGCATAAAGAACTAGAAAAAAAATAAGTTTTCAGTGAAGAGCTGGCAAGGGGAAACTTTGGAGAGCTTCGCTTGGGATCCCATGATTTCATACTAATTTAGTTTTCTAGGATAATTATTGGTAGCAGAACCTAATAAATATAAGTATACCATACCTAGAGTGCTTTATCATTTATGGTGTTACACTTATTCACCTTTTACAGATAAGAAAATTTAGTAAGGGTTGCGTGCTGTAACTCACACCTGTAACTCCACCACTTTCAAAGCAGAAGCCCAGGAGTTCAAGACCGGTTTGGACAACATAGCAAGACCTCGTCTCTACAAAAAAATCAAAGAAAAAATAATAAGCCAGGCGTGGTGGCACACACCTGTAGTCCCAGCTTCTCAGGAGACTGAAGCAGAAGGATCGCCTAAGCCCAGAAGGTGGAGGCTGTGGTGACATGTGATCCTGAGACAGGAGATAGCTAGAAAAAGGCTGGGCAGACAGACGGGCCGAGTCCTCTGGTAACAACGTAGTGAACTGCTAGCAGGTCTCTCAGGCTTAGCATTGGTAAAAAACAACTCCCTGCAAGCCTCTCAAGCTAGAGCCAAGGTACTCACTGCTGGGATCGAAAAACAACCAATCAGCTCACCATTAGGTCCCTACCTTAATACTGACCCATCAGAACAGCAACAACTCACAGCTAATGCTAGCCAATCGCCTTGGACTTAGGGCTATATAAGCACCAGGTTTGGGGCCCCAGATGGGCAACCTCTTCGGAGCACCTTTCCACTGTGGGTACTTTTCTGTCCTTTGTAAATTCTGCTTTCTCACTTTCCGGTTGTCCATGTCCCTCATTCTTCTTGGGCATGAGATAAGAACCTTGACCCTGAAGAGCTGCCACCTGCAGAGCTGCAGAAGATCACCGGAGTTGAAAAGTCATGGACCCCAGAGGCTGGCTTGCCAAAGCCGACAGAGCCAGCTGAACCCGGAGAGCTGCCAGGGCGAGACAGAGGAAGGCAAGACTCCAGGAGGCACCCCGGGAACTAGGCTTGCCAGCCCACCAAACCAGCAACAGTCTCAGGGTTTGGCTTGCCAGCCCATTAGAGCCAAAACCCTGGGGGCTAGGCTTAACAGCCCCCCTCCCCCACAACACTCAGGGCTGGCTTGCCAGCCTATTAGAGCTGACACTTGTGGGACTAGGCTTACCAGCCCCTCTACCACCCTCTCTGGGGCTTGGCTGGCTGACCCCTTACGCTGACAGTCTTGAAACTCAGGGTGACTGACCTGAAAAATCCACACCAATCCTGCCGTCACACCCCAACATGGATGACATGCTCACTCAACAAAAAAGGAAGGCAGGCAGGCAGGAAGGAGAGAGGGAGAGGGAGAGGGAAGGGGGAGGGGGAGGGGGAGGGGGGAGGAGAGGGAGGGACAGGGGAGGGAGGGGGAGGGGAGGGGAGGGAGGGGGAGGGGAAATTGAGCAGAGAGAAGGTACAGGAATTTTCCAGCATAGCTAGCCACACAAAACAAATAACCAACTAAAAGACACTCGGTGCCCATTTTCTTTCTAGAGATTAATAAAATAAAATAAACCAGAATCGACTCTTTTATCTAAAGCGCTACACATCTTCCTGCCAGAGACAGAGGGAGAGAGGGAGGGAGGAAGAGAAAGAGGGAGGGAGGGGGAGAGAGAGAGAGAGAGAGAGAGAGAGAGAGAGAGAGAGAGAGATTTCAGAGGAGATTGCAGGCATTTGCCTTCACAGCAATCCCTTGCCTAAAACCTCCTCACTCCGACCCCGTAGATACCAGTTACCTTAGGCCTCTTGACTCATACTGACCAATGAGCCTGTCTTTCTCTCTTAAGCACTGACTGTGCATCTGACATTTTGTTATTCATTTGCTCAGGGTCCTCCTCCCAAAGGGATTCTCCTTTCTGCAGCCCAATCTGCCTGTTGTTCTCTTGGGCCACCTGGGGACTAAGCTTCCACTCCCACCCTCCTTTGCTTTCCTCAGCACTAAACTCTTTGGGTTTTTAAGGTGCCATTGAACAAATTTACATTTAAAAAAAGGAAAAGAATTGAGAGGCCGAGGTCAGTGAATTGCCTGAGCCCACGGTTGGATCAGCCGGGGCCACTTGGTGAGACCTCATCTCTACAATAAATCAAAAAATCAGCTGGGCATGGTGGCGCGCGCCTGTAGTTCCAGCTACTCAGAAGGCTGAGGCGGAAGGATCGCCGGAGCCCAGCAGGTCGAGGCTGCAGTGGCCGGGAGCGGCCACTGCCCTCCAGTCTGGGCGACTGAGTGAGACTCAAAAAAAAAAAAAAAAAAGGAAAAGAATTCACAGAAATATCCAGTCTTAGTTTCCAGAACACCAGCTGCACATTTTAAAAATTTTATTGAAGAATAATGCGTATATAGAAAAAAGTGAGCATATCAAAAGTATACAATGCTATGAATTTTCAAAGTGAACACACCGTGTAACCAGTATCCAGACCAAGAAACAGAACATTCCCAGCACCCAAACGTCCTCTTCATGCATCCTTTAGGTAACTGCCTCCCAACCACAGACCGTTACTATCCTGACTTCTAATAGAATAGATTCATTTTGCCTATTTCAGACTTTATGGAAATATAATCATAAATTATATTATTTTTGTCTGTCTTCTTTCACTGTTATTTTTGAGTGATATATTACCATGTGGAGTTGTAGATATTTTCCCTTTATTCCTTTATAATGTGAAATTGTGTTACAATACCACAATTTATTAATCCATCCTGCGTCTGAAGGGCATTTGTTCTCCTCCCCCCCAATTCTTGGCAACTTCAAATTGTGTTGCTATGAGCATTCTAGTGCAAACTTCTTGGTGAACATATGTGCATGTCTCTGATAGGTATAAACTTAGGAGTACAGTTTCTGGGTCATAAGGTATGCATATATTCAGCTGTATTAAATACTGCCAAATAGTTTTTCCAGGTGGTTTTATCAACTTATTATCTCACCAGCTTTTATGAATCTTGGTGAGCAACGTAGCTTTCTAAATCTTACCAATTCCCTTCCTTTTTATTTTATCGTTTTCACTAGCTATATAGTGGTATCATCTTTTATTTATTTATTTTGCATTTACCTTATATGAATTTTAAGAGATGACATACTTTATTCAGTGGACTTTTCCCAAGAAGCATCTTTTGGAGAAGAAATTACAGGTATTCTAGATCAAGGTTCCTTATTAATGGCACTATTGACACCTTGAGTTAAATAATCTTTTGTTGTAGGGAGTTGTCCTGTGCCTTATACAATGTTTCATAGCACAACCTGCGGTTGTGATGCCTAAAATCATCTCCAAATATTGACAAGTGTCTGCAGAAGAGGAGAGTGCCATCCTTCATTAAGAACCACTGGACTAGACCCATTTGGTTCACTCTCGGAGATGCAACGGTCTTTGCAAGATCTTAGCAATAACACCATGATGGGAGATGTCTACATAGAACCAGTACAGAAACAAAGCAGGGTGCAACCTAACAGAGCAGGTGACAAGGGAAGGAAGTCCATGAGGACCTCTGGGTATGCCCCATGATTCAGGAGGCAAAAGTTCATTTGCAACACTTCAAGAATGTGCGGTTTGCCCTGCCACTGCCACCCCAAGCAAACAATCTCTGCGATTCTTCTGCATGCTATCCAAACACTTTGACTTGAAACAGTCATTCAGAAAGCTTCTAGCCAGCCAGGACCTGCCCATCAGTAAAAGGTGGGAAACTAAAGAGTTGAGTTCGATTTATTATTTTAAAATCTGCAACATAAAAGATAGACAAGTTGTCGGTATATGCTTTTGTCATTTATATAACTTACTGCAAATATTCCTTGAAGTCAACATTTTTTAACCAGCAAGGATGTGTCTGTATATGTATTTGTGTGTACAACAAGAAGGGCAGATAGGTAATGAAGTCATGTGACAACTTGTGATGAGTGTGCAAGTCTGGTTGTGTATTAATAACACTGTCTAACACAGTTTACAAGCGTGCTGAGGTTTCTAGAACAAGAAGACCTGGCTCTGCTACTAAATGCTGAGTCATTTAATCTCCTTGCACCCCGGTTTCCTCATCAGTAAAATAGAGTTTACAAAAGCTAACCTATCTTTAAGAATCTTTGGAAATTAATGAATTAATTTCTATAAGGCACAGAGAATCATGCCTGACAATAACAGTGTTTAACAAAAGTTGGCTACAGCATGTTACCAAGGGGTTACTCAACAATTCCGTGGAGTAGTATTACTTCACCTCATAAAAAAGGAACTGCATTCAGAAAGGTGAAGTATATTGCCCAGCATCACGCGTTTCATCTTAACAGAGTTCCATTTCAAACCCTAAAAGTTTTCTCAGCAGTAGAGGCACCTCAGGCTTAAGGCTTACAGACATCTCTGCTGAATACCACTTCCTGTGAGTCTTACAAGAAGTCTATACTAGAAAAGCCCTACAGAAGCTCCTAAACGACCAAAAAGCACAAAACACAAAACAAAACAAAAAACAAAAAAACACCCAGATATCTCACTCTTGGCTTGAATTTTAATTATTTTAACTTTACATTTTTCAATGACTTAAGATTTGAAAAAGTCTTTAGTAACTGCTTTTTCTTATATAAGCCATGCATCTAAGCCATGTTATAAAATCAGCTACTAAAAACATCACTGTAGACTTAGAGGAAAGAAGGAGGTGCACCAAATTAAATGAATTAAACGTTTCTTTCTTCCCTACTCCCTTAGGACTCGCTGTTGTGGTTGCTGCTACTGACTTAGGCTAATCAAGCTACCTAAAACATCGTTCAGAATATCAGGCAGATTTGGGGGAGTAATTTTGACAGAGTGACGTGGTGGGGCTGGAGTGGAGATCACAGGGTTTGAGGGTAACTGAAGAACAGGTGGTGGCAAGCGCGCAGAATGGTGATTTTATTCCTCGCAAATTTTGCAAGACAAGTGGACTCTGGGTGATTTTTGAAACCCTTTGTAAGACAATTATATTCCTATGGAAAGATTTTGACTTGGGCCAAACTTCCACTGCAGAAAATCACAGGAGAAAATCAGTAGGCCTTTGGGCGGAATAAGGCTGACAATAAGGCCTTACTAAATCAATTAAAGTCAGATTTATTCCCCTTAAAGCTTCAGCTCATTCTGCAGACTTCTCAGGGCAGTTCAGCTTTGTTACCCGTGGACTTGGCCACACCAAGTGTCCTTTGCTTAACACTAAATCCCAGCTATCTGAAAAGCAAAATTAAGCATGTGGAGGCTTTGACATCAGAACTCTCTGGAAAACCATGCCAACTCCCCTTCAAACAGGGATCCCATCAGGGTCAGGAAGAGCTTTTGCTAACCCCAGGACTTCTGAGCTTGAGTTCTTCATCCAGATCTCTTGCTTTTAAAAACCCTCTTGTTTATCTCCATGAAGGCTTTGCACATTCGTTTTCTAAGAAGGAGGCCAACAGTTGGTTGCAGGCAACATGGAAGAGAATCTGGGAGGGTTAGGCAGTCCAACAAGCCCAGGACCTAGAGCAGGTGCCAAGGTCTTAGGTCAGCTTTCCGTGTGAGTAGACATCTCCCATCTTCTAAGCCATTGCTCATACTTTCTATGACTCGACACTGACCCAAGGGCTCTGAAACTTTTCTGCATCACCTACCACTGTGCCTGTGATCCCTCTGGCCAAAGCATTTTAGCAAGCCATTGTTCCTGAAAGAAATCTGCTCAAGTTAGAGAAGAGAGATGCAGCCACCTCAGCCTTATATCAGAAAAAAAAGAGAGAAATACAAAGGGGGGGGGCACATTCACACGCACATTCCTCCTTCCTTTTCACCTGACCCACTCAATACAAGCTGGCACCGACTGCTAAGTCTACAGGTGTAAGTGGCGGGGTCTGACTCATGAAAGCAGAAATGGCCGTAACTCCAAGCTCTCTTTGCTGCCCTGCAAGGGGTGCTTTGGAAAATCAGGGCAAGCGCTTTCACACCCCCATCCCCGAGACAGGTATTTATCTCCTGGTTTAGTGCAGAGGCTCCAGAGCTGGGTCATGGTTTAAGGCCACCCGGGGAGCTAAAACTCCAATCCCCATGCTCCCTCCAAAATCAATGAAATCTCAGGGTGGGAGGGACCTAAAAACAGTGTTTGGAGATTTTGTTTTTGTTTATCATTTCTCCAGTAACCTTTTTTTTTTTTTTTTTTTTGAGTTGGAGTCTCACTCTGTCACCCAGACTGGAGTGCAGTGGTCACACCAGCCTTGACCTGCTGGGCTCCGGCGATCCTTCCGCCTCAGCCTTCCGAGTAGCCGGAATTACAGGCGTGCGCTACCACGCCCGGCTGATTTTTTGATTTATTGTAGAGATGAGGTCTCGCTGCCCAGGCGGGTCTCGAACCCACGGGCTCAGGCAATCCACTCACCTCAGCCTCCCAAAGGCGCGGGATTACAGGCTGAGCCACCGAGCCCGGCTTCCCAGTAACTTTTGATGTACAATCAAGACTGTGAATCATTGTGTGTGTGGACTATGTCAGTGACACCAGTCTCATCTAGAGACTCATTGGTTGCAAAATTATTTTTTAAAATTATTTTGGGTCATGCTCAGTGGCTCAGCCTGTCATTCCAGCATTTTGGGAGGTCAAGGCCCCTGAGCCCACAGGTTCGAGACCAGCCTGGGGAATTTGGGGAGAACTTGTCTCTACAATAAATAAAAAGTTAGCTGGGGGAGGTAGTGCATGCCTGTAGCTCTGGTGACTTGAAAGGCTGAGGCGGAAGAATCGCCAGAACCCAGCAGATCAACGCTGGGATGGCCTCGAGCATGCAACCGCACTCCAGCCTGGGCAACAGAGTGAGACTCCAACTCAAAAAAAAAAAAAAATTCTGTAAAGCCTGCACGCAACCCTCACCTGCCGTACGTGTTCCCCTTGGTAACACGACTTAATTTTCTTTCTCAAAATGTTTGTCTTTTGCATAAACTGCTTTTACAGAAACTAACCATCACTGCTCAGGGAAACACACCACACTTTATAAAACTACCACACATACATTATTTGGAAGAATTGTCTCTTGAGGAGAAGTGCAATGACAGAAATCAAAAGTTTCTTCATGCCTCAATTCCATGAAACTCTGGAATACATATTTCTGTTTCTCATGGATAATTTGATACGTAAATAAAAACGAAAATGTCACTTTAACACAGAATTTCTCAGATGCAAACATGAGGCTTGACAGTGGAGGCAAATGGAATATTTTTTTCTGTCAATTACCATTATATCTATCACTGATTTTAGAGAGAGAAAAAAAAAACAAAACCAGATATGTGGATCCAAGCATTCCATTCTGCTGACTGTGGTCCAAATTTCTTGACTTACAATAAATTTCTAAATTAAAAAAAAAATTGTCCATTTTGCTTTAGTGTGATTATTTTACACTGAAATTTTCTACTGCAAGTTACACACTGGTGTAGGGACTTAAAAAATTGAAAGAAAGAAAAGGCAGACAGAAAGAGGAAGGAAGGAAGGAAGGAAGGAAGGAAGGAAGGAAGGAAGGAAGGAAGGAAGGAAGGAAGGAAGGAAGGAAGGAAGAAAGAAAAATGATCAGAGTTTCACTGTAATCTTAATGTGACTTTAGTCAGCCCCACTGTAAAGAAGGAAAGGAAGAATAGAGCAGCAGAGAGTCAGCTGATGATTCTCTCTGAAATCTTGCCTCTGGTGTTATTACTGGTCACTAGTCTCTTTTTCCGCCAGTAATCAACTTTTCTACTTACTTCAGTGAGATACTGAGCACACAGCAAGACAGCAGTCAGCTACAAGCCCAAAGAAGAGGCTTCTGACTTCCCTAACCTCCAGAACTGTGAGAAACACATTTCTGTTACTCAACCCCAGTCTGCGGTATTTTGTTATAACAGGCCAAGCTGATTAAGACAACTAGTTATTTGGAGACAGAGCCAGTTGCGAGGATCTAAGCCAATATTGGTCGTGTCAACACAAAAGGGAGAAGCTGAGGCAAAATTCATATAAGTAGAGAGTTTATTTGGGCCAAGCTTGAGGATTGCAACCCGGGAGCATAGACTCAAGTTTCCCTGAACGTGTACTCTGATTAACAGCCTGAAAAGTGGATATTTAAAGGCACAAAAAAAGGGGAACAGAAGGTGGGCTGATACCAAGTTGTTTGAAAGAAATTCTTATTGGTTTAGAAAAATAGCCCTATTTAGTGACTGACTATACGTTGTTAAGCTATAGGGTGTGGGTTATAGGGTTCAGTGTGGCATTTATTAGGTTCATTTATAGCTCCTTGTGGCAATATCCAGCAGTTTCATGAGATGAATACATAACTCAAAAAGGGGAATAGGACATGATTGCGATCTCATTTTAATGTCTCTCTAGACCTGATAATTAAAAGGACTTGCATTCCTTACATAAAAAATTATTTGCTTTTTTCTGTAAATATGCATATTTATGATCAGCTAGCTTTTTTTGACCAGTTGCAAGTTCTCTGTTAATTTCACTACCTGTAATACATCCTAACACCACACAAATCTCAGAAACAAAAGATTGTTTCCAAATATTCTGTACTTTATTGCCCCCAAGTCCGTAATACCCTATTGACTGTGATTTATATCACAATTTTACCAGAAAATCTTTTGACAAGGTAGGCCAATGATGAGCTCTGAAAAACTGTCAGACCTAAGATTTAGCTTAAAATGGAATCATTCAATGATTTTAAGAAAATGTCCTAAATCTAATGTTGAATCTTGGATATGCAACTTAGACAGTCAAAGAAATTTGCTTATAAACCTCAAAAATCTCATTTGCAGCACTAAGTTATAAAAACTATTATAAGCAGTGGTCCAGGTACAACTTGCTTGCAATTATTAATATTTGTTTGAAATCCCAATTAAACTTCTCTGATGGGTCCCAACGCCATGTTAGCAAAGGATAGCCCAGGATTCAAATTAGTACCCGAGCCAGGCCTGAGCGGTGGCTTCTTTGAAAATATCAGTAACGGTAATAATCATCGTTGAATTGGGATTATAACATTAGCTAAATGTTGTTAGGTACTTGCCCTGGCCAGCTAAGAGCCTAAGTGCTCCTGTCAATTTGTTGAACTCTCATATCGCCCCTATGTGGCTCACCTGTGAGGCACACTGTTACTATTTATCATATTCCAAAGGGGAAATAACTCAGAAAAAGACACAAAGCTAGTAAGAAACACAACCGGACCAAAACTTGTGCTATCTGACCCTAGAATCCACAAGCTTAACCACTACTGGGAAGGTTTTTCCCTTTCTGCATGGGTGACAGTCCAGTGGCCTCTGAGGTTGCTTTCTGCCTCGGGGCTTACATTTTTCTCAATATCTTGAAAAGTTTCTGATAAATTCTTGTAGGGTTACATCTTGGATTTTATGGACTCTATCCCTAAACTACCCCCAGTCTTGCCTCTCTAGCTGATGTAAGGAATCCCATCTTAAGAAGATAGTGAACATCCTGACATTCTCAAATATTCTCAGAATTTCCGTGCCTTTGGTTCATACTCTTTCCTTTGAAAGAAATGCTTCTTTTCCTTCCTTTTCCTATGAAAATCTTATCTGTCTTTCTGGTTCAGTTCAAAAGCTATCACTTCTACGAAGCTTAACCCGAACTTCTTCTTGGAACTAATTTTCATTAATTAAGTGTTTACTCGTCTCTCTCATTGCCCTGTAGATTCCTTGAAGGCCAAGTTGTGTGCTACTCACGTTGTTTGTACTCTCCAAAGGACCTAACACTCTGTCTTCTCTATGTTTGCTTCATATTTTTCTAATTAGTGCGTAACTAACACACATAGAAGTACACCAATAGTAAGTATACAGCGTGTGAAATGTTCACATAATGAGCAGATCAAGAAGCAAGGAATTAGGTGATTACCAGCCTCACACAAAACCCTGTTCTGCCCTCATCTCCCAATAAGATAAGCTTTCTGAATTTTCTCCATTGACTAGTTTTGCCCACTGTAGAGGCAGAAAAAGTAGACCACATAGCCTCTACTTTTTGTGTCTGGTTCCTTTCTTTCAGCATTGTGTTGTGAAATTTACCAGCTTTTGTGTAGGGGTAGTTTGTTAATGTTTATACAGTGTTCCGCTGTATGAATATACCACCAGGTATTCACCCATCTACCTGTTGATGGACGTTTAGATGGCTTCCAATTTGGGGTCATTATGAATAGTGTGCTGTTATCAACATTCCTTTGTATGACTCTGCTATACACGTGTAAGCATTTCCACTGAATATGTACCTAAGACTAAAATGAGTCATATGGTATACATATGTTCAGTTTCGGACGATTCTGACAGTTTTCCAAAGTGATCGCATTTTCTTGATGAACAATGAGATGAAACACTTTTGCATATGTTCATTTACTATAGGAATACCCACTTTTTTGAAATGTCTGTTTAAGTCTCTTGCTTATATTTATATCGTTTTATCTTTTTCCCATTGATTTTTAAAAATTATTTATTCATTATGCCAGCAAACACTTTGCAAGTTTCATGTGTTGCAAATATTTTTTCCCAATCTGTGGCTTAATGTCATTTCTTATGACTAGAAGTTCCTAATTTTAATGTCATCAGTGTATCAATATTTTCATTTATGGTTAGTGTTTTTGCTTCCTATAAAAGAAATATGTCGACTACACAGTTATATTATAGATTTCTATGTTTTATTTTACCAGAAAACAAAGTGAAGTGTGATATTTTTCTTTTATGGATGCATTATTCATGGACCTAACATTACTTATTGTTCTGCAGTGCTATTTTGACCAATATCGAGCATCTATCTATGTAAAGTCCTGCATCTTACTATCTATTTTGCTCAACTGTCTTATTTTTCTTTCCATCAATTCCATGCTGCTATAAATGCAGTAGTTTTAGATTAAGTTTTTATGCAAAGAAGGGTATCATCTGTAGCTCTATACATTTTCAAGATTTCTTACAACCATTCTTAAGCTTTTTCATTTTCATATAAATTTTAGAATCATCCTATCAACTGCTACAATAAAAAAGTACTGGAATTTTACTGGGATTGTATTAAATCTATTAACCACCTTAAGGAGAGCTGATATCTTTTCATTATCAGCACATTGTCCTTAATGTGTTCAGATTTTCTTTAATTTTTCTCAATAATGTTTTATAGGTTGTTGTATAATAATAATTCTCCACTTTCATTAAATTTAATGCTATTTGATGTGGTTTTTATTCTATTTCATGCTACTTTTAAAAATTAAAATATTTGTTTTTTTGTTGTTGGTATATGCAAACCAATTGAATTTTTTTTGTTGGCATTATAGTCAATGACCTTGCTAAATTTAATTATTAATTATTCATTGTAGATGTTTATTTTCTATATTTATAGCTGTACTATCAGTTTTGACAATTTCATTTCTTTTTTCCTTTTTTTACTTTTCATTTATTTTTATACCTTTTTGTTTTTCTTGACCAATATGTTGGCCAGGATCCCCAGCATGATGCTTCTGGAAATAAGAATAGTGTCTCATTCTCAATCCCCCAAACTTTAATATTTCAATAATAAATAATACATTTGCTATAAGTATATTTTAGGTAACATTTATCAGCTTTAAAACGTTTATTTCTGTTCATTATTGCTAAAAATTTTTTTAAATCATTATTTTAATGTTAAAGTTAATATTAGTATTTTAGGTTTTTTTAAAACTTATAAATGAATATAGATTTGCATCAAGTAAGTACATAAGGTGATATGATCATGTGATTTTTCTACCTTTGCTAATAGGGTGATTACATTGATTGGTTTTCTAATATTAAACTGATATTTTATTTTTGTTAAAAATTAATCTTATTTGCAATGTGTTATCTTTTTATTATGAAAATGGATTTACTAATATTGTCCTTTGAATTTTTTGCATATATATCTATAAAGTGAGGCTGACCTGTAATTTTCCTTTCTTGTAAAGTTTAAATGAATTGGGAAGTCATCTTTTTCTTCAAATGTTTGGTAAAATTATCATTACCAACTGGGTTGTCATTTTCTTTGTAGGAATTTTAAATTTATTTTTTTAATACATATAGGACATTTTCTTTTTAATTCCTTTTTATGTTAGTACTAATAAGTTGCATCATTTTAGGAAATTTCTCATATATTGTAAATATTCAATAAGTTATGGCTTAAAATGATCCATGATATGCTCTAATCTCTTTTCAACATCTGTGGACCTATAGTGATGACTCCTTTCATTTATGCTATAGTAAAGAAACCTTTTCGTGAATCATTTATTGTGGAAAAAGCCTCTCTGTTCTTGTTTTCCTGATTGTGTCATTATTTTATCTTCATTTTTGAAGGATATTTTTACTAGATATTGAATTCAGAGCTGGTAGTTATTTTATTTCTGCACTTTTTCCTAGTCTGTAGTCTTCTGAAAATTCAACTGTCAGTTATTTTCTTTGCTCCTTTGACTGTAATTTATCTTTTATTTCTGGCTTCTCTATTTAATCTCATGCAAGGAATATGTTGGAAAAAAACTCTTAGTTTTCCATTATTAGAAGCAGACCTTCTTCATATTTTTAATTTTTAATTTGATAGCATTTGTAAAATATTCACAGATCCTTGTTAAATATCAGAAATCAGGCTTTCAGAACAGTGAGGACTTTGTATCCTCCTAGTCTTTTCTCTTCTTTCTCTGGAATAAACTGCTAGAACAGATTTAAAAAACTGATGAATGGTATTAATATCAAGACACTACCACATGACTTCAGAAAGTTCTTGGTCTGCATACACACACATGCATACACAAACACACGAAATGTGGTGATTCATACATGTATCAAAACAGCTTCAGTATTGAAAAATCAAAAGCATTTACCAAAGATTCAAGTTATAGTCTGAATTGGCTTTTCTGAGAATATTATAATCACCACTTGTGTACATATGTAGATGTCTGTGTGTGTGTGTGTGTGTGTGTGTGTGTGTGTGTGTTTGGATAAACAAAGTGGGAAAAAAGATTTCTGCTACAAAAACTCTCATTGATGACTTCTTAATTAAAATTTAAATTATATCTTAAAGTGATAGTGAATATTCAGTCTGTTTTTGCTTCACTAATACACATTCTCTAACTCAGCATGCAGTTAAGAGGCATGCACATTCGTTAAAACATATTGGTATCAGTTGCCTTTTATACAAAATACCATAGGGTTATAAAACAGTAACAGCAGAAGCTGATTTGCTTAATGTATATGTTTCTCTAAAGATTAAATCTCTTCATCTTTCTAAGATATTCTATACTCTTAAAAATATGTTCACTTTGGGAGGCTGAGTTGAGAGGGTTGCCTGAGCCCAGGAGTTCATGACCAGCCTGGGCAACTTGGCAAGACCTCGTCTCTATAATAAATCAAAAAATTAGCTGGGTGTGGTAGCACATCCCTGTAGTTCCAGCTACTTGGAAGGCTGAGGTAGAGGATCACCTGAGTCCAGCAGGTTGAGGCTGTGGTGGCTGTGTGCATGCCACTGCACTCCAGCCTGGGTGACAGACTGAGACTCCAACACAAAAAAATTTTAAAAATTAAAAAAAAAAATTTTTTTTAAAGGCTACCTCTTTCCAGCCTGGGCAACAAGAGTGAGATTTCAACTCAAAAAAAAAAGTTACTATGTCTAGTAATAAAAAAAAAAAAAATGATCAAACTATTGAAAATAATTTATGTATCAAGGTGATCTTCATAACTTATTGGTAATAAAATAGCTATACATCAACTAAGTATATAATACCAGGTATAAGCAAACAAATTTTGTACTGTCTTCACCATAAAATATTAAATTAAATATTTTTTAAACATAAGGCAATTATTATTCCCACTAAAATGGTAAGTGAGAAATACAAAGTACTAGAGATTTATAAATGGTATGATCTCAACAGAAAAAAGAAAAACAAATGATGTAAAAAGTTGTTATCATTGAGTTTGGGAACAATAGGTGATTTTATTTTCTTTTTTACATTTTTGAAATTTTAATATAATTTTATTAAAATTTTGAAATTTTAATATAATTTATGAATTATATTATGTTAATTATGTAATATAATTCATAAAATAATTATTTAAAATTATGAGGAAAATAATCTTTATAATTCACTTTATAACATTGCTTGAACTATCAGCCATATATACAATACTCTATAACAACTTTTTCAGGTAGATCAGTGGTCCATTTTATGATAGGCTACGCCTTATATAATATGGTAATTTTAGATATTTTTATTCCTTTAAGGATGCCAAATCTTACTTCCATTCGACAAAGTGGTGAATAAGGAAAGAATAATCTTCCAGGTTTCTCACATGCAGCCTTTATTTGTCTTATTAATGTCAACCCTAGGGGTATATTCAAAGTAATTAGCTAAAGAATTTAAGCCAAAACATACTCTTTAAAAAACATCCAATGAGGAGCCTGAATGACCAAGATTATTTGCCAGTGTTGAACAAATTTACCAGCTAGTTGCTTAAACTCTGTTTTTTTCTGCCTCTGAACGTGCCTACAGCTTTGGGTAGTCAAAGGAACCAACACTGCATATGTTCCTATCACTCAGAATCTGTGTTTATGCTCAGTTTGTTTAGATATCATGCCAAAATAACCAATTCAGGAATAAAAAGCATAAGCAAGGGATGAAAGGATTGTTTAATATTATAAAGCATATTAATATAGTCCCATCCCCTTAATTGTTCAAATATCAACAACCGCAAACCCTACAGTCAGCCAAATAAAATAAGACAAGGTATTTGATCACATTTAGTATTTATTCTAGGTGAAAAATTCTTAAAAACAAAAATAAAAGAATGCTATTTAATATAATAAAGGACATCTATAACAAACCAATAATCAGTAGCATACTTAATGCATGTAAATATGTCAAATTAGTAGGCAAGCTCAGGGAAACAACTAGTAATCTCAACCTTATTTTGGAAGTCCTACCTGATGAAATAAGTCTTAAAATATAAATACAAGTCATATATATTATAGAGAAGAAAATAAGAATTGTATCATTATTATGATAAGTTGGTTTTATTAGAAATTCCAAAAGGTTTTATTGAAGATATATTAGAATCAATTATAGGATTTAGTCAGTCAGATAAACAGCATATATAATTCATTATAAATACCATTAAGTAGAATGGATAAAATCTTTCATTCATAACAGTACAGAAAATAAAATCTCATGTTTCTAGGAAAAATCTTGCCAGTATTTCCTGTCATAATTTTATCTATATATTTATAATTCTGAAACTAAAATATATTTATGGTTTAATAAGAGACACCAAATTTCTAAATAATGAAGACACAGTCATATTAGAAATAGCATGATAACTGTTGGCTTCAAAATATGTTAAATAAAAATCTAGAGTGCTTCAATAATTAAAATAGTATTGTATTATTATTTAAACTTAATCATAAAGATTAGAAAAACTGAACAAATCAACAAGGAACAAGTTTATATAGTTGTATATAACTAAATTATATAACACTCATAGATAAAATGCTAATCTACTAAACATAATTTTTTTTTCAAAACACACAAGCAAAAACCAGAAAGAAAGAGAATAGTTCAATGAAAATTTTTGGAAAACTGATCTGGTTTTCTAAATATCTAGTTTGTTTCATGCTGTATATCAAAGTAAATTTTAAAAAGGTTAGAAGTTAGCCTTTAAAAAATAATAATGTCAAACACTGAAAAAATTTAAAACAAAAGCTGCTCAAGTCTATGGTTGTAAAATTTCTTGCTAAATCAAACGTGATGGAAGAAATTAAAAGAAAAATATGCATAAATTTAACTCCTGAAATTTGTCCCTATGTAAGCATAATTAATGCTGACATATTAAAAAAACTACAGTAAGTGTGCAACAAATGCTCTTCATGAATTATATCTTTATTATATCTAAAGATCACAGAAATTAATAAAAAAACTAAGAGCTCAGTAAATAAGTGAGAAAAGAACAGAAATGCAATCCATAAAGGCTATATAAATGTTTCATGAAATTGGCATATGGTATTTAAAATGAAAATATCCAATATTGGTAAGGATGTGGTTAATTGAATATCTATTCTTTTCGAATTTTTCAAGTGGCTGAAAAGATGATGCTTCATATAGTCAAGGCTTCATCCTCCTCGAACCTATACCCTACTGGAAGAAACAAAACAAATAGTAAGTTAAAAAGAAATAACGTAATTAATATAATGATAAATACTATAAAGAAAATCAAGCAGAAGAAGGGATTAGTGACTGAGCTGAAAATTGGGGCATTTGACATGGAATTCTTCAAGGGATGCCCCTCTAAGGAGCTGACTCTTGGGCGCTTAGTCAGTCAGAGAGAAGAGAGGCTTTGAGGTGAAAACGAAGGTGAAGGTTGGAGGAAGTTCAAAGTTCAAGAGCCCGTGTGCTTGGGGGACCGTTGTGAGTAACATGGGTAAGAAAGGAAGCTGGCTAGGAAGCAGGGGCGGAGTCATGCAGGGCTGGCTCAGGTAATTCCATCTCATTCCGACACTGGATGCTGCACAAATGGCAAAACTTTTCTGGAAGGAAAAAGTTGGCAACATTTATCGAAAACCATAAAATATCATATATTTAACTCAGTAATCCCATTTATGGAAATATATTCCAGGAAAATCATTCTTCCCCATGCCTGATCATTTCAAGCATTTCCAGGCTCCAAAAACCTCATAACCCACCTCCCTGTCCCTATCAGACTCCTTCCTCTTGGAGGATGTATTAACTCACTCTGTCTCAGAAAAAAAAAGAAAAAGTCTGTTGGGTAAAAACTTCTTAAACATCTGCATTCCGACCCCACATTTTTACCTTCATACCCACCCTGTTTTTTATACCTTCCATCCTCTGTATGAGAGGTGCCCTCCAGTTCTACTCTCAATAAGCAAAATAATATTGTACTACTATTTAAAACTAACCAGAAAGACTAGAAGAACTGAACAAATCTACCAGAAACAGATTGTACATATGTATGGATATAATGAATGCATGTCATCTTCAAAAATAAAATGCTAGTCTATAGACTCAAAAAAACAAAACTACGCCTTATTGTTCTACTTTGTCCAGTGGATGCTGGGTCTTGTCTCTTTCCTCATCTGAAATCTGTTACTTCTTCTGAATGATGATCTTTCCCTACTCCTTTGTTGCTAACTCCTTCTCTTTGACAATTCAGCTCCCCAAAACATCGTCGAAAAAACGAAGACCTCTCCCCATCTCTCGCCTGTCACTCTTAAGCAACTTTCTAAATAACAATTATCTGCTCTTACTGACTGCACTTCCTCAATTACATTCATTCCCAAACTTTCCACCATCTGGATCTTGCTCCTAATTGTCACATTGGAAATTTCTCTGGAAAATACTATCAATGTCCTCATTGTGGCTACATTCTTTTTTTTTTAATCTAAAATTTTGTTGTGGATAGGCTTCAGGGGTGGACTTCTTCATGGGGAGTGCATAAAGGAACCAGGAAAATATGGAACGGAGTTTTTGATTTTTTAAATTATCCTTTTTGTAATGAGACTTTAAATTACCTTTTTTTTTGAGTTGGAGTCTCACTCTGTCGCCCAGACTGGAGTGCAGTGGCCATTCCCGGCCACCGCAGCCTCGACCTGCTGGTGGGCTCCGGCGATCCTTCCACCTCAGCCTTCCAAATAGCTGGAACCACAGTTGTGCACCACCACACCCAGCTAATTTTTCGATTTATTGTAGAGACAAGATCTCACCAAGTTGCCCAGGCTGGTGTCGAACCCCTGGACTCAAGCAATTCTCTTGCCTCAGCCTCCCAAAATGCTGGGATTACAGGCTTGATGCACTGCGCCCAGCCTGCACTGTTCTTGGTGGAGGTATTGTAAGTCACCGTCGTTTGTAACTCCTTAGCTTGGATTAATCTCATGCATAAATTCTACAAAAGAAACAGGAATCCAGGCAATGGGTCAACAAATAACCAACCTATGACTAGAAAGGAAAGCTTTAAGTGTAGGGTGGTGAGGAGCTGCCGATGTCAGAGTATGAGAGTTGAGAACCCTGCAACACATCTCATCACTGGATATTGCCATGAAGGGAAGATGGCATGTGCCACATGAGATAAGACCGCTCATTCTGGAAGACAAGGGCAAACCGAATACATATACTCTTGCTGTTCATAGTTTAGTCTTGTGATCTACTGAAAGTTGAAACATATATGTGCTTGATGTTTTCTTTTGAGGAGACCTGTCTTTGTTCTTGTCTAACTGAACACTCTATCTTCATGAATATGATATTTCAAATGGGCCGTTTTATGAAATGGAAAGCCAGGAGAAAAAAAAAAAGTTATATTATATATATATTCACCCAGGCAAGAGATGCCACTTTCTATTCATTTTTGATGCATCTAGTTTCCTAACACTTGCAGCCTGCCAAACAGCAGGATAAAGTACATACAGTAAAATTATACAGACTTGCAAAAAAAGATTTGAATTCAGGGTATTAATAGCAGAAGGAATGTTCTTCTGGGAGTAATCTAAGTGTTATATTTACCTTTGGTTTGAGAATATTTGCAGTGAGGAATTTCAAATGCAAATATTTTAAAAGCATAGCATGTTTTAGAGAGACACTGTGGGTACTTCTGTTTTCCTTTTAAAAAAAGGTTTTTCTTGACTTTTTATTGGAATCTTAATGAGACCATAATTACGATAGCAAAAGGGGGGAAATACAGCTGTTAAAAGCTTGGTGTTACTGTATATATAGTCTCTGCACTAAACTAAAAAAAAATTCTAAAGCCTTTCAAGGGAGGAAAAAAAGATGATTTAACAAAGTAAACCTTGCACACTTGTATCTTTGACACGCATAGCTTTTTTCACCGTATTTTTAAAAATCTGGTGATCATGTTTCCTGTTATCTTTTCTTTTTAATTGGACCGTAATACAAAATACTTTAAAAGATGGAAAAAAATCTGCTTTTTTGTTTGTTTCTCCCACACATATTCAGCAACCTTGTGCATGTTAAATGTTATAATTATAAAGCTAGACATCCCCAAAAGTAAAGGTTTAATTATTTTATAGGCTACAACCCTGTTTGAAAGTCATGGGTGTCCGTGAATGCAGTATACACGAGGGAGGGTATATTTCTTAACACATGACTTGTGATTTACAGAGACTCCGGTTTCTAGACAAAATCAGTATTTTTATTTTCGCTGTATTTGCCCAGAAAAACATATTTTTCTTAGGTAACCATAGTTGAATTAAATTCGCTTTAAATTTTAATTAAACTGTTCTAAAACGGCACTCTAATTCTTCTGCTATGTCCTATACCTTGCCTCAAGTGAACAAATGCTTCAAAGAGAATGACAAGAATGCTCAGAGTAGGTTCTAGATCCTAGCAAAAATGTGCTCCGAGTAACTGCCACTAACAGTACTTGTCAACTTGGTTGAAATTTTCAGATGAAAGATCTGGTAGGGAAAACAGAATCCAAATCCCTATCGTTTTCCTTTCCCTGAAAAGAAGAAAGCCAGAGTGTTATTGAGGCTGAAGATTGTGAATATTTGTAGCACAATACAGAGTAAAGGGTTAGTGGAATTACCATGATCTTCTCATGTTCTTCAAGACATTAATAAAACCAGCTGACTCTCTTTCTAAAGAACAGGATAAAGTAATTTCTGTGCTTTTGAGTCTTCCATGTTTGTACAATGTCTCAATTGTGTACCACATTGAGCCATCAAAGAATTCAAGTTATATGGGTCAGTTTACAAGAATCACAGATTCAGGAAAACCCTGTTCATGCCTTTGCTCCAGATTGCGAGTAGAATATATTTCACCTACCTGGGTACCTTGACCTGAGTATCATATGTCACCATCTCTCAACTCAGGCAATAGCAAAGAGGTATTTTCCAGCATTCTCTGCTCATATATTTTAAATTACAACTTCAATGTCTCTACATTTTAATAGGTGATATATGTATATACGCATTTACAAGATTTGAATCTGCTTTTCAATTTCCTATACACTTTGAAAAAGAAACCATGAACCTGATGAATTGTTCTTGAGCACAGAACCAGCAGCCCCGAATCGTCCATCATCAAAAGGAACAGAACTCAAGGTACTGAGTTAAGGGGTGAGTCTTCCGATTTCCAGAGGACAGTAGGTAGGTGTGAAACTGTTAGGCAAAGAAATAGAAAAAAAAAATCTCTAAGGATATTTTTCTGAGTACCAGGGGACTTGGAGGCTAACCCCAGCAAACCTGAGTAATTTCAGTCTCTGATAAATCTCAATTCATTCATAGTTTTAAAAAATCTATTCTTTAGTGGCCATGATTATATATCGTAGGCAATTTCTGGAAGGACTAGTAAAACCACCCTAGGCCATCATTGAAACATGTTGATTCTCATTATTTACTTGACCTTATCATAATTCCCAACATCGAATTCAGATTTTTTTCGTGTTACTTGAGAGCTGAGCCCATTCCTGTTTTACTTGAATCAGTTCAGTCCACCCCCAGAAATACAAACTGGTAAAGAAAAGTAAGTCCTCCAACAGCTGAAATGGGGGATTCATTCTACTCCTGTTTTGTTCCTGTATCAACGCCTCAACATTTCCTCAAGTTTGACTCCATTTCTCTCAAACTGGAGCCTCATGGAATGGCAAAGACTAAAGTTCTAAAACTCTCCTGATCTCATTGTGTCCTAAAAGGGGAGGAAGCTGTGATTTTGTTTCTCAAACTCTAATCACCATGAGTCTCTACCACAAACCAGCAAAACAGTAACTTCATATTGATATCTTAGAAGGCTAAATTTGTCAGCTCTGTGAGACCTGACAACTGTCATTATTTGCAGAGTTTAAAGTCTCATAAGACACCGTGCTCTTATTTTGGTGATGGGGTCGGCTTGTATTACGGATGAATACTGCATGCCTGTGCTAGCTCTTGGCACAGGGCTGTTATCTTGTCACAGATAATGCAGCAAAAGTGCCATCAAACTGAGCTAAGGTTATGCTAGGCAGAGAACTGGGGTTGAATAAAGAGAATAAAAATGAGTTTTCATATATTTACCAATTGTAGGCTGTAGCATTAATTTCTGAATTTTTTACAAACCAGTTGCTATATTTTTTTTTCAGATTCTCATACACCCCACCCCTTCCTCCGCCCACCCCCACAACAGCTGCTAACATAGGCTTCCATTTCTTTCCCACTCCAGAAACCTTACATCTCACCAAAAGAATACCAGCAACTAGGCAAAAGACACTTAAACCATCTCCCCTTTTTGCCTAAAGGTTCATGAGTGATCACATCTTCCTGACATCAAGATCACAGTAACTGCCCTGATATCACCAGGATTATGAAAAATATTGTCATGATGAGAAGGGATGTTTGTCTGTGGCTAACGTACGGGGATATATTGCTTTCATTGCCTTGACATTTTTTGTTTATTTTCTTTTGTTTTTTACTCTGTCTTGTTTTAATATGGGAAAAAGCCATTGGGTATTATACTTGTGGAGTCAGACGCTAATAAAACAAAAGGGTTTCACCATTCAATTTTCTGTGTGTAGTTGTATGTGAAGTGAGGAAGTGCTTAAAATGTCTTCTATTTAACCTCACTCTTCATTGCAACATTACATAAATGTAGGAACTCAGGGAATAGCCAAATAAAGCAAAAAGAAGTAGTAGCAAGATTGATCGTGTCTTCTGGGATAACCCTTCAACCAACTCCCTCATCACCCTTATAAATTTTTTTAAATAATAGAGTGATTTTTTAAAAAAGCAATGCTGATTTCAGATTAAGATGTATTTATTCTGAAAAAACAATATTATAAAAAACACAAGACATAAAATTAGAATAGCCCCAACATCCAGACATAACTTTGTTTTAATTTCATTAAGGGCATATGTTTTCATCATTTGTGTGTATGTGTGTATGTAGTTTTAAAAATAAATTTGATTACACTTGACATACTCACATCATATGTGTATTTCTTAGGTTGTATTTTGTCACCTAATAAATAGCAGTATAATTCTTGTAACCTGATTCTTACTGCCATGTATCTCAGCGCCATCATTTATTTAGCCATTCCTCAATTTTTTTGACATTAAGTTGTTCTGTACACCAGCAACTCTGTGTCAGAAGCGAAGCCTTTTACAACCCACTAATCTCTGCATACATTGAGTTTCTATGGCTTGAGGTTGTTCACACCCACAGATAGAATAACACAGATAAAAAGTCTTGTGAATCATAATTCATCAAGCTTGTTCTTTAATGCTTTGCTTGGAGATTCTGTCGTCTTCGTATCTTTGGACCTTTTCTGTATCTTTAGAACTAGGTCCGTTTCCTCTTTTCCCAGCTTACCTCTCTTCATTTATTCTCTTGCTTACTGGATCAGCAGGTTCCATCAAATTCCAGCCTCACTTGTCCCCAAGTCCTGCTATTCTACAGTGGCCTGTGCACAGCATGACACCCTGCTATGATTAGATAGCTTTGCCTTATCTCTAATTGCCTTTTACTCTTTCCTCATAAACCACTTTGTTTTAGTCAGTTCATGCTGCCTTTTTTTTAATCAGTATTTTTTTATTTTGATATTGTGGGATACAGTTAAGGGTTCAGTATACAAATATGCTTCGTTCAGGCACCCTTGTTGATAAGGGGTGTTTCCCCGTCCCCGGGCAGATATTGACCACTGTTAATCCCACCTCCCTTCCCCTCCCCCCCATAGTTTCCCACCACTGTCAGTCCTTTTCTTATAGTATTACGATGGATGTTCAAGGTCCACTATATGAGTGCAAACATGTGATACTCAGATCTTTGTTTCTGTGAGAAGTCACTCAGTATTATAGACTCTAGTTCCATCCAGGTTGCTGCGAAATTCATGATTTTGTTCTTTTTTATGGCTGCGTAGTATTCCATCGTGTATATGTACCACATTTTTTAAATCCAGTTCTCTTTTGATGGACAGCATGGTTGCTTCCAGGTTCTTGCTACTGTGAACAATGCTGCGATAAACATACGTGTGCAAGTATCTTTTTGGGAGAGTGATTTGAGTTCTTCAGGGTATATTCCCAGTCGGGGGATTGTGGGGTCATATGGGAGGTCAATATTTAGAGCCATGCTGCCTTAATAAAGTAATATAGACTGGGTGACTTAAACAATAGACATTTACTTTCTCACAGTTTTGAAGGCTGGGAAGTCCAAAACGAAGGTGGTAGCAGGGTCAGTGACGTGTGAAGACTCTCTCTTCTTGAGATGTTGACAGCCGCTTTCTTACTGTGCCCTCACGTGGGGGAGAGATCTTGCTTTCTCATGCGGACACC
The DNA here is from genome assembly GCA_027257055.1 of Cephalopachus bancanus. NCBI lineage: Eukaryota > Metazoa > Chordata > Mammalia > Primates > Tarsiidae > Cephalopachus > Cephalopachus bancanus. Next base: position 5,883,406 of record JAPVLO010000065.1, read on the forward strand.
AGTCCTCTAGGGTTAGGACCCCAATCTTCTGATTTCTTTTAACCTTAATTACCTCCTATAAGCCCTATCTCCAATTGCAATCACACGGAGGTTAGAGCGCCAACATATAAATGTGGGGGAGACTCAATTCATTCCCTAACCTTTTTCAAATAACATATACATTTCATTAATACCTTGACTATCTCAGGTTTACTCCAAGAGGAAATTCTCCTACTCTTAGGATGAAAGCAACACCACTTTGAAAGCAGGGCAGAGTTGTGCCTAGTATAGTGGAGCTGAACTGACATGCCATGTTCAATTCCAAAACTACGTATTCTCATAAACGTTCAGATGGTCCTTCAACTGACTGTCTCCCCGTGTATTTTTCTGCCTTAAAAATAGCATGCCTCAGATGCTGCTCCTTATTACAAACCCATCTGGTTCCTAAGTCACAAAACAGCAGCAAATTTTAACTAATCGATGTTTTATGGCCATAATTAAAGTATGCACTTACAAATAAAATGTAACACTTAAAACCGGGTCCCAATTTCTCAAAGCTGCATTAATATTTATAAAATGATTATTGCAGACAGGCACATTACGTTATTGCTTATTAGGGTACACAGTATACATGCAAGGGAGGTAAATTCTTAATTATCATAGAAGCTGGAGGCCACAATTTCTCAATTCCTCAGCCTTGTCCCAACCATTCCTGACCTTCTTGGGCTTTGTATAGTTAAGCTTCCTGTCTTTTTCACTTCTCTGACTTCCATTCCCAAGAGGTGCCACCTTAAGAGAGTTGTCTGCTAAGAGAAAGATGAAGAACTGTGACCTTACCTATGCCCAGGGATCTGTGAAACAAAATGGTTCATCCTTCACCCCTGAAAACCCACCCATACTTGTTTCCACCAGACCACCACCATAGTCTATTATTACCCAATATAAGGCCTAATAGTACAATGGAATTTTTGTAGGGGTAAAAATCACATACTTATATAATAGAGGTGGGAATTGATTTACATTGCCATAGCCTGAGCTCTGGAGCAATACAATATTTTAGAAATATTTATTAGCCCAAAAGGTAACTTTAAATAGTAAAACTGAACTAACTCTACCAGCTGGCAGCATAGCAGATCAGATGGGAGACACCACATTTGGTCAAATTCATATCCATTCCAGATTTGAGTTCTGATCTCAGCCCCTTTTGGCGGTTCAGTCTTCCTTTGATATGTGGCAGCATGTTATTTCCTGATGCAGAAAGAGCAAGAAAATGGTTTTTTGGGGAAGTGCTCATAGGACTCCAACAGTATCCAACAGCTTCTCACAAAACATTTTGATGAGTTAACTTGAAATTCATCTGAAATGTACAGACTGTATCTCCTTCATGGACATGTTGCTTTCGTAGAATTATATACTAAGTAAAGAGATGTGTGGGATTATTAAGTCCAAATCTTGCGTTTACAGACGAAGGCACTAAGGCAGAGGGAAATGAGTTGCCTGTAGCTGATTAATTCTATGCTTCAAAGTAAGTCAGTTGACTGGAAAAATATGATTGCTTCTGTGTGGAATGTGTTCAGCTAGAGATTGTATGTGTGGGTGCTTCACAGAATCTGCGGATCATGGCAATGGTGGAAGTGAGAGAAGGGGCAACTCTGCTCGCTGTGGATTATCAACACAGAACACAGAAATGTAAATCTAGTCTATAACACGCCCATAGTCTGCTACGGGAATTCAAATTCCCGCCTTTAAAATCATTTGGAGGAATTACATTTTATCTCAATGGAAATCTTCAGTTATATGCAAATCTTACGTATACTGAGTGAGGACTATAAAATATTCTATAGCCTCATTCTTACATTAGCATGAATTAAATTATCAATGAATATGAATAAGACAGGAAAAAACAGATACACTTTGGGAAACAGAAAAACAAAAGAAACAAAAACTGGCAAAATTCAAGAGGTCCGGCATCTGCCTCTGAAAGCAAAATAGTGCTAAGGATGGGATGTGTTGTACAGTTCGAACATTTGAGGATCATGTGGTAACAATAGGAAGAAGAGATTCTTAAAAGAAAGTCATAGATGTCAAAGATTACCTTTTTTGTTATTTATGTAGATTTGTGGGCATCACTTGACTAATGGGAAATATTGAATTTATTTTTGGCAAGCAAGCATAAAAGGCAATCAGTTGTGCATAAAATAGCACTATGTTTATGCAAAAGAATGTGGAATTGGAGGTCTTTCCAACCTCTGACTTTAAAACATGTGTCTTTTGTCTACCAGCTACATAATCTTGAACAAGCCACTTGAATTTAGGTATCAGTCTCTTCATATGTAAAGCAAGGTTAATTAGGGTTAAGAAGAATTGTCTGTCCTATAGTAGACATCCAAGACCTAGTAGCTATAAGAAAGAAGGAAGAATTTTATATTACCGGAATCTTATCATTGTAAATGAAACATTCCCAGTTTCCAGATTCTAGTCAGTCTGTCCTGTAAGGTCATCTAAAAACAGGGCTTCCACCCATCTATTTCCAATCCATTTCTGTGCCCGTCTTCCCAGGGTCCTCTTGGAAATTCTGAAACTAAGACTTTCTTCCCCATTAAGCCAACGGGAAGACTGATGAGAGTCACTTGGGAGGGTAATACAGAATCAATGGATCACAAAATCTGGGGGAGATTTGGGATAAAATTTAGGAGATTGTCTTCTACTTCATTTCCTTTCTTTTGCCTATAACACGCTATTTCCTTCACACTAGCAAGAAACTTGCTGTAGAACAGAAAGAAAAGAGAGAATATGGTACTGTCACCCCCTTGCTGGTTCCTTTTATAAGAGTTTTATTTATGCTTCTGAGTTTTATTTATGCAGCAACACTCACGTTGATATTTACCGTATTTTTATTACTAGAACACTGTAGTTAAATTTATCACTCCATTATCTGTAAAATATATCCAGTTAAGCTGTTGCCACTGAGAACTTAAAATTCAAATGTAGAAGCAAAACCATTAAGAGAACAATACTCTGCAGTACCTGACTTTCAGAAAGAAATGACTCGGAAAATGTATGTATAACTACTTTTTAAAGACTGGTAAGCACTCGAAAGTTATTCAGAGAAATGGGTACAATTTCATTGTAGTTTGACAGATAGTGTCAGCAGGAATGTGACTAAGGATATAGCTTCACTGATTCTAGCAAAAATGTCCCTTAATAATAAAACTGTTTAATCTGTTTATTTTCTAGAACTGTGATTCTGTAGTTTTGAAAATGGTGAATTGATCAGTGATGAAACATATGACATTTTGCTCAGCAAAGGAAAGCACCATAAATTCCCTGAGAGCCAAATTTAATCCATACATATATGTTTGGAATGTCCCAAAGTAATTCGTATGTAGTTGAACATTGTATGTAGACAGTGTGATTCAGGTGAGATTTTTAGTGCTGCCAAATATCTCTAGGGAATGCCCTCAGATTATCATCTCTTTACCAACCCCTGGACTCCAAATCTACCACCAGATACAAAAAATAGCATATGAACATCCTAAGCAGTTATTAGGAATGATGAAGGAACTAAGCTATACATTACTAGGCTTCTGTTCATCATATCAGAGAAGTCGCCTGTCACATGAACCCCATTCGACATGTTTTGGCATCTCTGGTGGTCCCTAAACCCACTGGGAGTTCACAAACACCAGTCCATTCGGGAATCTCACCAGGAATAAACCTGAGCTAACTAGTTTTCTGAGCTTACACCAATCACAGGGTTGTTGTCTCTGATCCAGTTTCCATCACTCAATTGGTAATTGATTTTCCCTTTCATTTGAAGATATAGCTATGTCTATATCCATTTATCGGTTTATATGTGAAATACTTTTTCAGCAGTAAAAGTAAGTATATGATTCATTGTAAAACTTTAAGAAGATAAACAACAGCGTACAACTCATCTATGGTTCATAATTCCAAAATATAATTTTGTGTATACGTGATGACAAATATTTACAAAATTAAAATTAAAACAAGCATGTTCTTTACCTTTTTTCCCCTTTTAAAAAAAAAATGTTATAATCGCACCCTATGGCAACTCTCTCTACATGTCAGGGCACGCATATATCTTTGTTTTGACGATCTAGTCCCTTTGGTTTGATGCTTATTTAGACAATTTGTTTGGCTGCTAACTTTACCTTTCCCCTTGTTCAATGTGTTGTCATTTCCTCTTTGGCTCCAAGCCTGCAAGTGAAGGTTGGTTTCTTCCCACAGTTCTTGGCCATCCTTTCTGCCAGTGTTATGCTGGAAGTAGTCTGTGCTTCGAGTGTCTTCCTGAGCAAGTCTTTCCAGAGTGTTTACATGTATCATCTTTTCACATGTATCCTACAGAAGTCCCAGGAGTTGAGGGAAGAAGACTCATAATCTTTCACATCTTTTACTTAAAATCTCCCTTGCTTAAGCATCATCTTTTTAAAGGTGATTTTAAAAAGACATAATCACAGTCGTTGCCCAAGATCTCTTGTTTGTTTACTTGTTTGCTTTTTTTTTTTTTTTTTTGCTATTAGTATTATTATTTTATTGTAGGCCCAAAGAGGAAAAGGAGATGGACTTAGGAAGACTTGTTTGGTGAATGTTTGTGCAGCAATGACAGAATGGCACAGATGTGTTAAGGGCGCATGTACGTGCATGGGTCAGAATATTTTGGTCTAACAAAAACTAAATCCAGTTTGTAATCTTTGACTGGATCCAGCAGTAGGAAAAAGTCAAGACTTTACTGGGATGAACTGAAGAAAAGTGAATAAGCTTTGTAGCTAACGTATCCGTAGTAAAAACAAAATACTGATTTTGGCCACCGTTCTGCAATTATGGAAGTGGAGGCCCTTATCCTTAGGAAATTCAAATTCAAGAATTTAGAACGAAAGGCGGAAGAGTTCTGTAAATTACTCCCAAATGGTTAAAAAAGTACAAACCAGATGTCTAATAGTGCATAATAAAGTATTTTTGTGGCAAAATGATAACAATTGTTGGATTTGGGTGAGAAGTTATATGTATAATTTATTCTTATTTTTTTCTTGACTCTTTTCTATGAGTTTAAATTATTTCAAGTTAAAAATAAAAACTTAAATGGTAACATCCTAATGAATTTAAACAAAACAATCAAAAATGAGAGATAATATTTTTTGTCTAATGGTCCATTTTTGCCCCTTGAAGTTATACTGCGTATTATCTGAGGATAAAAATCTCTCAGAAACCACTGAGTGCAGTTTGTCTAACTTTTTTTCTTTTGCTTTTTCTTAATCAAAAGTAGTTGTCTTGTCTAAGACAAAAACCATGTATTTCTATTTCATGTTCGGACTAAAGGGACTTAATGTCTATTGCTGGAAAATTTATAGAATTTGGTTACTTGAGAGCTCCCTACTCCAGAATGTATACTAAAATTTAGTGGGAAGATAATGAGCAAGCTCTTAATTTCTTTTAATTGAAACTAGAGAGGACAGAAAGTTCAGTTCAGATTCCAGACATCATAAAGTCTATTCTGAAAACAAACGGTGGGTAGATGGAAACACAAACACACGTCCTCCACCCCAACCCCCGCCTTTAAACCCAGGTCTACAGACAGTTTCACTTTTGTTAGGACTGATATCATGGGTACAGTTTATGGTTTTCAGTAACATAGCAACATTTGCTATATGTGTAATAACGGCATCTAAAATGACATAATAAAAAAAGAATTATCTGCGATTAGAAGCAGACTGTTAAAACTACTCTGGTCAGTGCCAAAAATCAAGGGAGTTTATTATTTCAGTAGCTGCAGTGAAAAGCCCCTCTGGGTGCCTCGAAAACTCACCCCCTTATGCTTCCACCCATCCTCCTTACTGACATGGTAATGGGCTTTGTTAAATTCAAAGACAGTTACGTCAGCAATTTGTGGCCTCCTGTGGGTTTTCCAGGCCCATAAAGCACACAAATTATACCCAAATATCGGCCTGAAAAATTAGTAAGCTATGGGGTTTGTGTTATTTTAGCCAAGCTTTCCTGGAGTAAGAGAAACCCAGGGACCCTAAAGCTCAGTGGTCTCTTGCTGCTTTATCGTGCTCTTTTTTGGTGGGCCAATTCTGATATGTTGACGCAGTTTTGCTTTTGGCTTTATTATTACATTATTGCTGTTGTCTTATTTTGTTTTGTTTGACACTCAAGAAAACTTTTGCCAGATGTTAATCAACATTACATTTCTAGTGACTTTATAAAACTCTGTCCTTTAATCGTAACCTAAAATAGAGTGATTAAATTAAAATCGAAATTATTCTTCCTTTTCTAGAATTTTCCACGAATAACTCTAAAAAGGATAATGTCCTTTGTGACAAGTGGTATCTTCCTGCTAGTTATTAAGTCTGTACATTCTATACCTCGAAGGTGGTACAGTTGTTGAATGAATGATAGAGCTTTGACTGAGACAGGTAAGCGACACTGCAGGGAAGGAAATTACTCATGGCTATCAGAATCAACTTTTGCCTTGATTTTAGTAATGAAAGCACTAACTGTTCAGTCCCAACACTTGGATTCAGGACCAGATCTTCACTTACCAAGCTACTGTGGCCAAATTCCTAAGCCTTATTTTCTTTGCTGGGATAATATAAAGGATAATATGTGTGCTGACTAACTCACAGTGGTGTTTGAAGAAACAAAGCATCACAAACAAAAATTATAATATATTCAATAACTCTATAAGTTATAAGATTCTCTGTCAAGATAAGTGGTTCCTATCAGACATAGAGATCTTCAGGTAAGGGATCTGGAGACTGACATAACTGCAACACATGAATCTGAAGAGATGTATTGCTAATAGCCTTTATCATTTATATTTATGTGCTGTGAGCTGCAGGGATTTAGACTCCAAAGAGTTTCATAATATTCGTTATCAAGGAGGAAGATAATTATGACTAGCAATCAGGAAACATAATTATTAAAATGCTGATTATTTTAGACTGCTTATACTTTAATATGACATTTTCCACAGGATCACCATGTGGTTTTCTACATTTCTGATATTTAATGTTCATTTTGTGATTCCCAGAAACATTAGTAAAAGGCTCTAAAGCTCAAAATTCAAAGGGAGAAGGAGCCTTTGTTGAATAAAGTTATTTACATCGTTAATCAGGAGCTAAAACCCAGGAGAAATGCAAATCACCTTGTTTCCAGAGAGGGAACAGAAGTATAGTCTTTGGCAGGCGCTCACACCCTAGAGATAAACAGAAGATTTGACTTTCTTCCCTTGGACTTCTTTTGTGTATGTGATCTTACTTGGTTTCAGTTTTCAAGTTTATAGAAATAATCTTCTGGGTGAACCAAGGTCAAAACAGCAACCTGGGGTTTAACTGCTGATCAAGCAAGCAGGATGTCCAAATATTTCCCCGAAGCAATAAACCATCAGTTAATGGTGTCATTCCCACCCATAATGCCCTCTTGCACCAACAGGAAATGTACCTCCATTTGCCAGCCATGTGTAGAAGTATCCATTTTAAACACTATATAAAACTGATCACATCAGGATTTTTAGCTTCATTCAAGCATGGAAAAACCCAATGAAGTGCAGGCTCAGTGTCTTCTCAAATGCATTTCTTCTTTTTTTTTTTTTTTTTTTACTCAACTGTTACATGATCTAGGTGGCTCTTTTCTTTTTAAAAGACAGTGGGGTGCATTTGAGAAAGACCTTAGGCTAGAATTTAGGAGACCTTGATTCTGTTCCAGTTTTTGCCTCTATGTGATAATATACAAGTCACTTAAAGATAACGGGCAAAATTCTAAGACATTTGATTTAAATTCTGAACACTATTCTTTTTCTAAATTTCCCACTTAAAAAAGGTTTTGCTATAGACTATAAGAGGTATTTCACCAAAATAAACCATGGTGATGGCAGAGGGAAAGCGAAAAAATAACAGCTACAAAAAAATGTTTGAGGAGAGGGATAAAATCTTAGTATGTATTAAGAAACATTTAAGAAATGTGCCAACACTCAGTTACAGGTTAATACTCCCATAATGCTTTGCTGATGTCTGGACAATATCATTCACTAAACTTTCAGAACTATTTCACCAAAAATTCTATTAGGTTCATGTTAGAGTATAATTTTGAAGCATTTCTTTTCAGATTATCATGCAACTATCCTTCCACTGTTCTACTCCACCACATCTGAAACAACTAATTTATATTCTGCTTTTGGTATAACTCGAGTCCTGGCCCATTTGATTTTTAGATTCCAACTTCTCTCTTCTTCAGATCTTGGCTTTTTAAAAACTCTTTCCCTGTTCTGAAACCCATCGTCAACTGTGTGAATGTATTTCTCTTCCAGCAAGTCTAAAATCCATTACACTTTTGTCTCTCTTTCATGAAAATTCTCACTAAAATAATCCAGTTTCCCCCCCTCTGTTTAATCTAGGCTTCCAAAGAATGCTAAGGAAAGTCAAAAAGCACTGCGGATGCCAGTGGGGGTGATCCTAACTTGCTGGATCTTTGTCTGCCTCTGCTCTTTTCTATTCCTTCAGCCTTCTTCAATCACATTCTTGGTAGTGACTGTTCTAAACTTACTGTGTATTTTTAAATGCCTAAGACGATTTTTTGCAGTTGGCCGTCTACACTGGTGGCTCTGTTTTTAAATTCAATGTTTTATTCCTATCACACTCATCATGATGGCTTTGGGTCCCTAATGTCATCATCTTTCTATTACTCACAGCTTTAAATGTCCTCTACTACTTTACCGAGGTTTAAGTGTCTGGCCTAAGAATTCTAGTTTGACTTATTTTCAATTATCACAACCTCCACTTCATGGATTCAATATTTTGCTGACTCTCCACGCGAGCATTTTTCTTTTCTTCCTCCCCTTTTAAACATTTGTATCATAAAATATCTAAACATAATGATAAATATAAATGTTGTGATAAAAAATGCATCTTCTCCTCTTGCTCTCTTCTTCACTTATCTTGATAAAAGCTTAGCATTATTATAGTGAATTTCAGACCTACTTGAAGTAGCAAATAATGGAGAAAGATGAGAATTCTTCTGAATTTCTTCCCAGTTCAACTCTCCCTTTCTTGGCCTTGAGGTAACCAATATTCCGAATTTAGTATTAACTATCCCCATGCATATTTCATAAATTTATTACACATGTATTTGTTCATGAACAATATACTGTGTAGTACAAAGAAAAATAACTCCCCAAAACGTTCACATCTCCATTGTTAGAATCTGTGAATTTATTATCATACATGAAAAGGGGTTTAGCAAATGAGATTAAGGGTAAGAATTTTGAAATGGAAAGATGATTATAGATTATAGATTATAATTCCAGAAGGCTAGGATTACAGAGATCAGTCCACCTGCTGTTGTTGGTTTGTTGGTTTTGAATATTGAAAACAGTGCCCCATGAGCCAAGGAAGGAGGTGGCATCTCAGAGCTGGAATGACCCTTAGTGTATAGTGAATCAGAAAACAAGGAATTTAGTCTTATAATCTAAAAGAACTGAATGCTACTCACAACCAAAGCGAGTTTTTGTTTTTTTTAATAGCAGTTTCTTCACTCAAGAAACAAACACAACCTACCAATACCCTGATTTTAGTTAGGTGAGATCTATTAAGAGGGGTTTTTGGTTGTTGTTGTTGTTTTTTTGTTTTTTTTTTTTTGCTATTAACAATTCTGAAATGAACTTTTAAGTTTTATCTTTGTTTATCTTATACATGATGTCCTCCCAATTATATAACTACAAGTAGAGCTGCTGAGTCAGAGTGTATGTAAGATATCAGCTTCACTAATTACTGCTACATTTTTCTCCAAGTGGTTGTATCCATTTATATTCCTTCTATTAGTGGATGAGGGTTCAGGCTAGTCTTCTTTGTCAATGCTTGATATTTGGCAGACCTCTTAATTATTGATAATCTGATGACTGTGGAAAGAAATCTGTTTGTATACTTAATTTGCAATATTATTATTACTAGTAAGATTAAGCTAGCAAGACTTTTAGGTTCTTTTTCAGTGAATTTTGTGTTCACATGTTCATTTTCCTATTGGGTTGTTTTCCATTTTCTAGTTGATTTGCAGTTACTTAAGGATTCTGGATATTAATGTACTGCTATGTATAGCTTCTAATTGTACGTGTTTAAACATTTTGTTAAGGACATTTTCCTTGAAATTATGTTTTATGGTTAAAATAATCAAAATTAGCAGTGTTTTTCATTATGATTTGCATTTTTTCTTGTTTAAGAATTATTTCATGCCAGGCTCAGTGGTTCAGCCTGTAATCCCAACAGTTTGGGAGGCCAAGGCGAGTGGATTGCCTGAGCCCAGGGGTTCAAGACCAGCCTGGGCAACTTGATAAGACCTCGTCTTTACAATAAATAAAAAACTAGCCGTGCATGGTAATGCACAATTGTAGTTCTGGCTACTTGGAAGGCCGAGACAGAAGGATCGCCAGAGCCCAGCAGGTCGATACTGGGGTGACCATGAGTGTGCCACTTTCACTCCAGCCTAGGAGACAGAGTGAGACTCCAACTCAAAGAAAAAAAAAAAAAGAAAAGAAATATCTCCCTAATCGGAGTCCATAAATATCCTTTCATGATTTATTTAAAAATTGTGTTTTACATTTATGTGCTTAATCTACCTGGAAGTGAATCTTTCATTGTGTTGAGTACACTTTTTTTTTTTCAAATCAGTAACCAAGAGACTGATTAACACCACCTACTGATTTTTCCCCAATTTTAATAAGACTTTTGTAACACAAAATTTCCTTTCATGTGTGGATCTTTCTCTAGACCCCATTCTGTTTCACAGTTTATTTGTTTCTGCTCTAGTGCAAATATCAAACAGCTGTAATTACTCTAGTGTCAGAAGGTCTTGATATCTGTGTGTACTTCCACTTTGTTAGGCTTTTCAAAATTGTCTCTGCTATTTTTGGCTCTTTGGTGCTTCATATGAATCCTAACAACTGCCTGTCAAGTTCCCTAATGAATCATGCTGAGGTGATATTTGTAATTGCAACCAATCTATTAGTTAATTTGGAGAAAAGCCATACTTTTACTACATTATTGAGCTTTCCCATCCGTGAATTGGTATATTTTGTCATTTAGGTAGAACTTATTTTGCTGCATTTATTTCTAAATGCATTATTCATCTATTTTCTCAATATTTATTCCAGCTATGTAGAAATGCTAATAATGTATGTATGTTAAGCATTCACCCATCAATCTTCCTGAATTCTTACAAACTTCAACACTTCATAAAGTATATGAAAAAAATTTTTTTTTGAAAGCAGGATTTATCAAGAGGACAGAAAAGCTTCCAGAGTGGGAGGGGACCCCAGGGGGTTGACATATGAAATTTTTTGAGGCCATCGTATCAAGTGATAATAATAAATATTATAATCCTTATATGATTTTCTTTTCAGATTCATTCTTTGTTTAATATTGAATAGAAGGTGTGCTAATAGAAGTCTTCGTTATGCTCTTGAATTAAAATTAACAGATTTCTTTTGTTATATAGTCCTTAAATACATAGCTTTCTTTTTGTTTTAATTATCCATAGAAAAGGTACATAATTTACAGATATTCAATCCTTGAAATGTGCTAAAATTTACCTGCAAAACTATAAGGGCCAAGTCTTATTTGGAGAAAAAGTGGTGGCTCTGAATATTTTTATTTGCTGATTTAATTTCCTACTTTACTATTAATGTATACATATCTCTACTTTTACTGAGTCCAGTTGTGTAACTTATGTTATCCACTCATCCAACATCCAAGCTTTCAATTAAATGAGCACGATCTCTTTGATTGTATTTTCTTACAGTTTTTTAATATCTCCAAATGTGTCTCTAATAAACCCATTGCATGCTCCAAATATAGGCATTTCATTTGGGGAGGGCCCTGTTTCTCACAAATCTCAATCATGACTTTAAATCAGCATTTCACGCTATTCACAATAGCAAAAACTTGGAACCAATCATGCTGCCCATCGAAAGCAGACTGGATTTAAAAAGTGGTATATATACACAATAGAATATTGCACAGCTATAAAAAAGGGACAAAATTATGAACCTTGCGGCAACTTGGATGGATTTAGAGTCCATCATACTCATTGATCTATCACAAAAACAAAGAACTTAGTACCACACGTTCTCACTCACAAGTGGACCTTGGACATTTATCATAATACTATATGAAAGGGATTGGCAGTAGTGGAACAGTGCCGGGGAAGGGAACACATAACACTAATAAGCATTTGTGATCCCAAACCAGGTGAAGTAAGGACCAATGGGAGATATAAACTTCACCTGTGTGATGACAACTTATGTACCCAACCCTGAATTGTACCTCATGCCTTTAATATACAAAAAATAAAATAAATTTTTTAAAAATCAGCATTTCATGTGGACTTTTCTCTTGAGCTCCTGTGCAGTGTTCTCAGTCACATGACAAACATCATCAACCTTCCTAGGTTTCTATTATCTGAACCCAACATGGCTAACATTAAACCCACTAGTTCTGCCACCACCCTAGCGGTAACTCCTTCTGGGCCAGATCACTCATCACGATAGGACAGTTCTTGTAGTCATTTAGACTCAGCATTATAGTTCACTCTTTAACTTCTCAGCCAGTCTCTGGAATTACAGAATCGTGGCTGTCTCCCACATTTCTTTGTTCCTTCCCTTTCCTGTTCCACAACCCAAAATTTGCATTTTAGCACCTCATTTCCGAACTTTTCTCGTAGCCTCTGAATTTACTGCACTTTTTCCATTCATTCTTCTTTTCTAATACATCCTTCCCAGCATCCCCACATTAATGTGTGTGTTTCTAAATATAAAGACTTTTTTTAGAGTTATACAATATTTGATGGTCTACACAGCAAATGCAGCATAGGTAGAAAAGAGGTCACTAGTCTCAACTTTTTCAAACGCAAAACTGAAGGTTCTCAAATGTAGGACTGAAGATACTTCTTAACCTTCTAAGAGAATAAAAATAAAATCTATGTTGAGTTTATTACCCTTCATGATGTGGCATCCAATCCTTCGTACAAAATTATACATTCCCTTATGACAGAACTACATTTATTCAATTTTCTTGCATAATCTCAAACTCGTTTTGTTGATAGAGAAGGCTCCCAACAAAGGCTTAGCTATTTTTAAGCATTTAGAAAAATATAGAAGGTATGTATTTTTGATTTAGAAAGCACGTGAGGTGCTTCTGTTACACTATCTCGTTGAGAAATGGGCCACATCCTGAACAAACCGTTCTTTTGCCTATTAGTCATGAAAAATATGTGTCCATTCATAAAGTTAACATAGGGTTAACCTGGAAGAAACTTCAGCACCAGCAATTTTAATAAGATAAGTAAAAAATAAAGAGATTCAATCTTATCTACTCCCACTGTTTTATTCTGACAAGAAATGAAAGGAAAATAATGAAAACACCAACTTCTTCCCTGCCTCCACACACATATTTAATTGGTTCCATGATTTATATGGTGTGCTTTACGCTCTTTTTCCACCCCCTCACAATATTACAAATATTAATCATTTTTCCATGGTCAATTATAGGGATTAAAGCCTAGTATTGTGTTTGTTCATAAGCAATATGACATTAAATAGAAATGTGCCCTGCTTTTTTCCCCTACCCCCACCCTAGCTGTTTATATACCATATTTTATCTCTAAGAGAAAGAATAGAATTATCTTAGTAAAGACATATGCTTAAAAAATAGACAGACTAAAAGGAAAAGAAACAATCATTTTTGAAAACATCTAATCATGTAAAAAGCTCCCAGAGGCCAAAAATGTCTTTCACACATAGGCTCCAGATCAGTATACCAAAGGATAATCTTCATTCTCAAGTTGCTGAAATTAAGGAAACAGTAGCTGAGGACCTACTGACATACTCTAAAGAAGTAATTGTTTCTGGCATTGATAGCACTCTATGTGAGTCGTGGTATGGTCTTGAGGTCAAAAGTGCTGAATATTACAGAGCTCCTCAAGATTCAAACACTTGCTCCATTCTTATTTTAAAAGCAATACAGAAGTATGTCTCTAGTCAACTGTACCTCCTAATCTAACTCTACAAGGAGGATCAATTGTACAAAAGTAGTGGGTGAATGAAAGTGCAAAACAAACAGAAGTGTGTAGTTAAAGAAATTGCTTAAGTTCTTTTTTTACTTAGTTAAGAAAAGGTTCCTATAATTTTACTCAACTTCTCAGCCAGATAGGTCAATTTTATTTTTTTCTTCAGTAGGCTCAGAGCCACCTGGGAGTCAGAATCATCCCAGACATAAGTGTATGAACCGACCACTTACGTGTTGAGGGGACAGAAGTCTTCAGGAAACCATGTGTGTGACACTCTGCATCTATCGTGATAAGCTAGATTATTCTTCACAAATAAACAATACAATAAAAATGTATTTTTATGCTCAGCCCACATATTGTATAGAGAAATGATTGCATATCAAAGTTAGCAGAGATGTAGGTTAAAGAATGTCTTTCTCAACCTGTGCTTTTAGCCAGGCAGGAGAAGGAACCCTGTCATTACTGACTCTTAAAACGTCTGCACTGACGGTGGGTGCAATGGCTCATGCCTGTAATCCCAGCACTTTGGGAGGCTGAGGCAAGAGGATCTCTTGAGCCGAAGTTGGAGACCATCTCTGCAACCCAGTGAGACCCCATCCTCATGAAAGAAAGATGGAGCGGAGGGAAGCAGGGAGGGAGAGGAAGGACGAAGGAAGGAAGCAAGGAGAAAAGAAAAAAGAAAAGAAAAAAGAAAACCTTCTGCACTTAAAATTTCTAACATATCACATTCACTCTTATTCATGACTTAAATTCAAAGGGGAGCAAGGATGTGAAATTCTATCATGCTGAGAAAGAAAAAAAGTTGTAACAAAGATGAGAAGATTTAATGACCTCATTTCACTTCATGAAAATTGTCTAAATTGTACCCTTCACCGTTATCCTCACCCGAAATATAAGTACTCACTGTGTATAGAAACCGTTTTAGACAAAACAGACAGAAAAGAAGATGGGTGTGAATATTATATACCACAAAAGTATCTCCTAAAGCAATTCAGGAAATAGAAGCCTGGATGATATCCAATGATATTTTATTTAGTCTTTTGCTTGGACTTTTCTTCTTCCTTCCTTTTCAATCAATCAACAAACCTCTTCCTGGTCTATACTCTTGATGTTTTCTTTCTCATATTTTTCAAATACTTCACTTCCAGTCTCCTACTGTTATATTGTGAATTCTTTGGAACAAAGTGATATAGTCAATAAATTCCCTTGTGATATTTTCAAGGACTTAATGACATCAATTCATTAATTTTTTTTAACCCCAAATCATTCTAGAACTTATCAGCTGTGAACCCTGACTGTATTAGGGAAAAGAAAATAAAGATTTTATTCTAGTATTTGTAGGATTAAAGTGTATAGTTTTGAGTGGTGTGCCACCACCATCTGTTACAGCAATGATAAAAGTACTGTAATGATAACACTACATGGCAAAAATACTTAATGTGCTTTAAATGACATTCATTCTTCTAGAGAAATAGCACATAAACAATGGAAAAAAAATAATAAGGAAAAAAATCCTACGTAGTGTTGTTTAAAGTCCATATTACCAACATTAACTGCTGTCATATTCTTAAACTCCTACCGGTGGATCATTTATGAATGGAAACAGTGTTACAAGAGGTGATAAGGTGAGCTTTTCTAAAGTGTCTTGTCTCGGTTCTGCTAATGAAGACAGCAAAGAGTTCAGTCATGTCAGAAAACACAGCCTGGCTCCACAGCAAAGACTGCAAAGACAGAGAAATAATTACTCAGAGACAAAGAAATTATGGCGTCTTCAATGATCTAGGCTGGAAGGAAAAATCAGCTGAGCTTTTTGTTTGTTTTCTTGAATTTTGTCCAATGATTACAGATAATTGTGGAAACTGAGGAATCAAGCTAAACACACCAATCAGAGCTGTCCTGTCCCTCCCCTTTTCGTGCTTACATTGAACTTTCTATTCCATTTTTTTGCAACTACAAGGTATCGCCTTCAGTTTCTTACTCAAATTGTGGTTCAAAATTGTGTGTGCGTGCGTGTGCGCATGTGTGTAATTTTTTGAAATTCTTTATTCCACCCTCCGGAGTTCCCTGCAGTGAACTGGCTGCCTAGTCTGTTATTATTGTTTTACTAAAGGCTCACAGGACTGTGTGATTTGGCTGCTTCCAACAAAATAAATTTGCTGCAAAGATTTTTTTCTTTTTATTCTGACATGAACATGAGAGGTTGTCTGGGTAGCTGAGGGAATTGTCTAATATGTACCTCTGGCATTTGTCGGGGGCTACTAAACCCTGAAGCTTCAGTTCCACACAACTTGCAAGCCAAGAACCCCTGGGTGAAGATGATAATAGCTTATATTTGTGTATCATACGGTCATAATTGTGCCTGCATTTGGGGAATTCGTTTAATTCCTACAATCATGCTCCCATGGAAAGAAAAGTCAGAAATTATGATGTCGAAGTTGTAGAATTAGAGAGAGATAGAGAGAAAATATAGACTAAGGTCACTCAGCCAGGTCCTCTGGTTTCAAGGTCCACTCTATTATTCTGCTAATCTACTGAGTATATTGACAGAGACCATTAGATTACATTAGACTAGAGACCTATTGTTTCCATCGTTTTTTCTTTTCTTTTATATATATATATTTTGAGCCAGAGTCTCCCTCTGTTGCCCAGGCTGGAGTGCAGTGGCATGATCATGGCTCACCACAGCTTTGACCTCCTGGGCTCAGGTGATCCTTCAGCCTCAGCCTCCTGAGTAGCTGGACATGTGCACACCACATGCTTGGCTTTTTTTTTAATAATCAATATTTTTTATTATGATATTGGGGGTACAGTTTAAGGGTTAGGTATACAAATACGCTTCGTTCAGGCACCCTTGTTGATAAGAGGTGTCTCCCCATCCCCAGACAGATATTTACTACCATTAATTCCATCTCCCTTCCCCTCCCCCCCAATAGTTTCCCACCACTGTCAGTCATTTTCTTATGGTAATACGTTGGATGATCAAGGTCCACTATATGAGTGAGAACATGTGATACTCAGATCTTTGTTTCTGTGAGAGGTCACTGGCTTTTTTTTTTTTTTTTTTTTAAGACGTAATCTCTATATGTTGTCCAGGCTGGTCTCCAACTCCTGGCCTCAAGCGATCCTCCTGTAGTGCTGGATTACAAGCCTGGCCCATTTCCATGGTTTTATGTAGTGTGCCACCACCATCTCTTACAGTAGTGAATGAACGTAACACTGCATTGCAAAGAAATTTAAATCAATTTGCTTTCATTGAGATTCAGAATGAAATCTGTAGTACATTCTGTCAGTGGATATCTCTTTTGTTTTTCATAATTGGTGAGATGCGACGCCTTTGGAAGCAAGAAAAAGTTGCATTGCTACTTTTTTTTTTTTTTTTGCTTTGTTTTTCGTTTTTTGGGGTTTTTTTTTTGAGTTGGAGTCTCACTCTGTTGCCCAGACTGGAGTGTAGTGGCCGCTCCCGGCCACCGCAGCCTCGACCTGCTGAGCTCTGGCGATCCTTCCGCCTCAGCCTTCCGAGTAGCCAGAATTACAGGCATGCCTACCATGCCCGACTGATTTTTTGATTTATTGAGAGATGAGGTCTCGCTGCCCGGGCAGGTCTCGAACCCGCAGGCTCAGGCAATCCACTCACCTCAGCCTCCCAAAGGCACAGGATTACAGGCTGAGCCACCGAGCCCAGCTGCATTGCTACTTTTTACAGGTATTTGCATTCCCTTTCTTGGGCGTGCCGTTCATTTCAATTAGGTAATATTTCCATGATTATCATCATTATCAACGATACATTCAATAATGTTTATTGCAGTAGTTAAGCATGGAATAGCAAGCCATCTTGCAAGAACCATTGCCCTCTTATTGCTTATAACCTAAGTTTAATCTGACACCAAGTCCTGTATGTGAAGAAGACAGGGCAAGGTCAAGTCTAGTGCTTACACAGTGAAGGAAGTCTCTCGAGATAATCAGCTTCACCTTTCTGTTCCCATGACAACATAACCATCCTAGGACACTGCTTTGTCACCTGACTCTCTTTTTCTTTTCTAATTTTAAAGATGTGGGGTACAATTCAGGGTTAGGTACATAAGTGGTCATCGTACTGGTAAAAGTGCCTTAGCTATCAATGACATGACACCTTCACACAGGCCATTTCCTCATCATTTTCTGGAATTTTTGAAATCTGTCTTCTAAAGATAGAAGCAGAAGCAAAGAGAAAAGGCTTAGGGTTTCTGTGACTTACCATTACCGAACTCCTCATCTTTTGAATTGTCTCTCATTAAAAAAAAATAATAAATAGAAAAGCAAAAAGTCTTTCCAACTGCTTTCCTTGCATATTCGTGTTCACACCTCGTATAAGCAGCCTTTGAAGAATTATTTTCCTAGTCCTGGCCTTCTGACAACACAAGATCAAAGACTACTCAGCTTTAGGGTAGCTTTTCTACATAAGTAAATGCATCATCATTTCACTTTGGGGCTATGTAAAGAAGAGTTTAGTGGTAAAATTGAGTGATTTTTTTTACAGAAGCTGATGTCAAGAGCTGGAGCCACAGACTTGGAATACTGCAAAAGACAAAAAATAAAAATAAAAAGCCACCACCCAGGAACTTTGTGATATCTATTATTAAAGACTGTACCAGCAGGATAGCATTTATGAGACTGTTCCAAGTGAAGTAGTGAAGTATAACAATCGTGAGTTGAAGGCTCAGCTCAGGCTAACAACAGCCAATCTTTCTCTCCATCATTTATGGGATCCCCACTGGCCTCTGAGTGTTGTCTGAGGACTGGAAATGTAAGACATAAATCTTTGCCGGTCTTTAAAGGAGGCTTTGATTGTCTCAAGGGATAATGGCATTGGGTCAATTCTATCCAGGAGCCTCAAGTAATAATAAAATAGGGAACGGAGGCCATATTTATCCTCAGAGCAGGGATAAGCTTCTTCTAAGCAAGATACTTCTTTACCGGGGGCCAAATATTTCTTTTCTAATCACTAACTTGATGTTTAGTTTTGTTCTTGGGAAAACTAAGTTTTAGAAAAATGGAAACTATTACCTTTGAGATTGTTTCTTCTTCTCTCTTCCTCTTCCTTGTCACATATATCCCCGTTGTCGCATGTCTCTGCAGCACACGCATAAAATTTATGTCAGGTCATCTTACAGTGTTATTTCCTACGTTTCTTAACATGGACTATTTTTCCCATAAAAAGTGTATTTCTTGAATATCTGATTCATGTTTATAATTGACCAATCTCTTGTTTTCCAAAATGTTTGCCAATAATAAATATATCATAAATAATTGCTGACTAAATGTAAGAATAAAGTCGGTTTTAAAAAAGTTTTATTAATGTCCTTCTTCCTTAAAAAAATAAAAGAGAGAGAGATCCTAAACCTCATCTGTTAGCTCTCTATTATGTCTGGACAGACTGCTGTCTTTCACATCCTGTCTCAAAGTCTTTATATTGTCATTTTCTCATAATCTGACGTTGTCTCTATGTTCCTGTCAGCATGAACTTCGTTTTATTACCCAAAGAAAATAAGCTGTTCTACAGATTTGAAGTTCTTCTTGTCTTTACAGTACATGAACTTAAACTTATCCTTCAAACACAGGTCAGATGTTACTTTCTTGTGAATCCTTATTTGATTCTCCAGAACGACTCCATTAGTTACTTTAAGTGACACCTTGCAGCTATGTCTACTTTATCACCAGTCACACTGTAAATCTGATAAGCGTGGTTATTTGTTTATTTGACACCCCACTACATACAAACACAAACACATACACAAACCATGCAAACTTCTCTGAGTGTAGATGTTAAATCTGATTGGTTGTATCTAACTAAACACCAAGTATAGTATCTGAAAAATAATAGGTATTTGATACATTATTTTTAATAATTTGTTGAATGAAAGAATAAATAATTTCTTACTTATTTGTTTAATCTTAGAATAACTAAGATAATGAGTGAATGAATGAATGAATGAATGAATGAATAGTAGGTATTTGAAGGCGAACAAAAACTTGACCTGAGTTTGGATCAATTTTTACCTCTTTTAGCTTTAAATCTAGTTTTCACCTTTCTATAAAACTTCAGCTATTTTTAATCTTTTAAATTGGAGTAATACTTTTGTAATAGAATTGCGATCAAGTTTATACAAGATAATTTATAGAAACAATTGGTAGTGTCTAGAAGATGAGGAAGAAATGGAATAAAAGGAAGAAGAAAGAGGAGAAGCGGAAAAAAAGAAAGAAAGGAAAGGAAGAGGAGAATAAGAAGGAGAAGATGCAATAATGATAAATATATCCTCACAAAAGTGAATGGAAAAATAGGAATAAAACAGACAAAATTCTCCCAATCAAATGCTAATTTTTATCCAGAGGCCTTATTGAATTGTGTGGAAATAATGATGATAAAAGAAAGTTGGCACACACCTGCTGAGTTTAGTTAATCATTCTTACATATTTGCAGCTAACACCAATATGCAAAAGATAAAGAATGCAAGAAAATGTAAATGGAAAAGTCGTTATAATGTGAAGGGATAAAGTGCATAAGAAAGATTTTTTTCTCCTTATAAATGCTTTAATAATAAATAAAAATATTATTTAAAAATATCATTCATTATGGAGTTCTTCACTGGGCAGACGCCTACAGGGAAGGCATGACATCAAAGCAATATCCCCAAGACTTTGTTAATAGGTAAAGTTAAAAAAAATTTGATAGGAGATATATTTTTTTAATTGTCATAATGTATTGTCACAATCATTATGGGCGTGTTTTAAGGAGGAAAAGAGGAAGGGGCTTTCCAGAGACTCCGATTTCATTAACCAAAACAACTTCTGAATCGATGGTTATGGCTACATCAAAGCCATTGAAAATAAATGAGGCCTCGTGAAGAAACTCTTAACTGGATTATTAAGGGGATTTTAGCATGAGAGTGGGAGTGTGATTCAGGGCTCAAACCCCAGGGAAGGGTGGAGAGAAAATAGAAAAGGCATCTCTTTTAAACTTTTGAACAATCTGTATTCTCAAATAAATGAGATCTTGTCAAATGTGGGTTAGGAATCTCCAGTGGTAGCCAGAGGTACTTCTTTAGATCTTTTTTTTTTTTTTTTTTTTTTGAGTTGGAGTCTCACTCTGTCGCCCAGACTGGAGTGCAATGGCCGCTCCCAGCCACGGCAGCCTCGACCTGCTGGGCTCCAGCGATCCTTCTGCCTCAGCCTTCTGAGTAGCTGGAACTACAGGCGCGCACTACCACGCCCGGCTGATTTTTTGATTTATTGTAGAGATGAGGTCTCGCTGCCCAAGCGGGTCACCAATCCTTAGATCTTAATATTACCTTTGCCAGTAATCAAGTAAGTTTGTAAGGGGGGTGGGCAGAGATGCAGCGGTATAAAGCCTTTATAAACAGTCACTCTCATATCTGTCATCACCATGTAGAACATTTTTCTTGCTTAGAAGTTACTAAACAGGACATTATCTACACACACACACACACACACACCACACACAAGAATAGAAATTTCTCCCATATTCTCTCTACTTCTTCAAGTCCATAACAGCATGGTACTGGTATAAGAATAGACAGAACAATGAAACAGAATAGAGAGTCCAGAAATAAATTCCTATAACCAACTGATCTTCAACATAGCCAACAAAAATAAACAAAGGGGAAAGGACACCCTAGTTAATAAGTAGTGATAGGAAAATTGGATGACCATATACAGAAGAATGAAAACTAGACCCCTATCACCTATAATATACAAAAATTAACTCAGGATAAATGGAAGACTTAAATGTAAGACTTGAAACTATAGCAATCCTAGAAGAAAAACTAGGTAACATTCTTCCAGACTTTGGCCTAGGCAAAAAATTATAAAAAGACCCCAAAGCAGTTGCAACAAAAACTAAAATAGACAAATGGGACCTAATTAAACTAAGAAGTTTCTGCACAGCAAAAGGAATAATCAACAGAGTGGACAGAAAACCTGCTGAATGGGAGAAAATATTTGCAGACTGCACCTTGGACAAAGAGCTATTATCCAGAATCTACGAGGGACTCAAAATACTTCAACATGAAAACAAAACAAATAACCCCGTCAAAAAGTGGGCAAAGGACATGAATAGACATTTTTCAAAAAAAATACACACAAGCAGCCAACAAACATAAGAAAATATGCTCAACATCGCTAATCATCAGAGAAATGCAAATTAAAACCATGATAAGATATTATCTCACACCAGACAGAATGGCTATTATTAGAAAGTCAAAGAACAACAGATATTGGTGCAGCTGTGGAAAAAAATGGAATGCTTATTCAATGTTGGTGGGGTTGTAAACTAGTTCAATTTCTATGGAAAACAGTATGGAGAGTTCTCAAAGAACTAAAAACTGAATTGTCATTTGATCCAGCACTCCCACTCCTAGGGATCTACCCAATTGCCGAACTGTTCACGATATCAAAGCAGCCAAAGAGCCCACCAACGATTGATTGGATAAAGAAAATGTGATATATATACACCATGGAATATTATACAGCTTTTAAAAAAAAGAATGAAATCACACCCTTTATGGCAATATGGATGGAGGGGGAAACCATCCTAAGTGAACTGACTCAGAAACGGAAAAACCAAACACTGCATGTCCTCGCTCATATGTGGGAGCTCAATGATCACAAAGATGGAAAATAGTAGACACTGGGGTCACCACTATGCGGGGGAGGGGATGGAGTTAGGATTCAGAAATCAACTATTGGATACAGAGTTCACTATCCGGGGAGTGGGTCACCTGAGACTCAATCCCCGCCACTACATAATATGTCCATATAATGAACGTGTGCTCGTACCCCCTGAATCTAAAATTAAAATGGGAAAAAAGAAAAAAAAAATCTTTGATGAACAAGCACTGGTAGTGCCAATGATTCTGTAGCACAAATATTATGAAGTCATTTTGATGTCATAGAAGCTCAGAAAAAAAAAAAAAAAGATGGAGGAACGGGTTTTTAGAATCCTTTGGTGATCCTTGAGTCATTTGTTTATTTCAATAATTGTTGTGGTGGGTTTTCTTTTTTGAGAAACTCGCC
Source organism: Cephalopachus bancanus (assembly GCA_027257055.1). NCBI lineage: Eukaryota > Metazoa > Chordata > Mammalia > Primates > Tarsiidae > Cephalopachus > Cephalopachus bancanus. The sequence continues at coordinate 5,906,530 of JAPVLO010000065.1, forward strand.
CATGGCAGGTCTTTCTGCCATGAATCTTCCTTTTCCTTCTCTTCTTCTTGCTAATAAACTCTGTTTTAAAACTTTAAAAAAAGAGAAAGAAATGCTGCATATGCTAAAAATAAAGTTATTGAGCTGAAATTGGTTTTTTCCCAAAATATTGTTTAAAATAAAAGAAACCAAATTATCAGCTTAATTTAAAAAGCTGCTATATACACATGTGTGCCCTTAACTTCTATATATGCAAAAGACCCATAGTGCCTTTATACTTCATATACAACTTGGGGGGCAGATGTATTACATCTTTCACCCCAGTAAGCTCGATAAAGTGATTTGCACACAATAGGTCTTCAGTAATTTTTAATGAGTTACATGTGCTGAAACCAAAGTAGATCTATGTAACGCCATATGCACAGTTATTGATGTCATTATGAAAATGATTAATTATTCCCTCAGAAATCTTTCTGTTTCCAAGATATATGCCAAAATGAGTGAGCTCTGAGAATACTGGGGAAACTGAGAATCAGAAAATGTCTACCTTCCATCTCTGTCACAGACACATAGGCTATTATTATTTACAGAGGGTCAATGATTTGCCTGGCACTTCACAGCTCACAAGAGAAAACTCTGTCTCTGCCCAGTGGGGTTTGAAGAACAGGGCTCATAAGACATAAAAGACAAGTAAGAACTGGCAAGAGTGAGGAGCAATCAAAGCCTGTGGCTTAAAATAATCATTAAAATAATCATTAAAACACACCCCATGATCTAGGCCAAAAACACAAGAAAATGTAAGATTTTTCACCCTGTAACCACAGATTTATTTTGTAATTGGTAGGCATCAGGGAAGGGAGTGACAAATTCCTCCCTAGATATTCCAGGAGAGGGTTGTATTGTTATTGTGAATGTTATTAAACATTATGTACCCACAATTTCATGGTTTATGTTGCCATATATACCAGTAGTGTGACACATGGTTTGGATAGTTTTCACAGGCAAAGAAGTATTCTCCAGATTGCCTAGGATATAACCTGTAGGGAATAATGTCTTACCCAAGAACATTGAAGCCTGGAGTCATACCTCATAATGTGCCATTTAAGGACCACAGATGACTTTTGATCATCCAAAGAAAGACATCGCCTTCAAACGCAAATTCCATGGATCAGTGAGTACAGGATGTTACGGCATAATTCCATAGCCTGGGTGGCTTATAAAAAACGAATTTATTTCTCACCGTGGTTCTTGAGACTGAAGTCTGAGATGAAGTTTCCAGCATTATCGAGTTCTGGTAGAAGGCCTTCTTCCAGGTTGCAGTTGGCCAACTTCTTACGGTATCCTCACATGGAAGAAAAAGACAAAAGAACTCTCTGGGGTTCTAATCATATTTATGAAGTCTTCACCCTCATGGCCTAATTACCACCCAAAGATGACACCTCCTAACACCATCACATTGAGAGCTGGAATTTCAACATACGAATTTTGGGGAACTTAAACAGTTCATAACATTCTCCAAATACAAACAAAACAAAACAAATCAAAACAAAAAGAAAGCAGGTAAATCATCCTGTGAAAAAAAGACCGGCCTCTGTGGTGGGCAGAATAATGTTCCCTAGATTTGCTCGTGTTCTAGTCCCAGAACCTGTGACTATGTTACCTTTCATATCAAAAGGAGTCTTTGTAGATGTGATTAAGTTAAGGATCTTGATATGAGGAGATTATCCTCACTCACAGGGTCCTTATTAAGGGGAGGACGGGAGGGTCAGAGCACAAGGAGATGTGACCATGAAAGCAGAGATCAAAGTGACATCAGAAAACAGCCAGAGCCAAGGAATGTGGGCAGACTGCAGAGGTTGGAAAAGATGGGGAAATAAATTCTCACCCAATCCTCCAAAAGCAATACAGTCCTGTTACCACCTTGATTTTAGGACTCTGACATCCAAATACATAAGAAAGTATATTTGTGTTGTTATTAAGTGACTAAGGTTGTGATAATTTGTTATGGTGGCAGTAGAAAGAGAAATACACAATCAAAAAAATTTTTTAAATATTCTTTTCAAAAAAGTCTTGGTAGTAGACACATCTAGGATCTGGCCGCATATTCTAGCCCTTTCAGAGAGTATCTGTAGATACTTTTGCAGCAAATAGGACTTGCATATTCTCTAAGAACACAACCTATGAGTACAAAGTATGTTAACAGTATCTCTATGTTTAAGACACCGCCTACAGAATTTCTGATAAATAGGCATTTTTCTTTCCCAAATAGTTCTGTAATTGTTTAGAACTCCCCATAAAATGTGTTAATACGGCTCAAAAGTTAATCCTTCAGGTCATCTGGGGGTATTTTTTCCACTTCCAGTCCAGATAATGAATCCCATGGATACTCAGGGACCATGGATACTCAGGGACTTGGAACAAGTGCTTCTGTCTCTTTCTCTACTGCTTTGCTTTACAGATAAGGTCCACATGTTTAAAACCAAAGTGGTTTTTCTGACCCAGAAGTTGGCTTTAAGCACACTCAGAGTATAGGTTAGGCTCCTAGGTTTGACCCCCAGATTGCTATGTAAATGAAAGCCGACCTGGCTACTAAAATCTCCTCCTACATTCCAGGAATTGTTCTTGGTTCCATGCACCAATGCTAAGGTAGGCAAAATAATATCCATGCCAATGTGTGCTCCACCCTGCTACCTAGGAAACAAAGCAGCAGACTCTAGCTTTCTGTGTCTTAACAGAGAGATTTTAACAATTCTGCTTTTGTTGTTGTTCTACTCTCTGCTTTTGAGATATTTAACATAAGCCCCAGATGGATGAGTTATGACTAGAGATCACTCTCAACAGCATGCACACTGCTATATTCAAAAACTCTCCTGATGGAGAAAATGGGTTTACATTTAATTTTCTATTATGGACTGAAGATTTATGTTCTCTTAAAATTCATATACTGAAGCCCCAACCTCTAACGTGATGGTCTCAGGAGATGGAGCCTCAAAAGAGGATAACTAAGTAGTTAGGGCGAAACCCTCTTCAGAGGATTAAGCCCCAGTAAAACAAACAAACAAAAAGGACCCCAGATCTTTCTTGCCTTATTTCCACCACGTAATGATATAATGAAAAGTCAGGAGTACCTCACTCAACAACCCATACTTCTTTCAGTCTTCAGGACTGTGCAAAATAAATTTGTGTTGTTCATAAGCCACCCAAGCTATGCTAGTTCATTATGGCAGACTGAACTGACTAAGATACTGTCTGACTTAAATGTCTATACAACTGAACAAAATATATGAGGAAACAGTATTTAGACATAAAACAAAACAGGCAGCACAGTAGTATGATTTCTGAGAGAGAAGGAACAAATGGAGAGAGTCTCCTGATTTTTCCCAGATCTTGCCTGGTGGTAGTTTATAAACCATAGTGCAGCAAGGAATATCCCAGGGATAGCACAATGGTTTTACTGAGTTAAGTAGATAAAGATTGAAGTTCAGCAAGATTCAGATGGCTGTAATTTTTAGGACAGAGTACTGAAGAGGAGGAAGTTTGTTGTGGACAAATTATTTCCCCTGAAAATATAATGCCCTAACCCCAATGTGACAGTATTTGGAAATGAGATCATTGGGAGGTAATTAGGGTTTGATGAGGTGCAGAGTGGGAGGCTTAATGATAAAATTAATGTCTTTATAAGAAGACGGAGAGAGGGAGAGAGATCCTCAATGTCCTGCTTATTCTACCCTCCGTCTTCTTTATAATCTCTGGGTCTTTTTCTATTGACTGATTTTTATCTTGACTACGGGCAGCATTATCTTCTTGGCCAGGAAGATTTCTTTTTTTTAGTTCTGAAATTTGTTAAATATCTTTAAAGTGTGTTAACATCAAACAGGTAGTTAAGTTACTTGAGCTTGTTCCTTTAGAAGTTTGTTTGTAAGCTTTGTTATGCATCTATAGCAGTCTTTACTCTAGGGCTAATTTTGACTCACTGCTATGGTGTGTCTTTCCTGGAATCACCATGAAATGCTCAGATATTCAATGAGGACTCTGCATTCTCGTGGGTAGAAGCTGGAACATCTTCCAGCCCTGTGGGAAATCTGGATGTTTAGCTAATGATTTCCTGGTGTTCTGCTTTATGTGGCTTATATCTCCCTGGCATTTCACCTTATGTATTTTTATAGTATACATGTCTAATATAGTATTAAGCAGCAGATTCAAAGGGACACATGATTTCTGTAGCACTAGCTCTATACAATTCTGTCTTAACCAGCTTGAGTTACATAAGAAAATACCATAAACTAGGTAGCCTGAAACAACTCAAATTTATTTCTTATCATTCTAAAGGTTCGGGAGTCCAAGATCAAAGTGTTAGCAGAGTGGGTGCCTGCTGAGGGCTTTCTCCTTGAGTTGTAGCCTTCCTGCTCTGAATTCACCTGGAGAAAAGAGAGAACGGAGGAGGTAGGCAGGGAGGGAGGGAGGAAGAGAAGGGAGAGAGAGAGAAGAAGAAGAAGGAGGAGGAGGAGGAGAAAGCAGAGGAGGAGAAGGGGGGGAGAGGAAAGGGGAGGAAGAGGGACGGAGAGGGATGAAGGGAAGAAGGGAGAGAGAATGAGGGAGGGAGGGGGAGAGAGAGAGGAAGAGATTGACAATAAACAAATTGCCAATATCAAGAATAAAAAAGAGGCTATCACTAAAGGTGCCACCAACACTGAAATAAGAGTGAACTACTATGAACAACTTTATGACAATAAATTTGACCACTTAGATTAAAATGAAAAATATCTTAAAAATTACAAATTGCCAAAACAGACTCAAGAAAAGATAGAAAATCTGAGTAAATACATGTGAATGAAAGAAGTTGTACTTGTAAGTAAAAAACTGCGGAAAGAAAATTCCAGTCTCAGGTGGTTTCACTGATTTTGGCCAGCTGTATTTTCCAAATATAGTTGCATCTGTCACCACACATTCTCTTCTGAAGCTTTATCACACTCCATCAGGAAATTCAACATAATTATCTTCCTACTGAATCTGAGTCACTTAAAAGAGTGCAGTTGAATCACACTGCCTAACTTCCAAATCTAGGTTATGAAATGTGATATCAACATTTAAAGATTAGGTGACTTAGAAAGGTCACATATATATCTTCTGGCCTAGAAACACAAGGCCACATATATATCTTCTGACTGAGAAACACAACAGCCACCAGACATGTAAATTGAGACCAGTCTTCAGCTATTCAGTGGCCTTAGCCTCTGAGTCTTCATAGGATGAGGCACATGAATAGAAGAATAGAGATAAGCCATACATGTTGTGGTCTGTCAGAATTCCTTACTCGTGGAAACTGTGAGTATTAAAAAATGGCTACTTGACACCCATTAATTTTGAAGTGATTGGTTACACAACTTAATTATGTAAAATATTTGAGAAATATTTATACTAATTATAGAAAGGTCAGTTTGGTTTAACATTGAAAAATCAGTCAATCAAATTTACTATATTAACAGAAAGAAAAAGAATCAACATATGATAATCACAATAAATACTGAAAATTAAATTGACAGTGTCTGTACACACTCATTCATGATGAAAACATTCAGAAATTAAGAATAGAAGGGATTTTCCTCAGCCAGTTACAGAGTTTTGATAAAAAACAAGCTAGCATAATACTAACATACCTCACGGTGAAAGAGGCAATGCTTTCTCCTGAGACTAGAAACAAAGCAACAATATCTACTATCTCCATTTCTCTCAAAATTGTGCTATGTAGTCTTGCCAATTCAATAAGACAAAAATAAGTAATAAAAGGCATCTGCATTGGAAAGGAAAAAATAAGACTCTCTTTATTCGGAGATGGCACGATAATCTATCTAGCAAATTTCAAATAATCTACAAAACAAGCTAAAAGCCAATAGGTAAATTTATCAAATATATGCAAATACAGTTTTTTTCTATGTACCAACAATGAGTCATTAGGAATTGAAATTTGTTAAATGCTATTGCAATTGGAATTAAATATCTAAGTATAAATTTACCAACATATATGCATAATCTATATATGATAAACCTGTTTATATGACCAAAATAAATGTAAGCATATATTTTAGATATGCAACAATGGATGAATCACAGAAAAATAAGCTTTACCCAAAAGAGTATAAACTCTGAGATTATATTTACATAAAACTCTCGAAAACACAAATCTAATCAACGGTCACCTATGGCCAGAGGTTAGGGCTTCAGAATTGACTAGAAAGCGACACAATTTTGGAGGTAATAAATGTCATATATTTAGCTTGTGGAGATGGTTATGTTTAGCATTGAAAAATCAGTCAATCAAATTTACTATATTAACATAATGAAAAAAATCAGCATATGATTATCACAATAAATACAGAAAATGAAATTGACAGTGTCTGGTACATACATTTCAATAGACATTTCCAATTTCTCTCAAAGAGTGCACTTAAAAATAGGTGCAGTTTATTTTATATAACTTATACTTCAGTAAAGTTGATTTTAAAAACCTTCTTTCAATGCATACATACAAACGCATGAAACACATACACATCCATCAGTTATGCAGATCTTTATGCCACCCCTGTTCTTGTGCTAGTTCCATGTGTGCTCACGCTTTCTTTACTTGGGTGAGTGAGTTCCTTTCCAACTTGGGTCTAAACAATTTAAGCAAATAGAGCCCTGGGTGCTTAGGCACTTCATAAGTTCTATCGGTATGTTTGGCCACATGAATTTTCCGCTATTAGACGACTCTGCTCCCTCTGGAATTTGCAGCTATTCAAAACTGCAGTATAATGAATGACTAAAAGCTGATGACAAAAGGCAAGTATTTAAAGAATGACTGAAACAGGAAGAAACACATATCTGGGGAAAGTCATTAAATGTCTTTCCGTGATGAGTGACTTCCAGAGGGCAAGAACCTTGCTCGACATCAAAGTATCCCTGTATGCTTTTGAAGGAAGTTGTTTCTGTCTGCTCAAAGATGTTATGAAACGCTATGCTTGGTGATAACAGTTACCACTTTTCCACCCCCTCATTGGCATAGAATTACAACACAAGAGAATAACAATTATTAGAGCCTGTGGTTTAGAATGTATATGTTTAGGACTCTAAAAGAACTGATAGTGGGTGGGTGGCATTACCGAAGAGTTTCCTATAAAGTGACAATCAGACTCTTGAGAAAGCAAACGACCATTTCACCAGAATGCTTAAAGTCAAGTCTAGTTAGAACATCACAGCATCTTAAAATTATTTTGACTTTACACATCTTCAGCATTTTTTCTTTTTTTAAAGAAACATTTATCCAAATCACCTCTATTCAGACTGGTAGTCTGAAGGCAAAAGTATCAGGCCCATAAAATAATATTTTCTCCATGAGTGTATACACTTCTTGGTCACGAGTAGAAACTTAGAAAGTCATGTGGAAACTTAGAACGTCATTCCACAAATGGTGGGATATGAAAAAGTCACTTCCACTGTAGTTTGAAATGCTTGTCTGTGTGTACGTTTATTTCCTATACTCACTGTGGTGTCATTTCAGAGAATGATGTCCTCTGGGTAGCTGAAGAAAACATTAGGCAAATAGGGAAAACATTAGAGATTAAAAGTCTTCCAGGAATGTGTCATAAAAGACAATAAATACATGAATAATGGAAGGATAACTATCTGGGGATCTTTGGGGACAAAAACTTCTAAGCAGCATAAAAATATGTTATCATGATTCCAGCTAGTAACTTGAGCCGACTTCAAAGCTTCCTTTAGTGGACTATGCCAACAGGACCCATTATCAGAAAGGAGTAGTTAATTAGAGTGAATTATTGGAATGTTCAACCTGCCTTAAATGGAGTACAACGGCTGAGTCACACTATAAAAGTGAAATTGAACCATTCATCTGCTTACATAGCTTGTTTGAATTGGATATCTGGTTTTTAAAGCCTGAACAGAGTGACACCAGAAAAATAAAAAGTAATCACAGAGATTAGCAGACACCACATTTGAATGCCCTCTTTTTGTGTCTCATAATCATGCAATAAGCTTTTCTAGACATTTTGAAAATTTTGAAGGCTAATCAGTTTTCTCAGGGTATTATTTGTTATTAAACTACAGAAATTTTCTCCTATCTTAAAAACAGCCATTGTTCCCTGATGGGGGATTTAACTGTACTGATAGTGCTTGCAATGCTTGCAGCCTCCCTATCTAATGCTGCAGTTTCACAAAGGGAAATTTAGACTGAAGGTCACAGCATAATAAAATCATTTTCTCAGTCACTCCTGAAATAAACTTGAAAGGAACAGGTGCATAGTCTGGGAGGAAGACTGAGTTGACTGTCTAAAAGACCTCTTCTTGTTTTGGGGGGTTTTCTTTTTCTTTTTTCCTTTTCCTTTCCCTCTCAGTAGGTTCCCAAAAATATCATGAGAAAGCAGTATGCTACAAACAGATGCATCTTACTCCTGGAAGAAAAACAAACATCAATTATGAAGAAACAGAATGATATCAACAACTGGTAAAAGAAGAGGGAGCACAATTTTTTTTCCTCATCCTTCGTGCACACACATCTGGGAATTTGATAAGTTGTCATAAGGTTAAGGAGGTAAACAGATGTCTGCTGTTGATAGCAATCTCTGGTGAACTTTCAGAGACCAGTAGTGATTTGCCCAATGGTTCTCTCCTTATCAGAATGCCATTATAAACTCCCACCTGGGTAAGCATCACAGCCTGCCCGAGCAACTTTCATCTGGCATCAATCCTGGTCATAAAAATAAGTCCATGAGTAATATAACAGCCCAGGTGCCTGCAATTTTCAACTTCCAAACCACCCGAAAGCATGCAACCACTTTCAAATCGCAGTTTCCCTATCTCTATTTAAGGACAGTGAAGATAACTCTAAGAGCTGTAGCCCAGTCCCGGACATGGTTTTGGTGAATGAAACACTCTTACTCATTTCCCACCAAGTCAGCAAATAGCGTGAGTGATCAAAGTGGAATGGCATACTCGAGGAGTGTAAAAGCAACTGGACTGATATCAGCAATGCAGATTGCATAACCGGCGAATGCCTGATCTTGAAAAAGATTGTCTTGACTTGCCAATGTGTTCTTCATTCAACAGCTTAGGAGAGTGTACTGGTGGTAGCCAGACCCCTAAGCCTGGACATCTAAAGTGGTTTAACACTGCTGAAGATAAGACCACGGTCGTGATCAAAAACATTTCTAACGGGATTTGTATTTTTGTTCTGTGTCTGAAGACATAAAAACAACTTACATGCTCTAAAGTGTATACTTACATTTAAAATTAGGGAAAGAACTACATAGAGATGATGATTGCAAAAAGTTGTGAATGTACCTAATGCCACTGGATTGCACACTTTGCAATGGTTAGTTTTATGTTGTGTGAATTTCACCTGAGTAAAAAAGAATTTTAAAATTGCGAGAAAGAAATGAGTTAAGCAATTAAGGCCAAAACATTCTGGGAACAATTCTGAAATTCATTCTTTTATTCCACAAACATTTATTGCACACTTAGGAACAGCCACTAAAGTACAGGGCTTAGAAAATTAAGATGCTTATATTCCCATACATTTAAATCCCTGAAAGACTTAGAGCCAGAAATTTTAGTTTCTTTTTTTTTTTAATTGTTATTCTAATCGAGTCTTCTGGGAAAGAAAATATTTTTTTGTGTCTTATCAAGCTCAAGATGCCAGGATTAGAGATCCCAGCTTCAATCTATGCAGGCCTAAGCATGCTGGCCAACCTCACCTTCTCCGTGTGAAAATGAAGAAAATTAAAAAATCATCCTCAAAAGGATGTTTGAGGATTTACTTGGCTAAGACAGGAAAAACATTTAGCACAGTACCAATATTAGCCTTAAATTGATATTAATTCACTATAGGCGTTATTGTCACTTTTCTTTATCCTTCATGTCAACAGATTGTTTTGAAATATGTTTTGGTTTTCTTAATTGCCATGATAGTATAGTATGCCTTATTAAATCAGCAACTCGGAATCAAATTAATTTTTAAAAGATCCTAAATGTGGTATGTCTTACTGGTATAGTTGGACCCCGAAAATTATACATTCAATGAGCTGGTTAAAAGCTCAATTATCACTTAATTATTTTATTTGCCTTCAAGTCCCCCCCTTTACATGTTGCCCCCAAATCCCAACTGATCTCTAGTTACATGAAAAAATTCTGTTACCTGTTAAGTTAGGCTCTCTGTGTTGTGAAATAGCCTTTAAGCAAGTAAAGGTTTTTGAAGAGAGTAAGAACGAAATAAATACATCTATACCTAACTGCAGTCTGTTCTTTTTATTCTTTATTTTTTCAAAAAAATCAACTTTATTGCTTTAATGAGGTACATTTCATATGTCATAGAATGCCCCATTTTAAGTGTACAGTTGGTATGTTTTAATGAATATATGCACTTATGTATGTACTCTGAACAAGATACCAAACATTCCTCCTGCTCCTTTGCTTTGCAATAAACTCCACTCCATCCCTGGCCTCAGGCAACAACTTATCTGCTTTTTAGTCTCATCTACAACAAAGTATTTGCAAATTATGGGCCATAATTTTTTTTTTTTTGTAAAGCCCAAAGCTAAAATTGTTTTTACATTTTTTGTTTGTTTGTTTTGAGTCAGAGTCTCACTCTGTAGCCCAGGCTGGCGTGCCATGGCACGCTCACAGCCACCCCAACGTCGACCTGCTGGGCTCCAGTGATCCTGAGCCTCAGCCTTCCAAATAGCTGGAACTACAGGCATGCACTACCATGCCCAGCTGACTTTTGATTTTTGATTTTTGATTGTAGAGATGAGGTCTCACCAAGTTGCCCAGGCTGGTCTGGAACCTGTGGGCTCAGGCATTAAATATATATATTTTTAATTTTATGCTAGATAAAATGTTTATGGAATTAAAATTTCAGTGTCCAAAAACAAAGTTTTATTGTAACAGCTACACTCACTCTTTTTATAGTGTCTATGGCTGCTGTGTGCTATAGTGTCAGAGTCCAATGGTTGAAACAAAGACAGTATAGCCTTTGAAGCAAAACATGGTGGAGGGAGCAAACAAACAAACACAGAATTTTCTTTTGGAGAGTGGGTTCCTTGAAGAACAGTGTTCTATGAACCCATAGGTTTCAATGTACCAGCTAGCAGTGTTGTTGTGAGGGTTTTGTTGTTGTTTCTTTTTTTTTTTTTGAGATTCTTTCAACATGTTTGCCCATTTCATGATGGGTGATTTATGAGGGCACTTGGCCACACCATGCTGAGTGGTCAGCCTGTTCAGCAGTTTTTGACCAAAACTGACATGACCCCTGTGCCCCACCCTTTTTATGTATCCAGTCTAGTCCCAAGAGACTTTTTTTGTAACCCGGAATGAAAGAGTCCTCAAAGAGAAATGCTTTATCGATGTGGAAGAAGTGAAACAAAAAACAGCAGAAGCACTAAAAGGCTTCAAAACTGACAAATTCAAAAATTGTTTTGAGCACTGGAAAAAGTGTCTCGGTAGGTCTGCTGCATCAAACAAAGAGTACTTTGAAGGTGACTGAAGTTTAAACATTAAGAATAAATACACAATTTTTTATAAATACATTATGTGGGTTTTTTTTGTGTCCCTCTCTTATATTTATAATTTGATTCCTTTATAGAAATGTAATTATATAATACACTATTTTGAATCTGGCTTCTTTTCTCAAGTGCAAGGGTTTGAATTCACCTATATTGTTGCATGTAAGAGCAATTCAGTAATTTATTGCTGAATGGTATTCCATTGTGTGAATATACCAAAAATGCCTTAACTCATTTACATAATAATGCACATCTGAGTTGTTTCCAGTTTGGAGCGCTCATGAATTACACTGTATTAATAATCTTATGCGAGTCTTTTTGTGCATATATGTTTTCATTTCTCTTGGTGGAGTACCTAGGAGTAGGTTTGCTGGGTCACATAATAAGGGTATGGCTAATGTTTTAAGGAACTCTGAGAATGAGAGGTCCAGTTGCTCCACACCTTTACCATTCCAAAGATTGCCATGAATTTTAAATTTGTATTCTTAGGGATTAAAGTGGCAAGTATTTCTAAGCAAAAGCATGCAATCTAACTTGAGTTGTTTGCATTGTTCTATTTTTATTAACACATTTTGCTTAAATAAAATTTTTAAAAAATAATTTGTATTGTGTATATTTAAGGTAAACAACATGACGCTATGGGAGACATGTAGGTAGTAAAATAATTACTGTCGAGAAACAAATTAGCATATCATCACTATTAATTATATGTACATTTCTACCTCTCTTATCTAGTTTTGAGAAAATAACATTGTCTTTGAATTGTTATTTAATAACTATGTGCCTTTTATAGATGCTGAAATATGCTTTATTTTTAAAATTCAGGTGATGTGTTCTCACTCATAGAGTGGACCTTGATCATCCAACGAATTGCCATAAGAAAATGACTGACAGTGGTGGGAAACTATGGTGGGGGGAGAAGGGAGATGGGATTAATGGTAGTAAACATCTGTCTGGGGACAGGGAAACACCTCTTATCAACAAGGTGCCCGAACGAACCATATTTGTATACCTAACCCTTAACTGTACCCCACAGTATCATAATAAAAAATATTGATTATAAAAAAAAAAGGGAAACACTGTACTCATCAAAAAAAAAAAAAATTCAGGTGATGATAGAACAGAACACAGTCAGCCAACTTGCTTTGTAAAAGTTTAGATCCTTTGGGCTATGCTGGCTACATATGGTTTCTGTTGAATATTCTCTCATCTTCTTTTTGTTTTACACTTTAAAAAATGTGAAAAAGCATTCTTAGTTGATGGGATCCTCCATAATAGACCACGGGTCATACTTGGCCAATGGGCTGTAGTCAACCAAACATTGAAACAGAACATATTAATAAGGCTCAAAGTTTTCACTCATATTATTTGCTTAAATATATCTATCAAGCACAAGTCAGTCGGACATAACGAGTAGGTTTGTTGTTGTTGTTGCTGTTTTGATTTCTTTTTTTTGAGTTGGAGTCTCACTTTTGTTGCCCGGGCTGGAGTGCAGTGGCATGCTCACAGACACTGCAGCCTTGATCTGCTGGGCTTAAGCGATCCTTCCACCTCAACCTTCTAAGTAGCTGGAATTACAGACGCATGCCACCATGCCTGGTTAGTGTGTGTGTGTGTGTGTGTGTGTGTGTGTGTGTGTGTGTGTGTGTGTGATTTATTATAGAGATGAGGTCTCACCAAGTTGCTCAGGCTGGTCTTGAACCCGGACTCAGGCAATCCTCCCCCCTCGGCCTCCCAAAGTGCTGAGATTACAGGCTGAGCCACTGCGCCTGGCCAATAAGGAGTAGTTCTTCAAAAAAGTATTCTAAGACATAGAAAACTGTCCCTTAAGCCAGTGGTGGAAGACGAGCAGCGTTGTCCTAAAGCCAGATCCTGTAAGCTCAGACAGCTGATTATTACAAAGCCAAGGATTTTGCCAGCTGATTATTAAACCACTGATAGCTTGAAATGGACCATGGTAGAAGTATTTTTTCCATGAAAATCAGAAAATGCTTTTTTTCCCTATAAATCAAGTGTATCATCATGCCACTGGCAACAACCCTTATACTTTGCTATCTGTATGCAGACTTACGGTCCATGGACTGGTAAAAAGTGACTCCATTAGTTATATTCCCTTGAGACTGTAGGGGACAATTCATCATTCTTTTCCATAAGAATGTAAAACATCTATATATTTCTCTCACCTGCAATCTAACTCAATGTTTAGATCTCCCAGCCATAAATTTAGAAGTGCGGTTTCTACAACTTCACCCAGAAGGCACAAGAATGCAGAAGATGTTTGTATATCAAATGGCTACATATTTCCAGTTTGATATTTTTCTGTTTCTATTCAGATGCACAATCTAATTTTCCCTTGGATATAATTAGAATAATAACATCTTTGCATGTATTTAGAGTTTAGCATTTTGCTCTACTCTGCTTATAATAATTTCAGATGACAGCTTCTGTCTGATTTTGAATGTGGAAAATGAATTTGGGTCATCGTCCAGGTCAAGGTCACCCACCAGTCAGCCAAATCACTGGCCCTCTGCTTGCTGCCCTGCCATGAGCTAATAATAATGTTTTTATATTTTAAAGAGTTATAAAAGAAAGAACAAGAAGAGGAAAATAAGAAAGATGAGAAGGAGAAGATGGAGAAGGAGATGTGTTAGCAATCACATGGTCTGCAAAGCCTAAAATCTTTACTATCTGTCCCTTCACAGAAAGACTTTGCCAACTCCTTGTATAAGTAATCAACACAACATTAATATTACATAATCTATTTAATATTCTGTACGTAATGATATAAGATATGGAATAAATTTTCTTCCTAGCCGGGCTCGGTGGCTCAGCCTGTAATCCCGCGCCTTCGGGAGGCTGAGGTGAGTGGATTGCCTGAGCCCGCGGGTTCGAGACCCGCCGGGCAGCGAGACCTCATCTCCACAATAAATCAAAAAATCAGCCAGGCGTGGTAGCACATGCCTGTAATTCCGGCTACTCGGAAGGCTGAGGCGGAAGGATCGCGGAGCCCAGCAGGTCGAGGCTGCGGTGGCCGGAAGCGGCCACTGCACTCCAGTCTGGGCGACAGAGTGAGACTCCCACTCAAAAAAAAAAAAAATTTTTCTTCCTATTTATTCTCTTTCTACAATGACAAAGAAATCAGCTTATAGGGAAAAAAAAAGCAACACATTTAACAGAAATTTGCTTGTTTTCCCCTCTCCAGACTTGCTTTTACCTCACTTTCATTCATTTTTGTAGGCAAGAACATTAATTTAAAAATAGGAAAGACCGGATGAAGGAGTTACGAACTCTGTGTCTATCCCTTCACTCACCAAACAAGTGATCCTCAAATGTTCATAAGGTCTAGATTTTAAAAACAGGATGTGGAAATAAACTTTACTCACTATTGGTGGCAAGCAGAGCACCACACAGTTGGAATACAGTTGCCTACCTAGAGAGCCTGTGCTTCTGGTGTTAACATGTTCCACTCGAGATGTCTTACTGAGAACCTGCATTACACGAAGCACTATATGATGGGTTACTGGTCTGAAAGCAGTCTAGACACACATTCAGCTAAATTAAAACAACTAAATTTACAGTCACTGTGTAAATGATTCATTTCACTCAGGAATTTCTCCAAACATCAGTGTCTTCTCATAGTACTCTACCCCCTTTGGTCCACACTTTGCCTGATTTAAGATCAGGTACCCTTATTGACATTGTATCCTCCCATCTCCCTTCCCTGGCAGTATCCCACTATTTCCAATTCCTTTCTTATAGTACTATGGTAAATATTCAGGGTCCACTTATGAGTGAGAACACGTGGTACTCAGTTCTTTGTTTCTGTGATAGGTCACTGAGTATTATAGACTCTAAATCCATCCAAGTTGCTACAAAGTCCATATGTTTGTCCTTCTTTATGGCTGTGTAATATTCCATCGTGTATATGTGCCACATTTTTTTAACCCAGTTCAGTTTCGATGGGCAGCATGGTTGATTCCATGTTTTTGTTATTGTGAATAGTGCTGCAATAAAAATGTCTGTACGGGTATCTTTTTTGTAGAATGTTTTGAGTTCCTTCGGGTATATTCCCATTAGGGGGATTACAGGTCATATGGAAGGTCAATTTCTAGTTTCTTTGGAATTGCCACAGTTGAGCACAGTGGCTCAGCCTGTAATCCCAGCACTTTGGAAGGCCCAGACGAGTGGATTACCTTAGCCCATGGGTTCGAGGCCAGCCAGGGCAATTTGGTGAGATCTCACCTCTACAATAAGTCAAAAAAATTAGCTGGGCATGGCAGTGCATGCCTTTAGTTCTGGCTACTTGGAAGGCTAAGGTGGAAGGATCACCGGAGCCCAGCAAGTCAATGCTGGGGTGACCATGAGCATGCCACTGCACTCCAACCTGGGCGACCAAGTGACACTATGACCTCCCCCCACAAAAAAGAAGCATTCTCTTTTCTCTGCATCCTCGCCAGCATCTATCTCTCTTTTTTAAAAATCTTATTAACGATGGCCATTTTTACTGGGGTTAGGTAGTATCTCAATATGGTACAAAGGAGATGTTTAACTAACCAGTTGACAGAAGGAATCCAAGATGGGAGAGCTTCTTTAATTTTTCTCCTGTTCTCTCTGACTATCCAAGAAAGCAAATACCAGTCCTGCTCAGTTCAGGCATCTATTTGTGGACATCTGACTAGGTGGTAGGTGCTTCCTGAGGCAATCACGCCAGTGGGGGTCTTGGTTCTATCTCAGGTTACCAACAACCCAAATCAAGTGTATGCAACTTGTTTAATATTTGAAATATAGAGAATGAGAAGCAGACAACAGCGGGAAGAACAGGGAAAAATGCATTCCCTTCAGAAGAAACAGCCCAAAGATGTGGTAAAACATTGATCAGAAATCCCCTGTTACATCTGTCTTGCACATCTGGTTCTATCATGACATCTGCTTTTTAGAGGACCTGAACTAACACTAGAGGCAATTAGATATATTAACATTATTGTTGTGCAATTTTGTGGTGCTATTTCCTGATAAAAAAAAATCAGTAAAATGACAATAAAACAAATTCTGTAATGATAAAAAAAAAAAAAAAGGAAAAATAAAACACAGGAAAAATCCGGAGTTCAGTTTTTTAATCTGGAAGGTAGCTAAATGAGAGGTCATTGATTTAGCAGACCAGAGAAAGCTGAGCCTTAAAATGACAGCATAAGAGGTGAAAAAGAAGTTTTATTTTACCTACAATGTTTTCAAAAATTGAAAAATTGGCAGCACCTTTTATACCTGGTTTTGAGGTGGGGAAAAAGAATTGTTTGGAAGTCTCCTTAAGACAAAAGCAGAGCTGTTTCCCAACTCCAAGATTACCCTGAGTACACATCTATATGAGCAGCAAAGCAAGATTTTGTCCCCCATCCGAGCAGAAGACTTGAGATTTATGTTCTAACAAGAGCAAAGCAGAAAAGACCTTATGCTGAGAGACACGGCTCATTCATGAAGAAGTACTTCCCAACTTTTCTCACTCACTTCGATTTTAGAAATTTGGAAGCCAGGACCCACCCTTCATGTAAAGAATGGAAAATTCACTTTTCTGGAAAATATAAGTACACCAAGAGTTAAGATTTAAAGTACTATCTTTGGGCTCATCAAACCTATCTATAGGAAGACCACAGTCAACAAGTTTTAGTCATTTGAAGGAAGAATTTAGTATTCAAAATAGACACAAAAGTAAGCAAGCAAAAAAAAAATTATTGATAATTGCCATTCTGACTGGAGTTAGGCGGTATCTCAGGGTGGTTTTGATTTGCATCTCCTTAATGATTAGTGAGGTTGAACATTTCTTTATGTGTCTGTTGGCTGCTTGGATGTCTTCCTTTGAGAAGTGTCTGTTCATATCTTTTGCCCACTTTATAATGGGGTTGTTTGTTTTTTTCTTTTCAGCACATTTGAGTTCATTGTAGATCCAAGATGTTAAGCCTTTGTCGGATCTGGAGTTGGCAAATACTTTTTCCCAGTCTATAGGCTGTCTCCCTGCTCTCTTGATGGTTTCTTTGGCTTTGTAGAAGCTTGTCAGTTTAATGAGGTCCCACTTGTCTATCTTATCTCTTATGACCTGTGGCTTTTGGGTTTTGTTCAGGAATTGGATGCCAGTTCCAATTTCCATGAGGGTATGTCCTTCATTTTCTAAGGTTCTTATGGTTTGAGGTTTTACATTTAGGTTTAGAGTTAATTTCTGTGTATGGGGATAAACAGGGGTCCTGTTTCAATTCTCTCATGTATTCAGCCAGTTTTCCCATCCCTATTTACTGAATAGGTTCTCCTCTCCCCAGTGGTAGGTAGTGGAGGCTTTGTCAAAGATGAGTTGGTTGAGAAATTGAGGTTTTGCTTCTGGAATCTCAATTCTATTCCATTGGTCTATATGCCTGTTCCTGTACCAATACCAAGCTGTTTTGATTATTGTAGCTTTATACCTCCCATATGACCCCACAATCCCCCTACTGGGAATATACCCTGAAGAACTCAAATCACTCTATAAAAAAGACACCTGCACACGTATGTTTATCGCAGCATTGTTCACAATAGCAAGAACCTGGAAGCAACCATACTGTCCATCAAAAGAGGACTGGATTAAAAAATATGGTACATATACACGATGGAATACTATGCAGCAATAAAAAAGAACCAAATCATGAATTTTGCAGCAACCTGGATGGAACTAGAGTCTATGATACTGAGTAATGGAACTAGAGTCTATAATACTGAGTAATCTCTCACAGAAACAAAGATCTGAGTATCACATGTTCTCACTCATATAGTGGACCTTGAACATCCAACATAATACTATAAGAAAATGACTGACAGTGGTGGGAAACTATGGGGGGGAGGGGAAGGGAGATGGGATTAACGATAGTAATTATGTCTGGGGATGGGGAGACACCTCTTATCAATAAGGGTACCTGAGCAAAGCATATTTGTATGCCTAACCCTTAACTGTACCCCACAATATCATAATAAAAATATTGATTATAAAAAAAAGAAAGAAAGAAAAGAATCAGCTAGTTGGAGGAATAAAACTAAGCAAAATTTTTAATATTTTCAGACAGATAGTGTTGCTAAGAAAAAAGAACAATATACTAGAGGAAAGTTAACTTCAGTTAATTAAAAAGCCTTTTGAAATTAGAAATGTAAGAGAATAAAGTTCTCAAAAGTTCAATATAAAGTTTGGAAGATAAAGTAAGGGAAATAAAAAACAAAAAAATAAAATGGTAGAAATAGTGGAAAGGAAATAATCAGAAAAAAAATCCAAAACAACATCTCCAGACAGTGAATAAAAATGGACCAATTCCAAGATAAAACATTGTAAAATGTCAACTCTTGCAACTATCAAATAATTCCATAATTTTATAGCACGAAAAAAGTGGATTTCATATAAACCTTCTGGAATCTATGGTGACAGATTTTTCAACAATTCCTCTAAATATCAAAAGACTGTAGAAAAATGTCATCAAATTTTTAAAAACATTATTTTCAGTATAAAAATTATATACTGTTGCTAAACTTCTAATTCTGTCTGAAGGTGCCATCAAGACATCTTCATACACAAAAGGTGTCAGCATTTTGCTTTCCATAAACACTGCCACAGCATTTCTGGAGGAAAAAGAAGACACTGGTTCTATAAAATAGGAAATCAACTTGGAAACATTAAAGAAATCGATGATAGTTAAGAGAAATTCTAGCATAACAGCTGTGTAGCTAATACAGAGAGCAATCAATCTTGACTAGAGGATGTCTGAATATTTTGAAAGATCAGGTCAGAAGACAAAATTGATAAGTTGCAAAATGTCAAAGAAGCATGCACAGAGTTGAGGCAAAGATTAGTCTTGAATTAATAATCTGTACAAAGAAAGCAAAAACAAAAATAAGGCAATTATCAATAACAAAAAATTATTAAAAAATTATAGTATACTATATGTCTCAGCTGTTATTAAAATGCTCTTAGCTATAATACCATATAGAAATAAATACTGATTTTTATAACAATTGCCAAACGACTCTCCTGTAAGACAAAGTGTAAAAAGAAGAATAACCAAATCACCATCTTCTACAGTGGTAACTTAAGAAATAAATTTTTAAAGTAAAAGGCCACCACTCCTATTGAACATAGTACTAGAAGTCCTAGCCACAGCAATCAGGCAAGGAAGACTTCAGATTTATCCAAACAGGAAAAGAGGAATTATCTCTCTTCACAGAAGGCTTGATTCTATGCCTAGAAAATCCTATCAATTCTACCAAAAAACCCCTGGCACTGATAAACCACTTTTAAAATCTCAGGATACAAAACCAATACACAAAACAGCTGCATTTCTATACACCAACAACAAGCAGGCTGGGTACCAAATAAAAAACACAATCCCACTCACAATAACCACACACAAAAAGTACCTTGGTATTCAACTAACTCAAGAGATGAAAGCTCTTTACAATGAAAACTACAAAACACTGTTCAAAGAAATCAGAGATGACACAAACAAGTGGAAGAACCTCTCATGCTCACAGACTAGACAAATCAATACAAAAAGCTCACATAGCTAAACCACTCCCTAACACAAAGAACAAAACTGGTGGCATCACATTCCACTTTATTACACTTTACTACAAGGCTAAAATAACCAAAACAACATGTTAGTCATACAAAGACAGACACAAAGACCAACGTCACATGATAGAGCACCCAGAAATAAAATCACAGATCTACAACCAACTCATCTTTGACAAAGCCAATAAAAATAAGCATTGGGGAAAGGAAACCCTATTGAGCGAATAGTGCTGGGGAGACTGGCTAGCCACGTACGGAAGATTGAGCCTGTACAGCTACCTATCATCATATACATAAATTAATTCAAAATGGATCAAATACTTAAAAAGAAGTTTTATTTGACCTACAATGTCTTCAAAAGTTGAAAAATTGGCAGCACCATTTATACCTTAGAAGAAAACATAAGAAAATCCTCCTGAAAATTGGAGTAGGCAATGAATTTATGACCAAATCCTCAAAAGCAAATGCAGCAAAAACTAAAATTGACAGATGGAATCCTATCAAGTCAAAAATCTTCTGCACAGCAAAGGAAACCATCAAGAGAGTAAAGAGACAACCCACAAAAATGAGAAAAAAAAATTTGCAAACTATGCATCCAACAAAGGCCTAGCCTCCAACAAAGCCCTAACATCCAGAATCTTAAAGGAACTCAAATGAATCGACAGGAAAAAAAAAGAACACAGTGAAAAGTGGGCAAAGGGCATGAACTGAAAATTCTCAAAGGAAGACATACAAACAACCAACGAACATAAGAAAAAAATGGTCAACATCACCAATCAGCAGAGAAATATAAAGCAAAACTACGATGAGAGACCATCTCACAATGGTCAGGATGGCTATTACTGAAAAGTCAAAAACCAATAGACATTGGCGAGGTTGCAAAGAAAAGGGAATGCTTGCACGCTGTTGGTAGGGATGCAGGCTAGTTCAACCTCTGTAGAAAACAATTTGAAGATTTCTCAAAAGAAATAAAAGCTACCATCTGGCCCAGCAGTCCCACTTCTGGAAATACACCCAAAGAAACATGAATTGTTTTACCAAAAATACACCTGCCCTGGTATGTTTACTGCAGGGCCATTTACAAGAGGAAAAACCAATCCATATGCCCATCAACAGCTAATTGGATAAAGAAAATGTGATACACTAGAAAATACAACTCAGTCATAAAGAAAAACAAAATAATATCTTTTGCAGCAATGTGGAAGCCACTGGAGACCATCATTCTAAGTGGATTAACACCAAAACAAAAAACGGAGCATCACATGTTCTCACTCATAAGTGGGTACTACACACTGGGCACACACGGACCCAAGAAAGGGGGAACAGACACTGGGCACTGCTAAATGAGGGAAGGAGGGAGGGGCCATAAGAGAGACAAAACCACCCTATGGGTATCATACTCACTACTGGTAGGGTTGGAGTGGCTCATCAGAAGCCCAGAGCTCAGCTTCACACAATACACCCATGTAACCAATCATCACAGTACCCCATTATTCCAAAATAAAAAATAAGTAAATAAAATGAAAAGATGAAGAAATAGTGATACTCTCAAACATTAATTAAAGGTATGCAGAGAACTATTGGGAAAAAAAGTCTGCTAAAAGTGTTGAGAAGGATTGTCTGGGTTAACAGAATATGGGTGAAGAAAACAGCAGTCTTCAGCAAGATAAAACTGCAAGCAGAATATCAACTCCCACACACGTACAATGTTATTTTCTTCATATTCATATCATCATCCCTATAACTAAATTAACCTATCACATTTGCCAAGAAACCCAACTCTGAGACATTCTTGCAGCTATCATTAAGCTAGAAACTCCAGTAATCTCATTTTCAGTTGATTAATTTTGAAAGTCATGACCCATTTTCAAAAAAAAGAAAATATTCTTCACAGATAAACTATGCAAAATTAAAAGAAACATTTCTGAAGATCCATATTTTATGCACAGGCTTGTAATCAAAGGAAGAAGGGAAAGAGGGGGGATGAGAACAGGTCAATTTGGCCACTGTGGCTTCCAACAGGTAATTGCTAATTTTTTTGAAGATTTTAATCTATGCCGAGTAACCAATCTCTCTCTCTCTCTCTCTCTCTCTCTCTCTCTCTCTCTCTCTCTCTCTCTCTCTCTCCCCCCCTCTCTCTCTCTCTCTCACACACACACACACACACACACACACACACACACGCACACACATATGCACATACATTTTATTTTTAGCTTTCAAGACAATTTCATGAATAGAGCTGAGATGCTACGGTATCTCTATGAACCAGCTCATTTTAATCATATCTCTAAATGTAGAAGAAAGATGCAATAATGCTAATACAAATGGGAAAGAAATTTCCAAGGGGAAGATTTGAAAAGAATCGCCTCTCGATGCCCTCCGAAACACAGACTTCAGCTCTCTTTCCATGCTTATGTCCGACCAATCAATCCTCCCTACAAAAAATTAGGCTGCATATTGGAGTCTGAGTTCCTTGTCTGTATCCCAATAGGCCAGACATCAGAAATGGGAGTGAGTTTGGTTTTATGTATACTTTTTTCTGTTCAGAGATGGGAACTCATTTAGGCTTTGGCCTGAGAGTGTGCTGTTCTGTGAAGAGTTTCCAAACCAAGACAGGGTGTGGTGAGCAATCCTGGCACTTCAAGTGACTGAAGATAGATGCCCTGTGGGATCTTGCCATATATTACACCCACACACCCCATTGTCATTAGAACGTATTAGACAACACCACCACACCCTGCCGTGCACTAGGATTTTCAACTTAAAAAATCTCCTGAGGTTTCCGTGTAAATATCTTACAAAGGGGAACACAAAGGCCATTGCTTACAAGGACTGCTTGCAGAGACCTTGTGCTGCGTGCCACCGTTTCATCGGGATGCAAAGTGACAAATAAGAGAATTCCTGAACATGCTGCAGAAGAAATAAAGAGGCAAGTCACCTCACAAATAAAGGGATCTTCAGAACTTTATAATTGTGTGTGTTTTTTGACTCTGCTGTATTGCTTACATTTCAGTCTCCACCAAAGCTCCCATCCGTTTAACTATTTCACTGCAAAAGTGACTAAGCTGAAAAGAAATATAAATTTGCTCATCCAGAACAAGCCATTGGAGTAGATCACAATGTTGTTCCTGCTCGTAATGCCACCATGTGATCATGAACACACCCAAAGGGAATATAGAAAATATCAGACAACATCTGTAACTTAGTGTTATGTCCACACTTAATACAAATCTGAATTGGGTCACTTTGGAACCTCCTATAAATTGAAAAATACCAAAGGGAATAAGACAAACTCATAATGTTGATCAGGTTTCTAAGATACAAAACTGCTCGGGGATCACAGTGCCTGGACCCTTCCCTCCTATCAGTGAGTTCCCTTCTAGAAGGCACTGGAAAACTGTTCCTTCTCCAACAGAATAGACCATCCTCCAAGTAAAACATGAGGTCAATATGCAGCTACCCAGGTAGAAGTGAGTGGAATATGCAGCATAGTGGTTCTTTTACTGTGAATTTTCAATAAAATTCTCTTATGCTAAGTATTCGACTGACTGTTGCAATTAGATTTGGGGTTGCAGATAATGATCAAGAAAAGAGTGGGTTTATTCTCCTTTGGAAAGTGTACCAATGAAACAAAATATCTACTAGGCACGCATCATTTCTTCTGCTTCCTAATGCAATAATAAATACAAGAAAATTTTAAAAATTAAAATTCCTCATTATAACCCCTTCCCCAAGAAAACGTCTGGAAGCAAGCACTTCAAATCAGCAAACTTTCCCCGAATTACCCTTACTCTAATTAATGACACAAGGATTGGGACTCTTGCCAATTATTAGCTTCATCTTTGTGTTCTGTTTCTCAACATAGATTCAATAAACAATTCAAGACTTGCTGGAGTTTGAAAGCAGAAACCAAAGCCAAAACCCTGGGTATATTAAAACCATTCCTGCAACAATAAACTCTGACTGGGAAATGAACTAATCATTCCCGTTGTTCAACTAAGCTCCTAACTGAAGAGGCTGAAATCACAGCCCCTTCAGAAAGGAAGCTCTGGCTTAGTTGACAAGGGAAAAGCATTTACTGACCTTCAGGTACCCTTTGTTTCTGAGCTTCTCTGATATATCGTCTTCTTCTGAACCACATGCCTCTCATTCCTTCAAGCCAGCATTTGATGGTTGAGCTTAGGATGGTGAGTTGTGATGGGTGACTCATAATCCATCATTTATATTCCATTAGGGGAAAATAAGCAAGATAGAGTGTCTGGTAACATGCTCTTAGCCAGAAAGTTTTCAGTGTTTTCTTTAGCTATGTTTTTTAAAGGCACCAACCAGGAGAAAGGGAGAGCAATGTTAGGAGTGGGTGAATCTATCTGTTGTTAATATCACCACGTCATTGGAAATTTTTGCGATGTGAGATCTTTGCCCCCAAAATCTATTGTACGGTTTTTCATCCTTCTTATATGCTAAGTGATTCAATGACCTCTGTGTCCCTCAATTATTCCTTTAACCACCTGGACCTGTAGGTTGAGTGCAAGCCAGCTTAGATGTAATGGCAAATTTGGAAAGGATAACACATTCGCTCAACAACTCATTTGTAGGATTCTGAATGAATTTATGATTGTCAGGCAGCCCAAGAAGAGGGCTCTACATCAAACAACCCAATGATATGTGATGAATGACAGGTGTAAGAATATGACCAAGATACAGGACACATCCTACAGAGCTGAAATAGGGGTAGCTAGTATGCCGTGCACCACTGATAACAGAATATTAGTTACTTCCACACACAAGTTCTATGCATGAAAGGGTTACCTGCAAAAGGATGGAAACTAAGGCACACTTCACACTGGACCCTTGACTTTACAGAGGATAAGTGCCTAGTCTCATTTACTTGTGACTCAATCACAAACAATGAATAAAAGTTTTAGCCTAAAAACTTTTTTCAAATAAAATCCATGTCTTGAGCGACTACTAATATCTGAAGGCACCAATTTTTTTCTGCTTTTCAGAATTATCTCTTTATCTTCTGGTAATCAGATAAGAAATATCCATACCCTCAGTTGCCTAGTAATTCAAGTACATGAACCCCAAGGAATTAGTATTGTGTAGACCTTTATTTAAAGGGATAGTATTTTAGTGTGATGAAATTTGTGAGACAAAATGTTTTGCATACCCAATAGCTGTTCTTAGTTCTTTTAATTCGTTTGCCTTCCAAGAGAGAGAGACTTCCATGAGAGAGAGAGAGCAGATATAGATGCTCATTTTTCCAGCTTCCCTTGAGGCCAGAGGTAGCAATGTAGCCAATTAGACATAAAGGGAAAACTGCTCGGGGACTTTTGAGATAAAATTGTCTACTTGTTATAAAGAGAGAAAGTTCTCCTCCCCATAATCTTTCTTTCCTCATTTTGGTTGTTGTGTAAGAACATAATGATTAGAGTTGCAACAAGAAAGGAGAATTTGTCAGTCCTGAGGTTAACAGAAAAAATAAATGAGAGGAGATGTATTTCTTTATGATATTGTTAACCTAACAAGCCTATCCCAGAATTGCCATAACTCTAATCTTCTTGTTATGTGAAATATTAATGACCTCAATTGTTTAAGTCACTTTTGGTACGGAAGTCTCTTACTTGCAACTCAAAACAAGTGGTTGGTTTAGAAATGGAGGGCATAACCTATTTGAACCAACACAACCCAGGAGAGGGTTTCTCTGAATGCTTGCATAAAATAATTCACCAAATATAAACACTGAGGTATATTTTTTCAATTATTGCTGATAGCTGGTTGAGGCCTTGAAATGAGCCAGCCTGAAGATGAGCCAATAGGCTGAGAATAACTGAGAGGAAATCTGGAAAGTGTTTGTGTCCTTGGTGACGTTGTCGAGTCATTTAGTCAAAGAACTCCGTAGTCCACACTGCATTTTGGTTTCCGATCATGAGAGATACTTAATATATGCAAGATTTAAGCAAATTTTATATTGTTTACCGTGGCAGGTTGATTGCATCGATGACCTCAACTAACGATGCTCCTGGATCCAAGCTCTTTGCCTTGCAGCTTTATAGCATCTGCTCACTCCGACTACAAAAATTGCTTTATCCAATAGTATGTGACAAAAGTAATGGTGTGCTGGTTCTGAGCCTAGACCACAAAAGACCTTGAGTGTCTCTGCTCTCTCTATTAAAATCCTGCCACTGCCATGACTATCAGCCTGGGCCAGCCTGTAGATAATGAAAGACTGCATGAAAAAGAGCTGAGTCGTCTCAGCTGAGGACATCCAAGACTAGTCTACACTGAGCCCACACCCAAACATGCAGGAAAGTCAAGCCAAAATCAGCAGGGCTGCCTACCCAACCACCAGCTGACCACAGACATATGTGTGAGACCAGCCAAGACCAGAAAATCTGCCTGGATGACCCATAGACTCATGAGCAATAATAAATGTTTATTGTTTTAAACCACTGAGTTTTAGAGGTGGTGTATTAATCATCAAGAACTAACTAATTTACTTTCTTTTGTTACTTGTGAATGAGAGCATCTTAGTTGATAAAGCAAAGTAGAAAGCTCAAGAGATAGAGGATTTCTCATAATAGACTAAACAGATGGAACATCTTTGATAGGTTTTAGCTAGAAAAATGAAAAAAATGTGTATATTAGACAAAAGCACTATGACATGGATGTGAAGAGTAATATTGAGTTAGATCAGGTGATTAAACTTTCATTGAAAATAACAGCCCAGGAAGGAAAAAAAAAAGTAAGACAACACAATTTTTTTTTTCAAAATGGTATTTGAGCAAAAGATGTGAAATATAAGTAAAGCATATATAGATTTCTTGATATCCTGCTGTTGCAAGTAAATTTATTTGTAGCCTAGATCACACACTCAAAGTGCGAACTCCAGACCAGCAGCATCAGTGGCACTTGGAAACTTGTTAGAAATGCAAATTTTCAGCCCACTCCAGTTCTACTGAATCAGAAACTGGACACAGATTTCCATAATCTGTGTTTCACAAACCCTCCTGATAATTCTGACACATGCTAACGTTTGACTGAGGTCATAAATGAGAATCTGTTAAGGATACCAAATCGTTAAGGACACAAGCACCTTCTGATTACCTTTACTGTAAGAAATGGAGCTGAAATGTCACCAGTTTTCCCTGGTTGAAGAGCTTTTCTCATTGACATGAGGCTTGTCCCTAGAATTGTCTCTCTGGATTCTAATTTCTCAAGGGTTATGCTTCAGCAATAGTCATAAGGTCCCCAATGAATTCTGAGCTCCCTTTACAACATGGAAGCCTCTCAAATTTCCCTAACTTTCAGGAGGAATGACTTCATGAACTACAAGCAGAGTCTGGGTCTCTATAGGTCAACAAAGTATTGGAGCACAGAGTGAATATATATGGACAGGAAACTGAATTCGGAAGACCACAAGACTGAAGATCTGCTCACCTCAAAAAGACCCAAATATCGGTCTTCTATCTTCTAGCAGCAGAGGGGTCGATAATACGTCAGTCCCTCCTCCCATTCAGATATCTTCCTCTAAGGACCTGTGCCGACCTCCATACTTAATGTGCTATTTCTTACTCTACCAGAAATTTTCTGGAGATTTCTTGACTTGCCAATTTTTCTAAAATCTGGGCTACTGCTAACATCTTAATGATACTAAAAAGCATTCATCTTTTAGATTATTCTAGGCATCATACTTCATGGATGAGGACTTAAGGGTTCTTCTCTGTAAGAGGAATTAAAAATTGTGTTAGGAAGAAAAGGAATATATAGTTGGTAGATGGAAGCTTGACTTAGCAAAATACCTACAATAGAGGCCAAAACAGGTCTCATTTCTTACCTCTCAGACCTCATGACCCAATGTTTTAGTACAAAATCATAATGAGACAAGATTATGTCACCTTATAACTTCTTAGTATTGTTAGTAACACTAGGTGAAACTTCTAAGATTCAGACAAGCCTCAGACCACACAGACATGTACATGATCTCACTCTATTGGAGAATTTTGTAAATTTGAAAATAAGACTGAAAAAATCCTGGTTTATTTTTTCCAATCTAGAAATAAACAGGTACCTTTCACCTAAAAGACTTCCATGACAAATCACTGACCTAACAAGTCTGAAATGTTGAGATCCCCATATGGACAAATGGCTGTAAGACTGCAGGTAGGAATATTAAGAAGCTCTTGCAATAACACCAATATTATTACAATAAAGACTAAGTTAAGATTTTACTTCTGGCCTTCAGTTCACTCATCTACAAAATGAGAATTTAATATTAGTATCAGTAATGTCTTTTGTTTTAAAGATTGAATGAGTTAAATATATGTGAAACATTTAGAATATTACCCATTCCATAGGAAGAAGCTTGATGATTCATTTGATAGAGGTTTAGCTATTGGTGGCTCAGTCTGTTATCCCAGCACTTTGGGAGGCTGAGGCAAGTGGATTACCTGAGCCTGAGGGCTTGAGACCAGCCCTGGCAACTTGGTGAGACCTCGTCTCTACAGTAAATCAAAAATTAGCTGGGCATGGTAACGCCTGCCTGTAGTACTGGCTACTTGGAAGACAGGGGCAAGAGGATCACCAGAGCCCAGCAGGTCAACACTGGGTGGCCATGAGTATGTCACAGCACTTCAGCCTGGGTGATGCAGTGAGATTCCAACTCAAAAAAAAAAAAAAAAGAAGTTTAGCTATCATTAGAGTTCATGTACTGTTAGCATTATTATTATTTACTTTTGTGTTTGTGAAAGCATAATGGATCATTGCGAAAAGCATTAGGAAGGACAATTCAATAAAACTCAGTGACTGATATGGCTCTGATATTTTGAGCATGACAGACTGAGAGAATAATAGTGCCCTTGACAGACATCCAGAAGCCATGAGCAGGAGCTGCTTTCAGAGGAAAAATATGTTAAAACTTGTTAAATATGATGCAGAAATTCAATGTTATTCAGTTAAAATAGATCCAGAATTTAAGATATAGAAAAAGAGTTGAAGAAATAATCCAAATATCAAATACATTGATCTGGGGAAAAAAGGAAGGTATAATAGAAGATCAATTCATTCTCTCGTTTTTAGCAAAGAAATATCAGGAGGCTTTCAGAAGTCTGTAGAATGTTCTGGACCATGGAAAAGGGGAAGCAGAGATAAGAAAGGAAATAGAGAAAGAACAGTGAGAAAAATAAGACAAAGTTCTGGGTTCATTCACTCTCTCATATGTCGATTCATTAATTCTTCATCCCCGTATTGATTTGTTTGCTGATTCCATCAAGGTTAGGGTCTGCCATGCCAGGTTTCCTGCCAGGCACTGGGGGCATACACACCTGGCCCCAAGATGCTCAGACTCTAGTGAAGAAAACAACCATGGACACAGAAGGTTACATTTCAGTTAGGGAAATCCAGCATTTCAGGCATAAGCAAAACGTTATAGGTAAAGAGAACGGTATCACTTGCATAAGATTCAAAGAAGAAGATCATAATTTGGATTCTGATCCCACCGTTTAACTGAAACTATACCAGGAGATAGATAACCTCATTGCCCAATCCAGGGCAGATATTTGTGACAATTTCTTTAAAATGATAGGCTTTAATTTACAGGTCCTAATGCACAGAGACCATGTTTAATAGCACAATTTCAAACACATAGTAGTTATTGGTAACAATGTTAAAGATAAACAAAAAAGCTTAGGGTTGTTCAATTGCTAGATGAACAAATCGATGAACTTGAAATGTAACAGAAGCACGCTGCAGTAAGCGGAGAATTAAGAACTAGTACCGCTGAGCTCCTGGAGTGACAGTTTGTTGAAGTTTGGTTTCTGTAGCTTGATAGAGACACAATGAATCCCTCATCTGGTGGAAAACTGTCACCAGACATAACGTAAAAAAAATCAGTGACTTGATTCAGTAATGCTACCTACGGAAAAAAGGCTAGACTTCTTCCTAGAATGAGAAAGCTGCCTTGGGACATGGACCAAAGCAGAGACAAGTGCAGAAAAAGACTAGGACCTTAGTCAAACCATCTGCTGATTCAGTGACTGTCAGCATTATCCCAATATCACACAACAGAGCCACCTTGAGAGGGCAGGACCATCATTCTCAAAGCTATTGGATAAAAAGAAGAAATCCCGGCTGGGATCGGTGGCTCAGCCTGTAATCCCAGCACTTTGGGTGGCCAAGGCAAGTGAATTGCCTGAGCCCACAGGTTTCAGACCAGTCTAGGCAACTTGACGTGACCTCGTCTCTACAATAAATGAAAAAATCAGCTGGGTGTGCTAGCATGCACCTGTAGTTCTAGCTACTTGGAAGGCTGAGGTGGAAGGATTGTTGGAGCACAGCAGGTCGAGGCTGCTATGGCCATGATCATGCCACTGCACTCTAGCCTGGGCAAGAGAGTGAGACTCCAACTCAAAAAAAAGAGGCAGAAATTAAAGTACCCACCATTTAAACTATGTATACAACCTAAAATTTCAAAGCATACAAGAAAAGTTTACACTAAGAAAGACAATTGAGCAGGGAGACAGTCCACAGAATGGGGAAAAAATATTTGCAACTGTATATCTGACAAAGGCCTAATATCTAGGATCTACAAGGTACACAAACAACGTACTGAAAGGAAAAATACAAACAGCCCCATTAAAAAGTGGGCAAAAGACATGAACAGACACTTCTCAAAAGAAGATATACGGGCAGCCAACAGACACATGAAAAAGTGCTCAGCCTCAGTAATCATCAAATAAATGTAAATCAAAACCACATTGAGATACCACCTAACCCCAGTAAGAATGGCCATCATTTATAAAACAAACAATAGATGCTGGCGAGGATGCAGAAAAAAAGGAATGCTTCTATACTGCTGGTGAAATGCAAATTAATGCATCCTCTTTGGAAGACAGTGAGGGATTTTCTGAAAGAACTAGAAATTGAACTTCCATACAATTCCCCTACTGGGAATACACCCGGAGGAACTCAAATCATTCTACAAAAAAGATGCCTGCACACATATGTTTGCTACAGCTCCATTCACAATAGCAAAAACACGGAACCAACCATGCTGCCCATCGAAGCTGGACTGGATAAAAAAATGTGGTACATATACACAATGGAATATTATGCAGCCATAAAGACAGACAAACATATGGACTTTGCAGCCACCTGAATTGATTTAGTCTATCACACCCAGTGATCTATCACAGAAACAAAGAACAGAGTACCATATGCTCTCACTCATAAGTGGACTTTGATCAGTTATCATAATACTATAAAAAAGGGATTGGCAGTAGTGGGAAACTGCCAGGAGAGGTGGGGTGGGATTGGCAGTTGAGGGAAACTGCTAGGGGAGGGAAGGGCACATTTCATCAACAAGGGTACCTGCATAATCAATGTTCGTATCTCTAACCCTGAATTGTACACCACATCTGTATAATAAAAAAAGATGCTTGTGAAATCTTTAAAAGAGAACAAAACAAAAAAAGAAAGACAATCAACAAACAGAGTGATCAAGAGAATTCACACTGTGCAAGATGCAAATAATAGACCAGTCTGAAGTTACTTTGAGTATGCCTAAAATCCTCAGTCATAGAAAGTAGTGAAAAACAGTCACAAACATGAGAAATGTTCTAAGGTAAAAGCAGGCAGACATGAATAAAAATAAAGATAAAAGCAAATCAATATTACAAAAGAAATAAATATGAAATAAAGTAACAGTTAACTTAATACACCGGATACAGTTTAGTCTTGAACTAGTTCATAAAAGAATTAGTGAATTAGAAAGTAATACCTAGAGCATAAAGGGTTGTTTCAAAACATGAAAGAAGTTAGATAATATGGAGAATGAGAGGCCCTAGAAGCAAAGAATAGAGAGAACAGTAAAAATAAAGTTTTATAGAAACAATAGAAAATTGAACATATACATCCTCAGACTAAACGTGCACACTAGCTTCACAAAACAATAAATACCTCAGATAGATGCAGCATACTAGATTGGAAGAATGAAGACAAAAATATCAGAGAGAAAAGACAGATTCCTAACAAAAACAACTACTATTTTATCAAGACCAGAGGCAAAAATGAAGACATATTCTGAGGTAAATAGCCCCAAAGATTGTTTTCTAAATGACAAATTGTGCTCTTCAGCAAAACAAGAGAACTCAAGAAAAGAAGCAAGATTTTAAAAAATAAACATTGGTAAAAACCAGTCAGTGTGTTGGAAATCCTAAGTAATTATTAAATTGATCTGTGTGTGTTTGTGTGAAACAAGTTGGACCTACGACTTGAAAACCACCAATGAGTCCTGTATTCTGCCTCGATATCTGCCAAACGTCTCCCATGTGTTTTTTCACACTCCGTTAAGAGCATACATTTGATGCTCCACCATTTTTTTCCATCTTCCTTTGCCCTTGCTCTTCGCTTTCCCCAGCGTTTTCTGGCTCAACATTCCAGTTCGTCAACCAGCAGCTTGGACTCAGGACACGGGAAGGTCCCGCCGCCTGGCAGCTTCAACTTGAGTTACCGTGAAGACTTGTTTTCCATTGTGTGCGCCCTCGGTGCCATATCCATCCTGACCATTGTGCCAGGCGAAATACCAGCACTCGCTGATGTGGAAGATGCTCATCCAGGCCATCAGCTCTGCCCAGAGAGGGGAGAAAGAAAAACATGTGTGGTTTTTGCCGCCTTCACCTTGGCAGAGAAAAATGGATGTAAAACTGGGGATGGGGTACAGCCTTCAGAGTTCTGGAAGATCAGCAAAACCAGCCTGAGCCAAGAAAGCACACATGGTACTTGTGTGTGGCACTGACACCTCAAGAAAAATCACTTTGAGTCGTGCGCCTGATCATTTAACTGCTGTGGGCATGGGCCCAGCTTTCTCCCCAAATGGCATAAGGAAGCTGGTCTTTTTTTGCCCGTCCACTTTTACCGTACTAAGTGTCTGACAGCCATTTTACTGTGTTTACAAATTATGAGAATTCTGGGCAGCTAATTATGAAAATATTGAGAAGCTGTATGAGAACTAACTCTTGGAGCAGGCTAAGGCAGAGAACAGACTGTAAAGTCCTTGAAAAATGAGCTGCTTGCTCTCCACTTTTGCCAGTAAGTTTTGGTATTCCAACATATTGCAACGCTCCTCTGAGACCAAAAAGAAAGAAAGCAATTAAAAATCTAGGAAAAGTATAGAGATAGAGGCAAGCTATCCATACTCAGTGGATGAGAAAGAGCAGATCAGTTTCTAAGATCCATACATTTCTCTTCTCATGGATCACAAGCCAAAGAATCCAGAGAAAAATATGAAAAAACAAGTTTTATAACTGAAATGAGAGGTGATAAATTTTGAGTTCTCTGCAAAAAGGATAGTCTTTCTTGAAGTCTGACCTTGCTGTTTTGATACCATCTGGAAAGAAAATCTAGTTGTCTTCCCCCATTTGTTTTATGCTGAATAAAATTAATGCATGTGCAGTAATAACAGAGAGGATATAAGTACATTCTAGACCAATTATAAATTTGGTTCAATTTCATGATCTATCACAATAACTTAACAAATGCTTTTTTCTACAATGCCTTTCTTTCTTGAAGCAGATTTCTTTAGCTAATTTTTTATGTAAACCAAATATATACAAAATAGAATTATTGTCATTCTCCCTGTGTAGAAAGATGGGTCATGGCAGTCAAACAAAAAGTGTACAAGTTATCGATAGTAAAACAATTTTTAGAACATAACTATGTTGTTTGCTTGTCTTACAATCTGTCCATCAGAAAATGAAACCTGTTGTGCTTAGATAACATTACATAAAGTTCACTTCCATTCTACAACTTCCCAGACTGTTATGCTACAAGACCATCATTAATGTCTTAAAATGCATTAAAATCTTATATGAATATTGCATAGTATTATTATAAGCCGTCTTTGAATAAAAATAAACAGAGGTTGTTATCACATATGTGAACTTAAATATGCATCTTAAATTTAGAATCTTGTGAAAGTTATTAAGGTTTTACATGATTAATCCTTCTACTTTCTCATCCTTCTTGATCCTAGTAGATTATAAATTGCAACTAATATAATGAAGATTATTTTCGTTGATAAAATGTAAAGTAAAATCATGTTTTCAACTTCCCCTTTTGTTTGCTTCCATAAGAAACAGGCTAAGCTCTGGTCCTGAGCTTCTCTTTCAACATTGTAAGCCAAGAAATTTGCAAAGTTTCCCCTGACTTTCCTGACTTTCTGTTGGTTAGAAAGCTTTGGAAAAGCTGACATTTATATAAATTATGGAAAGGCAAGGAACACACACATGGACACGTGAAAGTACAAAGACAAAAACCGTAATTCTCCCATGAACATAATATTTGATTGAAATCTTTAGCTACATGGTATGTTATACACTTGCTATCTTTCACTGGAGCATTTGCATAGATATGGATACATGCAGCTTCAGTACTTTTTAACTGGAACATCATTTATATAACATTACATGTCATGATGAAGACAAATTACATTTAAGTCTGCCATGCTGTCCTGTTATAAAACTCGAGTGCTTGGTGGGACATTGCTCATTCCCAGTGAAGCCATGCTGATTGCTGTTGCTCCTTAATGCTTCTGAGAGCTTAAAGTAATTTTGCTTGCACCTACTCCTACAGGTCTTCCTCTGAATCCAAGCATTTCTATAACTTGAAGAATTCCACATTCAACTTTGAAACACTTTCCCATATTCAGTCTTCAGGCATCCTGGTCATTCTCCAAGAGTATTTTCAGATACCAAACATCTGTTCGTTCACTTGTTTCCTTGCTGGTGCTGTCCGTATGCCACAGGAAGCAAATCAGTGGAGCCCCAGAGTTTGAATTCATTCCAAACAGCCAGGGACATGTCTAAAATATTTTGCACATCTTTGATGTAATGACCTCCTTAGCAAATTCTGCCTGGCTCTTTTCATTCCAAAGCTCATCTTTCTTGACTATGAATACAGAAGTCAAATAAGACACAGAAGAATATGACACAATTTGATAGATGGTCATTAATATCAGCTGTCATATTAGAAGTTTTTATTTTAGCAGACTGTCAATTTGGAAATTAGAGTATAAAAAGAATCAGCCATAGCAAGGAAACAGACTAATTGTGCTTCCTTGATGTACATGTTTCTCACTATTTTGTTTCTAACTGGATCATTATTCAATGATTGTTGCTTCAGCTGCTAATTAGTAACCTGATTTTGATACATAGAGACAAAAATCAAGAATTAGAACATAATAGCCATCTTCCTCCTTTGGGCTAGACATGCCTAAGTAAAGCACACTTTGTCTGCATTTAATTCAAAGGGAATCCAAGGTGAAAACAATCTGGTCTGGGTTCTTTTTTTCTTCCCTTTTTTTAAAGCCCAAGTGGAAGTGCAGGCCTTCCATTAAAACTGGAAAGCACCTGACATGCTGAGATGTGATATCCTCTCTCCCTCTCTCGCTCTCTCTCTCTTTCTCTCTCCTCTCTTCTCCGTCCCTCTCTTTCTCCCCCATCTCTTCTTCTCTCTCCTTCCCTTCCTCTCTCTCTATCTCTCCCTCTCTCTCTTCCACTCCCTGTCCCTCTTCCTCTCTCCTTTTAATGGAACGAGACAGCTAGCAGCCTCTTTTCCAATGGCCCTAATTCAGTTATTCTACAATCTTTCTGCTCTTGCATAATTTAAAAAATCAACGGTACACATCAACCCACATGAAAATTTCTGGAGAATTTGGGCGCTGCCCAACAACACCTTGTATCCTATCATCTGCTCTCCATCAGCACTGGTTAGGTACATACTACCAAAAACCTTTTCAGCAGACTCAGCTTCCCAAGGGAGAAAGGATATTGTCTAAGGACGTGGAAACCATCTGGAAAATGACATATCTGCCAATCCTGTGCGGATATGGTAAGCTTTGAGTTTTCAAACAGTGCTGCTGCTTTGATTTTTTACCACCAAACCCTGATGATTTGAAATTATGTTGATATTGCTTGTCAATGCATCACATTTTATTTGCAATTGCTCAAAACAGAGATTAAAAAATTTTCCATTACCATTTGAAAATAAATGTTAGTGGATTGCCTGAGTCCGCGGGTTCAAGACCCGCCTGGGCAACTTGGCGAGACCTCATCTCTACAATAAATCAAAAATTAGCCAGGCGTAGGTAGTGCACGCCTGTAGTTCCAGCTACCTGGAAGGCTGAGGCGGAAGGATCACCGGAGCCCAGCAGGTCGAGGCCGCGGTGGCCGGGAGCGTGCCACTGCACTCCAGTCTGGGCGACAGAGTGAGACTCCAACTCAAAAAAGAAAAGAAAAGAAATGTCCCACTAAACAAAGTACCATAATTATATAAGTTGTTACTTTGTTCACAGATGCACAGCTTGTTCCACAAGATTCAGCAACCTTTTTCTGTATTGGGAAACTTAAAATTATTTTAGTCATTATGGACCATATGATACTCTTTATATGGTACTGTTGCAACTACTCAAGTACAAAGGTAAGCAGGCATCCCAGAAGCTTAGAGGAGCATGGTTGTGTTCTGATAAAATTATTATTTATAAAAACAAGCAGCAAGTTAAACATAGCACACAGGTCGTAGTTTCTTCTGTCCTAGAACATTGTCTAGCATCGAGTAAGCTCTTGATAAATCTTTGCGGAGGAGGGGTAAATTGATGCCAGTCGGTATCTTAACGGGCTTGGAATAGCCTGACAACATCTTATCAGTTTTCTCAGGCTCTCTTAGGGTAGGTTAGTAACAAGCTACTACAAAGACTAGGTAAGTAACTGTTAAAGTTGTCTGTATGCGCTATGCATGCATCTGAGCACCGGGACATCTTAAAAGTACAGAGCATATTCTGGATTAGGAGTGCAGAGCAACATGTAATAAAAATTACAATCCTAATTTTAAAAAAACTGGAAATAGGCACTGAGTATTTACCACCTCTTGCCTCCACCTCTTTTTTCCTTTTTCCACATGTTCTCCTTGTCATCTCTTTTCTTTGTTTTCTTCCTACTATATTTTTCTCTTTGAACAGCACTGTTCATGTATAAAATCAGTCTATAAGTATGCTTCCTCAGATGTTCTTTTCTATATCCTACATCTTTTTCTTCTCATCTCGTCTCCAGCCCCCTGACAGACACCAGATTATAGAGCGCTCCAATCTGCATTTTCTTCAACACTGAAAAAAATAACAGTGATCACTCAGCTCCCCTTGATGTCTCTCCCGAATGTCCTCATTTT
The DNA here is from genome assembly GCA_027257055.1 of Cephalopachus bancanus. Classification (NCBI taxonomy): domain Eukaryota; kingdom Metazoa; phylum Chordata; class Mammalia; order Primates; family Tarsiidae; genus Cephalopachus; species Cephalopachus bancanus. Next base: position 5,943,856 of record JAPVLO010000065.1, read on the forward strand.
CTCACGTCTTAAACAAACGTGTATCCCACTCCTTTACAACTTAAATTTGTCCACGATTCTTGATTCCCATCCTTTATCCTCTTATACCTTGACAATCCTATCACTTTTTTCTGTTTGTTTGTTTTTTTTAAACACATATTCCGTTTTCCTATTTCTCTGGTTTCTTTCTCTTAACTCCCAACATATTAAAGTCTTTTTCGTATTTAAGAAAATCAAAACAGTTGTCAAGTCTGCATCTTTTGTTTCCTGCCTTAACTTCCTTCCCCTCACCACTGCCCACTTCCTCCTCTTTTTTTAATTAATTAATTTATTTATTATAAATACGTGGGGTACAATTCAGGGCTAGGTATATAAACATTGATTATGCAGGTACCCTTGTTGATGAGGTCTGCCCCTCCCTCCCCTAGCAGCCTCCCCCAACTGCCAGTCCCATTCCCCTTCCCCTGACAGTTTCCCACTACTGCCAATTGCTTTCTCATAGCATTATAATTGTTCAAGGTCACCTTATGAGTGAGAACATATGGACCTCAGTTCTTTGTTCTTGTGACAAATCACTGAGTATGATCAACTCCAAATCCATCCAATTTGCTGCAAAGTCCATATATTTGTCCTTCTTTATGACTAAATAATATTCCATTGTGTGTATGTACCACATTTTTTTTATCCAGTCCAGCTTCGATGGGCAACATGATTGGTTCCATGTTTTTGCTATTGTGAATAGAGTTACAACAAACATACATGTGCAGGTCTCTTTTTTGTAGAATGACTTGAGTTCCTCCGGGTATATTCCCAATAGGGGAATGGCTGGGTCATATGGAAGGCCAATTTCTAGTTCCTTCAGAAATCGCCACACTGTCTTCCAAAGAGGTTGCACTAGTTTGCATTCCCACCAGCAGTGTAGAAGCATTCCTTTTTCTCCACATCCTTGCTGGCATCTGTTGTCGTTTGTTTTATTAATGATGGCCATGATTACAGAGGTTAGGTGGTATCTCAGTGTGGTTTTGATTTGCATTTCTCTAATGATGAGTGAGGTTGAGCACTTTTTCATGTGTCTGTTGGCGGCCCATATATCTTCTTTTGAGAAGTGTCTATTCATGTCTTTTGCCCACTTTTTAAAAGGGGCTGTTTGTTTGTTTCCTTTCGGCGTGTTTGAGTTCCTTGTAGATCCTAGATGTTAGGCCGTTGTCAGATAGACAGTTGGCAAATATTTTTTTCCCCTCTGTGGGCTGTCTCCCTGCTCTCTTGATGGTTCCTGATCAAACCCAAAGTGCCCAGGCCACAAGAGATAAGATAGACAAGTGGGACCTCACTAAATTGACAAGCTTCTGCAAAGCCAAAGAAACCAGTTCCTCGTCTTAAACCTCAGCTCTTCTTTCTCTCCAGTGTCTATCTGGCCCAACACCTTCTCTTGCATGTTCTTCGTATGGGCTCTAATCTGATGGTCCTCAAAGCCATATTTCACTGTGGTGTTTCTTCTCTACAGTTTTGATCCAAACATCCAATTCCACAGGCTGTTTCCAAATGTAGAGCCTGCTGACCTATTGACTCAATAGAGCCTAAAATTTAACTCGTGAACTACCTGCAACTTCTTTGTCTCTCCTCTGTCTTCAAATCTACCTTCATTTCCTTCTGTACAACCAAATGAACCAACAAATATCCCCAGTACTGTCCATTTCTGGAATATGCAAACCCCCTTTCCCTTAAGACCTATGACTGCTTCCCTAAATTGTATCTTCTTCTTTTCTTATCTGGCTTTTTTCAAGAAATTTCTGCCAACCTCCTAATTGTGTTTTCTTTCCGGGACCTCACCACACTGTTTCTAGGGTCATCTAAGTGGTGTGAAGTTCATACCATATTATTCACAAAACTAGTAATAACTTTCCAACCTTTATAGTGTGAACTGCCATCTCCTTATTCATCAAAATTCAGGATTATCTATAATATGAAGCCTAATGATTCATTTTTTCCTAACCTCCTTTCACCCATTATTTCAATTATGCTGATTGAGTCCTAAATCTCACACTATATAATCAATTTTTAATTAAAAGGATGTCTTATATTGAATATTAATACTTTTAGAAAAATGTGAAATGGAATCTCTTAACTTAAAATTCACAGTTTCCCTTTTTTACATGTTGTTATCTTCTCCTTCTGAACATGTATACACATTTTAGCCACTATTTAATATTCTGATTTTTCATTTATCACAAACGTCTCATGTTTCTAAATAGTCAGATAATTATTACTGTATTAACTCAATACAGCCCAACAATGAATTAGGTAAGAAAATCAACACCATGAGATCAGGCTTCCTCTTTTCTGCTTAACCTTGACCCATAACAGTGAGTTGTTTCCATCACTATCCTCATAATCATCATCATTCATAAAAATTCTTGAAAATATTATCTTTTTGTTGATCCTGTGCTTTCCTTTCAGCTGATCAATTATGAAAAAATGTCATAATATCTTGTGTATATACTTGATAGGATTTTAGATTTTGTTAAAATTGTTTCTTCAAGATAAATTCCCTAACTCCAGTCAGAATGGCCATTATCAATAACTCAAAAAATAACAGATGCTGAAGGATGTGGTGAAAAGGGAACACTTCTACACTGTTAGTGGGAGTATAAACTAGTGCAACCTCTGTGGAAAGCAGTGTGGCGATTCCTAAAAGCTCTAAATATCAACCTCCCATATGACCCTGCAATTCCCCTCTTGGGAATATATCTGAGGAACTCAAATCACTCTATAAAAAAGATACCTGCAGACGTATGTTTATCACAGCATTGTTCACAATAGCAAGAACCTGGAACCAACCATGCTGTCCATCAAAAGAGAACGGGATTAAAAAAATGTGGTACATATACATGATGGAATACTACGCAACCATAAAAAAGAACGAAATCATGAATTTCACAGCAACCTGGATGGAACTAGAGATTATAATACTGAGTCATCTCTCACAGAAACAAATATCTGAGTATCACATGTTCCCACTCATAAGTGGACCTTGAACATCTATTGTAATAATATAAGACAAAGATTGACAGTGGTAGGAAACTATGGGGGGCGGGGACTGGGAGGGGACGGGAGGTGGGATTAACCATAGTCAATATCTGTCTGGGGATGGGGGGACACCCCTTATCAACAAGGGTGCCTGAATGATGCATATTTGTATACCTAACTCTTAACTGTACCCCACAATTTTAAAATAAAAAATATGTTTTAAAAAAAGATAAATTCCCAGAAGTGGGGTTATTCTGTCAAAGAACATGAACATCCTTGTTGCATCACCAATTTTCACACCTCACTGGCATTCACTGTCCTGCTCCCATAGCTTAGATCGAATACTACCCCCACCAAGCACAACTCATTCATACATTTTCTCTCCCTCTCTCTCTGTTTCTCTCATTCTCTCTTTCCTCCGTCCCCCACCCTCTGACTATGAAAATCTTCTTAGCTCTGCTCTTATCTTCTTTCTACACAAGGCTTACTATAGATTACTAATCAGAGTCAACTACGTTTAACCTGAAGCAAATTGGTAACTCCCCCGTGGTTTCCATTAGACTGTAAAATAAGGATAAACATAGCTCTGTAACTGTATTATAGAGTTGTTAAGTTAAATATAGTCTCTTGAGAAGATGCTTTGAAAATAGTAAACTACCATTAGGTCTTACCTCTCTTTTATAATTATGCAAGTCTTCCTAAGTACAGCAACCTTCTTAGAAGCAATAAGTATCAAAGCTTATGCAGGCATCCATCTCACCCTATCTTGCACAACACCTTCGATACAGAAGTCTCCATGTCTGTGCCCACCAATAGCCTGGGTTTGCTGCCTCTTCCTTGGTATAGTTTTAGGTAGGATGTGCTAAATCTGCTCCATACTGGTTTGTACGAAGTGACTATGGACATCCCTTCCCAATTCCATTCACATTTAGTAATATCTTACTGGTAACTGAACTTGGTCATGGTGGGAAGTATTCATACTATTAAAAATGGCAAATGCTATGAATCAGGTATTTGTCCCCCTAAAAATCCAGTTGTTAAACCTTTGCCAGCATAACTATCCCTCTAGGATACATTCCACTCCTTCTCTCACATCCAATTGGTTCTGTATAAACACTGCTCAGTAGTGGAACGTGAGTAGAAGTGGCACATGTCACCTTTAGGAAAGAGCAATTAGAAATAAACATGTCTTCTCTGTATTCGGTCTCTTCCATTTGTTCTCAACAGATACAGAGGATCCAGCTGTAACTTAAAAATATTGCAACTGCCAGATAAAGGGTCCTGGGTTCCTGAATTATTTCATGCAACAGAGAACTCCGTCAGACTTTTATGGGGTTGGGGTGTAATTGAGAAATAAAACTTCATTGTATTAAGTGACTGAGATATCAGGAGTTATTGCACCAATTAATCTACCATAATACTGCAAGTAGCCCATAGCATAGAGACACACACGTAACTATTAGGTCAAATAAGTTCTAGTAGCTTCTCAATGAACATTCTAAGATTCTCTAACTAAATAGCAATTTTTTTTTTCTAATCAGGTAGCATAGAAATAAACCATAGGCCAAAACACCTAAACACATGTCTTTTTTCACATTGTACAGCTGACTGTCTCTGGTGTCAGCTAGCAGGCTTGAATCCCTGCGCAACTATAAATGAAACAGCATACAATCAATTGTATAGTTATAAGATATTCAGTATAATTCCACTAAAATTGTATTGCAAAATTTGCACATTATAATGGTTTAAAAATATAAAGAAAATGGGTTTGAATAAAGCTTCATTTTAAAATTACATTTGAGTAGTAGTCAATATTACTGCAAATAAGGGCCTTTAAACTTGTTAGCACAAAAATGTTTATTTTATATATTTGAATTTGGTAATGGGAAAAAAGTAATAAATGTGAATTGAAGATTCCCTATACGGAGGAAGTACTCAAAAGTGCTGAATCACTTATAAAGGAAAGGACATTATAATAGCAGTAGACTTCTTAGTAGAAACCCAGGCTGGGCTCGGTGGCTAAGCCTGTAATCCAAGTACTTTGGGAGGCCAAGGTGAGTGGATTGCCTAAGCCCACAGGTTCAAGACCAGCCTGGGAAACTTGGCAAGACCTCGTCTCTACAATAAGTCAAAAATTAGCTGGGCATGGTAACATATGCCTATCGTTCTGGCTACTTGGAAGACTGAGGTGGAAGGATCACCAGAGCCCAGCAGGTTGACACTGGGCCATGAGCTTTGTGGTGTTTGAGACTTCAACTCAAAAAAAAAAAAGAAAGAAAGAGAGAAAGAAAGAAAGAAAGAAAGAAACCCTACAAGCCCAAAGAGAATGGGGGCCTATTTTCAACCTCCTTAAAAAAAAATGACAGTCATGAATGTTATATCCAGCCAAACTAAATTTCAAAGAACAAAGGAGCAATAAAGTCCTTCCTCAACAAATAAATATTAAGAGAACTCAACACCACTAGTCTAGCTCTACTAGACAGGCTCAAAGGAGTTCTAAACTTGGAAATGAAATGACAACTCTATCACAAATGAGCACATAAATACAAAGCTCACAGCAACTATAAAGTAAGTACATAATTTGAATCCTCAAGTCAGCTAGAGTATAACACTATGGCAGGAACTTTTCAGTATTAACCCTGAATGTAAAGGTCTAAACACCCCACTTAAAAGAATCAGAATGACAAACTGGATTTAAATAATAAGACCTACCCATATGATGCCGACGAGAGATCTACCTACTGGCCAAAGACAGTCACAGACTCAAAGTAAAGGGGCAGAAGAAGATATATCAGGTGAATGGATAACGAAAAATGAGCAGGAGTAGCCATCCTCATATCAGATAACTCAAACTTTAAACAAAAAAGCAGTAGAAAAAAGACAAAGAAGGGCAGTATATAATGATAAATGGGTGCAATTCAAAAAGAAGCTTTAGCCATCTTAGATATATATGCACCAAAAAACCAGAGAATCCAAATTAACGAAGCAAACATCACTTGGCCTCCAAAACATATCAATAAAAATATCATAATAGTGGATGACTTCAACACCCCACTGACATCACTAGACAGATCATTGAAGTAGAAAATTAACCAAAAAACACTGGACTTAAACTGGACTTTCCACCTGACAAATGCAGAATATATATTTTTGTCCTCTCCACATGGAACATTCTCCAAAATAGACCATATACTTTGCCATAAATCAAGTCTAAATAAATTCAAAATCACCAAAGTTATATCAAGCATCTTCTAAGACCACAGTGGAATAGAATTAGAAAACTACACTATGAAGAGCTCCCAAAACTACACCACTACATGGAAACTGAACAACTCACTCTTGACTGACCCTTGTATAAACAATAAAATTAAGGAAGAAACTGAATAATTTGTTAAAACAAATGTAAATAGTGGCACAACATACCAAAATCTATGGGACACAGGCAAATCAGTTCTGAGAGGAAAGTTTATAGTATTAAATACCTACATCAAAAAGATAAAGAGATCAAATATGAACAGTGTAATCTTGTACCTCAAGGATCTAGAAAAACAAGAACAATCTAAATGTAAAGCTAGAAGAAAACAAATAATAAAGATCAGAACAGAACTAAGTGACATTGAGTAACAACAACAACAGCAAAAAGATGCGAAAGATCAGGAATAGCTTCCCAGCTGAATTTTATAAGTCATGCAAGGAAGAGCTGATATCAATCTCACTGAAAGTTTTCCAGGCAATCAAGAAAGAGGGAATGCTCCCCAATTTATTTTATGCTGCCAGCATCGTACTGATACCCAAACCTGGCAAAGACCCAACAAGGAAAGAGAATTACAGACCAACCTCCTTGATGAATCCTGATGCAAAAACCCTAAACATGATTCTAGCCAATAAGATCCAACAACACATCTCGAGTATCATCCACCATAATCAAGTGGTCTTATTTCCTGGAATGCAGGGTTGGTTCAATGTTCACAAGACCATGAGCGTAATTCAGCACATCAACAGATGCAAAACCAAGAACCTCATGATTAGATCATTAGGTACAGAAAAGAATTCAACAGAATCAAGCATCCCTTCTTGATTAAAAACTCTTGAGCACCTAGGCATAAAAGGAACATTCTTCAAAATAGTAAGAACAATCTATGATCAACCTACAGCCAACATTTTTCTCAATGAGCAGAAATTGGAAGCTTTTCCCCCCGAGAACAGGAACTAGACAAGGATGCCCACTCTCACCCCTCCTGTTCAACATAGTATTAGAAGTTCTAGACAGAGCAATCAGGCAAAAGACGAAAATCAGGGGTATTCAAATAGGAGAAGAGGAAGTCAAGCTACCCTGTCTGCAGATGATATGATCCTTTATCTTGAAAACCCTAGGAAATTTGTTAAAAGCCTCCTTGCACTGATAATCGACTTTGGTAGTCTTGGGGTACAAAATCAGTGTGCGAAAGACAGTTGTATTTCTATACACCAGCAACAAGCAGAGAGAGTGCCTTATAAAAAGCACAACCCCACTCACAATAGCAATAAAAAAAATATGAGATACCATGGCATCCACCTAACCAGAGAAGTGAAAGGCCTTTACAATGAGAACTGCAAAATGTTGCTCAAAGAAATAAAGGATGACACATGCAAACAGAAAAACATTCCATGCTTATGGATTGGAAGAATCAATAGTGTCAAGATGTCCATCCTACCTAAGGCAAAAATTTGGTAATATGAATCAAATTACCAAATTTTTCTAAGACCTGGAAACAACAATACTGAAATTCATATGGAAACAAAAAAGGGCACAAATAGCCAAAACAATCCCCAGAAAAAAAAGGGGGGAGGAGGCATCACACTTCCAGATTTTTAAGCTTTGCTAAAAGACTAAAGTCACTAAAACTGCCTAATATGGTTACAAGAAAGGACACACAGAACAATGGAATGGTATGGAGATTCCAGAAGCAAAAACTCAACCTCTCAATCAAGTCATCTTCAACAAAGTCTTCACCAAAAACCACTGGAGAGAGGAGAACATATTTAGCAAATGGTGCTGGGAAAACTGACTGATCACATGCAGAAGAATGAAACAGGATTGCTACCTATCACCATAAAAAAATCAACTCCAAATGGTTCAAAGACCTAAATGTAAAACCTCAAAACTGTATGAATCCCAGAAGAACACATAGGAAACACTTTTATGCACATTGGAGTAGGCAACCAATTACTGATAAAATCCTCAAAAGTGAATGCCATAAAAGATAAGATAGACAAGTGGGACCTCATCAAACTGAAAAGATTTTGCACAGCAAAGAAACCATCAAGAGAGTGGGGAGACAACCTACAGAAAGGGAAAGCATATTTGCTAATTATGTATCTGACAAAGGCCTAACATCCAGGATCTACAAGGGACTCAATGAGCTGTATAACAAAAAAAAAAAAACAAGCAATCCTGTCAAAAAGTGGGCAAAAGATATAAACAGACACTTCTCAAAAGAAGATATACAAGCAGCCAGCACAAAAACATGAAACAATATTCAGCCTCACTAATCATCAGAGAAATGCAAATCAAAACCACAATAAGATACCACCTAACTCCAGTAAGGATAGTTGTCATAAATAAATCAAAAAACAATAGATGCTGGCGAGGGTGCGCAGAAAAACGCTTCTGCACTACTGGTGGGAGTGGAAGCTGGTTCAATTTCTATGGAAAGTAGTGCGGCAATTCCCAAAAGAACTAAAAACTGACCTTCCAATTTCATATTCCCAGAGGAACATAAATCATACAACAGAAAAAAGACACTTGCACATGCATGTTTACAGCTGCACTACTCACAACAGCAAAACCATGGAACTAACCCCACTGCCCATCAAAAGCGGACTGGGTAAAAAAAATGTGGCACATATTCACAATGGAGTCTTGTGCAGCCATAAAGAAGAAAAAATTATGGACTTCACAGCATATTGAATGGAGCTGGAGAACATCATACTTAGTGCTCTAATACAGAAACAAAGAACTGAGTACCTCACAGTCTCACTCACAAGTGAGCCCTGAACACTAGTCACATTCACACAAAGGATGGAGAGGCAGTCACTGAACACTGCTAAGAAAGTAAGGGGAAGCACGTCACAACACAAAGGATACCTGGTCCTAAACCAGGAGAAGTGAGGGCCAGTTGGAGGCCCAAACCTCACCTGTGCGCAGCCTGCTTGTATAGTTAACCCTCACTGGTACCCCAAATCGCTATCATAAAATAAAACAAAATAAAATACAATTGATTTATCTGCCAGACATGGTGGCTTGTGCCTGTAATCCCAGCACTTTGGGAGGCTGAGGCAGGAGAATCACTTGAGCCCAGGTTCATGATTCATGACTAGCCTGGGCAATGTAACGAGACCGTGTCTCTACAAAAAAATATGAGCATTAGCTGGGCATGGTGGCACATGCCTGTAATCCCAGCTACTCAAGAGACTGAGGCAGAAGGACTACCTGAGCCCAGGAGGTTGAGGCTACGGTGAGCTGGGATCATGCCACTGCACTCTAACCTGGGTAACAGAGTGAGAATCTGTCTCAAAAAAGTAGATAAAAATAAAATAAAATAAAGATTTATCTGTAATGATACATGGGGGGTGGGGGAAGTCAGTAGAATGCTAGCTAAAGTAACCAAGAAAAAAAGAGAAAATGCTCACTTTTGAGTGGATCCTGAAGATGTGCCATAATACTAAAAGAAAGGAATTGCTAAATAGCTGGAAACTGCCAGGGAACGTGGCGGTGAGGTACATAGAACATCCATAAGTGCACCTGATCTCAAACCAGGCAAAGTAGGGACCAAAGGGAGGCCCAAACTTCACCTGCATGATGACCCCTTGTACACGCAATCCTGAATTGTACCCCACATCTTTAAAGTTAAAAATTAAAAATGAGAAAACTCAAATAAATCCAATCAAAAATGATAGCAGTGACATAACAACCAATACCACAGAAATAAAAAGGATCATCAGAGACTACTGTGAATACCTTTATGGCAACAAACTGGAAGACCTAGAGAAAATGGATAAATTCCTGAAAATATACAGCCTCCCAAGACAAAACCAGGAAGAAGTAGGTAGCCTGAATAGGCCAATAATGAGCAATGAATTTAAATCAGTAATAAAAATTTCTCCAACAAAAACCCAGGGCCTGACAGATCCGTAGCCAAGTTTTATCAGACATTCAAAGAAGAGCTGTTACCAATCCTACTGAAAAGATTCCAGAAAACTGAGGAGAAAAGACTCTTCCCTAACTAATTCTATGAAATTGGTATCATACTGATTCAAAAATCAGGCAAAAACATAACAATGGGTCTATTTCAGGGAGGCAAGGGTGGTTCAATATCTACAGATCAGTAAATGTGATCCACCACATAAACAGAATAAAAAATTAAAACAATATGTTCATCTCAATAGATGCAGACAAGTGTTTGACAAAATCCAACATCCATTCATTATTTAAAAAAAAAAAACCTCAACAAACTGGGCAGTGAAGGAACATTTCTCAAAATAATAAATGCTATATATGACAAACCCATAGCCAGCATCATACTTAATTGGGAAAAGTTGAAAACATTTCTCCTCAGAACAGGAACAAGACAGGAATGTTCGTTCTCACCACTCTTATGCAATATCATACTGGAAGACCTAGCAAGAACAATCCAGCAAGAAAACGAAATTAAAAGGCATCCAAATTGGCAAGGAGGAAGTCCAATTATCCCTGTTCATGGATGACATGATTGTATACCTAGAAAACCCTAAAAACTCCTCCAAAAAATCTTCTAGACATAATAAATGACTTCAGTAAACTCTCAAGATACAAAATCAATGCACAACAAACTTTAGCATTCCTATATACCAACAACGCTCAAGCCAAGAAACAAATTAAGAGCTCTCTCATTCACACTGGCCACAAAATGAAATGAAATAAAATAAAAATAAAATACCTAGGAATACACCTAAGGATGTGAATGATCTCACAAGAACTACAAAACACTGATAAAATAAATCACAAATCATACAAATGGTAGATCCCCCCACATTCACGAATTGAAAAAATCAATATTGTTAAAATGACCACTCTTTCCAAAGCAATCTACAGAGTCAATGCAGTCTTGATCAAAATACCAACTTTGTTCTTCACAGAACTAGAAAAAAAAATCTTCAAGTTTATATGGAACCAAAAAAAGCCTGAATGACCAAAGCAATACTAAGCAATAAGAACAACTGTGGAGACATGAACTGTGTGACTTCAAATTATACTATAAGGCTATAGTAACTAAAATAGCATAGTACTGATACAAGAATGAACAGATTGACCAATCGAACAGAACTGAACACCAAGAAATAAAACCACATACCCTCAACCAACTGATCTTTGACATCGCCAACAAAAATAAACAACAAGGAAAGGATTCCCCATTCAATAAATGCTGAGAAAGTTGATGAGTCATATGCAGAGGAATGAAACTGGACTCCTATTTCTCACCATATACAAAAATTATCTCAAGATGGATCAAAGACTTAAATGTAATATCCCAAACTTTAAGTATCCTAGAAGAAAACCTAGGAAACACTCTTCTGGACATTTGCCTAGGCAGAGCTTATGACAAAGGTCCAAAACCAAATGGGACTTAATTAAACTAAAAAGCTTTGCACAACAAAAGAAATAATCAGCAGAGTAAACAGAAAAACTACTGAATGGGAGAAAATATTCATAAATTACACCTCAGACAAAGGACTAATATCCAGAACGTACAAGGAACTCAAACAACTCAACATGAAAAAAGAAACAAAAATAAAATAACCCCATCAAAAAGTGGGAACAATACACAAATAGACACTTCTCAAAAGAAGACACACAAGTGGCCAAACATATGAAAATATTCTCAACATCACTAATGATCAGAGAAATGCAAATTAAAACTACAATGAGATATTACCTCATACCAGTCAAAATGGTTATTATTAGAAAGTCAAAGACAGATGTTATCACACTTGCAAAGAAAAGGAAATGCCCATCCACTGTTGGCGTATTTATAAACTAGTTCAACCTCTATGGGAAACAGTATGGAGATGTTTCAAAGAGCTAAACATTGATTTACCATTTGACCCAGCAAACCCACGACTAGGAATCCACCCAAAGGAAAAGAAATCAATATATAAAAAAAGATACCTGTACTTGTATGTTCATTGTAGCACCATTCACAACAACAACAAACAAACAAACAAATACAACAATGATGTGGCCACTAAGGATTGACTGGATAAAGAAAATGTGGTATCTATACACTGGAATACTCTGCAGCCATAAAAAAAAACGGTCATGTCCTTTGCAGCAACATGGATAGAACTGGAGATTATCGTCCTAAGTGAATTGACTCAGAAACGAAAACCAAATACTGCATGTTCTCACTCATATGCGGGGGCTAAATGGTCACAAAGATGGAAATAATAGACACTAAGGACACCAATAAGGGGATAGGGGGAAGGAGGTTGAGGGTTCAGAAATTACTTATAGGGTACAATGTTCACTTTCTAGGGAATGGTCCACCAGAGACCCAGTCCCCACCGATACACAAGATGTCCTTGTAACAAACATGTGTGTGCATCCCCTGAATCTAAAATAAAAACGGAATAAATAAATAAATACATAGCTGTCAAATTTTTTAAAATGGATGAATCAGCAGCACCTCAATGGAAGTAAGTTTTCTCTCTTGACGCCTATCAGCACTGCTTCCTCCACCAAGGCCACATGCTGCTCCACAGAGCAGAGACTCTCACATTCTCTACAGAAATGAAAAGTCTCATGACAAGTGAAATTAACTTCTTCTGATCTACAACACTGGATGTTCCCATACTAAGCTTTTATTAGTGGGATTTTTTTTTAATTGTCTAGTGATAGGGTAGGAATGCTGAGTAACTTTGTGGGGGACACACGTTCGAAAAGACTTCATTCTAATAGGTCATCAGCTTTGGTGCTTGAAGGCATCGCAGGAATAAAAAAATTGGATAAAAGGAGGATAAATACCGGTGGTTATATCCACATGTCCTGGTGATGAGAGCAGTTGCCGTGAAAGCCAGCCAAGCCTAAAAGGAAAATGCCAAGTCGATGCGAACACGGCCCAAGGTGGAGTTCCAGAAATCAATTCCCGACTCCCTAGTAATTCAAGGATTGGAGGCTGTGTGCGTGTAAGGAATGATGTGGCGTCTTCCCCCTCCTGAAGCTGCTGACATTCCCTTTGCTGAAACCCTTGGGATAGCTGCTCTCTTGGGAAACTTTTGGAAACACGATGTTATGCTGCGAGTGGAAAGGAGACACGGGCTACTATTTGTGAGCATGTGGAAGAACGAGATTCTATATAGTGCATGAAATAGCAGATTGGCCAGCACCGTCTAAGGCTAAATTGATCCATATGATTGGAATTTTGCCCAGACCCTTTAACCAAAGGGAGAGAAAAAAAGGCATCATTTTGAAATTAGCATTATCAATACGGTAATACATTTTGAATGCTAGTTGGGCCTGACATAGGAAGTGATGTAATAAGGGAGAGCTTACTGCCTCTGCCCCTTGAACAGGAAATATTTTCCTTGAGGAATAGAATGCTTGAAAACTGCAGATTGCATTTTAATATTAACCAGATTTCTACATTAAACATGATTTCCGAGAACAATTTGATTTTTCTTTTTTTCTCTTTTTCTCTTTACCCCCACCGCACCCCTCAAGCAAGTGATCAGAACTGCATTCAACCACGGGCAGCTCCTGGAACAAACCCAGGACTCCCTGCAATTTAAATGTCAAACTTGGTGCCGTGGAGCGGCAAGAGAATCACTCAGCAACATGTGTCACTCATTGCTGCCCTGCCAATCGCTGTTGTTGGCTTGATGCGTTCAGATTGCTACAAATTCTCTCCCGGTTTCTTTGATTATCTCCAAGTGCGAAATTTCAAAGCCTGTTTCTTCTTCACGATGTTTAAGATGTGTAAGTGTAATCACCTTCTAGAAGAAGCAACAAGAAAATCACCAAACCTGTTTTACATTTTGAAAAGAGATTGAGCTCCTATACCTCGTTTCTGTTACTAACTGCGGAGTCGAAAGACCTTTTAACTAGCTACACGTATCTATCCCCAGTGGACATATATGCAGGAATTCTAAGCTACCAAAAATGGCCTCTCTCAGGGTAGACTTGACAGTAGTGACAACCCCTGATTGGTTAATGGAAGCACTTCAGAATTTATCAGTTATGATTGCTTTCGTCTTTGGCAGCCAGTAGCATGGTGAAATAAAGACAATTTAACCACGGCTGAGGATCGGGGAGCTGGTGGGAGGATGACTACAAGTAATGTGCTGTCATTCTTGATTCATCGAAAGCAGAAGGTTGTGAAACGGGGGCCACAAAGGAGGATGAATAAGGAGAACAAGAATATAGAGTTGCGAGGTAATAAGCCAAAAGTGTGGGGAATTGATGCATGCCATGGCATCCATGGAGATGATTATTAGAGCCTTATGAGATAGTTAAGGATAAATGGTAAGCAATGGCTAGACGCAAACTTGCATTGGCAAATAAGAATCTCTATCTAACATGGGTAAAGTCAACAATTAGAAAAAAGCAACCCTTAGGTCACTCTGAGGATCCAGGAATACCCACTACTCAAAAAAAAAGGGGTGTCATGACCCAAGGAGCCCATAAGGCCAAACTGTCAGGAGCCATTGGCTCTTAAATATGCTCTTCAAAAAAAGCCACAAGTTGGAAGAGCAGCAATCACGGGCAGTAGGTGGCATTTGCCTGAAAGGGAACCACCTGCTCCCTGCAGTGAGAGGTCGCTTCTCCAACAGAGAGAAACGTTTTGGCCCAGATCTCTCAGACATTAGAGGCTCCTGAAAGAAAAAATGGCACAGTAACTTAACCCTGTATCTCAGCGCATCATCAATGCCTCAGAGTCATGGATTCATCTTTTCCATACTTATCCAAAACCTGGCTTTAAAGAGGAAGGTAGAAATCTAATATTTGTAGAAAACCTACTGTGTGCCAGAATGTTTGCTTTACATATTAAATTCCATTACACCGTATATCTAACAACCTGTGAAACAGACATCTCAATTTTAAAAATGAGAAAACAGGCACAAAAAGGTCAAGTGTCTCTTCTAAATCAAGTGATGAGCTACAGAAACAAGATCCGAACGCAAGGTTGCCCGAATCAAAGATCAGTGCCCAAGCCGGGCTCGGTGGCTCAGCCTGTAATCCCGCGCCTTTGGGAGGCTGAGGTGAGTGGATTGCCTGAGCCCGCGGGTTCGAGACCCGCCTGGGCAGCGAGACCTCATCTCCACAATAAATAAAAAAAATCAGCTGGGCGTGGTAGTGCATGCCTGTAATTCCGGCTACTCGGAAGGCCAAGGCGGAAGGATCGCCGGAGCCCAGCAGGTCGAGGTTGCGGTGGCCAGGAGCGGCCGCTGCACTCCAGTCTGGGCGACAGAGTGAGACTCCGACTCAAAAAAAAAAAGATCAGTGCCCTTTCCATCGGCTCATATCTGATGTCCAGATTAATCTGCTCTGTTTGATCTGCTATCTGGTATTATCAGTAACTAGCTTTGGGCATCTGTGGTTTCGTTTTCTGGGCCTTGTCTCACTACTGACCCAACATGCAGAATGAGCCTTTTCCCCTGATATTCCTTCCTTTCTCTAGTCAACTGCTCTGCCGAGCAATTTTGCCAGTGTCTAGGACTATACTCCCAGTATTCCACTGATCCCCTGCTCCATTTGACAGAAGATCAGCTTGGCCACAGCATGACATCATTCTAGAACCTTCAGCCTTCCTTCCATGCGGTGGTTTCTGCAAAGCATAGATAAACCTTCATGATATCTACTTCTTGCCTGATTTTTCCACTGATTAATTTATTTCCATAGACGGTCCCTCTTTCCCCCTACAAACACATCCAGTTGGGAAGACGTTTTTCTAATCCTACAAGCAGTTGGTCCTGTTGGTGATGTCATATCAGAGTCTCCATCAGAACTTCAGAAATCCTAAAAGTGTTTTTAGTGGCTTCACTTTCAGCTATCAAAACACCTGAAGTGAAAATTGACAGAGTAAAGGGGCGAAGCGGAGGTGTGGCGGGGAAGACAGATATATGGTAACAAATATTTCAATGTTTTCAACTCAATAATTGGTAAAAATAGGTAAAAATGTAGTTGGTTATAACATTGTCAACAAACTTAATTTATATCTAAAAAAAACCAGTATACCCAAACCCAAATCTTTACAAGTCAACATGGACTAGTTTTGCCCAAGTAAACCATACGTTTGACTCTAAAATAAGTCTCAACAAATTAACAAAGATTAAAATCAAACACAGTATGTTGCCTAACTATAATGGGATTAAGTTAGGAAATAATAACAAGCATTTCTGTATAATATTCAAATATTTAGGAATTAAATAATGTACTTCTAAATAACTCGTGAAAGAAAACATCACAGGATATACTAAATGTTTTTAATTAAATGATCGGGAAAAGATAGCCTCAAAATCTGTGAGCTACAGTTCAAGACTGCTTAAAGTATGTAGTTTTAAGTGATTATATTATAAAAGAATAAAGTTCTAATATCAATGATACAAGCATTTCCCTAAGATTCATAAAAAAGAAAAAGGAAAAAAGATGACAATTGAATAGAAAATGCAGAAGTATAATCAGAAAGAAAAATCAATAAAAGCATAGGTAGTTATTTGAAAATAATATAAATAAAATGGATTAACTTATACCTTAACTGATCTCTAAAAAATTACCCAAATCAGCAATAAAAAAGGGAACATCACTACATATCTTTCAAAAATTAAAATATAATAAAGTAATGTTATAAACAAGTACACCAACAAATTTGAAAACTTAGATGTAATAGAAAAATATTTTGAAAATAAAATTTGCCAAAACAGACACAAGAAGAAATAGACAATCTAAATAGTCCTCTGTTTATTAAAGAAACTAAATTTATAATTAAAATATCTTACCCAAAAGAAAATTGTAGATTAATATGACTTTACTGGTAAATTTATGAAAGCTTTATAAAAGAAATAAAAGTAATCCCATGAAAAATCTTTCAGAATAAAAAAAAAAGAAAAAAAATCCAACACATTATAAGAGGCAAATATTGTATCAATAGCAAAAATATAACGGACATTGCAAGAAAGAAAACTGTAGACAAATATTCCTCATGAACATAGAGGCAAAAGTAAACTACAAATAATGGAAATTTCCTCAATTTTATAAGGATACCTACAAGAAATCTTTAGCTAATATCAAACTTAACGGCAAAAGACTGAATTTTTTCTACTTAAAATCAGAAACAATGCATAAGTATTCATCATAACCACCTCTCTTCAAAAGTGTATTGAAATTCTTAGCCAATGCAATAAGACAAGCAGGGGAAAAGCAGAGATTGGAAAGGAAGAAGTAGCATGCTATTCACTGACACATGATCATAAGCATAGCACTTTCAAAGAAAATAAAATAAAGGTATAAGACCTTAATAAAAGTCTTTATCAGAGTCTTAGTGTATAAGGTTAATTTAATGGATATATATGCACTTTCAAAATACCATTGAAATGTAAACTTTGAAAAAATTGGATGAATACTCCATACAGCTATTTCACATATTTTGAGTGACTGACTATGAGATATGGAAAAATTTACTTGGGAGAGAATTAAGAGATCTAGATGCATACAAATTAGGAGAGACATCCCCTCTAAATGGCAATTGGTCCTCCTCCACAATGTGTACCACTAGAAACCAAACCATGTAGACATTACTCTTGCCGTGAAATCGAAGCTGAGATATAATGACAAGCCCAAGTTGCTACCAATTATGAAAGGTAATACCATTTTCAGTTTGCTGAAATTGAACTCCAGCATGTGTGACATGAACTGCCAATCAGGAGAGAGATGCCACACATAGTAAGAAGTTCTGGACAAAAGAATAATATTATGAGCACTGAATCAGTTTTGCTAAAGGATCTAACATCACTTCAGCACCTGTAATTTGTCATTATTATTAAGCCATGAAATGAAAAGGTGAGCCAAATGGTGTGTGCTTTCCAGTGGTAAGTTTTTGTTGGAATGAGATCCTGGGCCACCAGAGCTGCTAAAATATTTTTTAATGAATTCATAAAGAAAATCCAGACACTTAAAAATAACAAGGCCTACAACAGTGCATTTCAACAGCTCTGCTGAAGGGGAATCAATATTTTTCCTCAAGACTGACTTACTCTGATTCTCTCTTGCAAATACCGACATTGGAAAGTGAAGAGATCATTAGTTTCATCTTAAATCCTGATGAGTCAAAGACCAGATGGTTTAAATTTAAGACCTAGATTTGTGATAGCACTCCTTTTCACACAAGCAATTTTACTTCATATGTTCATGTGTATGTAGCAGCAGGAATAATTTCTCATATGTTCTCCAAGTAGATGAAATGACAAATTTGCACAAAACCTTTACCACAAAATTTTAAAAATTATCACAGCTCTAAATAATTATAATCCCATAAATTATCACAACTTCAAAGATTTATTTCACACTAAACTTTATGTAACAATGGTTAGTGATGCTTCTGAAAATGTTAGGTAATACAGTTACTAATAATACTAATAACAGTAAGAGCCCACACTTTAATTTTACTAATGGTTTACTATGCACAATAGTAGGCTACAACGCATTGAATCCTTATAACAGCCGATGAAGAGTGTATTATCATTGTTTCCCCATTTTGGAGGTAAGATAATCAAGGTATAGAGAAGTTAAATTGTTGCTATAATTATTTAGCTAGTAAATGGTATGGTTTCTCTTCATAAACTCGTCAGGGCTGACATTTACTAACAAATATGCCATGCTCTGAAGACTGAGATGTTAAACACTATGATATTCTGTATCACAGAAAAAAAGTAATAGTATGTAGGAATACCAGATACTCTGTAGCTATCCCTCTACCTCCAAAATTTTGTGGAAAAAGTATAATAAGTTACTGTGGCAATTTGGAAGTAATAACAAGTAAGTCTGTGCTCTTTTAGAAGTTAGAGCCTGTTGTGTAAGAGCCAAATGCTACAATATATGCAAGTTACACAATTCAATCCAAATCACCACATAAAAAACAAACTATATTTAACCCTGAATTGTATCCTGCTTCTTTAAAATAAAAATTGAAAAAAATTAAAGATATGAATAGACACTTCTCAAAAGAAGACATACGAGCAGCCAACAGATACACAGAAAAATGTTCAGCCTCACTAGTCATCAAGAACTGGCATCCAATTCCTGAACAAAACTCGAAACCCACTGGCCATAAGAGATAAGATAGACAAGTGGGACCTCATTAAACTAACAAGCTTCTGCAAAGCCAAAGAAGCCATCAAGAGAGCAGGGAGACAGCCTACAGACTGGGAAAAAGTACTTGCCAACTCCAGGTCTGACAAAGGTTTAACATCTTGAATCTACAAGGAACTCAAACGTGCTGAAAAGAAAAAAACAAACAACCCCATTATAAAGTAGGCAAAAGATATGAACAGACACTTCTCAAAGGAAGACATACGAGCAGCCAACAGACACATGAAGAAATGTTCAACCTCACTAATCATCAAGGGGATGCAAATCAAAACCACACTGAGATACCACCTAACTCCAGTCAGAATGGCAGTTATCAATAACTCAAAAAAAAATAGTTGCTGGAGAGGGTGTGGTGAAAAGGGAACACTTCTACACTGCTGGTGGGAGTGCAAACTAGTGCAACCTCTATGGAAAACAGTGTGGCGATTCCTAAAAGCTCTAAATATCGACTTCCTGTATGACCCTGCAATCCCTCTACTGGGAATATACCCTGAAGAACTCAAATCACTCTATGAAAAAGATACCTGCACACGTATGTTTATCACAGCATTGTTCACAATAGCAAGAACCTGGAAGCAACCATGCTGTCCATCAAAAGAGAACTGGATTTTAAAAATGTGGTACATATACATGATGGAATACTATGCAGCCATAAAAAAGAACAAAATCATGAATTTTGCAGCAACCTGGATGGAGTTGGAGTTTGTAATACTGAGTGACATCTCACAGAAACAAATATCTGAGTATCACATGTTCTCACTCATAAGTGGACCTTGAACAACTATCATAATATTATAAGAAAAGGATTGACAGTGGTGGGAAACTATGCGGGGGAAGGGAGAGGAAGGGAGGTGGGATTAACAGTAGTCAATATCTGTCTGGGGACGGGGAGACACCCCTTATCAACAAGGGTGCCTGAACGAAGCATATTTGTATGCCTAACCCTTAACTGTACCCCACAATATTAAAATAAAAAATATTGATTTTTAAAAAAAGTGGTACATATACACAATGGAACATTACGCAGCCATAAAGAAGAACAAAATCATGAACTTCACAGCAGCCTGGATGGAATTAGAGTTTATAATACTGAGTGATCTTTCACAGAAACAAAGAGCTGAGTATCATGGGTTCTCACTCATAAGTGGACCTTGAACAATTATCGTAATACTATAAAAAAAGGATTGACAGTGGCGGGCAACTGCGGGGAGAGGGCAGAGAGGTAAGACTGACAGTAGTCGATATCTGCCTGGTGGGGGCACAGCTCATCAACAAGGTTACCTGCACAATGAATATTTGTATACCTCGCTCTGAATTGTACCCCTCAATTTAATAATAAAGATTAAAAGAGAGGGAAAAAATGTTTAAAAGAGGGAGAAAAAGAAAAGATAAATAAATAAATGAGTCCATGCTATTGAAGTAGTTTGAATGAATCAATTCTATTAAAGTCTATGTGAACAGGACTTTTAGACAGAAAGCTCAGCGATTCATATTTATACACACACAAACACACACGCATTTACTTCCCTTTTTTGCAATTTCTTGAGTTACTGTACTAGAATTTCAAACAGTGAATCTTTTCTACATTACTTACTGAATTATAGTCAAGGAAAAAAAGAAAGCCCAACAATACAGCACTGGAAAGTGAAAAACAAACAGCTTATAAACACACTTAACAGGAGGGAAAGTGACTGTCATGGTGGAAATAGTATTGGGGTGAGCATGTAGAAAGAAATCTGGCTAATAGCAAACTGCCTTAAAGGCTAATAATTCATAAAGACAAAATTGAAAGGATCCCTCAAGATGTCTGAATGCCTCCCTTCAATTTCCATAGTACCAGGGAAACTTAATCCAAAAATCCTAGATAGATGGGTCTCTTCTTTGTTTTAAAGAAATCGCCAGGGTCTCAGATTTCAAAATTGCCCTCACTCATGCATTCCATATGATTCTCCTACCTTTTGTAATTCTCTTTTTTTACTAAGTAAATCTAACTTTCCCATATGAATACTAGGCTTGGCAAAGCAATATTAGGCAAGCCTTCTCTATTTTCCCATTCAAGGAGAATAGACTCAGAAAACGTAGTTGCAAATGTCGCCATAGGAAACACCTCTTCATCTTGTTATAACTGGAGGTCAAGAAATTCCTTGTCCACTGTCATTACCTATACACATCAACTCTCAAACAAAAACATTGGTTCACACACATATATAGCTATATCTATATCTATCTATCTATATCTATATCTATATCTATATACAGGTCTTCTTTGAGGAATTTTCACCCAAACATACTTTCTGAAATGACTTCATTCTAAGCCAATTGTACCCTCTTTCCGAAGTGTGATCCTTGGACCACAAAGCTCATTTATCATATTTAAGTGAGGTGCTTATTAAATATGTAGTTTCCGGTGCTCTTTTCTGGGCCTATCAAATCAGAATGTGTGGGGCTTAAGCACTGGAATCTGTAATTTTAACAAGCTCTTCCACCAATTTTTATACAAATTAAACATGGAGAAGTGCTGCGTTAGCTTGACATCAGGCATCAATTGGCTCCAGTCTAGAAAACTGTCGGCTTTCTTTATGGCAGAGAACTCTAATGTGCTCAGGTACCTGAGTGCCTGCAGGGAACAAACGCAGACTGTTTAAACAAGGCCAGGTTTGCGGTCAAGGTCTAGAGTAAAAGATACCTAAAATTGCCATGACACACACCCTTACTAACCAGGTATGTATCAAAAGTAAATGACGCTTTGTTACTGAAGGCTATGGTTCATACAACACACCCAAGCTTCAATGAGTTGTCTCCTCCCTGATGTTTTCCTGGTTCCCCTTGACTCCTTGGAATCCTGATATGAGCATAACATAATATTTTATCATTAAGAATGAAAATTTGACTGAGCACGGTGGCTCAAGCCTGTAATCCCAGCACTTTGGGAAGCCAAGATGAGAGGATGGCCTGAGCCCACAGGTTCAAGACCAGCTTGGGCAACTTCACGAGCCTCATCTCTACAATAAATCAAAAAATTAGCCAGGTGTGATAGGTAGCACGCATCTGTAGTTCTGGCTACTTGGAAGGCTGAAGAGGAAGGATCTCCTGAGCCCAGCAGGTCAGCAGGTCAATGCTGGGGGTGGGGCAGGGCATGAGTGAGACTCCAACTCAAAAAAAAAAAGGAAAGGATGAAAACGTTCCTGAAACATCCGATTCCATGTCATCTCTTGAGGAGATATTTAGCTTTTATCAATTCTTATCTATAGTGAAGCACAGGAATATACCCATGATTTGGTTTTTGGAGAATCTCTGGCTATTTGTAGCAAACTAAAAAGGTGAAAGGATATATCTTATGCGTTCTGGTATTCCTCCATACACCTTGGTATTTCGGGGACTTCTCTTGTACTTCTAGACATGGCATATAAACAACCCCCAATATGTAGAAATTTCATGTGGGGGAAAATATATTGTTGGTGCAGATATAATCTCCTAGAGTTGGTGCAAATCCTATAGTTGGTGCAAATCCTATAGTTGGAACATTGAGATAATTACATACATGCACTTTTTAAACCAAATTATAAGGTATTAATAATATGGTATAAACATTAGAGCAATGGCGTGTAGTTCAAGGAAAGTTATGTAATGTCATTTTTTCTCTTTTCTTTCTTGCTTTGAATTCAGAGTAATTTATTGTTGTATTCATCTGATGAGGTAAGAATAATAAAACAAATTCCAAGTCCTTGCTGGACAACTTTTGTCTTCTTATTCTAATTTATCATACATATGCAATGGTCAATTCATACCCTAAAGAGAATTTTTCCCCAGAGATATATTCAATGCATTTTTTAGAGCATAAGTTTACTGAGTAGTTTTGAGAAAGAGTAAAATAACTAGAAACTTCTGCTTCTAGCCACAGCAGAGGGGGAAAAAAGAGACTAGATGTACCCTTTCACCTTGAACAACTAAAAGCCATATCAAATATATGCATGAAGAACAATTAGTAGGTTTTACACACACACACACACACACACACACACACACACACACACTTTAGAACAGTGTTCTTGGAAGAAAAGAGACAAGATGAGCTGTACGATTCCCCAAATTTACCGTCGAGAGATAATTAAAGCCCAGGGAAAGGAAAATTAAGTGATGCCCAGCATCCTGGGTAGAGGAGACAGAGTTGAGAATTAGGAAAAGTCAACACAGACCGAATTCATAAGGCAGAGTAACAGTGACAGGTGCAGAGATTCTCAGAGTGTTTCAGGTGAGACACTGGCCGAGTACTGATTTACTTCTGTTCCTAAAGAAACTACCCGAGCCATGAAAGGAACCACCTGCAAAGAGAAGAGATTCCAGAGCACATACAACAATGAGAAGGAGTTTATGGATTCACCAGCCAGAGTGAAGAAACCTTGTAACAGATGGGGCATCAGACAGAACACATGAAACACTACTGACACAGGAATGAGATTTTCTAGTTGTATACTAAATACCAGTTTCTGGTCTCTCCTAACAGAGATTAAATCCAAACATAAAAAGCCTCATACTGACTTCAAGTAACTTAACTGTGTGCTAGAACAAAGTTCAGAAGACTTTAAAAAACAACAACAACAACAACAAAATCAGGCACAAAGAAGCAGGTGATCGTGACCAAGTGAGGCTCAGAAATCACACAGGAACGGGTATGGTGGCTCACATCTGTAATCCCAGCACTTTGAAGACTGAGGTTGAAGGATCACTCGAGGTCGGAGTCAGAACCCTGTGTGGACAACATAGCAAATCCTCCATCCCTATAAAAATTTCTTTTTTTAATTGCCAGGCATATTGTGGCATGCCTACAGCCCCAGCTACTCAGAAGGCAGAGGTAGGGAGGATCTCTTGGACCCAGGAATTCAAGATTATAGTGAGCTAGGATTGTGCCACTGTACTCCCAGCCTCAGAAATAGAGCAAGTCCTTGTCTCTTAAAAAAATAAAAATTAAGTAAAAAAAAGTCACATAGATTGTAAAACGAATAAACAAATACATTAAAATAGCTATTATAAGCACATCAGGCCACTAAGTTCAACAACTTAGATGAAATGAAGAAATTTCTCAAAGAACACATTATCAGAGCTCATTCAAGAAGTGTTTAATGATAAAAAAAATACTCAGCACACTAGAAATAGAAGAAACTTTCAGAAATCAAATAAGAGGAATCTAAAAATATTCTATTTTATATCATGCATAATGATAAAAGATGGAATAACATCCCCTGTAACTAGTAAAGAAGAAGTGATATCTGCATCAATTTCTAACATTTTACTGAAGATCTTAGGAAGTAAATTAAGGCCAAAAAGTAAATAAATATAAAAGTAAAACAGATTGGAAAGATGAAGGGAAAAAGTGAGTTTGCAGACTACAAGGTCAACTGACAAAAGAAATTATATTTTGAAATAGTAGTGACCAACCAAAAATTAAAATTTTAAAAAATATCATTTACAATAGCATTACAAATGAAATAATTAGAAATAAATTTTACAAAATGTGAACAAAATCTGTACATTGAAAACAGCAAAGCAATTGTAGTAAAAGAGATTTTTTATTTTATTTTATTTTATTTACTTTTTTATTTTTTACATCTTAACTTCTTTTTTTATTTTAAAAATGCGGGATACAATTCAGGGTTAGGCATACAAAAGTTGATTATGCAGTTACCCTTGTTGATGAGGTGTGCCCCTCCCTCCCCTGGCAGTTTTCCTCAACTGCCAATCCCTTTTTTTTCTTTTTTTTTAAATTAAATTAAATTTAATTTAATTTAATTTAATATTAATTAATTGATTTATTATAAAGATGTGGGGTACAATTCAGGGTTAGGTATATAAACATTGCTAGGGGAGGGAGGGCCATACCTCATCAACAAGGGTAGCTGCATGATCAGTTTCTCACAATTGCCAGTCCCACCCCCCACTCCCCTGAGAGTTTCCCACTACTGCCAATCGCTTTCTTATAACATTATAATTGTTCAAGGTCACCTTATGAGTGAGAACATATGGAACTCAGTTCTTTGTTTTTGTGATAAATCACTGAGTATAATCAACTCCAAATCCATCCAATTTGCTGCAAAGTCCATATATTTGTCCTTCTTTATGGCTGCATACTATTCCATCATGTATATGTACCACATTTTTTAATCCAGTCCAGCTTCGATGGGCAACACACTTGGTAACGTGTTTTTGCTATTGTGAATGGAGCTGCAACAAACATAGTGTGAAGGTATCTTTCTTGTAGAATGATTTGAGTTCCTCTGGGTATATTCCCAATAGGGGAATTGCTGGGTCATATGGAAGGTCAATTTCTAGTTACTTCAGAACTCGCTTCCAAAGAGGTTGTATTAGTTTGCATCCCCACCAGCAGTGTAGAAGTGTTCCTTCTTCTCCACATCCTCGCCAGCATCTGTTATTGTTTGTTTTATTAATGATGGGCATTCTTACAGGGGTTAGGTGGTATCTCAATGTGGTTTTGATTTGCATTTCTCTAATGATGAGTGAGGCTGAGCACTTTTTCACGTGTCTGTTGGCTGCCCGTATCTCTTCTTTTGAGAAGTGTCTATTCATGTCTTTTGCCCACTTTTTAAAGGGGCTGTTTGTTTTCTTTTCTTTCAACGTGTTTGAGTTCCTTGTAGATTCCAGATGTTAGGCCTTTGTCAGATATACAGTTGGCAAATATTTTTTCCCATTCTGTGGACTGTCTCCTTGCTTTCTTGATGGTTTCTTTGGCTTTGCAGAAGTTTGTCAGTTTAAAGAGGTCCCACTTGTCTGTCTTATCTCTTATGACCTGGACACTCTGGGTTTTGATCAGGAATCAGTCGCTAGTTCCAACTTCCAGAAGAGTGTTTCCTGCACTTTTTAAGGTTCTTACAGTTTGAGGTTTTATGTTTAGGTCTTTGACCTATTTAGAGTTAATTTTTGTGTATAGTGATAGGTAGGGGTCCTCTTTCAATCTTCTGCATGTGTTCCCAGTTTTCCCAGCACCATTTACTGAGTAGGTTCTCCTCAAGAGATTTTTTAAAAACTAAACTAAATAAATGGTGAATATACCATGTTTATAGATGGGAAAAATTAGTATTATTAAGACACCAAATCTTCCCAAAGTGATCTACAGATTTAATGTGACTGCAATCAAAATCCCAGCAGGCTTTCTTGTGTGTGTGTGTATACACTGATAAGCTGATTCTAAAAAACATGTGGCAATCCAAAAAAACTGCAACCACTAAAAATGAGAACCAAAAAAATTCAAAAAACAAAAGAAAGAAGAAGAAAGCTGGACAATGTGTACTACTTAATTTCAAAACTAATTACGTTAATTTATGGCCAAATTGATTTTTCACAAAGGTCCCAAGAACACACAATGAGAAAGGAATAGACTCTTCAACAGATGCTGTTGGGAAAACTAGATACCTACGTGAAAGAGAATTAAATTGGACCCTATCTCAGCCAATATATAAGAATGAACTCAAAATGAGTTAAATATGCAATCATAAGGTCTAGAATTCTAAAACTACTGGGAAAAAGAAGTAGGGAGAATGCTCCAGGACTCTGGTCTGGACAGTGATTTCTTGAATATGGCCACAAAGTCACAGGCACAAAAGTAAAATTATAAAAGTGAAATTGCATTAAACCATAAAGCTTCTACTCAGCAAAGGAAAAAATTCACAGTGGAATGACAACTCACATATTAGGAGAAAATATTGGAGAATTATTATCTGATATGGGGCTAATATGCAAAATACATTAGTAACTCAAATGACACAATAATAAGAAACCAAATAACACTATTAAAAAATGGGTGAAAGACCTGAACAGACATTTTTCAAGAGAAGACATATAAATGGCCAACAGGCATATGAAACAATACTCAACATTACAATCACTAGTTAAAATGAGATATCACTTCACACCTGCTAGAATAGCTAATACCAAAATATAGAAAAGTACTGGAGAGGATGTGGAGAAAATGTACACTGTTAATAAAGAAGTAAACTGCTACAGTCATTTTTAAAACAGTAAAGGTTCCTTAAAAACACTAAACATGGAATTCCTATATGATTCAGCAATTCCATTTCTGGGTGTACAAAAGAATAGAAATCCATATATGGAAGATATATTTGCAGT
This sequence comes from Cephalopachus bancanus, assembly GCA_027257055.1. Lineage (NCBI taxonomy): Eukaryota > Metazoa > Chordata > Mammalia > Primates > Tarsiidae > Cephalopachus > Cephalopachus bancanus. Next base: position 5,971,382 of record JAPVLO010000065.1, read on the forward strand.
CTCATGTTTATTACAGCATTATTCACAATCATCAAAATATGAAAATGATCCAAGTACCCATCAAGGGATGAATGGATAAAGAAAATGTAGTATGTATACACAACATTATACTACAGAGTCTTTTAAGAAAAGAACATTTTGTCATTTTCAACATGAATGAATCTACAGGACATTATGCTAAGTGAAATAAGCCAGGCACAGAAAGTCATATACCGTATGATCTCACTTATATGAGGAATTTAGAAACAGTTGAACTCATAGAAATAGAGAGTAAGATGGTAGTTACCAGGTTGATGGGATGGGTGAGGGTGGATCAGGAAAGAGGAGACATTAGTAAAAGATGCAAAGTTTTGGACAGAAAAAAAGAGGAAGTTCCAAAGATCAGCATAGTGAAAAGAGTTAAAAGCAATGCATTGTATATTTCAAAGCTACTAAAAAAAATAAATTTTAAATGTTCTCTTCACAAAGAAAGGATAAGTATGTGAGTGGAAAATATTTTAATTAGCCTGATTAATCATGATACAATGTATACATATATCATAACATCACATTTTACTCTGTAAATATACTAATATTATTTGTCGATTTAAAAATCCATCATTTTTTCTGTACAAATTTGTGGCACAGTATAATTTTGCTACATGCATAATTGTTTAGTTGTGAAGTTGGAGCCATTAGGATATCCATCACCCAGATAATGTGCACTATGCTATACCCTTAAATAATCTCTCATTGTCCTCCCACTGCAATCCTCACCCTCTGAGTCTCTGTTGTCTATCATTCCACACTCTGCATCCAAGTATACACATTATTTGGCTCCCACTTATAAGTGAGAATGAATAAATAACATAATTATAAAGCTACAGTAATCAAGAAAGTTCAGAAATACAGCTACCCATATGCTGCTAATCATCATTCAATGAAGTAACCAGGCAATTCAATGGCGAGAAGATAATCTTTTCAAGAAATTTTGTTGAAACAATTGGACAGCCATAAGGAAAACAATGAAGCTTAAACCTTCCCTCACACTACATACAAGCTTTGGTCAGAATAGATCATATATCTAAACATAAGAGCTAAAGCTATATACCTTTTAAAAGAAATATCAGAGAATATCTGAATGACAGTGGATTTGGCTGAAATTTCTTGAATATTACACAAAAAGCCTGAACTTTAAATTTTTCTAAAAATGTTAAGGTAGCCAGGCTCGGTGGCTCCGCCTGTCCTCCCAGCACTTTGAGAGGCTGAGGCAGGAAAATCATGGAGGTCAGGAGTTCGAGACCAGCCTGGGCTGCATAGCGAGACTTCATCTCTACCAAAAATGAAAATAGTTGGGAGCCATTTTAAAAAGAAAGTTGTTTGGATTTGAAAGATGTCAAATCTGCAACACCAGCACAACTTGTGTGAAAGTATCTGGAAGTTTGACTCTCTAGTACAGAGCAGCCATGCTCACTACTGCTCCTCCCCTTCGACCTTTGTGTCTGTTTAGAGCAGTGCTGACCAATGGAACTTCCATAATAAGGGAAATGTTCTGTCTCTGCGCTATCCAATAGGCTAGTCACTAGCACCTGTAACTATCGCGTGCCTTGACATGTGGCTGCTTTACCTCATCAATAAGGGTACCTGCACAATGAATATTTGTATACCTAACCCTGAATTGTACCCCACAATTTAAAAATTAAAAGAGGGAAAAAAAAGAAATGTGGCTGCTTAATGCATGAATTAACTTTGCTTAATTCAAATTTATTTATTTATTTATTTGAGTTGAAGTTTCATTCTTGTCGCCCAGGCTGTAGCGCTGTGGCACGCTCATGGCCACCGCAGCCTCAACCCGCTGGGCTCCAGTGATCCTTCCACCCCAGCCTTCCAAGTAGCTGGAACTACAGATGCATGCCACCACTCCCGGCTAGTTTTTTGTGATATATTGTAGAGACGAGGTCTCACCAAGTAGCCCAGGCTGGTCTTTAAATAGCCACTCGTGGCTAGCAGCCACCATATTGGACAGCACAGGTTTGGAGAATCATGACTCATTTAACCTCCTAATCTAGGAACTTCCGATAAACCCATCTCCTTCGGTTTTTTTATTTTTCATTAGTTCATAGATTGAATAAATATTGATTAAATACTACTACTCTTTTGCGTATTATTGTATTCCCACCAGGGAGTACAAACAAGGTCTTGTCCTCATGAAGGTTTTGTTCCAGTGGGTTGCACCGATCACCAAATGCTATCATGTCAATGGCAACAACTTCAGTCAACTTTTCCCACCTCATCGTCTCTGCCACTTTCTATAAAGTGTCAAGGTCATTAAAAGCCATCCCAAAGGAGGAAGTAGCTTAAACAGATTGTTTTAGTTGTTGCCATTTATTTGCTTTTGGTAGTGTGGAGAGGAAATAAAAGTGGCCTTTCAACCAGATGTTTTGGTGTTATCTTAGACACCCTAAAACTAAAATATTAAGATTATTGACTTCTCAGCTGAAAATTATGAAAGCTTCAAGGCACCATTTCATACGACGCCCTCCTCTTTTTGTCATTGCCCAAGGATTGATGATAGAATTGGCTGAAGTACACAGCTAAGTTGGATTCAGTCGTCGTATTGTTCATGCTGATGTATGTCTGTAGATTGTTTTACAATATGTCCATGTATTGTTGTAATCTATAGTGATACCAGTATTATTATCCAAGTATAAAAACATCCTCTTGCAAATGGAAAAACAAATTTATTTGAAGTGACCTCAGATGTTCAAATACGCAGTGAAATTGTCCATCATATCTTCAGGTCTGAGCAACATGTGTGATCTGTGCATTTTCCCCTCTCCAAAATACATGGCATAGCTTCTGAATTGTTTTCCAGGATGAATTTTATTTTGATAATAAAGTCTTGGTAATCAGACTGAAACTTGTTAGTTAGCAAAACGTGGTTTCAAATCATGGAGGAAAAAAGAAAGAAACTTGTCAAAGATTTTATCTTGCGATGACAAATCCATCCAGAACTGTAAATTTGTCAGAGAAAGCCACGGAATCATCCTGAGGGAAACCAAGTACATTTATGAAGGAAACACAAACCCCATACAAGTGTCAAAAGGATAGGAAATCAATGTCTGCAAAGTCTTTAGACTGTCAAAAAGACATACTTTTGGCTGCGTTGGCTCTGACTCCTTGGGACACCCAAAGGAATTATCAGAGCCTCAGAACAGCAAGCCTCATTACCATAGATGTAATAAAGCTTATTTTCTGCAGACTTCTTGGTTATCCCCATTTAAAAGTGGTGAAATGCTGATATCCCCAATACTCTCATGAAAGATGGAGTAACTAAAACTAATTTTTTAGTCTAAAATTGCTCACTTCCTAGCAGAGGCAATAAGAATTACATAAATGACCATTTTTATGCTCCTGACGAAAAACAACTTGTTATATCAACAAAATTGCTATAGTTTGAAGGAATGGGGGCGGGGGAGATATTTCTGACTTAACATCATTGAAACAGCATCAAAATAATTTATCCTAATGGCCTGTGAATAAAAAGTACCACAGTGCTCTGTATCAGCGAATCAGCTTAGCATATGGCTACGTGTATGGCATGTTAACCAGCATTTGAGTCTTTTGTAACACAGGAAATCAGGTGAGAAAAACAGTGTGTCATCTGAAAGAAATGCAGGACCCCCAGGAAGCACTGAGAAGAAGACCTTGCCTTGCCTATCTTCAGACCGCAAGCCTCAGGCTCAATCTACACAGGCAAGCATTCAAGTTACTTTATCGTTCTCTGTCCCAAATCCTGGACACAGTGGGAGGGGACTAAGTAATCTCCCTTTCTAGCCCCAAAGGGATTCCATTGCTCTGTTATCTGAGTGCTTTCATTTCCATCACGAACAACTGGTGCTTTGAAAAACTGCACATCTAATTTGTTTACTATTTTCATAAGTGTGGTTTTCTTGGTGACCAATATGGGAGTAAAGGGAGTTGTCTGGGTCTCAGAGCCTGAGAATAAGGTGACTGGTGACAAAAGGTGACACTATGAGGAGAATTTGTTGTTGCTTTTATTTCTATAAAAATAGTTTTACTTAATGTCCAATTCTGATAGACTTTTTGAAACAGCTTAGTTTTCCCAAACTTGCCTGGTTATAAGAAACTCTTGGAACGATAAATACAGATCATCAGATCCTCCTCCAGGGACTCTGACCCCTGGAAAGTGCCTAGGAATCTGAATTTTTAGCAGGTGTCCCATATTTGAGAAATACTGCCCTAAGTGAGCACCCTGCAGAAGACAACTTTCAGAAAGTAAACACTGGTGCCAAATAATAGCAACGGGATCTGAGCAAGTTTGCTAAATCCTGGTTTCATCTCGTTCCTCTCAGCTTCCTTCCCACTCGCATGACCTTTAAGAGATGTTTATAGAAAGTTGTCCATCTGGCGATGCTTACAGATGGAGGAAGGGGAACTTATATGATGATCTGTTACAGTTGTTTTTCTCATGTAAAATTGAATTCCATACCTCCGACAGATGGCTTCAGAAATAGTTTGCTCATCTTCTAAATAATCTAAAATTGACTTAGTTTATGTTGCCTGGGACCCAGACTCTGAGATGGAGATGTGCAGGCACCAAGTTTATCGGGGAGCTCTTAGGATCAACGTATTTGAAGAAGTGGAAGGAGCAGCGGTGGACAGGAGGACATGTTGAACAGCCAACATTGCAACAAAGGCATCAGCTGATCTCAAAGAGAGACCTGGAGCTAGACGGCCCTTCAGATTCGGCTCAGACAAATTCAGCCACGATTCCCAGGTCTCTATTCTGCCCTATCCATGTTTTATGGGAAGTGGGCTACCCTTGGGGTATGACCTTGGGCAAGACAGTCATCGTCTTTGGAGAGCAATTCTTAGAGGAAATTCAGCCATGACCCATGAGCAGGCAGCACCAATGGAGAAATAAGTTGGTTCTGAAGGTCTTGAAGAAGGCAAGATGGGGATACACACCAGAACATCTACTGCAGAGCACTAAGTCCAGTCTTACTCACCTTCACTCATATCAGGCTGCTCTACATTTCAATAAGAAAATAAGTAAGCTGGGGCCCACGATCACCTTCGCAAACACTAAGAAGCTCTAAACATTTTAAGACTGGTGATTTAGCACATTTTCAATGCACAATAAGGGCAGAGAAGGAGAGTCACCATATTTTAGCACTAAGCCGTCAGCTTTCATTAGAGTTAGTTGTTCCAGAAAAGCAAAGGGAAATAAAACACAGAGAAACACTAACAAAGACTCATGTTACCAACCTCTCAAATACACTGACCAGACATTGGTAGTTTATATTGAAAAAAAAGGAAATGTGCATTTTACACATTTCAGTGAGTCAACATTCTCATCCACTAAGGCCTCTCATCAATCATTTAGTGGTCAGACAACCCCACAAACAAGGAGTGCATCCAAGCTCACTTGTGTAGTTATTATGAATTTCAGGTGCTGTGTGCCGCCTTTCACAGTGAACACTTTCACTGGGCACTGGGCAATGTGCAAGCACCAATCTGCTGCTAAATGGTCCGGTTCTCAAATTTTCAACCAGGGATAATCATGCTTAAGTCAAGTGTCAACAGAGGTCTTGTTTAACCACAAAAAGTCAGACAGTGCAATCTGGGCTCTAGCGTTGCCTGTGTAGATTCCAGTGTTCTCCAGGGCAAGGTTTTCTGTATCCTTACTGAAGTGGAAGACCTTGAGAAGTCAGCTAGTGATCGTGGATGGAGAATGGTGGCATAAAGCTCATATATCCGCAGGCTCAATTTGAGCACAGGCAACACTATGAACTTTGAACGTAGTCGGTCATTATTCTAGTAAACGGTAAATGGTTGATGAGCCAGAGAGTTCAAATCTACATCAACATGCCCCCAAGGAGGACAAAAGTTACTTGGCTTTCCTGCTCATCAACTCATATTAATCACTGATGTAATAATAGGTCTTGATAATTAACCCCAATGCCACTTTTTGTTTCACTGTTGAAACTGACCTTTTCTCTTTATTCCGTCCGGAGGAAAAGGGAGGGGTTATCTCAGAACCAGCCTTCCGACATTCTGAAAATATTTGTTTCTCAGCAAAACGTTCTTTTTCACATTCTTTCTCCTCCATGTGAGCACATTTTTGCCTGACTACTGGCTTTTCCATTGACTATTCTCACTTGACCTGAGCATCAGTGGAAAGATGACGGAAGAGAAGCTGATAGCCCTCTACACTGCCCAGAGCTTTGTTCTCTTTCTACTGCTGCAATGACACAAATCACGCGAGATGTAAGCAACTTTAATAAATAACTGCAATAAATAGAAATTGCAAATTAGTATCGATTTTCCTCTGCCATCTTATAACTACATTTTTTTTCTATAGTATAAGGAAAATGTAACCAAGAAATCACACATTCGGCAGGAGTGTCTTCATCTATATTCCTGTGTTCTAACTTGACATATTTAGTCATAGGGTCCGAGAACTCCTATTAAAAAACTTTATTGTAAACTCTGTTGTGGGTCTCTGTGACCACCTTTCAAAAAATATTACCGTCCATGCAGACGATTTGGTTTTCTCCCAGGGTTCATTTCCCCTTCCCTCCCCCCAAGAACTATTTTTACCCAAGATTGAGCTATTTTGACTGGAACAAAAATCAAGAAAAACTTTTGTCTTAGAACTGGAGTCAGGGAAGAAGTCAAAATAGAGAATGAAACGGATGTGCTGGCCACTGGTTTTATAACTCCCAGAAAACAATTGGGGCACACAGGGAGTGGAAGAGCTAGGCATTCCAAATCCAGTGCAGTAATTCACAAGGGCATGGGAACTTCAGACCATATCCCTTCCAAGTCATCCCATCAGAGTGAATTCAAATGCAATTTCTTATTTTTCCTAGGAAATATGAGCTGAAGTATCTATATTCATGAATGATCACACACTTACACAGACATCCCACAATAAAGCATATTAAGATATATTTATGATATATTAAGATATATTTATGAAGATTCACCAGGACTTGGGACTTCACTATATTAGGTGTCTTTCTCAAGTCACAGCTCTGCTTTTTTTTTTTTTTTTTTTGAGTTGGAGTCTCACTCTGTCACCCAGACTGGAGTGCCGTGGCTGCTCCCAGCCACCGCAGCCTCGACCTGCTGGGCTCCTGCGATCCTTCCTCCTCAGCCTTCTGAGTAGCTGGAATTACAGGCACGCGCTACCACGCCTGGCTGATGTTTTGATTTATTGTAGAGATGAGGTCTCACCAAGCTGCCCAGGCGGGTCTCGAACCCGCGGGCTCAGGCAATCCACTCCCCTCAGCCTCCCAAGGCGCGGGATGACAGGCTGAGCCACCGAGTCCAGCTACAGCTCTGCTTCCCTGCTCACTTTCAGAAATATACTCATTCTGTTGCCATATATTTGTGTCTCCTTCACCTTTCATCTTTTATTCTTTCTTTAATCAACTGCAATTCAGCTTTTTCAATATCACTCCATTATACTAGCTCTCATTGTGGTCAATAACAATCTTCATGTTGCTAAATCTAATGCCCAACTTTTTGTCTTCATCTATGCAACTCTCAAAAGATTTGGAACAGTTGAATAGACTCTTTTGACTTCCATGACATCTGATTTCCCTCCTACTTCATCAGCCTTATCCTTTACTTACCATTCCTTCTTTCTCGACCTAAAATATTGCCTTCGGTTCTTTTTACTTTCTCTGCACGTTTCTTCACTAGATGAATTCTATAAAGTCCTGTGGCTTAAATACCTTATGTATACTTATGACTTCTATATTTATGTTCCTGGGTCTGAGCTATATGCTCTCTGTACAATCAAATCAACACCAATGGTCGGTAAGCTTCTTACTTTAACCTGACTAAAACGTACTGTTTTCCCTCCAAATCTGCCCTTTCCCTAGTCCTTTCTATCAGTGGTATGTATTGTCATATCCATTCCATTTGATCAAGTCAAAGTTCTGCATATTATCTTTGATTCCTTCCTTACTCTTACCTCACACTGAATTCATTAATGGATCATGTTTTCTTAACTTTAAAATATAGCCTAACTCAGCTCATCACTCCCAACACTTGAAATCTCAAGATTTGTTGTTATACTTGACTGACTGTAAAAGACTCCAAGTTAAGTTTCGCCTTTACTTTTTCCTGCAACTCTTTTTCTACAAAGACCCAAAATTATGTTTTAAGAACAAGAATGAAGTCAGGTTACTCCCTTGTTTAAGAACCTCCAAAAGTTTCCATATTGTTTAGAATCAAATCCAAATTATCTACCCTGACCTCAAAGGCCATATATGATCAATCTTGTTTCTTTTCAATTCTGTCCTGCCTTACACCGTAACAGGCATGACTATCTTCTGGCTCTTCCTCAAACACACCAGTGTGTTTGTCTATGCATCAGATCTTCTAAACTTACTATACTTTCTGCCTGGAACATCCTTCCCAGATCTCCACATGAATGGTTCTCTCATTATGTCAAGTCTGGGCTTCCGCACTATGTTCTCAGAAAGTCTTTCTTTGATCACCCTCTTTGGGTGGTCCTCTCTTCCCACCATCATTTCTGATCACCTTCCTGTACTTTGTTAGCAGAGCTCTTAGAGTACCTGGAATTACTTTCTTTAAAAAAAAATTATTTTAAAGATGTGGGTTGCAACTCAGCATTAGATATACAAATGTTCATCATGCAGGTACCCCTGTTGATGAGATGTGCACCTCTCCTCTGGCACTTTCCCACTACTGCCAATCTCGCCCCCCTCCCCTGGCAGTTTCCCACTACTGCCAATCTTTTTCTTATAGAATTATGATAATTGTTCAAGGTCCACTTATGAGTAAGAACATGTGATACTCAGTTCTTTGTTTCTATGATAGATCACTCAGTACTATAGACTCTAAGTCCATCCAAGTTGCTGTTAAGTTCATAATTTTGTCCTTCTTTATGACTGTGTAATATTCCACCATGTATATGTACCACATTTTTTTTATCTAGTCCTCTTTTGATGGGCAGCACAGTTGGTTCCATGTTCTTGCTATTGTGAATAATACTGCAATAAACATGCGTGTGCAGGTATCTTTTTCATAGAGTGATTTCAGTTCCTCTGGGTATAATCCCAGTAGAGGTATTGTGGGGTCATATGGAGGTCTATTTTTAGATCTTTTAGGAATCACCAAACTGTTTTTCACAGAGTTTTTATTAGTTTACACTCCCACAATAGTGTAGAAGTATTCCCTTTTCACCACATCCTCTCCAATATCTGTTGTTTTCTGAGTTATTGATGCCACCCATCCTGACTGGAGTTAGGTGGTATTTCAGTGTGTTTGCATTTCTTTACGCGCAGCCAACAGATACATGGAATTACCTTCTTTATTTTTCACAAGTCTTGGAAAGGTAAGGTCCCTGTGTGCATTTAATCCCAGAACACAAATCAGTACCTAGCATGGAATAGAAAACAGATAAATAGATATTCAAAAAAATTGAGTTTTTTTTTCTCTGATTCCTCCCTCTTAAATTGTGCTCTTTTGTTGACCACAAGAATCAGGACTTCATTTGAGCCATGTGCCTTTGAAAAGCTCTATTTCAAGTTATTTAACAATCTAAACAAACCTTTGAAATCATTTTGGGGGTTGGCGTATTACTGAGTAAGCCACCTTATCTAACAAACAGCTGAAACAATCATATTACTTTCTTTTGGTCACTGAATTATCTTGTGATTCATTTGGTTGAATAAAATATAGACATTATAATAAATAGTCAAGTTATTTAGAAATGAATGGTCTCAAGAATCACTTTCACTAGAATCCATTGTTGACTAACTCAACCACATCCTGACCACTAAATATGTTTAATATTTTATCATTCAATCAAACCCAAATTACTACAAACATATTAGTTCACACTATAACCTCTTATGTATAATTCTAAAAATCCAACTTTATTCCAAAATCAGTTTTTATTTCTGAAATACTAACATTGTAAATCTGTACCAAACTTATCTGTTGGTAAAACCTGGGCTAAATGGATATGAAGTTATCAATAGTATTATCTATTTTATATAACATGCTCTTCATATGTTTAGCTATAAAATTATTAAGGTGTTTGCTATGAGTCTCACCCAAATCTCTTCCTCCTGAACAGTGCCTACGGCAAGTTTCCCGACCAACTGGCTACAGTTGTTCCTATTTTATTCTGTGTTTTTTCAGAGATATGCACTTTGATGCAAACATGAATAGATCTTTTTTATACAGATGTAGCATACTAGAAGTACTAAACAGTCACATATGCATATTTCTGCAACTTATTTTTTTTCTACTTAATACATCATGGACATCATTTTATATCAATAAAGAATAGCCTGTCTAATTATTTTCTTACAGTGCAATTTTACTATATAGTAACAATAAAATATATAAACCTGAGCTAATTTAGATAGCTCACTTATTTCCGGTAGTTTTCTCTTGTAAATTATGTACCAATGTTCATATGTTTAGACACATCTTCAAAATAAACACTTAGAAAAACAACATAACAAAATGGACAAAGGATATTGACAGATAATAAACATAAAGGAAAATACAGATATCTCTTTTCTTATTGATTTTATGTTTCTGATTAATTAATTTCATATATTCATAGAAGGTATGAATATATTAGAGAACTTAAATCTGTCTCTGATATGCCTTACATATTTTCCCAATTTCTGACTTCACTTTTGACTTTGCTTTAAGTATTTTTATAAGAATTTATTAAAAATTTTATGTAATCAAATGGATGACTTTTTATACTTTAAAATTTTATGGAATTTACATGGTATTCAGAAAGCCTCAATTTTATAATTAATATAAAATGAGTATATGTTGTTTTTCCTACATGAATATGTATCTATTTACATTTGAGGTTTGATCTCTTTGGATGTATTTTGGAGTAAGAGGTCTGATATAATCCAATTTTTCACAATCCAGTATTCCCACTATTGAGTGCTCTTTTTAGATTTTCTTGTTTTCTTTTCATTACACGCATTACCTGGGAATCCAAAATGGCACCCAGTGAATATATTCTATTTACTTTTTCATACTGACTAACTTACAATATGAATTCTATGAAGGCTGGCATTTTCTGTTATTCTCGGGGTCTAGGGATGCACATTATGTTACACAATGGCAGATATGGTGCCAGGGCTGCCATCACCATCAAGCAAGTCCCAGAGGAGCTATATTCTTGCTTATTTGCATTTGAGATGTCATTTGAGCACAGGTCAAGCATTTTGCTTTCTCACTTCATTGTGCTTTTTTTGGAATCTTAGAGGTCAGAAAACAACTGAAGTAGTAAAACAAATAACAAAGAAATTTTGTTAGGAAGTTATTCTTTCTTTTCACTTTTTGTTTTCAAATATGTGACTATCAGAACCTCTGTAATGATAGCTAATAAACAGTTGTGATATATATATATATATTTTTTTAACTGTATAAGACCAGTTGTGTAACCATCTTTAACCAGATAGTTCAAATAGTCTAATTAAACTTTCTATTTGGCGATCTCTACCATGACTTTGTTTAATTAATAAAATTCATGAGTATTTTCTATGTCCAATTTATTCACATTATTTTCTATGGGAAGACACATAAATGAAAAGATATGTTCTTGTTTTATCCTAGTATCCTACCATAGTTCAGCCAGAATAGACAATAACAGAACATGTTATTTGCAGGGGCAGAAACGTGCCCCTGGAAAAAAAAAGACATGCAAGCAAGATGCTTATTTAGGCAGCAAATTACCAGTAGGTTTTAGGAATGGAGGCCAGAAAAGAGGATGAGTCTTTCCAAATCCCACAGTCCATCTACCTCAAAATCATTGCTTTTAACTCCCATTTTTTTCTTATGCCACGTTCACTGCCCTAGCCTAGAACTTCATCACCCCAATTCTTAGATAGTTGAAACCCTGGAGCTCATAGTTCCAGCCCTTGATTGTCACAGTGTTCTCACAAATATTATCATATTAAGACTCTAGAGAAAAGTCTTTGGTGGCTCCTTTACGACCTACAGGATAAAGTCAAACTGCGTTCATACAATGACCAATATCCTCCATGGTCTGCCTTTACTTTACTTGTCCGTGTTCATCTAACTTAAATAACTCTTTGCCAACCACCCTGAGTCCCAACTATTGCTGAATACTTTACAAGTTCCAAATGTTGCCAAGGAATATGAGATACTCAAAGTCACACTTTTTTCCCTCTGGGAATTTCCTCCTTAACTATCTGTCCATCTGACACAGTTTATTAATCTCTCAAAACCAGTTCAGATTTGTCCTCCTCTGTGAAACATTTGCTGACCAAACTAACCCAGACATAAATGACCAGTACCTCCACAGTACTAACAACTTACCTTGTTCGTGAATCTATCCATGTACTTTTTCCACGATATTGCAATATTTGTTTATCTTTATGCTGCATTGTCTAGTGTTGTCCTAGAAAGATGTATAGTAGATTGTGACAATATTATTTTAGTGTTCTCTGGCTTATCTCTCCTCTATGACCTGTTTATCAGAAGGGGAGATACTGACCTTTTCGGTGGAATGAGATAGAACCCATTTTTTAAATTAGTTACAGAACTGCTATTGTATTACTTGGGACTCAGAGACTTATTAGTAGAAGTTCAATAAACATGATTAACAAAGAAAAAAATCATAAAAATGCGAGAAAAGAATAGTGGTTATAAAAATGGAAGAGTTCTCTGAGCTACTGAAATCAGTTTCTCTGGTAACATTTGCGGAAGACTGGTTCTATGCTCATGAGCATAGAGGAAAAACCTATTACTTGTTACTTATCTTGCTACTGTTTTTATTACTATTTATAAGCATAGAAACATCAAGAAGTTGAGGTGGGGGTTACGAGAGGTGGGATTATTTGACATTCTTTTTTAAAAATTTTTTTTGAGTTGGAGTCTCACTCTGTCACTCAGACTGGAGTGCAGTGGCCGCTCCCAGCCACCGCAGCCTCGGCCTGCTGGGCTCTGGCGATCCTTCCGCCCCAGCCTTCCAAGTAGCCAGAACTACAGGCGCGCACTACCATGCCCGGCTAATTTTTTGATTTATTTTAGAGATGCGGTCTCACCAAGTTGCCCAGGTGGGTCTCGAACCTGCGGGCTCAGGCAAGCCACTCACCTCGGCCTCCCAAAGTGCTGAGATTACAGGCTGAGCCATCGAGCCCCCGGCCTACTTGACATTCTTTTTTTTTTTTTTTTTTTTTTTTTGAGTTGGAGTCTCACTCTGTCGCCCAGACTGGAGACAGTGGCCGTTCCCGGCCACCGCAGCCTCGACCTGCTGGGCTCCGGCGATCCTTCCGCCTCAGCCTTCCAAGTAGCCGGAATTACAGGCATGCTCTACCACACCCGGCTGATTTTTTTTAAAATTTATTGTAGAGATGAGGTCTCGCTGCCCAGGCAGGTCTCGACCCACGGGCTCAGACAATCCACTCACCTCAGCCTCCCAAAGGCGAGGGATGACAGGCTGAGCCACCGAGCCTGGCCTATTTGACATTCTTAATGCACTTCTGGTTAAAAGGACTTTAGTTGCAAAAGGCCACTCTACCTGTAGTGAACCAGGTTTTACCAGACATCCGAATAATAGGGGTTATGCACAATAGAAGATCTGAAAGTGTTAAACCTACTTTCAGATTTTTCCTCGCTATTCATTTCAGTTCTTCAGTGATTTAATCGCAATGTCATTTGGCCGTTATATTTGCTACATCAGTTTTGCAGTAAAATTGCAAGTTTTCTTGCAAGAGTCTGACCAAGTGTCACTTGCCCACTTCTCCTTTGCTAACTAACACACTCTGATTTTAGCCTGAAGGCAGGCATTCTGGTCTAAGCTAGCTTTGCAATCTTGTTCCAAATTAACAACTTCTTTTGAAGCTGGGTGGCCGTGTGGTCCAGGGAACTCCGAAAGACGTAGGGGACGACTGGAAGAGGACTTACTGGGAAAGTTCATGGCAAACTAATAAATGGGGTTGATTAACTTGCCCTCTTTCTTTTTCCTGTATCTTCAGACGCCATTTTATAACCAAGAGGCAAAAAAGAAGGATGATTTAGAATGGTGCAGCAGAAAGAGAAAGGGTGTGGGCTTTTGCTGTTTTTGTTAAGACACTGGATCAATCCCTCCTTCTTATGATGTGAGAGCAAAGCCACACTTGATAGAGTACACTGCAATTTGCAGCTAAACACATTCCCCTGCAAGATAGAGTGTGTGGGGTGATTTAGAAGAAAATCTTTCTTAAGAGTTTTCTTTCTTTGCCAACCCTCCAAACTTGTATGGAAGATAATCTATCAACAATGACTTATTTTTAAAATATGGATTTGAGGAAGGGCATGTGACATTATACACTAAAGGAATGAGAGTCATTGTTTAAGATACCTTCAAACCAATAACAAAAATGTTTCTTCAATTATGCCTGTAAATTCTGAAAAGAGAGGTATTTGGGGTATATGCTGCTAAAAATAATGACCCAGAACATTGAGACTAAGTGGAAGACCTTAAGGTCCTCTGTCTTTGCTCAGAAACACTAAATCTACCTATAACATAAAAGTAGCAGAGCATGGCCATGTTTAATCTCTATAGCTTGTAGAAGTGATCTCTAAAAGAGAGGGTTTTGTTTCTTGTTAGAAAAGTGGGACTCTTGGCTGGTTAATGTGTTTGGTGAGCCAGCCTTCTAACCCATGAATTGAAGGCAATTAGTTTTCAAGTTACAAACTTTTTTCTTGCTCTCTAGGCTTTGCCTTCAAGTTATTTTCATTTAAACAGAGGTTTAGGGCCTTGAACTGATATGTTGATACCCTGATAATTTGTGGTCTTGCTAAAGACTAACTCTTTGCACAACCTCCTGGACTTGATTTGCTATTTCAAACTTCCAATTATTTCACACCTTCCTTTGAGACTTTTTCTAATTGGGTTGTATTTTCCCAGTTGAAATCAGAACTGGCCCAACCCTTGCCTTAATCAAAATCTGAACACTTTTTTTTAAAGATTAAAATTGCACCGTGTTTTTCAATAGATGTCGTTTTTACAGTCTTCTAACTTTCATTTTCGTGGGACAAATAAGAACCTTAAAATACTGGGAAAATATTTTCTTACCCAATCCCCAAGCCCAATCTTTACTTACATAAAATTCGCGTAAATAAACACTTTAGACAATATTTATAGCTTTTAAATGTTTAGCAGACATTGCGATAATTATCTATGAACCAGTAAATGAATTTTATGATTTGTGACTAAGACTATTTCCAACTTCATCCTTTTCTCAGGTAGAAAAAGTCATATTACTACCATGCAGCATATGACCAAACAGCTATTCAAAACCAAATTAGTCTAAACCCAGGTACCACCTTCTCATTAGAGAGAAAATAAGAAGGAAAAGCTTAGCTGTTCTTACAAGACCAGTGCAGCTAAATGTCATTCCAAGAATAAAAGGTCTTGTTTTAGTCCCTTGTAGGCTGAGAATAAACGTTTTGAGTTACTGGAACTTGATGGGTGTGATTTGCCATTATTTTCCATTTCCTGAAAAATCTTAAGAAAAATAAAATTACAGCTCATATGTTCCACTGCCTTTCTCTAAACTGTTAGGTGTTTAAGTTGCCTTCTAAAAACATACCTTAATTTTCTTGTGTATGTCTGTCCATGCATGTGAATATTTGCAAGAATATCTGTTTCTGTAAATGTCTACACAATGAATCATGCTTTCAGCATAGAATATTGCTTGGGAAGATCAATAATTTCACAATAGTTTATCAAAACCCGATTGAGAAGCTTTCCGCTGAAGATTTTAAAAACAGATGTATTCTTTTTTTTTTTTGAGTTGGAGTCTCACTCTGTCGCCCAGACTGGAGTGCAGTGGCCGCTCCCGGCCACCGCAGCCTCGCCTGCTGGGCTCCGGCGATCCTTCCGCCTCAGCTTTCCGAGTAGCCGGAATTACAGGCGCGCGCTACCATGCCCAGCTGATTTTTTGATTTATTGTAGAGATGAGGTCTCGCTGCCCAGGCAGGTCTCGAACCCGCGGGCTCAGGCAATCCACTCACCTCAGCCTCCCAAAGGCGCGGGATTACAGGCTGAGCCACCGAACCCGGCAGATGTATTCTTAAAGAGAATAGTCTCATGAAGAATAAATGAATTCTGACATTTCTTTCTCAAGAGTCCTCCCATCATTGTAATCAGTCTACTTGTTCTTTAAAAAAAAGTTGCACTCTCTGATGAATAAATATTTTAAGGTTCTTAGTCCATTAATGTATTGTCTAGATAACAAAAGCCAAAATTTCAGCAAAATGAAAGATCAAATGACCTCTGGTAATCCAAAATAAATGTCACAATGCTTCAACTACTTGTCTCTTAGTAGAATTCCATCTCTAGTTGTTCTTTTCAAGATGCATGTCCAAACACTGACTTAAGATTATATAACACATGGAAGGTTAATTGTAACAATTAGGAAGGAGCTAATTTCAATAAAAGTTTGCATTGACCAAAGCGAGGGTTAATAGTTAATACCTTAAAATAGGAACAAATACAGAAAAACTAAATAGTTATTGAAAAAAATTAAACAAGTCATCGAACAAAAGTCTAGTGCCATTCGAAGTAGAAAAAAATAGATAATAGTCATTATTTCTTTGGTAACTGTTCAGAAATTTAGATTAACAGGAAAATGTTTATTTTTTAATATATAGCATTTTTCTTGCTTTCTTAAATAGAGTAAAGACTAAATAAAACTGTGACCTTTCCTTGGTCAGTAATTATCATAGGTCAGAGTTTTCCAGTAGAAACAAATACTGTTCACAAATACGAACCACACATAATGACCTAATGCAATTTTAAAATGCATTTTAAAATTGCATTAGGTCATTAAAGATAGTAAAAAGTAAGTAGATGAAGTTAATTTTAACAACATATTTTATTTAACCCAAACTATTATAATCTCACCATAATATAAAAACTATTAATATTATATTTTATATTGCTTTTCCTCAAATTAAGCTTCCAAAACTTGATGTCTGTTTTATACTTGCATGTCAGTTTTGACTTGTCAGATTTCAAATGCTCAAGAGCCACTTGTGATGACCAGCTAGGTTAGTGAACAGGGCAGTCCTAGATGCTGGGTCTAAACAGCAAATGATACAGACAAGTTTCCTGTTTTCATGAAGCTTGTATTCTCCTTCAGGAAAGATACAGAAAACTACAGAGATAAGAAAGAGAAAGAAAAGTCACATGATGTGAAAGTGCTTTGAAGCAAATGACAAGGTTGATGAGATAGAAAATGCTGAGGGGTCGGGGTGCTCTGCGGATGTGGTGTTTAATGAGAGGCCCGAATGGGTGGTAAACGGTCAGCTGTGATGGGTGAAACAGAGCTCTCACAATAAGCCTGAAATAGAAATAAGCTTGCATGTCTATGCAACAATAACAACAAAGGATGGTGAGATTAGCGCAGAAGGAGCAGAGAGGGAGAATGGTACCAACAGCGGTCAGGTACGGCGGGGCCTGATCATGTAGAACTTCAGAAATCAGGATAACAAGGCACGGGGAGGGAGGAAAAACCCTGGAGATGTTTTGAGGGGTCAGTTGGAAATCTTACAAGACTAGGCCCTACAAGTGAGGGCAACAAGACAGAGCCTTCAAAAAACATGAAACAAAGCCTCAATACTTAACTGGGACGAGCTTATCTCCCTGGAGGATCTATTTTCTTACCATTAAAACATTAAATCCTCTTTATAAAACATCTGTACTTTTAAAATGCAAAATCTCCAACATTTACTCCAAAATCACCAGGAGTGCCAGTAAATAAGAGCAAAGGACCACAAGATAAGAGGAAGAAGAAAGGCCTAAAGAGGCCTTTTGGTGATCCAGATTCTTGAAATGTCAGACTTTTGCTTTATAATAACCATGAGTAGTATGTTCAAGAAAACAGATCATTATCACAGAAACAAAGAACTGAGTGTCCTATGTTCTCACTCATAAGCGGACCCTGAACAATAATCATAATACTATAAGAAAAAGATTGGCAGGCGTAGGAAACTGCCAGGGATTTGGGGAGAGGGGTCTGTGGGATTGGCAATAGTGGGAATCTGCGGGGGGGGGGGGAAGAGGGACAACTCATCAACAAGGGTTGCCTGCCTAACGCACATTTGTATATCTACCCCTGAATTGTGCCCCACATCCTTAAAATAAAAAAATTAAAAGAAAACATAACAAAAATAAAAGAAACTAGATAGTAAGATGAAGAATTTCACTGGAGAACTGAAATATATGAAAATGAACCAAGCTTTCCAAGAATTGTAGCAAAAGAAAAAAAACAACAAGTATGTAATTAATGTAATTAAATAGACAGGTTCAAGGGCTGATGAGATACAACAGAAGCCGAGACTGGTAAAATAAAAAATCCATCAGCAAAAAACACCCAGTTCAAAGTACAGAGAAAAAAAATTATATATATATATAAATATATATATATGTATAGAAGACATATGGGAAATAAGGGAAAATGATCTAAATGTATGTTACTAGAGTTCCAAAAGTAGAGGAAAAAGAATCTGGGGATTTGTGTGATTGTGTTTTAATGCTTCTTTTCACATTCTCATTTTTTATTACTTTGGAAAAAAATATAGAACAGAACTTCACATCATATGTGAAAATAAATCCTAGCTAGATTAATGAGTTCAATGTAAAAAATACAACCACAAAATAATAAGATGAAAGGTTGCAAGCAAATGTTTACCTTGCTTTTATAATCGTAAATGCAAAGTCCATTCAGTAAAGCTTGCTATAGTTGTCTCCATACGATTTTTCTTATGAAAAACACCACAACTAAAGTTCAAAAGCTAAGATCAAGTGAGGAAATAGTTGAACCAGGTGTATGATGAAGTAATTAAAGTCATATTTCATAAGAAAATTTAATGATATGGGAAATGCTCTTAATTTGCATTTACATGTAAAATAATTTATTAGACTTCTTCTCCCACTGTATAGCAAGGACTGAAATTGCTCTCTCACGATGAGCAACAGGAACATCAGACAAAACACTTATGACAAGGGCTTCAGACATCTGACAACTGGCATCACGGTACCACAATCATTGAGAAATCAGGAATAGACATAGTGAGGCTTGAAATGGTCCCCGCTTGCTGCATGAAGGTAGCTTCCAGGCTTCATTACAGAGAGAGGGAACCTATAGAGGGCCAGTAATTTCACTGTGTAGAAGATACAGAGAACAAAACTCAGGGCAGCTGAGGAAGGGAGGAAGGAGGTGTACAGAGAAAGAGAAAAAACACACTGGAGTTCTACAGAGGGGCCTCCTCAGTCTTTGCCTGATTACAAATCTGTGCATAAGTGAGAGGAAACTACAAAAGGCATAGAGCAGAATTATTAGAATGGAATAAGCAGAACGATCCTCAGCGTCCACACATGGCAGAGAATAATACAGACTCCTACAAGCCAGAGTAGAGATGAAACAGCATGGGATAAAACAGCTGTTATTAAAATGGTCTATATGTTCAAGAATGTAGAAAAAAATAATTCTTAAGTGGAAAAATGTGAATATAAAAAAACTCCCAGAGATAAAAGATACAATATCTAAATTATAAGGACTTTCGATTAACATGCATACCTAGCAATCAGATAGCCTTTCTAATATCATTCTTCACTAAGAAAACCTATAAGTCCTTGGAGAAACGACTGATTCTATGACTAGAGCAGAAAATTTAGAAGATGACCTTGGAGCAGCTTGTAATGCCAGAAAGTAAAGACATATGAAGAAAAAATAAATTGATGGGGGTATATTAAAGGAACACAGAATCCACCTGAAAGACCTCTCAAGGGCCAAAGCTGAAATAATTCAAGCAACAAAATAAATTAAGTAGAATAAACTAAGTAGCATCAAAGAATTGATTATTCTTTGATAACACAAAGAATAACATGAATACCCATGAGTGCATACTGATAAAAATAAGTTATTTAATAAATAAGTAGATGGCTCGGAGAGAATAGACAAACTTCCCAAACACAAAAATTCCAAATAATTTATGTAGATAGACCACTTCTAGAAAAGGAAGCACTATCTCCTCACTGCTTAAATGTGGGCTGCACATAGTGACATCATTCTAAAGAATACAGTACAGAAAACGGAAAAGAAAGTCACTTAACACAGCGGAAACACGACCAAACACGACCCTACTAGTGTGGTTGAAGTCAACATGGGCAATAAGTAATTATGTTGATACCATGTACTTTTCATATGCTGTGATCAAAATGATACTTTGAAGCTGGGCTCGGTGGCTCAGCCTGTAATCCCGCTCCTTGGGAGACTGAGGTGAATGGACTGCCTGAGCCCACGGGTTCAAGACCCTCCTGGGCAACTTGGTGAGACCTCATCTCTACAATAAATCAAAAAATTAGCCGGGCATGGTAGCGCGCTGCCGTAATTCCAGCTCCTGAAAGGCTGAGGTGGAAGGATCGCTGGAGTCCCAGCAGATCGAAACTGCAGTGGCCTGGAGTGGCCACTGCACTCCAGTCTGGGCGACAGAGTGAGACTCCAACTCAAAAAAAAAAAAAAAATGACACTTTGTCTCTGGAGGCTTTCTCTCAAAACCCCATAACCTCGGTATAATCATGATCACAACATTGGACAAATTCCAGCAGAGAGGAATGCTACAAAATGTGTGACCAGTACTCCTCAAACAATCCAGGTTATCAAAAACAACAAAAGTCTGAAAAATCCTCGTAGACAATAGGAGCCTAAGGATATATGATGACTAATAAAATATTGGTGTCTTGGATGGCATCCTGGAACAGAAAAGAGACATTAGGCAAAAACTGAGAAAACCTGAAAAAAAGTATGGATTCCAGTTAATAAAAATGTATCAAAATTGGTCTAGTAACTACAACAAATGTACCATATGAATATAAGATAGATGTTTATAATAAGAAAAAGTAGATTTGGGGTATACAGGGGTCTGTAAGTTTTGCAGGTTTTCTGTCCATCTAAAACTCTTTCTTAAAAAGTTGCCTGTTTAAAAAATACACGGAATGGGATTAATAGCACATTAAGCACCAAAGGTAGAAATAGGAACTTGAAGTTGTAGCAGTAAAAACAATCTAAAATCAGACAGGAGAAAGACAGATGTGGTCTCACACATGTGTCACTGGAATCCCAGAAAAAGTGGGACAGGAACTGAAGGAAAAGAAAGAAAATAAATGTGACAGAATAATGGCTAATAATTCTCTGAATTTGATGAAAACTGTAAACACACAAATCTAAAAACTCAGAACCCTGTACAATAATGCAATGATACTTCATAATCGAAATGCTAAAAATCCTAAAAGAATCTAGAATAAAACCACATTACATGCAGAGGAACAAAGGTAAGAATTCCCACTGACTTATTGACCAGAAACTATGTAAGCCAGAGGACAGTGAAGAGACATCTTTAAAATACTGAAAGTTAAAAAAAAAGGCTAGTTAATTTAATTTTTAATAATGAAGGTGAAAAGGAAAGCATTAACAATTACAGTAGTAGCAAAAATAATGAAATATTTGTGGTATACATATACATCTAACAAAATACAATTGACTAGAGGAAACTGAAGAATACCTAAGGAAACAGGTAATTATCCAAGTTCATGGTATGTACTATGGTCTAAATGTTTGTTCCCAGATCTTACTATCCAGGAGAAACTGGGCAACTACTGGGCAACTACTCCACAAGGCAGGTAAGAAAGAGTGTGTCTGGAATATAGGAGATCTCTTAGGGAGTCTCTTAGTCTAATCATAATCGTCTCTTACGATTAAAGTCAATGAGAAATTACAACAACCAAATATAGGCAGAACTATGAATAGCTCAGACCCTTTAGAAATGAAGGCTTGAGTCACCTCACCAGGTAAAGAATCATAACTAGTTGAGGTGATTGCAGAAGGCAAAGGTACTACAGAATGGGTAGTGGAAGAAGATAGCTATAAATACCAGCTTTGACCATGTGTCCAGTACAGAAATAATGACTGTAATTGTCATAAATATTACTCCTTATTTTGTTATGAATATGTTTGTATATGTATCTCCATCTTTGTCTAGATGTAAATATATCTAGCAAATGTCTCTGTTTTCTTTCTTCTTTTATTTCTTTATCATGCAACATAAGAGATATTGACTTTATGTCATATCATGTAAGTATTGCTAATTTTGCATCATAGCGATAGAAGTTAAGGTATGGAAAGGAGAGTAAATATCACTCAAGGACTTTACCTCCTCTACCTGTGAAGAGGTTAGTGTGTTTCTGATTTGTATTGTATGCAGGATATTTGTATATTGGTAAGCAAAATAATAATCTTGTTATTGTCTTTATTTAGAGATTAATTATTATTCAGAGATATGCATGTGTGCCAAGTTGACAAAGAGTAGATTTGTTGATGACTAATTTTATGTTGTCAAGTCGAAGGGGCATGGGGTGCCCAGATATTTGGTTAAATAATTCTAAGTGTGTTTGTGAAGATATTTCTGGATCAGAAAGCATTTGAATCTATAGACTGGGTAAAGAAGACTGCCCTCACCGGTGTTGGCTGGCCTCATCCAATCCATGGAATTCCTGAGTAGAATAAAAAGTTGGAGAAGAAAGAATACTTCTTGTCTGTCTTTGGGTGGGAGCATTAGTCTTCTGCTCCCAGACTTGGATTTGAACTGAAACTTACACTCAGGCCCTTCAACACACTGGAATGGAACTTACATTATCTGCTCACCTGTGTCTCTAATCTGCTGACTGCAGATTGTGGACTTCTCAGCCTCCATGATCATGTGAGCCAATTCTCTGGAAAACCCAGACTAATACAAAGAATTCAGTGTGGTTGAAACTTAAAAATATTAAATGCATACCCCAGATATGAGTGATTCTTTTTATTTTCCTATTCAGATGCAGGAGGAGTCCAAAGTTGCCAGGCAGCAGTCTTAACCTTCAGTTCAATAGAGTCATTGTGTGTCTCCTCGTGGAATTGCTCTTTCTTTAGTACTAAGCTCTCTAGGACAGTAGAGTATAAGGTCATGGGAACAAGAAGCAAATAATTTTTCTAGTGGGTCTGTATGAATAACAGTGAGTGGTGTCTCTCTCATATCCAACCCGTGACTCCCGTACCTGTGAATCTTGGGAGGAAAAAGCATCCTATATTGGATATTGATTAAAAGCATACAAAGCCTTCTAAATAACCTTGCCCAAGATCAGCAAAGTTCTACCACCCAGTCGGTGCTATTACTGAGTCGCCAAAAAGCCATCCCACCATTTTATCAGATCAGCTGCTTCAGGATGGCAAGAAACATGGCAAGATCAGTGAAGTTCATAAATATGGCCCATTGCTGTAATTCTTTTGCTGTGAGGTGAGCTCATTAATCAAAAGCAATGTTGTGTGGAATACCATGATGGTGGATAAGACATTATGTAAGTCCACTGGTGATAGTTTTGACTGAAGCATTGCATGTAAGGAAGGCAAATCTGTATCCACAGTAAATGCCTATTCTAGTAGGAACAAAATGCTTCCCCTTCCATGATGAAAGTGGTCCAACATTATCAACATACCGCCAGGTGTGTGCTACATCTGGGACTCAGGGTTGGTTTCTGCTGTTGGAAAATTAGGTCCCAGCAGTGGCCATAGCCAGGTCAACCTTGGTAAATGAAAGTTCATGCTGCCAGGTCCATATATAACCTTCATTTCTGCCACCATGATCACTTTGTTTGTGAGCCCTTTGGGTGAAGGCAGTGGTGGTTGGGGAAAGAAACTGACTGATATTCACAAAACAAGTCAAACTATCCACCTGATTATTAAAATGTTCTCCTGTTAAGGAGATCTTTTGGTGACCATTCACATGGGAAACAAATACCTTCACTTTTTAAAAAATTTTACCCTTCTAGAGAGGTCTTTCCTCACATCTCTTCTCCATGTCATCATTTTTTCAATGATGTTTCTTCCAAGTACCTGATAATCCACACGAGTCATTGGTCACAGCCTATGAATTGGTATATAATTACACATCTGACCACTTCACTTACCAAGTAAAATGAACAACTAGATTCACCTCTTGAAGTTCTGCCCACTGGGAAGATATTCTTTCCCCATTGCCTTCCAAGGATGTCTCAGAAAGGGGCTGTAGTTGTTTACTTTTGGGTGGTGCGCCAAACAAGTTGAAGTGTAGAATTAGCCATTGTGTGTATACATCAGTACTGTTCATGTTTTTTAATTTCTGAGTAATATTCTATTATAGGGATATATGACATTTAAGTTTTAGTTGATGACTGTTCGGATTAAGTTTATTTTTCAGCAATTATGAATAATGCCGCCATAAAACATATAAAATTTGTGTGTGGACATGTTTTATTTATTCTTTAGTACATACTTAGAGTAGAAGTATACTTCTACTAAGTACTAAGTATACTATACTTCTACTAAGTAGAGTAGAAGTATACCATATAACATATATGGTAACTTTATGTTTAAATTGTGAAGAATTGTCACACTGTTTTCCACAGTGACTAAACCAGTTTGCGTTCCCACCTTGAATGGATGAGTTTCAATTTCTTCACATCCTCAAAAACACTGTAATTGTCTGGTTTTTAAAAAATTATAGCCATTCTACTGAGTCTGAAGAGGTATCCCACTGTGGTTTTGATTATATTTTTATGATGGCTAATGATTTTGAGCATCTTTTATTTGCTTATTTGCCATCTTTGTACATCTTCTTTGGAGAAATTTCTATTCATGCATATTTTATTATAATTGATTTATTTGTATTGCTATCATTGAATGGTAAGAGTTCATTATACATTCTAAATATTAGACTACTATAAAAGTAGTTAACAGAAACAGACTTTACAAACATGTTCTCTCGCTGCATGAATTTTCTTTTTAGTTTATTCATGGTACTTTTGAAGAACAATTTTTTATCTTTTCCAGCTTAAAATGAATGAACTTGTAAGTCATAAAAGCACGAATACTGAAGAATTCACAAATATATGCAAATTAAATGACATACTCCCAATGTATCAAAGAACAAATCACAAGAAAAATGAGAAAATCCACTGAGACAAATTCTAAAGAATCTGCAAAAAACACAAAACTTATGAAAGGCATCAAATTCAGTGCTTTGAGGAAAATTAATAATTGCAAATGTCTACATTTAAAAGGAAAAATAATCCAATTTTACACCTTAAGGAAATAGAAAAAGAAGAAAAAAGTATAGCCAAAAATAGGAAATGAAGAAATAATAATGATTAGAGCAGAGATTTTTTTTTCAATTGTTAGTGTGGTTTTTTTTTTTTTAAATTTTAAAGATGTGGGGTTCAATTCAGGGGTAGGTATACAAATGTTCATTATGCAAGTACCCTTATTGATGAGGTGTGCCCCTCACTCCCCTGGCAGTTTCCCTCATATGATAATTGTTCAAGGTCTGCTTATGAGTGAGAACATACGTACTCTGTTCTTTGTTTCTGTGATAGATCACTGAGTATTATAGATTCTAAATCCATCCAAGTTGTAAAGCAGAGATTATTAAATAAAAAAATAGAAAAACAATAAAACCAGAAACTGACTTTTTGCAAACATCAACAAAATTGACAAATCTGGAGTGAAAAAGCAAAGAAGAAAAGCTGAGAGTAACTAAAATCAGAAATGAAAATAAGAACATTACTACCAACATTACTGAAATGTTTAAGCAGGTCATAAGAGAATACTATAATTGTATGATACCTAACGTGACAACCTAGATGAAATAGAAGAATTTCTAGGAACACACAAATTGCCAAAACTGACTCCAGAAGAAATAGAAAAACTGAACATACATATAACAAGTAAAGAAATTGAATCAGTAATTAAAAACCTCTCAATAACAAAAAAGATGGCTTCGTTGGTGAACTCCACCAAACATGTAAAGAAGAATGAACTCTAATCCTTAAACTCTTTCAAACAGTGAAAAAGTGGGGAAAGCTTCCTAACCCATTCTATAATGTCAGTATTACTCTGATACAAAAACCAGACAAGAAACCAACATAAACGAGGTAGGTGCAGAAACCCTTATACACTGTGACGAAGTAGAATTTATGCTGGAAGTACAAAGGTGGTTCAACATCACCACCAATGCAATGCTAATAGAACAATGTAACGTTAATAGGAAAAAAAGAAACTAACTACATGATCACTTCAACTAACACAGAAAGAGCATTTAGCAGAATACAGCACCACTTCACAACAAAACTCTCAGAAAGCTAGGAATATAAGGGATCTCCCTCACTATGAAGAGGGATATTTATGAGAAACCCACAGGTAATATTATACTCAACAGTGAGAGACTGGATGTTTGCCTTTTAATAATGCCCTCTTTCACCACTGCTGTTCAACAGTATATTGGTAATTCTAGTCAGAACAGTTAGTCAAAAATAAATAAATGAAAACATCCAAGTTGGAAAAAAGTAAGACTATCCTATTTGTTAATTACTTAATCCTATATAGAGAAAATTCTAAAGAATCTGCAAAACTTAAAAAACATATATATACATATACATGCTTTTTTAAAGTTGATTTTTAATGGTGGTTGTTATAAGAATGTTTATTTGAAAACTTTGCAAATTATGCATTTAACAATTGATCATTTTATTGTATATAAATTACACTTCAGAAGCTAATAAAGCAGGTTTTAAAATAAAATATATATTTAAGGTCCTTCTTTTAAAATATTTGAATGCATAGAGAAAAGTATGCAATGATGGACAGCAAAGTAAAACATTCAAAAGTTGGGTTGTGTGATTTAACTTTTTTGTATGTTTTGTTTACTTTAAATTGCTTATTGTGTTTATCCATCCAGAAAAAATATATATTAAAAATATTTAAGAGCATAATACATTTTAAATTTATTTCCAGTTAAGAGGTAACATTTTACTATGTGAAACAGATCAACTTTTGACAATCACAGATAGTGGGAGGTGTTGCAATAAGCTGAGCTGACATCAGGCGCTTAATGCCCATTTTCACATTATGTCTCATAAAAGTCTGTGTACTAGAACTTTCTTTTTATATGGGTACAGCTGAAAGGATTCCAGAAACCTAGATCATAACTGGAAACTCAAAGGCCATTTTCAATAAAATTGGTGTGTTTAACTAGAAATCTGGAAAGCCGTTTTATCACCCAGGCCCATCTAAACTTCCAACCCAGTGAAACAGTACAAGACAGTTTTAAAGGACCTAGTAAACAAACATCAAGTGATGGAGACAAGGAAAACCATAGTTGGCATGGATGTTAAGGATCACACCCCGTGTTGTCCTGTGTCTCACACAGTAAGATCTACTGGTAGAAGAGAAGAAGGCATTCTGAGATAGATCTCTGAGAACAGACTAAAGGTAGCCATCAGGAAAGATAAAAGTTCAAAGAGCAGGATGATAAAACCTAGTCTAGCTCAAACACAGATTTGACATCAAACTCTGAAATTCTAGCTTTAGTAATATAGTTTTAGGGAGACAATAGGAAGCCCATCTAACAGGTTATGTAAAAAGATGAGAACTGATTACGGCAGGTGCCAATATCGGCTGAAGGGTAAACAAATCATCAAGAACCTCCTGGATAAATGAAAAGACTATCAACCCTTAGTGAATGGTTAAAGCAAATGTATCCCAATTCTGTAATGGACAGTGAAGTCTTTTGGAAATTTTCCTTAAGTATTGGGACAAAATAAAACTAAAAACAAATTCCATATATATAATGTCACTATATAACAAGCTCTATGTATATATACATGATGATCTCTACTCTAAATTAAATATCTCCATTCACCTATGAGTTTGTGTTAGTTGAAACAATTGGCAGACATCTTTATAGTATGTAAATAGAGCAAGGCTCAAATTTCAAACTTGTTTCAGTGAATATCCCAAGTTTATTTCAATCTCATGCCCCCCCACCCCATATTTAGCTGAGAGAACATGAATCTGACTCTGGGAAGAAGAGAGTAGGGAGCAGAGAGTGCCTGCAATATCCCTGGCATGTACCTCATAAAACACACTGACTTCAGTTTGCTCTGTAGAAGTAGTCTTCATTCTCACGGAGCTCTAAGTTCACATTCACCCAAGACGTCCAACCATAGATTTACTATGGTGCCTGCTTCTCCTAAATCACAGAGCTAGTAAAAGATGGAGATGTGTCTTCCTTGTTCTAAACCTATTTTCTGTCCATAACACCAAGCAGAAAGGGAAACGTTATGCCATCTGGCTGAAGATCAGTTTAGCTACAAAACAGGAACGATGATTCCTCCTCCACAGGGTGGTACAAATTTAGTTTGCAAACTTTCAAAAGTACTTAGTATGATGCTGTGTTCAGGTTATAGTAGTTGTTACCAATTTGCTTTTATTCCTTGTTGTCTTATAGGACCATTAATGTGACTGTTAATTGGAAAGACCTCCTAGAGGCAACCTCTCAAGTAACAGTCAGAGGGACCTGGCATGGTGGACATGAGGCTCAAGTGCTTCCCATCTCCTCCAGTGTCATATTTCACCTTGGTTGTGGGCAGTTCTCTAGGTTCCATCACTAGGTGTCAGCTTCAACACAATACCCTGTGAATCCAACTTTCAGGCTCTCTTGCCGTTCCTCCTTTGCTTCATACCTCGAGCTTACCACCCCAAATGCTTTGTTTCTGAGGGAGGAAAGTGACAATATAGGTCCAACATGAATCTGTAGTTTTAATTTAGTGTGGTGTGCGCATGTATGTGTATGTGTGTATGTGTGTTTGGAAAGGAGAAGATGAGGGAGTAGAGACATTCCTGCCTGTACGAACCCTGTTTGCTCAGAACAGTCAGTAACAATCCCTGCCACTTCTGAAATATGGGAGTTGTGTGCGTGTGTGTGTGTGTGTGTGTGTGTGTGTGTGTGTGTGTGTGTGTGTGGTGTATGCTTGAGAGAGAAAGAGAAAAAGTGAGATGAAGAAATTATTGCTTTTTTACCCCAAAAATAGTTTTTCAAATCTCATGTGTGATACATCAGACCTTTCACTTTCTTTGAGTTTTTACTGGCAGTGGTACTAGAAAAACCTTCTGAATAACTATTACTGCTGAATTTTAAAATCTTCCTGGCCCTACCCTGAGCCACATTTTAAAGGTACCTCAGCACATACTTGGCTCACTCAATATACAAGAATTTTATTCTTTTTAAATATAATCTTACTAATACAAAACAGCATATCCCAGCACTACCTTAAGGAGATGATAGTTGTGCCAGTCTATACTGTAAAGAAAAAGGAGAGGACATAGATGAGTATAAACTTCCAAAGAAGGACTCACCGACTGAAGACCAGTTTGGTTTCATCCCTTTTTCCCTTGAGGAACTCTTCACTGCTAAGTGAAGTGAACTGACTGAAATGCACGTTAAAAGGTTTTATAAAGTAATCTCCCCAATAAATTAATTCAGTGTGTTTGATAGTATCTCATAGATGACCTCTCTAGTCTTTTAATCACATTTTCTGCTGGACTTATCTACCCCACAGCCATCAATTCCTATAAAATAGCAGACACAGTTCCTTTTCATTCACCCCTGAGATCTAGCAGAGGAATGTTTCACATAGAAGAATTTCCTCAGTCTCATCAGCTAGCACACAGGAATTGCACATTCCAATGAAGAAGACGATATTTATTTTTTCAAACCCCGTTCCAGCCAACTGCCATAAACTTGGTTATTCTGAGGACTCCTTGTTCGCTGTATTTGGAGTCCACCAACAGGTGATTGGGTACTAGAGAGTATTGTCTACTCCTCTGGGATCCTTCTTTTGGGACAATAACTTGGAATTAAGATCCTGTGGAAAACTTTTGGTCCTGAATCAGCAGCCCCTTCCAGCTCCTCTTCCGACATTCACACCAGGAGGTGGTGTTTCAAGGTGGTCTCAGTATTGCCTTGGTCATGATGGCTCAGCAGAAAGCTTCCTAAAAAGAAAGAAATGGGCACTAGGTATTCTGCATTCAGCAAACTAAAGTTGTAACTTCATGTCACCTAAGGTCACCCGATCCAGTGAGACTCAACAACAATTGGCTTGAGCGTCTATTCCACAATTATGTGAGACATGCTTATCTTTCCCCAAGGTTTTTGCAAAATACCAGAGTCTCATGTTCTCATGGTCACATCTTGCTTCAAATTCTTTTTCTTGCTGAACTTTTGATCTCAGTTCATTTTAGCTTGTGTCTCACCTCTTGTGGGCAGTTTCTTTCCTCTGCTCCAGACACGCAACTCAGCTTTTGTTGTTGTTGTTGTTGTTGCTTTTCTTTCCCCCAAAACATGGCATTTCCATAGAAAGCAGATATTCGTGAAGACTTTGGATGTGAGGGAGGTTATGGCACATAAATTCATAATTAAACATAGCAGTGGATATTAATCGTCCTTGTTCTTAAAAGTCACTCAGTCACCTGAACTTTGGATTTCTCACTGGTCACATTTCTCCGTTGGCTCCTGTCCTGAAATTGCTTTGAGGCTTCTTTTTTGTCTCAGCTCCTCCTACCTTTATTCAGTAAGTCTCCTGGATGTGAACTTTCAAGTTGCAAGCTTTCAAAGATGCAAATGCACATTCACATGTTCAGTCACGTGAGTTAGTTCAAGTGTCTGGTGTATATTGTCACGTGTGTGGATCCTCTACAAGTGGTTGTGCTTTTGTGTGCTTTACTGTACAATACTGTATTGAGTACATAGTACAGTATGTTTATTTAAAACCCAGAATGTCCAGAAGCAAGTGTAAAGTACCACTGTGCTTTTCAAGGAACTGTAAGATTAAAATGTTTTATTTATTTGTGTGTGTGTTTTTGTTTTTGTTTTTTTGAGTCAATGTCTCACTCTGTCACCCAGGCTGGAAGTGCAGTTGCACGATCACAGTTATTGAAACCTCAGCCTTCTGAGCTCATGAGATCCTTCCACCTCAGCCTTCCAAGTAACTGGAACTACAGGTACACGCCACCATGCCCAGTTAATTTTTTGATTTATTGTAGAAGCAAAGTCTCACCAAGTTGTCCAGGCTGGTCTCAAATCCCTGGGCTAAGGCAATCCTCTTGCCTCTGCCTCCCAAAATGCTGGGATTACAGATATGAGCCACTGCACCCAGCACTGTCTATTTTTTTATGTATTATTTGTGTGAAAAGTATTATAAACCTATACAGTACAGTACTATATAGCCTATTATGTTAGTTGGATACCTAGACTGACTTTGTGGGACTTACGAACAAATTGAACTTACGAACACACTCTTGGAATAGAACTTGTTCACATGTAGGAGACACTGTGTTTATGTTCATTCTCGTGCAAATGAAGACATTTTTGTTTTACTGTCTCTGAACACATCATTGTCTCAGGTCTTCACTTTTTACATATAATCATGTTGCTAAAGAAAGGTAGCACTTCACTTAAGTAAAGGCTATTTGTTAACAATTATTAAGATGCATTAATTTAACTTTAAATTTTTTGCTGAATACCAATACCCCCCCAAAAAACTTATACACCCATTTATATTCACTTAAATATTTGACTGTGAGGCCTTTTACTCTAAAAAATTTCTCTGGGAGTCCTGTCTTCTTCTTGTCATGTCATCCCCATTAATCCCTCTCAAATACTCTAAACTAAAAATGCTAGTGTCCTACAAGTATGTTTTTCGATGGGTTCTATGTTTTGAACAGTACCTGATTGGTTTGTTTTTCCTTTGGATGCCTTTACCGAGGGCATACCCTCTTCTGTCACAGGCCACACCATTCATTAGAGCCACATGCTGGCATGATCCTACAATTTGCCCTATGTCCCTAGACTTTGCAGTGTTTTGAGCTCCTGACCCAGGCTTAGAAATAAGCCAGAGAAGCCTCTGAATCTGTGTCTTAACCTAACATTTAAAATACTCCTATTCTACAGTGTCCATAATTGAAGCAGAAGTCCACCAAGTCAGGGATTTTTTTGTCTGTTTGTTTTTCTTTGAGGTTCTCTGCTATTGATCGTGCAACAGTCTCTGAATAAAAGAAACCCAAAAGGAAGTCGACTTTTTTTCCTCAGTTGTGAGGGAAACATATATGAAGTGCAGAAGGGAGTGGAGGACTTTTTTTTCCTCCTAAAGTTCAGACATTTCCCTGAGCAAAACACATAAAATGCTTTCCCTTTAGTGAGTTCTCACTTGCAACATGGTTGCCAAAGGATCTTTTTAAAATTTATTATAAAAATTTTAGCTGGCCAATAATAATTGTGTAAACATATAAGGTACATTGTGATGTGATGGTATACGTATACATTATGGAATGATTAAATCAAGTTAATTAACATATCAATCACCTCACACACTTATAATTTATTTGTGGTGGGACATTGGAGATCTGCTCTTTTAATAGTTTTGAAATATAAGTGATCAGAACATCTTGCTCAAAACTCACAGTGGATTTTCAGCTTTCTTTGGAGAGAATCCCAAAACTTCATTAAAACTGCTAATTTATCAACTACTCCCACCTCTCAGATCTCATCTTCTCTGTCTTCACCATGGCCTCTCTTCGCTGTCTCAGCTGGTTTGCTTGGTGTTCTCTAGACCGTGATTCTCAGATGTCAATGTATGTATAAAACACCAGGCATCTTGTAAAATGCAGATTCTGATTCAGTAGGTCCATTGTAAACCTGACAATCTGCATTTCTAAGTTCTCAGTGATGTTGATGCTGCTGGTCTAAAGACTACACTTTCAATAGCAAAGCCCTGCCATGCTTCTTTCATGATCTTCTGGAGACACTTCTAGAAACTTGACTACTTTGTCTCCTTTTAATCCTAGGATCTCCTCTGTATGTTTCCCAAAATAGTTCCCTTTTGCTTAAGTTCCTCAGAGTCAGCTTGTTTGACAGAAAGAAGCTCTTTACCACACCTCGATTTCAGTACAACTCTTGACATTATGGATTTTGCAATATGTTCCCATCTAGACTATGAACTCCATGAAAGCAGGTAATAGGTTTGCCTGAATCACAATTCTAGCACCAGAATTTGAGCCAATGTGTGACCCATAATAAAGTTTCAAAAATATCTGTAGACTGAGGACTGATTGATTGGGCCATATATAATCAAATAAGCTGAGCCAAAATACCAGAAGGGGAATCTTTACATATATATTAGAGATGAGGTCTCACCAAGTTGCTCAGGTTGGTCTGGAACCCCTGGGCTCAGGCAACCCTTTCACCTCAGCCTCCCAAAGTGCTGAGCCACAACGCTGGGCTGGAATTTTAAAATACTCCTTAATTCTGAGTGAAATTTCTCCCAAATGAATCTCAGGACATCACATTTCAGACTCCCAACTAAAGGTTTCTTTTGGTATCAGGAAGAGCTGCATTTTTTAGAGAAACACAATATTAGTTTCAACCTCACCTAGCCTATGCTAGTTATTCCAATTCTATGACCTACAGATTCATTTGGGAGAAATCTCTCTTTTAGAAGTTACTGTTTTGTGGATTACCCACTTAAGCATACTGCTCTTCTTTGTGGTCTACTTATTTAGACATCTACTCCTCTTGCATCCTCATACACTAGGGCATACAGGGACTCATACCTTTTGCTTACTGTCTCACCCTCGTTTTAAAATTCTTTAGATCTCTGTGCCTCTTCTGAGTCTTTTCTTTCTGGTCTTCTGAAGCTGAACTGAGTGTGAATCCTCTTTCATCCTGCAATTGTTCAAGTCAACAACTTTGCTGTCCATCCTCCATATTCCTGATATTCTATTCTCTATTTACTTCCAGAGAAATCCTAAGACTTCTGTTAGCCCGTTTCTGTAGTAGGTCTTGTCAACTGCTCTGGAATTCTGTTGACCACGTACCCTGTCTCAACATCCTCATCTTTGCTGCAGATAGAGAATCATCCTCAACAGAGCCCTGAAATGATGTTTTATTGATGCTTTTCAAATTCTGGGTCCTTAGGGGTCCCTTCTTTTTGTTGTCTCCTTACTTTGTTCAAGCAACTCCGATTGACATAGAAAAATGTAACCTCTGTCCTAATTTGGTCTCCTTTCTTTTCTAGCACTTGTAATCCTAACAGTGTTTTCTGCATCTCAAGATCATTTTTCTTTCCTGTTATTGCTCTTTACTTTGGGGTTCTGAAACGTCTTTTTTCTTAAATACATCTCTGAATTCTGTTTGTTAATAATCCACCTAATGAGAGCTATGAAGTTAATGATTGCTGGGTCTGCCAAGAGCATCTCTTGTTCACCCAAACCTCACCTTGATTTTTATCTGATTGAAGAGGGTAACTTCACCCTGAAACATCCTCCTCTTGTTCCATCCAGCTCAGGGCTCACCTGAGTTCTTATTCATCTGGTGGCTCTCTTGAGTGAGTCTCATCTTGCTTATATCTTTGTTTTAAACAGGTGTCATAACCCACATATCTGCAGAAACAGATCTAAGTCATGATCTTAAAGGGGAAAACAGGGCAAGTGGAGTCACTGTTAACTGGAGAGGACATGTCCCACTCCAGGTGACTTTCACTGCTGGGCTTCAGCAGATCGCTGCCCCAGTAGGTTGTGGCCCAAGACTGCTGGAGTGTCTATTTCAGGAATGTTCTAATCAGTTTTATTTGAAATATACAATGTTTTTAAAAAATTTTTAAAGAGTTCCTTTGTAAAAAGTGTATTAGCAATACAAAATGTGTCTATGGGTCTAACGGAGCTCAAGGACAGCCAATGTGAGACTCTGGCTTATGCTTTGAGATTATAAATCCTATGCGCTTATTTCCCATCAGTATAGACTGTGCCTCTGCCCCATTTTGATAATCTTGTCATCTTCAAACCCACCTAATAGTGCTTGCTGGACTGGATTCTAGTCCTCCTAGTCTTTCCCTGTTGGATTGGATCAAATTTGCTCTAAGCAGTTCTTCCAGTCTTTAAGAGATAACTTCTAATTTGCTTTTTAAAAAGAATTTTGCCTTCTGTCATCTGTTCTGTATGTTTGGGGCACAGTTATTATTGTTATCATCTTTTATACAATCACATCTAAAATAGTCCTTTCTCCTGGTCCTATATTTTTTAAAGAAGTTACAGGAAACTGTTTGGTTTTTGAATGCATCTTTAATCTGGCCCCAAGATCCAAACTTTCCACAAAGTAAAATTCATTCCTTTCATCTAATCTGTTTTTGTTTTCGTTTTTCATTTTTAAAAAAATTCTTTTTCTTTTTTTTCTTTTTTTTCTTTTTTTTTGAGTTGGAGTCTCACTCTGTCGCCCAGACTGGAGTGCAGTGGCCGCTCCCGGCCACCGCAGCCTTGACCTGCTGGGCTCTAGCAATCCTTCCGCCTCAGCCTTCCGAGTAGCCAGAATTACAGGCACGTGCTAACACGCCCAGCTGATTTTTTTTTATTATTATTTATTGTAGAGATGAGGTCTCGCTGCCCAGGCGGGTCTCGAACCCACGGGCTCAGGCATTCCACTCACCTCAGCCTCCCAAAGGCGCGGGATTACAGGCTGAGCCACCGAGCCTGGTTAAAAAATTATTTTTCTTAGTAACACTTTTCTTACTACATGACCAAAATGGATTTTTAAATTGATTTTATTCCTTCCAAAGTCTCCAAGAAAACCTGATTCCCTAAAGAGAGTGCTATGGCTATAAAAACCTCCCTTGTATAATAATCACATTGGAATGTTGCTGCACTTCAAACCAAGATGACGACACAGCCTCTCTCTTTTTTAAAAAATGTATTTATTTATTATAAAGATGTAGGGTACAATTCAAGGTTAGGTATACAAACATTGATCATGCAGGTAGCCTTGTTGATGAGGTATGCCCCTCCCTCCCCTAGCAGTTTCCCTCAATGGCCAGTCCCACCCCCACTCCCCTGATAGTTTTCCACTGCTGCCAATTGCTCTTTTCATAGCATCTTATGAGTGAGAACCTATGGAACTCAGTTTTTTTTGTTTCTGTGATGAATCACTGAGTATGATCGACTCCAAATCCATCCAATTTGTTGCAAAGTCCATATATTTGTCCTTCTTTATGGCTGCATAATATTCCATTGTGTATATGTACCACATTTTTTTAATCCAGTCCAGCTTCGATGGGCAACACCGTTGGTTTCATGTTTTTGCTATTGTGAATAGAGCTGCAACAAACATATGTGTGCGGGCATCTTTTCTGTAGAAGATTTGACTTCCTCCGGGTGTATTCCCAATAGGGAGATTGCTGAGTCAATGGAGAGTCAATTTCTAGTTCCTTCAGAAATCACCACACTGTCTTCCAAAGAGGTTGTACTAGTCTGCATTCCCACCAGCAGTATAGAAGCGTTCCTTTTTCTCCACATCCTCGCCAGCATCTGTTGTTGTTTGTTTTATTAATGGTGGCCTTTCTTACAGGGCTTAGGTGGTATCTTGATGTGGTTTTCATTTGCATTTCTCTGATGATGAGTGAGGCTGAGCATTTTTCATGTGTCTGTTGGCTGCCCGTATCTCTTCTTTTGAGAAGTGTCTATTCATGTATTTTGCCCACTTTCTAAAGGGGCTGAGACAGCCTCTCTTACCAGGACCTCTGTGTCCCCATCTTTCCACCAGACTTGGGAGCTACATCCTGGAAATCCACGACTGAGACCTGGTAGCCACAGTGAGAAATTCAGAGAGATCTGGAGAACACAATATTTAGAGGAGGGTGAATGTGTGGGTGCAGAGTGGTTACTTCAGGAATCTGCAGACAGGCCAATGAAGCCAGCAGCTATTCACTCAACAATGTCGTCCTTGATCTGAGATGTAGGAGTGTAATTAGAAACACTTATTTGGTCTTCCTTCTTTTCTGTCGTGTGTAATCTCAACAGGGTTTTCTGCATCTCAAGATCATTTTCCTTCTTTATGTTTCTGATTTTTTCTTGCTAATTGACTACAGAATAAAATTTTTTAAAGTAGGGTGGGCTTGGTGGCTAAGCCTGTAATCCCAGTACTTTGGAAGGCTGAGGCAAGTGGATTGCCTGAACCCGCAGGTTTGAGATCCGCCCAGGCAATTTGGTGAGTCTTCATCTCTACAATATATCAAAAAATTAGCCGGGTGTGGTAGAGCACGCCTGTAGTTCCAGCTACTTGAAAGGCTGAGCTGGAAGGATCACCGGAGCCCAGCAGGTCGAGGCTGCGGTGGCCGGGAGCGTGCCACTGCACTCCAGTCTGAACCATGGAGGGAGACTCCAACTTAAAAAAATAAAATAAAATAATACCTCCCTGCTTCACAGTACTGTTGTGAAGCTCAAAAGACAATACACCAATGAAAATGTATTATAAGCAGCAAAGTTTCTGGAACTTATAAAATGAAGTTTATAAGAATTATAATGCATGTCCATTTTTTTCACCTTCACTTAAGATTTATTGTTCAGTATTTACTGTGTCTTTAATGCTGGCCTAAGGGACACAAGCAGTTTTCTAAAAATGGCACATGAGATAGTCCCTGTCTCTGAAAAAAACACTGCTTTTCCTTTCTGTATTCCGTTGTGATCAGCTTGCCAGGGCAGTTCTCTCTCCTGACATGGGGTATCCTGCCCTTCTCTGGTTTCTTCCCCTGCAAATCAAACGACAGAGTATAAATCAGGTCAGCCCTGCCACTCCAGCCCATTCCCTCTCAGAGAACTCTCAATGAATCGAATCCTTTGATCTTATTTGCACTAGTAATCATTGCATCTATTTTCTGGGTCAGATAAACTCAAAGAAGAGTCTTAGATTTGTCCCAACATCTCATATATTATGTATGACACAGAAGGTCTCCTTGGATAAATATTCAAAGTGACATTTGGGGACAGGAGTATAACTTGGGAGAGGCAGGTCTAGGGGAAACCACTGTGGCCATCTTTGACTTGTGTGCTGCAGAAACTAATATTATGGTCATACAATGGGATATCAATTAGCAATAAGAGAAATAAAATTCTGATATGTGATACAATATAGATGAATTTTTAAAATATTATACTCTAGGTAGAATTAGATGATTAGATCTGAGTTACAAAATTAACTAAACTCCCAATGGGATACAGAGCACTTGTGTTTGGTATTTTATTTATTATTTTTAAAAATTTTATTTATTTATTTATTTTTGAGTTGGAGTCTCACTCTGTCGCCCAGGTTGGAAGGCAGTGGCACACTCACTGCCACCCCAGTGTCAAACTGCTGGGCTCCAGTGGAGATGTAGATACGATCAAGTTCATTACTGCAGACCCAATGGTTAGACTTTCTCAAATTTAATTTGTTCTCTCAAAATCTGTATGGTTACCTATGTTTAAAATTAATTTGCATAAAATGTATGCTATTGTTTTCCCCATATGAGTATTATCTCATTTTACTACACTTTTCTGCAAAGGCCTATTTTCATAAGCCACATCATGCATAAAAACATGTCTCTGACTCTATGAAAGAAAAAAGCGCACATAAAGATCACTGGGATGATGTCAAATAGAAAATCACCACCATTTAAACTCAGTATCACCCTGAAGCAGAGTCCTTATTCCATTTGACCGTGTCTTCACTTGGAATAGGATAGAAATATGTTATAAATTTGCAGAGTTGAAATCCAAACCTGGCATACAGCCTTAAATTGTTCTGACTCTTCTAACATCACCTCTAGTTCCCAGGAAGGCCTTTCTTCCTTTGATACCCTTTTTTTTTTTTTTTTTTTTTTTTTTTTTGAGTTGGAGTCTCACTCGGTCGCCCAAACTGGAGTGCAGTGGCCACTTCCGGCCACCGTGCCTCAACCGGCTGGGCTCCGGCGATCCTTCCACCTCAGCCTTCCAAGTAGCCGGAATTACAGGCATGCGCTACCATGCCCGGCTGATTTTTTGAATTATTGTAGAGACGAGGTCTCGCTGCCCAGGCGGGTCTCGAACCCGCGGGCTCAGGCAATCCACTCACCTCAGCCTCCCAAAGGCGCGGGATTACAGGCTGAGCCACCGAGCCTGGCCTTGATACCCATTTTTGCAGTTCCATAATCAGGCTAGAAAGTGCTGTTGCTTCAAAGCAAAAAGATGATTTTATAACAAAATTAAGTAGAGAACAGACTTTTCTTATTCGTTTTTTTAAAGGCTGGCAGAACTTCACTCTCAGCCTCAAGGATATATAAAGACTTGAAAACGATATTTTATCCCAAATAGCTATGTGACTTTGTGTAGAGCAGTCTTTCCGCCTGTGTGTTGAGTCCCTCATCTACAGAATAGTGAGTTAGGACTAAATAATGTCTCAGACAACCTTCTGATCAAAACTCAGGAGATAGCAGCTGCCAAAGAGTTCTGTGTGAGCTCTAAGGAAAGAGAATCCCAGCTAAGCTCATTAAAGAGTGCTTCAAGGAAGAAGGAGCCATGGCGTGGGCTTTGAAGAATGAGAAGGCGAGGTAAGCAAAGGTTGGAGGAAAGAAAATACACTGCATTTTCCTGGACTTACAAGGAGTGCTTCGTGATCGCTTGCTGCAAAAGAGCTCTTCCATCAGTTCCATTCTCTTTTATAGAATAAAGAAATATAAATTTTTTAAAGTAAGTAAATGTCAAATTATTTTTTGTTACAATTTTCTTGAGATAGAATTCACACGCTATACAATTCAAGTGTATACAATTGGAGCATAAAATTAGTTTTTAGTGTATTAGCAGATATACTACAACAGTCACCAAAATCAATTTTAGAACATAGTTATTATCGCAGAAGAAATCCCAAATACCCAGCCCTAAACTGCAACTGATCTATTTTCTGTCTCAATATATTTGCCTATTCAAGGCATTTCATATCAATGGAGTCATGCTGCATGGGTGTGACTGGCTTTTTTCACTAGTATAATATTTTAAAAATTCATCTATACTATTCACATATCATAATTTCATTTCTTTTATTGCTAATTGATATCCCATTGTATGAATAGACCACATTTTGTTTACCTATTAATCTATTGATGGGCATATTTAATGCAGTTAGACATTTATGTACAAGCTTTTATGTGGACATTTGCTTTCATTTCTCTTCTGTATATACAACAAATGAAATTGCTGAATCTTATAATAATTCTGTTTAACATTTTGAGAAACTGCCAGACTGTTTTCTGAAGTGACTGCACTATTTTACATTCCTACCTGCAAAATTACGAGTTGCAATTTCTCAATATCCTCAACTATACTTTGTATTATTTGCCTTTTGATTATGAAAATCCTAGTGAGTATTTTATTATGGTTTTAATTTACATTTCCTTGATGACTAATGATATTGAGCATCATTTCAGGTGCTAATTAATTATCTCTAATTTTTTTTTTTTTTTTGAGTTGGAGTCTCACTCTGTCGCCCAGACTGGAGTGCAGTGGCCACTCCTGACCACCGCAGCCTCGACCTGCTGGGCTCCAGCGATTCTTCCGCCTCAGCCTTCCCAGTAGCCGGAATTACAGGCACGTGCTACCACGCCCGGCTGATTTTTTGATTTATTGTAGAGATGAGGTCTCGCTACCCAGGCGGGTCTCGAACCCGTGGGCTCAGGCACTCCACTCACCTCAGCCTCCCAAAGGCACAGAATTACAGGCTGAGCCACCGAGCCCGGC
The DNA here is from genome assembly GCA_027257055.1 of Cephalopachus bancanus. Classification (NCBI taxonomy): domain Eukaryota; kingdom Metazoa; phylum Chordata; class Mammalia; order Primates; family Tarsiidae; genus Cephalopachus; species Cephalopachus bancanus. The sequence continues at coordinate 6,011,899 of JAPVLO010000065.1, forward strand.
TCTATATTTTTTTTTAAGAAGATTCAAATGATCCATCCATTTTAATTGGGTTCTTTGTCTTTTTATCATTGAATTGTAAGAATTGTTTATAAATTCTAGCTATAAGTACCACATGAGGTGTATGACTTGCAAATATTTCCTCCCATTCAGTAAAAAAGTCAAATTATTAGCATTATCACATTTTAAAAAACAGAGTGAACAAAAATCTTCTAGTAGAAGATTACAAATACTGTACTATTTTCTGAAAAACGCAATTTGGTTTTTATGTAGTAAGCATCAAATATTTCAAGCCTTAAATTTTAAATGCTCACTAGAGTCATGCCCAGAGTTGGTTGGCAAAAAAATAATTACACAAAAACATGTATCTGTAGATGCCTCTACAGAGAACTTCTGATTACTCCAGTGAAAGTTTTTAAAATTCATGTTTTACCAATTCACATACTAGAATTACATCACAAAATAAGACTTGGAAGGCGTCTGGCCACATGCTGTAACCATTAAAATGATGTTCTGTGCTACAGAGCATGTGTTAGAGATACCCTCTACATGAAGTATGACCAGATAGTTCAAAATCTCTTATGATTGACCAATTAGTTGCTTCCAAAGAAAGAATGCCACAAACCCAGTAGATATGTAAACACCAGCTCATTAGACCAAGCCGTTTTCTTGTTAGATTGTGGTCTCTGTTATGTGCTGAATGGTAAAATAGAATTCGATGTTCATTTAGCTATGAACACCAAAGTATTCCATTTCTTAGAATAGTCTCAGTAATGAACATCTGTATACCTAACCCTGAATTGTAGCCCACATCTTTAAAATAAATAAATTAAAAGGAAAAAAAAGAATAGACTCAGGCAGGAAAAGGTGTTTTTAGATCATAGAACACAGAAAACATAATTCTGCATGTGAAGTGAGTTAAAAGTCAAGCAGAAACTTTCCTCACAACTTGTGTCAACTTCTTCGGCTCTGACAATTCAAGCCGGGTGTCCTTCTCCAACCTTTCCTTAAAATTCCCTCTCCTGGAGCAATGAATACTGAGGCTGAATCTTATTCCACTGAGCTGAGCCACAGGCTCTGCATGGAAAGACCTGGGAAACATTAGCTTGCTTCTGGTCTGGCCATAATGAAAATAAATGAGGGCTTCAATTTAAAGTCGTTACTAAAAATTTGTTCTTTCCTCCATTCTAATTCCGAGACCCACTTGCAGCTAATTAGAACGGTTCCCAGCGTGATCTCCCAGCACACTGCTAGTGTAAACACCAACCATCTGAGTTTCATTACAATAAAGAAATCAAATAAACAGTGGACCAGAAAACAGTAGTTTGGGCATGGCTCATTACAGCACAATGCAGTTAACATTCTTCACTCAGGAAGAAAGAAGACATCAGGCAAGCGAGGCCGATGTCCAGTGCTTTCCATTCCTATTAGTGATGTTAGTGAGACAGGGGATTATTTTTTACCATTAAAATTTTCTGGAGAATGAAGAGGGATTTTTTTTTCAATGAAAATGAAAAGGACGTGCTCTCTGAACCTCGTTGTAAACAAAGAGAAAAGGTAATTATTTGCTTTGGGCTGCTCACTGCTTCTCTAGTTTCTCATAGGATATATTGTTTACAATTTAAATAAGGAAAAGGAAAAAGAAGGAAAGAGGGGAACAATGTCCATTACTCTGCTTAGGGTCTTTATTATTTATCTACGTACAAACAAATCTGTGCCAACGTCGACTGGGTATGTCTAGATGACTTCTAATTTCTAGAATAAAAAGAAGTAAGCATGCAAATAAGTGAGTCACTCATACACTTAAAAGTTGTATTCATCTTGTTCACACTTAACTAATATTTGGAAATAGTCACACAAATTTTCATTTTGAAAATGCATCCATGTTGTTTATTATGACCTGAAAACCATCAAAGGGGGAAAAGAATCCAAAAATTTTGTGTCCAAAATTTAACCCTGCTTTTTTTTTTTTGAGTTGGAGTCTCACTCAATCGTCCGCTCCCGGCCACCGCAGCCTCAACCTACTGGACTCCGGCGATCCTTCCGCCTCAGCCTTCCGAGTGGCTGGAACTACAGGCGCGCGCTACCACGCCCGGCTAATTTTTTGGGTTTTTATTGCAGAGATGAGGTCTCGCCAAGTTGCCTAGGTGGGTCTCGAACCCGCGGGCTCAAGCAATTCACTCACCTCAGCCTCCCAAGGCGCTGGATTACAGGCTGAGCCACCGAGTCCGGCCAACCCTGCTTTTAAGTAACTATTTTAGTCCAAAGACAATTATTTAATTTGGTTCACAAACTCAGCTAAGATATGGATTCTCTGGTTACAGCATAGTCTATGAAGAAAATATTAACAAATTGCAGGGTCTCATGAGCTACAATTTTTGTGTCTATGACTGTGGCTCAGAATTGACAGGTGGACCTTGGATCAAGCCATGGTTTCATTACACATGAGGGAAGCTATTTAGCCCTCACTGATAATGCAGCTTCAGTGAAGAGAGTGTAGAAACACTTCCTATTTTCTCTCTTAGATAATCGAGGTCTAGGTATGCAAGTATCATATCACAGGTTCTTAAAAACTTAAATTGTTACAGAAAGAGTATGATACTTGTAAGAGCAAACTTGCCAGTTTTCAAACACTTTAGACTGAGATTAAAATGCTTCTACAATAGCACCCTTATGTTTGTTTCCACTTTGACCACTTGAAAAAGCTGTTGCATAAAAGGCCCTAAACCAAGATACTAAACCGCATGAATCAATAATTGAACAAAAGTCACAAAAAATGCAAATAGTGTTGGAGTGGATCAACTTAAGAAAAAAAGGACTAAATAAACACATGTTCTGGCCTTGAGATTCAATTTTATGTATGGAAGAAAACAATCACTGATCCCTGAACACACAAAAAAAGAAAAGAGAAAGAAAGAGAGAGAGAGAGAGAGAGAGAGAGAGAGAGAGAGAGAGAGAGAGAGAGAGAAAGAAGAGAAGGAAAGAAAGAAAGAAAGAAAGAAAGAAAGAAAGAAAGAAAGAAAGAAAGAAAGAAAGAAAGAAAGAAAGAAAAAGAACAGGAGAGATAAAAAGGGAGGGAGGGAGGAAGAAAAGTAGACAATTTGTCGGGAGCCACAATCACTAGTAAAAGTAAGGTAAAAGGGACCTGAAAACAGGAAAAACGCCGGCTGGGAGCAAGGCCCCAGTAAAATGCAGCCATGATGGAGGCAAAGCCCCATGGATCCTGTTGACAGACCTTCCCTAACTTTGAAGGATTGCGTGCATAGGCTTGAGAATGTTCCCTCTTTAATTGAGATAATAGATGTGCAAATGGATGATGGCGTTTGACAGCAAAAATTATACATAGGCATAATGGAGGTGAGATTGCAGCAAAAAGGGTGCCCCTTAGGGTGTGTAAGGATGTTTTTCGGTAACAGCAGGAGGCCGAGAAGAACAAGTAGACCACTTCCTCATAAACAACAGACCCCACTGGGAGCTGGTGGAAAACAACCGTTTGAAATAAAAAATAGGTTAAGATATTTTAGAGCTGGGATCAGTGGCTCAGCCTATAATCCCACACCTTTGGGAGGCTGAGGTCAGTGGATTGCCTGAGCCAGCGGGTTCGAGACCCGCCTGGGCAGCGAGACCTCATCTCTACAATAAATCAAAAAATCAGCCGGGCGTGGTAGCGTGTGCCTGTAATTCTGGCTACTCAGAAGACTGAGACGGAAGGATCGCCGGAGCCCAGCAGGTCGAGGCTGCGGTGGCTGGGAGCGGCCACTGCATTCCAGTCTGGGCAACCGAGTGAGACTCCAACTCAAAAAAAAAAAAAAAAAAAGCTATTTTAGGATTAAATAAGTAGTTTAATGAAGATAGAATTTAGAATATTAATAATAAGATAGTAAGATAAGATAAACTAGTAAGATAAGAGATATATAACAGTATTGATAGCTAAGAAAATATAGAGACATAAGGATAGAAATAAGATTAATAGAAATAAATATATAGTAGTAAGTTAAATAAGACTTAGGGTTAAGGTTTAGCTTTATAGGGTAAGGATATTATAGGCCTATAATAGTAAATAGTTACGAGAAAGTTAGGAAGAAAACCAGGACATTCATAAATGTTTGACCTAAGAAAAACACCATCTGTGGTTGAAATTTTTAAAGGTCAACCTTATTGTGAGTACAAAAAGGATGTACGTGGGCATTTGGTTAGCAACATAAGAAACATTTGTGGGTACAGGGCTAAGTGGAAAACCTATATAAGCTTGTGAAAAATAAATAAAAATTGGCAGAGTCTTGAGCTCTCCCCAGGAAGAGGATTCCTGTCGTTTTCGTCTTTTCTTTTTCACCGCTTCCCAATTCCCTGGTCTCAAGCCCTGACTCTCTCCTGGAGCTGGACTCCAGCAACAATTGTCTGCTGTAGCTGTCCCAATGAGGAACTTAAATTTTAAAAGTCAGCTTTCATAAAACAATTTAAAGTAGTGTTTAGGAATTAATTGATTAATTGTTTATCTATCATCAATATGTTGAAAGAAAGTTAAAGTCAATAAAAATAAAAGTGAATACCCGAAGAAATTACAACTAAGCAGAGCAATTTTTGAATCTGAAAGCATGGTCATTTCAAATGTTAATGTTCTTTAACCTCAAAACTTCTTAGTCCAAAAGACATATACTTTGTCTCATTAGACAACTAATTATTGAACATCTGCTAGATGCCAAGTCGGTTCACCCATTTTTAAAGTGAAAGAAAGAAATAGTGTTCCTATGCATATCTGTATATGTTCCTATGCATATGTATATGTTCCTATGCATATCTGTAAAACAAGAGGCTTCCTTTGGGTAGTTGAGAGGGCTACCTGGTGTAGAGCCATTCCCTCGCTGAGAGGAAGTGCTCATGTCTTAAGCTCTGCCATGCAGCCTCTGTCCTCTGGTCGGGATGCTCTATGACAGAGCTTGGAGGAGAACTCTGTCACCACCAGAACTGACCAGACTGCTCTAAAGCATGAAGTTCAAGGACTGTAGTGTCTCATGGTGTCAAGTGGAGAGGCTGTAACATTCCTTCAGAAATTCCCTTTGCATCTACATTATTTCAAGACAGGTATAATGTTGGAAAATAGTCATTTCACAAATGTCCAAAGGATGATCACCACTAGCCTCTTTCATCTTACTTTGTTTTAGATAGTAATTTTTTCCAAGGCCCTTTCATTGTTAATTTCTCACAACAGGATAGTTTAGGTCGAACATAGAGCCCGAATGTGGCACGGAATTGTGATAGAATGTTAAAGCAAGAAATTGAAATGAACTGCTTATTTTGTTATTCCTTTTGCCGACAACCTATAAGGTGTGAGAGCTTTATGCGCATTATTTCATTTCATCTTATAGCCATGAGATCCTCACTTTACAAGTGACACTACTGAGAAAATAGAGACACTGATTCATTTGCTCAGTTTTTCAGGGCAAAGGGGAGGAGCTAGGATGCGAAATCAGGTTGACCCTTACTTCAAAATCCATGATCTCTCTACTACAGCATGTGTATTGACCTTAGTTTTATGTATCAAATATAGACTTTGCCATAAGCTAGGTTATAGAAAATAAATACATGTAAGGAAGATTGTATGACAGAAAGAACATAAAGTTCTGAAGTCTAGTGACTCTCACTAGAAACAGGCATTAAAGTTTGCATATTACAGCAAATGAAACAGAAAACAACTGTGTTTAATCCCAGACAACTACACTATTGGCATCTATGGGTAAAAATCTTTCAAAAATCTCAGATTGCTTTTTCTACGCGACATGTTATGCTTTAGAACATAGATACCCAGCACGATAGATTACCAAGAAACTGAAATGTTCTAAACAAAGTATAACCTGGCATAAAACATTTATGGAGAAAACAAAGAGAATAAATTACTGATTCCCAGATGACTTTCTGATTGGAATCATTCACACTGTCTATAGACCATCACCAAGGAAAGTTAAAAAGGAGACATCATGATCAAGCGAGTATGAGAAGGTAGAAAGAAGGCTGTTTTTCCACCTGTGCTCTGACACTGACCAGCAACCTGAGTTTAGATATATATGTTGCCCCTTCTGCCACTTTACATCTGTAAAACTAAAAGAATTTGGTCTCAGATTTCCCCTTGAACTCTGATGTGCTCCTAGCCTGCAAGCCATGAAAAAAGAATGCCAGTGCTATCTATCATGGTTTTAATGTAGAAATCATTCTTCTGGTGGACAAGAAACTCTCTGTCTCTTCAAATCACTCATGTACCATGAAACTCAAAGTAAATGTTCAAAATTTCAGCCAATACAAGAAAACAACAGATGCTTTCAGAAGCTTAGAATACCAAGTTTAGACGTGTGTGAATATGTGCATGTGTACTCATGTATTCAATGTGTGTATGAGCGTGCGTGTGTGTGTGTCCAGAAAAAGGTTACAGGTTTGACCCACTGGAAGCAGCAAAGGTTCCATCCACAGAACCTGCTGTGACAGCATCTGGAAATTCCTCGCTTGGGTCAGTGGGGAGACATTCTCTGTTTACTTTGTTTTTTGTTCTATACCCATGTGGTGTTCAACATATCAATAATATATTTCAATCTCATCATGAAACCCTTTAATGATTTACTTTTCAAACCTCCCAGGTCCATCTAGCCACAGGGAAACTCATTCCTTTTGTTATAAGCTGAAAGGATGACAGTCAAAACACAGACAGAAGAAAAAGCACTTGATGGAATCTGATGTCGTTCCTGCTGTTCGCCTGCAGTGGCCATAGCAGAGTTTTCAACGTCTGGAGAGAACACGAGGAAGGTTGTTAACTTCCTGTAGTAATATTTTCTATAACCGATGCATGTCAAAATGCACAGTTTTTGCACAATTGGCAATATGCATAGAAATATTTTCTGTTAAACCGAATACAGCAATAATTGATTCTGGAGCAATCTAATATACTACTGTCTAAAAATCATATATTCTTCTATTATCCTATGCAGATCACACCAAAAGTTCGCTTAGTCCTGCAACAGTATCTGAAATCCTTCAAATTTATTTGAAGGCATGTGTTATTGTTATTTTGTCCTGTTCAACAGACAGCTTTGTAGGAACAGTAGTCATTCAATAAGTCATCAAGATGAGTCTTAGCGAATGATGTTTCCCTCCCCTCCAGTTGGCCAAGGAAAAAAACCTCTTAGCTTTATCTCTGTCTCATTCTGTCTACTCACTGATTGGTTCTAGTCAATTTCCAGATCTGTTTGCTCTCTCACCCAAAATTTTCTCCATCAATTTATTACCCTCTTCGTCACAATCATCTCTACCCCCAGGACACTATCCTCTGTAGCCTAGATTCCTACATATCCTCCTACACCCTCTGTTATATAGTTTCATTTTTCCACAAATGAGATGAAGTAATCTTATTAAAATGTGACTCTGATTGTGTCACACTCATGTGTGAACCCTTCAAAGTCTCTCTTGTTCATATAAATGCTTAATAAATACTATGCATTGTCTCGATGACTTTAATAACCAGTGTTCTTGCAATGGTTGCTGTGCACAACATAAAACATTAGTTAAGATGTACAATTTCACAACCGAAATATACTTGGAAGAAAATAGGGTATGTAAAATTGAGCAAAAGAAGGAAAAAATGTATGAACACATTATGCACCCAGCAACTGATATATATGATTTTATTTTGGATTCCTTTTTTTTTTGTCATGGAAATCTTTCAGTGTAGGTTTAATTACCCTCATTTTGCAAATGAGAAAACTGATGTGCAGAGAGACTAAGTGTTTTGCTTATACAGAGTTGTACAGGCAACAAAAGTCAAGGTCAGAATGTTAGTCTAGCTCCAACCTTTGACTCTGTCCTCATCTCAATGAGTTGAGTTAGTCTTTGGTGTCCTCATCCCTTCTCCCTTCTTGCAGTGAACAGTATGAATTGTCTTCCTATCGCCTTAGTGCTTTTCTGCTCTCCAAATAGCTCTCCTAAGATAAAAAGGAGAAATAAGAGTTTGTGTCAGCCATCTCTTACCTATCTCCACCAAGTCATTCCCATTCATTTCTCAAACCTCTAATAAAATCCTTCTCCATCCTTCATGCAATTAATTCCTGCTAAAGTCACCAATGGCATCCATGTCACAGAACCAAATGCCCTTTTCAGCCTCTCCAGGCATAGCTTCTTAACATAAAATCATGCTTTTGACTCCTTTCTTTATACCAAGCATTATCTTTCCTCAGAACTTCCTGAATTTTCTTCTTTCTCCCTGCTTTCCATGTCTCAGTTTCCTCCCAGGCTCATAGTTTTCACCACAGCATTCAATTCTTTATACTATTCAAGAGTTTATTCTAGACCTTCTCTCTTTTTTTCTGCTGTCTCCACAAGAGATCTAATCCACTGTTGGACCATCATATAAACTAAGAGTCATTCATTTCCCTCGTCTCCATCCACATCCATTTCATTATGTCGTCCTACACATATGAAATCTTAGATATCTTCAGAATCCATGTACTTATTTCTATTTTTATCAATCTTGTGCTTTTAGTTATTTGGGATACTGGGAAACATTAAAGGGTTAATATTTTTATACATTCCTTTGTTCCCTAGAGAGGAGAAAGGTCACATCAGCACCAACTGTGGTGGTCCTGGGCCAGTGGTTTGAAAATGGATACCACAAGCCAGGCTCGGTGGCTCAGCCTGTAATCCTGCGCCTTTGGGAGGCTGAGGTGAGTGGATTGCCTGAGCCCGCGGGTTCGAGACCCGCCTGGGCAGCGAGACCTCATCTCTACAATAAATCAAAAAATCAGCCAGGCATGGTAGCGCATGCCTGTAATTCCGGCTACTTGGAAGGCTGAGGCGGAAGGATCGCCGGAGCCCAGCAGGTTGAGGCTGCGGTGGCCGGGAGCGGCCACTGCACTCCAGTCTGGGTGACAGAGTGAGACTCCAACTCAAAAAAAAAAAAAAACCATAAAAGAAAATGGATACCACTCTCCATGTAACAACTCCTCCAGCACACCACTGAACCTCCTCCCTCTCCTCCCTCTGCATGCCCCTAAAATATCCATTCCACCTATGAACACAGTCAAAGAATAAAGTAACGCAGGTAATCTTTGGACAAAAGCCTGGAGAAATTCAATGAAGTTGTTTGGTTAGGACCGGTAGCATAAGCCTAGATACAGTGGTTCTGCAGAATGTATGTTTCTCTGTGTGATGATAGCATTTCCTATTGGGGTTTTTACCAAAGCTTGAGTAGAAAAACCTCACCCTGCCCTCAGGCAAGGAGGCAGTCTGTCCTAACGTGCATTAAGGCTCAAACACAGTGCTGTGATTTCCTTAAACATCCCTATTCTCACTGCACATGGTCAAGTGCTCTCAGTGTCAAAAGAAAAGTGGAACAGACAAGGGTCAATAAGTGGCATCAGGTCAAAAAAGCAGTTCACTGATGTCGGAAAAGATGGAAGTGGGACTTCTGAAGAGTAAACTCCCCTAGCTGGGGAGGGAGAGGGGAACATTCTAACTGATGAAAACTATCTTTTTATTTGTAATGTCTCTGAAAATAAAGACAATTTACTAAATCCCAGTAAAAGCTATGAGATTTTGTGGCATTGGAGCCATAATTTATCTGCCCTACCGCCCACCCCACAGGTTTTAGTGTGACAAAAGCCTACCTTGCAATGGTGGCTAAGAAGTTAGGACTTCCTTTCCTCTTTAGTTCCCCAGTCTAGAGCTAAAGTCGTACTCCAGGGTAGACCAGCTATTATCATCACTCAGCTGCCCTGCACCATTTTGGGGAATTTTCCAAGCAGATACAGTCAAAAGAACAGGGATACAATGGTAGAAGTTATATCCGAGACTTGGCAGACTACAGATACTGGTCTCTGATTGTCCCCACCATATCTTGCTTACAGAGCAGAGATTTTACACAGTGAGGGCTAAGCTAAGAAAATCAGGAGCTACCATACCTTGCCAATGCTCCACTCAAAATGAAGGAATATCACTCTTGAAAGAGTGAGATGCTGCCCTTTTCAACAACTCCAAAGCAACTGTGCAGAGGTTTTACTCAAGGGAACGGGCAGTCCATAAGAACTGAGAGCTCTGAAATGCTTTCTAAGGGAGTTGAATCGAAATGTAACAGAGTAAAAGGAAATTCATTTCTAAAAGCTCTGTCTAAAACAATGGACACGTTGGTAGTTAGCCATAAAGAGCACACCGAAAGTTTCATGATAATAGCAAGTGAAACAGTAGACCACCAGAAATCTTGGAGTTGGAGAAAACATCAAAGTCAAAACATTCTGACCTGAAAACATACCTGAATTTAATTGGATCAGACTGTGGAGCAATTTAAGCCACAGAATGTTGTTGAAAAAAATAGAGCAGTCAATTTGCAAATAGAGAATTATAACAGCTGAGTATGCTATCAATAGAAGTACCAGCCAGAAGCTTAAGGAAAAAGCCAGGGAGAAAGCCAGGCAAAGAGAGCCAGGGTAAAACCACAGCTATTCCTGTTGGTCAGGGAGATTACACATATGCTCAAAGTTGTGCTTTCTGAAGAGTGACATCAGAGGTGTCATGCGGTGGAGGAAACAGACTTTCCTAGACTGGTCTAGTCAAGTCAGTAAACAAGTAAAAGAAGCAAATAAGTTTGATTAAAAACATTAATCTAAAAATTAAGAATCTTAATGAATTCTAATTAGGATAATTTCAAGATACACACACACACACACACACACACACACACACACACATATAGTGTGTATGTATATATATGTAGGTATCTACATATATCTCCAGTATGTGTAACAGAAAACATAAAAACTTCTCATCAGAAAACATAAAAGCCGGAGACAGTGGGATGACATATTCAAAGTGCTACAGAGGTGGGAGATATGCTCTGCCAACTGAGAATATTACACACAGCAAACATATTTTTCAAAAAAGAAGTCAAAATAAAGGTGTTTCAAAATAAACAAAGACAGAATTTTTTCTCTCATGGATCTGCCTTACAAAATATACTTGAGGGAATTCCTCAGACTGAAAGCAGCTAACACTCAAAAGTAATCTGCTTCCACATGGTAAAAATAAAGAGTTCAAGTAGTGCTAAAAATGTAGATAATTATAGAAGATGGTATTATTGTACATTTCCTCTTTTTGTCCTAATTGATTTAAAAAGCAATTGCATGAAACAATATGTATATAGGTGTGTTGGGATTAAAATATATAGAAGGTTAGCATCCTTGACAATAAAAGCACAAAAGAGAACAGGAGCCAGTATTTATTGGAAATGATATCACATGGTAAATTAATCCACAGGGAAAAATGAAGAGAATCAGAAATGGTAAGTAAGATGGTTAATATAGTAAATTCTATAAACATCTATGGAGGACCCCCCAGAACCTGGAATTATCTTCTGGAGGATGAGCCCCTTGTAGTACAGACTTCCCCTACTAGGTTAGTTTTCAAGGAACCCATCAGCATCAGGGTACCACCTAGTGTTGTTGTAAGAGGCTACACTCAGCTTCTGTGATTTCTTTTTTCTTTCTTTTTTTTTTTTTTTGAGATTCTGTCAAAGCATTATTTACCCATTTCATGGGGGATTTACAAATGCATCTGCCCGTACCATGTTGAGTATTCAGCAGTTTTTGACCAAAAATGGCATGACCCTTGTGCCCTACCCTCTCTATTCACCTGATCTTGGTTTTTTGTTGTTTTGGGTTTTTTTTGAGTTGGAGTCTCACTTTGTCACCCAGAGTGGAGTGCAGTGACCGCTCCCGGCCACTGCAGCCTCGACCTGCTGGGCTCTGGCAATCCTTCTGCCTCAGCCTTCCAAGTAGCTGGAACTACAGGAGTGTGCTACCAAGCCTGGCTAATTTTTTTGATTTATTGTAGAGATGAGGTCTCGCCAAGTTGCCCAGGCAGGTCTCGAACCCGCAGGCTCAGGCAATCCACTCACCTCAGCCTCCCAAAGCGCGGGATTACAGGCTGAGCCATCTTGCCCCAAGTGACTTTGTTTTGTTTCCCTGCCTTAAAAAGTCCTCAAAGAGAAATGTTTTGCTGATTGGAAGAGGTGAGACAAAAAATAAACAAAACAGAAATACTAGAAGACATCAAAATTGACAAGTTCAAAAATTGTTTTGAGTAGCGGAAAAAGCATATTGATAGGTGCATTGCATCAAATGGAGAGTACTTTGAAGATGATTGAAGTTTAAACATGTAAGAATGAATACACAATTTTATAAATAAATCCCTTTTTTGGGTCTCCCTTTGTTCCTACTCTCTTTTTTCAATTCCTCTAAAAGATATACAACTATATAAAATAATTATAACAATTTATTTTGAATTACTTACACAAACATATATAGTGTATTGCTATAACAGCACAGAAAAGAGAACTCTATGGTTCTATAGCTGTATGTGAGTAAAGTTTCTATATGTCATTGGAATTAAATTATTATAAGTCTGAAGTAAGTTCTGATAAATTAAGACATATATGACAAACCTTAGAGCAACCACAAAGAAAATAACTTCTTAAATAGTTGAAAAATTATGAAAGGAATTAAAATTTTACTAGAAAATATCCGCAATGTGAAAGGAAGATGTAAAAGAGACATAAAGTAACAAAAATCACTTGAGATATGTGCAAAGAAAAAATTAAAATAACAGAAATAAATTTATCACATAATTAATATCATTAAACAATTCAACCAAAGTCAAAGATTTTCACATTGGGGGAAAAATAACGGTATATGTTGTCTACATGAAGCACTCTTTAGATTCAAAGATATAAGTAAAAGAAAATAAGACATACTATGAAAACAGCAATCACAAGAGACCCAAATGATGTGTCAATATATACTAAAATGTAAATATTAGGCAAGGTATAATTTTTTTTTTTTTTTGAGTTGGAGTCTCACTCTGTCACCCAGACTGGAGTGCAGTGGCCGCTCCCGGCCACTGCAGCCTCGACCAGCTGGGCTCTGGCAATCCTTCCGCCTCAGCCTTCCAAGTAGCTGGAACTACAGGCACATGCTACCATGCCCGGCTAAGTTTTTTGATTTATTGTAGAGATGAGGTCTCGCCAAGTTGCCCAGGCGGGTCTCGAACCCGTGGGCTCAGGCAATCCATTCACCTCAGCCTCCCACAGTGCGGGATTACAGGCTGAGCCACCGAGACTGGCTGCAAGGTATAATTTTAAAGTAGAAATATTACTAGATATACAGAGGAACAATTTATAATAATAAAAGGCTCAATCTGTTGGGAAGATATGATACTTATAAACATATATGCATCTAACAACAGAGTCACAAAATTCAGGAAGCAAAAAATGACAGCACTGAAAAAAAGAATAAATAACTCAACATAAACAGTTAAAGAATTCAATATTCATGTTTAATGATGGGTGGGACAACTAGGTAGAATGTCAACAATGTCATGAAACAGCTGAGCAACACCATAAAGCAAACAGATCTAACAGAGCTAATGGAACACTTCACCCAATAATAGCAAAACACATGTTCTTTTAAAAAAATATATGGAATATTCTTCATATGCTAGGCCATAAAACAATCTTTAATAAATTTAGAAAGATTGCAATCATACAGAATATGTTCTCTCCACATATAATTAGGTTAGAAATCAATAACAGATGGAAATTTGGGAAATTCACACATAGGTTAAAAAAGATTCAGAAATAACCAATGTTTCGAAGTACAAGACATAAGGGAAATTAAAAAATTCTTTGAGATGAATAAAGACAAAAATTCAACATACTGTAACTTACAGGATGAAGTTAAAACAGTGCTTAGAGGACAATGGATAGTTATGAATGACTCTGTTAAAAGAGAAGTAGAGTCTCAAACCAATAACCTAATCTTCCTCTTTAAGTAACTAGAAAAAGAAGAACAAACTAAATTCAAGGAATCAGAGTAATGGAAATAATAAAATTAAAAATAACAGTAAAGGCATTTTAACCAAATAAAATAAGAATAATTAAAATTTTAAAAATACAAAAATGGAAAGTCAACAAAGTCAAAAGTTTACTCTTTGAAATGATCAACAAGATTGACAAAACATAAGCAAGACTGACCAAGTAAAAAAGAGAGACAACTTAAAATTCTAACATTTTTAAAAAGTGAGACAAAACATGAAACGTTAGGATGTAGAACAGATCATGTTGAAAGATCAGGCAGACAGAAAAATCTGTGATTAGACTGACAACCTACTCCTGAAGCTGAAGTGCAGGGAAGAATACTGACAATTTAAAAACCAACTAATGGAGACCACATAGGCTCTGAGACAGGAAACGAAGACAGAAACTAAAACATGGAAACCAAGATAGAAATTCCTCTACTCTATCTGGCACCAAAGAAAAAGCTGTCTTTGAGCAAGGGCTGAATCTAGTCATCAGAAAAAAAATCACAGGTTCTGAGCCAGACAAGCCACAGAGAGAACATGAGGCTAATATTTCAAATATTAACCTGGGCTTTCTCTAATTTCTAATGCAAAGATGAGGACGTTTACTAAAAACATGTGCAGTTCATATTTGGGTTAAGTAGCCTCTGCCATTAGAAAAAAAATCATCTTTTGGATGCTGGGAAGTGTGATCTTGTAACCTGAAATCTATCACTTTCTCCTTCTTTCTTTTTAAAGAGATTAATTTCATTGTAATTCAATGTAATTATATATAAAACTACATATGGACAAAGCATGTCTGCAAACAGAAGTTTATATATATATTCCAAACTACATAGATAATTTAATTATCCTGAAGGCAAAAGTATCTCTCTATTTTTAAATTTTATTTATTAAACATATTTTTTATTTTAAAATTGTGGGGTACAGTTAAGGGTTAGGTAAACAAATATGCATTGCTCAGGCACCCTTGTTGTTAAGGGGTGTCCCCCCCGTCCCCAGAGAGATACTGACTACCATTATTCCCACCACCTTTCCCCTCCTTGCCCCCCAAAGATTCCCACCACTGTCGAACCTTTTCTTATCGTATTATGATAGATGTTCAAGGTCCACTTATGAGTGAAACATGTGATACTCAGATCTTTGTTGCTGTGAAAGATCACTCAGTATTATAGACTCTAGTTCCATCCAGGTTGCTGCGAAATTCATGATTTTGTTCTTTTTTATGGCTGCATAGTATTCTATCATGTATATGTACCACATTTTTTTAAATCCAGTCCTCTTTTGATGAACACCATGGTTGGTTCCAGGTTCTTGGTATTGTGAACAATGCTGCGATAAACATACGTATGCAGGTATCTTTTTTATAGAGTGATTTGAGTTCTTCGGGGTATATTCCCAGTAGGGAGATTATGGGGTCATATGGGAGGTCGATATTTAGAGGTTCTAGGAATCACCACACTGCTTTCCACAGAGGTTGCACTAGTTTATACTCCCACTAACAGTATATAATTGTTCCCTTTTCACAACATCCTCTCCAGCATCTGTTATTTTTTGAGTTATTGATAATGGTCATTCTGACTGGAGTTAGGTGGTATCTCAGTGTAGTTTTAATTTGCATCTCCTTGATGATTAGTGAAGTTGAACATTTTTTCATGTGTCTGTTGGCCGCTCCTATGTCTTCTTTTGTGAAGTGTCTGTTCATATCTTTTGCCCACTTTGTAATGGGGTTGGTTGTTTTTTTCTTTTCAGCATGTTTGAGTTCCTTGTAGATCCAAGATGTTAGGCCTTTGTCAGACATGGAGTTGGCAAATACTTTTTCCCACACTGTGGGCTGTCTCCCTGCTCTCTTGATGGTTTCTTTGGCTTTGCAGAAGCTTGTCAGTTTAATGAGGTCCCACTTGTCTATCTTATCTCTTATGGCCTGTGCATTAAAGGTATTGTTCAGGAATTGGATGCCAGTTCCAACTTCCATAAGGGTATGTCCTGCATTTTCTAAGGTTCTTATGGTTTGAGGTTTTACATTTAGGTCTCTGATCCATTTAGAGTTAATTTTTGTGTATGGGGATAGATAGGGGTCTTGTTTGAGTCTTCTGCATGTGGTCAGTCAGTTTTCCTGGCACCATTTACTGAATAGGTTCTCCTCTCCCCAGTGGTAGGTGGTGGAAGCTTTGTCGAAGATGAGTTGGCTGAGAAATTGAGGTTTTGCTTCTGGAATCCCAATTCTATTCCAGTGGTCTATATGCCTGTTCCTGTACCAATACCAAACTGTTTTGATTATTGTAACATTATAGTAAAGTTTGAATTCTGGTAATGTGATACCACCTGCTTTGTTTTTTTGTTTGTTTGTTTATTTTTTGCTGAGGATTGTTCTGGCTATTCTAGGTCATTTGTGTTTCCATATGAATTCCTGTATTGATTTTTCTAGCTCTGAGAAGAATGTTGCTGGTAGTTTGATGGGTATTGCATTAAATCTGTAGATTGCCTTAGGTAAGATGGTCATCTTCACAATGTTGATTCTTCCAATCCATGAGCATAGGATATTTTTCCACTTGTTTGTGTCATCTGTGATTTCTTTGAGCAGTGTTTTGTAGTTTTCATTATAAAGGTCTTTCACGTCCCTGGTGAGGAAGATGCTGAGGTATTTCATTTTTTTTGTGACTATTGCGAATGGGATTATGCTTTTTATTTGGATTTCTGTTTGTTTGTTATTGGTGTAAAGAAATGCAATTGTCTGTTGCATGTTTATTTTATACCCTGAGACTTTGCCAAAGTCCTTTATCAGTACAAGGAGGCTTTTGACAGATTCTCTTGGGTTTTCAAGGTACACGATCATGTCATCTGCAAAGAGAGATAACTTGACTTCCTCTTTTCCTATGTGGATACCCCTGATCGCCTTCTCTTTTCTGATTGCTCTAGCCAGGACTTCCAATACTATATTGAACAGGCGGGGAGAGAGTGGGCATCCTTGTCTTGTTCCAGTTTTCAGGGGAAATGGTCCCAATTTTTGTCTGTTTAGGAGTATGCTTGTTGTAGGTTTCTCATAGATGGCTTTTACTATTTTGAGGTATGTTCCATGTATGCCTAGATGCTTGAGGGTGGCAAAGGTATCTCTCTTTCAATTACAAACATAAGTATTTGTTTGTTTGTTTGTTTGTTTTTAGATTTCAGGAAGAATAAAGAATTTAAGAAGTTATAGTCTGGAATAGAACTTCTTTATCCAAAATGCCATATTATAGTCTTTCACTAGGTCAGTGGTTCTTAAACAAATTTGAACCACAGATTTGTTAGAGAATGTGTTTTGTTTTTAATACAGACTCCTTCCTCCTGAGGAAAAGCATTTCCTGAGTCTTTCTTATGCAGTGGGCAAGTATAAGGGTTATCCCTATGCTATTGAGTAACCCGTATGTATAGAGTAAGCTGAGGAAACAAAAACATGGAAATTAAATGACACCATAAAGTCACCTGGTCAGTGACGGGTGAAGTGGGATCTACACACAGGCAGCCTGGCTCCAGAGCTGAGCACCACATTAACATATCCATCAATATTTTAGGCAAGGTGCTCAAAATTGTGTGTATTTTTAAAAGCCTTAGATAAGACTCATGTTCATCTGGGTTTGAGGACCACTGCTCTGGCACTTTTCTGTTTGAAAATCCACTTGCAGCCAGGCTCGGTGGCTCAGCCTATAATCCCACGCCTTGGGAGGCTGAGGTGAGTGGATTGCCTGAGCCTGCGAGTTCGAGACCCGCCTGGTCAACTTGGCGAGACCTCATCTCTAGCCGGGTATGGTAGTGCGCACCTGTAATTCCAGTTACTTGGAAGGCTGAGGCGGAAGGATCGCCAGAGTCCAGCAGGTCAGGCTACGGTGGCCAGGAGCGGCCACTGCACACCAGTCTGGGCAACAGAGTGAGACTCCAACTCAAAAACAAAAAAAGAAAGAAAGTCCATTTGCAAACAGACTGTGATTCTTCTGCTAATATTGCATTAAGTGTTAAGCATTTAGAGGCTGTTCTTGCTTCTTTAATTTGTTTTAGAGAGTTTCTGCATAGCTTAATAAGCATATGACCCTGATAATATGAGGAGCATCAATGTTTCTGGAATATTCATTACTTCAATAGTAATAATAGTGCCCAATAATACTAACAATAGTGACTACAATTCATTGAGTTTCACTTTAGTATAAGACATTGGGCTGAGTGGGTTTGTTTTTACTATTTTATTATGATTATCTCTAAGTTCTACAACATCAGCAAAAATGATAAGAAATGGAAACTCTGAAATGTCCAAGGTATATAGCCTGGATGGGAACTAAGCTATATTGATTGGAAAGTTCTCATTCTTACCAACAAGCCTATGGGCTTCATACATTGTATCCTTCAGAGACAATATGTAAAAAGTTGGGCCGGGCTCAGTGGCTCAGCCTGTAATCCAGCACCTTGAGAGGATGAGGTGAGTGGATTGCCTGAGCCCGTGGGTTCGAGACCCGCCTGGGCAACGTGGTGAGACCTCATCTCTACAAAAAATCAAAAATGAGCCGGATGTGGTAGCGCGCGCCTGTAATTACAGCTACTTGGAAGGCTGAGGCGGGGAGGATCGCCCGAGTCCAGCAGGTCGAGGCTGCGGTGGCCAGGAGCAGCCACTGCACTCCAGTCTGGATGACAGAGTGAGACTCCAACTCCAAAAAAAAAAAAAAAGTTGGTATCTGTGCTTATTTTAAATTCTGTCTTTCTTTGGTATGGTTTTTTATATGGCAAAAGTCCTTTTGGCAATCATGATTTTTTTCTGAGTCCCTGTAGTTTCTGGAAAAGATAGATGAATATAATTCTGTCCCTTACAATGTTTCCTGGGTAGGAGAGAGAAGATTTCTCCTGGGTAGGAGAAATCAGATTGGGGAAGAAAACCAAGAAAAGATTAGCAGGATATTGAATCAGGAACTAAAGAGAACGGATACAATGTTGGATGACAAAGCGCTGATAGCGCTCTATGTTTTCAACTCTCATTATGCATTATTCTAGCAAATAAGAATAAAGGAAGAATCTTCCTGACGTAACAATTGGTTGACCCCATTGGGTCATATATGAGAAGACAAGTAAATAGAAATATAGACACATTTAAGGGTGAAAATAAGCTGGCTACACTCAAGTTTTCTAGCCCTCGACTCAGTCATCAACACTCATTAGTAGACCTTGGGCAATTTATTGTCTTCTCTGAACCTCAGACTCTCTAGTTATATATCATGAATGCACTAATATATTCCCTATCCCTTTTTCTCAGGTCCAAATAAAAATGAGTCATCCATATTCAAATGAAAGGTCATAAATGATTTTTAAAAGGCTATTACAACATACTAAATATGCAACCACCTTAAATTCCTGGAAACCAGATAAGCCACAAAGTGACGTGGGAGAGTCAGAACCCCATAAAGACCACCTTGACTCACGGCCCAGAAGCCATGAGAGGCAACCCACCCCCCATTTATTTGTTATTATTACAAGAGAATTAAACTAAGATTTTCTTTAGTAGATTTTCACAGATCTTGGTAAAATGTTCAGGCATGAAGGAAAGAATAGAAGAAATACTTAAAACATTTTGCTCCTGAATGCCGCACAACTGAAACTTTTATATCTGCTGTAGGAGTGTAAGTTGGTAGAACTGCTCTGAGATATCATCTAGTCTTCTTTACTGAGGCTAAACATATGTATAACGTATGACCCACCTATGTTCCCTGGCAATGTTCTATTGCTTGATCTGGGTTCTATTTACATAGCTGTGCTCAGTTTAAAATTTTGTTGTGGTTATACTTAAATTTTAAGCCAATTTCTATGTGTTTGCTGTACTTCGTAAAACTTTTTTTTTTTAATTCTTTCTTAACACTATAAACTGTAATGGGTGGCTGAGGAACATCCAGCTGATAATAGTGGTCAAAGACATTATTTCACATGATTGTTATAATAACTCAGAGTTATGGGTTGAATTGTATCTCCCCAATAAAGATATATATTGAAGTCCTAACCACTCCCCTCACTGTTTCTGTAAATATGACCTTATTTGGAAATAGGGTGTTTGATGAGATAATCAAGTTCAGATGAGGTCATACTGAATTAGGGTAGGCCTTAATCCAATATGACAGATGCCCTTACAAGAAAATAAAAGACTCACACACAAAGGAAAAAGACCGGGGAAACGGAGGTGGGGATTGGAGTGATGCATCTATAAGCCAAGGAACACCAAGGATTGCTGGCAACACCAGAAACTAAGAGAGAGTAACGGACCCCAAAGCCTTCAGAGACAGTGTGACCTGGCCATGCCAATGCCTTGATCTGGGACTTATAGCCCTCAAAATTTTAAAATAATAAGTTTCTGTTGTTTTAAGCTACCTAGTCTTTGGCAATTGGTTATAGAAGTCCCAGAAAACTCGTATGCCCTATGAGGTGGTTGCTGCCATGATGTAACTATAGATGGAAGAGCTAAGAAAATTGGGGAAGATTACAAAAATTCAAGCTGAGATGTAAAACTCAGACCTATTTGGCTCTAAATTAGGAGTTGGTCCCAAGCTACATCCAGTACCATACATGCAAGCCATCAGAGAAATTATAAATTAATAGTATGGAGCATATTTACTTTTATTTTGGATTGTATGGTAAATTGAACATTTAAAAGATGATAAAGGAAAAAAAATCTTCATATGACTACCACTAAATGATGCCTCCAAGAAAAAAAATAGAAATAAATAAAAATAAATGATGTCTCCTAACTCTAATGAGATAACTAAATTAGGGGTTGGTGACCACATCACTGAGCCAGCTACCAGCAATTCCACTGCAACTATCAACCTTCTGCATTGTGTTTAATGATGGGAGTCTGTTGTCTCCATCTCTAACCCTTTGAACTAGCTGGGAAGCCATTGTCGGTTATTTAAGACAAGTAACGATGTCTACGTTCACGTAAAAGCCAATCTTTTTTTTTTTTTTTTTTTGCTACTCAACATTTCCTTCTCTTGTGCAGTGACTGATCATAGTGAGCCCTCTCTCACCAGGTGCTTTTGAAGACACCAATCCTGCTCCTAGTTTCTAGAACATACAACCAGGGTAATTCCATACTATCTCATGTCTCTGAACACAGTGATGAATTCATAAATGGGCAAATACCCCAAGTGAGTCTAATAAAGGGCAGTAACATTTTCTTTTCTTTTCTTTTAGAAAGTAGGATTTATTGCGAGGAAAGAAAAGCTCCCACAGTGAGAGGGAACCCAAAGGGGTTGCCCTGCAGTAACATTTTCAAAGCCTTTATTTGATCTTTCATAACCTTCCTTTCCTTCAGTAAGCTTATATGATACAACTCCAGAGTGAGAAAAAACTGGCAAAAACAGCAATTGAAGACTCAAGACCACTTATATCCAAGAACTGAACTTAGCCATGTTTGAAGCCAGACCTACAGAAGACCTTTTAACTTACAAAATACAATAAACTACCTTTTGTCTCAAAATCATTTATCGTGCACTTTCCGTCTGTTGCAACCAAGAAAATCTAGCATATCACAGTCTTTTCTTCAGCAATCTCTATAAATGCTACATTAACTTCAGGGGTCACCTTTTTCTGACTGTTGCTTCCATCCAGTGCATCACGAAAGCTCTGGAAGAGAAGATGGGGTTCCCCAGAGCTTTGTCTCTGAGAATCCAGTCTGAAGAAGAAACATAATGAACGTCTCACTGACCACACAGACCACTTGCTACAAGTCCTGTTGTCCTCTGTATAGAAACTTTTGTGTCTAGAGTCCTTTATTCCCTCTCCTTAGCCTTTCCAGAAAATAATATCAAATCATGGCAATGCAAGGCTACTCCGACCTGAAAAATGGCAGGACCCACGTTGAATGGTTCAGGGGATAGGAGTTGGCGGTAGAGGAGAAAAAACCCATCTGGGTGCCAAAAGCATGTCGAGCAAGTGGAGCATGGAGACCCACATTTAAGACAGGAAAAAGACCTTTAAGAAATCCTGAATTCAGAAACACATGCTAAACATCTCTTCCTCAGAGCTTAGAAGGAGACTGAGCGTCTTACATTTTCCTTTAAATTTGGAAACTTTCTCATGGCTGAGCCAGTAAATAAATTCTCCTAGATGCCAGCATTAAAGAGTTAAGGGACCCTCTGTTTTGTTTTATTTTTAATTTTTTTTTCCTTTCTCTTTGGTATTAAGATAATAAAAGGCACACATTTTAAAACTAATTTACTCTCTAAAAAATTAAAGCATTTTTACCACTGTTTGCTTTTCCAGTTTCTTTAATTTGGGTAATTGCTTAGTCAACTTTCAAAAATATATATTCTGTCTTAAAAAAACAGCCAAATATGACGGATCACCTTCATTTTCATTTCAGATTTGGCATGCGGGACCCAGATTGTGTATTCTTTCCATGGCGCCAAACCAGCGTCGGATACTTAATTAATTTCCTTTCGTTTGTGCAGGCTTGCACTTAAAGAGACAGTATCCCATTTTGATGGCTTGCTTTTGGCTGACGTTCAAAAGTATCACTTCTTAAATCTTTTTTTTTTTCCCTTCAAAACTTCCCAGAGTGCTGTATAGAAAAAAATAAAATAAAAACACCCTGGTGTTTTTCTCCACCCTTACCCTTCTCTTCACCACCATTTCTTTCACTCTTATTTATTCTTCATTTAAACCAATTTGTCCTTAAAAAGAAAAAGAGAGCTTGTGAGAGACAGAGAGAGAAGGAAGAAATGAAAGAAGCATAGGATGCATGTAGTTTTTTACTCTCTGCACTGCTTTCCAAGCTGGTGGTGAGGTTACACTTTCATGTAACATGTCAACTGATCAAAGAGTTTTTGAAAATTAAAATATCTTCTCACTGTGAATGAAGACCTGAAATCTTCTCATCAGATATTTCACACACAAAATGTTCCTAAGGACAGGGTTCATCTAGCACAGGGTGCTGGCAATAGAGAGAGAGGTGATTAACACCAGAGAATGTGCTTGCATTATACAAGGCCTCTTCCTATTGGAAAGTCCTTGGTAATTCACCACACTGTATTATCCTAGAACAGAAGTTCTTGGCTCATCTGGCCCAAACACTGTGGCATTCAGTATGACATTATCTCCAGCAATTTTATATGCCTATGTCTCAAAGAACACAGTTGTAGTTCCAGCTACTTGGAAGGCTGAGGCGGAAGGATTGCTGGAGCCCCCCAGGTCGAGGCTGCGGTGCCTGGGAGCGGCCACTGCACTCCAGTCTGGGCGACAGAGTGAGACTCCATCTCAAAAAAAACAAAAAACAAAGGATACAGTTGTACCAACAAATTGTTACACTATTGTGTTTTGTTTTGTTTCTTCCCTGCGTCCAGCTCCCTGCCCAAAGAAGGATGATGGGGATGAAATATTTAATTTTCAACTTGCACAAACACCAAATGAAAATAATTTCCTATGGGAAACATGGCTTCAGCCTAGTTCTAGATCTCATGTTCCTATTCCTCTATCCCAACGGCTTAATGTCTCTATCCTTCCTTTCTTTTTTCCTTCCTTTTGTTTTACTTTTTTTTAAATTGTGGTAAAAAAAAATGTATATATATACATACACACACATATATATAGCATAAAGTTTGCCATTTTAATCAGTTTCAAATGTACACTTCAGAGACATCACGTACATTCCTATCGCTATACAACCATCACCATCATCCATTTTCAGAACTTTTTTCATCTTTCCAAACTGAAACTCTGTCCCCATTAAACAATCATTCCCATTACGTCCTCCCAAAGCCTTTGGCACCCACCATTCTACTTTCTATCTCAATGAATTTGACCTCATATGAGTGGAATTACACAGAATTTATCATTTTGTCACTTAGCACAACATCTTCAAAGTTCACCCATGTGGTTGCGTGTATCAGAATCTCCTACCTTTTTATGATTGGTGAATATTCCACTGAATGCATAGACTACATTTGGTTTATCCATTCATCTATTGATGGGCATTTGGGTGGCTTCCACCCTTGGGCTATCATGAATGGCACTGTATTAGCATCTGTCCCAATCCCTGCTTTCAATTCTCTTGTGTATATACGCAGAAGATCGTATGGCAATTCCATGTTTAGTTTTTGGAGAAACCACCATGCTGCTTTCAATAACAGCTGTGCCATCTTATGTTCTTACCCGCAGTGCACGAAGGTTCCTCTTTCTCTACATCTTTGCCAACATTTGTTATTTTCAAACCATTTTCCTTTATCAAAACATCACTCTGTTACCCAGTAGTTTGCCAACTTCCCAGCAACTTCATCATTTATTATGCTTGAGTCTTTTCCCAGTGCCAGTTAGGTAGGACTTTTCAGTTGATGCTTCTTGCCCAGGTTGAACTGGAAGATAGAAACAGAAAATGGAAGCTTGTGAATCCAACCTCCCAGCGCCTAAACCTGAAACAGCCTTCCAGGGTCAGAGAGTAGAGGTTCAGCTTTTATGGGCTTGGTGAAAATAATTCTTAACTCTAATCCAGCTGTCAGGAGCAGGAATCTCCTCTAAAATCATTTCTACAGCAAAAAGAAGTGAGCGAACTTGGAAGGAATGCTGAAGTAAAGCAACTCCTTGTTGGTGGCCATAAAACAGCGGTCCCCAGTGCCACCTCCTTACTCATCTTTATGGCCCCAGGCCCTGGACAGTAGGGAGCCCACACTTCATATATTATTTTACCCCTAGGTATTGGTTTTACTGTCTATTCTATATGATATATATTCCATTACACACACACACACACACACACACACACACACACACACAATATACTCACACATGCTTAAATAATGTATATTGGTTTTTATATTTTTATGTCATGGGGTACACACATATATACATGCATCAGTTTTATGAAAGTATCCCTTACCAAAAGTGGATGATAAAAAGCAGTCTATATTTTGCTTCCTGTTACGTAGATGCCATTGTGTCTCTGAGATCTTCAGACTTTTCCATGTCTTTCTCTACCTTTAGTTTCTTGAAAGAGCTTCTACTTTCTGCAGTTGCTCTCAACCAGCTGTGATGTTGACATGGGTGGCCCACCATCTACTCATGTTCTGCCTCCAATCCAGGATAGAGTTCCCCATGGTAAAGTTTTCCTACCTGTCTAAAAAATGTATCAAAAATGACCTAACATACATATTCAGGGATTAGGGAAGGTAGAATGCGTCAGGGAAGAAGTAACTCTTAGAACTGTAACCTTTATAATGTAATGATGACCAACAGCAACCAAACACTCAGAAGGTCTTAGGATAGGTAAAAGGGAACTAAGAGGGTCTCTTCCGAAAAGAAACTGTCTGATTGTTGGCTGATAAAATCAGGAGGGCTCCTCGAGCAGCTTGGACTTTAATCAAGGATGGCAAATTAAAACTACCACAGACAGCAAATGCCAGTTTGCACAGCCAGCTCCCTGGTCAGGATGTGGATGGCCAGGAACAACCAACAGGGACAGACTTTCTGTGTAGCAAGAGGCATCAACAGGGAAAGAGACAACCCACAATAGCAAGATGAAAATGATATTAGCCACTCATCATCCTCAGATTCATTAGCTACGTATCTGCCCTCCAGAGACTAATCTTCCAGAGCAAACTATTTTTCCAATGAAGGGGAATAAATAGGTGCTAACATCTATGAAACACCTACTAACATACACTGAGGGTCAATATATTAAGTGATTACCATGTGGAAGCACTGTGTTGCCAATTTTACAAACAACCCATAATTTAATTTTTATATCACCCACCTGAGGCAAATATCAGTCTCCCTATTTAACAGGTAGGGAAACTGAGTCTGAAAGTTTACATCACTAACCCAAGAGCCCAGAGGAATGCTTAGAACGCTGGTTGTAACTCCTATTCATTAAATATTCAGATGTACACACAATGCTCCCCAAATTCACTTAAACAATAATCATGCTAATCTTGGGAAAATGATGAATGAGCTGCAACCTAACAAAATTTTCTAGCTTGAAGGTTGGCAAACTACGGCCTGTGGGCCAAATCCAGTTTGCCACCAGTGTTTGTATGAACCATAGACTAAGAATACCTTTTATATCATTAAGTGATTAAAATAAAAATCAAAAAAGAATAATATTTCATGCTACACAAAAGTTATATGAAGTTCAAATTGTGTTACCCATTAATAAAGTTTTACTAGAATACAGTCATGCTCATTTCTTTACATATTGTTCATGGCTGCATTTGTGCTGCAATAGAAGTGTTCTTAGTTGTAACGGAGACCATATTGCTCACAAAGACTGAACAATTTCTTATTTGGCTATTTACAAAAAAGTTTACTGATCCTGATTCTAGGCAACAGACTCCTATCCTAGAAAATAGTTTATGCAATAAAGCCTATCATATTGTTTAGTGTGTAATCAGGTGTTCTCAAAATTTTCATTACAGGTATAATGCAGACATATCCCAAATACGTAAATCTGTGTCTGTACTAAAATAAACGTGGTATCAATCATTCACTTTCCAGAAGGATTCAGTATCAGATGTCATCTTCAGCGCCTTTTGTCTCAGCATTCCAGATGGGATTTGAGTTATCAAACTTGGCTTCATTTTGCTGTCTTCTGAATACTCATATCAGGTAAAATGACTTTTGCCAAATTCAGTCCAATACAGATCTGTCTTGAATCCTATTCAAGGGAGGTGATTTCTCAAAGGACCAGAGAGACTTCGTTATAACCATAGTTCCTTCTACCCCAGACACCCCATGGCCTAGACTCCCATGGGCAGCAGTCTTCCAGCCAGGTCCCAGGACACTCAGGCAGAGTGAAGGTAGAAATTCAGGACTGGCCTTAGCCAGCTCTCAGCCAAGAACCAACCAGGCTCTGGGGAGCTGGGGGCTGAGAAGTATTCATAGAAAAAACAAAATTTCCAATGGGCCTTTTTTTCCAGAAATAAAAGGATACAAGGTGGGTGAGACAGTGTAGAGGTTATAATTTTAAGATATTCAAAACATCTCCTTTCAAAGCCACGGAACACCAAAGCCTATTTTAGCGACACTTCCAATGCTCCATTTATTTAACACATGGCAGCTTGATGATAGGTATTCACTCTGGAACACTAAGTAAAGGAAGGTTTAGTCATTAACTAATATGAATATAAAATAAGCTAGACTTGTGGGCCACAATTGGGATATAAAAACCAGGCCCTTGAGTGTTCTTAAAATGAGAATCAGTTCCTCTGGGAAAGCAACAGTGCGTTAGATGTTCGTATGGATTCTTGGTTGAGTTTAGTCATTACGACTCAGGAGACCCCACTGATATGTTTAAGTATGTGTTGGGGTCTCCCTGACCACCCTACTTAAAACTGTAGTTTCTCCCCAGCCATTCCTTCCCCTCTCCTGCTTTGTTTTTGTGTCTAGCTCTCATCATCCTCTGAAATAATGTCTGCTATAATTATTTATTTGCTTACTGTCTGTCTCCCGCTTCTAGAATGTGAACGCCACAAAGGCAAGGATTTTGTCCGATTTGCTAAATCCTCAGCCCAGTGTCTGACCCACAGTATACACTCGAGTATACCTGAATGAATTAAGTAATTTCAAAGAGGGTTCTCACAAAAATGTCAGAAGAATCTCCTTGGTCTTTGTGAATTGCTTTAGGAATATATGTACATCTGCACCCAGACACCCAGGTAGTAGGAACAATAACACGATCACTAAGTCTTTAAAACTTCATAGGGACTTGTTGCGTATGTTTGACAACCTGAATTAACTAATTAATTAATTAGAAGATCAGCAAAGGAACTGGCATGCTTTGGTAATTGATGACCAACAAGAAGGTTCATTCTGCAAATTCAAATATTTAGTTTCCTTGATATTACTGTTTGCAGGTTCTCCTTAACCGTCTTTAACCTTTTCCTCTTGGTTTCCTTGTAAAGATTCTTTTTTGGCCAGGCTCAGTAGCTCAGCCTGTAAGTCCAGCACTTTGGTAGGCCGAGGCGAGCGGATTGCCTGAGCCCATGGGTTTGAGACCAGCCCAGGCAACGTGGTGAGACCTTGTCTCTACAACAAAATAAAAAATTCGCCAGGCGTGGTAGCACACACCCATAGCTCTGGCTTCTTGGAAGGCTGAGGCAGAAGGATCGCTGGAGCCCAGCAGGTCGATGCCAGGGAGGCTGTGAGCCTGGGTGACAGAGTGAGACTCCAACTCAAAAAAAAAAAAAAAGAATTCATTTTTACCCTCCTTTTTAAATAAGGATATACTCGGGGCTTGAGAAATATGCTAGATTTTCACGTGTTTCTGTATCAAGGAACACTTAGAAGATGATAACATTTGCACAGCACATGAAGCAGAGGGAAATTTTAATGAAGCTGCCTGTTCCCTGAGATAATTACTCCTGGGGTTCTCCTGGCCCAAACCCTACCCTGTTATTCCAGGATACCCCATAGCAACTCCAAAGTTAAAGTAATCCATGTGTCTGTGTACCTGTAACACAGCCCAGGCACACCAGGAGGCTGCAGCAAAATCGCTAGGAAGTCCTACTCTACTCTTCTGCTTCTATCTGTTTCTGGTTAATCTTATGAACTCATGACTTTTGTCAGCACTGCGAGACTGATAACTCCATCTACCTACACCGCTTCCTCTAATGCCTTCCTCTCAGCCCCAAGAATTCAGAATCACATGGCCCACCGCTGATTACACAGGCCATCAGGATGACCCATGTTCAATTACATCCTCTAAACCCTCTACTTACAGTGTGTTTTCTGCCATTTTCCTTCTTCCTGGGTGGCGATCAAGCCTGTGACCCAAGGTAAAAACACGAGTCATTTTTCTTTCTTTCTCTTCTTCCACACGTAATCAATCGCCCAGGGTAGCCACTCCACCCTCCTGTCTTTAACATTAGCTGTCTCTGTTCTGGTTCTGGCCCATCTTATGTTCTGCCTGAACTATATAAGGCCCTCCATACACCTTAGTGCTCCCAATCCATCTCTTCCAATTCGGCAGTGCGCTGGGGTCAACTTGCCCTGGCCTGTGAAATCCAATTATGCTCTCTGTTCCCAACCCTGCAGTCACTGACTTAAATTGATACCTTGAAATCTGCTATAATAGGAGCATTTATACCATGGAAATTTGCATAAATAATCACGGCTGTTTGTTTTCAGACAGGGAGTTGTTAAACATTTGCTAGCATATCACTATTCAAATTGATCTTCTATAGAGAATAATTTCTGAAAAATTTAGCCCTGATGAACACTTGTTTAAACTATTGTGTAGCTCCCAATTACCTACAAGAATAAGCCCAGCTCTTTAAAATTCCATAGGAAGGACCTCTGAGATCCTCTTTCCTTTACAAATGCCTTTTGGCAACATTGAACTGCGTGTAATCTTGCCATAGCAGCCTGCTTTACCCCATGATTTTGTAAAAAACTGTTCTGGAAGCTTGGAGACTCCTTATATTACCCCCTTTGTATCATTATGAGTCTGTATCACCCTTTCTCTAGGCCTTAGAAAGAAACCAGGAGATAGTCGAGATCAGGAAGCATGCATGATCATCTTTAAATCTCCAGTTCTTGAAAAGTAATTGACACATTTTTAAATTCAACATATATTTACTGTAATTATAAGTTCATAAATAAAAAAATGAATGAATGAATATGGGGTGTGACTATAGTAATTTACAACATTTTCAATAATATAGAAACTTGAATTTATATTTTCAAGCATACTAATTAAAATTCCTTAATTATGCAGGGACAAAAGGGCTGCGTAGATTTCTGCCATACTCATACTGAGCTCCGTGCTGGACGCTATTATAAAGATGCTTTCGAGAGGATCATTCTCTTTTCTGTATTTCTTTATTTTCTATGTATCTGGTTTGACCATAGCAGACCTACAAATAAACTCTCACTTATAGTTAGAAAATGTATGCGAATGTACAAGGGTAGGGTAGAAGGCAGAGGTATGAGATCAACAAAGTCAGCAACATTTGACTTTTTTTCTTCCTGATAGGGAGCTAAGCTACCAGGATAACCTTGTTTAAAAATGCATCATACAATGTTTTGAACAAGCTTTGAAACTGGGTTTCTCTTCTGTTATTTTTACATTAAAATACAGTGAGACACCTGTACATAACTCTAGTGAGCTTTAAAATGTAAATGACGTTGTCACAAAGGAAAGACAGAGACTTCCTGAACTTTAGCTCAGCTAGCAGTAGCTAACACACTTCACAAAATTTTCTTTTCCTTCCTGGAAAAAATGAAAAAAAAGATAAGGCTCTTAAGAGACTTTGCAATAACAAAAATGTCTTCCTTTACCATCTCATTATTTCTTTCCCTTAAAGATCCCAAAGAAAGTACTAAAAGTAGCAATGTCATGAGCATGCATTGGATATATTGTCTTTACTAATGTAGTATTTAAATAATAGAAACAATGTAAGTATATAATCGTGCAACTAAACTCAAGGCCATAAAGAGAAGCAACTGATTAAATCTGAGAACGAAGCCGGGCTCGGTGGCTCAGCCTGTAATCCCATGCCTTTGGGAGGCTGAGGTTAGTGGATTGCCTGAGCCCGCGGGTTCGAGACCCGCCTGGGCAGCGAGACCTCATCTCTACAATAAATCAAAAAATCAGCCGGGCGTGGTAGCGCGCGCCTGTAATTTCGGCTACTCGGAAGGCTGAGGCGGAAGGATCGCCGGAGCCCAGCAGGTCGAGGCTGCGGTGGCCCGGAGCGGCCACTGCACTCCAGTCTGGGAGACGGAGTGAGACTCCAACTCAAAAAAAAAAAAAAATTGAGAACGATCAGCATTTGCTAATGTCAAGGAACAGTTTATTGAAATTATTCTGCAAAAGTCTGATGAAAGAGTTTCTTCATACCACCCCCATTACCACCACCAACAGTCCCACCAGCCATCTGCTCACCCACAGCACTACCAAAAAGGTGACATTTATTGCAAGCTTGACATTTTCTGACTCGGTCTTGGACCACAAAATTTATGCTGAACTCCCCAAAAGAAATGAAGTTGTTTTTACTTTTCCTTCATCTCTTTTTTTGCCTGACTAGTAACAGGAAGTTCTTGGAAACCTCCCCAAGTATGGCTGGTCTTGTAAGAGTCCCAAACCAGTCTTGAAGGCGCCAGAGTCTTGGCACACTTGAAATAAGGGTTAGAGAAGCACCTGTCTGCCCCTTTCAACTGAACTTCCCATCAGTAGGCCCCAGAAGTTTGCCCTGGTGTTTATTAGTGGTGACCCTGAGCGAGCAGAGCTCGTCGTGAGAAAGTCGTGAGGCTTTCCCCAGCCAATCTTGCACGCTGATGACACGAGAAAATGCCTACAAAGTATCTTCAAGTTTGTAGTCAAGTTAGGACCCTGGCTGGAGCCCTGAGGTCAAGCTATGAACTGTTCCCTGTGCAAAATGTAATCTCTCGACAGATACCAAGAACAGTAGGAGGGACACTTCATGGCATGACACCCCTTTGGTCATAAGGAGCAGATCAGTTTCTCCCTTGGTACACCTCAGGAACGATTTGCGAGGCAGCTAGCTTACATTCCTGCTCCAGCCTAGGGTGGGCAGTAGTAGCCAGAATGGTCATGGAACTCCCTAGGCTAAGGGAAGGCACTGTGGCCAAGTAATGGGGGAGAAATTTTGCTGTGCTCTATTTTTCTTCCTTTATTTCCCTATCTTAATAGCAGTTGAAATTACGAAAATGTAACTTCTCACGCCCCTCACTGAAGGATTTGATGGATTTCTAGGAAACTGCCCCAAGCCCAAAAAATAGATTCCTACTTCAGCTCATTGATGTCGGTAAACCCACCATTAAATGTTTATCATTTTTTAAAAGTATGATGATTCATTGACACCAAAATGTCCCTGGAGAAACATGTCAAGTAAGAGCTATTATTTTCATTATATATAAAAGCAGAGCAAAACTAATGAATTGGTCAATAGATAATGATTCCTGAGAGCTTTCTTGTGCCTGGGACTGTTTGAAGTGCTTTATATGCATGCAATTATCTCTTTTTTTTTTTCTTTGAGCTGGAGTCTCACTCCATTGCCCAGGCTAGAGTGCAGTGGCATGCTCACGACCACCCCAGCATCGACCTGCTGGGCTCCCCCGATCCTTCTGCCTCAGCCTTCCAAGTAGCTGTAACCACAGGAGCGTGCTACCATGGCCAGCTAATTTTTTATTTATTGTAGAAACGATAAATGCAACGTGATAAATCACCATGTTGCCCAGGCTGGTCTCAAACCTGAGGGCTCAGGCAATCCTTTCACCTCGGCCTCCCAAAGTGCTGGGATTACAGGCTGAGCCACCGAGCCTGGCCCAATAGCTCATTTTAATACTTAACAAACTGTCATGTGTAGCAGTCATGGTAGCTGTTTTTTGAAATCTAATTTAAGTGATTATCTCAAGACGATCATTATTATGTCATAGCCTTTTTCAGTGTTGGTTTAAGCAGGGGTGTGTGACCAAATCCTATTCAAAAAGATGTAAAAGGAAGTCTGGGGAGGGGTTTTTACATACTAAAAAGAATACAGAGAAAGAGAGATGATCTTTCTTCTGAAATCACACCAGTATTCCAGGTGCTAACACCTGGAGTTAGCACAACTTTATTGCCACCGGGAAATGTCCCAGGGGAGAGACAGGAAAAAAATCTGAGCCCTGAATGTCACTACTGCGTCACTGATCATACTGCATTTGAAACCAAGCTATCTTACTGACTTCCACTGAAATGAGATAGCGATTTTTATTACTGGGCAGACCCGTTTGAATTGCAGCTTTGATTACTTTCAGCAGAAGGCATCCTAGTTGATATGCAAGGTGCTTGGTAACTTTGTCTTCCCCATTCTACAAGTGAAGAAACTGAGGATTAGAGAGGTAAAATAACTTTGTCTCGCCAGCTAGTGAGTAAGAAAGCAGTCATTTGAACAAAGCAGTCAGATTTCTGAAAACACCCTCTTAACTATCTAGCATGCTTTAAAAATATGAAACAGTAGCCTGAGATTTGCTCCATGGGTAAATTCCAAAAATACCAGGAACCCTGGGCACTAAGGCTCTTGAGTGGTGAGAATGCATGGTGCTCTTCTGAGACCCTGCACGCCTGTTCCAATACTCAATTCCCTAGTCAATCATTGAAACCATTGAGCACTGTTTCCCACAAGCTAATAGTTCACCTCTCTGTAGCAAAATAAATAGATATGCAGGCAAATGATTGTAAAAGGGACATTATAGAATAATGGCTACAAAATAACTTTCCTTTAGTGGCATGAGCAAAGATTAATTCATCCCAAAAGAGGATGAATCTCTTCATCCATTTTGTCTTTCTATGGCTCAGGCTCCTCAAGTGACCAGTGGCAAATAAAGGCAAGCCTCTGACCTCTTATAGTTTTTTGCCCCACAAATCTTGTTCAATCCAATCATCCAGAAGGACGAGGAAAAATGGCACCTTATCAAGGATTCAGAAAAGGAATGATATGCATCTCTTTCAACCAACTAGCAGGGGTATCTCTGGCTGTGAAAATGTAAACAGATTGGAGTTGAAAGCAATAGCTTTATTCTCATTCATTAAACAACCACTTGTACTGAAATTCTTTAACTTCTGTTCAAGATCTTCCTTTCAAGTTTAATTCCTAATACTTCCCAATAAAGATGGCACTTGTTAGTCAATTT
The DNA here is from genome assembly GCA_027257055.1 of Cephalopachus bancanus. Classification (NCBI taxonomy): domain Eukaryota; kingdom Metazoa; phylum Chordata; class Mammalia; order Primates; family Tarsiidae; genus Cephalopachus; species Cephalopachus bancanus. Next base: position 6,045,409 of record JAPVLO010000065.1, read on the forward strand.
GGATCATTTAGTCTGTTTAAAGACACCTTTTAAATAGAGCAATAAACCACCTACATATATTATGAATGGCAAATACGTTCTTACATTCACTAACCATGTTGCAGTTTTTTAATGTAAAAACAAAAAAGAGAGGGGGAGAGTGACCATTCTGAAATAGCTAATAAGCAAACAAAACGTTCACTAAAATAATAACTTTGTTAAAAAATAAAAGGTTTATAACCAATTTACAGAAATCTGTTAAAACTCTGTAAAAGACAGTTTCCCATAGAAAAAATGGAAGAATGTAAATATGCAGTATTAAATGTTGAATAAAAGGAATCTATTACAGTATACAAATATTCAATCCCCATAATAATCAGATAAATTCAAATTTAAAAGATTTCATTTAAAGTATCAAATTGGTAACTTTTAAATGACAAAAGTCACTACTTTCAAGAAGGTGGATGAATATCTGCACACTGCTGAAGCTTTACTCAGAAACATTTTTGCATTTCACTCATCAGAGTTAGATCATAAGTCTTCCTCTGAAGACCAATCACTCTTAAACTACAATCCATTACTGAAGCAGACCAACCATGATTCAAAAGACCATACAATTCATCATCCCAACCCAGACACTTCTGGGTGTAGAAAGAAAGAGATACTAAACATTTTAGCCAGCAGCAGGTCTAAATTAGGACTGTCCCCACAACCTGATTCACTCCCTGAACCTGAGAAAGGATCTTACCTTGAAATCAAAGGAGTCTCCCTACTATGTGGACACATGGGTCTCTGCAAGTATAAAAGACTGAGGTGAGTGGACGTGTCTGCTATGATAGAAACTGATCATCATTTTCTCTACTTCATGCTCTGAGATGTCATTGATCCCATTATTCTCATAACTTAGTGTCCTCAGCTTGGGCCTGACTTCTCCTGTCCTTTTCATCCCCACAGCCCACTCTGTTGCAAAAACTCAAGACGAGGAACTGATTCTAGACCACACTCCTCTTTTCTTCCTCGCAAAGTCCACTTGGTTGATTGTTGAAGCTAAGATGCATTTGGTTGCAAATAGAGGAAATCAAACTCAAGTTAAGCCAACAAATAAAACAAATAGAATAGAAACCCTGGGAAGCTGGGCACAGTGGCTCAAGTCTGTAATCCCAGCACTTTGGGAAGCCTTGGTGGGAAGATCGCTTGAGCCCAGGAGGTCTTAGCTTAGCCTGGACAACATAGCCAGACCTCGTCTCTAAAAAACTCAGCCAGGCATGGTAACACACATCTGGGGTCCCATCTACTCAGGAGGCTGAAGCAGGAGAGTCAACTGTGAGCCCAGGATGTCGAGGCTACAGTGAGCCATGATCTATGATCGTGCCACTGCACTCCAGCTGGGATGACAAAATGAGACCCAGACTCAAAGAAAAAAGGGGGGAAAAGCCCTGGGAGCCATTTTTAGCTCATAAAACAGGAAACTCTATAGAGTAGAACTGGCTTCAAACATCTCACTATCAATGATGTCTAGACTATGCTTCTCTCTTTCTTTTCTTGAATCCACTTGTCTGTATTTGACTCCATTGCAGTATAGACTCTCTACAGGGCAGCAAGAGAACCTTCAGCCTCTCCTGATTTACATAGTGTTATTCCAAGCACATGATCAGAAAAGTGAGTCTCTCTCTCTCTCTCTCTCTCTCTCTCTCTCTCTCTCTCTCTCTCTCTCTCTCTCTCTCTCTCTCTCTCTCTCTCTTTCTCTCTCTCTCTCTCAATGTGTGTATGGCGCACGCGCGCGCGCGCGTGTGTGTGTGTGTGTGTGTGTGTGTGTCCATAGCAGTCTACACAAAGACAGTATACACATAAGGGCTTTGATTATTCCTGTTTGCATCATGCAGTACAAGTAATAGAGTTGCAAGGAATGGCTTACTGAGTGTCCATTTTGAGTCACATGCTCAGTCTTTGGCAGGGGTAACAAACTCAAAGAATCACATGGGTTGGAGAACAAAGTAATTCCCCAAAGAAACCAATGTAGGTCAAAATGTAATAAATGTCATAGTCAGACTAATTTTTGGATTGTCCTCCCCTCACCCTCTCATTTAGAATGGAAGCACTTTTGCTATGGGGAGTATGTCTTATTTGTAACAAAGTAATTGGCAAATAATGACATTTACTGGTTTTTAAATGAATGAATGACTGTTTAAACAACTATTTATTGAGTAAAATTAAATAATATTGAAGGAAAAGCAGTGACAGTGAGCAAACTAGAATATTGAAATCCTATCCAAAATCAGGATGAACAAAAGAGAGCAGTTTATAGCACTGCATTCTTAAAAATATATATAGTCATGTTTAAATATGTTCTAGGAAGATTTAAAAGTATCAGTCAGATGATACCACTATTGTAACTCAGTGATTTGTCCTCCTAGGCATTTTTATGCAACTCGCTTTTCATATATTATAATATGTTTATGAACTTGATATTGAATATTGAGCTAGACATGCCATAGGTTTGTCACTAATTGTTTGCTCATGCTGCTTGCATTCCCAGAGTAGCCAAACTACTCAAAGTTACAGATAGTAAAGACCTGGTAGAAATTTGGCGGTATATCCCTGTAAAAATGATCCTAACCATAACATCATTATAAAATTTAATTGAAAAGTATCATATTTGGGGAGCAATGTGGAGCAATGGCTAATTGATCAAAACTCTCCCACCCCATATATGGTCATTTTATGTTAATTTTCAGTGTCCTAAACATTAATTTTCACAAATGCCAAACTGAACACAGAAGGAAAAAAAAAGAGATTTGGGGATTTTTTTGTTGGTGGTGGTATTGTTGCAAAGAAAAGTTTTTATTCCAATGCTATCAAAAATAATTTTAAAAATAAGACTTCCTCCCAACTTAGAAGCCTCTTGCCTGAAGATGAGCTGGCCACATTCTGGCACCAGGCCTAAGTCTACCAGCAACTTTTCTCAGAAATGGTCACTGAGAAGCATTTCTTCCACACCATATGTCAAAAGAGCTTTTAAAAATTCTGCTCTGAGTTAGAACATTTAGAGGGGCACACGCTCGTGTCGCAGGAAAGCCATCAACACTCATGCAGAGCCATATGCCCGCCCTCGAGGGAGCCGAAACTATTCCATTATACCAGAAAGTCTGTAGAATGTAAACTCAGAGGCTTGAAATGCTGTATATTTTTCAGAAAGCACAAAGTGGAGACCACTATTCCACAGATTCACTAAATGAATGGATTGTTTCATCTGCATAAATGAACTGTCAGAAACAATGGCCACGCAGCACTTTGGTTTTCATTCCCCAAAGAGGAAAACCTTTACTCCAAATCAGGCTACATCCTTTTATGAGACATAAGCAAAGAGGCATGGCCGGGTCCTGGGGGAGTTTGATTTATACTCTAAGACCTGGATGCCTGAATCCAAACAGCATGTGCTAACAACATGCCGCTCAATTATCTCTTAATACACAGACAGATATCCACTCTCTGTCTTAAGAATGCACTCTGCCACATTCATGGTTACTCAAGCAAATTGCAAGAATACTTCTGTGTTGTGTCTAGCTTTGTTCCTTCTCATCCCTCTTTTTAAGTTCCTCTCTCAAATATTTTAACCCCCAAGACTTTGAGACAGCTTCATTCTCTTCCTTTACTAACCTGCTTGTTTTTGAATATAATCTTTCATCATGTAATATTTAAAACACTAAAAAGTTATCATGAATAACCTAAGAAAGACCATTTTTCTTTTCCTCACCAGTATTATCAAATCTTAGCATTTTTCTGAATTGCTTCGAATTTCACTTAAGTTGGAATTCTTCTTTTTTTCTTTCTTCTTTTGAGTTGGAGTCACACTCTTGTCACTCAGGCTAGACTGCAGTGGCACGCTCATGGTCATTGCAGCCTTGACCTACTGGACTCAGGTGATCCTTCCTCCACAGCCTTTCAAGTAGCTGGAACTACAGATGCACACCACCATGCCCGGCTAGTTTTTTTGTGTGTGATTTATTGTACAGACGAGGTCTCACCAAGTTGCCAAGGCTGGTCTCAAACCCCAGATTCAGGCGATCCTCTCACCTCAACCTCCAAGTGCTGGGATTACAGGCTGATCCACTGCGCCCGGCCAGTTGGAACTTATTCTAAAGTTGATGCTCTTTGTACATCAGTCTCCAAAGTTATTGCACTATTCCCTGAGGTCACTACTGTTCAAATGTTATTATTTTTTATTAATGTTATTATTATTTTCCTTCATGTATTTTTATATAACATTTTTCGGTGGTATATATACACACAAAAAATTATACATGAAGCCAACATGATCATGATGGCTTCATAGCCTTTCTTTCTCTTCCTGCTTACACGTTTGTAGTGGAAGGATGACTTCATATTCGTGTTTATGTAGAGCATTCTTTTGAGAGTCATCAGCATGTTCCATGTAGCCCTAATAAGTCATGACAACTGCACAGTACTTAATTGTGTGGATACATGACAGTTTGTCTAATTTCTTTCTGATAAACATCTGCATTCTTTTTCTGTTTTCTTTTTCTTTTTTTTTTTGAGTTGAAGTCTCACTCTGTCGCCCAGACTGGAGTGCAGTGGCCGCTCCTGGTCACCGCAGCCTCGACCCGCTGGGTTCCGGCGATCCTCCCCCCTCAGCCTTCCAAGTAGCTGGAACTACAGGCACGCGCTACCACGCCTGGCTGATTTTTGATTTATTATAGAAATGAGGTCTCACCAAGTTGCCCAGGCGGGTCTCGAACCCACGGGCTCAGGCAATCCACTCACCTCAGCTTCGCAGAGCATGGGATTACAGGCTGAGCCACCGAGCCCGGCTTGCATTCTTTTTCTATCATTGTTTTCCTTTCCTTCCATCTATGATGACTTAAGACTTTGGGGGGATAGTTAGAGTGCGTTGTCATTGGGAGTTTGTCTTTTTTCTACTGGACAACAGCAAAAGGTTCTTTGTACCAGTCCATTTTATCTAACTATCCATGTTTTTGTTTTCTTGTAGTTTATTGCATATCATGGTATGCATGATTGTTTTTGCTGTTATACGTCTTCATCACATGTTTGCGCATAGAGCTTTAGGACTGGAAGGACTCTTAAAAGTCATATAGTTCAAATCTCGTTTTGCAAAAGATGACACTGAAATCAAGAAAGGTGAATGACTTGGCCACAGACATACCACTGGGACCCTTGGCTCCCTGCCCTTTGTTCTTTCCACTACACCCAACTGCTGATTATCTATTTGAGCAGTGTTTGTTGTGTGTCAGTGATTTCTCAAATGGTCTAGAACATCGTATGTCCTCATCAGAGCAAGCTAGGCACTATGGGAGCACCCCAAAACAGTTTGTGTCCTCAGAGATATTATTCTGTAAACAGAGAGGACAGGGAGAAATTAAAACATTGCAGGCAACTTTATGAACTCAGTTATGATTGAATTCCAGAATCAAAGATGAAAAGTGCTGGACACGGTGGCTCACACCTGTAATCCTATCACTTTGGGAGGCAGAGGTGAGAGGATTTCCTGAGCCCATGGGTTCGAGACCAGCCTGGGCAACATGGCCAGACCTCATCTCTACAGTAAATCAAAAAATTAACTGGGAGTGGTGGCACATGCCTCTGGTTCCAGCTACTTTGAAGGCCAAAGTGGAAGGATCGCCTGAATCCAGCATGTCAAGGCTGGAGTAGTCGTGAGCGTACCACTGCACTCCAGCCTGGGCAACAGTGTGAGACTCTGACTCCAAAACAAAAAAAGAGATGAAAAGAAATCTTTTAAAATTTAAAGAAGGTAATATCAGAGCAGGGAGGTGTCTGTCAGAGGTAAGATTTGAACCGGTGCAGTCAAGGAATAGCAGAGAGAAAAAAGAACACTAAAGGCAGGAGTTCCAACATGATCAAAGGAACAGAAGAGGGGAGACTACTTCTACACCTTTAAGAAACTTACTTTTTTTCTACAACCTTTATTTCTCTTCCCGCTTGCACTTTCATGGTGGAAGGATGGCTTCCCACCATGTGGTTTCTCCCATCTCTCACTTGTCCTGGAGGATTCTTTCTCACCTTTATGGCAACTTTTGATTTTGACATAATTTTGAACTTATAAAAACCTAAAACATGCAAGAACAGAAGGAACTCTTAGAAATCCTTTTTCCTATATTCACCAGTTGCATATATTTTCCCCATCGCTTACCAATCTCTCATGCATTTGTATAAATTTTGCAAACCTTTGAGAGTAGTCGGAAACATTCTGCCACTTGATTATACATTATGCTACTGTGTATTTCTTAGCAACAAGGATATTCGTTTACATACACAAAATTATCAAAGTCAAAATCTTGCCAGTGATCTCAAAAACATATTTTATAGCTTTCCTCCCCTCTATGCCAGTATAGGATCCAACCCAGCGTCACACATAAAACTGCATAACTTATAAGAAAAGCATTTTGGGTTGAGTTGTGTTGGTGTATTCATTTAAAGAACAATTGTGGAAAATCTGGAGAGAAAGTTGAAGGGACAATCTCTATTCTCCACATACTGAAGCTATATGGTGAAGGGGAGATGAGTTATTTTAATATACCCATTAATATATAATATATTATATATGTTACATTAAAATATGTTAATATGTTTTACTATTCTTTTTATTTTAATACAGTATCATCACCACTGTGACAGCCATTGAATACCCTGCTATGAAAAGGCTTCTAGGAAGAGATTAGACTAAAGCTGAGATTTTGATAAGTGGAATACAGTCGTAACAGCTTTTTAAACACCAAAGTAGCATTTGCTAAAACAAAGCAGATCGTAGCATATTTAGAGAACTGTGAGCAGCTTAGTATCTCAAAACAGTAGGGGCTATGTGTACATAGGTGTGCATGCATGTGGATTTAACATGCATGTGGATGTAGCATGGTTTGATGATTGATGGAGGTGGAGCTAGGTATGAACTAGGTCATAAAAGACCTTGTGTGTTATGAGGTGAAACATGATCCAAAAAGCAATGGGATATTGTTGGAGAAATTCAAGCAGGAGGCCAATAAGATTTAGTTTGTTTTGCTTTGTCTAAAAGATTAGTCTAGATGTAGCATTATATATGAGTATTACAGCGATATGGGTCACAAAGTATGAGAGCTTGATGAAGCCAGTAACACTGCTGTGTAGATGTGAAATAATTTAAAGAAGAAAAGCGCACAGGACTTAGTAATGGCTGAATGGGGATTATGGGTCATGCTAAGAGGGAAGAGACTGTCTAGAAAGACTTCACTGGGCTTCCAAGCCAGACCTGGACCCATTCTACAAAGGAAAACAGACGAATTCTATGATTTCAGGCCATTGGAGCTTATCCTCCTAATATTCTCTCTATACTCTTTGGAAAACATGGAAAAAGTACATATTCCTGAGTCCTGCCCACACAGTTCCCTGTCTCTTGCACACAAGCTTCCTTGTCTTCTGGAGGAGACTTGGTCTGGTCTTGGTCCATGCTCCCTGGGTGATCTGGCCATCTTCCTTCTCGTAGTTATTTCACCATTTCTCTTGAAGTAAGTAGGTAGCACGCCATCTTCCTTTCATTGCTGCTGGGGCCTCATGCATCATTCTGCCACCTACTGCTGCTAGACTTTATAATAATAATCCCACAAATATTTCATATTTGGTGTTCAATATTGCTTAGCGTGTTTATCCTTCTCCTTCTGCAAAATAAACCCTTTTTCATAAACTTGAATACATTTCTCAGCCAAGAGCTTATTTAAAGATCTGAAAGTTTCTTATAAAATTCAGAAGTGAGCTAATCTCAAGAACACTTTCGTTTCTAAAGGACTTAACGATGCATCTTCCCTGAGTCTGTTGATTTTGCTTCTAAATCAACAAATCCTTTCTAGCGACATCAGCTTAAGTAAACTGATCTCCTTCTCTTCTCTCCATCTATTGTTGAGAAAAATATGTCATTGGTCCATGATTTCAAAACACTTAGGAGCTACGGGCATGGGAAGAAATGGAGAATTGTCCAAAGGAGACCAAGGAGAATGAAAAAGAGGTAGGAATGGAGAGGCCAGAGGATGGTATTTCATTTGACTTTCCTCTTACAAGTCCAGTGCCAGTCCCTTCTCCTAATATAAGCATTCCCCATGTTGAAATCTCAGCAGATGTCAGGCTTTCTTTTCACTTTCACCTTCACATGGGCTATGTGGCCCTAGATCTCTTTCTCAGTCGTGGTGTTATTAACATTCAGCATCTCTAACTTTTGAGTGGACTCTCAAGATTATTTCTCTTTTCTCTATTAACTGCACTGTTCTATCGATTATTTCAAATTGATGACACATTTTTCTCCAAATTTAGCACTTTAAAAATGGACTTATGACATACAAAAACTGTGCATAATTCATTTATAAAGCTTGATGAGTTTGAAGACAAGTATACACCCACAAAACCAGCACCACAATCTGTGCTAAAGCCAATCACCTCCAAAAATTCCCTCTTGTTCTCTTATTTTATTATTATTGTTAGTGATAGAACACTTAGCACAAAATCCACTTTTTTGAGCAAATTCATAAGTATACAATACAGTATTGTTAATTATAGACACTGTGCTGTACAGTAGATCTCTAAGACTTATTTATTTGGTATAACCAAAACTTTGTACCCTTCTTGACTAATACCTCTCCATTTTCCTCTCCTCCAGAGCCCCTTTGCATCCACTACTCTGTTCTCTTCTTCTGTGAATTAAAAAATTCTAGATCTTTCCCATGAGTAGTATCATTTAGTATTTTTCTTTCTGTACTTGGCTTATTTCACTTAGCGTAATGTCCTCCAAGTTCATCCACATTGCTGCAACTGGCAGGATTTACTTCCTTTTGAAGACTGGATACTATTCCATTACATGTCTGTGTATATATCCATGTACATATCTTTATCGATATAGCATTTGAAAAATCATTCATCTGTCTGTGGACGTTTGAGTTGCTTCTACAACTTGACTTTTGTGAATAATGTGGCAATGAACATGGGAGTGCAAATATCTCTTTGAGATTCTGATTTTAATTCATTTGAATATGTGCCCAGAAGTGGGACGATAGAATTCTATCACATCTTCCTGATATTTTTGCTTCTATTTCTTTCCTTCCTTTCTGGGAGATCTATGCTTCAGAAAGAGAAGGTGAAATGGTAGCAATGGTCTACTGCAAAAAAAAAATCACAAAATGAAGGTAATATCTCTCTCCTTGCCCTCTGTAATAATGTCTTTTTAGGGACTGTCTTCCAATGTACCATTTCCAGTCCGAATAGAAGTTTACCATTACTAAAATGCATTCAATGTCTCTTTCTTTTATACCCCACTATGCCACTTATCATCTGTGGAAGTTTTAGACAGTGATTTGGCCTCCTTGACCTCGATGATCATTTTTAAGTGGGAAGATATAAAAGATTGTGTAAAAGGTTATTTTCATCACTGTTTTATGATTCTGTGAGTTGTGTCGGTTTGTCTTTTCAATCTTAGTTGTATTTGCGTTCCAGATACTGTAACTTCTCTTAGTTTCCACTGCTCCTCTATTTCAAAAGACTTTCCTCACAATATTCGTTGAAGTCTTCCTAGACTCATTTCTTGAGGGCAAAGCAAGAATCGTTTTGTGGTCATGTTTACCATTTCCTTCTTCTTACTCTGCTCATTTCAATCGGAGAATAGAGACAAGAATCAATAGGCTTCTACACCAAGGAGTAATGAGTTATTATTCTTCCTGCCTCACCACTGGATACCTGTCGAGTGTCGTTCTGTGTGTGTTGGAAAGAAAACTATGGTTGTGACTGTCACCATATTGGACCAGCCCTAAGCTTTCGTATTCCTAGCCAAGTCGAGGGAATTGAGAGATGGTGGCATCATTAGTATCCACCATAGCTTATAGAATGAGCATGACTTCTAGTCCTGCAATAAAATAGTTTGAGATGTAATTAAAGTGTATAGAGAAATGTTCTTCAAAGAATTGTAATAGTCAAAACTTGGAATCCAGGACCAAGGTTAGGAGTGGAATAATTCAATAAATTGTTTAAAGGAACTTGAACTTTAGCATGAAGAACTTGAACAGTTATTGAAATGTTTGTGCAGAAAGTGTACTCAGGTCAGATTTTTGTTTTAGGCAGATTGCTCTTTGGTAATAAAGAGAATGACTCGGAGAGGGGCAAGAAAGGGGAAAGGTAGTGATATTGGTGGCCTTGACAATGGTGAATATGCAGGACTAGAAGTCATCTCATTATCTAAGCTACCATGATACTAACAATTCCATCATCTTTCAATTCCCTTAGCATGGTTGAGGGTTCAGGGATTGATAATGGTGAATATGAAGTGGAAATGAAGAGGCATATTTGAGAAGTTCAAGGAGAAAGAATTGGAAGGACTTGATTGATTGGATGTAGAAGTTGGAAGAAAGTTCGCACTAGTCACACATCAATCATCCCATTTTAAGGTCTTTCTTCATCTTTTTTCTCTTCAAAGCCCTTCATATGTGGAATTATGTCACCCGCAGAGCCTCAAAAAAAAAATTAGCAAAGAAAAAGTTTTATCTCCAATATGACCTCTTCCTTTTCAAGCTTCTTTATTCTCACTTCCTCTCTGCCTCCTTTAAATTTAAACCCTCATGCACTCTAGAGGTGGTGGAGCCTGAAAAATCAAGATGGGAGGGCTATTGGGCCCAGTGTAATTCACTTCTGCCATTTTCAAATGATTATAGTATTGAAATGATTTAACCTCACTAAACCTCACTTTCTACCTGTGTAACTTAGAATAATGTTGCATGTTTCATAGCGTTATGATAAGTGATAAGCAAAATTCATCATACATATAAATCACTTAGTGTGTCTGGCCTAGAATAGACTCTTAAGAAATAAGTGTTGGCTGGGCTCGGTGGCTCAGCCTGTAATCCTGTGCTTTGGGAGGCCAAGGTGAGTGAATTGCCTGAGCCCGTAGGTTCGAGACCCACCTGGGCAATTTGGCGAGACCTCATCTATACAATGAATCAAAACATTAGCCGGGTGTGGTGGCGCATGCTTGTAGTTCCAGCCACTTGGAAGGCTGAGGCAGAAGGATCGCCAGAGCCCAGCAGGTCGAGGCTGCGGTGGCCAGGAGTGTGCCACTGCCCTCCAGCCTGGGCGACAGAGTGAGACTCTAACTAAAAAAAAAAAAAAAAGAAAGAAATAAGTGTTATTAACACAAGAGAAATGGTAACTTTAATTTATACCTTTGCATAATTTAAAGTCAGTTTGCTTCCTCTTCCAGAAATATTTGTTTTTCACTCTTGTTTCTAATGATGAAATGACAAACTTTAGCTCTATCAGAGAAAAGTATGCAAAAACCTTAGGTAAAGCAGGCTTTAAAAAAAAACAGGGCCCATTCAATACTTTCATTACCTCCCACCTTCCTCCCCTCCCCCCCCCCCCTTTTTTTGAGTGGAGTCTCCCTTTGTCATTCAGGCTGGAGTGCAGTGCACACTCACAGCCACCCTAGTGTCAACCCTCTGGGCTCAGCGATCCTTCCACCTCAGCCTTCCAAGTAGCCGGAATTACAAATGCAGGCTACCACGCCAGGCTATTTTTTTTGATTTATTGTAGAGATGAAGTCTCGTCAAGTAGCCCAATCTGGTCTCGAACCCACAGGCTCAAGCAATCCACTCAACTTGACCTCCCAAAGTGCTGGGATTAAGGCTGAGCCACCAAGTCCAGCACCAAGGGTGAGACACTTAAATTCTCTAAGCCCAGTTTTCTAATTTGTATTCTGAGAACAATAACAGAACCTGTGAAGTTAAATTGGATAATGGATAATTGGATAAGTACTTAGCATGGATCATGGAACTTAGCAAACATTAAATAAATGTTTACATTGATATTATTACAAATAGTATTAATTCCTCTAACTTTGTTGCATTGCTTGGCTCTGTTCTCTTTATCAACCGCTGTATATTTTTGACAATAGATATTATACACTGGTTGAGTACCCACCTTGTATGAACATTCCCAAATAGGTGCCAAATTTGAGGATGTTCATACAATTCACAAAAATCTTGCAATTTCACCAAAAAGCCTTGCTGAAGAAATGTGAAATTTGCTTCCAATTTTTTCCTGTTACTAATATTTTCTCTTTATCTGGGCTGCTGATTTAGCATTCTATGTTTGTGATCTTCTCATTCATTATGAACATGCTTCCCATTAAATCCTTGATCATAAGCATAATACTTGTTTTAAAAGTCTTACCTGGAGATTTCTGCTTCCAGATCATTTTGAAATTGGTCTGAATTAATTCCCCCACATGCGCCCTTGGGAATAGTGTACCTTTCCTTCTTCTTCATGGGTAAAGCAATTTCGATGTATACCCTGAACAATGAAAATAATGTTATGGAGATTCTGGGTTCAGTTATGTTTCTCAGAAGCTTATAGACTTAAAAATATGCAAGCATTATTTATTATCCTAAAACAGTGTGGAACAGAAGTGATCCTTTCTCCTTCTCCCTTCATCTCCTTCCTAACCTTGACATATGCTCAACTCCTTTTGGGACCAGGAACAGGCCAAGCTAGGGTGATGTTATTTCTTTAGCAGGTATTATTTGACTAAATTCGGGCTTCAAACTCTGAATTCTAAGGGTTTTGCTTTGTTTTGTTTAGCTTTAGCTAAGCTACTTGGGGTTTCCCCTAAGTATGTGTGGTTCAGAGGTCAGTCAAAGATTGGGAAAGAGTTTAAATATAGAATTTAAGGCTTCCTCTTTCTGAAACTCGCTCCAATTTTCCAGATGTTTTGATCACCCCAGACACTTTCCTCTGTCTTTTTGAGCCAATATGAGTGAAAGTTTGTATGTAAACTTCAGTTGCTCCCATAATATATGCTGGAAGCTGCCGTCAGGCTAAAAGCTCTAAAAATGGGGTCCAGTGGCTCAAGCCTGTCATCCCAGCACTTTGGGAGGCCAAGGCAAGAAGATTGCCTGAGCCCGGGGGTTTGAGACCAGCCTAGACAACTTGGTGAGATCCCGTCTGTACAATATATCAAAAATTAGTCAGGCATGGTAGCATGTGCCTATAGTTCCAGCTATTTGGAAGGCTGAGGAGGAAGGATCGCCTGAGGCCAGCAGGTCGAGGATGGGGTGCCATGAGCATGGGTGACAGAGTGAGACTCTGATTCAAAAAAAAAAAAAAAAAAGGGAAACTCACCCTATGCTGTTATCATCTTGTGAGCATCAACTTCTTCCTTTTATTATTTGCCTGCCTTTGGCCACTATTAATGCCTTTATATATTTACATTTTGTAAATTGTCTAGAATCCATAATTATTGCCTAAAGAAGATGAGTCTGAAATGAACAACTTAGCCTTTCTGGGAGGAAAATTCCTTAGTATTATTCACATCTACTAAACAAAATAAAAATCTGCAATGAAGGTTTTTAAGATAAATGAAAATCATAAAAATGTACCACTCTAAAAATTTACATTTTTTCCCGTATTTCTTTCCACTTCTTGTCCATGAAAATACTTTCAACTAGTTTATAGCATTTCTATATATATTCTTATACTGTTGGCAGAAATCTGCCAATTTGATTCTGTGCTGCACTCTCTATAACACATCATGATGAGCATTTCTGTTCCTGTTTTACAAATAGAGATACACAGATCTGTATAGTATAAGTAACTTCTGCAAGATTTCACAGTATATGAGAAATCATAATGCAGATATTCTGATCTTACACTGGCTGTTCTAAAAACACTTGGGTTTAAACCACACACACACACACAAAACACATAATTCTCCTTTCCTGACTTTCACAAAGGACATTAGCATTCTGTGTGCTTATTTCATTCCAAAATTTATAACCATGCTTACGGGTTTCTTGAGGCATGAAGCTAAGAGAGACCAAACAGAACAAGGCTTGCTCTAATTCTAAGTGCTTGAAATTCGGTTTCCAAAAACCCCTTACTTTTACCAAACATCCACAAAGTAACTTCTTTAAAATGTTAACTTGGCTGGTGTTTCCTTACCTGTCCATTTCGAGTATGAAGTTTCCAAAAACTAATATACTTCATGCTTCCTACACACAGGCAAATTCCAGACAGAGTAGTCAGTGCCCACACGTAGGGGATGGATTCCCAGCAGGGTGTATGTGTCTTGGATGTGTGCTTTTTTAAATGTGTGGGATTTGGGAAAAGAATGTTGAAAATGTCTTTTCCCCCATAACAGTTTAGGACTTGAAGTCATGTAGAACTGAGACAGCTATTTGCAATGCAGTATAAACACTAGCACCATGGCGGGCCATGAACTTTGCCAATCTTCGCGTGCTTTGAAAAATACATTCATTTGGAGATGCTAGTTCAAGACTTTATTAGCCTCTGAAGCTCTTCTTACAGAGAAATTCACCTTTTGCTTTCCTATATTGTTTGTTAGACCATCTTCATTCAATTGGGGGAGTTGGAATGTTGAATACTCAGTTATGTGATGAGAGATTGTTGCCTGGTCATTCTTGTCATGTTTACGTTAGTCTCTTCTAATACTTTTACAAAAAATCATAGCTAATTAGATACATAGATTGATCAATAGCGTGATCTCAGGCTATGAGATTGTAAGATTCTGAGACCAGTGATCCTACTTATTCTAATATCCCTTAGACTTTTACAATGTTCTGTATACAATAAATATTTAATAATTTTTTAGATTCAATTGAAATAGAAAATCTGGGAAAATTTGAATATGTTCTCATCATCACACAGAGGATCATAAGAAGTTCTTTACAGATTTAACTAACTGAAAGGAAAAAAAAAGTGAAACAAGAATGTTGATTAAGAACTTATACTAAATTTTATTTCTGCAAAAATTCATACCAACATATATGTTATATGTTTTTAAGCCAAATGTAGCATGGCCTGAAACAAAACAACAATTTTATAGTTGATATCTCAGACATTTTCTACTGGGTGTGTGGAAAATGGCTTCACCAGACACATAGTCACATGTTTAAAAAACTGAAAGTGATTTGAAAATTATATTTCATAAACAGTTTTTGAAAGGCGCTATAAAGCCAGATGCTAATAATATATTGCATCTCCAAAGCAATATCTATGCCTGAGAATAGCATTTGGCAGTGTATCCCTGATAACAGGATTGCTGAAATATACTCCTAAGAAAGCGATACTAGCAGTCAAGTATTTTCAGGAAGCAATGCTTACTATAGCCTCCTCTTGACACTCACAATACCTATTGTCATATTACAGGCTTTAGGAAGTCTTATTTAGCTCAGATTGCTGATAAGTTTTATTTCATGAGGCAATTTAGGAAAAGAAGAGAAAATCTCCATTCTGGCAGCGTGGCTTCGAATCCTGGCTCAGTCTCTTAGTTGTGCAAACTTAAGCAAGTGATCATCTTTGAGTCCCTTGGTTTCTTCATCTGTAAAATGGGAAAGAACTTTAGTGGATCGCCAGTGGCTGCATCAATCCATTTTGCTTAGCAAAATCTTTCGTACATTACAGGTCCGTGAAATTCAGTAAGAGACAAATTCGGAAACTCATTCTCATCCCTTCCTGTCAATCTAGCAATGGACAAGAACTGATAAGAGAGACCGGCTCGTTTTTAGTTACTCTGATGCAGAGGGACATGTTTTCTCTTGACTAAATGCTTTGATATAGCTCATAAATATTCTTACATTCACAACTGCAAGTTCCTTGGAGACAGAAACCATTCATTTATTCTATTAGTGGATATTGATTGTCTACTGGATTGAAGGCAATATAGATAAACTTATTGGGTGTATCAAGGGACAGGGCAGGTGCTCAACAAATGCTAGTGAACAAAACCAGTACTCCTATTTAGCATTTAGCAAGACGTGTATTAAGGGTTTCCTTTGTATCTTCTATTCACTCTTGGGGTGGTGAGATGAGGAAAATTTGCCATGGTTAAATAACTAGTAAGTGGAAACACCACAGTTTAGTCTCAGGTACGTTTAATTAAGAAACCCATTGCAGCATTGTTCTCAATAGCAAAAACATGTAGCCAACCATGCTGCCCAGTGAAAGAGGACTGAATTAAAAAAATGTGGTACAGTGCCGGGCTCGGTGGCTCAGCCTGTCATACCGCACCTTTGGGAGGCTGAGGTGAGTGGATTGCCTGAGCCCGCGGGTTCGAGACCCGCCTGGGCAGCGAGACCTCATCTCTACAATAAAAATCAAAAAAATCAGCCGGGCGTGGTAGCACATGCCTGTAATTCCAGCTACTCGGAAGGCGGAGGCGGAAGGATCGCTGGAGCCCAGCAGGCGAGGCTGCGGTGGCCGGAAGCGGCCACTGCACTCCAATCTGGGTGACGGAGTGAGACTCCAACTCAAAAAAAAAAAAAATGTGGTACATATACGCGATGGAGTATTATGCAGCCATATATAGAAGGACAAAATTATGAACTTCGTAGCAACTTGGATGTACTTAAAAGCTATAATACAGAGTGATCTATTACAGAAATAAAAGCTGAGTATCACATGTTCTCACTCATAAGCATACCTTGAACAATTTTATCACAATACGACAAGAAAAGGATTGGCAGTAGTGGGAAACTGCCAGAGGAAGGAGGTGGCAAGATTGGCAGCAGTGAAAATCTCCTGGGGAAGGAAGGCACACCTCATCAACAAGGGTACATGCACAATGAACAGTTGTTTACCTAACCTGAATTGCACCCCACAAAAAATTCAAAAAAAAAGTCAAAAAAAGAAAGAATGAAACCCATGCCTTAAACCACTTTCCTACACTAACACCCACATCACAGCTATACCTTTTCCAAACTTTCTCTTTCAGGCAAGGTGGTCTCAGTAGGTTTCCTTTTCTTATTATTATCCCTCAGGGAACAACAAAAGAGCAAAGCACATGGACAGATAAGAGGAGCTCAATACATGCAAACTGAATTATGCAAACACAATGGTATCTCCCCAGAAGGCGTAAACAATGAAAACTATTCAGATTTAAATGAGAAAGTCTTTTGACAAATGTTCTTAGTTTGCCAAAGATGGGAAAAAAATGATAGAATTCCATGTTTTTAAGGGCATGGAAGTAGATACTTATATACTGTCAATGAGAATAGTAATTACCAATGGGTCCCAATGACAAGGAGTGGAGAAGGCGATATGGAGGTGTCTTCCAAGAACGTTTGGCGATGTCTGGAGACATTCTGGTTGTCACAACGGGGAGTGGGCGCTACCATAATCTATCTACTGGACAGAGAACAGGGATACTGCCAAGTCATCCTATGATGCACAGGACACCCCTCTCCTCATTTCTGCAGCAGAGAATGATCCATCCTGAAATGTCAATGGTGCTGAGGTTTAGAAAGCCTAGATTAAGCCTTTCTGTCGAACAAATCGGAAATAAATATCAAAATTCATTAAAATACGTGTATCCTTTGGTCAATTCTACTCATAAAAATTTATCATAAGCAATTGCTTAGACATATATTCAAAGTTGTATGTGCAAAGGTGTTCACTACAGCGTTGATTAAGTAGAAAAATAAACCAAAGAGGGAGTTGGTTGGAAAAAAAATGCAGTACATTTGTTCTCAGATATCCTAAATAATACAATTACTCAGAAACATTCTCTTCATTATTAAGTGAATAAACACATTTTTAAACAACTGGAATCATAGAATCTCATTTTAATTCAAATACTAACATGTATGGAATGGCTAGTTATGCACTGGACAATGTTTAAAGAATGGCTGCCAAAATGTCAAGAATGGGGCAACTCCTTCGGATCCCCTCCCACTGTGGGAGCTTTTCTGTACTGTTAATAAATCCTGCTTTCAAAAAAAAAATGTCAAGTATGTTCTACATTGGGTGGTGAGGTTCTTTTAAACTTTTATCTTTCTTTTTTCTTTTTTTTCATATTGCCTACATTTATTTTTGAAGGAGCAATGATATACTTTATAATCAATAAAATAGACAACAATATTTTCACTTGAAATATCTGTATTGAAAGTTATCTTGAAATGGCTGCAGAGAAGCTATTGCTCTTTTTAAAGCCTGTGCTATTATTTTTTTACAAAACTTCGATCTTCCTTAGATCTTTAGAAGCATGACCAACAGGTACCATGACTGCAGTCGTCAGAGCTCTGTGATGATCCAGGTGGGGTGACTTGTCCTCTAAAACTCATAACAAGTTGTGCTTGAAACACCTCTGTGAGAAGACCCCTTAGCATCCCTCCTTTGACCCAGAAGAGAAGACATGATAGCTTTCACTTAAAATAGGAGGTTGGGTCCTGTGAGACCAACCAGCAGCCCAAACAAGACTAGTGTATAAACGGAAGTTAACATAACGAGTGGATCATTAGCCACTGATAATCTAAAAGCACAAAGAAAGATTAGCTAAGGTTCAATATGCCCTTAGCTCCTACACAGTAGTGAAAGAAAACTGCTCTTTTTTATTCCTACAAAGCAAAACAGTAAACACAGAAAAAAAAGTGTGAGCAGAACTCATCTTTCATGTTCTATTAAAAAGCAAAAGCATGTTATAGGATGCAGTGATTTCAAAAGCCATTGACTGAGATGCCATCTTGTAATTGGGAGAATGTGTTCTGAAATCTGAAGCTCAGTGTATGTTGAAGTCAAGACTCATAAGGCTCCAGAGTCGGAGAGACCACCACTAAATCTCCACTCCAAGTTCAGAGAAACCTCCATTAAGTCCATCGCTCTGTAACTTTGGTTGGATAGCCACTCTGAGCCTCAATTTTCATGTGTCTATAATGTGCAAAATGCTGCTTAACTACTGTCAGACCTAAATGAAATAATATATAGGAATACCAATAGCATCAATATCAATAATAACAATCATCACACTATTAAAACATACAATTTTCCACATATTTTAATTTATTGTGCAAAATTTTTTTTTCTGGATTAAAAATTATTCTTGTCAGGCAATTCCAAAACGAGTTTTAAGTTACTTTATTCTTCCAATTTGTATAACATACTGATCCTCAATTATAAATAAATTGCACCATTCCAGTCATCCTACAGTTGTCATAATTAACATACAAATAATAATACATTCTGTAGGTAACTAGATAAATCTTCAATTTATAAACAAGTTAAATCTAAGACAAATGATTCCAATCTCAAATTTATTTACATGCTCTCAATAAATGAATATAATAATAATAATAATAATAGCAGCAACAGTAATAATAGCACCTTCCCATATTCCCTGAGTGTTTACTATGTACTAGGCATACAGCTTCATGAAAATGTATTTCCTTTTTAATTCTCATAAACCATTAACTAGAACAGGATTATTAGCTGCCTTTTTTGAAAATTTAATTGACAGCTCAAAGAAGGCAGGTAGCTTGTCACATTCAGTACATTTGTGTGACAGAACTGATATTTTAAAACCAGTTATGTCTGATTTCTGTCTCTTCACTTGACTGTAAGAAGAATCTGCCTATTTATTAGACTAAAATGCATTACATCAAGACCAAGAAATCCAGTTGGGAAAAAAAAAGTCTGTGCTAGATTGTCATCAGTAAGGCTTTGTCAACTCCTTTCAAGGCTATCTGGCTAATTGAGCTTGCAGGATACCTGTATACTGGCAAGCTGACTGCTGCACCTTGCTCTCTGCCCTTTGAAAGAGGCTTCTGTTTGCTTCTGGCTCTCTGTTTCCTGCTCTCTGCTTCTGCTATAGCACTTGCAAGCGTCTCCATACCACAAAATCAGTTTTGTTCAAGGCAGAAAGTGGGGTTTTTGTGTGTGTGTGTGTTTTCAGTTTCTGGACTTTGGCAAAGAATATGTACATAGCGTGTACACATAGTAGGTGCTCAATGAATGACCATGTGAAGAAGGAATTAGTGGGTTCATGTATGACAAACCTGGGCTAAATTTGCTGATTTTCATCCCAGGAGGTAGAGGAATTTTGAAGACCTAACATTTCCAATTTTTTTGTGGATTTTTTTTTGTCCAAATAAATGATATATCCAGATGGCTTATTTTAGTCCTAGAGATTTTTTTTAATCTCTCAAATCAGTTCTGCAAATATCAAAAGCCAGGCAAAGCAAAAAAATAAACAAGAAAAAACAAAAATCCACAAGTACTAGTCTATCTCCTATTGAGAAATACATCTTTTTCAAAACTATTTCATATCACAAAAGTAAAGATTGTATGATAAAAATATTTAAGATAAATGTTTAACGCCGAATGTTTAATAATTATCATTGATTCAAGTGTCTATTAACTGTTTTCTAATGTGCCATCATGGTATCAGACCCGTCCAAGCCTCAAATACAGCTAGAATTGTACTGAAATACAAGATTGCACAGAAAGTACTCCAATGTATGAAAAGAAGTAATGCCGGGCTCGGTGGCTCAGCCTGTCATCCCACGCCTTTGGGAGGCCGAGGTGAGTGGATTGCCTGAGCCCGCGGGTTCGAGACCCACCTGGGCAGCGAGACCTCATCTCTACAATAAATAAAAAAAAAAAATCAGCCAGGCGTGGTAGCGCATGCCTGTAATTCCGGCTCCTCGGAAGGCTGAGGCGGAGGGATCGCCGGAGCCCAGCAGGTCGAGGCTGCGGTGGCCAGGAGCGGCCACTGCCCTCCAGTCTGGGCAACAGAGAGAGACTCCAACTCAAAAAAAAAAGAAAAGAGACAACAGGAATTGCTTGCAAACAGAGAAAGGATCACGAGAGGGCAAGGAGAGAAGGCTGAAATCTGCAAGGCAGGAGAAAGTCCTCTGAAGAACCTCGATCTCGGACTTCCAACTTCTAGAACTGTGGGAAAATAAATGCCATTTAAGACACACAATCTGTGGTACTTAGTTATGGCAACCCTAGCCAATTAATCTAGAGAGTCTAGCAGAAGAAGTGACAATTGTGACCAAAAGCACATCAAAAAGAAACCAAAGAGAATTTGTGAAAACACCAAAATCACAGTGGTAAAAATGCATTCGTATTTAATTGAAATTTCAATAATGTAGTGGGAGAAAGATAAAACTGCTGTAGCTTGGATATAAATGACAAAAGACTTGAACTCAAGGCTGAGAGCTATGTAGACAACAGGAAGCCATTGGAAGTTTCTGAGGAATAGGATTGCGTGATCAGAGCTAAGACATAAGGAGCTTAAATAATTAATTGGCGATAGAGCATGGGATGGTTTATAGTGGGACAGAAAAGATGAGGAAGCAAGTTAGAAAGCCACAGCAAATAGCAAGCCGGGCTCGGTGGCTCAGCCTGTATTCCCACGCCTTTGGGAGGCTGAGGTGAGTGGATTGCCTGAGCCCGCGGGTTCGAGACCTGCCTGGGTAAATTGGCGAGACCTCATCTCTACAGTAAATCAAAAAACGAGCCAGGCGTGGTGGCGCGTGCCTGTAGTTCCAGCTCCTCAGAAGGCTGAGGCGGAAGGATCGCAGGAGCCCAGCAGGTCGAGGCTGCGGTGGCCGGGAGCGGCCACTGCCCTCCAGTCTGGGCGACAGAGTGAGACTCCCACTCAAAAAAAGGAAAGCCATAGCAAAATACAAAATGAGGTCAAGGGAATCCTGGTGACAATAAGAACTGATGTGAGGAGACAGAGACAAAGAAACACGAAAACACCAGTAATAGAACTTGACATGAAAAAATTCCCCAAACCGTCCAATTGGCTGAACTTAACTTTAAAGTATATTGCTCTTCTTCTTCTTTTAAATTACTCAAATCCTTAAAAATGGGATTGGTTTCAACCTGTTGCAGTTAAGTCCTCTTGTAGGGTCATTACTTGGGTGTAATTTTCCCTCCTTAATTTGTTTTTGAGGTGGAACAAAAGAGAAAGGGCGTCTGAGTCCCCAGTTCCATATTGCAGAAAGATTTCTCCCTGCAAAGCTAAAACATCTGTTTCCCATCAGTTGCAGATGTGCCACGGTTCTAATGCATGGCCCAGGGATGAAACGCAGCAGACTCAAACTAGCATTTCATTCATCAGGAGCTTCCCGACAATCTTCCAACAATGAGCAAGGTACCTCAGTCGACACCTCCCCGTTCCACCTCCTCTTCGTGTGGGTCTGACAGTGGGTTCTGAGACTCAGAGCGTTATTCCTGCCTACCTTCTAAATGGTTCCTTGGAGAGCCTGTTGACTTCCAGGCCTTCTCTTCAAATTGGGGGCATAAATGCTACAGATGAGAAAAAAGAAAAATTCCATTTGCAGCACTTATCTAAAAGCATCTCTAGCTAATTTTCCATCCCGAGAGTGATCAGTATAAACTTGCTGTGCAAAATAAAGATAACATGGGAGAGGAAAAAATTAAACTCTAGTGGGAAATGCAATATCTCATTCAGCAAAGTACATTTTATTTACTTTCTTGGCAGCAAGAAGCAGTCGTAGTGTTGCAAGATCATTAATCCATGATCAATACTGTCCATGTAAAACTATTTCAGACTGGAAGATATCATTGGTCCATTAACCCTGCATCATTGCTCCTGAATCATTGGGGGTAGATGCTACTCCACACATCATAAGCCTAAAGGATTGCTCCCACAGCCTACTCTCTGTTCATAGGTAATTTGGGAGAAAGACACTTCTCTCCGAAACCTCTTGTCTGAGCAACTACCTACTTAATCAATTAAATCCGCAAATATTTACTGAGAGCCTACTATTTGCTATTTTAGGTGGTGAGAATAGAATAGGGAGAAAAGCACAAAAATCCCAGCCATCCTGATACTTACATTCCAGTGGAGTCTATAAACAAAAATAAAAGAAAACATAAAATATATAGTATGGGTATAGAATTAGGAAGTGCTGCATTTTTATAAGGGATATTTAGAGTAGTCCTCACTAAGATAAATGGGTAGAGGGTTGAGCAAAGTATCTTGCAGAAGTATATTCCAGAGAGAGGGAGGAGCAAGGGAAAACCCCATACGTGTGCTGTGATTGTGAAAAGCAGAGGGAAACCCAGTATCAGCATGCATGGGGAAACTCAAGGAACACAAAGCAAACGCAGCTGAAGTAGAGGGTGTGAGGGCCTGACTGGTGCTCCCACCCTTGGAGAACATGAGGGTGCTATCAGACTCTGAACTTTTTTTTTTTTTTTTTGAGTTGGGGTCTCACTCTGTCACCCAGACTTGAGGGCAGTGGCTGCTCCCGGCCCCCGCAGCCTCGACCCGCTGGGCTCTGGCGAGCCTTCCGCCTCAGCCTTCCGAGTAGCCGGAATTACAGGCATGTGCGACCACGCCCGGCTGATTTTTTGATTTATTGTAGAGATGAGGTCTCGCTGCCCAGGCGGGTCTCGAACCCGCGGGCTCAGCAATCCACTCACCTCAGCCTCCCAAAGGCGCGGGATTACAGGCTGAGCCACCGAGCCCGGCTTGGACTCTGAACTTTTATGCAGAAGGAGAAGAGGCATCTCGAAGGGTTTGAGCACACCAGTGTCATAGTATCACTGAAGTGTTAAACTAATTGTACTGACTGCCGTGTTGAGAATAGACTCCAATTTAGGGCTGAGGATGGATTCATATTGACAAAAACTTCGAAAACTGATGATAGATATCTGATGATATAAGGCAAGTGCACCAAAGGCGATGCAAAAGAAGGATTTGGAGAAGAAAAAAAAACTCATTTTGAGTCAAAGTATAACTTGTGAGGCAACTGATACATAAATGTCCCCCTCAGCGTAATTCTACAGATTTGAAAATGAGACACATCTTTGCCCTTCGTGGCTTCCTCTTACAACTCTGTTTCTTGAGTTCAGCCAGCCTCATCTGCTTTCTCTCCTCGAACTAGCATGGTTTGTGCCCCTTTACTTTTTGCTTAGCTTTGGAAAGGAGTTTCCACTTTTTGAAAGTCGATAGCATTATTTTTTTCCCCACAATTAGTGCTGAGTAACAGATTTCAGAACATCTGGGCAACCCTGATCATGTTAGGATTGCATATCCCATAGGTTTGTTGTGATTAGGGAAGGTGGAGGGAAGCCCAGTGTGTCCCAAGTACGTGGCTATATTTAATTTTAAAGAAAAAAAAATGCTATGCCATCACATAGAACATCTGGCGGAATTCAAGGTTAAGTTACAAAACGTTTTGAAGGCCAATTATTAGACAAGTGATACCCATTGAAACTAGGTTGTGGTTTCACTACCTGGTAAAATGTTACTAATAGCTCTAAATCAGGATTACTTATCAGTCACAGAATCTTTAAAATGCATTATGTTTACATTAAGCTAAAGGGGCTTTGTTTAGAGTGAAATGGAAGCACAAAACACAGAAGTGATAAAAAGAGTAAAAACAACTTCCTATTTCTATGTCTCCCTCTCCTATCAAGGAAATATAATGTGTCGTAGTTGAAACACAAGTACCTGGGTTATATTAATAACAAGAGTAATCACTATTACTTAGAGTTTCAAGCATTTTACAAGCATTGCATTTATTCCTTAGTTACTATCCCTATTTGTTAATGAGCAAACTGAGGCATAGAAAGGTTTAGTTAACTTGCTGCTGTTTGAACAAACTAAGCTGCAGGGTCAAAATCCAAAGCAATGCATTTCCATCCATACCCATCCCTTTAATCCCTACATTATGCTGAATTGATTTATGTTTCTCTGCAATGTGCCACTTCTCTACATGTATCACAGCAAACTCAATAAGATAGTAAATTTTTAATCTTTTCAACTCACTCCTCTCTATCTTGACATGCTATATCTTGCATTTCCTATTGCAGTTCAACTCTCCCATTTCTTTATGCATGAATGAAAACAAAAACTATTCTGTGTGTTCTGGCAACTCCTGGTTCAAAGATATCGTGCTGCTATTATACTGACTTTAATCCATACAAATTTACTTTTATATGAGGAATTTTAGGCCAGGCTCGGTGGCTCACACCTGTAATCCCAGCATTTAGGGAGGCTGAGATTGGAGGACTGCTTAAGGCCAGGAGTTTAAGACCTGTCTGGGCAGCATAGCAAGACCCTGTATCTCAATATTTAAAAGGGGGGGAGAGGAAAAAATTAGCCAGGTGTAAGGCATACCTTCTAGCTACTCAGGAGGCTAAAACAAGAGGAGTCTGTGAATCCAGGAATTCATGGCTGGTAAGACTTGAGTTAAGACTGTGCCACTGTACTCCAGCCTGGGCAACAGATCCTGTCTCTCTTAAAAAAAAAAGAGAGAGAAGAAGAAGAGGAGGAGGAAGAGGAAGGAGGAGATGAAGGAGGAGAAGGAGTTAGAGGAGAAGAAGAATTTCAAAGAAGAATTAAATTCAACTATGTTTAACTATTTATATTTTATGAGTGTGAAATACCCCAAATGAATAGAATTCCTTTTTTAGTAGTGACTACTAGTTTTCAGGAACCCTGAATCTGTGTCAGGACAAGGGACATAAACAATACATTTTTACCTTCTGCTTTTTAAAATATCTAATCTCAATGGTATAGTTTACTGAATGTTAATGACTATCAAACCATATTGGATTCTCTTACTCTATATGTCAGCTGGTGGCCATCAAAACCAAAGACTGAAATGCTTTTTCCCTTGGTAACTGACCCTTTTAAGAGTTAATTCCGTTTTTTTTAATGCCATAGTCTTAGTCCTCAAATTTATGGTAAATCAACCCTGATTCAGAAGCCACTTAGGAGGTCTTGATATTTCAAGGAGCTCCACAATAAATTTAAGTTTTTTAAAAGTACAGAGAACACTTGCCATACATACAACCGCTTCTAGGGGGAAAGTGAAAATGTTTTGAAATTTAGCTAAAGGGCAGGGTTTGACTTCTGACTTCTCACTTTACATTTACTGCTTATCTGGAAGGAACTCCAATCCTGTACATATTGCATGGCTATTGTAAGGCTGATACGAAGGGATGACTTGAAAAGAATTTGGGAGCTCTAAAGCTTATTCCAAGTGTTAGTTACTTTAAGAATTTAGATTTTAACTTCCACTGCTCTGAAATACACATGATTTAACTGCAGCTTTTTAAAAGTGAGGCACAGCTCAGCATAAAATCTTCAGCCAAATAGAAAAGAGCTTGGTTAAGAACTAAACCACACTTATTTCAATTCACCATCACTTTTTCTTCAATAAAGTTCTTATTTCCTATCTCTACCATGTCATTGTCATAATAAAGAAATAATTGTTAAGCCATTATGTATGTTCAGTGTCATTAAATTTTGTCCTTTTTCATTAGAAACACATGAAATTTTTTAAAAAGAAAAACAATTAGAAACACCAATAAACAATACATAAGACATTTAACAAACCAAAAAATAAAGACTATAAATTGAACAAAATTTGAGTAGTTCATTTACATAACAATATACATATCTTCTCAAAGTTCCATATTGCCAGAGTAGTTTACTAGCATCTTTCTTCAATGCAATTTTATTATCAAAAAAACCTCTCAACATGGTCCCAAAGAAAAATAGACGTGTCTTTGTATCTTTTCACATCAGCATTTGCAGTTCCAACAGTAATATATAGTTTTTTATTCATTTACTCACTTATAATTTATTCTATATTCATTCATGAAATGCCTTGGTAAGTTCTGAGAATATAGAATTGAAGAAGACATGGTCTCTGCAGCAGAAGTTTCCAGTCTTCCAGAAGTGACAAATAGTGAAACAACTCAACTACAAGGGGTGCCAAAAATGTATACACATTTTAAGAGACATTATCTATGGATTGCTTTTCAAACTTGAATTAAATTACCATAGCAATGTGTACTATGACATTCACTTAACTGTACTTTCGCCATTTTCTTTGTACCCTGCTTGTTGCATGGTGAAGCTAGCATTCATTTGACTCACGCCATCTTTTGAGCACACGTCATACTTAAAATGTGTATACATGCTTTTGGCACCCCCTGTATACTAAATGTAACAAGTGCAAAAACTAAGCATTTGCAAAAAGGAACCTATATACAAAAGATTACTTATACCTTTGAATCTCTATTGTGTCCTTGTCTTTAGCTGATACTATAAGGTTTTCATCATTTTGTTACCTTTTGAAGAGATTGTGAATATTGGACAGAGGTTAGAAGCATACACAGTTTTACTGCACTTCAGCATTTGTCTTATGCCTAATCATTTTTACATCCAAATATGGTTATAAATTCATTATACGTTATTTCTATGGGCCACAGTTTCTTCCATCTCTCTAAAAAGTTAGTTGTTCAAAATATATAGAAAAGAAAGAACATAAGAGGTTAATAACTACCAGAGAAGGTCACTGAGTCATGCTTTACGTGTGTGTAGATGAGTAGAATCAGAGGTCTTGAGTAAGGGTCATCTAATCACCAGGAAGACCATATTTCATATCTTGATGGCGGCATCCAAGATAACTGTGACATAATTTGATTACTGCACTTTGAATAGTGTTACGGTAAAAGAGTGGAGTTTATGACACTTAATTGAGAAATAATCCAATGATTCATATGCTCACAGTCTCTCATCGTTGCCTAGACTTCTTAGGTAAACTGCACAGTTATGAATACTTTTTAAGATCAGAGCGAAAGCAAGGAAAAGTGAAAACAAAGCAGGCTTAGATTTTCAATAAAATACCAGATTCACTCTCAGATCATAGTCACTTTAGTGTCACGCTGAGCAGCAACCCTTCCTTTTGCTCATGGATGACTTAGACCCTTGGGTCACTAATTTTGGGGGATTACTACTACTTTTCTGTATAAACTGGATTCAAACTCTTTAATTCCATTAGAGGCTCTGTGAGTCACCCCAGTGAATTCCAACTGACAAAGTGTGGCAAAGTCATTCACATAGTACTTTGTCCTCAAGCACAAGATCATTTGCTCTGCAAAAATACCAAGAGGAAAGAGCCCTACAGATCACAGAACTATCGGAGTTAAACATCCTCTCACGTTTCAATATTCACTGTGCAAAGTGTATTATTTCGCTTGAGTTTCCAATTTTTCTTGGATAGCAGCAGAAACTTGGTTTCCTGTATAAGGACTAAACAAAAGAAGAATCTCTTATCTTTCTAGGCTTGGTCCTAGGTACATATTGATTTAAAATTCCAGTTATATTCTACATTTTAAAAATCATTGTTTTCTTTACCCTGTCCCAGTCACAGAAACTATTTGGGGGGGAAAGAGTTGTGATTATTACACAGCACTTTATATTTTAATTGCTGAATTTTCTACTTTTGTGAGCAAAATAATGAGAAAAGTCTTCTGTTAGCTGAGAAATGCACACATCTCCAGGATGCACCTGAGATTCCATTTAGGGGGAAGAATAGTATCCACAGAATAGGTTTGAACAGGAAGAGGAAATTGAGTTTGCTTTTGTTTTTTTCCTCAAACCAGTATGCTCAATGAAATGACACCAAGTGAAAGGACAGAGGATCGACATTAGTATCCCGAACTCAAAAATGATACAAATGAAATGTCTAGAGTGAACCAGAAATTTATTTTTAAATCTCTCCAGGACTGAGGTTCGATTGCAAGGAGATGGCCTAAATACAAACAGACAAAAACACATGAACAAACAAAACCCAAACAAGACAAAAATGTAAAACAATTTTCCTACTGGTGTATCACCAGAAATTACTTTTTTAATTCTTCAAATAATCTCAGTAGCTACACTAGTTAAATACTCAGTATGTTTTGCTTGTACTTTGAAAACATTGTCTTTAATTGTATATTTAATAGATCAGTGTGTGTGTGTGTGTGTGTGTGTGTGTGTGTGTGTGTGTCTGTGTACAGAATGAGAGAGAAATTAATTATTTTTAGTATCTTTACGTTCTGCATTACTATTTAAATTTTGAAAGCCTGAATCTTATTTCAGCTAACCTCACTTTTAAAAAGATACATGGGCTTCAGGTACTGTCTTAATCATTTTGTAGTTGAAATCCTTCCTATTCACCCTCCAACAAGTGCGCGCACACACACACACACACACACACACGCAAATGGCTCAACAAATGAGTCTTGCTCTTCAGCTCAGTCAGAAGGATTTTAACCTTATAAAAGAAAACTAAGAATTAAATTGGTTAAGTGCTGAGTCACTAAGCCTTATTAATTTATGTGTCAAGAAGTCTCAGGTAGGGCAGATCCAGGACTAGATCATTCAGGGGATCATAGACGCCATCAAAGACCAGTCACTTCCCTCTCGCAGCTCTGCCACCCTCAAGCATACTGATTTTGTTCTTGGCTTGTACCCTTGACGCTGCAAGCCGATAGCACTGAGGGTCCAGGCATCACAAGCAGACACTGCAATGATCAGCAGTGGAAGATGAGGCTTCCTGTGCTATATCTTTTCTTCATCAGCCACACAACCCTTCCGAGAAACTACTTAGCACACTTCCGCTCACTTCTCTTTGGCCACATGTATAGAATATCTCCTTTCCTAAACAGTTCACCAATGAGAAAAATGGAATTAATTTTGTTTGAAAGGAATAGGGGAGAAATGGGGAATGATTGTTGTATTTAATCAACATTATGTGCTATATTCTTTAAGTGTGTAACATAGTTGACTTAATAATAGTGATTCAATCACTATACAAGGGGTTTTAAGAAAGGAAGTTAGTTGAAATAAGATTCAGGTTTTCAAAATGTAAATGGTAATGCAGACCAGAGAGATATTAAAAATAGTTCGTCTCTCTCTCTCTGTATACACACACACACACAACACACACACACACACACACACACACAAATTTGTCTATTAAATATACAATTAAAGAATATTGTTAAAGTACACACAAAACATTCTGAGTATTTAACTAGCGTAACTACTGGAACTATTTGAAGAATTAAAAAAGTAATTTCTAGTGATACACTAGTAGGAAAATTGTTTTACATTTTTGTCTTGTTTGGGTTTTGTTTGTTCATGTGTTTTTGTCTGTTTGTATTTAGGCCATCTCCTTGACTAACTAGAACTTTCAGATGCCCAGGAACATGGAAAACCGTATTAGGATGTCCTGGTTTTCTGTTATACTTCTTCAATTTTTTTTTTTTTTTTTTTTTGAGTTGGAGTCTCACTCTGTCGCCCAGACTGGAGTGCAGTGGCTGCTTCCGGCCACCGCAGCCTCGACCTGCTGGGCTCCAGCGATCCTTCCGCCTCAGCCTTCCGATTAGCCGGAATTACAGGCATGCGCTACCAGGCCCAGATGATTTTTTGATTTATTGTAGAGATGAGGTCTCGCTGCCCAGGCGGGTCTCGAACCCGCAGGCTCAGGCAATCCGCTCACCTCAGCCTCCCAAAGGCGCGGGATTACAGGCTGAGCCACTAAGCCTGGCTCATTTTTTTTTTAAACATATTTTTTATTTTAAAATTGTGGGGTACAGTTAAGGGTTAGGTATACAAATATGCATTGTTCAGGCACCCTTGTTGATAAGGGGTGTCTCCCTGTCCCCAGACAGATATTGACTACCGTTAATCCCATCTCCCTTCCCCTACCTGCCCCTCCCATAGTTTCCCGCCACCATCAATCCTTTTCTTATAGTATTACAATAGATGTTCAAGGTCCACTTATGAGTGAGAACATGTGATACTCAGATCTTTGTTTCTGTGAGAGATCACTAGTATTATAGACTCTAGTTCCATCCAGGTTGCTGCGAAGTTCATGATTCTGTTCTTTTTTATGGCTGCGTAGTATTCATCATGTATATCGCAGCATCGTTCACAATAGCAAGAACCTGAAACCAACCATGCTGTCCATCAAAAGAGGACTGAATTATACCTCTTCATTAAGTTTTCTCTACCAAGCTGCCTCATACCAATTTAGGACTCAAGAGGCCCTTGGGCATTGCTCTCACAAGTGTTGAAGGTTAGTAAATAGAGACAGTCAAGCAGTAAGCTGACTTCTAAAAAGAGAGAGGGAAGGTTTACAGCCTCCATATAGCCAGATTGACTCAGGGCCAAGTTCATTCACCATGTAGTCCCCACTTACTCATGTCACAGGAGAATGAGCTGAAGACCATTTTTGCTAGCAAGCTCATCTGCCCCATTCCAGGAGCCCTGTCTGTCCTGACGAGGATGCTGAGATTCACCTCACTTTTTCTAAGAAGCAGAGCTCTAGGCAGAATCAGGCTAACTCCATGGGTCACACATGAGCTTTGGTCTGTAAATGAACTGTTTCATTGCTACTAAAAGGTGATGGCTTCTCCTGTCCCAGTGATGAGTCTCTGCAGGCCATCTCTCACCTTACCTGAAATATGTGGGTGCTTCCTCAAATTCCCCCCAAAAAACACTGCTGCTTAATGCTCTATACCTGGTCCTAGAAAGGAATATCCCCGTTTGACTAGTCTGCAGAATGACTTTTACCAACGATTACCAATATCACATCGTGATCTCTTCCTCAACTCCAGGAAGCTCACATAAGCACAAGAAAATCAAGTTTTATGTCACAAATACAGCCTAAATCATATCTCCCTCTGGGAAAGTAAGCAAGCAGAATTGGTCTAAATAAAGAGTCTTCAGTTATGAAAAATGAAACATGCACACATGTACCTCATAGATACAGAGATATAAAATTATCTGCTCCTATGACTTATATAGTCTATCTTTTAATAGATTGTTGAAAATGTACTTTAGCGTGTGGGAGAAAAAGATGAATAGTCACAGTTATCAAGGTATTAGAATTCTTATTTGGGAAATGAAATTTCTGTGTTTAGATATTTTTCCAGGGCTGAGTTCTCAGACCCTTGTTTGAGGTCTGAAATTCTCTAAGTAAATCCTCCCAATCCTAAAGGCACTGGAAAGTCTTTCCCAGGAGCACCTCTCACAAAAGCACAGCCCCCATAACAAGCTGCCTGGGACCCAAGATGTTCAAAAAACAGAAGAATAGCAGAGCTGGTAGCCTAAGGGAAGTGAGGGTAGGAAGGTTAGAGCCTTCACCAGCCTCCAGGCTTGGTGGAGATGAGGACAGGCCTCCCTGCATGAGGGGCCATAGCGGTTACCCTAGAAATCACATCACCCATCCGAATGCAGATTTTAGACCTAAAAGCAAGCCCAGGAAAGAACGAGGACTTAGGAGATGGAGCAACTTCCTGGGAGAGAGTCCATCACTGGAGTCCTCATTTCTATAGAGACATGCGTTAGACAATTTAGCTAAAGCCATTCCAAAAACTTGGGAAATGGATTTGATGATCTCTGGAGTTTTCATTCAACTAATATTCCAATGATTTTAATGAACAGCTCTCATAGTAGAAACCATAATTTATTTATATCTTTAAGAGAATTTGATCATTTGGGTGAAAGCATATTGGTTTTTAGTTTCTAAATGACATATATTCAGCTTGGCATGACCTCTACCAAGGTCCCAGTAATAATGTCTAAAAGATCTCCTCCATGCCCATCTTTCAAAAAATAGTAAACTCACAATAATATAGAAACTCCAAATTACTAGATAAAAATTTGCTGAAAGTGAAAGAAAATTTTATTAGACATAAGATGAATGAAACTGAATTGGAAGAAAAATGGCTGTTTACATTTACTTTTTAAAAAAGCTAGTCTAAACAAAAGAAAGCATAGATATACTCTGCATTTATGCTACTTTGGCTACTCTCTAAGAGAGAAAAAACGCCTACAAATTTCAAAATTAGGCAACCATGATTTTACTACGGGTACTATTTTTTGACCTAAGAAGAAATCTACTGTCGCTCCTCCACTTTGCCCATTCCCAATTCTTGTATTACTGCATCCTTTTGGGACAATATTGCCCAGAAAATGAATCAGGAGTGGGAGTGGAATACACAGAACAGTGATTGCCTTATTCACTGTATCCTACAAAGTGTATTCATAATTAAAACACTGTAGGTATCTTTAGCAAAAGTCTACTACAAAGCCTTTAGATACATATGCGTGTTCTATAGACTCAGGCAACAGGGGCATCTCTTCCATCAGGATAGCATTGCTGCACCAGATGAAAGTTTACCATGTTTAGAGGCTTCAGCTAGGAGTTTGTTCTTCAATATCCGGGAGAGTAGAACCAAGAGCATTCTATACACCCTGTCCATTTACAAACACTAAGTGGTGATGTATTTCTCTTTAAGGATAAGTAAGATTAAAAAAGAAAATAACTAACTAGGTATGAAGAGCAGAAAGACTTCAGAATAAAAGGAAAACTCAAGAGGATATGTTTATGAAAAAATATATAGTCCAACCACCAGAAGGTAATCTCCAATGGTAGGCAAGACTTGGCTAGCAACAGAGAAAACAACAAAAACAAAACAAAACAAAATGCACACGCACACACATAACACACACACACACACACACACACACACAGGAGAGGCAGGGAAGGATTACATGGCAACTAATATTATGATGGCAAAATTAAAATATTTCTTGAATATTTTTAAAAGCAGAAATGATGTGCGAAAGTTTTGAATCAGTAATTTTTTTTTTTAATTTTCAGAACGGCCGGTTCTATGTGAGGATTTGCTACATAAGTATATTACGTGAAGGCAAGGTTTGGGCTCTGGCAAGCCCTCGCCCCCGCAGTAGTAGACGTGGTACCAAACGGTGGCTGCGTATCCCTTATCTACTCTCTTGCCCACCTTCAGCAGTTCCCAGTGTCTGTTTTTCCTGTGCTTGTGCCCAACATTTAGTGCCCACTGATGAGTAAAAGCATCTGATATTGTATTTCTTTAATTGTCTCATGTGCAAGAAGAGGAAAAGAGCAAAAGATCAAAATTGATGAGAGGACAGATATAGAAACTAAGAATTATAACTACTTCCAAGGATGAAAAAAAATTAACAATTGAGACACTAGCAAGAGGAGAACTATCAAATGCGTAATTCAATAACATTTTCTGGAACTCAAAGCTAAACACCTCAAAACAGATTAAACAGATTCAACCTGTTGTGAATAATGTTAATGGAAATAAATATGCATAAGAATAAATTCTAGCAAAATTTTGAATATTGAAGAGAATGCTATTCCACAAAAGATTCTTCTGATCACAGCCAGAATCTCAGATAAGGTGCCTGGAAAGAAAATCCTAAAGAAGATGCATGTTGCCAAGCTATTCTTACTAAGAGCTGTCAAGTGTCACAGATGACCCATATTTCTACTTGTTCTTAGGTTATACAAATTAGTTATCATATTTCAACACAACAGTCAATTTTCTACTTCCTTTCAACTCTATAGACTTGACTTTGGGTCTATGACAAACCTCTCTCCAATAATTTTGAGCTGATAAACAGTTAGACTAGCTGATGGCTA
The DNA here is from genome assembly GCA_027257055.1 of Cephalopachus bancanus. Lineage (NCBI taxonomy): Eukaryota > Metazoa > Chordata > Mammalia > Primates > Tarsiidae > Cephalopachus > Cephalopachus bancanus. Next base: position 6,079,488 of record JAPVLO010000065.1, read on the forward strand.
ACCTCCAGATATAACTCTTCATTTTGGTTTTATTTTATTTGGATTTCGTTCTCATACATCAAACATCACGGATTCAAAGTTTCCCTTGTGGGTCACAGGTCACAAGATCCAGGATGAAATAGTGGGATTTTCCTCAGACTGTTACTAATTAGCTTGAGACCACATGTTTCAGGAAAATAAAAACCAGAAAAGGCAGCAATTTCTATGTAGCTTCAGGCACTGATGCATTGGACACATTATGTAGTATCTTCTATAGGAAGTATAGTATGAAACATAGCCCAGTACGGATAATGACTCAATAAATTTTATTCTACCTGAAAGAAACAGATTTCTGATTTTGTTTTAGTAGGAGAAATAAGGGAGACAACTAAATCATCCAAAAATAAGGAAAATTTGTTACTAAGGCAGAAGAAGAAATATGCACATACAATGTGACAAAAATTAGGGAAAGAGGGAATTATAAAATGATTAAAAATATCAAATTTTGCTGAAGTTTGAATTATATCAAGGATGATGAAACGCTTCTGGATCTGGTCATTAGAAGATCACTAGTAATCAGCTAAATGTGCACTTTCCACACAAGAAAGGTGATGGTGGTTGGAGATGAAACTGTTTTAAAGGAAGTATCAAGTATAAACTTCTCTATTATAACTTTTGGCACTAAAAAGTAAGTGATAAATAGGTAGTAGACTAAAGGGATATCCGAACAAAAAAAAAAATCAGGACCAAGTAAATATTTAGCATGTGTACAGCAGAAGAAGTCTATGGACAGAGAAAGTTTAAATAAGAGAGTATAACTGCTCATGAAAAAAGACATCATATGATTAGTGAAGAAACAAAATTTAATCACGAGAGCAAATGAAGGGATATGTTTCAGCATGCAAAGAAGAATGTTCCTTAACACAAAGGGGCAAAGGAAGAGAAGATGGATAAAGATACAGAAAATGTTGAGAATAAAAGATTGAGGAAGTTCTTATAAAATTAATCATACACATTTTAACCTTTCAATAACATTGAATATTAATCAATATGCTGAAGTTGAGGAGACATGGATTACCTAATAGCCTTAAAGATGTGGAAAAAGTTTAAGTGGTCACAAAATAAGTCAACTGGAGATGAATTTGAAATCAACTAGAGATGAATCGTGACCTATCTGGAATTGCATAGCATTAATCTTCCTTGGATCAAATTAACATGATTTCATGGCATTATCGAGACTTGGAAAATCATAGAAGGAAGAGGATACGATGCACAGTGAAGGTTGCCTAGAGACATCGGACATGGGATTGATAAGGTGAGAACAGAGAAATTTCTGCAGGAAGTTCTGGATTCTGATGAGAGCTAGCATTTTTGTGACATAACTGGCCACATGGCTTTGACTGAGAAGGTAGTTATGAGAGTCTAGAATAAAAGAGACACTTCGGGAAGATCTCAAGAGGCTAGAAAGTGCCATGGGAGTGGCAGAGATAGATAGTACCTATCAACTATCCTTTGGGTTTTGTGCATTTCTCAGCCTCCACCACAGCTTTTTGGAGACCAGACAATTAGTTCACTTCAAGAACTGTGAACAAAAATGAAGTGCATCTCTTACAAGGTGAGCCAGTGAAAAGTTACTGTGTCTTCTGTATCCCAATCTTCCACTGTTGAAGTGTCCTTGGAATCCAAGTATTGCTTGAGATGACAATGTCACAAGGTAGAAGGATCCTGGATCCCAGATGGAGACTCTGACAATCCACATTGGATTTGTATGAATGAGAAATGAGCTTCTGTTGTGTGAAACCACTGAGGCTTAATTACTTTGAGGATGAATAGAATGCCTAGCATGTGTAATGGGGTGGAAAATGTAAATGGAAAGGAGGTCATGCTGAGAGGGGATTTTCACATCCTGAGACCTTCTAAGTGGGCCAGTCTCTGATAATGATGAGATCTAAGATGTGGCCACACTTGGAAATGGTCCACGGAGGGAAGAAACAGAGATCATGGGACCTGAGAAAATAAAAGAATTGTGAACCCAGACTCTAAAGGCACCAACGATGAGTTTGATGGTTATGATTAAGAGAAAGGGTTCCTGCTGTGCAGTTACAAGGCAATGGAAGATACTATCCTCAAGGCTAGAAGAATGTGGTATGAATTCGTGGCAGAATTTTAAAAAAAAATAGGTACAACAATTGTCTGGAAGTTGCCATGAAGCCCAAATACATCAACGTCTAGTCTTGATCAGTGAATTCAAGGTAGAATTTGAAGGGACTATAATGGAGAGAAGAAATAGAGATGGCAGAAGCATTATTTTTAAAAGACAGTCAGTATTCTGACACCAAAGATCTGTATACACACTTCTGCCCATCAGGACCTAGTTGGGTAACTGACATCCCAGGAAAAGTGAGTTGCTTCCTGTGCTCAGGAAAGGCCTGCGCAGCTCTGAAAATGCCCTGGGTTAATTACTGCCCCTGAAGTGGCCCACCCTTTTTCTTCCTAGACACAATGACTTGGGATCCTAAGTTGTATTCTAGTTCCTTTGAGAAGGTTTTTCACTTGTCATAGAGCTGTCCTAATTGCCTGAGCTACCCAGCAATAGTCTGTGAATGTTTTAATCTTCTGTGAAGAGAGCAAGTTAGCAGCACTCAAAAAAATTATATTAAAAGATGATATGCATCCTCAAGTAGCCCTAATTGAGTGTGCTCCTACATTTTCTCCTCAGTCAGAAACCTGCTCCTACACTGGGAAGATCTCATTGACACTAATGCAGTTTGATCAGAGAATAAAAGCAAAGAAAGGGAGCAGGCAACGCTAAGTGCCTAAAACAGGGATTCTTAACCTGAGGTCTGTGAACCATTTTAAATCGATTCAGGACTCTGTGGATTTGTGCCATTGTTTTGTTTTTTTTTTTCCCCTGAGGAGAATTTACATAGCTCCCATCTAAGATTTAAAGGGATTTGTGACCTAAAAATCATGTCAAACAACCTGTCTGAAAGAAGCATTTTGACCACAGGTGATGATCACTAAAACATGGTTAAATGAAGACATCTGAGATGCAACTGATGATCAATTTTCCTAGTTCCCAAAGTAAACATAGTTAATTCATTTATAATACAGTAAGAAGTTACACAGAATTCTCTGGTCTGATATTTCTCCCTGCATGGATAGCCTACTGCCATGCTTTACTCTTCGTAATATGCTCTTTGTGCCTGGGTACCTGTGTTTTTGTTCTGGAATATCTTTTTTCATTCTGGTCACCTCTCTGATGACTCCCCTCACTGGGGGAATTTCAGTGGCACACAGAATAAGGTTTATAAACCTTGACAAAATAAAAATACTACAAAATGAAGGAGGCAGCAGGAACTGTGAAAGGAAGGGCAGGAATGTTAATCTCATCATATTACATATCACTGAGTCAATTGATGGAGTTCAAACATTTACAAAAATATATACAAGTTTTAGCTTGAATATTTTTATACTCATTTTTTCCTTAATGTTAGAGCAGCGGTTCACCACCTTGGCTGTCCATCGGAATCATCTAAGAGATTTAAAAAACACTAATTCCTGAGTCCCACCCTCTCATATTCTGATTTAATTGCTCTTAGGTACAGTCTTAGGATTTGTAAAAGCTTCTCAGCTGATTCCACTGTGTAGTCAAAGGTTAGAGGAAGCCTTAGAGGAATATTCTAAGAACTGATTCCACTGAAGTTTGTGAAACATTTGTTGATAGCCCAGGGATTATTTTAACTTTTCTTCTATTAAACACGAAGAAAATTAAACTTAGCACATAAAGATATCTCCTACATGGTAAGATGCCCTGTGTCTTTACATCAATAGATTATGTATCCATTCATCTCTTTGCACATAAGCAAAACGAGTTGTCAGGAACGCATGCGAAGTAGGAATGTTGAATTTAGGGAAATTGGGTTTTGTCTTTTTTGACTCCTCCTTTTTTTGAGAATTTATATAATGAACATCAGTCACATTTTATTTTAAAAATAAAATAGTTGCTTGAAGGAACCGATTTTTAAAATAAAGTTTATAAAAATAAAAAAAGTTAGGCAAATAAAAACAATGTCAAAATAAAACTAGAGATTCCACACACATTTCTAGCTTATAGGAATAAGATTATTTAATTTCAGAAAGTGGAAATGAAAATTTCAGCCTGCCAGGACTTACTTCATGGCTATTGGCAAGTCTGTTTCTAGTATCTTTTCACTGGAGGTGAGGGTTTCAGGACAAACATGAAGTTTACTCTGTCAGAGAACGAATAATGCTGATTTTCCTGTAAGGACAGAAAATCTAGGAGTGCTAATCAAAATAACAACAACCAAAACAGTATTTCATAATTACTAGAAGAAAATCCAGAGGAGGTGTGCCATCTGGTTAGAGAAGGAAGAAAGGCTGTCACTGCCTAGTAAATGCCCACGTTTCTCCTTGAAATTACTGATTTGTCCTTACCTCCTTTTCTCAAGTTTAAATTTGGTGTATCCTTCTGAGAAAAAAAAATAAACCCACATTATAGTACTGACCTAGATAAAGTCCCAGAGTCTTATACATACACACACATAGATTTACATATACATGTATATTTATATACATATGTAATTATTTACATTATGCTTATGTAGTAATATGTAAGGTTGTAAATAAAGAGAATGTCCAAAGATTTATCTATGAGTGAGGCCATGCGGTTGAGAAATGATTTAATAGGATAAAAATAAAGGGGTTTTAATCTTAGCATCACTGACATTTTGAGCCAAATTAATCATTTGTTGTGGAGACTGTCGTTTACAGGGTAAGATGCTGAACAGCACCGTTGGCGCTGGATGCCAGTTGCAACTTCTTCTTCCTCCTCTCCCAAATGTGACAACCAGAAAATGTCACATATATTGCCAAATGTACTCTGGGGATCAAAATTGCCCTCTGGCAAGTGCCACTGGGATAAATTATAATAAATAAATATATTTTAAAATATAAAGTAGTTGTTAGGGAATTGAAAAGGATTTGCAAAAATTAAGACAGATTTTCCAGAATCAAAGTTCAGCTTGTGAGAAATTTAATAAATTTTATTTAACTTTTAATTTCTTGTTCTTCATATTTTGCTTCTTGCAATACACTATCAACACCCTGTGATTAGGCATCATTATATTTGCAAATATTTTTCACAGTTCTGGTTATGTTGCACGTGATAAATAAATAAATATTTATTATATAAATTTAAAATTATATGTTATATTAAATAGACAAGAATATTGATTAAAGATCACATCTAGTAAATTCTCTGATAAATCATATTGTGTAGGTTTCCAGGGCATAAAAGTCTAAGATGTTAACCTCTCTCTATTTCCTCCCAGAAAAGATAATTTACTATAAATTAGATTCGAAGGCATTAATTGAGCCTGAAATTCTAGTCATGTAACCACTATTATGTAAATGGTCACACATCTGGATGCAATTCTCTGTGGCAATAAGCTGCTATTCGGACAACAGGTTGAGATTTTACTGACATATTCATTTTTAAAAAAATGAATGTACCATCTATGAAATGTGGTGGTGACGAGTATTGGTTCAAGCCTTTAATAAACTAGATCTGTCGATGAGCAGATCACGTAATCAAACTTCCTTGAAAGAATGAGTCCAAGAGGCTCGCGTTGGCATCATATCAGGTGTCCTTCTGTGTGATGAGTTCTCAGGACCAAGGAACTCCCCCAGAGACAGAGATGACCCAGATTGACTTTGATGATGTAGTTGAAGCAAGCCAGATTAAAAACCAAACTTGGTCTTTTTCCATTACAATTTGGGAACCTCCACCCCGACATCCATCACTACTCACACTGGTAAAAAGGGGTATGTGTACCTCTGGGTCACCAAGGATACCCTCCACCTGTCGGTTGGCAGAGACCACACAAAGTGGAGGGCCGCTCCCAGCCACCGCAGCCTCGACCTGCTGGGCTCCGGCGATCCTTCCGCCTCAGCCTTCTGAGTGGCTGGAATTACAGGCAAGCGCTACCACGCCCGGCTGATTTTTTGATTTTTATTGTAGAGATGAGGTCTCGCTGCCCAGGCGGGTCTCGAACCCGCAGGCTCAGGCAATTCACTCACCTCAGCCTCCCAAAGGCGCGGGATTACAGGCTGAGCCACCGAGCCCGGCAGTGTATATTCTTTACCTTTAATTTAGTGTTATCAGTTCCAGGGTGTGATTTTTGTTTTGCTTCTTTCTTTTGCTCTGACAGCCAGTTGGATGGGGAAGAAAAGGCAAATCTGACAGATTATAAAATGTTCTGTCTTGTTAAAACAATAGGATTCACCTTTCAGAGTCACTTAATGAGTCCTCCTTACATAAACGAATGAAAGGGAATACATTGGTTGTCCACAATGGCTTTTTGAAAAAAACTCTTATGACTAAAAAAAATGTAAATTGTGGTATAATCGAAGCAAAAAGATTCAGTCTTGCCAGAAAAACGTGTTTGTGCTACTTGACTTTAGGAATTTAAAGATTCTTTCCAAACTCAAGGTTGAGATTCTAAGATCAGAACCAAAGTGATTACTAAAAGTGAGGCCAAACCGGCAACTGGATATATGGACAAGGAATGCTACAAACTTGCAAACTCACTTTCTGAGTCGGCATGATTTTCCAATTTCAGCAGTGTGAAATGTAAATTGACACATCTTTATAGTGGGTGGGAGGAGAAAAGGGTATATTATGGTGGAACTACCTAGGATTTTCCCTAACTCCTAAAAATAAAATGTTTTTCTGGAAAGCCTTTGGAAGAATAACTCAGGTCTTCATCAACAGAAAAATGTATCTTTAAGAAAGAAGTTTCGGTAAGAAAGAAAAATATTGTGGTCCAGCAAATGACGTACAGATCTGTAGCGTAATTGTGGCTTCTGGAGTTTTATAGCTATTACTATGGAAAATGGACACTTTCTGATTTCTTTGGAATTTAAGGTAGCTCTGTGGGTTTACTTTTCTCCTTTTGTAGATTTTTTTTCCTGGTGTTATTATATGGACTTGGCCCAGGTTGTAGGAGACATGTAAAATATTTTATGAAAGAAGACTGGTTCAAATGTTGTCAGAATTGGAGGAGAATAAAGGGTTAATGGTTAGCATACACATTAGCTTTCAGGTGGAAGAAAGGACTGGAGATTCTCTACACATCGGAAGAAGAAAGTCAATGGCTTCTTATAAAGAGCTTAACAGCCTTAGGAGTGAAGTGTTTGAAAACTGAGTCTCCTAACACTTGAGACCTAAGCCTCTGGTGGTAAAGCACGCGTTTCCCTCAACACAATTCGCACACCGTACCTGAAAATATAAATGTCATAAGGCATATGCAAAACATCAAGGATTCCATACCCCACGTGGCTGACATGATCTGAAGTAATACAAGAACCATGTGTTGATGTATTATAAAAAGGAATCGCCCGGAGTCCTCAACATCAGCTCCTCTGGGTGAACAGTGTGTATGGAAGCCTGTGCATTTGTTTTCCACTTTCCTATTTCCTATTTTTATGTTTCCTTCATGATAAACCTGGGAAATAAGAGGATAACTTTCTTATCTGAAGAAAATCCCAAGGAAGAACAATCTTTAAAAAGTGGGCTGGCAAGTGCATACGACTCCACAAAATAAAGTCAAATTTCAATGGGCTCTGTCTACTATTACTTCATTTCTCTTACAAAAATGTTCTTACCCTCAGAGATACACACACTAGACCTCAGGTTAACAATCTTCTTCTTAGTGTTCTAGTTTGGTGACTGTCAAAGAAAAAGACACATTCCTGGGCCCTGAAACCAGTTACATAGGACAGAAGCAGGCAATAGCCAAGGTTACTCAGCAAAGTCCTAAGCCTGGATTTCTCCCTAAGGTCCAGATGAGAATTGTCAGTGTGTAACAGGAAACTGGCTTTACACAATGGTCAGAGTTGGTTGAGCCATCCCTGAAAGGCTGTTGTCTCTGGGTCGTATGCTGGAACTTGAAGTTGAGTAGGCAGTTGGGAAAGGAGTATGTGTTGGGGGAGATCAAGGTCAAGTGAAAACCTACAAGAATGAACAGAACCTCATGAAGAGACACTGAAACTTGGGTCAGTTCTTGTTGTCTCTGATATTTAGTGATGAGGTTATGCTGTAGAAGTCAGGTCCCTTCATTAAAAAGCTAAACACACAAGCTTGGCCCAGGAGTTAGGATCCAGTAAAATGTAGAGTAGTTGCAATTCCAGATTCTGTTTCCTACCAATGAGGCAGCTCAGCAAGCAGATCAGCATCAGCTACAGGGATACCATGCTTTATCGCACTTTACAGAGGTCGTGTTTTGTTTTGTTTTTTTAATGACAACCCTGTGTCCAGCAAGTCTATTGGCACCATTTTCCAACAGCATGTTCATATTTGGTGTCTCTGCATCACATTTTGGTAATTCTTGCTATATTTTAAACATTATTATTATATCTGTTATGGTAATCTGTGATCCATGATCATTAATGTCACTGTTGTAATGTTTGCTGGTGCCACACACCATGCCCATATGAGATGGCCGATTTAATTGATAAATGTGTGTTCTGACTGATTCATAGACCAGCTGTTCCTTCGTCTTGTGGAGGGACTTCTAGGAGTTCAAAACTTGCGAAGGTGGCTGCGTATATAATGGAAATAGCAAGAGAACTAGAAATTAGAAGTGAAACCTGAAGATGTTGAAGACTGAATTACTACAATCTAATAATAAAACAAAAAAGGTGTAGCTTCTTATGACTGAGCCAAGAAATTGATGTCTTGATATGAACTCTACTCCAGACTAAGATGCTATAAACTTTGTTGGAATGATAATGAAGGATTTATACTATAACATAAACTTAGTTGATAAAGCAGTGACAAGATTTGAGAGGTTTGACTCCAGCTTTGAGACAAGTTCTACTGTGGGTAAGATACTATCAAAGAAATCTTTTGTGAAAGAAAGAGTGAATCAATGCAACAAACTTCACTGCTATCTTAAGAAATTTCAACCGCCACCGCTTCAGCCACTATCACCCTCACCAGTCGGCACCCATCAGCATCGAGACAAGACCCTCCACCAGCAAAAAGATTATGATCCACTGAAGGTTCAGGTGATCATCAGCATTTTTGGCAACAAAGTATAAGCTTTTTAAACTAAGAAATGTACTTTTTTTTAAAGACATAATGCTATTGCACATTTAATAGACTACAGCATACCATATGCATAACATTTTATGTGCACTGGAAAATCAAAAGAAGTTATATGACTTCTTTTTTGTGATACTCACTTTATTGCAGTGGTCTGAAAGCAACTCCAAATATCTCTGAGGTATGCCTGTAAGTAAACTACAAAATGACTACTACTTGCTTTCCATCCTCCAAATCTCCCAAAACTCTCCCTTGTGGTACGCTGTAACCAGAGACATACCAGAAAGTAGGGTGCAAGATAAAATAAAGGACACCCAGTCAAATTTGGATTTTAGTTATACAACACTTTTTTAGTATAATTATATCCCAAAATTGCACGAGACATATTTAAACTAAAAAAGTACTTCTTGTTTATATACAATTCAACTTTAACTAGGTGCCTTGCATGTTTATTTTCTAAATCTGACTATTCTAAAAGAAAAGGAATTCTGGGAAATGTAGTTCAGCCTAGCCAAGTTGATACGTTGCAAACCCATCGTCTCATGAATTATGAGATTCATATACTGTGATCCTATTGGTCACAGGTGTTCTCAACGTTGTATTGTTTAGCTCTGCCAGGAAGATAAAGTAGAATATAACAAAGGATGACTTTCTACGGGCTGCCCCTTTAGAAGAAGTCATCATTACAGAAACTTTCCTTCAAAGGAAATTTGGGTACACAGCACAAACATGAGTCATGTACAGTACAAGTTACCATATTTCAGGAAAGCTAACCCTTGACCCTTGCCCATCGAAGACACACAATTACCAGCAGAGCTCTTTCAAAACTGTACGTGTTGTCTGGACCCCACTCTAAGGCCTACTGAACAAAAATCTTTAGAGTTGAGAATAAACTGCTTTTTTCTGAAAACCACAACAGTTTGCATGGGTGTGTACTTTTTTTTTTTTTTTTTTTTTTGAGTTGAAGTCTCACTCTATCGCCCAGACTGGAGTGCCCTGGCCGCTCCCGGCCACCACAGCCTCGACCTGCTGGGCTCTGGTGATCCTTCCACCTCAACCTTCCAAGTAGCTGGAACTACAGGTGCACGCTACCATGCCCGGCTAATAATTTTTTGATTTATTGTAGAGATGAGGTCTCACCAAGTTGCCCAGGTGAGTGCAAAATTGCTGGTGTGTACTCTTAATTAAGAACTCTTGCTTTAGAGATACAATGAAAAGAGAATAAGTGGTGGATCCTTAATGGTTTGTGCTAAGTCACTATATTACATATGTTCCCCAAACGCTACAGAAAATCTGTAATACTACCTTCAAATGTAACAAATCGGCTGTTTAAAATACCATACCTGTTCATTGTGCCTCTGGCCATCGGTAGTGTTTGGGTAAATGTCATCTTGCTGTCATTGAAAGGGGTGGGAAACTGATGTGTCTCATCATATGCCATGTGCACTCTAGCACACTGAGAATATCTCCATTATCACCTGTATCACTACATACTATAGCTCTTTACCTGTTGTGCTCTCCCTCTCTCTCCCTACACAGATTCTTAAAGCTAGAAGCTATGTGGTGCTCTTCTCTGCATCTCTGACAGCCTGCAGAAGACACAGGGCATATAGAAAATGCTCATAGCCGGGCTCGGTGGCTCAGCCTGTAATCCCGCGCCTTTGGGAGGCTGAAGTGAGTGGATTGCCTGAGCCCGCAGGTTCGAGACCCGCCTGGGCAACTTGGCGAGACCTCATCTCTACAATAAATCAAAAATTAGCCGGGCATGGTAGCGCATGCCTGTAGTTCCAGCTACTTGGAAGGCTGAGGCGGAAGGATCGCCAGAGCCAAGCAGGTTGAGGCTGCGGTGACCGGGAGCGGCCACTGCACTCCAGTCTGGGTGACAGAGTAAGACTCCAACTCAAAAAAAAAAAAAAGAAAAAGAAAACGCTCATTAGACACAGAATGTATCAAAACTCCATGCACATTCCCCGGTAGCTCCTTCTTTTAGCCTTTTGTCAGTTTTCATTAAGACATTCAGTAATCTGAAAATAACTAATGTTTGATTGAGTGCTTACTATAAATCAGCCTTGTTATAAGTTCTTCATATTACCAACTGAATCTCCAAAATATTTTTATGAGATACACGACTGAGCAAACAGATGCTCACAGATAAAAGTCTTGGCTCCTTATCACTTGAAGGAGCCACGTCTGAGATCAGATGACTTCGATTAATTCTCAAGCTCAAATGTCTCCCTGGAGAGGCCTGAATAGGTCAGTATAGCATCAAGTTGCATTCTTAAAACTTCAGTAAGAATGAATGTAATAGAATAAAACCTGAAACTGTTATTATAGTCAGTTTTTTCTTCCAGGGTGTATAGTGTTCTCTTGAGAAGGCATGCCCTCCATGGTATAACAAGAAAAATTTCCTATAATTCATATTTCATAGAGTAAGTCACAGATCAAATTAAATCAAATCATTGGATCATCTAGTCCAAATGCTTCATAGTACAGAAAGATGAAACTATCCCTTTAAGGTCATATGGTCAGAGAGTGGCAGATCTGGAATTGGGATCCGTTAGTTCTCATTTGAAGTTCAGTGCCATTCACTCTTCACCAACGCCTTTCACTGAGGATTGCCAAGACCTTCACGTCTGATGACTTGGTCAGAATTTTGTTTAATAATGGACAAGCCAGAGTGCTACGCCACCTCAAAAAGAGCCTAACAGCATCCCTCAATGTCATTTCCCCTTCTTTCCCAAGAAGATGGTGTTTTTTTGGCTTTTCAGTTTTGAACCTATAGTCTTAGAGGCTAAGTACAGTACCCCAACCGTAAGCCTAAGCAGGACCGGTCCAGAGAGGAAACTGCTGGCAATAGGATGCAGGAGGGCTCCCACATCTCTGCTAGTGAGGGAGGTTGTGGTCTTTCCTTTGGGTAATCAGCAAGGGGAATGAGAAAGACTTCTGGAATCTTCCTTAGGAACACCAACATGGTGCCCTGGCCTGGCAGACACAGCCAGAGAACATCATGAGACCAGGGCTTCTGTCTCTCCCAGGTCATTCCAGGAGACAAGACACATTCAGAGGTTGTGTCTTTGACTTTCCTTACTCATGACTGTCTCCTCCTTTTCTTTAAGAAGCAGTAGCCACACAAAGATGACTTCAGAGACAGAGACGCTAACTAGAAAACAGATGTAAAAACCAAACAGTGAGATGGGCTAGAGAAAGAGATCGTTCAAGGGGATAAGTAAAAGGAGTCATGATTTCTTGCCATAAACAAATTAGAGAACATTAAACACACATATGCCCTTTAAAGAGCTAAAATGATCGCAGAGCATTTATTTTCTCAGTGTTATTTAGCCAGGTTGGAAAACAAAACCCTGAAATGAATGCCAAGATAACAGAGATGAGGGTAGGACTTTTCCCTCTAATAATTATCGTACTATCTCCCCATCTTGGATCAACAAACATGCGATGATTGACAGTTTAAAATGTTTAAGTTAGTCTGAGCTCACATAAACCATTTTAAGTTTTCTAGGACAGGAGAACATTATAAAACAAACAAATAATCTCCTCTCCATCTTCCCACTTTCTAACCTTCTTCCCACCTGCCCTCCACGTCTATGTTGGAAGTAAGTCCAGAAAGCATTTTAGTTATTGCTGGAGGTATGGACAAGTCACTGGTGAGACATGGCAAATTGCTGCATTTTTCTAAATGAAAAGAAAAAAAATGCTCAGGGAAATCCAACCATCTTCAGTGGATATGACAGAAAGAAAAAGAAGTTAGTTCTGATAACTATCACTCTACTCCTTTGCCCCTTCTTACAAAGTCTGGGTCTCCCAGAGGTTGTCATCTTTTGTTGTGGAAAACCATCTTGGTAATGGATGAGGAGATAATTAAGAGAAGACCAGACCTGCTAGGTGAATTTACTGTGGGGCAGAGGAGAATCACTCCTAAAGAAAAACAGACTCCATCTGGATGGTCAGAGAGAGTCAACGGAGGGGAAAAAAAATAGAAAGACTTTAGGGAGAGTTTATTTTTTGGAAATGTGAGAGGTTTGATTGGTAGGCTGAGTCTCTGCATGGACTGACAGTGGAAAATTTTAGAAAATTGTGGACTGTGTAGTAAATGGAAAAAATATGTATTTTTATTTTTAAGATAACAGTAAAGATGAAAATGTCTTTTCAATGACTGTCAGTTTGGGACTGATGTTTATTTGAATGTGACACTGTGTAGAAACAGAACAGGAGATGCCCAAATTTGTGTGGGTTACAAATACTTTAGAATATGCTTCCAGCAATCGCTTGGGTTATCATTCATGCACCCCTCATCCTCAACACCACCATTTTGCAAGCGAAAAAAAATACATTGTGAGAATAATTACAAGTGGACTACATGAAGACGTTGGTGTCAAATAATTAAAAGTCTTAGGGTCACATAACAGAAAAACATTCGTATGGCATTTTTGTTTTAATTTTAGCTGTTTTTAATGAAAGTTGTATTCGTCTGTTTTGCCTTGCTCTAAAGGAATACCAGAGGCTGAGTTATTTATAAAGAAAAAAGGTTTATTTGACCCACAGCTCTGCATAATGCTGGCATCTGCCGGGCTTCCGGTGAGGCTTCAGGACGCTTTTGCCTCATGGGAGGACAAAGACAAAGAAAGAAGGCATATCACATGGCGAGAAGAAGCAAGAATAAGAAGGGAGATGCTGGGCTTTTTTAAACAGCCAGCTCTCCTGTGAACAAACAGAGCAAGAACGCACTTGTGGGGAATCCACCCAGTGAGCCAGTGACCACCCACTAGGCTCCTCCTCCGACCCCAGGGATCACATTTCAATATGAGGTTTGGAGGGGGCAACGATTCAAGTAATATATCAGTTGCATGCAAGAGGACTTGATTCCTGCATCCCCTCTGCTGTTTCTTCCCTGTATTTGCTTCTTCCCTTTCCTACTTGGTGAGATTTGCCTTTCTGGTCAAGGATTGTCTTGTGGGCTTTGTCCGGCGTCAGCCTAGTGATATCCACCTGCTGGAGTGAACGCCCACATGGAGAGTTGTGCCATTAGCTTTTCCTTGCTGCACCAGCCAGTGCAGATGACACATTTCTTCCTATAAGCCTGTACTACTTTCCAGTTTGCTCAACTTTATAATGTCCTCGTACAACCTGAACTATATCCCCATTGAATGCTGTACTCCTGTCTCAACTCTTTGGAAAGCAGGGAAGACACCATCTTCCCGAGAATGTGAATTGAAATGCCTCTCGTGCTTCTTGCTTCACTCAGAAGTCACCAAGGGAGGGGATTTCACTGTGGCCACTGGTGCCTCGGGGATGGTTGCAAAAGCAGAAGAGTTACACACTGCTTCTAGTTCTCATGGGTGCAGCAGTTTTTAAACTCAGACCCTAAGTTGACAACCGTTAGCAAACGTAAGGTAACATCCATTTATTCATTAATTAAAGAAATAGATTTCAGATGCCCTTTATTTGCCTGGCCTGACCATCTTCCACGTAACGAATGAACAAAAGAGACAAATTTTCTTTGTCCCCAAAGCGAACTTTCTAGTAGGGAGAGATAGACCAACCTATAAACAATAAGTACAATGTACAGAATGTCATTTGAGGGTAAGTGCTATAAAAATATAGCAATGCAACAAAGGGGCTTAGAAACTGACAAAGGTAGTGGGTCATCATTTAAACAGAACAGCCAAGGAAGTTTCCCTCACCAATTTGAAGGAGTCGAGAGTGTCAGTCATACAAACATCCAGAGGGAAAACATTCCAGGCAGCGGGTACAACAGACAGGAGCTTGACAGGCATTGTCAAGGAACCTGCAAGTTATAGATTATTTTATAATTTTCAAAGTTCTATTTCCTTATATTCCAAATTGGGATAATAGTGTCAACTCCATAGAGCTATTGTGAAATAATTTAAAATAATATATGAAAAGTTCTTGGCTTTTTAGTAACTAATTTATGTGAGTAAGTAAATAATATTCTTCTCACCATAATGCTGATTTATAAGGGGGTGTGTGCTGTCCTCTGTAATCAGGTCACAGGAGAAGAGGCTCTAGAGCCATCTACCTAGTGGCAAAAGCCACTATAGTGATGGCTGCAAATTCAAGCTCCAACAACATTACTTATGAGATACGTAAATTTGGATAAGTTACTCAGCATCTCTAAGCCTATGCTTCAAAATCTGTAGAACAAGGATAATAATATCTATCCTTTGAGGTTGTTGTAAGTGTTAAATTAAACACCGAGAATAATGGGAAAAAATAATAATAGTTTAAACATATTAATGAAATACTCATCAAATATCAGGTACCATGTAAAACTGTTTCCCTGCATCATTTCATTCCAGCCTCATAAGACTGAAATGTGACATTATGATATCCATTTTTCAGATGACCAGACTAAGGTCTAAATCATGTGCCCGAGGAGCCACACTAGCAAACTTTGAGGTTAGGATCTGAATCCAGCAACCTAAGAATAGAACCTAGGTGCTGACTACCAAATGTTTAATCCCCTCATTGTTGTACCTGGTACATAATTAAAGTTCAATAAATGGCAGTAGCTGTTACTTCTGTTGTTATTGTTGTTGTTGTTATTATGCCATTTAGAAGAAGAAACTCCTTTGGAAGGTAACAAAGCGCATATGTAAAATAAAAAGGCTGGCAGAGTGAGAGACAGATACACCCATCATCAGAGCTAAAGGATGAAAAGATCTGCCAGCCAGACACAGTTTGCAAGAGTTAAAGGAATGAATCACAGATGTGAGTCATGGGCTGAACACTTGGGAAGACATGCAGCTTTACTCTAGTCCCAAATATTCTAAAATTGGGAATATCAAGACTTATAAAAGCATACTGTGAGTTTCCCTTTCACATGGCTTAAGTCTTTTTATTCTCAACACCCCAAAAGACATCTAAGCAGAGTATAGTCAGGGGCCCCAGGCTTCCTCCCTGAGGTGTAAAATAAAGGTAACCCAAACCAGCAGCGACATTTCCTCCAATCCCTGGGGTTTCTGTCTACCCCATCCAACACTACACCTGCCCTGCCACCCCCCCCCGACACACACACGTGTTTGCTGCCTGTCTTCCTTTTCATCACTCAAGTAAGTTTGTACAGATGGTTTTCTGAATTGACTTCTTTTTAAATAACTTACATTGCAAAGTTGATCCTCTTCTCCTGCCAGCCCTCATGTGGACTGCTCACAATAGCGCTATGGAATTGACACTTCTTCTGTGTGCTTGCCTGGTTATTTTCTTCCCACATGGATCTATGTTCTGCTCGTGCGCAGACACATACACCTCTACAAGTTTATGCTGGTAAACTACTCCTGCAAGTGATCAAGAAGAACACATACTTTTATACAGAAGTGTGACTCTGTACTTTACAAATTGTCAGTTTCTTCAAAAGGTAGAGAATACAGTTCTTCCCGTGGGCAAAGTTTATTTTGTGGCAATGCCCTACAATGTCTTCTAATAAGAAAAATCGATGTGGGTATTAATGTTAGCAGAGAAGGTTTTGTGACAAGACAGAAGAAAGTGTTATAGGTGAGTGTTTATAGCCCTTGGGAGTTTTCTAGTGCACAAAAAGATCCCTGGAACTGCTCAGTTCACTTTATACTGGGTTCCCCAGTCTCATTGGATCTCTGAACACAGATTCAATTCATTTTAGCTAGTACTTATCAGGCAGATTATTGTCAAACACCTCTATACATGTTTACTACCATCTCTGGGCACAATTGTCTGTGCAGACATTCAACTTCTAATCAGGAGTTCTTATAGGCAGGTAAACTCATCCTGGTTAAATAAATAAAATGTCTTCTCACGAGAAGACAAGCTTCTGGTTTTCAACTTAGCTTCAACCATCTCTATGTCCTTAACTAAGAGGAGAATGACAGAAGATGTAAGATTCTCGGGTCTACTGCAAATCCAAAGCATTTCAGGATGCAGCTGACCTCAATAGAGGACTGCATTGATGCCCAGGTTGGGATTCATGCTCAAGGTGCTGTTAAAAGCAGCTGTTTAGAAGCACTGAACTCTGTCAGCCATGAGTGCTCCCATGTTCATACACATGCATCAATTTTTAATTCATGTTAGTTTCCCTTTAACATTCATCCTGCAAACTAAGCATTTTTCTAGTCCCTCCACCCACCCAACATTTGCAAGTGTCTGTGAGCAAATTAATAGAGAACTAACCAGTCACCAAAACAAACACAACAAGCACTCCTCCGTGTGGCATCTTTATTCAAAAAAGATTTTCTTTCTCCAGTGTGGAATTCTTGCCCAATCTCCCTTTTCCCCTCAATTCCCTCCAATCTGAGTAAGGTAAGAAATGAGAAGAGTATCACTAGAGTAGCACTGAACAGTGTCAGAAGTCAAGATCCATCACTCCATTGTCCAAGGCCTCCTAAATGGAGTCAGTGCTGCTGGGAATGTTTTCTCCCACTCAGTCTCCTCTCGCCTTCTTGCTGAGTGTATCGAGCGAGGCACTGAGAGGTGGTTTTCTTATCCAGGCCAAGGCAAGCAAGCTGGATGCACTCTGAGTGCTGAAAGGCCTCTGGGTTACCTCGTGGTATGCAATGAATCAGAAATTTACCAGGGTATCAATTCGTATTCAGGACAGATTTATGTGTACAAGCAACCCCTTTTGTGATTTCCATTTCCAATGTTTTTAAATATCTGTCTATGAAGATACTTCTCAAAAGGAGACATACAAGCGGCCAACAGACATGAAAAAATACTCCGTGTCACTAATCACCAGAGAAATGCCAATGAAAACTACAATGAGATACCCACACACCAGTCAGATTGGCCATTATTAAAAAGTCAAAAACCAACAGATGTTGGCAAGCCTGCCGAGAGAAGAGAATGCTCATACACTGCTGGTGGGAATGCAAGCTAGCTCAGTCCCTGTGGAAAGCAGTTTGAAGATTTCTCAAAGAACTAAACATACGTCTACCATTCAACCCAACAATCCCACTTTGGGGTATCTACCCAAAGGAGTATAAACTGTTCTAGCAAAAAGTCACCTGTATTCATATGTTGATTGTAGCACCATTCACAAAAGCAAAATCATGAAACCAACTCAGGTGCCCATTAACAGTGGACTGGATAAAGAAAATGTGGCACATATACGTCTTGGAATATTACACAGCCATAAAAAAAGAAGGAAATCAAGACATCTGCCACAATGTGAATGCGGCTGGAGGCCATCATTATAGGCAAATTATTACAGAAACAGAAAACTGAATGCCACATGTTCTCACTCATAAGTGGTTACTCAAACACTAGGCACACATAGGGTACAAGGAGGGGAATGACAGAAGCTGAACACTGTTAAAGGGGAGACAGAAGGAAGGGGAATAAGGGATGCAAAACTACCCATCGGGGACCATGCTTACCACAGGAGGGAGGGCCAGGGACTCATGGGAAGCCCAACCCTCACCTTCATGCAATGTACTTAAGTAACAAATCCTCATGGGTATCCCCAGTTCTAAAATAAAACAAAAATTAACTTAAAAGAAATAAACAAGATGCCTATGTCTACATCTTAGGTGTGGTTAGAATATTCAGGTAAAATTTCAGGTAAAATGCTAATGTATGACAAATAATTTAGATAAATTCTTATGTTTAAATTCAATTCTGCTTGTAAGCTCCTGCCTCATTTAGAAGAATGTTATTTTAGGGAAAAATATTTATTTATTTATAACTCTTTTATGTTTGCTTTGCTGCTACTACATTACTGCATGTTGCGTGGGCAGGGTGGGATGTGAGCAGACAGTCAAATGTATACAGCACAAGGCATGAAGCCAGAGACTCAGTGGGGTGGTTACTTTTATGTGACAACTTGACTGGGTTATGGAGTGCCCAAATATTTAAGTCACACATTATTTGGGTGTTTCTCTAAGGGTGCTTTTGGGTGGGTCTGACATTTAGGTCGGTAACGTTTAAATTCGTAGAGCCGACTGACCTCCCTAATGTGGAAGGGACTCCTCCAATCAGCTGAAGTCCCAAATAGAACAAAATGTCTGGCCCCTCCCTGAGTAAGGAGGAAGCCCCTCCTGACCACTTGGGCAGAAGCATCATTTTTTTTTCAGCCTTCAGAGTCATCTGAAACATCAGCTCTTTGGATCTGCAGCCTGCCGTCATTCGGACTGGAACCACGCCACCCGCTCTCCTCGTTTTTAGGCTTTTCGATTCAAACTGTGAGTATGCCATTGGCTCTCCTGGGCTTCTAGCTTGCTGACTGCAGATCCTGGGGCTTGCCAGTCCCTGCAATCACAAGAGCCCATTTCTTTTTTTTTGTTGTTTGAGTTGGAGTCTCACTCTGTCACCCAGACTGGAGGGCAGTGGCCGCTCCCGGCCACCGCAGCCTCGACCCGCTGGGCTCCGGCGATCCTTCTACCTCAGCCTTCCGAGTAGCTGGAACTACAGGCGCGCACTACCACGCCCGGCTGATTTTTTGATTTATTGTAGAGATGAGGTCTCGCTGCCCAGGTGGGTCTCGAACCTGCAGGCTCAGGCAATCCACTCACCTCAGCCTCCCAAAGGGGTGGGATTACAGGCTGAGCCACCGAGCCTGGCTCCAAGGTTTTCTTATTCCTCCAAAAGCTTGTACCTTTTGGTTGAAGTGAACGGAAGCTTATTCATAAGCATCTTTTCACACATAAAACATAGGTGCTTAACATGAAATAATTGAATGTGGAATGTATCTATTCAGAGAAATCAACACTTAAAACATTTTCTATAGGACAGATCCTCTTTTTTTATAATGATGTACTCCAACTCTTAATAATTACAAAAAACAGCACAATCTTGTATTATGAGTAAAGTCTCCATTTTATTAGCGGACATAAAATCAACCACAACATTTTGCAGAAATACCATTTTACATAAGATGCTATCTATACAACTTTACATACATTCCACATTCTGCCCTAGTGCAGTGTCTGGTGCAGTTAATAACTTCACATTGAATAGCTATATATGTGAATGAATAAGTGGTTAGAAAGTAATATTGCATGGTTGTGGAAAATAACCGATGACTCAAACTGACCTAAGTAGAGTCATACCTTCACAAATTAATAAGTACATGACATTGAAAAAATTACTGAACCTCTTCAAGACTTCATCTTACCATCAACAAAATGGAACGACAGAAGTTGTAAGCCATAAAGGGGCTAATGCATCACATGCAATACGCTTGGCAACATACCTCATACCACATAAGGCTTCAGTAACTATTAGCACGGGCCTCTCATTGAGCCTCAGGCAGGCCTTTGCATGAGCTGTTCCCACTCCAGAGTGCTCTTTGCGCTGGTGATCACATGTCCTTGCCTTTACACCCTCAGGTCACTGCACACATGCTCCTTTATCATAAGTATCAGCCGGGCTCGGTGGCTCAGCCTGCAATCCTGCGCTTTGGGAGGCTGAGGTGAGTGGATTGCCTGAGCCCGCGGGTTCGAGACCCGCCTGGGCAACTTGGCGAGACCTCATCTCTACAGTAAATCAAAAATTAGCTGGGCGTGGTAGCGCACCCTGTAGCTCCAGCTACTTGGAAGGCTGAGGCGGAAGGATCGCCGGAGCCCAGAGGGTCGAGGCTGCAGTGGCCAGGAGCGACAGAGTGAGGCTCCAACTGTGTAAAGCCTCAACAAACGCCCGGACCATAATTAGTACTCAGATATTGTTAAATATGCAAGCGAATATAAAACTCAGTGGAGAGATGATGAGGAAGGAAGGGCAGCAGGAAGTCATTCATCTCTTGTGGATTAGTTTTTGTTGTTGCTGCTGCTGTTTTAGGTTGGAGTCTCATTCTGTTGCCCAGGCTGGAGGGCAGTGACATGATCATGACCGTCATGGCTCATGGCAGCCTTGATCTCCTGGGCTCACACATCTTCCCGCTTCAGTAGCTGGAACCATCACTCCCAGCTAATTTTCTTTTTTCTCTTGGTAAAAATGAGGCTTCATTATTTGCCCAGGCTGGCCTCAAACTCCTGGACTCAAGCAATCTGCCTGACTAGGCCTCCCAAATTGCTGGAATTACAGATGTGTCGTTACCTAGCCTCTTTTTTTTTTCTTTTTTTGAGGTGGAGTCTCGCTCTATTGCCCAGGCTGGAGTACAGTGGCACGCACACTCATGGCCACCCCAGCGTCGACCTGCTGGGCTCTGGCGATCCTTCTGCCTCAGCCTTCCAAGTAGCCAGAAGTACAGGCATGCTACCATGCCTGGCTGATTTTTGATTTATTGTAGAGACGAGGTCTCACCAAGTTGCCCAGGCTGGTCTCGAACCCATGGGCTCAGGCAATCCACTTGCCTCAGCCTCCCAAAGTACTGGGATGACAGACAGAGCCATCGAGCCAGGCCACACCAGCCTCTTATAGATCAGTTTATTCAAAAGAATTTTCTCTAGATGCAGCTCAGTCCTCCTTGTACACAGAGCCATGGTCCCTCTAGCAGATGCGTGAGCTACTGGGTCCTTCATCTTAAAAACTCGGAAAGGCAGGGCAGCAGAAAGCCAGTGTCTCCACAACGGTCCACATGCACCAGGCTCCACAGCATAAGCCGGGAAAATCAGAGCAATCGCAAGTGAATCATCGATATGACACAGAAACTCATCACTGCAGTCCCAGATTCACTCCAATCCTGAATGTCTTCCCTTGACTTCTAACCAGCGTTTCTCCACCTCAGCTAATAGCTATGTATCATTTAACACTGTTAGACTCTTTACCAAATACGCTACCTATAATAATCTCATTTAATCTTTGGAACAACTGTGAGAAGTAGGTGCTATAATCCCATTTTTACAGATGACGGAGTAGACTCAGGTCAAGTGGTTCACTCAATGTCACACAGCAGAGCCAGGTTGGGAAAAGAGGATGCCAGATTCCAAGTGCCAAAACTCCCCAAGACCTCTGGTCTCTCCTGCCTTCTAATCTTCCAGCTACTGAACCTGAGAAACTGTCTTTCAGAGACTGAGTCCCATAATGATGGGAACAAAAAACTTGGCTTTTCTGGAGATGGTCATTAATATACTGGACACGAATACTATCATTGCCTTCTTGTCATAACAAAAAAAAATGCAATAGTACTATAAGAAATACATTTGCTTGCTATTGTTTTAAAACAAACACAAATTAAAATTATAATTCATCAGCTGCTTAAAATCACTGTAATTCTATTAATCACCCAGTTTGCTGCCAGAGTATCTACAAAATATAAATATAGTCAAGTAAAAGCAAACGTGTTATCCTATTGACAGTGGGACTTCCGAAAGGTGCCGGGCCTGCTTCTTTGTATGTTGGAAAACATAGGGGTTGAGAGCAAGAGAATTCTTTGTCATTTTTATGAAAACTTTGTGTGCCACGTAGTGTCTCAATGGTTCATATGTTATCAGTCAAAAACTGCTGTTTACATCTCGAAAATTCTGACTCAATCGAGGACTCTAACCATTTATTCTAAACATGGCAATATGTACTAACCATTCTTTCTTACATTTAAAAAAATAGTAATAATCATAATGAATTTAAGGAAACCAGGCAGGGTTCCTGAGAAAATAAGCAGAAGGGGAAGAGAAGAGGAATAATGATAACAAATACGTATAGTCTGTCTTGATTTTGAGATGAAAGATCACTCTATTTATATACTAGGAGTCTAGTACTTAGCATAATATCAAGGTAATGTTCCAGAGTTTTAGTTTTCTTCTCTTAGAAATAATATGAGAAAATAGAAGGAATGAAAGCATATGAGGACAGAGGGAATATACATTTCCTTATAGAGTTAAGTGACCTTTTTTTTTTTTTTTTTTTTGAGTTGGAGTCTCACTCGGTCGCCCAGACTGGAGTGCAATGGCCGCTCCCGGCCACCGCAGCCTCGACCCGCTGGGCTCCGGCGATCCTTCCGCCTCAGCCTTCCGAGTAGCCGGAATTACAGGTGCGCGCTACCACGCCCGGCTGATTTTTTGATTTACTGTAGAGATGAGGACTCGCTGCCCAGGCGGGTCTCGAACCCGCGGGCTCAGGCAATCCACTCACCTCAGCCTCCCAAAGGCGCGGGATTACAGGCTGAGCCACCGAGCCCGGTTTTAAGTGACCTTTTTAAAGCATGCGTTTATGGTGGAAACTGTGCTAAGTGATTGCATGTATGTGATTTCTTTTGATTCGTTCAATGACACTCTGGAGAAGATATAGTAAACAATTACTGTTAAAGAAACTGAGGCTCAGAGGGATTAAGTGATTTATCCCAAAGTCACATTACCATTTACTGTGCAGAATACTTGGGGCAGATCCGTGGCTTTTCCTGCTACTTCCTGCTGCCTCCAACAAATATAGCAAAATTCTGAGAAGACAGCCTTTCCACGAGCCTTGGCATTCACAAATTGCCAAGTTACCAAACTCTCAAAGTTTACAGGGAACAGAATTATAAAAGGCAGTTTTTCTACGTGATAGCATCCTGTAAAGAAAGAAACAGACAAACAAATGAACCAAAAGTCAATCAGCCACTTTCAGATTCCTCTGTTTCTAGACTTGAGCAGACCCCTCTAATCGGCCACTTCCTCTCTGTTCACTAGAGAGCTCCAAATTGGATTAATATCTTATCTGATCTGTAAGTGCCTTTCCATCTTTGTGAGCAAACCTATTCGGGTTTTTTCCAATTTACAGGCTGCCAATCTCTTGGTGAAGTAAAAGTAGTAATTTTCTTATTCTGTTTCTGGCTCTGCTGGGTTAACTTAGATTAAGAAAAATTATCACCTTATTTTTAAAGAACTCTGATTTCACAGGGGCCATTGTTATGCTAGTTTCTGTCCTCTGAGGTCACAGAATACAGTAGCTATGTGGAAGCAATGGATTAGAAGAGAAAAATGAGATCTTCCTCTTCCTCCTCACTAATATCTCCAAAGATCTCTGAGTCTTTGCCAAACATGCAAGCGAGGCTTCATGTATGTTTTCAAGACAGGTTGGATGTTTGCTTAAGTTATATGGTAACCTTATCAGTTTGACTTCATACACGCCCACTGGAGTTCAGTTCGATTTTAGCTTTCTGAAGTTGATTTGGTAATTTCTAATAGATGTCAAATATTACAAAGGTTCAGATGTGGAGCCAAACACATTTGGGCTGCAAGTTTTTGGAAAGCTGGACCTGACTCTCTTGAGAGATTTCCAGTAGGGATGGGCTAGTGCCTTTTTGCCAAGTTTAGAACCCATTCCAAATCTAAGAGGGTTAGAACTCAGCCTTGGCTTGAATCTTCTTGAAGTTGAGGGGGAGTTCTGTTTTATTTTTCTCTGATTTAGCAAAAGTATTCTTGGCTTTCAGAATTATGCCCAAGGGAACCATGGATAGATATTTAGTGGCTCTGAGAAAAATCTCCTTTAAATTGGCTTCATGTGATTTTTTTAATGTTGTGTGTGTGTGTGTGTGTGTGTGTGTGTGTGTGTGTGTGTGTGTGTGTTTTACCCAGTCAGATGCATCAACAGTTCCTACTTTTCATTGTCATCGTATGATTGACAAACATGCATTCATCGGAGGAAACTCACCTCTAAATATGCCTTAGGAAATAATTTCTTCTCCCCCTCTAATTTAGGGGCGAATCACTCCTCTAAAATTAATATTGTGTGCCTAAAGTTCTTACGTCCAAAAGAACAAATGTTGTTGCTTTGGCTCCAGGTAAGTTGTGCAAGTGCAATTTGTCTAGGCACCACTCTCCTTCTGTGTATGAAGATGTCATAGCCAGGCCTGACCCTATTAACAGAATGAGTGGAAAAAGCAGAGAGTACCCTATATGGGTTGGATGGGTTGGCTAGGACCTGTGTCGAAAAGGAGAAAAAAGAGGCCTGAAATCAGGAGACTCTGGTTCCAGTCCCAGTTCTGCCACTCTCTCACTGTGATCTATCATTGGCAAGTTATGCAATTGCAGATCTTGCCTGTAAAAGAGGAAAAACAATACCTGCTTTATTTACCTTGAGGGAAAAAATATATATGAAAGTACAGCATAAATATACAAATAGACAAAATTCTAGGAACTGTAAAAAAAATACTTATCCTAGATTCTGTAATCTGCATCCATTTTAGAGGGTATGAAACAGGATCTGCTTAGATAATCCAGTGTCATTATAGCCTTGTAACATGATGCAATTTTTAAGGAACAAAATAACTGATGACTGTAGAGAGCTTAATAAAAGTCTCCTTCGCAAGTCTAATTCGCTGGCTTTCTCCCTGAAGAGATCTCCTTGAAAGCAAAGGGTCTGGGAAAGACCAATGATGATGGCTGTCCCAGACTGGCAATGAGCGAAGCCTCTTCTTATTTGGGGCCAATTAATATTCATGTAGTCCCAACCCTGAAGGGATCTAGCTCCAACATTTCATCAAACTGAAGCAATCCATCATCTGAAAGGGCAAAGAGGCAGAAGTTCTGAGCACTTTTTCTCAAGCCCCATCGGAGACTGTAAGCTCACATTACTCCCCTCCCCAATCTTTTCCTTTTTTATGAAGTGAGACTATTGTGGATAACTGCAGTCTCGTAATGCATTTTTGGCCGGCCAAGGCAATGCCATGGCTTCAGAAACTGTTTAGTAGAAGTTGGCCGGTGTTCTATTGTTTGCATCTGGGACATGGCCAGTGGAGTTCGGACATCTGCCCATTGTGTTAGTTCCTTGGGCGCCAGTGGGCTGAAGCTCATTATTCCACTGGGAGTTATGCCTCTATTCCTTGAAAAGGAAAGTGACTCACCAGCAACCCTCTATCGTATCTGACATCTGTAGGATGAAAATGCCTTCTGAGTTCCAAGTTTAATTTTGTGGGTAAGTTTCTTATTCTGCCCTAACTGGACCATAAAGGTATTGATTGGTGTTGCTCGTTGGTAGGAAATTTGGGAATCTCACTTCTAGACGTGCCCAGGATTGTGCCAATTCAAATAGTCTGCCTCCCTCTGGCGGCAAAACCAGAAGATAAAAACAGAGAATGGACACCACAAGAGGCAGTGGGGTGATGCTGGCATGGTAAAAGAAGCTTCTCAATTTTCTCAAAATTTTGCTGTTTTTCCTGCCCCTTCCTTTTAATCCTATTGCAGACTGATTCCTAGACCTTGAGAATCTCAATAGCACTTAAACCCCTCTTTTGTCATTAACTAGTTTTAGCACATTGGAATAATGTATCATCCTAGGGTTCCATTTTTTTGCCTCAAAAATGGGTACGATATTAGCATTTACCTCACAAGAGAGTGAGGACTAAAGTACTTAGTATAAGAGCATCGTATATAATAAGTGCTCAGTAAATGTAAAAGATAAAAATGATGGTGGTGATCGTGTTTCCAAATAGCTTAGCACAGTAGTTAGCATATAATAATGACTTGATAAGTGATGAAAATTATTATTAAAATGATGACATTATTATTTTCTTTTTTCAGTCAAGGGGTGAGAAGAGTCCAGTTGGCTTCTTTGTTAAGGTCTGCTTGCAGACCATTTCCCATTTAGGTCAGCACGTGGCTTTAGCCAGGCTTAACCCTGAACTTCCATCACTCTGCTGTTCCGAGAACTTGATCCCCAGGACCCAGTGACCAGCTTTTTAGTTCTTTAAGGTGTTCCAACCTAGCCTTCAAGGCTAACAATAGCCAATAACTTCCAGGAAAACAAAAAGCAGGATATTGGGGTCTCTTGGCCTCGGCATCAAAGAACAGCTGGATCCAATTCAGAGCCTTAACTGAAGAAAGAAAGAAAAATGGATGCCCTTCCTCTGGTCATGTGTCAGCCTTTACGGACTGCGTCTCTACCACCTGCAAGAACGAATCCAATGAAGCGTTTTTATCAGGATTAATCTTCCAGCAGATTATAGGCAATGCCTTGGTGAGAAACCAGTCCTATGGGGAATTGGTTGGCAGTACCCTCCTGGATGTTGTGGCAAGGGATGGCCCTTAGAGTGCAAGAGTTCTAGGTTCAAAGCCTGACTCAGCCCCCTGACCTTGGGCAGCTTTAGAGATCTTCCCTGAACTTCAGGTGCCTCACTTGACATGAAGAGTGAGTGGGGAATTATAACACTTACATAATACTTACTTGGGAGGGCTGCTCTGAGAGTTCCATGTGATTCTGTTCACTGAACCACATCACACAGCCTGGGGGACTTAGCATTCAACATACGTCAATATGTGCTGGTTTCCTTCCCTCTCGGGGATGTTCCTGAGAATAAATATGTGTGGAGTTAGTAAAAATGGTGGCAAATATACAGTAGGTGCCCAATAAGTGTTACTTCTCTAAAAGAAAGTAAGGAATGCTGAGCTCTGTGCCCTCTGGGTCAATGACACTCTGACGACGAGTTTACAGTTTCCTCAGAGGCCGTTTACAGTCTCCTCAGAGGCCGCTGTTTCTCTCCTTCAGCCTCAGTCACGCCACGGCCTCCTTCAAGTCCTCCTTGCAATTCAACAGCTCACACGCCTGCCCTTGAGCGTCTCAGAAAACCCCTTTCCTGCTCCTCTGGGGAGTCTGCAATACAGGCCAGATGCTCTCAAAGATTAGAAAGACTTTTAAGTCTAGTCTTTAAAAACAAATAAATAAATAAGTCCTGTCCCTTGTCTCGGGCCATTATTCCTTCTCTTATTCTGGAAGAGGCAATTTCCCAGTCTTCATTTGTATCATTTTGCTGAGGGGATTTGTAGATGGTCAGCTTATATATCATGGCTTCTGCTTGATTACACTATATAAATTCAGTTCCATGCACAAGCGAAAGTAACTGCTATTAGAATAGGAAGTAAATGCATTTCTAGTTTTTCAGACAAGGAAAACACATTTTTCTAACTCGGTGTCTCCGATGAGACATTCTCCTCAAACTATACATTAGAATTTTAGTGCTGTAAGAGAGGTAAAGAACTTGCCTCAAGAAGACATTTTCTTGTGCATGGCAAGGTCAGGACTTGACACAAGTGGCTTGGTTCTCGAGCCAGTTGTCTTTTCAGTATCCGATGATACCCAATCTGGTAGGATCACCTGAGGTTTCCTCTGCATCACAGGAAACTCTCTTGGTGTCCTGGTTCTTGCTGATAACCCCTTGTTTTCCTTCACTCTGCTCAGCTCAGCATCCATGGATTACTTCCCATTCCTCCTAACATGTTCAGGGAACTTCTTTCTGCTTCCTAGAATGACCTGTCTCAACTCCCTACCCCGGTCATTAACTCATTCTCCAATGTCCAACTCAAAGTTCACCTTTTCTTCTGTAACTCTCCACAACCCCCTGAGAAAAATCAATCCCTTCTCCACCTGTGCTCTAATGACATTTTGTGTATATCTCATCGCTAGAACACATGCATAGAATTGCACTGAATGACAGCCACTTGCTTTTCTTTGTCTCTCCATGAGACTGTGAATTGTTCAAGGTTAGAAAGTCTATTTTAATTTATCCTTGAACCCACAGCTCTCCAAAGAGTTTCTGACACATAGTGAGCCTTAACCATTCTTGTTTTGTTTTTATTTGCTTTCGTTTTTGCTGATGACTTTCATGTTAGTTGTATTAAGTAGATAATAATGCACTTACATGGAGTATAACTATTTGATACTGATCAATATCGAAACATATCTAAACTTCTCTTGGTATCCTGAATTTCTAGGAACTAGAAGTGCTGAAAATGATAAAAATATTTTGCAAACTTTACATGAGAGGTTGGGTAGCTTTGTGCAAAGAAACTGAGAGAAAGGTTGTGGGATCAGAGCACTAAGCAGCATATTTTGTTTCCCTTATTCTTTAAGGGAACTTGATATGTTCATCTTAAAAATTCATCTTAAGAATTTTCGGGGTAACCCTTTGGGTCCTCTCCCACTGTGGGTGCTTTTCTGTCCTCTCAGTAAATCCTGCTTTCTCACTTAAAATAATAATAATAGCCGGGCTCAGTGGCTCAGCCTGTAATCCCGCGCCTTTGGGAGGCTGAGGTGAGTGGATTGCCTGAGCCCGCGGGTTCGAGACTTGCCTGGGCAGCGAGACCTCATCTCTACAATAAATCAAAAAATCAGCTGGGCTTGGTAGCGTGTGCCTGTAATTCCGGCTACTCGGAAGGCTGAGGCGGAAGGATCGCCGGAGCCCAGCAGGCCCAGGCTGCGGTGGCCGGGAGCGGCCACTGCACTCCAGTCTGGGCGACCGAGTGAGACTCCAACTCAAAAAAAAAAAAAAAACCATATTTATGACATGTAGTTCAATGTTGGGATATCAAAAAAGTTAAAAGTTGAATTACGGCAAAATAAAATTTCCCATGTCTCATTTATTTTCAATATTTTCTACTTTATTTGATTCTACAACAGAAATAAATGAGTACTCACACAGTTGGCAAGTGGCTCAGAAGCTGTGAAACACTAATGTTGAACGATCAAAACCGCCCTCTACATACTACCTGTATAGACAAATTCTTATTTAGGGGACATTGTGAGAGTCAGTCCACTGCCTCTGCCACCATCAAACCTTCTCATATCCCCTTGGTCTGAACGAATTATCATTTCAGTTGTATTCAGTCTTTTTAACTCAGCTTGCCCTGGGGTAATATCAGACTGATATTTTGAGCTGGGTTTGATTATTCTTGGCACCAGACAGTCATAGTTTCTACCAATCAGGTTACAATGAGCTACAATGAGAAGAAATGATGTATTAAGAGAACTGAAAACTGGGAATATGTTCTAATGCATGAAATGCACGTAACTGTAGAGTGATAAAGAAGCAAGAGAGGTTTCAGGTGTGTATTCTGACTGAAGATCAGAGCACAAAAACCATTCAAGACAAACCAGAAAGAGCAGAAGCAGAATAGAATTCCTATATGTTGAAACAGTTCAAGTTAAAAGCTACAAAGGCAAAAGTTATTTGATAGAAATGCTGCTGTTTGGGAGTTCTTAAAATTCTGTGTGGGCTGGGCTTGGTGGCTCAGCCTGTCATCCTGGCACTTTGGGAGGCCGAGGAAAGTGGATTGTCTGAGCCCGTGGGTTTGAGACCAGCCCAGGCAACTCGGCGAGACATCGTCTCTACGATAAACCAGAAAATTAGCAGGGCGTGGTAACATGCGCCTGTAGTTCTGGCTCCTTGGAAGGCTGAGGCGGAAGGATCGCCGGAGCCCAGTAGGTCGGCACTGGGGTGGCTGTGAGCGTGCCACTGCACTCTAACCTGGGTGACAGAGTGAGACTTCGACTCAAAAAAAAAAAAAAAACCAGTCCATGGGTGGAACTGTGTCACGGATCACACTAACTACTCTCTCTGCTGGAAAGACAAAATCATATTGATGAAGTTTAGTATTGGCTGCTGTATGTGTATGTGTTCAAACTGCATGAAAAATTTCAAATAGCTTAATTCTTGTCCCTGATTTTTGACCAGAAAGACATGTTGGTTTGTTTGTTTTTTTTTCTCATCATCTCATTCAACATTATCAAAGTGAAATATTTTGTTTTGTTTTTGTGTGCGTGTTCCTCTCAGGTTCCTTCCTATTTGGAATAATCATAATTTACATCAATAGTGAGCTGTATTGTCTACTGGGCCCAATAAAGAATTCAAAGGCCAAATCAAAGGAAACAAAAGTGTGATGATGACTCCTGGAATCTGTGTTAAAAAGACTGGCAAGAGCAAAAAGCACACCGGAAACTCGTGTGTGTTAGCCAGGGTGCTCCAGATGACAGAACAGAGGTGTATGTACCCAGGGTGCCAAAAAAATATATCCACATTTTAAGCGATGTCATCTGTGTATTACTTCTAGTTTGTCATAATCAGAAGTATCTGAATGCTGATGGTAACCACTCTGAGCACCTCTTGTAATTGCAGAGGTCAAAAATGACTCATCATCGGTATATATTGAGTGTCACCATTTTGACATGGTATTTTTCCTTCCTTAAAAATGTGTCTACCTTTTTTGGGCACCCTCTGTATGTATCTATATGATGAGCTTTATTATAGGGAATTGGCTTACGCAATGACGGAGGCTGAGAAGTCCTGAGATCTGCCCCATGCAAGCTGGAGACATGGGAAAGCTGGTGGGACAGTTTGAAGGCCTGAGAGCTGGCGAGCGGACAGTGTAGACTCCAGTTGTGGTCTGAAGGCTGAGGACCAGGAGCAAGAGCTGGAAAAGTGGATGTCCCAGCTCCAACATTAAGCAGAGAGTGCATCCTCCTCGGTGTCCTCTTTAGGCCTTCAAGGGATTGGATGCTGCTTATCCACGCTAGAGAGGGCGATCTGCTAACTGTCTACTCAGTCTACCCATTAGAACTCGAATCCCTTCCAATAACACCCTCACAGACACATCCAGAAATGTATAACCAGATATCTGTGCATCCCATGATCCAGGCAAGTTGTCACATAAAATTAACCATCATACTCATGGTTTAGCATATGACTGATACGGGGCTAAGTCTTAGCTCTTCATTCAACTTTTCTGTGCCTCATCATCCTTGTCTGAATTCTAGAAATCGGGATTTTACTCTATGATAACTCTTTCACTGCCCGACACACAGCAGGCAAAATACACAATTGTTTTGTATTCTGTTGTTATACACTTCCATAGAAATACGCGATTTTGTTGTTTTTATGTATATGTATTTAAATGTTTATGCGACTGTTTGCTATTTTATACAATAGTTACGATTTTTGAGCTCCAGTTATGCATCAGGCAGTGAGGTAGTGAGGAAAAACAAACAGAAAACAAAATATGAGTGAAATTCTTCTTTTCATGTGAGCTAGAGATAGTGAGGGAAGTATGCACTTCAGTATGAAATCTCAGGAACATTGGCAAGAAAGATCTGATTTTTCTGGACAGACCTGGTCTATGCATGTCGGCTCCGAATAATTGTTTTCCCCTTTCCGAAGACGGTTCTGATTTGATCAATTAAAAGCTCACAGTATTGTTCCCATGCATCAGGATAAGCCTGTTGAGAGGGGAAATGTACGCAGGATGCTCAGGGCCCCTAGTCCACATGAGGAGGCAGGGGGGGAAAGATTTCCAAGAGAGTAAGCAGTGGGTGGACAGTTGGCGGATGAGTAGAAGTGGCTGCATTTAAAATGAGGCAGAAGCACAGTAAACAGCACTAATCCCAAAAGGCAGATTAGCGAGTTGAGTCAAAAATCAGTGACTACACCTATAATCCCAAGACTTTGGAAGGCTGAGGCAGTATGATTGCTTGAAGCCAAGAGTTCAACCTACCTGGGCAACATAGAAAAATCTTGACTCTAAAAAAAAAAAAAAAAAACTAGCTTGACATGGTAGTGCATGCCTGTAATCCCAGCAACTCTGGAGACTGAGATGGGAGGGTTGCTTGAGACCAGGAACTCAGATTCAAGGCTGCAGTGAGCTATGATCATGCCACTGTACTCCAGCCTCCAGA
Organism: Cephalopachus bancanus; assembly: GCA_027257055.1. NCBI lineage: Eukaryota > Metazoa > Chordata > Mammalia > Primates > Tarsiidae > Cephalopachus > Cephalopachus bancanus. The sequence goes on from JAPVLO010000065.1 coordinate 6,111,898, forward strand.
GTCTCACTCTGTCCCAAAAAAAAAAAAAAAAAAGCATAGGAACTATTAAGAGAACCAGAGAGAAATTAAAATTAAAATACAGTAGGATCTTCAAGTTTAAAGGAGAAAGTGTATAGGATACATTAGAAAGATGAGATCAGTCCTGGCCAGGTCATAAGGATTCAGACCATATGGACCAATCAACTTCAAGGGTGCTCTATTTCCTGAGGGTAGGTAATGGCAGAATGTGGGAAGCCAAGGACCTAGAGAATAAAGGGCTTGTTTTATTTGGAAGCCCTTGGGAAACTCGATTTTTACAACAAACTCATATCATTTTCCTCATGGCATTCCTCTCCCAGACCATGGACGTGATACGGCTGAGAACTCCAAAGCATTGCAGCGTCCATTTTGCCCTTGAGTTTACATTTCAGCAGAACAATTGCAGAATGAATCATTGCATGCACAGGTTGTCGGATATGCACGGTTTACATCCCATTTTCAAAGCTTCTTTCTACTTCATGTCCCAGGCAAGGTTTGCAGAGATTTATGTGGCGATTTCTTATTCTCCTTGAAAAATATAAAATCTTTCACCAGAGTATTTGCTTCATTCAGTGAGGCAATGCTGAGCCCCTTTGCTATTATAACCCATAAAACCTTTTCTACCGCCATCAAATTGATCGTTTTTATTTAGGAAAGAAAGGGGGTATTTAGTTGAGAATGGAGAAATGAGTTCCTGACATGTTCTAAAAGATGGAATGGAAACTGACGTAGCCTTTGAAATCAGTAGAAAGTGACAGAGAAATCACTAACTCAAAGGAACAAAGTTGTGTGCTGAAAAATAGAGAACTGATTATTGGAGGATTGAGTTCCTTAAAGTACTCTACTTCTAAGACCCAACCTGATGCAGCCTTGGGTCTATGGAATGAGTAGTTGCCCACAGACATGGCAGTAACTCATTGTTGTTAAGAAAAGAAACTGTCTTAAAGGAACATTTGATCAAGGATGCATCATATAATCAAAGAGGAAAGTGACATTCAGTTTACAAAAAGGGAGTTTCATGAGGGAAGAAACAGGAGAACGAGCTGGTAGCTATAGGATAATATAGGACTTGACAGCTATACTAAGTTCAATAAGGTTCTTCGATTTAAATGCTGTGAGACCGTAGGCAAGTGTCTTAAGTTCTCTGAGCCTGTTTCCTTATCTGTAAAATGGAAATAGTAAAAAGAGTTCATAAGATTGTAATTAAGATTAAATGTGTTAATATTTCTGCTTTTTTCTTTGTTTTTAGTTATCTTAAAATGGGTTAATATTTCTAAAGTATTTTGAGTAATGCTTGACCCAGAGTGAGAGCTTGTTAACAAAAACGATAACACAACAATTTATCAGGAATTGCTCTTCAGGTACAATGTATTCTACCCTAAAACCTCGGTCAACTCAAAGTTTCCATTTCCAGAAAATGATTTAGACCCCTGCTTTGTCCCTTGCGTCTACTTTAAATCCTCCTGAAACCAAGTAAATGAGTAACTCCTAGAGCAAAATTCGTAAATTTCGTAGTATTGTTTCCACATCCGAAGTGACACACCTCCATGTTCACAGAGTCCTTCGGCGATAAGAGCACTTGCCCAGGTGGCCACGAGAAGGCCAAAGCTTGATGGGGATGGGCACAGCTGAACAGGGTCAGAATCTGCTTTATCTTAATATCTCTTTGTCTCAATTCAGAAAAGAAAGGAAAGGTCCCAGCTTCCAGACAGCCATAAAAACAAAATAAACAGGCATGTAAATGAGATGTGTTTTGGATGTGGGTTTGTATATATTGGCAGGAAGAACAGTGAAACTTATGACTCTACTTTCTTATTCTTTTTTCTCTCTTCTGTCCCTCTTGGTGCCAAAGGAGTTATTTTTAAAAGCATGGGTTCATGTTTTTTATCATAATGTTAGGGCAAAAGGGGAGATGACCTTTACATTGAGTTAGTAGCTGTTATAACAATCAGGAAGCTCCAAATGGCAGCATTTCATGTTTGGTCACCAATAATTTGGACGTTCCACAGTTTTTCTTTTTCTTTCCCTTCACAATTAAACAGAACTTTCCAAGCCTGAACATGTTGAAATAGTCATTTATTTTTTAGTTCATTAAAAGAATATTTAATCCCTACCAAGTTCTGCCAAAGAATCTTGCAAAGTCCAACCAGGTATGGAATCATATCCTGAGATAAGTAAGCATGCTAAATCTTTACCAAAGTATTCAGGTGTTTGTCCAACTTTGTGCACATGGCTGAGGGAGGAGACAACAGTTGGAAGAGTTTTTATATAAAGCCGATAGAATAAAGAGATAGAAGCAGCCCACAAGATGTGATCTGACTTAGTTAAAAGACATGAGCCTATAAGTTAAAGGATTCCATCAATAAGAAGAGATTGAATCCCTGTGATCCATATATTATCCTACTTCAGTATTGAAATTATCGTGTGATCATTCTATGGGTGTTCTCAAGTTCTAGGCCAACCCTTTGAGGAAAGAATGATACATGCCTGGAAAACAACAACAAAATGCTTATTTTATATGCTTTATGCACTAATGATTTTCCTGGAAAAAGGAAAAAATGAAATTATTTCTGTGGCCTAATATTTTTTCATCCTTTATTTGTGAAACCAGTACCTGACCTATATCATCTCAAATTTTTGACATAAGCTGAAAAATTTAATAAATATTTTGAATATTTTTTATGCAGAATTAAATGATTTGGGAAAATTTTCCCATGCCACTAACTAAATTTCTCTATTTTTTTCCTGCTATTTAGTGATGAGAGTGATTTAGTGATAAAACTATTAAAATATACTCCGATCAAATATATACCAGGGAAAAATAATTTGTAATCATGAAAACATATTTGATCTTTGCTATAGTTTTGATGTTCGTCCCTCCAAATCTCATGTTGAAATTTGATCCCAGGCATTGGAGGTGGAACCTGATGGGAAGTATTTTGGTTATAGGAATGAATCCCTCAAGAATAGATTAATGCCCTCCCTGGGGGAGGCAAGGAGTGAATGAGTTTTCACTTTCATTAGTTCCCTTGAGAGCTGTTTGTTAAAAAGCTTACCCTTCTCCCTCTCCCTCTCTCGCTTCCTCTCTCACCATGTGATCTCTGCACACACCAGATCCCCTTCACCTTCAGCCATGAGAGGAAGCAACCTGATGTCCTTGCTGGAAATAGATGCCGGTGCCATGATTCTTGCCCTGCCTGGAGAGCTGTGAACCAAATAAATAATTTTCCTTTATAAATCAGCCAGTCTCGTATATTCTTTCATAGCAACACTAAGTGGACTAAGATAATTTTAATTGCTAACTACTGTTTTTTCTTTTTGAGTTAAGGTCACACTCTGTCACCCAAGTTGGAGTGCAGTGGCATGATCATGGCTCACCATAGCCTCAGACTCCTGAGTTCAGGCGATCCTTCTACCTCAGACACCTGAGTAGCTAAAACTATAGACACATGACTTTGTGTGTGTGTGTGAAGCTGAGGGAGGTCTTGTCATGTTGCCTAGGCTGGTCTCAAACTCCTGGGCGCAAGTGATCTTCTCACTTCAGCCTTCCTAAGTGTTGGGATTACAGGTATGAGCCACTGTGCCTGGCCAATTGCTAACTTTTTGTTGTTAAATAAACTTAACTTCTGAATTCCCAAACCTCTGATGTAATAATATTCTTCAGGGAGAATTGTATTTAACAAAACTGGTATCATATTAGATCTGTTTTATCCACAAGAACGAAATAATCCTTATATTTCTCAAAGAGAGGTTGAGGTTATAAAATCTCATCATGTTTCTATAGGGAAAGAGTACAATTTGAATTGAAATGAATAATGTATTAAACTTTATTTCTTCACTTTCATCAACAGAAAAGGTAAATAAAAATTTAAGACCTACATTAGGGTAATCAGAAGTAGTTGAAGAAATGAAGAAACAAAACCTCTGAAAATCAGTGGCTCAGCTCAATCAAGTTTTTCTTTTCTTTTTTTTCTCCTCACACGTGCAAAGTCCACTTATAGATGGTCTTGGGAAGCTCTCCTTCAAATGAGGGGCCTGGATGCCTTCTGTTTTGTGATCTTGCCATCTTGAAGTCTTTTGCTTCTAGCTGCACTGATGGTAGAGAAAGAGAGAGACACGGTGGGAGTTGCACAGAGGAGAAAGAGAAAGAGTGAGAGAATGGAAGATCATGTAGAACAATCTTGAATACAGTAATAGACATTTGGGTTGGTTTTAATGACACATGACTCTCTACGGTGAATGACCTCTGGCCTCAGCATTTCACCCACAACCGGCTATACAACTGCTAGATCTTTGTAAATCATATGCACTCCTCTAACAGGGTAAAAAAAAATAGACAAGTGGACAGGCCAGAACACAACTGCCAAAGCCTAATTTATTGGTGAAGAGTTTGTATAAATCATCTGCAGAAAAAGAGGCAATAACATTTCAAACGATAAAGCAATCTCTCTCTTATTCTGTCTCCCCACTCTTCTGTCACCTAAGATAAATGAAGAAGCACAGCCTTACTAAGTGGCCCTTCTAATATGATTAAGTAACAGGTCTCAATCATCTCCTATAAGAGTCAAAGCTTCTCTCAGTGTACCTGACTGATTTTGGCACAGATGACCTAGTTTTCCACATCTCCCTGGAAATATTTCTGCATTGTAAGTGAAGTAAAACATATCCAGTAAAATATTGAAAGTCTTTAACAATGGTAAGCACAGGCATAGATATATCAGAATGGATCCTGACCCCAGAGCAGGGCTCTGGAATCTTCTCTTGCAGTGGGCATTGACTCTCCAGTTTTTGGGTCAAGGGCAGTACAAGAAATCTGAAGGAGTCACTGACCAGAGTGGTGGTGGGTGGGTGCAATAGAGAGGTACGAGAAGCAGATATTATTTATTAATTTTTTTCTAATATTTTATCAATGTGTGCAGTCATACTGGGGCCAACCAACTAATCCAAGACCAATCATAAGATTTCAACATCAAATTTTCTAGGCCATGAGCGACTGCACTCTTAAATTTGAGGTTTCACTTTCATTATGTGCTAGCTTCTGATGAAATTTCTAATATGCTCTTAAAACTTCTTATTAGTTCCTCATAAAATCACTTGTCATGTTGTTCTACAACAACTTGTCATCTCGTTTGATTCTCTTTTGTGCTTGTTAATTAAATCATCTAACCAGTTTTTTGTTAGTCCGTTTGGGAGTCTTGTATAAGGAGCCCACAGCTGGATTTTGTGTTGGAATCCATTCCATTTCCAATACATTTTGCTCAGACCTTTGTCATGCAGTCTCATGCTTCCTATTTTGATGGTGTTTTATTAGTTTCTATAATTTCCGAGCCCACCCACCAGCAGGTCAATTAGTACCATATACCTGTACTTTCCCCACCCACCCACTCACCACAAGCAAGCACACATTAGGCACTCTGTGTCCACTGGAGTCCTCCAGCAAGCAAACACCAAAGCGGAACTAAAGTGCAGGAGAGTAAATGGATGACAGACCCAAGAAAAATGAAGCAACGAACGTCTAACACAGGTCGGCGGATGACCGGAAAAGGAAAGGGGGAAGGAAGGACCGGGTAGGAGGAGTCTCAAGACAGCAGTGCCGCTTTGAGAACGTCTCGGCCAGCCAATGGGGAGCCATAGAACACAGAGCCCTACGCTGGGCAGAAGCGCTGACTCTAGTCACTCTGCAGTGCTCGTCACCACCTGGGAGCAGCCCGGGCAGAGCGTGGCTTCATTCGGAGGCCATGGCAGATCCCAAAGGCATACACACCAGCAGGTGACGCTTTCCAAATTTTTTGACAAGATGTATTTATTTCACATTTTAAAAGGATTTAGTTTGGTATTTGCATCTTGTCATACATAAATACATGCATGCAAATATAAACACATGTGAATTATATAGTATTCGTATTGAATGAAATATGGTGTATACACCTGTGTGTGTGTATTTCATTCGGTGAGAATGACTGAGTTCCTGCTCTCATTTACATTGGATGAGAGAAATATCTGCTTTCTAGTGGGACACTGCAGGGAGGGGTTTGGGGGACTGGCAGTTGAGGGAAACTGCCAGGGGAGGGAAGGGCACACCTCATCCACAAGGGTACCTACATAATCAACATTTGTATACCTAACCTTGAATTGTACCCCACATCTTTAAAATAAAAAAAACAAAATAAAAACTAAAAGAGATATCTGCTTTCAATTCCTATGTCCAGATTTTACTATGTTTTCTATCAATTTCACTTACCTCTAATCTTCTTAGAGTAAATCCAAGCAGTTTTATTGAATGTTTTGTCACATAGTTCATATTTTCTACATTTTCACATCAGAGAAAATGTTTTTGTTGCTTTTGTCCATGAAGGACTATATTCGAATATTTGCCTATTACCACTCCAAACTCCCTAAGAATTCCAGAATTAACTTTTTTTTTTTTTTTTATTTGTTTGAGTCAGAGTCTTACTCTGCTGCCCAGGCCGGAGTGCAGTGACATGATCATGGCTCACCGCAGACTTAACCTCCTGAACTCAGGCTATCCTCCTTCCTCAGCCTCCCAAGTAGCTGGGCTGGGACTATAGGTGTGTGCCAGCACGCCTGGTTAATTTCTTGATTTATTGTAGAGATGAGGTCTTACTTTGTTACCCAGGCAGGTTTCAGATTCCTGGGCTCAAGCAATTCTCCTATCTCTTCCTTCCAAAGTGCTGGTATTACAGGTATGAGCCACCATGCCTGGCCCAGAATCTTTGTGAAATATGGCTAAGGAGAAAGAGCTTACTTTTGTTCCTAAATTTTCTGCTTGAACATCTAAATAATTTTTTTAAATCTTTGAAATACAAATGTTTTGAAATACCAATGTAGCATGTGTGAGCCCTACTTTTTGTAGTATGTTTTTTCAAAATTAATCTCACCTGGATATTTACTAGACTCCTTACTTATAGATTGAAACTTATTTAAAAGAATAAATTATTTATCTTATACCTCCAATAATCCAAAAATCACTTCTGTATCCCATTGTTTGGTCAATTTCCTAGTTACAAAAAAAATTAGTGGCCAGGCTCGGTAGCTCAGCCTGTAATCCCAGCACTTTGGGAGGCCGAGGTGAGTGAATTGCCTGAGCTTATGGGTTTGAGACTAGCCAGGGCAACTTGGCAAGACCTCATCTCTACACTAAGTCAAAAATTAGCCAAGTGTGGTAGTTTGTGCCTGTAGTGCCGGCTACTTGGAAGGCTGAGGTGGAAGGATCCAGTAGGTCGACGCTGGAGTGGCCATGAGAGTGCCACTGTACTCCAGCCTGGGCAATGGAGTGAAACTGACTCAAAAAAAAATTAGTGCTATTGCCTCTTTTCTGAAAAATACACTGAAATTAAATATACTTTCCAGTGTCAGTGCTTATAAGTTAAGAAACATCAAAGGCTACTTTTCTGCCCATACTCCTAAATCCTACTCTATGAGAATCATCTTAAAATTTGTCACTTAATTCGCTGCCCAGTTCTAATTTTGTCTGGGAAGCAGAAAGCGGTCTCTTAATCATCTGTATTTTACTAAGTGTCTAATATACTAAAGGGAAAGCCAATTCTGTTTTCCCAAATATCAGCTGAGTATCAGAACTTGGGGCCAAACAAATTACAGCAAACCATTTTCCAGTAGGAAAAAAAAAATGCCTCAGGAGTTCTATAATGTCCTCAACAGAGCAAACAAACCATGGGTGTTTAGAGTATTTATCCAAATGATTCTCTCACCATAAACTAAGTGAAACTCAATTTATCTCAAAAAAGGCAAAATGGTGAGTCAATGTGGCTGTAATTTGAACTTTACAGTTCTAGGGAGTCTCTCCATTTCCGAGCTGAGACTTACACCACTTAGCTATCTCCCCTAGCAGATTCATTTGCTGCTTTTATTTTCTTGGTTAAAAATGTCTGAGTCACCACAAGTCAAATACTGCAAGTATCTTAACTTTTACAAGAGCATTAAAACTGCATTGATTGATTTGGTGAGATGTTGGAAACCCAGTTTTAGTCTCTAAAAATGATGATGGAGTTTATTTGGTTCTTGGAATATCAGTAAAGAATATTGCAAAGGCAATATCACTGTCAATGTTTCAGCCTAAAGAAGCTCACTAATGCCCCTCATACCTGCTTAAATGGACTTTTCTGGCTCCTCCTAAATGTATGTACACAACAAGACACCTGAGAAGACTGAACAACCGAGGCTTTACTCACAGCATACACTAGACCAATACTTCCTGTATTGAGGACAGCATACATTCATTCATTCATTTATTCACTTGTTCATCCACATTTATTGAGCACCTACTATATCGACTCACTATTTCAAATGCTTATGATCCAAAAATGCACAAGACCTTGATCCTTGAAGACTGTATCTAAATAGCCAATTATAATAATGATGAAGAGGACAGGCAGTAGAAGGGCAGCGTTATTTCCCCGTTCTACACACAATGAAACAGAGGCACAGAGAGGTAAAGGAACGTCCCTTAGCTCACAATATTTGTGATCAGCAGGACTAAAATTCTAAGGCTTCAGTTGGGTGAGTGCATAATCATAACCTCCAGGCTCCACCGTCTGAACAAAATAAATTAAAAAGAAATTTAATACAGCCACCTCTGTGTCTTGACTCAGTCGGAGTCTGTTCTGCAGACTCGAGCCTTTCCCTGTTTGAGTCCTTCTCTACTTTTGAGGGTATCGGAGGTGTCTGACATGTGCTCATAAACCATTTGCTCGTGTTTCTCAGATTCTGACCTAACGTCGTTTATGGCCTGGCTGCAAGATGGAGCATGCAGAGGGAGAATCCTAAAGTGTTTAATTTGGAGAAGAAAGCATACAATAGTAACAGCTGCTTAAACATACATGAAACACAACTCTAACATCTGAAAAGCCTACTACTGACATAAGTAAAATGCAGTTCTGACTCCTAAGAAGCATGCAACCTGGGGAGAAACAGGCACCTTAGCGCCAAAACTGCAGTATAAGCTCCACGTATCGAGGGAGAGTAAGATGACCCCACACTCTGGATCACCAAGGATAGTTTGGGTCACGTCTGCTGTTGTGATGTCATTCCTCAAAGTGCCTACTCTCGCTCCTCAGAAGCACCCCCATTTGGGTGGTAAATTATATGGTCACCCCAGCAGTAAGAGAAGCACATTATGGAAAGAGATGAGAGAGCAACTGATTTTCCATGGGAGAAAAGTCTGGCGCTCTAGAGTTGTTTTATGGTTTATAAGAAATCACTGTTTTGCATCGAAACCGCTAACCAAATTACTCTGCATTCATGTCCTGGCAGACAAAGGAATATTCAGGGAAAAAAAATATGAGAAAATGTGACTAATACATGAATTGTGCTCATTTTGTTAAATCGAACAACTCCCCAAAAGCCATTTTTAACACATACTATATTCCAGACACTGCACTAATGTACATGCATGAGTGGTTCAGTGTCTTTCAAACTAGACTATAAATACCTTAAGTGACCAAAACACACACAAAAATATAATATGACAGTAAGTATAAACTATGTACAGAGTGTTAAGTACAATGAGATACTTCATTCAAACTGCAGACTCAGGGGACGTCTCCTGGAGGAGACAATTGAACTGAATCTTGAAAGACAAATGAGCATGAGGGAAAATAAGTAAGTAGAATAATTAATTTAAAAAGCAAAAGAGTAAAAAATTAACATGGAATTCAAGGCAGAAAGAACAGTCATCCAGCCAACCACCATCAGACGCGAAGTTTGCTCCCTTCTGGAAGAAAGTGTGTCCACTGGAACAGCAGGATCACACACAGGACTGCTTAGATGGAGCTAGATATGACCAACATTTAGGGCTAAATTGAACTAAGTCCTGGGCCCACCTACATGACGACAGTTTGAAGCCCGTTCACAGTGAAATCATGTTATAATAGAAGTCACTCATTAACTAAAATAGAATCTACTTGATTGCTTATTCTGCACCTAATTTAGGAGAAGGCCTCTTTCTACTCCCATGCTGTGGTTTCGATGTGATCGATTCAAACAACGTATACAAGTATCACAGATTTCTTATTTCCTGGGGTTTACCCGGCAGCCAACAGAAAATGTAGTCAATTGCTTTATCACATCTATTCAACAAATATCTATCTAAACAAATACCTTCACACGTCAGTTTCATCATCTTTTAAGTACATGAAGTAACTTGTTGATACCTTCCTGAACTTACTGTTACTTTATTGTTGTCTACTCTCTCCCATAATCTACCAATATCAAGGACCACTAATTACATAGAAGGCTTAGTTTGGAAAAGACTCATGCTTTATAAGGCCATATTAATCACAGCCTTGCCCCAAATGTTCAGAAACCTTCTAACGGGTAGCAACGGGTGATCTACTAAGAATCTTCTACATCATAGTTGGAAAGACACCATGACTTTTCACATAAAACCCAACATTCTTTTGGAAGCAGCTCATGAGGGGAGAATGATAGCATGGCAGAGAAACTGGAACTCTGCTCCACTGACTTCTACTTCTGTTGGAACAGCTTTCTTTTATCTACTTCAGAAACACTGGGGTTCTACATAACATTTGATGGGGTTGAGAAGACACGGTCCCTTCATTGGAAGGGAAGACCTTCATTCCAGAGGTCTCCGAAAGGAGAATCCTTATCATGGAAGGCACTTGGCATTTGAGAAAACAGCAGATGCAGAATGGGTCTTGCTCACCTTCGCCTGACTCCTTCTCCCCTGAAGCAAACCCTAAAACCTAGCTGACTTCTGGTAAAGTAGATCTCAAGACCTTCATTCCAATGGTCTCCGAAAGGAGAATCCTTATCAAGGAGGACACAGAAACAGGAAGAAGAATCTGAAAAAAAAGGGCCTCGCTAAGGCCCCGCCCCCAGCTCATTACCATTAGACCATCCCCCTTTTGTGCACCAATCATATTTCTCCACAGCTATCCACTTCTTCATCAGACAACATAAAAATACATAGATGTCCTTCTTTGGAGGAGTCATCATTTCTGAAGGCTCCTGTGGCACGTTAAGACATATTAAATAAATGTATATGCTTTTCTCTTTCATATTAATTGGTCTTTTGTTACGGGGGTCTGCACCATAAATCTAGCCAGGGGTGAGAAAAGAAATATTTCCTCCCCTACATATTTCACTTTCAAAAATTCTGCTGACAAGAAAACAACAACAAAACAGTTCAAAATTATTATGCTATCCATGTCATCATGTCTGCTTCTAACAATGGAACTATCTTTTAATTCAATTTTGCCTAGTACTCAAATTATGTTAAGATGCTATTTTAAGTATGCTAAAATCTATATTCGTTGGAGTGTTTGTGTGTTTTTAAAGTGTATCTCTGATGGACTGGGCTTTTTTTTTTTTACTTGGATATATTTTAAAACAATTGTTTATATTTAATTGTTGCAGAGAAATACTCAACTAAAAAGTATAAATAGGAAGGGAACTAATTTAAGAAAGAAAAGAATAAGTTGAACTGGGTTAGCACCCCAAGTTCTGGGCTGCGGTTCAAAAGACCCTGCTTCTCTTTTTGCCTTTGCCACAGAATAACTGAACAAGATTGTGAAATAAAGGACTTGGACTACGTCCCTAAATTCCACTGCAGCTCTAAAATTCTGTGATCAAATATCAGACTGTAAACATCATCTGCTTTTTGATTGGATAGTCAGGAAGCCATCAGCATAATAGGATTGTATATTCTGCAAATAATAAAAATATGCTCTGTGGATTCATGTGTTCTTCTCTGCTTCTGTCCATAAAGAGAGTGAAGAAAAAAGTGGAAGAAATTATAGTTCTAGGAAACCCAGACTATAAGAAAGAACAGAAGAGGACAGAGAAGGAAACTAGAGCTTACCAATCACCTACCTCATGTCCTGTCCACTCTCAGAAGGAAATTTTCTCATATTTTATTCCATTCAATCCTCACAACAATCCTGCAATGTAGATAATATTATGCACAATTTAGAGATGAAGAATCTTGAAATCTCAGACAACCATGCTTGTCCAAGCATACAAGATTGAGCTATAAGTAGAAGAGAGGTTTGTGTGATGGCTTGATAAAACTTGCTAATTTTTAAATCTAACCTGGGCAGGTGAGTCGGTCTCTGTCATTATATATGTGGTAGACATGTGAATAGATATTCCACACATGTGAATGCCTGGTAAAACTTAAAGTATTAAAGCTGAAGCTCAGAAGAAAAAAAACTTTTGACTTGTGTTCTCGTGATTTTTGATGAGGAGAATAACATACTTTACTCAAGTTACCGGAAAGTCAAGTTTGAACATCTAGGGTCTTGGTTTAATTGCATATAATTGTTAAATATGTAGTGATTCATTACACTGAAAACTATTTTATGCTGAGCTATTTGTTAAATGCTTTGTGATTTTATTTAAAATTAAGCCCTGAATTGAAAATGTACTAGTATTTCTCTTATGTGACCATAACCATGGAAGGTCTTGTCGGCTGAATGAGACCATGGGACCATGTATCCGATAGTGGCATGACCTGTAAGGTCTAGAGTACTCAAAGGAACAAATGGCTTCTTGACGCGCCCTTGCAGATTGCTTCCTCCAATAACAAGTGGCAAAAGCACGCCATCATCTCCATCTCCTAAAGAATGCACCTGACCATTAACATGATGCTAAGAATTCATTTCCAGGAAAACCATCTCTCATGGTTTCCAGCTTTAAAGTCTCTCTGTAATTTTACTTTAGGAGTCACATTCGTGGTGGAGGGAAGAATTCAATAAGCTCTGATTTTCTTTGCTTCTTGGTAGCATCTCACGTGCAGCCCGGAGCCTGGCTGGCTCTTCCCACGGTTGCTGTCCTGCCCGATCCAGTTCCCAGTGACCCGCCAGCCTCTACGGTCAACTTCAACCACATAACTCCCAGATGGTAAACTTCACCACTGCGGCATCTTTAAAACTTTGGAACTCAATTTTGTCTGATATACCATTAAGAACACCCTTTTTTCTATAATAGAGAAAAAAAGCTCAGTTTATAGAAATCAAGCCAATATCCAACGGTTCTGATTTTAGGGAAGATGAAAAGCGAAATGCCAGAGCAAAAAGATGTGACTATCACGGATTTCCTACCCAATCCTTTGGTGAAGGAGTCCCAAAGAAAGAAACCGGAAAGAGATCTAGGCCCAAATCCCTCAAATATATAGGTCTACAGTAGATATTTTGTGTGTGTGTGTATATATATATATGATATATATATTTATATATATGTGCATATATATATTTGCATGTATGTTAAGGTATATCGTTAAAAATCAAGGTCCTTTATTTTCCCCTTATCAGCAGCACCAGCAACTGTTAAAATTCCATAAAGACAGTGCGGAGAATAAAGCCCCTGCCGGTTATAAAATGCCGGGGGAGAGGCGTGGGGGCTGCATCCCAGGAGCAGCGCAGGGAATTAACGACGGGCACTGAGGGTTTTTTTCTTTCCGAAAAGCAGGACAGCAGTGACACAGAGATATAATCCCCCACGATATTGTGTGTTCAAAACAAGCCCGAGCCCAACTCCAGCTCGCTCAGGAGAGCCCTACTTCCCAGCGCGGGCCGGCCTCGGGAGCCCTGGCATTTCCTCTTCAGCGGGGAGCGCAGCCAGCACAACAATCAAGCTGTGATTGGGAGCTGAGCGCAGTGGTTAATTAAGGCTGCATCTTTTATTCTCCCGGGCAATTCAGCACAACTTGAATGAGCCCCAGAGCCCGTCTGCGGTGGGAATGTCTCCCCGGGCAGTGGGAGAATCGGTCTCGGGGGCCGTCTCATCAGCATGACAATAGCCCCAGGATGCACTTGGACTGATGTAATGGCCGGGGCGAGGGAGGGGGCCTGAAAGCTTCGTTGCGGAAGCCTGGAGCGTTTGCAGCTGACTGGGGCTGTTTCAGTGCATGAAATTCCTTCCCCCTTTCTTCCTTTTATAAGAGATGTTTGCTAATTGGTAGAGCTCAGAAAACAATATGCCATTAAGAATCCCTTTCCTTCCTCCACCCCCCACTCCCATTTTTTAAAAGTCCCTGCTTTCTTGCTTCACTGGAAGTCTCCACTTTTGTTCTGTGGTTTGCATGGAGTCTTCATTTTTTCTTTCTCCTTAACTTATAAACAACGATTTACGAAAAGAGACTCCGCAACCGATTCTTCTGTAGCTGGGCTTCCCCAACGCATGCGCCCCCCCCCCCCCCCCCCCCCCGCCTCCTTCCAGAATCTTGGCTGTGGTCCTGCTACAACTCATATATTTGCCTTGTTCATTACACATTGATAAAAAACATTTTGGAAAAGTGAGTCATGGAAAGTTAGTCTGATTTCGTATTTTTTCTTTTCTTTTTCTTTCTTTTTTTTTTTAATCACAAGAACCTATTTAAAGCTGGAGCAATTGAATCATTTAAGTTGACAAGGTAATGGTCAGAATGGAGACAGCATGAGAAAGTACCAATTGAGAGTCTGGGATGTATGTTGTCTGGCTTTGCTACCAACTCCGCCAGTAACCTGGGCGAGACGTTGTCCTCTCCTCTCCCTGCCTACGTCTCAATTTGCTCAACTGTTCAAGGCGAGAGAAGAGTTTAATGACCCCTTCTGTGCTTTTACTTTATGACTGCTTGAGATGGACCATATTTTCTTGATTGACACGGATCACACTTTTGATATGGCAGAAAATATGTGGTGTGTTCGTTCTCTAAATGCACAAGATATCCATATTCCTCCTATAGTTTTAAAATTAATCCTCAACTCACCATCACATGTTCTCACTCATAAGTGGGTCTGGAACATTTACCACAATACTACGAGAGAAGGATTGGCAGTAGCAGGATGTGGGGTCGGGGGGAGGCATAACATCACTATGGGTAGTACCTGGTCCTAAACCAGGGGTAGTGAGGACCAGGGGAAGGTCCAAATTTCACCTGTATGTAAACCACTTATGGACCTAAACCTGACTTATACCTCACAGAGATCTGGAGAGATGGGGATTGAGGGTGTGGTTCTTCTTCTTTTTTTTTTTAATGAGTGGGAGTCTCACTTTGTCATCCAGGCTGGAGTGCAGTGACACACTCACAGCCACCCCAGTGTTGACTTGCTGGGCTCCGGCGATCTTTCCGCCTCAGCCTTCCAAGTAGCTGGAACGACAGGCGTGCACTACCACGCCTGGCTAATTTTTGATTTATTGTACAGATGAGATCTCGCCGAGTTGCCCAGGCTGGTCTCGAACCCGCGGAATCAGGCAGTCCACTCGCTTTGGCCTCCCAAAGTGCTGGGATGACAGGCTGAGCCACTGAGCCCAGCCAAGGGTGTGGTTCTTTAGAAAGTCTGTGAGCCCACTGACATTGTATACACTTTGAATTTACATTTGTGCACATATTATTGGGGAGAGAATTCAGACTTTTGTTGGGTTTACAAAACTGGCAAGAATCTTCTTCTTAAAATGGAAAATCCGAAGACTGAGGGTAGCCCTTGGGTGGGGTGAGGAAGACGAATTGTGAAGACAGACCTGCATTGATATTCGTGGTTCCCTTTGCTTTTGGCCATGGAAATAAATGCTGCGGCATCTCTCAAGATGTTCCTATAAAATTTTTGGAAATTATCTGCAGAACCAACTTAGAGTCTTCCTCCTGTTCGTGAGATTGAAAAGAAGAAGAAGAAAATAATAAAACTCTCAGAAGCTATGAAATCTACAGCCCCTTACACAAAATGTACATCTCAGCCACAAAACGCCAGGACACCGTCACCAAATAATTTCACTAATGCGGTTATTTCAGGTAAGCCAGGAGTTTGACCTTGTGCCTCCTGTCTTCTCCCAAAGCAGCAGAATATTCCAGGAGATCGTCACTCTTCCCTCAGCAACAACCCCGGTCACAGTATCCAGATAGAAAACCTCTTTGAACTTGGTAGGGGTCCATTTTATTATCATTATTATAAAACCTTAGAAAAGAATTCAGTTTGGTTGATATTTTTCTCTGGCCCAAGTCTGGGACTGAATAAAGAGATACAAGACCAGCATATTTTTAAATTTTTTCTTGGCAAGAACATACACAGAGACACATATACACACACATGCAAATGTGCATGTACGTATAAACACACAGGCACACGCATGCAAACACAAACACATGCATGCATACATGCACACTACACACACACACACACACACACACACACACACACACATTCAGACAGCCATAGTTGTCTCCTCAAAAGAGAGACTGTCTCTGTAGTGGAGATCGTTCGCAGCTGGGAGCCCGATATGTAAAACGAGGACTGCTCATCTCCTCCCCCTGAAGCAGCCAAAGAAATCTTTGTCCAGCCCAGGTGTTGGCTGCATCCTCTTCACTAACATCCTGTGTTGAATTATTCAGACTCATTCATTATGTATCCCACATAGACACAATTAAATCGTTAACTTTCCCATCGAGAGAGCAGCAAAGCCTCCAGGAACCATGGGGACAGCAGCGTCCCTCCTGGACTCAGAGCCGCCTAGTGGAGCTGACACAGAGGGAACGGTCTGCAAAGAGGCACCAGGCTGGGAGACTCTGTCCTGTCCTGCCAGGTTATTCAGCTGCACAAGCACTTCTCAAGGATATTTCTAAGCGGGTGGGGAGGCTAAGGAGGCGTGGAGCAATTTAAATTTTGCTTAGGAGTCTGCATACATTCTCTGAGGCATTTCTGAATGGCAGACCGGATTGTCCTCGCCAATTGTTCTCTTGACATTGTCCTCCATATCTACTATGTCTTTTCCACTATGTTCTATCGATAGGAGCAGTCTTTTGCAGTTATAGGAGACTTCGTCCATTGATTTCCCCTATTCCCTGGTTTGACTCTTCACTCCACCTGAGCCAAAATCCACTTTGCAATTATATTTGTAGGAGTAAACCTAACATTTTTCCCTCAACGCTTCCTTGGATTGTCGGGGATACCCCGACCATACTCTGATTATTCCGACGCATACACTGTATGAAATACCGTCTCATCTATAGACTCATTTATTTCTCTTACGGCAGGTCAGATGACTTTTTGATCTTTCTTAAACTCTTTGGAAAGTTTATTTTTAGGATGAGGGCGCATTTGGATTCATTAAGAGACTGCGAATCAAGACTCCAAATCTCTGCCAAGAAGACTCTAGAGAGGTTGGAGAATTAACCGCCTCGTATCTTCTTCAGACCCAACAATGAGATAGCATCAGATGTCTTTTAACCCAAGAGATTGTGCGTCTATAGTACTGTGCTTTCCCATGAGTCTTCGACAGTAAAAAGTGGCTTATACAGAAAGAGCCATTGCAAGAGGGCCCAGGGCATCTCTAAGCAAATTAAATGATGAAATGATACCCGAGCAAGGCTGGGAGTTGGGGCAAGAACGGAGAGGGAGTGTTCTTTTCCTTTTGTGTATCCCTCTGTCCTGCTTCTCTGCCACCAAGTGCCTAGAACTTTGTGCTAGACTTTGTGCAGCTCCACATACCAACTAAATCTCTTATCTGCCACCATCAGCCCATGAGGACTGACCAGAGGCGATTTCATCTCAATTCTAGGTTCTTTCTGATAGATAATGGTAGCCACCATGAAGTTCAAGGTGGGAGAGGTTTAATTATGTCCTCAACAGACTCATGAACCAGTAATAATCAAATCAAGTATCAGACCAAATCTGTCTCACACACAGATATTCATGTAAACATGTATTAGCAAGTAGGCACGTGGAAAAACTAAGAGGAACTCTTCTGGAAGCTCAAGGGAGCATCTATCCTCTGTTCTTTGAGGGGGTCTGGTCACTACCTGCCAGGAAGTTTCACTCAAAGTAGACATGGTGATGAACCATGACTAGAGACACGTTTGGTTGACACAACCAGCAAGTGAGGAATGAGGGGCTATCTGTGGTGTCTGGTGAGTAGACAGCAAGAATGTGACTAAATATCTTAATGATGCACATGACAGCCCCACAACAGAGAATTATCTGGCCCTAAATATCATTAGTGCCAAGGCTGAGAAACCTTGCTCAAAACCATTGATATTGGTTGTCAGTTTCCATGTGAAAGCCTCAGTTAGATTCTTTTATTTTTATTTATTTATTTATTTATTTTTGAGTTGGAGTCTCACTCTGTCGCCCAGACTGGAGTGCAGTGGCCGCTCCCAGCCACCGCAGCCTCGACCCGCTGGGCTCCGGCGATCCTTCCGCCTCAGCCTTCCGAGTAGACGGAACTACAGGCACGCGCTACCACGCCCGGCTGATTTGTTTATTTATTGTAGAGACGAAGTCTTGCCAAGTTGCCCAGGCGGGTCTCGAACCCGCGGGCTCAGGCAATCCACTCTCTTCAGCCTCCCAAAGGCGCAGGGTTACAGGCTGTGCCACCGAGCCCAGCCGGTTAGATTCTTGTGTCCTCAAACCACAGGGGTGGAGAGATCTTTGCAATGTTTGAGCCCATTCACACCTCTCAAATGCTGTAAAACAATGTCCTTTCTTAGTACCCCTTTGGCTAATTACCAAACTACTAATTTACAAACTGGCAATTAGCAAAAGTCTGATCAGGGGTGTCTGTGACAGACATGTCTTTACACATCTGAAATTTGGCTTTTCTGATATAATCCAAGGCTACCATTCCTTGGATGTAGACTGCAGATTAAAATGACAATGGTACAAATTATATAAATTCAACAAACACACATAGAATATCAAAACCTATGCTGAAATATTTTAGAGTATATTATAAATGTCTCATAGTATTTGAATAATATCTCAGTGAATGTGTGACATCTGACCAAACAATAGATGAGGATTCAAGCTTAGATAGAATTTTAGTGTCCTATTTATGATTGCACTGCTAGTTAGAGGCAGTTCAGAGACAAATTCAGGCCAACCTACTCCCAGAAGGGTCCCAGAGGCATCTCCTTGGATGCAGATAAGACCCATTAAATTCCTAAAGGTTATTTACTGTTACAATATAACTTTGAATTGAGCTTTACTTTATACTCCCGTGATCTTAAAGTCCTTTCCCTGGAAATTATGAGCAACTATCAACTGCCAGAATGACAAATGAAATCTTCAGCTAAAACACTAAAACAAAAGCTTCAATTTGCACAGTAATTTCGATAACTTTTTCCTTTAAATTTTAACAAAAACTTCTAAGTGACTGTATGCAGAGTTTATGTTCCTTGGCTCTCACTTTTTTCTTTTTCTTTTTTTTTTTTGGAATCAGAGACTCACTCTGTCACCCAGGCTGGAGTGCAGTGGCACACTCATGGCCGCCTCAGCCTCCACCTGCTGGGCTTAGGCAATCCTTCAGCCTCAGCCTTCCAAGTAGCTGGAACCACAGGTGCACGCTACCACACCCGGCTAATTTTTTTTTAAATTTATTGTAGAGACAAGGTCTCACCAAGTTGCCTACTCTGGTCTCGAACCCACAGGCTCAGGCAATCCACTCGCCTTGACCTCCCAAAGTGCTGGGATTACAGGCTGAGCCACCAAGCCTGGCCCATTTTTTACTTTTTTATCTTTAATATACATGCCAACAAAGGATGGCATCCTCAGAAAAAGACACAGGAAGAGAGCATGTATAAGCTCTGGAAAAATGCACAAGTTTCCTTATGTATGTACGCATGAAGAAAAGAGGGAGAAAATGTGCTATTTTCTGTGCTGTTTCAGGAAAAGAAAAATGAAGATCAGAATGGAAGATCAGATTTTTTAAAAATATCATCTTGACTCATATTTTTGACAAACTCGTTTATAAAGGGACGATTAAGTGGGCATTTAAGTGGGCATTTTTCCAGTTCCCTCTTAGCATGCATTGCATCTTGGTAGGTCCAGGGTTGAGGACCCAGAGACTTCAAGAGATCAGCTATATTATTCAGGCATTTCGATACAGGGAAAGATATTACCTGGGGTTACCATATTATCTACCCTTGCCAAAATAGGATACTTGTGAGAGTGAAAGGATGCTATTTATAACTGTGCTGGGACCAGAAGAGTAAAGCAGGTAAATTGGAACTTGTCATCCTATTACCTCCATTCTAAGTCCATAGAGTGACAGGAGCTCATTGAAGATAAACGCAAACTCCCCACACAAATGGCAGAGGCAGAGTTACAAGCAGATACTGGATGAACAGAGAAGTACACAGAGAGGCATTTGGAGAAACAGGGACAGAATCTAGGACTCTGTTGCACACACTACTCATTCCTGACTTTGGCCTTGGACCGCTTAAATACATTAATATGAGGCGGTCATCTTCAACGAGGCTAGTGGATCAGTAAACATTATTCACTAGCCCTATCTTTACCTGAATTCATTTTTATTCGCTGGCTTTTATTCTTTTCCTTTGATGACGATGGTAATCAGAAAAGAAAGAAAAAGTTGGCCGTGAAGAGAGAAGGGAGATAAACAGACTGATAAAAAGCAACTTTTTGCAATTGAACCTTATAAGAGTTCAAATAAGTTGGATGGCATCAAACCAGGACCTCAGAGAAAGATGGAACTGAAACAAAAAAGAAACTGTGTTAGAGTCAAGTACAACACTGAATTTGTTACTCCATGACAGGGTGTAAACAGGGCAGACAAAAATTAACTTTGAGAGGCATTACCCTGTGATGTTCTTAATGGTCTTAAATGTTATCTTTGGGGCTAGAACGCCTGATTCAAGTTCCAGCTCTGCTACTTTACCAGTCATGAGACGTTGCACACAAGAATTTACATTCCATGTTGTAAGGAGGTGGTGCAGGTTTATTTGTGAAGGAATCTCAGGTGTCTAGAACAGTACCTGGCAGATCACAGGTATGCAGTAAGAAAGTATGTTTAAGGAACAGTTGAACAAGTTACCTCTGCAGCTTAGTTTTTACATCCATATAATGGGTTATTCGGAGGACAATCATGTAAATGGATCAGTACATAAAAAGCTCTTAGAACAGTGCTCACAATGTGTACAAAAATAGTCAGCTGCCGTTATTATCGATACAGTGTACACAGGGAAGAAAGTTGGATAAATTCATGTATCTCCCTATGTGGTTGTCTCATCAAAAGTGATCAATTCACAGCCATGCCCAGAGAAATAATTTCACTAGAAAGCAGTAGCTAAAATAAGGAAGTCTTAGATTTCAAGTACTTGTCAGAAGCATGAGGATTTACTTGCAGGAACTAGATAGATCTGAATCTCAAGGCAGATCTAAGATGACTGTGACTTTATTTCAGGCCAAATCTGGGACCCTACAGAAACTGAGTGATTTAAAATATTGTCTTGGCTAAGCATGGTGGCTCATGCCTGTAATCCCAGCACTTTGGGAGGCCGAGGTAAAAGCCCACAGGTCCGAGAGTCCACAGGTTCGAGACCAGCCCGGGCAACTTGGCGAGATCTTGTCTCTACAATAAATCAAAAGACTAGCTGGGTGTGGTGGTGCATGTCTGTAGTTCCAGCTACTTGGAAGGCTGAGACGGAAAGATCATCTGAGCCCAGCAGGTCGAGGATGCAGTGGCCGTGAGCATGCCACTGCACTCTAGTCTGGGTGACAAAGTGAGACTCCAACTCAATACAAATATAAATATATATATTAGAATATATATACAAATATAATATAATATAAATATATATATGCATATGTATATAGAAACACCCAAAATGAACTCAGGGCACCTGTTAACTATGAGCGGAAGCACTTAAAGTAACTGGCATGGATTCTCCCTTTTGGTCCATGTTCTGGTCAGATAAAATCAAACATTCAACTTTCACTTTTGCATGACATATTATCCTGCTGACACCTCTCAACTCATATCCATTAGCCATAAATGGTCCCAAATGTGGGCCTGCGGTGGTAACAGTAGAGCTATCAAAACAGTGATAGATCCTGAAAATACCAACTACTTCATCTCTACTTCCGTTACCCCTCCACCCTGTTTCCTACCATCTTGAATAATTTAGCTTCTTTCATTTTCTTGAGAACTGAAACAAAATTATCAATTATCTTCTTATCAAAGATTAAAATGCTAGTTAAAAAATAACAAATAGAAAGGACAAGCTATTAAAGAGGTGCCAGTCATAGATTGGCACCTCTTTAATAGCTTGTCTTTTCTACTTTTCCAAAATAATGTTCTTTAATAGCTTGTCCTTCACCTCTTTAATAGCTTGTCCTTTCTACTTTTCCAAAATAATGTTCATGGAGATCAGAATCTAAATATAAAACCACCACACTCAAGAGAAAAAAGTGACCAGATGCTAGTGATGTCCAGTACGCTTTAGAGTTATAGAATGTTGAACTTAGAATGGATGTTAAAACAGAAGAGAGTTAAGCCACCGTTCATCCATGTATTCTTTCCTTCATGTGGTCATCAAATGTTTCTTGGGTGCTTACTACGAGTCAAGCATGCACCACACTTCAGGAACATAAAACTAAGCCCAACGTAAACCTGACCACAAGAAATGCACTACCTAGAGCAAGGGTTAGCAAACTTCTCTAAAGGACCAGAGAATAACTATGTTTGACTTTCCAGACCAAAAGTCTCTGCATATCAACTCAACCCAACTCAACTCTGCCACTGTATTGCAAATACAGCCATTGATTATATGTAAAAAAACAGACAACAGGTATGGTTGTGTTTCAATAAAACTTTGTTATGGACACTGAAATTTGAATTTCATATTATTCTCACACGTTTAAAGATATTCTTTATTTGACTTTTGTTCAACTGTTTAAAAATGTGAAAATTATTCTTAACACACAAGCTGTATGCAAACAAGCAATAGGTGTGTTTGGTCTGTAGTTCATGTCAACATCTGAGTTAGAGGGAGAAAAAGATAAGAAATCACAACCTGCTAGTTTATTATCTCAATAAGGAAAAAAAGGGGGAGCCATGATGACATGTCACCAAGTGCTACTGACAGTGACATAATAAAGGAAGATGAACCTTCATTTAGCCTCCTTTTGGTGCTCAAACCACATCTACAAGGTGTCAGGTGCAGGTGGGGACAGTCTTTCTTTCTTTCTTTTTTTTTTTTTGAGTCAGAGTCTCACTCTGTCAGTCAGGCTGGAATGCAGTGGCACGCTCTGGGTTACTGCAACCTTGACCTGCTGGCCTCAAGTGATCCTTCCACCTCAGCCTTCCAAGTAGCTGGAACCACAGGCATGCACCATCACGCCCAGTCGATTTTTTTTTTTAATTTATTGTAGAGACGAGGTCTCGCCATGCTGCTCAGGCTGGTGTCAAATCCCTGAGCCCAGGTAATCCTCTTGCCTCTGCCTCCCAAAGTGCTGGGATTACAGGTATAAGCTACTGTGCCCAGCAGGGGACAGTCCTTCTAATGTTCTTTTCCTTCCCTGACTCCTAAGTGAGGTCCTTGCACACCAGTCTATGGGGCTGAGAGCATCCAGGTTGTTATGGATGCTTGCCTCAAGATGGAGAAGCCCTTGAGGAATTTAAATAATGTCTGAAATCATAATGAATTGGAAATATAGAGAATAGAATCTCAATTAAAAATGTAACTGGGCTAGAACACTAGGGGTCTCAAAATTTTCTTCTTAACCAAGGAATCAAAATCCTTGGGGAAAAACAACAGGATTGGAAGGCTCTAGTATACTAGTATAGCACAATGGGCATTCAAATGAGGAATATAAATAAGTAGAATATATAACTCAGAAGGGATAAGTACAGGGACTTGGTAATAGACAGTAAGGTTTGAGATAGGTCTCAACAGGAGACGTTTGAGGTATGTTTGGAGGGAAGTAGAAATTGGCTATAGCCTCATGATTTGAGGTTATCCTCGGAGAGCTCAACCTGTCTTGAGCGAAGCATATGTGGTTGGAAGACAGACAAATAATAAACTAGAGGCAGAGCATGAGGGTCTTGAATGACAGGACGGAGATCTGGTCCACCACAGGAGAGACCCAAAGGGTTTCCAGCAAGAGAATGGCATGGTCAGATTTGTGTGTTAAAATGGTTAACTCCGGTCACAAGGTTCAGAATGGAATCTCATTGGGTCAGAAAGGTGACAATTTGCCTGAGGTCAAAGAACTAATGAGAGGCAAAGACAAACAAACAAACAAACAAAAACAAACTAGAAACAAAACAAGCAAGTTGGAAACAGGATTCTCTGATGCCTCCTCCAGCACTTTCCACTTGACAAGATTTGTTCTCTGATCATTCAGCACCTTGTCACAAGGAAGACCTCCAGGTGGAGGATGACAGTGCTGAGTCACTCTTGAAAACACTCCCTTTAGCCGGGCTCGGTGGCTCAGCCTGTAATCCCGCGCCTTTGGGAGGCTGAGGTGAGTGGATTGCCTGAGCCCACGGGTTCGAGACCCGCCTGGGCAGGCGAGACCTCATCTCTACAATAAATCAAAAAAATTAGCTGGGCGTGGTAGTGCGTGCCTGTAGTTCCAGCTACTTGGAAGGCTGAAGCGGAAGGATCGCCAGAGTCCAGCAGGTCGAGGCTGCGGGGGCCGGGAGCGGCCACTGCACTCCAGTCTGGGCGACAGAGTGAGACTCCAACTCACACAAAAAATAAAAATAAAAATAAAACACTCACTCTGGATAATTTCTCCAAATGGGCACAGATGAGGGGGACTCCTGAAAAACTGGAATTTATTTATTAAAAAATTGTGTACTTATTGTTACATTTTTACACCTCAGTCGCCTTCAAAGTACTCTCTGTTTGATGCAACACGCCTATTGAGACACTTTTTCCACCGCTCAAAAGAGTTTTTGAATTTGTAATTTTGATGCCTTCTGCCTCTGCCATTCTTTGCTTCACTTTTCCGTACCACCAAAGCGTTTCCCTTTGAGGACATACGTCATCAGAGAAGCCAAAAACAGTCACTTGGGGTGAAATCAGGTGAATAGGGAGGGTGGGGCACAGGGGTCATGCTGTTTTTGGTCAAAAACTGCTGAACAGTCCGCACGGTATGGGCAGTTGTGTTGTCATGCGGGAAGAACCAGTCACCTGTCTGCCACGACTCAGGACAATTCTTCTGCAACACAACCTCTCACAACACTACACTGACGTGGATGGGTTCCTTGAATCCTTGCCTGGCAGGAAGGCTGTACTCCAAGGGACCTGCCCTCAAAAAGCTAATTCCAGGTGGGTTTTTTTGGTCCCCCATCATATATTTGCCAAGAGTTGTCCCTTCATTTCCCCTTCTTATACCATTTCACCACACCTTAACTGTGGAACAAACTAAAGAAGCAATCTTCCTGCAGCTTAGACCTAACCCCAGTGCCTCATAAATGCCAGCAGAAGGCACTAAAAAAATTGGGGCAAGGTAACAAAAAATGTCTGACATTAGTCCATCTTTTACCAGCATTTGCCTCCCTCATGAAAGGTGGTTCTCTGCTTGACAAGTGAACTGAGGATTGGGGGCATGAACGCTGGAGAAAGGAAAAAGAATTTCGTAGGCATCTACTGTTTTTCCAGTTTTTGCTGTGTTTTATCTCATAGGGACCATGAATTTTGGCAAGGCGAATGATTTCTTTCATTCTTCTCCATTGTCATCATTTCACCAAGTCAGACGGGCCTGGCAGACATTGAGGAGAGAGAAGCGCCGTCTGGATGGAAGATTCCTCTCAAGGAACACCCAAGGGCAGAAGATCTAGCTCAATGCAGGTGAGGCAGGGCGTGCACATGGAAACAGAAACCCCAATGTCCTCAGGAAAGGCAGGAAGGATCCAAACCTTGGGGTATTCATTATCAGCCCCATATCCTCCATATAAAAACAAAAAAGAAATGAAAAGAAATTGTTGCCTAACACATAAGCTAGAAAACTGTTACATTTTTATTGATCCATGATATAGCAAAGCAGTATCTTCACCAGCTGTTTTTTTTTTTTCTTTTGAGTCAGCATCTCACTCTGTTGTCCAAGCTCGCGGGCAGTGGTGCCATCATGGCTCACTTTCTGGGCTCAAGTGATCCTCCCTCCTCAGGCTCCTGAGTAGCTGGGACTACAGGTGTGTGTAACCATGCCTCGCTAATTTTATTTTTATTTTTGTCGAGACAATGTCTCGCTATGTTGCCCAGGCTGGTCTTGAACTCCTGGGCTCAAGTGATTCTTCTGCCTCAGCCTCCCAAAGTACTGGGATCGCAAGCATGCACCACAGTGCCCAAGAAGGTCTCAATCCCACTAGTAAGGAGAGAAGAGGTTACAGAAACTTAGCACATCCTCCAGAATTTGAGCCATCTGGAGGCCACTACTGGAACTTTGTGTATGGCTGGGCTGCCCTGGCTTGAAAAACAGGAATTTCACAGAAAAGAGATTATTTTTATTCTCATTTTACTCATTTTTGAGTGCTCAGAGTCACATGGCTACCAAGGGGCAGAGTTAACATTCCATCCAGGTCTCCTTGTCTCCAAATCCCCTGCTGTCCTCAGTTCGCCACACCAGTCCAGCTCAGGGGAAAGAGTGGTGATTAATTGTCTAAGAAATGGAACTGGAGACCACAAAGGGATCCTGATATTAAACACTCAATATTATTATTTTTATGTATGTAGTAGAACTATGAAGGAACACCCCTCCAGCTAGCCCAGCAAGCCACTGTGATGTGACAGTCATTTATTCCATCTTCATTTCAGTCCAGAAAAGTGGGGAGTCAACCCAGAGGCTATATCTGGATGGTCAGCATGGCCAGAGTTCTCCCCAGAGAGGAGCTAGCACACAGAGAGCTCACACTTTGCTTTCTCCCACTGCACTCACCCCGTGGGTACCCCAGTCCCTTTGTCAGACTCAGTGGAGCCTAAGAGTTTCAAATGAGCTATAGAAGGAAGGTACATTATTTAGAAAATGGGAAACGGTGAAAATGGATTCTGCCCAGAAGGCAACTCCTCCAAATATAGTATGTTCCAAAGAAGAAGGAACAATTGGGAAATAAAATAAGTGTGGGCAAACCCAGAGGTTCTGGAAAAAGTCTGAATTTAAGAGAGGTTTGAGGCTATGAAGAATTTTCTGTTACTGTTTGACTGTGACTTCCCAGAGACATGGATAGGCTGAGAAACCAAGCTGCTTTCACTGTTGTCCAAATCTTTGTTTCTGCTAGACTCTTCCACATCCAGGAGACATGGGAGCGTGAACTAAGTGACATGGAATTACTCACGATAATAGTTTCCAGAGCGATTACATTACTTTTGGATCCTAAACACAGGTTTTGTTTCTAAAAGAAAACTATATTATTGTTTGTTTCTAATACTTGTGTGTGTGTGTTTTTTTAACACTCGTCTGAAGTTGTCTGCATGGAAGGCGGCAGTAGCAATATTATTTTTCCTAAATGAAAAAATCCAAAGTGTCAATTGGCAACCTATTGTGCATAAATTTAGCCAGAGTCCTATAGTTCCTACGTCTCAGAATGAAAAAAAGAATGCTCCAGTTTGTACATAATAGTTTTTTGTTCAGATATCTTTGAAACTGATTACTAGCTATTTTTAACATTAAAGTGATATATGTATCTCTCTGTAAAATATTCACAAAATACAAAAAATAAATATGATTATCAAGTCATGTAAACACTGCTAAGAAATTGGTTTTTTGGCTGGGCTTGGTGATTCAGCCTGTAATCCCAGAACTTTGGGAGGCCGAGGCGAGTGGATTGCCTGAGTTGGTGGGTTCGAGACCAGCCCAGGCAGCTAGGCAAGACCTTGTCTCTACAATTTAAAAAAAAGTATTGTTGAAAATAAAAAATTTTAAAAAAGAAATTGGTTTGTCTTGTCTATGTTTCTCTCTGTATATATGTGTGGATATATGTATATATATAGGTACACATACATGCATACATATATGACATTATTTTGTGTACTGCTTTTTATTTGAATTATCATAGTTTTTATTCCTAGTATCACAACTAACAAAAATCCACTGAACAGTCTCACATAAGTGAGCAATTTGAATATGCATTACTGTCTGAATCTCTTATGGATTATTTATTATAGGCTCCTAGATGCAGATTGCTGAGTTATAGTATAAGAACATTTAAGAATATTAATACCTATTGCCAAAGGATGCCAACTTGAACCCTCACATGGTATATGAAATAACTAGATTCATAACATCCTTGCCAGCACTGAATATTATTTTTCTAATTTTATTTTCAAAGAAGTGAATATTCTCATTTGTACTTCTTTACTAAAACTTTTCCTTATATTTATTTATAATTTGCATCTAGGGTAATTATATCTATTTGTGTGTGTGTGTGTGTGTGTGTGTGTGAAAGCAGGATTTATTGAGAGGACAGAAAATCTCCCACAGTGAGAGGGGACCTAAGGGGTTGGCTTATACCTATTTCAATCAGTCAGAATGAATTAGATGTGGCATTGACTGACTATATGATCATAAATGAGATGGCTTCCCTGAGTCTTTTCCATTCCTCAGATTTGGTCACTGATTTGGTGAGGTTTGCTGAAACAAGGCTAAGCTCCCCACTACATGCTCTCTATAAATCCCAAGAGGCAAGAGAGTATGGTGAGGAAAAGGCATCTTTACAACCATGTGGGATGGCCAACTTTCTTTTGTCCTGTGACCCCAGGCATTTAACCCTTGTCATTTGCTACGCCAACAAGCAGCTCTGTGATGCTGAATAGGAGGGTCTAGCGATTATTTTGTCACTCATTCATTTTATTTTTTAATCTCAAGTGCCCCGCCTGTATATAAGAGAGACTTGGCACATACTTGTTTCGTGACTAATTGACCATGACTCTGCCCCTCACTTAACAAATGCAAGGTCTAGTAATAGAAATATGCATATGAGAGTACAAATAGTTTTGGTTACATAATTGCATTCTATAGTGGCAAATGTCTATCAGCAACAAACAACTGCTTATTATGCCTCTAGAGTTCTGAGAAAATGCCAAGGTCAATGGAATAATTTTAAGTTAATAAATTTTTAGCTATAGAAGTAGTATATATAAACTGGAAAGCAGTAAACAAATGTTAACAAAAATTGACATTTCAGCAACCGTCACCATTAACCTTTTGAAGAATTTTCTTCTAGTTCTCTTCAACATATTTTTATATCATAATAGAAATTTTTCTATAACCATAGTTTTGCATCCTGATTTTTTCCACTTTTCTAACACTAATGTTCTACCAAGTTATTGTCATTTTTTTTTTTTTCTTTTTGAGTTGGAATCTCACTCCATCTCCCAGGCTGGAGTGCAGTGGCACACTCACAGCAACCCCAGTGTCGACCTGCTGGGCTCCAGTAATCATTCCGCCTCAGTCTTCCAAGCAGCCGGAACTACAGGTGTGCACTACCACATCTGGCTAATTTTTTTTCATTTATTGTAGAGACGAGGTCTATGCGAGTTGCCCAGGCTGGCCTCGAACCTGCGGACTCAGGCAATTCACTCACCTCGGCCACCCCAAGTGCTGGGATTGCAGGCTGAGTCATGGAGCCTGACCATACTGTAAATTTTTAATGGCAGCAAAGGATTCAATTGAACAGACAAGAAGGAAATATGCATATAGACTAATAATGCCATGGGGGGCCATAATAGACGTGTGTGTACCGAGAAGAGTGCTGGTTCACTCCAGGGAGGAATGAGCAAAGCAGGTAATGCAATAATCCAGCTGCACCCCAGAGGGTGAGAAGAGGAACAGCTATGAAGAGAAGGCTTAGAAGGAGCTTTTGGGCCCATACCACAGAATGTGCCAGGATCATGGTGTGTTTGAGAAGCTCTGAAAAGGACACAAAGCGTAGAGTCAAAGCATAGAGGAAAGGGAGACCAGAAAGAAGCAGGCAGAGAAGATAATAAGGACACTTATTCTTTTTTTTTTTTTTTTGAGTTGGAGTCTCACTGTCACCCAGACTGGAGACCTGCTGGGCTCCGGTGCCTCGACCTGCTGGGCTCCGGTGATCCTTCCGCCTCAGCCTTCCGAGTAGCCGGAATTACAGGCACGCGCTACCACGCCCGGCTGATTTTTTGATTTATTGTAGAGATGAGGTCTCGCTGCCCAGGCGGGTCTCGAACCCACGGGCTCAGGCAGTCCACTCACCTCAGCCTCCCAAAGGCGCGGGATTACAGGCTGAG
Organism: Cephalopachus bancanus; assembly: GCA_027257055.1. NCBI lineage: Eukaryota > Metazoa > Chordata > Mammalia > Primates > Tarsiidae > Cephalopachus > Cephalopachus bancanus. Next base: position 6,141,893 of record JAPVLO010000065.1, read on the forward strand.
CCACTGAGCCAGGGACACTTACTTTTTACATGAAGGAATCCACATTTCTCATGAAGGTGACTAGGAGTGCCTAGAAGATTTGAAATGCAGAATTGTTGACTCTGGCACCAGCTCACAGGATGGATAAGAGGAAAAAGTGATTGGAATCTGGGAGTCAGATGGGCCTGAGTTCTGGTGGGTCCATTAACCAACAGGCAAATGCATAAAATAATGGATCAATCAAAGAAACTTGTAGTAGGTGGGTAAGTGGGAGGATAAGACTTAGGAAAGAGCTACATGAGTAAATAGAAAAATACAGGCTGGGCTCGGTGGCTCAGCCTGTAATCCCAGCATTTTGGGAGGCCAAGAGAGGGGATTGCCTGAGCCCATAGAGACCAGCCCGGGCAACTTGGTGAGACCTCGTCACTATCATAAATCAAAAAAAATTAAAAAATTAGCTGAGTGTGGTAGCACATGCCTGTAGTTCCGGCTACTTGGAAGGCTGAGACAGAAGGATCTCCGGAGCTCAGCAGGTCAACACTGAGGTGGCCACGAGTGTGCCATTGCACTCTAGCCTGGGCAACAGAGTGAGACTCCAACTGGAAAAAAGAAAAATAGAGTTTGAGGCTTTCCAATCACCTGCAAGTAACAGGGAAAATGAACCTACTAGTGTCCTAGCAGCCTCACCTACTACTATCCCTTGAAATAAGACCAATATATTCAAGTCAATAAGAATAACGATAGCTAATAATGAGAAAATCCTAAGAGATAGCTAATAATGAGAAAACCACTGCTTACAGTGCTTAGAGCCAGATGGTGAGATTTCGGTGATCTTTAATTTTTTCTTCTTATTTTGCTTATTTGTATGTACTTTAATTATTCTCCAATAATGTGTTACTGAAGTTGTAAGTTTTATATAACTAAAATAAAGGGGAAAATAATAATGGCTACCATAATTGGTATCCATCGACAGGTTTCACACAATATTCATGGTTTTACATTTATCTCTGATACAACAGTCCTCTGAGGTACTTGTTACTCTCAGAAAAATTAAGATTACTTATTCAAGCACAGACACATGTAGTAGATTCTAAAAGCTGCCCAAGTTCCCATCCCTCCCAGTATCCAAATCCTTTGCAATGGGACTTTGCGGCTCTTCTGTTGAAATAATTAATTGGGCGACTCCAGCACCCTGGGTTTCTAGGTTAGCAAACAGAAACTCAACTCAGTGTAAACGATAAAGTGAAATTAAGCTTAACCAATCCCAAACTGCTAGCTTACCCCTAACGAGGGACTTCCCACTGGAATCATCCAATATGGCTATCGCTCACTCTAACCAATCAAATATTTTCTTTGTCTTGCTTCTGTCCTCACCCTAACAGAGCCCCCCCGCCCCCAATGCCTTTGTCACAGCCTTGAACCGCTTGTGATCTGGAGTTGCCCAATTCATGAATCACTGTCTGCTCAGATAAACTCTTTAATATCATCATGTGACAAATTTTATCTTTTGACAATTCCACCCATAAGTAGGATTTGTTCCCCCATCCCTTGACACTGAGCTGGTCTCATGACCTTCTTTGGTCAAGAGAATGTGGAAGACGTGATGTGGTGGACAGTTCAGAGCTTGGGATTTGAGACTCAGTTCACACCTCTCTTCTCTCTTTGCAGCCCTCCTGCTCACCTGTCCACAAAGCCAGGCTAGAAGGCTGATGAAGAGACACAGCAGCCCAGCCACATCCATCGCCCAGGACACAGTCAGCCAATGTTAGACATCAGTCGTGGGAGTGAGCAGGGCAGCTTAGAACAGCCTGACCGGGGCTGGCAGCAGACTCCTGAGCAAACCCAGCCAGTATCAGCAGGACTTCCCCACCCAGTTCTCCTAAGCCACTTAGGTAGGGGCAGTTCGTTATATACCAGTAACTGACTGATACCTTAGAAAGTGGAAGAGCTGAGATTTGAGCCCATGTCTGAGCTCACTAATGTATCTCCAAAGCTTTCTCTGTTTCCACTATGCAGTCAGTGATTGTAAGCTTTACACCAAATTCTCTTTTCCTCTCCCCCCTCCTCCAAGTGCTTTTAATAAGAATTTGTGCCTGCTTTCATTCTATTTCCACTCAAGACCTAGTTTGTGTTACTGTATTTAAATCCACAGACTCCTTCAGGACTATCTAGTGTTGTGCTGTTTTTGAATAATTGGTCAATATAATTAGGTTCCTGAAATGGAAGGTGTCTCCACCTTGGTTCACTAATAAAACAGAGCAAACATTAGAATATATTTTATTGTATGCTGACTTCACATAATTTATCTGGTTTCGCCTTCATAAACCCATGTTTTTTTAAAAAGTATTTTTATACCAAGTTTACAGATAAAGCAAATAAAACAGAACAAAAATCAAGACTGAGATAGACATTGGCTACATGTCTGGGATGGAGCAGAGTCAGACACCCTGCCAAGCTCAGCCTGCCCTCACCACCAGACCATGAAATCTAGATTCTGACCCAGAATTATTTAATCCAGCTGTGAGTCTTAAGAAGCCATTTCACATGCTGGCTTTCTAGTTTAAAATAACAATTCATTTCCTATTGCATTTTAACTACTGCAGGCTTAACCAAGATTCTTTATTGTCCCCCAAAAGAGTAAAGAAACTCTCAGTTCCCTAAAAAGTGTAACCTTCAAGAGGGCAAGTCCTTGTCTGTTTTCTCTGCCAATAAATCTCTAGCACATATACAAGGCACACCACGTGAAAGAAGCAACTGAAGTTATTAAGAATCTATGAAAAATAAGTCTGTGGAAAAATACTCATTGAATCCCCACACCATCTTGTTTCTTGCAATTTTTTTCATTTTATAGAAGTATTATGATTCAAGGTTTCCCACACTTTTCCTAAAGTAACTCAGAGGATAAGTGGCAGAGTCCAGTTTTGAACCCAGGATTGTTGAGGACAAGGAGAATACTTTTTCTAACTGCCCTTTCACCTTCCCAAAGTAACAGAGATGTCTGCCTGCTCGACAACCCCTGGGGTGGACTTTTTCTGTAAGTGACCCCAAGCAGCTATGTCCACCAGTGACTTAAAAATGAAGAACCAGGCTTCAGCTGTAACAGGATAAACAGATCAGACATGAACTTCAACGGTACTTTCAGACTGTTAAATTTTTGAACCGTCAGCGTACACTACAAATTAAAATGGGATTTTCTGATTTCTGATTTGAGTCTGCAGGGAAACAAAACTCTACAGGGAACATCGCCTGTGTGATTGCACCAAGAAGTCTGATCCTTGCACATAGTGCCACGGCACGACGGTAGGGGCGAGATCACTCCTATTTTGCCTCCTGATTTTCTCTTCATCCAGGCCTTTCCTAACATAGCGTGAACACAAAGGTCAATTTCCTGCGGTCGGTTTGAAAAAGGCCAACTCTCAATTAACTTCGCAAACGAGGTCAGAGGTGATGTGGAGAAATAAAATCCACGAGTAATGCAAAACACCCATTTCAGCTCTGAGCTCTAACAGCCTCTGCTTCCCAACGTGGACCAGAGGAGCTCACCAGCGGTAACTCAGACAGATGTGCAAACTGTCCCTCAAATCGCATCACTTCTGCTACCCATCTCGAATGAACAGATCAGTAAGGGGAAAGATGCAAGATGAACCACTGGAAGGAGAAGGAAAAAACAGAGAAAAGGATATCATATGCACGCTGAATGTTATTATTAAAGTCATTATTGTTTAGCCTGCGTGAGATTCTTTCCTTCAATCTCAAATAAACATGCACATTTCCCATTAATCTTTAATTGTCCTCCCACCCGGTGGATGAACCAACATTTCGCATGTCGAGCAGAGGACTCCGCTGACTGTTGAAAGGCCCCTCTGCACCCCTTCCATGCTGCAAGGTGGCCCCCTAAATCCAAACCAGACATGGCTCTTCAGCGGAGAGACTCACTGTGGCCTACCAAAACTAAGCCCCAGATACTTACTGAGCCCCTAAACTGTGACATGGGGCGCCACCAGGGACTTTTTCGTGTGCCACACTCTCCAGGGAATGGTTGGTCCAACCTTCTTGAGTAAGGGCCATGAAGTGGGGGACAGAGGGGGAGACAATAAAAGGCACTATTCCACTTCTGATACAAATCCCTGTAATCAAAACCATACTTGGCCGGCTCAATCTTACCTCCAAACTCCCTCTGAGACGCTATAAACATTGGCAGACAATGCATATAATTAAGGTGGAATACGTTCCCATAAAATGTTTGTTTCCATCTGCTAGCTGTTTTAGCGAATGTTAGAAGATTGCTCGTGGTCAGTCGGAGACCAACAGAGGGGACTCTGGCATCTCCACTGAGGATAGGCTCAGGAGCATGGCATGAGGACAGTGTCAGAGCGTGCCACGCTGGGAAGGAAGAAAGATGGAGACTAGAGTCTGTGCTCCAGTCTCAATGGTCCTACAGCAGCCTAGGTGCCACGGCTGCATGATCAAGTTCTCCCCTTTTGACTGTAAAGAAACACAGAGAGACTGTGAGCATTGTTGCCTTTCAATACCGAAGGGGGAAGTGGGCGAGAGAAAGCCAGAGTATTCTGGCACCAGAATAATTTCTCCATTACCTCAATTAGTTCCAATGATGTGGAAAAGTTCTGTCTGGAGAAATCAAACTAAACGTAAAATCACTGAAGCGCCAGTGGTGGCGGCGGAAGGTGTTGATACAGGCATTAGTCAGCAATACTGATTGCAATGAAGTCACTCAATAGCCCTGTCGCTGGAACCTGGGCAGAGAAATAAACTCATTAGATCACCCCCCGTTAGCGAAGCATGTGGTTTTCAATGTGGCACCAACACAACCTGGACCCACCAAGAGATTCGGCCGTCTGCCCGTGGAAGGCACAATTTGCTAAGGTGTCTGGGAAAGAAATCTGGATAAGTACCACTTTTATTTTCTGCAGAAACACAAATAAGTCTTCTGGCTGAAAAGCCACACCTGCCATCGCTTGTGAGATGTTGGATTTTCTTTAAGGAAGTAGCTAGTTCTGCATGGCTGTAGAGCACAGAATGGAGACAACTAAAATACAGAGAAAATTGGGCTCAGCCCAGGTAAGAACTGCTGATACTTGCAGCTGGCCATAAAGATAACATCTCCCATGTGAGACAGATGCTGAGCCCCCCATGGGGTGTCAATGAAAAGTGAGGTCACAACCTGCCAGGGATGGTACAGGGAAGATTTTTGCATTAGATGGGTCACTGGATGACTGAAAAATCCCTCTCTCTAGTTAAGATCCAGTTAGCAGAAGGGGTTGAGAGAAGAAAAGCAAACATCCTGGTTTTGCTTTCTTTTTATCCAAGTATTTCTTGCCCCTCTTTCTTGTGGACACGTTAAAAGAAATACTCTTAAAAATGAAATCTCTGCCGGGCTCGGTGACTCAGTCTGTAATCCCAGTACTTTGGGAGGCTGAGGCGAGGGGATTGCCTGAGCCCACGGGTTTGAGACCCGCCCAGGCAACTTGGTGAGACCTTGTCTCTACAACGAATCAAAAATTAACCGGGTGTGGTAATGCACACCTGTAGTTCCCACTATTTGGAAGGCTGAGGCAGAAGGACTGTCGGAGCCCAGCAGGTTAAGGCTGCGGTGGCCGGAAGCATGCCACTGCCCTTCAGTCTGGGCGACGGAGTGGGACTCTGACTCAAAAAAAAAAAATGTAATCTCCTCTCAGGTTGTATTAACATAATATGTACTCCTCTGTGTGTGGAAGAATTGTTCAAAAAGAGAAGGTCTGTGATGGGTTGGTCAACTTTCTCAGAAGAATGTTTATCTCACCCAGTTTTCCACAGTCTTTTTCAAGCACTTATTCTGATAAAAGGTTAGTGAGCACAGCATGCAGATGGATGGATAATAGATAATAGATAAGTAAGTAGAAAGATAGACAGACAGACACAGACAGAATGTATTTTCCATTTTCTATGTAGTCAATGACTCACTCTATTTCACACAAAACCACATTCTGGTATTATACCCAGGTTATATAACTGAGGAAACTGAGTCTCAGAGAAGTCGAGTAATTTGCCCAAAGTCCCACAGCTATAAAGTGTCAGAACTAGGATTAAGGTCTAGAAAGGACAGACTGCCAGCTCCCTCCACTCTCATACTGCCTCTGTAAGCACAGGTCAGGGCATGACTTATCCTGCTTCCGGGGGCTGGCTTCGGAGGACTTGAGTGTTAAGCCCAAAGTCAAAGAAGGTAGAGATCCTGTTTCTTTAAACATCATTGTACAGAGATGGTAACTAATAAATGGCTGACGGACAGAAGAGTTTAAAATGTCTCCTCAAATAGTTCTCCCTTTTTGGATGTGGTGTGGTCTATACCAATCTAATGCACCTACAGAGTTGGAGCTTCACACCCCAATAGGAAGACTTAGTCGGATGGCTTCAACCCAGTCCCTAAAAACTAGAAGAATACAATGGTCCAATTCCACATTGCCTTTTACTCCCTGACAGAGCACACTGTCAAGGGACCCAAGTTCAGAATTATTCTGGAGTATATTGGAAACTCAATGCCTAGAAGCAAACTCCTATTTCTTCAGGTCTAAAATTTTATAAGACATATGAGAGTGATGAAAATATTATTTTTTCTCTTGGGGATTTCAACAACATGAAGATATTTTTAATGTCACTTTAACTTTCTGTTTTCTAAGAAAAGACTAGCTTTTACAGTTTGACAGATTAAGGCCCCATGCAAGAATGCAAGTTAGAAAAGTCCCTCACCCAGAATACTTCCTGATTCTGAACTTTGTGCTAGTGTACCTTTGTTCATCCAACCAGTCTTCGTAATCCTATCTTTCAAATTATAGGTGGCAAGAGCAATAATTGAGTAATCGTTCTATTATACATCATAGAAAATTCCACACAGCTTGTCAAGAAGGGACTATTTTCGTTTTTAGAATAAAAACTTGATTATCTACCTCAGTGTTGAAACAGCAATTGCAAACAAAAATAAAATCTACAGATAAACCAGGATATCACACCAGGCTTTAAAGTTCATATTTTCTCAAGCTAGTTCTCTCCCTATAGTTATTCTGAAGGCACCACAATGATTTTAATTACAGATATTGAAATATCTGGTCACACCATCCCCAAAAGTTGTAAGTGAAGCCCATGTCAGCTACTGGGAAGTAGAGTGTACTGATTAAGAGCTTGGGTTCGCTCCGTAAAATGAATGAAAACACTGACTCCACCTCTGTGTGATCTTGGGCAAGCTGTTTAACCTCTCTGAGCATCCAAGATGGAGATAATAACATTGCATGTCTCTTTAAGTTGGTGAGAGAAATGAATGAGTTATTTACTAAACGGCACTCAGTAAGGAACCTGCCCCGGAGTGAGGATCTGTCATTGTGAGCTATTAGTATTGGCATGAATATGTCCTCTTCCACAAATAGTTGGGTGCAAGACACTCAATAGAAGCTCAATATAAAAGTGATCATTTGTATCTTGAGGGAGAGATAACAATCACAAATTGGACCACACTGCAGAGTAATTTTGGGAGTCCAAAATTATTCTTTCTTTTTTTTCTTTTTTGAGTCAGAGTCTCACTATGTCACCCAGGCTGGAGTGCAGTGGCATGCTCACAGCCACCGTAGCCTTGACCTGCTGGGCTCAGGCGATCCTTCCACCTCAGCCTTCCAGGTAGCTAGAACTATAGGCATGCATAGCCATGCCCAGCTAATTTTTCTTGATTTATTATAGAGACGAGGCCTCACCAACTTGTCCAGGCTGGTCTCAAACCCCTGGGTTCAGGCAATCCTCTCGCCTCTGCCTCCCAAAGTGCTGGGATTATAGGCGCGAGCCACCGCGCCGGGCCTATTTCATTTTTTAAAGTGTCTGTATTGTTACCCAAGTCTTTCCCTGCCTCTCTTATGCCCCAGTTTTATACTTTGCCCAAGGCATCATTTAGCGTTCCAAAATATTAGACTATTATAGGTACTCAGAAGCCCCTGGAGAAATGGAATACATTTACAGACCCATAAACATCTAAATTAGTGCTATAAATGGGAAATATAGTCTACGGTTGGAGAGTACCCAATCCATAATATGTTGTGGCATAGAAGAAACTTCCTTTTTGGTGGCTGGAAAATCTATTTGCTCTAAGTATTCAATTTTAAAATGGATAATAAAAATAAATAATAGGCATGCTTCTGCTCAAATTGTACCTTTCATGGGAGATCTCAAAGAGTTTTTCAACTGTTAATTTATGACTCCTGGGGAAAGGTAGGTGGCAAGTAAATTCTTTCTTCTTCAAATGGAGAGGCAGACACACAAAGGTCCGCATGGCTTGTCCAAGGACCCAAGGTCAGTGCTAGCTTCATGCAAACCAGAAAAAAAAAAGTGAAGATATTCTCTTTCAATGACGAGCATCTGTACTATTTGCCCATAAACCCTAAAATAAGTGCTAATGTGGGTTGTACGACTGTCACGCATTTAACACCATTTGCATGAGTGTATCAGGTATCTGTTCCCACAAAACAAACTACCACAAAGCTCAGCGGTGTCTAGTGGTAAGTGTGCTTCTGCTCATGCATCCGTACATGGGCTAGAAGTTGAGTATCTAGGCTGAGCTCAAGGCCAAGTCCAATTGTGCAGCCCAGGATTCATACTGACTCTGAATCTGCTTTATGTGTCCCTCACTGTACACAGAGAGGGGGTCTAGCCAAGGCATGGTCACCTCCAGGCACGGGCAGAGGAATAAGAGAGCAAACTCCCATCATGCAAGTGCATCCTGCCACTTCTACTAATTCTACTGGCCAAAGCCATGATGAGCCGCACCGAGTGGCCCAGAAGTACACTCTTCCTGCCAATAAGCTGATGTCACATGTTCACTCCTCAAATCAGTTTCCTTGGAAGGGCACCTCTCTGTGGAGGTGAGAGAGGGGAGTGTACACTTTGAAGCAACAAACTCATTTAGTATAGTCAGCACTTTTTTGTTATTAATATCTTATACATTTTTATATGCTAATCTTTGAAAGTGTGGCTGCTTCACGTGTCTCTGTAACTACTGGTTTGACCCTGGCTTAGAAGGTGATCGCTGAGTATTAGTGTATTATTCACATATATGAGTTAGTTATTGCATTATAAACCAGTCTTTCAGTTGATCTCCCTTTGGAGAACAGGAATCAGACCTATGCAAGACCTGTGTAAGAATAATATAATATATGTAGGCATCATTCAATGAATACTTTTGTGTGAGAGACACATACTAAACTCTTGACAGATATTATCTATCTCGGTTTCGTTTAACTCTCACAACAAGCTAAGGAAAGACTGATCCCTGTTTCACAGAAGAAAAAAACCTGAAGGTCAGAGAGATGAAGTGGTTTTCCCATGCTTACAGAGAAGTTAGTAACACAGCCAGGATTCAGACCTAGCATATTTGACTCCCAAAGCCCAAATGTGAGACCAGCACAACACGTGAGATGAAGACTAGGACTGATGCAGTCTACAGTGACAGCTGAGATAGCAGAGTTATTACATGTAAATGTCGAAGAAAGAGAGGGTGCACACTTGACTCTGGTCATGAGGCCTGCCACTTGCTGGGTGATCTTGGGAAAATTACTTGAACTTGTTAAGCTTGTTTCCCCATCCATGAAATGAAGATGATACTATCTCCATCCGGTTGGTGTAAAATTTAAATAAGACAACAAATACCTCTTGTCACTTATTAGTATCTCCTTAATACTAAGTTAACAACGCTAATCAAAGTGATTTAAGAAGCAGTCTCCTAATAAGGACATAATGCTAACTAATTAATTTAGATGAAATTGCATATGATGCATCCATGTAAACAACTTGCATTTACGGGTCCATTCACAGCCACTCTAGAGTCCCTGAGAGTCCCAAGGAACTAGGAATGCTTAACACTTATGGAAAACGCAGTGCAGTATCTTTGGCATACTGGTGTCATTACAGATGAGATCCTGTTTCCTAATGGTTCTACTTCCATGAAGCCTTAGAAAATGCAAACTTCCAGGATGCCACATAAGGATTCTCCCAGATTTGTAGCATCCTGGTATCCTGGTATAAATCCATAATTCTCTCAATGTCATTTTATGCTACCTCTTTACTACCCTTTCTCAAATATTCAATTTGTTTCTCAACTGACAACAAAAGTTCCAGCTAGAATGTCCATTGAGGATGAGACATCATCTCTCTTCTTCCTTCTTGCTTCTTCTTTCTTCCTTCTTCTCCCTCTTCTTCTCACTCTCTCCTCTCATATAATTCAGGGCCAAAGAAAAGCTATGGATTAGAGCTCCAGTCTAAATTTTCTAGACAGCAGTGCAATTTAAGACACTTCACTAAATGCGGTGCAAGTTGTCTTCATCTTAGGCAGCAAATGGTATGAGAAAGGAGGTCACTGCACAACAAGGCTCCGTGGAGTAGCCTGGCAACAGAGGGCCAAGAAAAAAAACTGGCTGTCCCTTTGACATTTTGCTTTGAAGTCCAGCTTTCTCTCCAAGATAGCTGGGTCCTCTCCACATCACTGCCAGCCCCTGCCTCCAGGCTCTATCTGACCCACCCTCCTCTCTAGTTAAATCTGTGGGTTCCTATAGGGAGGAGATTGGCTCCCACTGGCTCAGGCCTATTTCTCCAGGTTATGTATGTCACAGTTTTCCATGCCTTTAACAAGACTCAATTAAAAATTAATCAGTCCAGCATGGCAATTTGGAGAGGTAATTGTTTCTTTTCCTGACTCTGTGGCCATAGGCTAAAAGCACACCCAGTACCTAAATTAATCATCTAATTGGGATTTTTCCATACTCCAGCCACTCAGCCTTCCAGCAGTCCCAGCAATGTGCTGCCTGACCTCAATAATTAGATTGTCCTAGTGTCCACTCTGTGGCTTTCTCCCCCACTTTCCCTTCCAATTCTCTTTAGTAAAACGGAAAATAGCCATATGAACCATGTACGGGCCCTCTCCAGTGCCTTCAGAAGATAAAACAGCACTCGTGAGGAAATATTAGAAAGAGTGGGGAAGGTCCATAAATGGGGTGCCAAAAATGTATACGCGTTTTAGGAGAAGTTATCTATGTATTCCTTTTCAAAGGTGAATTGAATTATGGTAGCAATGTGTAGTACGACATTTGCAGTGTGTAGTATAATGTTTGCTCAACCATGCTTCCGCCATTTTCTTTGACTGTCCTGCCTGTCGTATGGCGACGCTATCTTTTGAGTGAATGTCCTACTTAAAATGTATATACATATTATTTTTGGCACCCCAGCAAACCCTCTCTGCCCCTGCTATTTCCCCAACCCCGCCCCCCCCAGGTATATTCAAAATACAGAAAAAAAAAATTGGTTTCAACCTAACGGGCAGTACTTGCTTGTTTAAAGTATGTTGTACCTATACAACATGCAGCAATACAGCTTTGAAAAGAGATGAGGAAATGTTATGTACTCTGCTACAGAGTATTCTCTAGGGTATCCTGTTAAGATTAAAAAAAAAAGTAAGTTGCAAAACATGGGCATGAAATCTGTGATATTTGCATAGAGAGATCACTCTTAATGAAACAGAATGTGTGTATAGACATAATACATATACACACATATACATGCACGCAAATACATACACAGGTAGATAGAGAAATATAGATATATTTAAGTTTGTGTATGTCTAAATCATCTCTGGGGCCACCAACATCAGTTGCCGCTGGAAAAATAAACTGAGAGCCACGTGAAGAAAAGAAGAAAAACTTCACTCATATCGTTTGTGTGCCTTTTGAATTGTGAGTTTTCTTCCTGTCCAAAAAATAAATTCATTTATATCGCTGATATAATTTAACAATACTTGGTTTATTGTTGAAAATGCTTACATGCACACACGAATAAATAAATACGTAGTTAGTGTAAATAATTTTCAAAAAAGGAAGAGCAGGGAAAAGGAAAGCTTATTTACTGAGCTGTGTCAGATCATGCATAAGCTTCTTTAACACTCAGAGCATTCCTGCAAGGTGTCTTCATCTTTTTTTTTAAACAAATGAGTATATTGGGAACCAAAAGAAAAAATCATGTTAGTACCAGAAGGATTTGTGTTGACTCATAGTAGACCACACACACACAAAACCTTTATATTTCACTTTCATATAATAAATACATTTTGCTTATTTTTCCCAAATATAAGATCAATAGCAAAGCAAACTTTTTATAACAAATCCCCTCTCTAGATCATGGCATTCGTCCATTTATGAAGGCAGAGCCCTCATGACCTAATCACCTTTTAAAGTTCCCACCTCTCAATACTGTTACAATGGTGATTAAGTTTCTGATACGGTTTTGGTGGACACATTCATAGCACAGGTAATCCTGCTTTTACTATCCTCACCTCAAACTTGAACAAGACCTGCATGTATACCGACACTGACAAATAGCAGGAATATTGCACTTAGTCTTATGAGAGCCAAACCATGCTTATAAATTTCAACAATGTCTGCTTTGTGTACATACAGAAGGTGAGAAAAAGCCCAATTTTTAATTTATCTTATTACTTACTGGTTACAGTGTGCATTATTCAGGTGATGGACACACTAAAAGCCCAGACTTCACCACCAACCAATATATCCATGCAGCAAAATTGCATTTGCACCCCTTAAATTTATACAAATAAACAACAACAACAACAACAATAAATACAAGTGTCCTGCAAAATTCAGTGCTCATGAGGTCAGTTCACAGGTCTTATCCAAACATAATAAAATTATTTACACAGCTTCTAATGACGTATTATAGATGGCATTGTAATGACTCTTCCAACTCTGTTAATAACAGCCTCTGCACTTTATTAGCTATATCTAGGCAAAGCATCTCCCTGGAGAGAAGAATTTGCAGCAAGCAGGAAGCTCTGGCCTCTTGGTGTTCATATCATGAAAAGTCAAGAGGACTCCCAAAGACCTCTGACCTTTCCTCCATGGTCGAGGTTGCCCTAGGGGCTCTTTCCCATGGAGAAAGAACCACCAGCCTACTTTCCCCTCTCTCCTTCCTCCCTCCCTGACCAGCCTCACCTGTGATCACCCAGGGTAGGAAGAGACGAAAGCCCTCCCCAGGCTCTGATAACAGGGTTGCATGACTGTAATTACAGGCTTTCGCTTCCCGGTTATCCAAATGACAGTCACAATCTAGACTGAAACTCCTCAGTCAGATGGAATCAATTACTGGGCAAAATTGGGAGGTTAATTTTCCCCAGAATGAGATATGCCTTTTAGCTTTGCCATCTCTTTCACTCCAGCTGGTAGCTTATTTGGTTGCATTGTTCTCTGGCCATATGAGCAAAGTTCTATTAGGAAGGATTTCCAAAAGAGTTGATTTGAAAAGGAAACTCCATCAGCCCCCAAACTCAGTATGTGCTGAATAGAAGGACTGTTATTAACAAAGCAGCATGGATGGCTAATCATGAGAATTTACAATGGACGGGCATGGGGTTAATCCAATGAGAAGAAATGGAATCTTCTGGAGCAGTACGTTCCCTTCTATAAGTTCCTCCAGCTCTGCTATGGCACCACCCAGCACTGAAGGAACTTTCCATTTTGAAATTTCCATGAAAAGAAGCCATTTGCCTCATTAGAATGGTGTTCTAAGCATGACAAGGCATCTCTGAAAACAAAATAAAACAAAAGACAAAAGATTCATCTTCAAATGGAATTACCTCTCCCAAATGGCTTAGTAGAGGTGTTAAAATAGCTTCCACTTAATAGATGGTGATAATAGCATTAATAATGATAAGAACAGTGACTAAAATGTATTCAACAGGTACCGTGTTTTAGGAAATGCTAATTATCTATTCATTCACTGTATGTCCTCAAAACTGCCCAAATTGAGAAGCTGGATAACTTGCTCATGTTGATCTGACCGTTAAGTAACAGAGTCAGAATGTGAACCCAGGCAATCTGAACTCAGAGTCTAAAATTTTAAGTCACTCTCTTACGTGAACATTGTTACTCCACACATGCAAACATTTCAAAAAGGAGACACTCTATAAGAAGAATGAAGCATGGATATTACCCAGCGCCTTCAAGTTTAGACAGCTCATCATTTAATGAAGCTGTAACTCCATACCAGGTCTGTCAGACGAACAGACCTGAACTCACCCATTAAATCCTTCCAGAAGCTTTGCAAGGAGACACTGTTGCCAGGTCTTGGTGATGATTGTCTAAAACTTATTGGTCGTGACTATCAATTCTAATATCATTTATGTTCTTCCATTAGTCCTCTTTCAGAGTACCAGAATAATATGTATACTTATATTGTATTCTGAAACCTATATCGCTGTTGCCTCTTTATTATCTCTTCACGGGGTCACTCCATGAAGTAGTTACACACTCTATCAGGAAACAGACATCAAGAGTTTGAGTAACCTGCAATAAGATCTGTGGAATTAAATCCAGTGCCATTTCTATTCCTGAAACCTAACATCCCCATGATATTTGAAAAATTTAAAAGACAAGTACTTTATTATGGTCTCTCAACCTCTGATTCAGAAAAATGAGCCACTATCTGCTAATTTTATGCCACTAAGCAATCGGGATTGCTGGGTTGGTTCAATCATTTAGCAAACATTCATAAAATTTCCACTGCATGCTAACTTGGTAGCATGGGAGTAGAACACAAAGCTTCAGAATGGGATAGAAAACGCCCTGGCTCTCACAGACATTATATTCTACTGATAAATGCAGCAAAGCATTTATAGATGGCTTTTACACTTCTCACACACCTGATATATTCTATAATGTGGTTGAAAATTGGATTTGATGATAAATAAGTTAGCGTTTTGGGGGGAGAAGTAAAATATGCTAGATTATTTTCCCCCTAGGGCATATACCATGATAATAAAGGCATTTATGAATTTCTGAATGTGACCAAAGGGAAAATAATCTGAATTAAAATGGAAAAAAACCTGATAATTTTTCTCTCATTTATGGGGATAGTGTGAGTTGTGGTGTTTCCATCATCACAGGACTCTTGAGAGTATATTTACATGTTGCTGTACATGGATCTTAAACCTTATGAAGAAATATCATTGCAAAGAAAATGAAAAATATAGACTGAAAACTACTCCTAATTTAAAACCAATTTTAAATAGAGCTTAATAATTTCTGAATTTTAAAATAGAATTACAAATTATTATATAATGTACAATATAAAATATTTTTATAGGTGATTGAGAGATAGACAAGCGAATTCATAAGAATTTGGCTCACCAGCATAACGTCCTGGATTCTAGATTTCATAAACTGAGACTCTTCTGTATTTAAGAGATGTCTGGGATGACACCATATTAGATAAGCTAAGGCGTCATTCTGTTCTCAGTAGACACTGAGAAATAATGTTTCATGTAAGCCCAAAGAAACACATACATGCACGCACACACATACTTTTTTTTAACCCCATAATATTTTTAGAACAAAATAACATAAGTTCTGGATTCAGAAGGGGTAACAGACCCTTTGGTTCGGAAGCTCTGCTAAGTGGTCTCCATTCCATTTTTCTTCTCTGCTCCTAGCCTGGGGTTTTCTTCTCATAGATTCTGTTTCCCTCCTTGGAAAAGGCAGTCCTTGATAAGAGCTGAGACACAGGCCCAGGGCCCAATGAGCACTGGCTTTCCCCAATCACAGCATCTTAAGTGTAGGTGTAGAAGCTGACTGGTAAAAGGGTCTTTTTCATTATTATTATTTTGTGGTCAAAAGGTTGCATACACTATTTTTTTTTTCTGCTGCTAAAGCTTAGAAAGGGTGGAAAGCAAAATATTTTGATAATTATTCAGGCCATCGGGTTACATAAGAGGTTCCATAGCTTTCTGCATCAAACTTGAACAGTTGAAACCACAAATTCTGTTTTTGCAGCCATAAAACATTCGTGGCAAAAAAAAAGAGAGAGAGAGAAAATAATAAAATCCATTTTCCATTCGCTTGAAACTTATAAAATTTAATGTGGTGAAAAATGACAGTTTACTCCCCATAGGAAACTACTCAGAACCATGTTTCATAGGCATGGTGTGGAGATTCTACTACACATTATTCAATGAATAATGCAAGAAATTGCATGCTGACAGAGGATGTCACAAGATAAAAATGTCTAAGTGGTAAGGCAAATAAAGCCTTGTTCTGCAAGAAAAGGTTCACTTCTCCACCAAAATTATGAAGCAGCATCTATTCAATATCCCCCTTTTGTTCCCACACCGTTAACTTGAGAAATACATGCAAGTAGACAGACATATTAACTGTAGTGCAGTAGATGCCCCACACCAAGACTGAAGACATTTTGCTAGCAGTCATAACTGATTGTGGCTATCAGCATGGAAAACACTGCACTTTTAAAAAAAGATATAGCATCACCAGTTACGACCTCCACATAATATAGTATTTGTATAATTTTTTTCCCTTTTATAATATATCACTATGAACAGAACGAAGGAATCCAAAGTTAAGTAGCAAAAACTGTTCTGCTCCAGCTCTGTAAACAACTGGCAGAGTGGCTATAGACACGTCCTTTAATTCAACTGGCCTTGATTTCTTTCTTATAAAGTTAATGAGTTGGACTAAGTGATTTCCAAACCCAATTTTAACTAATATTCTGTAGGAATTTTAGAAAAGGATAATTACCTGGAGATCCAAATCGATGGAGCATTGAACCAATCAACAACTGAAAACAAGAATTGTTTTGAATCATCTGAATCAAGTTGGAAATGATACGTGGTCTGTGGAATTTCTGGGGTTCCCCATGGCTTTAATCGTATCTTTAATGCTTCACCGTATCGGTTATCTATTACCATAATTATGCTGTCTAGCAAACCACCTCAAAACTCAGTGGCTTAAAACAATAAGTATTTATTTTTGCTCAAGAATCTATGGGCCAGCAGGACAGGTCTGCTGGTCTGGGCCAATTTGGCTGCTCTGACTGGGCTTGTTCACTCATCTCCAGTCGGTGGAACCACTGGGAAGCGGTTGGTCCTATGGCCTGACTTTTTATGCTCCTTGCCCTCAAAATTTGTACGCTGAAGACTAAAACCTCAGTGTAATAGAACTTGGAGGTGAGATCTTTGGGATAGGTTGGAGTCCTTATGAATGAGATTCATGCCCTTATGAAAAGAATAAGAGAGAGTCATCTCTCTCTGTTCTATCCCATGCGAGAACTCAAGGAGAAGATGACCAGCAAACCAGAAAGAGGGCCCTCCAGGTCTGTCTCTACCTTGGTCTTGACCATCTAGTGAGAAAAAAATGTCTGTCATTTATAAGCTACCCAATCCATGGCATTTTGTTCAAGCAGCCTAAATGGACTAAGACAACTTATCTAAAACATCTTCGAAATTAAGATCTATGGAACTGATATTTTAAGTGGACTCTACATAATAACATTATTGTGTAATGTTGGGCTTCTGTAACTCATTGAAGGCTTTACAAATATGTATTTTAAATATTTTGAGTATTCTAAATACCTAAGTAAGTAAAATGCCCACATTATCCGGCATAGATTGACGTTATCAAGTAGTTTTTAAAGAATTTAGTCAGAGACAAATATTTAGCTACGTAAGATAAAAATTAGTTTCTTTCCACAAAACTTCATCAGTACTTTTCTCTCAATAAGTCTGTGAAAGTATTGAGAATTCTTTTTCATACAAATGTTTTCTAATAATACTTCAATTGCTCTTCACAAGCATGTTCAAGTCCTGCCTTGTCATTAGCAATCTCTCTAAGTTGAGGTTGATTCATATGGTTAAAAGGAGAGTAATATTTGGGATCAAACATGGTAGTGCAACTTGGCAATTCTCATTTCATTTGTGCCATCTAAAAAACATAGCTAGTAAACAAAAAAAGACAAAATGTTTATTATAGTTTATATACATTGTACCACAGAAAAATATAATTGACATAGAGATGTAAATCATTGCTTTACATTTAGAATGAGTTCTGGTGATATTTAGAGGAAAGAGACTTTACCCTTGTATTCAAAATTTCCATAAACCTTTCAAAAACCTCTAATCTCTTTAAAGTACAAGATAAAGAAATACATTAGAAATTTCCCAATAGTCAACCACAAAAACATAATATTACTAACTTAAAACCAACATTGCGCCTCCTCCTTGCTAGAATTTGGCACATTTGAGTATCAGATACAATCAGAAATATCTTTGAGAAATATAGCTGAAAATTTCCTATTTGAGAAATATAAAAATGTAATGCTTGAAATATGCAAATACAAAAACTGAAAAGTAAACAAATACGAGACAAAGACATTCTGAAATAAGCTATGCTTTTAGTATTTCAAAGCTAGTCAGTACTAAAGCCACAGTTTTTTGTTGTTGTCCTGAGAGTATTTCTAATCAGCAAAGCAGTGACAAGGTACATATACGCTTTTATACATTTTATCGTTTGTACAAAGCTATTTTGGTTGACTCCACACAAATACAGAGAAATAGAAGCACAAGGCCACCACTGGAATTATTAAAAACACAAAGAAACCATGTATCTCATTCATACAGCAACTTGGGGTGAATGTGGTTTTCAGCCGATGTTTTCCAGAAAACCACTTAATCTCGCAAGTTTCTTCTGGGTCTAGAGAAACAACCAGAATCCTAGCTGACTGGCTTTGTTCAGTCTGGAGACCCAAACTGGCCCTGGAGATGCATTTCACATTTGTCTGAACCCTGGAAAATCAGAGAACATTTACAGGTAATGTGGAAACAGGGAGTACTCAAACACCTTTGGAATTCTAGTAGGGCAAGAAAACACAGGCAGAATTTCTACAACTGCTCAGGACAGCTAGAGCATTTTTGACTGTTTCCCCTGGCCCTTGTCTTAAACTAACATACCAGCATAAACACTCTGGAACCAGGATCCCTGAGTTCATGCCCAGACTTCACCACTTACTAACAGTGGGGCCCTGAGTAAGTCACCGAAACACTCTTCAGCTCAGGTTCTTCATGCATAACCTGAGGATAACAATCCGTCCCTCACAGCATCCTCGTAAGCAGGAAATGAGGTTATGTCCATAAAGCTGCTCACCAGAATGCCCGGCGCATGTCAAACACTCAATAAATATTAGCTCTTAATGCTGTTATTGTAATGTCATCATCATTATTATTATTATCAGTTATATGCCACCAAGCGCATATGAAGAAGTCTCACAATGTCTGATATCAAACGTCTTTATCATCTAAAATGTTTATTACTATGAAAGGAATATCTGAGGACTGCTTCCCTAATTCTAGGCTCCAAGGCTCATCCGTGGCAAATCCTTAAAGGGGATTGAGAATCCAATCTTTCAGTCAGACTCATCCTAACCTCTGAAAGCCCCATTCATCCCTGGAATCATCAATCAGTATTTATGGAGCACCACATCAGACAGTGAGAGAACTAAAGAAGGAGAAAAGTCCCCTGCTCCAGACAGACTTTGTGCCCAGGGAGGAGACAGCCATATTCACAAAGAATTACCATGCATTAACGCACACAGAAAGAGCAGGCCAACAAAGAGAAGGGGCACTTCCATTATGCCTGAGGGGGCTGAAGGAGGCTTGACCGAGAAGAAATATTTGGTCCCAGTCTTGGAAAATGAGAAGAAGCCCACCAAATAGAGGAAAGGAAAAAAAAAAAGACTCCACATGAACAGTAGAAAATACCAAGGCGTTATGAGAGCTCTTGACATGTAATGAGCATGTCAAGTCACATGCCACTGTAATGCAGAGATCACTGAAGCAAGTTTGGGAGGAGATCACCAGAATATATCTCCTCACCCCATCATGCAGAAAACTGAAATAAAAATGAAGTAAAACATAGATCATTTGGAGATTCCCACACAAGCGCCTTAAGACTGAAAAAAGACCCCCAAACGATCTCCCCCCAAAAGAATCTCTTGCCGAGTACTTGCTGTTGCAAAAAATCTCCCTACGAATGCCTTCCCTTCACATTCAGGATTTTTCTAAAAAATGTACCAAAGGAAACGAAATAATATTTATTGTGTCTCTTGCACGTGCTTCTTACGAAAATGGCATTAGCCTCATATGGAAACACTTTGACAGGCCCCTGAAAATAATTCCTTAACCACAAACATGTCCTCTACTTGTCTGATCTCAAATTGCTCCAAGTGAGTATCACAATTTCAGGTCAGGTTTAAGGATATGACAGGCACTATCAGTCCATTAAATATGAGTGATATATGAGGTAGAGGGCGGAGGTGCTGGCACAGAAGAAAGCCGGCCGGCGGGAGCCCCTTCCAGGTTCTCCGCAGTGTCTGCCTTCCTCAGAACTTTCCGGTCCCACCTGAAGACACTTACCAGCCAACAGCTACTCGGCACAAATGAAAAGAGGAACAATGGAAGGTCTCTCTGTGTTCATCACCCAGATACCATCTCGCAGCGTCACTGGAGCACGATTATTGGAAGCAAAATAACACAGATAGGATTTCACATCCGAGCTTGGGATATGGGACGAACCAAGATGCAAGGAGACAAACAACCCCCCTCGCCACACCCCTCCCCTCCTGCCATCGGGCATCCACCCTCTTGTTGCTCTTTCGCTTGCAACTTCTAATTGGCAGACACCCGATCCGCACAGCTATTTCATTTTCAGAGCACACATGGCCACTTGAGACTCTCTGATATGTGTGGGAAAGTGGCGGCCATGTTGCTTGCACCTGTTGCTGGGAGCTGCCCATGGGCCCTCCCTTCCTCTCCTTCCATTGTGTGCCACCTTATTCTGTTTCAGTAGCAGCCGAAAAGAAGTCAGAGTGGCCGGCATTCAGCATGAACACGTACAGGAACAAGGCCAGAAAGCTTGCTTGTACCTCTTTCCCTCCCAAAGCCTGCTTAGTAGCCTACTTCAATAGTAAGTGCAGCAATCCTATCTTTTTCAGAGCGACAGACAGCACGTAAGAATCAGTGGAGCCCAACAACATAGCCATTTATTTGGATGGTCCATTGAGCACTACTGGTATGAATCAGTTACACACACACACACACACACACACACACACACACACACACACACACACAAGACCTAAGACAGAACTACTCATATTTGATATCCCCAAGCACACCATATCTATTACATTTGTGAAGGTAAAAAGATTCAAGATCAAAGGCACGGGAACTTTTAACTTCCAAGAGAATAAGCCGCAATACCAATACTTTCCCAGCAGCCTCCTCGGAATGCAGACTGAAATTGAGTAACTCTATATACAGGTCTTAATAATAACGATGAAGAGCACGTTCAAATCTGAAGGACGAGGGGAAAATGGAGCCGCTGCCATCTCTAGCAACTGTACGGCAGTGAACCAAGACCAAGTTTTGAAGTTTGATGGCCAAATGCTTCGGCTGGTGTCTGTGACTATGTGGATACTGTACTAAAATGTTAGACTATGGCCATTTAATGGTGCTACTAATATATCATAAGATCTGGAAATGGAATAGATCCGTTAAATCATCAACATGCAGTTCTCAGAGAATGTTCCTTAAAGCACCCCTTGGGATGAGCTCCCAAGACCAAGTCATTTTATCCATCTTAGAAGAGACCGATCCGTCTGTCTGGAGTATCTGATTTCTGTTATGAAATTAAACTTTGGCCTTAAAAGCATTGTTCCATACTAAACTAGTCCTTGGTACCAGGTTTTCATTAAGGGCCAGTTATAGCCCTTGGAGGAGGCAGAAAAGGTCATTTTATCCATTCCCCTACCTCCGGGCAGGTCTTGGGTGAATTGATACCAGCCTGGCTCTTGTTATAAAATTCCCATAGCAGGAAGTTCGACAGTCCTGGCTGTAATGCTGCTTTCCCATGACACATAACCCTCATGGTTAGAAAGTATTTTCTGCAGTCTAGACAAAATCCCTCTACCACAATTTAATAACATGTTCCCACAGTGGCAGGGAACTACTTACTATATATCCAAGGTATCTTGTGCACCTGAAGAGAGGAAAGCAACTTAGTTGTGCTTCCTCTATACTGCTTCTTCCATCATAATCTTAATTTTAGCTGAGATAGTTGTATCGGAGTTTATCAGAACAGACGGGGTGTGGGCTTTTGGAAGGAAAGAGTTATTCTTTTCCCTTTTTGCTATTTATGGGCACTTTGGGGAATTCTAATTAGTTGTAAAGACAATATTGAAAGTAGAACAGCACTCTTCTGACAGTTAATTCAGATTTTGATACACACATGACACAAATTGACCTGAAGATCTTTTTTTTTTTTTTTTTTTTTTGAATTGGAGTCTCACTCTGTCACCCAGGCTGGAGGGCAGTGGCATGCTCATGGCCACCCCAGTGTTGACCTGCTGGGCTCTGGCACTCCCTCTGCCTCAGCCTTTCAAGTAGCTGGAACTACAGGCACACACTTCCATGTCCAGCTAATTTTTCATTTATTGTAGAGACAAAGTTTTGCCAAGTTGCCTGTTGGTATCGAACCAGTGGGCTCAGGCAATCCACTTGCTTCAGACTTCCAAAGTGGTGGGATTACAGGCTAAGCCACCAAGCTTGACCTAACTTGAAGATCTTTTAACTACTCATTTCATTACTTCATTTTATTATATTGAAGGAATCATAAAAACTAAGCCAATTAAACATGTATAAACTGGAATCCAAATATTTAAAATATTCACCATATTATATGCCAATTATATGCCATTATTATCTACTCTTCTATTACTTGAACTGGGTAGGCAGGCAGAACCTCTTATTGGCAATCACCTATCATCAGAATTTAGGTTGTTATAAGTAAAAGGAAACAATGAAATAGCATCTCTCTGCAAATTGCAAGTGATTCTTAATGGCTTTAATGGCTCTTTTCAAAGTTTGTTCAGAGTAACGGGACCACAGATAGTCTTTCAGTAAGGAACTTAAGACACATAGTGCAAGTTTGTGCTTCTGACAACTTCCTTCCTGGACTTTCAATCAACTGATGAGAAGACACTTACCAACAAGGTGCTTCGAAGAAAAAAAACTCAGAATTGTTCACTTTCATGATAGTCTTACTTTCTCAATATTTGAAAAAATTAATTTTACAAGAATAAGTATACTAAAATGCATAGGTTTTTATGTTAACCTTTACAAAACAATTTCTAAAATGTGTCCTATGAGTAAAAATAAAACAATATAAAAGAATGTTTTATAATTTAGTCATTTATATTTCATGTTGATTTCAAGTTTTGACAAAACTGGAAAGCATTAGATTGTAGAGGGTAAAAGTATGAGCTAGTGCCTTTGAATACAGATACATCATTGCTTCCCTAATTCTGGCTTGTGTCAAAGAGAACGAGGGTGATGGAGAGGGAGAGGAGGCGTTTTTCTTGAAGTTATTGCAGTTGTCAAGGACAGAAGGACTTCAGTGGACATTCCAACGTGAATTCTTCTGTAAAGCTGCCAAACTGTACATACAATTATAAAATGTTGTCTTGTGAAATTTGTTTAAGAAATAACCTTAACTCAAAGTAGGTCAATAATCTTACGTATTTTATTTCATACCCAGTCATGCAATAAAGAGCCCACAATACCTACATTTGAGGGCGTGGTGTAAGTATCAGTGCTTGGTCCTTACATAAAACTTTGGAAGAGACCTTCCTGTTCCAGCTCTGCTTCCAAAGAGAGACACACCTTTTGTGGCTTTCTAAACTCAGCCAGAGCTGCTGGAAAAACACTCACTTATCTACACCAACAATAACAGTGACTATTTTATTGAGTGCTTACCATGTGCTAAACACTTCACATGCGTCATATTATTTGATTTTCATAATCACCCTGTGAAATAGGCACTAGCATGGGTTCCATTTCACAGGTGAGGCTCGTTGAGGTTAAGTACCTTGCCCAAGGTCACACAGCTGGTAAGTAGCAGGGCCAGGATTTAAATCTAATAGCCTGTCTGCAGAGCCTCAGAGTGTGTTCTATTCCAGGCTTTGCACGCAAATCTTTGTTTTACTATCCTTCTACTTCCCTGTGTCCAACAGATTAAACAGCTTGGAATCATTAGAAAAATAAAAGCACACAGAAAAGCAAATCAAGGAGATCTGAAATAAAAACATTATTTAAAAATACCACCCCTCAATCTCATAATCAACAAGCCTGAGAATGAAACTACCCCTCAGTTAAATTTTCTGTTTGATTTAGAAACTAGAGGACGCTCAAACTGCCTCACTGATTCTGAACTAACCATCATTCTGTAACTTTGGGTCACTGTTATAGAAAAGTAAGTCTCAGAAAAAGAGCAAATGAGAATGAGGCTAGCTTCCTACCGTTCTACTAGAAACAGTAACAGTAGCAACAGCGTTTCAATCTGCCAAGGGCACTTCTAGGAAAATTTCTAAACCATCTGTCCCCCGAAAAAAGTGAATTTAAGTACAGAAAAAAAAAAGTCAATCAGAAAATAATTATACACATGCCATTTTCAATAAAATCAATTTCTTATTTTGATTAAAGATTTTGCCTCTTTTATTCACTTTTCTAGCATTCAACATAAAACGATAAATAGAAACAATTTCATAGGAATGAATTGCTTGTTTTGGGGGTTCAGCCGAATACTGAGAAGTAAAGTGTATGCATTTATTTTAAGTTTTAAAAAATGGGCTGCATAGCTGCTATTAGATATGATTAGGTCTTCTGTGACACAGGAAGTAATTATTTGACAAGACTGGCAGTTTTTGCTGACTTTAGAAAGTCCGTCTCTCTGGTCAGGCGCTCATTGCTAAGAGCAAACGGATGAGTTTCAAAGCGTTGGTCTGGACCACTGGAAACAGATAATCAGCAGATGACAGAGGGAAACATACCCCCTCTTGGTTTTTTTTTGGGGGGGGTTCCCTTTCTTTTTTTTTTTTTCTTCCAGATCTTGTCAAAGGATGATTGATACATGTGGAGCAGCCCTTCAAACGCCAGCCACTGCCTGAGGCACTTCCTATAATCAAAGCACACGCCCACCCAGAGCTAATTAGACATTAGATTAGTGTCAACTGATTGATTTAAAGCAGCCCTCCATGCCCCTGCACTGTGAGGATGGGGCTGGTCTCCAAAATGGCTCTCTCAAGAGACAGACAAATTATTCATGGACTCTTCAGGAAGGAAACCTAGAGACAATGCAATGTGGCTAAAAATCAACCAGAACATTTCTGGAAGGAAAGGGTGGGGGCAGGGATAGAACTGAACAGAAAGATGGAGGGAAAAAAAGAGAATGAATCATGTTTCTGAGAGCAATGAAACCCCTCGGTCCAATTTGTTGAATTAAGTCAGAGTGTTTGTGATGTTTGAAAGAAAATTATTTGCAATTTAACCTAGGAGAGTTCTGAGTACATTTGGCTACAATTTAGATACCATTTTTCAAAGTCTTTTTCCTTCTTCTTCTTTTTTTTTTTTCTTTATAAATATATGAGCCGGGAACATTCAACGTTGTCTTAATGGATTAAGCAGAGACAAGGTTGCAAGAAGCAAATTAAAAATGAAATAGTTACAGCTGTTGGAACTGGCATTGGGCAGAAAGAGGTAAAAAGGACTTCTCTTCTCACAGGATCAGGGAGATTTCAGAAAGCACTGAGCCCTTGCAGAGTTCAGACACGCGTGCCTGCAGAACAGGAAGCGAGACCCTTCAATTCCTTAGCAACTGCACAGTTCAGCTGCTGCTTACTCTGCAGAGGGGCCCAAATGGTTGTGTTTCAACTAAAAAGTGGACCTATTCCCAGAAGAGACCACCAGGGGTTGGGGGGGGCAGCCAGGGGCCAGTTTTCGACTTTTCATTTGCAGATTAAGGGACTTTTCCATTTGTCAGGGTCTGTTGCTACTGCATTCTGGGGTTAGGGCTGATCCAACAAAAACACACCACTGGAATCATTTCTGTACATAGGGGCCCCTGAAAAGTGCTATAATAGCAGCCAGGATGTAAAAGAAAGATAGTACCCGCTGATGGAACTCCAGTAGCCTTCATGAAAGGACACTGGTATCTTATGGATTGGAGAGGGCTGAAGGAAGGGAAGAGAGGAGGTACTGATTTGGGAAGAAGGAGCAAAGGGTGAGAAGAGCCGCCAACCAATGGAAGCGGCATTCCCACGAGTCATTGCGTGGGATATTTTTAGAACTCTTTACAGCTTTCAAGACTGAATTATCTCACTGGTCTTTCACAAAATTTCTCGAAGATAGATAAGGTATGTGTCATTATTAATGTGCAGAGTTGATATTTCATCCATTACAGATAAAATGGTTGGAGACCATTATTCCTCTCCTCCACCTCCTCCCAGGGTCATGGAACAAGTCAACAAAACGGTCTCACTCAGATCTGAAGACTTCCGGTGTCTACTGAGTGACCTTCCAACATTCCAATCCTCTGCCTCAATGGCATTTCACATGTGCATTTAGTTTCCTGGGCTTGGATACTCAGTCCGTCTGCAAGTATTCTAAGATCTAGAGAGCTATCCTTCCTAGCTCCATTAGTGAACCAGACCACAAATGGAAATCTAGTAGGTCACTAGGAAGACCTACAGGATCCAAAGGAAGAAAAATGAGTCACTGGATTGAATACAAGAGTGATCGCTCAGATTTTTATTTGATGCAAAAGCTGAAGACCTAAGCTCGCTCCCCACTGAGTCCCACCAAAGCAGTCTCTATGCAGGGGAGAAGACTTTGGAGTTACCACTGCACTCTGAAATATGTCCAAAAATGGGTGGAAATTCCTGGAGTCCAAAATGCAATTGGGCACCAGAGCAGAATTGAATGATTGTTTTATTCTTCTCACATGTGGGTCTTAGCATCCTGGGGACAACTTTCGAAGGCTACTCAGGTTGAAATATGAAGCCACAGAAGGGCAAGAAAGAATAAGTCTGGACAATTCCATCCATGTCACTGTTTTCCCCTGGCTTCCTGGTCTCCCTGTGGAGACAGGAATTTAGAGAACAGAACTGAAAAGCCGAGAGGGGCGAAGCCTAGGGGAGAGTCCTCCAAATGCCGATTCGGCAAATTTTAACTTTTTCAGCTATAAACCTTTCAATACCTCAAAATAAATCCTTCAGTTTTATATGAGAGTTTGGTTTCTGCAGCTGTAGATTTATGCAGTGTGCTGAGGCCAGGCCAAGAGAAGTGAACATAAACGATGTGACAGATAAGTAAGGATGTTATTCAGCTTCTCACTACAGCATGGCTCACTTAAGAACTTTCCAAATGTCAAGCACAACCCCTTTCACTAATTACCTGCTAAAGCAGCTGATCTTCTGCCACAGACCCATGTCTCCAACTGCCAGCCCTGGGGTTGAGAGGTGCTGCAGAAAGCAGTATACTTCCTCACCACTGGCTTGGATGTGAGACTTACAGATGGGTAAGTCACCCCAAGCATCACTGTTGCAGACTAATCCATTGACCATAGTCCTGTCCTTTCTGTGTGCCAAGTTAGACTTCTTGGTTGCTCATGGGAGACGGAGAACTGAAATATAATGTGCTTCCAGAGCCAGAAATGTTTGCTAGGAAATTATTTAAGGCATGTCAACAGCATAAACAGTCAGTAGGTTTTGACAACAAGATGGCATAAGAAAACAAAACAGACCTATCACCATATTGCCTTTACCTAAGTGTTTAACAATAAATTAACTAATATTTTTGAAAGTTCATATGAATCAGTCTCTTGCTAGTTTTCTTGTAACTATCTTAAACATCATAATAGCAGAGCAAAGTAGATAGTATCAATTTTATTCTGCAAAGGAAGAAACTAAGGATCAGTGAGGTTAAATGCTGTCAGTCCATCTAGTGTGGCTATATCCAAATACTTGACATTGGGTAATTTACGAGCATAAATTTATTTTCCCATGGTTCTGGGGGCTGGGAAATCCAAGATCAAGGCAAGATTTGATTATCTTTTGAGAACTGCATTCTCCAGTGGGGAGGAATTCTGTGTTCTCACTTGGCGGAAGAAAGGGTAAGAGGTCTGAACCCTTGTGTGAAGCCGCATTAATAAGGTACTTAATCCCATTCACAAGAGAGAAGCCTTCATGGTCTAATCACCTCTTAAATGCCCCACTGCTTAATATGATCACATTGACAACACCTGCATTTTTGAGGGGGCACATTCAAACAAGAGCAAATGTCTTACCTGAAAAATATTCAGGTAAGACATTTGAGGAATGATCCTCTCTCTATCTTCAACACTGTGTGATCAACTTAAAGTGACAATTCTCTCAAAAATAGCAACCGATAAATAAGTCATCTTGCTAAAATTATTGAGAGAGACCCAAGTTGTTTCTCTTTCATAAAAAGCACAGAGGCTTTGTCATCACAGTCTCAACTGTGCATGAGAGAAGACTGGCATTTATTAACAGTTGCTTAGACCATGGTTTTTGATGTAATTTTAATTTTTTTCAAGCTTTTATGTGAGTTCTGCTTTTGGCCAACATGAAACTGAGGGAACAATCTTTATCCTCCCACCTGAAGTGCATTTTAAAAACTGAGACCAAAAAGCAGGAAGCCACGGTTTAAGACACTGAACATCAGTCAATGGAGTGAAGCCTGACAGAAAACAACAGAGGAGTCCTGTAATTGACGCTTCTTACTGCCTGAAGAGAATTTCAAAGGTGGGTACAGGGAGGGGGGAACCCAGGTGAGCTTAGAATTCTCCTTGGGTTCAGGAAACAGAAATGACTGTCTGAGAAGGACAGTCAGCTACAGTTTGCAGGGTAGAGTCACATATATAATTTATTCTATATACATAGCCGCATGAGTGTGTGTATTCAAGGCCCCTTTATGACTCCCTGATATTTGTATAGTCCTTTCGTGGATATAAGAGCATTTCTTATTTGCTTAGGCATATCAATTATATTTTTGAAATTTTCTGGCCAGGCTCGATGGCTCAGCCTGTAGTCCCAGCACTATGGGAGACCGAGGCGAGTGGGTTGCCTGAGCTTGCGGGTTTGAGACTAGCCTGGGCAACTTGGCAAGACCTCGTCTCTACGATAAATTAAAAATTAGCTGGGTATGGTGGTGCGCGCCTGTGGTTCTGGCTGCTTGGAAGGCTGAGGCGGAAGGATTGCCAGAGTCCAGCAGGTAGACCCTGGGATGGCCTTGAGTGTGCCACTGCATTCCAGCCTGGGCAATGGAGTGAGACTCCAACACAAAAAAATAAAAAAAAGAAATTTTCTTCTGCTCCATGCATTCTTTCAATTTCTCTATGTTACACATTTCCCTCCCTCCCTCCGTCTTCCTCTCTCTCTCTCTCTCTCTCTCTCTCTCTCCCCCCTTCCTTATTTTATCTCTCTCAACTGTGTCCTTCGTATTGGAGTAAAGACTTCTGTCCCAGCCTGGAGATCTTGGTCTAATCAATTCCTGTATCTGTAAATAAGGTTTATGTGATGATGGACTTCACTGTAGAATTATTGGGAAGGATCCTAATAATTTTGTTTAGGGAATCCCCCAAATATCAGTATATCTAGATCTTTCTTTGGGCTGTTTATTTTTCCAGAGAATCATCCAATGTCTTTTCTGAGGGTGGCAGAGGAGTTTGACTTGTGGGTAATATGCTTGACTTCCAGTATTCTAAGGACAGGTCAATAGAGGCTCCTCATGAACTTTGCCCTAGTTCCATGTTTTCCCGCATAGGGC
This sequence comes from Cephalopachus bancanus, assembly GCA_027257055.1. NCBI lineage: Eukaryota > Metazoa > Chordata > Mammalia > Primates > Tarsiidae > Cephalopachus > Cephalopachus bancanus. The sequence continues at coordinate 6,171,426 of JAPVLO010000065.1, forward strand.
CAAACCATCTCTCTTGGCTTCAGATCTGGAGAATGCTCCAGAAGTTTACTTTCTATGGTAGGACTAGGAATATGGTGATAAAAGTTGAGTGCCGTATTTTAGTTTTTTATTTATTTATTTATTTATTTATTTATTTATTTTTTTTTTTTTGAGTTGGAGTCTCACTCTGTCGCCCAGACTGGAGTGCAGTGGCCGCTCCCGGCCACCGCAGCCTCGACCCGCTGGGCTCCGGCGATCCTTCCACCTCAGCCTTCCAAGTAGCCGGAATTACAGGCATGCGCTACCACGCCCGGCTGAGTTTTTGATTTACTGTAGAGATGAGGTCTCGCTGCCCAGGCGGGTCTCGAACCCGTGGGCTCAGGCAATCCACTCACCTCAGCCTCCCAAAGGCGCGGGATGACAGGCTGAGCCACCGAGCCCGGCTTTTAGTTTTTTAAATACCTTATGCTTTACTTTTGCCTTCCCTAATGCCTAACTTGGAACCAAGTGCCAGAAATTTACTGTTTAATTAGCATAAATCAGCTTATCTTTAACTCACATCTTTATCTGCAGGAACGTGAGTTTCAGCTCCCTAGTCTGTTCATTCACTGAAGCTAACTTTTGAAGAAAGTTCTTGCCCGCTGTTTTCTTCCTTTCTGCTCTTTTGATTTCATGGATTTCAGCTCCCTTTGAAATTATTTTACCGCCATGCTAGTCGAGTTTTTGATAGAAAAAAATGTATGGACTGCATGTTTTATTACATGTATTCAAACCTGAGGTCAAACAATGTGTAGCGAGAGTTTGGAAGAATCCTTGTCTAAATCATAAGCAAGCAGTCCACATGCTGAAGTGTAATGGCCTGGGCTCACACCTTCACTTATCTGTTTACTATCCCATCCTATGCATAAGAAAGCTGTGACATGAAATTATTAAATGAGCTGTTCAAGGTCAGAAAATCATATTTCTGTCTCTGGGTTTTGATGAGTACCAAATAAGATAAATCGCTTAGCATAGTTATCATCTCATCATAATAGATTTTCAAATGCTATCTTAATGATTAAATATCTGGTCCCTATTGACTCTCCAGCTTCTGAATACGGGATAGGTTGGTCTTTGGAAAAGTAGAAAGTGGAAAAATTAGAAAGAGGAGGATGCACTACTCTCAGTCAGAGAATGACGGCATTTCATGACGGCATTTCAGTGAGAGTGATAACAGTCGTACCAACTCCATTGTAGTACCCACATTTGTTAGATGCTTGTCGTTGTGTGTTCACTTTCCCTTTTAGTAGTTGTGGAAAAACATGTTGAGAGTATGACAGAAAACGTAATTTTTTCAATAGTGTAGGCTGAATCATTCCTTACAATGTAAGAAAAATCAAATATAAAACTTTCAGTCATTCCTTGACCAAATAGCTGTAGAGTATACTAATACTGCACTCATATTCATATTCTCTGGAATTCCTTAATCTGTTGCTTTTTTATTTGTTGTAGTTGTTGTTGCTGCCGTTGCTTGTTTTTAAGTAACATCTGAAAGTTTCAGCCCCCAGCCACAAAGGCAAGAGTAACTGATATCAGACTAGTCCTCCTACAGGAAACAACTGGAAACTGGGCAAAATATACAAATCAGAAGTTTTCAGACACAAACAGATAATTCAGAGCTACGATTCCTGAAAAAGGGGGAAGAAAATCAGACAAGACTGGTGATCACACTGGCTTTATGCCCAGGGGCAGTTTCTGAATCAAGTACAAGAAGAGGAAGCAAGAATAATTTAGTGGTCTCCTTGAGCTTAAAATACAAAAATCAGAGTTTAGAGGCACAAAGGTGACCGGATTTTGTGTGGCTGAATACCAAAAAAAGGGATCTACACAGAAGGGTCCTGGAATCTGCATAGAGGTCCACTTGAATCTCTGGCCGTATGTGTTTAAACAGGGAGCAATTGACAGAGATAGAACAACTTATTGGAAGCTCTCAGGGAGGAAATAATTGCGTTACATAAATCTGACAAAAGATTTGTGTCCAAAATATATCAAGAACACTTCCAATTCACTAATAATGAAAGCACACCCAGCAAAAATGGAAAATTTATTTGAGCAGCCACTTCACAAAAAATGTATGAGTAACCAGTGAGCACATACAAAAGTGCCTACTGGACACCATGGAAATGCAAATTAACAAAGGATGGCTGAAATTTAAAAGACTGACAATACCAAGTGCTGTGAAGATTGGGAGCAACTGGAATTCTCGTGCATTGCACGCGGGAGCGGACAGCCACTTGTTGAAGTGATTCTTGAAGACAGTAGTTCCTTAAGAAATTCAAAAATATACCTTCTCTGTAACCCATGAATTTCACTCCAACATTTATCCAAGAGAACTGAAAACATAAGTCACAAAAGGATTTCTATGTGAATGAATGTTCATAGCAGCTTTATAATAGCCTCAAACTGGAAACAACACAAACATCCATCAATGGGCAAAGAAAATTGTTAGATATTCATACAGTGAAATATACTCCGCAAGTCAAGTAAACCACTGTCATACACAACAACCTGGAGAAATCTCAAACATATTTATGCTAAGTAAAAGAAACAAAACACAAGAGTACATAGTATACAAGTCCAGTCAGATGAAATTTTGAAACAAGCAAAACTCATTCGTAATATAGAAATCAGAACAATAATTTCTTAGAGCAGGATTGGCCAGTAAAGAATATAAAGGAAGCCGGGCTTGGTGGCTCAGCCTGTAATCCCGCACCTTTGGGAGGCTGAGGTGAGTGGATTGCCTGAGCCCGCGGGGTTCGAGACCGGCCCGGGCAGGCGAGACCTCATCTCTACAATAAATTTTTAAAAAAATTAGCCGGGCGTGGTAGCGCATGCCTGTAGTTCCAGCTACTCGGAAGGCTGAGGCGGAAGGATCGCCGGAGCCCAGCAGGTCGAGGCTGCGGTGGCCGGGAGCGGCCACTGCACTCCAGTCTGGGCGACAGTGAGACTCCAACTCAAAAAAAAAAGAATATAAAGAAATTTTCTGAGTAGATAAAAATGTTTGATATATGAGTTTGGATAATGTTTACAGGAATATATACATTTATCCAGAATCCTTAAACTGTATATTTGAATTCCAAGACAGAACAGAAAAGCTTTGGTGCATAATTAATGAACTCTCGGTTGTTAAATGAAGATGAGGGTCCTCGGCCCAGCCATGATGACAGGAATATGCGAAGTCAGGTAGGATACATTCTGAAGTTAGCTTCTAACTCTAAAGGATCTGAGGGGAGTACGGATCGGGCAATCAACTCTTGATCAGAAGCATCAAAATTAGAATCAGCTATGAAGCATGCATATCAAAAAGAAGTTAAGAAACAGAAATTCTGTGTCTGATGAAGACTATAAATACCATCGAACCTTCTTGGTAGAAAAAGAGACAATATAATGATTTTTTATATTAATAAGCAAAAACATGGTAAGACCAAAGAATATTAACCCCCAGCAGAGAATGCCAAAGAACTCAGATTATACTGTGGTCTTTATTGGTGTCTCTTTTTCTATTTAACTAATTATGTCACCCCTGTTGGCTGAAACCATGTTTCTACTCAAAGTTGAGTCTCCTCTGACTACAGATCTAGAAAGTGCTTCCGAATATTTCTCTCTCTGCTGCAAGATCATTTGAGAGTAGAGACCAAAAATCATTGTCATTATAACAGTAGGAGTCTACAGAAAGTTTGGCACTGAAGTCCTTGAGACATATGCTATGCTCAATGGTATACTATTACGGGGACTTGTATGAACCTATAGCCTAGATAGTAATCCGCCTAAACATTTTCTTTAGCTCTGAATTCCATTCAAAGGACAAATTTTTCTTTTTAAAAGCCATGGATTATTAACATTTCAAAACATCAAGTCTAGGTCTGGCAAATTAAGGAAATTTTTTGGAAGGCACACAATCCAAGTGACTATCTTAATTACCTGCATCGGCGCAATTAATTTGCGATATATTTCCTTTTTTTTTTTTGAGTTGGATTCTCACTTTGTTACCCAGGCTCACTCATGGCCACCCCAGCATTGACCTGCTGGGTTCCAGCGATCCTTCTGCCTCAGCCTTCCAAGTAGCCAGAACTACAGGCACCCCCAGGTAATTTTTTATTTATTGTAGAGATGAGGTCTCGCCAAGTTGCCTGGGCTGGTCTCAAACTCGCGGGTCCAGGCAATCCACTTGCCTCAGCCTCCCAAAGTGCTGGGATGACGGGCTGAGCCACCAAGTCCAGTCATTTGTGGCATATTTCAAGCTGAAACACAGGCCTAGGAATGAGTCTTGCTGACTCAACCTAGCCGAAGGATTCTGTGTACCCTCTCCCTCTACCATTCCAGGGAAGAGAGACAACAGGATGTAGTTAAGCTCACAGGGTCTTGGCAGCCAGAAAAGGAGAAGCTTTGCCGGGGCTCATATCAGTGTGGAAAGTCACATCACAACTAACTATGGTGAAGAACACTTGAGAATCGAAGAGCAGGCTGTAAAATGTCTGATAAAAGCAACATATTAAAATTGTCCTGGAAGGTGAATTCTAGTGTCTGAATCAACAAATTGCTAAAACCCAGGAAGTCCTCAGAGATCTTTATGCTTCTTGCTTGTATATGGTTCCTTTACCTCCACGAGTCATGATCAGAGATGGTCCTGAACCTGGATCCTGAGAGGATCCCCTGACAACCAGGAAGCATCTACCCACTACCCGAGTGTCCCTACTCTCCAAACACTCCCCTGCCATGCTTTCCTCACCAGATTAGGTTCCTCACATGTTTCCACCAGTTTAGATCAGGCTTGAGCTATGAGATGCTCTATTTGAGTTTTTTTAAGTGTAACAAATCAAGGGTGGGGTTCAAAGTGAGGCTCAGACTTTAACTGTGCAATGACCACTTGTATATCTAATTCTGAACTGTGCCCCAAATGCTTAAAATAAAAAAGAATTTTAAAAATAGATGAAAATCTAGATGACTTGTTTAATAAGGATGCTGAGACGTATAACCTCCCTGGACCCAACCAACACCTGCAACATTCCCATCAGTCCATTTCTGATGTCTGAAATCCCATCATTGCAAATATATTTATTGGGTTAAAGTATAGAAGTCTACTAACATGCAAAGAGTACATGGATCAACCATTAAGTCATTATTAGTCATCAGCTATGTACTACAAATTATCTTATTCTAAATGTTTCCAAGGGAATAAAGTCCAGACAAGTTTTATAGGAGAATGTGAAAATATAACCCCCACACATTGGCCTAGTGGAAACCAAGTGGGAGTAAAGACAGTGGGGCAGCTCAGGGCACTAGGGATCTTGGGAGGAGGAAAGGCACGTCAAGAACACTAGAAGGAAGAATAAACAAAACCTATTTTACTCATTTCATAATTTTGCAAACGACCTGATAGGGCAAAACCCATGATCAATACTTCCCAAGCAGCAAAAACCCTTGCTTACCCACTCCCCAAACTATGTTCAGTAAACAACTGAGTAGCGTCAATTGAATGTTACCACCATTCCTCTAGGAATGGTAAAATACAGTAGCTTGGGGCCATGGCATCAGGCAGATGCTGAATGGCCACCAACACCATATTAAAGAAAGTGTTCCAGCCAGTCTCGGTGGCTCAGCCTATAATCCCACGCTTTGGGAGGCTGAGGTGAGTGGATTGCCTGAGTCTGCGGGCTCGAGACCTGCCTGGGCAACTTGGTGAGACCTCATCTCTACAATAAATCAAAAAATTAGCCAGGTGTGGTAGCGCGCACCTGTAGTTCCAGCTACTTGGAAGGCTGAGGCGGAAGGATCGCCGGAGCCCAGTAGGTTGAGACTGCAGTGGCCGGAAGCGGTCACTTCACTCCAGTCTGGGCAACAGAGTGAGACTCCAACTCAAAAAAAAAAAAAAAAAAAAACGAACAAGAAAGTGTTCCTGGACTGGACATCGTGGGTCAGACGGGGCTCCATGGTTTCATTTAGGAGTCTATGAGAAACAGCGTATGATTTATTGTAGAAGAGCCACAGACTGGAAAACACAATATGGAATTTTAAAACCAATAAATAAGACACCTGTGTATCTGAATTGGAGCGCCTTAAAAATGCCAAATGCTTTGCTAGTCCCCACTTCCAATAGATTCGCAGTCTGGCAATTGGCAAGCAAACCAACAAGAACAATGGCCAAGAGAAACAGATGGGATTCCTGCTTGACAGAGAAATACTCAGATAGGCAGTATTTGCCTGATATTAGAGCGCATTTGTAGTGTGGAAATACAGCAAGTTGACTTTGAATTTCCACGCCAATCAGCAGCCTAGTTTCTTCTAGCCTGGATAGGCAAGTCTAGAAGTTCCCAACTCCCAGGGAAGCCCTTGCAGTGCAAGCCATATCTAAGCTAAGGCTTAAAAGATGGAGGAGAGTGAATTGCCTGCAGAGGAGCAGCAGTGAAACCTATCCACAGGAATGCTGGCAGACCAGGGTGCCTGGACTGTGTAAGGGTGAGAGGTAAAAGGGCAAAGGACGTGGCCAGAGAGGCGGGTCTTCCTCATACGCCTGACTCAGCAGCACATGTAAGCGTGCATCCACGTTTGTACATGCATCCCACCTTATTCCAGAAAGGACTTAAAGTGGCAGTTACTAAAGAGCTTGGATTGCATTATGAATGCAATTGAGTGTAATTGAAGGATTTCAAGCAGGGAATGACATGCTCAGGCATGCATTTAAGGGAGATTACTCAAGCAATGTCGAAAATAAATTGTAAGGGGCACAGGGGAAAGGACAAGACTTCAGGCAGTTAAGGTAGAATAGAGGCAATTACAGTAATCCAGGAGAAAAACGATGCTGGCCTGAACTAATGCAGTGGCACCAGGAATGAAGAGGACTGGAGAGATTTGAGATTGGGCAGGATAACTTCTAAGCTGATGGACCAAATGATAGTTAACGCTATGGGAGTAAACTGAGGAGAAAGCAATTACTCAGGAAATGTGTCTTGATCAGGAATTTTGAATAAGAGAGACAAATGATCTAGACAATTTGCCTGATATTAAAGCGCATTTGTAGTGTGGAAATACATAGTTTCGAATACAGTGAGTTGACTGAATTTCCATGCCAATCAGCAGCCTAGTTTCTTTTAAGCATAGCCTTATTATTTCTTTCAGGGTACAAATTTCTGAGATTGTCCAATTGTCACAGCTACCCTGGAAACTACTTAGTGCATCTTTAAAGAAGTGTTGTTGGTTGCAGCACCACGGGATATGAAAACACATCTCACTGTCATGCCTAGTTTCCAGCACACAGAAACTAGAGGAGGTGTTTTTCTCTGCAGAGGAATACCTCTTCCCAGTTAAGGTGAACACTTCTTCACACAGACCTTAAATTAGATATTATGAGTGAAAACATTTCACATGGAGCCTGAAAGATAATTTGTTCTCAATAAGATTGAGTTGGAATTTGAAACCACTTTTCAAAAATATTTTTTAAAGAGCATTCTTATCAAACTAATTACTTTTAATACAAATACAAAATTTGGGAAGTTGCCTCAAATTCACTGTATTAGAATTTGGCTTATAGAGAAATAAATTGGAGTGAAGGAAGAGGAATAAGAATGTGCTTTTGTGGATAGGGAATAATTTTTTTTTAAGACAATAGTAAAGGTTTGTCTTTATGGAAAGCTAAAACTCTTCTTCCAAGATTTTCAGTAGAGACATAGAATCACTTCCTTAAAAGAAAATGTAAGCTATAAACAACTTACAGTTGAACATGCCTCTATTTTAAACTGTAGTATGTAGCACTAAGGTTTATTCAAAAAATATAAATACAGTTTAAGGTTAGGCTATTTGTTAAAGTGTGCATCTAGTCCACACATTTTTGAAAAAGCTAAAAAAAGTAATCTTGAAAGATATCTAAAAGACATTTGATATATTTCAACACTGCATCTTAATTTTTTTTTAGACATGAAATTAACATTTCTTTAACTTGAAGAATGATGTATACCCCAAACCAATAACTAACATCATCCAGATTAGCTACAGGAATGTTCATGAAAGCTGGAAATAAGAAAAGGGTGCCATCATTATTTAACATCATACTGAAAGTTCTAGATAAACAAAACAAAAAGGTACAAATATTTAAAAGAAGGAGATAAAAGTATGATTGCTTGTGGATGATATGTTTACCTACATAAAAAATGACTCATAATTTAAAAACTGAAACAACCAAAGATTTGGGGAAATTTAGAGTTTTAAATGAACATACAGAATTAACTGTCTTTCTATCTATATTGCGATAATGTTTTTTCAGAAGCAACAATAACAACTGATGCTATTGGAGTCTGTGTTTTATTCACCTAGTTTTCCCTCTTCAATATATCAATACACGAAAGTTATATCCTGTTGATTTTAGAAGGCACTCATTAATTCATTTAATATGTTCATTAATTGACTCAACAGATGTTACTGAGTGAGACTATTACTCCGTTAGATCAGCTCTGGGGATCTAACAGTTAGATCACCCCGCAAATCCCTGCCATCATAGTGTAAGTATGGGTTATGCTCAGAGCACATGAGAGAGGATATAGTCTGGTAGGTTCCATCACTTGATCTAAATGATCAGTAGGGGTTATTTCAATCCACAAAGAGGTAAGGATACTCTAGATAAAAGAGAAGGCTTGTGTAAAGGCTTTGAGGCACAGAGGAGCCAGGTACTTTAGAGGAACTCAAGGCAGGTAGAGGTTACAAAGCGAGAGGGAAGGTCACCGTAGAGCCACATTAGAGCGAAAGAAAAAAGTCAGATCAGCAGGGTGGAGCAGGTTCCTATAGCAATTAGGGATTGTATCCTGGAGACACTAAGAATCAGCTCAGGTTTCTGAGTGGAAGCAAAAAAGAGAAATCAAGGGATTGAGAGACACTGGGAGGCAGAATCAGTAATGCTTGGAAATTGCTTGGAGTAGTGGTGTTGCTTTCTGAGGTAATGAACCCCAAGGGTGGGCCCTGGAGAAGAAGCAAGCCCCAAGGTTAGTACAGCACTGTGGTTGAGAGGATGTGTCCTTGACTCTGACCAGGTTCAAATCCATTTCTGCTTCTTTGGGTGAATATCTGAAACATCCATGATTTTTGGTTTCTTCATTTATAAAGTGGAGATGATGATAATAGGCCTACCTTGTGATGATTATCTGAAATTATCTCTCTAATGTTTAACAGAATGTCTATTAACGTGGCTGTCACTTAGTGTTTTTAATTGTACGATAAATTATGCTTAAGCACATTTATTCCAAATTGCCTGTAAACTTCCAGGATATTTAAAAGATATTTAGCTGTAAAGGCCTGGATCTCTGGTAACAGACCTAGGCTAGAAGTGTGCATCTGGAATCAACATGAACATGGTATTTGAAACATTTTAAGCAGTGGGAAAGGGTAGATTACTGAATAAATGGTTTTGTGGTAACTGGCTAGTCATTAGGGATAGAAAACAAAGTTAGATCCTTCCCACAATCTTAACATATAAATTTAAAAGGATTAAATGCTTAAACATCAAAAAAAATAGAAGAGTTAAAATATCACCTTAGGATAGAAAAATTCTTTTTAAAACAGAAGCAAAAAACAAAAGCCACCAAAGAAAGTACAGATACATTCAAATGCACTGAAATTTTAAACATTTAAGGCTAAAAGAATGTTCAAATTTTAAAAACAAGGATACAACTTTATAAGTCAAGGCCAAAACCTGACTGAAAAGAAGATACAACATATGATCAGGTAAAAAATAAGCATCACATATTATTTGTCCTTCAGACTGGCAAAAAATTCATGAAATTTTAAAGTTTTAATTAAAGTTCATTACTTTTAGTGAAAGTGAGAGGAAATTTACTCTAAATATTTCTCTAAAGCAGTAATTTTGCAATTCTTTCCTAATTTGCCAATAAAATAATTTTCTGAAATTATAAATGCTTTCATATTTCAAGTTAACATTATTTTTCTTTATTTTAAAGAGTTGCTATATTATAAACATGAACAATAAAAACTATATCCTTTTTGTTTTACATTTTTTACTGTTATGTAAGTTCAAGTAGTATTTGATATCCATCATCATGCATTTGAGAAAGAAAATGGCTTCTTCCATAGGATTTGAAACTTTATTTAGTTTTTTTCTCTTTGAATTTATTTATTTGTTGAATTGGAGTCTTACTCTGTTGCCCAGGCTGCAGTGCAGTGGCACGTTCATGGCCACCCCAGCGTCGACCTATTGGGTTCTGGCAATCCTTCTGCCTCAATCTTCCAAATAGCCGGAACTACAACCATGCACTACTATACCTGGCTAATTTTTTATTTATTGTAGAGACAAGGTCTCGCCAAGTTGCCCGGGCTGGTCTCAAACCCACAGGCTCAAGAAATTCACTTGCCTCCGCCTCCCAAACCTGGAATTACAGGCTGAGTCACCAAGCTCAGCCTGAATTTATATTTTTATCCTCCTTCATATCTTTTATCTTAATATAATATATTTTATTTCTCACTTTTGGATGCTTTTGTACAACAAAAAGATGTACTTAATGTAAAATTTAAAATAGAACATTTTAAGTTTTATTTCCTGTGACCATAATTCTTTTCTGGATTGAGTTATATTTGCAGTTATTGGTAGTCTATAACTGAGCAAAACTACACACAATATCCTAGATTTTATGCATACTTCCTAAGCATTAAAAGTAAAATATTGATTATAATTCATCTTTGTGCAGAATTATGTCCTCCCAAAATGTCCTCACCCTAATATCTGAAACCTGTAACTGTGCTCCACTACATAGTAAAGCAGACATAGCAAATTAAGTGAAGGTTATAGACCTTAAATTAGGAAGGGTATCCTGTATTATTTGGGTAGGTCCAATCTGATCACATAAATCCTTAAAAGTAGAAAAGGAAGGCAGAAAGAAGTCAGAAAGATGTGGAGATGGAGGAAAGACAAGCGTGATATGAAGCATGTAGCATTACCCACCATTGCTGGTCTTGAAGACAGTGGAGGGGGCCAAGAGCCCAGAATAAGGGTGACCTCCAGACGCACAGAAGGGCCCTCAGCAGACAGGCAGCAGGAAAATGAGTACTTCAGTCCCACCACCGAAAGGAACTGAAGTAGCCAAACCACCTAAATGAGCAAGAAAACAATTCTACGCCAAAGTTTCTTGAAAGGAACACAACCTGCTGACATTTGATTTTAGCCTGGTGAGACACAAGTCAGACTTCTGACCCGAGAGCTATGAGATGATACACTTGGGTTGTTTTTGGCTACTAAATTTCTGGCAATAGAAATCAAAAACCATTTCGGGATAAAATTAATCCCAATTAGACTTTTCTAGCTATGCAAAAAGGGAAAAGATAAGACTATTACTACCATTTTTGAGAAGTCCAGACCAAGGATTTAAAGGCCCATAGGTCAAATGTCTAAATATTCAAAAGTTATGAATCTGGCAAACAAAATTATTCTCAAGTCTTAAGATCTAACGACATGTCTTAAACAAGATATGTCTTTCCCTACCCCGACAGCACACATCTATGTTAGACAAATTCTGGAGACCTAAGCCAGCAGGTCTCAGAAGTAGGAACTCTGTCTCCTGATTCTCGTCACTCCTCCTCTTCTCACCCCATTCCATCAGCCCAGTAGGGGCCCCCTGTACCACAAGAAAATGATGTCTAACATGACACATTCATTCCCTGGCATCTATTGTAAAATAATAGGATAGAAATAATCACTTACATGGAGAAAAGTACTAAAAGATACATTATTGAGTAAAAAACAGTAAGTAACATAACTATCTACAACATCTCATTTTATAATAAAAATATAACAAATATCAAATAATATTCCATGGCTATATACAAATACATATATATAGAAAAGTAGCTGTGGAGTATGGTGAGGACATGAGGAAGGAGGTTGTAAAGGATAATTTGTACTTTTTATATAGCTTTGGAGTTTCAAAATTTTGCAATAAAAAAATTTTCATGCATTGCTTGGATAATGTCTTTCAACCCAGGAAAAAAACTCTTACTCCAGAAACATCAGACATTTCTTCCAACAGTTTCATCACAATCGTCATTGAAAAATGATCAATCTTAACTTCACAATTTAACACCTTTATTAATTATTAACACATGTATGTTCTGCAGTAAACGTGATTTAAATCCATCGTTATTTCAAAATAACATCTGAACAAAAGTAATGCATACATCCAAATCAACTAGTCTATTTACATTATTAATGTAATACAGGTAATATAACTGTCTTCTTCTTGACAGCTTAACAGAAATATAGAGGGAAAATACGGGAAAAATAAAACAGAACGAATTAGTGCATGATGTTTATCACATATACACTTTAGAAAGACTAGTTAATTCTACCTTCCTAACCTGTATCAATCTCCTTAGGCTTCCACAACAAACTAAACAACAGGAAATTATTTTCTCACAGTTCTGGAGTTCTGGAGTTAGAAGTCCAAGGTCAAAGTTCTGGCTAATTTGGTGTCTGATGAGGGCTCTCTTCCAGGTTTGCAGATGGCTGCCTTCTGGCTGCATCTTCACTCTGACCTTTTCCCTTTCTTTTTTTGGGGAGGGTGGGGTGGGGTAGAGAGAGAGACAGAAACAGAGAGAGAGAAAGGTTTCTGCTGTCTCTTCTTATAAAAACACTAATCCTATCAGACCAGGATCGCCCCTTATGACCTCGTTTAATCCTGATTATTTCCAGAGGGGTCCTATCTCCAAATTTGACCACACTGGGGGTTAGGACTTCAACATGTGAATTTAGTGAAGACATAAATATTCAGTATATAACACTCCACCCCTGGACCCCAAATTCATGTCTTTCTCACATACAAAATACATTAATCCCACCTCAAAACCCCCCAATTTCAACTCACATCTGCATCAACCCTAAAGTCTAAAGTTTCATCTTAAATATTATCTAAACCAAACATGCATGAGACTCAGGTACAATTCATTCAGAGGCAAAATTCCTCTTCAGTGTGAACCTGTGAAATCAGGCAAGTTATGTGCTTCCAAAATACAATGGTAGAACAAGCATAGGGTAGACATTCCCATTCCAAAAAAAGAATAAATCAGACGGAAGAAAAGGGAGAAGGGTTCCAAGTTCAAAACCTAGCAAAGCCAATTCCTTTAGATCTTTAGGCTCAAGAATATTCCTCTTTGGTCCTCTGCCCTGCCTTCCAGGACCACTGGGGTAGCAATGTCACCCTCATGGCTCTGTGGAACAGCCACCATCTTTGGCTCTGCAGGGAGGTCCACCCCCACACCTGACCCACTGAAGTCAAGGAGGAAACACCCTTATCGCCCATGTCTGTGGTGACAGGGGCAGCCTTGACAATCTCTGAATTGCCTTCAAGGTCATTCTTCCCTTTTCTTGAAAGGCAACACATGTTCAAAGCGAGGTGCCTTTGTAAGCCTGTCCTGAAGAATCTCAGAAGTCTAACTGTCTTCTTTCACGCTGTCCCACTTTCTCTGTCCTTTTTAGTTCAAACTGGAGTGTTTCTGCTGGTATGATCCCAGTTCTCTTCCTGGCTTCTGCTGAGATGACTGATTAAATCTGTGGTTTACATCCATGCTAATATCCTTGTCAAATTGTTGTTAAGCTATACCCTTAATGTTAACTTTCAGACACACTTTTCTCTTTTTTTTTTAACAATATTAACAGGCTGAGAAGTTTTCCAGTTTTCAAGTACTGCTTCCCTTTCCCTTAACAATGCTTTCAATTTATCTCTCTCCTCTTACATTTTCCTCTAAGCAGTAAGGATAAACCAAGCCCGTCCAACACTTCGTTTTGGCATCGCCTCAGCTAAATACTGTCTTGTATAAGTTCTACCTTGCGCAAAACCCTAGAACACAATTCAGCAAACCCATTGGCACTTCACAACAAGGATTCTTTTTCCTCCATTTTCCAAGAACATGTTCCTCATGTCCATCTGAGATCTCACCAGAACAGCCTTGACTGTCAGTGTTTCTACCAGCATTCCATTCGTGATGATATATGTATTATAGAAAATGATAGAGACGTCCTTTCTACCTCCTCTCTTTTCTTTCTGAGACTTCACCAGAGGTGCCTTCAACAATCTTAGTACAGCCTTGTTGATATCAAACGAAATGCAATATAAAAGGCCTTCTTTGAAGGCCAAGAGCAGCTCAAATTGTAAACATGTAAACAAAGTGACCTAGGACTTCTCCACGGCTGATTTGTTTCTCACCAGCCCAGACAAAAGTCTTTACACACTATGGGTTCAGATGGAATAGCTATCTGCTTTCTTCCTAAGTGTACTATCTTACACTTCTCTAATTTTAGTAAAATGCACATAGGAGCCCCCAAATCTGCCACTGATTTCTGAATTCAATTTAAAGACATCTCATGTCCTAAGGGCACACAGTTGCATGTATTGCTAATGATCCTTTACCTGTGAGAGTTTTAAATTTTGAGTTTTTTAAATAAGAGAAGATAGGACTTTCTGAAGCACAGAATATACCACAGGAAAGGTAACGAGGGTGAGCATGGGGAGGGGCTGAGCTCTCCCAGTGGTGAGGGAGAACCCAGCTAAGAGCCTGCAGGAATCACTCAGAGAATAGGTTCAGCTGCCGAGACACTAGGGCTCCAGCTCTTCTTCCCCACGTGTTAGCTATGTTACTTAAGCAAGTCACTTAACCTCCCAAGTTTTTATTCCCTCGTCTATTAAAAAAAAATAACAAGGATTAGATTAGATGGCTTTTGAAAAAATTTTTTGGTCTGGTTCTAAAATTCTACCATTCTTACTATGCTCAGGCATTTTCTCACAGGCTCTGACTACTAGAAATTCCACCTTCTTTTAATAAATTCTATTTACCTGCAGGTGGTGGGACTATTAAGAAAAGCAAATTGTTTAAATAATGTCTGACTTTCTGACTGGCTTGACTCTCTTAACATACATACATATATATATATATATATATATATATTTTTTTTTTCCTTCCAGGTAGTGATTTTTAGATACATCAATCAAGTAGCCAGTATTTATTGCATAGAGCTAATTAACTTTCAAAATGACATTTTCATTTGTAACACTGGTTGAGATTTGAACTCAGATCTCATCAATGAAAAGCAGCTGCACTAATAACCCAGGTCCCAGCGAGCCCCCTAATTCTCCCAGCTTACCCTCACCATAAATGTGTGATTAATCGCAGGTTTATGGGAGTTCTCAGTTACTGTGAAAACAAATCATTACCAGAAACTGGCATTCCCAATTTATTTTATTTTTATTTTTATTACTTATACCCCGTTCTCCATATTTTCCATATGTTTGGGGTCCTTCTCATCCACTCAGGACTTTGTGAAAAGCTCAGCTCCCCCTCATCTCCTGATAAACAGAAACACTTTGTTGTTTTCTCTCGACTTTCCTATTCTGAGGGTTGCAGAAATAATGGTACCTCGTGGGAAGAGGTGAGAGAACACATGCACTTGACAGTGGACTAGAGTGAAGACAAAGCCGTGTGCAGTCGCTCGTCATTCCAGGTCAGTGCAGCAAACAGCACACTTCACCCAGCCCTAACTTCCAGGCAGGTGAGAGGTCAGGAACTTGGAAGTGGGCAGACGGATCTGCGAGTGTCTTTACCAAATGCTCCTTCACTTTGTTTCTATTATGACAGAAAATTATATACGGTAATCTAGATAAACAGCTTAACCTCTTGCCTCTCGTTTGTCAAGCACCGACAATGGTGAGAGTCCATCCAATTTACTTTGAGGGCTCTGAGTCCTACCTCAAAGCATGAACTCAAAAAAAGTGAGAACTGCTCTGGGAATCCAATTGAAAAAGACAAGCCAGGGACAGAGAAAACCACCAGGGCCGTCCAACACAGCCCTGAATCTGAAGTCCGAGAGGGCAGCCTTGATGACTGGTCCTTGGTGTTCTATTAGCCGCCTCTTAACTGTGCAGCTCTGCGTGGACCAGCATTTCTGGCTGAGTAGCAGTCAGAATTACTTGATTTGACAACAGTAAGTAAGACCATCCACCAATATCAGGTCAGCTGTCTAGCAAGAGTGTGTTTGTGACCGAATGGGTGAGGGTGTGCCTGTGTGCGTGAGAGAGAGGGAGAGACAAAGACACAGAGAGAGAGAGAGAAAGAGAGAGAGAGAGAGAGAGAGAGACAGAAGAGAGAGAAACAGAGACAGAGAGAGAAGGAGAGAGAGATGTATGCCTTACACTCCTGGATCTCCTCCCAAGTCCTTCAGCTTTGTCAACTGTGACAAAGTTGTGATACCACATTTCCATGAATAACTACATAAATGGCCTTGACCTCTATTTTCAGAGAGGCTAGGGACCTCTCTCCTGAAATACGTGTGCTTTCCAAAGGAATCTCCCAAAAGCTTTTCAAGGTGTTTCTTTCACCCAAGCTCCTGCTCTTTCAGAACTTCCTTCTCACCCATGTCACATTTGGGTATTCTCTTGTTCTTGTCCGATATAAACCTAGAGACATGCCCCCTTGCCTCGACTTTCTCCAAATACCACCATCCAGAGCCAGTTCTGCACAATCAATGCATAAAGAAGTCTGAAGTTAAGCAAGTTTGAAATTAAACAATGAAATGGGATAATTTTGCTACAGGGTATCAGATCGGCTGATCCCACACCAGGAAGTCTGTCACTGGCTGTCACTTTGCCTGGTGCCTCTGCCCCCTGTCCTGCTTTTGATATCCTTCTTTCTCTCATGGCCAGCCTCCAGTTTCCTCTGCCCAGTGGATGGCAGCCCTCCAGCCCTTACATCAAAGGTGTCGGACCCACCTCACCTGTCCCAACACTCATTAAGGTTGCCCTGGGAAACAAAGATGTTTTGCTTTCTACCATAACCAAATTCTAAGACACCAAGGTTCCCCACTACCCTGTTAAATATAGAGGATTAATATGAAATTCATCCCCAAGGTGAACTATATGAGCATCCTTGGAAGGCAGAACTGGCAATAGGTCCATTTGCCTTTTGTTTGGCTGTTTTCATTTTATTTTGTTTTACTTTTTTATTTTATTTATTTGTACCTAACATCCCTTATGGCACTCACACGCTTACACTCTTTCTTGAGTGCACGCTCTCTCTCTCTCACATATTCTTTCTTAAAACCCTCACACCAGGAATCAACACGTTATTCAATTAATCCCTACTCTTTCAGTATCTCCACTGGGGGGACAGGAGAAAGCAAGGAAGAGGAAAAGCAAAGAAAACAAGTGACAGGAAGGCAAAGACCAG
Organism: Cephalopachus bancanus; assembly: GCA_027257055.1. NCBI lineage: Eukaryota > Metazoa > Chordata > Mammalia > Primates > Tarsiidae > Cephalopachus > Cephalopachus bancanus. The sequence goes on from JAPVLO010000065.1 coordinate 6,188,649, forward strand.
AAGTAGCAAGGAGGAGAACGGAGAGAAAAGTGAGATGGCATCTTAGTGTGTTTAGTTGCAGAGGATCAAGGAGCCTGGGAAAGTGAGTTTTAAGTGGGTGGGGATTACTGCCCTGTCAGCTCTTTCTCCCTGGTGGGCCCTGGTGTCACCCCCAGTGTGGGGACAATCTGCTGATACACAGCCACATGCACAGTGAATGGGTCCTTGTAGAGGCATCACATAGACACAAACACGGGTCTGCCCCTCTTCCCTGTGAAGGATGACGGTCAGGAGGACGTGAGGTTATTGGGATGCAAAAACACATGCAACACCAACAACCAGACTTTTTAAAATAAATGATTTTGACTATATTAAGAAACTACATGACATCTAGCTGATTCTCACTGCAGTAATAAAAATGGCATTATTTTTAGGCTTTTCCTCTCTTTCTGACAAGACACAGACCAGGAATTGGGACTGCTCAAAAGAGAAGCAGAACATCGAGATCAGGAGCCAGGCATCCAGGCAAGGCAGGAGTGGGAAGCCGCGTCCCCAAGAGGTCAGTTCTTGTACCATTTCCAGCCTTCTAATTCGCTCTTTTGAGGTTTAGCAAAGTAGCCAAAGCTGAGAATGTTAACACAAACCAAACCTCAGCCCCCTTCCCGGCTTCCTCCTGGGGACTCCAGAGCCCCCGCACGGACCCTCCACCCTGAGTCACCACCACCACCCGCGCTGAGACCAGAGCTTTGGAGAGAAGGTCATGGCCACAGACACGTCTTTCTCTGTGTGTGACAGCCTCTGCCAACTTGTGGTGAGACCTCGAATGCCAAACAAACCAATTACAGGAGTCCCCGTCCTGTGGCTGAGGGCATCTGTGTGTGGGAGTTTATTCCCTGGATGCCATTACAGCGGGGGTTAGAGACCAGTGGGCTCCCCAGGAAACTGGGAACGAGTCTTCCTGGAGCGGGTGTTTGCTCATGGCGTGCACGGTCCTTCCCTCCACCAAAATGTACAATTGTGTCTTTCAGGCTTTGGGGCCACCCATTATCCTCACAGTGAAATTTCTTTAATCTGTTGAATACCACAGCCTCCAGGGAAACTGGGACAAAAAGAGAAAAAGAGGAATTAGAAACAAAATTGAGAAATCACTTGAAAATGGCCCCCAAATTACATAGCAACATTTTTCTCAAGTTCATCTTTCTGAAGTATAAATTACATCTATTTCCCCTTCTCCAGTTCTGTGACCTTCTCATCTGGATTCTTACTGAATCTGTGCCAGTGTCCCAGTCCTCCAAATTATCACGTTATTTTTCTGAAAACAAATACCTAATTGTTGTTCTCATCTGCGGTGGCTCCCAGTCTCAACATTGTAAAATACACAACTTTAAGCACATGCTTTTCACACACATTAGAACATTTACATTTCCCTACCCAGGCTGTCAATAGTGCACTGCACATTCTCTTACTCCTTCCAGAATGTTCTTTTTCCACTCCTTGTATTGGCAAATTGTTACTCCTTCAAAGACCAACACATTTGGTCATCTGCTTTGGAGGGTCTTCCAAAGTCTTTCCGACAGAGCTATTTCTCCCTCTCCTCTAGCGTTATCTCCTTGATGAGATAATACGTATCCTGGCGTAAACTTGGGTAGCAGTTTGGTTTTTGCAATAGAAAGTAAGGTCAAGGTAAACACAGACCACAGTTTTAGGTTCTAGTGTAAGACATGGCATATAAAAGATGTTCATTAAATGCAAGACGCACATCAGAGGGAAATGAATGCATAAATGAACACATGACTCATTCAACGGCACTGATGGGGTGTATATTTGGTATGGGTAATGTGAAACAGTGTCTAGTTCACATGTAATTCTGTGTGTTGACATACACATGTAGAATAATACAGTTCATGTAAAAACTAATGTATAAATGCACATAAAAACCAGTACTGCATGTATTCTTTTTAATGAAAACATGCAACTTGAGTTTTCATTAAAAAAATATGGGCCATGAGCCGGGCTCGGTGGCTCAGCCTGTCATCCCGCGCCTTTGGGAGGCTGAGGTGAGTGGATTGCCTGAGCCAGGGGTTCGAGACCAGCCGGGGCAGCTAGACCTCATCTCTACAATAAATCAAAAAATCAACCGGGCATGGTAGCGCACGCCTGTAATTCCGGCTACTCAGAAGGCTGAGGCGGAGGGATCGCCGGAGCCCAGCAGGTCGAGGCTGCGGTGGCCGGGAGCGGCCACTGCACTCCAGTCTGGGAGACTGAGTGAGACTCCAACTCAAAAAAAAAAAAAAAAAAAAAATGGGCCAGGTGCAGTGACTCATGCATATCATCCCAGCACTCTGGAAAGCCAAGGCAGGAGGAATGCTTGTGCCCCAGAGTTCAAGACCAGCCTGGGCCACATAGCAAGACCTCACCTTTACAAAAAAATCAAAACTTAGTTGGGTGTGGTGGTACATGCCTCTAGTCTCAGCCACTTGGGATGCTGAAGTAGAAGGATGGCCAGAGCCCAAGAGGTCATGGCTGTGTGAGCCATGATGGTGGCACTGCACTCCAGCCTCGGTGAGAGAGTGGGAAAAATACGCCCTAAAGGTCTTTCTGAATCAGTCTTTTCTGTGTTTGTTTGATTTTTTTTTCTTTTGGCTTTTCTAATTCTTACTTTGGATTCCATAGACCAGATATGGCCAATTTTTTTATTTATCTTCTTTGGCTAAGAGATAGCTTTTATTTTTATTTTTTCACTGCGATGATCACCGGCTGCTATGAGTTCCCTGGGCTTTCTGCAGCTTTGTGCACACAAACATGCTTTTCTTATGGGTAGCGCATGAGAAGAAGTATTGCTAGTTCGTAGGAAATGCACATTTAAAAATATATTTAGCCGGGCGTGGTAGCGTGCACCTGTAATTCCGGCTACTTGGAAGGCTGAGGCGGAAGGATGGCCGGAGCCCAGCAGGTCGACGCTGGGGTGGCCGTGAGCAAGCCACTGCACTCCAGCCTGGGCGACAGAGTGAGACTCCGACTCAGAAAAAAAAGTTAATAAATTCTACAAAAGTATTCTACAAGCTGCAAATTTTATATCTACAAATATAGCCCTGTCTATTTTCCTACTCTTCTGTCTTCCCATTTTACCCCAGTAAACTTCTCAGTGATAGCTTCTGAAAATTTAGTTCCAGCTTTTTTAGTGAACATTTATTAAGCTTAACATGATCTTCCAGATATTGTTGCTAAACTTTGGATCTTCTATCTCAGTATTTCTTCTTGAATTCATCTTTCTTGCTCCTGGGATATATCTTCTTATAATTCTTTCAGAAGGTTTACAAGAGTTTAGTTATCTTATTATTCATACCGAGAAAACTATCTTTCTTTCAAACTCATGCTTGAAAAATAGAACTCGGTTTAGAATTATAGGCTAAGATAAATTTTCCTCTAGTAACTTAAAATCTAAATTTCTCCCAGCATTTGAAATGCTTGCTGGATTCTTATGTACAATGTTGATGAGAACTATGTCAAAATGATTTCTCTTATATTGTAGATAATCTTTATTTATTTATTTTTTAGACCCTGGTAGGTTTTACAATATTTCTCTTGATTTTTAATGTTCTAAAATTTTGCTATAATAATTCTAGATGAATAGTAAAAGTTGGTAAATAATTAAGAAATTTCTAAATATTTGGATGTTTTATATTAGGTGGATATCTAAATGACTAAATACACACATATTAGATGTTGTTTTAGATACAGTGTAAAGGGACATTGAGAGCAGAATGACTGAGTTCTAATTTTAGCACTGCACTGATAGGCTGGAGGTGATTTTCCGGGTTTAAAACCTCTCTTTACGTGTCACTGCCCTCGTATGAAGTGAGGGGGTTATAGAAAGTCCCTCCAAGACACCTTTCAGTCATAAAATGGGGTGCCAGGAACTCTGAGTCTTTGGAAACCTTAAGAGTTTTTATGTGATTCTCTCGAACCTAAATCATGTCAATGATATTGCTGCTTGTTAGAGCTATTTCTTTGAAATGATTTCTAGGAAACAAACATCTCTTAACTCTCTTCTTTTGTGTCCCTTTTCCCGGCAGCTACACTTTTTTTTTTTTTTTTTTAGTATGGCATACAAAGTCAGGAGAACACATAGGGGTAAGAATGTTGTTAAATGTTTCTCTTCAGAGCTGAAGTAAAAGGCGTGTAGAGGTCAGTAAATTAAAGGATTCTATATGAGATGTTTTATACATTCGAACTTTTGCCAAAATGATACTTAAAACGTTCACAAAGGGAATTCTAAGAAGCCAAAAGCGTTCTCCCTCCAAAAAGGCACAGGAGCCCTCTGAATGAAAGCTTCCGACCTCTGGGTACCAGGCTGCCCCTGATTAAAAACAAATGGAACATGTGCTATGGAGCATAAGTTTACCTGATTTATGGCTTGGAAAATTAAGTTACTATTACTTATGGGGCTTGGAAGCAAAAGCCCAATGCAATAGCTAATTGAGAGTAGGGAAGGGGTATATGCTGAAATTGGGAAAATATATTTTAGAGAATGGCTAAGTGAAGACATCGGGGTATGTAATTAAATGGCTTTTTTTTTTTTTTTTAAAGTCACACTCCCAGCAACCTCTTATATCAAACAATTGGAATGTGTCGGTTTTATTAACTGGTCTTCTGCCATTAGCTCCATCAAGCTGGGTATGACTGAGTTCACTTTCCTGATTGTCTATAGTAAACATATTAAAATTTGCATTAACAGGTGTCTTGTAATAATGGAGTATTAGCTTAAAAGAAAAACTTGTGGTAGTTCTCCGATAATTAAAGGCCACTTAAAACTCAAGCAATGACAGGGTAGCAACTGCATTCTTTATCATCATAGGAATATATTTTGATAAGTTTTCTGACTCAGCCGATGAATTTCCATCCAACCCTTAGAAGAAATGTTATTTTCATAAGAGTTATGGACAAGGAAGCTCTGGTTATGACAGGTCAAATGCCGGAAGACGTGAGAAGGAATAAAACTATGCACAGTACCCTGGCCACCGGCTCTCATTCCAGTGTAAAGCCACTTCCCAAGCAGCTCAGAAAGTTGCAGGGCAAGGAACTAAAGATATTCATTATTTCTTAGAGTTGGGCTGTGACTATTTGAGTGATAAAATTGATAACAGATGTAGGGAGTTTTCATTTTTATTGGACAATCAATTATTCCAGACTGATTGCTGTAATTGTTAGAATAACTACTAAATATTTTTGAAATTGAAGGGTGATGCTGTCTAATCATAATAAAAATGACTCGTTATCCTGAACTTGAAGATATGAGTGTATATTTACTTAATTACAATGAAGAACTATTTTGCCAATTGTGAGTTAATTTATCAGTTAAGACAGTAAAAGAATATTTTTCCTACTTAATCTCATTTTTTAAAAAATGTATGCACTTTATCTAATGGTTGTGATTCTCATCTGGGGGTGATTTTGCCCTCCAGGGACATCCAGAAATGTTTGGAGACATTTTTGGTTGAGGCTAGCCATTCCACAGTGCACAGGACTGTCCCCTAGAGTAAAGAATTATTTGACCCAAAATATCAGTAGCACCAAAGTTGAGAAACTCAAGAGAAACTTTTAACCAGGATGTAGTTCATTAACTCAATAAGTAACAACTCACATATAGAAAATTGGAATGATTGCTAATTATTACTCTAAATGGACTCAATCTGAAAATTCAATTCACTACAGGCTTCAACTGAGCAAACAACAACAAAAAGAAAACCCGGTGACCATACCATCTGGAAAGGAAATACTTTTCCAATGCCTGGCCTGGCACTTTGCCCACAATAAGAACTCAATAAATACCTGTTGAATGAGTTTTTAAAACATCAATTAGTTATTCAAAATAATATAAGGATAGTCCTTCTTGAGAATGCCTATAATTTATTTTCAGTAATGATCTAAAATGTCCAACAGGAGGAAAATTCCTTCCTAAAGAAACTACATTTTCATTTTATCCTAATTAAAATAAAATTAACTTTTAAAAAATGATTTGGTTGTAGAGGTGTGAATTTGGCTGAAATAGAAGATAGTTCCGTGGCATTTTTAGTCACAAATCTGGCTCTGTTTTCAGTGAAATACATTAACTGTTTCCAGATCTAGAAATATTTCTGTGACCTTTAGAGGGGCATTTCAAAGTAGCTTTCTCCTGTCCCCAAGCTATGCTATGCCTGGGGACCCTCTTTTCTCTATCAATCAATAGCAAGAATGAAGTCTGAACTTTAACTCAGTAGCCTGGGAAAACAAAGATGTTTCGCACCCGCTAATTAGGGGCTATCAGGTAACCCATCTGACCCCTGAGATGCCAAGCACTTGGTTAATGAATTGTGTGGTCACACTTCCTGCCACTCTGATTCAGGGATGCTCACATATCAACTGCCCATCACGGGTCTCTAACCTTTTGGGTTTCATGGTCATGAATTTTGAGGAGTACGGGAAAGAAGAAGCCAGGAAAACAGTGACAAGGAGAAAGCGATCCAGAAAGACCTAGAACCAGAGAGACCAAGCTCAGTTAGGATAGAAGTTTTCAGTCTTTCACTGAAGTATCTCTCACACACATGTAAACACACAAAAATTGAAATGTCATTAAACAATGATGTATTCGTTCATCTTACCTGGTTGTGTGTAAACATATCTAGAAACCAGGCATCACACTTTCTTGGTCACCTTGCTTAATTGGTTCCGGACTCATAAAACTAATTTTTCTTTATTACAAAGGTTTTTAAAAGATTATGAGAAATAAAAGTATAATTAAATATTAGAATAATAAAGTTAGGAATGGAAGTTTAAAGTGTAACAAAATCCTCTCTCTCCCCCTCCCTTTTCCCCTGTTCATATCTATTTATTCCTTATCTCTGACATAGAAGAATAAAAGTATGCTGACATTTCTTCCTACAAGCAATGATATTAGTAATATTTTATTTCTGGCAGTTTTACCTGTACTTGGAAATAAATTAATGACTCCCTGCTGAAAGGCATATGTAAGTTAAAGATGAAAAATAAGTGTATTAAGAAAAATGCATCACGCAGGCTTAAGAATTTTTGAAAGATGACTTCATAAAAACAACTGAGCCTAACTTTACTTGGAGTCATGGCCTAGAGAGCTGAGAAGGGTCAGTGGGCACTTATTTATCAAAAATGAGTAAATAAATAAGGTTACACTGTGAAATATTAAGTTGATTAAAAAATAAGAAATCCAACCTAACATCTGCTCATTTAATATACTTAATCGTATGGAATTGTTGAATTTATTGACCAACAACAAAAATCAACCATTTTACATGGTTTAGCTTACTGGCATATGTTTTTTAAATTACGAAACAAAATTTTAACTCTCTCTCCTTACTTCTTGAATCATCTGTGAAAAAGAATCTTCAAGGTTAAATCTTATCTTTCCCTACTGTTGGCATGGGATGAGATCCTAGAAATAATTTCTTCATTCCTGGACATCTAAAATGACGAAAGAGCCAATCATTTGCAAGTAAGTTGGTATCATATGGCCAGTAGGCAGTGGTGATTCCACAGCCATAGTAAAGCAAAAGAGTTCACAACGGTGCACACTCACAAAGTCAGGCTCAGTTCTGACTTTTTTTTTTTTTTTTTTTTGAGTTGGAGTCTCACACTGTCGCCCAGACTGGAGTGCAGTGGCTGCTCCCGGCCACCGCAGCCTCGACCTGCTGGGCTCCAGCAATCCTTCCGCCTCAGCCTTCTGAGTAGCTGGAATTACAGGCATGCGCTACCACGCCCGGCTGATTTTTTAATTTTTATTGTAGAGATGAGGTCTCGCTACCGAGGCGGGTCTCGGACCCGCGGGCTCAGGCAATCCACTCACCTCAGCCTCCCAAAGGCGCGGTATGACAGGCTGAGCCACCGAGCTCAGCTAGTTCTGACTTTTTAACCCATATTTACTCACTTCAATGCTACAAGGAACCAATGAGATGATAACATCATTAGCCCCATTTTATTGATATAGTAACAGAGGCACAGGCAAATTAAGCAACTATCCCGAGGTCACACATTTGTGGATATTGAGGCAAACCCATGTCCTTCACCTAAGCACTGGATTCCTCCCCAAACAGCACTCTGTCCTTCTGCTATCCCTTTCCACGAATTTACCTTTCTTTATGACACCTCTCTCTACCTGACGAGTACCTTTGCACAGACTTTTCCTGCGGGAACGCGAGGTTTCTGCCAACATATGAACTGTTTATTTTATTTGTTGAGGTATCCTCTGTATCTAGACATAAGAAATGCTAAATAAATAGTCGTTGGAATAAATGATTGTGCGTGAGTGAATGATTCTCCACCCTAGACTAAAGAACAAGGAAAGAGTTGAAGCATCAAGTCATCATATTTAAGTATAAGATGTCAATCAAAGGAAAGACACAACAAAAGGGAATAAGGATTGGGATAAAGACATTTCCGGGGACAGCCTCTGGGTGAGACTACAGAGGGAACATTTATACCCCACTTGGGTTGGGGAGCACATGATAACCAGCCAGTTGGGTTAAAAACATGTGATATTCCTGCCTGCGTGCCTAGAACCACGAGACCGACTTCACTTTTCAGAACCATGAGAACGACTTCACTTTTCAGCTGCTTTCCAGCAAAGCCCATACACAGTCATGCACACTCTCCGTCTGATGCATTTCCAAGAAGAGCGACCAAGATTCAGATTTTACCCTGTGGGCCCCAATCCAAAAAATTTCCCCATGAAATCCAAATGGCCTAAACAAGGATTAAGCCTGCGCCTTGGCCTTTATTGGCACCGAAGGTGGCCAAGTTCCCACTGCCGAGAGGGGAAGTAGAAACACGCAGAGGATTGCGTAATTGGATGTGAAATGTTTCCATGAATTTAAACAAGACGTATTTAAACACATTTACACTTTTCTGGATCATGATTCCTATCGCTCACTAAAGTTGCAGAAAGAGAAAACAAGACAAAGTTTAGACAAAACAGGATGATGAGCGTTTCTTTTCCTATTGTTCTGTCTAACGTGAAACACAAGGCAGCAGTCCAAGCGGCAGCCGCTCATGCAGGCGGAAAAAGTATCCGAAGCTTTTTCATGGATCATCAACACCCATGCAGACTCCGATGGACACATGCCTGCAGGTGCTTATGTCGGGGAGAGGAACGAGGACTTTGGGTGTTGGTGCTCATTCCCATCTAGCCGTTTATCCCCCAAAATATTGCAACTGGAGAATTTCTCGTCCCTCGCACGGTAAGGAAGTGGCCACACGTGCAACCACATGCAAGCATGTATGATGTCTGGAAGTCAAAATGTGTCAAGTATGGAGACTACGAATGGTTCCTTCGTAGCTTCCCCCATCCCAGAGATGAAGCAATCGGGGAGACGGACACAAGGCAATGCCGAGTCTAGTCCTCCCCTTGAGTTACATGTTCAGCCATCTGACAAAGGATGATCAGGCAAACATAGGAATCCTCCCAGAATACCGAGATGTCTTAGGCAAGGTCCCTGCCCTCAGCGCTTTACAGTAAAACGGCGGAAACAGGCCAGCTGAGAAATATAATCAAGTCTGGCAAGTACGGCAATCAAAATAAACACGGGCTTGCATGGGAACACGAAGGGAACGTGGCCCGCCATGCCTGGGTGGGAATGGAAAGCCTAAGAGCCAGAGGGGCTTCGGAACTCGCCTAGCCCGGACACTGCGTAGCAAAATATAATATCTGGATTTAAAGACGCTCAGGGCGTGAACTCAGCGGTATGCCACAGTCCTCACTCTGCCTAACGAGCCTTAATTTATTGAGGAGCCATTGCTGGTGACAGAGCGACCGCTGAAGAAACTGGCTGAGTTCACAAGGCAGTGGAGAGGCGCTGTCCCAGCTGGCGAGACTCTCCACTCTACATTTGCCACACTGAACACCGGAGGGGCTTCAGAAGGGAAATGCAGTGGCGACGACTGCGGGACTGGTCACATGGAATTCAGGAGTCCTGAGGAGAGACGATGAAAAGCACTTTAAAGAACCACTAGAAATTCAGAACAACTTTTGAAATCAATTACACGTCTATTTCTGCTTCTTTATGTCCGTTTGCTATAGATCTCGAAAAGGACTTTGTTTTACTTTATTCTGTTTTTCCTCTTTAGTTCGGGGTCTGGATCAGAGTCACTGGATCAAATACAGGATGCCCAGTTGAATCGACTTTCAAATAAATAATTCTTTTTTCAGTCTACGTATGTCCCAAGTATTACACAGGGCATCTAAATACTGTGTGCTGATGGTGTTACGCCAACATTGAACGTACTCTAGGAAAACATAGGCCTAAATATTGCATGGGACATATACTTAAAAAAAAATGTTGCTTATCTAAGATTCACAATTAATGGGATGTATTTCACTCTTATTTGCTGAATGTGGCAGTCCTAGACTTTATGCTTGAGAGCCCCTCCAAGCCGTCCTGACTCCCTTGTGTAGCTTGCAGTTGACAGCCATTCAGACACTTTTTGGAAGCCCAAAGAGTCCTGGTGAGGGCACAGTACCTTCTTTTAGCCACACGTCTTCTCCTGTTCAGTCCTTAACCCCTTTCTACCCTCTGATGTCACTCCTTATTTGCACCCACTCCCTGTCCTTGGGCTCAGCTCCCAGGCATCCCGAGAGTAGGTAAGGAGAGTGGGCGGTTGGACAGTGAACCCTGAGAATCTGAAGGTTGAGTGGGAGACAGTAGGTAAGGAGAAAGAGTAAATTGTCAACAAAGTGTCAGCTGCCTGCTACGAACGGCCAGGTTGCTTTAACACAGAGGGTGGCTCCAGAAGCCACCACACCCTGGTCTATCATGAGTTCCACATGAAGAAAGCTGGTCCATTCGCGGGGATGCAGGTCAGTGACAACACAAAGTGGCTCTGGGGGGCATATTTTCCCCAAGGACCAGCACGCTGTTCCTCAGGGCCAACCATTATCAACTTCAGAGCCCGGTGGTCAGTAGCATTCCAAACAGCAGCATCGACACCTTTAGAAAAAACGCTCTCCATCTTTACTCGAATCCGGCCACTGATCCTTGCATTACTGTCACAGGAGCTGTCTTCAGACTAGAGCAAGAAGGGACTCTGAGATCAGCAGAGGCATTCTGACTCCATCTTCCAACACAGAATTAAAATTTTAATCTGATTTGACACAGTTATTTGAGGAATCTGTGGACTTGTCATGAGGCAGATGATTAAAGCGGAACTAAGGGATTTGAGCCTGTCTTTGTGAGGAAGATAAAAAAAAAAGTTGGAGGAATTTGCTTTGTTTCTCCTTTTACACACCCCACACAAGAAAATTATACTATAGATGCATAGCAATGGACTTGGTTCCAATAATCAGGCTGGGCATGGGGAAAAAAGGAGAAAATAAAAGACTCTCATTAAATTGTTAGTACGATTACGCTGCTTTTTTTCCCCAGTCTTTGTCACTAGTCGATTTAGCTAAAGGTGTTACAGAGAGCCGTGAAATTGCATTATTTTATTTTGACCAGAATCCTTATCAACAATAATTAAATTATGATAAAAGGACAATATATATGGTTTTGGAGATGAACCCACAAAATATAGTGTATTTCTGTGATTTATTTTTAAATCCATGTAAACTCATTTAACTTTTGACATGTTTCAATTTTTTAAAATGACATGCGCTGATCTGTTTCCAAAAGGTTAATTAAGACAGGATATTGTTTGTGAGTTTTTTGTTTTTTGTTTTTTGGGTTTTTTTTTAGTTGGAGTCTCACTCTGTTCCCCAGACTGGAGTGCAGTGGCCGCTCCCAGCCACCGCAGCCTCGACCTGCTGGGCTCCGGCGATCCTTCCGCCTCCGCCTTCCGAGTAGCCGGAATTACAGGCATGCGCTACCACGCCCGGCTGATTTTTTGATTTATTGTAGAGATGAGGTTTTGCTGCCCAGGCAGGTCTCGAACCCGCGGACTCAGGCAATCCACTCACCTCAGCCCCCCAAAGGCGCAGGATTACAGGCTGAGCCACCGAGCCCGGCTGTTTGCGAGTTTTAAGGGGCTGTGTTACTGAAGGTGGTTAGGTGGGTGTGGGTCTTCTTAACGTGCAACCCGGGGCAGCTTACCCAAGGTAGCATGTACCTAGGGGAGCATGTGTCTGTGCATCACTGTTTCCAGATGGTTTTCATTTGTTGTTACACATTCTTGCAGATTCCCTGTCTTCTCTTAGGTACTACAAGAGGATTGTTAGATATAAGCAAGTTCCTTACTCAAATAAGGACAGGATTCACAATTTTTGGTGCCTACATAATTTTTTTCTCCAAGCATAAGAAAACACCAGGGTTCAAAGACCAGAGAATCACATTCATTCCTTCCACCATCCATCAACATGAGGAAACCAGAATGTTTCGTGTGAGGAACAGCTGTTCTCATTTGGGGCGGCAGAAGTGACCTGCTATTCTTAGGAGAGAGTCAGAAGTTTGGTGAAACTCACGCGGGGGACGTGGAGCGGGTGGAGGTGGCATTTCCTGAGGTTCTGATGTCACAGCCCTGTTTTTTATAGGAGGCCTCCCACTGTTTGTCTGAGAACTTCATTATGTCTCCGGCTGAAGGGCCCCACAGACCAACAGAGACGTGTTGTTCCCCCTGGGTGCAGAGACTCCCAGACCCTTCCCTGTGACCTTGGGCAAATCACATAAAGTCTCGGGACTCCATTGCACAATCTATAAAGTAGGAATAATCCTACCTGCCCCTCCCAACGTCAAGGGGTTATTTTAAGGGCACGGTGTTGAGATCATCCACTGCAAAGCATTCAGAAGTAAAAATTTATGCAGTATAAGCATTAATGTCATAACTTTTGTTAGTATTCCAACAACAGCACCAGCATCCATTGCTTTTGTCAATGGACAGCTAAATGTATAATCCCCTGCAGGAATATGTTGTCCCAGCAAACAACAGAGATGTTTCATCTTCCCATTGACTGCTCCTTCTGATTAGAATGTTCTTCTTGCCATAAAGCCTCATGGCTGGCTTCCTTGCCACCTTTTCAAGTGCCATCTTCTCAATCTCGAGCTCATCTTTCAGTCTGACTATGCTACTTAAACGACAACTCACCGCTTCACCCCCAGTATTCCTGATACTCCATGCACTGCTGCATATTTTTTCCAGATAACTTATTTCTTTCAACACACTTGTGCTTGATATAATCGTGATGGCAATAATATATAAATTGGCTTCGTAAATATATTACTTATGTGTATGAGCCATTGCTTGTCCCTGTTTCACAAGAGCAGTGATGTTTGACTGCTTTGCTTATTTAAGTACCCCAAGCTTATTAAGGACAGCACCTGGCACAGAGTAGACATTGAATAAATATCTATTAAATTAAGTAATTAATTAAAAATAATCCTGATGACATTCATTGCACACCAACTACATGAGCGCTGCATTCCTCAGTCGAGAATCTAAGGCCATCTGCAATACGGTAGCATTCTCCTCTTTCACCTCTCTGGTTCCCCCTACAATAAACACACATTCCAGCTGACCTGGATTGCCCTGAATTGTTCCAGATATCCTACAGAATTGCATAAATTTTTTATCCTGTTTCTTTTGCTTAGAATGCTTATTTCCCAAATAGTCTCATTTTAAATCCTATTTACCTTTCAGGTTCAAACACCTTTCCATCTTTCTATCTATGTCCTGATTTTCAAACAAGGACAGCATCTTTCCCTTCTCTTAACTCAGTGCCTCTCGTATGGTCCTTACATTTACATTGTGCTGTACTTACCTGGGGACTGTAGTAATCTGCTAAGGCTGCCATTACAAATGCCATGCAGCCTAAACAACAGAAACATGTTTTGTTTTTGTTTTTTTCACAATTATGAAGGCTATAATTTGATTTTATTTATTTACTTTATTTCAATATCATTAAGGGGTGTAATAGTTTTGGGTTACATAGTTGTGTTGTATGGTGATGAAGAAGTGTGGGCTTTAAGTGTGCTCACTGCTCCCACCTGTGCACATTGTATCTGACTGGTGATTTTCTGAGATCAGGGTGTTGGCAGGGTTAAGTTTTTTCTGAAGCCTGTCTTTCTGCTTATAGATGGCCTTCTCTCTCTGTCTTCACATGGTCTTTCTTCTCTATGTGTCTGTGTCCAAATTTCCTCTTCTTATAAGGACACCAGTCGTACTGGATTAGGTCCTACTCTAATGACCTCATTTTAACTTAATTTCCTCTTGAAAGACCTTATCACCAAATATAGTCATATTTTGAGGCACTAGAAGATTAGAACGTCAACACAGGGATTTCAGGGAGACATAATTCAGTCCCAGAGCAGGTGCCTATTCTCAAGCTCTCTCAAGGGACCTAACAACTTACTCAAGGGGCTATGGATTCGTTTCATTGTGATTGGCAGTTGGTCTTATCTATTTTTTTAACTCCAAAGCAATCTAGCAAGGTTTCAGACCTTATCATCTAACAGAAATTGTTGCAAGAACCAGATTTCCCAGCACAGTCTTACAGAAACCAGGGTAGGTGATGGAGATCGTCTTGACTGCTTTGTTTTCTGCTCCTTGCACCACCTGTCAGATCCTTCTTCAATTGCTTTTCGCAAATGAGAATAAGTTAAGCCTTTATTCCAAAAACTGAGTACTCTTGTAGATTTCAACAGAGGGAAATCTTGTGTCAATAGGTTCATGCTGTAGTAAATAGGATATGTTTAAAACTTAGGGAAATTTTCTACCTGAAAGATGTTATACCTAATTATCCTAAGAAAAGTTAGACCTATTTTGTTTCCAGTACTTGCTGACTTGGAAACACATGGTGCCCTTGAAAACCTGTAAGTTAACTGTAGAGTTTCTAAGGCTCTCTCCAAACCACTGCAATTATGCATTTTAGTCAAAATGTAAAATGTCATTAGCTACTGCAGGATTCTAACTTCAGAAAACATTCATTGAAAGAACTCTCAAAACGTGTGTTAGGTGATTTATAATATAAATGCTATGAATCTGGAAACATGGAGTATTGATTTTCTGGGAGATAGCGAATGTTCACAGTACAAGCTAAAGGTCCTATATGTAGAAGTTAAGTCATTCATTAAATTATTCAGTTAGCATTGATGAACAAAACTGCAACTCTTGATTTTCTGATACTGAAACAAACACACAGTCCATCGGTAAAACTGAGGCCACTGAAGTGACCTATTTATTTATTATTATTTTTTACATTAGAAAATATAGTTTATTTAGGAAGTAAATTAGAGATAGAGAGGCAAAGAAGAGATTCACCTCCCCAAGGCAGGGGAGAAGGTCAAAGCCAGAAAACATGATGGTGGCCATAGCTCCAAGAGCACATGGCCACACCAGAGTCTAGTAAGGTAATTGCCTAAAAAAAAAAAGCAAATCATTTGGAAGTTTATGCCTGGGGGAAAAACATGTCATCAAGCAGCTATCTCTAAGAAACAAAAATGCCCAAAGCTCTGAAGTTAAACAAAATCATCCCTGAAGTAGCTTTAACAAATAGGAAGTGGTGGTTCGGGGGGGGGGGAAGAAGAAATAGATTAGATTAGGAATTTAAATTCTAGCTCTCTTTCTACTAGGCTATGTGTTTGTTTGTTTAATCATTCATTCATTAGTGAATTGGATAATTGACATATCATCTCTGGCCTTCAATGATCTCAGCCTTAAGAAGACACGGCAGACAAAATAATAACTATCTTTGAGGCAAGGCTGAATCGTAACCTTTGGGAACTTCTCCATGAATTTGGATATTTCAAAGCCTTTCACGGAAGCCCCATTGACTATTTCAAGTGGTACCTGGATCACACAAAGAACAAAAACCAGAGTCGATAGCACTGTACAATGACTAGAAAAACACATCCCAGGATGTAACACTTCTATAAGGAACCATGATTATGAACAGGGTTCTCTGAGCCTCTCATTGTCCCTGACCTGCTGGAGTAAAGACACTTAGACCGTTCATCCAGAGGTCCCATGGCAATGACCGTAAACACCCACAAGACATTGTGACGGCGAAGGCACGTAGGTAAAGCCAACATAGCCCCTTAGGTCACACCATGTCACCCCCCCATGTATTTTATAAGTGTGACATATAAAATGCAATAACCATGAAGAGGTTGTTGAAACCATAGGTCATGTTCACATAGTAAAAATGAAGTAAGGAGGAAAATTGACTACTTTTCCCCATATTTTGGGATAAATGGGACAGTTGTCTTACATTGTTTAAGCATTCTTGTTCTACTAAGCCTAATTTTTTTTAGTGAATTTTTTCTACAGGAAGAAATCTCCTGAGGACCTCTACAGCAAATACCAAGAGCTGCTGATGTTGGTGTTACCTAACAGCTCCTAGAAAAACCTGCCAGTTACCATTCCTGATAGGTTGAACATCTACTGGCTGTATGACAGAAAAATAGACAGAAGATCACATCACCCAAGAAACATGTCCATCAGGAAAAGCCCAAGGGCTACTCAGATCATAATGAAATCTGTTTGCTTAGGGAATTGTGTGTGAGCATGACTTTTTCTTTTCTTATTCCACCTGGCAAATTCCATCAATCTCCAGGGGTGCGAAGTACATTGGCTAGCACGTGTTGTCCCACAAGAGCTTCCAGGAAACCTAAAAAGCTCATGAAGTTAGAGACCTACTAAGTGAATCCTGTTAGCTGGCAAACTCCAAAAGAAGATTATCTCCAAAGTCATAGAAATAATAGTAAAAATCATGTACAGCATAATCAACTCTACTTTCTATCTTTATACATTGACCTTTTTTTGGTGTTTCATATGACTAGAATGATGCAATATTTATAATTATACACATGTATTTTGCATATGACAGTTCAGTTAACATGACTTTTTTTTTTTTTTTTGTCAGAGTCTCACTCTGTCACCCAGGCTGGAGTACAGTGGCATGCTCCCGGTCACCGCAGCCTCAACCTGCTGGGCTCCGGCGATCCTTCTGCCTCAGTCTTCCAAGTAACCGCAACTACAGTCACGCACTACCACTCCCGGCTAATTTTTTTAAAATTTATTGAAGAGACAAGGTCTTGCCAAGTTGCCCAGACTCATCCCGAACCAACGGACTCAGGCAATCCACTCACTTCCGCCTCCCAAAGTGCCGGATGACAGGCTGAACCATGAGCCTGACCAACATGATATTTTTAAAGTTTATCCATGTTGTAGTATTTCTCAGTACTGTGTTCTTTTCATTGCCAAACAGTTTCTTTATTGCATGGAGTACTCCATCTTTCGTTTTTCCATGCACTAATTGATGGACGTTTGGATTGTTTTGAATAATGCTATCATTGATGAACATTCGCATTTAAGTCTGTGCAGAAGTAAATTTACATTTCTCTTGGGTAAACACCCAGAAGCTGAATTATTGGGTCATATGGTAAATTTATGTTTATTTTAAGAAACGGCCAAGTTATTTTCCAAATTATTTTCCATCTGCACCATTTTGCACTCCTACCAGCAATGTAAGAAGCTTCAGGTATCTTCACATCTTTGCTCCACATCCTTGTAATTATCTATCTTTATTATACAGGCAGAGGTTATGAAACTCAGCTAATCTTTTGGTCCACTCAGGTCTGGACAGTCTTCATGTAAACAAGTACACAAGCACGCACCGTGAAAAAAATCCAAAAGCTATTGATAAATTATCATAAATGCATGCAGGCTTACAGACCTCTTGATATCCCATAGTCATTTCCTCTATTACATCAAAAGTTCTCAAATTACAACCTGTCACTTGCTTTTCCATTTGAAAATATGCTATTGTTCTCTCAGCCTCTTAACTATTTGATTACCTCCAACGTAGCCTGAAATGAAAACGTTTTAATTGCAGCCAAGGAAAAACAGCCCAGAAGTGGTGAAAGAAGAAATGACAAACTAGAGTTTTTCAACAGACATACAAAAAAAGTATGTAGCTTGATGTTTCTAAAAAGGAAATGGAAACAGCTCAAGACCGTCGCAGCAGAATCTAGGCTGCGAGCCTTGGCTTCCTTCTCATTTCATCAGTTACCAGTGGCTCCACTGAAATAAAAAGGTTAGTCATCACTCAGTGGAAAATTTTGACGAAGGAAAAAAAATAGACTTATGGAATATCTTGTCCAGACCACAAATTACTTTACAAGTGACAATCAATTAGGATCCACAACACATGCATACAGCAGTTGTACTCATGCTGTAGCAAAGCCTTGTTGAACCTAGACATTTCTTAGGATATAGCATTTGGAGGAGAGCATTGGGATCTGAGAATCTCATGAAGACTTTTTACAACAGATAAAGGCCATTTACGCATGTTGAGGGGAAGGGTTTCCCTTTGTTTAAGCCACTTAGAAAAGTAGCAGAGCAAATCTGCTGCACTTGCCCTATGTTGTGATAAGCTCATCTTCTTGGAAGCATGGGTTAGGTGAGGCTCTTCCCACTTGCTTTAAATATATTTAATGGCATTTTTTCACTTTTATAATATCCAAATTTGACCCACACAGAGTCGTAACAGTGATGGACTCTTTGTGTCACAGTTTATTCAACAAACATGTATTGAACACCGATGGTATGTCAGGTATCACACTTCCTAGACTTGTCAATTCAGGTATTTTTTAATAGTAGCATCACAAGCAGCAGACAATGACAGGATTGGGTGTGGGAGGGGGAAGAATCACAAGATAAGGAAATTAACTAAGAGAAGGAGCGGAACAGAGAAATTCAAACCCTTATTCTCCAGGTCTTTGACGTCATTCTTCAGTCTGTTAAGTACCTTGTTGATGCTGGGGTTTTATCTTTCCCCCCCAAATCCAGAACTTTTCCAGTTTTGGTCAATGCCCAAGCCATCAGGCCAAGTGCTATTTTCAGCCCCGGCAGCTCCCTTGTTTTGCGAGTACAGCCCAGACAGGAAACCACCCAGTCTGGGAGGATTCAGAAGGATCCCAAAAAGAGCACGCACACTCAGGTGCGAGACCTTCAAGGCAGCAAGGGATGTTCCAGTTAATCACACATTGCTTAAGAAAGGGACAGGCAGTCGTTGTTTTTCCAAGGCATGAATGCTGTTTGTGTGTGTGTGTGTGTGTGTGTGTCTATGTGTGTGTGTGTGTGTGTGTGTGTGTGTGTTTGCAAACATGAGGGGTGGGTGTAAGTTGTGTTCTACAAATTCTGCTTCTACTCTCCTTGTAGACCTTGTAGATTTCCCATTGATTTCCATAGGAACCTGATAAAAAACTTAGAAATAGTTTTATTTTAGGATGATGTTTTCTTTCGTTAAGTGCCACTGGTTAAAATTTTTGTGCTTATGAAGGAAAGAATACCCAGCAACATTTGTGGATAGGCAAAAACTCTGTCACATACAGAATTTTGACCTAACTTCTTTAGGGTGTTCTCGACTTATTCATTATCTCCTGTTGTGAGGAAGAGAGCTTACCTGAGGCTCCAATTAAGTAAGTCCATCTGGTATTCCTGGTCCTTCCAGTGCCCACAGCGGTGCCAGGGATAAAGGAGAGGGCAGTAGGGGTCATCACACTGTCCCCAAGAGCATGCAATATTTGGGATATGATTGTACCAAAAAGTTGCTCATTGTTTATCTGAAATTCAAATCTAGCAGAGTTTGCTGTGTTTTAGCTGGCAACTTTATCACGGATACTCATCACTCACTCACCTCTATGCCATGATTTCTTCAAGGGCCAGTCTTATCTGTTTGAACTGTATTTCCCCACAAGGCCTAATTCAGAGTTGGAAGCAAAGTAGATCGTCTACGAATGATCCTTGGATGAATGAATAGCTGGATAATTAATATAACTCAAATCTTTAATTCTTCTATGACCCATATTTTACATGAAGTGTTCAGTTTGTAATTAATTGAAGGAGTAAGTATCAATTAGAACTTTCACTTATGTGAGTTCAGATCAGACTGTTGAATACAGGAGTTAGTTTGTGCATTTAGAAGGTTGATACCTAAATTGAGGAGAGGCATTCTCTTGGAGGGAAACCAAGAAGTTCCCTCTAATCATAAGTACCGAACATTCATCGAAGGCCCACTATGGACCTATATATTTTATATTCACATTTAATTCTCACAAAACCCTACAATGTCGGAGTTTAACCCTCTTTCACGGATCAGAAACACAAGGCACCAAAAAGTTAAGGAATTTGCCCGAGATCACACAGCTGTGAGGCAGTACCGGAATTTGAAGTCAAGCAGTCTGGCTCCAAATTGTGTCTCCTAGTTGTACAGCTACACAACATAGAATGATACCATGTATTCAACTATGCCGTCTCCATAGCTTTTGCTTCAGGAAGTAAATGAATTCTTCCAGAGTGTCCATGCCCAGCCTTCTTTCTCTACTAGCCAATACTATTCATGAGTAGACTTTCTCAGTGTCACCTTCTTCTGCAACCTTCTTCTTTCCCCCTTCTGTATAACTCTCAGCCAGCACGGCAAATGGCACTCCCACATGAGTGACAACAGCATAAAAGAGAAACTCGCAGCAGAAATTATGCTTCAAATTTAAGAGCCTAAATAAACTCTCTCTTAGGCGAGAGGACAGGGCAGAATAGTAGAAACAATTTATATAATATAAGGAGGCCTCTCTTTTGAAACCTATGCCTATTAGGCGGAGTGGGTGAGAACTGGGGTACAGATTTCTCACAGACTGGAGACCTTGTCTAATAAGTCCAAAAAGACCCCAAAAGCTGGACAAAATTCACATTATTAAAGATTACGCAGGTGATCTCAAGTGACTCATAGCATCGATGTTCTGAGGGAAAAAATAATTTTGGAAAGTTTCTTAAAGTCAGTAGAGAACCATAAAAGTATCAGGCGTCATGCTATTTTATCTGCATTTGATAGAGATGTAATGTGTCTTTATTATCCAATTTAAAACTAATATTTTAGGTGATGACAAGTTGAGAAGACTGGATTCACAGAACTGGAACTGGAAATTATCAACTGGAAAAATCTAATGCAGCCTGACTGATGGCTGGAAGGAACAGGGGTAGGGCTGAATTAGCATTTTGGAAGGCCAATTCATCAGCTGTCATAAGCCAATATTAAGGGGAAAAATAAAGTGTTAAAGCATGAATCCTTGAGCTAGAAGGAAAGAAAATCTGCTGTAAAAGGCCGATGAGCATTAAGAGACATTTCCAAAGAAGGGTGTTCAACGTATGTCCTACGCTTTTTTTGTTTTTTTTTCCAGAACTACTCTTAAAGAAAATTAAATACTTGTTCACCTGTAATGACTTGGGTAAAATTCTTAGTAGGCAGATGGGAATAGCCAGAAAGATGCTTCATTTCTTAAAATTCTTTGAATTTCAAATCAAAGAGCTTTCAATTTATTTTACAGTGAGCTGCACTGATTTCTGCTCCATCATCCACCCACTTCTACCCAAAACAGCCCACTAGATTTTGATGTTCTGGATCTTTAAAAGCACAGCTGAAGGGTCTACTTTTCAGAAACATTGAAAACCAGCGACACTGTTTTGGGACATCCGTGTCCTGTGTTCCTCAACCAAACTATCATAGGTCTCAAATCCATGTCACTCTTGACTTTCCAGTTGCAGTCAGGACCAGAAAAAAGTCTATTTGACCACCACCACACAGGCCGTAGGGTCTTCTCACAGTCAGGCTCAATGGCTACAAGCAAACCCAACACAGGGCACGGTGGGATCTCTAGGTCAGGAGTATAGCTGGCGGATTCCGTTGAATTATTGCATCTCATCAGGAAGTAAAACCTTGTTTGGCTCATAGCAAAACTCTCAGCCTGTCTCCTGGGTGGAGGTGGGGGTGGGGCGCGCAGATCAGGCTCAAATAATGAGAATGCAGAATCTCTGTGCCCTTCAAGGAAAGCAAACTCTTGGATCATCTTATCAAAGTGCTTTGAATCTGATGTACTCTCGAGCCAAAATGTGTACCTCACTGAGAACTATCGAGAAAATGTCCCCAAGAAAACACTGATGGAACAGGGATATACGTGGATGGGATGGGAAAGAGAACAGAAAAAAATCAGCGCAAAAGGGGTGGAGAGGTTAACTGAAGCCTTGCTCTGATTGAGGCTCTGAACCGCTGCCAGGCCATGTGAAGCTTGCTGTTGTTGTTTTTTAAGTCTCCATTTCATTAAGACCAGGAGTTGGGCAAGCTTCCCTACTGATCATGGGGCCAATATGCCTCTCTGTTATTGCTACCAATGAGAAGGAAAGAAAAAACAGATTTGGCATCATAGCTTAGACAAATTTACATTTCATTGTGGATGATTTGTGTTTGTTCAACTTTACCCAGTTCCAATCTATTCCAGTCAAATAACTTTTTTATCCTTCTTCCTTGTTTTAGTGGGAACCAAAGAAACGAGAGAGAGAGAGAGAGAGAAATACAGATAACACAGGCAGGTGAGAGAGAGAGAGAGAGAGAGAGACAACAGAGAGACAGACGGAGATAGAGACAGAGAGAGAGAAAGATAGAGAACAGAGAGATAGACGGAGATAGAGACAGAAAGAGAGAGAGAATGAATATAGGCTTCTATAGTCTATTGAATTCTGCCCAGCCTCCTTGGAAGTGGCACATTTTCACTGTATGTACAAAGATTTAGAATTTGGATTAAACTGTTTCTTGATCACCAGTGGTTTCAAATATGGAGAGAAAATAAGGTCTCATAACTTAGTTTTTTTTAATATAAAAAATCTTACATAAAGCTGAATTGAACACAAGCAGGACTGTTTTGGTTCCCACCCAAAAAATAAACATTTGTTCCTAAAATGCCAAAAGAACTCCTTTTTAGAGCGGTTGTATCCATCAAACTATTCCATGTCTTAATCCTTGAAAAGAATGTTAATAGAATGCTTCAGGCTAGACCAACTGGAGACAATAGTTATGCCTAGAGGAGCCTTAGGACCCAGTGATCAAATGATTCATAGTGAGGCCTATTTAGCATTCATAATGCATTTGCCACTAGGACAAAACAGTTCCTCTTTCAGGATGATGCTCCCATATGAAACTGTAGACTACAGAAAAAGACAGCAAAGGTAGAAAATAAAACTCTCATCTTGGAAAAGGTCATTAACAAGGACTGTAATATCACACACACACACACACACACACACACACACACACACACACACCCCTAAATAAAGTCTTGCAGGGCTGCAAGACTTCAGTTGAAACCAGAGCCAGTTGCTCAAGGGCCTTATCAGGAATGACCCAATCCCTGAGACGGAGGTAAAGTGAGCGAAGTAAGCGAGCTATAAAATCAGATCCTTGGAGCACACACAAATCCACCCTTCTCAGGTTCTCGT
Organism: Cephalopachus bancanus; assembly: GCA_027257055.1. NCBI lineage: Eukaryota > Metazoa > Chordata > Mammalia > Primates > Tarsiidae > Cephalopachus > Cephalopachus bancanus. The sequence goes on from JAPVLO010000065.1 coordinate 6,211,887, forward strand.
GCATTTGGAAAAGGTCTGCTGCATTTGAAATTATGCGGCTTAAAAAAATTAGTGACTATTGACTTCATTTTCCTTAAAGGTATAGATAGATATGTACACGAGTATAGCCCTGCAAATACGCATTCCAAATAAGTTAGGAAATGATATAATTAGTTTAGCATGGTGGTTGGAGACACTTGAACAAAAAAATAAAAAGGGAGAAAGATCTAACTGCCTATTTCTGGCTATTTAAATAAGGAATTGAAAGAAATCCACACAGGTTTGCCCTATTAATGCCTTCTGCTTTTAGAAATGGAACCTCCTTTATTCTGATTATAAAAATGACTAAAATTGATTTGGCCAAGTCTCTGAATTGTAGAATGTTTTAGAAAAGTTTGTGCATATTACCTGGTCTTTGTCCTACACAGCCAGAAAATGACAAGTGACAAGTTGGGGGGGGGGTGTAAAAGAAGAAAGAAAAGAAGAAGGATTAGGTAATGGCGGAGGAGAAAGGAAAAAAATTAAAAGTACATTATGATACAAGAAAATGGTCATATATTTCCACCAAAATCATCATCAAAAAATTGCTAACCTGATCCCTTCCCCAGCCACAGTGCAACACACATGACTTAGATCCAACTTCTTAAGCCATTCACCCAACCAACGATTCACACTCCAGGTCAAACCCAAGTTACATGTACCACATTGAGTTAAACTTAAGAGGGATAGAAGAACTCACTGCAAGTTCTCTTCCACTTGATTCAAACTGAACCCCAAATTTTTTTCATTTTCTTAGGAGATTCTGAAGAACCAACTTCACAATAGCACGGTGACCTACTGTGTGTCCAGTGGATGGAAATGTTAGGCATGGTACCTTGACTCTAACTGAATGCGTTTGACTAGACAGCAGATATAAAACTTTTCTTCACCTATACCTACATAAGCCGAAAAATTATGAAGCAGGAATTCCAAAAGACTTGGCACTTCATTGATATCGATATGCCAAAGGGAGAAGCATGAAGTCTTGTCTTGGTCAGAACATCTAAGTGATTGCTTATGTAAACTCCATCATCAGATGCTCACACCATCCCCACCTGGCATAACATGGCTGTATGCTGAACAAAAGCAGAAACCAGCACAAATGTCTGAAGCACATACTTCCTGGGTGCCTACTGTTCCAAGCACCATGCTGGCTGCCGGGGCAAAAGAGCTGGGAAACCAGACTCCGCGGTTTTACAGATCTTATATCTAGAGGACGAGGGAGCCCCTCAGCAAATAATCCTCCAAATTGTGTCAATCACTGGGAAAGGGAGGTGCTGAGTGTCATGAGAGCAGATAGCAGAGGGGCCTCATCTAGATAAGGTGGGGGGAGGATATCAGCTGAAATCTGAATATATGTTGCAAAAATCCTGTTTTCTGTTACACATTCAAAATCTCACAGAGGTGACATAAAAGACAATCTGAGTGAACAGAGGGGTGAGAGTTGATTGATGTGCTGGATCTTTCAGTTTTCTCTTGTTTAAAAAAACGTTTTTTTAATGTGGTACATATACATGATGGAATATTATGCAGCCATAAAGAAGAACAAATCTATGAACTTCACAGCAGCCTGGATGGACTTAGCGTCTGTAATACTGACTGATCTTTCACAGAAACAAAGAACTCAGTATCACATGTTCTCACTCATAAGCAGACCTTGAAACTATCGTAATACTATAAGAAAAAGATTGGCCCTGGTGGGACTCTGCCTGGGAAGGTGGGAGCACATCTCATCAACAACGGTACCTGCATAATGAACATTTAAAAGATTTTAAAAACATTTTTTGTCCCTAGGCAGATGGGAGGCAGGATTCTTTTGGGCAAACAGAATCTACACTAGAGAGTAGAAGGAAGCTTCATGAACTAGAAGTCAAAAGGAGGCAGCTACCGGAAAGCCATGGACTAGCTGTCAGTGAATTTCTGCCATTAGGTGGAAGGAATTCTCTCTGCTTGTGTCATGGTGCAGGCGTATCAGGTAGCAGAGACAGAACCCCACTCAGAAGCCCCAAAGCTGGAGGCAAATGCTTTCAGTCTTTATTATAATTCTCAGGATCCCACATCCTGTTTTCTCCCAGGCTCTGAACTCATATGCATAGCCAGAGCGAGTCAGAATGTTCCTTCCAACCCTAGGTCTCTGTGCTAGGTTGGGAACTATTTTAATAGCCTCTTGATGCATCATAGGTTTGCTCTGAATGATATTGTGTCAGCGGGGCCCAGCTCCTGGTGTCTGCTAGATTATAATACTAGTTTGCACTTTGAATTTCTATATGCAGAAAAAAAACCGAAAGCCCTTGGTCAATCTGATCCACAGAAGAACGAGGGCTAGAACTCAGGCTTCCTGATTCCCTGCCCAGAATCCTTCCTAAAGTCTTTATTTTTAAAAATCGGTGGGTAGCAGAGGAAAAAATGCACTTTTTCTCTTCCAGATTTGAGGTTTGTAACATACGATGTGCCCTTGTCTAAATTGCAGTGTCACTTTACACAATATATTTGTATTATTAAAAATTGACCACATTAAATGACTGGTAAATTATGCGGTATGGCACCAAATAATTGCCGAGTGGGTTTCAATACATTTCCAGTATCTGATGTCACAGAATTCCCTGTAAGCATCGGGAAAACGGTGAAGTTTTATTTACCATCATAAGAGTCACCTTAAACATATGCAAAATGCGTTTAACCTAATATACGCTATAAGTGGATAACTGGTTAAACTAAATGTTTCATTTAACTGCCCTTATTAAGTGCCCTGAGAACATTGAATATAGAATTACACACTGCAGGCTTGGAAACAGTCATCTAGTTCAACCCTTTATCAGGTGTTTAAGTGTCTCTAGTGATGGAAGTCTCACTGCCTCCTAAACAGCCCATTAGACAGTTTTGAATTTTAAAAGCTGCAATCCAGAAGAGAAACAAGAACGAAACGAAAATCTCCAATCCAACCTCAATATAAAGGACAAGTTACCAAGAATGCAATATAGCATTTTACTAGGATTGTCAAACAAAGAAATTATCCGTTAAATAAATAAAACGTGGTCTTAAAGGAGAATGGAGCCAATGGAGAGCCAATATGCCAGGCCATTAGTTTAACAAATATTTATGGAGTATTTACTTTATACCTAGCACTGCTGTAGGCATGAGGGCTAAAATAATGAACAAAATGAACCATGTTCTTGTAGTTTGTAACAGAATACCTTGTACAAGAAGAAGTAATAATGACAGCAAGTACTTCTATAGTGTTATGTGCCAGGTTTGGGGTTAAGTGTTTTATGTATATTAGTGCATTTGATCCTCAAAATGATCCTGTGGGAAGGTACTTTCATGACCCCTTGTACCACTCTGCACGAGAAGGCAGGGACATTTTCCCGAAGTCACACAGCTAATGCATGTTGGGGCCATGCCGTGCATCTAGGCAGTCTGGCTCCAAGCATCATCTCTTGGCTATCATGCTTGACTGACTTTTAGAGGAGGAGGGGAGGGGGGGCTTGTTTGGTTACAGGGGAAATACCGATGCTATAGGGTGAATGCCAGCTTCAATTTTAGGGGTAGGATCTGTAAGACTTCCTGGAGGAAGGAGCTCTGAGCTGTGGCTGGCCTAATAGTCAAATAGGACATAAACAGGTGAAGTCTGCTTCTGATGGAGGTAATAGAGAGAAAAGAGACAGCAGATAGCTAGACCCAGGGGAACAAAATAGTCTGATAGGTTCAAAAATAGGAGCCCCCGCTACCTGAATCCCTGAAGGGGAAGAAGGCCAGAATCAAATCGAAGCTAGACCGGGACACAGTGGAGATGGACTCACTTTTTGTTGCTTGAATTCTTCCTTCACTCATGAGTTAATTTATCCAACAATTATTTATTTACTAAGATTTACTAATTTATTTGCTAGTCACTTTTCAAGAGCTCTATCTGTAGCGCCCATGTCCCTAAGGGGTTCCTTGTTCTGGAGGACATGAGGAGATGCCGAGCAAAGCAATACACAGACAAGCAACATAGTTTTGAAGACAATATTGTAAATGTGTCCTTTGTTTCTAAGTTAGTCTATAATTAATCTAGAGGATTAATGGGTGCCTATCAGAACACCAAAGGAGTGCCTTGAAAGAGTGATTCTAAATTTTACCTGGGGCAAAATGTGCAAAAAGAACCAATACATTTTTGGAAAACAGATACAATTTGGGAAGAGATCTACCAGATAATTAAGCCATCATAACTTTAAAAAGATATACTAGTGCAAAATTAGACAATGTGCATCCCACTACAGTCAACATGAACTTAATGCTTAAAAATAACCAGTATGAAAACAGGATGTCGTGTTAATTTTCATTTAATTGCTAGAAGACTGAACATTTTTATATAGTTGTTGTCCATGTATATTTTTCTTTCTGTGAATTATCTGTTCACTTCCTTTGTCTATATTTTTATTATTTGAGGTTTTATATATGGATTTGTTTGAGATCTATATGCATCAAGAACATTAAGTCGTGCTTGCACTTGTACATTGCAAATGCATTCATTTTAATTTGTTGACACATCTGTATTTACACATCTACCTCAATCCTCGGTACACACACAGGCGAACACACTGTTGTGTACATACCGTTGCCTGCCTTCATTGCCATATTTTTTCTCTCCACAATGATAACAAAGAGGATTAGGCACCTGAATGAGACAAACATCACAGAGCACTCTTTGGGATCCTACATTAGCAAAAGTGTGCCACACAGACAGCAGAGCTTTCTTTTATGAGAAGCCCCATACTGCCTGAAAAAGACATCAGAACTAGGACATTTGAACATTATGTGTCAATTTGAAGAAAATTTTCTAAATTAAAAAAAAAAATACTTGCACGTATAATTTACCATCCTTCCACTACCCATCCTTAACTATTTAAAAAGCAAACGTGTACTTTATTTCTCGCTAAAGATTATTTCTGGATAGATTCAATGCTATCTTAGAGTAGTCAAGTAACTAATTGGGTAGCCTGACTCCCCATATGTCTAATATCTGAGTAAATAAACAAAGAAGTCTCCCGGCAATGCACTCATTCACGAAACTAAATCCAGTGTCTGTGACGCTTCTGCCCTTGGAGTTGATTGACTTCCATCCTCAAAGCTCCTTCTGGAATTGGGTGCCCACTGGAATCCTGGGTTGCAGCATGTGGTATATTTATCTAATGAAATATGAGCTGTGGGTACAATGAGCAATGCCTTGCCACTGACACCCCATCCATCTGCTGAAAATAATCAATCTCAGAAAATAAAAGGCCAGGGAAAAGTTAAATTTGGGTACATGCCGAAGATTAACAAGGGCAGAACAGCAGTTATTTTATTGACTTGGAATCAGTGCTTGGGAAGGGATTGGATCATCTACCGTTGGTCTAGAAAAATGCATCTGTCATATAAAGGCTGGAACTACAGTCTGCACAGCAGTCAAGCAGATTACATAGGGTTGAGTCTTGGATAAGAATCGATGCATTTGTCAGTGACAGCTGATCAGTCCTAGTCCTGGCCAAACTCATACTCCAGGCTGGTCAGCTTGGTTAAAAGACCTTCACACAGCCCCATGCTTCCAAGTGGTGCCCTTAAGCTTGACTGAAAATAACATTAATAGCAACTATAATAATAATGGCAATAGCATGTAACATTCATTGAGTTCATGAATACACCGGGGAATTCCATAGAGATATTTCAAATTCAAAAATCACATTGCGTTCTCTTGAGAACCCTTTAAAGTAGTTATTATTACTTCTAGTTTATGGGTCCACTTATAAACCAAAGCTCAAAGAGGATACCACTAGTATATTATGGAAAAAAAGATTTGAACCCAAGCCTTCATGGCTCCAAACCCAACCATTCTTTTTTTTTTTTTTTCTTTTGATTTGGAGTCTCACTCTGTAGCCCAGGCGGGAGTGCAGTGGCACACTCACAGCCACCCCAGAGCTGGACTCCAGTTATCCTTCCACCTCACCCTTCCAAGTAGCTGGAACTACAGGTGCGTGCTCCCATACCCAGCTAATTTTTGATTTATTGTAGAGATGAGGTCTCGCCAAGTTGCCCAGGCAGGTCTCGAACCCGCGGGCTCAGGCAATCCACTCACCTGGGCCTCCCAAAGTGCAGGGATTACAGGCTGAGCCACCGAGCCCGACCCCAAGCCATTCTTAAGGCAGCACTTCACCATTAGAAAGTTAGGCAAGACAGTGTATGTCGGAAAAGCAAGGAATATCTTCCAGTTTTAAATAATGCCTTTCTCAGATTGATAGGATATTAGCTAATCAGAGGGAGGAGAACTGTTTCCAATGGCAGGGTCTCTCCTGGGGAGTGCATTTATAATTATAAGAAGGTGCACTTATAATTAAGAGAGTGCATTCACTTATAATAAAGAGTTGGAGAGAGTAGAGGATTAGAATCCTCAGTGGTTCTCCATACCTTATGCAACTCAGGAAGGGAATATGCATGACCATGCCCATCTCTCCTCCGGGCAAGACTGTGTGCAGGCATTTGCCTTTCTACCTTCGTACATGGGAAGAACTTTCTAAGCCACCACATACTTACCAACTTAGGTCTGCACATGTTTACTCTTAAAGAATCCAGTTCCAGCTAGGCTCGGTGGCTCAGCCTGTAATCCTGTGCCTTTGGGAGGCCGAGATGAGTGCATTGCCTGAGCCCGTGGGTTCGAGACCCGCCTGGGCAACTTGGCGAGACCTCATCTCTACAATAAATCAACAAATCAGCCGGGCGTGGTAGTGCGTGCCTGTAGTTCCAGCTACTTGGAAGGCCGAGGCGGAAGGATCGCCGGAGCCCAGCAGGTCGAGGCTGCGGTGGCCGGGAGCGGCCACTGCCCTCCAGTCTGGGCGACAGAGTGAGACTCCAACTCAAAAAAAAACAAAAAAAGAATCCAGTTCCAGTGGGAAAGTCTGCAAGAAAGAAAGGAAAAAATTTGAGATTAGCTTGAGCCAAAAGCAAGAAGAAGCAGGGATGCAGTGGAATCCCTAAATTTCATCCTAAGTGATAACGTAAGCTCTAGAGTCCGCTTGACTTGAGTGTGAATCCAGGCTCTGACTTGGGAAATGAAGGTTTATTTTTATCTATGAAACCAGAGTAAGAACAAACCCATCATATGGGGTTGTTGTCTGGATTTAAGGAGGTAAAGCAAGTAAAAGAGCTTGGGATATAGAAAGAACTCTGTGGAGGACACGTATTATTACGATTACTGTTATCGTTATGTCCCCTCAGCCTCCTTTTGGCACCCATGACCCATGCTGCAAACTGTCCTCTTCACTGATTTGTACATCGAAGTCTCCAGCCTGTTATTTATGAGAGTTGGCCGGGAGGGCTTAGGTGGGGAGGAGAGAATAGGCTTTCCTATTTGCTTTTAAAATGTTTTGTCAGCCTTGCTCCTTTCAATTTTGCCAATAGCAAGTGGACTGATTTTCATCATTTTTGTTCTGAAGTCAAAGCAGAAAGAATGGACTCCTGAAGGTCTACCTGTAGTCACTCATTTTGTGTTTCTCTAAGGGAATACCTGAGACTGGGTAATTTATAAAGCAAAGAGGTTTATTTTTTTCATGGTTCTGCATAGCACTGGCATCTGTGTGGCTTCTGGTGAGGCCTCAGGAAGCTCTTACTTGTGGTGGGAGGTAAGGGGAGATGGCATATTACAGGGCGAGACAGAAACAAGAGAGAGAAGGGAGGTTCCAAAGTCTTTTGAACAACCGGCTCTCAAGCGAACTGAGCAAGCACTCACTCATGACTGCAAGAACTGCACCAGCCATTCAGGAGATATCCTCCTTCACGACCCAAACAGTCCCCACCTCCAACACTGGGGATTATATTTCAACGAGCTTTGGAGGGGACAAACGTCCAAATTATATCACTAGCTATTCTCAACTCCGATTGCTTTTCTCAATAAAAACGACGAACTGCTCCTAACTTGGCATGTCAGCCACCCATGCTCCAGCTATCTGATATGTATGCAGTGGTCAATATCCCTTAAATATCTCTATTCTCTCTATAACCCATCAAGATGGCATCTTCACCATACTGTTTTCATGTGATTTTTTCCATAAAAACCAATTGACCGTGTTGTTGGGGGGGCAAATTTAGGGGAAAAACTTGTAGTCTGGTGAAATGCAGATCTTTAAAACCAGGGCTGAAAGCAAAGACATTGAACTTGAAATAACAGCAGGTGACTCACAGGACAATAGAAGGGGTCATAGGTGGAGAAGAAGGCAACTGGGTGGGAGCCATGAAAAGTGACCTGATTCTCTGAGAGCCTGCCTGATTGTGAATGTTAACCTATCCTGTACAATGAGACACTTTGATATGGAGCCCAATCCCCACTACTACAAATAGCACAGCCTTCTGATGTATCTGTGCAAAGTGAAGAATCACTTCCAAAGAGTTCAAATGCCAAAACAGTGTCCTTCAGAAGGGTGCTTGCAAAGATAGCGTGCGTAAACCATCGCTAACAAAAAAGTTTAAAAATCCAGATCAGCAACATTACGGAAGCACAACCCAAATAAAATGAACCCAGGGGGTTTCCTCTGCTGACCTTGACTCACAAGTTAACTTTCTGACCCCACACAGAGAGACTTTTCCCTGTACAGTCCCAGAGATGAAGCCCAAGTGTCAGCTTCAATATGAGAATTTAGTTCTACATTTCCTTTGGCGGATCATTCATTCCAAGGTCCGGCATGCCTGAATGTTCTGTGGTTGAGTAGATTTTAGTGGTCTTTAAGAGATTACCTCAAATGCAAAAAAGCCTCTCAATCCGAGACCAGAAATATTTTGAAAGAAAAGAGAAACACTCCCTACTGCTTTATAATTTAGCTTTCAAGAATTTAAAATTATTTTAAAGCGTATTTTTGTATCAAAATTGTGCCAGCTTTCAGTCATGGGAGATGTCCCCTTCTTGATCTTCAGACAATGTGTCACCAGTGGAGTATTTATTGAGCCCCTGGGTGGGGCATAGCAATGTGCAAAGGCAGCTGGAGATCACAAGGAGGAGGAGAACACTGCCTGCCCTCAATGGACTTCCAGTTCAACTGCAAGTTTTTATTTCATAAATCCCTTTCCTCCTCTTCCTCTCCCTCCCTCTCCCCCTCCTTTTGGCTCCTGCAGACATCATTGCTTGACATAAAATCAAGTAATGGAAGAATGCTATTGATGGACTCATATCCGTTTCATGGGATGACTTCAATCGCTGTTCATCAGGACTTACTGTCTATACAGTGACTTCTACAAAGTTGCAGAGGGATGTTTATTTCACAGGAGGAAAGACACAAATGCCTGCACAAAGGGGCCGCCAGTGAAGCCCCATCAATGGACAAGCGCTAAGGAGAGGGCGATGGCCCAGCAGTAGAAGTTAGGGCTCAAAGGAGGCAATGGGCAGGAGTGGTGTCCAGAAGGGAGGCAAAAAGCATCCATTCCACGGGGTCAAGGTAATCGATGCAGAGTCACGGAGTCAGGAGGAGCCAGGTGTGTGCGACGGCGGGTGAGCCGAGTGGGCTAGCTGTTCCCTTTGGCGGAGACACATTCGCCCTAAACTTTAAAGCGTAGGAAACAGAAAGTGTTTTGTCCCCTTCGGAGAGTGTCCCATTTTCCACTCAGGCCACAGCCCTGACTCGGCGATCCTCCTTCAATGGGCGCTTATGTTCTCGCCAGGAAGGGCAGCCCTTGCTAAATGTTATGGTTTGGAATGATCCTTCACAAGGATGGAAAACCGAGTTAATTCAATTAAGGCCCGGGGTCCTGGGCTTTGAACCAGCCACAGTCTCAATTTTATGAGAGGATGAAAAGTTAATTATTTGCCGAGTTTGAGTGAAGTCTACTTTGAAAATCCCTTTCCAAAAAGAGTAATTTCCACTTCAGCTTCCCTGTGGAAAATCAAGACAGGTTGAACCAGGGTCATAAAGGGAACCTCGGGAGGTGGGTCTTCAGAGGGGCTCCAGCACCCGCCTCTCGCTGTCTCCACAGCACGCCCGGAGGGCCGGGTGGTGTCTGGAAGGTGTCCGAGGGCCGTGTTCACCCCCACAGCCACTGCGAAAAACAGAAAAGGAAATAGAAGTCGGATTCAGAAAGTCAAGGTTGGGGGTGCTTTTTAGGGGAAGGTCTTATTCATTCATTTGAAGGGGGTTTCTCTTTCCAACTGGCACCTTCCCTGCTGGTCTTAATGTCATTATTTTATTTAACTTTAACATTTTAATTTTAAAAGTTACACACATAAGGATACATGTAAATACAATAGCAATAAAACAATTCCCCAATGTAGAACGTTAAAGAAAGAGGAATTGTGTATAAGCCCACTGACCACAGAACAAGTTAATGGTTTTGGTGTATATACTTCCAAAAATTTTTAAGTGTTTACACCCTGACACGTGCACACACACACACACACACACACACACACAGAGTACATAATAAGCATAATATCATATTAAAACTAGTTATGCTTGCAGCTTTGCTTTGCTCTTTGCAGCAATATATCACAGACTTATTTCTAAGTTAAAAATAGAATAGGGTTAAGTACACGGATTCTAGAAAAACATCTTTTGAGCTCATTGAGAAAATGGCCCAATGCTTTTAGCCCCAGTAAAAGTACAACCAATCTCTAGAGTGCTTCCAAGGCTTAATAAAACATTCTCTGCAAGGTTTTTAGTACCTAAATATCGTAAATGCTCAGTAAGTGTTTTTTTTTTCCACATCAAAGAATATAGATTTGTGTCTTCCTTTCTACTGATGGCAAATGAGTCCATTGTGTTTACATATGTACAACAATTTGCTTTAATTTGTCCTTCTTGATGGACATTTAGAGTGTTTCTAATTTCTCACTCATAAATAAATCTGCAATGCACATATGCAACTTTCGTAGCTTTGGTGTTGATGTAAGAAGCTGGGAATAAATATTTTTTGAGAAAAAAATCATTAGGGCCCTCTCCCCCTCACATAAGTTATTTTAACCTTACTAATAAACTGGTTTAACTAATTCCTAGGAATATACTAGAAATGCGACTACCGAACCTAAATCGAATAAAAATAACCTTTTCAAATCAACATCTCCTTGCAGGAAAACTGAACTTTAAGGAGAACCTAATTCTGGCTCTGTTCTAAGTTCATCGTCAACCTCAAACAAATGACAGACTCCCTAGATCTGTTTCTCTTTTGTGAAAAAAAGCTGAGAGAGATGAACTTAAGTCACTTTCCAAATGACCGTAGAATGCATAGTCTGTGTGTTGCTCAATAGGTAGTCTTGCCATCAATGCTGTGATAAAATCTAAGTCCTAATGGGATTTGGGGCCAAGCCTAAAGGATACCATGATATTTTGTGTCTTTGCATTCAATGCTAATAAAATGAGACAAAATGAAATGCAAAATGCAACTCTTTTCCTTCATCTCCATGCTAAACTCTGACCAGCAGATGCTACATTCCATAATAGAACAAATTGGTGACAGAAATTCATACAATGAAAAGTACGCAGAAACACGCAGCAAATAAATTATTGAATCTTACAGTGTACAAGAAGAATTTCAAAGATCTATGAAGATATTATGACATCAAGATAGGTTTTCTTGCCTTAAAGGTGCTACCGAGTGGCAGAAGAGAAAAAGCATGCCCATAAAAAGGTCTCTGAAAGTAAAAAGATTGATCATTTATAAATTTATACCCTTGATTGTTCCAAAAAAAAAAAGGATTTAAGGCACTTTAGAGCAATTATATTTAATACCCCAAAATGCAAAAAATAAGTTAGAAGAGTAATACTTACAAAATAGCAAATATGGGTGCAAAATTAAGGTAGAAATATTGTTAGTGAACCAAATTCACATAATAAACTACTACACACCACACCTTTAAAGAAGAATTCTGACAGCCCATACAAAGAGAAAGAGTTAGATGAAGAGGGACAGACATTACACATATTCATTAATTACAATTACCAAGACCATAATAATAACGATTAACGCTTCTACGGGGCTTACTAAGTGATGTAGCAGGCAATATTTTAAGAATTTTACATAGAGATTAATTCATTTTACCTCATTATAAACTACAAAATAAGTACTATTATCATCCCCAAACTACCTGCGGAGAAACAGACACAGAGTGGTAAATTACCCAGTAAATTACACAGGGACACCCAGTTTGGGAGTCACAGAGCAAAGATTAAACTCCAAGCAGTTTTCCAAGTCTCTAAACTTGAAGCATCACTTAACCTGCTGTATCACCCCTAGGTTATGGAACGAAGGGAGATGTTTTCTAATTTTGTTTTGCTTCATGAATGTCCCAGTTTCTCTGGAAGCAAATATATAAATATATTTTAATAGCCAGAGAAATCAATTTCTCTTATTAAAAAAAATTAAGTCAAGGATAAATCTTGAGCCCATTCAGCAAACTCACTGAAAAATACAGGAGAGGGGTCACCTGTGGTGGGGAGGGAGTCCTGGGGGAGGTAAATGGTAAAAGACAAGTAAGATTGAGAAAGAAAGAATTGAGGGAAACAGCAATTGTGGGCCGACTGGTGTCTTTTTCAAGGTCTGCTGGCAAAATTGAGCTTCTGAGCAAAAGTCACATGGAAATTCCACTCTATTCCACACACCCCAAAGACATGGACTTTCCCATATTGATTGATCAGAGAGAGAAAAATAAATGAGCAGAACCACACGTTTTCCTTGCCTATATGACTGCAAAGATTTAGAAGTTCTTTCAGTACTTTCAGTAACCACCATGACTTGTGTGATGTCTTCTTTTTTCCCTTTTTCTTCTCATTCGTCCATTCCTAAAATCACAAATCCACAACTTCAGACGAAAATACCATAGCAGGAAAGGGCGGGAGGCTGGGGTGGAAGAGACAAAAGGAAGCAAAGGAAGCTGGCCTTTGGGTCCTGTTCCTTGGTGATTCCTGCCATGTCACCAAATTGCAAAGACGCAAAAATCCACTCTCATTAACAGCCTGGTGACAGATATGAGAAAGGTCACTCATCTGAAACCACTGGAGGTTCCTTGTCTCTAAGAATCCCAGACGAACAAGAAAGGCCCTGCTAGCAGATATTTTCAGAACATTCATTCACTTCAAAATCAGATCAGTGAAAGGTTGAGAATATTCTCTGGGAAATCTGGTCAGCCTTTAAGGCGGGGGGGGGGGTTCTAAATGCAGTCAGTCATTGACGCAGTGATTAAGGAGAATAATTATCTCTTCCCTTTATTCTGCCACAGAGAATTGCTAGAGGCCAAGAACTGATTAGTGCTGGCTAACAAATCCTACTCTCCCCCCCTCCACTTGCCTGCCCCCAATGGCTCCCAGATGAAAACGGGCAAAATATTTTTCAGCTGAACTAATTCATGAAGCCATAAAACTAGCAGCCTTGCTTGCCATTCACCATTTGGGATTTAAAAACTCACGAATAGGAGATTAGACAGTATCTTGGCTTTATATACTGTTACTACAATTAAATAAACAGCCCCCTGTGTGAATTAATCGCCTCGGTGCGGGCTAAAATAGTGCAAGAATCCAGTCGAGATTTTGAAAAATGTTTAGACTGATTTGGATCGACCAGGATTGCTAATGGTTTTTATAGCTAACACTTTCAACTCTCTCCTTCCAAAGCAAACACACACACACACACACACACACACACACACACACACACACACACACAACTCAGGACAATTGTTAAGTTTCAATTGTATAAACTTGATCTTGCAAAATAAAATTAATTTTTGTCTCTTGCACCTTAACATCCCAACATGGCTCAGGAGACACAAAGACTAAAATGAGGATGATATTTCTTTTTCAGAATGGAAGGCACATGTTTTATGACCCGTCTGGTGTTCATTTCACCATGAGATCTTGGACCAGCGCCTCTAAGCTGCTGTCAAGAAATGATTGAAATAAGACATCAATGGGACAAAATGGCTACAATTTACAAGAGGATACTCAGAGAATCTTAGTCCCTAGAAAATCTACAATCAGAAACATGGTGAGGTCCAAAACAGCAACTCTAAATGCTTTTAAAGACTCTACCCAAGAAAGTGAAGAGTAGTAGTGTGGGTATAGGAATAGCCAATCATTCATTTTAAAGAATATTTTCCCCAGTTTTATTAATATACAATCGCCAAGCAAAAACGGTGTATTCTTCTGGTGCACAATGTGATTTTTTGATATATGTATATATCGTGAAATGATTAAATCAAGCTAATGAACATACTCACCACCTCAGATTTTTGTTTTTTGTGGCACCAACACTTAAGATCTCCTGTCTTAGCCATTTTCAACTATACAATATAGTATTCTTGGCTATAGTCACCATGCCATACAACAGTTCCCCAGAGCGTATTCATCCTATCTGATGAGAACTCTGTACCCTTTTACCAACATCTCTCCATTGCTACCCTTACCCAGTCATGTCCATTTATTTTTATCGAAAATAAAATGAGAGAAAAATTGTACCCAACCCTTCCAGGGGGAAAGGTACGGCTGCATCAGCTTTGCAGACGTAGCCTGAGCATCCCAGCAATGAGACCAGCGGCACTGAATTCAATTACTGTAACTCTTTCAAGAAAAGAATGAAAAACCATATATACCACAAGCCGTGTATGTGTTAGTCCTAGGGATTATCAAGGGAAAAGAAAGAAAAAAAGAACAATTTCAGCAGGAACCATGATAGCCCTGGGTAACGAAGAAGACGGGGCGTACTCGATGAATGCCCCAAACACAGCAGCAGGTGGAGAAGATGTTGACTTTATTTAGCATTAATTGCAGGAAAGGGTCTATAAAATGTGGTCGAAAATTATTAAACCCCCAATGTTATGCCAACATCATGCCATCCCCTGTTCCAAGGCAGGTGTATTATTCCTGGTCCCTAGGATTAAAGTAAATCATGCTTTTCCGTATATTCTGAATATTGCATTTCATTATTTTTTACTGCCCTGTTTCTCTAGGTTTTTGTGGCTTAATAGGCTCTGCTATTTATAAACTCATCACAAGTTCCATGTTGGGAGAGGGAATGTCAGAAAAAGAATGCCCCTTCAACACTCCCTGGCTACCCTTAAATCCCTAGATGCACTTACTCTATGTACATCTCTAGAAACCTCTCTGGAGTCAGATATATTTTCAGTGATGGCCACAGATACGTGTCTCTCATCCTACTGATGGGGCATCCTTGCTTAGATTTAAGACACTTACGTCAAGCCACTTGTAGTTTTCTGGAAAAGCCCAGACGTGCTTACTTGGAGCCCAAAACTTTGTTCTACAAACCTCAAAACTATGCCAATCATTTCAAGCACAAGGGGAGGCTGAGTTTGCCCACAAATCCAAAGTTAATCAAAGCATACTTATTAAATCACAATTTAAAATTAAAACACCCAAGTGGCATTTTGCAGTAGGTTGTCACTACCCACTCAAATATTCATGAAGACCCAGAAACCACAAGATTCCATAGATAAGCTGAGAAAAAGAAAGTAATAAAATGCATGCCTATGCGTCACCTCATGAGATTGAGGTGTACGCTGACCCGTCCAACTGTTGGTCACCACCACCCGGGACACAACATTTGTACCGGCCAGAAAACTGAGCAGCGGGACTTGGGAAGTCGACACAACCCTGTCCCTTGAAGCTTTTTCTCTCTTCCGTTCCCCACTTCCTGTATTTTTTTATCGTTCAGTCTCAGAAAACCAAAGGAAAGCAGTCAGAGGGTGACCTGAGAAAATGTCTCTGCTTCCTAGGATGCAAAGCACAGAGAAGGCAGAGAAAAGCACAGAGAGCAGCATCCTGGTCACAGCCCAGCCCGGAAGTGCGGCTGAACATCACAAGACACCTGCTCCCGACCAGACCACCGTGCAGAGGGTGGGAGAAGGAACCCAGTCTTGCAGCCATGCTTTTTCAGTATCTCCCACTTTATCTTCTCATTGTTATCCTCCTCCCAAGAAAACCTTTTAGACCTTTTCCCCCTCATTGCCTCCTCCCCATGAAATTCTAGTGTCACGGATATGTAGACGCATATCCATTTATGTGCAATATGTCTATCTGTGCTTGATTCATTAAAAGGTCTAAAAAATTTTGTGTCACCCTTACCCACAAAGAATCAGATTTCCCCCCTTGGTAGTATCACCCACCTTGAGAAAGCCTGTGTCAGTCCCTTGTCCCTGGGAGTTGGGTAATGTGTCCAGAGCGGGTGGGTTTTCTTTTCGCCCTGTGTGGCAGGGTTTCATAACCTGACACTTGGGGCCAACTCGTTCTTTACCATAGGGTTTTGTCCTGTGCTGTCAGGTGTTTGGCAGCATCCCTGGCCTCCAGTCCCATGGTAACAACCCAAAAGGTCTCCAGACTTAGTCAAATGTCTCCTGGGGGGCAACCATCCCCCACCAGCTGATAACTGCTGTTCTTGGGGTTAGAGACATAGCGGTGAATACAGCAGGTAAAGTCTCTAAGATTTTGCCACTAAACAATTTCTTAATTTTAACGTCTCTTGACAGCCCTTAGCTGCTTTACCCTTCAAGAAAAAAAAAAAAAAAGTCCAATGTCCTCTCCAACTTTAGCATACGGCACGTGATTTCTTTATGTTTTTAATTAAGCAAACCTGAGTTATTTAGAATGGCTCTTTTCCCCCCCTAAAGGCTTGAACCAAAATCCCATATGAGGAGTACCCCCAAAAACCTGGAATTTATTTATTTAAAAAGTGTATTCTTACACGTTTAAACTCAGTCGCCTTCAACGTACTCTCCGTTTGATGCACTGCATCTATGGAGAAGGTTTTTCCACTGCTTATAACAGTTTTTTAGCTCATCGATTTTGATGCCTTTTAGTGCTTCTGTTGTTTTTTGTTCCATCTCTTCCAAACCAGCAAACTGTTTCCCTTTGAGGACTTTTTTCATCTGAGGAAACAAACAAACAAACAAAAAGTCTCTCGGGGTGAGAATGGGTGAATAGGGAGGGCGGGGCAGAGGGGCTATGCCGTTTTTGGTTAAAAATTGTTGAACACTCAGTATGTTGTGGGCAGGTGACTCACAAATCACCCATCATAAAATGGGCAAA
Source organism: Cephalopachus bancanus (assembly GCA_027257055.1). NCBI lineage: Eukaryota > Metazoa > Chordata > Mammalia > Primates > Tarsiidae > Cephalopachus > Cephalopachus bancanus. The sequence goes on from JAPVLO010000065.1 coordinate 6,228,929, forward strand.
CGCATTGAAAGAATCTCCAAAAAAAATTTGCTGAAACTGAACACAGCATTTCACAACAATGCTAGCTGGTACACAGACGCCAAAGGGTTTCTAGAATACATACCTAGCAGGGGAAACCTGCACTACGAGGAGACCACCCTCCAAAAAGTAATTTTGGTTTTTGGGGGGTCCCCCTTGTATATAATTAATTTTTAAAACTAATATAAAAAGTATTTGACACACAAACATCTTGGGGAAAAAAAACCTAATAGTTTCTTCCAAAAATTAAAGTGTGAAAGATCTTATCCAGAAAAGTTAGACAAATACTATCTCCTTATAGCTTTCAGTTCTGGTAACCCGAGGTCTTATAGAGAGCAGAGCACATCACACAGACTTGGACACACAGTAGATGTCATGCTTTATGATACAAAACCATCAAAGGGTGTAATGAAATCACATGGAGGCTTGTTAAATATTTCATTGACATTTTTTATAAAAGGCCCCCCCCTTTCTCTCTCTCATAAACTGATGTGTTTTGCAATTCAAAACCCAGGGTCAAATCAAGTGATTATGGTAATAAAAATGAACACTTATATTAGTATCCACCTAATATCATAAACCAATCACCTGATTTGCACAAAAAATTCTTACGGTGTTGATAGTGAAGAAAGTGTTTATACAACTTAGGATGGGACATACAGCTTAGAAAAGTTAAATGATCGGCAGAAGGCTGAGGCAAGAGGATTACCTTGAGGTCAGGAGTCGAGACCAGCCTGGGTAACATAGTGAGACCCCCCCATCTCTAAAAGTAAAAATAAAAGATAAAAGTTAAACAATGGGAATAGCGTCTTCCCATAGTCCCTCCTGGCAGGTGATGAGGCCCCTTGAATGCTGTTAAAAATTTCCTAGCCATCTTGCCATTATTAAATCCTCTTTGCCCAAGGTAACAGAAATATTATATTTCTGGACCTCGGAATAAACTCAGAGTGTCTCTGAGAGAGACGATAACTGAGATGTTTTTACGCCACCTATGTCTCTTCGACATAGGGGATTATGTGATACCTTGACGAGTAAGGAGTGATGCTTATGTGGATTCCTTTCATTGTGGCCTTGAACAGAGAATCCTAAGTGTGGGAACTGAATGATTGCAAGGGTCCAAAACCCAGTCCAAACTTGGGGTGCTAATACACCACATCTGCTTGGTTTTTTTAATGGTAAAACCACTGTCTCAGAGTATCAGTGATCCATTTGCTTTGGAAAGCCTTAAGTGACTGAAAAAGCACACTGAAGAGCAGAAAAGTCTCTGATTTTTTAAACTAATGACCTGCATGCTTTAGAGTAATTAAAGAACTACCCATGAAGATACCATTGCTTTTCTTTTTTGTGTGGATAGAGGGAAGAAGATTGGCTTCTCTTTTCCCTCCTGCTTCACCCATTTGAATGGACTGATTTGGATGGCCAAATCATTTCAAAAAGGAAGGATTTTAAGTTCTTAGAGCTTACAACTTTCCTTCCCATCTTGAGGCTGGCTTAGCAACTAGGAAGCTTGTAAATATTACCTGCTGACTTGTTTCTAAACAAAGCTCTTTGGTGCTGGATCTCATTGAAGGAACCAAGGGACCCCCTTAAGGTCATATTCCCATAGCTGCTGGACTTCATCTTCTTATGCCCAAGGGGACGCAGGAGGAGACGTCTCATGTTGGCAAATTCACATATCCCCTGTTAATTAAGTGCCTGCTGTGGTCAGCATCTGGAGAATGTTGCCAGAAAGCTAAACACTTATTATCCTATTTTAGAATCTTCTCACTCCCCGGCCAAACGTTAAAATAACTGGCTAAAGAACCAGGAACTTCTGCTAAAGAACCATCTAAAGGGAAAGCCAAAAAGCTCATAAAATCTTACTCCAGTCTGTAAAACAGTGAAAGAGACACTTAGCATAGAGTGTTGTTTCCTTGGTTCTCCTTATTTTATGAGGTCCCAATAAGTTTCCTGGGGTCGCTGTAAAAAAGATTTCTTTATAGTGGTTTGCCAGGCTAGATCCGTCCCCACCCTCACACACACCCCTCACCCCCTCCTCTCCACACCTCCCCTCCCTTTGTCTGATTCACAAAAGTTTCCCCACATCCTCTGCTAGTTCTGTCAACTGGCCTCTTTGCTTGAAACGCTTCTTTTCTCCAAAGGCAATGTTCACTGCTGATTGGGCTTGTCACAGTTCAAATTATAGGCTCCTTGAGGCTCTATATTTAGACTTTTAATAACAAATGAAATATGCCAGTAATTCCTCATAATCATTCAAGGCGGAGGCTGTGATGTGCCACCCAGACCTCCCCTCGGGAATGGAGGACTGATTTCTCCAGTTGCTGGTTATGTTGAGACAGACCTCAGCTGTCAGCCTCCTTCAAGAACTGCCTCCATCATGGAAGAAAACTGCCTCACCCAAGGCTGTCAGCCGGAGGTGTAAAGGCCCAACCTCTTCCCTTTAACTCTGGACAACTCAGAAGGTTACTCCAGCTCCAGAGTTTCCTGTGGAGTCAGTTCTGCAACGCAGTCCAGTGTTTCCTTCTCCCCAGTCCTCCCCCTGTCCTCTCTCTGTCACAAGACGTGGATCCCAGGAGCCCTCTCTCAGACTTGCACACTAATCTCTGTTTTAGTCTGCTTTCCAGGAAACTCAGCCTGTGACAGTCAGCATTGAGAAGGGCTGAGAAAGCAGACCTTAAGTTGGGTTTTTGGAACTTGATCTCCTGTCACCCATCTGGCAACGAGGACCCCGTCATTGTGACAGGTAAAGCACAAGTACCCCTGGCACATGGAGCAGTGCTGTTTTTGAATGTCCACCAGCAGTGGATGTATGGCACGGAAAGCTCCAGCTGGTGTGATGTGTTAGACCTTTGAAAATACAGAAGAAAGAGCAACTACAAGGATGGTGGAGCTGGGTGGCCATTGTCCAGCTTGATTGACACGTTGGGGGAAAAAAAGCTGGGTGGGATGAATTACCAATCAACAAGTAAGTGGGAAATCAGAGGATGTCTTTGGCGGCATTGAAAGAGGCTGCCATTGCCTCTAGAAGAGGGCAGAGAAAGAAGAGGACTGAGACCAAGATGATTAATTCCCAACCAAGTCAAGGTGGCTGCAACAGGGTCGAGGCCCTGGTTGGAAAGAACGGGGCCTTAGCTCAAGATGGAGACATCTGGACAGATAATACAAATCCTGGATCCTCCGATTCCCACAAATGTTTTGAGCCAGCAGAAGTCGTCCACTCTTCCTGATGAGCAAATGCTTGCTTAAAGGCACTTCCCAGATTGCTCTCCTGCAAGACAATATGTGTCATCCTCAGCATCTGTCCCCACCTCCTATTCTAGCAACTAGGTTAGTAACTGGAATAGAACAGAGTCACAGCACAACCCAGCCAGAGAAATACTGGGCTTGTTACCGGAGGAAAAGGGGCTCAGGACCTGGTCAGTGTGTCCAGGTGGGAGCTGAGGGAAGACTTATGGGGTAGGATTCTGAGGATGCTGGTCTCCCTCCTAAAGTGAGCAGAACATCAATTTGCATAAAAGAGATTTTTATTGATATGGGTGTACTCTCCCAGAAAGCAGGATTCAATGCCCTGGCAAGGGGCTTAGGAGGTGATGTCTAGATCTATGGGAAAAGTAATGCCCTCCCCACCCCTCCCACCAGTTAAGGTAGAAGTTCCAGAACTGCCAGGCAGACATTGGAAGAAGGGATAAAAAAGCCAGAGAAGGGGAGTCTGAGAGTGGCTGAAAATCCTACTGGGGAAGAATGTTCAGAAAAAATAACGAATTGTGAAGCAATGAGGAGGCTGGGCACGGTGGCTCACATCTGTAATCCCAGCACTTTAGGAGACCAAGGTGGGAAAATCATTTTATCTTTGGGAGACCAAGGCGGGAAAATCGTTTGATCCCAGGAGTTCAAGACCTCCTCTCTACCAAAAAAAAAAAAAAATCAAAAAATTATCTAGGCATGGTGGCACATGCCTGTAGTTCCAGCTACTTGGGAGGCTGAGGTGGAAGGATCACCTGAGGCCAGGAGATAGTCTGTGGTGAGCCAAGATTGAGAATGAGAATCCCACTTGAAAAAAACAAAAAAGCATTAAGAAATACTCTGTTGAGAGGGGAGCCAACTTCTCCAAGAAATTCAGTGGTGACTCCTCTGTAGGACAGGATGAATAGGAAAAGATGCCGGTACAAAACTAGATTCACGACTGCAAAACAATAGAGGCCAGGTGATAATGCTTAACTGGCAGAAGTCAGGTGGATACAATTATCATAATGAACAGCAAGGTGAGAGGGCACCAAGAGGTCCCGGCTCACAGAGTCTAAAGGGCTGAGTTAAAAGAACATGGCAAGAGAAACGAGAACCCTACAAAGGCACACTCAACCTTTACATTCAAAATAAATCAAAGATGAGTGATTAGGTGAGACCATTTGCCCCAGTAAAAAGCCATAATTCCTCTTCTACTTTTCGGCCCCGGAACCTATACATTGAGGAAGAGGCAGATTTACCAGGAGGAAAGATGCTGTGACACCACTACAAGTGTACACCGGTAATGATTCCCCTAGTCTGTCCTCAATGGGGCGACTGCCGTTTACTTGGGTAACTGTACACAGGAGAAAAGGAAATACTCAAACTTTTGGAGGATCGCTGGCCTCGGGGTTTGAGGGGACATCGACAACCCTCACACGGGAAGCGTAATCGTGGGCTCCATGTCAGAATGGGAGCAAATGGGAACCTGACCATCCAGGGGCCTGGCCCAAGTTCAGCTAGCAAGGAGTCCACTGTGTCTGCAGCATCACCGGAAGATCATTTCTCCAGCCCCCGGGGTAGCAACGGGACAGATAACGTTTGGCATTTGGTCCAAATTCCCCTAACGAGCACTGGGACTGAGATAAGACCTATCAAAGTGAAGAAGGTTGCATGGAAATCTCCGGAACCACTCTCCTGGATGAGATAGTACATCAAAACGAATATTTTGTCTTGAAGAGGACAGCAGAGATTAGTGCTGCCTTAAGAACTGAAAGCATTAATTCAGGGATCAGCAAACTAGCCTGCTACCTTGTGAGCTAAGTATGGCTTTACATTTTTAAATGGTTTGCATTTTAAATGGTTATATAAATATCTACATAATAACCTCAATTTTGCCTTGATTCACAAAGGCTAAGATATTTACTAACGGTTGCTGTGCTCCACATTGAAGAGGGGTCTCCATCTTGTCTCCATTTATTCACCAGTCTGGCTTTTGCAAAAAGAAAAAAGAAAAAAACAGCCTGGAGGTTAACAGAACAGCTACTATTATGTGGCAGCTTTGCTAGAGCAGATTAGCATGGGTCCTGGAGATGGTTTATGGTAATTGTCCCGAGAAATGTGTCCTCCTCCTACTTTATTAAAAAAAAAAAAAAAAGTTGGGTTAGAAACAGTTTATTTGTCTTGAAGGGACCACGAAATACAGGAGGCGCCCAAAAGAGGTATACACATTTTAAGGGATGCTAATTATGTATTACTTTCCAAAATTGAATTGAATTATGGTAACAATGTGTAGTATAATGTTTGCTCAACCATGCTTCTGCCATTTTCTTTGACTGTCCTGCCTGTCACAGAGTGATGCTAGCATTCATTTGCTTCATACCATCTTTTGAGCGAGCGTCATACTTGAAATGCGTATACTTTTTTGTCCCCCCATGCATTTATACTTTTACCCCAGGGCTATGTTAACTCTCTCACCTTTCGTTATAATAGTTTAAATAGTTCTGGACCACTGAGACATTCCACAGAACAGCACACTGGTCCACTACATTGATGATATCATGCTAATCAGACCAGATGAGAAATGACCAGCACGCTGGAGACCTTAGTAAGATACAGGCACACCAGAGCATAGGAGAGAAATCCTATGGATATGGAGGACTGCCATGTGAATAAAGCTATTAGGATTCCAGCAGGGAGACATTTTAGCACAGAGGTCAAAACAAGAGATATTGGCTGTTCTCTGCTAAAGCAGAGTAGGTGCTCAGAAAATGAGGTTAATATGACTATAGTACTGGTGATAATGGTAACTTTTGAAGTTTGGAAAACCTAGTCCTGCATCTGCTGTTAACCTGCCCATATCTTTAAGTCATTAAGTTTGTTGTTACACAATGAAGCAATATGATGCCTTGGATATAGAATCCTGGAGCTTGATCACAATGTTGACTCTGCCCCCTTAGTGATTGTGAAACTTTGAGCTTGTTATTTCACATCTCTCTGAAATATGTATATTCACCTCTGTTAACGACTACTTTGGATTAGATAATATCTAAAATATCTTCCATCTTGAATACTCCACCGTGGTAGCTACTGCCACTTGTAGCCATTTAATAATCTTACAGTTAAATTAATTGCAACTAAATTAAATAAAAATGCAATTCCTCAGTTGCACCAGACTCATTTCACATGTTCGGGGGTTTCATGTAGCTGCTGGCTAACATAATGAACAACACAGATAAAGAACATTCCCATTATCACAGAAAGTGTCATTGGGCAGTGTTGCCTATCATAGGCCGGGCTTGGTGGCTCAGCCTGTAATCCTAGCACTTTGGGAGGCCGAGGCGAATGGATTGCCTAAGCCAGCGGATTCAAGACCAGCCCGGGCAACTTGGTGAGAACTGGTCTCTACAATAAATACATAAAAAACATTGCAGTTCTATCCCTCCCTTTGCCCAATTCTGCTTTTCTTACTTTTTCACAGATAGGGCTTTCATGCGCCCTTTCCAAAAAATCATATGTAAGCAAATCTGCAATTCAGTCTCACCTGGAAATCACCTAGATCCAAGCTACAAGCAAAAGTTTTGTTCCTCACGCCTATTGCATTAACATCAAGACAAATGTATGATTAATTTTTTTGTGTATTTTATACTGAAGAGTTTTGTTCTAAAATACTCAAACTAGGAGAAAATGTTGAAAGATTTAATTTCTTAGGTGCCAATGAAATAACTGTAATCTGGATGCAACAGTTGGAATATTTAGTATCTTGGTCATTTTAATAACTTGTAAGGGTCAAGTTAACATAACCTAACCTGTTTTAGATTTTAAAACAAAATCCTCAGAAAAGTTTTTGTTAGTGTTACCCTGGCACCACCACACACTCTTCACTTCATGTCTTCCCCAGCACCCACAGTCAAAATTCTTTTCTTGCTGCCTCTGTCAAAGTAAGGCATGACTGTTAATATATATGTTTTTCTTCCCCCACTAGATTGTCACACTCATATAAGGCAGAAACTGTACATTATTCATATTTTATCCCCCAGAATCAAGTATCTTACTTCTACTTCATGAGCTGCTGGCTGAATGTCAAGTTGGCTAATTATAATTGTTATAATTTCCTTCATTTTTTTGACGACCATGAAAAAGAGAATATGTCTTTAAACTGAAGTCTAAGAGATTAAAGTGTGATATAAACAATTCTTTTTAATCACCGCAAGGCTTATTATGTATTAAAATGATCACTAACACCCATTTATTTGTGGCCAATTGATCCTTGACGAGGGTGCCAATGTCATTCAATGGAAAAGCATGGTCTCTTCATCAAGTAGTGCTGGGACAACTGGATACCCATAGGCAAAAAAATGAAGTTGGACCCCATACTATATACTATACTATATACAACTTAACTCAAAATGGATTAGTCACCTAAATATAAAAGCTAAAACCATAAACCTCTAAAGAAAGCATGGAGTTAAATCTTCATCACCTTGGATTTGGCATTGATTCTTAGATAAAACACAAAGAACACAAGCAACAAAGCATAGAATAAATACACTAGAATTTATCAAAATTAACTTTTTTGTGATTTAAGAGACATTATCATGAAAGTGAAAAGAAAACTTATCAAATGGAAGAAAATCCTGTAATCCAGCACTTTGAGAAGCCAAGGAAAGAGGATTGCCTGATCCCAGGGGTCGAGACCAGCCTGGGCAACTTGGCGAGACCTCGTCTCTACAATAAATCCCCCCAAAAAGGTTAGCTTGGCTTGGTGGCATGCACCTGTAGTTCCAGCTACTTGGAAATGAGGCAGAAGGATTGCCTGAGCCCAGCAGGTCTAGGCTGTAGTGGCCATGAGCATGCCACTGCACTCCAGCCTGGGTGACAGAGTGAGACTTAGACTAAAAAAAAAAAAAAAAAATGGAAGAAAATATTTTCAAATTATATATCTGCTAAGGATCAAGTACCCAGAATATATAAGAAATAAAACTCACCAATAAAAATATTCAATTAAAAAAATGGACAAAGGACTTGAAGAGACATTTTTCCAGAGACAGTATACAAATGGCCAATAAGTACATGAAAATATGCTCAACAAATATATTTGCCATTAGGGCAATGTAAATCAATGCCACGACAAGATACCACTACACACACCAAGACAGCTTGAATTAAAGACAAAAAACTTGAATTAAAGACAAAAAAAGAGAAATTGACATTCTTGTACATTGCAGTTGGGAATGGGAAATGATTCACTGCTATGAATGGCTCAACTGCTAGTTTTTTGGTTCCTTTAAAGTTAGACATAAAATTATCACATGATCTGAAATTTCACTCTTAGGTACGTGCCCTAGAAAGAATTGAAAATGGGAACTCAAACGTGTACATGTACACACATGTTCATACCAGCATTATTCACAGTGGTCAAAGTGCAAACAACCCATAAGTCCTTCAGTGGCTAACTAGATATAAAAACTGTGATATATGCATACAATGAAATTTTACTCAAGCATAACAAGGAGTGAAGCACTGGACGTGCTTCAATATGAATGAAGCTCCAGAATGTAGATATTCAGTGAAAGAAGCCATACACAAAAGGTCGCATAATGTATGATCTATACAGTATATATACATTGTATTCCAGAATAGATAAATTCCTAGAGACAGAACACAGATTGTTGGCTACCGGAGATAAGAGGAATTCAAAATAAAGAAGATTCACTTAGTACAGTTTACTCTGGAGGAATAGAAATATTTTGGAACTAGATAAAGATGTATGACATTGTGAACTTAATAAATGTTATGGAATGGTTCACTTTATGGCAAATTTTCTGTTACATAGATTTAACCTCAATAAATGACCATATAAAAAAATGTTTAATGGCTACTAAAAGAGATTTTGAGATTTCTTATGTGTTAGCCCTCTAGACTGTACAGGATTGACTGGATATCTTGATGCTCTAAAGATAAAAGAATAAATGATTTACCCTTCTAGGTTCGAAGCTGGCAGATAGCAGACATCAGTATTATTCGCCAATATTTTCTTCCCCTCTATTTTGGGACATATGAAGGATAACACTCTCATGATGTCCCCTTGAATTAAAAGGGGCCATGTGACTACTTCTGGCCAGTAGGATGTGAGCAGAAGTTAAGTGTGTGATTTTGAGGGGTAAGAGATGGTCTATGTTCCCTTCTTCTGCCATGATAATAGAGAAAACAAAGCAGGAATGGATAGGAAGGTGTCACAACATTGAATTCATCTGAAATGCTGAGCTCCCAGAGGAAGGCAGCTGTCCTGTCTACCTGCAGCTGGACCTGCAATGAACTTTAAAAATGCAAGAAACAATTTTGCTGTGTCAAACCACTGAAAAGTGAGCAGTGCCTTCTATTCCATGTAACCTAGCCTACCTCTGCTTACACCAAGTGGCCCATGGAAAGAGAATATTTACGTTTTCTTTCTTTTTTTATTTTGATTTGGAATCTCACTCTGTTGCCCAGTCTGGAGTGCAGTGGCATGCTCACAGCCACCCCACCATCCACCTGCTGGGCTCTGGCGATCCTTCCACCTCAACCTTCCAAGTACTGGAACCACAGGCACGCACTATCACGCTCGGCTAATTTTTTATTTTTATTGTAGATACCAAGTCTCACCAAGTTGCCCGGGTTGATCTCAAACCCATGGACTCAGGCAATCCAATTACCTCAGCTTCCCAAAGTGCTGGGATTACAGACTGAGCAGGTGAGCTCAGCTAAAGATTTATGTGTTCTAAGATTGCTCAGTTTAGGACTGTGTTCTCATTTGATAAGCTGGCTAAAAATACAGAAAACATACTGATACATGGTAAACACTCAATAAATGCTAGATTTTCGAAGTATCATTTTTAATGCTTGAGAACAATATCAAACAGGAGAACGTCATAAGGGAGAAGACATCCTGCAGACAGTCGTTCCTAGGACAATTTATAAATGTCTATGCCGTTCGGGAGAATGGCACATCTCTCTCCTTCTCTGCTTTCTTGCCAGTGTGCTTGGAGTATAGAGTTCACAGGTTATTCCTCCTCAAGGCATCTCTCTCAGAAATTGTCTGGTTGCACAAAATCAGGAGGAAATATCTAGGCCAGCTGAGGTGCCACCTCTTTTTAAATATCGCTCTTGATCGCTTTCTTATCTCTCTGAGAATATTTCAGAGTCACATGGGTGAAGCTATGAGATATTCATCTTTAAAGGATATAGAGATTTCCTTGGCCTAAGGTAGAATCTGATCTCTGGTTGTCACTCTTTGCAAGATTAATACAGTGAAGCCCTTCATGCCTAAGGAAATTGCTATTGAACACTTAACTTATCAAGAGGATCCAGGAAAGGCAGTTTATTGCATGATCTAAAAATGTAAACATTGAAGACATGACCCAGCAAGCTCATCTACTAGATGTGTGATTTCAGGAAACTTCGTTTGCCACTTAATACCTCTTTCTGTTGTTATTGAGTTGGAATCTCACTCCGTCGCCCAGGCTGGAGTGCTGTGGCGTGCTCACGGCCAGCCCAGCATCAACCTGCTGGGCTCCGGGAATCCTTCCGCCTCAGCCTTCCAAATAGCCAGAACCACAGGTGCGCGCTACCATGCCTGGCTAATTTTTGATGTATTGTAGAGACGAGGTCCCGCCAACTTGCCTGGGCTCGAACCCGCAGACTCAGGCAATCCACTCTCCTCGACCTCCCAAACTGCTGGGATTACAGGCTGCGCTACCTCTTAAAACATCTTTTTTTCATCTACTTGGGTTATGGTGAGGATTAAATGGGTATACATGTCAAGTGTTTAGAACAGTCTCAGGCACACAAAATGTCCTACATAAGAATTTTCTAGCAAACACCCCACAAACCTTCAGGATATGGTGGTGAAGACTGGCCTAGAAGTGATACCTGAATTTGAATCCTGCAGCTTTGTGATCTTTACTTGTCAAACTCTCTGAGTTGTAATCCTTCCTCTGTCTAGTGCAGAGTGTTTTGGGTTAGGGATTGAGCAAAATGAAGTATACAAATGGTTTGCATGGTAGGTGCTCACTCATAACAATGTATTCCTTTGAAAGTTTATCTCTTAACCAAGAGCATAGTTACAGAGGTGAAATGTTGGGAGTTTCTGTCACTTATAATCAAACCTTTCCTGACACTGCATTTAGCAAATGTAAGATCTTATTGGCTGATATAACAGAAAAGCCCCATTGTGGGGCTAACTTCAGATACTGCCAGAAAATAGTATCCAAGGAGAATAAGAGGGAACTTTCTACTTTCTCATTGGCTGTCTCTGCCTTCTTTTATACTAGTTTCCTTCTCTCTAGCTGTGCTCAGAAGTCTACATATACACAATGGAATATTACACAGCCATAAACAAGGACAAGCAATGGACTTCACAGCAACTTGGATGGATTTACAATCTATCATACTTAGTGATCTATCACAGAAACAAATAACAGTACCATATGTGTTCTCACTCATAAGCGGACCCTAAACATTTACCATAATACTATAAGAAAAGGATTGGCAGTAGTGGGGTACTGCTGGGGTGAGGTAGGAACACAACATCAATAAGGGAAACTGATCTCAAGCCAGGCAAAGTGGGGACCAAAGGGAGGCCCAAATTTTATCTGTATGACATCCACCTGTATACCTAATCCTGAATTGTAACCCACACCTTTAAAATAAAGTGTAAAAAAAGGAAAAAGAAAAAAAGAAGTCTAGGTAATACTAATTCAAAAACACACATAAAGTAAAAACTTCTTTCCATGAGCTCAGGCAAAAATCCCAGAATTCACTCTCATTGGACCAACATGATTACATTCCCACCTTTGAACCAATCACTGTGGCCTGAAGAAATGTATATGCTAATTAAGCTGAGCTAGTCAAAGCAGTGTTTTTTGGCTTCAACACAAACAGTGGACCACAGCAAAGTAACCAGTTTGCAGCTACTTTACAAAGTGTGGCAGCTTTGCTAGAGCAGATTAACATGGGTCCTGCAGATGGTATGTGGCAATTGTCCTGAGGAATGTGTTCTGCTCCTACTTTATTAAAAAAGGTGGTTTAGAAACAGTTTGCTTGTCTTGAAAGGACCACAAAATATAGGGGTAGAGCCTGAGAATTCAAAAGGGTAGTTTTCCAAAAGAAGAAGGAAGCGCTGTGCTGTTATTTGAAGAAGGGAGAATGGGAGCTGAGAAGGCAAATAGAGTGGTTTTCTACTAAGAGAGGCATGAGTGTAGCAAAGAGAAAAATCAAAAGCGATGCCTGGCTAAAGATTCAGAAAAATCTGGGCATTAGAAGTTGCAACCAGATTTCCACATCCTGAAGCTCATTCTGGGACTTTACCTTGGAATTGTGTGTACAGTGGTAAGGACTGGATTTTCTACTGCTGTATCCAGACAGAGTGCTTTGCCCGGTTCCTATTCATGAGCAGCTAACACAAGTTAAGTAAGGAGTTTGTGGTCATGAAAAACTGTCCTGACAACTGGATTTTATGGGAATTAAACCCATGTTCTAAATATTAGTACTAAGAGACAGAAACTTGGGCTATAGAACCAAAATAAAAGTAAATGTATTCGGATGTACTTGTCTACAAAGAACAGAAAACCCAGATTTAAATGATCCGATTAGAAAGAAAATATATTCGTTTCTTTAGTTAAAAGTAAAGAGATAATACAGGATCTAGGAAAGGTATAAGAACTCAGTTTCTTAATTCCCACTCCACCCCACACCCCCCACACACATTTACTCGCATCCAATATGTGCTATAGCTAGAAACTGGCGGTCACATGATGGTTGCAAGTGACATCAGCCTCCTTCACCCAGGTCCTGCATGGGAGAGAAAAACCTCTTTCCAAAGCATGAAACTTAAGTTTTTCCTTTTTGGACCACATGAGTTAAAGCAGGTCATGCAATATTAGGGACATCTTTACATTTTTTAAATGATTTGCTGTTTATCTGAAATTCAAATTTAACTGAACATTCTGTATTTTATCTGGCAACTCTATTCCTGGTTGATTTAGGCTTATCTGAAATGTCCTCTAGAAGGAAAAGAACTGGATCCGCCTGCATGTCTGTCTCATTTTTAGAAAGATGAACAGAATACTAAAAATGTCAACTGTGTCTGCAACATTAGATGTCCATTAAGAAAATTTGAAACAAATTTGAGGATGAGTTGTTCTATCCAACATCTCAAGGCTTAAGCCCTAGATTAGTAAAGTATTAGAATTCAGCGCAATTATACAAATATTTATTTAATGCTTTTTATTAACAAGGCACAGTTGAGGATTCTGGAGGGCCATCAAGTCTCTGCCTCCAAAGTGCTTCCCATAAATATAACAGGGGAACAAATCCCAGTGCAGGATATAAGGAGCACCCTGAGAAAAATCCTAGAGCCGTGGAGATCCAGGACAAAGCTCTCTGGCCAGAGCCAGCCTCGGGAACATACCTCAAAGGCAGTTGGGTAAGAAGTGACATGATGGAGAACTGGGAGATAAAGACTAAAAAAAAATTGTAGGGCTAATTTTTACAGAGAAATTTCAGTCTAAGTAGGAAATGTCCACAAGTTATCCAGTAGAAAAATGCAGCGAAGAAGCTTTTTGAGCAGTGGTGTGGCATGATCAAAGCTGCATTTTGAGAAAAATTAACCTGGCAGCAATGCATAGGATGAGCGGGAGTGAGGAAGAAACCATCAGTGGAACAGTCTAGAACAACACTATGGGATCTAACACCCCCTTTTGGTAACCTAGATTTTTGTCAAGGCTAGTTTACTATCTTGCAATGAAATTCACAGAGAATATAGCTAGTCTGTACACGATTCCAGAAAAATAAGTATAAAACCCTACCTGTAATAGAAAGAAAAGATAAATTATTTTATAATAAAATATATATTCTATTACAAGTGTCATCAAACTATTAACCCATACAGCTTTCCACCTGTTTTTATATTATCTACGAGAAAATGATGATATTTTTTTTCATTTTTAAATGGTTAAATTCTCAATAATCACATAAGTCCCCGGTTTGCAAAGCCTTAAGTATTTACTGTCTGGCCCTTTACAGAAAATGAATGCTAACCCCTGTCAGGAATGGCTTTTTTTTTTTTTTTTTTTTTTTTTTTGAGTTGGAGTCTCACTCTGTCGCCCAAACTGGAGTGCAGTGGCCACTCCCGGCCAACGCAGCCTTGCCTGCTGGGCTCCGGCAATCCTTCCACCTCAGTCTTCCAAGTAGCGGGAACTACAGGCGCACGCTACCACGCCCAGCTAATTTTTGATTTATGGTAGAGATGAGGTCTCACCAAGTTGCCCAGGTGGGTCTCGAACCCACAAGCTCAGGCAATCCACTCACCTCAACCCCCCAAAGGCGCGGGATTACAGGCTGAGCCACCGAGCCCGGCAAGGAATGGCTTTATAACTCGTGAGATCCAGTGCAAAGAGAAAAAGAGGACACCTTATCCCCAAATTAGTAAGGAAGTAGAGCAGTCAACCAAGAGCAGGTTCCACACTCGTGAAGCCAGCCCTGCTGTTCTAGTATATCAATACTCAGCTACAATTCCACTACAACATAGTGAGCTAGTTATGCATGTGTGTCCATGACTGCATCAACAGCAACTACAGATTACTAAAAAAAGGAGCACAGTACTGCACAGCCCTGTGTAGCAGCCCCAGGGCAAATGCAATTAATTGGCAGCTCGAATACCAAGGTGGTGCTTCCATTCCTGGTATGATTTTCTAAAATGGCAAACAACTCCTCTGAGAGAATTTCCAAATAATGATCTTTCTTTTTTCAATTTACATGGAAGTTGCATTTCCGGACTACTCATAGTACATTAAAACATAAAAGACTACACTATGTGAGATGGAATTCACTTGTAGCCTCAGACAATTATTAGCAGGTTGATATGAATGTTCAGTAAAACATTTGAAGGGTTGTGGGGGCTTGGGGCAATTCTTTGCAGTGTGGCACCAGCCAACACATGGCAGGATGGACAGCACTGTTGGCACCAGTAGTATCTCCAACGCACAGCAGATTGTAACACTCACAGTGCCCTCAGTCATTTTCAAGTCACCCTGTAGGAGGTGGTACTTCCCAAATCGAGAACTGTGAGTCGGGATGATCTACTGATAATTCAGTATTGGGTAGTGAGATGTTGTAGAAATAGAGTCTGGGGCCCTTCACTATTGGTTGAAGTGGGAAGAGCATGGAAAGAAAAAGTTAAAGCTGAAAAATGTAACATCTTGCACTGGTACAGTCCCTTTTAAATTGCATCATATCAAAATCGCTTAGGTGATCACACTTTCTCTTTGCGGCATCCCTTTGAGGTAGGTAGAACAAATACTAATAGTGTCAATGATCAATGTAGCAGAAACCTGATCAATGTAGCATAAACTTTTTTTTTAAGCAATTTTTGCTTTACTTTTCACTGAATGCAAATAAGTATCATTTAATTTACATATTTTATTACAGTTCATATTCACTTCAAAGTTAATTATTGACACTCACTCTATGTAAGACAAACAGTTTAAGAATATAAAAAAAGAACAGTCTGAGTTCTAGAAAGAGTAGGCAATTTGTGCGAGTTCCTGTGACATGCAGATGATAGCACTAGGACTAGAATTCAACTTTTATTATTCTTGGTTCTATATGTATTCAATTTTCTTCTTCTCATGGGGTAAACTAATTGGCCCAGCACCAGTTTTGGGTAGACAGCATTTCAACTTGCAACTTAGATGAACAAAGATCACTCCATTGAGAATGTGATTTCCAATTCTCTTAAAAAAGCACAAGTCTTAAAAAAGCACTCACTTGGAGCCCTTCTCTAATTGAAAGAGAGAGAGTCGTTTGCAGATAGTTGGCAAGAACTGCCAGTGATTTCCCATGAAGAGAGTATTCATATCTATATTTAGGTAGAGTCCATGGAAAGCACAGAAAAATGAGACTTTGGAGTGTTTTTAAAAATTATTATTGTTGAACCAAGCCCAGAGCCCCACTACAGATCACACAGGTCTGGAACTTGGCAAGTACCAAAATTAATGGTGCCGTCATTAAATATATGTATGTATATATGAAATGTTTCAGGCCGTGGACCAGGAAGGAGGCTCATATAGGATAACTATCTTGGCCCACCCATAAATAATCCATGTTAATGTCCTAAGAGAGGTCATGGACTGGAGTAACGTGCTGACATCTGCCTGCTTCTGGCAGGATGGCTTGTATGGTCGAAACAGTTGGCCTCTAATTAGTGGGGGTTGTCCCAGAAGAGGGTAGCTTGGGGAGGAGAGGACTACCCACCTCATGACTGGCTCCTAGAACTCTTGGCATATTGTCCAAAGTGCCACGGTGGTTTCTGCCAATGGTCTGATGTCACCAGATGGCAGCCTCTTGGGCTACCATCATTACTGGAGGGACAGTTCTTTGCAGGTCTTAACAAAGACACCATAGTGCAAATGGGCTGGGAAATTGAGGAGATGGATGAGAGAGAAGAGAATTCTTGGAATGAACTTGGCTTCAAGGGAGATTCCTGATGAAATCTTTGTGTTTTGGAGCTGCGATGGCTACTTATTCTTTTCTAACTCAGCACATCCTAAACTCTTTCAGCAGCAGGAAAAGATATGAACTAGGGAGTAAAATTTCAGATTGTTTTCCTACTACATATGAGTTAAATGGCAGAGGAAAATGCCCATAGGTCATTATAAAAAACCAAGCTGCTAAAGGATCACAAGCTCTTTTACCCAGATGTAAAACAATCAGGCTTCTGTTTCAGATGTAAAGAGAACATGACTAACTGCGTCCAAAATGGAATGCAACAGCCAGCAAACCATGTCTTCAATTCTCCAGGCCTCGACAGTCCTGAGAACACTTACATCCCAAGCAAAGTGAGGCAAGCTCTCATTCCAAACTAATCTACACTAAACTAAACTAAAATACACTTTATTATGATACCTTATCCTGAGATGGGAACTTTGGAAATGACACATTATGTGCATCCAGAACTAGGTTAGTTGCTGGTAAGGACCAGAGCTGAACTTTGCTATCCACAGTAAAAGCACGGAATGATTTATGGACATGTGAGCATTTAGCCAATTTCCTGTTGGATTTTTCCAATGATGGTCTTGGAGTTTACTTTTCAGCATTTGATTGTAGTAGAAGCATATTCAGCCAACTCAGCTGTCCTCAAACTGGATAGAAACAAAAGAGTAGTATGATGATAATCTTATGTGTCTTCAGATCTTCATGCTTCATTCACTCATCTAGTCTTTCTATATCTCGCTTAACAACTTTCATAGTCCAAAGTTCACTCTGCTACAGCTTCCCAGATTCAAGAACTGGCATAATTTGCACCTCTAGACAAAAATCCTAGAAGGCCAAGAAGAATATTTATACATGCAAATTAGGGGCTACCACACCATCTTGGTGGGGAAAAGCTCTTCCCTTCAGCATGAGGCATACTGTACAAAGACCTAGTGACAGGCAGAAGACCTCCTTGTGTTTCAGACAAGGTGGCCTTGAGGAAATCTGAAGGTGCAAGGTCAGAGTTACTAATTACTGGGAACTTTATGAAAGTCGTGAGACTCTTGGGAAGTATGTAGAAAACAACAAGAATGTCGTCAATAGAGAAAGAAAAATCTTAAAGTTTTCTCTCCACATAGATGGACTATCTTAAATATAACATAAAATGGGATAATAATACCCAGGATAAGAAAGATTACAATGGTTCAGACGTGAACTTCATGGACCTAACTTGAAAGATTTCTCAGGTCAAAAGTTATAAAGGTGAAGTCGAGGCTCAGAACACTCTCGATGGTCCGGGTGCCCTCCTTGTTCTCCATTGCTGGGATAAACTGGAAAGATATCGGGAGATCCTGGTGGGAGTTTGGGCTTGGCAATTGATTGGCTGTGTCGTTGTGCAAGACAGACACTGTGTGCTTCTGAGTGTTCGTCTGTAAAATGAGAATTATGTATGTGTATTATACACTGGCTCATTTAATTGATATTGAGAGCATGCTCACTATATTTTGTCGGGCACTGTTTTAGGTTTTAGAAATACTGCCGTGAACAACAGTAAAACACAAAACCCCTACTTTCATGGGTCTTACATTTTAGTAGGGGAGTTAGATAATAAGCGTACTAGTCAGTAAACACATAACATACAGATCGTGGTACAAAGGCCAAAAATACAGAAGTGGGGTAGAGCGTGACCGGATTAGTGTGGGTGATGTTTTATATTGTTTGGAAAGCAAGGTGTCTCTCCAATTCATTAAATTCAAGCAAATATCAGAATAGTGTCATGGAGCAAACCGTGAGAGTGTCTGGGAATAGAGCATTCCAGGCAGAGAAAAAAGCAGCTGCAAAGACCCGGATGTTTGTTGTTGATGAAGAAATTCGAGAAAGTCGGTGACACCAAGAGAGCCAGAGTTGAAGGGGTTGGAGTGAAGGTGAGCACCAGAGTACACGGGGTCTCCCACGTGTTTTCCCTTTGTGATATTCAAATTAGAGGCTTTACTGGCCTCACGTTTGCAGCCTGTAAGGCTCTGAAGCTACAAAAACAGCTAACATTTCTTGAGGGCATGCGACGTGCCAGGTTCTGTACTGAGAGCTTGCTTCGAGTCACATCATCTGCTCCTCACCAGAACCTTAAGAAGTAGGTGCTATTATTATCCCCCTTTTACAAGTCAGGAAACTTAGGCTTAAAGGTTAAACAACTTGCCAAAGTTGCCCTGCTCGTAGGTGCTGGCGATTCCAAAGTAAATAAGAATAAACCACAAATGGGTTAAATGGCTCTCCCTCTTACGTGAAACCCCCTCCTCTGTGACAGAATTCCAGTAGACCTGGGCCTGGCTGGGCATTTCTTAAACCAGGAAGCAAGGTAGGGGGAAACCAAGAGATGAACCCCACAGAAGGGCCAGTGTCTCCTTCCAGGCGCCCATGAAGCTCCTCCACCCCCGATTCTGAAGAAGCCTTAGCTCTCCGCTGGTCCCTGGGTGTATGTCTCCACTGGTCCTGGGAACAAGGCTGAGGGCTGAGAGGCCCTCAGAATTCTTTTCCCCGTGTGGTTGGGCAGCCGTGCCAGGGACCACACCTTTTTGTCAGGAACATGTAATTAAGAAGGAAAGAAAAAGAGGAGGGCGAGCAAAGAACTCGCCACCCACCCCTATCGTTTTTAAAGCACACACCCCTGCATGCACGCGTGCGCACACGCCAAGCCAGCAGACGTCCATCACTGGGATCTTGGGAGTCTGATGAAAACATTTTCCACCTGGCACAGCTAGGCACTAAACACCCCTCAAACCCAGCCTGAGACTTGGACCGTCAGTGGAGATATTTTTAAAACCATGACACAGAGCGTGTGACACACTCGGTTTTCTCAGTGGGTGGGTAGAGTGTTACTTCATGTTGTTCTTGTCACCCGGCCCAACATTACAAGTGTGCACTTTATTACTACACCGAGAGTGCGCTGGAGCCCGACAGCACAGGGTGTTCCCAGTGAAGGGAAGGCAACCTGGACAGGCTCAGGAAAGTGGGAGTGGAAGGCTGTGGAGGATAGAGGCCACCCTCTCAGTTTCTCCCTCGTGCATTCAGTTCAAGGCAACAGTGTAGACAGTGTCCAATTGCTGTTGTTTTCTCGTCTGTATCCATCAGTTGCTATCCTTGGGGAATTCTAGATATTCAGATATTTAGTGACCGTCAACCAATGCCTTGAATAACTAGTATTTTTCTATCACTCTCTTGTTCTCATCCTTTTTTTTTCCAATAAGAATTGGTTTTAATACCACATATAAAGTTCATGGTGGAATTAAGACCAACTACCTGTGTCGCATGCACAGTGGGTGCACGTGCCCTTGCCAGAAAGTGAATCACAGGTAAAGAATTTAAAAGTAATCAATAAGATGAGTAAAAGTTGATCTGCTTTTTATCGGCACTTTGTGCGCTGATTCTAGACAGTTTCACAGATAAAAGATTCCTCCCCATCTGAGAAAACCACTCCCGCCATCCCCAGCCCACCCTCGTCCCTTGAGTACTGAGTGGAATTTGGATGGAAGATTGGCTTTGGGGAGAAGTTTTCACTTTAGTAGAAAATCAGAGCCCTCTGGGTGGAATTCATCTTACTTCCCACTAAGTGGACTTCACACTTATTTTTTCATTGATAGCAATCTTACTTTACCAATTCGTCCCAACAGGAATATAAACGTTAGGATTGTCTGAGGAATAAATAGGTAAGAAATGCCTGCAGAACCAGTGTGATATGGTGGAAAGATTAAAAAGGGATCTCAAGAGGGCATCTTTGATTCTGCACTGATTCTTAGCTCCCATATTTAGTTCACTAGCTGCAAGACTGTCCAGAGTTCCCTTTAAAGCAATCCCGAATCCTGCCATCTTCATTGTAACTTATGCTACAGGCCTAAGCTAATCCACCATCATTTCTGGTTGAGAACAAGGGTCTGCAACCCATGACCCACAGGCCAAATCTGACCCAGCGCCTGTTAATAAGAGTTTTGGGAATATAGTCACACTCATTAATCTGCATATTGTCTATGACTGATTTAGCACTGCAACAGCAGAATTCAATAGTTGTGACAGAAACCGGATATCCTGCAAAGACTAAAATATTTACCATCTAAATCATTATTACAAAAAATTGCTGACTCCTGCTCTAGCGTATTGCAATGAGCTTCTAGCTGGACACATTGCTTTTTTTCTTGGTCTCTCACAATCCATTCTCCACCAAGCAGCCAGCATTATCCATAAAAGATAAATCATGTCATAATACTCTTTTGCTCAAAACTGCCCATTAGTTTCCATAACAGAATAAAAACAAAAACTTCTTACTTCCCTAGGCTAATGAGATCTTTATAATCTGGTCTATGTCCATTTTTATAACCTTTTGTTATGAACTGAAATCTGCCCCCTAAAATTCATGTCAAAGTCCTAACACCTAATATAACTATATGTGGAGCAGGGTCTTTAGGAGGTAGGAAAGGTTCAATGAAGTCATAAGAATGGGGCCCTAATTCAGTAGGACTGGTGGCCTTATAAGAAGACAGAGAGAGAGAGATCTTTCTGTGCATGTGCTGGGAAAGACCATGTGAGGACATAGTGAGAAGGTGGCTGTCTACAAGGCAGAAAGAGAGCCCTCACTGGCAACTGAATTGGCCAGATTGATTTATCTTGTACTTCTCAGCCTTCAGAAATGTGAGAAAATACATGTCTGTTGATGAAGTCACCCAGTCTGTGGTGTTTTGTTATGGCAACCCAAGCTAGTACACCCCTCAGTCTTCATCGGGCACTCTGGCCTTAGTGCTTCTCAGACAGAATGTGTTTTTGACTGCCTCATAACCTTCACACTTGCTGTTTCCTCTGCTAGCATGCCCTTTCCCATATCCTGCCAGAGGTTATATCTCTCTATAGTTCAGGAAGTTCTTTGCTTTAATGCCATTTTCTCAAAGAGTCTGCCCTTGACCATGATTAGCAAATAATACCTCCATCCTTCACTCACTTCTGATATATTCTATCCCCATACTCTGCTTTATTTTTCTTCATCGCATTGATCAGTTTCTTCCATTAATAAGCACTGTAAACAGACATAAAGATGGATTTGTCTGTGCAATAAGAAAGAAAGGGGTCAAGGATGTCTCCTGTACTTGAGACCTGAATAGCTCCCAGGAGAATGGCAGCACCATTTGCTGAGATGAGAAAACCTGCAGGAGACGCATATTTTGGTAGTGGGGGCAGGAATCAAGATTTCCATTTTGGACATGTTATATTTAACATATCTAGTAGCTGTCGGGGTGGAGATGTCTGGTAGGTAGTTGAATATACAAGTTTGGAATTCAAGGCGAGATTGAGTCTGAAGATAAAAAGTTGTGAGTCATCAGCATATAGATGGTTTTTCAAGCCATGATCTTCGGTGAGCTCTGCTAGGAAGTACAGATACAGAAGAGAAGAAGGCTGAGAGCAGACAAATATGGGGGGACAGGGGTGGAAGAGGGGACATAAAGCAAAGGAAATTGAAAAAGAGGATTCATCAAAGTAACAGGAAACCAGAAGGCAGTGTCCAAGTGAAGAAATATTTCCCTTCTAAATGCCATTATAAAACTCTAGAAAAGTGTAGAGAAGTGGTTCTTAAATCTGGCCCAGGCCTTGAGACAAGAGCAGAACAATGAGAACAAATGCCTTGTGGGACAGGGTCAAGAAAAGCTCATTAGGTGAACGTGAAGAAGGAAATGCAGAAGTTATAGACAACAAGTTTAAGGAGCTGTGTTATAAGTGGTAGCTGGAAGAAACTATGAGGCAATGGAGTGATTATCTAGAGTGGAAGAAATTCCAGTGCATTTATAGACCAATGGGAGTGAGACATAAGAGAGAAAAGATGCTCTTGGGGAAGGAGAGATAACTGCTGCAACAGAGTTCTTAGGTGGGCGGCTCAGGGTGAGTTTGGCCCACCAGCAATGGAATAAGCTCAGACGGGAGCAGGCTTCAGTCTGCAGGAAAAGCAGCGTATATGCATATGCGTGCTGAGGGAGGAGGGAGGTGACTCATTTGCAGGTGGGTGAGGAATTCTCTCCTGCCTGATTCTGTTTTCTGAGCTAACAGAAGATGAGGTCATTAACGGAGAGCAAGGGAGGGAACGTCAGGACAGAGGAGGAGTGAACGTCAGGACAGAGGAGCTGTGACGTAGTACACTTGCAGAGTGGGATTGTGAATCAACCGGGGAAATCCTGGTAGCAGGATGAGCAGACGGTGGGGAGGGTTGTTGTGAGGTTTGTGGTCAGTAATCAACATGTGACGGACAGCCCTGTTTTTTCTGTTTTCTCAGAGCCGGATTCACACACTCCAGTGCAGGGTAGGTGGAGAGTTAGGCTGAAACAGTGTGGGAGGATTTTAGATCCGTAGGCAGGAGGGAGAGACAGAAGCTGAGAGCATATGCAAGACAGTGATTATAACTTAAAAAGAGAAGACAAGGAGGATATGAAAGTGTGGAGGGAACAGTGTCAAATGGAAGGGTCAAGGGGCTAACGGTCTTGGTGGGAGCAAAGAATTGTTGAGGTCGGGGTAGTAGAGGGAATTATCTGGAAGAGAGTAGGCGGTAGTTGGAGAACAAGACCCTTACGAATGGGACTTGGGAGGAAAGGCAGTCATGGAATGACTGGATAGGATCTTGAAAGGAAGTAGTTGAAGTGGAGAGGACAAGATCATTGGGAGAGAACAGATAAAAAGCAGAGAGGACTCAGTGGTGGAAGGCCAGTGGAATTATTGAAACAACTCAGGATGGTGATGGGTGTGGTGCTGGTGGTGGGTGAAAGGGACCCAGGCACAAAGTCTGCAGATAGGAGAAAGGTCAAGGTTCACCAAAGGAAGGGGCAGCCAACGGCGTGGAGTCCAGTGCTGTGGGTGTCAAAGTAGCTGGGGCTGGACATCAGTGTAGAGGCTGGAGAAAGGTTGTGGAGGATGGGATCTATAGCAGGCAAGACACTTAACTCACCAAAGCCCCCTGTGTCCGTGGGAAGAAAAGAAGGGCCACAGCTTCAGAAGGCTGAGTGGGAAGCCAAGACTTCCAGGGAGCAGGGAGGACTGGTTTCAGCTGCAGCAGGTATTTGATGAGAACATTCTTTTTTTTTTTTTTTTGAGTTGGAGTCTCACTCTGTCACCCAGACTGGAGTGCAGTGGCTGCTCCCGGCCACTGCAGCCTCGACCTGATGGGCTCTGGCGATCCTTCCGCCTCAGCCTTCCAAGTAGCTTGAAGTACAGGCGCGCGCTACCATGCCTGGCTAATTTTTTATTTATTGTGGAGATGAGGTCTCGCCAAGTTGCCCAGGCGGGTCTCGAACCTGCAGGAGAATATTCCTAAAAAGGGGTGAGGATGTGGATCACTTTGATGATGAGCAACTCTGACATAGAGGGTACAGTGAAAGGGTTTTGAGGGAGCAGGGAGTGGGGAGACTTTGACTTCAAGAGGGAATATATACAGCTATAGGGTGATAAAGGCCTTATTTTTTTCCTAGGGCCATTTTAACAAAGTGTCAAAAACTGATGGATTGGGACAATGGGGATTTATTTTTCATACTTCTGGAGACCAGAAGTCTACAATTCAGGCATCAGCAGCACCAAACTCCCTCTAAGCTCTGTGAGGGGAAAGTTCTTTCCTTGCCTCTGACGACTTCTGGTGGGCCCGGGTGTTGCTTGGCTATGGCTGCGTCACTCCAGTCCTCACAGGGTGTTGTGTTACCTGTGCCGCTTCCCACAGTCTTCCCTCTGGACACGTCTGGTCTGGGCCCAAATTTATTTTGTTTTTTATCAGAACACCCACCACATTGGTTACAGCCCACCCTAATGACCTCATCTTAACTTGAGTAAATCTGTGTCTTGGTCCAGTTAGGCTGCTATACTAAAGAATACCACAAACGACATGGCACAAAAACCACAAACATGTACACGTGTATTTCTTGCAGTTCTAAAGACTGAAAAGTTTAGGATCGAGGCCCTGGCAATTTCGATGCCTGGCGAGGGCCCTCTTCCTTATAAATGACAACTTCTAGCTGTGTCCTTACATAGCTGAAGGGGCAAGCAAGTTACCTTGGGCTTCTTTTATATTAGCACCGATCCCGTTCATGAGGGCTCCACCCTCCTGACTTAATCACTTCTGAAAAGCTCCACCTCCTAGTACCATCCCATCGGGGATTTGGTTTTAACATGTGAATTTGGGGTGGTCACAAGCACTCAAACCATAGCAATCTACAAAGAATCTATTTCCAAATAAGGTTATGTCCTACGGCATTGGGGTTAGGATTTTTACACATCTTTTGGGGAGACACAATCAACTGATAAAACGGTCTGAGTGACAGGTGTTTTTGTAGGCTCCAACTTTTCCTGGGAACCTGCAATGCAATGTGTGATGGAATGAGTCTTGATGTTGTCCTGGCTGGGTAACCAGCCTTTTTCTAGGAATGCTCTCTGAGAGCGTTTGTAGAGTAAGATGAGTGGGTTGCAGGGGAGTGGTCAGCTCTGAAAGGACACATCAGTTTCAAGAAAACGCAGGTCTGCAGGCCTTCTTTCAGATGGTTCTGTGTGGGGTAGAGGTAGATGGTGGCTCTTATGCTGTTCTTGCTGTTGCTTCCACTCACTCCACTCAGCTACACTGGCCTAGCTCTGCCTCAAAAAAATACAGGTTGGGCATCCCTAATCTGATCATCTGAAATGCAAAATGCTCCAAAATCCAAAGTTTTTGATTACCAACATGACGGCACAGGTGAAAAAATTCCACGCTCAAGTACTTAACACAAACTTTATTTCATATATAAAAATCAGTTTAAATATGTTGTAAAATTACCTGCGGCCTAGGTGCATGAAAAGATTCCCAAATCTGAAAAAATCTGAAATCCAAACACATATTATAGTTCCTAGCATTTCAAATGAGGGCTACTCAACCTGTACCTGGGCCGTTCCAGCCTCGGGGCTTTTGCATTTGCCAACACTTCGCCGAGAAAATTCTCTCAGAGCTTTGCACAGTTGATTTCCTCTCGTCACAGAGAACACATCTCAGAGGTCACATGCTCATAGAGGCCTTCCCTGGCTGTGGTAGCCAAAGCACCACCACCTCCCTCACCATTTTCCTCATCACGGTTGCATTGCTCGTCTGTTTAAAATTAGTTTCTCCAACCGGCATGTAAGCATCACAAAGCAAAAATAATGTCCTTCCTTGTTCACTGCTGATTCCTTGATGCACAGAACAATACCTGGTGTCCCAGGTGTCAAATAAAAAAAACAGCAGCCCACATCAAAAGGAGTAATAGTAAGACTAATCTATGACTAGATGCATCAACGTAGGCGTCTATACAGCACATAAGTCATTTAACCTCCCTCAACCTCATTCATAAATTAAAGACCTTGACCGAGGTCTTATCTTTAAGATCCTTTCCAATCTTATAATGCCAGTTATATAACAGCCTGATATAATCTCAGAGACCCACAGGAATGTTAATACTCCACATACATGTTAATATCTCAAGACCAGGAGATGAAAAGCACCCTGTAGTCAACCTTTAAAAAAATAGTCTCTTTATCGGGTCAAGATAAGTGATCTAATTTCAGCAAAGAATGGTCTAACTTACATACGTTTCCTTCCACTTCACATTAATCCTTTAAGCTGAAGCTAGACTACCTGCTTAAAAGGTAAGGCCAGGGGACAGGATGATCTCCACCGGCGTGGCTGTGCTTACCCTGCTACAATGTTGGCTCTTTGGGTGAGTTCCGTTGGCTTCTGACCTTTCTCCTCACGTGTGTAGAGCAGACCTGGGGCTTCCAAAACTGTAGAAGTGGTCTCGCTCACCCAAGAACCACCAAGTACTTTGTGCATTTGTCTTCGGCCAATTTTTTGTCAAGTCATTGAAAGTGAGTTCAGCCATTCACTTCTTTGTGCAGCCATTATTAATTCAGGCCTACTCTGGCCTAGGTCTTGAGCTAAGGAGGTGAGAACTCAACTCTTCTCTCAAGGGCCAACTCGAAACTCTGCTGAGCATAGGAGCATCTGGTGTTCCCTCACCCTACTCACTTGCTCTTTGACCAGAGGATTCAAATGCCTAGAGAGGTAGTTTGAAACAGCAAAGGTCACAGTTACTTGGCAAAGTCTCACTCTGCCTCACCGAGTGCGGACCTGTGTTGCCTCTTGGCGTTTTCCAACTCTCTTCCGTTTCCAACTTTACTACAGAGGTGTCTTTTCTTTCCCCCAAGCGATTGCATCATAAGCTCCCTCTTCCCTTTCTTTCCCCCTAATTCCAAAGCACTGATCCAGAACCCCCTCCCAGGCGGGTCATGTGCCTGTTGGGGTTGTGGGATCTTTATGGGGCTGTGAGACAGAAGCCAGCAGCCTCACTGCTCCGCCAAAGGGAGGCAGCCACAAAGCAGGGATAGAGGGAGGAAGAGTCGGGGAGGCGAAGTCTGTCTTTTTTGATGACTGATCTCAGGGTTCGTACTTGAACTTTGGGTTTTATAGTTCTATAAAAGGTAGTTGACAAAAGAGAACCCATTTTGGGAGGGTCCAGCTGGCCGGGCTGAGCTGGGCGGGGCCGCCCCAACACTTGAAAGCCAGGGCTGGTTTTCATCCATGATGTCAGAGAGGCGATGGGATTCCCACTGCGCCAGCGGGTGGGAGAGCGGGCAGCCCCCGCCCCATCCCTGCCCAAGCCAGCAGCAGCTTCAGTACTGCCTTCCTGGCTCCTCTGCAAGATCCTTTCCCTCCTGTGAGCCTTGAGCGTTTGGAAGGGAAGCTCCCTTGCTCAGCCTGCGGGTGTCTGCTGGGGCAGGAGCACCGTGGCCTCCCTCCCTGGCTCCCCCACGCCCCTGCTGGCCCAGCTTTCTCTGTTTCCTTCCATTTGAGCAGTGGATGCAGGCAGACTGGTCTGGCTGGCGGCTCAGAGGCCCACATCTTTCTACAGACCTGCAGTTCTGAGCTCCCGGGCTCCGGCCCCCACTTCTGGATGTGGGGGCCAGCCTCTTCTCCCTTCTCTGACTCAGAAGAGTACCCTGGACCCCCGGACTGTAGAAGCTGTCCAAAAGGAGCTGCATTTGGGGTGGATGGTTGTTTTCAATTAAATCTAATCTGAAGAAACCTTTTTCGTTGTTTGTTTTTGCTTATTCACATCAAACTGCGCCACTGCTGTGCTGGCCCAAGCGCTGCAGATTCATGCGGACAAAGCAGGGCGCTCTCCAAGCCCCGGGGGCTGCGGGTGAAGCAACTGCTACTCACTCAGCCCTGACTCACAGGAGGTTCCTTTTTCCTGGCCAGGAGCAGCCACTGCCCAGTTCCAGGGAGAGGCCGGGAGTAGGAATGGAAGGGAGCCCAGAAGGGCAGTCACAGAGGGTGCCGAGTGCTTGTTTCACGACTCTCGAAGGCTTCAGAAGCGACGGCTCTGGCCAGCAGGCAGGTCCCACAACGAGTCTGGTCTGCGTGCCGAGCTCCTTCCTTTGGAGCCCGACCAGGTTTACCCCATGAGCCCTGGTAGCACAGCCAGGAGAGCAGGGTTACAACAAAACCCCAGGGCAACACTGCTGAGTGGGCTGGAGTGCTGAAGCCATCCGTCATCATCAACACTGATGCTGCCATACGACTTAAATGTGCTTTGGTGTTTGCTTGGCTTTTCTTTGTGCTGTCCAGCAAGACGTTACTCCCGCACTCATCCATTCAAGCCAAGCGTTCTCTTGGGGCCCTACTGTGTGCTCGCTAGAAATGAGTGCGTGGCCAAAAGGCAATGGGCAAGTGAGCCTGAAATAACACGGTGCCTCACTGGTGAACAAATTTAGGGCTCTTTTTACAAAGTTGCCTTGAGATTCAAACGCATGGGGGGCATGGCGTTTTCCTCTGTACCGAGGGAGACCGGCCATCAGGAGTGGCCCTCAAGCCCCCATGACCTAGGCTTGGAGTACACATGGTTCCCTAAGACTGTCCCCTTCTGTCTGCTAGGAAGGCTTCAGACTGGAGATGAAGGCCAACACATCTCCCAAGAGGGCGGAGCTTCCTCAACTGGAGGGCAGTGGGGAGGAAGTGTCCTCTCTTCTTTGTGCTTTCTCTGCCCATTCTTTCTTCACTACCTATTCATTGAGTGACCACTGATGTTCTCCTTATAATGAAGCTTGCTGTATATTAAATAGGCAAATCAAATGTGTAAGCAAAACCAAAACCAAAAAATCTGTAGCAAGAGAGCAACCCACAAACTCGATAAAGAAAGAAGTGGGGGTGAGTCACGGGTGTTGCATGGCGTGTGGGAGCAGAGATGGCCCTTCTACCAAGCACGGTGAGGTCACAGAAATGGCTTGACTAAACAACACTTTTTGTTGTTGTTGTTTTGTTTTTGTTTTGTTTTGTTGTGTTTTGAGTTGGAGTCTCACTGTGTCTCCCAGACTGGAGTGCAGTGACTGATCCCGGCCACCGCAGCCTCGACCTGCTGGGCTCCGGCGATCCTTCCGCCTCAGACTTCCAAGTAGCTGGAACTACAGGCGCGTGCTACCACGTCCAGCTAGTTTTTTGATTCATTGTAGAGATGAGGTCTCGCCAAGTTGCCCAGGCGGGTTTCAAACCTGCGGGCTCAGGCAATCCACTCACCTCGACCTCCCAAAGCGCGGGATTACAGGCTGAGCCACCGAGCCCGGCCTAAACAACATATTTTTCTTTGCTTTTTTTTTTTAATCAATATTTTTTATTATGGTTTTGTGGGGTACAGTTAAGGGTTAGGTGTACAATTACGTTTCATTCAGGCACCCTGTTGATAAGAGGTGTTTCCCCTTCCCCAGACAGATATTTGCTGCTGTTAATCCCATCCCCCCCCATAGTCTCCCAGTACCGTCAGTCATTTTCTTATAGTATCACATTGGATGTTCAAGGTCCATTATATGAATGAGAACATGTGATACTCGGATCTTTGTTTCTGTGAGAGGTCACACAGTATTATAGACTCTAGTTCCATCCAGGTTGCTGCGAAATTCATGATTTTGTTCTTTTTTATGGCTGCGTGGTATTCCATCGTGTATATGTGCCACATTTTTTTAATCCAGTCCTCTTTTGATGGGCAGCATGGTTGTTTCCAGGTTCTTGCTGTTGTGAACAGTGCTGCGATAAACATACGTGTGCAGGTATCTTTTTTATAGAGTGACTTGAGTTTTTCAGGGTATATTCCTAATAGGGGGATTGCGGGGTCATATGGGAGGTTGATATTTAGAGCTTTTAGGAATCGCCACACTGCTTTCCACAGAGGTTGCGCTAGTTTGCACTCCCACCAACAGTGTAGAAGTGTTCCCTTTTCGCCACACCCTCTCCAGCAGCTGTTATTTTTTGAGTTGTTGATAACTGCCATTCTGACTGGAGTTAGGTGGTATCTCAGTGTGGTTTTGATTTGCATCTCTCTGATGATTAGTGAGGAACAACATATTTTTCAAAGCACTGTTTCATTATCTCACTTACCATTACAATACCTAGCAGGCAAGACTAGAGGAACTGCTCCCATTATAAAGATGAACACACTGTGGCCAGCAGATAAGTAACTTGCCCTTTTATGATCAAACATGCGATTATTGGCAGCAAAAGAACTTTACTTCAGGACTTAGAGTTACTATCCAAGAACTCCGGCAGCTGCCCCCAGACCAGGTAAATACAGCTCCACCGACAACGTCTTGTGTTTCTTCCTTATTCCTTAATGAATACCTTGGGTAGAGATAAAACCAAAAAGAGCATTCTAGCTGATCCATACTTTAATGTTGCCTGCACTAAAAGCCGGGAGACAGCAGCATAAGCAGGCCTCGCCCCACCGCTTCTGGCGCTAAAGACGGAGACAGGGCCAGGAGCCAAGGAACGCAGGCAGTCTCCAGAAGCTGGAAAAGGCGCGGAAACGGATTCTTCCCTGGGCATCCAGAAAGGAACAAAGACCTGCTGACATGTTGATTTTAGCTCAGCGAGACCTATTTCAGACTTTTGACTTCCAGAACTGTAAGACAATACATTTAAGTTGTTGAAGTCATTCCGTTTGTGATAAATCTGTTGCAGCATCCATACGAAACCCATCCAGAAGGCTAACCCTTCGGTCTGGACAACTGTGGCTGAGTTCCCACTGGTCATATCACAAGCACATCTCTAGGTTATGACTTTGTGCACATACATCACAAACAAGACAGCTATGAAGGCTCTGAGAATTTCTCTGCCCAACTAACTCCCCAAGGCCACTCACAGGGTCTTCCTTTGCCAAGGCCACATCAGCACCCACAAATCTGGTTCCTCACTGCCTCCCTCCATCCTTTTGCATACTGGTTTGCCACTGAGACTGACGCCGGGTAACAGGACCCAGCTGTGGAGCACACAGGCCAACAGCTTGCTGCCGTGACCTCGGCACGTGTTTATGGGCAAAATGCAGCTTCAATGAGTCACCGCTAGCAGAAGAAACCACAAAGCCCAGGGTCCTCCAAGAAAGTCAGGGCCATGTACATCCAAGAGGGAAGCTTGGTTGGGCCCGCACAAACTCCACATGCCAAGACACTGTCCCCTCCCTGTGGACAGAGGACAGACGGTCATCCTGATTGGTGCTAATTTTGTCCGTGGAGTAGAGGCTGCAGGTGATCATGGCCCACCTGTGACACAGGAACGGGGCACAGGGATGCAGAAAGCTCTGGGCTCTTTGCCTGGAAGGCCGTGCAAGCACCCTGTAAGTCCTTGCTTGCATGTCCCCTTAAGAAAACATTCAATTTCATGACATCACTGAACGGGTCAGCACGTGAGGGTGGAGGTGGTCCTCGTTTTCAGCATAACATGAGCCCTCAAGGCCCCAAGTCCACATTCCTTCTCGGCCTCTACCTGATTGTTGAACCCCGTCGCTTCCATGAAACCCAACTTCTCTCTTTGTAAAGGGACACAATAACACAAATTTGTGGTGTGGTTTGGACGATCGAATGACTCAGTAACTTTAAAATGACGAGCACATCACAGACCATCAATAAAGATTAATTCCCTTGTTTCATCCCTTCTAGTCTACCTAAGATTAAGCTGTTATCCACATGGTCCTTCAACTGGGCTCTACCTGTCTACCTCTAAAAATGGCCATAAACAGTTCTCAAAATGGCAGAAACTCTGATGGTTTAAAAACCTGCAATGGGCCATCACACAGGTTCTCTTGATCCATCTTCCCTTCTGACATCCCAAGTCCACTCGCTTCTATTCTGTCCTCCTCTGCGGTGTTACAGACTAGTTCCTCTCCTGCAGTTTCTTGACACTGTTTCCTCCACCTCATATGGATGGCATTTGGGAGGCTCTTTATTGAAGATACCTGTTTCCTAAAGTGTTGTTAGTGTTAAGGCATCCAAATTCTCTAAATGGATTCATTCACTGAATCCCCATAACACATTCCTTCCTTCCACACACACGGGTCAGAAGGATGCCATGATGGCTTCATCAAGGAGGCATGTCCCAAAGAGGCTTGCCTGTGGGTTCCTGGTTCTCAGGTTGACCCAAAGCCGGAATGACGGAATGCCATTCCCATCTGATAACTGGTTTGTTGGCTTAGAAGATGTTCTTGGGAAAAGGAGTGGGATAAAGGAGCCCAGGAGCAGGCAGGTTAATTCACATGGCAGGGCCCTGAGGAATGATGGATTCTGGTAAAGATGAGAGAAGTGGTTTATGGATCTGGGTTTCTGAAACAGAGAACTGTATGTTTGTCATGTGAGAAGATTAGTTATTCCCTACTTATTCAGTATCAGAAATTTTTTTAGTTTTTTGGTTGATTACAAAAAACAGTATTTAGAATAATTTTAAAACACACCTAGTAATAATCAACCACATTCCTACCAGTCAAGAACTATTCTTACTATTTTGGTATATTTATTTCCAGTCCTTTTATGTGCACATACATATGTTTGCTGATTTTTCTATTTGTCATTGGAATATAATTGCATATACAATTTTGTGCCCTGATTTATTTTCACTATGAACTTGTTTTCTATTGTTAATGTGCTTTAAACTCATTAATTTAATAGCTGCCGATATTCCTTCATAAGAAAATACCAGAATTTATCTCATTGTTTCCCTAATATTTCACTTTTAAAAGAGTTGGTAGTATTTGATACATGTCACTACTATGAAACGGGTCTCCCTCCTAAAATTGTGCATGTGTCATCACGTTGCATCTGTGTAACAGTCTGGTGACCAGGTATCACTTTCAATTCTCATAGTACAGAATGAGGAAAGTGAGCCCTGCTACCCAGTCATCTCAGCTAGTAAGAGGAGAATCTAAGGATACCATTATTTCAGGGAACAGTCTCGCCTTTGCATATTTGTATCTCCAAAAGCTGCTCAAGATAGCTTCTTAGAAGTGCAATGTCTAGGTCAAAGAGCATACCTTTCTATATTTTTTTCTTTTTAAGGTTCTAGTGTATAGAACAGTATAGAAAGCTGTTTGGCCAGGTGCAGTGCCTCACACCCACAATCCCAAACATTTTGGGAGGTCAAGGCAGGAGGATTTCTTGAGCCCAGGAGTTTGAGATCAGCCTGGACAACATAGCAAGACCTCGTCTCTATAAAAAAATAAAAAAAACTAGCCAGGTTGGTAGCATGCATCTGTAGTCCCAGCTACCCAGGAGGCCGAGGCAGAAGGATCACCGGAACCCAGGAGGCCGAGGCTGTGGCAAGCTGTGATGGTGCCACTGTACTCCAACCTGGGACAGAGTGAGACCCTGACTCAAAAAAAAAAAGAAGAAAAGAAAAGAAGAAGAAGAAGAAAGCTGTCCATACCAAGACAACCTTACTCCACCCAGGTGGCGGGCATGGTACCCAGTAGGTGGTTTTTCAACCCTTACACCCCCCTCTCCCTCCCTTTAGGAGTCTTCAGTGTCTGTTATTGCCATTCTTATATCCTATGTTCATGTGTATTAAGTGTCTAGCTCTCATAAGTAAGAACATGTGGTATTCGGTTTCCGGTTTCTGTGGTAATTTGCTTAGAATGATGATCCCCAGCTGTACAGAAGTCCAAACCTCACCATCACACCATCCAAGGGGGCATGCAAAAGGAACCAAAGTCCTGGAAATACCTTTTGGAGAGTGGGCCCCTGGCAGCATAGGTTTTTCCCCACTAGGCAAGTGCTCTAGGAACCCGTCGGCATTGGCGTACCAGCTGGCGTCGTTGCAAGAAGCTGCGTTTGATTTCAGTGAATTTTTTGGGGGGATTCTTCCAACCCATTTGTCCATTTCACAATGACTCATTTATACAAAAAATCTGCCCACACCACGCTGAGTGTTCAGCGATTTTTGATCAAAACGGCATGACACCCCGTCCCCATGTCCCTATTCCCCCGATCTCACCACAAGCAAATTTTCTTTTTTTGTCTCCCTGGATGAAAAAAGTCCTCAAAGGGAAATATTTTGCCGATGTAGAAGTGAAATAAAAAATTGCAGAAGGCTGGGCTCGGTGGCTCAGCCTGTCATCCCGCGCCTTTGGGAGGCTGAGGTGAGCGGATTGTCTGACCCGTGGGTTCGAGACCCGCCTGGGCAGCAAGACCTCATCTCTACAATAAATCAAAAAATCAGCCAGGCGTGGTAGCGCGTGCCTGTGGTTCCAGCTACGTGGAAGGCTGAGGCGGAAGGATCGCCGGAGCCCAGCAAGTCGAGGCTGTGGTGGCCAGGAGTGGCCACTGCACTCCAGTCCGGGTGACAGTGTGAGACTCCAACTCAAAAAAAAAAAAAATTGCAGAAGTACTAAAAGGCATCAAAATCGATGATTTCAAAAACTGTTTTGAGCAGTGAAAAAGTGTCTCGGTGGGCATATTGCATCAAATAGAGAGTACTATGAAAGTGACTGAAGTTTAAGCACGTAAGAATAAATACATTTTTTAATAAATAAATTCTGGGGTTTTTTGGGTCCCCCTCATATACCTATATAGAAAACCTGCACATATACTCCTTAAATCTAAAATGCAATAATTAATTTTTTAAAAGACATCCTTACTCCAAACACTGTGACACTACTGTGGTTTATTTTGTTGCTCTTTGATAGCTACTAATAAGGCTGAACTGTTCATATGTTGATACCTTTTTCTTCAATGAAATGTCTGCTCATATCCTCTGCCTATTGTCAGCTGGGAGTTTTTCAATCAATTTGGGAGGGTCCTTCATATACTTAGGATATTATTCTTTGCTTTGGTATATGTGTGTCTAGGCTTTCACTTTGTGCCTGAGTTTGCTATTTGCCTTTTAATTATTTTGTAATGTTTTTATGGAAAGCTGGGTTAGCAAAGTTTTCTATGAAGGTTCACATGATAATAAGTATCTCAGACTTTGTGGGCCACATCTGAACTATCCAGTGTTGTCATTGTAGCCGGGAAGCAAGGATACACAATGCAAATACTAATAGGTAGAGCAGGGTTTGGACCATGGGTTGTAGTTTGCAGACCCAATTTTTAATTCTTATGTTAGGAAATCCACCAGTGGCTCCTCTTTGAGATTTTCTGCATGGCTCTCATGTGCATGTAACCCAGATATTTGAGAGGCACCTTCTGCTCTCTGGAGACTGGTGAAATCCGGGCCCAAATCCAATTTGGTAGTTGGTGAAAGTTCAGTCTCCTCCTTGCCACTTCTTCCCCCTCGCTCTGCACACACATCACTAGGTCTTCAAATTCCTTTGTTTTACTTCTGTTTGCTTTTTTCTTTGTCTTCTCTCTCCTTTTCTGTTAAAGAATCAAGCAAAGTCTCCTCCTTGTTTCCGGCAGGGCACTTGTTTGTCACTCATTCCCCTTTAGTGCCTACAGGAACTTTCGCTAAAAAATGAGTTCCATTCATAAGTAGACAAGGAATTGTGGTGAATAGAACTTTCTCCATCTCATTATACATCTGCAAACAAATCCAAACTCAAGATCAGAGAACTATCCATCCACATTTTATTTTGTTTTCTTTTTGTGCATTGGACTATTTAGTTCTCTTGGTTTTTATGTTGTGGTGTATGCTTTGAGAAAAGATGCCAACTATTTTTCAAATAGTTAACCACTTATCCCCAAAATAGACCTTAGTATATAAAGAAGAGTGAGTTTATGATTAAATTTGGCATTCAAAATTAGAGCAGAGGAATCATTAAATAACTCTGGGACATCTTCTCTGTGCATTTCTCTGCCTATCAGTTTTTCGTTGTTTTTTTTTTTTTTACCACCACCATGCTGTTTTGATTATAATCTATCCTAATAGTGCTTTGAAATTTTCTTGGCTACCTTCACCATTTCTGCTTCCAGATAAATGTTAGAATCACTTTTTCAAGGATCCTTTTGACCAATACTACTAGGATTTGTATTAAAATTATTTAAATCATAGCATAATAGAGGAATAATATATATCTTCATACCATCTGATCTTCTGACTAAGGAATATCTATGCAAATCTTTTATGTCTTTTTTGTAAAATAGTTTTTATCATAATTGGTTTTTAAAAATTCTGAATTTCTTATTTGAATTTAAAATTTTGAGATTTATTAACTACTGATTGTTCCTCTAACAGCATGATTTACCAGCTTTTCTTGTGTGATATTTTAACATCATAATCATTAATGAAAGGACCTTTTATTTCCTTCTTTTAAAAAATCCATTGTTCTTTTATTGGGTCTTTGTTCTCTCTCCTCCATATTGGTCATTTTCCTTTTGGATTTTTCTCACTATCTTTAACCTTTCTCTCTGCAGTCTGGGAGTTTCTTAAGTTTGCTCCATATCACTGATTTCATTTTCTCCAGTGTCAGTTCTATTATTTTGCCATCGCTAAGATTAACGTTATTACTAATATTACAACTTCTGTTTATTTGCAGTTATTCTATTTCTCTTCAACCTCTTTGTTTTCTGTTTATTGACTTCATTCTACTTTGAGGATGCAAGCTCTATAAAACAAAAAGCAAACGCCAAGAAGAGAGAACAGGTTACAATAAAAAGATGGAGGAATGGTCGGGCACGGTGGCTCAAGCCTATTATCCCAGAACTTTGGGAGGCCGAGGTGAGGGGATTTCCTGAGTCCACGGGTTCGAGAATAACCTGGGCAACTTGGCGAGACCTCATCTCTACAATAAACCAAAAAATTAGCTGGGCGTAGTAGCAGGCACCTGTAGTTCCAGCTACTTGGAAGGCTGAGGCAGAAGAATCACCTGAGTCCAGCAAGTTGACTCTGGGGTGGCCGTGAGCAATGTGCCACTGCACTCCAGCCTGGGTGATAAGGGAGACTCCAACTCAAAAAAAAAAATAATATGGAGGAACAAAGAGGGTTTTTTCTTTTTCTTTTTTTTAAATTTAATTTTACTTTAAAGATGTGGGGTACATTTCAGGATTAAGCGGATAAGTGGTCATTGTACAGGTAAAGTTTGGGCCTCCCTTTGGTCCCCATTTCCCCTGCTTTCTTATTTTTAGTCAGAGTCCAACTCTTTCGCCCAGGCTGGAGTGCAGCTCACCATAGCCTTGTCCTCCTGGTCTCAGGTGATCCTTCCATGTCAGCCTCCCAAGTTGGAGCTACAGGTATGTACCACCACACCCAGCTAGTTGTTTTGTTGTTGTTGTTGTTGTTGTTGTTTTGTAGAGATGAAATCTCACTATGTTGCCTAAGCTGGTCTCAAACTCCTGGGCTCAAGCAACCTTCTCATCTCAGCCTCCCAACATGCTGGGATTAAAGGCATGAGACACTGTCCTTGGCTTCTTTTTGTTTTTTAATTCTACTGCTTCCTATAGGAAATGGTTTTCAGATATATATTTTTCTTTTAGTTTTCAAGATAGAGTTATATTTTCTTTGTGTTAGATCCCCCCCCATATTTCTTATGTTGATTTCTCTCTCTCTCTCTCTCTCTCTCTCTCAAACAGCTTCTGTGTTTGGACTTCCCTTAGTCTCTCTTGCTGCTCACTTACAGGCTGATTGAAGCTGCACTTTAACTGGAGGGTAAGTTGAAAGGTAAATGAATCCATAAATCAATGAATCATCAAGAGACAGGTTGATGAACATACTTCCCAATCGTCTTATCCAGAAATGTGATGAAGACTCCTGTGAAGATGTGCATGGACTTCCCATCCAGGTCTAAGCCTACGGTACCCTGCCATCTACAGATGTTGACGTTTGTTAAATGCTTTTCTGGGACATCAGAGATACACTTCACAAGGTTCTGCCACAGGAATTTACAGGGCCATGGGAACCTGCCAGAGGTGTAGGAGGCAACACACTCTGCCCTACAAATCTCATTTCCAGGCACAGAAGATGTAAGCAGCAATTTCTTCCGTGACTCAGTGATTCCCAGCTGTGTGGGTGCTGGTTAAATGAATCCCAAAGGTTAAACACAGGTCACAGGGCACTTTGTATTGGTGTTGAACACTTGAACACTGCAGAGTTAGGTAGAAGCCAGAAGGACCCTTGAGAGGAGGTGCTGATTGTCCTCCTTGGTATCCAGCAGCAGGTATGGTGACATTAAGGATGGGGAAAACAAATTACCAAGCCACACAGCAACTTTGGACCACTGATCCAAGCACAAAAGTATTCTTCTGAAGCTCAGTATCACAGAGTAAAGAGCTCACAGTCTGTCTCAGACAGTCACTTCTACTTGTCAGCCATTTTGGTTCCATCCTCATGAAGGTGAGGGAGGAGGCCCAGCTCACCAGCTTACCGGTAGAACCATGGGACTAGGCTTGGCCATCAGACTGTGAACAGCAGTGATGTGTGTCATTTCCAGAGTAGTACTGCCAGCGAGAGACTCTCCAGCGCTGATGTGGCAACAGGGAGCCATGTTCCCAGAATGTGACATTTCAAGATGGTAAAACCGCCCTCACCCTAGGTCTTTGAGTGATGACATGGGCCTGTACATAAGCAAGGAGTAAACTCTTGTTATTTTGGCCACAGAATCTCAGGGTTGTAGGTGGACTTTCAGAGTTATGGGTGAGTTTTGATTACCATGGCGTGGCTTTGTTTATTCTTACAAATACAATCTATCATGCACAATTCTCTGGACTTCTCTGGGTATTGGTTTCCTCGTTTGTCAAAGGAAGAAAATGGCAGGACCTGCCTTATAAAAGGGATAAGAAACACACTGCTTTTAAAGTACTTACAGGCTGGCCCAACACATAAAAAGTGCCTTGCAAATGTTACCTCTTAGCCAAATTTGGATGTCCAGGAGATAGAAAGCACAATCGAGTTCATATGTGAAACTATCTCAACTCATGTCTGAAAGGAGACTACAACCAACAATTTCTTGCCCAAGCCTCATATGCCAGTGTGTTCAAGGCCCCATGAAATCTGAACCACTTCAAGCTATCTGAAGAGAATAAAGGTTCCAACTCCCCACAAAAACATTCTCATGTGTCATTTCTCTCCTCCTCTAATATATACCAAACTGGTAGTGGCCGATCTCTGGGAAAGCAAGATTGATTTCCAGAGGCTCTTCCTTGTGTTCTCACAGCAAGGGAAGCTGGATCAGGGTGTGGCATCCTCGCCTGCCTTCTCCACACACACGTCCTCCTCGGGGTGTCTCCACATACCAGAGGTGTGGTTAGGTGAGGTGAGTATCACTCCACCCATGAGGTGTCTTCTTGGCCAAGCCTCATATGACCCAAACTCTCATAAATAAAACTGTACAGTAGCAGGTATGATGGGGATATATTCGGTGTCCTCCACTACCTTCCCCACCAGGCTACTGAGTGTGTCTCCTTGGAACTGTCTGTCCTCAACAAAACCATCATTTTCTAAGCAATTCCTTGAAAGCCTCCTATTCGAGTATCCCCTGGCGCAGGCAAGCTTCTGAGTGTGACCTGACCCCATCACAGCCCTGATGTTATGACAAAGGGCCACAAAACAGCCTAGCACAGAACTAGGGAAGGCCTCACACTGGAATTGCAGGGTGTTTCTCAAACATCACACCCAGGAAAGCCAGGTTCCCAAGGGGGCTACAATCACAAAGCCGGGCCACCAAGGTCCCAGGGCAATTATGCTGTCCTTTGAAGTTAGTGCGATATAGTTAAGCTCAGAATCCAAGTTCTTTCTCTGATGGGGATCATATTGCAAAGATCACCTTTCCATAAAGCCCACCCAGCTCCTTATTAAAAAAAAAAAAATTTACGTCCAGGCTCAGTGGCTCAGCCTGTCATCCCAGTACATTGGGAGGCCAAGGCAAGTGGAATGCCTGAGCCCACGGGTTCAAGACCAGCCCAGGCAACTTGGTGAGACCTTGTCTCTACAATTAAAAAAAAATTAGCCAGAAGTGGTAGCACATGCCTGTGGTTCCAGCTACTTGGAAGGCTGAGGCGGAAGGATCACCGGAGCCCAGCGGGTCGAGGCTGGGGTGGCCATGAGCGTGCCACTGCACTCCAGCCTGGGCGACAGAGTGAGACTCCAACTCAAAAAAAAAAAAAAAAGAATTCACATCCATTTGGATGTCAAGATCCTCCTTTGAGACAACATTCAAGAAAAACTCCACCTCAAGAATCAAAGACACAGGTTGGTGTTGTCATTCATGCTTGTAATCCCAGCACTTTGGGAAACCAAGGCAAGAGGATTGCTTGAGTCCAGGAGTTTGAGAACAGCCTAGGCAACCTAATGAGATCGTGTCTCTACAAAAAAGCAAAAAAATTAGCCTAGCATGGTGGTATGGGTCTATAGTCCCAGCTACTAGGGAGGCTAAAAGAGAAGGATAGTCTGAGCCCAGGAGGTCGAGGTTTTGGTAAGCTGCTCTGGTGCCAATGCTGTCCATCCAGCCTGAGCAGTAGAGTGAGAGCCCAACTCAAAAAAAGAAAAAAGAAAAAAAAAAGGAATCAAGGACAGAGCCTACCTGGGAAGCTAGAGATATTGCCATTCATATCAATAGAGAAAGTGTACAAAACTTCTGTTTGTTGGTTTTTCAAAGTGGCAGGGTCAAAAGTGAGATGGTTATACCCCTGACAGAGTTTTTCAACCTTATTTCAAAGACAGCATCACTTTTTACACCTTCCTCAAAAACAGGATAAATGGGTCCTGTTGTCCTGATTCCATAAATATTGGTGTTGGACGATAACATGAAGACGTTGTCCCCTCTACCCTCCACCTACACTTTGAATCTTGTAGATATATGCATGCGTTCACTTCCATCTCCTTTGTCAAGTGCAGAAAGAGTTACTACAAGATGGTGTCTTTTGCCAGCAGTCTGGACCAAGTTGGAAAACTTCATCAGACAAGACCCAGAAGCCTCCAGTTATGGGACTCTCCAATCCACAAAGTCCAGTTCCAGTAGCCTAACAGATTGAGGAGCCTGGGAAGAAAAAGAGGAGGGAGACTCATGGAGACATGTGTGTTTTTGGTGGTTTCTCAGTCTCTTCACTGTTTTTCTTCCTCCACTGGAAGAAAGTAGATTCATGCTACACTGATTTTCAAACATCTGAAAGGACGTAGCTAAGCCCGGTTTCTAGTTCACAGACTCAGTGCTTCACTGGCCTCACAAGAAAGTCCAGGCATGTCCTGGGAAAGTGGGATGAGGAGTATCATCCCTTTTTATTTCTCCCCATAATCCTCAATTTCTTGCCTTACCCATAGTGTCTCCAAGAAGCTATGAGATATAAAATAATAATCATTGGACTATAATTTTTCATCTGTTCTAAAATTATGTAACTCTGCTTTTAAATTACATTAAGGTCATCTGAATTTAGTCCATGAACTAACAATTAGTCATTTGACATTTCTAATTAACCCCCAATGGCATGGCTCAAAGAGAGAAAGAAATTGGTACTTCTTTGTTAAGATGACTTATCTAGAGTTACATTTCTTAAATGACTTTCTATAATTTATGGGACTCAGTTAAAAAAAACTCCCAAATAACCATTGTCCAGTACAGTAAAAAGTTC
This sequence comes from Cephalopachus bancanus, assembly GCA_027257055.1. Classification (NCBI taxonomy): domain Eukaryota; kingdom Metazoa; phylum Chordata; class Mammalia; order Primates; family Tarsiidae; genus Cephalopachus; species Cephalopachus bancanus. Next base: position 6,270,497 of record JAPVLO010000065.1, read on the forward strand.
AATGACATCTTCTTCTTCAACTTTCTTCCAGTTGACTTTACAGATGGGACCCCAACACAATGCCTTGTAATTCACAGTGAAGACAAGGCATTTTTATGTGGACACACTTTTAGCTACATTAAACTCTATCAGAGAAGGAAAAAATGTCAGAGGAAGAATTAGCCTTTGTCTTGTAGAGGTTCATTCCACTCAGGTTTAAATCCCCATATCACATATCACAAACATTGAGCACCTATTGTGTACACGAAAACTTTGATCTGTATATTTTCCCACAAAACTTTCATATTTCATCTATTTCTGTGTATCGTGTGTCAACGAAGTTATTCTTTTGGCAGGAACGTTTTCTTTTCAAGGGGGCTAGAGGCAAGCTTCTCACTTTCAGCCCTGGTCTACATGCGTGAATCTGCAGCAAGTTGTCCATCAGAGTCTCCTTCAATATCACACACACCAATTTTCAGGGAGTGATAAATCATCTATTTCTACACTGAAACTGAAGCTGACAACTGTTGAGAGCATCTGCCAAAAGGTGTGTCATAGCCAAAGGCAGTTAGAGTCCCTCCAGGAAGCCTGTTCTCAGACTTGGGGCCCTGAGATGCCACTGGAATTTGCCTAAATGCCAGAATCAATAACAACAGAGCTTCCAGTGGCGGGCTCAGGACTTCCTCCAGACTGCTTCCTTACCTGCAACAGACAATGTGCTTCTTGCAGAAAGTTCCTGTGGATGTCAACCAGAGACCCTAGAGATGCTCTGTCTGCAACCAGACAGACTCTGCTGCCCCCAGTGACAATGTGCTTATATTATTTATCTCATTTTTTAATTTTAAGATGGGGGAATCCATCTGTCCAGCCTATAATACTATTTGAAATGTCACTTTTAATATACATTTTCTTTTATTGAAAGTGATTATTTGTTGACATTCTACTCTATTTACTTTGACTTGATATTCAGTCTTCAAGAGACTACAGGAAAACCCAAAATATCACCATCACAGGCCAGTTATAAGACAGGGAGGCATGATTTAATTTGGTGTGCTACATCCATTTAAAGGATGAGGAACATGTTCCTTAGATGGAATGAATTGCAGAAATCAATCGATCAAAACATTGACAAATAAACCAGATTGCCTTCTAGGTCTTTCCAAGGCAGTGGAGCCACAGTGTGGTTTTGTTGTTTAGAGGAAATTCCCACTACATCAGTAGAAAGACATAAAAAGATGATAACGCTAAACAACTTGTTTTAATAATCTGCAAATACAAGCAAAAGAAACCATACAGAGAGTGGAGAGACAGCCCACAGAATGGGGAAATATATTTTCCAGCTGTATATCTGACAAAAGCATAACAGCCAGGTTCTACAAGGAACTCAAATAGCCCTATTAAAAGATGGGCAAAAGGTATGAACAAACACTTCTCAAAAGAAGACCTATGAAAAATGTTCAGCCTTTTAATCATCAAGGAGATACCATCTAATGATCATTCCAACTATCATTCTCCACAGACCCATTTTTCCCATCATTTCTCTTCCTTGGCCAATGTCATTGCCGTTCACCCAATTACTCCAACCAAAAAGCTAGGATTCATTCTAGATACATCTCTCTGACTTAAGTCCATCATACAATTACCCCCCAAAACTATCTTCTGAAATATTTATCAGATCTAACTCCTCCTTGCCACCTTGGGCCACTGCCTAGTTGAAGGATCCCTCTTTGTATGCTCCCTCCCCCACCCAACTAAACCTTTCCAATCTACCACCTAGATATTTTTTTTGGGGGGGGGGTTGGAGTCTCACTCTGTTGCCCAGGCTGGAGTGCAATGAGTGGCACACTCATGGCCACCCCAGCATTGACCTGCTGGGCTCCGGCGATCCTTCCGTCTCAGCCTTCCAAGTAGCTGGAAATACAGGAGCACGCTACCACGCCCAGCTAATTTTTTATTTATTGTAGAGAAGAGGTCTTATCAAGTTGCCCGGGCTGGTCTCGAACCCACAGACCTAGGCAATCCACTTGCCTCGGCTTCCCAGAGTGCTGGGGTTATAGACTGAGCCACTGAGCCTGGCCCACCTAGATCTTTATAAGACCTATATCTGATCCTATCTGATCATTGCCCTTCTCCACTATCCTCCAATGACTTCTCATTGTCTAGGGATAAAACATAAATTCCCTAATATGCTTTTCATGAGTTGCATCCTGTTTGCCAATCCAGTCTCTTCTTCCACTACCTCCTGCTTATTAATATCAAGCACGTGGCACATGCATGCCCTTCCACTCCCTGGTTGGCTCAGCAGAGGTGCTCTGCTCTGCCTGAAATGTCCAACACAGGTGCATGGACCTGCTGTGTGATAAACTGCTACTAACTAGTAAAGGCTTAGTTTAAGCCTTTCCAACTTGTCTGGATACACTTCGGTACACCTCATCCAATCTGACATACCAGAGTTTTCACATTGTTTGCATGTCTGCTTTCTCCTTTTAGAAAGTTCCTCTTTGAGGAACTTTGTCATCTTCACCTGCATATTTTTAGCATGTAGCAAAGGACCCAGCACTTAGAAGCGGTTTTAAAACTTCTGTTCTGTTGTATTAATAAGCGGAGAGATGTCATTAAATATACAACAGATAAACTTTGTGGTGAGTTTTAATCAAATATAATCCTCTGGAATTTCTTGTTGACATACCAGCTCCTAACTAGGAGCCATCTTTCAAATGCTAAAAGAGTATAACTCCCATAAAAGCATCTGTTTTAGGTTGAACATATGTAGAGGGCTTCAGTAATTGCAGAATGTGATAAAAGGAGCCACACCCAAGTCCTGCTGGCTCGGGGCCTTCCACACTTCAACCATTTAAAATACCATCTGAATATGCTTAGTGTCCCAAGACAGTGTAGCCCTCTGCTTTTAACTGGGAAGCAATAAGAGAAGACTTCTGCTTTAGTGGATAACTTCTCCAATGAATAGCTGGTATCAGAATTGTTCCCCTCTACAAATAATGGTGAAACTGGATAAAACATATGTCACCTGTTTTAGGCACTGGAAACTAGGCAGTTCGGGATTGAGATTCTTGAGATAAGGGAAATTCATGACGTAAGTCCCAGGTCCAGCAGGGCACTCTAGTTCCCAACTGTGGCATGGGGAAGTTGAACCCAAAGAGCCTGGCAGTCCTGCTGAGCTGAAGGGGCAGAGATCAGAGATTGGGACTCCTAATGGAAATAGAAATTTCAGGGCAAGATAGAAATGCGTGGGTTGAGGGAAGTGATGAGTGGTATAACAGGTCTGTGTGGAATTCACTGCCAGACTCCGGCCAAGAGCTCGCTGAAAATGTGGTGTGATGAGACTCCACAAGGCCCTGGAGAAACTGCTTTGAGGTGAATGAAATGGAGACTAGAGGTCATGGCTATAGTTTAAATATTTGATCCTCCCAAACCTCATTTTGAAGTTTGACCCCCAGTGTTGGAGGGGGCACCTAGGTGTTTGATCGCGGGCACAGATTCCTCCTGAAAGGCTTGGTGCCATCCTCCACGTAATGAGTATGTTCTTGCCGGATGCATTCCCATGCAAGCTGATTGTTGAAAAGAGCCTGGCACCCGAGCGCGGTAGCTCACACTTGATCAATAAGTGGAATTTACCTCTTTCTATTGGAGACTGATACCTACGAAGGCCACGCTCTGCTGAATTACTGTTTATTAGTGAGTTATCCAGTCTTCCAAGGTATAGAGAGAAGATGGAGCATTCATGGTCAGTTGTTCTTTACGACTTACGACAGTTTTGTTCTATTACATGCTGTCAATCAGTCCTGTAACAGTTGTTTTTTTATATGATACTCTAAATTGTGTAATTTTCAAAACCTATCCACTTTTGTATATTTGGAATTATGTACATATTGTTCCTTTTGCCTTTGGAAATGTGTTTTAAATATTTGGTCCTGAATAGTCTGTTTTAGTAATTTTAGGAGATTTTTTTGACATCCAAAATACAGTTTTTGTGCTTAATACTGTCAGTTAATTTTAATACATGACTATGATCAAACTCAGGAATAAAGCAACTTCTCTTCTACTGGCTGCCTACAGGTCTGCACCCAAGACAATATCCCATGTCTTCAGCTTGCTGTGTCCTGTTTTCCTGACAGCCTCATCTCCTACAGTGAATTTCCTCTGGTTTCCAAAACACCACACAAAGGTCAGTCGGTCTCCATTCCAGTTTTATGGGGACATCAAGTACCTTCTGATTCAAGCAAGTCAGCCTTTCTCCTTATGCAGTCTTTCTTCCACCTAATGGCCTTCCACCATGGCATCCTGTGGTTGTTGTTCATTCTCTGCCTCCTTTTGTAGATGTAGTCTTTTGCTCATTTAAATTTCTAAAGCATGTGTTATTAATTCCCAATTGTGTACTGGCTTCTTTTAGACACTTTAGTCCTTAAAAATTGGGTCAAGACCAAGCGTGGTGGCTCAAGCCTATAATCCCAGCATTTTGGGAGGCAGAGGTGAGAGGATTGCCTGAGTCCAGGGGTTCAAGACCAACCTGGGCAACATGGCAAGACCTCATCTCTACAATAAATCTAAAAATTAGCCGGGCATGGTGGTGCTCACCTGTAGTTCCAGCTACCTGGAAGGCTGAGGTGGAAGGATTACCTAAGTTCAGCAGGTCGAGGATGCGGTGTCTGTGAGCATGCCACTCCACTCCAGCCTGGGTGACAGAGTGAGAATCCAACTCAGAAAACAAAGAGCCTGGCTCCTCCCCACACTCTGTCTCTTTTGCTTTCTCTCTCACGATGTGATCTCTGCACACAGTTTCCCTTTCCCCTTCCACAATGAGTAGAAGAGGTTTGAGGCACTCACTAGATGTAGATGCTGGCTCCAAGCTTCTTAGAAAGCCTGTAGAACCATGAGGCAATAGACCTCCTTTCTAAATTACCAAGCCTCAGGTATTCCTTCATAGCAACACAAAAAGAGTCACACAGTAATGGGAGACACTGGATCCTTGCCCCACCCAGAATAGAGGGATACTGTTAACATCCCAGGTCAACAACTGAAAGGCCATTCCTTAGGAATAAGATCCATGATCTAGCACAGGAATCAGCTAACTATGGTCCACTGACTGACTCTCTGATTTTGTAAATAAAATTTTCTTGGACCCCAGGCATACCTATTTACTTGCATATTTTTATGACTGCTTTTATGTTTTAATAGTAGAGTTGAATCGTTGCAACAGAGATAATATGGCCCATAGACCTAACACATTTACTGTCAATTGGCCAACACCAGCACTACAGTAAATCCAGTCTTACTGGATTGGAGTTACTTATTCTAGACTGCCAACTGCAGTCTAGAGTAGTTCTTACTAGACTGTCCTGTACTGCTTACTAGACTGTCCTAATAAAGCCAAAAACCAAGCTCCAACAAGATCAAAGGGGATCTCTAGTATATTCCTTGCCTGTCAGGATATAACTTAACACTCTTTAATAAAAAGACACTAAAATCCAAACTCTTTGCAATGCTTTATCTACAATATTCATCAAATGATTTAAAAATATGAAAGTATGCAAAGAAGCAGGAAAATATGACCCATACTCAGAAAAAAAGCAAACAATAGATGCACACAATAAAAACAAACCCCAACAAGACCCAGCTGTTGTAAACAGACAAAAATTTTTGAAACAGATATAAAAATTTGTTCATGAACTTAAGGAAAATATAGTCTTAATGAGTAAATTGTTTTAGAGAAATAAATGCCATAAAAAGAACCAGCTGGGAGTTCTAGAACTCAAAATAAAAATCATGGAAAAGCCGGGCTCGTGGCTCAGCCTGTAATCCCACGCCTTTGGGAGGCTGAGGTGAGTGGATTGCCTGAGCCCACAGGTTCGAGACCTGCCTGGGCAGCGAGACCTCATCTCTACAATAAATCAAAAAATCAGCCAGGCATGGTAGCGCGCGCCTGTAATTCCGGCTACTTGGAAGGCTGAGGTGGAAGGATCGCCGGAGCCCAGCAGGTCGAGGCTGCGGTGGCCAGGAGCAGCCACTGCACTCCAGTCTGGACGACAGAGTGAGACTCCAACTCAAAAAAAATCATGGAAAAACTTAACAGCAGATTGGAATTAGCAGAAGAGAGAGTACGTAAATTTTGTCTTTCTTTCTGTCTGTCTTTTTTTTTTGAGTCAGGGTCTCACTCTGTCACTCAGGCTAGAGTGCAGTGGAATGATCACAACGAGATCACAGCTCACAGCAGCCTTGACCTCCTGGGCTCCAATGATGCTTCTAACTCAGCATCATGAATAGCTGGCACAACAGGCATGCACCATCACGCCCAGCTATTTTTTTTTTATTTTTTATTTTTTGTAGAGATGAGGTTTTGCTATGCTGCCCAGGTTGGTCTTGAACTCCTGAGCTCAAGTGATCTGCCTGCCTTGGCCTCCCAAAGTGCTGAGATTACAAAGTGAGCCACAGCACCAGGCCAAGTAAGTCAACTTGAATACAGATAAATGATCCAACCTGAAGAACAACAGCAAAAGCATAACAATTGAGAAAAATGAACAGAGCCACAGTAACTTGTAAAAAAAATAGCAAAGCGTGTAAAAAAATAGATAAGAAGTGATATCCCAAAGGAGAACAGAGTGCATGAAGCAGGAAGAAAAACCTTTTTTAAAAGAAAATGTGGTCAAATATTTCTCCAATTTGGTAGAAAACATTAATCTACATATCCAAGAAGCTGAGCAAACACCAAGCAGAATAAACACATAGAAAATCACAACCAGTTACATCATAGTCAAACTGCTTTTTAAAAAGGGGGGGAGGGGTAAAGAGAAAATAAAGGATAAAGAGAAAATAAGGATTAAAAAATGAATAAAGAGAAAATATTGAAAGCAGCAAGAGAAAAACGGCACATTACATACAGGTAACTAACCGTGTAAATGTTTGATAAACTCTCATCAAGACAGTGAAATCCAGAAGAAGCTGTTATACCATCTTTAAAGTGATTAAAAAAAAAAGAGGTCATTCCATAATTCTCTCTCCAGTGAAAATATTCCTTTAAAAAATGACTGTGAAACAAGGACATCTTCCAGAGGACATTACAAGAAACACTAAAGACTTTCTTAAAGCTAAAGTGAAATGATAGATACAAGACAGAAACTTGCAACCATAAGAAAAAGAGAGATGCACTCATAATGATCAATCAATGGGCATATAACAAAATATTAGCTTTTTTCTCTTCCCTTGATTTTAATAAAAGACAAATAACTTTAAAACAAAAGCAATATGTAATCTAGGGCTTATACTATACATTCAGGTAAAATATGTGACAAAGAATGGGGATGTGGCCAATGAAATTATTCTACCATTTTGTTCTCTTTTTTTGTTTTTTGTTTGTTTGTTTGTTTGTTTTTGAGTTGGAGTCTCACTCTGTCGCCCAGACTGGAATGCAGTGGCCGCTCCCGGCCACCGCAGCCTCGACCCACTGGGCTCCGGCGATCCTTCCGCCTCAGCCTTCCAAGTAGCTGGAATTACAGGCGCGCGCTACCACGCCCGGCTGATTTTTTGATTTATTGTAGAGATGAAGTCTCGCTGCCCAGGCAGATCTCGAACCCGCGGGCTCAGGCAATTCACTCACCTCAGCCTCCCAAAGGCGCGGGAATACAGGCTGAGCCACTGAGTCCGGCTTCCATTTTGTTCTTATATTTGTGATATGTGATCAAGGAAGGGGGACAACCCTGTCTTTAAGTGAACTGTGACATAAGTTAGCATATTGTAATCACTGAGCAACCCCCAAAACAATAAAGGTATAGCTGAAAAACCAAAAGAGGAATAAAACGAAGGACTAAAAATGTTCAGTTAATCACCACCACTCTCCACCCTCGCAAAAAAAGGGAAGGGAAAAGAAGAAAGAAGAGCACAGAAGCAAGCAACATGTGGAACAACCAGAAAACAGCAAGACGGTTGTCTTACATAGAACCAGATCAATAAAGGTGTTCAGTGTAAAGGGTCTAGATACTCAAATGAGAACATTTGTTAGATTAGATAGATTGGATTGTAGACTGCTGTCTACAAAAGACTCATGCAAACAGCCTATATTTTAAAAAAGATTGAGAGCCGGGCTCGGTGGCTCAGTCTGTAATCCCGCCCTTTGGGAGGCTGAGGTGAGTGGACTGCCTGAGCCCGTGGTTCAAGACCTGCCTGGGCAACTTGGAGAGCCCTCATCTCTACAATAAATCAAAAAACTAGCCGGGTGTGGTGGCACGTACCTGTAGTTCCAGCTACTTAAGGTGGAGGCAGAAGGATTGCCGGAGCCCAACGGGTCAAGGGTGCAGTGACCGGGAGCGTGCCACTGCACTTCAGTCTGGGTGACAGAGTGAGACTCCAACTCAAAAAAAAAATAAAAATAAAAAAAAAGATTGAGTAAACCACAACAATAAACAATGCTGATAAATCAACATTTATACTCTGTGTACATTTTTTTTAGATTGGAAAATGTAGTTTATTTAGAAAGTCAATTGGAGAAAGACAGAGAGAGGAGATTCACTTCCCCAAGGAAGGTAGGTGGGGGGACAAAGCTTAGGAAAACATGGCCCATCTGGAGCTCAAAGAGCCACATGGCTGGGCCAGGACTTAACAAAAGCATGGCCTCTGTACATTTTTTAACCATAGATTTATTTGGCTTACTTATGGCTTATAAATAGAGAACTACAGAGCACTATCAAGGCAAGTAGATAATCTTTTTTATACCAAAATATAAGTAAATGTATTATTTGTGATCTCTTTCTCTCTTTAGAATTCCAACAAATCTTTGTCCCTGTCTGATGGCAGCTCCTACCCATCACATTATGCTTTTTTTGCTTGCATGTCTTATCTTCTTTCTAGGTTAAAACTCACTGAGCATTCAAGTACTGAATAAATATTTGCCGGGTACTTATCACTCAGTAAATATGTCAGGCATTGAAGATACAACTAGGAACAAGTTTCACCAGAAGCTTGCAAACTAGTGAAGGAAAATGACAAGTGGGCAGGTGATTATAAGAAGGCAATTATTATAGATATGATAAATATCTGACAGATGAATAGAGGAGAGAATTAATAAATGGACAAACCTCCTTGATTTTGTAGTTTTGCTTCTAGGTGAAGTCCAACCACAGCCTGAGCTGTCCTGAGGTATCTCTGTGCAGTGGCAGCCAGCAGAGGAGAAAGCAAAATCTCAAACAAGAACTAAAACCCCTTAATAGGATTTGCCCTGAAAACCTGGCATTTCATAAAGCAACCAACTAAAGGCATTCTTCGTTATATTCCAGTAGAGCACAAGCAATATCTTTAAATGCATCGTATGAACGATAATGTCTTTGTCGTTCTTGAGCCTTAATTTAATTGTAAAGAAATGCAGTATCATGTTTTGTTCCATGAAGAGGAACATAATCCATGCGTTATTCCATCCAATCAAAACAACTCAATATGAGGTTTAAACTTCTGAATATTTCCATATCCCTCAATTCTAGTTTTTCTTTTTCTTTCTTGAGAATTTTGGCACTAACTCAACGTTTAGCCCTCAGCAGGTCTTACATAGTATTGCTACTGTTGCTTGTGTTAGAAAGAGGTCTCCAGCAAAAACTGAAGGAATCCTGATTAACCTTGTCATGGCGTTGGAGTGACCAAATTGCAAGATCTGTAACACTACCTGGGGAATCAATATTGTAGTCTTATAAGGAGCGATGGGGCAGTCAAAAATATGGAATTTGGAATCCGCTTATCAAGGATACTTGGCTGATTAAGAAGTCAATTAATCTTTGTTATCTATCTTTCAACAGAATTATTTTTACTTCCTCTCAGTGAAAACGTTCTCTAAACCCCTTTTTGAACATACACGGTGCCATGGGAAAGGTAACTGGCCTTTTCTGACCACATGACTAACCCTCTTCCATCCTTCCATGCTGGCCTGCCCTTATCTTGTTCAGCTATTCATTCCTCCTACCCATGACTCAAGAGTGACACATATTGACTAGTCCAATTCAATCATCGTATTCCTTTTCTCCTTGAGAGGGACTGATTCAAAAAAGGATGCGTGGCCCAACTCTTACTATGAGGTACAAGGGGAAAGGTTTCAGGAAACTGTTTTGTTACTAAAAAGAGCCAGAAAGCAAAGATCCCTTTGTGCTGCATGGTGATCTGTCTGTGACCCTTGAAACTGCAGGACCCATCTTGCAAATGCCAGGAGAGCTGGAAAAGGACAAAGATGATATGCTAAGAATGGCCAAGGAGTCAGAAGACCAAGTCCTTGAAGCCCAGCTCTGAGCTGAAGAATTAGTAAAACCTTCATTTCCCTATCACAGGATTTTTTATTATATGACTTAATAGACCTTTCTTATGAAGACAGTTGTGTCAAAATTTGGTTTTTGAACCTTGGCGATTCTGATACAAGTCTCTCTTTTTGTCCGTTTCTAGTGTGATCACTAGATTCAAAATAGCAGAAGACCAAAGACGAAGACCTGTGTTGGGGAAAAATACGTGAAAAGAAAGAGGACTTGAGTTACCATGGCAACTGAAGTTGAAGTTTCACGTCAACTCAAAATGTTTTGTTTATTTGGGGAGAGTCTATTACATTAGCATCTCCCAATTTGCTGTATCATTCACTGGCTACTAGGCAAGATAGGGCACAGGAGTGTAGTACTAAAGCCATTTTATTTCACTGCATATCAGTGGACCAGGAGCTGGAGCAAATCTCTGCCTGGGGCAACCAGATTCTACCTTCATCTCTTTCAAGAAGCCAAACTCTGGCTCAAGATTCAGTCTGATATTGGAAAACTAATTGCTTTGCTGGCCTTGATAGATAATAATGATAATTTAAAATCAAGACCCACTATTCTCAGCCAGACTAGTCTAAAGTAAGCCACAAGGATACGAAGTTTTTTCGTTTGTGTTTTTGAGTCGATGTCTCAACCTGTCACCCAGGCTGGAGTGCAGTGGCACGCTCCTGGCCACCACAGCCTCAACCTGCTCAGCTCAGGTGATCCTTCCACCTCAGTCTTCCAAGTAGCTGGAACTATAGACATGTGCCATCACACCCAGCTAATTTTGTTATTTATTGTAGAGATGAGGTCTTGCCAAGTTGCCCAGGCTGGCCTCAAACCTGTGGGCTCAGGCAATCCTCTCACCTCAACCTCCCAACGTGCTAGGATTATCGGTGTGAGCCACCATACCTCACCCAAGTCACAAGTTAGGTGTGAAACAAAAAATGAAAGGACAAGTCCAATTAGCAATTCTGTAGTTATTTTTAATATGACATCAAATAAATTCACTCTAACAAGCATTATACAGTTGCCTATTGGGTGATCAGAACAGTTCTAGGTCTCATTACTTTGATTGACATAGCATTAGGTCATAATTTCTGCCTTTTGAATTATTGCCTAGAAGAGAAGAAAAAATAGGTGTGGTGTTCAAACAGCTGGAAGCAAATAAAGGTTATACTATATGAGTTCAGACTATGTATGAAAATATGAATAGAACAATGAATAAGTGATATGCCATAAAATGCAATTGGTCCAAGAGGTTTTTTGGAGGACTTAGGTATTAAACCAGGTTGCAAATGATTTGATAACACGGCTCTATGGGTTGAAGATACTGTCTTAGGTAAGAAAATAATTTTGAGTAGGAGGTTGAACATGAATAAGGCTACACAGTGAAAGCAAAAAACAAACAAAAACCCAAACCCCTCAATATATCCAGGGAAGGATGAGTAGGGTTTAAGTGCCTAAAACAAAACTGGCCACATTTGAGACACTAAAGTACGAACCTTAATATAAAACTAAGCATCTAGTGTATGCTGAGTTTTTATGTATACCAACTCATTAATTCTCAATGCAAATGTATTTTTAAAAAATACAGCCATAGCTGGGCTCGGTGGCTCAGCCTGTAATCCCGCACCTTGGGAGGCTGAGGTGAGTGGATTGCCTGAGCCCGTGGGTTCGAGACCCGCCCGGGCAACTTGGCAAGACCTCATCTCTACAATAAATCAAAAATTAGCCAGGCGTAGGTAGTGCACGCCTGTAGTTCCAGCTACTTGGAAGGCTGAGGCAGAAGGATCGCCGGAGCCCAGCGGGTCGAGGCTGCGGTGGCCAGGAGTGGCCACTGCATTCTAGTCTGGGCGACAGAGTGAGACTCCAACTCAAAAAAAAAAAAAAAAAAATACAGTCATAAGGAAAGGGAATCGAGGTCCAACAAATTTGAAGCCATTGCCTAATTGGACACAGCTGATTAATAATAGAATTCAGAATCCAATTTATTTCTCTTTAACACTAAAATTCATGCTTTTCCCAGAGTATCTGCTTGGCAAAGAAGACAGTTATCAGAGGTCTCAAATGTTAGGAGAAAAGTAGTCTCTACTTGATCAAAGATGCAAAAGAAATACCCAGATGTAGTAGTGGAGTGCTCTCACCTGGTTCACCTTCCCCTTCCCGTTTCTTATGTAAACTACACACACAAGCAGTGCACTTTAGTCAGGTGAAAATTGTCCCAGACATGACAAGGGATGGGGCAGAGTCATATCATTTTGCAAAGCTGTACAAGACCATTCCTTATAGCCATAATGTCCTCTTTATAGAGGGGATGCCAAAAAACTGTATACACATTTTAAGAGATGTTACCTATGTATTACTTTGCGAGCTGGAGTTCAATTATGGTAGCCATGGGTGGTATCGTGTTTGCTCAACCATGCTTTTGCCATTTTCTTTTCTTTTCTTTTTCTTTTTTTTTTTTTTTGAGTTGGAGTCTCACTCCGTCGCCCAGACTGGAGTGCAGTGGCTGCTCCCGGCCACCGCAGCCTCGACCTGCTGGGCTCCGGCGATCCTTCCGCCTCAGCCTTCTGAGTAGCCAGAATTACAGGCATGCGCTACCACGCCCGGCTGATTTTTTTGATTTATTGTAGAGATGAGGTCTTGCTGCCCAGGCGAGTCTCGAACCCACGGGCTCAGGCGATCCACTCCCCTCAGCCTCCCAAAGGCGCGGGATGACAGGCGGAGCCACCGAGCCCGGCTGCTTTTGCCATTTTCTTTGACCGTCCTGCCTGTTGCATGGTGATGCTAGATTTCATTTGATTGATGCCGTCTTTTGCGTGAACATCACACTGAAAATGAGTATACATTTTTTGACCCTCCACCCCACATATTGTTACTTCCCCGTGGCTTCCTGACGTCTCAACATCTCCACCTTTATTTATTTTTCAAAACTCAGAGGAAAAGTGGGTTATCATGCCACCATCCTGAATAAGTCATCATATTCCTTTTTTTTTTTTAACAATTTAGGAGAAAGATGTGATGCCCATTAAGGCAGCATGGCATAAGAGGGAGGACCCCTACGCCCCCCGAAAAAAACCAAGGAATTATTTTTTGGAGGGTAGGCTCCTTATAGTAGAGATTCCCCTGCTAAGTAAGTGTTCTGGAAACCCACCGGCGTCAGTGTACCAGCTGGCATTGTTGTAAGAGCCTACATTCGGCTTAAGTGAATTTTTTTTTTAGCTTCTTTCAGTTCATTTGCCCATTTCATGGTGGATGATTTATGAGTGCACCCGCCTACACCTCGCTGAGTATTCCGCAGTTGTTGACCAACAACGGCAGGACTGCCACGCCCCACCCTCCCTATTCACCTGATCTCGCCCAAGCAACTTTTCCTTTTTTCCCAGATGAAAAAAGTCCTCAAAAGGAAACATTTTGCCAATATGGAAGAGGAGAAACAAAAAACAGCAGAAGCACTAAAAGGCATCAAAACTGACTAGTTCAAAAACTGTTTTGAGCAGTGGAGAAAGTATCTCGATAGGTGTATTGCATCAAACAGAGAGCAACTCGAAGGTGACTGAAGTTTAAGCATTATAAGAATAAATACACAATGTTTAATCAATAAATGCCAGGTTGTGTTCTCCCCTTGTATGTAATGAGAGACCTCAGCCCAGATTATCTGAGCTCTGTCTTCAGCCCATCTGAGAAAAAAACCTGCCCAGACTCCGCTGTGATAACCCAGCTCTTCAAGCCATGATGGAAACACCTTGGGAGAAACTTAATTCCAGGGAACTAAAGTACATAACTTAGGATGAAGTCACCTAGAAGCCTCCCCTCACAAGTGTTTGCTTTTCTGGAATGAAGACCTGGCACAGAGGGAACTGGGGTACAGAAGAGCGGAGGTGTGTTTGTGTGCCCCACTCTGTACTTTAAACAGGTTTTCTCTTATTCTCACGTGAACTCTCTAGATAGGGCATTATCACTCCCGTTTCTAGATGAGAAAAATAAGTATCGGAGAAATGAAATACTGTGTCCAAAAGCAGGGTTAAAATCTAAATTGATCTAACATTCAAGCCAACAAACTTTGAGAACTTCTCCGGAAGCACTTTGAAACTTTCACCCAGAGTAATAAACAGACAATGCTTCTTATCCTATTACATTTCCTCAAAGAGTAACATCTGAATTCACCAAAGTAGTCAATAAAACCTGATGCCTCATCACAATAACAGAGTGATATCTTCAAACAGTTTCATTCTCGTCAAGATCTACAATTTACTTGACGTGGTGCTGAAAGTAGAATTTAACCAGTCGTTTTTCTCTAGGCTGGTCAATCCCACAGCAGACATATGAAGGTTGGAACCAGAAAATAACTAACCATGGACTGAAGGTTTTGAGAGACAGGACCTTTAAACATATCGGAACAAAGGGGGGGACATGGTATTTGCATACGTTAGCATCAAATGAATAAATGGCCCAAATTAGCATCATTTTTTTCTGAGCTAACAGCTCAGCTGCCCCAACTTACCACAGATAGACTTAAGAAAGCCTATCCCAGAAAGCCACCGGTTTCAAATCCAGCTCCGGGAGCCGTTAGGAAGACAGCAAATGGAAGCATTTGGCTTTCAGGAAGCAATTTCAGGCCTGTCCCACATGCAAACACAGAGGCAGCAAAACCGCCTCTTGTGGAGATCTGACTGGGGGAGAAGTGGTGAGCAGTGGGCAGAGAACCAGGAAAAGGCAGTCTGGATACGAGACCCCCTGCGGTCGGTCAGATTCAATTGCTACGTCTCAGGAAACCCTGAACTATTTCTCCTGGAAATTAAACTGAGATTTGAAACTAATGAAGGACTGAAGTATGGAAGCGTGTTGGATAGCATGTGCAGCTAATTATTCCATCCAGAGGGGCCAGAGGGACCTTGGGGCATTTCCATACAGACTATAAACGAGGGAAATTAATCCTAAAAGCTTGGAGGAAAAAATTAGGTTCCCATCATAAAAGTGCAGATATTAAATCTGCTGATAATTTCTCCTCACCTTCCTAGGAGGTTACGTTAAGGCCAGGTAGGAGTTTTCAGTCTCAGCTAAGATCAGTCTGGCTCTTCTGTGAGTATTTGGCTGTCAGCAAAAGGACTGCTGGAAACTGAGCCAGTCCCAAACTGCTCTAATATTTTCATCAAAGAATTCAAGGTTCTAGGGGTGCAGTTTTATTTTTATAGGGAAATTCTCTCCTAAAGGCAAGGAGGAGAAGGAAGTCAATACACGTTATCAGGAATCACGCTGTCTAGTCAGTCAAGTAACCAGGTGTGGGCACGCTCGATATACAAAGTTCTGTCTCGCTACCCTGATCAGGGGTGGGGGTAAGGGGGACCGTGGGTGTTGAGAGGCTATATATCTAGCAGCTTCTATCTGAAGGAGTTCCAATTCAGATGCTATCTGCAATACAGGACATATCTCTCTGAAACATAAAATAACTAGAGTTTTGTGTTGTTTAACCATGGGAATGCATTCTTTTTTTTTTTTTTTTTTTGAGTTGGAGTCTCACTCTGTCGCCCAGACTGGAGTGCAGTGGCCGCTCCCGGTCACCGCAGCCTCGACCTGCTGGGCTCCGGTGATCCTTCCGCCTCAGCCTTCCGAGTAGCCGGAATTACAGGCATGCGCTACCACACCCGGCTGATTTTTTGGTTTATTGTAGAGATGAGGTCTCGCTGCCCAGGCGGGTCTCGAACCGGTGGGAATGCATTCTTAGAAATATTGTTCCTAGGTGACAAACGTGCACAGCATGTTATTGTACTGAATGCTGTAGGCAACTGTAACACTTATCAGTGTTTGTGTTACATATTATAAATTAGGTAACTATGTATCTAAACATATCTCCACATAGAAAAGGTACAGTGAAAATACAGTTTAAAAGATAAAAAATGAACCGGGCTCGGTGGCTCAGCCTGTAATCCCGCGCCTTGAGAGGCTGAGGTGAGTGGATTGCCTAAGCCCACAGGTTCGAGACCCGCCTGGGCAACTTGGCGAGACCTCATCTCTACAATAAATCAAAAATTAGCCGGGCGTGGTAGCGCGCGCCTGTAGTTCCGGCTACTCAGAAGGCTGAGGCAGAAGGATCGCTGCAGCCCAGCAGGTCGAGGCTGCAGTGGCTGGGAGCGGCCACTGCACTCCAGTCTGGCATCAGAGTAAGACTCCAACTCAAAAAAAAAAAAAAAAAGATAAAAAATGGCACACCTGTACAGGGCAATTACCATGAGTGGCACTTTTCAGGACTGGAAGTTGCTCTGGGTAAGCCAGTGAGTGAGCATGTGTGAGTGTGAAGGTGTAGGTCATTACCATATGCCACTGTCACCTTTATGAACACTGTACACTTAGGCCATACTAAACTTAATTTTAAAATATTTGTCTTCAGTAGTAAATTAACCTTAGCTTACTGTGATGTTTAACCTTATAAATTTTTCATCTTTTTAGACTTTGGACTCTTTCATAATAAAACAGCTTAAAACGCAAGCACATCATACAACTGTACAAAAAATATTGTCTATCGTTACGTCCTTATTCTATAAGCTTTTAAAATATTTTTTTAAAGAATTTATTTTTTTGAACTTGGTAAGACATGACACACACTAACCTAGGCCCACCTGGGGGAGGGGCCTTAACATGACTGTTTTCCACCCATACATCTTGTCCCACTAACGGGTTTTCAAGAGCAATCACACCCATGGAGCTGTCATCTCCTGTGATGGCAATAACTTATTCTGGTATTCAGGAGATATTTCTCTTGAAAGACCTGCTGAGGCTGTCTTACAGTTGACTTTTCTTTCAAATAAGTAGAACTAGCACACTCAAAGATAGCGATAAAAATATAGTACAGTAAATATATAAACCAGTAATGTAGTTGTTTATTATCATCATCAAGTATTATATACTGTACCTAATTGCATGTGCTACACTGTATTTGAGATCTATTGCAGTGCAGTAGATTCTTTACACCAGCATCGCCACAAACACATGAGTAATTTGTTGCAGTAAGATGTTCCAATGGCCATGACATCCTGGGTACAGGAACATTTCAGTTCTGTTATATGAGACCACTACTGTATATACAGTCTTCCATTAACTAAAAATGTCTTGGTGCATGACTATATCTTGGCCAGTTGTTCCCAAATCAGACTAATTCTTCACATCACTAATGGAACTTGAAGACAAAAACCAGACAAATGAAATTTGTTCTGGATTCTGTTCCCAGACTCTGCTTCAATAAGCTCAGGCATTTTTTAAGTTCCCTTGGTGATACTAATGATCAGCCCATTTTGTGAAACACTTGCCTAATTTATAAAGCATCACACATCTGGGAATATGGTAAAATTGGAAGAAGTTTTTCAAAAATTTTCTTCTAGATAACCACTCACATGTAGAAAAGCCAAAATCTCAAGGAGCAAAGATAAGTGACAATGTCATAAACACTTAACAAGCATAATGTTTTAAAAGTGAATATCAGTATACTATATGCCACATGCTGATAGGAAAGTCAATAGTACATATATAGTTGGTATAAAAAAGCAAGCAGGCTGGGCTCATTGGATCAGCCTGTCATCCCAGGACTTTGGGAGGCTGAGGAAAATGGATTGCCTGAGCCCACAGGTTCGAGACCAGCCCAAGCAACTTGGTGAGACTTTATCTGCAATAAATAAGTAAATAAATTAGCCAGGCATGGTAGCAGGCACCTATAGTTCCAGCTACTTGGAAGGCTGAGGCGGAAGGATTGCCGAAACCCAGCAGGTTGACCTGGGGTGGCTGTGATCGTGCCCCTGCACTCCAGCCTGGGCGATGGAGTGAGACTCCAACTCAAAAAGAAAAAGAAAGCAATCAACAATCACTAGCCACTGTAATCATTGTCATTGCCAGCAGTAGCATCATTGTGTATGGACTATCCAGGGCAGGAGTCAGCCACCTTTTTCTAGAAAGACACAAATCTCAAATATTTTACTCCTTGTGGGGACATAGTCACTGTCACAGCTATTCCACTCTGCCATTATAGTACCAAAGTGACCACTGACAGTACACGAATAAGTGAGTGTGGCTACGTTCCAACAAACCTTTATTTACAGAGACTAAAATTTGAATTTCATATCACTTCTAAGTACCATCAAATATTTATTATCATTTTTCCCTCCAATCATTTAAAAATGTGAAAATCATTCTTCGCTTGTGGCCATACAAAAACAGGCCGTAGGCCCAATTTGGCCCAAAGACCTCGGCTTGCCAGCTGACGGTCTAGAATCTAGTTTGTTATTCACGGAGCTGCCTGCAAAGAAATGACTGGATTTGGGTGTGGGGTGATTGAATCATCATCCAACGGTATGTGCTATCACCACTATGTCAGAGGAAGACAACCTCTGCATCAGAACTGCTGATCACAGGGTCAGCATCCGTGAGTGGCCGGTCCCCGGCCCCTGTGAGGCCCTACGCATGGTGCACCTGCCATTGAAAAGGAAAGCCTTGCCATCTTTAAAGACTTTCCCCATCTCTGCTGCAAAGAACATCTGATTTTCAGCATAATGTAATCCCAGCTTGGCCTGCCAGTAAATTCATGTACATCATGTTAACATGAGGTTTATATTAGACATTGACATTAAGGATTGGACTGAAAGATCAAATTGTTCACATACGTTGCAGTCACAGAGGGAATGTCCCCACCACCCTCACTGCCAATGGCACTGATGCCAGCAGAACAGCGACCAGTCAGTGACCCAACTGAAAGGTGGGTGAGGCGATAATGCATAGCCTCGTCAAACTGGGAAGCCCCGGCCCACTCTGCCTCTGCCCTTAAACATTGTCAAGTCACCAGGAACCGTGCTGTCATCCTCCTGCAGTGGGGCTTCATTTTGACGCCAAGGATGAGGATTCGCTCCAACTCAATACTCAGAATTGCTGCCTTTCTCCAGCACTGGCATTTTCCTACCCACAGAATCGTTCAGGTGTTTCTCGCTTGGTTCCCCACAGTCATGGCCATGCTGGATACCGTGGGCTTGACAGCGACATTTGGTTGTGTGGCTTAAATATTCCGCAAGAGACTGACTGGGGGAGTGACTGAAGGAAGTCCTGTCTCTAAGGAGAACCGTTCTCTTTTCCTCTGAAACTCAGATCAAGAGAGAACGCCAAGAGGAACTCAGTCTGCAGGCTTCTCTGGGCCAGTTCTCACTGCCGTGACTATGCAGAGCTGCCCAGAACACTCTCACAAGCAAACGGTCTGCAGAACAAATGTTTTAGTGGGGGGATTAAAAAAAAAACAGCCATCATGGTCGCCAAGTCAAGTGGCCGGAGAAGAGCGGTGTTGTGAAAGTGTATGATTCATTAAGTCTTGTCTGAGTGTCAGATGTCCAGCATTCGGTGCTATTGCCTCCACTTTAAATCATTTTTTAAAGTGCCGAGAAAGATGCTGAAAGGCACCTCACTCTGTTCCCTCACTGGAGAAACAGTGTCTGCTTGTGCGCTGTGGTAAAACTTTGCATTTTGGCTAGACACCCTGTGTGGGGCTGTGCTGGAGGTTTTCTTTCTGTCTTTTTTTTTTCTTTTTAAGTTTGTACAGTCACCCAAAGGCAGGAAGAGAAAGTAGTGCTTCCACAAGCCAAAGAATCCCTCCTGATGACATCTGTGAAATAAAAAGAGAGAGCGTTACAAGGGTGAGCCTTCCTCTGTAGTGAGAGAGTCCATTACAACACGCACCTATGGGTCTTCCTGAGGCCACTGCCTCCACGTTATGGCTGAGGGCATGGGCCTTTCTGCTGGGGGTCCTCGCCCCCTAGAACTCTTTATGGAATCTTTGGAAAGTCAAGAGCTGCTGGCCGTGGTTTATCATCACCAATTAAGGCTAGCATTGCTCTCACACCGTGGCTTGTCTGTCGTCAGACCTGGTGACCTCATGAAGACTGTAAACATGTTGGCTCTTGACTCCCCCCAAAGGCCTGTGAGGGGTGTAGCCACAGTTCCCTTCTCACACACAAAAAAGGGCTGTCCATACAGAAGGACAAAAATCATGAACTTCACAGCAGCCTGGATGGACTTAGAGTCTGTAGTATTGAGCGCTCTATCACAGAAACAAAGAACGGAGTATCGCATGTTCTCACTCATAAGCGGACCTTGAACAACTATTGTAATACTATAAGAAGAAGATTGACAGTCACGGGAAACTGCCAAGGAGGGGTGGGGGAGCGGGGTTGGCAGTAGTGGGAATCTGCCAGGGGAGGGAGGGCACACCTCATCAACAAGGGTACCTGCATAATGAACATTTGTATACCTAATCCTGAGTTGTACCCGACATTTTTAAAATAAGAAAATTAAACGTCAAAAGGGGTGGCTGTGTATACCCCATGGATGGACCTTGAGGATGCGTTGCTGAGTGAAATAAACCAGTCACAAAAGAAGAAATACTGTATGAGTTCACTTATCCCAGGTAGCTAGAGTCGCCAAGTTCATAGAGGCAGAAAATAGAAGGGTGACTGTTGAGAGCTGAGGGCAGGGGTAGGAGGACTTATTTAATAGGTATAGTTTCAGTTTTGCAAGATGAAAGAGTTCTGGAAATGGGAAAAGATGATGGCTACACCACAATGTGAATGAACTTAAGCATGGTTAAGATGGTAAATTGATGGTATGTGTATTTCCCCACGTTTTTTTTTCAAGGATAGTGCAGGTCAGAAATAGGCCAGGAAATTCCCAGTTAAGAATCCAAGGACTTCCCCAGGTTGTTGTGAATTAGGATCCATGAGTAAAATGTGGCTTTCTGAATATTAATCCAAGATCTAAACCTCCATATTCTCAAGCGGTTTTTGATAGGGGTGTTCTGAATTTCATTAGAAGTGCTATTCTTGCCGATAGACACTTTCCCAGGCCATCGCCGGACCATCGACGCCATTGTCTTAATAGACGCTGGTGTGGCCAAGTGCTTTTTGAGCCATGGCTGTCTCCATGTTTCCTGACTTTGGCCTCCTTTCCTACCTTGAGAAGGTGAATCTCCTCTCTCTCTCTCTCACTTTTAAATAAACTATATTTTCTAATCGAAAAAAAAAAAGAAAGAGACTTCCCCAGTTCCTCGGGCTCTTGCTGACCCAAACCCTTAGCAGTCGGCTCAAAGACGGTTAAGACTTAGCTGAAGATTTGAGGGGGTTGTGTGTCCTTCGATCCAAAGAGAACACAGCAGGCAGTTGACTGGGGCTGGAGGTTGGATTGGAGAACACAAAGACACAGGCAGATAAAAACCACCAAGACCATTTGAAATATGGCTGCACCAAGAAATAACAATGATGCATATTTATTTAGCAACGGATAGATTTCCAAATACTTTCACAAATGTAAATCACACAGTCCTCACAGCAAGCCTGTGACTAATTGCCCCCATTGAGGGCCTGTGATGCACCGGTTGTCATGTTTATATATTGCATTATTTCTTCTTCAACATATATTAAGAGGCTCAGAGAAGCCAAGACCATTTAACCAGTAAGTGGAAGAGATACCATTCTAAGGCATGGCTTTTGGGTGATGATGGTGGTGGTAGACTTGAGGGGGTTTTGTTTTTATTTTTTAAAATTCAAATCCTGTACTTTGCCTTTTTCCATAATAAAAGAGTCAAAGAGGAAAGGAAAGAAAGATGAAATCCTAGGGGTCTCCAGTTGATAGATGGATTTCAGACCTTCAGATAAGCTAGACAAGCATCCCATTCGTTCCCATGTCTCCAAGGTTTTAGGAAATACCATTTTGGTAAGTAATCAAAATCAAGACCTCCAAACAAAGCACTGGTAAGTACTAAAACCTAAGCATGACATACATATTGAGCAGAAATAAACACAATAAAGACGCAATTTTAAAAGCACCAATTATTGTCACCATCTGATGGCCAGTCACTGTGGTGATTAATTCTCTAGGTCAACCGTTGTGTACCATCAACTGACAATGCAAACTTCGTGACATGCCTCCCTTCCCTTCCTTCCTGCCCTGAGTGCGGGTACCCATCTAAACCTATCTTTCCAACAGAGTGACTATAGACAGAGGTCCCTAAATTGCAGACTCACTAAGTGGGAAGGCGACCTGTGCAGGGCTGATCTTAATCCTTTCCAGACAAGTGAGATACGATTTCAAAAGCTCTTCAGGAAATGTGAATCCCCTCCTGACTTTGGTGACCTGGTTTGAGGCTTTACTTATATGATCAGGAAAACTTTCGTTATCATTACTCTCATGTTCATCCTGCTACAATTCCATCTCTTAAAAAAAAAAAAAAGAGCTGTGTCCAATTTTATGGAAACTCTTTGAACGTAAAATGAATATGCAAACAAATTGAATTGTGGTAGCAAAATATATTCTATGAAAGGACAAAGCATACGACGTCTTTTAATAATGACTCATCCTAATATATTTAAAATATGATTCAGTAGAAATATTTGTGATAGAGAAAACTCAACAGAGACGCAACTATTGAATAAAGTTTGCACATAAGAATATATTTGTCATTTTCCCATATCTGTCCCTATTCACGTACTTGTGTCAGCAAATGAACTTTGCAAGATATACCCACATTGATGAAACTTTGCTGATCTGTGTCTGCCCGTGAATGAGTCCATTTCAAGCACATGTACGTGTCTGTGCATGGGTGGAACGATAAGCTTAGCAATTGTGTGATTTGTTTCTGCTTAGGCAGTAAGTTACTAATCTCCTGATTGGAACCAGATTTGTATGAATTAGGAGTTGAAATTGGAACAGTCACTGCTGTGTGCAGGATGTAAAGTGAATAAAATGAATGGGGTATTAACCTTCAACCACTGAATATTAATCAGCTTTTCATAAGAAAGAAAACACAGAGCCTGCCACACTAAATATTTTCAGCGCTTATTGACAGGATATGATTTCTTTTCTCCCTCAGCCCTATTACTTCCAGTCAAGGGCCTGAACACCAGACAATAGTCAACTTGACACGGACTAATATATGATTTGAAAAACCCCAGGTACCCGAAGGTGGGTTGGACTCCTTGAGTGTGTCGGACCTCATGAAATGATACGCCTTTATCAAAAGCAAGGCTGTCTTCCAGGCACTCCCGCAAACACAGGCCAAACTAAGCCCAAAGGGAATTCACAGAAAGACCGTGGACAGGAAACCTTGATGACCACAAAATGAACATGTAAAAAGAACACATTTCCCATTGCCCTGGAAAGGACTTGCGATTGGGAAATGATTCTGTTTGGATGTTTGCTTGAGACCTATATCCATTCCAAGGGGGATTAAAAAAAGGAAAAAAGTCATGTAATAATGGGATCTGGGTGAAAACAAAATTTGTAACACTGCAATTGCTTTTGCAATACTTAGGCAATACTGCAATTGCTTTTGTTCAAGGATGCAAAGTCTTGTATTTATGTCACTAGAATAACAACATAGCATATATCAATGCTTTGGCCATATCTTTGTGTGTGCATATATATCTCAAGATAAATATCTATGTCTCCATAGCTATATATACAAAGAGAAATACGTAAAATATAGGTGCATTTATGTCACCAAAGAAGGCAATAGATTTTTATTCCCTGAAGGTATTTTGAAACAGCATATATTATATGTAAACATTATCTGTGTCTTTAAAACTACTTCCATAATGCTACAAAGAGTGCACTTCACATGGCTAGGCTTAAGTTGCAATTGGACTCAATTGAAAACACTAAGGAAGAAGAAAGAGGTAAGGGAAGGATTTTTCTATACCCAGTTCATGCAAATCTCCAAATATTTTCTCAAATATTTATGAAAACATTCCTTTCTGTCTTTATTTGAAAAACTATACTTCAAATGAGGGCAATGTATATTTCTGTGATATTATACTATTTATAAGTCAAGAGGTACTTCTCAACCTGAAACATATCAGAGTAGTGTTAGTAAATGATCTTTTTCCCCTTAGAAAACATCTTTTTTATGGTTTTGTTTTTCTCCTGTGGGGACCATTCTCCCCCTATATCATCTAGCCTAGGAGGCCCCTGCCAAAAATGTCTAACCCCTGATCCTAAACACTGAAATAATCTCCCATATAATTGCATATGTAGCATTAAAAAACAATTCTAGTCCCTTTCACTGGCAATGAAACTGAAAATCTACTTATTTGACTAATTCCAAAAAGGTGTTAGTGACTGGTAATAACTTAATATATCATCCTGTAGGAAGATACAGTACAAAGAATTATAAAAATGATTTCTCCTGACCGGGTGCAGTGACTCAAGTTTATAATCCCAGGACTTCAGGATGCCGAGGCGAGAGGAATGCCTGAGCCCATGGATTCGAGAACAGCCTGGACAACTTGGTGAGACCTCATCTCTACAATAAATTAAAAAATTAGCTGGGCATGGTAACGTAAGCCTGTAGTTCCAGCTACTTGGAAGACTGAGGCAAAAGGATCACCGGAGCCCAGCAGGTCGATGCTGGGGTGGCTGTGAGTGTGCTACTGTACTTCAGCCTGGGCAACGGAGTGAGACTCCAACTCAAAAAAACAAACAGGATTTCTCCTATCCTCAAGACTTTCCACTCTTGGTTATTCAATCAGACCCTAACCTACTGCTGTGAAGGTACTTTGCAGATGTGATTAAGAATGCTAACCAGGTGACCTTAAAGCAGGGAGGGTAACCTGGACTTTCCAGGTCGGCCCAATGTAATCACATGCGTCCTTAAAAGAAGAGGGAGGCGGACGTGAGCACAAGAGAGGAAGCCAAAGAGGAAGTCAAAATGTGAATTTGGACTTGACTTGCTAGCTTTGAAGAAGGAGGAAGGAAGCCACGAGGCGAGGAACGCAGGTGACCCGGCTGGCAGCCAGCAAGGCAACAGGGGCCTCATCCATTCTACAACCACAAGGAACTGAACTTGACAACAATCTGAATGAACTTGAAAACCGATTCTTCCCCAGAGCCTCCAGTAAGAAACACAGCCCCGCCGACACCTTGATTTTGGCCTGGTGAGACCCATGTTGGGCTTTTTACCTAAAGAAATTGTGAGATAATACATCTGCATTGCTTTAAATCACTAGGTTTATGGTAATTTGTTACAGCAGCAATAGAAAACTCAGACAGGTAGCCACCAAAGACTCCTGAGAAAAAATTTGATTAATCCAAATGAATAAATCTTAAGTGAGCTTAAGGATTGCCTGGGAAGGAGTTAAGTGTGGGGAGAGAAATAGATCGCTTTGCTAGAGCAATCTTAAACCCTATTTCTAGGTTCTCTATAATTCAATTGCCTCTAGAAACAGTAACTCCTCCCCACAGCATCATGGCTAGAGTGAAAAAAGAACTATACGGCCGGGCTCAGTGGCTCAGCCTGTAATCCCAGCACTTTGGGAGGCCAAGGCAAGTGGACTGCCTGAACCCATGGGTTCAAGACCAGCCCAGGCAACTTAGCGAGATCTTGTCTCTACAATAAAATAAAAAAGTAGCCAGGCGTGGTAGCACACACCTGTAGTTCTGGCTACTTGGAAGGCTGAGGTGAAAGGATTGCCTGAGCCCAGCGGGTCGACACTTGGGTGGCCGTGAGTGTGCACTCCAGCCTGGGTGACAGAGTAAGACTCCAACTTGAAAAAAAAGAAACTATGCAAGGATGACACTGGCTTTCCTGCAGGATGTCTTAGCCTGTCCAAGTCCCACTGAATACCTCTGACCATCAGAGAAGTTAGATGACTTTGCTAAGGTCATACAGTTGGTTAGTAGTAAATCAGAAAGTTGAATTCAAGTACTCTAATATTTTATCCTAATCTTTCCATATTATTACCCCTAATCTTTACTTACTATGAAAGCAAACTGGAATTCAAAGAGAATGCATATAATAAACAGGCAACAAGTAAGTTGTGTTAGTTCATGAAAAAGGAATAGAAACATTTACCCAGTTTATTTATAGCCCAAGTCAAGTCATCAATAGGTAATGCTGGTTGTCTGACTCACTGATAACTCAGAAAAAAAATTACCAAAGATACCCAGTTACTTGGGACAGGGAGGATTTGGGTTTCGACAACCTAAATTGATGCATCAATAAGTTGCTCTTGCACTTTTCCCAAAATCTCATGGCCACTTGTCAACATCAACTAACCTTGGTACCAACAAGCCTGAGTCTGCCTAGGTAGATAAAATCAATCTGTGACCCTGAAGGCAAATTGAAAATCCCTAGGAAGAAAAAGGAGGAGTGACTCAGCATGCATACTGAGATTGGAATCCAGGAACTCAAGACAGGCAAAAGTTCAGGTACATGAAGGGAGCCTTATTTGGAGGACATTGGAGTTCTCCCCACTCCTCCCATCTGAATTCCATCCTCCCTTTGGTCTTCTGGGTTTCCCCCTTTCTGTCATTCTCAACCAAGAGCCAAACACCTCAAACCCGAGAGTCCCCAGGCAAATAACAACTGCCGTTCGCTGGGTTGTGGGACCAGACCACAGATCCGGCCCCATTCTGAGACACTTCGCCAGGACTCCCAGAGCTGAAGGAAGATTCCGATGGTTCCTGGTGGAGCAGCTATGGACAACCAGCCAGCACACGGAAGGAACATTAAAAGGGTGGAAGAGTTCATGCAACAGGTCAGAGATCATGAAGTGGAAAATGCACTCTCTACTTTTTAGAATGAGATCCATGAAAAGGGAGGCAAGATGGCCTGGAAAGCATCACCCAAAGGCAATGGATACGAAACGTTCACTTGAAGAATTCCTGCCTTTTTTTTTCTTTTTGAGTCGGAGTCTCACTCCGCAGCCCAGGCTGGAGTGCAGTAGCACGCTCACGGCCGCCGCAGCCTCGACCTGCTGTGCTCAGGCGATCCTTCCACCTCAGCCTTCCAAGTAGCTGGAACTACAGGCACATACCATCACGCCTGGCTAATTTTTTGATTTATTGTAGAAATGCGGTCTCGCCAAGTTGCCCGGGCTGGTCTCAAACCTGTGGGCTCCGGCAATCCTTTCGCCTTGACCTCCCAAAGTGCTGGGATTATAGGCATGAGCCACAGCGCCTGGACAGAATTCCTGTCTTAAATCTCTAGCTGAGCCTAAGATCAATCCTTCAAGGAAGACCCAGACTTCACACATACACAGACACAGGCCCGTCCCCCAAAGGTCAATGACAAGCAATAAATGGAAACAGTTGAAGTCAATATTATAATATGCTCATTTGTAAGAAGTAGACTCTCTAAGAACTCAA
Organism: Cephalopachus bancanus; assembly: GCA_027257055.1. Lineage (NCBI taxonomy): Eukaryota > Metazoa > Chordata > Mammalia > Primates > Tarsiidae > Cephalopachus > Cephalopachus bancanus. The sequence goes on from JAPVLO010000065.1 coordinate 6,297,913, forward strand.
CATTGAAGACAATTTGATAAGCCTTTTCACCTTCGTTGTTGGAGAGAATACTTGTAGAAAGAGATAGTATCATGTCTTTTGGTTTTACTGTTAAAATTTCAATTGGACATTTACTATTAAAAAACAATATGCAGCTGGAGACTTAGAACCTAAGTTAGCCTCATTTCTTGAATATTTATTCTATACTTATCTCAAGCCTGTGTTCGAAAGAGTGTACATGTGGGGAGCGGGGAGCTCCATCCATGGAGGGCAGAGAGAGAGAAAAAAGAAAGAGCATTCAAGCTTCCGTGTATAAAGAGGAGGCATTTATAACTTCCAGAGCCTGGTTTTGTCAATTCCTGAGGACAGCTATACTCTTTTGCTGATACTCATTCTGACTGATTTCTGGTGAATTTCCAAAGGTCCTAAATGTTGCACAAAGGGATTCCTGGCGAGCAGCCCCCCAATGAGAATTTACATTCTACAGATATGCAAACAACATACTATAAAACATAATTAGGTCATATAGAAACATAGTATGAATTAGAAGTAGAAATATCTTTTTTTTTTTTTTGAGTTGGAGTCTCACTCTGTCGCCCAGACTGGAGTGCAGTGGCCGCTCCCGGCCACCGCAGCCTCAACCTGCTGGGCTCCAGCGATCCTTCCGCCCCAGCCTTCCGAGTAGCTGGAACTACAGGAGCGTGCTACCACGCCCAGCTAAGTTTTGATTTATTGTAGCGAGGAGGTCTTGAACCCGCGGGCTCAGGCAATCCACTCACCTTGGCCTCCCAAAGTGCTGAGATTACAGGCTGGGCCACCGTGCCCAGCTAGAAATCTCTTTCCAATGAGGAAAACAGGAAAGAGAGAAAATGCACTTGGACAAAGAGATGGAGTGGCACCAGACACACTTCCTCCTTTTCCATACCCTCCAATTCTTCTGATTCCTCCAATCACCCACACTCCATCAGTTAGAAAGAGCTGTTGGGCCGGGCTCGGTGGCTGAGCCTGTCATCCCAGCACTTTGGGAGGCCGAGGCAAGTGGATTGCCTGAGCCTGCGGGTTCGAGACCATCCTGGGCAACTTGGCGAGACCTTGTTTCTACAATAAATAAAAAATTAGCCATGCATGGTAGTGCATGCCTGTAGTTCCGGCTACTTAGAAGGCTGAGGTAGAAGAATCATTGGTGCCCAATACGTCGACGCTGGGGTGGCCGTGACCGTGCGTGCCACTGCACTTCAGCCTGGGTGACCGAGTGAGACACCAACTCAAAAAAAAAAAAAAAAAAAGAGCTGCTCAAAATGAATCAAAAGAAGGGGGGAAAAGAGGAGTGTCTTGGTATTTATTTAGTTATTTTTGGCCAGAGGAAGTTACTCAAAGCTCCTGGGAGGCCACACATCTATTAGCTTCTGGTCTTCTCTACATTATGATCTGCTATTTTTTGGAAACCAACACTAAGAACAAACCCTGAAGCAATGACATTGGCAGTCCTAGACTCTACCCCTCACTGTCACCACTCACCACTTGACATTTACCTCCAGAGTACTGCCTGGATTTTTAATGCCTCAGAGACACATGGCTAGGTGAGTTAACTGGAAACAAAAGTGTAGCCTTGTGTCACAGTCATTCACTTTCTATGTCACTTCCAGAGCAACATTATTCAGTAGTTCTCCAAGAGTAGAGAAAGTTGCCAGCTTTGAAAAGTACGTATGGGGGATGCCAAAAAAATGTGTACACATTTTAAGTATGGCATCCAGTCAAAAGACGGCATGAATCAAATGAATGCTACCATCACCATGTGACAAGCAGGACAGTCAAAGAAAATGGCGGAAGCACAGTTGAGTGAACATCATACTGCAAGTTGCTACTGTGATTCAATTCAACTTTGATCAGTAATCAATAGAAAACATCTCTTAAGATGTGTATAAATTTTTGGCACCCCTGCATTTCTTCAAACTGGAAAGTTTTCCTCCAGGTCCAGAAAGATTATGGAGCAAGCATGTCCTGTCGTTGGGAGCCTAAGAGCTTACAAAGGGGTGGAGAAAGTGAAGGGTCGGGCACCACAGCTACTGCTGTGCAAGCCTGTTCCAGAAGGAGAAACCGAGGATGATGAAAACACTGTTTTTGCAGCTGTCACACAAACACTATTTAAAATTCCCATTCCCTATCCCAGGATTTAATGCAAATTGTCCACATGACAAAGGGTCAGAATGACAATTTACATGCAATTAGCCAGATGTGTTGGAATGAAATTTCTCCCACCCAGCCCTCCAAATTATCTGAATAATTTACACATACATAATCACCTTACTCCAGTGGGAAAATAGTATGCCCTTATGTATTTCCTCCATATCCCTGGATTTTCCAACAGCGTTACACCGAGAAAGTATCATGTCCAGAAAAGCAAATAAGATAACTCTGCGAGGCCAGGCTGTCCCTCTTTTAAATGCAGACAGAATTAATTTGTGTTCATTACCTCCTTATCAAGTTACCTGACTATGATTCCCAGCACAAAATGTATTTTAAAAGAGGGGTGGTAGGTTTTCAGGAAATGGCAAGTTCTTTTCTACCGAGATAAAAATCATTTGGCAAGCCAGGGTGAAATACTTCTAGTTTCAATAGAAGGAGAGAGAGAGAGAAAGAGAGAGAGAAAAAAATGTAGAAGATAATAATAAACCACAAAAAGCAAAGAAGGAAGTACTTTTCTTAAAATTTTAAAGCAGACCTTACTTTTGAAAAGAGTTCCATTTGCACCCAGCTTTTTGAAAAAATGTCAAGGTTATTCCTTTGGGAGCTATGTCAGAGCAGAGCCAGGCTTTAGGATGGCTGCAATAGAGAAGTGGGCGATTCAGGTGACTTTAATTAAAAGGCCCAGAATCATCAGAACTGACCTTTCAGACCCAGCCTTTCATCTTGAAAAAAAAGGGTGAATCTGGTAAAAGCCAGTGACTCGGGGCCAAGGACGGAGGCCTCGGATCCAGAGTGTCAGGCTGCACCGAGAGTTAACTGTGGCTGGCTGGACAGCAGTCTGCTCCTTGGGGAAGCAGTTTATTTTTATGATTCGGCATTTGAAGGAAAGGAGAATGTCCCACAGGCTAGTGGGGAGAAAACAAAGCCCGCAGATAACCCCCAAGTTTCACTTGGGCTTTTAACTGGGAGTCTTGAGAACCTCTTGGCCCCCGTGTAGTCCCCCTCAGCCTCCTCTCCAGGATTCAGATGCTGAGTGGAAAGATGGCCAACAAGGACTGGGGAAGAGGTGACGAAATGGGAAGCTAAGAGCCAGAGTGAGCCCCCTGCAGAGGTCCCGCTCCTTGCTTGGAGCTGTATTTGTGTCAAGAGCAGAGAGGCCTCTTGGCTTCACTCTGAAATGAAGACAATTCAGATGCCAAGGCTGCTCCCTGCTTGCATATATCCAAACCCAGGCAGGGGCTACCAGCCTTTCCTCCTCTCCCTCTGGGAGGGATTAAGACATTTGAGGGCCCTGACCACTGAAAAAATTACTATCCTCCTCACCCACTGTCTGTCTGTCTGTCTATCTACAATGGTGAGTGTGAGGCCGGGTTTCTTCCTTCCACACACGTGGGGGTAATGCCACTCCCTATCTCCTAGAAGTCAGCAATGCCATGAGATTTGCTATGGCCAATGGAACGTGAACAAATAAGAAAGGAGACGTTTCCAGGCAGAGAACTGAAGAGGCGACAAGTCCACACGCTGTCTCCTCAACGCCACGGAGGCCAGGGATGTCCAGCTGGTAGACGTTCTCCCATCTTGCTGCCCCTGGAGAGGACACAGTGGCACAGAACCAACCCAACCAACTGCACCCCACCGCCTCCTACTCTTACTGACTGCCACTGCACCCACAGTGGGTGGGTAGTAGAAATAAACGTTGCCTCCTAGTTATTTGCAGCTGCTGAGATTTTGACGCTGTTTGTTACTGAAGACACAAAAATATAAAACAATAATAAAAGAGTCCCAAAGATTTTGAATTGTTTCTTTAATGACTACTTTGATAATCTGACATTTCCATGAATAACCAGATTCTTTCCAAAATTTCTCCCCCTCTTTTGATGTTTATGCATAAAAACATCGTGTGCTGCGTTAGGCCTGCATGGCACCTGGCCTATCACCTGACCGGCTGTCACCTGGCCTGCCTGTCAGGAAATCCAACTCTTCTCACCTTAGGAACTCTGCCCTGTGGTGAAACACACCAGTACGCACTGACTTTTATATACTATATTCATATCTCTCTGCTGTCATTTACCGGTCAGCCTAGTATCCTTGGAAAATGTATTCAAATTCTCTAAGTCTCCGTTTTCCTAGCTATAAATTAGCATCATAATTCCTATCTTTCCAAGTTTTTGTTCCCCAGAGGCGGTGGGGGGGAAGGTTATATACACAAAGTACAGAGGTTCCCCCCGCCCCAACGACTCCTGACCACTACCAGACACATTGCCCAACCCTCCTGAGGAAGGGTCTCTGCCTCCCAACTTGGGATCAGGATTAAATAAATCAGTCAGCTTAGAGCTCTTACGCACTAAATACATAGCAGTTGTGATCGTCCTTATATTATTAAATTGTATAGCACGGAATATATTCAGTTAATCTTATCTGCTCCTCTCTCCTCTGGAGAATGAGGCCTTCATGTTTAGGAGTGGGTCATTAGCAACAGTTCTTCAACAGGGTGGCCAACAACCTACTGAGGAGAGCGAGAAAAGGACTCCAAAACAGAGTCTCTGTTTTAGGCCCGTTTACAGCAAGACATGTCTGGATCCTGAAGATGCCAAGTTTTTTCCACTCTGCAAACACATGGCTTCCATTAGTTTACTGATACTGACATATCCAAGGCTTCCAGAGGACTCTGGGCCTCTGATGAGTGAAAGGTTTGCATGCCCAACAAGGATAAGACAGGCTCTGCAGGCATGAAATGCTGCCAGGGGCGGGGCTGCGGAGGTGTTGAGTTTAGGTAGGAGTCTAAATCTGGCTCTGTTTTTAATGACCATCCTGTCCACACCTGAAAATAAACTAGCCACACCTGGGGAAATTTCGCATGCTTCTGGGGCTCTGATGCCGATGTCAGTGTGCATATATAGCCTCCATTAATCAGAGAGAGTGTCGTGCGGGTGTGTGCACACAGGGGCTGGAGAACAGTGAACAGTTTGCACAGTGTGCACACACCGTCTCTTCTGAGCTTTCTAATTCAAAGCAAACCCGAGCTCGAGTGTTCAGCTCCTTTTATTTTGTGTTCTAAGGACATCGTTGTTTGGTTGGCTTCTTAGAAACAGGCCTGAATTTTAATTAGCTTGCAGTTTGAGGCTGCGTAATGGTAACCCAATCCTCGCCTAAACTTTATCATCTGTTTCCCATCTTCAAAGCTGCACGGTGCACTTTTGTACCGCACAACAGTGATGCTGGGGACGTTTTGTGTTTTGTGTCTCGTAGCAACAAGTGCTATTTGAAAGGGGGGAGAAGGCAGGGCTGTCGCTGACCTGAGAAGTTTGGGACAATTCTTTGCTCTAAGTTTCATCTCCGGGGGATGGTTCCAAGGAAATAAGGCTTTGTGACCTTGATTACAGAGGGGACCTACCTAGGGCAGGCCTATTATCTCTCAAAAGTGCTTGCAATTTCAGACTCTACAGCAAGAGTAAGCAAATGAAAGTGTGGTGAAAGAATAATGAGGGCATTCAATTCGCCTAACATTTGAAAGCTGACAACATGTTTTCACATACACCGAATCATCTGATTCTTTCAACAGTCCTGTGAGCCAGGGGAGCAGTTACTATGAGCCCATTTTACAGGTCAGGAAAGTAAGACCGAAGGAGGCCAGCTCACCTTGATTTGCATCCTGAGTCCTGCCAACTAACTCTTAAACCCTGAGCAGGTGTCTCCATCTCTCTGTGTCTCTACGTCCTCATCTCTAAAACGGGGAAAATGACAGTTGCTACTTCATGGGTTGCTGTTAGGTTGATGAGTTACTATACACAAAAGAGTAAAAATGCGTCAGGAGCGTCTGCAACCTGGGAAGGGTTTCATATGTGTCAGTTATTGTGATGACGAGGAAAGGTGTAAAACTACAAATGTGAGACCGGGGAGCCTTAAGACTGAGAATATTCATGGGGAGAAGGGTTGGGCTGGAGTGAAATCCATGTCAGCCTAGCACAGAGCAAACAAGAGCAACAACAAAATGCCCTTGTTCACGTGGTTGTTCAAGTCCCATTCTGGCTACACTCCACACTCTGCCCTGGCTTCCTGACACGCTGCCCCAAGTCCCATGGGGTCATCAGGAAGATTGTGACCCAATCTGACAGCTGGTCATAGAAAGTTGTATTTCCCCCTTGTTTTAAAAAAGCACATCCAGTAGTGTTGGGGGGGGGGATGAGATCAAGTTAATCCTTTTCGTTGCATTTAATAATGGCGAAAATAAATTGAGATTTTCTTACGGGCCAGGCACTGTGTCATATAGATTGCGCACATTCTCTCATGGGTTTCTCAGGGTGACAAACTAACCATACTGGTTTGCTCAGGACTGAGGGATTACTTGGAATCTGAGGCTTTCAGTATTAAAACCAGGAGAGTCCTGAGTAAGTCGAGACAGCTGGTCGCCCTCCACAATGTAGGTCACTGATACCGTTTTTCCAAGTGAAAGACTGAAGTCCGAAAAGTCTCAATGTCCAGGCTAGTTGGGATTTTTAAACCACTCTTAGATGCTGGCCAGAAAGAGCATCTTTCTATTTAAAAAAAAAACCAAAAAACCTATAGCACATCAACAAATGAGCGAAATTAGCTATTGCTTTATTACAAAGGGTTTGGCATTCTCCCGGACTGTGTTTCTCTGTTGCTGCTGATGTTAGTTTATTTCTGTTCTATTATTATACTTCTAAGGGATGTGAGGGCATAAACTGAAATGTCAGCTAACAGACATTTGTTTTTCTAGTCAGTGTCGTTCTATCTTTGGGGGAAAAAGAACAGTGCCATTGCATTAACATCAGCAACTCTGAGAGAATCAAGACTCGATCTCCTAAGTTCTAGTATGTTGTTTTTCTATTTCCCCCTAGAAAGAGGTCTTAGCTAGTAGTGGCTTTCTGTAAATTATCATTTTTAAAGCCACCAAGGACTCTCAAGGGGCATTTTCTTAGTTCGACAAAACCTCCCAAATGTATTTCAAAGGTACACACCACTTATGATACTGCCTCTGTAAAACAGATTCACAGAGTGGGATTCATGGAATTGAGTCAATCAAAGGAGTCATCATCTCAGGTTATAGGGAGGCGAGCCTGATGCCGTCTCATGTCTGTAATCCTCGCACTTTGGGAGGCCAAGGAGAGAGGATCGCTTGAGTCCAGCAGTTCAAGTAGACAACATACTGAGATCTTGTCTCTATAAAAATTCAGAAAATTAGCCAGAAATGGTGGTGCATGCCTGTAGTCCTACTACTCAGAAAGCTGAAGTAGAAGGATCTCCTGAGCCCAGGAGGTGAAGGCTGCAGTGAGCTGTGATCTGTGATCTGTGCCACTGCGTCCAGCCTGGGCAACAGAGTGAGACTCCTACTCAAAATAATAGAAGTAATAGTAATAATAATAATAAAATATAAGGAGGCTCAGGAGAAAAGTTTCCATGTGGAAAAGGATTTTCATCTCTTCAATAATTGTTCATGAGTGGATTTATTTAAGTAAGAGTTTAAAATTAAGTACACTTCTAAAGAAACCAGTGATTATAGTTGCAAGATGAACATTGCGTCAATGTAAGGGCTACTTGGAGACACTCTAAAACTCCAAGGCAAAATTGACTTCTCGATTTGATAAAGGAGTAGGGCCAATGGGGAATTGAGATTGATTCTGTTTTTTGTGAGTCATTTTGTCTGTGGATATGCCTTCCAACTTAAAACAAACACAAAAATCCCTAGGTGTAAGATGATTAAAGTTTTAAATCTGGTCATTTGTAAATCACAGAAGTATTGAATGAAAGTCTTGCTGTTTTGAGGATTTCATTTTTCTTTTTAAAATCCTAGAGTTTGCTAAGCTTATAAAATATCCTTGATTCAAATAAAAACTGAGGGATCTTGGAGCGAGTCATTCTCTTCAATATCAGATGCATTTTAGTCTATAATTTTCCACTCTGGCTTATGCGGCTGTCTAGGCTTGAATCCATCAACCCATTTAATCTCTGATTTCATTTTTTAAGAAAAAGCATGTTTTCTGTTTATCTTTGTTCAACTGAGTGCAATCTGTGCTTTCTAGCTCTTTTAACAATCCCAACTCTTTGAATTTCGTTTCGGATTGCCTGTGTGGCATGGTCAATCTATGCTTGCCTTGACAAGTTGGAAGCTGCACACTGATAGTGGCAAAGTTAAGTTACCGCTCCCCAAAACACCCACTTGCCAATTCTAATTTAAAAGCAGATCATCGCCTTAATTTGCTGTGATTAAGCGAAGAGAAGAAGGGAAATTAACACAAATCTGTGCTGAGCTACGAGTTTAAAAAAAAAAAAAATGTGACTTCTCCCCACAAACATTTAATTTTCATATACAGCTAGTTGCTGAATTAGGAGAAGATTAACATTCAACACAAACTCATTTAAAGCCAACTCAGAACCGAAACTTGAATTGAATTCACTTATTGTTACATCCCTCTAGTTCTTGAAGCTGAGGAGACTGGTTATGCTTCAAGGAAAGTTTGATAAATAACCATTTGACCAACAGCACTGGGCATTTTAATATCACATGCTCACTGACCCAATACATAGAGATGAGATGGCCGAGAGGAAGAACTGTCTTTTTGTTACTACTCAAGGTCCATGTTTTTTGTATAATTTGGGCCTACATTTATAAAGATGTATTTTACTTCATTGTATTCATCATTACACTAAAGGGATTTCTAACATACAATCAATCGGTCATCAATTGATCAATAAACGAATGGTTCTTATGGTCACAAACATCTGCCTCCCCAATATTTGTGAAATTGTCATTCCCTTAGTCTATATTCAGTGTCTGTCCTACCTCAGATTCTTACCACATAGAAAACCAAAGCCTAAAAGAATTGTTCATTCTCTATCCCTCACACATGTATATACAGCAAAACTGTAAGCAAGAGTACTTTGGTGAAAAGAGAGAAAGAACAGTCTATCATGTCATGAAACAGATTTGCTTAAGTTTGTTGTTTATGGGAAATAAGGCGTTAAATAGAACCCAGAAGCCTGCGATGAAAGACAGTACATACTTCCATTATTCATGTGTCTTATTTCCAACTCCTCATCTGTTATAAAACTTTGGTCTTTTAAAAACAAGTTTATTTGTAAATAAGAGTAATGAGTTGGCAATTGGATTCAGGTCTGGCCAATTTACCTGAGAGATGAAAAATTAATGACATAGAGACCTGAAGAGCCATCTGACTCCCCCTAGCAATCCCTGTTTCCTCCTGAGATTGTGTAATTTTAGAGCAATGCGGAAAGTGTTCTTCATTTGCAGATTAATTAGTTGGTGCTTAAGCAGCTCTTTGAACACAAAAGGCAACATGTAAATGTAAGTATAGTCATTCATCCTCAAACTAATGATCATTTAATTAGTGCTTTCTGCTGGTTCAACAGTCCCTAAAGGAGGGGGCAAGTTAGGGAAGGGGCTTCTACCACTGCTGTAAACAGAGAGGTAGGACTGTAGCTCTAATGAGACGAAAACCAGTGTTCAAGCTGAAGGTTTTAAAATTGGAAATCGGTTGAAAATTGACTCTCCCTTCTTCTGGGGCCTCACACCCATGAGGGAACTGAGAATTAAACATATCTTTTAAGCATCACTTGTAGAGGTCCAGAATTATGAATCACAGTTTGAATTGGGCTAACCTGATGCTTTGTGGCAAAACCAAAAACGTATCTGAGGTGATATTTATAGGGCAGAAAAAAGTTAACTCTGAGATGTTTGTGCATATTACCAAGGTGCTTAACTTCCTGCAATCTTAGTAAAATGATATATAGTTTTCTAAATAAGAAATCGTGTCCAAGTTGAATGTCTTCTGATAAAATAGGTGCTTTGCAGAATACCTGTATTAGAACTTCTTACAAGGTTTCATAATTATCCCTCTATTATTCAAAGCCAGGTACCTTGTCATTTTTATCTTTTATTTCCAGCCTTATTCACCCATCATCAAGTGAGTGAATCAATAAACAAATGATAACTAAAAGTATACGTACACAGCTAAGATGAGCAAATATGCCTCCGGGAATAAGGGCTATTCTTATGAACTTAAAATTGCATGTCAAAGAAAATGTGTCACTTCTGTTTCTCAATGAAATTCCTGTTCTGATGTTAGGCTATTAATATGAATATCAGCACACAAAAGTTGTCCAGCCAACGCTCCCAAGTAACCTGGCACTGGAAGCATCTGTATTTTTTTTTTTTTTTTACCTCATCAAATCTGTATTAAATGACGTTTATAAGTCACAGTTTTCTCAGGTATGAAATGGGAAACTATGAAAGTTAAATGAAATGATCACAAAGCTAACCAAAGCATTACAGAAACTTTGATGCAAAGAGAGAAAAAAAATTAAGCACCTTGCTGGAAATATGTTTAGCCTTATTTCCATGGGTAAGATTTTCCTTTCCCAACTGATAACTCAAGTAGCACAAAAGTAACATTAGAGATCAGTACTGATATTTCATGACAATAAGAGGCACACACCTCAAAATTAGGCTTTTGGGAATGTAAAATTAATCATTCAAAAAGAGTTTGTATTTTTTTTAAAGCAACAGTAGTTATGAAGATATATGCTGTATTAGCTTTTTCTCAAAAGAAAAAAATAAAAGAATACAATGAATTTAATAGTGAAATAAACAACAATATAATTGGAGAATATGACAGTAATAGTATTTGAAATTTTCTTTGAAAGAGGAAACATTTCAAGAATAATAGTAGGAGAGTACCTTAAAGTGCCCAGAAGTCTACCCTGTTTTTGAGAAGGATGTTTTTCATGTTCTTTTTGGAACGCCTGGAAAAATGCGTCAACCCAATTTCTTCAAAAATCTCCACATCTTAATCTGACGACACAGAAGATTCAGACATTCCTTACCAAATGAGCTGGGAGCACAGCAACTTGCATTTGATCCCATTCCAAAACATATATCTCAAGGTGCTCTGCTGAAAAGGTCCTTGCAAAAGATGCACACACAGAATCAATGTTGGACCCACGGGTAAACGTTCGTCCTACGGTTTTGTGAAAAGGGTTTTGCCTGACTTCGCTTCTGACTTCTCCTATTTCTTGAGCAGCTTTAATACTGTCAACTTCTACAGAGTGCGAAAGATTTTGGTCTATGCACCAGAAACAAGGTAGGAAAGTAGAGTAGAATTTATCTCAATTTGAGTAAAACATCAGTCCTTTAGAAGTTCATGAATCTGTTTCAAATAAGGCAAGAGGAAAGCAGATCTTGCTAATACCAATACCTTAAAACTTAGACCAAGAAAAAAGCTTCCACTTAGTAAATATTACATTTGACAAATCTGAAGCATTATCTAACACTTTTCCATGGCTCCTTTTCTGAGTATGAATGCTTTCTGCATTTACTTGTGATTATGAGGATTTTTTTTTTTTTGATCCAAAGGCAGAACACAATTTTTGTCACTAATGATTTCTTTTATTCTCAGGCTTTTCCTCTTTTGAGAAAACCAGAAAAATACAAACAACGCACGAGAAACAAACAAACCTAAACAAAAGAGGCTAGATTCTGTAACATTTACCACTTTGGAGCACAGGTTTAAAAAAGAAAAAAAAAAGAACACATGAGTGCTCACTTTCAGAAGTTACAAGTTTCATAAAATGCAAAAGAGTTCTCTTTTGACACAGGAGGCCAAGTGAAATAGGGTGAAAGCGAAGTCGATCATATCCAAACAATTAAAACACAAATATATTTCATGAAGGCTCTGACTCCAAACTGCTGCCTCACTACTGTCTTCCACCCCCATTTGTTGGAATCTCTGAAACCATTTTGCTTGGGGGAGAAAGTAGATTTTAGTATAGCAGGAAAAATGCCAAACAGCCATGGCAACTTAGAATTTTTCCACTTTCTTTACATGTTCAATTGAGACCTTCATAAAATTATAAATGAAAGGATACATTATGAGCACTTTCTTTGAAAGGGAAAAGTGGGGGGGGGTCTGGCCTGGAAGTAAAATTTTGGAGCTTATATCCTTCTTCTCTGCAGAACACTTGGGAGCTTTCTCTGCTAACCGCAGCGCCTCCTTTTAAAAGTTTGCCTTTGCCTTCAGATTTCAGAAAGGTAGACCCACCGGTTGCTCCACTGACTGTGAGTGAGACGTCGATCTCTAGGTGAGGGGAGAGTCTTGGGCTCAAGGTTCTCATCCCTCAGGGACTGAAGTCAGTGTGTCTTGGCGCCTTTTATCCACCCTTTCCACCCTCCTGTCTTCCCTCCCCACCACCAGGGATTCACTCCTGTTTACATTGGGGAGACGGCAACTTCTGTTTCTTAACGTTTTAAAAGAAGTTTAAAAGCTTATAAAAAGGCTCTTAAGGTTTCTTGGACACCAATCGCCTCTTACAGAACAATATTTTGATGAGTTAAGTGTAAATGAATCAGAAACCTACGTATTAAATTTCCCTTGACATGCACATCAGTTTAAAAAATTAATGGAAAAAGTGCCCGGGGCTCTCTCAAACCCAGAATGCTCGACTGTGGAGTGGAAATCCATTTGGGTCAACTAGGTTTGCTGAGCCTCTCTCCCTGCTCCCTGAGACTGCTAGTTATCACGAGGGGAATGATGTTTCCGGCTGGGAATATATCACATTTCTGGTCATGGTGCTTGGGTCTCAGCAAACCTAAAGCGCCAAAGGCTGGGCTGAGGCTGTAGAGATGTCCAGCCGCTATTCATTGAAGGCTGACCCTAAAAGCTGTCTTTTTTTTTTTTTTTAAGACGAAGGAAACCAAATAAACAATTACAGAAGATCATAAATCACTGACAAAGATATTTAGATTTTAAACAGCCCTCGAAAACAGAATGTGCCACGGCTCGTCCCTTGAAGATTGACTCCGTTTTGCGCCCTTTAATTGTGGGTCCCATGACTTCTGATGATAAATGACACGGGGCCAAAGCTTGAGAGCCCTTACAGTGTTTTTGTTTTGTTTTAAATGCTGACTCTGGGTCCTAGAAAACACCAAGAGGAACAGAAGCAACTAAAAGTCCTGAAATAAGATTTGATCCCTAAAACCATCATCCTTCTGATTTTTTGAATTAGTATTTCATCTCTGCTTTATTTTGTGAATGGATGGCCACTTCAGGTGGAGTCACAGAGCAGAAAGACAAGGACGAACGACCAAGATGTCTAGGTAATCTGGTCACAGCTGCAGTATTGTCACAGACATCGCAGTTACGGCTGCTAACTTTTTGTGAAACTCAGCAAGTGTTGTGTCCAGAGCCTCAGCAGTCATACTGTGCTCATGTCTTCTTGGTCTTCAAACCAACGCTCATTCTGCTAAGGTACGTGAAAGCTCTGTGTGAACTGTAATGCGCTATCTCTGTTTTTACTATTATTTTCACAATTTACATCCTCCATCCCCTTTCGGAGACTTTACAGGTCTCAGTGCCACAGAGGAGGCCTCTAATCACCCCTAGCTCAGGAAGGGTGGCATGCAATAGAGTTCCCTTCCAATGGGGTATTTTGTCTCGCTCCTTACTTTTCAGAGAAAGACTCTCAAAGGTTGGGCAGGGCCTGGCAGGAGATGGGGGTGAAGATTTAAACAAACATACCTTTTTAAGAATAGTGTTCATCCTTTTTTTTTTGAGTTGGAGTCTCACTCCGTCGCCCAGACTGGAGGCAGTGGCCGCTCCCGGCCACCGCAGCCTCGACCTGCTGGGCTCCGGCGACCCTTCCGCCTCAGCCTTCCGAGTAGCCGGAATTACAGGCACGCGCTACCACGCCCGGCTGATTTTTTGGTTTATTGTAGAGATGAGGTCTCGCTGCCCAGGCGGGTCTGGAACCCGCGGGCTCAGGCAATCCACTCACCTCAGCCTCCCAAAGGCGTGGGATTACAGGCTGAGCCACCGAGCCCGGCTTGTTCATCCTTATTTAATCGAAGTAAGTGCTGGAGTGTTTATTGAATAACTAAGTGAATGAATGAATGAATGAATGAATGAAAAATATGTCTTTCATGGGAAAGTTGCATAGATGGATGAGAAATTAAAAGACTGTCAGAAGCAGGCATAATGCAAATTCCTTCCACCTCAAACAGCCACCCTTTACCTCCAAACCTCACCCCATCACGAAAGATGATCAGGGTTTTCTAGGAAAAAAGAAAAGCTATACATCCAGGAAACACCCCCGAGAGAACACACTAAAAGTTCCCTGGTTTCAGGTTGTTAAGTGTTTAACCTATCCGGTGGCCGCCAGTTCTTAAAAGCTCCTAAGCATTTTCACAGAAAATATAAGGAAGAGGGAAAACAATAGTAACAATGTCGGTTGGAGCTCACAGACACAGAAGGACTCAGAAAAATCACAGAGATGCAAGGATGTCTGACAAGTCTTATTTCCTCTCAGTGAGATCTGGGGACGGGGGAAATGCTATGGACCGGGGCAGGGAATAGAACAGACTTCTGAAAGGGCCAATTCCAGCCAGGTGTGGTGGGCCATGCCTGCGATCCCAGCACTTTGGGAGGCCAAGGTGGGATGCCTGAGTCCAGGAGTTCGAGACCAGCCTCGGCAACATGGCAAGGCTTTGCCTCGAAACCAGATAAAATAATTAGCCGGGTGTGGTGGCGTGTGCCTGTAGGCTGAGCGGGAAAGATGGCCTGAGCCCAGGAGGTCAAGGCTGTAGTGCCATGATTGTGCCGCTGCACTCCACCCTGGGCAACAGAGTGAGATTCCAATCCCCCCCCCCACACACACACAAAAAGAGACCAATTTCAACACATTTTCTCTTGTCCCTTTCTCAGGCAAGCCTCAAGAATGTGCAGACATAGACAGACATTCCTATCACACACTGATCCCTTTTCATCCTAAATAACCAAAGCAAGTCATTTCTCCCACGCCGGACTTCTCTCGCGCTACCTGGAAATTTAGGGTAAAAGTGTCCTTTAAGTTTTGTTCTTTGGCAGAGAAAAAAGGCCTGCAGCGACGGCGTCAGCAGCTGCCTCTAGACTCTGTGCAAATTGGGGGCCCGGAGTTCAGCACCCCAAAAGTTTGGATGCTCTTTTCTGGCGTTTTCTCCCAAGCTTCAACAAGCCCTGAACCGGGAGCGAAAACTCATTTGTTTGTCTGTTTGTTTTGAGTTGGAGTCTCCCTCTCGCCCAGACTGGAGGGCAGCGGCCGCTCCCGGCCACCGCAGCCTCGACCCGCCGGCCTCCGGCGATCCTTCCGCCTCAGCCTTCCCAGCAGCCGGAATCCCGGCGCGCGCTACCACGCCCGGCTGATTTGTGGATTTATGGCAGAGATGAGGTCTCGCTGCCCAGGCGGGTCTCGAACCCGCGGGCTCAGGCCATCCGCTCACCTGGGCCTCCCAAAGGCGCGGGATGACAGGCGGAGCCACCGAGCCCGGCCGAAAACTCATTTTAAAGCCGGTGTAGACCCCCCCTTCGGGGGAATTCTGCGCAGGTGAAAAGCCCAGGAAACAGAAGCTGCGCTTCCCTCCCCGGGACCGGGCCGCGCCGGCCCTCGCGGGAAGAGCCCGAGCCGGCCCGGACTCCTCCCCGCACCTGGCCCCGAGGAGGGCCGCGGAAGCGCGGTCTGGAAGCCCGGGGGCTGGACGGACGCCCCCTGGGCCGGGCCGCCCGCCCCCCGCGGGGACCCGCCGACTCGCGCCGCAGACGCCATCCCGCCCTCGCGTCCAGACGGAGCCTCGGCCCGGGGCGGCGCGAGCAAACCGGCGGCCCCGCGGCCTCCACGGCCTCCGGCCCGGCGGCCGGGGGTCGGCCGGGGGGCGCAGCCGGGCGTCCTGGGGCGGCGGGCAGGGGTCCTTCCTGCTCCGGGCCGAGACATCCTTCCTTCCGCGGCTGCCGACGAGCGACCGCCGGGGCCAGGCGGGGGGCGCGGGGCTTCCGGACACCCCTTCCCCCCCTGCCCCTCGCCGGTTGCGCCGCGCGGACCCCGGAGACTCCACCTGCCCCCGGCGCAGGCATCGGTTACCCTCCCGGGGTCCTCCCGGGCCGCGCCGCCGGGCTCGCTTCCTCCTCTTCCTGCCCCGGCCTCTGCCCCCCCCAACCTCTGCCCCCCCCCAGCCTCTGCCCCCCCCCCCAGCCTCCGGTGGCTTCCCGGGCGAGGCCCCCTGGAAGGATGGGATGGGGCCGGAGGGCGGGGCGCGCCCGGCCTGGCCACGGCCTCCCCCCAGCCCCAAGGCGGGAGCGCCCGAAGCCCCTTCCCGCCGTGCTTGGGGCAGCTGGGCGCACCAGGGGGCTTCAAAGGCGGCCGCAGCCTGTGCTTTCGGCTAATGCTGTTCAGGTGTGCGCGAGGAAGGGCGCTTTGCCATTTGTCTTCTTACGCGAGGTTGGAACTTACTGATTCTGAATGCACGGGCTCCCCGAGCTCCCCCGGGGTCAGGCTGTAACCTAAGCCCCAAACCTCAGGCTTCTGCAGTTTCCTTCAGCGAGAAGAGGGATCTGCCGACTCGCCCGTTCGCCTCCTCGCCCACCCACTCTTATTTACGACGACATAAGGGTTTGTTTGACCTGCACTAAGTTATACCTCTTGTTTACCAGCTTTGTCACCCTCTCTAGACTGAACGCACAAGCTGATCCTTCTCGGTTCTCACTTGATGGATACCCCCCCACTCAAGTGTAGGGCTGGGTGAGACCCCGAGCAAAGGCACTGATCTGTCAACAAAGTTTGTGTGTTTATTTTCTCTGGGGGTCGTTTTATGGGAAGAACCTTTATGCCTGGGAGGCAGGTGCGTATCCATGCCGCGGAGGTCATCCATTTGAGTACTTACGGTGCTTATGACTTCATACGATCTCTCCCCTCATCGCCGATTAACCTCATTCTGTTTCAGGGTCCCAGATCATACGCCTCAGCCTGGCCAGTTGTCTCACCAGTGTGTGTCACAAGGGGACCAGAGCACGAAAGTATAGATAACCCAGCAAAATCACTGCTTCTATTACAGAAAAGCAGCCCAACGGGCATGTTCCACAAAGAACAGAACGCGATTAGAGGCAGACATAATTGCAGCCGCTAAATTAGCGTGGGTCTCCCAGCCAGGGGCTAATCTAAGCCAGACCTCACGTCACGTCAGGCCATGATCACATCACAATTACAATTAAAAAGAAGAGAGAAAAATCTCCCTCGATTCCCAAATGTTTATTTTTCAGCATGGCAGGTAGTTAGTAATAATATCAGAGAGTCCACATCTGGAATAAGCGAGAAAGGTAATTTGGGTTAATAACCTTTGAAAGGCTAAAGATTCGCCACGGAGCTAGAGCACCAAGCCCCTTACCTGCCCCCCTGTCTCGCCCTGACATCAGCCACGTCCACTGCTCCCCGGCCGCCACGCTGGTGCTCCCAGAGATCTTTCTCGAGCTATGCCCCTGTGCCTGAGGGTCACCCAGACCCATCTGCTGACTCCTGGTTTGGCTGATCTAGCCCCCCCAAATCTTCATCACAGCCTTAATGTGAGGAGCCCAGTTCTGTCTCTTCTCTTTTTAGGTTCTCCTAATGCCCATCGGGCCGCATCCTTCTAGACTACGCCCTAACACTGAGCCTGGAAAGCGGACTTCCACATGAAGACAAAACTCGAGAATGGGCAACCAGAACAGATGTGCTTTCTGGGGGTAGGCTAGGAGCCATGTTTTTTTCTCTCTATGATGAACATAGATTGATGTCGCATTCAAAAGTTTTATGTGTGTGTGTCTTTGGTACTGTTTCAAAATCTGGTATACAAACACACCGAACTTTGCTCCTCTTGGCCTTTTATTTTATTTATTTATTTTTTTTGAGTTGGAGTCTCACTCTTGTCGCCCAGGCCGGAGTGCACTGGCACACTCACGGCCACCACAGCCTCAACCTGCTGGGGCTTAGGCAATTCTTCCGTCTCAGCCTTCCAAGTAACTGGAACTACAGATGCACGCCACCACACCCAGCTAGTTTTTGTGGTTTATTATAGAGACGAGGTCTCACCAAGTTGACCGGACTGGTCTCAAACCCCCAGGCTCAGGCAATCCTCTCCCCTTGGCCTCCCACAGTGCTGGGATTACAGACTGAGCCACCGCGCCTGGCCATTTCTGATTTTTCAAACTCTTTTCCACACCCCACAGTCCTGGGTTCACCAGTCCGATTCGTCTTTGGATTTGCCACTTGTTTTGTTGTTGTTGTCGTCGTCGTTTTTATAAAAGTGGAAATCACAAATCCATTGTATCGCTACAGGTGAAATCATGCTGCAATGTTGCCAGCAATTCATTTCTGGAATAGATGGAAGTGCTGTGTTTCGGTTTCCTTTTGCCTGAGGACTGCAGCCGAGATAAAATTTCTGCCTTTCCTGGGTAGGACACAGTAAACCCTGCAGCCGTATGACAATGCATTTTGAAAACCCTGACCAAATGTTGGGCTTTACTTGAATTTAAACTTCAAATTTCAGTGTAAGTAGACTATCAGCAGTACCAGGGACAACTTTTGATCATACAGAGAAACTCGTAATGGGATTTTTTTCTGTTAATATAATTATTTAATAAAGACATTTGGCACGTAAATAAGACTCTGTTAGTCCAAGCATTTTTAACAATGAGAGGATTGAGATCAGCCTATAGTGTGTATTAGTAAAAATATCTTTTCTAGCCTTAGTAAAACTCTTCCATCTGTTTAGAGATAAATTTATTATTCTTAACGAAAAACCTTCCTGAAATAGATGCGATGAAAAACACTCTGTCTCTGTTATAAGACTTCCCAAACAAGCTTAAAATTGCTTAAAAACAAAAGGTAGGAGGAGAAAGAAAGGGCAATGTCTCCAGATAATGAAGTTCTGCCTTTGTGTTTTATCTGTAAAACAGTCGAGTTTGAGAAGTCTGGATCCCATTTCATTTGAACCGAACATAAATGTAGTGCCTGGAATCGTCCCAAATGAGTAAACTCTTTTCCGATAATTTTTAAGTGAGGAAAGATCAACAGGATAGGGGCATGAGAGGGGATTACAGGCTGCAGTGTGTGTGTGTGTGTGTGTGTGTGTGTGTGTGTGTGTGTGTGTGTGTGGTATTTATGGGGTAGGTGCAATAAAATAGAAGTCGGAGAACACAAACCAATTCGAATGTGCCCAATGGTGTGGGAAGCAAAAAACAACAGACATTCGTGTGTGTGTGTGTGTGTGTGTGTGTGTGTGTGTGTGTTCAGCAGGACAACTGGGAGGGCTCTGAACATAATTCTTTTCTTTCTGATAAGCCATGCTAAATTCTGCCTCTCTTTCTTGAAAACTTCCATCGATTTACTTCCTGAAGATCCGTCTCCTGTTGACTGTGTGCTCCTCTATCCCAACCCAAGGTAGGCGTTCCACGGGTGACATCATACCTCCTTCCTCCTCTCTGGATAATGTGCTAGTTCCTGATCTCCTCTATTCCCCCTGGATGGTGACCACAACGCTGCCAACTTATGGTTGGGTAAGAGAATACACCACGACCGTGGCTCTCTGGTTTTCTCCATCTCACGAGGTCTTGCTTAGAGCAGTTGGCAACTTCTGGAGCGACGAAGAGGACGAAAAGCTGCGGGACCATCACACTCCCGCCCAGGATCAAGGTTACCAAAGAGGAACTACCTAATTTGTTTATATAGATGGCTGCGTCAAACCTTGAAAAGCCCTGCAATAAACACGATTCTCTTTCAGGCTTAATGTTCTCTTTTAGCTTCTTTGTTTAAAGAAAGAAGGGGAAAGTCATTGATTGATTCTCCCTGGAAGAAAGATAGAGAAAAAGAAAAGCTAACAAGGAGAGGACCCATGTCCCTCTTTCTTCCTCCTCCTCTCTCCATCCACAGGCAAAATCTAATAAAGATGATTAAATGACATGTCTTTTCCTCCCATTGAAATCCACGGCATACTATTCAAATATTAGAACTCAGGAAATAAGGCAGGACAAGGTCCCTCATGAAACCTTAGAAGGCAGCACAGGGGTCTGAGCTGGAGGTCTGCTTGGCTGGGCAGCTCTAATTAAGGAATCACCCTGCTGAGCAGAATTTAATCTAAATAAAATATAAAAAGGAATCCAGTGAAAACCATTACCTCCCCAGCACCCCACCTCCTCACAACAACTCACGTCCACCGCCTGCATTTCCGGAATCCTAGGAACTCTCCCTCCCAGTACCTGGGACTTCACAGTACAATCAAGTACAAAGTCTCAGATGGAGAAGAGGAAGCTGGGTCTCATGCCGACCTCTTGCTGTTTTGCCTGCCTTTCTCAGGGCCGGAGACAGATTGAGTCAATGTTGTTTGGGCTTGGAAGGGGATATGGGATGGGAATTGACCAAGGATTGATGAAAGAGCTGGTCATATGCTATAGTTAACAACAATATATTGTATATTTCAAAATAGCTAGAAGGAAGTACTTGAAATGTTCCCAATACATAACAATGATAAATACCCTAAAGGTTAGGGACACCCCAAATACTCTGACTTGGTCATTACACAGTCTATGCATGTAACAAAATATCACATGTCTATGCATCACACAGTCTATAGCAAAATATCACATGTACACCATAAATAGATACAAATATTTGTATCATTAAAAAAAAAAAAAAGAGTTGGCTACGTGGCCAACTCGTCTAGCTTTAATACAATGAACTACCAACCCACAACCTCTCTGGAGGCTAGCTGGGTTCTTCCTGCCTGCCTATCAGCTACTTTGACGGAGTGTCCCACTGGAGAGCAGAGACCAAATCTGTCGAACTTTGTGGATGTTCAGCATCCTTGTACTGGTTAGTCCTTTACACTGTATAGAGTCAGCCCCAGATCTCTGCTCCCCCCAGGCCCTGAGCTAACCCTCTGATGGTGGGTGACATTTGCTTAACCCCATTTCCCTCTATATCTCGTAGAAATCTGTTCTGTGTTCCCATCATTGACCCCATCAGTTGGTTACTCTTTATTACACCTTTGTGACATTGCATGGGCTGCCCTGTCTGCCCATAGTCACACTCCCAAAACTGTTGAAAATCTGTCGAAAGGGATGGACTCTTGCCTAAGGGGCTGAAATGCACATAGGCACACAAACACAGAGTTTTGCAAATGGTTTAAGGGAGCAACTCCTCTCTAAAGAGCATGTAATTAATTGCCAATTTAGCGCCCTTGAAATAGATTGTGCTTTTTTTTCTTCCTCCTCCCATTTTGGGGAAACTACCTATCTTCAAGGAGACCCCCCACAAAGTTTGCAAACCCCTGCTCTGTGCTCCTAATGTCTCTTTCTGTAAGTCTAGTAAATGCTCATCACAGTGCAACAGTGATTTCTTTGCATGTCCACCTTCCTCTAGACCAAAGGTGGGCAAATGTTCTCTTAAAATGGCCAGAGAGTAAATGTTTTAGAGTTTGTGTGCCATACAGTCTCTGTAGCAATTACTCCACTCTGCTATTTTTGCAAAAGCAGTCATAGACAATGTCTCAGTCTGTTTAGGCTGCTATAGAGAATATCACAGACGAAGTGGCTTATACACAAGAGAAATTTATGCTACACAGTTCTGGAAGCTGGGAAGTCCACGATCAAGTTGCCAGCAGATTCCACATCTGGTGAAGGCCCACTTTCTGCTTCACAGATTGTGTCTTCTCTGTGTCCTCACATGACAGAAGGGAAGAGGGAGCTCTCTAGGGTCTCTTTTTAGAAGGCACGACTCTTATTCACGAGGGCTCCACCCTTATGACCTATTTACCTCCCAAAGTCTCCACCTCCAAATACCACCACATTGGTGATTAGATCTCAGCGTGAATTCTGGGAAGACACAGACATTCAGTCCACAGCAGACAATATGTAGACATGTGGGGGTGGCAGTGTTCCAGTGACACTTTACAGACAATGCCATTTGAATTTCGTATTGTTCTTGTGTCATAAAATATCCTCTTGTTTGTTTTCTCAAACATTAAAAAAAGTGAAAAATTATTCTTATCTCACACGCTATATAAAAACAGGACAGAGAATAGATCTAACCCTCAAGACACAGAGGCTGACTTCCTCAGAGGAACATCTTACTTATTTTTGAGTTTCATTATCTAGTTCCCCAAAGATAATTTATCTTTGATTTTCACTATCTAGCATTAAATAATACAGAAAATGCTTATGCAAATACAGTTGACCCCTGGACAACATAGGTTTGAGCTCTGCAGGTCCATTGTCTGTGAATTTTCTTCCTCCTCGGCTACCACTGAAACCAAACACTCCTCTACCTCCTCCTTCACGTTCAAGAAGAGAGGATTGGACCAGGGCTTGAATACCAGGAGGAGGAATCATTAGGAACCATATCAGAAGCTGCCTACTGCATAAGATGGAAGAGATTCTTAAAGAGAGGCCCAGAGAAGCTGTGATTCTGTGAAAGCAGGGAATGGTGAAGAATCTTATCTTTAAAGGGAGATATTTTCCTACTGTGCTGATACTAGACTGCTCTAGAAGGTTTTGGCATCTATCTAGATATTTGCGGAATCATCCCAGACCTCGAGAATTTGTGACTGGAGCCTCGGTAGCTAGCCCCTGAAGATATCCTGTCTCAATGTGAAGA
Source organism: Cephalopachus bancanus (assembly GCA_027257055.1). Classification (NCBI taxonomy): domain Eukaryota; kingdom Metazoa; phylum Chordata; class Mammalia; order Primates; family Tarsiidae; genus Cephalopachus; species Cephalopachus bancanus. The sequence continues at coordinate 6,320,545 of JAPVLO010000065.1, forward strand.
TCACAAAAACTTAGACCTTAATAATGATCCAGTTTCACTTAATTCATTCTCCTTATGATTTTCTTTTTTTCTGATGGCTTTCTTCGTAACATTTTCTTTTCTCAAGTTGACTTTATTGTAAGAACATGTGTAGCACATAAAACACACAAGATTTATGTTCATTGACTGTTGATGTCATTGGTAAAGTTTCCAGTCAACGGTCGGCTCTTAGCTAATTTTGGAGGGAATCAAAGGTTATATACAGAATTCTGACTGCATGGGGGCGCCAATGCCCCTGACCCCTGCGTTGGTCAAGGGTCAGTTGCAATGACACTGTCTATCTATTTATTTATTTATTCATAAATAACTAAATGGTCTTTTGACTACAAAGGTATTTTTCAGAAGGAAACTCACTAGAACAACCACATATGTGGCTTCGAGGACACTGTTGCGGTTCCCATTTCATTAAGATTAGGGACATGATATCTTCAGTGGTTCGCTACCAAGGCTCCAGTCGCAAATTCTGGAGGTCTGAAATTATTCCACAAATATCTAGATAGATGCCAAAACCTTCTAGAGCAGTCTAGTATCAGCACAGTAGGAAAATATCTCCTTTTAAAGATAAGATTCTTCACCATTCCCTGCTTTCACAGAATCACAGCTTCTCTGGGCCTCTCTTTAAGAATCTCTTCAACCTTATGCAGTAGGCAGCTTCTGATATGGTTCCTAATGGTTCCTCCTCCTGGTATTCAAGCCCTGGTGTAATAATCCTCTCTTTTTGAATGTGGGTAGGACTTGGTGGTTTGTTTCCAATCAATTGGATACACACAAGTGATAGGCTGTCACTTCCAAAATTCATTTCTATCCAGTTGTTACAATTTCCGCTTAATTAGCAGGCTCTCTTGATTACCTCCTGTGTTTCCACACCTTGACGAAGTCAACTGTGGTGTGAGGAGGCCAATGTGGCAAGGAACTGAGGGAGGCCTCCAGCCACCAGCTTGTGAGGAACTGAGACCCTCGAGGAATTAAATCCTGCTGACAGCCCCATAGAATGAATCTATGTGCGCATAGAATGAATCTTTCTCTAGGTGAGGCTTCAGATGAGACCACAGATGCTATACCAAGACCTCGAGTACAGTCTTGTGAGATACCTTTAAACACAGGACCAAGTTAAGCCATGACCAGATTCCTGACTTACAGAAACTTTGAGGTGATAAAGGTGGAATCTTAAGCCATAAAGTTTTGGAATAATTTGTTATATGGTAATGGATAATGAATACATCCACCTGTAATACAACTGGAAGTCTATTTACTCATTTTTCTCACCAAAATCTTAATTTCCTCCAGGGCAGAGGTTGTAACATACTCATCTTGATACTTCTCACAGACCACAACACACTACCTGGCCCATAATACATGATTAATCAACGCTTGTTAAATTGACTTGTATTTTGAGTTTCACTGAGTTCAGTTAATTGAAAAGATAAAGATAATATTTAAACATACATCAATGGTAGGACAGAGTAGGTGACTGTTTAGGGCAGAAAGTGTTCAAAAATTGTGAGAAAAAAAGCCATTTGGATTTGTACCATTGTACTCAGTTTATGTTTCAAAAACTTTCAGGGAGTTTCCTTTACAAAAGACTTCATCAACTCAGCCACAATGACGGGCCCAGCAAGTGGTCAATGTAATTATTTAGACAATTTTCCTCTCTTTCTTTCATCCACATTTTACATGGGTAGTGGGAGTAATTATAAGGAAAAAGGAAGAGACAATAGAAACAGGGAGAACTGTGAAAAAGTTGGAAAAAAATAAGACAGAAAAGGATAGAAAAGGAACAGAGGAAACAGAAAAAGTAGTCAGAACATCTTTGTCAGAGACAGATAAATGATTCAAAAGAAAAGATCTAATTTTCCTGTCTCTAATCTTAAGTATTTTGACAAAGGGCGAGGCATTTATCAAAAAGAAAAAAAAAAAGGAATAACAGAAGTTGTCTTCCAGAGGACCCAACACTCTTGGAATTCAATGACCTAATTCTGTAGAGCAAAATAGGTCATTGCAGTGCAAAGCTTGCCTCTTGTCTGATTCTCATGACATGGAGACCTCTGTTTTCTCAACAACACGTGCCACGTCACTGTCAGAGTTAGGAATAAAGAACAGAGGATGTGGGGGAACAGTCTAGATACTACACTTAGAAAACATATTTTAAAATTAGTGTAGATTCTCACTCTCTATCTTGCTGGTTGCTTACCTTAGCAGTTAAGTCAACTTTTCATTACTTTCGTAGACATTATATAATATCTTCTCCCCACTAATCCAGTCAGCATCATCCCAGAATGGGATGGGCGGTTGGGTCAGCTTGAGCTGAGTAACTTTTATGCTGACAATCGAGGGAACCAATACCCAGCCACAAATCTAAATTTTTCTTCGGTGATCATAGAATCAAATAGATCTCAAGAAACCTAAACTGCTGAAAGGTCAAAACAATTGGAACTAGTCCTTTAACTTTGTTAACTTTGTTAAAGGTACTGTTCCCATTTGTAAAATGGGAGCAATAATATTGTGTGTCTCACAGGGTTATTTCAAGGTTAAATATGTATAAAAGTCTCAGTCTACTGCAAGGTTACTCAACCTCACCACTATTAACATCTTGGGTGGGATAATTCTTTGTTGGAGGTCAGGGCCACCGTCTTGTGCACTGTAGAACGTTCAGTAGCATGCCTGGCTTCTACCTACTAGATGCTAGTAGCACCCCACCCACTGACCATCATCCTCTCCATGGTCACTATCCAAAATATTTTAAGACTTTTCCAAATATCCCATGGGAGATAAAATCACCCTTGGTTGAGAACCATTGCTATAGTGCTTGACATATAATAACTGTTTCATAAATATTAGATGACACTGTTGTCATTCAAATAATGATCAACAGCCACAACAGCCTACTATGCTGATAGCTCCTCTATGTCACTGAATCCTTGAAATAGTTGCTGCATTTCTGCATCCTTTCAAAAGAAAGGGTTGAAAAGAGCCAAGATCATTTATTTGATAACAATCCAATAGGAAACCTCCTGTTTCCTGCAAAATGTCCTATCATGGAAAGAAAAAGAGCCATCACTTTGTTCTGCTACTACAGGAACTAGATAGCTTTCTCAGCCTCCGAGCTTGTGAGATGCTACAGGTTTTTCCACTGGCATGCATTATTCAGCTGTAGGGATTACTGGTATAGTTGACTCTTGAAGTTGCTCTTGGAGATTTCCAAGCAAACCACCATTCTTACCTGAAAAAGGAAGGGAAAAGATATTCAAGAAGGACCTATTTTGCTCTACAGAATTGGGTCATTGAATTCCAACTCAACAGAAGTTACTCCATTTGCTGCTTTTGTGGTTTTGTGCTTCTTTGGGTTTACAAGTGTGTTTTCTGCCCAAATTGTTCTTGCGTATTGCAACAGTGTTTGCTTTAGGTGTTTTGATATCAGGCTGTTTTGAAGGTCCAAATGTTTTTCGTGGCATGTCTCGTATGAAGTGTAGACTGAGAGGTGAATGTCGGTGATTAAATGCAGTACAGTATTCCTCAAAGTTTTTTAACCAAATAAACACTAACAGGAAAGTGAAGTGAAATATCTGGAGGTCTGGGAGTGGCCAGCTAACGATAGAAGAAGGGACCAAAACCCCTGGAATTTATTTATTTAAAAAAATTTGTATTGAGTAGAAAGGGAAGATGGAAAGATTTGAAGCACAAGGGGGATTTGACATGTTGGAGTTATTTACAACTGACAGAAAGGGGCCATAGGAAGGATCTGAGAGTAGCATCTAGGACCTAAGGGCCACTCTGGCTGAAAACCAGCAGGGAAACAGGGATCTCTGTCCTACAACCACAAGCAAGTAGATTCTACCCCAGAGCCTCCAGGTAAGAACTCAGCCTGGCTGACATTCTGATTTCAACCTCGTAAGATCTGAAGCGGTGAACCCATCTGAGCCTGCCTGACCTTCTAAACTACAGAGCTATGAGTTAATAAACAAGTATTGTTTTTTCAAAAAAATTATGTATTTATTCTTATATGTTTAAACTTCAGTCACCTTCAAAGTGCTCTCTGTTTGATGCAATACACCTATCGAGATACTTTTTCTGCTGCTCGGAACAGTTTTTGAATTGTCAAATTTGATGCTCTTTGGTGCTTCTGTTTTTCTAATGGTCCCTCTTCCTGGTATTCAAGCCCTGGTGTAATAATCCTCTCTTCTTAAATGTGGGTAGGACTTGGTGGTTTGTTTCCAATCAATTGGATACACACAAGTGATAGGCTGTCACTTCCAAAATTCATTTCTATCCAGTTGTTGCAATTTTCGTTTTGTTAGCAGGCTCTCTTGATTACCTCCTGCGTTTGCACACCTTGACAAAGTCAATTGTGGTGTTAGGAGGCCAATGTGGCAAGGAACTGAGGGAGGCCTCCAGCCACCAGCTTGTGAGGAACTGAGACCCTCGAGGAATTAAATCCTGCCAACAACCCCATAGAATGAAACTATCTGAGCATAGAATGAATCTTTCTCTAGGTGAGGCTTCAGATGAGACCACAGATGCAATACCAAGACCTCGGGAAGACATTTCCCCTTGATGACTTTTTTCTTCTGGGGAAACTGAAGTCACTCAGAACAAGATCAGGTGAATAGGGAGGGTGGGCACAGGAATTCCTTCCAAGTATTTCTGCTGCAGGGATTTCCTATCACTTCCCCATAACCCTAAATCACGTCTACCCTGAACCCCACATCAAAACTGGGGACATCGCCTTTTCAGGCTGACAGTTTCCTAAATTTTCCTGGATATAGGGCAAATTGCTTCCCAGGCCCCTCTTCTGAAGATTCTTATTTGGCTGGTGTCTGGAGAGGTACTGAACTCTCAACACAGTGAGGGCAGGCTCGTTGTCATGGTGGAAGCATCGGTCACCTATTTGCCACAACTGGGGACATTTCTTCCACAGATCGTGACACAACTTTCTCAAAACTACCAGATAAAACCTTTGGCTGAGCCGGGCTCAGTGGCTCAGCCTGTAATCCCGCGCCTTTGGGAGGCTGAGGTGAGTGGATTGCCTGAGCCCGCAGGTTCAAAACCTGCCCGGGCAGCAAGACTTCATCTCTACAATAAATCAAAAAATCAGCCGGGCGTGGTAGTGCACGCCTGTAATTCCGGCTACTGGGAAGGCTGAGGCGGAAGATCACCGGAGCCCAGCAGGTCGAGGCTGCGGTGGCCGGCAGCGGCCACTGCACTCCAGTCTGGGTGACAGAGTGAGACTCCCACTCAAAAAAACAAAACAAAACAAAATAAACCTTTGGCTGACCATTTGATCCAGAGGAACTAGATCAAATGGACTACAAGGAACTCACCCTCCAAAAAGGTAAGTCCGTGTTTTGGGGGGTCCCTTTTGTATGACATGTCTCTATATCCCCTATTTCTATCTTTAGAATTAATGCAAATGCTCTTTTCTGTGACAAAACCACATTTCATGTGTTTCGAGTTAAGAATGTGTAAGCGGACTCTCCACGTCGGCCTGTCCATCCCATGGCTCTTCCTACTTCCCCTTTTAAAGTATTTACAGTGTATCGTCAGCAATCATGGGCTTGGAAACGAACACACCTGAATTCTAGTCCTGGCTTTACTGCTGATAGAATGGGTTAATGTGTGCATATCACGTAACCCTGAGGAGCATCCATTTCCACACCTGAAATGAGGAAATGAGAGAGGACCTGCCCTGCAGCACCATTATGGGAAGTAAAGGTAATACATGTGGGGCGGGAGGGGCAAAAAACCAATTTATTTATTTTAAAAAGGTATTTATTCTTACATGTTTAAACTCCAGTCACCTTCAAAGTACTCTCCATTTGACGCAATGCATCTATCGAGAGGTTTTTTTTTCCACTGCTCAAAACCATTTTTGAACTCTCAATTTTGACGGCTTTTAGGCTTCTGCCATTTTTTGTTTCACCTCTTCCACATCGGCAAAATGTTTCCCTTTGAGGACTTTTTTCATCTGGGGGAACAAAACAAAAAAGCCGCTAGGGGTATGATTGAGTGAATAAGGAGGGTGGGGCATGGGTTCACGCCGTTTGGGGTCAAAAACTGAACACTCAGCGCCGTGTGGGCAGGTGCGCTCATAAATAACCCATCGTGAAATGGGCAAACGCGTTGCAAGAATCCCCCAAAGACAAATTCGCTGAAGCCAAACGCAGCTTCTTACAACAATGCTAGCTGGTACGCTGATTCTGATGGGTTCCTCTTACCGAGAGGGGGAAGCCTGTATTACAAGGGGTCTGTCCTCCAAAAGATAATTCCAATTTTGGGGATCCCCCCCTAATGTATAACGATATAGCAGAGTGCCAGGCATGGAAAGCGCTCCATAGCCAATAGTTAATGTGATAGTTACAAAAAGGAGCCCTTTGGGGGTAAAATATAGGTAAAGGGTCATATAGTTTATGAATGCAAAATAAACCGGAGTCTCGCAGTCTACCCCAGCTCCCAACCCTGCACCTACCCCCTGTACCTGGCCAACTGCCTCTGTACAGATCTTGCCTAACCTATCTTGGCAGGAATCAGCTAGGCGCTTATGAAATACTTCCAAGGAAGTCACGACACAGTTCATTGACCCTTCCAAGTATCTCTGCTATAAGGATTTCCTATCACGTCCCCGTGACCCTGAATCACGTTTACCCTGAACGCCACATCAAAATTGGGGGCATTGTCTTTTCATGCTGACCGTTTCCCAAATTTTCCTGGCTATAGTGCAAATTGCATCCTCGGTCCCTCTACTAAAGATTCCAATTTGACTGGTGTCCAGAGAGGGGTAGAAAATTTATATTTTCAACCCCAAGCCCCCCCCCAAGAATTTCCTGTGATCATGCAAGTTGGAAAAGCACTGAACACATCTCCAGATATCTGAAATGAAAAGCAGCAGGCATCATATCTAAAAAATACTGATCATGGCAAGTCAATATCAGTTTAAATATCATCAGAGCTGGGCTCGGTGGCTCAGCCTGTAATCCCGTGGTTTGGGAGGTCGAGGTGAGTGAATTGCCTGAGCCCGCGGGTTCAAGACCCGCCTGGGCAACTTGACGAGACCTCATCTCTACAATAAGTCAAAAAAATTAGCCGGGCGTGGTAGCACGTGCCTGTAGTTCCAGCTACTTGGAAGGCTGAGGCGGAAGGATCGCCGGAGCCCAGCAGGTCGAGGCTGCGGTGGCCGGGAGCGGCCACTGCACTCCAGTCTGGGCGACAGAGTGAGACTCCAACTCAAAAAATAAAAAAATAAATAAATACCATGAGAATTCAAACATACTCCCTTGACCTGTTATTTCACTTTTAGGAATTACTTACTAGTCTTATAAATATCCTTGCAGATCTCCAGGAAAAATTAGTGCAACCACATTGTTTTTAATAGCAGAAACTATGAAACAAAACCCTCATGACCATCAGTGGGGGAAGAAATCTAGGAAGCAGCCATGTGGTAGAATATTGCAGAGCTGTACAAAGACAGAGATGTCTGTGTTTGGGCATGAAAAATAACTCGTTTTGGTTTTATATCGATACAAGCAGTTCTGCTCTTACTGAACTCAATAAGAAGACCTCCGATTTATATTTTAAGTTAGTATTACCTAACGGGGTGTAGAGTAGATGATCTATCAGTCTTCATCCTCTCTCGGTAACTTTCTATCTAGATTGTACATGCATCTACTCTCTCTGAGGAAACCCAGAAACACCACTTGGTGCCTGTGGGGCTGGGGACTGGATGGCCCGGAGCCAGGGTCAGGAAGGAATTGAGTTTGCACAACATATTTTACGGTCTTTTGATTTTTTTATTATGCACAGATTTCACCTATTCGAAAACTTGTTTTGATTGACAAAAACCCTCAGCCTAGCCAGCTCAGAGACCCTGCCTTCATTCCTGCCCCCTTGTTCCTTCCCTTCCTTACTCCCTGGTTTTGCCCTTCTCTTCATATTAGGAGAATATTTTTCTGTTTCCCCACCACTGTGCTGATTCCTCTCCCCACAACCTCACCCCAGCTCCCCTACTCTGTTTAAACCCCCCTTTTCCTGGAGGCCTGTATCTCTATGACCTTTAAGTTCTACAAACGCAATCTTGAACCTAAGACCCCTGTGAGAGTTTGCTGCCCTGATTAAATCCACTCCATGACAGTACCCTTCCTGCATATCCACATGTCAATTGAAGATCTCACCACAGAGAAATGCTTTGAAAATCTCTCACTTCAGTGAAAAGCTTTCTTCCCTCTACTTTAATTTGTTATGATTTTTAACCTAAGGATGGCTGTGACACAGTGGTTTCTATTTGAATCTGACAAGTGTGTTTGCATTTAAAACATTGAAAATGTCCTAATAAACAACAGACTCTCTGTTTACTTTCTACAAGACTTGCTTAACATCTCTCTTAATGGCATAAATATATGCTCTGTGAGGGCAAGAAGCCTCTCTTTTTCCATTCTGCTTTCCTCTTGACTTTGGATGCAGAAGTTTGACATTAAAGACCGTCAAGAAGTATTTGCTGAGTGACTATCAGATGAGCAAGTGAATATACTTTCTAATTCATTTTTCGTGAGCAATAGTTGGTCTCTGTATTTTGACAGAAGCACAGATGGTTTATGACACAGCATCAGTACCATGGTTGTACAGACTGTTTGTTGCTTTGGAGTCGTTGGCTGGTTCTTGGCGTGGTTATCAAGTCTCCCTTGTCTATAGTTGACCCTAGCCATGTCCCTCAGAGCAGCAAGTTTAGGGATTTACCCATCACGGGTACTTTAGAAATGACATGAGCCAGGCTCGGTGGCTCAGCCTGTAATCCCAGCACTTTGGGAGGCTGAGGTGAGCGGATTGCCTGAGCCCGTGGGTTCAAGACCCACCTGGGCAACTTGGTGAGACCTCATCTCTACAATAAATCAAAAATTAGCCGGGCGTGGCAGCGCGCACCTGTAGTTCCAGCTACTTGGAAGGCTGAGGCGGAAGGATTGCCGGAGCCCAGTGGATCGAGGCTGTGGTGACCGGGAGCGGCCACTGCACTCCAGTCTGGGCGACAGAGCGAGACTCCAAAAAAAAAAAAAAAGAAATGGCATGGAATGAATATTTTCCACTGAGTTTGGAAAAAAAGGTGGGCAGTAAAAGTGAACAGCAACCAACTTGTCCCTGAAATCTGCATAAGGTTAGATTAAATGTTTATAGTAAGAGAAAGAATGACAAGCAGGTCTGGGGATTTGGCTGGCTCTCCTTTCTTTCCAGGGAGCTGGGTTTACGCCTTCTATAATAACTGGAGCAGGATATATTTTTCTAGGTATTTTTGCTTTGCTAACTCATGTCTCCCAGGCAGGAGGAAGGTCTACCTATTACAAGACTGCTGTCTTTTGGGCTGTCGAAAACTTAATTAAAAATCATAACTGGCATTAATAAGTGCTCACGGCCCATGCCTATTGACTTTTTCACGTGGACATGCTCTCAGGACTTTCCAAATGAAGACTAGCCCACAGTCACCATAATTAGAGAGGGTGCCATCCATGGTGCCACAACGAGGGAGGGTGCCCCAATGGAGGTCAAGGAAGGAACAATGGAAGCTTGGACCACAATGGGGACCAAGCAATGGGTAAAAACTGTGATTATGACTTTAGCGAGATTGAGTCAAATACCAAGGACTCAGCACTTTTCCAGTGCTCACTGCCTACTAGGACACTGGCGACACGTAACACTTACACGCTGGGCGTTACCTTCACAGGAACAAAAGCCCACGTGGAGCATTTCACAGAACCTGAAACCCACTCTTAAAAGTCTCAAGCCGCTCGCCTGTGGCATTTTGATGTCCAGAGTGAGTCAACTGGGAACCACACTTAGCAGTCTCTATCTTCTGATCAGCTAAGGACATAAGTGTTCCTTCAGTTGACATAATCCATCTAGGTATGACAGAAAGAAAACAGCTTTCGGGTAAGGCCTCTGTCACTCGATGTGACTAAAGAGTAATGAGACTATATTACCTGTATCGGAACAGAACTCAGTTATCTGTGATGAACCACCCCCCAAAAATCTTCAAGCACACACCCCTCAAATCTGAGTATGGTCTGTTTTTCCAGAAAGAGTGAAGATGCAATCAGATGGGCCAGTTCATGCTCAAGAGAAAAGTTCTCCTATTTTGGAGGCTTAGTGTAAAGGACAGCACAGGAGGTCTTCCTGGTCAACCTTGCCTGGTGGCCATCGTCACTCTACTGAACCTGGCATCCGTAAAGCAGGTCCGATGACATCTACCATGGTGTTGTTGTTGCGAGGTTGATGGACACGGTGTATACAACATTATGTGACTGGTCAAGTGCCTGGTACACAGTAGGCACTTAACAAATGCTTGGCCAATGAGAGAGGCCAATAGCCAGCCACACACACAACTTCAGAGCCACGCAAGGACTCGATCTCCACTACTGACTCTAACGACACAGACCTAACCAAGAGGCCAAGTTTGCAGAAGGTCACAGAGCACTCTCCTGCAAAGCCATCTACAGCACAGGGAAGATGACGATTAAACCCTTACCACGTGAGTCTAAGCGACATGGGGAACGTTCCCTGTGAGACTTTCAGATGACTGTGATTTGCCTGCTGCGTAATTCTCAGGACTGAATTTGCTTCCTTCCCTTAGAAGAACTGCCCACCAGGTAGCTCACGGCCAGTGGGCTGGGAAACAGAAGGTGGTTGGTGTCAGCCTCCTGGGCTGCCAAGTGGAGATATTTTTCTCAGGTTTCTGGGTGAGTTTTTAAGCCAACACCCTTGAAAGAGAAGCAGAGCCTTCATGCCACAGGCATCTGGGACACAAGGCCCACACAGTATTTTCAAAACGTCAGTATCGCTCAGGGACGATAAAGGGGCATTCACAGTGGGCAAAGGCTCTCCATGGGGATGGGTGGAGTCAGGGCTACTAGGCAGGCCGCGGATTGAGTTTGCAGCCAGTTTTCTTTTTCCACCATCTCTGGAGTTGAGCAGGTGCCAATACAGCTAAAAACTCCAGGAGACACACGTAGACACAGATAGCAAGCCCCTGGCTTTTCCACGGATTTTAGCAGCAACTACCAGGGGCGTCATCACACAGCATTAATTTTTTCCCTTGCCCAGTTTCCCACATTCTGTGACCACCTCGGAGCGTGCCAGGGAAAATATGGAAAGCCTAGGTAAACGGAGGGGAACCCAGCATTCACCAGTCTGGCCTTAAAATAGCCGAAGGAACGCCCCCATCCCAGACAGCACATAGGCTGTGACTGCAGCTAGTGTGCTCAGAGCGGCCGCCCACTCCAGCCCCACGCTCCGTCCCCATTTCCCTGAAAGCCTGTCTCAGAGAGGGGACACAGCAGTAGCCAGGCTGCTTTGCTGCCTCGTTCCCTTTGGGCTCCAGGACTTTGGTGAATACTAATGAGTACCAAGTGTCCCGATGCAAACCAGCACACACCCCTGGGCGGGGTAGGGACACCGGTGAAACTGACGTCTGGAGTGGGACGGAAGGTTGGGCAGAGCCAACGGGAAAGCCAACAGGAAGAGGGTTCCCGAAGGAACGGGTCCTTGGGTTGTAGGGCCCAACTCAGGGCTGAGCCCTGGGGCAGATAGGAAGACGTCTCCACACTGACTGCTACGCGGCCCTGTATGTGGCTCTGGAACCTGTCGCTGTGTCCCAAGGCTGGGAATAGTGAGTGGACTGCACACGGCAGGACGAGGGGCCCAAGAGGAAGAGGTGCAGAAGAAGGGGAGGAGGAGAGGGGAAGATCATGTGGGCTCAGGCAAGGGAAGAATCCAGAGCAAATCAGCTTTCTCCCCATGGAACGCTGGCCTATTTGGAACATAAATATGTAGGATATCCCATGAAATCTGGATTTCAGGTTAGCAACAAATACGTTTTTTAGGATAAGTGTGTCCCATACAATATGTGGATATACTTAAACTTTTTAAAACGTGTTTTTAATAGGAAATGTGATAACCAGTTTAATTTAACTTTTAGATTTCTTTTCTTTTTTTTTGAGTTGGAGTCTCACTCTGTCCCCCAGACTGGAGTGCAGTGGCCACTCCCGGCCACCACAGCTTCGACCTGCTGGGCTCCGGCGGTCCTTCCGCCTCCGCCTTCCACGTAGCTGAAACTACAGGTGCGTGCTACCACACCCGGCTAATTTTTTGATTTATTGTAAAGATGAGGTCTCACCAAGCTTGCCCAGGCGGGTCTTGAACCCGTGGGCTCAGGCAATTCACTCACCTCAGCCTCCCAAGGCGCGGGATTGCAGGCTGAGCCACCGAGCGGAGCTAAGTTTTGAAGTTTTAAAAAGAGTAATTTTTAGTATATGTCCCATGTGATAGTTGGGACGTACTGAAAAAAAAAACTGTTGTTTATCCAGGATTCAAGTGTAATTGACGTTCTGTATTTTATTGGCAACCTTATCCCTACATCTTGCGTCCTCAACTAGAATGAAATGAAAACTCTCCAAGACCAAGACCTTTCTGCCATATCCTTTCTCTGCATTCCATGTATTCCTTTGCTCTGTAGCATAGCACAGAAGGGTATGAGAACCAGGTCAACTGTATAGACTTAGCACACTGACTGTCCTGGCTTCACCTGTTATTAGCCCTGTGATCCTGGGCATGTAACTTAGTCACTGTTTCCTAAATGTCCTCATCTGCTAAATGGCAGAAAGGATCGTTGCCTGACTTAGAGAGTTTTTAGAAGGAAACAATACACGTAAAGCACATGCCAGATTCACAGAAAGTACTCAAAAAGCCTTGGTTATTATTATTCACTATTGATGTGACTGTTTCAGGATACTTGATGAATAAAGGAGTGCAATGGAGGAAAACTAAGCCAGACCTGTCTGAGCTTACCCTGGCCCTCAGCAACCAGCTTTGTGACCTAAGAGAAACGTCTCCATGGGGTCCAAGCTTCCTTCCAATTCTAAAATCTCATCTTTTGAATAGATGAGTGAGTGAGATCCAAGTGAAATAAAACCATGTCAGCAGACATGCACATGGGCTAAGAGCGTTAGAAAGTGGAAGCACTAAAGCCGGGCTCGGTGGCTCAGCCTGTAATCCCGCGCCTTTGGGAGGCTGAGGTGAGTGGATTGCCTGAGCCCGCGGGTTCGAGACCCATCTGGGCAGCGAGACCTCATCTCTACAATAAATCAAAAAATCAGCCGGGCATGGTAGCGCGTGCCTGTGATTCCGGCTACTTGGAAGGCTGAGGCGGAAGGATCGCCGGAGCCCAGCAGGTCGAGGCTGCGGTGGCCGGGAGCGGCCACTGCACTCCAGTCTGGGCGATAGAGTGAGACTCTAACAACAACAACAAAAAAAGGTGGAAGCGCAATGGGGGATGTTTCACTAGACAAAATTACTATGATAAGAAACCCATTCCCAAAGGCAAGATGTCTCAATACTCTTATCTTGAGAAGGCCACATTTTCAGAGACTTAGCCAAAAGACAACTACATTAGAGCAAACTAATTCTGCCTCAACTTGGATTTGCTCCGAAAGGAGCCTAGTGCTTTGGTCTAAATGTTTGTGTCTTCCAAATTAATGTGTTGGAATTCTAACCCTCAAGATGACGATATTAAGAGGTGGTTGTCTTTGGGAGGTGATTGAGTCATAGGGTCGTAGAACCATCGTGAATGGGATTAGTATCCTTATAAAAGAGGCTGTATCCCTTCCACCATGTGAGAACGTAACAAGGCTTCATCACGACCCAGAAGATGTGCCCTCATCAGATACAGAATCTGCTGGTGCCTTGATCTTGGATTTCCCAACCTCCAGAACTGTGAGAAATAAATTTATGTTATTTATAAACCACCCAGTGTATGGCATTTTATTATAGCGGCCTGAATGGACTAAAACACCTAGCGTCATCCCAGAATGGCCAAGCGGGAGAGTCTTCCCACTTAGCATCTGACCCAGCAGCAGTAAATGAACTCAAGGCAGTCAGCACCAACAGTTCAGAGAAGCCATGGTCCCATCATATGCAATGTCTTTGTGGCCCAGGGTTATTCCCAAGTGATTTCCAACATTTCTATTGATCGTGATAGCCATTTCTCATGACCCCTGTGAAATGATCACTTAGTCACATAGAAAATATTCGTCTCTTTCTTGATAGTCTCAAGAAAAAATATGGGCAGACATCTTCACAGCAATGGCTTTCTCACACACTGGTGGCTCTTTCTTGTAGCAGGTGATGGTGGGGAATGGAGGAGAAAAGGGATGGCCAGCAGTCTACCGACAACATGGATTCTCTCCACATTGGGCTCAATATACGTGGGAGACAAAAACGTTCTTCAATGTGGCAATGACTTAGGCTGAATGCAGCAATACACAGGCGCAAATGAACGTTAGGCAGATGGAGTGTATTTGTGCTAAAATGACAAAGAATGAGCAGCCCACATTTAGCCAAGATACAAACTTCCAGTAGGTACATGAATATCTGGGGAAGAAGGTGAAGGTCTTGAAAGAGTAAAGAAAGTTCTATGCAAAGATAAGAAGGTTTCAAAAGCATGCCAAGGAAGGGGCATGGTTGGCAATCTAGTAAAAACCTAAATAGGGGACAGGTGAGGTCTTAGCACGTAGGCGGGGTGGTAGACCATTAAATGAGCTCAGAGGTCAGGTTGTCTCCAAATAATTGGCGTTTCTATAGTTCTTCCTATTGTGCTGTGATTTAAGGAGATTTGCAAGAGCATTAAATGGTCCACCAATTTTAAAATATGTCCTCCGCCAAGCTGAACTTGCACTGAATCATGTTGTCATCCATTACTGGGAGAGCAGACATTGGCTCACTGTCTATGAAGGCAATATGGCAACAGCTCATGAAATCACAAAAAGTAGCCATTCGACCTTCAGGAATTTATACCGCAGACATACTTGGCTATGTACCACGTTATTTATTTCAGCCTTGTTTACAAGACCAAAGCATTGAACTAACGTAAATGCCCATCACAAAGAGATAATTTAACTCAGTTACAGTATTAATACATCCATAGAATCAAAGGAAATTAATAGACAATGTTGAAGCTCTTGTATTACTAATATGGAACTATTTCTAAAATGTATTGTTGAAAACAAAAAGGCAAAGCCTGTAGAGTATGCTATCACACTGTTAAAAATTAAAGGAGCCTCAAAAAGGTGGAATGGAACTCCCCACCCACGGAGTATGGGCTGCGTTCAGTGACTTTCTTCCAAAGATTACAGTATGAAAGGGAGAAGAGGTAACTTTACACCAGAGAAACCTGACCAATACCACCTCCAGGTGATCAAAGTTGACATCATCAATGATGAGTCATCTTAAACGCTGGACCCTTGATACCATGATGAGAAGGGCACGTCACCTCTGTGGTCATTCTCTCAAAAACACATAACCCCTGCCAACCGTGAGAAAAATATCAGCCAAACTCCAATTGAGGAACCTTCTACAAAATACTTAACCAACCCTCCTGAAATCTGTCTGAAAAATGGTTACAGATCAGAGGAGACATGACACATGACTAAATTTAAAGTGATATTCCAGATAGGATCCTAGGACCAAGAAGGGACGTTGGGATAAAACTAACTAATTCTGATAAGCTGTGGGATTCAACTAATTGCAAAACACCCACGTTGGCTCCCTAGCTGTGATTGATGTACCATAAAAATACCAGGAACTAACAAAAAGGAAAGTTGAATGATGGGGCGTATAAGGACTCTGTCATCTCGTTGCGACTTTTCTTTAAGTTTGAAACTAGTCTAAAATATAGCATCTATTAAAAATTTTAAAGTGGTGGAGATGATGCAGTTGCTCACATGCACATAAAACTATGGAAGGCAGGCAATAAACTAGTCATCTCAGTTGCTCCCGGGAATGACTTGAGTTGTTGGACGAAAAGGTTTTCTTGTATGCGCTTTTATATTTTGAAATGTAATCCATGCAAATATACTACCTCTTTAAACATAAAAAAATTTGTGTTTTACAAAAAGAAATCGTATTTCTAATACATGTTAGATGTGTTTTCAAAGGCACCTTCATTTTGAAATGTACTTTCCTGGTAACATGCCGAACCCTAAAGAATTCGTTAACTTGAATTAATTGCTCATATTAATAAGCTGGACGGCCTAAAAGTGCAAAGCTGCAAGGAGGGTGGTATCAGAGATATGTAAGTCTGAGGAAAAATAAAACACTGAGTCATGGTCTGAATATATGGTATTGCCCAAGAAGCTCCCAAGCGTCCAAGAGACAAAAGGAAGGTGTGAGGCACCAAAGGGGTGATGGGAAAAGGAGAGACACAAAGCCACAAAGACCAACTGTGCTGACATCCAGTAGATATTAAGATTAGCTCTCCCTCTGCTTCCCAATAGACTGCCTCCCATATCATCCCAGATCTCAAACGAGCCTCCCTCTACCTCTTGGCCCTTAACCAAGAGAAATAGACCGAACCGTTGGACTTCTGAAGGACACCGGGGCCCCCGCAAGGACCGCCTCTGGAGTCACTCTTTCTTGCGTTTTCCCATCGCCCTTCTATTCCAGCCACTTCTTGGCAAAAACCAACCCGGAGGTGACTGTGAAGTGAATTAAGATCTGACTCCATGAGGGAAACGGGGCTCTTCAGGCAGTGCCATAAGCCCAAGAGAAAGGGCACAAGATTAACAGGTCACTGAGCCAGCCAGGGCGAGAAGCCAGGAGGACACCCACCGAGAGAGGCAGGGAAACGGTTAATAACTCAAGGTGACAAATTAAGCCGGCTACTCAGGGGCTCCAGTTTGGCTGATTGTGAAGTCAAAACAGAACTGTCGGAAACTGGGAAGGCGCTGTCCCTTTTACTGTATTTTTCCACATTTTTTTTTTAATTTGGAAATGCTCATGGGGAACTGGAAAATGCAGACTGGAGAAGTTCTAGGGTCTGAGAGGGGAGACACTGCGTCTTTGCCGGGATGTCCACCCCATTCAGACCAGCAGCTCCCCATGGGCTCTGGTCACTGATGGCGGTTGGACCTCTCCCCGACCCCTGTACCATCCGCTCCCCCACCGCCCCTTGGAGGCGTCCTCACCTCCTCTCGTTCTCACCACCCTTCCGTGCCAGCCTGCAACCCCCTGCCAAATGACATTGCCCGTGTGCTCCATCCACCGGCCACACCAGCCTCCTCTTGCCAAGCCCAGCAGCCGCTTACCAGGGAGCAGATGGAGGAAGGCATGGAACTGCCCCGAAGTGGGCACGGGGGAAACCACAGGCAGAGGCAGAGGAGAGATAAAACGCTCTGCACCTAGCCCGGTCGGCACATTGGCAAGGACCCGGCTTTCTCAACGCCTCACGTTTGAACAACCAGCCCGTGGAAATTCACTACAAGGAAATGGTAGGCTCAGGACGCTTAAAGTGAGTGTGGGCCCCATTTCGGGGCAAGTGTAGGAAATTAGCACAAATGGTGACAACAGTATTGTGAGATTCACCCACCCTTTAGACCTTGGAGTCCTTGAATGTTTTAGTCTTGCTTTCCAAGTATTTGCTGAGCACTTAGTTTCTAAATCCGAGGGTACATTCTCATCACGACGCAACATTTAAATAATAATTTTTACATCGGAGAGCATCATAGCCTAAACTTGCAGATTACTTTAACTCTTTGTAGTGGAGCTGACGATGAGACATTAGCATTAAAGATGAATATGATCCCCACACACTACACACAGACATGCGCACGGGTCTTTCTACACTTCAGCTTAATATCACCGATTCTAAAGACAGAACAGTTTTACTAAGTAAATTTTAGAGAAAAGAAAAATGAATAGGATGCAGTGACACATGTGCAGATACACACACACACACACACACACACACACACACACACACACACACACCTTCCCTCTCCTTTCTCTTTCAGCAAGCATTGCACTTGCTTCTGAGGTCCCCCAAAGGGCACTGGATCTGAGAACCCCAAATCAGCTGCAGATCAAATGGCTCAGACAGTGAAATGCTTCCTTATCATTCGGCCAAAGCTGTCATGCTCAGGTCCCAGGTTACTTAATGATGACCCGGGCTAACGCCTAGTGGGTCCTCCCAGAAGACCTTCCCACCCAGTTGCAGTGCCTGACCTATCTCATGGAGCAGCACACAATTCTCCCATGGTTCTTTGACTTGGGGACTGAGGAAAGGGGGGACTATGTGCATGCAAAACACCCCTGGAAAAGATTAGTGCAATTATTAGCCAACAGTAATGGCTATAAGCCAATCTGTTCTCAAACCTTCCTGAGCACCAAGTCACCTCAGAGTCTTTTAAAGCCCCAAACACAAGACTGTGTGTTTTCTGAATTTTGCCACGGTGTTCTCCAAGGCTGCTGGGCCCGTGGTTAATGCCAACTTACCCACAAGACCAATAAGCAGAGAAAGAAACAGTGGATAATACACATGACTGAGCCCTGGGTCCCCGTGCCCCCATAAGTCTATAAAAGGGAGATGTCCAGGTCCAGACATCATTGGCAACTGTTTCATCCAGCATTATCTGGGCAAAATGTGAGAACACAGCCATAGACTCTGACTTGTGGTTAGTACTAATTGTAGAACTTTCAAACAAAGATGTGCTCTCTCCCCCGTCACCATATATGAATAAATTGTTTGACCCCACAGAATGGCCACTAGCTCTGCTGGCCATTCTAAGTCGCCCCTAAAGATGTATGAGAAAAGAAATTAAATTTTGTCCCAGGACTTGGTACACTCGTACTTATACTGTATACATATTTCAAACTGTAGTCTCAGAGAAAATGAAGTCTTGTATTAGGATATTCAATGTAGACTGATTAAATATAGATGATGGCAGAAGGTACAAAGAGGAAAAGTTGAAGGGATACAAAGGATTTGTATATTTGCATAATACCAAAGCAATTGATTGATTGACTGAATTGAAGTTGCTGATAAATTAAAGGAGACATTAAGATAAGAACTTGTCAATTGAGCCAGAAAGCTGAATACTCCACTCAAGAAAGCACACATGTGTGTCAATAAATGTATTAACACGAATCAATACCTACAGTTCAGGGAAATATTCAATCAGTTCTTCAACCTTCAAATAATTACTGAATTCCTCCTAAGTTCCCGGCACCGTTAAAGCCACTTATTTAGTAGGTTTTTTTAAAGCAGCCATATTAAAAGCTCTGTTATTTCTAGAGAAATCATACCGCTTGGCAAACACGGGCACAGAAAAAAAGTCTCAAGGCTGAGCAAATAAAGAGGCCGTTTTCTATGTGACGGAAAGTTGGGGAAGCTTACGCACATCTATTGTTCATTACTGGGAAGACCTGGATATGTTAAACTTTGTATATGTCTATGGAATACATTTATGAGGTCTTAAATATAACCCCGCTCCTACGAATTAATACCCTGACTTTGCAGCGTTCAGCCTTATTTCTCACATAGCAGGCTATTTGAAGAGTTTCTGTGAAAAGGTCTAGAACCAGCATTTGTCAATAAATTACAATGACTAATATTCCCCAGAATGACATTACTCTCGTGCACACACCTGTACTCTTGTACACACACCTGAACAGAACAAGAGCTGTATCACCGTGTTTATATACAGCTCTCATAGTGTATATTCTAATGCATACACTTAAACACACACATGAGTCTGTTTCTCATCTGGTAAAGCTAGGATTTTGGTTAAACCCCAGAAGGATTTTCTTTATAATAACTGGAAGATAACTGAAACGCCTGATAACTCAGTTTCTCAACTCACACAGTGGATGTTAAGAAAAATAAAATAACAATAACAATAATACTGACAATAAACAGGTCATTTGGAAAGTCTACAACCTTGAGACTATTGTATAAATATAAGAGAATCTAGTGTTATAGAATGTATATCTTGAATTACTGTTTGGTGTTATTTGCTGATGGAAAGACAGAGGATACCTGGCTGCTAGAGCAATTTTCTCCTTAGGACATCTGGAACTAAGCAGCTGATATCACTACTGCCCTTAAGCAGTGTAGACGTGTTCACAGCTTTATCGAGCACATCTTTGAAGTACACATAGAACATTCATGTGGACACTCTTGTCCAAACACAAGCACAGGCCCAAACCTATTTAACTCCGTCCCCCTCTCTGCAAAATGGCTATCATTTTATGTAGGTCTGTGGCTAGATTACCTTCCCAGCCACTGTTATTGTGATCCAGAAAAGAGGGCAAATAGCAGAGCAGAGCATATCAAGGCTCCCATGAAGCACAGAGCCCCAAAACCCTGGGGTCCCCCTTTCATCTTTAGTTCTTTATCAGCCCAGAGCCCCAGCCTGTGGGAACCCAGCTCGCCAGCACCTGTATGTGGATGAACTTTCTAGATAAGGGCCCCGGGTACCACCACACTGGAGGAAACCAGAGCCTGCGATCCCCTCGCTTCACTTTCTGGCCTTTGAAACCAGGCAGGGCCCTTCACGCCTTGCCACAACTCCCTTGTTTGCATATGGGGATCGTGCAGATTGAAAGCAACGGGGCATTCGAGAGGAAAAGCCAGAAGTTAGAGGCCCGGCGAGGAGCAGAAAGACTTGTGTCAAGAAAACATGCCTGTTGGGGGAAGAATCCTTCCTCCCTCTCCACCCATCCATTGCTGATTATCCTCCAAAATCAAATGAGCCTCCAGCTTCCCTCCCCCGATTCCTGCAGACACAGGCCTACTTCTCCTGCAGCAGGTGACTAGACAGGCTCTGCTCAGAGATGCGCAGAAGCCTGAGCGCCCAAAATCAAGGCAAAAAGAGATGAAATAAGGATCACAGCTGACTCATCTGTCTAAGTGAGGAAAAAAGATTCGACTGACAGCTGTTTAGCCCAGGCAGCTACTCACCCGGATCTGGCATGAGGCTTGACAAAGAGAATCAGGTAAAAATCCAAAATCCAAGTGAGCAAATCCAAGGGTCTCTACCCTGCCATGTTTTCCTCCGTCCTCTGGCCATTCATCGGGTGAGGCCTAGCTGACCAAGGGCATGATCCTTTTAAATTCAGCAAGGTTGTAGAGTGGGAGAGAGGGGTCGGGTCTAGTTTAATCCCGCCACTATTCCTCAGTCTCCAAGCAGCTCTTGAAACTGAGAGCGCCAGCGATGGGTGCAGAATGCTTGCTCCAGACATTGAATGAGCGCACAGAATACCTCAATCTGATCTTTTATAGTGCTTTGTTTATTACCTGCGTGCCCTTATTTCATAAGGGAACTGAGAAAGAGAGAGAGCGGGCAGGGATGATGAAGATGACTATTAGTAGCAATCCAAAGGCACCTTTTCTTAAGCCTCATTCATAGAAGCGAACGTGGCCAAACAACCTAGCAATTGTTCTCTCAAATGTCACCTTTCTGTATGAGCCACTGTGCCGATAAAACTCAGCTCTCTCGTTTTTTGCTCCCCCCGCGGCCCCTCCCTAAAAAAATTGCTGTGTTATCCTCCAAATATCTCCGGAGAAATTGAACCGACAAGGAAAGCTTTTCTTCTTCCCCCTCCCGACACCCCCTCTCTTTTTCTTTCTTCTTCACGCAGCTTGAACAATTTGGCTCTGTTCTGGGTGCATTCCTGTGGCCCATTCTCTCTCGGTCCCCTGTGCAGGCCTGAGGTCGGTGGGCCAGGAGAACACAGGCCCACATTCAGACCCAGGATGGCGCTCGGGGGGTGGGGGTGGAGAAAAGTGAACCAAATGTACCTACGATGGTTGCGCCACCAACTTAATACCTGGGCAGAAAGACAAAGGCTCTTTAGAAAAAGCCCAGGCTTGGGGGCCGCCCGTCCCCCACCCTCCAGGAGTTCAAAAGATAACAGGAGCTGAAAATAAGGCACTCGCATAATTAAAGTTTTCCAAGTCATTTCAGGGGATATTACACATGATGACAGAGAACTTGCTGCCAACCCTTTCTGATGAACAATCTCGGCTGGTACACGAAGAGATTCATTTTCTCTTTGTGCGTGTGTGTCCGTGTGTGCAGGTGTATGGACGCACATGTGCATCCATTTCTGGACAAAATGATCATAACCGTTGTTTGGAAAGTCCCTAGTTAAGGGGGGGAGGCTTCAAAATGAGGAAGCTATCTCAATATGAACACTGTTTTGTTCTTAACACAGGGTAAGTGGACATTTTAAAACTTTATTTGGGTATTTATTTTTGCTTTTGCAAAAATGAAGAATTTGCAATTGCCCACGCAAGAAGATGAAAGTCTCAGGATTAAATTCTAACAGTAAAGGAGAGGGAATTCCTGGAGTCTGTGCAGATAGTGAGAACCCCTCTTTCACAGGAGGAAGGTACCCTGCCTATTAATACAGATTTCAAAAGCCAGCTTCAAGACAGCACCTCATGGTCCTTCCTTAGCCTCAAGGTTCTTAGCCAAAGTTTTTCATTAGAAGGAAGAAATTTTAGCCACAAAACTGGAAAGCCATGACACAAAGAGCCAGGCCTACAAGGTAGCTGGGAAGTAAGAATGAGACAAATATTCACCTTAACACCAAACGGGACTGTTGCTATCTCATAAATAAAAAACAAATACACGCTTTCATAACTGCTCCAAATCACTGTTTATTTATTTGTGTGTCCAGAAGACTGCTTGTTCCATAGGATAAGGACTCTATCACTGAGACCCCAGCATCTAGCACATGTAAGTACGCAGTCACTCTCAGAATGCTGAAAAGTTCCAGATTCACGAGGAAGAGAAAAACAAATACCAGTGGTGAGTGGCATATGCCCACTCACGGAAGCCAGTTGTTACATGAGTTTTGCAAGCCTGCTGTTAAACACAGCGACTATGAAAAGTGAAATTCTATAAACTTGCAATACAACAGATTATCCTTTGAAAGGGGAATGAGCTCATCACTTCCTTACTATTTTACAGTATCTTACTATTATCCTTGCTCTTGAGGTTATTCACATGGAGGGAATGCTTAGAGTAGGGGCTACCGTGCACCTCTCCCCCACTCTGCTCAACGATGTCACATTTTTAGCTTAAAATAGGCCATTTGAACAGGGAACATTTAATGGGGAACACCTAAAAATGGTATGAAGCATGGTTGATTTTCGGTTTTTTGATTATCTATACTTTAAAGAGCGATGAAGAAAACGTTAATAATGCAGATTAGCCGGGCTCAGTGGCTCAGCCTGTAATCCTGCACTTTGGGAGGTTGAGGTGAGTGGATTGCCTGAGTCCATGGATTCGAGACCCGCCTGGGCAACTTGGCGAGACCTCATCTCTACAATAAATCAAAAAATTAGCCGGGCGTGATAGCGCGCGCCTGTAGTTCCAGCTACTTGGAAGGTGGAGGCAGAAGGATCGCCGGAGCCCAGCAGGTCGAAGCTGCGGTGGCCGGGAGCAGCCACTGCACTCCAGTCTGGGCAACTGAGTGAGACTCCAACTCAAAAAATAAATTAATAATAATAATAATAATAATAATAATGCAGATTAAACTTAAAAGTAAATCATGTCTAAGGTTTTACATTGTAACAAAATAACCCAAAACAGTTAAGGAAATAGTCTTCTAGCATTCAAAAACTATTCCCAGATTGAGAGAAGAAATCACTTACGTCATTGACTAAGAAGCAAGTTTCCCACATACATCTTCAGTCTCTCATCTCATTTCTTAACAAAGATGAAAATATCAAATGTATTTATGTTGCAACTCGACTCTTTTACCAACTGCAAAAGAAAAACCAGTAAAATGCTTTTGTGAAAATGAAATCACTATGGAATTCACAGTAAAAGGCATCGCATCTTTTATAATTACTTGCAAAGTATGTGCTATACAGTCTTTATATCAATAAAATGTAGAATAAACTTGTGTACACATAAACGGGAATATATTTTTTCCAGAGAGCTGTTTGTTAAACATTTACCGTCTCACTACTACTCAGTAGTACCTCTACATGTAAAGAAAGAGGGTAATATTGGTAATTTTTTTTTTTTTGAGTTGGAGTCTCACTCTGCTGCCCAGATTGGAGTGCAGTGGCCGCTCCCGGCCACCGCAGCCTCGACCTGCTGGGCTCCGGCGATCCTTCTGCCTCAGCCTTCCGAGTAGCCGGAATTACAGGCGTGCGCTACCACGCCCGGCTGATTTTTGGATTTATTGTAGAGATGAGGTCTCGCTGCCCAGGCGGGTCTCGAACCTGCGGGCTCAGGCAATCCACTCACCTCAGCCTCCCAAAGGCGCGAGGTTACAGGCTGAGCCACTGATCCTGGCTAATATTAGTAATTTATAGGATGATAATTAAATAGAGGCATATGCATATGTGCAACACGTACATGTTCAGTTCATCGCTTAACTTTTTGGATTCAGTAGAGGCAAATCACAAAACACAGGAAGAAGGCTATTGACAGAAACATCATGCAATATGACCTATTTCTACCTACCCTTCTGTTTCATCGGGGGCACCAAGAACAAGACTCATCAAAGAACAGCCAGAGTAGGCTAGAGCATATCCTTCAATTTTTTATACAACTGGATAGTATTTTTTTTTCTTTTCTTTTTGAGTTGGAGTCACACTCTGTTGCCCAGGATAGAGTGCAGTGGCATGCTCACGGCCACCCCAGCGTCGACCTGCTGGGCTCCTGCAATCCTTCCACTTCAGCCTCCCCAGTAGCCGGAGCTATAGGCCCATGCTACCACACTCGGCTAAGTTTTTGAGTTATTGTAGAGACGAGGTCTCGCCAAGTTGCCCAGGCTGGTATTGAACCAGCAGGCTCAGGCAATTCACTCGTCTTGGCCTCCCAAAGTGCTAGGATGACAGGCTGTGCCACTGAGCCCAGCCTGGATTGTATTTTTCAAATGACCTTTTACGTCAACTATATCATGTGACCTAATAACGCCCTTGTGAGCAAGACAAGCTAGAGAGTACTACCGTTTTACTGACGAGCTTATTAAGCCTCATCAGTTTTAGGCAGTTTTCACAACTGAGGTCACAACAGAGGATGGCTAAAAGAATTACAGAACACAGGTCTTCTGATTCTCAGTCCAGTGGCTCTCAAAAGAGGGTCAAAATACTCCCTTTGGAGCAGCTCTTCTGGAAAGTTCCATTCCTCTTAGATCTCAGTTGAAGCAAGGAGTCAGTCCAGCGGGGAAGTGAAGA
This sequence comes from Cephalopachus bancanus, assembly GCA_027257055.1. NCBI lineage: Eukaryota > Metazoa > Chordata > Mammalia > Primates > Tarsiidae > Cephalopachus > Cephalopachus bancanus. Next base: position 6,345,590 of record JAPVLO010000065.1, read on the forward strand.
GAATCTGAAAGCCATGTTGTCAACCCCAACCAAGCTTAATAGCTATAGCTTCTTAGTCAAACGGCTTTTAACATCCGAGTCCAGGGTTTGCCCTGTCAGCTCACTTGCAGCTCCTGCACTCCCATCAGGGACCACCTGGCCAGAGTAATCAGACTCAACAGAGACTATGAACTATGGCAGAGTCCAGGTCTCACTGCTCCATTGACTGGAGTGCTATTTTTCATACTTTTTTTTTTCAAGAAAAGCAGAACCCTTTCTATTGTTTTTCAAGCAAAATTCTATATGAAACAATGACATAATTCAGAGCAAAAGGAAAGTTCCCGTAGTCAAATGGGTATAGTGGGAGGAGGGTGGCTGGTTACCACTGCTGTCTTCCAAAGCAGACCCTCGAAACACCACCAAAGAACCCCAGACCTCTTGGACCCTTTAAAAAGAATTACATTCGCATTTAATATTATTGAGGACTATGTGTGTGCCTGTGTTGCCTGTGTGTTGTGTGTGTGTCTGTGCATGTGTGTTGGGAGGGAGAATTTCATGTCCCATAATATGGGTCTCCTCCTCAAACGTGGATAAATACCTTGGAATCTCCTAACACTGGTCACAAGAGAGGAAAAAGAAAAAACGGGAGCCCCTTAAGAGAACTGGGTGGAAACAATTAAGATCCAAGCACACTCTATACTACAGAAAAGTGAGCAGGTGCATCTGTGATCACAATAATGGTTCACAGTGCTTATTAAGAGACAGCCATGGGCAACGCAACCCCCTGGGGTCCCCACTCCTTTGGGAGCTTTTCCTGTCCTCTCAATAAATCCTGCTTTCTAGAAAAAAAAAAGGCAGACACTGCTCTAAGCATTTCATGTGTATTACCGTTTTAAATGTTTTGCAACATCTCTTTAAGATAGGTCCTCTCTCTCTCATCATCATGACTTTGTTGACTAAGAAGTTGATGCGTAAACAGGTTAGGTGACATTCTCCAGCTTTTACTGCATGTAAGTGGTAAAGCTGGGCACAGGTGCATGGGTGGGGAGGGTGGGGTCCAGGAGCACACTCTGTGGCGTCTTGGAGTGGGGGAGGCAGCAGCCAATGCCACCTCTGTGAAGCCTTTGCTCAACCCCAGTCCAGGTTCTGAGCACATCCTGAAATTGAGACTGTGGGCAACCCCTTCGTGTCTCCTCCCACTGTGGGAGATTTTCTGTCCTCTCAACAAATCTTGCTTTCTCACGTAAAAAAATAAAAAGAAATAAAGAGAAAGAGAGAGAAGAAAGAAAGAAAAAGAAAGGAAGAAAGAATAGAAAGAAAGAAGGAAGGAAGGAAAAAAAGAAAGAAAAAGAAAGAAAGAAAGAAAGAAAGAAAGAAAGAAAGAAAGAAAGAAAGAAAGAAAGAAAGAAAGAAAGAAAGAAAGAAAGAAAGGAAGGGAAATTGAGGCAGCAATCTCTTTGGGGTCGCCAGTCCATTGTGGGTGGGGGTGCTGAGCCCATGACTTGCCGGCTCCTGGCAAAGACCTGGCCTTTGCCTTTTGTGCTGGGCCCCACAGATGGTGATGTCAGCCCTAGCCAAGCTATGAACCCAGACACCTTAGGTCTAGAGATGGAGCCATTGATCACTGTGCAATGTAGCCCCTCTTCTCTCCATAAGTCCCAACACCTCTTCATCATCCCCTCAGCTGCTCAACGGGCTTCCTGCTCCAACAGGGATGGACTCCACCTCTGCCAGAAGCCTATGGAACAAGAAGAGAAAATGAACCAGGTTTGATGACTCAGCCTGTCATCCCAGCACTTTGGGAGACCAGGGCGAGTGGATGGTCTGAGCTCACAGATTCAAGACCAGCTGGGGCACCTTGCCAACTCCTCGTCTCTACAATAAATCAAAAGTTAGCTGGGCATGGTAGCGCACACCTACAGTTCCAGCTACTTGGAAGGCTGAGGCGGAAGGATCGCCGGAGCCTGGCGGGCCGATGCTGGGGTGGCCGTGAGTGTGCACTCCAGCCTGAGCAACGGAGTAAGACTCTGACTCGAAAAAAAAGAAGAGAAAACATGTGTAACTGGTCACCAAAAGGTCCCAGGTTTGTCATATGTCACCCCACAGGATGGGGTACTGTCTGTCTCCCCTGGGTATAATAAGCCACTTTGTATTTTTTTCAGGTTCTAGTGACCATTATTCTAAAAGCACTAATTAGGGTAAAATTTCCCCTACAGGAGGAAAGGCCAGGTTCCCCAGGCTTATGAAATAGTCTAAAATGTCGGAACTCACTCCAGTGAAAGAAAGAGACCAGGCAAGGAGCCAGTGACAGTTCCTTGAGGAATCCCTTTTCCTAGCTTCCTAGAGTCCCAGCTTCCTAGAATCATGAGAATGTTCCAATGTTTTCTTGGGATGACTAACATATAAGTTCCCAAAGGTGCTGCCCAGTTCACTGACTACTGGCACTGGACCATGCCTTGCAGATAATAGATGCTTAATAAATATTTAGGGCATGGGTGCTTTCGAATGGTCCAATCCAGTGCAGCTATCACACTTGCTAGCTCCTTCGCTGGCATCTGTGTCACCTTTAGCTCTAGATTTTTAGAGTTAGGGGTGAGAAGGGAAATCTACATCCTCTCTCTGGTCCCTTCCTTTCCTCCCCCTTTATCAGACGCTGCAAGAACCAATAGCAAACAGGCCAGGGCCCCTTGGCCCCTTAGCAAAGCCAAGCAGGTGTGAGAGATTAGCTCCCTGGATGGAGCCTCTGTCCAACAAAACAATGTCAAATTCCCCCTAATAAAGTCCAGAGCTGTAAGCAATTCCCCCTTGTTATTAAGCAGGAAAGCAAACACAGCCAGGCTCCTTCCCAATTAGCTCGGAGGACCCTCCAATGAGCTGAATCTAAACCAGAGACCTGCCATGATGTGGCTTCCACCACTGACAGGGCCTGCCTTCTCCCGGGAAAGAAAACTCACTGGCCCAAGCTCCCAGCCATCTTGGCACGATGGTGCAGACAGCCCCCAAGCCCCCGCCCCATATCCACGGGCTGTCTCTGCCTCTGATTCAAACCATCTTTGCAACTCCCTGCCAAATCCCTTACTTTGATTTTCCGTATGGAGGCTTGGTCGCCCTTGCCAGGTTAGTGTTTATAGGGGATGGGCTTTTTGACAGTTTCACTGTCAGTGAGACAGGGGATGGGATCCCTCCCCTTGAACATGAATCACTTTCTCGTCATCCAAAAAAGGGGAAAAGATCAACATCCTGAAGCAATAACAACAACAAAATAGAAACCCCAAAGGTATCTGGCCACGGGAGTGTCTCGTCTTCCCTTTCCTTCCCTCCCTCCGTCCCCTGCCCCAAACTAATAGGCCATGGAGTGGAAAATAGAAAGACTCCAAGGTGCTTCGAAAGATGGTCCATAGCTCTGTAAGCGTGCGTCATACATGGGGTTAGAGAAATTCAGATCCTTTTCCCCACCCCATCTTAGACAGGGGCTGAAGGGAATCTCTTTCCACTGTGAACATCTGACAGAAATAGGGAATGTTTAAACAGTCTTCACAATAATAAGCTCTCGGTAAATATTATGATTTCCTGGCACTGCCCTAAGGCTTTAAAGCAGTAATTAATTCTCCTAAGAACCTTATGAATTTCCCTCCTTTTATAGATGGCTTAGCTACGTGTTTTAAAAGTTACTTGTCCAAAGCACACAGCTAGCCACTGGTAGAACTAACATTTGAACTCAGAGTTCAGTGGCAGGACTGTGGTAGACCTCTATTGGCCCAACATTCCCTGTCCCTCCCCAGCCCCACCTTCTGGGCACGGAATGGGATTGCATTTACTGGGCTCTGGTATTTGATGGGGTCATGTGACCAGCGTGGACCAATGAGTTGTGAACAAAGGCGACGGGCATCGGTCCCAAGCTCAGCCAGTGTGCGTTTCCCCAGGATGTCCTCTGCCAGGCTCGCTGGCAATGTTCTAGAAAGTTCTGCAAAGCCTGGGTCCGGGAATAAAGATGATAACGACAAGGGAACAATACCCCCAGCTTCTGGTGATAGATACATAGTGTAAGTAGAAAATACACTTTCATTGTTTTAATCCATTTAATCCATTTAAGTTGCGGGGTCACTATCGAAGTGAGGAAGATGGTTCGTTTTGAAGGGAAAGAAAGGACAGGGCAGTTGAAGAGATTTCCAGAGTGACTGCCTGCGCTTTATTTCTTGACCTGAGTGCTGCTGCAGGGGTGTTAGTTTTATGATAATAGGATAAATATGGGCTTGGTGTGGGTTTCTGTATTTGTGGTTTATTTTATGTTAAAAAAAACTACAAAATATTTGGGGGTTATTTGTTACCACACCATAGCCCAGTCAACCCTGACTGATATACCATCACAGCCCGTTATGACATGCCTTCTTGTGTCTCGGTTATTACACTTCGCTTAGATGTCATCAAGCTGCTACCTTCTGAGAGATGAGAAGTTAAATCTTTGTTTTTTTCTGGTAATCTCAGTCTCTCACTGGAAGGGGCAAAGTACAAACATGAAACATGAAATGCCTTAGCTGGGGCAGAAAGTCTTCAAAGATTCTTCATGTGGAATTGCCTCAGGAATTATGGCTTTACTCCAAAAAGGAAGACATGGCTGACTCTGAAACAAAGAATTCAAATATTAGACCTCACCTGAACCCTCTCTCTGACTCTACTTCCCTCTTACAGATCCCACAACACAATCCCTCATGGTTACTTTAATCCCTAGTGTGTGGTGTTCTCAATAATTATATACACAGAGGGAGGCAAATGGAGTAGCTCCGTGGGACATTTAGTGAGGAGGGTTCGCCCAAGGGAAGATTCATCTTCAACCCGTGCTTATTGGCAAGTGCCTGAGAGAGACTCAAATGAAGCTTCCAACTAGTCTACAGAAAAGCCAGGGTGCAAAGAGCAGAAGGAAATTATACCACTTTCCCCTGCTGTGACCCCAACTCAAGCAATGAAGTGTGGCTCTTGCAACACAGGAAGCTTAGAAAGAGAGGGAGTCGCTAGACACTGTGCCAAAACAACTCCTGCACTCCAACCAGTGTTATCCATAAAGAGACGGGGTCTTTCCTCTGGAGGCCATCAGCCATAGCGATGCTGTCATTCATTCTCCTTCTATGCACCCCTTCTCCTAAATAAAACCATCACCGCACAGGGAAATGAGAGGCACAGCTTTTTAAAATTTCATTGTTTTGTTGTTGTTGTTTTGTTTATTTCATTACTGATCTATGAATCTGCAGAATTCTTTGCAACTTCGACTGTATTCCAGAACTCTTGCCCTCTTGGAAACCAATTCTCTGGCTGGGTACAGTGCTCAAGCCTGTAATCCCAGCACTTTGGGAGGCTGAGGAGAGAGGATTGCCTTTGCCCAGGGATTTGAGACCAGCCTGGGCAACTTGGTGGGAACTCGTCTCTACAATATACTAAAAAAAAAAAATTAGCTGTTCTTGGTAGTGCGTTCCTGTAGTTCCGGTTACTTGAAAGGCTGAGGCGGAAGGATGGCCTGAGCCCAACAGATTGACGCTGGGGTGGCCGTGAGTGTGCCACTACACTTCAGCCTGGGCGATGGGGTGAGACTCTGACTCAAACAAAGAAAAGAAAGAAAAAGAAAACCAGTTCTCAAACTAGATTTGTTCTACCCACCTGCAAGCCAACTGCTGAGTATTCACTCCAGATTCAGCTCTCTGAGGGCCCTCTGTCAGCACTTAAAGGCTGCTGAACAACAGCTATTTCTCAAGCTCTATGCTTGCTGATCTAACCTCATTAAGCCAACGCAAGGAGTCTATGTGATTGATTTATCCTGCGTAATAAAACCAGGCTATTACTCATGGAGCAAACTGGCACATTATCTGGTCCCTTCTGTAAGAGGTAGCAAACCAGCAACAAAACAAACTGCCCTGCTTTGGGGAGAGATAAATGGCTCATCTGTGGTTGTCATACCATAAGTGAATTTTCATTACAGTCTGATGCAACACTGAACTTCAAGATCCTGTATTATAATCCATTGACTTGTTATTGTCACCAGCTAAAAGCAAAAGCATAAAACATTATCATGGTAACACCAAGTTCCAGTTGACTGTGAACCCTGCTGCTGTAAATTACAGGTGGCAGCCAACAGATTGAGTCAGTTATCTCCTTCTCCTTCCTATCTAGAAACAAGCCCAAGAGAAGCCCACTCAACAAGGATGAATCCTTTACAAAGGAATCAAAACGGGCCATCTTTTCCAAGCACAGGTATCTGCACTTGTCTCTCATGGTATTTCTCTCTTCTACCATACACCTCAGTTATTAGCAAGAGATTATACAACATACCTGTGAAGGCTACAGATTCAGGAGGCAAAATGCTTGAACTTGACTCGTGGATCCCTTTATTCTTAGTTGAATAAGCTTGAGTAATTGTGCCTCAGTTTTCTCCTCTGTGAAATGGGTATGTGGGTATGTGCTCCCTCTGGTATTATTACGAGGACTGAGTTAATCCATGTCAAGCACTTAAAGCAATACATGCACAGAGAAAACATCGGATGTGTGTCAGGTATCATTATCATGTCACGGGAATGCAAGTATGGCTGACTGTCATTCCCTGCCTTCTAGACTATCAGTCACTTATTAGTAGGAAACTTGTTTTAGACATCCTTTTATGTGTTTAGATATTTAGACCCTGGACTGTTTAATGGAAAATCCTGGGATTTGCCAAACTTTGCAACTCATGGGCGCAGCAGCATGGGCCCAGGGCTCACACCCAACTGGCTTTTGTTTTAAAGTTTATATATATATATATATATATGTATGTATATATATATATATATATATATATATATATATATATATATATATATATATACCATATATATGGTATTGAACCAGTATGGATTAAACAGAAGTTGGAAGTAATTTCCCACTTAGGAAGAAGTTTTGACTAAGAGACTAAGCCCCACACGGGGATAGTGTAGAAAAGATTTCCACATAATTAGAAGGTGGAGCCAGAGGACTTGAAGGTCACTTCACTAGAAAAAGAGACACATATAAATCTGGATCCTGGAACTCGCAATACATTAGTGGCATTTCTCCAAGAAATATATAGTTTTCACCTATGGGAAATGAAATAAATATGAAGGTTTTTAACAACAGAGAAAAAGAGAAAGACCATAGTAGTGATTATAGCTTGGAATGCCTAAGACTTGTCTCCCAAAAGACCCAAAGCAATGAACTTGCTTGTCCTGTATTTTAAAATGCCTTGATGCCGTATATTCTCATAACTGAGAGGTAGACGACAGAAAGGGGGCAGAATACGGCCTTCCAGACGTGTCAGGGTTGTGATAAGTCATGTTTAAACTTTACCCAAAGTGAAATAAAGTGTCAACAGAAACTCCTGTCTAAACTCTCTGATCAGGTCAGACAAACAACCAATCGAAAAAAATCAATCAAATGTGAAAGGTGGCCTGAAGGGGTGGGAATGCCTGACTCTGCGATTCCCATAGAAGCCAGGCCTATTGAGCAATGTGTTTCTTGACATCTGCTGCTGCTTCTAGTGGCCCTAAAATAGCCAGAAGTACACCGCAGGGTGTCCTTTCATGAGCTGGTCCTGCCATGAGCAGGCTGAGAACTTGGCGGCATTGGCCAATGCCATGAAAAGGGAAGGATTCTGGGAAGGGTGGGCTCAAAACAGATGGTCAAACCCGCCCCAGGGTCCATGCTTTGAGAAGAAAGATGGCCAAAACTCCAAAGAGAAGCACAAACTTTAACCTTGATCTGGAATACTGTAAATGCTCAAAGAACGTAGTTAGCTCTTGGGAATGAAAGAGAAGAATAGAAATGTCTGGGTAGACGTGACAGACGGAGAGCACCGACAACACGTGGCACATTCGGTTGGAAACAGACTGCATTTCCCCCGAGGTGAAGGGTCAAGGTCTCCGTCAAAGAGACTAGTGTGTAAGACTGGCTTTCAACAGCAGGGAAGAGGTGAAGTGTAAGTCAGAAATGGGAGCACAATATTATGAACTGAACAAATGTGGCAGAACCAAATGGGTTTGGTGAACAGGACGCTGTTTGAGAATCCACAACATATCTATTCTAGACCCCTTGAGGAGATGGCACTTCTAACGTACCGTCATTCTGTCTGGATTGGTTTGGGAAGCAACTGGGATGATACTCCGGTGCTTTCTACTGGACAAGGCTAGAAGATGGCAAGGATAAGACTGGAACATGGCAGCCTGCTCACAGACCTTCCCATTCAGTGATAACACACCCTCATTCCCACCCTCTTATGTTTTAACATGAGTCTTAGCTCATGGGAAGGGATAGCTCCAGTGAAAAGGATCCTGAAGCATCATAAGCAAATCAAGAACTAGAGTCAAAGAGCCACACTCATTGTGGAAGCAAAAAATTGCTACAGACTCTTTGAGAAGTAATCTAGTGACCTGTATCACAATCTTAAACAAACAAACAAGAGAGTATGTATAGGCTTTAACCAATTCTAGGATTTCACCTTTAAGGGAAAAAAAAATGCATTGCCAATAAATAAGGAGAAAAGTAGGTGGAGACAGAGGAGGAACGCTGGAAAGGAAGACATTTTCAAACATGTATCGCTATTATATTAGGAAATTTACGTGAATCATCTCATATCGTTCTCGTGAAATCTATAAAATCGAAAAAAATCAATAATGATGCTCATTATAGCCTTGTTTATAGGCATGAAAAATTGAAAACAGCCTTCTTGTATAACTGCTGAGAGTGCTATTATGCTATTCCTCATAAGGCTTCACCACAGACCCTTAAACACTATTTGTCCAGAATTCTGTACTCATATGAGTCAACGTTCATAGGACACTGTTAGTAGAAGTGTACAAAATTAAATGTACAGTAGAGTTACCATAATCTGTATGTATTTCACTTGTTTATATGTGTGTATGTGTGCCATATAGCTATAATTATCCACTTGTATATCAAAAAGTTGCCAATGTTATAACATCATGTGGTGGAATCATGAATGACATTTATTTTCTTCCTTATGCTTTTCTACATTCTCCAAATTTTTGCAATGAGAGTAATTACTTTTATATTCAGAAAATACACATATTTAATGAAAATAGCTTATTTATCATATGCCTTCAGAGTACTGAACACATAGTACTCTGCTAAAACACCATCATCAAAGGAATAGCATGGCCATATTGTCAAGCAATGACAAAATACAGACAGTTGGGAAACAAAATGTGTCAATAAGTGCTTTGCTGCTATCATCCTTGGAATATGCTTTAGATACTTTTATAGCACCATCACAAAAAGTGTGACCCAAACAAATAGATATTTGATGATTTCTAGTCTGAAAATAACATGCACTGCTAATATTCTTTATTGCTATTGAGACTACTTTGGGGCAATCTTAGAAAAATGATCAAAATCATGTGTGTTATTCTTATATTTTTAAAAAATCAAAATATTAAGTTGTAGCTTGCCACATGTTTTATTAATCATTGGCAATCCTAAGATAAAAAGTGTCATATGTTTTCATGAGACCATATGGTAGTGAAAATTGGTAGAATCAAGCCTTTTTAAGGGTGGCTTTCTTTCTCTAAACAGGATCATAAAAGACCTTGAGAGATGAAAACAGATGGAGCAAGACCCAGGGATCCATCACTGAGAGACCCAGTCCTGCCTTTTTCTTGGGGAATTGGAGGCCTTCTTTCCTTCTACTAAGCTCTCAACCTACCTGTGCCCTCATGGATGGCCTGAGTCTCTAAGTCAGTGAGACTGAAACAGTGCTCATGAGGCAAACAGGAAGGCAAACCACACTGAATGCCAGGAGACTTAACCAATTTGCAGGTTAGCGGCTATATAAATCATGGATATTCCAAGACAGTTCAGATGGGAGACTTTTCATTATATCCAAGAATTTAGATTGAGGCACATGCAGTCACGTTACCTAGAGGACGCTATCTTGTTGAATATTCAGGTGTGCTTCTAAGGAAGATTATGTAATATCTTGCTTGGAATATTGCCATGGATAATGTAGATATTAAAAGTAAATTATTGCCTACACACAACGTGTTGAAGAGGGATGGAAGAACCCTGCAGTCAAGAGTTTTCTTCCTTACGGTCTTATGATACGGAGGGTTTCACCACTGGAACACTGAACCAAGCATTGTTTTGTCCTCCCATTTTAAAAGGTTAACTGAGTCGCTAGTGATAACACAATGAGTTGTTGAGATCTGTCCATGCAATGACCAATTATAATGTATTCATCTGTAGATGCAGAGATCTGAAGTAGCCAGAACATTCCTCAGAGAAAGCAGCGAGTCTCCAGGAGAAAAGAAGATACCAAAAAGCATGCAAATGATGGAGGGAAAAGTAGACCATGGACGGCAGTGTCGACTGCAGTCTCGCCTCGGAGGGTCCCTGGATTTAGCGCTCCCAAACAGAAGGATGGATGAAATGGTCATCTGGGTTCCCTCAGTCCCAGAGGTTCTTCATCTGATTATCATATCCCAGGAGGGTCTCCCAGTTCCCACACTTATGAACGGACAAAGGACTCCAGAAAGGGGAGACAGATATCTTTTGAAGCCAACTGTTATAAAGGAGGTGTTTCCTTTTACCCCACGGCCAACCAGATGTGTTGCCTTAAGTTCAACCACGCATAAGTATTGAATTTGAGACTTCCCACCAAACAGCAGGAAAGTTTTAGTACAATCACCACCACCATCCTAGCGCTCTGGAACTTAAAGGCACTAAACGCAATCATAGCACTGTGATCACCTGGAGTCAGTTCATTCCTTGTTGAAGGGTGGGGAGTGAGGGACTTTTCTGTGAATTACAGAGAGTTTAGTAGTAAAGGCCAGTACTGTCTCTGGCCTTTATTCACTAGGCTGCTCCCAGATGAGGACCATTGCACTAAATGCACAGAAATCTTCATTCTCAAGGAATACAGGATGTATGAGTACATTCCCATCCTATTCAATCCTACGTGCCAAAATTCCTCACTGGGCTTTCAGCATGATTGTAAAGCCGGGAGTAACAGAAATGGATGTCCCTTCCAGGTCTGTGCAGAAGTTTAAATATAAAAAGACAGTTCTCATGATTGGGAGAGGTCTTCCCAAGAAGATCACTGGGCCATGTGTCCAAGAGCCACTGGGTTCTCCAAACCAAACCATTGCTTGTAAAAAAAAAAAGAGAGAGAGAGAGGTCTGAGTAGCATTTGTAATTGAGGCGTCTGTATCTCTAACTGCCTGTAGTGTAGGGAGTTATCTTCTCCTGTAGTGGATACCTCAGTCAACTCATGGCAGCAAAACATCTCCATGATTGTCCATGATGCATTGCCTCTCCGATTCCTGGCTGGGTTTGAGAAGATGTGCAAGATAATGAAATGATCGTTATACTATCCTGGTACTATCTTGGAGTGGCCCATCTGGAGATAGAACCTGCTTGTGTCTACTCTGCAGACTCGATGAGGTTCCTGGATGAGGTGTCAGTCACGGCTAGAAGGAATGTAAAAGACCACCCAGTCATCCTCTCACTTCACAGTGAGTTGGGTAGGTCATCAGGCTACTTCACAGCAGTGCAAGAATAGAACCTAAGTCAGAGGAGAATGAGTTTTCACAGCTACCAATGGACTGATCAAGTACACAGCACTAAGGAAAAGTAGCATCAAAGCAAACAGAAGCCTCGAACCAGTGGAGGTCCATCCTGTTGGCGTGGCTGTAGCTCTCTGAGGAAAAACAATACACTCTAAAAAATTGTTTTGAATAACTTGAAAAACTAAACATATTCCTTTTTTTATTAGAAAATATAGTTTATTTAAAAAGTAAATTAGAGAGAGAGAAAGAGAGAGAAGATTCACCTCCCTAAGGTAGGAGAGGGGGCCAAAGACAGAAAGCATGGTGACAGCCATAGCTCAAAGAGCACATGGCCACACCAGAGTCTAGTAAGGCAATGGCTGCAACGGCAGTGGCAATGGCCTAGCAATGGCTGAAAAACGAAACATATTCTATGGATCCTTTTTTTTTAACACCAAAGGTTTAGAATGGCGAGCTTTTTTTTTTTTAAACTCTGAAAGCACTAGACAGACTGGTGGTCCAAGGGGAGACAGAGGTGGATTACTTTTTAAACCATCTGGCTATCCTCATTTCCCCTGGTCTTCTCCTCTCCCCACACCATCCCCTGCCGTCATTTATCAAGACTATCCTGATCCCGTGGAATTCCATTCATTCTTCATCAGGGCTCTGACCTCCAACCAAACACACAAGGTACATTCTGGGAGAGTGTCGATGCCAAGGCATGGGGGTGCAGAGGAGGAAACAATCGATGCTCCAGGACTTTCCCACACTTAGGGGGATCGATTTTATTGGTGTTTGGACACCGTGTGTCAAGGCTGGTCAGATGGAAGCCAAAGGCTCTGTGGGGGTGGGGGCTGACAGAGGCAGCTGCTGGGGCTTCAATGATGGGACAGCTTCCTGGAAGGCGCTCTTTGTCTACCGGACAGCCCATTCAGAGAAAACTGCATGTCACTCTCTGCCCACCGAGATTCTGAAGGGCCTCCTTTTTCTCTGAAATGTGAAAAAGACCCCAACCAAAGTTCCCAACATGCCCTCCCTACACCTCAGAAAGCCACAAGGAAATATGGGTTGGTTCTAGCAAAAGGCAGCTGACAAGGACATTGGGTCTTGCTTCCATGAGTATATTAAAACTATTCATGTAGCTTCCTTCTCTCAGTTATCCCAGAGCTATTTATCCCCATGAAGTCTTGTCTAGATCATCCACATTGTCTCTTTCTTTGGCAATTCTCTGGGAGAGCGATGATTATTGCTCTCATCAGAGGTGAGCAGAAGGTGAACTCAAACCAGTCAGGCTGCTACCTGTCGCGTGTATATACAGAGAAAGAGGTTGAAACTGCTGCTTCAGGGAAGACCCCCAGCTCCTTGATGCTGTTCCTCCCACTTTCTCCGGCGCACCAGGCCATGCCACACCCCTGGGCCTTGTTAGTGTTGCTTTCTGTCTCCATGGCACTCTGGGCTCCCTGTGCCATCTACTGAACGTCCCTCCTTATAACAGGACACAGCTAGTCTCACCTCTGTGAAGCTGTCCCTGATGTGCCCTGGTAAGTTACCTCTCCTTCAACTCTGTTCCCACTCTGCCAGAAACAAAGTGACTAGAATGCTCAGTTGACACGTCAGCTCTTCCGAAGGCAGATCCATCTTTACTTGATTCATCTGCATTTCCCAGATTACAGCACAGCAGGTAGCGTATATTAAGCATTTCATAATTACCTGATGAGCCCAAGAATCTGGAGACTTTTTGTTTATAATTGGAGTCTCACTCCGTGGCCCAGGCTGGAGTGCAGTGGCACGCTCACTGTCACCCCAGCATCAACCCGCTGGGCTCCAGCAATCCTTCTGCCTCAGCCTTCCAAGGAGCCAGAACTACAGGCATATACTACCTCACCCAGCTAATTTTTGGATTTGTTGTAGACATGCAGTCTTGCCAAGTTGTCCGGGCTGGTCTCGAACCCACAGGCTCAGGCAATCCACTCGCCTTGGCCTCCCAAAGTGCTGGGATGACGGGCTGAGCCACCAAGCCCAGCCTAATTTGTAGATTTTTATTCTCAAGACTCTTTCTCGTTCCTGTAATTCCAGAAACCAAGGCCTCAAGTGGATGCAAATGCTTCACTAGACCAGCAAGTTGACTCCATGAAGCTGGTATGCTCCTTCAGATATTCATGCAGGTGCTGTTCTGCCTAACCCCTGAAAACAACCTCAGCCCAACTGTGCGGAAGCTTCTAGTACCTACATGGCTGGACATGGAACTCTGGCATCGCCGCCCACAGCTCTGCATGCTGCAATCTACCTCTTCCCACACCAACCCTGCTCTCTCCGCCCCAAGCAAGAGGACTGTGCAAACAAGAGTGAAGGCCTAGAAAATCTCAAGGCCCCGTGACTCACATGCCAGCGCTCGGCCATACTGAAAGGACCTGCAGGCTTCATGTTAAATCAACCTCTTCCTGATACCAAAAGTCCTTATCGGTGATTAGTACGTCCCGTAGTGATCCAGAACTATGCCACATGCCTGTGTGATGTAGTAAGCTAGTGTTTCTTGGCTCCTAAACTTCCTGTGTCTTGCTCTGGGATGCAAAATGGCACTCTGCAATTCATATTTCTCGTTTGCTAGCTGCTTCCTGATAAATTCTGGCAATGGGGGGGACCGGGAGGAGACTGAAATCAGGAGAAGGAGGAATGTATTCCCTTTACCCTTTTTAATTGTTGTTCCCTCCCATGCCACCTAGCAGCAGCACTTTATACTTATAGGAACAGTCAGAGGCAGCCTCCATCTCCGCGAGTCAGCCTTCAAGTGCTTTCCCAAAAGGACAAGCTCTAGGAAAGCAATATCGCTGTCTCCTCAGAGATCTGAAGTCCAGCTCTATTAGGCCTCTCCGCTGAGCTCCTGAGATGTCATTAGCAGCCTCCTCAGAGGTTTGGGCTGCAGCTTCTCAGGCCCTGCCTCTGATCTTTTAGGTTCCAATAGCCCCAATCTCTTCCCTTGTTCTCCAGCCCTTGGTGGGTAGCTTCTTCCTGCAGTTACTTCTCTATGTTTCTTCATTGTGACCATTTCATTTTTGCAGCCCTCCGACGCTTATATAACCAACTCCCTATATTAAATTCCCTCTGTTTGCATTCTGTTTCCCTGTCTGTGCCTTGACTAATACAATACCCCAAAATTCTTTCTGGTTGTTTCCTAAGTGAGAAATCTGAGAATCAATTCAACATATTCTTAGTTCAAAATGGTAGCAGAGTCTCATATCAGTAAGTATATCACTGTTTTTTTTTTTAATACAAGTTGTCCAAATAACCTTGGACAAGTCTATAACCTTCTAGGAGGTTTCTACTCTTGAAACCATAAGTAGAGCAGATACTCTTAAGTCCTTGTTCTGTTCTAAAAATGCAGGAAAAGATAGTCTAAGGTATATGTTAGGGAGATACCATGATCAATACAAAACTACTTTGAATACAAAAGCTGTAAAGACACTTTCTAGTTTTATTTCAATAGGCTCCATTTTTCCATCTGTACAAAGCACACAGGAACTATTTCAGATTAGATTTGTGAAGGACTCACACCTTGACAGGAAGAGTTTTAAATCTCCCATTTCCTTTATTGATAAGAGCACACTCACCCATTTTCATAATAAGATTCATTCTCCATGTTGCAATGCCAAATTGTCCATCATCTCTGCTGAAGGAAGTATATATAGAGGGGTGTCAGTTTTGAGTAAAGGATAAGAAATAGAGGGCAGGAAAATGATAGGTTAGGATAGTAAGAATACATTTCTTTCATGTCTGGAGCCATACCAAGGTGTTACATTCCCATTAAGAATGGCTAGATCTGGAAGAAACTTGACAGATTAGTGGAAGGTAAGGGTGGGGGAAAGAGGCGGCACCATCAATTGCTAAAGTTGGCCCCACACAGGTTTCCTCATTGTTTTGCCAATTGGTTTTGCAATAAATTGGAGGAAATTTGGCGACATATTCAACCAGGGCATGGACAGTGTAATGGGACCAAAATAAACAACTGGGAAGAACTTGGCAGTTTCTCGTTGGATATTTCAGAAATGAGTTATGAGACATCAAGTTGTGCGTTACTTCTTCTTATAAGTTTATATAACAAAAATTAAAACAAGACCAATGACAAGTTTTGCTCTTAAAATTTGGGAGACAAATACCAAACAGTAAATCCATTTATGAAACACACAAAGACATGGATAAAAAACAATAGAGTCAAATATTTAAGATGACATAGTATGCAGTCAACATATGGCACTCAAAGGCTTTAGCCCAGAAGCTTCACATGCAGAAACTATTCAGAACTTCTAGTAACTGAAGATATTTTTTTTCTGGAAAGTGATATTACTGAGACCCAGCCATTACTACATTTTCTTGAACAAGTATTTATTAATTAAGAGATTTTTTTTTTTTGAGTAGGAGTCTTATTCTGTTGGCCTGGCTGGAGTACAGTGGCACGCTATGGCCACCACAGCCTCGACCTGTTGGGCTCAGGCAATCCCTCCACTTCAGCCTTCCGAGTAGCTGGAGCTACAGGCATGCACCACCACACCTGGCTAATTTTTTTTCAATTTGTTGTAAAGATGAGGTCTCACCAAGTTGCCCAGGCTGGTCTCAAACTCCTGGACTCAGGAAATTCTCTCACCTCCACCTCCCAAAGTGCTTTATGTAGCACGAACCCTTTTGAAAATTTGAAAAGTCTATGGATTTCTTTTCAGAATTATATATCTAACTGCATAACTTGAAACACATAAGATTATAAACATAAATTCTACTGAAATGCAGTTGTACAAATGTTTAGAAAATAAAATTGTGATATATAATATATATACTCCTTTATTAATGAACATAATAGCAAGACCTTAGGGTGGGTCTACTAATTACCATAATTTTGAAGTAGTGAGGAATGTAGATAATATTTTGAGACCTTTGCAACATAGCAATGTGATATGAAAATCACAGTGTGATATAAAAGTTACTATCATGGCTTGTTTCATACATTTATAATCTAAATTAGAGGTCAGAAAAAAAGATAAAATTTTTCCCTATAGAATTCAAGGACCCCCTGAATTCTATTAATCTATCTTGTTGGGGGAGTCTTTGGACACTGAAGTAAGGATCTATGGCCAACTCTCAGACCCAAGTACTCAGATGATTTTTAAATCATCCCTTTTCCTATTTGCCTAAAAGATTTACTCCAAACAAGTGGCTTCTTGGTACCATAAATCAGGTAAAGATTATTACTGATTCTCTTTTGTCTACATTATGCTCCAAGTTTTTCATGTCATATTTATATGTCACAGCCACAACAGGAAGCAGATGGCACATTCAAAAAGGATAGTTTGAGAAGGGTTTATTTACAAAGTTGTGAGTATACAGAAGTCACAAGAAGCAATGCAGTTACCTTGAGCTTGTTATTTTTAAACATAAAGGGATGAGAAGAGGCAGCAGTTACCTGCTCCTAAATGGTCTAGTTGAGTTGGCCAGCTTTAGAGAGCCAACGACCTTCAGCTGGGGGAAGCAGCCAACCCAAAATGAATGCTCTGCAGGGAGCAAATGGAATAAATATCCTGAACTCATCCTCTTCCCTCCAGTCTCCTACCAGGACTCTCCACTGTGTGAACCCAATCAGAAGCCAAAGAGCAAGGGAAGCCATTGATGTTCTTCCTAGGACAAGGTGGACGATGGTAGAAAGTGATCTGGAGGGACAAATGGAAAAAATTGAATACAGCATTGAAGATAATTCACCCTCAGTCCTTCTTCCCGCCATCTCTCCCACCCCTTGTTTACAGATACCCTTCACCATGGACATCCCAAAGCTTCTTTCAGTTGTCCATTCATCAACGTGGTCTAAACTAGTAGGCCATTAGCCTCTTCTTCTAGGTGAGTTCCTGATTATGTCCTTACTTCATCTTTAGGATGAGGATCAAATGTCATCTCTTCTCAAAAGTCTCCTCCAATATTCCAAGGCAACTTTAGTCAATGCTACCTATGTGTTTCCCCAGCACATTGCCTCACTGTGACATTTCCCAAAGTACTTCTCTAAGAACATGAGTCCTGAAGGGTGTTGTCAGATGGAGCATGAAATAACATTTCACAGGGATCATTAATGGAACACATTCTGAAAGGGGATAGCTTTCTCCATTGCAGCATTTACCAAATTCTTGTATATTCTAGATGGAAAACTCTAGAAGGGAATAGATAGCAGTAAAAGGGAGAGGCAAAATTATGGAGCGTTTGTGCCCTGCCCTTATTAGATACAAGGTACTTCAGACGTATAATTATTTAATTGTGTAAATACACAGAGAACAAGATTCTTCTTCTGAGACATGATCCTGCTCTCATAGGATAAGCTCTGAGGAGCACACATATTTAAAACAAGAAAATATCAGTTGCATGTAGCTTCGATAACAGCAGGAAGTTTAGGCCAACCAGTTTGTAAGGAGTGAAAAAGTCTAAGAGACCAGATGGGACAGAGACAGGAAGCCGGAGAGATGAGGACAAAAGTTTGTTGGTTACATCAGCTACTCTAATCTACATTTGTCTAAGAATTATTTTTGTAAGCGACTATTTTACATTGTTCACGTATCATTTTTTTTTCTGATAAAAATCTGTTTAAAGAATGGTCTTTTAAAATGTTTGGGATCTCTTGGCGTACAGAACATAATAAAACATCTGTTAAACTTAAATGCATATCACTAAGTGAAAGAAACCAAGCAGAAAAGGCTACATACTGTATGATTCCAATTCTATGACATTCCAGAAAAGGCAAAAGTGTGGAGACAGTAAAAAAAATCAGTGGTTGCCAGGGGTTGAGGGGAGAGAAGGATGAATATACGGAGCACAGAGGACTTTCAGAGCAGTGAAACTACTCTGTGTGAGACTATAATTGTGAGTATATGTCATGATGCATTTGTCCAAACCCATAGGACATACAACACCAAGAGTGAGCCCTAATGGAAACCATGGACTCTGGTGATAATGATGTGTCAGTGTAGGTCCATCGATTGTAAGGAATGTACCATTCTGCAGGACATGTTAATCACGGAGGAGGCTGAGCATGTGTGGGGATGGGGGTGGGTGTGTGGGAACTCTCTGTCCTTTCTGCCCAATTTTGCTGTGAACCTAAAACTGCTCTAAAAAACAAAGTCTAGGCTGGGTGCGGTGACTCAAGCCTGTAATCCCAGCACTTCGGGAGGCTGAGGTGAGGGGATTGCCTGGGTCTACAGGTTCAAGAACAGCCCGGGCAACTTGGCAAGACCTCGTCTCTACAATAAACCAAAAAATTATCAGGGCATGATAGCACGTGCCTGTAGTTCTGGCTACTTGAAAGGCTGAGGTGGAAGGATCGCCTGAGCCCAGTAGGTCAATGCTGGGTTGGCCGTGAGTGTGCCACTGCACTCCAGCCTGGGTGATGGAGTGAGACTCCAACTCAAAAAAAAAAAAAAGCCTAATTTTTTTCTTTAAGAAGCAAAGGAAAGAGAACAATAAAAAAAGTCTCAAGCCGGGCTCGGTGGCTCAGCCTGTAATCCCGCACCTTTGGGAGGCTGAGGTGAGTGGATTGCCTGAGCCCGCGGGTTCGAGACCCGCCTGGGCAGTGAGACCTCATCTCTACAATAAATCAAAAAATCAGCCGGGCGTGGTAGCACGCGCCTGTAATTCCGGCTCTTCGGAAGGCTGAGGCGGAAGGATCGCCGAAGCCCAGCAGGTTGAGGCTGCGGTGGCCGGGAGCGGCCACTGCACTCCAGTCTGGGTGACAGAGTGAGACTCCAACTCAAAAAAAAAAAAAAAAAAAAGTCTCTCCTCATACTCCCCAACTTCAGAAGGAAGACGGAACCCACCATGGCTGAGCACAACTGCACCTGTGTCCCTGAGAGGGAAGCATGTCATCAGTACATAGCTTTGTTTTTCTGTGTTTATCTTGTTTTGATTTTTTAAAGCATAAGTTTCATAATTTTATTTAAAAATAACCATAGTTTACAAAATTAAAAAAAAATTCAGTGAGATGACTGACATTTTTAAATATTTTTTACAAATCTCTCTAATGTCTGACTTAATAGAGGCAGCTAGATTTTCACATCTGTTCCTGCATTTAATCTTATTATTTTGGTTGAAGTATATAAAGAAAATCCGTTCTCACAAGATAAGTAGGTAGAAAAGGGAAAGCATTTTAATAATATTGTCAGATAGTTGTGGGTAGTATTTTTGATACTACACCAAAACTCAACAAGGGGTATTTTTAAAAGATTAATTGCAATGTAGAATCTGAAACCATGTCAATAAACTCTTTTGTACTTAAATAAAATGCATTGGTCTACCTTGCATGCTAAATGGATCATTTGCCCACACATGATGTAATATCATTTATAGTATATGAATTCCCCGAGTTAAACAGATTTTTTTGAATATTTTCACATTTCACTCATACAGTATTTTTATTTTTTTGTATACCTAACCCTGAATTGTACCCCACCTCTTTAAAATAAAAATAAAAAACATAATATGGATAAAAATACAAAAAAAGTAGAGCAAACTGGTTTTTTATATGTCTTTATGTATAAATGTAGACTATTCCTAGAGTTGTCTAGCAAGATAACATAGGTCAGTGGCTAATTAAATAAGAATTAATCATGTAAACATTAAAAAAACAGCAAAAAGTAATAAGCGATAAAATACTCCAAAAGCAAAAATGTATATCGCTTTGACTCTGCTATGTCCTCCCCACCAGAATTGCATCCATCGCAACTTTTATTTCTCCTTTCTAGTTAACAGGGTGTTTGTTCATATAACTTTTAGCCCTGTGGTGCTCCCAATCCACTGAAATGTTCAACTCCAAATCATCAATGGTGCCTGAACTATCTCGGTCTCTGGTTGACACCATTTTTTATACATAGCTTGAGGCATATTCTTGAGGAGTAACTTGGTGATCATCGGACTAGAAATGCTTATTGTCACATGTGAATGCTTTCTTTCACTCCTTTGGTGGATGTCACAGATGGGCTTTTAGGAAAGTTTTAAGTCAGAGGTGATTGCCAAAAACGTGTGCTTGGAGCAGCCTTGAAGCATGGTGTTCAGACCTGTCACACACAATAAGGACCTCCGTCAGTGGCTGATCTGGTGTTGGCGAGGCCCTGAGAACTTCCCAAATTGCAAAAGTAAATTCACCTCTTCCAAATGTGGTTCCCTACACTTGGTTATGAAAGCCTGAACAGTCCAGATGGCGGAGTTCATAGAAAACCAGTCTTCTTGCAACCAATTCAGAATTTCAAGTCTAGCAGACCCAGCGGTGGTTTGACCTCTTTTCTACTCAAGCTCACCGGGCAACAGGTAGGATTGAGCATGCCTGCATTTCCAAAACCGAGGATAAAACAAAGGTAATATGCAGTAATGAAAAATCCTTTAGGGGCACAGAAAATTTGGATCATTCAGTTTCTGCATGCAGGTCCTGACTTCTCTGCACCTTGAATTTTCAATCTGAAAGGTGCAGCGGGAAACCTGACTTCTAAGAATGTGGCATGGCGTGGTTAAAAGAAGAGGTCCCAACAAAGCTGAGAATTGCTCCTCCCCGGTGAGAATTCCCTCACACTGCTCCCTGGTCTCTTACTTCCTTCCCCTACCCATTTATGCTCTACCAACCTGTGACACTTGCATACAAGGAGCTACAAAAACTTTAGACCTAGATCTCTCGGGTCCTTTCTCAAGTTTTTGGATATAGAAATGGTGAAACAACCAGTGCCTAGAAATGGCAATCCATCGGTCTCAAGGATGAATTGGGACGTGTGTGAATGTGTGTACGTGTGTATATGCATGCTTTCCGAATCGCTTTATTCTTTGATGCTGGCTACAAGACTTAAGAAAAGTACAGTCAGCTTTTGCTCATTACATTCTCCTCTAATGGGAGGGGAAGAGGAGGAGAAGAAGAAAAAGAGGAAGAAAAAGGAGACGGGGGAGGGGGAGGGGAGGGGAGGGGAGAAGAAGAAGATACCTAAATCTTAGCCATATTTATTTTTTCTCTTAGTTAATATTACAAAGTGTATCAATGCAAGATTTTAACTGTCAACAAAAAAAGATTCAGTTTAAAGGGGCTTAAACAGTAAAGACATGTCAATAAGTCAGGAGGTAAGTGGCTTCAGGGAAGGTTAATTCAGTAGCTCAATAATCGGTCTCTTTCAGACTCTCTTGACTTTCGCTAATGGTGGGCATTACGCCTGCCCCAACATTATATTACTTGTCACATGGTCACATTCAAGGTAAAAAGGAAAGGCCTATTTTGGTGAACGCTTTTGTGCAATATTTAATAAGATCGCCATTATCTTTCGTATGCCAAGTTTAAGATACGCCCCAGTAAGCCATCCGCCAGCAAAGGGAAATCCAAGGGTATCATGGTTGACGCAAAAGGATCAAGTTTCCTTCCGGGGCATCATCCTAGTCCACTTCCCTGACAACTAGGTGCCAGAACCTCAGTCAATCAAAGTGCTGCTGGAGGACGTGGCAGGGACTGGACACCAGGTCAATAATCAACAGTTGCCTAGTTACAATATTTTTTCATTGCTTAAATGTAACTGTTTGAACACAAACTACATAAACATTCTTAACTGGATAACAGATAACATAGTTATCTGTGACTGGAACAGAAATCTACTGTTTATGTGCCAAGGGTTTGGAAGTCTTTTTTATAAGTTAATATAAATTTAAAACAAATTTTCTAGTCACTAACTTTTTTTAAAAAGCTATATCTGGGCTATTAAAATCCTAACATTCTTAAAAACCTAATTTTCCCAACAAAGATCTCCCTTTTGGTGGCCATAAGACTGAACTGCCAACCCAAGATTTAAATATGTACCATCAAAAGACTAAAGCTGGCAGGGCTAGGTGGTTCAGCTTTGGGAGGCCGAGGCGAGTGGATTACCTGAGTCTATGGGTTCGAGACCACCCCGCGCAACTTGGCGAGACCTCGTCTCTACAATAAATCAAAAATTAACCGGGCATGGAAGCACACGTCTGTAGTTTGGCTAGTTGGAAGGCTAAGGCGGAAGGATCGCCAGAACCTAGCAGGTCAACACTGAGTTAGCTGAGAGTGTGCCACTGCACTCCAGCCTGGGTGACAGAGTGAGACTCCAACTCAAAAAAAAAAACGATTAAAGCTAACCACCTCCCGACACTTCTGTTTTTGGCAAAAAAAAAAAAAAAAAATCAAATACTGCTGAGATTAAAATAAATGTAACTGAACTAAGCTTATAATGTAATAAAGTGGCGTGTGCATGTGTGTGTGTTTGTGTATTTATATGGCTATGTGTGTACATGTCTGTGCATGTGCTTGTATGTATCTATATGTCTGTATCTGTGTGTACATGGATACATATGCATCTGTATGTCAGTGTGTATGCACATATGTCTGTGTGTACATATGTATGTATGTATTTGTGTGTCTGTGTACATGTATATATATCTGTGTCTGTGTGTATGTTTGCATCTGTGTCTGTATGTATCTGTGTCTGCTTATACATGTGTACATATGTATCTATATGTTCATGTGTACATACATATGTATCTGTGTGTATGTGTATTATGTATCTGTCAGTGTGTGTATGTGTGTGGTTAAACTACCCAAGCTGACACACTTGCAATACAGCTTGCTGATATGACTCTTTATTTGAGTAAAGCCATGCAATTCAAGTCCATTTAGAACCCCAATCAGCAACAGCCTGAATTCAACAATTGCCTAGGTGTTTTCACAGAGACCAGACCAAGTGTGTAGTCAGCCATGTCTAGCCTCACTCTGACACTGGAATCAAAACACTTTACAGAAAAGGGAAAAGCAAAGATATCTAGAGAAAACAAGTCCAGGGTCACAGGAGGTGTCATGCCCACTGTAAAGTCACTTGCAAAGTGACTGTTTCTCTGCTCTTTTGTCCCCTTACAGGACTCCCCCAGTCAGCCTCCTCCACTCTCCAGCCCCCAGTGATTTCACGACTCCTAGTGAGTCAGGACTTCTTTTCCAAATAGTCCGTTAGCATTCCAATCTTCCTCTCCGCCCCACCGAAGCTTACCTCTCCTGTGTCTTGTTCCAAGATGACCCTGCTTGAGGTGACGGAGGCACATCCCAAAGATGACACTCACGGGCAGTGTGCTCATGTGCGGGGATGGTCTGGGGGTGAGACCTGCAGTGGAGGTCGTGCCTGGCAGGAACTACTCCTGGCAGATTGTCGGTGCCTCAGCACGGAAGGTAGGGAGCTCTATTGAGGACTGGAGAGAAGTCTCCCAGATCAGACCAGGGTGATGTCCTCCGGTTCCCTTTAGGTTTCTGGCCAGTTCCAACCACGAGGACAGAGGTTTGGTCAACGGCAGTCTTGGGCCCACGTCTCTGCACTTTCAAGAGACACACGTGAAAGATGCCGCCCTGAGAGCCTCTACTGCAAAACCTCGCATTCAGCCCAGATGCTGCAATTCGCTCTTCCCCCACAGGCCAAACAAGAACTAATTTTAAACCAACCACCCCAGCCGAGCTTGGGGAGGAGGCCCAGGAGAGCTCAGCCATGGAACAGGCAGAACTGCACACGCCACCCAAACCGTTTACGTCTCCTCTGAGGCTTTCAGGGACTAAACGCTGGCCTGAGGTTTGGGATGTTGTGCATTCTACCCTGAAACTCCCTTTCCAGGTTGGGATGAGGGAATCCTTCCCACACTGGTCCCCCCCAGCCAGAAGCTCCTGCCTCTGTCCTCTTGCAGGGTTTCCTTGAGAATTCAAGTCTGGATTCCTATAATATATGAGCTGAAAAAAGACCTGCTAAAAACTGTCTATCCATGCTTCAGCCAGAAGGTTCTGTATCGGGGCTCTCCGGAGAAGCAGAACCCAGAGCAAATTTCAAAGAAACGAAATATAAATATGCACTTATGATAACTTATAACATATACAATATATAATACATAAATAACAGCAAAAATTATATCTGTAAGCAATGTTATGTCACAATTATTATATTATATAAATGAAACATAATTATATAATATAAATTGTATATAAAATAATACAATTTATAATATAAAATGCAAATATTTGCTTGTTCATTTATTTTCAGGAATTGGTTCATGCAGCTGTGGCAGCTATAAAGTTCAAAATCCACAGGGCAGGCTGACAGGTGGAAACTCAGGTGTGAGTCAATGCTGCAATCTTGAAGCAGAAGGAGTTCTGCTTTGATTCTTTGGTCTCAAGGCCTTCAACTGATTGGATGAGGCCCACCCACATTATGGAGGGTAGTTTCTCTTACTTCAAGTCAACAGGCTATAAGTGTGTGCATCTACAAAATATCTTTTTTTTTTCTTTTTCTTTTTTTAAGTCAGAGTCTCATTTTGTCACGAGTGTAGCGGCATGCTCATGGCCACCACAGCTTCAACCTACCAGGCTCAGGACATCCTTCCACCTCAGCTTTCCAAGTAGCTGGGACTACAGGTGTGTGCCACCACGCCTGGCTAATTTTTTTATTTATTGTAGAGATGAGGTCTCGCCATGTTGCCCAGGTTAGTCTCAAACTCCTGGGCTCAGGTAATCCTCTCACCTCGGCCTCCCAAAGTGCTGGGATTATAGGTGTGAGCCACTATGCCCGGCCACAAAATACCTTCTTCACATCTATTTGATTAATGTTAGTTAAATGACTGGCTACTCTAGCGTGTCTAAATTGACACATCTAGCCGGGCTCGGTGGCTCAGCCTGTAATCCCGCGCCTGGAGGCTGAGGTGAGTGGATTGCCTGAGCCCGCAGGTTCGAGACCCGCCTGGGCAACTTGGCGAGACCTCATCTCTACAATAAATCAAAAATCAGCCGGGCGTGGTAGCGCGCGCCTGTAGTTCCAGCTACTCGGAAGGATCGCCGGAGCCCAGCAGGTCGAGGCTGTGGTGGCCGGGAGCAGCCACTGCACTCCAGTCTGGGCGACAGAGTGAGACTCCGACTCAAAACAAAGCAAAACAAAACAAAAAAATTGACACATCCGCCTACCCATCACAGCTTCTGACGGCTTTGCTGGCATCTGACCCTCTACGAAGTTCTTTTCTGATAGAAGTTTTGAGGTTGTTCTGACATCTTAGCTATATAAAGCCACAGACTTTGTGGACCTGGGATACATGGTGCAACTCTGTTCCACATCAAGTAGCCAGCCCTGAAATAGAGGGCTCAGAACCTAAATAAAGTCATAAAGAAGCAACTCTCCGGGTGAGTGTTTATTGTGCTTTAGGCCATCTGCTAAACACTTTAGTAGCAGCATTTGACTGAAGTCATTTCACTGAAATCAATCTTCACAGTCTTCTTTCACAGATGAGAAAAATCAAGGCTCAGGAAGGTTAAGTCACTTGTCTAGAGTCACACAGTATTTGCAGTGGGGGATTTCTGTTCTGACTCCTAAGGCCTGCACCGGGTCCTGCAGAAAAATGTTGCCTCCAAGTCCAAAGCTGGATGGATTAGGAATTCCTTCTTTCCTTCTTCCCTTCCACCCTCCCTCCGTCCCTTTCTCCTTTCCCTTCTTTATTCCCTCCTACCTTCCTACCTCTGTTACAAAGGTCTCCTCTGGGCACCACCCTGAGCTTGGATGTTAGCAGTCAGAGAGGGAGAGATAACAGAAGGGGCGGCAGAGCTAAGATGCTGAGAATTTTCTACAACTAATCAGGTAAAGCAGAAGAGAAGCTTTGAGTTGCAAAATATGCTTTCGCCAGGACTAAAAATTTGGCTCTGAAAATGTGAGCTCCGGCCAAAGATGCCCTAGGAACACACGCCTTGACCCACCTTCCCACTCTCTGGGATAATATTTTGATGCAAACTTCCCCTAACACTCAGGCTGGAAGAGGACAAAAGATGCTGCCCAAATCAGTACCTGTCTTCAAGCACAAGTACTCGCTGCGGGCCAGACCTCCACGGAGGAAGAGTCCAGCCTCACCTAAAACACTCGCCTGCCCAGTCACTTACACGTGGCCTTGTCTCTGCAGCTTTTGTCCTGACCCAGGCTTGGGTAGAACTCCAAATCCACCGCGTGATCGCCACACAAGCCCAGAATCCAAGGCCTGACGTCGCTGCCCCACAGAAGGCTGAACGGAAACAGAGTCCGCAGCCATCAGCCGGGAAGGGTTGCATTTCACACACGCGGGGCAGCTTCTGCCACAACTCTTTCCTCCAAGGGAATCAACACAAATGAAAACTGGCTGATGCTCTGGTCCACCAGAGGCTGAAGAACAAAACCGCAAAATGGAGACTGCCCAGTTCTAATTTAATTCAGAAGAACAAACAGGGAATCACTCAGCAGACCTCAAATCCCCAGTCAGAAGATTATGCCCATGGAGAAAATAGTTTTATGGACCATCTACCCCGCCTCCTCCCTCCTGCCACGGCAAGTAGATGAAAATAGCGCATGAGACCTTGGTGAGTGATGTTCTTGTGACTACGTTGTTGCCGGGGTTGATCTTGGGCTGTTTAAAATGTAAAGTCAAATACACAATAGGAAAAATTTATTTATAAAATGTGAGGTTTGCAATTTCTCTCTCTTCTCCTGTCACTCAAGACCCTGCTCAGATGCCATTTCCTCGGAGAGGTCTTTCCTGACCACCCAACACTGATTACCCTCTAGATCTGCCTGATTTTCTTCCTGGCATCAAACTGTATATTAGCTCGTTTATCCACTAATCATCGGTTTCCCTATTAGAATGCAAGCTCTGGGCAAACAGAGGCATTCAATTAATCGTAGCTGTGTTCCCAGCATTTAGATGGTATCTAGCACACAGAGGGGACCTGGGATGAATGGATCAATGGACTGGCCAAGAATGGATCAATGGACTGGCCCAAGAATCAGTCACTTAGAAGACTCTGGAAACGAACAGGCAAGGGGTTTGAGACTTGAAATTGCTCTAGTTGGAGAGCAAGTCTGAAAATTCTTGACTGCAGCTTCAAACCCCCTGGGTTATGATCAGGCTGATGCTAGGGACATTCTGACTTGGCTGGTCAGCAAACCAGCTGTAGCATCTTTCTACCTGTCACATGAACAGAAGTGTCCTTCAAGAGGCATACAGAGGAAAGGCTGAGATCAAGAACTGAACATCAGATGGCCCAGGTCCAAATCCTGGGTCTGGTATTTCCTAGACGGGTAGTCTTGAAATACGAATTCAACATTTCAGTGTTTCAGTGTCCTTGTCTGTGAAACAGGGATGATACCCATCGTATCTACCTCAGAGGGTTTCATGTAAGGAAAAATAAGCAAATACACACCCGTCACATCTACCAGTACATGGAGGCACTCAGCAGGCGCTAGCTATTGTTAATAGGATTATTTTGAAAAATTACTAGAAACATCTTATTTCATTCGGGTCCAGTGCTTGGGTACAATGAGTGAATGCCGTTGGTGTGCCATTTACCAATGTATTTTGTTCTAATGATAAGGTTTCACCTTCATAGGAGGGCCTCAAAAGATATCTCATTGTATAATTTGTGTCTGGACATGCTTTACAGACATCCTGGGTGAAAGCCCAAGGAGTTTCAAGTAAATCTGAACATCAATCCTGAGAACCACTGGTTTCATTATCAGTGAGGGTTTCATCCAGAGCCTCTAGACCCTTTCGACTTCTACAAACCCCTCGAAAGTGAAATGGAAGCACAGCCCTCCCTCAGTGGCCAGCCACATACCTGTACAACGCTGAGAGCGAGTGACTCCTTACATGATGTGCTCTAAGCACACCACACACCTCACCCTAGTCTCAACTCTGCGAGAAAGGGACCGGAAAATAGCCGGGCTCGGTGGGTCAGCCTGTCATCCCGTGCCTTTGGGAGGCTGAGGTGAGTGGATTGCCTGAGCCCGCGGGTTCGAGACCCGCCTGGGCAACTTGGCGAGCCCTCATCTCTACAATAAATCAAAAATCAGCCGGGCGTGGTAGCGCGCGCCTGTAGTTCCAGCTACTTGGAAGGCTGAGGCGGAAGGATGGCCGGAGCCCAGCAGGTCGAGGCTGCGGTGGCCAGGAGTGGACACTGCACTCCAGTCTGGGCGACAGAGTGAGACTCCAACTCAAAAAAGAAAGAAAGAAAGAAAACAATGCCGTGTAAAAAAGTTTCAATGCAGTTTGTCT
Source organism: Cephalopachus bancanus (assembly GCA_027257055.1). Classification (NCBI taxonomy): domain Eukaryota; kingdom Metazoa; phylum Chordata; class Mammalia; order Primates; family Tarsiidae; genus Cephalopachus; species Cephalopachus bancanus. Next base: position 6,374,212 of record JAPVLO010000065.1, read on the forward strand.
CATGGTGCAACAATGTTTACAGAAAACACATGATGCCAATGAAATGTGCCGCAAGAGAAGGGCGGCAGCCAGCAAAGCAGCCGGGCCAAGGCTCACATTTTAGCGAATGTATTATTAGAGGTCTCTGGACAAAACCTTCACTGAAAACGAGGGATAACGAGGCCAGGGGTTCGCAGGGCTCATCTGCAGGCTCACTTGAGGCTTCCCTGGGTGTATAAGCCCCACAAAACTTGTATTCAATAGACTGATGAATTGAACAATGGAATCAGAAGAAGCAACAAGAACTCCCAATGTTAAAACACGTTCAAGACCACACTCCTTCCTGCCTTCCCACATCGATCTGCAGCCTCTGGAGTGGCCTCGACGAAGAGGTGCTGGTGTCTTTGTAGCTACAAGTGAGTCCCAACAAAAATTATACAAAGAGTTCTCTGAGGTGCACCCATAAAGGTGGAACGTTACTATGAGAGCAAAATGCAATGGGAACAGGCACACCAGCAACATTCAACCTCAAGACTTTGGACAAGGTGAGAACAGTCCGAGGAGGGAGATGGCAGGCGGAGGCCCCAAATCATCAACTGCCCCGCTTGTTCCCACCCATTTAAGGAAAATGGCTGAAATGGTTCATTCCTACATGTCATGATCTACTTGCTGCCAGGTCGTGTGGATAAGCCAGCCCTGCTCTCAACCCACATCCGACTGTCCCAGGGAACGGCTGAGAGGTCAAAGACACCCACATATGAACTGGACATGAAGAAGGCTGTCTCTGGGCATGATCCTGAATTCTGCCCAAGAAGGTTGCTCAGGTGAGATGGTGGCAGATAAGCCCAAATTCCTCTTCTGAAGTACGGCCATTAGGCACACCGAGACAAGATTGGCTTCTGAAGCCCAGTTCTCTCTGAGAGCTGCTATGCCTCATAGCCCTGAGGCTACTAGGATCCAGGGAGACACCATGATGGAAGAGGCAGCATCCCTTTCTCCCCGCCTCCACCTACACCAGCCTTGCAATAAGGCCCCATTACTGAAGATAACCTGTGCGGGGGCCCTCTTTACAGAGCCTGACATAAAGGCTTGTACTTAGCCACGATCTCCAAATGTTTTAATAAACATAGGTAATGATTCTGCTACCAAACTAAAAGAACAAAAGCCTAAAATGCCAAGATCGAACGCGACCATCTGTTATTCCAACATGGATTGCTGAATTCTATGCGATTAATGAAGATACCCACAGCCATTTTCATGGAGCCTCCACATTTTGAATTCTTTCTCCACTCTGTTGTCAGGAAACTGAAGCTCAGATCTCTAAGGCAAGTTTGTTGTTGCAACCAATCCTTTAGTGACCAGCTTTCAAACACAGGGATCCTCAGACAGAACTAAATCGAAGCCTGCATAACATACCCCACCATTTTTATTCCGTCTCCTTCTCCTGTTGGCCGAAAGGTGGCAGGTGGCAGGTCACCCACTGATGGACTGCCGCTTCAGAAATGGGCATCGAAATGTTTGCATTCAGGTTCCAGATGGTTTAAACAACTGGGAGTGGAATTCGACTCTCATGAAAAGGATTCAAGACATGACTTGGTCCCAGCTCGCCAATGTTTGCTCTGACTTCTTACGGGGAAGCTCGAAGTGGAGCTGTGAAGTTTCCCAAGCTGCGTCGGGTCACTAAGGTCCACCCTTGGTTCTTCCCTTGGCAAACAATGGTTCTTCACCTTCGGAAGACCTGTTACCCATGAAGCAGGGAGGAAGGAATTTCCCGGCTCTGCCTCCTGGCACGGCCATTACCCAGGATCTTCTGTCCCGGTTAGTTGGCCCTAGCAACTGAGCCCCACGGAACTTGTCTTTCGGGGACGGAATGGATAGGACAATTGAATCAGGAAAAGACAACAAGAACCTCCAATGCTAAAACAAGTCCAGGACCACACTCCTCTTTTCCTGCCTCCTATGTTGATCCGCAGCCTCTGAAGGGGAGGAAACAAGGGGGTGTTGGCGTCTTTTCCTTCAAGGAGGAGCAAAGTCGAGTTGAAAGGCCAGCAGGTTTTTAAGATTCTCTGTCACCCCTGTCACTTTACGGTCTCTCCTGCTATGGTGGGTGGTGGTGAAGACTGTGTGTGGGGTTTAAGTGCTAGCAGGAGATAAACAACATCCCCGTTTTGTTGTTAGTAAAGAGATGCCAGGGCTCTTATCAACCTCCCCCTCCTTCCTGATGAGCAGGGTGACTTATAGCCAAGGTGAAAAAATCGCTCAGGGCCTCCTAGCACTCCCATCGCCAAGCATTGTCCACTGAACATTCTTCAAAACACAGCAAAGGGCTACGGTCAGGACGCTAAAAGCCCTGACACTCAGCCCTTGTCTTTTTAGTCTCTCAAAGAGAAAAACAACAGCAGGGAGCACACCTCGGGGTGGACCGTGAGGACAGCAGCGCGCAGGCAACTGAGGGCGGGCCAGGGCAGGGATGCAGCAAGCACTGTGGTTAGCTGGACTCCCCGATGCCACAGAGGAAAATGGTGCAACCTTTCCAAGGATCTCTCTGGAGTGTTGAACCGGGTCATGAAAAGACTCAGCTGCTCTTGCAGACTAAAGGGAAGAAAACGGTTCTAGGCTTGCGGCATGAGAAGCTGTCAATGGCAGCAGCATTCTCGTTCCAAAATGCAAATCAGATCATGTCTGTTTCCAGTTTCACGGCCTTCACTGGTTGGATGCCAAAGTCTTTAACGTTTCGTAGAAGACCTTTTCTGGGCTAGCCCCAGTCTACTTTCTCAGTCTTCTCTCTCACTCTCCCCCATATCCCACCAGCCACCCATTCCAGTCATCTCATGGACCTGCAGTTCCCAGAACCTTCCATGTTTTCTTTTTAACGGCCCTTTGTGCAGGTTTTTTTTAGCAAAAATTTTCCTGCCCCCTTTCCCCTAAGCTAATTCAAAGAATGAGAAAAAAAAAATGAACCCAGAAAATTTTTAAAATAAACACCATCCCTCCGTTTAAACAAGCCTTTTTTAAAAAAGATTGGATTAATCTTTCTCGTCTCCTTAAGCTCCAGGGACCAAAGGGGAGCAAAACAACAAATCGAGAATCCCATGGGAGCGAATAAATTTTAAAAAATAGACACACAGCACATGCCTTATACAAGCCTGTTAAAAAGAGGCGGGTTTCAAAGGCCGGGCGAGTGGCCACTGCACTCCAGTCTGGGCGACAGAGTGAGACTCCAATTCAAAAAAAAAAAAGAAAAGAAAGATGGACGTTAGTGACTCAAGTTTTAAAGTCCATATCTTAAAAATAAGTCTTAGGCCAGGCGTGGTGGCTCATGCCTATAATCCCAGCACTTTGGGAGGCTGAGGTGAGAGGACAGACTGAGCCCACAGGTTTGAGATCAGCCTGGGCAACTTGGTGAGACTCCACTCTACCATGAATCAAAAAAATCAGCCGGGCGTGGTGGCGTGTGCCTGTCGTTCCAGTTCCTCGGAAGTCTGAGGCGGAAGGATTGTCTGGGCCCAGAAGGTCGAGGCTGCGGTGGCCGGGAGCATGACACTGCCCTCCAGCCTGAGTGACAGAGTGAGAAGCCTACTCCAAAAAAAAAAAAAGTCTGTGTGATAATAGCAGATAACCCTTTTTGAAGTCAGACACGTGTGTCTGTGAGTATCAGCTCTGCCACTTCCTAGCCGTATGACATTAAACAAGTCATCAGCCCTCCGTGTCTTAATCTTCTCATCTGCAAAGCAGAGATGGCCCTGGTGCCCGCCTGATGGAGTTGCAGTGAGGAGCCAGTGGGACCGTAAGAATTAACTGTCCCACGTGAGTCAGCAGGCATGCAACAGGACTCCATTAATGCAGCAAACCATCACTGTTGCTTTCTTCGTCTTTGTCACCCTCATCCTCCCCAAGAGACATAAACAGCCCTGCTGCACTTCTCCATGAAAGCACCTCGTGCTTTAAATCCTGATGAACTGATTCCATTCTGCAGCTACCAATGCCTTCTAGGGGTGTTCACCTAGTCTAGATCACTCCTGACGAGCTTCCGACCACCTTCGCCTTTAGCAATGGAAAACTACAGGGCTCTCTGCAGAGGGCTACTCCCGGGAGGGTGGTAGGTTCTAGGACACACCAGGGGTTCTGATGAACAGAATGAGGAAGGAAGGAGGCCGCCCCCTTTTTGCAAAGCCCTGCCACAGGAAGAGCATGTTGCTCATTTCTGAAGCGAACCACATTCACCTGAATAGCTTGAGGGAACCAGGGCGCATTCTTCTCATCATTCTTTTTTCTTGTTTTCTTTTTTTGAGCTGGAGTCTCACTCTGTCGCCCAGACTGGAGTGCCGTGGCCGCTCCCGGCCACCGCAGCCTCGACCTGCTGGGCTCCGGCGATCCTTCCGCCTCAGCCTTCCGAGTAGCTGGAACTACAAGCATGCACTAATTAACCACGGCCGGCTAATTTTTTATGTATTGTAGAGATGAGGTCTTGCCAAGTTGCCTGGGCGGGTCTCGACCCACGGGCTCAGGCAATCCACTCGCCTCGGCCTCCCAAGGCGCGGGATGACAGGCTGAGCCACCGAGCCCAGCTTCTTCTCATCATTCCAAATGTGAAGAAACTGAGGCACTGGAGGTGCGTTATCCACGCCTGCCCAGCAAACTGTGGAGCTCTTTCTTCAGATAAGCCATCCCCGTGGCTCCCACCACTCACACACCCTGCACAGCAGCCCCTAACCTCAATATCCTCTCTCCTTCTCAGAGGCGCCACGGGCTCCTTTACACAGTCTAGTTTCCCCTTCTCCGACAATGGCCGTCTGTGAGAGGCCCTCGGCGCCTGGAGTTTGAAATTGTTTTTCTTCCCTCCCTTCCTGAGGACCAGATTGTTCCTAAGCGGTGGGCTGCCGGGCCAGTGCAGGCCTGACTTGCCGGCACCTAGGGTTGCACTGAGGATATGGATTTGTTTTTGCAGGACTGCTCATAAGCGATGGAGTGCTGGCATTGGCTTCCCTGGAAAGGCACATGGCAGTTAGGCATGTATTTGCAGGGAAGTAAACTTCAAGAATAAATAGAAAATACACACACTCCACATCCTGCCAACCAAGCCCCGGCCTCCCCGATTCTGACAGGTGATCCATTCTGACTTCCTCCCCGAGACACACACCCAAGCCTCGAGCCCAGACCTGGATTCTCCACATTCTAGCAGTGTGGCCTTGGAAAGGGGGAGTGGGCCCTGCACCTGAAGCCTGGGGAAAGCTGGGCAGACCTCTTCGTGTTACTGTGGGGGTTGGAATTCGTGCTTAGAACGTGCCCACCCCGGGCCCAGCGAGGGGTGCCAAGACATTCTAGCACTGTCAGCATTTCTTTGGCTCTTCCAAAGTATTCCCTACCGCAGGGCCTTTAACAATGCTCTTTTTCCCGGTCTGGGTGGCTCATCCCTCCTTGTGAATGACACCCTCGTTCTTTAGGTTTCAGCTTAAGTGTCATCCTCTCAGAGAGCCTTTCCCTAACTACCCTAGCTGAGGGAGAACATTCCTCACCCATTCCCCCCCAATTACCCTCTATCTTGCTTGCTTTCTTCAAGGAGTTATCGCAAACTCTAATAATTTTTATTTGCTTTGTCTTCCTGATCCAACTTTTAACTCCTCAAGGGTTGCTCTCTGCTGTGGCAGCACAATGCCTGGAATTTGACAGGGACTCAATCGTTATCCATTTAATTAATGAATAAATGTCCTTACTTTGTCCAGGCTTAATTAGTTCAAAGGGGAGATCAATAACAGATACCAGAAGCCAGAATCCCTGACCCTGTGGGCAATTTTATCTCCAGCTGAGCGCAGGTAAGCAATAAATGTCAGTGGCAGAAAGATGCATAGCCCAAAAGTCCAGGAAAACGAATGGTTTTGTTGCCAAAAAGGACATCGCAAAGATTCAAACTCTTCATTTTGTATTTTAAAACTTGGCACCAGCATGCCACACCAACAACTTAACACGTCTGCCATTTCTGCTTGAGAATCTTTCCTGCCTGCATAAATGGATGAGTGTGTTTATAAAAGTATCTATAGACCATCTAAGAATTCAACAGTAGACTCAATGAAAACATATTGTCAGTGAGAAGTTAATACATAGGAATGTGCAATTAAATTCGATTCCTACAATACAAATTCGTTGAGTGCCTTGGATTACAAATAAATGAATGATGTGATTCTACACTGGATAGCTGATGTTGCTCAGGACACAAAACATACACTTTTGACACTATCCCAGAAACCTATATAAATCGCATCAAATAGTCTACACGAACTGTCTGGTTAAGTGCTTTGAAGGTCAGGATGAGTTTAAATTAGTTAGGGAAAATTCAAAGAAAGAGTTTTGGCTAAGGTCTCGAAGAGAGTAATTGAACAGGAAGTAGCATCAAAAAATTATAAGGTTTTAGAACCGGAAGAGGGAATTGTTGTAGTATTAAACATAGCCCCCTTATTTACAAATGCAGAAAATGGGGCCCCGTGTTCCCCAGCCTCATCACCGGGTCCCTGTGCCAGAGGGTCGGGAAGTCAGGACCCAGTCTTTCCACAACATCATCCGGGCCATTTTAGGAGGTAGGACAAAATCTCAGCCAAGGCACCAGAATGAGTGAACAGGATGTGGCAGCGGCTTAGAAACGGGACTAGGCCAAGAGTGGAGAGACGTGACAAGAACAGCTTGGAGGTGGCCGGAGGGTGGCCAGTGGCTGATTTCCTCACAGAAATCTTATTTTTGGCCTGTTGACTTGCTGGGCAGCACCTGAGTCATCCCCTTCGAGGCTAGTAACCAACTCAAATAGAGGAGCTTACACATCACTCCTTTCACCCTGGGCATCAGGGGCGCCCACCAAATATTTGTTGATCTGCTTTGACTCTGATGCCGGGCCTCTAAGCGTGAGATGGAGGCGTCTATGTGTGCCGCCACCATAACGCATGCTATTTATGCTGGAAAGCCTCCGAGCAGGAAAAAACAAATCGCCTCTTTTCCAGATAGCAGGCATTGCTCCTTGTAAGTTACAACGTTCTTGTTGATGTGGAAACAAACAGTCGAGCTGGGTGGACGCGTCCGAGAACGGAACGGTAGCAAGAAGGTGCCATTTCCACCCTTCCTTTGCTACACCCAGGCCAGGCACCGTGGGTGTGGTCCCCTTTCTCCAGTTGGAGAAAGAGCTTCCCCAGAGAAGTGTGGATTCCGTCTTTACTTTTTCATAGCTGCATGACCTTGAGTTTTGACTTTGACTTCTGTGAGCCACTGTCTTCTCTTCTGCTAACACTAGGAAAGCTCTCAACATGATGCAGGGCAAAGGGTAAGCATTCAACAGCACCAATTCTTCTCTCCTTCTTGATAAAAGTAGTCCAGTGAGAGTAGGTAGGCTGCATGAAGAAACGGAGAGCAACCATAGGTGGTCTGATGGCAGAAGGGTGGGAGTTTGGGGAAGAGAGAGCACTAAAGAATTGTCACACTGTGGAGCAAACCCAGAAACTTGCAGTGAAGAGGAAGGAATGAAGCCATGTTTTGAAACGAGTAAGGCTCAGAATACATGGATGTAAAGCCCATGTCCTCAAGGCAAGAATGTCACATGAGCAAGTTCTAGTTCCTCTTTGGATCTCAGCATTCTTAAGTAAAAATACGGAAGATTTGATATCACCTCTGAAGGTCCTTATACTCTCTGGTCCAATGGTTTTATTCACCATCATGGCACCAAGTAAGGGCCGTGCAAAAGGAATCTCCTCCCTGATCATCTTTCCCATTGAGAGCAGGAGCCAAGTAGACAAAGAATCACACTTATAGTGAGAACTGTGGACTTAGAGAGCCTCGGAGTAGCAGCAGAGATGAAGGTGAAGTCCATGCACGGCTGTCAGTCCAGAATGTCCCTACTTCCCCCTAGGTTTCAGCTATATTGGGAGAAGTTCGCATGGGAGGAGTACTAAAAGAAACAATTTTAATCCATCTCAAAGGGCCCTGAGATTGGACACGTGGGCAAGAAAATCCGTTAGAACTGCCTTTGGCTTTGACGCTTGCCTTTTAAGTAAACCTCCGTTCTTAAGCCGTTTTGTCTTCCCTGCCCTTCCAGGGTGAAGAGAGAGAAGCCAAGAGGTTGCAGTAGCACTCCAGAGAGGAAGTCCATCATACCAAACAGCTGTCTCAATTACATCCCGACCCTGTTTAGCATTGTGGCCAGAGCCGTACATATAGTTCATAGAGTTGATTTTCGCCCCCGACACTCAGCCACCTCCAAGGCAGGCCTGGAACGTCCACGACTCCAATGGTAACCGATCAGGGATCCTGAGAGCACCCCTTCCCCCACTGCCCATATTATCCAGTGGAAGGACACATGTGTTGTTTGGCTTGGGTAGGCTGATACCACTATGCCTTCCAAATTCTTTGGGTCTGTGGAAGCAAGCGGTACTCGTTTCCTAGGGTTTCCATAACAAAGAACCACCAACTGGGTGGGTCAAAATAACAGAAATGTATTTTCTCACAGCTCAGATGGCTAGAAGTCTAACATCAAGGTATGAGCAGGGCCGTGCTCCCTCTGAAGGCTCCAGGGAGGATCTGTTCCATGCCTCTCTCCTGGCTTCTGGTAACCTCAGGTGTCCCTTGGCAGTGGATTTTCATTCTAGTCCCTCATCTTCTCATGGTGTTCCTTTAGTGCCTTCACACACCATCTCTCTATAAATGACCGTGTCTAAACTTTCCCTTTTTTATACGGACATGGCCCATTAGAGTAGGAGCCCACCTTACTCCGACACGGCCTCATCTGAACTAACGACATCTGCAATGATCCTATTTCCAAATAAGATCCCATTATGAGGTCCTGAAAGCTAGGACTCGACATCTTTCAGGGGACACAATTTATATATTTTATAATTCATATCATAAATTGGAACGCTGAGCTGTTCTAATTTATGATCAAGAAGTCAGGCTTTGAAAGTGACACTCCCAAAAGATAGATGCCCGTGAAGGCTTGCTACCCAACCCCGGCATCCCTTCACCAGAAATGATCTGTCAAGACGAGCGCCAACACAAGCCGCTCCAAGCCAGATACTGGCTTGTATTCTCCCTTTCTCTCTTCACCCAGCCCACAGCTCACTCCTCCAGGAGCTGCCAGACAGAATGCATTCCCTTCACCAAGTAACACACCGCTGGAATCCATCTGTACCAAGGCTGTTTAGGTTACTAACGAACCTCCATTATGTTGAGTCCGAGTAGAAGCAAAATTTTTATTCTACTCAACAGAGGAGGACTTCTGAGGGAAGAAGTCCCAGAAGCCTGAGAATAGGGACAGACATTCAGAAAAAGCCACGGGCATGAGCCAATTCCAACCCTGAAAAGGCATCTTGTATGATGTTGGTGACCCTTTCTCCGAATCCCCACAAAGAAGCATCCAAGCTAGAATACTTTCGTGGCGGGGAAGGACAGATATTCCCTTTACTTTTGCCTTTGCTGAAGGTACAGAAAGTGGCAGGGAGGGGGTGTCATCTAAAAAACAAGGCTCCATCACGGGTGTCTGCTAACATATTATTTCCACATTAGTGTTATCAGGCTGGTTACCCAAAGACAGATGCCGAACAAGAAGCTGATCACATTTCTCAATCTTATTTGGAAACAAGCGTTCATTTCCTGCGTATCAAGGCACGGTGCGGGTACTTTGTCCGTTCGAATCATTGTCTTCAACCAGTGATGCAAACCACTGAGCAAGGTCCGCCCCAGCCAGAGCCTGGGTGCTCGATGTCATTGAACTCAAGGAGCAGATAATTAGTATTGAAAGGTGTGATTGCAGCCCAGTGGGCCAGGTAATCAGCCCCTGATTTCTCTTCAGGATTCTAGACCAATTGGAAATCTTAGCCCAAGAGGAGGCTGCAGGGAATTATCCTGGAAGTGTAGTATCCCTTTCCAAATATAAACACCGGACAATTATCCCACCCAGTTAGCCCTTCCTCGCTTGGCACACCGTGCTTCAGGCAGAGAGCAGAGGGGACCCTGGCTCTGCCCGGGCTGCCGTCTTCCAGCCGTACTCCCCGGGGCTCTTCCATCAGCTCACTCCGAAGCCTTCCAAGACTGTCGCAACCTCGGGATGTCTCTGCAGACTGAGCCTCCTCGTCGGGTGCTTGTTTTGCAAACACTTGGCTGCTTCATGGGAACCTGCCCCAACCTGAGGCCTGAGTTCCCTCTTGGCTGGGCCAGTGAAGTCTTCTTGAGAAGGGCTGAACTCTTTTCCCACTCAGACTCGATGGCATGGAGGTGACAGACTGAAACGCATCTCTCTGCCACCCCTTGAAGATGGGATGCCAGTTCTCAGCTCGGCCAACAGCTTTGACATAAAACTTGGTTGAGTACTTAAATGGGCCTTCACATTGGAACAAAATACTTATGAAAGCAGCTAAAGATTCAAAGCAGGGAGCCCGCCTCCTTTCTGACCATGGGTGGCCCCTTCTCCTCCTGACAAGGAAGATACATGTGGAAATGCAGTTGCTTCTCTATCAAAGAATGCTGTCTCCGTTTTCTTTACGGTGCCTTGCTTTCACCACATTCACAATGACGAACAGAGTTAGTCAAAATAAACACGAGTGGCCATAAAATACAGATTCTTCCAGGCTCTGATGGTGGCCGTGCAGTCAGCTACCTGCCTCTGGACTCGGAGGGAGGGCCCAGCGTATAAACAAAGTTTGCATGCAAGACTCCATGTATTATCAACATATCCCATTCGGGCTCCTGCCAACCCCACAGCAGACACATAACTCTACGTTATGTCAAATGGAGATCAGCAAGGCTTTGAGAAAAAAGGCTTTTTGTTCCTTAGAACCTACCTTTCACCTAGGGTGGGTGGGATCTGACTCAGGCCAAGCCACTCTCAGGGGCCAGCCCCCAGGACAGGGGCTTAGAGCTTCCAGCCACTGCTATGCCTCCTTCCTTCTAGAAAGTTCTGAAAGTTGAGCTTGGGTAACTGGGCAAAGGCCCCCTTGCCTTCCAGGTGTGCCCCCTCTTGCTTCCACTGCACTGGACATTTTTTCTAGCATTTTAATATGAAATTTTTCAAATCTCCAGAAAATGTAAAGGAATTACCCAGGAACCACCCGTGATATATATATATATATATATATATATATATATATATATTTTTTTTTTTTTTTTTTTTTTTGAGTTGGAGTCTCACTCTGTCACCCAGACTGGAGTGCAGTGGCCGCTCCCGGCCACCGCAGCCTCGACCTGCTGGGCTCCGGCGATCCTTCCGCCTCAGCCTTCCGAGTAGCCAGAATTACAGGCGCGTGCTACCACGCCCTGCTGATTATTTGATTTATTGTAGAGATGAGGTCTCCCTGCCCAGACGGGTCTCGAACCCGCGGGCTCAGGCAATCCACTCACCTCGGCCTCCCAAAGGCGCGGGATGACAGGCTGAGTCACCGAGCCCGGCTGAGATATATTTTTAAGTTATTATTCTTTCAGGTATGGCTCTTGAATTCTTATCCTTTACTCTACGGAACATTTTTTGAAATATCCATCATGGGAAAGCTGTGAGATGGGAGGTCAGTACCCCATGCTTAAGTTGCAATCTCGCTCCTCTCTTGGTCTTCTTTCCGAGCTGAGGAGATCCCAGGCCTCGTGACGGACAGGCCCGGGTTCTGTCTCAGTCCCTTCACTTCCTAGCTACGTGACCCTGGGTGTGCGTCTTGACTGCTCTGAGCCTGAGTTTGTCTTCGATGAATTATGCACGTAACAGTTAAATCCAACTAACCTGTAGTGAGTGCTAATTAGATGCCAGGAACCTTTTCACATGGCACCCACAGACTCTGATCCTCACAGTGACCTCAGAAGGAGGCACTCGTGTGCGTTTTCCCCGCTGCAGAACACCAGGCTGGAAACCACAGTCTGCTGCCTGTGGTGCGTTTGAAACACCACACACCCATGTTAGTGGCACACTTAGCACAAAGCTTTTGCTCATTGTGGCTTTCCAACAAATAATTCAAGGATTATTATTACTATCAGCAGTAGCAGTGTGTTTACAGAGGGCACCCAGTCAGCAATTGCAACTGAGAACACAAGCCAATCATAAGTACTTCTCATTTTCCTGGCCTCCTATATTCCATTCTAACCTCAGAGCTCATTACTACTGACTTAGCACTAAAAGCAGCACCCCTGAACCAAGGGTCTACTTGGAAAGCATTTTTTTTAGTTGAGGTCTCCCTCTGTCGCCCGGGATGGAGTGCAGTGGCATGATCAGGGCTCACCGCAGCCTTGACCTCCTAGGCTCTGTTGGTCCTTCCCCCTCAGCCTCCCAAGCAGCTGGGGCTATAGACACATGCCACTATACCCAGCTAATTTTCTGACTTTTTTGTAGAGACGAGGTCTCACTAAGTTGCTCAGGCAGGTCTTGAACTCCTGGGCTTGCAATCCTCCTGCCTCGGCTTCCTAATGTGCTGTGATCACAGGCATGAACCACACACCTGGCCTTGGAAAGCCATTTTCTGCATAATAGGCAAAGATTCTTCTGCAAAGCACTGAGATTTGTAATTCATAGCACTGGATAGTATGATTGCAGAAAGGAAATGGGAAATATAGTTAGTACTTCTATGGCATGCCAGATAAACAGAACTCAGACACTAGCTCTCATTAAGGTGTATCTTTTATTGGCTGGATCATCTTTTTAAAAAAGTGATGGAAATGTATCAAACCTAAACTCTATCCATATGCTCTACTGTAAACATGACTTTTGGCATTGTGGAAATATTTCCAGGCTGGTTCATCCTTCTTCTGGTCAGCTCAAAGATATTTTCCATAGTGGCTGCCATACAAATTCTAGACCCTAAAGATTCTGGGGCTGGTGCCCCATAGACGATTAGCTCTTCCCTGTCCAGAGTAAGGCATGGCTTTTCTTAAAAGTAAATGGATGAACATCTTTTAGCCCAACAAGTTCCTGACTGCTTTCAATCTTTTCCTCACCCTAACCTCCCCCAGACTCACTCTAACCAGACTCCTGCACAAAGGAACATGTCAAAGATCTATAAGGTAAGACTCCTGATCTTGGAAGAGGCAAAAGAGAGAGTGAGCGGACACTGGATTTTGATGAAGAACTTCACTGGAGTAAGAGACAGAACTGAAGCCCAGAGATGTCATCGGTTATCTAAAGTCATCAACCTATTCAATTAAGAGAGAGAGAGAACACCCAGGAGTTTTACATTCAAGATGCTGCTGCACGTGAGATCGGTAATAATTCCCATCAGCATAAGTCCAGAGACCTGGGAACTAAAACACATCCAACTACAGAACAAGCGTTTTGGAAAAAAACTGAAAACACCCTAATGACATTGCTGCTCTCATAGGCATGAAGGTTCAAATACAATACGACAGGACACTGTTGATGAATCCAATAAATTTCATATCCAGGATGGGAAAGAAGAAGTATATCCTGAGTCTCCATCATTAACCATTGAAGAAGTTGGAGTCTGGGGGGGAAAATCCTCCGTCGAGGAAAGGGACAAAAATCCACAGAAGAGATAGGCCACCAATAGTGAAACTCTCCCCTGCTCCAAACCCATAGTTACAGACAATTCCAGAGCTATGCCTACACAAACAGGATTCTTGTTAAAATTCAAAGGATGAGATAGTAGTGTCCACCAAGAACCTACAAACATTCTCAAGAATTAGAGTCAAGGACTCGCTCCTGGGATGGCCAATCCTCCCGTGGACTGCACGAGTCCACCACCAGCAGGAGACATGTCATTGCAGAGAAACAACCAGGGATGGGAAAAGAAAGGCATGTTTCAGGTGGGCTGGCAGCACAGTTTTGTGGACTGCCCTGTTTTTGAACAAACCCACAGAACTGTGAAGCCAAGAGTTCTTCAGGCTGGGCCAGACTTTCTACCCCACCTTGGGGGTCTGCCAGTTTTCGCTGGCTCTCTCTCCACTGTCAGGCCTTCTTGTGAAATGACTGGTGCTTCCTGCTTTCCATCACACCCCAGACCCAGACACGCCACCTCTCCCTGGGCACCCGCCCTGTGGCTTAATGAAAGGGAGCCAAGGGGCTCTTAAGGACACAGAAGCCCCTGTTCGGAAGAGGAAAATGGGAACAGGGTCACTTCACTTCTCTCCCTGATTTCTAGTCTCCCTCCACCTTTTCTCCTCTCCCCAACCCCTGCACGGCTGCTACTCCTCGGGCTCAATTCGGCACCACATCCTGCCTCTTTGGGTCCCAGCCTCCCAGCTGCAAGGCCGTGGGGATGTTCGGAGAGCTACCGCGCCAAGAAATTCTCCTCTCCATAGACCTGTCTACCCACCTCCCACCTGGGCTCCAGGGAAACAGTCAACATTCCTTCAGTCCCACAGAGAAAGGGTGTGACTCGGATTACTCAATGAAGCCTCCCAGCCAGCATCATATGCCCCCAAAACAATAGAGTTGTATTTTTCTTGGACTTCATTCATTTTATTTGGTTTCTCCTTTGATTAGCAGAAAGATCTCCTCTCCCTTCACACCTCCCTCACCACCACTCTTCTTAGTCCACCAGCTTCGCTTTTCCCGTAGAATCCAGCCCCAGCCTCGGTGGAGTAAAACCTTGGATCGTGAACTTAAGTGACGTCACTGAGCTTGAGAACCGCCCTACGTTTCTCTTGGGCTTTCTCACACGTGGGAATCTTGGGAGTCTCCATCCCATCTCTGATCTGTTTGTTTTGGATGCTCATCCCAGGACGCTGGGTGAGGTGTTAGGCAGACTGACCTTTCCTGTTTTCTGAGTCAGTGATCTTAGATCACTAAGTCAGGTGCTAAGTGTTGAAAATTGAAATCAATGTGTGGGGCCCGTAAGAGGGAGTGAGGAAGGTGAAAACAAATGGGTGGAAGGGGAAGGGGACATTTGGTTTGGGTTGAAACAAACAAACCGAATACCTATCTGCTACTAAATCCATCCTCATCCAAAAGGGATTCTAGCAGGCGGAGAGGTGCTCTGGTTATCCCAGCTACTCGGGAGGACGAGGAGAGAGGATCGCTTTTGAGCCCAGAAGTTTGAGACCAGCCTGGGCAACACAGCGAGACCTCGTCTCTTAACAAGGCGGCGGGGGGGCATACTATGTATTTGGTATGAAGCACACGTTTTAAAAAATATGGCACGGACATAACCTCTCCTGATACACACTGCTACAACCTCTCTTAACTCCCAAAGCAGCTTCTGTTCAACACCAAACCACCACATCTCTTGGTATTCAGGGAATTTTTGTTTGTCTTCTGATCTCCTGAGGTATGTCAGGCTGTAAGGATATTTAAGAAGTATCTTACCTCTCACCAGGCTAGAGCATATAGGGATCCTGCCAATTCCACCCCTAGCTTCTCTATCAAGCAAATAGATCTGATGGAATAACAGTGTCAATAGTGCCAGGTGTTTGGCTTGGATTGGCTTTTTAAATCCAGCTCTTACCTCAGAGGTCAAAATCCTGAGCAGGCCCAAGACAACGCAGCCCAATTATCTTCAGAAACTCAGATAAGACAATTTCTCATTTTTATTTTTATTATTTGTGTATTGTTTTTGAGTTGGAGTCACATTCTGTCGCCCAAGCTGTAGTGCAGAGGTGCAGTCATGGCTACCACAGCCTCAACCAGCTGGGCTCAGGCAATCCTTCCACCTCAGCCTTCCAAGTAGTTGGGACTACAGGCGTGCACCATCACGCCCAGCTAATTTTTCTATTTATTGTAGAGATGAGGTCTTGCCAAGTTGCCCAGGCTGGTCTCGAACCCATGCTCAGGCAATCCTCTCACCTCAGCCTGCCAAAGTGCTGGGATGACAGGCATGAGTCACTGCACCCGGCCAACTTCTCATTTTTATTATAAGAAAACTGACTTGTTGAGAAGCAACATGTTTTGCAGATGGTCACATGACATTTACGGGGACACAGAAGCCCCATTTCTGGCTAAGAAACTTCTGATATAGGATTACTCCACGAAAGACATTTGGAGGTTGTATTGTACTGACCAAAACTGGCTCTTGAGTTTAACCAAATGGCCTAACCATCTGTTTAGAAATTTGTCACATGTGAGACTTCAACTCACCACTCGCCCAAACCAACGAGAAAATATTTTACTCCCTCTTATACATACAGCATGGGCTTCCTTCTGCTGTAACACATCAAGCAGAACAGGTGAAGTCTTTTCAACAAATAACTGCTGAGCATCAATTGTGTACAAGGCATTTTTGCTCCAATCAGATAATAAAAATGCTGAACGCACTTGTGAGACAAATCATCCCATCCCACCCCTATCCACTGTGTATGTGTTTTCAAAGTCCAGCAACTTCTTCCTACAGTCCTGTTCTTAAGAAGAGACAACTGGATTATAAAAAGAAAGCATCTCCATTTTCTTTCCTCTAAGAGCGCGTGCACACACACCTGTATAGACTAACGATTTGTCCTGTAAGATTTACACGTCACAGATGTAAATATACTAGACCCATCTAAATCTGAACTCCAACTATGCACCAATTTTTTTAAGGCTCACAAAAAGAAAATGAGAAAAGGAAAACTCTGCAACACCCAAAAGGAGTCAGATCCCCTTGCTATATTGTCAGGTAATTGTTAGCAGAAATCGGCTGTAATAACAAGCCATTTTAGAGGAATGCCGATTCAATTCTATCCTGCTTAAGGAAGATCCGGAATCTGCCTTTGTTCCTAACCTGGGCAGTTTTGAGAAAATAACAATACCTTCTTTCAGAAACTGCAGGGAATCTGAAGGACAGGACTCTCGCTCTCCCAGATAAGAGCTGGCAGGAGAGGTGGCCACAGTTAAGAGAGAGGCTGGAGTCAGCCCTCAGGGTCATCCAGGAGCAGCCTGGAGAAACAACCAGCCTCACTGGGGGGGTGGTAAGGTGGGGAGCATGGCAAGCAGAAAGTGTCTGGCTGTCAGAAACTCACAAAGGATCTTCACTCCTGGGTGCGGACTTGTGTCCAACCAAGGCCTCCAGAGACTGCAGCACCACCAGTCTCTGGAAACGTCGCCTGCGCTACCCTGGCTGATGGCATGTTTGCAGTTTGGGTCTTTTTTAGGCAACTGATTCCTTCCAAGAGTCTGAGGTTGAGGCTCTGGGTGAGCTTGATGGCTGGCCTTTCCCCCACTTACCTTTTTATTCACAGTTTCCAATACACAAAGCACTTGACGATATCCACGGAAACCTTCATGACCACAGTCTTAGAACGCAGCTATGACCAAGCGTCAGACACGGGCAGGGCATCCTGGTGTGGCCAGCAATGTAGCACGAATGTGTTGCTTTCTCTTTTCCTAATCAGGTTTCAAACGTGGTGTTTCTTTGCAAAGTGCCACACAGACAAGGGCTTTAGCTAAGCAAGCAGCCCCGCCTGACGTGATGCGCCAAGAACGAAGCTGCCCTTGGGATGCTACATTTGGGTGGCTGAAGGGCGCCACGCTCTTCTGGAACACTCGCGAAATGCTTCTGGGATGAATGTGTGCTGCTTCCTTAAAGAGCTCTGTGTCCTCGTCGGAGCCCACTGGACACTTCTCAGAGGCAGGAGTTCTGACATTTGAACTTTTCACTGTTCTTGTCTCCCCTCTCCTCCCTGGCTCCCCCAAGAGGCACCCGAGCTCAGGGAAAGTCAACAAAATGTGTAACTGAACGAACTGGTATGTGTCCTGCCCTTGAAATCCTCTGGTGCTCGCGTTGGCAGCACAGATACTCACACTGGAACAAAACAGAGAAGATTAGCATGACCCCTGCACAAGGATGACATGCAAATTTGTGAAGCGTTCCGTGTTTAAAAAAGAAAAAGAAGTCCTCTGTCCCGGTTCTCAACACTCTCTGTCTGCAAACAGCCCTCAGTGGTTGCCCTTGCCCCATCCATTCCATTTTCCAACAAATGATACAGGACAGTTGCCAAGAACGAAAAGGCCAAGCCCAGCTGAACTCCAGTCTGGCTCTTCTCTGGAGAAATCAGTCAAAGAACAATGGAAAGGACCAAAAGGGGGGTTAAAGAGCCTGTGTTCCAAGTCTCCTGGACCATCGATTTGTCCATGGTCTTGAACAAGTCATAACCACCCTTCTGTGTTCCTGCTATCTTTTTCCCTAAAGAAGCAAAGCAGGCCGGGCTCAGTAGCTCAGCCTGTAATCCCAGCACTTTGGGAGGCCGAGGTGAGTGGACTGCCTGAGCCCGCGGGTGCAAGACCAGGTCGGGCAACCTGGTGAGACCGCGTCTCTCCAATAAATTTTTTTAAAAAATTAGCCGGGCATGGTAGCACGTGCCTGTAGTTCCAGCTACTTGGAAGGCTGAGGTGGAAGGATCGCCGGAGTCCGGCAGGTCAAGGATGGGGTGGATGTGACTGTGCCACTGCACTCCAGCCTGGGCGACAGAGTGAGACTCCAACTCAAAAAAAAATAAAAAATAAAGAAACAAAGCAGCCCCTTCCCACCTGTTAAAAGAAGCAAGATGTAATCACCAAAGATTGCCACCCAATGAGATGTGCTATTCGCCAGACTGGGTTTGAACCAGACTGTTCCAATCTCAATTTCTCCCCCAAAGAATGTGTCTTTCCCTTACATGGTCTTTCAGCATTAGGGGACAAACAGGAAATCTGGGTAGATGGGAAGAAGGAATAGAAGAGTGAACAGCTTGTGCCAATGGAGGCCCAAACCACTGAAGAAACCACCCATGCCATAACCTGCCATGTATTTCAAGATGCAAAACAGCCACGGACTCAGGAATGCTCAGCAGTCCCTCTTCCCTTCCAACCCACCCTCTTCTCTCGACAACCTTGATTGGGGACTGTCATCTCTGAATGTGGATTAAGACTGCTCCCCAACCGGGCTCAGTGGCTCAGCCTATAATCCTGCGCCTTTGGGAGGCTGAGGTGAGTGGATTGTCTGAGACGGCAGGTTCGAGACCCGCCTGGGCAGCGAGACCTCATCTCTACAATAAATCAAAACATCAGCCGGGCGTGGTAGCGCGCGCCTGTAATTCCGGCTACTCGGAAGGCTGAGGCGGAAAGATTGCCGGAGCTCAGCAGGTCGAGGCTGCGGTGGCCGGGAGCGGCCACTGCACTCCAGTCTGGGCGACAGAGTGAGACTCCAACTCAAAAAAAAAAAGACTGCTCCCCCAAAACTCAAAGGAAACAAGCAAAGACCCCAAAGAAACAAGGCTGTGGGTAAACACAGTGTCCCCGTGTAGAACAGAGATGATGGCAATACCTCCCTTCCAATCTCATTTTAAATCAAGCTTTTGTATAGTAAGCATCCACAACTTGCCGGCTATTGTTGTCTAGTCTCATTTTGGTTGCTGTGAAGATTCATTTTACCCATGAATGCTGAGAGCTATGAGATTTTGAACAAGTAAATTAACCGCTCCAAACCTCAGCTTTCTTGTCTGTAAAAGGAGGAAAATAATGAGAACTACCACAAAAGGTTTCTGGGGCGATACAAGCAGTATATCCAGGCAAAGCCCTTAGCGGATTGCCAAGCACATTGCAAGGGCTCCACCAACACTTTCTCTTATTAAGAAATGTCCCCAGGAACAGAAAAGAGACACAGTAAAATATAGGGCCCTGTGCTTCCAAAATGGTGAGGACTTTTCCAGGTTTAGGGACAGGGAGGCATCGCATTTCTGCTTTGTAGAATACAATGACTGTGAAAATCTGGACAAGCCTGGATCAGGATATAAAGAGGATGACTTCGCTGAGGTGGTCCTTGAAAAGACTGGAATTATCTTGTTTGGAGGACGGGCCCCTTGTAGCACACGCAGAATTTGTTCCTCTGGATCAAACGGTCGACCAAAGTCTTATCTGGAAGTTTTGAGAAGGTTGCACCATGATTTGAGGAAGAAACATCCTGAGTTGTGGCCAACAGGTGACCGGTTCTTCTCCCATGACAGCACACCTGCCAACACCGCGTTGAGAAGTCAGCAGCTTTGAACCAAAAATGGCATGACCCCCACACCCCACCCTCCTTATTTACCCGATCTCTCCTGAGAGACAAAAGTCGTCCAAGAGAAACGTTCTGCCAGTGCGGAAGAGGTGGAACCAAAAATGGCAGAAGCACTAAAAGCCATCAAAACTGACGAGTTCAAAAACTGTTTTGAGCCATAGAGAAAGCATCTTGATAGATGTATTGAATCAAATGGAGAATACTTTGAAGGTACCTGAAGTCAAAACACGCAAGAATAAATACACAATGTTTCATAAATAAAGTCTGGTGATTTGGGGGTCCCCCCCAAACACAGAGAAGAAAGAAATCCCACCACCCATCAGAGTAAAATGAAGTAAGACGACTGCTGTGAAACCAAGTCGGCAACACACCATCCCTATGAATCCGGCGAAGTTCTCATGAAAAGAAAATTGAACGAATAGAGGACACTTTCGATGTGCATGGTTCAAGTCACACTTTGTTCTCTGCTCCTCAGAGACAAAGGCAGCCAAACCCTGATTAGAGGAGAAGGGAGGAGATAAAACCAGAGATGCGCTTCACAAAAGAATGGAGTCCCAGTCTCTCCACGTGACCCCCAAAAGAGCGAACTCCAAACAAGAGCACAGGGAGGACACGGAGGACGTGGGGGAGCGGGCTTGCTGGGTGCACTGGCCTGGGTGCCAGGAGAGGGGCTCCCAGCCTGGCAACCGCAGAAGGAATTCTGTGTGTGCCCGGGGAGGCGGGGGAGGCAGCGGTGGCCCCGAGGCTCGTGGCCCCTGAGACACGGGAGCCCGAGGGTTGCTTCTCCTATTCACTGTGTGACCTTGAGCAAGCAACAGCCTATGTCCAGAGCTTCTGTTTCTTTACAGGAAAAACAAAAGGAAGAGTTTCTTCCCCTCACAGCCCCCTAGAGATATCCAGGGAGCAGAGGTGATGAGTGGATGTAAGAGCACTTCGAAAGCCGAGGAGGGAAGCAGCAGCAAGGAATCTTTATTAGCGATGGAATTATTTTTTCAGCAATCGATGAGAAGGCACCAGAGGCAGAACGTGCGTGCTTTAGGGTGAGGCATGCCTGTCTGTGTGCACACACGCGCGCGCGCGTGTGTGTGTGTGTGTGTGTGTGTGTGTGTGTGTGTGTGTGTATGAGAGAGAGAGAGAGGCAATGACAGAAAGAAAGAGAGGAAAAGAGAGAGAAAAAGAGACAGAGAAAAAGACAGAGACAGAGAGAGCAAGAGACAGAGCATGAATTGGTGTGTCCTCTCAGGACTTCTCTGTGGGAGCGAGTGATTCTGCAGCCGTGATCACTGAGTCCAGGCAAAGGCAGTTAATGCAGGGAGAGAAGAGGCCACAGTGTAGATGGACACAGACAACGTAGAGAGAACAGGCTCTAAGTAGGCTGAGGCTGAACCCAAGCCTTCTCCTCCCCGGGCCAGCACCCCCACTTTTCCTACGTGGGGTGGCCGCCCACAGACTAGAAGAGAATGCCTGTCCTTGAAGCCTCACTGCAGCACCTCGCGCATCTGAGCAACGGGGTTCACCCCGATGCAGCAAAAGCCTGTAGCACTTTGGCTATTTAATAACTGAATCAATCCCTGTCGAAATGAACTCAGCCATCCCGCCCCACCCCCAGGCTGAAGGGATCACTCCCAACACCAGGGCTTCTCTCCTCCTCCTGTGCCCCATGTTCCTTTACCTCCTCCTTCTCCTCCTTCCAAATAAATCACAACTTGGGTGAGGGGTAGGGGTGGAAAGGGGCGATTCTGTTTTTCAAATGTCTCAGGGTGGCAGGCGCAAACGGTGTGGACGCCGCACCTCCCTGGAAATCCCACCCCCTTTCCTGGACAGGAGGGGCTGGGCGGGACCCGTGGCCCCGGGCTCCGGGGACTGCAGTCCCTGGGGCTGTCTGGGAGTGATTAGCCTCCAGATTTCAGGTAGCTCCAGTCACACGTGCAGCCCACGTGACCCCCACTAATTCCATCCCCACAGCTCTCCTTCTCCAAACAAACAGCAGAGCCATTTGTAGAGAGGAAAAAACGCCTTCCTGCGAGGAGACACAGAGAAAGGCTGGGTCATCGCTGCCTGCGTGGTCCCGGGCCACCGCCAGCCACACCACCGCTGTGAAAGGACCATGCCTTGTACTTCGAAAAGCAAGCAAGAAAACCAGGAAGGAAAAAAAAATGATGTTCGTTGGGTATTTGGGTAGCAAGGTCTGGGAGTTTTAGGGGTTCTGATATGTTCATAATGATTTGGGTTTGTGGTCTGATTGTTTTCTCAAAACCTGTAAATCCAGGCCAGAAATGTATAAAGTCTGCAGTCTGAAAGCTCTATCGTCATCACTCCAGATCTTCTCCAGAAGAATGTCTCCAGTGCTCTCCTTATTAAAAGAAGTCAGAAGGCAGGAATTTGAAAAGAAGGCAGGCAAGGACAGACTTCCTCGTAATGGCCCAGGAAGCCACTTACAGGACATATTTTGAGGGGAAATCCATCGAACTGGTCAAGGTGTCACACTCTGTGCCTGACGGCTGAAATCGTACCATTGGGTACTCATGGCTTTGACTAAATTTCAGCAGCCATTCCCTAAATTCCTTACTCAGCAGAGTCTATGTGGCACATTGACCAGGGACACAGAGGACAACACCTGCCCTTGTCCTCAAGGAGATAACAGGGGGGAGCATAAGTGCTGAAAGAACAAACAACAGCACAAGACAGGCCTGAACAAAATGTTGTGAGAACGCAGAGATGGGAGCAGATTCTTGGGGAGTCCTCAAGGCTTCAGAGAGAAGTTAGCACCTAAACTGGATCTCTACCCTCGGTGGAAGTCTGGTTGACTCTTACACGAAGAACACATTAAGCTTTAGTAGTCATATACTCCGTATTCTGAATTCAGTCTCCTATCTTTCCCCAGACAGGCGCGGACAGCTTTTTCCTGGGAAAGACATCCTTCCCTGAAAAGGAGACGGGCAAGGAGGATTGTGAAGAAGTCTTCCTAGTGTATGCAACAGAAAAAAATGCAGATGGAAAGTGAATCGGCACGCAAATCCAGGATTTTTCAGAATCAGGAGAACCTCATCTGTTCTCGGAACCCATTCCTCAGTCCCAAAGGCAGCTTCCCTCACACTCTCCGGTTTGCCTGACTAGAAATCAAAGGGCTCTGGAAGGGAAGTTGGGCGAGGAAGCCCAGAGCCAGAAGACAGGAGGAGGTGAGTTTGTGTCCCGGCGTCTGCCTAATCTCTGCCTCCCTCCTGGCTGACAGTCGGTCACAGAGTCACCCAAGCGGGGACCGAAGCAGGCCTCAGGCCGCGCCCAGCCGAGGAAGGGGAGCCTGGAGGCCAGTGTCCCCCCTGGAGGAGAGACGAATCCACAGGACCACCTCAGTGCCAGGAAAATACAAAGCAACGAGTGACTTTTGCTTGAGGTGGAGTCGAAAGGGCGAAGAAAATCTCTGGGCCCTCACGAAGCTCCTCCTCCCTGGGCCTCTTCCGGAACCACCATGTCCAGCCCACTCGGCGTTTGGCCAGGGCCGCTCTCTCCTCCCCCGGAAGATTTCTTGGCTCCTGGAAAATCCTCTGGAAACTGTCATCACCCCTGCACTGGTTGGCAGATGTCCCCAAAGAGAGAGTGGAGCCTACCACACACTACAAGGCATTCCTGGGCCTGGACCAAGAAGGGGTGAGGGCGGAGGGAGGAGAAGATGGCCCAGTCAAGGAGCGACACAGCATCAGCAGCGCTGGAACAGGGGCGGCTCCCGGGCCCGAGGGGGAAGAAATGAGAGGGCGTCTACCAGAAGCTGGGGGCCCCACTCCTCACTAGGCCCTCGCCTATCTCCACGGCTCGCTGGTGGAGCCCACATCACGGGAGGCGGCTCTCGGCGGCTCCTAAGCTGCTTCAGGGAGAGACGCGGGGAACCTGAGGGAGAGACAGAGAAAGTCTGAGAACATTTTGAGCCCAGAGGGCAGGACAGGGCTTGGGCAGACAGAGGCGGAACTCTGAAGGGAACCAGACCGGAGACAGCTGAACGGCAGACATCAACTCTTGTCTCCGTTGCACGTTCAAGCACACAGCAAGCCCTCCGGCAATACCCACTGACTTGATTTGTTTGGGAGCAGGGTTGATTTCACGTGGGGTGAACTGAGAAAGAGCGGACAAGTGAAAGAATGACAGGGCAAGAGAGGCCTAGGGTGGGAAGGACACAGTGTCTCCTCTCTGTACTTCCTCTACCCGGAACTCTGCTCTGTCACCTGGAGCCCTAGAGCCGACGCCGGGTCTCACCGGTCGATTCCCCTGGTTCCTGCACAGCCTTGCGTTTGTCCACGCCTTGCAGGTCTGCAAAGCACCACCTCGGTTGGTGGCCCATGAAGCCGTGTATATTTAATATAGCTGGGGTTCAAGCACACGCCCTCTGCGGGGGCTCCCTCGGGGGGACGCTGGAGCAGGGTCCCTGGGGAGAAGTGGTTCTGGAATCACGAGGGAAATGGCTGGGGCCTGCCTTCCTTCCCGTCTGATCCACGGCATGCCTTCCAGGTAGGGGAGCCACCCTCAGGCGGACATCACCTTCCTCCTGGCTGGGGGGCGGGGGGGAAGGGCCATCTCAACTGGTGAGATGCCCCCACTACGACAAGAAGTGAATGCTTGGGGGAAGAGCCCAGATGCGTGAGTCTGCTGTGATCCTACCGGTAGGCTGCCTTCATACCTGTCTGTCTCGGCCTTGTCCACAGGTATGAGGGCAGATGAGACTAAACTTCTGCCAACCAAAGCGGGCAGTCTTGTGATCTTCAGGGGTACCCCAAAGGGAAGCAGCCTCAGGAGCACAGCCCACGCCTGGTGACTTTTGTCAGGTCTTCCCTCACGTCTTGGTCTCAGCTGGCCTGGAAGTCTCACGTCTTGGTCTCAGCCGGCCCGGGGGCGAAGAAGTGGCTGGTTCCAGCCCTAGGATCCCCTGAAAGAGAACCTGCCCTTCCCCTGGGATGGAGACATGTTTTGCCCTAAAGACAGCGGCAGGAACCATGCAAGGTCTTCTAGGTCTCCATGATTTGGAAGGGAGGAAGTGGTCCCCCCAAAGCTGGCCCTGTCTCCCATGCCAGTCCAGATGTCACAACCCATCCAAAAAGCAAAAGGGTGGGAATGGGGTAGGGGGAGGCATTTAACAGTCCACATGTTTCCTTTATATTCGTGAGAGAAAGGGCCTTGGGAGAAAGCTGGCACAGAGAGAAGTAGAAAAATGAAACTAACAAAGCTCTGCTTTCCCAAAAATCTCAGGCCCTCCTCTCCAGACCGGGAGACCCCAGACGCCCCTGCCTCTGCCTTCGGACAAACCCGCGACAGAATGGGGTGACCGCGCAGCCTGTCTCTCCGGCAGCCTCGCAGATGGCGGCGCGCACCACGATGCTGATCTGAAATAAGCAACGACAAGGCAGGAACTCTTGAGTTCCTTTGGTCCTCGAAGTCCCCGTGTGGTTAACAAAGCCTCCGGCCCGCCTACTCCAGCGCTTTTGCGACATCACCGCTCCGAGGACCACCCGTGGCCGGAGCCCGCAGCGTCAAGACGTCGCTGTCACGAAGCGCCACAGCCGGGAGTTGACCTCACTCCGGACCTGGGCCTTCCCGTGGCCTCGGTCCCGACGTGCTGCCGCCGGAACCCCGGCCCGGCCAGTGGACTGGGGACCGGCTGCGCGCTTCTAACGCTCCGCCGCCGAATCAGAGCCCAACACCGAGCGCGAGGGACACCCAGTTTGGCCCCGGGGGAGCTGCAGATCGGAGGAACCAGGGCGACGCGCTCTGCCCGCGGGGTTCCCGGGTCCCGCGGAGGCAAAAGGGATGGCAGGACACACACAGGATAATTCGATCCTGACCGTGACCTGAGACGTCAGCTCCGTGGTTTGGGGGAGACATGCTCCCGATTAATTAAGATCCGAAACAGTCACCCAACCAACAGGACAACTTAGAGGGGGCGGCGGGTCAGAGTCCCTCCGGGCGGCGAGGAAACCGTCCCTGCAGAGGCCCCTCCCCTCGGCAACACACAAAACTCTCCGGAGACTCCGCCGTCTCGTCGGGGCCCGTCTGGGGCCGAACCCCTGAACCGCAGGTGCGGCGAGGGGAGGGGCCGGTGCCACCCGCATCGCGGGCTGCGGGAAAGGTTCGGGGCGGAAGCGACCCCCGGCCGGGCCGAGTGGACCGCGAAGCGGGCACCGCCGCGTGGAGCGCGTGCTTTCTTTCTCTTGTTAAATTGGCGAGGCAGCAGCACCTTCAGCTACAGATGCCCGAAAGGCTTTTCAGAAGATGAAAGCTGGGGGTGGGGGGCGGGGAGGGACTTGGCTGGGGAGCCTTCCGCAGGGCGTTCTTAAGGATGCGGCGGGGGAATCCGCGAGACGCGCGGCTCCCCGGGACCACCGCGAAGCACAGATATTTTCGGAAAACCGAGGATGGAAAAAAAAAAAGCGCACACGCCCTTCTGAGAGCCCAATCCCTTTGGGAGCGCAGACCCTTCGGGGCTGGGGCCTTCCACGCCCACCCCCACCCCCACGCCGTGACTCAAGCTCCTGGACCACTGGCTCGTCCTGTCTCCTGCCGTGGCTCCGGCCCGCACCCCCGGGGCACCCCGCTGGGTTGCAGCCACTGCCGCCCCCAGGCCCTGGCCGGGTCACCTGGGGGCAGGCTGGCAGCTCAGGACCCCTCTCCCGACACCTCCTGTCCACCGCATCCTTCTTTCTTTTGGAAAACGGAAAAGGGAGGGAAACGGACACACTCCTCTAGGCCGGCAGTTTCACGGGGGTCGGGACCACACATCCCCGGGTGACACGTGTGGGACGCCCTCCCACAGCGGGGCTCCCGCGTGGGGAGAAATGTCCGAGTAGGGCTGTGGACGCGCTGGCTTCTTGGGAGCTGACGCCGGGCGGTCTGGCGGCGGGGACCGGGCTCACGCCCTCGGGAGAAGGCGCAAAGGTCACGCGCGTGCGGCCCGTCCGCGGCGCCTGCGCGCGCCCACGACGCGGTCTGGTTCTCCCCTCTTCCCTTTCGCCCCTTCGTCCGCAGACGCCGGTCCTGAGACCGGCTGCCCGGCCGCTCCTTTCCAAAAGGAACTCGTGTCCGTCCGGCGCGAAGCGCGGGCGACAAACCTCCTCCCACACGGATTCCCGGAGCGGCCCGCAGCCCGGGGCGCAGGGGCCTGTCCCGCCGGAGGCCGGAATCCTTCGTCTCAGGGGAATGGGGCCTGGGGAACTGGAGCGAGGAGGGTCTTCCCTTCTCCGACCACCTCGATGAAAACGCTGCCCAGGGCTGAGATGGCTGGGGCGCGCCGCTCGCCCCACCGGAGTCTTCCCAGGGCGCGCGTCCCCGGTGCCACGGGCTTAGACATCGTTCCCCCCTTGGCTAAGGGATCCCGGGGAAGGAGGCTGAGGTCCCCAACTCCCCCGCTAAAGAGACCCCCACCCTCCCCCAGCTCTGCGTGTTCGCTCGAAACGCGCCCTGCGCGGAGGAGAGACGGGCGGCCCCCGCTGGGGAAATTGCGCCCGGCGCCGGCCCGGGACGTGCTGGAGGGGGAAGGCGGGGATCCCAGACCTCCGCTTCCCGAAGGCCCCCTCGGGACCCACTCGCACCTCCGCGTCTGCGTCCCGGCGGCAGACCTCGCGGCGCGGGCTCCAGGGCGGGCGCCCCCGAGCGCGTCGCGCGCGCGGGGACGCGCCGCCCGCGTCTGCCCCTGCCGGGGGCCCGCGCCCTCTCCCTCCCTCGGATCGAGGGCCCCGGCGCGTCGGGCCCTCCGCGGAACGCGCTGGTCGACCCCGGCCCGCGGCCTCGGTCTCCAGCCCCGCAGCCTGCACGCCGGGAGCGGGGTCCTCTCCCTCGGCCCGGGGGCCCCCGCGTTCCCGGGTCGGGGAGGGGTCGGGGCGGCCCGGGAGAGGCGCCGCGGAGCCAGCGGAGCCAGCGGAGCCGCCCGGGGCGCGGGCGGGGGCGGCCCCGGAAGGCCCTGCGGACAGGCCGGAGCGCCCCGCTCGCGACGGGGCCGCGCGCCAGCCTCGGCCTGACCCGGCGCCCCAGCAGCGCTGGGCACCGGGGCGGGGGCCTTCTCCCGGCCTCCGGCCTCCGGCTCCGCGCGGAGCACGACCGCCGGGCACCGCGAGCGCGCTTCGGGGACCCGGCGCCCCGTAGACGCCAGCTCCCCTGGCCGAGCTGCCCGAAAGCGGGCCGGCGCGGGAGGGAACAGCGCGCAGGGATGCCGGCGGGGCCGACGCTCGGCGGCCAGGCGGTCCGGCTCGAGGGGAGCTCGCCCCCCGCCCCCACCGTCCGCGCGCCGAGGTCGGGCCGTTTCTGGGCTTTTGGCGCCCCCTCCGGATGCCGGTGGGAACTGCAGCCCGCTTTTCCGCTTCAGCGTTTGGAAGGACCCAGAAGACAAAATGCTTGCATCAAACGAACAGAAAATGTAGGGAGCATTTCTTGTTTAGCAGGCTATAGATGACGCAGCCTGCCGCACAAGTGGGTTCAATATGCTGCATACGTGTGCGTATATATCTTGACGCATATTTAGTGAAATGTCGCAAAATGTCACAGCCTTCTTCACTGTCTTTATGCCGGTAGTCGCAATAAACACAACTTGGTACGCAAGCCCTGGTTAAAACGTCTGCCCGACGGCCTCTGAATCGCCTCCCGATTCGGGCGTCTGTGAGTCACTCAATCGTGCGCTACACACCGTGGCCCCTACGCCCGGGACGCTGAAGTGGGGGAGCGCCGCGCGGTACATGTTTCGTCTCAAGAAGGGACGGTGTTCTTCTTACGCTCTCCGAGAGTAAGTGCAGAGGCGTGAATACGACGCTGTCGTATGGAAGCCCCTCTCGGCGGCTAAACAAGTGACAGGGTACTGGAGGCGTCCGAGGCCAGGGACTCAGTTACATTCGCTAAAACATCAAATAACATCGTGGTGAACAGGGCGGTCAACTTGCTACCTTACGAAGGGTTCCGCTTCCCATAAGAAATGTCTCCTTCGGAAGAAAAGGAAATCGTTACAACTTCAAGAAAGACATCCATTTGCATCTTGAGATAGTTCTGCACTTTGTAAATTAGGAAGAAAAAGACAAAAGCCAAGCTTTTAATGGGATGAGGACCGACTCACAATAACAGTCATTTAATCTGAGGCAGACTTGTGCAAGAACCCCAAAGGGGGGGGTTGAAGATTAAGAGATTTCCACAGTCGTGCGTGTGTCTGTGACTCCGAAGGCACGGAAGGAGCCCGCAGGCGGCAACGCTTTTCCTTCGGTCGCGGAACGGAGGGCTCCGCGCTCGCCCGGCTGGCTCCGAGCAGCTCGTGTCCACGCCGAGGCTGTGCTCCGGCCCGCCAGACTGCGTCGGAGACGCCCGGCGCCCCCGCCGGAGCTCCCGCCCGCGCGCGAGCCCAGAGGACCGCGCTCGAGGCCGACCTCGGCGCCCGCCCCCCCGGGTGTCTGGCCGCGGCCGAGCGCCGCGACTCCGCCGACGCGGGCCGCCGCGGCCCGGCGGGTTCGGCCTCCCCGGACCCAGCGCCCGGCCTGGGCCTCGCGGCCCGGGCCGGCCGCGATTCGCCGCCCGACCTCGCGGGGCCGGGGCGGCGCGCGCCGTGGACTCCGCCGGGAGGAGAACGGGGAAGCGGCCGCCGCGTGGCCGAGGAGTCGGCGGGGTGGGGAGTGGGGCCGGGGGCGGACTCGCCAGAGTTCAGGGTCGCCGCGGCGCGGGACGTCGGCGCGCCCACCCTTCGCGGGGACTTCGCCTGGGCGTTCGCTGATGCCCTCTGCAAAAGCGCCGCAGAATCCCGACCGGCCGCGCCAGCCCCGGCGAAGCCGAGCATGCTAATCTGTTTATGCGGATCGTTACGCAGGAACGGCGGGCGCTGATCGCCGACACGCTGGCCTCTGAAGGCCACTTCGGAGCGCTTTGGCAGGCGGGCCGGCCGCGGGCGCGCGGGCTGGGCTGCGCGTGAAGGGGCGGCTGCTTTCGAACTCTGCGCAGCCCCGCCGGACGGCGGAGAGCGCGGCGAGCAGTGTCGGGGCGGGGGTGTCCCGGCCGGACGCGGGCACGCGCGCGCACGCCGGAATCGCGCGGACGAGGCACCCCGGCTCTGACACTCCGAGAGCGCGGCGGACTTGCACGCCCGGGCGTCCCGGCACCCCGCCGGCCCGGCGGCCTCCCCGCCCCCTCCCGGGCGGCCACCCTCGGGCGGCGCGCCCTCCCCGCCCCGCGCGCCCGTCGCCCGGCCCAGGGCCGCGGGCCTCCGCCCTCCCCGAGACCAGGCCAATCAGCCGCCGGCCAGCCCGGCTCTGCCGCGCCGCGATTGGCTGGACGTCTCTAAGGTGAGGCGGGGTATTTAATAAAGAGACCCCGCGCCGGGCGCCGAGAGCGGAGAGCGGAGCTCTGACCCGGCGGGAAGCTTCGGTGGCGCCGAGCCTCGCCGGTCTCACCCGGGAGCCTTTCTTTGCAGGAGGAGAGGAGAGGAGAGGGGCGCGAGCGCCCCACGCCTGCGCCTTCGCCCCCTCCTCCTCTCCGCCGGGAGCGGGCAGCCGCGGCCCGGCCGCCCGCGCCCTCCCGAGCGCCCGCCGCCGCCGCCGGCCGCCGCGTCCGGGCCGCCGAGCGGAGAGGAGCCCGCGCCTCGCGTCCGCGCGCCGCCGCGGCTCCTCGCCTGCCCCGGCCACCCGCCCCCTGCCCCGGGCCCGCGCATGAATCTCCTGGACCCCTTCGTGAAGATGACCGACGAGCAGGAGAAGGGCCTGTCCGGCGCCCCCAGCCCCACCATGTCCGAGGACTCGGCGGGCTCGCCCTGCGCGTCGGGCTCCGGCTCCGACGCCGAGAACACGCGGCCCCCGGAGAACACGTTCCCCAAGGGCGAGCCCGACCTGAAGAAGGAGGGCGAGGAGGACAAGTTCCCCGTGTGCATCCGCGAGGCGGTCAGCCAGGTGCTCAAGGGCTACGACTGGACGCTGGTGCCCATGCCGGTGCGCGTCAACGGCTCCAGCAAGAACAAGCCGCACGTCAAGCGGCCCATGAACGCCTTCATGGTGTGGGCGCAGGCGGCGCGCCGGAAGCTCGCCGACCAGTACCCGCACCTGCACAACGCCGAGCTCAGCAAGACGCTGGGCAAGCTCTGGAGGTGGGCCCGGCGGGGCGGCGGGGGGCTCCGCGGCGGCGGCGGCGCGGGCCGGCCGACCCGCCCCGCCTCCCCGCGCCGAGGGGACGAGGGCCGACGTGGGCGCGGAGTCGGGCGACGTCCTGGGATCGTCCCGGGACGCGGGGGGGTGGCGAGGGCAGCGCGCGAGGGAGACGGCGGAGGGTGCGAGAAGACGGGGGGGCGCCAGCCTGCCCCCCGGCCGCCTGGACGTGCACGGGGGGCGGGTCGCCGCTCCCCCCGCGGCGCTCCGCGGCGCGGCCCCCTCTCCCACGGAGATGGGACGGAGCGTGGGGGAGAAACCGAGGCTGGGGGAGACCCTGGGCAGGAACGAGGGGGCCGGCTGCTGGGAATGGGTGGGGGCATGGGGAACTTCTTGCCGCTTAAGTGTTCGGGAGCAGAGTTTTTAAGGGGGGGCACCGCCAGTAGCAGGGGCGCTTGGCGCGGCGGGCGCTGTTTTCGTCCCCAGGGCTTCCGAAATAGAAGGCAGGGGGCGGGGCGGGGAGTGGCCGCTCGGTCGGACTTTGAGAACTGAGACTTGGGCTGTTGCCTTCTTTCCTTTAAGAGAACTGACGGGCTGCGGCCGCAGCTCGGAAGCAGGGAGGAGGGAGGGCGGGGGCTGGACGCGAGGGAAGCCGAGGGGTCGGGTCGGGGTCGCGGGCTGCACTGACGGCGCCCCCCCTGCGTCCCCGCGCCCCCGCCCCCCGCAGACTTCTGAACGAGAGCGAGAAGCGGCCCTTCGTGGAGGAGGCGGAGCGGCTGCGCGTGCAGCACAAGAAGGACCACCCGGATTACAAGTACCAGCCGCGGCGGCGGAAGTCGGTGAAGAACGGGCAGGCGGAGGCCGAGGAGGCCGCGGAGCAGACGCACATCTCCCCCAACGCCATCTTCAAGGCGCTGCAGGCCGACTCGCCGCACTCCTCCTCGGGCATGAGCGAGGTGCACTCCCCCGGCGAGCACTCGGGTGAGTGCGCGCGCCCCGCCCCGCCCCGCTCCGCGGGCACCCCGGCCTCCGCGCCGAGAGTCCTGCGGGGCCTCCGTGCGCCCTGGGGGGCAGCGCTTTCCTCCGCGCCCGCCCCTCCCCTCCCCCGCGCGTCCACACACACACACACACACAGGCACACGCACAGCCCGCCTCCATCCCCGCATCCCAAGAGGGTAATTTCCCACCGCGAGGTCAATAAAATGCCTTCGCCGCTGGACGAGACTTCCCTCTCCCCCTCTTTGCTCCTCCGCCCCGCGAGCGCACGGGCTCTCCTGGGAGCAACAGCTGGGCCTTCCCGCCCCTCCGGGCCCCGCCCCTCCCCCATCCAAGGAAGCCGGCCCGGGGTGCCGGCGGGCGCGGCGGCCCGCGCGGGCCCCCCGGCCCCGGGGGGGGAGGGTCCCGGGGGTCCCGAGCGGGGCCGCGCCTGACGCTCCGTGCCGCCCGCAGGGCAGTCGCAGGGCCCCCCGACGCCGCCCGCCACGCCCAAGACCGACGCGCAGCCGGGCAAGGCCGACCTGAAGCGCGAGGGGCGCCCGCTGCCCGAGGGGGGCCGGCAGCCGCCCATCGACTTCCGCGACGTGGACATCGGCGAGCTGAGCAGCGACGTCATCTCCAACATCGAGGCCTTCGACGTCAACGAGTTCGACCAGTACCTGCCGCCCAACGGCCACCCGGGCGTGCCGGCCGCGCACGGCGCCGTCGCCTACACGGGCAGCTACGGCGTCAGCAGCACGGCGGCCGGCCCCGCGGGCGCGGGCCACGCGTGGCTGCCCAAGCAGCCGGCGCCGCCGCCGCCGCCGCCCGCGCCCGCGCCCGCGCCGCCCGCGCCGCCGCCGCCGCAGGCCGCGCCCCCGCCGCCGCCGGCCGCCGCCGCGCCGCCGCCGCCGGCGCACGCGCTCGCCCCGCTGGGCGGCGAGCCGGGCGCGGCGCCGCGGCCGCACATCAAGACGGAGCAGCTGAGCCCCAGCCACTACAGCGAGCAGCAGCACTCGCCGCAGCAGCTGGCCTACAGCCCCTTCAGCCTGCCGCACTACGGCGCGGCCTACCCGCCCATCACGCGCGCGCAGTACGACTACGCCGAGCCGCAGAACTCCGGCGCCTACTACAGCCCCGCGGCGGGCCAGGGCTCCGGCCTGTACTCCGGCTTCCCCTACATGAGCCCGGCGCAGCGCCCCATGTACACGCCCATCGCCGACCCCTCGGGCGTGCCGTCCATCCCGCAGACGCACAGCCCGCAGCCCTGGGAGCAGCCGGTCTACACGCAGCTCACCCGGCCCTGAGCGCCGGCGCGGAGCCGGAGCCGGAGCCGCCCGCCCGCGGGCGCCCTCGGGACGCGCCTCTCCGCGGCCGTGCCCTTCGAGGCGCGCCGGCCAAGGGCGCCTCGAGCCGGCTCCGAGGCGGAGACGCCGGCGGTGCGGACGCGGCGCCGCGCGCCCCGGGCCGGCGAGGTCGGCGGGCGCCTGGACGTCACCTGCTTCGCGCGAGCGTGGAGGCCCTGAGAGCCGGGCGGCCAGTGTGCTCGCGCGCTCTGCCTGTTGGACTCTGTAATTATTTTTTAGCAGTAATTAAAGAAAAAGGTCCTCTGTGAGGAATGTTCTCTATTTTAAATATTTTTAGTATGTACTGTGTATGATTCATTACCATTTTGAGGGGATTTATACATATTTTAGATGAAAAGATTAAATGCTCTTATTTTTCCAGCAGCTAAACTCTTAGTTGAACAGCGTGCCCTAGCTTTTCTTGCTACCAGAGTATTTTTGTACAGATTTTCTTTCTCTTACAAAAAAAAAGCCTGTTGTATTAACATAAAAAAGAAAACAGAATTGCGTTATGTGATCAGTGGGGGGGGTTAGCTTTGCTTAATTCCTCAGGCTTTCCGATTCAAGGAGGAGCTGCCTTAGAAAAGAAAAAGAAAGGCCTTAGTTTGCGAATATGGGCGTAAACGATAGTCTAGAGAAGCGTTTGGTAAGCTTTATCATATATATATTTTTAAACAAGAGAAAAACACCTTGAGCCTTAAAACCATGCTGCTGGAAAACACTCGCACTCTCTGTCAGTGTGTTTCCTCCTGCCTTGGCTTGTTCCCTGCAGGCTGAAGAAAGAGGCAAGAGGCGAGCAGAGAAGAAATCTGTGTGGGGAGTGTGTCCGCAGCCAGCAAGTGCCCGAATGCACTGCCCCCTGGTTGCCTGCCTGGCCAGGTGGATGGCAGATGCATGCTCTGCACCTCTGTCACCTGTGCCTCTCTGAACACCAGCAGTTAACCTTCAAGACATTCCACGTGCTCAAATTATTTATTTTGTCAGGAGAGGTTTTAATTTAAAAAAAAAAAAACCTTTCTCTTTTTTGGAAAAGAAATTTACCTTCCTTAAAAATTTACCTTCCTTAAGGTTGTTGAAGCCTTCCTCAAAGGGTATGGTCATCTGTTGTTAAATTATGTTCTTAAACTGTAACCAGTTTTTTTTTTAATTTATCTCTTTAATCTTTTTTTATTATTAAAAGCAAATTTCTTTGAATTCCTTGTCCTAGATTTGTACAAATGCCTTTTGTCCGTCCTTTTTTTTTCTTTGTTGTTTTTGTTGAAAACAAACTGGAAACTTGTTTCTCTTTTTGTACAAATGAGAGATTGCAAATGTAGTGTATCACTGAGTCATTTGCAGTGTTTTCTGCCACAGACCTTGGGGCTGCCTAGATTGTATGTGAGTGCGTGTGCGCGCGTGTTGACACAAACAACACAAGCATGTGTCACCGATATTCCCCCCACATGTTCTCTGGCAGAGAGGGAGGCCATGGGGTGGGGGTCAGCCCACTGGCAGACCTTAATCTTAATTACTGCTGTGGCTGGAGAGTTTGAGGATTGCTTTTTAAAAAAGACAGCAAACTTTTTTTTTATTTAAAAAAAGATATATTAACAGTTTTAGAAGTCAGTAGAATAAAAGTCTTAAAGCACTCATAATATGGCATCTTTCAATTTCTGTATAAAAGCAGATCTTTTTTAAAAAGATATTTCTGTAACTTAAGAAACCTGGCATTTAAATCATATTTTGTCTTTAGGTAAGGTTTGGTTTGTGTTTGTGTTTTGTTCGTTTCACTTGTTTCTCACCCAAACCTTTTGTTCTCTCTGTGAAACTTACCTTTCTTTTTCTTTCTTTCTCTTCTTTTTTTTTGTATATTATTGTTTACAATAAATATACATTGCATTAAAAAGAAAATGGCCCTATGGATTTATTCACCTGGTTCTCCTGTTCAAAGAGTGATTTGACAAATTTGGGCACAAGAGATTGTTAAATGCTGATCGCTATGGTGTTTTCTTTTTATTTTTTACTTGCACCTTTAGCAATCCTAAAAAATAGATAGGGAGGAAAAGGCTGTGTATCTCCAGAAATCTAGGCAAAAATTCTTGAAAAGTGTCACCGCAATAAGTCACATAGAAAATTACATGTCAGTAGCTACCCACTCTGGCAAAACGCTTGTGGTTTCAACAACCTCACGCTGCAGGACAAAAGTTGTTCCCTCGTGGAGGTCAGAGGGAATATTAGGCCTGAAATCAGTAGCTTTTCAGTAGACAGAATGCCAGAGGGGGTGACTTGCTTGTCTGATTTTAATACGGCAAGCTTTGTGTTACTCTAAGCACATACCCAAGGAAAAAAAGGAGTATCCATTCACAACGCAAAGGAAGCCAGAGAAAAACAGTGCTATGGGGAAACCTGTCACGTCAACCCATCAAATAATTCAGAGCCTTCCTGATTTCTCTGCAGAGACAATAGAAAGAGATTATTTTTCTGTTCCCTCCAGTTTAACTCATTCTGAGCAGATGTAAAGCCATCGTAGAAGAAATAAGACCTAATCCTGTTTTCCTTGGCCCTAGTTACACGGGGAGTTTCCAGGTTCAGGGAACCGTTCAGGTCATTTTTCATTAAACAGATGAAATCACCCCTTCCCTCCCACCCCCACATGCACACACCTCCCCAGCCCGCTCCACCCCACCCCTCCCCCCCAGCTGACTGGGCAAGTGTCTCTAAAGAGTCAGTCACCTTCACCACCTCAGGCTGGTTTCACTACTGGGCCTGTGCCTCTGACTGTCCTACCCAGAGTCCAACCTCTCTGGTATTACCTCACGTTGTCTGTTTCTGCTTATTGAATTCCTGGCTTGCATCCCACACCAGGATCATGGCAACCAGGAAAATGGTAGCTATCAAATCGAGGCAACATTAGTACTCGGCCTCCTTTGCAAATTCCTTCAACAAACATTGATGGAGGGCCTGTGATCTGCAGGGGACTGTGCAAATCCCTCCCTGCCCCTCCAGACATCAGACTCTGTTCCTTGTTTGTGACACAGCCTCCCATTTGCTCAGGCCCTCTGTTCTTGCAAAGCGTCTATTTTTTTTTCTCTTGCCAGCACTCACAAAGTCCTTTTTAAGAGTCTCTGGTGTTCACTCGTTCTTGTCCACCTTATTCGTCCTAATCCCTCTGTCTGTTAAAATCGACACACACCATTCCACCATGACCAGTCCCTTCCCTAACAAACCTATACATTTGCTAGACTGATCTCTTTTCTAGAAATTTGCTCTTTTCCGCAGTAGGTGACCTCGGGCAGACCTTCTTGAAGCCAGAATGTTCTGTTCAGACATACAACTGTTAGGTAATTGAAGGCACGTGGCTTTACTTCCCTGTGCCTCAGTTTCCTCTCTTGCTGAGGATGTTTATCATTCCTCCTACATGTAACAGGGTTGTTTTTAGAGGAGTTGTTAGCCAGGAGCCACGTGGAAACTGAATGCACCTGAGTCTCCCGGTCTGCACAGAAGCCCTCCTGCGATAGAGTTTCTGTGATACCCAGGAAGAAGGGTTTTTCACAAGCTCCTCAAGTAGCTCTGATAGACAGTAAAACACAAGAGACACAAGGAGTACGGGGAGAAAATTCCTTGGAATCCTACTCGCCTCGAGATCCACCAGATCCAGTCAAAGCCCAATAGCACCAGATTATAAAATACTTTGGAGGAATTGTTAGCCTAAATCCAGAAGAACAGAGCTTATCACCCTGGTAACGACAACACATTGATTGGAAACCTATGAGAGTCCTCCCTTCCAGAAAGGGCCGTGCGTAGATCCAGGGTTAGTTGTTTGTTTGTACTCTTAAGAAAACCTTTTCTTTTTAACCTATTTTTACAAATCGGCGAATTTTAGCAGAAGATAATAAAAGCAAGCTACTTCGCATCGGTCTTTTGGTCTGTTAGTAAAATAGAAACATGTGGATTAGTTTGAGCTGTTTAACTTTCCCATTTCAACTCCATCCCTTCCCCCCATTGCCAAAATGAACTTTTTTGAGGCACCACCGCAGCACTTTTTATATTAAAATCCATCGATGAAACATCACTATGGGCAAGGATGGATTTACTATAAGGCAAATAAAGCTGGAGCTTCAGCACCTATTAAAAGCACAGGCTCTTTGTTTCTCTGTTTGTTTGTTTGTTTGTTTTTCTTTCTCCGATTCTGGTAGCTGGAAGGCCCTGTTCTGTACTCTCAACTTTTTAAAATTTATATCCCTTTTCTTAAAGAATTCTCCTAAAGAAGAAAAAATGGTATAAGCTTCATGCCCCCACAAAATCCCATGCCCAAAGCTGTTGGCCAGTAAACCATGGCATCAGAGGCTGTGAGCAAGACGCATTTTTTTCCTGTTCTCAACAGCACCCGACACATAGTAGATGCTCAGTGAACACCTATCTTTCATCATTTCCGTAAACCAGATAGCACTGCACAGAACACATTGGGAATCTCTGTAGTAACACTGTCACTGGGCCTTACACAGTCCCTTACCCTCTGAGACGCAAGGGGTTTCCATTTCTCAAATGATATTGCCTCATGGGCACGATAGAGGTTCAATTAGGTAAAACACACAAGAAATGCGAATGACTTGCCCTCCTGTTCCCTCTTTGTACATGTCCCTTTTTTCTCTTTCTTTGCCTCTCCCCCACCCACCTGTCTTTTCTCAGAGTCTCCCACTGACTCCTACAGCTGAAAATCGGTTGGGCCTTGATCGGACTAGTCCTCTTCCATCATTCATGGACTAGAACTATTTTACTCTGGATTTCTGCAAAACAACTATTTTTGGATCAAATACAACATGGGTTGGGTACTCTCAGGAAACAATCAGACAAAATGTGGGGCAATTGTATGTTACATTGAAGCTACTGTTAAACACATCGCATGAGTATTCAGTATTTTATATTGAACTTAATCCAGTTGCTGCTATTTCATGCCGCCCTGTTGCTCTTTAGAAAGATTTCCACTCCTCATTCTTTCTATAACCATTTGTTGAGTACGTTCTGTGGCTTAGGATGCAGCTGTGAAAAAGAGACTACCCTCACGGGGCTTACATTTTCATGAGGAGAAGGCAGGTCAAAAGAAACAGTTTTCCCTGGTATTTTCTTGTTTATATGCCATGGGGGGAAAATGCAACTGATTAGGGCCGGGTGGGATAGTAGGTGCAGAGAAGCGTATGGATTGGGGAATGGTTTTGGGGAGAATTTACCACGCTCTTTTTTTCCTCTTTTGATCTTCAACCATTTCACTGACATGAAATTGACTCCATTTACATAAAATGTGACTACACTACATAAAAGTGACTCACTCTTTTTTTACCTTAGCCCCTCCCTCCTGCATCCCCCCCAAACCCAACAACCCTCACTAACTCTTGATTCCTGAATCTCTTTTTACCAAAGACCCCAAGAGAAGGACCCAGTTCCTTGCATCCAAAAGGTCTCTTGATCTCTAGAGATTTGGTTAATGTACCCCACAAATCTGTGGAATCAGAAATTAGGAAGGTATGCTGAGAGGTCTTTGAATTTGGTTCCACTCTCACTGCAAATACGTTTTATGCAGCATCTCAGCTGCTGAACAGTCCTCTATCCCTCCCAGAATACTTGCACTGATTGAGAGCTCATGTCTCCTATCATGGAGATCTTTAATCATGGAAAAATCTTATCTTCGCAGTTTCCACCAGATGGTCCGATGTGACCCACCCCCACACTAGGATGGTACATCTTGTCTTTCTTCCAAATGATAGCCCTCCAACCATATGTACAGCTTTTAAGTTTTCTTGCTGTCTTCTTTTCCCAAGTTAAACACTTCCAATATGTGTTACGTGGGATAAACTTCCCAGATCCATTCATATCTGTCATCCTTCTTTGAATCTACTTCACTTACCAGGACTCTTCAATTAGTTCACCTGGAATTATCTCCAGCACTCCCAATACTTGTCATTATAATATGGAATGCAAACAGATCCACTGTTCTTGTAATCGAAAATTGCGCTTCTATTCATTTAAGTTAAAATTGCATTAGCTCTTGTAGCAGACAAATCACCCAGTGATGCTATGTTGAGCGATGTCTTACCTATCTTATAACCGTGCAATTGATTTTTTGACCCAATCACCAAGTTTTACATTTGCTCCTGGGGTTTGACATACAGAGCCTCAATGCAAGGAAAAGAGGAAATAGGATCTCCATCATTGAGCCAGTACTTTGCCAGGCACTGTGACAGATGTTTTATATACATGATCTCATGTAATCCATTTAATAACCCTTAGAGACAGGTGTTATTATTACAGTTATATACAGAAGGAAACTGAGGTTCAGAGAGATTAAGCAATTAACCTAAGGTCAAGCAACTAATAAATGAAGCAGGCAGCTAGTAGAGACTTCCTCCGTCTCCTCAGTCTTCAAAAGCACATTTGAAATAGAGGTCATAATGAGAGAGGAAGAATAAATGAATAAATACAAGTCTTATGTTCTAAATTATGTTACAGGGAACATCTTGAAAGCAAAATACGACCACGTGACTGCCATGTTTAAAACCTCCTAATGACTACCTATTTCATGTGGAATAAAACCCAAATTCCTTACCCTAGGATTCAACAGCCTACTATGGGGCTTATCGAACTATAGCCCACGTACCAAATCTGACCTATCCTCATTGTTGCAAATAAAGTTTTATTTGAACGAAGTCATACCCATCAGTTCGCACATTATCTATGTGCTTTCCTGTTCAATGGCAGAACTGAGTAGCTGAAACACAGACAGTGGCCGACAAAACCTAAAATCTTTGATAGCAGATCGTTTTACAGAAAAGGTTTGCTGACCTCTGCCCTACACAGTCCAGCCCTTGTCCGTGACTTCCTCTCTTGCCAGCACTCTTAGTTCCCAGGCCTTATGCCTCTGCCTTCTTTTCCATTCCCAACTCTCTCGAGCTCTTAAGTGTTGGACACATAGCAGGAGCTGAATAACTACTTATTGATATGATATATTATTTATTCCCCCAGATCCTGAGGTGGAAGTCATGTATCACGGGTTAGAAGTCAAAAAGCCATCTGTGATTAAATTATCAACTACATGACCATTTGATCAGTATTCACTATATGCCAGGTAGGAGTCAGAGACTCAAATCTAATGAGACCAGGAGCTCACAAGAAGAAAAATGGAGAAATTAAACAGGTGAGGGCTAGAAGTGGTGAGAGTTGAGAATAGGTGGGATGAAGACATGTAGAGGGTGGCACCAAGGATTGTCTATGCTCCATTCTCCAATGGCAGAGTGAGAGGGAATGAAATGGAGCAGATCGTGGGAGGTAAGGATGCAGTTGGAGATTCTCCGTAGGTAACTGGACATACATGCAACCTAGATGGATTGTGGTGAAAATACAACTTTGCATTTGCCTTCATTGACACTTTAGACTTTATTCAGGATTTGGATCTTCCCCTGGTCCTGCACTCAGTGGAGGTGGGAGTAGAGGTCAGGGAGGGAAGAGGATATGACTTTTCCCATCATTCTCAGAAAACAAAAAGTCCCCTGCTTATGGAACTACTTTTTTTTTTTTTTTGAAAGTGAGAAAGCAGAATTTATTGAGGACAGCAAAGCTCCCACGGTGGGAGGGGACTCAAAGGGGTTGCCCTGTAGCTGCTTCTTTAAAAATACATTTTAGAATTTTACTTTTTTACTTTTAGACTCAAAGAGTATGTGTGCAGGCTTATTATTCAAGTATACTGTGTGATGATGAGGTCTGGACTTCCACTGAGCCTACCCCCAGGGTGGGAATCGGAGACAAAGAGGAAAAAAAGGAGCCAAGTTGCTCAGGAAAGAGGGCCTTCCCAACAGCAAGAAGCACAAAGTGAAGGATGACAAGAAAGTCATGAAATCTATAAGCTGGGACAGGGTTTCCTTGAAAGACCCTCACCCCACAGCTTCCTCCCTCCTCGGGAGCCCATAGCCCCCCCCGGTCATGGAGAAGTAAACCCAGAGGCTGCACACTGAGGTCTACGGGTTGCTGGGCACCCTGGTGAGCGACCTGATGGTCCTCACCGACAAGTTCAGCCCCACACAGAAGCCCCACACAGAAGCCCCACACAGAAGCCCCACACAGAAGCCCCACACAGAAGCCAAGGAGCATGGGACCCGATGGGCAGTTTTTTAAGCCTTAACCGCCTCCTTCCCTGCTTCCTTTAGGAGTGCCCAGTGTCTGTTTTTCCCATCCTCAAAACTGTGTGTATTCAGTGTTTAGTTCCCACTTATTAGGGAGAACATGTGGCAGTGAATTCATACCAAGTCCTCAAAAGCAAAAGCAGCAGAAACCAAAATTGACAAGTGGGACTGCATCAGACGAAAGAGCTTCCGCACAGCCAAAGAAACCTCCAGCTGAGTTAA
The DNA here is from genome assembly GCA_027257055.1 of Cephalopachus bancanus. Lineage (NCBI taxonomy): Eukaryota > Metazoa > Chordata > Mammalia > Primates > Tarsiidae > Cephalopachus > Cephalopachus bancanus. The sequence continues at coordinate 6,415,869 of JAPVLO010000065.1, forward strand.
CCAACAATCTACAGAGTGGGAGAAAATATTTACAAACCACGCATCTGACAAAAGACTAATATCCAAAATCTACAAAGAACTCAAACGAATCAAAAGAAAAAAAACTAATAACCCCATTCAAAAGTGGGCGAAGGACATGGATGAAAACTTCTCAAAGGAAGACAAAGATAAAGAAGATAAAGTGGCCAACAAACATGAAAGAATATTCAACATCACGAATCATCAGAGAAATGCAATTCAAGACCACAATGAGATACCATCTCACATCGGTCAGGATGGCTTTTATTAAAAAGTCAAAACACAACAGGTGTTGGCGAGGTTGTGGAGATTAGGGAACGCTTATACACAGTTGAGATGTAAACTAGTTCTATCCCTGTAAAGAGCAGTTTGGAGACTTCTCAATGAACTAAAAATATAGTTACCATTCAACGCAATCCCACTACTGGGTATATACCTAAAGGAGCATAATCCCTCTACCAGAAAGGCACCTACACAAGCACGTTTATAGCAGCACTAACTACAACAGTAAAAACATAGAATCAACCTAGATGCCCATCAGCGATGAACTGGATAAGGAAAATGTGGAACATATGCACTATGGAATACTTTGCAGTCACACACAAAATTATCCAGCTGGGCACAATGGCTCATGCCCATAATTCCAGCACTTTGGAAGGCTGAGACAGGAGGATTGCTTGAGCCCAGGAGTTGGAGACCAGCCTAGGCAACATAGCTGATGTCTCTACCAAAAAAGTCAAGGAGAGAGAGAGTGAGACCAAAAAGAGCAAAATAATTTCTTTGCAGCAACATGGATGTATCCAGAGACCATCCTCCTGAGTGAATTACCACAGAAACAGAAAACCTAATATCACATGTAGTAAGTTTTTTAAAAGTCTCACTCCAGTAACTGAAGTGTCCATTCCAGAAAATGCTTAAATTGGCTTCATGCGAAATTCTCTCTCCTCATGATCGCTTCGGGATGAAAACCTGCAGTGAATAAGAGGGCTCTTCTGCACATTCTCTGTTTGCCCCTCTTTGCACAAGCTGGCTGCTGGTTCCTGTCTGCCCGACAGAGTCCAAGGGGATGGGACCAGCAGGGGTGGAGAAGGAAGGGAGAGAGACATTTATATGGATGGTGCTGTGTTCTTGAGGCCTAGAAGATGGTTAAAGCTGGTACCCCTAGTAGGCCAGGCACTTGATCAGAGCTGACTCTCTTTCCCCAGGGCACTTTTATAAACTCTTCATCTGTGCGACTGTCTTGACACAGGCAGATACATTACTATTCAGACAGTTTGTTTTCAACTCCTCTCCCACTGCTGAGCAGGCTCAGAACACCGCCAGCTTCCTTCTGCTGGTCTCCTTGTTCCAGCAGGCAACTCCACTAAAGAGGATGGAAATGATACTGTGCTTGCTCTCTCTTCCAGGGCACCCACATATGGCCAATAAAAACACGTCTGTCTCTTGCCCAAGAGAAATCAACACTTCTCACGTCTCACCCTAGGTACCTAGACTCTTGAGCAGGCACCAGGTCTCTGTGCTTCCAACTACAAGAACTCTTTACAAAGCCTTGTAAGCAACCTCATTTAAAGCCCCATTGCTCTACTTGGAGTTAGTAACACCACCACACCTCCTCAGTGAAGAGAGGATGGGTATCCATTGATGGCAACAACTTGAAAAGCATCCTTTACAGATGTCCTTCCCACCCCCGCCCCCCCCAGACTCCTCCCTTTTCTTATTTTATTGTGAGGAGAAAAAAGAAACCTTTACATACAGTGAAATGTATAGATCTTAAGCGTATAACTCAATGATTTTTTGATACATGTATACATTTGAGCAATGTCACTGCAATCAAATTGATGAACATACCCATCACCCCAGAAAGTTTGTTCTTTCACTATTTCAGTTCGTCTCCATCTCCATTGACAGTCACTGGTCTGAACTCTACCACCAATGATTAGAGCTTGTTCCTGACCTTCGTATAAACGAAGTTATACAATATGTACTCCTTTTATAACTGCTTTCTCTTGCTCAGCATGCTTTTAACGAATCACCAATGTCATTGCATGTGTCAGTAGTTTATTCTTTTCCCTTTCTGGGTCATATTCCATTGTATGAATATATAAGAATATATGCATCCATTTTCCTGCGAATGGACATCTTTGCTGTTTCTAGCTGGGGGCTGCTGTGAATAAAGCTGATATAACCATCTCTTGAGTAAACACCTAGAAATGTGATCGCTGAGTCCTAGGATAGATAAATGCTCAGCTTTATAAGAAATCATCAAAACATTTCTCAAAGTGCTTAAAAATTTTGCATTCCCACAAGCACTGAGGAGAGTTCCAGTTCCTCTGCATCAATACTAACATCTGTTGTCAGATTTTTAATTCCCGACCCCCATCTTGAGGGTGTGACATGGTAGCTGTTCTGATTTTGCATTTCCAACATCCCTTCTTCTCCAACGCCCTCGGTGGTTCCCAGGCACAATGTGACACTACAGAATTCAAGGGTCATCAGATCTGAAGACCCTGGCATTCTTTGGAAACCCAGATGTTTATTTCCTTTCTTTGGATAGGAAGAGTTCGGATGTCCACTTTCTTATGACTTTTCATTTCTGCAGCTGCCTCGGCCCTGTATGAGTCTAGCTAGATCCATGTGGGCAAGGGCCAAGCTCTGTGAGGGAGCCGAGCGTGCTGGCCCTTGAGATCCAGCTAGTGACAAATAGGACTGGAAGCCCGAGAGCTTCTCACGTTAGACTCCTGGGCCCGCTTACAGGCAGCTTGGGAGGTGGAAGAAGTCGAGGGATAAGGAGAGGAAACTTTAAAGCCCAAATAAACATCTGGCCTCCTAAGTGGGGCTTATGTAAATTGCTTTCACCCCTGGACCTGTGGGAAATGACCCCCATCTTTGCAGATAAAGGACCTGATAGACAGAGGACATTTGTGGGACTGCTGCACTCCACAGCTTTCAATTTCCTCCTATTCTGTGTCCTTTGTCTATGTAAATTTAGAAACAAGGAGATACTTCTCTCCTAGAGTTCCCAAAAGAGAGCTAGAGAAAAGAGTTTGAAGCCTCATTGCCCCTCAGATTCGAGGCCCCTGGATCTCAGAATGATCGGCACAAGTCCCATCTCCCCGGTCAACTGCTCTGCCTCCCTGCAGAGCCCATTTTGAAAGTCCCTGAAATTTTTGAAGTCTTCACTGAACATGAGCACACAGCTGACCTCTGAGCGGATTTCATCACCCAGCTGGCCCCTGTGTGAACCCCTGCCTCCATGGAGAATTCTTGAAATCCATCCCATTCTCCACCTGCAGCTGTTTTCTGGGATTTCAAGGGAAAAAAATGATATGGCATTTTTAAGTCTCCCCAGTGTCCCGGCCCCTTGATCCCTTATTCCCACCAAGACCCTTTTACTCCAAATTTCATCTCCTTTGGATTCAACCATAGTGTAAGTAGGTAACTGTTAGAACCAAGCCTGCACCTCATGCCAGACAGCAAAATTAAGATGGTAGAAAAATAACTAGAGCCGACAGTATCGAGTAGTAGCCGATCAACAGACATGGGGCCAAGGGAAATTCAGCTGTCCAGCCTGAGGCCAGCACCCACAGTCATTAATCAAAATGTCCTCATGGGCATACGGTGTGGAAAGAGCTGTCTTGCTCAGGTCTACGTTACCCAAGAGGTTGTCATCATCGGGACAACTAATGTTTCTTGCTCATCTGCCGCCGGACAGACCCAATGCTAGAAGCCAGTGGTTCGGAGTAGACTAGATAGAGGGAACCCACACCTAGTAGAAGAAAGACCAACATTAGGCAAATAATGACAATGAACTAAGGATTAAATATCGTCAAGGGACATACGCAGAGTGAACGCTTATGGCCAGGAGTTCCCTAGCTTCCAAAATTCATAATCTAACTGTGTATTGTTTTAAATACCAAATAATGCTTAATAAGTAAATAGATTGCCTGAAAAAAAATCAGTATCCCTATTTGTAGAGCCATCTGCCATGTGGTTAGCCCTTGGATGGCTCCTCGTTGCGAGATTATACTTTTTACTGCTTTTGTGATTCAGTTGAAATTATAACTCTTACTCGTTACTGATGGTGGGAAGTGGGTAAGGAGCAGCAAATTCCTCACTTTCCCAGAAACTCTTTGTCCTGATATGATATCTATGCTCTTCCTTCAAGTTGCCACATTTTCACTCTTGAATTCTCAGAGCTATCCAGCCCAAAAGTCCCTCTGGAGAAAGAGTCCAGTTACTCCTGAATGGGAGCCAATGATTATGACTAAATGTTTCTTCTGCTTATTCAATGTATCATCCTGGTCAATGGTCGACAAATGGTATTGTAACCTGCTGTTGGCTTTTTGTGCCAAGAATCCAACCCCCCCAAAAAAAGCAGGTTTAACCAAAGTTGGGGGAATTTATATGCGACTGAAGAACAGTCACACTACACAGAGAGTTGAACACCAGCCGCAGTTTGGGCCTGCTTGTCCATCTTCTCTGGCGTATTAAAAGATCGTGCCATCTCCGTTTGACCGTCTGGATTGGAGAGTGAAGCGGGAAGCAGAGAGAGAGGGCACATCTGGTGAGTACAGAGCGGACACCATCTCCGCAGAGGACACTATTTTTGGTGATAGCCAACCAGCCGAAGAGCAGGATCTTGCCAGACTCTAGTCTCCCTCGGGCTCGGGCCCACCCCACAAGCTGCTATTGTCCTGCTACAGCTGTTTCCGTTTTTTATTTCAATTTTCTCCGCCTTTCATTTTTCAGGCCAAGGAGAAGCTCAGGGGGCCCATCTGTTCCTCTCTTGCTCTCTTGCCTGTTCCCAGAAGCACAGCGCACACAGGCACGCGTGCACACACACCCCACCCCAGACCTCACAAATGTCTTGCAGGACAGTGAAGGACGGGAACCAGACGTGAACATTGCCCACCAGCAGCACTCTGGGGAGCTGGAGGGAGAGGCAGCCTGGGGTGGGGGTGTCCTCGGAGAGTCTCAGGGGAGAGCCTGTCACCGAAGACACACGGGATGCCGGGGCACAGCCTCCTCATTAAAACAACAGGTCTTCTCCCTAGCAGGGCTTTTCGTTTTGTTTTCATTTTTATTTAAACTTTCCTATTAAAACAAGAACGAAAGCAAAACATGGCTAGTGGTTTAAGCCTGCAGTACAAATTGTCTCAAGCCCAGAAAACCTAAGATAAATGATCGCATCGTGCTTTAAAAAAGGTTAAAGATTAATTGAAAGAGCAGCTTTCCCCTCAAGATGGAGTGAAATATAGTGTTGTTCCTAGAACGGATAGTACTATAAAAACCAATCAAAGCCCCTAAGGTCTCAAGGACAAGCTAGGTCTTTGAGGACGATGTCACACGGAAGTGCCCAAATCGGACTTTTCATGACTGTTTTTCCTTCATTCTGTGGCAGGAACAAGTCTTCCTGTCTCGCCAATCCCTTCTCTCCAGCATGTCTCTCCAGAACCACCCATCTAGAACAAGTTGTTGCACTCATGCTGAAGTTAGTGCGACCGCCTCCTTATTTTGCTATCATCAAAGTGTTCTGGAGCAACAACGTTCTTACATTTCTGGACCCTCAAGACCACTCTAAGTCAAGCAAACCTTAAGGCTCTTTCTCAAGCATGCTTCTCCTCAATGGATCCATCCCCAGCAATCTTTCTGAATAATCTGTCTCCACACTCCTTCCTCTGCACCGCTGGCATTTTGTCACAGGAGTGTTTTGCTGCGTTTGTGTGATAGGGTGTTTGGCGGCATCCCTGGCTTCTACCCACCAAATCCCAGTAAATCCTTCCCCAGTTTTGACACCCCCAAATTGTCTCCAGATATTTCCAGATGTCCTCATGGTGGGGTGGGGGTGAGGAGCGGTGGTAAAATGGTCTCCGTTGAGAATCATTGCTGAGGGGCTGTGTTCACGTGATTCCTGATCTGGGCCATATTCCTATTACCTCTCCTTATGTAGAACTTTGAACTTTCGAAAGAACTAGAGTGAGTCCCTCCTGAGCTTGGGGTAGCCTATGTTCCTATGTCTCCCTCCCATAGATATTTCTCGCATCTCGTGGTGCCCTTGCTTCCCAGCTGTTCTGTATGCGTGTGTCTCCTTTACAGCAATAGCTTTAGACACTGGAGCTGGCTTTTCTCCTTCTTAGGGGCCACCTGTAGCACTTGGCACTAGGACAGCCTTGCACTCTTCACAGAGTGCATGGCATATGGTAGATCCTTGGTAAATATCAGTATAAGGAAGAAAGAACAAAATGTAGGAAGGAAGGAAGAGAGGAAGGCAAGGCGAGAGAGATGGAGGGAAGGAGAGAGGCAGGTAAGATATCAAATCACTTCTTGCAGAACGAGAGAGTGAACAGTCCTCCTAAATTGTTTCTGTCTTTGCCCAAGTACTCCTTTGCCCCTATACCGATACCTGCCTTACAATTTACTGAAATAATCAGAAAGTTTACGTCTAGGTAGTCCTGGCTTTGGGGCTGGATGGAAGAGGACCGTGCTTTCTGACACCCTCAGTGTGAAAACTTCCCGGAATGCAACAGTCTCAACCACATTTTTCATTTGTCTTCCCCATGGGTGGACACACTTATGAGCCGTGATAAGTAAAACGCAGGCCTTGGGTCTCGTCCACCCAAACACTAAAGAACTTAGACCACCTCCAGGTTGCCTGTGAAGGCAGACCCGTGCTGAAGATACGGAGGGCATGAAAACGAAGGGTCTGAATTGGACAACCTCTGATCACACGTGAAACCAGGTAGAGAGCCATGGGGATTCGGGTTGGGACAAGGTCTGTTCAAGCTTGCAGTGAAACTGAAAGGAGTAACTGAAGCTGGAGAAGGAAGACAGAGTCAATTCATTTAATTTTCCCAACAATTTCCAAGGTCACTTCAAAGGGCACATGAGATAATGACTGGTGCATTGTATGGAGCCCAGAATTGGGCTTCCCTTTCTCTCCATTACTTCTCCTCCAGGCTGTCATAATAGCCTTCCAAGTCACCTCACACTCTACCTCCCACTGACCCCATGTGCTGCTGTCAAATCAAATTCTGAACCACAGCCCTAATTGTTTGCCACTACCTCCCCGCCCCCTCATACCAATAGCTCCCCTGACCCTCTCTTATTTGCATAATAAAATCCGGAAATCCTGCGCTCTCCCCACCCCACCCTACCTTCCTCACCTCTTCCCTTTCAACGCCCCTGTTTTCACCAGTCTCAAGTTGGCTGCTTCCCATCTTGTCTCTGTGCTGTGTTCACGCTACTTTTTCCCCTTAAAATGCTTTGTCCCCATGGTCTTCTACGCAAATTCTGTCCGCCTCGCAAATCTAAGCCTTCCCTGAGCCTCTTCCCCTCCACTCTCATGCCAAGCCGAAACAATCATTCCTTCCTCAAAGCTACCAACACATATTGAATGAACTGTGGCATTGGGTCAAACTTAAGATTCCATTCACTGGAAGGCAAAATGTGCGTCTTAAAAGTAATGAGATAGCTGGGCTCGGTGGCTCAGCCTGTAATCCCGCGCCTTTGGGAGGCTGAGGTGAGTGGATTGCCTGAGCCCGCAGGTTTGAGACCCGCCTCGGCGGGCGAGATCTCATCTCTACAATAAAATCAAAAAATTAGCCGGGCGTGGTAGCGCGCGCCTGTAGTTCCAGCTACTCGGAAGGCTGAGGTGGAAGGATCGCCAGAGCCCAGCAGGTCGAGGCTGCGGTGGCCGGGAGCGGCCACTGCCCTCCAGTCTGGGCGACAGAGTGAGACTCCCACTCAAAAAAAAAAAAACAGAAAAGTAATGAAATAAACATGTGCTCCGACACCTAATCTTTTCTATGCACTTGACCTATAGGGTTGTTATTGTGTTTGTGCTATCCTTCCAGTCTGAACTGCAATCTTTTGAAAGGGATGATCGATAACCGATCAGCTTTTGTGTCTCTCATCGAACCTAGCATAGCACTGGGGCTATATTCATATACACACGCACGAGTATATATTCATATACATAGGGAAAATGAAAGTAAGGGTCAAAAGCATTCCTGCTCTCAAGAATTCTTACACAAATATTCAATTCATCAGGTCTTGTAGTTAAGAATGCATTGTTGTTGTTATTATTATTATTATTATTAACCACCATCATCATCAATACAGAGTCTTACTCTGTCACCCAGGCTAGGTGCAGCAGCATAATTGCAACAATCACAGCTCACGGCAGCCTCGACCTCCCGGGCTCAGGCAATCCTTCCACCTCAGCCTCTCAAGTAGCTGGGACTACAGGCATGTGCCACCTTGCCTGACTAATTTTTTTTTTTTATTTTTTGTAGAGACAAGGTCTCACTGTGTTGCCCAGGCTGATCTTGAACTCCTGGGCTCAAGCAATCCACATGCCTTGGCCTCTCAAAGTGCTGGGATTATAGGCATGAGCCACCGCACCTGGCCTGTGTCCTTCAATATTTTTAAAAACCTGACTCACACATTTCAAGATGTTGACACATACGATCCAAGATACAGACATTTATGCATATTAATGAGGAAGCGCATAATTATTAGAAACTATTGAAACATGCTGCACCTGAGCACTTACTAAGTGCAGACCCAAACCACTTGACAGATGCATTTTATTTTAATCCTCACAACAGCCCTATGAGATGGGTACTCTGAAATCGCGGTACAGATACATGACCTAAAGCTCATCTGTCTGGCCTTAAGTCCCAGCTCACAAGTGGCTGAGGCAGAATTTGAACTCTTTGAGCTCGTTTTGTCTTAACACCAAAGTCTGAGCTCAAGAATTTCTAAACGATGGCTCATTCCGTTCTGTCACCAAAGAGACCAAAGGTAGTCACTCTCCTAGAAATGACCAGCTCTTCCTGCCAAGCCTACAGCTGTTCAGCTGCCACTCAAAGAAGGAGACAGAACATCTCAAAGTGTGACTTCAAGATGGCATCTTCCTCTTTCCTCAGAGGGAAAAACCAGCAAGAATCTTCACACCGGGCTCCCTAGATGTTGCAGATAGGAAAAACAAAAACAAACAAATAAAAAGCAAACAACAGATCAAAATGTGCTATCCCTCAACAATAACTCTGGAGAAGGTCTGGGAGACAGATTGGGTTTCTTCCTTCTATGAGTGTCAATTTCACATTTTGAGTCAAGTGAACAAAACAAACTTATCCACTCATTATCAATGGCCTTACTCACCTTTCAGTTGTTAGGGGAAAAAAACCACATCGGGGAAAAGGTGATTTCTGCAAAAGATGCAGAGTTCCCCTCCCTGTAGAATACAAGCAGACCACTGAATGTCCCCAACTCTTAGTCCTACTCTCAACTGACTGTATGTGCTTTTAAAGAGACAGATGATACCCCAGAAGGCAAGAACATCATGCCATGGAGCTGCTAGACTTCACCACGTTTACTTTTGATCATCTTTCTTTATAGGGCCCTGGGATCTGCCCACTGGGCTTTGTTTTCCACCTAAGGGATTATTAATTATTACCCTTGCTGGGCCCTGAGTTCATTTTCACCCCTAATGGTCTCAAGCCATAAATTTCAGGCTGCTATTAACATGGCCAGGCAGATTCTTAAGACTCCTACAGACAGCAAACAATTAACTATCTCCTGTCAGCTGGAAAATCAACTCAATGGCCATTCAAGTTCACGTCCAAACCCCTTTATGTTAAGAGAGTTTCCTTAGCTCTCAGAACTAGAATCTCTCAGAAGCTGTGGAGACAAATGGAACTCTACAAAGGGGAGATAGAGCCAGTCATCAAAAGGGAGGACCATGCACATGTCACATGTGCATATATATAGGTTATAAGTCAATCACAGTACTGCCAGTTCCTTTTTTTTTTTTTTTAACCCAAGTAACATTTTTTAAAGAGATGAGGTCTTGCTATGTTGCCCAGGCTGGTCTGGTCTCAGATTCCTGGGCTCAAGCAATCCTCCCACCTGGGTCTCCCAAAGTGCTGAGATTACAGGTAGAAGTCACCACACCTGGCCCCAAGTAACTTTTTTAAAGCAACCGTGCAAGTCCTGCAAGATACTAGCCCATTCATTCTTACCAGTCTGCTCTGTTCCTGGAAATGTATGTGCAAGGGTGTACTTACCTAGGTCAAATACTGAAACGACCAAGTGGACATGCTTTTAGGTAGTTGAAGACACCTGTATGGGTCACAGAGTCTACAAATCTTTCTTGTAGTGAAGCAAAAGGAAATATTGATGCCCAGGGCCAACCTCTCATCCTTGGTCTTGGGGACCTAGCCACCAACTCAGAAGAGAGGCACCGTAGCCAAGCATCATGAGAGTCAATGCCAAGAGTAAATGTATACATCTTCCCAAGAAAAGGATGGAACAGACTAGTTATTGTTCAGACTTCATGGGCCAAGACGGTGGGGAAGTAATAAGGATGAAAGAAAAACAGGCAAACCTTCCATAGTCTTGGTTCAATTTACCTCGCTGATTTGAGATCACCTTATTCTCCCTACTTCCACCACTGTGTGCTCCCTTCACACTAGACAACCTAGACTTCCTCCTTCTCCTCCTTCGTTCCCAAATCTCTTGGCTCTGTTGTTGCCTATTTTCCTCCCTTCCTCATGATGCTTCTCTTCTGTCTCTGAATACTCAAATTCTACCTGGATTTCAAAGCTCATCTCAAGTGCCACCTCCTTCATGAAGGCTTCTGTTATTCTCCCTGAATCCCGTCTTATGGCCATAAGAACTTTTTCTTGGAGTAGTACTCTTTGTAAGTCTTATTTCCTATGATTAGAATGCACGTTATTTGAAGGCAGAAGTCATGTTCAGTTCACCCTGATAGCTCTAGAATAAATAGAACATGCCTTAAACATAGCATGACACAGGCATTGATACATCGATGTATTAGGCAAATAGAGACACTGACAACTTTGGTGAGACAGCTTCATCTGCATATACCTTTTCAACTTGTCCAAGACTGACGTCACCTTGTCCCCTCAAATTCTTCTTTTCCATCAGAATATAGGGCCCCAATATCCAGCTAGTTAGAAACCCACAAGGCATCCTCAAGTCTTCCCTACTCTTATGCCTCCACATTCAGTCAACTCTCAAGACCTCCCGATTTTGCATTCAAAAGACTTCCTCAATCCATACCCCCTTCCCTCCAACTTCTGCCCTAGTTCAGAAATTCCTTCTCCTAGATTATTGCACCAGCCTTCTCACAATTTCCATCAACTCCAACATTACACTCCTTCAGTACTCCATGTTGCCTAAAGAGTGATCAACCTAAAACTGTTCTGGTGATCCCAGGCTCCAAGGTTAAAACATTTCAAAGCCTCCCCTTTTTTATAGGGTAAAGTCCACTCTTTAATCCAGCCTGGAAAATTCTTTGTTATAAGGCCTCTCTCTACCCTGAATAGTGTTATCTCTTGCCTCTCCTTACTTTGTTCTTGAAGGTGGAGGCAAAGGAACATGCTCCTTGCCACCCTTGCTGTTTCTCATAGCTGTGGCTGTACCTCAATGAGTTCTCTCTGCTGATCCCTGACCCCTTCTCCTGGGTGTCTCCTACTCACCCTTCCAGCTTCCACCATGAGTCAGGAAGCCTTCCTTCCTCCTAAGCTGGGTCAGCCTCTCCACAGTGCCCTCAGCACTTTATCATCACCTCTTTCCTACCACCTACTATGTTATACTTGTAATAATCTCTTCTCATGCCCATCTCTCCCATGAGACTGAGTCTTTTGTGAAGATGATGTCAATATTTTATTTATGAGGTCGAGTGTGGTGGCTCACGCCTATAATATCAGCATTTGGGGAGGCCGAGGTGAGAGGACTGCCTGAGCCCACGGGTTTGAGACCAGTCTGGGCAATTTGACAAGACCCCATCTCTACAATAAATTTAAAAAACTGCTGGGTATGGTAGTGCGTGCCTGTGGTTCTGGCTACTTGGAAGGCTGAGGTGGAAGGATAGCCAGAGTCCAGCAGGTCAATGCTGGGGTGGCCGTGAGCGTGTCACTGCACTCCAGTCTGGGTGACAGAGTGAGACTCCAAATCAAAAAAAAAAAAAAAAAAATTTACATTGGCCACCAAAGCAAAGAGTAGCTGCCCCCTCCTTTGTTCTGTTTTTTGGGGGGGTTGCTTTTGTAAACATGATTGGGACAGTATGAAACTATGGTAGATTTCCTAATCACTAAGACTTACTATTCTTTCAAAAGATTCAGAAGGGAAGCATAATATTCCAAGAGGGGTCAGGGCTCTTGCCCAGCTGATATTTTTACCTGGTCCATCCTGGCAAGACTGGGAGAGTGAATGGAAACACATCCACTTCCCTGGACCCAAGGCCAGGGCTCCTATTATGAAGTGACTTCATTAGTGACACATCATTACTGAAGCCATATTCAGAACTTGGTGTTTCAATAAATAGAAAGGTAATAATAAAATGAAATAAAATAAGCCACATTAAAATTTCCTCTGATTAAGAAGGAATTTTTAACCTTCTAAAAATTGAATATCACAACAAGATTGCCATGCTTTCTCTCCCTTTGTTTGTAAATGACAATTTTAGCAGTGAGACCTCACAAAAATCTCCAGAAAATCGAGAAAAAATTACCAAGTCCTGAAAAGCCAGAAGAATGCAGTCAAGGCCTTGAACTTCCTATGGGAGAATCTATATAAACACAGATTATAACTTTCCCTTGAGAGAGAAACTGAGAACTGAGTGTCATATGTTCTCGCTCATAAGTGGACCTTGACCACACTATAAGAATAGGACTATATAATAATACTATTTAAAAAAGGACTGCCAGTAGTGGGAAATGGCCATGTGGGGGGTCGGGATGGGTAGTAGTGGGATTCTGCTGGGGGAGGCACACCTCATCAACAAGGGTACCTGCAAAGTGAACATTTGTATACTTAACCTTGAATTGTACCCCACATTTTTTTTTTTTTTGAGTTGGAGTCTCACTCTGTCACCCAGACTGGAGTGCAGTGGCCGCTCCCGGCCACCGCAGCCTCGACCTGCTGGGCTCCGGCGATCCTTCCGCCTCAGCCTTCCAAGTAGCTGGAACTACAGGCGCGCGCTACCACGCCCGGCTGATTTTTTATTTATTGTAGAGATGAGGTCTCACTGCCCAGGCGGGTCTCGAACCCGCGGGCTCAGGCAATCCACTCACCTCAGCCTCCCAAAGGCACGGGATTACAGGCTGAGCCACCGAGCCCGGCTATACCCCACATCTTTAAAAAAATAAAAATAAAATTTCTCCTGAGGTTACCATTCCATTTTTTAAACAAATCGAATAAGAAAGCCTTTTCCCCAAAATGGAGACTGGGCTGTGTTTGAAAGTTGCCACCCATCTGCAGCCTCACGCTCTGGGTCTTTCTTCATTAGGGGGCTCTGCTGACCACCTTTCCTCCCGCCCACAGCCCAGCTGTCCAGGAACGAGTGGGACATTGTCCATGAACAGAGTTCGAAGGGGCGAGGAACAGGATCTGAGGACACAAAGAAAGAGCAAACCATTGTGCAGTCTGGAAGTCATTAGGCTTGGGTTGTCCTTCTGACTGCAAATCAAAGTTATTATTTATATTATACTGCCATTCAGCTAGATTTTAGGCGATGCTTTACCAAAGCCTGGTTAATTTATAACAGTGTTTCTAGAGGAAAAAATTCATTCTGAGTTCCAAACAGTGAGGCTGCAAATGAAGGTTTGGAAAGTAGTCTGTTTTCAAGGTGGAGATGACATATGTCTGTGTTAAGAAGTTGTAAATTGGAGTGAGTGTTCTAGCTGCTTGCTCAATACCTCCAGCTCTTACTGAGCTTGTCATGAACACAAACGTCCTAGTTTATTCCCCTAAAAACTGTTACCAGGTTTGATGTTCTTCCTCATTATCATCTTTGTGCAGTTGGCTTTTGAAACTACAATTCCCAAGTCTTCACTTTTGGCCTGCTGAATATTATTTGGGTTGTCTTGTTCCATGGCCACTAGACTCCTCTGATAATTCTGAATTTTGATTGGTAAGGCCATCAGTATTAGTTATCTTGTCTAACTGTTTATCATAAACACATTTCACAAGCATTTCTCTTATAACTTAATCTCTTTTCTATTGATTAGAATGTTTAATAGGAACGTGGCAACATAGAACCCAAATGATCTTTCCCTGGAGACTTACAACTAATGGTCCCCTTAAGCACAAGGGTAAGTAGGCTTCACATCTGCCTTAAATCTCTCCATTCTGACAGGAGGTCTACCAGGTATCAGACCACGGCTTCATGAGTTGAGACCAGTCATCATACCCTCTAACTAGGGCCACACAGAGTAAAACTAGAATTGCTACCTGCTTCAATAGCATTTCATGAAAATATCTATTTTGGAATATCAAATGATACTATAGAAAATCAAGTTCTTGTATTTCTCAAGCTCGAGCATGAGTTTTTAAAAAGTGTGAGGAATTCTGCGGAAGGACCCAAGTCACATTCTCCAAGCTCCGTGGGCAAGTTAGAAGCCCCATCAATGAGAGGATCCTATTTCTCCTCCTCAGGGACACTGTGAGAAAAGGCTAAGCACTTGAAATTAGCTTGAGGTGCAGTTATTTCAACTCTGGTGACCATATCTTGTCCTAGAAAGAGAGAACACTTCATATCATGAGACACATTACAGACAAGACTTCTGGAACTTCCAGCAACCACAGCTAAATGAATTAGGCTCATCAGCTGACCTATTCTCTCCCCATGTGACAAAGTAGGGGCAGCCCTTTGCCAAGGGCACTATTGCATTACAGAATTCATTTCTTTTGCCACCAGCATGGTGGTGGAGGGACAGGGGTGAAGGGGACAGTGAATGCTATCAGTCTCCTAACAGTTAAGATCTTCTAAAGGAACACGAAGACAATGGAGACACTGAGTAGAAAGCAAATGATCTAGAGAAGAAAGGAAGACAGAAGTAACACCTAACATTCACTGGGTACCTACAGTGTGCCAGGTGTGTTGTAAGTCCTTTCACGCCCTATCCACAACAAAAAAAAACAGCCTAATGGTGAAAGCCACCACTATCTTACCTGTGAAAAAATTAGAGCAACAAAGAGTTAAGTCACAGGGTCAGCCTCAGAGAGCTGGGAAACAGCAGAGAGGGGATTTGAACCAGATAATCTGGCCCCAGACCCTCTCTGGAATCCCACTGCCCCCCCAAGTATAATGATGGAAGCAAGACAGCCGCCGCCGAGGGCCAAGTTTTCTGTGTTTTTCAAGCAAGTGCTGATGGGAAGGCTGCAAGAGAATGGCTCGCACTGAAACAGATTTCACGGACCTTGAATAAAATCGACGCCGCTCTCATCTCTGTCTTTTCCCTGGGCCCTGCTCCCATCCTAAGCCCTGGCACCTTCTGACCCACCTCCTCCCACAGGGCGGCTTCTTCCCTGGTGTCACCAACGACAGCTAGGTTGGTAATATTAGGGACGCATTTGTTTCCAGTTAGACTACACACACTCACACCTCCTTCCTGGTCATTTCGTCAGAGGTGGGAGGGAGAAATGTGGGTCTGGGGAGGTCGTGGAAAGGATTTCTTCCGTCTCCTGTCTCCCTCTCTTCCCCACTAGGAGCGCCCACCTCAAGGCGGTATTCCACAGGGTGAGAGGCTTTCCCTGTGAGGGGGAGAAGGGGAAAGAGGGAGGAAAAGGGGGAAGGACGAGGGGAAGAGGGGAGGAGAGAAAGGAGAAGAGGAAGGGGGCGGAGGACTGGGAAGGGGGAGGAGGAAGAGGTGCCTCCTCAAAGGAAGAGCCTTTTCCCATGGAAATGCACTGTGACTGGTGCCTATTAGCATCCTCATGCATAATAAGGATTCGGCCCATTGTCATGCAAATCAATTCGGATGACAACACTCTCTCCTCGACAACACTGCCCCAGCTCAAGGAAGTTTCTCACACTGCCTCAGCCAATGCGAACCGGCCTCTGCACCATCTTTCATTAATTATTTTTCTCCCTTCACTCCTGCAAGGTTTGTTCTCAGCTACATCCCCCTTCACTTCCCAGCTGCTGCTGGTTCCCTTTCAGCCCGGAGCAGTCGGCATCACCCCTAGAAACAAAATGAGATGTTTTCAAAATTAATAGGAACACAGGAGGAAAATCTACCTCTCGGATCCGTACTGGAAAAGGGCTTGACTAAACAAACCCTTGTTCTTCCTTTTCCCATTGTGGGGAGAATCCAAGCAGCATCGCTCTCGACCCCGCCAGTAGCGTTCTCCTGTGGGCCCATAAGATGGATTCTGTGCGTTCGACCAAGGAGCCGTGACTCTTCTTTGCCATTGGTTGTCCTGCCAACCACTTGCCCCCTGCCACTGACCAAGTGTTCCCCCTTGACCACATCAGCAGGCTTAGGTTACACCACCAGGTCAAGGCCACCGGCTGAGACCAGTTTCTGCCCTGACGTGAGTTCTCTGTCAGTCTGAAGCCAGGAGCCTAGAGAAACAGCAGACAAGGATGGCTTGGGACCAAGTCAGGAAGAGGACAGAAGCCGAGCCACAGGCTCGGGACCTGCATCCCCGCCCTACCTCTTCAGCCCCAGATATCCAAACATCTTGTCCCCAACCCTCTCTGGGGCTGGAAAGGAGCATCTGATCCTCACAGCATAAAGCTGGGAGCTGGCGCGCTCTCTTACTTCCAGAACCATGCCTTCCTGTTCGGTAAGCAGCCCACTAGCCTAGTTCAAAGCAGAGTCCTGTGATCTGGAGACCAAGTTCAAATCCTGATGATCTACTTTCTAGCTGCACGATCTTAGGCAAGTCACTTACATTCTGTGTCTCGGCTTACTCATCTAGAAAATGGAGCTAACCATTGTGCTCATCTCCTAGGGCCGTGAGGATGATTAAACACGTGACACATGTAAAGCGCTGAAGACAATGCCTGGCATGCTGGAAGCAGTTTTAACAAGATGTTAGCTGGTGTCATTAATTAATTTTTCCCGGGCTTGATCTTTTGAGGGGTTTATCTGGCTAACTCCCTCCTTTCTAATTTAGCCAGCTTTGTTCCTCTACTTACTGCTTCAGCCCTCCAAAAACCCTATCCTGGTTTCTTTTGCTGTCCAAATAGTTTTGCGACAATAAAATGCATAATATCACGCAGCATTGCTACCACAGAAAGAATGTGACCCAGTGCCCACCCCGTCCCAAACATTCAGCCGGGCCCTGACAGTCCTGACATTTCTACCCCACATCTGAGTGGATGGAATCACGAAAGACAGGGGCAGAGAAGGACCTGCTAGAAATCAACTTTAGCTTACACATTATCTGAACAACAGACAGGCTTTGTAACCAGACACAAATTATATGCAAATAATATGCAAATCTGAATGTAAATACTTCGGGCCCAGGGAGAAAGTCCTTGCGGAGACATTCCCATTGCCTTCACCCCTGCTTCCCAAGCTGTATTTTGTTTTCTGATTGGTTAGTTGGGAACTCATTACGAAGTTTCCAAGGTGCATGTAATTCTCTAAAGCAGTTCATTTTACCTGCGTGTCAAGGGTCAGAGACTGAAGAGACCTCTGAAACCAACGTGAGCACAGCCCACTCCTCCGACGGAAGGGAGGGCTCTGTCCCCTGGGACCCCAAGCCTAGGGTGAGAGTAAACATCCCTGGCTGTGAGCAAACCAAGAGTCAAAGCAAGAACAAACCTCTCAGGGGCCCTGGGCTGGGCTCAGGGGGCTCTCTGGACCTTCCCTTCCTTGATCTGGGGTGAAGGAGACCCCATTTCGCCTTAAACTCACGCTCCCGCGGTTTACTCACATTTTCATGTCTTCAACCAAATTTGAAAGGAAGCATAAATGGACTTAGTTGGGGGTGGGACAGGAAGAAGGAAAGGGAAAAGAGAAAATCTGACTACTTCATTTATTCACTCAACAAAATTTTCAGGGGCCCTACTGGGTGCAGGACAGTCCCCCAGCCATTACACAGAGCGTTTCATCCTAGCCTCTCAGAAGGTAAGCAATCCACACTGAGAAAGCCCGAGCTCAGAGAGGGTACCTTCCACTGAGTCTCACGTCAGCATAACTGCTGGAAGAAAATTCTGTAACTACATGCTGCCATGATACCTTCACGATATCCAACCTCAATTGGGTCTCAAAATGGCCGAAAATCAAGTCTGTTTCTTTCCTCATCTCCCTTTCCCATTCCGGTGAGAGGCGATGGCATTCCTCAGCTTTCCTCAACCTTCCCATTTACCCCTCATTTCTTCCCTCCGGGGTGATGAACATACCTCATACCTTGCAGAGAAGACAGAAGTCATCCCCGCTAAATCTTCAGATGGATTCCCACCTTACCTGTCCTCTCCTCCTTCCCCAGGCTTCTGGGGAAAGCACGTCTCTTCTGCCATCAAAGACCACTTGCTCCGAATCGTCTCCAGAGACTGCTGGCTCAGTCAGTCCTCTCTCTGGGGCACCTTTAAATTCCCTTTCACTTCTTAAGCTTTTTGTCCAGATTAATACATACATTAACAGGTTACATGCATACACGCAATCAGCAGCTTACCTCTGTCACGCATGCTGACTAGTGCCTGTTGTATGGCACTAGTATGTATGCTCTGAAAAGCTGGTCAGTCTTATTAGCACTGGGGACATGCATCCAAAGCCAGTGAGATCCCTTTTTAGTCCAAGAGCAGCACTGCCTGGTAGAATTTTCTGTGATGACACAAATGTCCCACATCTTCGCCGTCTGACATAATAGCCTCCAGAGTCGTGAACACTTGATGTGAGACTTCAAGTGGGACTAAGGAAAAGGAATTTTAAAATTTATTTCCTTCTAGCAACTTATACAGTCACATGTGGCTAATGGCATCTGTACAAGATAGATAGCACTGGTCTAAACATTATCGTTTCTGCATCCATAACATGGAAAAAATGACAATAATAAGAGTGTGTGTCCTGTAGGAAAGGATTATATGGCTTGATGTAAGCAAAGGCATTTGTGTCCAGGTACCGTGGAGGTGATGGTCACTTGTGACTCACCTTGACCCAAGGCCTGGCCCAGGCCAAGGTTAATCCCCTTTATACCCGTACTAAAGTTGGCCATGTACTGAAATAAACCCCAGAGCTCAAGTCACTTCTTAGAATCACTAGAAATATGAAACCTCCAGAAATTACAAAATGTGAAATGATAAATGTAAGGAAGGGATATTATCCAATGTGGTTGAGAGAGAGCCTGGGGAGACAGGGACCCCCATACACTGTCTGCAGGTGAGTCAATAACTGTGGTCTTTTGTAGGGCAACATGGCAGTATTCATTCTTTTACATGAGCGTTCTTCAAGTTCTCAGAATCTAGACTAAAACAAACTCACACGAGAGCACAAAAAGGTAAGAGTGAGGGATTTGTAATTTGCAAATGTATGTGCTTGTTTCCAGTTTTTCACTATTGCAAATTATGCTATCATCTATGTATGCCTTTGCTCATCTGTAAATTGGAGATAATAATAGATTAAAATTCTGCCCACGGTTATTGAGCACTTAGGGTTTAATCTATCTTAAGTACCTGATAGGGATTCTATTACACAGTAAATGCTCGATAAATGGTAATGATGATTAATAATAGTGGTAGTAGCATTGGTAGGGTCAGGGTTGGGATCAAAGCCTTGTAACGCCCCCCCCCCCTTTATTTTATTTGGAGTCTCACTCCATCACCCAGTCTGGAGTACAGTGGCAGGCTCACATCCACCGTAGCCTCCTCCCGCTGGGCTCAGGCAATCTTTCCGCTCCAGCCTTCTAAGTAGCTGGAACCACAGCATACACTACCATGCCCGGGTAATTGTTTGATTTATTGTAGAGACAAGGTCTCACCAAGTTGCCCAGGCTGGTCTCAAACCCATGGGCTCAGGCAATTCTCTCACCTCGGCCTCCCAAAGTGCTAGGATTACAGGCTTGAACTGCCACACCTGGCCTGTAAGCCCATTCTTAAAGGTTCACGGTAAGCAAAATTCAGGAGGGACTAGCTGGCTGGATGGAAGAAGCCTCCAGAAAAAGAGCATACTGTTCAGATTCCATAGTCAGTACTCTATCAGGGTCAAGGGGTGCAGAAAATGGATTTCAACTATGGGCACTTTCCCTGTATCACCAGGGGACATTTAGCCAGGTCTGGAGACACTTATGCTTTTCTCAATTTGGGAAGGAGTATGTGCTATTGGCATCAAGTGGGTAGAAGCCAGGGACACTGCTGACCATCCTGCAATGCACGGGATAGGCCCCCATGACAAAGAATGACCCAGTCAAAATGTCAGCAGCACAGAGGCTGAAAAACCCTGGTGTGGACTCAAGACATGGACTGCTCAGACCCAATCCCAGCCCTTCCTCAGGGCTCTGCCAAACAGGGAAGTTAATCAGGCTCTCTAGCTGTAGCTTCTTTATCTTTAACATGGAAAAAGTGATAATAATAAAAGTGTGTGTCCCATAGGAAAGGATTATATGGCTTGATGTAAGCAAAGGCCTTAGACATCTGTGTCCAGGTACCGTGGAGGTGATGGTCACTTGTGATTCACCTTGGCCCATGGCATGGCCCAGGGCAAAGTTAATCTCCTTGATACTCAGTACTAAAGTTGACCATGTACTGAAATAAACCCCAGAGCTCAATTCACTTCTTAGAATCACCAGAGATATGAAACTTCCAGAAACTACAACACTTGAAACTATAAAAAATAAACATCATGAAAAATGTAGCATATGTGTGGCTGTGTGTGATTGAAGAGAGAACTTGGGAACTTTGGGAACTTTTATAATTATTCAGTACTGCTCTTATATGGTACCCTTAAAAGTTTAAAATCCCTTTGAAGGATTGGAAATGCAGGCATGTTACAGAAATTTGGTTTGTTCATTAGACTGCCATGCTGGGCGTGTTTCTAAACTAGAAATGTGTGAGGGTGTGGGCTGGAAGGTCACAGGCCATGAGATTGACCGCCTTAAGGAACAGCATCAGGGCGTCCACCACTGTCAGTCTGGGAGGATTCAGGAGGATCCAAGGTCTCTTCCCAGAAGCCGATCCACACCCTTCCCTCAGTCTTGCTGCTCCTCCTCACCAAGGCCAAGGTTTTTCTCCTGAATTCTGATCCCATCCCTTACACTTTCTCTATTCTTACTCTTTCTCTGCGTGACGGAAGTGGAGCAGACATTGCAATCCCACTAACTTGTGTTGAAATTCCAGCTTATTCCTTGACAAGCTCTGTGTCCTTGGGATCTTTGCCAAACTTCTCTGAGCCTAGCTTTCCTTACTTGTGAGACTTGTTCTCAACCCACTCTCAGATCCCTAAACTGTGAACGACTAACAAAGAATTAGGTTAGGACCCTCTGTTATGGGAAGAATGTCCTCCCTCAGTGATGACCCCTTTCTAACGCATATGTTGAAGTGCTAACCCCTGGCACCGTAGAATGTGACTGTATTTGGAGACAGGATCTTTAATGACTTTAATGAGGTGAAGCTAGTTGGAGTGCAGTGGTGTTTACAACTAACTGATCACAGCCATTACAGATTTCTTTGTTCCTTCTTCATGCCCACTGTTTCACTTGACTAGTCAGAAAAAAAACAACATTAAAACATAAATAACTAAAGTAAAATGATGTCATACGGGTAAGCCTTTCCGAAACGACTGATGTCCTTACAAAGAGAAGTGGTTAGGACATAGATACACACAGAGAGGCAAGGCATATGAGAAAACAGGGAGAAGACAGTTGTCAATAAACCATGGAGAAAGACCTCAGAAGAAAGCAATCCTGGCAGACACCTTGATCGCAGACTTCTGGCCCTCAGAACCACGGGAAAATACATTTCTATTGTTTAAGCCACACGTGGTACTTTTTTATGGCATCCCTTGCAAACTAATACACCCTCTCAGAGTGTTCTTTTGAAATTCCATAGCAACTTCTAGAACACCTTTGAGATCAAATGAAAAAAAATCTCTCATGGGAGAATTCCGGCAATAATGACAGGCAGTGGAAGAAACATGTTTGGCCTATTCGTGTTGTTTATAAAGCCACCTCCATTATAACACGATTCCATAAACTCTCTCTTGCCGTCGGAAATCAGCTTGTGGGGGCCGATTTCTAAGGAAACAGGAAAGATACTCTTACTTTCTAAGGAACCAGAGTTCTACAAATATCTGCATGTGAGCCAGAGTGTGCACGTGCTTATCATGCCTCTTGTCTGAGTTCAGATTTGATACAGTGCCTCAGAGCTGCTTCCGCCGGCCGGCATCAGGGAGCGCTTGGTCCAGGAGCCAGGCGTGCTGGAGGCACACAGCCACAAAACTTCAGCCCTTCGACTTTCCTCCGTGTTGAAAGATGCATTCTGGGTCTTCCCATGCTCCTCTTCCTCCTCATTCTCTCTCTCCCTCTTTCTTCTCTGTCTCTCTCCACATTTCGGGTTTTCTCCACAGGTTGTTTTCCCCCCCACCCCTTCCGTCCCCGCTTACCCTCCCTCCCCCCGTCCCTCCTAGAATCTCAGGGGGTGGGAATAGGTCAGAATTGCGGAAGGCAACCAAGGCTCCCTTGAGAGGCTTGCTTCATTTGGTGGCACAAACTTCGGCCTCTTTTTCTCACAGGGAGTCACTGGATTTAGCCATGGACTTCAGTCAGGATGTCCGCCCGTCTCCTGCAGGAGTGTGATCGCTAGGGGCAGATGGGTGGATGCTAGGATTATCCCCCAAAGCCATTTCACTACCAAAACGCGTTTCTCCCCAGGCCAATCCGGCCCCGTGCGCACACTCCTTTTCACCAGGAGGGGAGTGCACGCGTGTGCTTGTGTCTCCTGGCTGCCTCCGGTTCCACCAGGAGAAGAGAAAACCCAACACAAAGGGAAGGAAAGAAGCCGTGGGAGTCAACCCACTTCCTTCCCTCTTGTCGCCTGCTTCTCGTGCAGCCTCGTCCTGGATTTCCAAGGGCCCCGTGGCCTGCCTTTTCTGGAGGACCTGAGCCTGTTGAACAGTGTTCATTCTCCGAGATGCTCCCTTGTGTCATCAACACAGACAGATGGCTGGACCCTCTGGCCGCCTTCCATACAACTTCATTTGCAAAGTCCGGAAAAAAAGAACTGGGCATCGCGTTACGACCCGGTATCGCTGTGGGGCTGGGCTAACGGGGCGGAACAAGGGACGACACCCCGAAGGCAGCTCTTCCATCACATGAGTCCTGCTTTTGATTTCGCAGCTCGCACAAAACATCCCACCACGCCTGCCAATCGTCCCGGCAGGGGGGTGGGGGAGAGCGAAGCCCAGGCATCATTCAGGCCGCCGGCCCGAGCCCACCACTCCCTGTCTGTGCGTGGACGGTGCTTCTCCGTCCTCATAATTCACTTCCCCGAGGTGTCACAGTGTGAAGGGACCAGGCGTGCTTCCTCATGGTTTCCCTAATCCTCCCGTGTCAAGTAACATATGCATCCCTCGCTCGCCCTCAGCGCGGTCTTGGCAGATTCTCCACCAACATCTGTTGCCCGAGCCCTGCCCTGTACGAGCTGCTCCTTCGTCAGATGACAAGACCAGTGGGTAAAACCCATCTCTTCCTTCCCCTACTGCCAGCTCACGGCCAGGGGTCCCAAGGTCTAGCACTTCAGCGTCAAGCAAGCACCAAGCCGGCCAAGAGGCGGAGGCGGCCGGGAGTGTATCACCAGAGCCATCTCCTTCCCCATCCCCCATCAGAAAGACTCCCTGGTGACCTCCTCAGCAACACCAGTAATTTGTCTTGGAGAGCCGCCATACCTACAGCACACACAGGAAGGATTAGAACACAACATATGCCCCACAGCAACAGAAACATGCGAAGGTCCTTCCTGAGTCTGAAGGATTATTGAGGGGGAGGAGAGAGAGAGAGAGAGAGAGAGAGAGAGGGAGAGAGAGAGAGAGAACGAAAGATGAATGTTGAATGGGAGAAACCCCGTCTACAACTTCAGGACTGAAAGGAAATGGACGCCTCGGAACTGGGTGTGTTGAGGTCAAATCCGATATGAGCTTTAAAGCCCATCGGTGACAGATGTGGACTTTCGCCAAGTCAACCACAAAATAGGATCAAAGGAAGCTGAAAAACAACAACTGGGGCTCCCTGGCTCAAGTTTTTTGCTGCCCTTGGAATGTTGGCCCAGCGGATGTGATCAGGAAGCGGAAGAAAGACTAGGAAAGGCTACATTAAAATGAGTTGAGAAAAAGAGAAAGATCCAGAAGCCGGCCTGATGCCTGGAGGATTTGGGGCCTTCTCCACTGTAGCAAAGAAGCAGAAAACATGAACCAGGATGGAGGCTGATACACGGAACCAGCGCTACTCCTTAGAGAGGAAAGCTTCACCTTCATTCGAGGAAAACAGAGGTTGAGCCATAATCAGTGTTTCACAGGTGGATAGGGACTGTAAAGTGTTGGGTTTCCTAGGTCATGTTATTCGGGTTCATATCAGGATTCTGCCACTTTATAGCAATGTGACCCCAGGAAAATCACTTAACTTCTCTGGGCTTTATTTTCTCATCTATAAGTAGGGTCGGTAATAGTAGCAGTCTTAAAGTGTTATGAGGATTAAATATTCCCATATGATGTGCTTAGAACAATGTCTGGCAACAGGAAACATTCAATAGATAGTAGCTACTATTTTGATATTAATTTTTGAGAATGTACATCGTGTAGAATGTCCACCTTAGGGAAGAGGAAATCAAAAGCCCTGAGTATGGATTCCCAGTTCCAACCGCAAAGAGTCTCTATCAGGTGACAATAATTTGCAAAGGAAAATCGTGTTATACAAACATGTGCAAATTTCAGATTCCTCATTCCGCACGTCTGCAGCCAGGCTCAGCAACCCATCCACTGAAGGCTGAAGACTTACCTGAAATAACAAAAACAATGACCTTGATAAGAAAGATGTGTCTCGAACACAGTTAATACCTTCACTTCCTAGTGCTTTCTAGCTGTGGCCATGTTCTAACCTGCTTTTCAGTCAAGGACAGTTGATAACATCGACTGCTATTTAATTACCTGGCTGCCCTGACCATCAAAGGGATATCATTCCTTCTGTCCTTCCCCTTCTAAATCAGCATCTCACTGCTCACATTGCATAATCCGAAGACCTCGAGGTCTCAGGTCTTTTCAGACCAGCTCCTTGGGGATCGCTTCCCCAGGTGTCAGGCTGCGGTTATGCTGGAACCCTCTGGGAAAGGGGAGAGGTGCTCATCACTAATTCCAGGGCGAAGTCTCTTCACATAAGATACTTCGTCCCTCAGCAAATGATCCCAGCTGTGGGAAGGACAGTTGAGAGATTTGATGAGGGAAGAGCTGGGTTTCATGTCACCCACTGAGGGAGCTCCCCGCATAGAAGAAGTTCATGTCTCTCCATAGGAATATCTCCAAGACCAGCCACGTGTACTCCAAGGCAATAATCACAGAATTTAGGTGTACTCCACACAGTCTCTGACTTAATGACCTAAAAGAGATCTCTATGATATGGGTAGGGGGGTAGAATATGCCTGAACAAAAATTTAGAGTTTAATTCAATCAACAAAATGGTGTTCTGGTTTTTAGATCTATTCAAGTAAAGCTATGGAAGACGTCTGTGACAAGCATGACAAATAGGTTACATTACTTCTCAGCAATCAAACCTGATGGGTTGTTGGTGGATTCCTGAAGGATTCTACTAAAATGGTTTGTGAAACCAAAAGCCAGCATGGAGTTGACTGTGATTGATTAGCAATGTCTGCCATGTGTGTGGTAGGAAGTTGACAGTAACTGATTAGCAAGGTCTGCCATAAGTCTTGCCCTTGGATGTGTGCCTTGATTTGTAGAAAATAAAATATCTAATGTTTTATTGTGACCCTTTCAAGGAACCTTTGAACAGTTCCTTAATAGACATTCCTGGGTCTTCATTTCCATTTTCATAGAATATAGACGGGAGATGAGAAGGAAAAATGAATGTTGGGTTCTTGTTAATGTTTGAATGAACTGGTGTCTGGAGTCAGTTTTTATTTCTACATGTCAAAGTGACTATGGAAATCTCCCTATCCAAACACCAGATCCTGTCCTAGACAGTTAAGAGAAAGTTCATTTCTAAGTCTGTAGCAAATTTTATCTTTTCCCTCCCTAAGATAATTTATCAATAGGATTGACTTTTTAGACACCTTGCTGCCCATGGACATTCATATATCAGCAGTTGTTTCTGAAATATTACTGTCAAACCCTGTGGGGCAGGATCTCACTCAGAAAGAAAGAATGTTCAATATGTAGCTGGGGTGTGGGTGAGTGGGTATACTATCAATAATATTAGTTGATGTTGGTTGAGATAGATAAAAAATACCTCTCTCGATGTCCTGGAGAGTCATTTATCTCTCTTTCTCTCACTCATATGTCTCCTTCACCAACTTTTAATGACACACCAGAGGAAAAGAGAAGACTATCTCTCTGAATTATAGACCAGGGTTTTCTTTACAAAGAAAGTAAGGGAGAAGGAGAGATTCCAAAAACATGTATAAACCCAAAATTTGGAAGTAAATTTGGGGTACATTGGCTTTATTTGAAAATAGTTATTGGATTTTCCTGGTGTGCATTTTAAGGTTAACTTTTGCCTTCTTGATAAAAGGGACAGATAAGGTTAGTGCTAGTCATTTCTTCCCTGTTCTTGCCTTGAATGCAGATGTGATGCCTGAAGCTGCAGAAGCTGTTTTGTGACTGTGAGGCTATAACCAGGAGCATGAAAAGCCGACAAGTTAAGCTAAGAAAGGAAGTGTAGAAAGGTAGAGGGAAGCGTGGATTTGGGCCCCAACACAGGGTGCCAACCCAGCTCTGCGCAACCAACCCCTACATTTCCTTGTGAGGCAATTAAAAGCTCAAACCTCACCTGCACACAATTTACTCATGTAGCAAATCCTCACACGCACACCCTACAATTCCAAAATAAAAATAAAATACTTCAGTCAATCATTAGGGAAAAAAAATACATGTATGAACCACTTTAATTTTAAATTTCTAAACCACTGTTACTCAAGTTTTATTATTTGCAACCCAAAGTATTTCTTTTTGTCTTTTCAATTTTATTTCTTATTGATTGGTTTATTGATTTATTGATTTATTATGAAGATGTGGGGTACGATTCAGGGTTAGGTATACAAATGTTGATTACACAGGTACCTTTGTTGATGAGGTATGCCCCTCCCTCCCCTAGCAGTTTTCCTCAATCAACTGCCAATCCCACCCCCCTCCCCTGACAGTTTCCCACTACTACCGATCCCTTTCTTATAGTATTATAATTGTTCAAGGTCTACTTATGAGTGAGAACATACATACCCTGTTCTTTGTTTCTGTGATAGATCACTGAGTATGATCGACTCTAAATCCATCCAAGCTGCTGCGAAGTCCTTCTTTTTGGCTGCATAATAGTCCATTGTGTATATGGACCACATTTTTTTTAATCCAGTCCAGCTTTCACGGGCAACATGGTTCGTTCCACGTTTTTGCAGTTGTGAATAGAGCTGCAACAAACATACGTGTGCAGGTATCTTTTTTGTAGAATGATTTGGGTTCTTCTGGGTGTATTCCCAATAGGGGAATTGCTGGGTCACGTGGACGGTCAATTTCTAGTTCTAGTGCAATCATTTACCTTACTACTATAATTTGGTTTCTTTCAGATGTGGAGCCTATACTAATTTTCACAATCAACTTAAATTGGACTTTCATTTTTGTTTACAGTCAGTCTCACTCTGTTGCCCAGGCTGGAGTGCAATGATGTGCCCCACAGTCACCGTCATCTCCACCTGCTAGGCTTAGGCCATCCTTCTGCAACAGTCTTCCAAGTAGATGGAACCGTAGGCGTGCGCCTCCACACTAGACTATATTCTTGATTTTTTGCAGAGCCGAGGTCTCGCCAAGTCGCACAGGCTGCTCTCGAACTACTAGGTTCAGGCCATCCTCTTTCCTCTGCCTCCCAAAGTGCTGGGATTATAGGCGTGAGCCACCATAACCAGCTAAAAAACAAAAAAATTATTTTGTAATAAGTTTAAACTGTCGAGAGATCAAAAAGAAAAAAAATTGTCATGCCAGCAAACGCAAACGGGAGCATGGGCATGAGGCGATGAGGAAGCCCAGAGTTCCCATCTGAGATGATGAGAATGCAGCCCAGGCCGTCGCCCAAGTCTTTCTAAACAGTGCATTTCCCAAAGCTGTGCCCTTGGTGTCAACACCTTGGAGACTTGAGTCAGAGAGAGAGCCCATCTGTACACACAACTTCCACCCACCTTCAGCTTACCCAGTGGGCAGAGCACAGCTGAGTCAGCTCCTGGCACCTGTGTTAATAGCATGGAGGAGACGCAATCCGCCTTTCTCTATGTGCAATTCACAAGAACAACCCAGCAAGCTGCTAGAACTTCAGATGTCATCGCCCCGGTACTCATGGGCAGTATCCTTTCTCTTTCCCAACTGAGCTTGAAGATGCAGACACCAAAACAGTCAGGAAGGGCCTCTTCTTTCCACATGCTAGATACTGCTCATTTGCCTTGAGAAGAGCAGCAAAGAATGCAAACAGAATCTCTCCTTACATCCTGATTTATCCAATTAAAACCATATGTAGACCATCCTGCCTTCTCTTTCCCTACCACTCTCAGAAACAACGAGTGGAAAGGAGGAGCGAGATGGAAAAGAGAAAAGAAGATTTCTGTAGCCTCTGCTCTGTGCCTGGCACTATGCCAGAAGCCACCTTCATGAGTATTAACTTATTTATTAATCCTCACAAGAATTCTGTAAGCTAGGGGATGCCGTCCCCCCTTTATGGATAAGGAAATAAGGCTTAGAGAAAACAGGTGACTTGTCTGAAGCCCGCAGCTAAGTGCATATGGTAGAGACTGCTAGTGTTCACTTACATCGATGTGCATATACAGTTCCTAGTCTTCCTTGCTATCGTGTTGGTCACATTACTGAGTTCGGGAAGGCAGGTAGAAGCAATGTCCACCACCTCTCAGCTGGACCCCTGAAATATCTTGCTTATTCCTGTCCCTGTGACTGGAAGCAAAGACTGAGCCAGAGAAGATAAAAGGGCCAGGATCTTTGAGTTACCACTTGGAGGAAAGCTGGCCATCTTTTTGGATTATGCAATTGATATACTTGAGTGTATTTGTTGCTGAAGCATGATCGAAACTACTCTGATTTCCACAAAGGCCCCATTCTAAAGAGGGTCCCTGATACACTAGTGGGAGAATCTTTGAAGTAATAGGAGCCATTGTGACCAGTACAGCATCCGAGTAAGTGACACTATCCCAAAATGAGTTCAGAAGAAAGATGGATTATGAACTCTTGAGGGCATACTTTTCTTTTGTGTCTCCCTCGTTATCCAACAGTATTCAGACATATAATAGAATCCAGAAAACACACATTGAATCAAATCTAGTATGGCCTCCGGTTGGGCTTGAACTTGGTGTAATAGCTGTAGGGAAATCAACATAAGGTCTGTGTCTCCCTGGACGAATTGCTCCACAGGTCCAGGTCTCAGTTTCTTCTTTTCTTCAGTGTGAATGGACCGAAGCCCATGGTGCAACCTCTACGCATCTAAAAGGAAGGACCCAAGAAATGCAGGACGTTATTGGTAGAAACAATTTGAAGAACCACATCCGTGAACAATTTCAGTATGCTCTGACTCTTCAGGTACTTATTTCAGGCTGGGCTAAAAACTCTGTGAAGCCAAACCGGTGATTATCCCGAGAAAATCAACAACTGTTATTAAGAAACTGTCAAAGAAAAAGTTAGATGGAGAGATGGATTAGTGGACTGGAAAGGGCTGGAGGCTGCTGGTGAAAAGCCACAAAGCTTTGGAGTGGAGGGTTTTGTATCCCCAGGCCTCCTCCTCATTACATAGCATCTTCCAAGGTACGTGACTGTTGATAAATATTCATTGGAAAGGGGAATGGCCTAATGTAATGCAAATCACATGCAAAGTAACATGCAAATTGGAGCCATTATCTGAAGTCAATAGGTGAGGTACTATGCATATTAAAAGTACAGGACAGCAGCCCCAAAAGACCCGATAAGAGGCCTATCACATCAGCAAGGGACCTTCCATTCCAAAAGGAATCTGGTCATCAGAGAGAGAACACTACAGCCAAAGAATGTCTTGGAGAGAGACACAGAAACCGGGACTGCTGCTTGCTTTCTCGTCCCTTTCAAGGCCGAACTCAAAACAAGTTCTCAGCCTTCATCGACTTCCCATACTGACGGGACCTGATACTGATTGATCGGTCAAATCCACAGAGTGACAGGGGGGCAGACTGATCTGCTTGTCCATTAGCCACGCCATTCAGGATGGGTCCTTCAAGCCTTCTAACAAAAGAGCAAGGGACACCGAGACAGAGCCAGCGAGGCTGGTCACTTTGAACCCACTGGCACCACACGCAAGACTTTTACAGGCTTTTTGTGTCCCCTGAAAGCTTTCTTCCCGTGAGTGTCACATGCTCACATGCAATGCATGCGTGTTTTGCACAGATTTGCATGCCTCTGCAGAAAGGCGCCAAGGACAAAGACATCCCCGTAGACACGCGGATTCGCGCCTTCTGCTCCCCCGCCCGAAGCGAGCCGCAGGAGGGTTTGCCGGTTGTGAAGTCTCTGGACCAGAGGAGGTCACAGGCTGTTTCTGATTGGAGCCCTCCACTGTGTTTGCTTTCTGTGCCTCCACGGACCTCCTGACAGGACTGGAGGACATGGAAATAAGTCAGGGGTGACCCTTCTGGTGACCCTTAGCCTAGCCAGCCAACTCCTGATTGCAAGCTTCTGGCTTCAGTAACAGCCCTTAATTCGGGCCTTCTGGACGCTCCCGGCAGGAGCTGCCATGGCACAGGAGGTGGCGGTGGACAAGGCCTGGCTTTCCATATGAAAGCGCCCAAGGGTGGGGGGGCAGGTAGGAACAGAAGGTGGGACGGAGCAAACGGGGGGGAAGTTTCCAATTGTTCAGCAGACAGACACCCTCTGGCTATACGCTTTCACTGCCCGCGGTGTGACTCAAGTTAGTACCTGGCGTTTTTCAGTCGCTGGACACGAAACTTACATGCACGCCTGGACTCTGGTCATCGAGGCCCTGTTCCTCTGATGTTAGGTTGTAGAATCCATTCTCACGGTCGTCCTGTGACATAATATAACCTGAACGGACACTCTGGCTCACCTTTCTATATCCACCGCACGCTGTTTATGAGGACAGCAGTCACACGTCCATATAGCTCTGCATCTGGCAGGGTCAGTACACCCCCGTACACAGAGGACATGTGGCTTTTTCAAAAGATCTTTCATGAGGAAATCAAAGAGTCAGAGTAATCTACCCTGCTTTCCGGAGGCTTCTTTCAGAAGGTCACGTCAAATTGCCCAGTCAAATTGCCCAGTCTCAAGCCCCCGGGCTCAGGCAGTCCTCTCACGTGGGCCTCCCAAAGTACTGAGATTACAGGTATGAGCCACCACACTCAACCTCTGGAGCCTTCTGCATGGGACTGTCACCCAACACAGACAGACTCTGAAAGTGACAACTCTTCCCATCCAGTTGTCTCTTTTTACAAACGCTAGACCAGAGACCCAGGAGGAAGAAGTCCCCACATTGCTGGGTCATGGAGACAGCAGGACTCTAATCCATCCTTTCCAACATAGCGTGTCACAACCAGTGTGCATCACACACATTCCCCGGAGGGCCTGCCCGTGTCTTGCAGGTTAATTTACAGCAGGGAGATCCTGAAGACACAGTAAGGATGACCTAAAGAGAGATCAAAGCAGGAAGCAGAGGTAAAAGGCAAGATTCCAGGAGCAAGTAATTTCTGTTCCAGAAATTTCTGAAGACTCTACAAAACTGACTCTGAATGGGTGGTGGGAGACCTCCACTGGCTGGGAGACCATGCCTGATCTGGGTTCTTCTGACAGCAGGGACCTCCCCTGCCCTGCCTCCCCAGGCCAAATGCCAACCGATCCTATCTTCGGGAGCATTTGCTTTGCCACTCCAAGGTCTTTTTAGGTTTAAGGAGTTGCAAGACAAATAGCATAAAAAGATGAAAGTTGCAGGGCGGAAGTCGGCGCTGATAAGCAGCTCTTTACAGGGCTGTAAACCCCAGGCTCTTCCCTCTCTCTGACGGGATCAGCGGGATTGCCTTTGCCTTTTGCAGAAGTGGTAGTGAGTTTACTGGTTTCTTTTTTTTTTATTCTTTTGAGTTCGCCTATTTTTAAAGTCCCCAAACAGAGCATGGGTCAATGTTTTATGATGTATTTTATTTATTCATTTTGAGTCAGGGTCTCACTCTGACTCCCAGGCTGGAGTGCAGTGACATGATCATGGATCACTGCAGCCTCAACCTCCCAGGCTCAGGCGAGGAGCCTTCCGCCTCAGTCTCCCAAGTAGCTGGAACTACAGGTGTGCACCACCAGGCCTAGCTAACTTTTTTTTTTTTTTTTACTTTTTGTAGAGACATGGTCTCTCACTATGTTGCCCACGCTGGTCTGGAACTCCTGGGCTCAAGCGATTCCACCACTGGGGCCTCCCAAAGTGCGGGAATTATAGACACGGGCCCGCACACAGCCTATGGGTCACATTGTCTAAAATCAACTGCCAAATTATTTTCAGGGTTCCCTTCTAAGGATTGGCATGAGATTTAGTGCCACACATGCATGCCTTTCTTTTAGAAACCAAATGAAGGCTTTGCTGTATGGGTTTATGTGGACGCACTGCTTTGCTACAGCCCAAGACTCAGACCCACATTCACAAGCGACTTCTGATAACACTTTTTCCAGAGTGCAAGACTCTCGGTTTCCAAATCTCCATGGAATCGAGTCGCTTGACTTTCCAAGGAAATGGTTTTCTGTAGAAAACATGCTTCTAACCTCATCAGTACCGGTGATTTATTAGAAAAGGACCTTTCCTCTTTTTTTTCTTTTCTTTTTTTTTTTTTTTTTTTGAGCAGGAGTCTCACTCTGTCACCCAGGCTGGAGTGCTGTGGCATGCTCATGGACACCACAGCCTTGACCTCCTGGGCTAAGGTTATCCTTCTGCTTCAGCCTTCCAAGTAGCTGGAACCACAGGTGCGTGCCACCACACCCAGCTAATTTTTTGATTTATTGTAGAGATGAGGTCTCCCCAAGTTGTCCAGGCGGGTCTCCAATCCCTGGATTCAGGCAGTCCTCTGACCTTGGCCTCCCAAAGTGCTGGGATTGCAGGCATGCGCCATGGGACCTAGCCAGAAAAAGACCTTTCTTTGAGCCCCAGATTGGAAAGCTGAGCTGTTAAACATGGTGCTGAGGTAGTTTTCCAGCTTCAAGCTCTGCAAGTCATTCACTCGCTCATTCACTCATTCATTCATTCATTCAGCCAACAAAACCTAGTAAGCAGACAAGCATAATCCCTGACCTTATGGTGCCCCCCAACCTGGTGGGAGAGACGGAGGATAATAATGGGCCACAGTTGGCAAAGCTTTGCTATCGTGGGAGGGAAAGGCATCAGAGACATCAGAGAGACAGGCTGGTTCTTCAGGGTCAGGATCTACAATAAATCAAAAAATTAACCGGGCGTGGTGGCATGCACCTGTTGTTCCAGATACTCGGAAGACTGGGGCAGAAGGATCACCTGAGCCCAGAGGGTCGAGGCTGCAGTGGCCGTGAGCGTGCCACTGCACTCCAGCCTGGGCGACAGAGTGAGACTCCAACTCAAAGAAAAACCACTCTAGTTCCATCCACTCTAAGAGTCCTTTCCCCAAACCCGAGCACGTCTTTCCTGCTACACCACTTGCAGTTGCTCCCTGACACCATGTGTCCCACAGGACGAAGACAGAGTGGGTGTCAGAGTCTGAAAGTCAGTGACGAGGATGCTAGAAGGAGTCGGCATTCCCAGGCTGGACTGGAATCTCAGCCTTGCCAGAAAACACACATAAAGGCAATCAAATCGGAAGTTGGCTTGCTGTGCTTGGAAACATGGCGAACGGCACATTTATGCCTACAAGCCAAGACAGGTTCATGACCGTTGTGATGGGGGACCAGCACACACTCCCTCAGGTGAGGCTGTGGGTGAGCCAACCACTCCCTGCAAGTCCCCACACAGGGGGCAGCCCCTGCCCACAGGAAAGTAGCTTTCCTTCTTAGCAATTGCACAGAAGGTGAAATAAGCCACGGTGCAATTAGCAGAATGATGGGAAATACGTAAGCAATTCAAGTGTCATTGGAGTGCCCCTTAAATGACACGAGAATGGTCTTGGTGTGCGGGGACAGGGGAAACCCTACCATCTGACCCCACTGGGCAATTTTGCAAATGTCTTTCAGAAATCTCTAGACCACAACAAACCTTGGTTTAAAAGCTTTTTCCAAAATCCCGCTCAAAAACTCGTTGTCACCTGTTTCTCCCTTGCCATCAGTTACCATTTCCTGCCTGTTTTGAAAATGGAAGGTCGACTTAGAATGGGTTTAAAGTCAGACAGGTGACAGAAGTGTGGGGTCTCTGACTAGCAGAAGCGTTTCACCGGAAGATGGATGGCTTATGCTGATGCATCGTCTGAATCACATTCTCCTAACATGTAAGATTTGACCTTGCCTAGTAAGTGGCCTCAATGGCTGGGTTCAAAAAGAAATGGCATAAAAAGGAAGTAGGAAAACAGAAAACAGGATAAATACAATGTCAGACCAATCCTTAAACCCTTCATGTTTGAGGTTCACATCTTCCTTTCCTTAAAGGAGAATGGATATTCTATAAAACTTTCCTAAGATCTGGAGCAACGCCCAGAACGATGGAATAGTCCCAAGATGCACCACCAGACAGACCCAGAAGGACTGCACGTTCATGACTTTACTCTCCAGAAATTCCCTTTCCCCTTCATTCTCTGTTAGTTCGTGATATCACCACCCAGGCGGACGACCAAGCCAGAAAACCAGGGCCCACCCTGAGCCTTTTTCTTTCTCTCCCTTGCCACAGCTTTATTGTGCTTTCTTTGCCAGTTCTTAAGATGTCATGTCATCCCTCCCCATCAACACTATCCAATTTAGGCTATGCTTATTCTCTCCAAAATGTTAATAGAGTTTCCTCTCCTGTTGACATGGCTAGTTCCCTCATCTCACCCAACTCTTGGCTCCGATTCGACCTCCCCAGAGAGCCCTGCTCTGGTCACTCCATCTAAAATGTGACACCCCTGCCAGGCTCGGCGGCTCAGCCTGTCATCCCGCGCCTTT
This sequence comes from Cephalopachus bancanus, assembly GCA_027257055.1. Taxonomy (NCBI): domain Eukaryota; kingdom Metazoa; phylum Chordata; class Mammalia; order Primates; family Tarsiidae; genus Cephalopachus; species Cephalopachus bancanus. The sequence continues at coordinate 6,450,953 of JAPVLO010000065.1, forward strand.
GGGAGTCTGAGGTGAGTGGATTGCCTGAGCCTGTGGGTTCGAGACCCGCCTGGGCAGCGAGACCTCATCTCTACCATAAATCCAAAAATCAGCCGGGCGTGGTAGCGCACGCCTGTAATTCCGGCTACTTGGAAGACTGAGGCGGAAGGATCGCCGGAGCCCAGCAGGTCGAGGCTGCGGTGGCCGGGAGTGGCCACTGCACTCCAGTCTGGGCGACAGAGTGAGACTCCGACTCAAAAAAATAAATAAAATAAAATAAAATAAAATAAAATAAAATGTGACACCCCATCACTCTGTATCCTTACCTGCCTCATTTGCTCTTAACAAACTTCATTCACAGATGAGGAGACATGTGTACAAGGGGGACAAAAAAAAAAGAACACAGCACTATTTATTTATAAAAAATTGTGTATTTATTCTTACACGTTTAAACTTCAGTCACCTTCAAAATACTCTCCACTGGATGCAATACACCCGTCAAGATGCTTTTTCGACTGCTCAAAACAGTTTTTGAACGATTCGATGTTAATACCTTCTAGTGCTTCTGTCGTTTTTTGTTTTGCCTCTTCCACATCGGCAAAACAGTTCCTTTGAGGACTTTCTTCCTCCAGGGAAATAACCAAAAGTCACTCGGAGTGAGATCAGGTGAATAGGGAGGGTGGGGCCCCAGGGTCATGAGTTGGGGGTCAAAAGATTGCTGAGTACTCAGTGCGCTGTGGGCAGGCATATTGTCCCGGCGAAAGAGCCAGTCACCTGTTTGCCACAACTCAGGATGTTCCTTCCACAAATCACGACACAACCATCTCAAAACTTCCAGATAAAACCTGTGGTTGACCGTTTGATCTGAAGGAACAAATTCCAAGTATTTGACAATACTCCAAAAGATAATTCTGCTTTTTCGGGAGTTCTCCCTTGTATACTGTATCATACAGTTCATCTTATATATTTAGTTATGTATATTATATGTTTAGCTCACATATATTACACATTTGGTTCATATATATATATATATATATATATATAATTTTATATATATAATATTTAAAGTTGGTTTTCTCCTCTATAAATATTTGCTATAAATAAACGGGCAAACGGGTCTCCCTCTCTCCCCTCTCTCGTATCCTCTGGTCCAGCCTCTGCTCTGGCAAGACCCATTTTCTGAAACACAGACTTAACCTCATAGTCTGCTGCAAACGTTCCCATGCCTTGCCGTGACAAACACGATGAATCCCTCTTGCTAACATGGCAACCACCCTGGGCCTCGCTTACCCCCTGCAACCCCTGTTGCCACACCTGCCTCCCCAGAAGTCACCCCATGATAGGTCAGCCACGTGTGGTGATTCTGGGTTCCACATATATGCCACACCCTCTCCCTCAATACCTCCGTGGGGTGTTTTCTAGGCCTACAAGGACCCGCCTTCTTTTGACAGCTGGGCAAACTCTGAAGAGTCGTGTCCCGTGTGCACCATCACCCCATCCTCATCTTCTACTCTGTGTGTCCTCTGTTCTGTCAGGAGAACCTGCAGACTGCAGGGGCTACCCTTGTCTCTTCGTCCGTCCTTCCTTGGTCTAGGAGCACGGGTCACAGCAGCCCAGCGAACACTCCCGGTTTGCAGCACTGGAGAAGTCTTTTTTTCTAATCATAAAATAAAACACAACTTGTGAGAGACGTGAAGACAGGCTCTTCAAATCTCTCCTCCGCTGTCTGCTTTTCATGCCTTGAAATCTCTTATTTGTTAAAAAAAAAGTATATGTACACATATAAAATAAAAAGAAAAATGAAGAGAGCAGTGAGACATGGATTTTTCATCCAAGTGAAGAAAAAAAAAAGAAAAAAGAGACTGGCCTTTGCTCTTTCAGGACGTTGATTACATAACTGCAGCCTGAACTCAGATGACAGAAGTTGGCAAAGTCGCTGTATCCACCACGAGGACCTGCTGGGCACATCCGATGAATAGAAATGGCTAGAAGCCGAAAATGGACTGGAAATCCACTTGGGCTCTGACTTTTATGTCTCTGGAGTGACAGGAAGGCTAGCTGGGAGATTAGGACCCCTCAACCCTAGCCCAGGCTATGTCACTCTGCAACTAAACCAGCATGCGTACACACATCGCACACCCCACACTGGCGTGGCCTCCCTCCTCTCCTCCCCAGCTCCCGGCTTTCCTATCGAATGACTCCATCTGTCCCAAGACCAGCTTCCTTTTCTTTGCTCTGTTTTCTCTGATGAGCCCACGCTGAGTGGAGACAGAGCCAGGAATAATGACTGCTGGGGACCGTCCAGGGACACTAGCCACTGTTGTTACCTCCGCTCTCACCACCCAGAATAACAATAACAATGCGCATACAATAAAAGATAAAAGTACACTTCCCTTCCACGAAAGGAAAAGTGGGTTCAGTTCTGAAAGGGAGGAAAGCCGGTTGGAGCACCCAACAACCGTGGGCTGTTCTCTGAGAAAGGAGGAAGCTTAAGGGCCAGTCAACAGTTCCCATCTCTGGGAAGACCAAGAGTTTTGGGGAGTTGGGGGGATACTTGACTGAATGCGTTAGCTCTGATTGGCTCTCTCCATGATTTCCCCCTTGGCTCGCCCCAAAGCGGGTGGCTGGGGCAGCAGTGCCGACTCGCTGGACTCTGGCATACACACCGTGCCCTGCATTTACGCAGGAGACCGCTCCCTATCTTAGAGACTTGCATGTGACGACCTCTGCTTTGACCTGTAGTGCCCAGGTCTCCTAGAAAAGTCTGGAAATGGAACATTTTCTATCCCTAAGACTCCGGCAGAGATTTCAGCAGGACCCAGCCCAGGGGAAAAACATACACCCCTTCATTCAAAAAACAGAGCCCCTGTCATGGGCTCAGAGATAGGGTCATGCACAAAAAGACACAAAATCTTATTCTCTAGTCTCCTTTTCTGGTGCAGGGGAGGTGAGTCAGAAAACTGAAAAAGGAATGGTTCAAGTTACGGGATGTCAGCTAGGGAGTGCTGTGGAAGAAGGGACAAGTATGAAGGACTGGAAGTTGGTGGATGTAGCTTCCAGCAAGCTGCACTGAGAAGGCAGCCTGCGAGCCGAGAAAGCCTTGAAGGTTGAGGCGAGGAAGTTGCAGAGTCAAGACCTAAGCTGACAACAGAGCTTCCCAGGGTCTCACATTCTGTCCCACCCTGAGGCATGAGGAACAAATGAAAATGCGAAGGAGGGAGAAGAGAGGGAAGCCTTACACCCCTGTGCTTGTTGCCATCTGGTGGGCTCTGGAAGCCATTCGTGTATTTGGTTACTGTGTTTACACAGCCGGCAGGACACACACGGCTCTCTCCGGGCTCTCCAGCGGTGTCGGAACGGTCCCTACATCCCTGGATTCCTGAGGCCCCCGCATCCGGGTGTTGGAGCTCCACCCCTCGCTGGGGCTCCAGGATTCCCTTGGGTTATCCAAAGACAAGAGCCCTCCAGGCAAGGCCCAGGTCTTTCTCCAAAGAGAGGCTGCATTTCTTTCAACTGCTGAAGACAGCGTCTAGGAGCTGGTGACCAGCGGAGGGATTGGAGAGTTTAGCCAAGCGTGGGCTCTGCAGCAGGAAGTGCCCAGTGGGTCCTCAATCTTGTCAACTGGTTGCATTTGTCACCCCGACCCTCATGCCATGACTTGCAGAGCTGCAGGGACTCGTTCCCCACTACAGCGGTGTGGAAAGTTGTCGTAAGGTAGGCTTGGGTGACCCGTGGCCTGTGCGTGAAAATAAGGAAGCGAGAGGCCCAGGAGGTGAGGGCCCGTCTGAAGTCACTCCCCGAGCTAGCGCAAGAACCCGAAGCCAGGGAAACCCAGCTCCCTTCCAGCGTCACATGCCATTCAGCTGAGGGCTCAGGGCCCAGGACAGCCTTCCTTAACCCACAGCTTAAAGTCGTCAGGCGAGCAAACAAGGAGCCATATTTAGAAGAAGAAAAACGTTCCAGCCCGCCCTAACCCCTCCCCGCCACCTGTCACCTGAAAACCCAGACTCAGAGCTGCAGCCGAGACACTTTCAGCCAGCACCAAACAGACCTCAGAGGCCCGGGTCTGGGCCCATTCGCCCAGCGTGAGGAGGCAAAAACAAATGCTTCTCCTCCCAGGACGAACGGAGGCAGTGGGCGGACGGGCCTGGGCCAAGTCAAACAGGGACATGGCACCCGAAGGCACTGTTGACAAACCGGGTGTGTTCTCGGACCCAAGTGGGGTTAGACTGAGAAGGGCTGGCCTCTCGGAGGCTGCACAGCGAGTGCAGGAGAGACGAGAACGTCCAAAGACTCTCCGACAGCCTGGCTACCCCCGGAAAAAGCCCAGGTGTTCCACCTCCCTCCCTCCCTACTTCCCTGCCTCTGCTCTGAGAGCTGGGCCTTCCTGCAGGCTGGCTGTTTAACGAGGCAGGTTGAGAATTTTCAGCCTCGAACTCATGTGTTCTAATCCTATTAAATATGCACCAGCTTCAAAACTCAGCTTTTTAAAAACTCACTCCCCCCACCCCCAGGCTCTCCCCCCAGCTCCCCCCACCACCTCGCCTTCCTTAGTCCAACTCGCTCCATTCCAGCTTGAAAAGCCATTGCTCAGTTGTTGGCAGGGGTCCCACCAGCGTTTTTGCAAGGATTTGGGCTGTGATTCAGCTACCTGCAGCTGTTCCCCAGTTACCACCCACGTAAAGGAATTTCTGATATTAAAACGGGTGACAAACTTCCTCCCCCCCTTCCCCCAACACATTAGTTTGATTGACATCCACAGCCCAAGCGGCCAAGTTCCCTCTCACTCGGTCCTCCCCGTTCACTCGATAACACGTTGAATTCTCTCCGCCAGCCCCATCCACACCCCGTGCCTTATCCACACCTTCTCAGCCCACAGTGCGCCTTCCGATAAGAGCACAGAATAGCATCGGGGGGACATCTAAGAAACGATCTACTGAATCTCTCCAGAACTAAGTGCTGTTCTCTCCTTAAGTAGCGTCGAATCGAATCCTCTCCCCGCCGTTGCCAGCCATCTTCCTGTTTCCCCCCCATGCCGAACATCACCAAGCGGGAGTGGGGAGAGGCAAGGGAGAAAGAGAGGACTGAGGTTGAAGATCCAAGTTCAGACAGTTCCACAGAGCCTTTCGGAGCTGACGCTGGAGGCTACCTGCTTCTCTCTGACTGTGCAGAGATGCCAGGGTGTTCGCTTCTGTTCATTTCGACCAGATAGAGCCGTCTCTAACACGGCATACTGAGCAAGTGTCCACAAAGCTGGGCCTAGCCAGGGCTTCCCGGCATCAGCTCCCTTCTTTTGTGTATGTGTGTTGGGTTGGCACGGGGTGGGCAGATCTAAGGGGGGTGGCGTGCAGACCGTGCAGATGGCTCTACATGTCAACTGCCCATCCTCCTCCTGGCAGAAATCCCATCGCAGCCTGGGCGGATCAGTGCTATGCTTCGTTTCAAAGGAGAAGGCAGCAGAAACCAACATAACGCCACAAAGGCCTCCACATTTGGCATCCAAGGTATCTACCTTGACAGTGGACCCTCAAAGGGAGACTTTTGATCACTGACCACGCTGGAGCCCCTGGATACGAGTCCCTGGGCTGTCTGCGAGTTGCTCCATTCTGTTTGGCAGACACTCTGCCTGAGAACAATACACTGGCCCCACCAGTCCCATCAAGCCAAGGCCCTGTCCCCTTGCTTCTGGGCAGTAGCCAGTAATGTGATCCTTCAAGGCAGTGCCAAACCCCCTGTTGGGAATTCAGCCAATCTTGGGGCTCTTCGGGGAAGAAAAATTCCTTTCCCTGACCTCTGCAGGTGATCGGATTGAGGTCCCTGCAGCTTGAAATTTGATTTGATCTTTGATCTCTGCTTGCACAGCTGCGATGGTTATTATGCGCCGTAAAGGGTCCCGGAGTCCTTCCTCACTCACCTGCCCTCCGTAGCGAGTGCTCGGGGCCAGGAATTCCCAAGCAGGGCCAGCATATGACTTCTCTGGTTTTTTCACCCCAGACTACCTTCGTTTCAGTCCTGAGTTCTCACTCCCCTCATTCCCAGGTCTTAGCCCCAAATTCCAAGACCACGGACATCTTCGAGTCCTTCTAAATGAGAGCATGTGGTTTCAGACCAAAAAAAAAAAAAATACTGTGTGTTAAGAGTCAAATATTTAACCAAGGTCGTAGTCCAGAAGAATGCCTGTGTTTAAAGAAGTTCTCGCAGGAGAGTGGTCCTCAGAGTACGTTTTCCTGGGTTTAGTCCACTTCTCTGTCACGTTGAGATTATTCTGTGGCGGGGAGATACATCGAGGTATGCAAGTTTAATACAGTTCATCAGCCCTGTTTCCTCTTGTATTAGCAGCAAGTGACATAATATTTGGTGATGTTTATTGAAGTCTTGGTACTTTGGACATTATGCTAATTACTTTACCTGCAGGGGCACTTCTAAGTGACACAGGCTCTATGAAGAATACACCATCATTCTCAGCAGGGCACAGTAGCTCATGCCTGTAACCCCAACATTTTGGAAGGCTGAGATGAGAGGATTGCTTGAGCACAGGTGTTCAAGACCAGCCTCGCCAACATGGCAACATCTCATCTCTACAATAAATCAAAAAATGAGCCAGGTGTGGCGGCGTGCGCTTATAGTCCCGGCTACTTGGGAGGCTGAGGCGGAAGGATCCTTTGAGGCCAGTAGGTTGAGGCTGCAGCGGCCGTGATCATGCCATGGCCTCCCAGCCTGGGTGACAGAGTGAGACGCCGACTCGAAAATAAATAATAAAAGAATATACCATTATTCTCTCATTTTGCAGATGAGGAAGCGGAAACTGAGAGATGAAATAGCTGGTCTGAGGTCACAGGCAGCGAGCAGAGGAAATGGGGAATGCCCTCCCGGGTCTGTCTGATCTCGAATAGTTCCTAACCAAATTCATGTGCTGTCCCCTTTGGTGTCCTTTGCCTGCACTGCAAAATTACACAATCAGGAGAGCAGCAATGTTTTGTCTCCATTGCCCACGGCCTGAGAAGATCATTCAAGGTTTATTGAGTGGCTACCTCGTTTTTAATCTGAAAATAAGATCAGGAGGACACGTTTTGGCTTCTTTTTTGAAAAATTCAAATCGAAATTGTATTCAGCTGCTCTAAAAAAACAATAAAAGGAGCAGGCGTATCTTTTAAAAGAAACACCCAAATGAGTGTAACTTGGAAACGTTCACACTCACGTTTCACTCCTGGGTCCCCATGTTGATCTTACCTTTGGGCCTACACTTGGTGAATATTCTCTGTGATTCTCTGTCTAGCAAAGTCAAACGCTTTTCTAGTGACCTTGAGGTTCTAGTCTGCTTAATTAAATGCTTTGGCTAGCTTTTTTTTTTTTAAGTTTCCATTAAGTGCCAGGTATTAAAAAAGCCATTGCAGTTATTTTGAAGCTATGACTACCCTTAGTTATTTCAAGGAAGGGGATCACTCCTGTACCCGCCCAGGCCCTCGCCCCACCCCTTCCACGGATGCTGTCATTTCCCTGCATGTTAGCTCCTATTCTCTCTCTATTGCCCCCCTTTACCGCCCCCCTTTACTGCAGAAGCAGCGTGAAGAGAAATTTATGTCATGTCATGTCCCTCTGCCTACTGCATGAGCCCTGGAAGTCTGTCTTCCTGCCTAGGAGTTCTTCCCGGCAGTGTTCAGACACTGTTGGTGGGATTGGAAGTTAGTTCAACCTCTATGCAAAACAGTATGGGGATGTCTCAGGTAACGAAAAATAGAACTATCACTCAACCCAGCAATCCCACTGCTAGGGATCTACCCAAGTGAAATGAAATCTTTGCACGAAAAAGGCTTGCCCGTACTAATAAGTCCATCGCAGCACTAGTCACAATAGCAGAAATCATGGAACCAACCTAATTGCCCACCAACCCTTGACTGGATGAAGAAAATGTGATACACACACACACACACACACACACACACACACACACACACACACCATGGAATACTACTCAAGTCAAAAAGAGAATGAAATAATGTTCTTTACAGCAACTCAAGGATAGAACCGGTCATCACCCTAAGAGAACTGACTCAGAAACAGAAAACCAAACACCACATGTTCTCACTTACAGGTAGGAGCTACATGGTCACAAAGATGGAAATCACAGACACGGGGGACACCAATAAAGGGGGGGCAAAAAGTGGGAGAGTTGGGGTCAGAAATTACCTCTTAGGTTCGTTATCGGGGGAATGAGAGATCTGAAGTCCCACCACTACCATTACACAATGTGTCCGTGTAAAATAATATATATATTTTTTGAGCCGGAGTCTCACTCTGTCGCCCGGACTGGTGTACAGTGGCCGCTCCCGACCACCGCAGCCTCGACCTCCTGGGCCTTGACCTCCTGGGCTCCAGCGATCCTTCCACTCAGCCTTCCAAGTAGCTGGAACTACAGGTGTGCGCCATCATGCCCGGCTAATTTGTTGATTTATTGTAGAGATGAGGTCTCGCCAAGTTGCCCAGGCTGGTCTCGAACCCACGGGCTCAGGCAATCCACTCACCTCAGCCTCCCAAAGCGCAGGATTACAGGCTGAGCCACCGAGCCCGGCTTAAAATAATATTTTTTAAAAAGAAACACTTATCATTCTTAAGGATGTTGTTTTTTTCTAAGTTAACTAATAAATGTAACTATATATATATTTAAATCCTCTAAAACTTTTATTTTATTTTAAGAAGCTGTTCCCAGCACTTAACCCCTCTCATCTTCCTTCATTTTATTTTCTTGATTGGGTGGAGGATTGTCTTAAGTTTCTCCCACATCTGATTCATATCTTCAGTAGGTCTTTGCTTGGTAAAATATGATTGTATGCACCCTTTTAGCATCTTCACAACCAAATTGTGGCAAAGAACTGAATTACAAACTCTCCATCTACACGAGAAACCTTATCCTTAACAAGGAGGCAGCAGTGTGTGAACTTTCCCTCAAAAGCATTTTCTCAACTTTTTGGTATAAACATTTCAAACTTGCAGGGGAAAAAAAAATGAAAAAATATATCCACATAGGAGGCCCTTAGTAATTATTAATATTTTTGTCATATTTTCTCTATCACCATGTGTGTGAATGTGTGTGAGTCTGGACTGTTGTATCTTGTTGTGTTGCTGAACCATTTGAGGCCTGCAGGGCACTTCACCTCTCAAAGACCCAAAATCTCAGTGTTCCCCTAAATAGCCTTCAAGGTGCAATGGCACATCACTAACCACTGCCTAGCCCACATTAAAAGTCCCCAACTGCCTCAAAAATGTCTTTTAGAGCTGTATGTTTTAATTTTTGTTTCTGTTTTGTACTTTAAACTGGAAGTCAGGTGACAACTGTCCCCATTTCCCCCGGGCGTGTCCCAGTTTTAGCACTGAGAGCCTGAGAAACTCCATCCTAGGCCAACTGGGATGATCCAGCAACCTCACCGGTAGCCAATCAAGTTTCAGTGCATGGGTTTATAATGTCAGTTTAGTATCTGGTCTCTTTTCATCGCGAGCGTAGCCAGCTTTTACTCAGAAAACCCAGGTATCGAAGCTTTACATCTAAAGAAGTCTCCTCACAAACAGCGTGGTGGGCAGGGGCGTTCACAGGGAACCAGCACGGACATCTGTCATCCCTTAGCCAACAGAGAGATCCAGACTTTTTTATTATTATTATTATCTTTATTTATTTTTTTGAGTCAGAGTCTCACTCTGTCACCCAGGCTGGAGTGGAGTGGCACACAGAGAGATCTAGCCTTGCAGAGGAAAACTTCTGCAAATGAAAACACTTTGTGGTCACCACCATAGCAGGGTTTCCCTTTTGTTTCTAATGGTCTGATCTACTGTTGTGTTCAGAGTGTGGGCGGGTGAGCTGAGACGTAGACGCATGGCACGGGCAACGTGTAAAGCCACTACAGTTGTGTTATCTGAGCATTCCTGCTTCTCTTCTTCTTGAGACCGTGCCGAGGCCAAAGGGTGGATATCAGAGGGCCTGCAAGGCCCTACAAAAGGGAACGTCGTGAGAAGCAAGTAAGACCAAGGGTCCGTGGCCCAGCTCTGCATCTCACTGAAGAGTGCAACCCCTGATCAAAGCGTTATCTCTGCTCCAGGCCTCCGTTTCCTCGTCTGCAAGCCGGGAGCTGCTACGGCCTAAAAGATAAGACTACTTTCTACCCGGTAGGCCTCGTGTCAGGCCCTTCCAGAAGCCCTTGGAACACCTGAGGCTCCAAGCCCTCTCTCAAATGAGAATTAAAGTCCCCTCACTCTGCCTGCAGGAGGTCGCCTCTTGGATACAAGCCTAATAAATTCTGGGAAGGTCAGGACACTGGCAACGAGCAGATCTGAGTGTCTGCCATGCTGCTTCTGCCCCAGAACTGTGCAAAGGATACACAGGGCTCCTCATCCCTTCCCACGAACTGCAAAGGCCTTGCTTCCCTCCCTCCAGCATCTTTATGAAATGTGGAAAATGCATTGGAAGAAGGGCTCAGATACTGCCTCGACACTAACGGTGTGCTCTGGGCTCCAGATTTGCACATTCTCAGCGCCTCCACGGGGATGGCCAGGAGGCAACTCAGCCTTCACCACAATTCTTCAAACCATATTCCTGCAGCCTCCCCCAAAGCACAGAGCAGCATCACGGTTCATTCAGTCTCTCAAGACAAAAAGCCCAGGTGCATTCTTGACGTTTGTATTTTCGTTTTTTTTTTTTCTGAGTTGGAGTCTCAGTCTGTCGCCCAGACTGGAGTGCAGTGGCCGCTCCCGGCCACCGCAGCCTCGCCTGCTGGGCGCCGGCGATCCTTCCGCCTCAGCCTTCCGAGTAGCTGGAACTACAGGCGCGCGCTACCACGCCCGGCTGATTTTTGATTTATGGTAGAGATGAGGTCTCGCCAAGTTGCGCAGGCGGGTCTCAAACCCACGGGCTAAGGCAATCCACTCACCTCAGCCTCCCAAAGGCGCAGGATGACAGGCTGAGCCACCGAGCCCGGCTGACGTTTGTATTTTCACCACACCTTAATGCCAAGCCCTGGGAGAGTCAGGTGAGCTCCACCTTCTGAATGCCACTGGGTTTGCTCTCCGCATCAGGTCCCCTGTGGCTCCTCTATGAATCGTGGCGAGATCTTTTGACCAAATGTCTGCAACAACCTTCTGTATTTCCAGCTTCCACTCGTGCTCGTCTGCTCACATATCTGCACAGCAACCTCTGAGGCATCTTTTACAAACAAACATCTCACCGGATGGCTCCATTATTCGAAACCCACCAAGATTTCCCACCGCACTTATGGTCAATTCTGGACACCTCTCCTTGGCTCAGCCTCTTCCCCACTTGCCTCCACCAGTTGCCTCCACCAGTTGCCTCATTCCCCGTTCTTCCTCACTGACAGCACCCCAGCTCCACCAACCCAGTGCATCAGCCCCGTAGCTCCAGCCGCCTGTGGCACCTGGGATACCCTTCGCCTCGGTGCCACCCGCACCACGACCTGCCAGCCTGTGCCCACCATCGCTGTTCCACATTCCTTCTCTCCGTCCTCCCACCTCACACCGGGCACTTGCTTGGGGTCTGCTCCACGAGCCCTGTGAGAGCAGGCAGTTGGTCTGCTTCGTTCATGAATGAATCCCCGGTATCCAGAACACTCTTGTCTCAAGTAGCCGCTCGATAAATATTTATGGACTCCACTGACTAATGGAACACCATTATTTCAATTAAAATAAACAAAGATGCAGGTGATAAGCCAAAATGCCTTCTGCCCTTTGCCTTTTTTGTGGCTGCTTTTAATTCACTTAAAAATTAGGTTTCACTGTAATAAAGACTTACCAAACAAGGCCATAATGCATTTCTGTCATAATAAAGCGTCACCCTGTTTATTTTCCCCTTAATCATCACCACAATCTGTAATTTCCTTGTTCGTGTATGTCACTACCTTTTTTCATCTGTCTTCTCCATTACGATGTAAGCGCGTGAGGGCAGGAACTTTCTCGTATGTGCTCAGTGCTGCATCCACAGGGCCAAGCTGATGGCCTGGCTCACAGTAGGCGCTCGACACATGTTTGTTGAATGAGCAATTAAATATGAAACTGGCCAGAACGGGAAAAGGCATCATGAGCTCTTCAAGCACAAAAACTTTAGAATTGTTTTCTCCTTTGTAGCTCATCAAACGCTTCACATATTAGCTTGCACTTAGTAGGGGTGCAGTACACTTATTTACCAAGTTGAATTTCGCCGAAGGAGCGAAGTTTCAGATTCCATGTCCTAATTAGAAAACTCTTCTGGAGAGGACAAAGGCCTGGAGGAGGAGTCTGTCGGGAGACTCAGGTTCCCAGCTTGGCAGGATAGAGACAAAGGGCTCAATGGGCTCATTTGCATTGCGTTTTGCATAAATATGCAAGCCGAGTGGCAGAGCTGGAGTCTCCAAGGATGTCAAATGGCAACTGGTTGTGTTTTCAAATAGGATATTCAGGATCTTCCAAAGGCAAGATTCCCACCCAAAGGAAGGTTCTTTATCTGTCCTGGTTATGGTGAGACTCGCTGACCTCAGCTGAGCCAACGTCCCTTAATGGACCCTCCCTGTCCCCCTGCCACTGCCAGCCACTTCCCCATGCTCACCCCCTACAGGGCCCTTGGCAAGCCCGGCGAAGGTGTGGTCACTTCCAACGGGCCCCTGTGGACAGCGCGTAAAACAAACCTCCCTGCCCACATCCAGGGCCTGGTGCATGGAAGAGCCAAGCTGGAAGACCAACTTTCTACTGGCTGAGGCTACCAGCACAGAAAAGTTCCCAAAACAGAAAACAGCACGTAAAAAACAAACAAACAAAAATCATCATTTCTGAGGCCAACACTGAGTGCTGAGAAGGCTCAGAAAGACCATGGGATTTTTCCCTCCTAGTTAATCCAGTTGCCCCGATTTGCATGGGATTTGCATAAACAGCACGTTGTATTCAAGCAGTCCTCACTTCAAGGGCCAAGATTAAGGTTGAGGATTTGTCCCACCCACAGGAGTTTTGTTCAGCGTCCCCTGTTTAGAAGCTTGAGACACCTAAATAGCTCTTTATACACTCGCTGAGGTGAAAAGGACTCAAGTGACGGTGAGAACCGGAGCGGACTAGCCGAGGCGGGGAGCGCAGCGCTGGGTCCCCTCTCCCGAGAGGGGAGGTTGGGCAGTCCGCACTGTGAGGTGGCTCCCCGTTCTGGAATTCCATAAATCTCCGCAGGGTGCCAGGCACCAACGCACTGGCCTCACCAACCCCTGGGATGGTGCTAGAAACAAGAGGCGCTGTAGCCAAGTTCAAGTTGCACTAGTATTTGTTGAAGGCTTTTCTGTGACAGCGACTGTCACACGGGGAGAGGGAAGAGAGAGACCAGCTGACCAAGGGAAGGGATGGGCAGAAGGAATGTGGAATTCTTCCAGCAGCCCTGCTGCCGTCTCCCAGACCCCGCCCGTCGGCCGGAAGCAGCCCCGCACCTCCTTCCTGTGGAAGGAGGCCCAAGCGCGGAGACTGCTTGTTGCGCTGGGTCAACAGCCGCTTTCTCGCTCCTGCTGTGACTTGGTTCCAGGCACTTCCAAAGGGGCCTTTCCGTCCATGGCTGGCGCTCCCGGTGACGGTCTTGGATGGCGCCTCATTTTTCTGGTCTGGAAAAGGCTGCCTTGGCCTGAGCTCCCTTGAGTCCACACTCAGCCCGACTTGGGCTCTGCCTTGTGCCGCGCAAGATCGTGGAGCCAGATCACAACCTACAGAGCTACCCCAGGCGAAGTGAGCAGCAGGTAATGACCTCCCAAGAGCAGATCGGGCAAACCCGCAGGACGCTCGTGGAGGGGGATGGGGCGTTCGTGCCTGAGATCTCTGATTCCCCCTCAACGTGTGCGAAGAGCAGAGGCTGAAGATCGCCACGTGGCGACCCAGCACCCGTGGCCTTGAGCCACCTGGAGAACCCTGCCCTGAGAGGAAGTAGTGGGAGGAATGAGGAAGGGAAAGGCCCTAAGACCTTCCCAGCGGGACTTCCTCCATATCCCACCCACTCCATCTCTATGAGGTCATCTACGGCAGAGAGGGAGGAAAACAGACCAGAGCAAAACCAACAGAGAAAACCGCCATCTGCGGATCTGGTCCTAACCCTGAACCCAACCCTTGAAAGCTGTGGAACACACTCTAGTCATTTGGACTCTTGAGGGCTTTGTTGGTTTGTCTTCATAAAATTGGGATTTTTAAATTCTGCCCTGTTTATCCTCAAAAGATAGTCCAGCATCACAAAGGACATCCCACAGGTGCCACCTTGTACCAGATAGGCATCGAGTATTGTTATTACCCCAGACTAAATCATCCTCGGAAAAGCAGACATTCCTAAAATGTTTTCCAACTGGTCCACACACTCAGAGTGGGCCAGTTGGAAAAAAACGATCATTCTAAATCTGGTTTCCCCTCAACGCTGTATAATTGATTGGATCTTCCTATTTTATTTTCTTTGTTATTTCTGGGGGTGGGAATAGGGCAGGAAAGAGGGTTGCTAGAGTCTTTCTGTTACCTGCAACGTCCTTGGCAGCCGGCGGGCTACACAGGTCTGGCCCACAGAGAAAGAGGGCAACCTATTGCATCATCACCTCTCTGCGTAAGAAAACTCTTTGGAATTCAGCGATTCTAAAATAAAGAGAATTTTCTCCCAAGGAGGAGAGTTTTAGCTTTCAGGAGTCTTAAGATGCCCAGGAATCAAACCAACCATTTAAAAATGCGGAACAGAAAGTCCTGTTCCCATTTTTGATGCTGACCCCCTGTGAGGTTTCGGTGCCTGTGGATTTCTTAGGCTAACTATAAACAGTGTTTAATAACTTTAATTACCCTGCTGCACTTCCCGGTTTTTTTCCTCTTTCTCTCTCTTTCTTTCCTATTTCTTTCTTTTTTTTTTTTTTTCAAAATCAGCCCAAACACTGAAAAGATTAAACTTGGAGAAATGCCCTTGAGCTGGTTTTCAGTTGGCACCCAGACTTCCTCTGAATCTCTGGGATTTGACTAGGATGAGCTGTACACCTTGGCCTCCCGCTTCAGCTACACCTGAGGC
This sequence comes from Cephalopachus bancanus, assembly GCA_027257055.1. NCBI lineage: Eukaryota > Metazoa > Chordata > Mammalia > Primates > Tarsiidae > Cephalopachus > Cephalopachus bancanus. The sequence goes on from JAPVLO010000065.1 coordinate 6,465,957, forward strand.
CGGTGTCCACCAGCCATTCATTTACAGATCCCTGAGATGTTCTTCCCTCCACCATGAAATGTTGCCAAACTCCAGGAACTAGGGATATGGGGAGGGAAAAAAAACATATTGTAGCAATCCCCTCCTCCCTCTTGATCATTAATTGTATCCTGCTGGGAGCCCTCCGTGCACTCTGGGTGAGCATGTGTCAAACACATTTCCCTCTTTCCAGTACTTGCCAAGGGTGTGTTAGCCTCTTATTTTTGAAACCCCCTCTTGGAGACACGGAGAAAGTCAGACTGGAGGAAAGAGGGGGAGGAGATTACAGTGGAGCGGCAGGCTGGGGTCAGGCTCTGGGCTACAGCCTTCCAGTCCGAATTTCTTCCCTGGACAAAAGATGAGGGCGGTCAGCTCTTCTGCAGTGACCCGCTGGCAGCCGGGCAGGCAAGAGGGACCCACCGTGGTGAGGGGAAGTTAAGAGGACACAGACTCAGTTGGGGCTCTCCGTAAATGATGGAGCAGCTGATTTTTCCTCTGTCTCCTTCTCTGCTTCTGAGGCCCCCGTACCCGCCCAGCAGTCCAACGCTGCTGCGGCTGCTTCCCCTCCCAGCTGTTTTGAATTCTTCCAAGAGAGCAGAGTAAATAGAAAAATCCTTCCTGGGTATTTATTTTCCCCAGAGGGCAACAAGGGACACGACCAAGGGATCTGGAACAATCAGTTGTCTTCTAGCGGAGGAAGGCGCCGTCACAACTGGGAACCCTGGAAACCTGGCTTCCTCAGGTAGGGGTTGCCTCAGTTGACATAACTCACATGGAAGATTCATTCTCATGCTGAAGCACGAGATCCAGGTCAACTCCAGCAATTCTCAAGGAATAGGAGGTGTGAGGTTGTCTTCTTCTGTCAGCCTGCTTAGCTTCTCTTTCCTTCAGACCTGGCAGTATAGAAAGAAGACAAACTCTTCTTGCAGATCAAGGTTGATTCTCAGAGACACCGCTTTGGCAAAATGCTGAAGGATCATCTACCTTCCTTTTCCCAGGATCAAGGCAAGGAGTTATCAAGCTTCCATTTGGTTTTATCATGACCTCTTCCATTTGAGCTATCATACGTGGCATCTTCAGCCCTCCACTGGTCTCGTGCCTGGGCCAACCTTAAGAGTAAGTTGAAAAACTTGCTGGAAAGTGGTTATCACTACCTGGTGCAGCATAACAGGGCTAGTGAGAGCCCAGGCCCTTAGGCAGGCAGGTCACGGTCCAAATTTTGTCTCTTACCCTTATTAGCTGCATGGCTGACCTCATCTGAGAGTCTCTTGAGCTATACGGAAGTCATCTCTGAATTTATTTTTTAAAGGTTGAATGCAATTGTGCATGCAGAGCCACTTTGAGTGACACGTGGTGCTCAAGAAATATTACTTATTTTATTATTGCAAATAAAGTTAAAAATGATAAGGGTGACATCTGGAAGCTCCTGTGAGATCTGTCACATTTACCAGTGCCATCTCCTGGCCTCGTTGTTTCTGTCTCCCGGTTCAAGGTCATCGCCTGCTTGGATTGAGAGCAAACATATGCCCATTAGTCACAAGCTCTTCACCATACCATGGAAATTCAGTCCCGAGAAACACATGCACAATAAGCCAAAGACTGCTTCTCCTGGGACCCTACTTACTTCCAAAAGGCACATCACCCACTTCTGCACAAACAGGCACAGGTGGTCTTCCGGCCACACTCAGCCCAGCATCTGACATCCCCGTAGGCCATCATCTTGAGCCCAAGTCACAGCTGGCTCCTTGAGGCGGCCTGAGGCCTGACACCACCTGTGAAGAGAACTTTTCTCTCTGCTCAGGGCCCCTCTGCCTCAGTCCCTGCCACTCCCCCGACATTGTCCTACTACTGTTTCCGTGTAGCGCATCTGGCCAAAGCAAACAGCTCTCCAAAGCCAGTTCTTCAGCGAGCAGCTGCAAGACAAAGTTGGCAGGCAGTTTCAGGAAGCCTTGCATTCCCCCGCCTGCTCTCCCTGTGAGCTCTCCTGGAAGACACAAGGAATGAAGCCTGACCTTTTAATTAGCCCTCATGCAGGACTGACCTCATTCTCTGGAGGAACTGGACCTCCCCGTCCACTCCCCTGCGACGGTCCATGCCCACCCTCCACAAGTTGGGTGCCTGGGTACTTGGGTTAATTTCTCGCCTCTTCAAGAAAAAGTACCCTAGATTAGTGGTTCCCTGTCTGAGTTCGAGGTATGAGGGCGGAATGAGGATCTCAGATCTAAGAGGAAGAAGAAGAGGGAAAATGAGACGTATACAAAGAGGAGAAAAGGGAGGAAAAGAGGGAGGGAGAAAAGAGTGCAAGGAGGGATTTCCAGTGTCTTTTATCCGTCAGATAATGTGATTAGTGCTTTACATGTGTTTTCACCTTTAAACTCTATGAGGTCATAGGTTTTGATGATCCTCATTTTGCCTACTAAGACACTGAGGCCCCGAAGAGAAGTAACTTGCTCAAGGTCACTCAGTTGGTGAACGGCAGAGCAAAGACAAGAACCAGGACTTCTGGATCCGAGACCTGAAAGTTTCCATCAATTAGAACTACCTCTATAATTCACTTGCTTCGTCCCGTCCGTTGGAGTAACGCAACTACAGGCTCCGTGGCTCTCATCCGGTTCAACAATCTGGCATGCGTTGTTTTGGCTGAGGTGGGCAGACCCTAACTCTGGTGTTCCAGAGAGATACTTGGAAGTGTTAGGGGAGTTGGGAGGAGGAGAGTGTAGCGGTGGTGGCGGCAGTGGTGGGAACAGTGATGGTGGTGATGGTGGTGGTGGTAACGGCGGTGGTAGTAGTGGGGTGGAGGTGATGACGAGAGTGGCGGTGATGATAGTGCCGGTGTTGCCGATGATGGTGGTAGAGGTGGTGGTGATGGTGATAGTGTTGGTGGTCGTGGTATTGGTGATGGTGGTGATGGTGACGGTGGTGGCGGTGGTGATGATAGTGACAGTGATGATCGTGCTGGTGTTGCCGATGGCAGAGGTGGTGGTGACGGTGATGGAGATGGCGGTGATGGTGGTGGTGGTGATGGCAGTGATGGTGGTGGTATTGTAGGTGGTGCTGGTGGTGATGGCGGCGGTGACAGTGCTGGTGTTGCAGATGGTGGAGGTGGTGGTGGTGGTGGAGATGGTGGTGACGGTGGTGGCGGTGGTGACAGTCCTGGTGTTGCTGACTGTGGTGGTGGTGGTGATGGAGATGATGATGGTGATGGAGGTGATGGTGGTGGTGATATTTCTGGCGTTGTTGACGGTGGTGGTGGAGGCGGAAGTGGTGGCGATGGTGGTGTGGGTGGTAGTGGTGGTGATGGTGGTGAGGGTGGTGGTAATGGTGGCGTGCTCCTGTTGTTACTGGTAGCAGTGGTGGGAGTAAATGAGACGTAGGCAAACCAGCTCCTCTGGCATTCTCTGTCTCTAAAGCCCCTCCTTTCATCACACTCCCTGTCTTCTGATCTGATTTTGTAAAAAATGACCAGAGCTCTGAACTTTTGTTTGTTGGTAGCAGCATCTGTAAAATGATATAACAGCTTATGTTTATTTATTTTTGAAAGGATGTGAAGGAAACAGCTTTCCTTATTCAAACAAAACACAGAGTCCCCAAGCCTTTAAAACTGGAAGTTGATTCTCCAGGTGGGGAGATGAGGGCTGGCCAGACGATGCCAACATCTCTCCTGGCTTCCCCTCCCCCTCCCCCTTCTCTCCCTCTGACTCTCACATCCACAACCACGTCAGCCCAGGAGCCGGTCAGTGTTGCTTCTTTAGAGCTCTGGCCCAGGGTAGCAGGCTCTCTCTCTCGCTCTTGGTTCCCCTTAGCCTTTGTGAGAGACTGAGGTTTCAATGAAATGGGGAGAGAGAAGCTTTAATAAAATGGGGAGAGAGAAGAGGAGACCAGGAAAAGAAAACCAAAAGGAAAACAAGCAAAGAAAACACAGGAAGTTTAGACAGCACCCACACTGCAAAGCTTATGTCTCTGAACCTTCACAACTAACTTTTTCCCAGGGCTGGCCCCTGTGTCTCTCTCAGTCCACGTCTTGTCTGATAAGTTCAGGCCAATTGTGCTGAGACCATTTAGGAGACACCTTGAAGGAGCCGTGCTTTCCTGCATTCCGGACTTTTCTTTATGTTGGGGGGGTCAAACACTTCCCATTACAGATTCCTCTGGTCACTTTGTGCTCTCAGAGTCCAACCAAGATCACCCTCCTCCAGAGCCCACCCAGGGAGGTCCTTACACAGCTGCAGATCCATTTGCCCAGATGTCCTGCCGAACCACTTAAGTGAATGAATATGCCCTTCAGGTAACTGGCCTGGCTCTTATCACTGGCCAAGGAGCATAACAATCTCATAGGCACACACTCGCTTTCTGACGAAGCCAATGACACCTGTCAAACAGCCCAGCAGCCATCACGGCTGGTGGCTCACTGCAGCAGTAGGGCCGAAGAGCTTGGTGTAGGGGCCCTCCTCGGGCATCTCCCCTGATCCCTGGCCAAGCTGACCTTGAAAAGATGTTAAAGGACAGCAAACTTCGAGCTCAAAGGAGAATAATTCAAACTTTCCCAGGGCTCTAAACTAGGTTACTTTCAAGACACCTAAACTCCCTCTTGAAGCATAAAACATAAGGTCAGTGAAAGTGCTGTGCTGTGCACTTTCTCTTCCTCTTGCTTGGTGATGTGCTCCCCAGGCGGCTTTTGGGAAATCTTGGCACCGAGTGCAAAAAGTCAGTCCTCACTCTGCTGGTGTCAGCTGGCGAGGGGTCTCCCAGTGCGGGAACGCCGGCCTGAGGGTGTCGCAAGGCCCCGCCCTCTCCTCTGCTTTGCCCCCTCAGCTCCGTGCTTTATTTCCCCGGACTGACCCACTTGTAGTTCTCATGCAATTGCTCCCTTGGGGACTCTTCTAGAAACATTGATAAGGGACATGCAGATGAGAAGACGGAAAACAAGCTCGAGAAAGATATCTGGCTCATTTCTATTTTGTTTTCCCCTGTTGCCGTTTAAGTAACAATTTATGCCTGGTCAGTACAGACAGCAGATTTTATTTATTTTGCTAGCCTCCTACCCTATTCCCAGCCCAGGGGCGGAGTGGGGTCGGCTGATATTTTCTTTCAAGGCTGTACTAAAAATTCCAGCCTCCCTCCTGATGCTAACCCCAGAATTACCATTTCAGGCAGCCAGGACCGACTTGTCACTCACAAGACAGCTCTGAGACCAGCCTCTCCCCCCCTGCCATGTGGGGCAGCCTTGGAGCATTTAGAGACAACGGGAGGGAGGTACAAGACGTCCTCTCTCCCTCCTATCTCTCAAATGTGCTGCTTGAGAACCGCAGTTGTTTCTTTTTAGCAGAACATCTCTGACAAAACTCCCAATTCTCCCGCGGTGTTATCTCCCTCGCTGCCACATAATGAGCCCTAATCTTTCTACAGAAGTCAAACTGTTTCCATGTCCCCTCCCTCAGCTGGTGATTTTTCCGAAGAAGGGAAAGAAGATGCGGCCTGGGAAATCAGCAGCCTGGGACCTCGAGGGTCCGCTCGCCCGGATTTGGAAGAAGCGCCTCCGCGTTCCCCTGGTCCCAGCTGGAGAATACGAAATAACCCCCTTCAGCAAGTCAACTTGTTTGGTTATCTTGGAGTGTGCACTGGGACTAACTCATCCTGGCCAGCCTTTCCGGATGCAGCCTTGCTCAAAATCAAGCCTTCTCCAGGAGTCTCGTTCCCTGGGGCTGCCTCCTCCCAGGCTGATAACGAGTTTCATCATGGATGATTCAAGAGCTTGAGATGCGCGCCCCGGTGATAGCGAACGATGCCTCCAGCCCCAGCTGACCTCACTTTTGAGCTGTTGACAGGTTCCGTCAGGCTGGCCAAGCAGCTTCCAGCCAGGCCAAGACAAATGAGCTCGGGCCTTTGCACCCCGACCCCCCACCCCCATGCCTCCAAGTCCTGCTGCAGGGTTGCAGTTCACCTCCAAGACGCCTCACACAGCAGCGGGAGACTGGCCCCTTTCCCCTGGGCAAAAGAGTAGACAGGATACATAAGCCCATTGCTAGCCCCCGTACCCCCCATCCCGGTGAGAGGTTGGCATCTTCCTCTGGTCCCTCCTTCCTTCCTCCCAGACTCTCTCCTTCCCACTCGAACTGTTCAGGGCCTGAGTAGGTGGTTTTGAGTCTAGACTCACTCGAGAAAGCATGCAGGAGGCCTAATCCTCTTGTGTACAGAGAAGATCTGAGATGAGTGAACACACACACACACACACACACACACGAGGCCAGCCTGTCCTCAGCCAGGGCTGTGATGGGCAATGGAGGCCTCCTTGTCCTCCATAAAGCCGGCAGCACGGAGGGCTGCCCCTCAGAGGACGGGTCCGGAAGAGGCCAGAGAGAGAGCGAGGCGGCCCAGAAGTCTCCACGCAGCTGCCAGGCAGGCTGACTCAGGACACAGCATTCTCTCCACGACTTCTAGAGTTAAGCATCGCTTTGGAAATGCTGGAAGGAACGGAAAGTGCCGGGGACTTAGGGAGGAATCGTTCCCCCCTTCACCCGCACAGCCAAGCCGTGGGGGCCAGGGCTTCAGCCGATGGGGATCTTGGCTGTGTCCGTACTGGGCTCAAGGCTGAAGCTGAGAAGGCGCCAGGTCTTCTTGGGGCAGTCCTGTCCACGCAGGGAAGCTCGAGGGCCTGGATAATAATCAGGAGTCACACCCTCTGGTCGTTGTGTGATGCTTTAGGGTTCTCAGAATGCTCCTCACAGATGTCGTCTGGGCCCACGCCAGGCCTGCGAGGCGGGCGTGGTGGCCCCTTCCTCTCTCACAGAGAAGGAGCAGAGAGGGGACACCACCCTGGCACCGCTAGCCCGCATCTTTGCAGGAGGAACTTCATCGTACTTGGAACTCAGTGGATCCTGTGTGGGGATGTGAAGCCTGACAGGCGCGATGATAAGGTTAACAAAGACAAGAGGCCACAGGAATGGAGGATATTTTTATTTGAAGAGCTTTTTAAAAATTTTTTTTGCCTCAGCACACTGTAAATTTAATATTTATTTTAAATCATTAGTCTATAGCTATGGCAGAAAAATTTTAAGTACTGATAAGAAAAAGGAAAAAAATTCACAGCAATGCCAGCCACTCTATGTATGTGTGTGTGCATACATTTATGTGTATACATACTGTATAGATCTCCTCCTAGACTTGTTATATTCCTTTATGATATAAATATTAAATATAAGTATTGTATATTAATGCATATGTATCAATGATATATTAATATATATTACTCCATAACTTCTTTTTTCCATAGAGCATAGAAAAATGCTAGAAATAATCTTTCCATGTCAGTAAATGGGTATTTCTTTAATGGTTGTCTAGCATTCCATTATGTTGATATTATTAGACACTGACATTTTTTTCATTTTTTATCAGTGCAAATAATGCTGTAATGAAGTTCCTTTTGCACATAGCTCTGGGCAGCTCTTTGATAATTTTCTTAAGATAAATTCCTTGATCAAAAATCACCATTGAGGCTTTTGATATATTTCTCCACTAAATAATGTGTCCTTCCGCAGTCCTAGCCACAATCCCTGGGAGGAAGATGGCTTAGTCAGAGGATACCCTAGAGCCAGAATGTCAGAGTGCAAGCCATGTCTAGGGGACCTTGTGTGACATCAAGCAAAGATTGGACTTTTTGATTTCTAAGGATTAGGGAGGCCTTAAAATTTTTCAGCAGAGCATGACTTGGCCAGAAGTGGCAGAAGCATCTGGAAGAAAACAGTGGAGGGGCCGAAACTGGAATGGCCCAGAGCCATAGTCTAGATGAGCAAAGATGGAGTCTGAAATAGTCTGCATGGAGAGAGGGGTCAGAGGGAGAAGAGGAGAAGAAAGAGGAAGAAGACAAAGCAATTGAGAGCCGTGCCTTGTGGGGCAGCAGTCAAAGATTTGAAGTTTGAGCAACTGAAAGAACAGAGATGCTGACAAAGCCCAAAAAAAGGCAGGAGGGAAATTTTTTTTTTTTTTTTTTTGAGTTGGAGTCTCACTCGGTCGCCCAAACTGGAGTGCAGTGGCCACTTCCGGCCACCGCGCCTCGACCTGCTGGGCTCCGGCGATCCTTCCGCCTCAGCCTTCCAAGTAGCCGGAATTACAGGCATGCGCTACCACGCTCGTCTGATTTTTTGATTTATTGTAGAGATGAGGTCTCGCTGCCTAGGCGGGTCTCGAACCCGCGGGCTCAGGCAATCCACTCACCTCAGCCTCCCAAAGGCGCGGGATTACAGGCTGAGCCACCGAGCCCGGCTTAGGAGGGAAATTTTAAGAGAAAGTCTCACTTGTTTTGAATCACTGGGCTGTGCACACCCACCTAGCATCGTACTAGCGTCGTATCCAGGGGTGGTTGCTGAGGAGAGCCATCAGGGGAAGGGGCACGTTTGAGGTTCCACCTGAGAATTCACAGAACAGCTGCGAAGTGCATGACATTGAACAGCAACATGAAAAGAGGCCAAGACCAGGCGCAGCGGTTCAAGCCTGTCATCCCAGCACTTGGGAGGCCGAGGTGAGGGGATTGCCTGAGCCCACGGGTTCAAGAACAGCCTGGGCAACTCGGAGAGACCTCATCCCTACAATAAATCAAAAAATTAGCCGGGCATGATAGCACATGCCTATAGTTCCGGCTACTTGGAAGGCTGAGGCGGAAGGATCGCCGGAGCCCAGCAGGTCGACACTGGGGTGGCTGTGAGCATGTCACTGCACTCCAGCCTGGGCGATGGAGTGAGACTCTAACTAAAAAAAAAAAATGTGATTAGAAAAGAGACCTGGACAGGCTCGGTGGCTCAGCCTGTAATCCCAGCACTTTGGGAGGCCGAGGCGAGTGGATTGCCTGAGCCTGCGGGTTCGAGACCAGCCTGGGCAACTTGGCGAAACCTCGTCTCTACAATAAATCAAAAATCAGCCAGGCGTGGTAGCACGCACCTATAGTTCCGGCTACTTGGAAGCCTGAGGCGGAAGGATCGCGGAGCCCAGCAAATCGAGGCTGTGGTGGCCGGGAGCATGCCACTGCACTCCAGTCTGGGCGACAGAGTGAAACTCCAGCTCAAAAAAAAGAGAGACCAGAGTGAGAGGAGGCGAAAGAGCCCAGGAGGATGATCGGAAAAGACCCAACAGACAGAAGAAAGAGAACACAGAGTGTGCCCTGGGCTGGAAGAAGAAGAAGAGAAGGTTTGGAAGAGGGGGCTAAGATGTAAACGATGCAGAGAGGCTGAACAGTGAAACACAGAGGAGCTGTTCAAGGGGGCCACACGGGTGAGCTCCTCATGGAACGAGACGGCGACATCCAGCTTCCCATCAGGCAGGGGGAACTTGGTCTGAGCCTTTGGCAGGGCTGGAAACGGGAGTGGAGCAAAACTAAGAGCTGGACCCAGAACAGTGGCGTGCACAGGCCTAACCAACAAACATGTTTCCCCCCCCCCCAGTTTAAACTGCTGGAGCCTGATAGTTATCAGTAGTTGTGAGGTGAGGGGAATGGCAGCTTTCATGAGGATGATGGAAATGCATGCACCGCGCACGGTTAGGGCCCAGACAAAACAAGGTGCACAACCCATGCTTTGTGAAGGTCTTGGTGCCATGGTAGCCCACGCATTTGCTGAGATAAAATTCCAGCTCATAGCAGGAAAGATCACATCTTAGTCTGTACTATAGAAAAGCTATATCTGAATCTCCTCCTCTTAATTTAACAGTAAAGGTCTTTGGGCTGCTACAAGTGCCACCCTCCCTCTCAAAACATACAAATCTAAGTTACAGCAAAATTCATCTCCCAGGGCAGGTGGGCATTCTGTTGCCATCTCCATGCCACGGCTCTCTGAAGACAGTCCCATCGGTCATGGCCCCACCCCAAGTTTCAGAGGGTGGGAGCAGTCCTTCAGCTGAATCCTTGTGCCCCTTGCCTCCTCCAGGACACAATTGAGAGCACACACCAGGCGGAACAAAACAGTGGCAATTGATGACAAATGGAATGAAATGCCCCCACATCCCCCTCCTCACTCTCCGTTACTATGGAGACACCAACCAGCCGAAGCCAGGAGATCAGGAAATATCCACACAGGATGGTCTGGTGGACACAGGTGCTCGGGGAATCAGTATGCCAGCAAGATTCCTCAGTCTGCTGAGGGTCAGAAGGGGAGAAAACATGGGACAGGGAACCAGGGACTACGTTGCAAACAGATGAGCCTTGTCCTTGGGACTAGAAGCACACGTCTCTCTACTGGGAATTTGCATCTTTCTGATACGTGTTAACGCCACACACCACAGCTCTTTTTCTTTCATTTCCGTTCCTAGTTTTCTCATCTACCTTGCCTACCAACCGGGATAGCTTCTAAGATGAGCAGCTGGGTATATGCTCAAGGAGCCGTGGAACCAGACAGAATGATTGGGAGCTCTTGTCACCGGCACCTTTTCCTTCAATCCCTTTGGAAAATAGACAGCAAGGGCCAATGCCATCAAAGGATTGTTCCCACTCCCTCCCTCTGGCACAAGCAGTAAATATATCCTCCAAATTTATAGACAAAAAGGCACCTCTTTAAAAGGGTAGAAACACAAACATGGCAACAGAAAAGGAGAGATTCAACTTCTACTACAGTTCATTCTCCACTATTAGTTTTCTGGGCAACCGGAAGCCAATAGTCAAATATTAACTGAAGTTGTACCACAGCTCTAAGTGGACAGAATTTCCCCCAGACAGCTGTCATCAGACACACACATGGAAGGAAGGAAAGAAACTTCTCAGCCACTCCTACTTCTTTTGAATGCAAATAACGTGTTTCTACTTTAGAGCTCTGAAACTCAGTCATTTGAATTTCTCGAAATCTGGGTACCCACCATGATTTTTATCACAAGCCCCTCTCCACAATCACTCCACAGAAGCCAGCGGACAGATTCAACCTATGGCTTTAAACCACCAGGGCATTGTTTTGTTATTTCTGTAATCGTGAAGGTTGAGACCAGGATTTTCATAGCCAATTGCCAAAAACCTAGCAGCACTCATTACTTGCAGAAAGCACTCAACACATGCTGGTTGATTGAATACTGGAAAATTTTGAAGCTTTACTACAGTGGAAATTACACTGAACCCCCAACAATCCTTCTGTCTTTCCTCCATTGTGTAGCTGTCATAGGATTAAATGGAGATTGGTCCCACCAACCAGCAGAGGGGGGCCAATCCAAGATTCGATTCTTGTCCTTACGCTGCAACGATTGGCTTGGGTAAATGAAGTCTGGGTCACTCAACACATGGCATTTCTTCCTCTGACTTTTGAGGGAAGGTTTGCTAGGGATTCTGAGAAAGTAAGTAGCTTAGAGAGCTACCAAATCCAACCTCCTCGCTCTTGGATAGCATAGTTTGAAGATAGCAACCTAGAGCGTCAGGCATGCTGCCACTCTGGAGAACACTGATGTGAAGACAAAGGTGGCGCCAACTTAGAGCAAAGAGACAAAGTAAAATCATTAAATAATTATTTAATAAGGTTACCGAACTTGTCCTCTCTTTGACAATTTTGCTCTTAATAACCAACAAAAGTAAATTTGGGAGCCCTGGTGACTGAAATGACAAATGAGATCTTCTCTTTGGAGAGAGAGAGGCTAAGGAGTCCACCAAACTGTCCCATCAGGCTTCTATTGTCCAAGACATTAAAATACAATCAATTCTTAATAGCGCACAAGCAGAAGTATTGACACATTGCTGCCAAATCTTCCTTTTGGATATCTTGTGACCTTCCAGCTATATTCTTCTAGTCCAGAGATTAAACTGGGCTTTGTTGTTTGACTCTCTAGAAGTGAAGTCAAGGAAATAGAAAGTGCTTAAGAAATAATGGTTAATTTGTTGGATGGATGGATGATCAGGTAAATGGATGAATGGATGCGTGGGTGGATAGATGGGTGAATGGACAAATGAGAGGTGGAGCCTTCACTGGAAAGACACTAATCCATCCCTTACCATCTAGTCCTAAGCACTCTTTCCAAAGGCAAGAAGTCTCTACTTCTAATTCCATACACATTCTTTAATAGCATTTGTCATTCACCCTGACCCTATAATCTTTATGGCCACAGATACCTCTGGAGATGTCATGATAGAAAACTACCTCTAGTATTTTGGTCTTACCTGTCCCAGGATCTAACGCATACACCTTTTCTTTCTTCTTCCTCAAATAAAAACTCGTATGTGTCCTTAGACTCAACGAATTCTAAACCAAATCATTCCTCTTGCCAACTCCTCTAATTCCGTTAAGAGAATCACCACTTTCCTTTGCCAAAGCTCCAAATTAGGGAGTGATTATTGCTCCTTACTTTTCATTCGGCCCAGACGTGCAACTCGTAAGGCCTCACAAGCCCACCTCCTTATTGTCTTTCATGCCATTCCCACCTTTCCATGTCCACTACCACCACCGACTTTAGGTCATCATTAACTTCTCGTGTGCACAGTATTCATTGCTTCTAAGTTGATCTTCATTTTGATTTTCCCCCATCATAAGAAGGTGGGGTATCTCTTCAACAGAACCCATATGGAAATCTTAAGCAAGATGAAAGAAAAGCAATGTTACTTTGGGTAAAACTGGAGTTTGGGTAGAGAAGTAAGCAACATATTACCCTCATGATAGCACCTGAGCACTGAAGCTCTACTTCTGCCACTGCTGGGGTGCTCTCTAGGAGAAAACTGCTGAATGGGTGCAGAAATCAGAGACCACCGAGACACCAAAGGGTGTCCCTTAGTTCTCAGTGGGCTATAATCACTTGTAGAACCCTGAAGCAATGGCCATCCCCTTTGTCCACCACCCTATCTCAGGCTCTTATCATCCAATGGTTAGACTGTTGCAAGTCGCCTACTGATAGGTCTCTCTACTTCCAAAATCACCCCCTCCTATTCATTTGCTCTTAACATTACCATTGAAAAATATAAACAAGGCCACTGTGTTCCTCAACCTAAATTTCTCGATGGTTCCTTTGGACTGGAGATGACATCCAGACTCCCTTTCTTATCTGACCCTTGCTCCTGCAGTGGTTTCCTACACAATTGTCTCTCCAGTAACTCTTTTGCAAATCGGCTAAATTTGCGAAATCCTGTCTACAGTGGTTCAATGATGAGCATGCTGGAACATGAGCCTGACCCATGGCAGGAGTTGCTCAGTCCTGAGTGGGCATTGGACCATGGTTGGGTCAGTGAGTTTCCTCACCAGGAATTCTGTGCAGGGCTAAACTCAGGAACGGGTCCAATCTGAGTAGTCTGCCATCTTTACGGGAACCTGTGGTGAGACATTGATGGGGCCAGCAGACACGGGGAAGTGGAAGCAGAGCCAGAGAGGGGCCTGATCACACTTGAATCTCTGGATCCCACGGTTTTTGAGGCAAAGCTACCCCTCCTCTTCCAGGTATATCAATGTCCAACACTTTATTGGTCACTGTGAGTGACCCCAGTATCCTTCCTTTCAAGTCCTCTTTACATGTGTGCTCATCAGAGCTGACTTTCTGCATTTGCAACCCAAGTTCCCACTATGCACCCACTTTTGTCATCTCGGCTCCCAAGTCTGTATCTTGTCATCCTCCATGCCTATTTCCCTGCAGGCACTCAAAGATTGTTGAACGAATAATTGATATGGTACCGAGGATCACTTTCTAACAACATTCTTGACTGCCTTCCTAGCTCAGAAACAAGGAGAAACTGCTTTAATAACTTGATTTCAGAGGCATTCGCAGTCTTGCCCTCTTCTCTGCCTCCTGAACCAGCACCTCCTCTCTGGAGGGTTATGTCACTTAGTAAGGGCGACTTGGACATTTGCACGCACTGTCTCCTTTGATTCCGCAATCCGAAGGAGGCACGCCATTATTATAACTGTCTCCCTTTATACAGATGCAGCGACTGAGGCTAGGGAAATGAAAAACGTGCCCAAGATGGGTCAGCTGGAGATGCTGAGACCCCACGCAGGTCCGCGTGGCTCCAGATCTGGTCTTCTCTCGTTCTGGCTCACCGGCCTTCTCAGCAGATGTCCTGAGCTGCTCGGCTCTGTGTTCAGATCAGACAAAGCCGCAGAGCGTGAGCGTTGGCATCAGAACCCTGTCCCTCGGCCTCCTGTCCCTTCTACTAGGTTGCAATATCGTTCCCCCGACCACCTTTATGGACGGCCAACGGTCAGCGTCTGTCCGTGCCAAACACAAAGCAGAGGCCTCTACCGCTGCTAACATGGAACCGCCTGGGGCGGGGACGCTCTGTGTCGCCCAAGAGTGTCCCAGGTCTGAGGCACGTTGCGTCCCTCCCCGACTCGGCGTCTACTGCCCTCCTACTCCGTCCACAGAAAGGTCCCTCCGAGGGTTGTCCCTTGGAGGAAGGACCGGGCAAGCAAAGAGACCTCGGGGTGGGTAACAAAGAGTTAAGGCCGCAGCTGCCAGCACACGCAGGGTAGAGTTATGCTCACACTGTTCCCACTGGCGACCAAGTCAGCTGTCATCGGAGAACAAAGAATCCCCCAGAGCCGCTCAAGTTGTGTCACACCCGGGAAGCCCTGAGCTCCCTGATTAGGATTTCTAAATCAGCCCATCGAGGCCTGAAGAATAAAGCTGAGGAACAATGAGCTGCCACATTCACATAGTCAGCAGTCCGGCTCCCCCGCCCCCCAGCCCGCCCCCGCCCACAGGGCCTCAGAGGCCACTTCACCTCCTTGGGGAAAATCAGGGCTCACCAAAGCTCCCAGCCCACTAGGGCAGGGTCCGGAACTTCAGGAGCAGAGTGGGGGAATTTGCTGTCCAGGGACCCCGGGGACCTCAGTGTCCTGGGAGGGTGTGAGAAGAGGGACCCTGTGCAAGAAAGAGGGGGCTCCCCCCGGACATAACAGAGGCCAGATCTGAGATTTCAGAGGTCAGATTTTGTGACTCGTGTTTCATTCCAACCAAGTCCCAGTGACTCGTGTCATTTGCGGGACTCCTAGACAACCCTGTCCTGACCACCAGCCCCAAGCCCCAGAACTCCTCAGAAAATCGTTGGGCCTCCTAGAAGGCCAGGAGTCCCGTGGCATTAGCAAGGCCATGGAGTCAGGAGGATTTCTCATTCTCAGCCAGCCTGGCTGGAAGGCAGGCTACTATGCCCAAAGCACCTTAAATTCAGAGTTTTGGTGTTTTTTGTTTTTTTTTTTTTATTGAGTCGGAGTCTCACTCTGTCGCCCAGACTGGAGTGCAATGGCCGCTGCCGGCCACCGCAGCCTCGACCTGCTGGGCTCCGGCGATCCTTCCACCTCAGCCTTCCGAGTAGCTGGAATTACAGGCATGCGCTACCACACCCGGCTGATTTTTTGATTTATTGTAGAGATGAGATCTCGCTGCCCAGGCAGGTCTCAAACCCGCGGGCTCAGGCAATCCACTCACCTCCGTCTCCCAAGGCGCGGGATTACAGGCTGAGCCACCGAGCCCGGCTTAAATTCAGAGTTTTGACTTAATATTCACAAAAGAACGTAAGCACGATCATTGCAACTCTGAGTGTGGTTGAAACTGAGTGTGTGGCCAGGCACGGTGGTTCATGCCAGTAATCCCAGCACTTTGTGAGGCCGAGGTGGGAGGATGGCTTGAGCCCAGGAGTTCAATACCAGCCTGAGCAACATAGAAAGACCTGTCTCTACACGACATTTTTTTTAATTAGCCAGGTGTGGGGTAGCATACACTTGGAGTCCTAGCTACTCAGGAAACTGGGGTGGAAGGATAGCTGGAGCCCAGGAGTTCCAGGCTGTGGTATACCATGATCATGCCACTGCATTCCAGTCTGGGCAACAGAGTGAGACCCAAACTCAGAAAGAAAAAGAGAGAGGAGAAGAAGGAGGAGGAGGAGGAGAAGGAAAAGAGGAGGGAGGGAGGGGGAGGGAGGGAAGAAAGAAACCGCCTGGGCATGTGTTCAATGTAAATGTTTTAAGAATACCAAATTGTTACAACCTTGAATTTGCATATATTTTTACTATACTGGTATCCTCAAGAAAAGTGTAGCCGGAACCCCCTCAAACTCTGAGGGCTCCTGGTTTTCATTCAAACTTGAATGCTGTCTCTTTTTCCTGCCAACAACCAAAGTCATTGCCTGGGACAGTCTTCGTGTGTAATGGGGTCCCCAGTATAGGGAAACTTCAGGGAACTGGAGCTCTGAGGAGCAGGGGGATCTTAGCTGCAGCTGAGAGAGGCTGTCTCTCCCCTCCTTTGTGTGGGGTTGGCTTGGCTGTGATCTAGAGGTTCGTTCACTGAGACATGCCAGCCTCCACGGTCCCTACCTGGAGCCAGGTCTGCCCGGTGGCTTGGGGAATTTTTTTCTGCACTGTGCTCCACATCATGCCTGTCATCCACTGGAGTCCCAAAGAGATCCACTGGCATCTGCAGGTCCCTGCCACTGTCCTGAAGCAGGAAGTGGAGGAAGGCATGGCTCTGAGCTCCCAGACCCCTCCTACAACTCCAGCTCTGAGACCTCAGAGTCAGAGAGGAAAGAATCAGAGACCAGAGCAGCAGAATAATTCCAGTGGTGAATTTTCAGCTGCAGAAATTCTTTTAGGGAGCTGAGTGTGCTCAGCAGGTGGGCACGCCAAGTGCATCATAGACCCAAGACTGCCCCAAAAGTAGAGGCCCAAGATGAAACAATCTGTCACAGAACCCAAACTCAGGAAAGACTCTAGAATTAATAATACCTGCAAATAAGGAGACCTGTCATATATTAAGCACAGCTTGCGATTCATACTCATAACATTTCATCCTAATAACCCTATTTTACAGATGGGAAAAGTGAGGCTCAAAACTCCCCTATGGCCACAGAAGTAGTAAACAGAATAGTATTGGCAGAGCCAAGACTTGAACCCAGGAGTCTCTGCCCCTCAAGCTCTTGTTCACTCAGTTTCCTGGGTCCCTTCTCCTAGAGTGAACTCCCAATTTACATTTAAAAGCCTTCTTTGCAGAACTAAACTTCTCTTCTGTCCTCTCAGCGCTTGTGAAAGATGGAACAAGAGTGAACTGTCATCAGCAGGGGACAACCCTCCCCATGCTGGAGGGAAGGGCATGGACCCAATGAGATCCAAAGCCAGTGCTCCAGTCAACAGGCTGAGCGCCTAAACCTGGTCAGCTACCTGCTCAGAGCCCCAGTTTCTTCACTTGCAAAAGTCCAGCAACAACACCAATCTCGCTGGGAAAGGTGAGGATTAGAGGGGAACACCTGAGCAGAGATGCCTGGTCTATGACACATACTCTATGAGTATTGCATTTCTTACCTCTTTGCTCCACAGCATGGCGGTAGCTCTTAACTCCTTCTTCAAATCCCTTGGCTCCAAGTTAAATAATCACCTCCCACCACCAGCTCTCCCTCTCCCCCCGCCAGAAACAGTTCCATTTTTTTGAGTCAGAGTCTCACTCTGTCACCCAGGTTGGAGTGCAGTGACACTCTCACGGCCACCACAGCCTCCACCTGCTGGGCTCAGGCAATCCTTCGGCCTCAGCCTTTCAAGTAGCTGAAACCACAGACACATGCCACCATGCCTGGCTAATTTTTTGTTTATTGTAGAGACGAGGTCTCGCCAAATTGCCCGGGCTGATCTCAAACTCACAGGCTCAGGCAATCCACTCTCACCTTGGTCTCACGAAGTGTTGGGATTAGAGACGTGAGTCACCATGCCTGGCAGTCTCTTTCTCTCTCTCTCTCTCTCTCCTCTCTCTCTCTCTCTCGGGGGGTGGGGAATAGTAGTCTCACTCCTCTGTCACCCAGGCTGGAGTGCAGTGGCATGCTCATGGCCACCACAGCCTTGACCTCTTGGGCTCAGGCGATCCTTAGGCCTCAGCCTTCCAAGTAACTGGAAATACAGGCGCACGCCACCAGGTCCAAACTAATTTGTTGATTTACTGTAGAGAAGAGGTCTCACCAAGTTGCTCAGCTGGTCTCGAACTCCTGGACTCAGGCAATCCTCTTGCTTTGGCTTCCCAAAATGCTGGGTTTATAGATATGAGCCACCATGCTAGGCGTTCTTTCTCTATTTTTTTTTTTTTTTTTTTTGAGTTGGAGTCTCACTCTGTCGCCCAGACTGGAGTGCAGTGGCCGCTCCCGGCCACCGCAGCCTCGACCTGCTGGGCTCCGGCGATCCTTCTGCCTCAGCCTTCCGAGTAGCTGGAAGTACAGGCATGCGCTACCACGCCCGGCTGATTTTTTGATTTATTGTAGAGATGAGGTCTCGCTGCCCAGGTGGGTCTCGAACCCGCGGGCTCAGCAATCTACTCACCTCAGCCTCCCAAAAGCGCAGGATTACAGGCTGAGCCACCAAGCCCGGCTTCTTTCTCTTTTAAAACTACTTTTTTTCTGCCTTTACCTTCTTGAATCCTGGCAGGACTGACCAATAGGAAATGTTGCCTGTAGAGGAACCTAATGTCCTCTGGACATTAGGAACAAATTTTTGTGTTGCTTTCAAAACCTGGATAAGTCTGTCCTTGGCTTTTGTAGAAATGTCTTCAAGTTTGTCACCACTGTTTACGGACCCAAGAAATAAGAGAGGGCATGTTCAATGCAGAAGGTTAGCCTGACAATGTGATGGCAAGAGGCAGTCGCCAGCAACGAGCTATACACCTGTCTCCAAAGTCCTTTTAGGGTACCTCGGTGAAAAGCATCATAGACAGGTTGTCAGACTGGGACCTAGAGAAATCACTGGGTCCTGCTGACATCGGTATCCTCAGCCTTGATTTAAGTATATGGGTCCAGTGGAAACTTAATAGGTCTGAGTTGGATGAATGAGTGGCAAACAAACGAATGGATGAATGATGTTGACATCCCCAACCAACACTCTATCTACCCTCAGTTAACTCTTGCTCAAAGACATCAGACTATTATTAGATCTTTTTCCTACATTGAGTTGTAAAATGCCAGCTCAACTCTTGAAACGAATGCAACTTCCTTTTTTTTTAAGATTTAAAAATATAGCTTATTTGAAAATAAATTAGAGCCAGAAAGAGAAGGGAGAGAGAAGATTCACCTCCCCAAAGTGGGAGAGGGGGCCAAAGCCAGGAAGTATGGCGATAGCCACTGCTCAAAGAGCACATGGCCACACCAGAGTCTAGCAAGGCAATGACTGAATGCAACTTTCAAACTGGCGGATACAAAGGAAAGATACCAAATATTGTTGATGTCCCTTAATGACTGGCAGGAGAGCCAAGGTGGGACACAGTAGGCCAGATGCTAGGGACCTGACAGAACCAGGAGTCTAAGGATGCGTCAAGGCTGGAAAGAAGAACTAGCCAAGGACCTGAATAAGACCAGAGTGCTGTAGATTCGCCAGTGATCACTTTATGGCATTCACGGAGAGCCCAGAGTTTAAGAACTCACGGGGCAAGACAATGTCTGGTGTCATTGAAAGAGCAAGGACACTAAAAGCAGACAACTGAGAATTTGAATTCCAACTGGTCACTTGCTGAATCAGAAACCTCAGTTTTCTCACCTGTAAAATGGGAAAATAAGGACCTACTTTTTCACAAGGCTGTTGTGAGAATCAAATGAAATAAATAAACACACATATATGGAGCTGGGCACAAGAGATACTCAATAATGGTAATACTATGGAGTGGGCAGAGGTTAGGACTAAGGAAAGACAGCTTGAAGGGGCCAGCGGTCCAGAGGACCTATGCCAGGGTATTGGGGGATAAGATTCGTGGTGATGACCCCAGCAGTGACTGCCTGAGAGATAAGAGCACTAGGCTGAAAACTGGTCTCCTGTGATTGTGAGATTACAGCCAGTAAGAGAAGGAGAAGAAACACCTATTAACGCAGGGGAGATAGACACGAGGTCAACAGGCTGGGCTCGGTGGCTCAGCCTGTAATCCCGGCACTTTGGGAGGCCAAAGCAAGTGGATTGCCTGAGCCCAGGTTTGAGACCAGCCCGGGCAGCTTGGTGAGACCTCGTCTCTACAATAAAGATTAAAAATTAGCTGGGCATGGTAGCACACCCCTATAGCATGCCACCGCACTCCAGCCTGGACGACAGAGTGAAACTCCAACTCAAAAGAAAGAAAGAAAGAAAAGAAAACAGGCCACCAATGCCCAGTAAGAGAAGAGTGTGGCCTGGACTTCCTCCAGGTTGCTGGCTTAACCATAGGGAGACATCTCTCTAACGGCCACCATGGCCTCGGGCAGTGCAGGTCCAAGTCATGCTACACTTGATGTTTGTCTTTGGTGCTGTTGTCCACCCGGTCCCTACTTGTTCTGTCTCCTAATTTTACCCTTATTCCCAGAAGCCAGTAATTCCATACCATACCTTTCTCCCTGACACAGAACCCGTCTCCAAACATTCATTCATTCCTCTCTGCCATGGAATTGATGACAGGCGACAATTTTAAAACGTAAGCCCCACACCACAGTTATTTACATTTGGAATCAATTGAACACGAAAGTTGGTTCCACAAATGTCTGTTTTCGAACTCTCTTTTGTCCCAAGCACTGAGACGGGCACTGAGAACACCAGGTGGGCAGAAGTGCCTCGTTCCTGCCTTAAAAATGCAGCCACTCAGCGCGGGCACCAGGCATGTTAACTGCAGTCCTCCCAGAATTGCCCGCTCCTCCCACAGGGGTGCGGTCCTAGACACGGCACACATGCACCCAGGGGAAGCCTGGCAGTTGTTCCTTCTTACCTCTGTCCTCTCCTTCTCACTGCAGAGGGGAGAAAGTCAGTGGAGAAGCAGCAGGAAGGTGCCAGTCCAGGGATTGGGACACCAGAGTTCCAGCCCTTGATTCTCTTACTCACTTGCTCTGTGAATTTGGACAAGTCGTCTTCATTTCCCATGCCTCAGTTTCTCTTTATAAAAGCAGAGAGATCTCTTCCAGCTCCAACATCCCAGGAATTCAATGGAATGGCAAGTCATACTGGCTCTGGGACCCCTTTGCTTTTTAACAAAAAGAGATATACAGTCAAGGCACTGAACAGGGACATTTGGGTCAACGACAGGCCACATATACAAGGGCGGTCCCATAAGATTATATGCTACATTTTTACTCTGCCTTTTTTGTGTTTAGATATGCTTAGATACACAAATACTTCCTGTTGTGCTATAATTGCCTACAGTATTCGGGACAGTATGCCAGACCATCCAGGTTTGTGTAAGTGCACTCTGTGAGGTTCACACAATGACAAAATCACCTGATGATGCATGCATATCACCTAACGATACATACATATCTCATGATGTATTCCCATCACTAAGCAATGCATGACTGTGTATACTCAAACACGCATAGGTATATACACATACATATGAAGTCCAACAATCAAGCTTGCAAACTCATCCAGGAAAAGGTGTTACATACCTCACTGCTAAATATCACTATGGTCACCTTCAAAGTACTCCCCTTGGGAAGCTATGCACCGATGTCAGCGCCTAGTCTACCCGTCAAAGCAATTTTGGAACTCTTCTTCTGGAATGGCCATCAGAGCTGTCGTTGTATTACCCTTGATGTCCTGAATGTCATCAAATGTCTTTCCTTCAATATTTCCTTTATCTTTGGGTAAAGAAAGTGGTCTTTGGAGGCCAGACCAGGTGAGTAGGGAGGGTGTCCCAATACAGTTCTTTGTACAGTGCTACCAACATAATCTCACAGTGGCAAGCTCACAGACTTAATTGTCAGAGCTCAGTAAATAACAATGACAATTCTGATGGCCATTCCAGAAAAAGAGTCTCAAAATTGCTTTGACAGGTGGACTAGGCGCTGGCATTTGTGCAGAGCTTCCCAAGGGGAGTTCTTCGAAGGTGACCGTAGTGATACTCAGCAATGAGGGTATGTAGCACTTTTCTAGGATGGCTCACAGATCTAATTGTCAGACCTCGTATATATGTATGCATATGTGAGTCTGTGTGTATTTCTATCCCATTTAATTCTATACCTATATATGTATGTACATCTGTGTATGTAAATATAGACACTTTACATACACATGTACATGTGTACATGTAACTTTTTTAAAAACGAAATAGTCATCAAAGCCAATATGAACAGAGAGGAGCACACGCTTGGGAAAAAGCGTATTCTAAAATACAGGCACCTTTTGTTAAGGAGCAGTGTTCATAATCATGGAATATCTTCCCCATTAAAAAATCAAGGACCCAGCCGGTTCAGTTCAAGCCAGGAACGTGTCTGCAGCACTTTGAACAGTGTTATTCCTTTAGAGATGGCCTCCCAGGTCCCTGAAATTATTTCCTTGGTCCCAGTTTACCTAGGGCCCCGTGATGCCTTGCAGACTCACTGCCCGTCTGCATGCAGGAGGGTGCTTGCGGTTTCTGAGCTGCCTAAGGGCAGATGTCGCATTTGGATAAACGTGTAATGTGAGTACATAAATTGCTGAACTTTAACATCAAAGCGAAAGATAATGACAATGATGAATGCTAATGAAGCTGTCTCCAGACAACGAGTGAAATGTCCAGAGAGAACCTTCGTCATCCCCGGCCACAGATAGAACCAGAGGAATCCAGCGTCATTCTTGGACTCACAAGATGCCCAGGTGGGAAGGCACCCTAAAGCTTATCGCACCTCATCCGTCTGAGACAGGCAACTTTTCTAAACCATGCCAGCTGGTGGCTATGTAGTTCTTGCTAGTAGACCTTGGAAGTCGTGCAGATATGGCAAAGCTAAAGGTGTGAAGGAACAGAGGCAAATATCAAAGCATTAAACTTCTTTTTTTTTCCCTGTGTTTATGCACCATTGCCCACTCAGTGTCTAAAGAAGGTACTTGGCCTTCCTTAGCACCTTGTGCAGGGAATCTTTTCTTCAAGGTCAATCCAACAGAAACTGCATGGAGCAGAAGAAAGCTTATCTGCCTAGTATTTCTGAGAAATTCAAGTGCGGTTACATCCAGGGTACAAGTTGACTGACTCCCTCCTGCCAGGATATCCACCTACTGCCCCCTGCCCTACACAGGCAGCCTACCTGTGCCCACCACACGTATTATAGCTGAGTGGACCCCTAACCCACAGGCAAGCAATTCAATTCACCCCATGAGTAGATTCACCCTTAGGCATTTAAGAATTAAAAAATGATGCCAGGCTCGGTGGCTCAGCCTGTCATCCCGCGCCTTTGGGAGGCTGAGGTGAGTGGATTGCCTGAGCCTGCAGGTTCGAGACCCGCCTGGGCAGCGAGACCTCATCTCTACAATAAATCAAAAAATCAACCGAGCATGGTAGCACATGCCTGTAATTCCGTCTACTTGGAAGGCTGAGGCAGAAGGATCGCCTGAGCCCAGCAGGTCGAGGCTGCGGTGGCCTGGAGCGGCCACTGCACTCCAGTCTGGGCGACAGAGTGAGGCTCCAACTCAAAAAAAAAAAAATTTAAAAATGGAGGGGGGCCGGACCCAGTGGCTCAGACCTGTAATCCCAGCACTTCAGGAGGCCAAGGCGAGAAGATGGCTTGAGTCCAGAGTTCGAGACCAGCCTGGCCAACATAGGAAGACCTCGTCTTTACACAAAAATAAAAAAGTTAGCCAAGTATGGTGGCATGCACCTGTAGTCCCAGCTGTTCCAGAGACTGGGGTGAGAGGTTTGCCTGAGCCCAGGAGGTGGAGGCTGCAGTGAACCATGATTGTTGTGTTATTGTACTCCAGCCTAGGTGACAGAGTGAGACCCAAGCTCCAAAAAAAAGAAAGACAAGAAGGGAGGTAGGGAGGGGGAGAGAGGAGGGAGGGAGGGAGAAAAGAAGGAAGGAAGGAGAAAGAAAAAAATGGAGAGAAAGACATGTTGTCAGTCAGCTGGTGTAGCAAAAAGTAGAGTCACTCAGCACGGGGTCAACCAAAGTCATGAGCGCCGCATCACAGAGCCCCAGAAACTCTGGGTAAACACAGCAAAGCCATTTTGAACAGAAATTGTGAAGCAGCTGTAGTAAGCAAAGCAGACAAGAGAGACAATTTGACTCCCGAGGAGTGGGAGAGAAGGAAAGCCCAGGCTTTCTGACTTTCCAGGCTCAACCCTCAGTCCCGAAAGGCCCAGCAGTACTGGGTAAGCAGGTCAAGCGCAAATTGAACACTCCCGAGGTATTGGCAACACTCTTTACATTAATAATTCTAAATACAAATTTAGACGTGCAAATAATGAACATGGAATATGCTGTGTCATTATCCTTCTGAGTCCTCAGTGTCCTTATTTCTCAGGCCAACGCTTTTGTCTATGTTAGATTGCAGACTTTGGAGGTCAGGGACAATTTTTGTTCTCTATAAATACAACACATAGCACGATGAAATGTTTACAATCTGGGAGTCTGTGGGTTTTTTAGCATCCTACTTCAAATATTGGAGAGCATTTTACCAGTTAAAAAATGCACTCATCTCACAAGTTCTGTCGACCTGCTTGTATATTCTAGTCATAACAGTCCAAACTGGACACTACCCAAATATCCATCCTTAGTAGAATGGAAAAATAAATTGCAGTATTTTCACACAATGGAATATCTTACCGAAATGCCAATAAACAATCTGGGACTTGGCAACAGAATGAATGTGGAGTAGAAGAAACCTGACAAAAAACCATGCATACTGTGTGATTCCATTTATGTAGAGTTCAAAAGCAGGCAAAATAAATTGATGGTGTTCATGGCCGGGCGTGGTGGCTCAGCCCGTAATCCCAGCACTTTGGGAGGCTGAGGTAAGAGGATTGCCTGAGCCCGGGAATTCAAGACCTGCCTGGGCTTCTTAGGGAGACCTCTTCTCTACAATAAATTACAAAAAAAATTAGCAGGGCATGCATCTGTAGCTCCAGCTACTTGGAAGGCTGAGGGGCAAGGATCTACTAAGCCCAACAGGTCGAGGTTGCGGTGGCCGTGAGCAGCGTGCCACTGCACTCCACCCTGGGCAATGGAGTGAGACTCTGACTAGAAAACAAACAAATAAATAAAATATGAAATGACAGACTGACTTCAGAAAAACCATGCTGATGCCAGTGGTTCCTTTGGAGAGAAAGCCTCTCTGAGCTGTCTTTTTAAAAAAATAGACATTGGGGGGAAGATTAATAAATAAACATCTTTCTTAGCTCTCCCCAACAGTTCTAAGCCTTCGGTTATATGTGGAGACACACGGTGTTGCCAGTTCCTGCCAAATTCCCCGCTCAGGCCAAGTTATCTCTTAAAGCCAGAGCTCTTAGAAGGCTGGGGATGAATACATGCATTACTTATGCACATATGCAGATAACAAATGCATAGACGTTTGCAAAAGCCTATTAGACAGAGGCACTCAACTTTTTAATGGCAACAAAGGACTTCCACTTCATAGACAAGCACTTTTTCTTTAAAAAGAACATTTTCTCAAAATTTTCATGATCACTTTTTCAAATCTACCTTCTAACTGCCTCTGTCTTGGAAGATGGGTCCTCATATTTGAATATTAACGATGTTTCTTTCTATTAAAACCCATTCTTTCTTTTAAAAACAAGTAGGCTCTCGGAATGGATGAACCGAATTGAAAGTATTTTTCGATGTTAAGTGTTCATTGCTGCTAAGGCCACTTCACTCAGAAATCAATGCTCAGCATCTTCTCAGGAGGGCCTGCAAGGTTCTGCTCTGGGCTCTGAGTGGCCACAGCCCATCTGGATTGAGCTCTCTCTGGATGGCCTGGGGTACTTGTTAAAAGGAGATTCCCAGATCCCTTTACCTCTAAAGAGGCAGGTCTAGGTTGGAGACCGACTTGCATTTTTATTTTGTTTTATTTTTTTTGAGTTGGAGTCTCACTCTGTCGCCCAGTTTGGGGTGCAGTGGCACATTCACAGCCACCGCAGCCTCGACCTGCTGGGCTCAGGCGATCCTTCCGCCTCAGCCTTCCAATTAGCTGGAACTACAGGAGTGTGCCACCAAGCCCGGCTTATTTTTTTATTTGTTGTAGAGATGAGATTTCATCAAGTTGCCCAGGCTGGTCTCGAACCCCTGGACTCAGGCAATCCTCTCGCCTCGGCCTCCCAAAATGCTGGGATTACAGACTTGAGCCACGGTGCCTGGCTTGCATTTTTTTTTTTTTTTTTTGAGTTGGAGTCTCACTCTGTCGCCCAGACTGGAGTGCAGTGGCCGCTCCCGGCTACCGCAGCCTCGACCTGCTGGGCTCCGGCGATCCTTCCGCCTCAGCCTTCCAAGGAGCCGGAACTACAGGCGCGCGCTACCACGCCCGGCTGATTTTTTGATTTATTGTAGAGATGAGGTCTCGCTGCCCAGGCGGGTCTCGAACTCACGGGCTCAGGCAATCCACTCACCTCAGCCTCCCAAAGGCGCGGGATTACAGGAGTTGGAGTCTCACTCTGTCACCCAGACTGGAGTGCAGTGGCCGCTCCTGGCCACCGCAGCCTCGACCTGTTGGGCTCCGGCGATCCTTCTGCCTCAGCCTTCCGAGTAGCCGGAATTACAGGCACGCACTACCACGCCCGGCTGATTTTTTGATTTATTGTAGAGATGAGCTCTCGCTGCCCAGGCGGGTCTCGAACCCATGGGCTCAGGCAATCCACTCACCTCAGGCTCCCAAAGGCACGGGATGACAGGCTGAGCCACCGAGCCCGGCTTGCATTTTTATTTTAACACTGTAAGGGACTAATGCAGACCCAGGTCAGCAGATGAGTTGCTGTGCACTGCATATAACCTCTTGGATTCTGAATTACTCAAATGAGGAGAAACGGATGCCCTCGGGGCCGGGCCACGCCCTCCACCCCCAATCCACTTCACGTCCCCATGTGCAGTCTAAGCCCTGGTCTCAAGTTGGGAAAGGATTGTATTCCAGATAGTACTTTGTAAGGCTTAATTGGAACCAAGAATTCATGTGGCTTCTTTAGTCTCTCATTTTTTTTTTCCTTAAGCAGTGCTTTGGGGTCTTAGGCCTCTTTATTTAACCCAGAATTGCAGCCATACTATGGGATGTTGAGTTTTGGGAGGTGAGGGGTAAAAAATGAGATGTCATTGCTGAATTTCCTGGACAGGAATGATCCTGGGCAAAATGTTAAGAAAATAAGAAGTCTGCTTGACAGCCACACTCTGCCCTTTCTGATTTTTTCTCTCTCCTGGGGTCCTTCTCTCTGAGGGCGCTAGGGTTTTTTGTAGCCTCCATTCAACACCCCTACTCCCAGATCCACTCAAGTAATCAAGTTGCCATACCTAGGACAGCTAATATCAGTGAAGATTTAAGAGAGAAGCAATTTGGCCGGGTGCGGTGACTCACACCTATAATCCCAGCACTTTAGGAGGCCGAGTTGAGAGGATTGCCTGAGCCCATGGGTTCGAGACCAGTCAGGGCAATGTGGTGAGACTTCATCTCTATAATAAATCAAAAAATTAGCCGGGCGTGGTGGTGCATGTCTGTAGTTCAGTTACTTGGAAGGCTGAGGCGGAAGGACTGCCTGAGCCCAGCAAGTCGAGGCTGCAGTGGCCGCGAACATGTTACTGCACTCCAGCCTGGGCAACAGAGTAAGACTCCAATCCCACCCCCAAAAAAGAGAGAAGCAATTTGATAGAATTCGTTCGTGCTAAAATGTGAATGACTGATACAGTTGAGCAATATTTAATAGCACTTAAAGGTGAAAGTGCCTCTGTGATCACACGCCACTCCTCTAGTTTCTCCCGGAAGAAGGAGCTTTCTAGGTCCCCAACCATGTGCCTGAAAGATGTCCTATTTATTATCTTAAAGTTGGTCAGCCCACTAAGAAGCCAGGCCCACAGTCTCACTGACCTACCCCCACGCAGAACCAGACTCAGCCACAATCCAATCTGAGCTCTTGCTGGCACTGCCGACATCATACAACTCAGACACCATTTTTTCTGTGGTTACTGCTTCATTAAAACCTGTAAAGCGGCTGGACTCGGTGGCTCAGCCTGTAATCCCGCGCTTTGGGAAGCCAAGGTGAGTGGATTGCCTGAGCCCGTGGGTTCGAGACCCTCCTGGGCAACTTGGCGAGACCTCATCTCTACAACAAATCAAAAACTAGCCGGGCGTGGTAGCGCACGCCTGTAGTTCCAGCTCTTTGGAAGGCTGAGGCGGAAGGATCGCCAGAGCCCAGCAGGTCGAGGCTGCGGTGGCCGGGAGCGGCCACTGCACTCCGGTCTGAGTGCCAGAGTGAGACTCCAACTCAAAAAAAACCAAAAAAAACCTGTAAAGCTTTGATCCGACTTGTCCATAAAAACATCACAATTCTCTCCATTTTTTTTTCTATTTTTCTTCCTTGCCCATATTCCTAAGTACACTGTAGGATGATGAATTACATTAGAGAATGGCAACGACTTTCCCAGCTATCAATCCAAAAGTGACGGTGAGCCTGATTGCCAGCAGTCGGTCCTGTAGACACATTGACCCATCAGTGACTCAGTGGGGTGACTTGTCCTCCCAGATCTGGGCAAGGTTTCTATCTTCTTTGTGTTGAGGCTTTCCTTCCCCCCCCCTTTTTCTGAAATGCATGAAACTGCAGAAGCTGCACCCAGGACCAGCAAATGAAAAGTTGTGTTGAGCCAACCACACCATTTGACATGCGGGGCAGTGAAGTATTGCATCCCTTCTAGACTAATCCTAGCCTCCATGATAGATCGGAAAGAGAGGCCCAAGACTTGCAGGGACAGCCACATGTGTCTCTCCACACCGTCACTCATTTTAGTCCATCAACAGCTAGCGAGGGAGAACTCCCAGGGACACCCATCCGTGACCAGCACTGGTAGGGGACGGGTGGTGTGAACCAGGCACAGATCGCATCCTCTGGGACCTTATAGGTGGGGAGGGAGGGATCGCACACCCTGGAATCATGACTATTTAAGGTCAAAAGCGGTGAACGCGAGAAAAAAGGTACACAAATAAAATGAGACGTCAGAGACCGAAGAGCGTTTTCCCCGTTTGGAGAGCCAGAGACCGGAACTAGTTGGAACGGCCTGGGACTGGTCTGTCCAAGAAGCCGCTTGGGGACAGGGTGACTCAGGTGAAGGGCCCCAAAGGCAAAGGGCCGAGAGAGGTGTCCTTGAGATAAGAATCTCCACGTGAGCCTCTGGGGGCTTGAAGGGCTGAAAGCTCGCCACAGGGAAGGCAGAGCTCACAGGTGGGTTGAGGAGGCCAGGACGACATCGACATCGGAGCAGAGTGAAGGCGGGTGCTGAGGAATGTGTCCCTTTCCCTGCTCCTCGGGGACACCCAGGCATTCTTTCTAACAAGAGACGTGTCGCCTGCCAGCCAGCAGATGTGCCCCATGAATAAACATCCCCGCGGGCCGGGGGCTGGGGGGAATCATAAATGTGAAGAAGGTGTTGGCCTGCCCCTCTGGGTCCCCTCCCCTGCTCCCAGGGCAGCAGACACGCTCGCCCAGAGGGGCGGCCTCCGACGTCCTCACCGCGGGCCGGCAGGCCGCACATTAATCCGGGTGGATTTGGCCATCTTGTGACATAGCCAATCAGTTCGAGGGAGGGGACGGCAGGAACGCCTCTCCTTTCACGCCACAAAAGGATTTTCGTCCCTTGAGAGCACAATGAAAAAAAAAAAAAGCCAATCAAGGCGGGATCAGCTGTGGGCTGGTCTCTGCAGAACTGTCTCTCCCAGAGGGGGGTGGGGGGCACATATTGGTCCGTGTGGGAAACCCACAGCCTCAGCTTCTCACACATTGTTCTCCTCCTCTTCAGCCGCACCCCCTCCCCACCAGCCCGTCCGCTCCCCTCTCCCCTCCCCAAAGCCGTTAATGCCACAAAAGATACTTTCCCCATTGTGCCCTGGACAGCTGAGAGGTCCGAGTTAGCCATACACAGCTCAGCGTCCTCTCCAGGGAGAAAGGGGATGCCCCATCCACATGGAGAGCGGGATGCTTATCATACAAAGGAATTAAACCCTCGGGCTCGGTCCCCAGCCAGGGCTGTGGGGGGTTAAACACGGTTACATTTTCATTAGGTGCTAACAGCCAGAGGGCAGCCCCGGGCAGCACGGACTCCACATTGTTCTGCAGAAAGTGCCCCCCAAGGAAGGTCAGGGCAGGTGGGGTGGGGGCAGTGAGGGGACCGGCGGGCATAAAGGCTTGGTCCGGGAAGGGGGGTGGGGCCTGCCAGGGGCGCAGAGCTGTCCTTGCAGTTCCCTCAATGGAAAAGTCATGCTTTCTCTGAAGGAAACAAGTGGAAATTGTCGGGGAGGGGAAGGGCGGGTGGGTGGCTGGGGAACAGACTCGGCCACTTGCCACGAAGGCCACCTTCAAGGGGACCCTCCCCACCACCAGTTTTGCAAATGGGCATTCTGGTCCGCATCCCAGAGGCGGTGGGGGGGGTTAGAATCAGGAGGAACTGCTGTAAGTCCTGTTCCAGGACTCTCACTGGTCGTGGGACTCCGTTTCTTTTTAATGCGAAAGGGTGACAAAACCCACCTGTTGGGTTCTTAGGAGTTGTCAATGAACGTGAAGCACATTCGGTACTTAGAAAGGGAAAGTCTTTCTTCCCTTACCATCCCAGCTCCCAACAACCACTGAAAAGAAACTTTATTTTTTTTATTTTTTTGAGTCGGACTCTCACTCTGTCGCCCAGGCTGGAGTGCAGGGGCACGCTCACGGCCACTGCAACCTTGACCTGCTGGGCTTAGGCGATCCTTCTGCCTCAGCCTTCCAAGTAGCAGGAACAACAGGCGCATGCCATCACACCCGGCTAATTTTTTTTTATTTATTGTAGAGACGAGGTCTCACCAAGTTGCCCTGGCTGGTCTTGAACCCCTAAACTCAGGCAATCCTCTCACCTCAGCCTCCCATAGGGCTGGGATTACAGGCTTGAGCCAACATGCCCCGCTGAAAAGAAACTTTAAAAGGCAAAGTGGAAGAACCCAGGAAGTGATACAGTGAGCTAACAGCACGATACTTCTTTGAAGCCCATCACTTCACCCACGTACGATATCCCAGCCCCCTTCACCCATGGAGCAAACGCCTCTTGTCCTCTTTAGTGTTCTTCAAGGCTCAGCCCAGAACTTGGCTTTGCTGAATTATCTTCTTGCTTTGACTCTAGTCAGGTCGGATACTGCCATCTCCCAACCTGGAAGCCTTGTGAATATACAAATCAGCAGGGGAACTTGTAACTTATTTTATGTTTTGTTTTGTTTTTTGAGTTGGAGTCTCACTCTGTCGCCCAGGCTGGAGAGCAGTGGCACGCTCCCGGCCACTCCAGCGTCAACCTGCTGGGTTCCGGTTAACCTTCCACCTCAGCCTTCCAAGTAGCCAGAACCACATGCTACCACACCCGGTTAATTTTTGATTTCTTGTAGAGGCGAGGTCTCGCCAGGTTGCCTGGGCTGGTCTCGAACCCACAGGCTCCAGCAATCCACTTGCCTCGGCCTCCCAAAGTGCTGGGATGACAGGCTGAGTCACCGAGTCCGGCCTATTTTCTGTTTTGTTTTGCCACTCGTGCTTTCATAAACACGCTGTTATAAGGACGCCATCGTAGGTAAGAAGGACATCGTACGGAACCTGCCAAGGACACAGACAGGTATACCGGGGAAGACCAGGCGCATGTGGCCGTAGAGAATGAACCCAAGGCAGGAGACAGCCTGTTTGCCGTTACAGGGATACTGCTCTTTCCTTCATCGATGATAAGTTGGCTCTCCGTCGCCGTTTCTCATTGTACTTGAGATTCCCAGAAACTCAGAATTTAACTGAGAAAGTGAACTAACAAACAGAACTGCCACACAATGGTGGATAACTAGCTGACCCATAAAAGAGACAAATGATCTTTTCTACACAGTAAATGACAAGAGAATGTGCCCATTGACTGAACAAATCTAGAAGAGCCAGTCTTGGTATTTCCATTGACCGATGGCATCTTCTCACTGCCGACGGCCCTCGCTCGGTCTCCAGAACAGACCTTGGCACCCAGCTGTCTCAGAGCCACAGCAGGGGGGGAATGTTTGTCTCTGGTGATGCTTCAGGTCTGTACTGCTGCTTTTCCACAGGCCAGGCTGCCGGGTTTCACGAGTTTTGTCATGAAATACTTCCAGAAAACGAAATGTCTTGACCAACAATAGCATCTACACAAGGTCTGGAAAAAGGACATGTTTTCTGAAGCCCTTACCCAGTTTCAGAATCTCTCTGTTCATGACTGACTCATGGAGAAAAAAAAATTCAGCTGGGCTGTATGTGTGGATGGGGAAAGGGGAGAAATCATTTCCTTAAAACTGCCTGAGAATGTCTTTCTCAGGGCTAGCAGCAACATTTATCTTATCATAGCAGAGTCATTCTCCAGTCTTTTCTACTTCATAGAAAGTAGACTTTTAGGGCCAGGTTCGGTGGCTCAGCCTGTAATCCCAGCACTTTGGGAGGTCTAGGCGAGTGGACTGCCTGAGCCCACGGGTTCGAGACTCACCTGGACAATTTGGCGAGACCTCGTCTCCACAATAAAAAATTAACCAGGCGTGGTAGCGTGTGCCTATAGTTCCAGCTACTTGGAAGGTTGAGGCAGAAGGATCGCCGGAGCCCAGCAGGTTGAGGCTGTGGTGGCCTGGAGCGTGCCACTGCACTCCAGTCTGGGCGACAGAGTAAGACTCCAATTCAAAAAAAAAAAAAAAAAAAAAAGCCGGGCTCTGTGGCTCAGCCTGCAATCCCGTGCCTTTGGGAGGCTGAGGTGAGTGGCTTGCCTGAGCCCGCGGGTTCGAGACCCGCCTGGGCAGCGAGACCTCATCTCTACAATAAATCAAAAAATCAGCCGGGCGTGGTAGCACGCGCCTGTAATTCCGGCTACTCGGAAGGCTGAGGCGGAAGGATCGCCGGAGCCCAGCAGGCGAGGCTGCGGTGGCCGGGAGCGGCCACTGCACTCAAGTCTGGGTGACAGAGTGAGACTCCGACTCAAAAAAAAAAAAAAAGTCGACTTTTAGGACTGGAGGTCACCTCAGAAATAACTTACTCATCTAGAATGTCCTGGAATGAGAGAAGGGATTATGCCCCAATCCAGGTAGCATTCAGCAATATTTTTCACTGCAAATTCATAACCCCAGGTTTGATATCTAAAATCTTTAATCAACTCCCTGTTATCGTCATCCAATCTCATATGTGACTTTTGAACTCTTATTGAGACTGTCAAGTTCCAAAACATCCAAAGGAAACCAGCTAAGCACGGGGGCAAAATGAGAAGATCTCTAACTTCAACCAGAAACCTCTTTTTTCCTTTGAGGAGCAGAGGAGAAAATGCCTTGCCCCGCTGGTTAATAAAATTAGAATTCAAATCTTTCCAGGTGCCATGATAGCTCCCTTTAGAGGAAACTGCTTCCCTGAAGCCAGCAGTGCTCAGAAATTACAACCGGTTTCAGCAATTAAGAGAAGTAAAACATTAAAAAGCATGAGGCAAAGTACATTTGCATGCTAATAGCCCCTCTGTAGTGCTGGGAAGCTGTTTTACAAAAAAGCAGATAACTTTCCCACTATGGCAATATTAACCCTTGGGTTCTCACTCCAGCTGGTTGCCCCTGAGTCTAACGTCTAGAATTTGTCTGGCCACAGTGGGGGAAGACATGGGTTAACTCTACATATTGGTCCATCCACTGTGGCCTAATTCTCCCTGGCTTGGGTAGGGGAAGAAAGAGAAAGAGATTTAGAAGTTTGGATGTCTCTAGGGATAGTGAGGGGAGAGTGGAAAGACTCACCAGGAGGAGAAAAAGAAAGTTTCCCTGGAAAATGCACTGGAATGGGCTGGGCCGTATTTGAGCACAAGCGCTGGTGTCAGATGAGACTTGAATTTGAATCTGGCTGCGCGCTTCCTAGTGCTGTGACCCTGAGTGAGTTACTTCAGATCTCAGAGCCCCAGTGTGCTTATCTAAGAAAGAGGAATGAAGGTTAAATAAGACAATGAGGATAACACTTCTATGCACCTGGAATCCATAATGGTTACTGTCCTGGAATTACAGCAGGTAGCATGTGTGGTGTTCCCAGAGGAACTTTTTGAAGAAGCACTATGGCTTTACTGGTGATGCAAATTAGTTCTTTTTGTCTATTGCAGAAAGTTAATTTTAGAATAAGGGTGGATAATATACAGAAATAAGCTCTCCACTCAAGTCAATCACTAAGGGATATTTTTTTCTATGTTTCTCTTTTAAAAATCCATTCCCTTCATCCTTCCCCATGACACAATGAGGAAGCAATGCCCAAAGTGTGTCCTGTCTTTGATTTCAAGCCTAGTCACGGCAAAGAAGTAAAGACGAGGAAAGAGAAGTTTCTGTTTGTACGCCCATGTCCTCGGAGCTCACCACAGCTCTGCTGATGGGAAAGAGAGGCTGCCGGAAGGAAACGAAAGTTCATCAAGGACTGGCAAAATATTAATCTGGCGCTCACGGATGGGCAGTGATGCGCGCCCTCCAACGGCAGGCATGCCCTTCATGTCCATGCTGCCCGTGGGCTGAGACAAGTCCACCACCCATCCTCGCCTTGTGGGCACCCACCGAGACTCGCCGTCTGTCCTTTGCTCTAAATCTGCTTCCTGATGACTCTCCAAGACAGGGCGAGCGAGTGGAACATTCAAGGACGGACAAGGCAGTTCTCCAGCTCTTTCTCTCACCAGGGGTACTTTTTCCTGGACTGATGGTGCTTTAACCCTGCCTGTACTTTAGAATCACACAGGAAGCCTTAAAAAAGAACTCACTGCGGTTCTACGCCCATTGATTGTGATCTAACTTTTCTCAGGTGAAGTCTGTTCATGGATTTAAATATAAATATATAATATATATATGATATATATAACATATATATCATATATATATAACTTTTCAGTGATTCTGATAGGTCATCTGGCTTGAGAACCATCCTCCGCTTAATTTCCAGGATAAGTTTGTTCTACAGCAGAGCTGCTCAGTTTGGGATGCATGTTAGGATCACCTGAAGGACTTTTTTAAAAATACAAATGCTGGCCGTGCTCAGTGGCTCAGCCTGTAATCGCAGCACTTTGGGAGGCCAAGGCGAGTGGATTGCCTGAGCCTGCGGGTTCAAGAACAGCCTGGGCAACTTGGCGAGACCTCGTCTCTACGCTAAATCAAAAATCAGCCGGGCATGGCAGCCCATGCCTGTAGTTCCGGCTACTCGGAAGGCTGAGGCGGAAGGATCGCCAGAGCCCAGCAGGTCAAGGCTGCAGTGGTCGGGAGCGTGCCACTGTTCTCCAGCCTGGGCAACAGAGTGAGACTCCAATTCAAAAAAAGAAGACGAAAGGAAATAAATTAAGAATATACCTTATAATTGCTTTGAATACAAAAGAAAACAAGTAATGACAATCAGGAGCAAGGAGTGACAGGATACTTGAGGAACGAGCAGGATCAAAATCTGCATAGTGTTCTGATTTCTCAAATAGGTAAATTACTTATTTTGAAAATAAAGTTTGGATATCACCTAACTTCAGTAAGAATGGATTGCCTGAGCCCGCGGGTTGGAGACCCGTCTGGGCAGCGAGACCTCATCTCTACAATAAATCAAAAAATCAGCCGGGCGTGGTAGCACATGCCTGTAATTCCGGCTACAGGGAAGGCTGAGGCGGAAGGATCACCGGAGCCCAGCGGGTCAAGGCTGCGGTGGCCGGGAGCGGCCACTGCACTCCAGTCTGGGCGACAGAGTAAGACTCCAATTCAAAAAAAAAAAAAAAAAAATCAAACAAAAATAACAGATGCTGGTATGGATGTGGAGAAAAGGAAATGCTTCTACACTCTTGGTGGATATGCAAACTAGTTCAAACTCTATGGAAAACAGTGTGGCCATTCCGAAAAGAACTAGAAATTGGCCTTCCACAGACCCAGCTATCCCCCTTCTGGGAATATACCCAGGGGAATTTAAAGCAGTCTACAAAAAATATACACACACACGCATGTTGATTGCAGCACTATTTACAATAGTAAAAATATGGAACCAACTGTGCTACCCATCAAAAGTGGACTGGATAAAAAAATGTGGTACTTATACATGATGGAATATTTATATTCACAGACGTAAAGAAGAACAAAATTATGGACTTCTCAGTAACTTGGATAGATTTAGAGTCTCCAATACTTAGTGATTTATCACAGAAACAAAGGAGTACCACATATTCTCACTCATAAGCGGACCCTGAACATTTACCATAATACTATAGGAAAGAGGTTGGCAGTAACGGGATGCTACGAGCTGGAGGGAAGCTGGGGGAACACAACATCAATAAGTGTACCTGATCTCAAACCAGGCCAAGTGGGGACTAAAGCAAAGCCCAAACTTTACCTATACAATGACCACTTGTATACCTAATCCTGAATTGTACCCCACATCTTTAAAATTAAAAAAAAATTGACATAATTCACATACCAAGACAAAAAAAGGGGGGATTGGCAGTAGCAGGAAACTGCTGGTGGGAGAGCACATAATATTAAGGGTACCTGATCTCAAACTAGGTGAAGTAGGGACCAAAGGGAGACCCAAAGCTTACCTGTACAATGACCACCTATCTACCTAATCCTGAATTGTACCCCACATCTTTAAAATAAATTTTGTGCTCACTTTGGCAGCACATATACTAAAATTGGAACGATACAGAGAAGATTAGCATGGCCCCTGCGCAAGGATGACACACAAATTTGTGAAGCATTCCATATTTTTATGGACTTTGCAGCAACTCGGATGAATTTAGAGTCGATCATACTCAGTGATCTATCACAGAAACAAAGAACAGAGTATCATATGTTCTTACTGAGCAATGATCATAATATTGTAAGAAAGGGATTGGCAGTAGTGGGAAACTGCCGAGGGTGGGGGTGGCATTGGCAGTTGAGGGAAACTGCTAGGAGAGGGAGGGGCACACCTCATCAACAAGGGTACCTGCATAATCAACGTTTGTATACCTAGCCCCGAACTGTACCCCATATCTTTATAATAAAATAATAACCATAAAATAAAAAATCAATTCATTAAAAAAAATAAAGTTTGGGAAAAGTTTCTCAGGTAATTCTAATGAACAGCCATGCTTGAAAACATTGATCTCAGATAAAAGTCGCCAAGCTACAGCCTGGAGCCAAATCCAACCTGTTGCCTGCATTTTTTAATGAAAATTTCAAACTTAGAATCGTTTTAGCTGTTCAAAATTATTGAGAATTATCAAAGCTTCCTGTATACCCCACATCCAGTTTTCCCTGTTATTAACATCTTGCATTGGCGTGAGACATTTGTCACAATTAGCAAACATTGATAAAACGTTATGAAAGACCATACTTTCTTCAGATTTCCTCGGTTTCCCCCTATCTTTTTCTTTTTCAGTTCCAGGATCTCATTGAGGATGCCGTGTTACATTTGGTCATCATGTCGCCTTAGCCTCCTCTTGCTTCTGATTGTTTCTCAGACCTACTCTCCCTGTTTTGCTGACCTTGACAGTTTTGAGGAATACTGGTCAGACATTTTGTTGAACTCTCCTCAGGTGGGATTTGTCTGATCTCTTCTGTCGTATTAAATTGGGATAATGTGCTTTGGGGTGTGCCATCTCACCCCATCATATCAAGAGTCCATGCTATCAAATAAGATTAATCGCTGTTCATGTGAACCCTCGTTACCGGCCTGAGGCAGGGTCTGCCAGGTTTCTCCATACTATACTCTTTGGAAGAAGGTCATACTGTGTGCAGTCTACACTTGGGGAGTGGTGGCGTAGCTACATAAATAATTTGGAATTTTTCTGCATAGGAGATTTGTCTGTTTTTCTCCGTTCATTTATTTAATTATTTACTGACATCATCATGAACGCATGGGTATTCACTTTATGCTTTCGGTTATATGTAATGTTACTTTATTTTCTTGCTCAACCACCTTTGACATTTGAAAGCTTTTTCGGCAGGCTCCTATAGTCCTTTAATGTATCCCCACTGTGGGGATACATTACATTTTTGTTTTGTTTGTTTTGTTCTGTCTTTGCTTTTAGAGCATTATCTTACCTTCTGACCCTACAGAATGCTCCAGGCTCATTTTATACACTTCCTGCTCCAGTACAATCAGCCACTTATCCAAGGAGCCCTGGTTCTTTTTATAGGTGATTGGTTTTAGTCACCAAGATCCAGGCACTAGGTGTGTTCATTGTTACTGGGGCATTATTGCCTCTAGGTTCTCCCACCTCAAGAGCAAGGAGACATATTTGTGTATGCTAACCTGTATATATACACATATCTATGAATATTTCCAGATGTAATCACCTATTATTTATATTAAGCTAAATTTGAGTTCATATTTATGTCTCTGACTCTAACCCATCACCACATGGATTATTCCAGTCTCTTCACCTTGACCACCTGTGATTTCCCACTCCAGAAATGGAAAGCACAACTTCTACCATCTTCTACACATTTCCTCAATTACCAGTAATTCGTGTCTTAATTATCCACCTCCGTGTCTTAGAATTGCTAAGCCAGCCCAACGCTGTGCCTCCCGCCTATAATCCCAGTACTTTGGGAGGCCGAGGCAGGAGGATTGCCTGAGCCCACGGATCCGAGACCAACCTGGGTAACATGGCAAGACCTCATCGCTATAATAAATCAAAAAAAAATTAGCCAGACATGGTGGCGTGTACCTGCGGAAGACTAAGGCTGAAAGATCCCCTGAGGCCACCAGGTTGAGGCTGCGGCGGCTGGGAGCATGCCACTGCCCTCCAGCCTGGGTGACAGAGTGAGACTCCAACTCAAAAAAAAAAAAAAGAATTGCTATCCCATACCCTCATGGGAAAAACCTTTCCAGAGCAGTGCCTGTGTGCAGTCCTTTTGCCTTCAGTTTTAACATTTCGAGTAACTCATTTCCAGTTACTCAGGTCAATACCTTATTCCTCGACCCAATGTTCTTTCACACATTCATAATGCACTTGAATTATTTTGTCACATCTACATTTCATCCTGGGATCCCTTAACATCTTAAATTATTGTGTTCATTAAGGTACACCTTTGTGCTGGGCAGTTCTATGGGTTCTGGCAAATGCTTAACATCTTAGACTCACCATTACAGTATCATACAGAATCATCTCACAGCACTAAAGGATTCTCTGTGCTTTCTCCTGGCTCTCTGAACCCCTGGCAATCACTGACCTGTTTACCTCTAAAGTGTTGCCTTTTCCAGAATGTTACGTAAACAGAATATTACACAGTGTAACTTTTCCAGACTGACTTCTTTCACTTCGCAATATACATTTGAGATCCTTCCATAACTTTTGAAGGTTTGATGTCTCATTTATATCATTGCTAAATCGTATTTCATGTTATGGATGTACCATGGTCTGCTTGTCCATTCACTTATTGAAGGATGTCTTGATGGCTTCTAGCTTTTGGCTGTATGAGTAAAACTGTGATTCACGTGCAGATTCTTGTGTGGACATACGTTTTCAAACCAGTTGGGCAAACACCTAGGAGTGTGATTACTAGATTGTAAGGTAAGATTAAGTTTAGTTTTATAAGCAACTATTCAACTCTCTTCCAGAGTATCGTTTTGCATGCCCACCAGCAATGAATGAGAGTCTCTGTGGCTCTGAGCCCTTGTCAAAAGTTGCTATTGTTAGTTTCGATTTTGTGTCATTTTAGTAGGTATGTAGTGGTGTTTTACTATTTTAATTTGCAATTCCCTAATGACACATGATACTGAGCATCTTTTTATATGCTATTTTTCATCTCCATACATATATTTTTGGTGAGATTCTCTTTATATTTTTTATCCATTTTTAAAATTGGGTTTTGTTTTGTTTGTTTGTTTGTTTTTTACTGTTAAGCTTTAAGAGTTCTTGTATATTTTTGGATACATATCTTTATCATATATATATTTTGTAAATATTTTCTCTCAGCCTATGTCTTGTCTTTTCATCTTCTTATGAGTGTGTTTTGCACAGCAGAAGTTTTCAATTTTAATAATAATATTTTTCCTTTCATGTGTTGTACAATTGGTGTTGTGTTTAAGAACTCATCACAGCTGGGCACGGTGGCTCAAGCCTGTAATCCCAGCACTTTGGGAGGTCGAGGTGAGAGGATTGCCTTAGCTCAGGGGTTCGCGACCAGCCTGAGCAACTTGGTGAGACCTCATATCTACAATAAATCAAAAAACAAGCTGGGTGTTGTGGCTCATGCCTGTGGTTCCAGCTACTTAGAAGGCTGAAGTGGAAGGATCGCCTGAGCCCAGCAGATTGAGGCTACAGTGGCCGTGAGCATGCCACTGCACTCCAGCCTGGGAAACAGAGTGAGACTCCTTCTCAAAAAAATCACAAATTCAAAGCCATGTAGATTTTCTCTTATGTTGTCTTCAAGAAGACATTTTTTTATTGTCATTTTTTATTTTACATTCATATCCATGATCCATTTTGAGTTTATTCTAACTTTTGTACCAGGTGTAAGATATATGTCTAGACTCTTTTTAATTTATTTATTTACTTAATTATTATTATTATTATTATTTTGCTTATGGATGTCTAATTGTTCCAGTATCATTTGTGGAAAAGACTATCTTTTCTCCAATGAATTGCCTTTGCCCTTTTGCCAAAGATTACACAAAGATTATCTGTGTGGGTTTTCTTTCTGGGCTTTTCATTCTGTTCCATTGATATGCTTGTCTATTCTTTCACCAATAGCTCTCTGTTTTGATTTCTGTAGCTTCAAAGTAAGACATGAAATCCGAGTCCTCCAATTTTGTTACCGTTTTTTCCTCAGGATTGGGTTACCTATTCTAGGCCTTTGCTCTTTCAGTACACCTTGGAATCACTTTGTCAGTATCTCCAAAATAGCTGGCTGGGGTTTTGACTGGGACTGTGGTGAACATACAGACATGTCAGGACAAACTGACATCTCAACAATATTGAGTCTTCCAATCCACAAACATGGAACATCTCTCCACGTATTTAAATCTTTGTTTTTTGTTCTTAATAATCAGCACTTTGTAATTTTCTGCCTTTTGTGCTAAATCAAGTTTTTGGTTTTTGGTTTGTGTGTGTGTGTGTGTGTGTGTGTGTGTGTGTGTGTGTGTGTGTGTGTCTGAGTTGGAGTCTCAGTCCGTCACCCAGGCTGGAAGGCAGTGGCACGCTCCCGGTCACCACAGCCTCGACCTGCTGGACTCAGGCGATCCTTTGGCTTCAGCCTTCCAAGGAGCCGGAACTACAGGCGCGCTACCACGCCCGGCTAATTTTTTAATTTTTTAATTTATTGTAGAAACGAGGTCTCACCATGTTGCCCAGGCTGGTTTTGAACCTGCGGGCTCAGGCAATCCTCTCTTCAGTCTCCCAAAGTGCAAGGATTATAGGCTTGAGCCACCGCGCCTAGCCAAATCAAGTTCTATGAGTTCACAGCCATACTTATTTGTTGTTTTCATGCTATAACGTCAAAATTGAGTCATTGCAACAGAAATCATGTGACTCACGAAGCCTAAAAGACTTACTAGTTGACCCTTTATAAAAAAAATTTGCTGATCCCTGATTGAAAATTTAAATTGTACCAGTGTAAGCACCAGGAAATAGCACAATATGCTGAATAGCTCCTTGCTTTTTCCATAGATGCCACCTCCAGGAATATCACAGGAATATCACAGATGTTATGAAACTAGCAAATGTCTTTCCGTGTCTAGCAATGCCCATTCCTAGACCTGGTTTTTCAGTCCATCAGTCGCCCAGCCAGGGGAGAGACATCCCATTGAGAACACAGCCCACTACCATAGGCATTGCAAGGACATGGCAAAGGGAGAGACCTCCTTCCTGCCCACAGGAAACTGACGCTCTCTTGGGGACTCGCATATCGCGAACACCACAAGAATGGTCAGTGAGCCTATGAAAAAGCACACAGACAAGTAATCATAACCATGTAGATTTATAGACACAGCCACTGGCTGTGTGCAGTTAAAAAGCTATGGAGCCTTTAAATTATTCCATTGTTCATGCGTTCATACTGTCCCAGTAGCCATCTTAAAAAAAATAAATAAATAAACTTTGGCTGGGTGCAGTGACTCACGCCTGCAATTCCATCACTTTGGGAGGTAAAGGCGAGAGGATTACTTGAGCCCACCGGTTCGAGAGTAGCCTGGGCAACGTGGCGAGACCTCATCTCTACAATAAATTTTTTAAAAAATTAGCCGGTGTAGTGGCACACCTGTAGTTCCAGCTGCCAGGAAGGCCGAAGCGGAAGGATCACCTGAGCCCAACAGGTCAAGGCTGCGGTGGTCGTGAACCTGACACTGCACTCCAGCCTGGGTGACAGAGTGAGACTCCAACTCAAAAAAAAGCCTAACATTTTCCTAGCAATTTACAAGGTAACTAGGACAGGAATGATTAGTATACCCATTTCAAAAATGTGTATATTGAGGCTCAAAGAGGTAAGGTGATTTGTCCAAGGTCACACAGCCAGTAAACCAAGGGCTGTCTACCAGCTTACAGCTCCCTCGCTATTGTCATGTCATCAAGGCTCTCACGCCCTAATCATTTTTCTCTGTCTGTGTGGAATCTGCATTTCCCAGGGCACTGAGAATGTAATAATGAGTGTCTCTTTTTCTTCTCTGGAGCTTCAAAACAGGAGAGCCTCTCTGGGCTTGGCAATGCCTTTCTCCTGAGTTCAGCAAGACGAAGGGGATGCCGTTCCTAAGACCAGAGCTGGCATGTGTACCTTACGGCCAGGGAGCATCTGAGAACTTGGTTGCTGGCCTGACCTGCCTGGTTTGCTTGGTGCAGCGGGGAGAGCAGGAGAGCAGGGTGGTGGCAGGCTAGTGAATCTACTCACACCCCAAAGTGCTGCAGCCGCAGCCTCCTGCCTTATCCACTCCCCCAACACTCAGAAACCAGCCACCCAGTTTTCCTCCACCAATACCCACCCCCGCCCCTGTGGCCCTCTAGTGCCTTCCAACCAAAGAAAGATCCACCACTCCCAGGGATAAGCAAGGGAAAAGGAGGGGAGGATGAACTCCTAAAAGAATAAACGTGAAATCTTGCACTACTTTTCTTCAGCATCAAGTGGAAGCTAAGCTCCCAGGCGGTGCGGAACCGAGAATGGCTTCCCAAGAGTCAGGGAAGAAGACGCCAGCCTCCCATGACAACCTGGCCACAGTCCTTCCCCAGAGGGGAACATTTTGCTCTGAGCAGCCTTCAAAGAATGTCCTCTTTCAATTTCTGACCCTAGAGGTGGTGGAGCCTACAAGTGAACTCCCAGTACCAGAGAAAAGCAGCCTTGATGGAGGATGACCTTGTGTCTCCAAGCTTTTGTTGGAGGCCACAGGTGTTCACAGACACTTCTCTCTCCCCACCACTAATGTCTTGGATCCTTTCTGGGGGACGGGCTAAAGGGCAGAAAGGTTAAGCAGATTAACCATTCCATGGATGGCCAGAGATCCTGACCTGAGTTCCCAGGATACTAAAGCTGAGATCCAATCGCCATCCAATGCTGTTTGCCTTGTCATGTAAAGCACTGGAGTGGCTTCCTAATAATGGACAGGGGCCAGAAACACTCCAACACCTGTTCAAAATGTATTCTCAGCAGTGAGAATGGAGTCGCTACCCCCGTTAAACTCATCATGGACTGGCGCCCAGGCTGGAGTGCAGTGGCACACTCACGGCCACCGCAGCCTCGACCTGCTGGGCTCAGGCTATCCTTCCACCTCAGCCTTCCAAGTAACTGGAGTTATAGGCACGCGCCACCACACCCAGCTAGTTTTTTTTTTTATTTATTTATTGTAGAGATGAGGTTTCGCCAAGTTGTCCAGGCTGGTCTCGAACCC
Source organism: Cephalopachus bancanus (assembly GCA_027257055.1). Classification (NCBI taxonomy): domain Eukaryota; kingdom Metazoa; phylum Chordata; class Mammalia; order Primates; family Tarsiidae; genus Cephalopachus; species Cephalopachus bancanus. The sequence goes on from JAPVLO010000065.1 coordinate 6,509,580, forward strand.
GTGGGCTCAGGCAATCCTCTTGCCTTGGCCTCCCAAAGTGCTGGGACCACAGGCTTGAGCCGCTGCGCCTGGTGACAGGGGATTATTGTACTTCCTTCACTGTGGAGTCCCCGACACCAAGGACAGTGCCTGGCACCGCAAAGATGACCTACACATCTTTGCTGAATGACAATCCTCTACATCATCTCTGTCCTTAAGCTGAGTCTATGACTTCGAGACCAAGCAAGAGTAATTCATTTCAGTGGTGTCGAACCTGTAATCCTGGCGCTTTCTCGTGTTAGGCTAACTCGAGCGAATAGTGTCATAACACACAACAGGATGCAAGAGGAACATCATGAGGACTGTAGAAGTTTGATCTATTAATAGCAAGTGCTGAACTCAGAGCTTCACGCCATGTGGACAAAGGAACTATAACACTGATGTATTGACCTGTCCTGGTTTGCCTGATGTGCTAAAGGTGGTTGAATGTCGGAGATCCTTGGCGGGAAGGAAGGTTCTTGAGCCAGTCTGAAGCAGGCAACTCATTTTGGGATTCAAGATTCCAGATTAGTGGTTCTAAAAACCAATCTGTGGGCCGGGCTCGGTGGCTCAGCCTGTAATCCCAGCACTTTGGGAGGCTGAGGTGAGTGGATTGCCTGAGCCCGTGGGTTCGAGACCCACCTGGGCAACTTGGCGAGACCTCATCTCTACAATAAATTTTTAAAAATTAGCCAGGTGTGGTAGCGCGCACCTGTAGTTCCAGTTACTTGGAAGGCCGCGGCGGAAGGATCACCGGAGCCCAGCAGGTGGAGGCTGCGGTGGCCAGGAGCGTGCCACTGCACTCTAGTCTGGGCGACGGGGTGAGACTCCAACTCAAAAAATAAATTAAAAAAGAGAAAAATAAAATAAAAGTCAACTTGTGAAAAACTCAGACGTACCCGATCGAAAAAATTCCTGCCCCAGGAGGAAGTATTATTGTTACTGATTTATTATTCCCAAGAAGGAAGTACTACTACTATTACTACTACTCCCTCTCTGACCCCCTTTTTCCTTTGGCTTAAACTTCTGACTAGAATTACTCAGGAGATCATAAAGAAAGCTACCAGCCCTCTCTCCCCAACCCCCGCCAAATTTGTTCTTAAAAGTATGTATGAATCTATAGAGAGAGGCAGACCTCAGTCCCAAGTTTGGGCAGAGCTACTGCAGCTGCAAAGTTATAAGCCCATAAATAAAGTTTATGGTTAAACTGGCCTGACCTGGCTTTGCCCCTAGGTACAGAAGCAGTATCTTGTCATTAGTATGCAGAATACATCAGCCTGAAGTCTGCTCATTTGTTCGAAAGCCACTCCGCCCTATAAATCTTTTGGAAAGGGCGGGGTGGGGGGGAGCCCAAGTGAGGGGCAGACGGAAGCAGGAGCAGGAGAGGGAGGGGGAGTTTCTCTGCTGAAACCTGACAAGGCGGCCGCTGGCTCATCTGGCTTGGTGGCGGGGAAGTCGCAAGTCCCACACAATTCACGGCTGCTTCTCCAGCGATAGATGAAGACCTGGGAGACCGTGGGAAGCAAACTCTAATTTGCAAGACTCCAGCTTCTCTTTAACAAGTCTGGTTTAAAAAGCAAGTTCAAAGTTGCCCGTCCTGTGATTTTCCTTAAGAAGCAAAGCCCTCCCGGCCACTTTCTGGTGCTTTTTTTCCCCTTTGTCCTGTCTGCATGGTTCTGTTTGTTTTCCAGTCTACATAGAGGACTGGATTTGGCTCACCCCTGCACATGGGGAGCTCTTGGAAGAGCCCAGGGAGCATTTTGAGTATCTCCATCCTTAGCAGGCTGTAGAGTGTGTGAGGGTACAGCTCTCTGTCACCACTGCGGAGAATATGAGAAAAAAAAGTACAAGGACGGAGAGGCGCATAAGAGAACAGGGCTGGCAACCCCCCCCCAGCTCCAGTTTATGGAGGTCCGGGGTAGTTTGCTGAAGGTTGAGCGTTTCTTCTTTGCATGGGTAACTTTCAGTTCATTTCTCCTCCTGTAAGAACCTAGGCATGGATACTGACAGCTACTGTCCTGCCTGGAGACTCTGGCTGCAGAGGACGCCGGGAAAAGCTAGGTCCTGATATTTCATTGCCTCTTCAGGGCTTTCAGATTTCCCACCAGGCAGCAAGCAAAGAGATATCTCTCCTTCAGCCTTCCTGGGGCAGAAACACATCTAGGCTTATTTCGGCAGTCATACGCTGAGCCTCAGATGGCCCCCGTCAGGGAGGAGCGTGGGCAGGGAAGGGCAAGAGCCCGGCGAGGAGGGCCTGAACCCCACAGACCTAAGACTACCCATCCCCCAACATTGTGGGATGCATGAAAGATGGTTGATATTAACCTCGGGGCAGCCTTGGAGGGAAGATCAGAGAGTGGACCTTACAGCCTCAGGGGTCTGAGTGGAGGAGGGGGTGGGACGTCAGCTCCCAGACTGCCTGTTCAGGCCGTGGTGACTGGGACAACTTTAAGACTGCGGGTTTGTAGTGGGACCTCAAGTCCTTTCTTTTCTTTTCTTCTCTTTTTTGAGTTGGAATCTCACTCTGTTGCCCAGGCTGGAGTACAGTGGCATGCTCCCGGCCATCGCCGTCTCAACCTGCTGGACTCAGGTGATCCTTCCACCTCCGTCTTCCTAGTAGCGGAACTACAGGTGCGCTCTACCACGCCCGGCTAATTTTTGATTTATTGTAGAGAGGAGGTCTCACCAAGTTGCCCGGGCTGGTCTCAAACCTGTGGGCTCAGGCAATCCTCTCGCCTTGACCTCTGAAAGTGCTGGGATTACAGGCTTGAACCACCATGCCTGGCCGAGTCCTTTATTTTCAACAGCAGATTTCTTCCTTCACTCCAGGGAGGCTCGGTTGGAGTATTATTCATATTTAAGGCTGGACAGGTCGTGTGTGTGTGTGTGTGTGTGTGTGTGTGTGTGTGTGTGTGTGTGTGTGTCACTTTGTATGTGTTCGTGCCTTGTACGGTTTTTAGCAGTATCCCTAGATTTATCTGCTAGATACCAGTAGCATCCCCCTGCCCGTGTTGACAACCAAAAAATGTCTCCAGACTTGCCAAATGTCCCCTGGGAGCAAAATTGTCCTCCCAAGCTACTACCATCCATTTGTTCACAACGGTTAAGGGTCAGATATGACCAAGGGGGAACAGGTCTGAGGTACATGGTGAGGAAGGCGGCCCTCGTCTTCCTGACCTTTGAGGATTTATTCCCCCAAAGTGCTTTTATTTATTTTTAAAATCCCAATAGCTTTGGGGGATACAAGTGATTTGGGTCTGGGCCTTAAGAGTACCCATCACCCCCACGTGTGCACATTATACCCACTAGGAGACTTTTCATTCCTCCTCCCCCTTCCCGCCCCCCCCCGACTCTCCAGTGTCCATGAACCATTCTCTCTGCCTTTGCAGACCCTTAGTTTTGCTTCCACTTAGAGTGAGAACGTGCGGTGCTTGGTTTTCTGTTCCTGAGTTAGTTCGCTTAGGCTGATGTTCTCCATTCCATCCGACTTGCTGCAAAAGACATTATTCCGTTCTTTTTGAGGATGGAATAGTATTCCATAGTGTATGTATACCACATCTTCATTATCCACTGATTGGTTGTTGGGCATTTAGGTTGATTCCACATCCAAAGTGCTTTTAAACTCATCCTTAGAATAAAGAACAAAGACATACAAGCAAAATGGTTCCTCAGGTGGGGGCTGCACGATTTAGCAAAAATGGCAACAAGAATATATAAGTATATATGTATGTGTATATATACATGTATATGCATAAGTATATCCCATGTAGTGTAGTATATCCCATTAAGTATAAGTATGCTCTATGGGATATACTTTTACTAAAAAATTATTTTACTATAAAAATTATTGGTTGCTCATTTAACATTGAAAGGTACCTGCATATCCTGTCTCTATCTGTCAATGCGGTCTTCGGGTAGCAGTAATCATACAGGGAAAAAGTCTCGAGAGAGAGCCGATGTTCTCACGGTACAGAATATTCCATATTCTTGGAGCAGGATTTGACTTGTCATCAAAAGCAAAATAGGGTAGCTGTCACCTTAATCCCACTGAAGCGCTCTCAGAATTCTGGGTGCCCTGGAAGACCAGGGAATGTCTAAGCAATTGTTTTGGTCTGAAAAAATAGCCACCACTCCCCACTGGTGGTCCTCGTTTCACAGCCACCTTGGAGAATGTGCCCCTGTGTCGGGCTGCAGATGGGAAATGCACGCCTGGGTGGGCGAGGCTCTGCCAGGCTTTATCTGGGAGGGGAGGCCTGACCACTTCATCAATCCATACGGAACAAGCATGTTTACTGCGGGAGCAGGAGGAGCGGGGGATCTTTGCTGGCCTTTTTCTCTGTAATCCATCTTACTTCGTCTTTGAAGGAGAAGGCCATTGCTCATTACTCATGACCTGACAGAGTAAAAAGGAGGCAGATCGGCCCTGGAGAAGAAACCTACAGTGGCAGGTGGGACATCGGGGAGTCCAAGGGCTGATGTGGGGAGGGCGTCAGGGTGGGAAGGGGAGACTGACCGACCGGCTCCTCCAGAGGGATGTGAAATGGGGCTCACCATGAGCCGACCCTGAAAGCCTGGCTCAGCGGAGTTGAAGGGGATGCTAGTCACGAGGCAGAGAGAATAGGATGGAGAAGGGACGCGGCACAGGCGCACAGGTGCGTCTGGAATCCCTTTAGGCCAGTGGGGCCTCCTCAGTCAGAGCATCAAAAAAGAGTCAGGCCCGGTCAGAGCACAGAGAAGGAGTCAGGCTCAGTCAGAACACGGAGAGTCAGGCTCAGTCAGAAGAGTGCAGAAGGGGAATCAGTCCCAGAGTGCAGAAAGGGAGTGAGGCCCCATGCCATCTTGGCCTGGCCCCGAATCTGGGTACCCGCTTCCCCACAGCGGCCTGTTTATAGATCTGTCCTGTGAGGAGCTCGACCCACTTGATTCTAGATTCCCTCTCGTCTCAGCTGACCTTGGCCTCTTCTGTCTTGCCTTCCGTTTCCTTCTCGTGCCACAGGAGGATGCTCGAGCTTGAGGCCTTCTGCGGGTCGCTGCCCTAGGTGAGAATCCCTGAGGAGCCCCTCGAGCCCCGTGATGTGCTCTGAAGATGACACCCAGAGATACGAACGCCAGCAGGCGGACCCTGATTCTCCAATGCTGCCACTTACCTGACACCTCCTGCTGGGTGACCATCAAGGTCCTGAGGGAATGAGGAGAAGCCCTCTCCATTTACGGTGAAATTACGAGGGAATCAGTTGCCTTCTGAGACTCAGTTGTACCCACCTGTGAATGGGGACAATAATCCCTGCACAGTTGCCCACTGGGGCAACAAATAAGATAGCTGTTACGAAAGCATTTTTAAAAATAGAACAGGGCACCGCCAAAGGATATTGCACGTAATAGCACACACGTGTGGTACCCAGGTATGCACGTGCACACACACACACACACACACACACACACACACACAGGGCAATGGGACCTTAGCTGTCTCTAGACTTCAAGAATGGAAACAAAATGAGAGTGTGTCTGGGAGGAGGGGGGAAGAAACTGCCAGTCTGTCTTCCCTCCAGGACAACAGCTAAATCCCAGAGCCTCATCAGACAGGCCCTCCGTGTCTCGGTAAAACTGAACTGACAAGCATGACCTCTCCTCCGCGGTTCACCTTCTTGAAGCTGTCTGGTAGGTGAGACATTTATTAACATGGATGGACTGCCTACCGAGAGGGCCCGCGGCCGAGGGCACAGCAGAATGAATTCCTTCCCCAGATGCAGTGAGTCTCTCCTTCACTGTGGAATTGGATCATGGCCTCCTTGCTGAAGGGCTTTGACGGAGGGGGAGTTGTGCATTTGACATGGGAATAGTCAGTTCCTGGGCAAACTCCAGGGCCAGGAGGTTCCATAATTCTGGATTGGCCACTCCAAAACTCAGTTTCCCCACATAGAAACAGGATTAAAACTGTCAATGTAGAGATAAGAAGGGGAAGGAAGAGCCGTAAAATTATCACCGACTGAGTCATTCCATCAGGATGTTGGATGGGGCACCAACCAGATCTCTACACTGGACATGCAGTACACATCCCTCTACTGAAGACAAAATATGGCTGGGCTCGGTGGCTCAGCCTATAACCCCAGCACTCTGGGAGGCTGAGGCGAGTGGATTGCCTGAGCCTGCGGGTTCGAGACCAGCCCGGGCAACCTGGCAAGACCTCATCTCTACAATAAATCAAAAATGAGCCGGGCGTGGTAGCGTGCGCCAGTAGTTCCGGCTACTTGGGGAAGGCTGAGTCAGAAGGATCACGGGAGCCCAGCGGGTAGACACTGGGGTAGCCATGAGTGTGCCATTGCACTCCAGCCTGGGTGACAGAGTGAGACTCCCGCTCAAAAAAGAAGACAAATGTTCAGGAAAAACCCAGGGTCAGCTGAAGCAACACGGCATGCATATTAGCTGTCTATTGCTCGGGTACTAACAGCCTTCCCATTTAGCGGCTTCAAACCACACACGTTGACTGCCTCACAGCATCTGTGGGTCAGGAGTCTGGGCGCAGCTGAGTCGGCCCTCTGCCTCCAAGTGCCTCACAGGACGGAGTCATCTCAAGGCGTGACTGGGGGTGGAGTCGGGGCGGGATCTGTTTTCAAGCTGGTTCACAGGCTGTTGGATTGAATGGCTCGGACCCTCAGTGGCTGTGAGTTTGACGTCTCCTTCAGTTTCTCATCACATGAGCCTCTCCACTGCATGGCTTACAACCCGATAATTGACTTCCCTCAGTGTAAGGGTACAGTATCAATAACAGCATGTGTCAACTTGACTGATCTACAAGTCCCAGATATTTGGCCAAATATTGCGTTGGATGTTTCTGGGAAGGTTTTTTTCTTTTTTGTCTCAAATGGGACTGACATTTACGCTGGTGGACTTTGGGTGAAAGTAATGCAGTGGGCTTCATGTAATCAGCTGAAGGCCCACACGGAACAAAGATTGACCTCCCCCAAGAAAGAAGACATCCCGCCAATAAGCTGCCTTTACATTCCAACTTCAACTCTTATGAGTGTCCAGCCTGCCGGCCTCTCCCCATCAGATTTTGGACTCACGAAACTGTCACAATCACATGAGCTAATTCTTTTTTTTTTTTTTTTTTTGAGTTAGAGTCTTACTCTGTCGCCCAGACTGGAGTGCGGTGGGCAGCTCCCGGCCACCGCAGCCTCAACCTGCTGGGCTCCAGCAATCCTTCTGCCTCAGCCTTCCAAGTAACTGGAACTACAGGCGCGCGCTACCACACCCGGTTCGTTTTTTGAACTATTGTAGAGATGAGGTCTCACCAAGTTGCCTGGGCGGGTCTCAAACCCGCAGGCTCAGGCAATCCACTCACCTCAGCCTCTCAAGGTGCAGGATTACAAGCTGAGCCACCGAGCCCGGCTGAGCCAATTCTTTAAGATCAATCTCTCTCTCTCTGCCTCTATCTCTGTCTCTCTGTCTTTGTCTCACTCTGTCTCTCTGTCTGTCTGTCTGTCTCTCTCCCCACATTCTCTCACACACACAAGCACGCACGCCCTCACACTTCTTGGTTCTGTTTTTCTGAAGAAACCTGTCTGAGATAATGACAGTGAGAAAGACGACCAAGCAGACGGAAGTCACAGTCTTTGCGTACCCAAATCTTGGCAGGGACACCTCACCGCTTTTGCATATTCCTTTTGTTAGAAGTGAGTCACTGGCTCCAGCCCACACTCAAGGGGCAGGGATTATTAAAGGGTGTGTAGACCAGAGGGCAAGAATCACTGGAAGCAGGTGTCAAGGAAAACTGAAATTCTTGTGAAACGTACCAGCTGCCTGATCTTGGGGCAAGCGATTTAGCCTCCTTAAGCCTCGTGTTCATGTCTCTCAAATGAGGACTGTTTTAGAGGTATTGTGAAGCAGGAGTAGCTCACAGCAGGCACAGCGCATGAATGTTGATGACGGCGAGGGTGGTTTGAGCATTGAGGATGTTTCACGGTTTTGCAGAACTGGCTGTAGCCCCAAAGATCACTTGCTCAGCCTGGTCTCTTTGGTGACAGGAAACTGAGGACAGGGTTGCAGAGCGGCTCACCGAAGGCTGCTATTCTCATTTATTCCCCAATTGCCCTCTCAAGCAAATACTCCCATCTCCAGAGTTCTGCAGCCTCTGAAATCACCTTCCAGCCCAAGACCATGACAACAACGCTCAGAAGGGCAAAATCCACTTTTTAACACTTATTTCCCTTTTGAGTGCCTATTGTTTGCCAGGTTGTCTACCTGGCATCAGTGTGGTCTATCTAAAAGGGGGTGATGTTTCAGCTATGACCTGAAGTGTGAGAAGCAGGAGTTCGGGGAAGAAGCCTCCATGCCGAAGAAACCCTGTCTGCTCTCAGTCCCTGGGGAGTATATGTCTCCCCAAGAGTCCAGAGAAACGGTCTTAATGAAGCTGTGAGTGACGTCATGGTTACTAAACCCAAGGGTGCCGTTTCATAGCTGCTCTGTCATATCTGTTTCATTCAAAGCTTCCTTAAGCTTGACATCCTCTGCCCCTCCATGCTGCCAGCCTCTGCGACCTCCACTTCTGCCTCTGTGAACTCTCCTCCTCGGGCCACTCCCAGGCTCCTCTGCCTGCATGATGTCCTCTGAATGTCTGTCTCTCCTTCTCACTTCTCAAAGCTCCGTGGCCAGTATCCCATGATGATGAAGCCAGATCTGTATCTCCAGGTCCCAAGTTCCCTCCAGCCTCAGTCTTGTATATCTGCCTAACTGGCTGTCATTTCATCTTGCCAGGACCACCGGTGACCCTCCAACCCAGCACAGCGAAACGTGTCACATTTCCTCCCTCACAGCACCGACCTGTGGACCCTTCCCTAGCATATCCAGAACCAGTAACACTTGGGCCACCAAGTCAGCTACTTCTCCCTCTGCCACAGCCGATCAGTCAATAAGCCCGACTGACTTTGCTTCCTGGAAGTACCTTGACTTGGTCCTTTTGCCCCCTCCTGGTGCCATTTCAGGCCCTCATCATGTCCTGCTTGGACTTTGCCGTTGACTGCCAGTGCTCCCGGCTTCTCCCTGGCCCCTACTTCTCTTCCAAAGCCATCCTTCAAGTTGCACCTAGAGCACTGTATTTAAAGCACACCTCTGGCCGTGTCAATCCTAGGGCAAGACCCACCCAATATTCCCCACGCTGCATAATAGGATATGCAGGGTCCCTTCGCGACCCAGTCCTGCCTCTGTTCACATCCATCCTGCCTCACCACGGCATACTTCTCCCTTGACGTTCCAAGATGAATTGCTTGTTGTTCCCTCGGCACATTCCACTGTCTTTTGCTTTATTCAAGTCGTTTCCTTGCTGGAATATTATTTTTCTCTACCTCCACGCCATCTCCCACTCTTCCTTCTTCTTTTCATCTAGATCAGGGGTTCCCAGCCCCTGGGCCATGGGCCAGTCTGTGAAGAATCAGGCCACACAGCAGGAGGTGTCAGTTAAGTGGCGGCATTAGATTTTCATAGGAGTGAGAACCCTGCTGTGAACTGTGCATGCGAAGGATCTAGGTTGCACGCTCCTTATGAGAATCTAATGCCTGATGATCTGAGGTGGAGCTGAGGTGGTGATGCTAGCACTGGGGAGCAGCTGCAGATACAGATGAACATTAGTAATGAGACTTAGCCGGGCTCGGTGGCTCAGCCTGTAATACCACGCCTTTGGGAGGCTGAGGTGAGTGAATTGCCTGAGCCCGCGGGTTCGAGACCCGCCTGGGCAGCGAGACCTCATCTCTACAATAAATCAAAAAAAATCAGCTGGGCGTGGTGGCGCATGCCTGTAATTCCGGCTACTCAGAAGGCTGAGGCGGAAGGATCGCCGGAGCCCAGCAGGCCGAGGCTGTGGTGGCCGGGAGCGGCCACTGCACTCCAGTCTGGGCGACAGAGTGAGACTCCAACTCAAAAACAAACAAACAAACAAAAAACAAACAAACAAAGTAATGAGACTTGACTGCACAGAGAGCATCATAAATCAATTGCTTGAAGACGCATCAAAATAATCATTTCATAATAATCATTTCATTATGTATTGCAATGTAATAATAATAGAAATAAAGTGCACAATAAATGTAATGCACTTGAATCATCCCCCTCCCCTCGTCCATGGGAAAATTATCTTCCAGGAAACCAGTCCCTGATGCCAAAAGGTTGGTTGACTCTTTTTCGTCCTTCAAGACCCAGCAAAGACATCACCACCTCCAAAAATCCCTCTGGAGTTGCCTTTATTATTGCATTCACCATGTTTTATTAAAATCGTCTGTTTAAATGTCAGTCTCCCCGCTAGACTGGAAGCTCCTAAGCATCAGGTGCCTTGCGTGTGTGTCTATAGCCCATCACATGGCTGGAACATTCGAATGCTCCATGAATGCATGCTTGTTCAACTGAATTCTCGACATTTTCCTTCCATGTTACCCTAGTTCTACATCAAGAACAACAAACGTTAAGATTTTTGTTGGGAGGCTGAGGTGAGTGGATTGCCTGAGCCCGCGGGTTCAAGACCCGCTGGGCAGCGAGACCTCATCTCTACAATAAATCAAAAACTCAGCCGGGCGTGGTAGCGCGTGCCTGTAATTCCAGCTACTCGGAAGGCTGAGTCGGAAGGATCGCCGGAGCCCAGCAGGTCGAGGCTGCGGTGGCCGGGAGCGGCCACTGCACTCAAGTCTGGGTGACAGAGTGAGACCCCAACTCAAAAAAAAAAAAATTTTTTGTAAATGATGTTCTGGCCTCAAAAACAATGTATATGCAAAGCACCGAGAGAGATCTAACATCTGTGCCTGTAGGGACACCAGAGACTGCCCTGGGGAGGCATTATGGGCCCGTCCCCCACTCCTTTTAAATGCTTTCCCTCAGGCATTTAATGTCTGGGTGCCAATAAAAACCACTGCACTAAAAACCTTGCTACATTCTTTTGTAAGGATATTTACTCTATCTGTCTCATCTGAATTTTTATTCCTCCTAGGCTAGATCAGAAGTCAGAATAACGTCTTACATCTTGTCTTCTGGCCACTGAAGCATCAAGCATAAGTAATTCAATAAGTGTCCATTAGAAACAAATAGACAATACGGCCCACGGTGCTAGACACTATTTAGAGTGGCAAAGCAGGTCAGTGGATGAAAAGGGACGGGCAAGATGAAGGGGTGGGGCTGCTCTCTACAGGCCCTGACATCTCTGATGTTGTGACCTTGGACAGAGACCTGCAGGAAGTGTGAGTAGAAGAGTCATGAGTGTATATGCAAAGTTGTTGTAGAGAACAGATGGCTGCAAAAACCTGGGGTTCTCCTCCTGTTGAGAAGTGGGGCCCCCTTGAATCTGGGAGAGCTGGGTGACTAGTAGAATATGGTGAGATCACCGTCCTGCCAGTTTCTGGGCCCAGGCCTTAGGGAATCAGCAGCTTCCACTTCTTTTCTGTTGGGATGCTTGCTCTTGGCCCTTGGCTGCCACATTGGAAGGAAGCTCAAGCAGCCATTGGGCGAGGTCCATGTGAGGGGAAGGTGAGGACGCTGCCCAATGGCCCAGTGGAGTCTCAGTTGACAGCCAGCACCAACTTACTGCTAAGGCCAGTTGAGCCACTCCAGCTGATACCTTGTGGAGCAGAGGAGCCATTCCTTCCAAGCCCTGCAAGATATTCAGACTCACAGACAAAATAAATGCTTGTTGCTATTTTTAGTTACTAAGCATTGAGATGGTCCTTAACAAAGCAACAGATACCTGCAGCAGCAGCTTTGCTGATTGAAGAGTGTAAGGGCACAGACCTTAACCCAGGACAGTGTTTGGAAAGTTCTGGGCATAGTAAGGAGGTTAAGGTAACTGAGCAGAGAATATAAGCAACAGAGCCATGGGAGATGAGGTCAAAGAGATGGCTAGTGGTGAGATCTTGAAGAACACAGCAAGACGTGACAAGGACAAGGGTATCTATCTATTTTGAATCATGTGTAAAGCACTGGGCAATGTTGGGTAAAAGAGTAATATGATCTGACTCATATTTTAATGCTCTAAGCACATGGTGGGTGAGTAGTCACCTGCCGAAGAAATACCTAGAGTAGTGGTTCTCCATCCTGGCTACACACTGAAATCAGAAGGGATGTGAAAAAAGAAGAGGAAAAAAATGAGTGGACTCCCCTCAGAGCAAATGAATCCAAGTCTTTGGGAACAGGCCCCAGGCATTGGTTTAAAATAAAAAAAAAATCAAACCAAGCAAAAAGCCCCCCAACTTTTCCAGTGACTCTATTGTACAGTCAGAGTTGAGATCTGTTGCTTAGATTAGCTGTCAGCAAACTACGGCCCATGGACTAGACGGCACACCATCAGATTTTTTTCTTTTTTTTTTTTTTGAGTTGGAGTCTCACTCTGTTGCCCTGGGTTCAGGCAATCCTTCTGCCTCAGCCTTCCAAGTAGCCAGAACTACAGGCTTACGCCACCATGGCCCAGCTAATTTTTTGATTTATTATAGAGATGAGGTCTTGCCAAGTTGCCTAGACTGGTCTCGAACCCGTGAGCTCAAGCAATCCTCTCACCTCGACCTCCCAAAGTGCTGGGATTATAGGCATGAGCCACCGCACCTGGTCATCAGATTTTATAATAAAGTTTCATTGAAATAGAGCTACACTCTCTCACGCACGTGTTGTCTATGGAAGCTTTCTTGCTACGGTGGCGGAGTTGATTGGTTGCCGCAGATGGTCTGCAAAGCCTAAAATGTTAACTATCTGACTCTTTATGGAAAAATTGTGCAAGCCCTTGGCCTACAGCAGCAGCTCTTAAATTTTGGAGAGTGAACCAACAGGGAATTTGGTAAACATGCCAAGGCCCAGGCCCTCTCCTACTTCCATGAGCCTGGGCCTCTGGATCTTTATTAGCTCTCCTGGTGAGTCCACTGCAAACCAGTGTTGGAAGACGTCTGGCCTCATCAGTGAGGAGGGAAGACCAGGAGAACCACCACCCAAGGCTGAATTTGCATGGTCACTGAGTTGAGCTTCTGTCTAGATGTCCTCTTATCTCTTTGTGTGGCTATGTTTCCCCCACGAAACTGCAAATTCAAACAGGCTTCTCTCCCTAAGTTGACAAATCGACCCATTCTGGTTGCTCTTAAGACTGTAGGGTAATGTTCTTCTGCACAGGTCACCGAATCCTTCACACACTTCTAGGCAGTATCTTTGGCTGCAATCAGGACCTGGGGAGAGACGCAAAGTGCAGGTACTGGCTGTGTTCTTAGGCAGGTTCTGTGAGGTCCACACCTTTGTCCCCACAGCTACCCCTAGTATACGTCCGATGCAAAGTATATTACTCTGGTGTTGTGGCACTTAGCCACGACCATGCATCACTAGGACCTGTATGGAGCTAAAAGAACTAAGTGATAATGTGACGCGTGGCTCACACTCTTAAGGATTCTAACTTGGTAGGTCTAGGCAGATGATTGCTTGGACCACCACCATGGCTGGGGTGGTTGTTCTAGACTCTAGAATCCAGAGCAGGGATTTCCAAACTTGAAAATTCATCAGAAACCCCCGGAGGACTTGTGAAAACACAGGTTGCTAGGCTGCACCCAAGCATTCCTGGGAGTTCTGGGCTGGAAAAAATATTTTCCTTTCCGGAACATTTCCAGGTGATGTTGAGGCTGCTGGACTGGGGACAACCCAAGGAGTATCAGTATTTTAGAAGCTAGTGAGGGCCCATCAAGAAAGGTACTTCAACAGACTGAAGAGTTCGGGCTTGATGCAGGGTATTTGGATCTCATTGTCAAGATGTTGGCAGGTCTCTGCAGATCTGTTTTGTCATAGGTAGATACCAAGTCCGTGGGCTGGTTCTCAGATAATTTCCCCCAGGTACTGGGGAAGGACCAAGGATGACGAATTAAAAGAATGAATAAAACAAAGCCCAGGGAAACAAAGCCTTCTGAACCCGAAAGTTTAATTATATAACCCGTGAATATAATTAGGTGCTTTCTCTCCACCCACTTCTCCCAGGCTTTGAGTCTGGGAGAAGGAGGAAGGGGTCCTGAGAATCTCAGGGCTCAACCTAATATTCTACATTCCCCTCCTCTTGTAAACGTCCTCAAAAAATAGTACTTGGATTCGGCTGGAGCCAAACCTCAGAGCTTCTTGTCCATCAATTAGTATTTATTGGGCATTCACAATGAGCTAAGCAGGTATATAAAAGACAACAGTACCTGCAGACTGTTATTAAGCCAAAAAAGAACAAGCACTTTGCCTTCCTTTTCACAAGATGTTGGCAGTGGGGTAGTTGTGTCTATGGCAAAATGAACACTAGCCACTCAGGCCACAAGCATGTCTTAAGTTCTCACTCTGCTGCAGGCACTCCCCTAAGCACGGGAGAGGTGGTGGTTAAAGAAATAGACGCCCCTCCCTTAGGAGAGGGGAGGACTCAGAGGTCTGCAAGCTAACGGATAAACGCTGGGGACAGGTATCGACATAAGCGGAGCCCCCGTCTGATGAGGAGGTCAGCCAGTCTACTCAGAGGCTGTTGGCCATTTCATTGACCCCCTTCTCGAAGGCCACTGCCGAGAATTAGGCGTCTGTGGATGAAAGAATCCAAGTTTAGAAACACAAAATGCATGGTCTCCAAAGACCACTCCGGTGCTGGTTGGATTTCCATATCTCTGACCTAAATAAAGTCTTGACTGTAGAGCCATTTAGAGCCAAAGCATCCAAAACTCTCTAGCATGTCTTCTTAGTAGCTCTGCTCACGAAATTCATGGGCCGGTTCAGTGGCTGCCTTGACTTTTGCTGGAAACTAGGGATGCCCTAGGTCAATGGTAGCCTCTCAACCCCCCCAAAGGGGAAATGTAGTTTTCTAGTGTATAACACGCCCTTTTTGGAAAGTGACTTAGACACGAGGGAACTCCCCAAATCTGAGCATGACCCTTGAGCACAACAGGAATGCCTAGATCAGAGTGCTGTGACTGCAAGGTGCATGTGGACTGGTGCCATGTGTCTTGTATAGGGTAGCAGCCCCGGCACACAGTACAGGGCCTGAAGGTCAATGGTGATTGAAAGGATGAATGGGTGGATGAATGCATCAGACACGCTTTGTGCAACACTGAAATCTCATGGGTCTCTTGCCAGGAACTCTCACCACCCTCAGGCTTCCCATACTAATCTGAGGACAATTGCACGTCCATGGAACATGGAGGTGAGACATGAGGTAGCGGTTGGAGGAGCTGAGAATTTACCCGGAGACCCACGGAATAGGAGAACCTGCCATGAGAAGACCTGGATAACCGGCCCGTGAGGGATGAAGAAAGGAAATGGTTGTGGACTGGAGACAAAGCACTGAGCCTACATCGCCCTCTCCTCTAACTCCCCTCCCAGACATCAGTTAGAAAACGTCAAAGAGATGAGTTTGAACCCATCACTTTTAGAGGTAATGAGTCTGGGATGAACGGGCCTTACAGGGGCCGAGCCAAGACTGAACCCCGTATTTCACAGTAAGGAGCAGGAGGAAACAAAAGATAGCAGAAAGTGAATGTTCAGTTGCCTGTGCTCAGTATCGTGGTAGTAAGACACCCATAAGAATGCCATGTCAGCATCTGCAGAAAGTATAATCAGGCAAACCTAGTATAGTGTCTGCAGAAAAGCGAGAATTAGAAGTAAGACGGGTTTACAAGAAAAGCATATGATTTATTTGCCCTTGCTGGATGGAACATGCTTTGCTCTTTGGTACCTCGACATCTTTGCATGTACATTTCTCTCTCTCCCTGAAATGCCAAAACGTCTTTTCCTGGAAAACTCTTATTCAACCTTCAAAACTTAATTTTCATTTCATTGCTCCCCTCCAAAAATGACAACGTTCCCCATGGGCTACCAGAGCCCCCTTGACCTCCCCCATTGTTGCATGTATGACCTAACATACGGGAACTTGTTACTCATCCATCTACCTTGCTTGACTGTGAGTTTCTGAAAGCTATGATTCCTGCCCTATTCGTCTTCATCTCTTCATTGTCTGTCATGAAGAAGTCCTTAATACATGTTTTTTGGCTTGAAAAAATTTTTTAAGGCTGTTTTATGCCATGACAAATTTGAACATCCCAAGGGGCCATGTCTTTATAGGAAAGCCATGTTGCTGGAGAGATTTGGAAATGCTCTCTGAGTCAGATCTTCCAAGCACTGGGCAAAGAGGAAGACCATGCGTCAGCATTGGATGGGAGCTCCCCCCTCACTCAGGAGGCCCTCTCAGGAAGTAGGGAGGTTCATAGGCGATTGGAGACTTGTTTGTATCAAACAAGCACTTGCTGGAATGTTCAAGGATGAGCAGGTTCCAACTTGAGCTTTCCAGAGAAGTCATGGCCATGTACCCTACATTCAGTGCAAGATGGGGACAGCGAAACCAGGATTTGGTTTGCCCCTTAATGAGTGACCCACCAGGATGGCTGGATCTTCCGTCTCAGCGAGGCCTACAAAACTTTGTGGAGATAAACTCCCTTCTCTATCCCACCGCTGGGTGTCCAGAGTTGCTACTTGAGAGAGAGGTAAGCAACATGAAATAGCTGTGGTATTTACCGCTGTTAATTAACAGCAAGGTGTTCATGAGTAATGTTGTGGTATTAAGGGTGTGGAGCAGCTTTTCATTGTTGACTCCTTCCTTTGCAGGGTTATAAACTCCGGGGAGAGATGTTCCCTCCTGGCTGAAACTTGGCAGCTGGCCTGGGGCTCTTCTGCGGCTGGTGCTGGACCTGCCTGCTCGTCCGCCTGTTGAGATCTGCTGGGACCACAGGCTTCTGGAAGACGTTGTATTGCAAGCCACTCATGCTATCACACTGGCACTTGAAGCAAAGAATTAGAGAGTGAGGCTCACATGCCCTAGAAGCATCCAAGTCCAAAGGAGGGCACCCAAAAAGCCACCAGGAGATTGTCCACGAGGTGAACAAGACTGTCTTTGTATGGCGGGCAGGTGCAACAGTATTAAACCAAGAGCAAATCGGTCATTCTCCTGGCTCAGTATTTAATATTTCTAGCATAAGTTCAGAGGGTTGCTTCAGATAAGATGCTGTGTTAGGGAGTGAGTTGAGGGTGGGGCATCTTTTATTTGGATCAAGCTTATAAGTTATAACACTTTGGTTTTTCATTCCTTGAGTAATTGTAATCTCCCGCTATGCTTCGCGCTTGTCACTTTCAATTATCTTTCCACAAAAATATTTTATTTTAATTTTTCTCTCCCCTCAACAACCCTCTAAAGTAGGGGACGGAAGATACTATTTCTCAGATTTGACTGATAAAGAAACCAAGGTTTAAAGAATTCAAGTAACTTTCTCAGATGCATATACCAGTGCCCCGACTCAGACTCAGATCTTCTGATGCAAGTCCAGGATTCAGATTTTCCACCCTAGCACGTTCTTAAAAAAATAAGAGTCAGCATTTTCCGCCCACTTAGTCCCACGTCCTGCAAAGTTGGCTGGCAAGCAGGTTGTTGGTCATGTGCTGTGAATTTCTCTCTCGTAAGAGAAGTGTTGCCCAATGAGCAGACATTGTCTTCTCCTTAAGCTTGGAGAAGCTTGGGTCCAATCTGTTCGGATTTCTGATGGCCAGGGGCCCAAGATAAAGGGCCCTTCTGAACTTTATATTCGGATTTCCTATCAGAGAAAATAAACCAAGGAGAGATGACACTTAAGACTGTTGCGACCCCTACTCCCAAATCAGACGACAGCAACAACAACGCGACCTCTTCATCCCTCAAGTCCTCAAAAGCTGGTGATACCAACAAAATAGAAGCCCACTCCCTGGAGATTTTAATTACTGATTTGAGAACTAGACCCAACGGCAACTCCTCCCTAGAAATTCTCCCTGTTCCAACTACCTGGCAGGAACATTCGCTTCTAACTGGAAATGTTTTCAAGAAGATGGCAACAAGCAGCTCAACCTGTCCTATTCTCTAAAATGAAGGGAAGAAACTATTGGACCACTCGAGGTCAGCTGATGGCTCCAGCAGAAACCTGTGGAAAAGACAAGGGGTGTTTGCTCACCGCTGCCTTGGGTGTCTTTGTAAATCTTGACTAAACCATGTAGAAACAAAACACCAAGGAAGACACCTCATTTTCACACTTGTAAATTGAATGGCTACTCTTTATCCACCTGAACGGAATTAGAATTGCCATGAAACAGAGTGTGGATACAGGTATTTCTATTTTATGTAGAGATGGGCCGAATGTGCTTTATTTTGCAATTGTCCTCCTACCTACTTAGAGCCACTTGGGCTCACACTTATATTGTCGTGGGTCCCTCGATCCCATGTTAGCTGTGAAATAGAAAAGAGAAGCAGCGAGAGGGGAACACGGCCTGGATCCGGAGGGCAGAGTGGAAATATCATACGTAAATGACCTCTAAGGGACAAGACTCTAGGTTCTGTCTCAGAGACTTTGCTCCCCAGTGAGGGGAGGGAGAGATCTGGAAATGGTTCAAGTCTTCTGTGTTCGGGGGATCATCTCAGCCCCTGCCGGTCTTCAGACTTCCACAGCTTGTGCCATGCTGGGATGGCTGGATAGCCACAGGGCTGAGGGATGTTGCTCTCTCCTCGCCCTATCTGTTGGAGCAGGCCATGAGGTGACAGGAAACCGAAGTGTCTCCTTGCCCTAGGACCCTCTACCTTCCTCCAAATCACTTCACTGAGCATCCATATCTTCCTACTGTGTGGTCAGGACGCTCGTCAAGAGCAGTGTAGCAGAGGAGGACTTCGGCTTACTTGTCCCCTTCTACCACCAAGACGAAGAGAAGCAGGGTCCCATGGGCATGCTCCCTCTGACCTGAGCCAGTCCTCATTTTCCTGATCCATATTTGCCTCCACTATGCAACCTACACTTTTTCCCCCAGGAGAGCCACCCTTCACCTCGTTCCCCACTTCTGTCTCGCAAACTTCTGTTGACGAAGGAGCTGGTTTACGTGCTGAAAATGCTGAAGAAACTGCGTCCCAAGAGAGGGGAGATGGTGGCAGTTCAAGTTTGCAGAAAACCTTCTTCAGCAGGAAGCTGCAGTGGATGGACTTACAAGCTACCTAAGAGGCAAGGCTTCTCCATCAAAGTAAGCACCACTGTTATGTTCTTAGAGATGTTCCATCTGGTCTTCTATGAGGAAAGCACATTCCTCCTACTCACATGGCTTAGACTTCGTTCCTTTTCAAAACAACAACCCTGGAATTATTGTACTAAAATGTATTTGATTCCTTTCGGAGACTCTCTCGTGTAATAACGGCATAGTATGAATGGATGTTACTTATCCATCGGGGTGAGTAGTGACAGTTACAATTAGAGAATACGGATGACATCATCTCTCCTCAGTCTATCTTCCTGCAAACTGATAATTGAGAGGTGGACTTACAGAGGCTTTATTTCTGTGAACAAAGCTTTCCTTGAACTTCTTATGATGATGACATGAAATATAAGTAAAGTTCATGACTAAAAAAGCCCTCGAAGCTTCCCCTGTTGTGTGATCTGTGTTACATGACTACAGAATGACAACAAACAGAAGGCAAGGGTTTTAACAGAAAAGGTCAGCTACTCACATAACTTGACGGGAAAATCGGCTTTCCCTGCAGAGGAGTGCTCCTCTCAACTGAGCTCACAGATGTGGGAGACATGTGCATTTAACCAAAAAGAGAAAGAAAAGCTCATTTAGCCAGAAGAATTATTCAAATAAACCCTGTGATTAGAGGGCAACAGATCATTCTCACATCTATAAACAGGTACGAATCGGTTACACAAAATAGGCACAAATAATCAGAATCAGTTGGCCTTTTTCAATCGACTGCAAAATAATATAGCCAAAGGGGAATGCCCATGGGAATGTAATACCTCCCTTTGAAGAACTTTCTCAACGAAAGTGATGCTTGCAAGACAAATAGCTATACTATCATTCATATGACATGTTTATTATGTCGTAATAATGACACACCTTTTGCTTTTTTTAACTTCACAATCTGTGAGACCCATGGTGAAGGTATTATTATCTATGTATTTCAAGTGGTAAAATGAACAACAAGGGTTAGGTACTTTTTCATGGTCACACACCTCATTGAGGGTATGTCCAGGATTGTAATCCACATCACCGAAGCTTGAATTTCTCCTCTCCTTCCAGAACATAAGGTTCTGTTTAGCACATGACATCTTAGCCATCCTTATTTCAAGGAGAATAAATACCATTCTCAAGCTATACTAAGGGAAATAATAATCTGGAGCTGCCTTGGCCCCGTGACCCTAAGGCACCCTTGAAGATGTTGACACGCATTTTCCAGAATGAATGACAAGGAGCTGGAGTCCTTCTCCCCCTCCTCTCTCTCCATGTCCTGTGGTTGTTCTTCTGCTGTGCAGGTATTTCAGCCCCTGCTGTACCAGGCAACAGGATGAAACAGGTTGGTGGGGCATCAGATTTCAGACAGTTAACTTTTTCACTTTTCTTCTCTGCACGTAGGCTTGAGAGCTGACACCGCTACAGGAAGAGGGGAAGTGATAGAAGATTAAAAGCTGACAGACAGCTCAGAGTGCTAGAGGGGAGAGTCAGACAACACGAAGTCAGAGACCCCAGGGATCTGATGCAGCTAATTCAATAGTGTGATGTGGTAGCCACATCAGTGCTTGACCTGGAGAAGTCTGGAAGAGGGAGGGGAGGAGGGACTGAGACAGAAACCACACATGAAGAAAGTAAAAGTAAAGTAAGTCTTATCAGAAATGAGTCAATACTGGCTGTCGAGTCATGCATTCCATTTCTTGATGAGAAATAGCATTTCCTGAGCTAATGACCTGTGTGATTAAGCTCCAATGAGTTAATTGACTCCGGCTCGAGCTGTAGTAGAGGAGACTAAAGGAAAAGAGAGGAGAAAGATGCTTCACCAATAGTGAGGTTGATTGAAATGAGATCAAGTGATCCAAGAATGTATGAGAAGACGGAATTCTAAATCTCTTCACTATCTAGATGAAAGGCTGAGATAACCTCTGATCGCCCACTTGAATTCTATATTCCACAAGTGCCACAAGTAGGAGATGGCCTCCAAGTGGTCACTGAATCCTACAGTAAGGTGATACTAAAAGCTGGAAAGACCTTTTGACTGTCAAGTTCAATTTCCTCAGTATGAGGAGGAAGAAAGTCAGCAAATTTGAAAAAAGCATTTAGGTTTACTTCCTGAGTCCATTTTTCACTTGCTGTGTGACCTTGGACAAATCACTCAAACCCTCTTCTCCACTGGGAATGACACAGATGTTAATGTTCAACACACAGTATTGCGAGCATTATACTTACAGAACATGGGCAAAAGTACTCAGCACCAGAAGTACTTTGTAAGTGTTGATATTATTCAGCTGAGAATGCTATGACCAAGGAGGGGAAATGACCCTAAAATGCTTAAATAGCCAAGATCAGAACTTGGGTCTCATGACTACTGCTCCTTGCTAGCTGAAAATACGATGATTTTTGGATGTTTATAAATGTTATAATGTGGTGACTTATTGAGATGCTCCGATGTGTCCTCTGGATTGAGCTGTGAGCAAACCCCAACTCCATTGCTAAAGCATCTGTTTTCTTTATACACATCCTGAGAGAGCAGAAAAGGAGTGCTTCCCCCAGAAATCAATATGGCAGCCTCCCAGCGGCCTGTGGGAATTCTCCATCCATCTCTTAACAGCAAACAGGCAGCCATCAGCAGCACAGGAAGGCATACCACCGTGCCCACAGAAAGCCATACCACCATGGCTACTGGTGTCAGAATCGAAGTCTGCAGGGGTACTGACAACTACCAAGAGGTTGGGTACCATCTTAAGAAAGAGAAGGGGACCAGCCACATACACAGGCTCTCTACTCCTGGGCACCTCACCAGACAGTCTGGTGTCATCCAGAATGCCAGCTAAACCATAAATCCACCCAGTGGGCGAGTCCCAGAGATCTGTCCAACCCTGCTGGGAAACAATATATCCGGCCCTTGACAGCACTCTTATGACTGCTTGGCTGAGAAGTGGTATTTTAAATAAAGAGAGAAAAAAACACCCTATTATTTTACTCTGGTAATTGACAACAAGTTTCTCATGAGTAATTTTATAGCACTCAGGGAGTGCCGGAATTTGATTTAACTTCTCTTTACAGGAGCCTCAAACCTGCAGTACAAACACTGTTTTGAATGAAATGAAATATGCTTCAAAAACCCATATGGATATTAAAATATCCTATTCCTGTGGCCCACACATTAAGGGCCTTTTTCTCAGTTTTCTCTCTTAAAGTCCCCTTTTGGAAAGAGAAATCATCTTATATCTGAGATCCTACTCTAGTACGTGTGTGTATATATATATTTTAAGTTTATTTTATAGCAACCAGAGAGTGATTCCCAACATGCAATCTTTAGGAAATTAGTTCCTCAAAATATTTTTTAAAAAATGATGGGAGCGGCTTCCGCAGAACTGGTTTTAGCAATTCACAATATACATTAGCACGGCAAAGGCTCTGAGAAGTCCTGCAGAAAAGAAAGCCTAGTATATTTCTGATTTGACCACAGAATTTCCCAAAGTAAAGTAGAAGGCAGGATTTTCCTATGAGAAATTGCCTACACACAAACACATTCCACCACTTTCTAATTCGACAGTAATATCTGAGCCCACAGAGCTGGAATCTCGAGGAATATGTTTTGAGAAACTCTGTGCTAAAAGAGAAGGAGAAAAGGTATAGTCAGTGTTCAGGAGTAAACCATGTTCTACTTTACTCTGGCCTTTGTACCCCAATTATTCATTCAACAAACTTTCATTGGGTATTCTGTATGGATAATGGACAATGGGAGATGTAAAGATAAGTCAGACGTGAGGAAAGATACCATACAGCATTACCAAAGAGAATGTCTTGAACGAGAGAGATCTTCGAAGGGTCTTGTTCAACCCCCCTTGCTACTGAGGTGAGAAACAGGGACTCAGACCAATTAAATAATTGGTCTGTGGACATAGAACACCTTGAGATCCCGTAATTAGAATATAGACGCGGGTCGGAATAAACATTTAACCTACAGAAGAGAAAATGGTTCTAGGCACAAAGCATCTAAAATAATCTCATAGTGAGGGGCTGAAGTCCCAAGATTCTTAGAGAAGGGGTAGAAATTAAGAGTACTTAAGTTCCAGGAGTGACATCAAATGGGATGAGCCAGGTGTCGTTCATTGACGAGAAATTTACACTCAAGCTTGGTCTCTGCACCAAGAGGAAACAGGCCTGATGCATTCAAGTCTACTTGGCACCTTCTAGGGCTTGGGATGGCCATGGGAATGCCCTAGAGTTTATAGGAGACACTATCCTTGTTCATTGGCAGTGGACACTCAGTGGTCTCACTGTGTGGCTCCACAGTCAGGGCTCTTTAGGACTTTATTTGACTACTTGTTTCACTGATTTTTGTGATGAACTGCTTATGTCCTAAGTAGAGAATATGAGTTTAGTAATGCAATTTTTTTTCTTCTCTCCAGCCCCAGGAGAGCTCCTTCATTCTTAGGGTTTTAATTGTGACCTATGGAAGGATGGTTCCCATATTTATAAGCCAAGTTCGAAGTTTGGATTCAAGTTCCATCCCTCATAACCCAGCTGCCTGCCGGGTGTTGTCACTTTCGTTTGAATCTCAGTGCATCCGGGTGATCTCTCAAGCCAGCTCCTCTTCGCAAAATCCCTATGGCGGTACGTGTCATTTTTCCATGATTCTCCACCCCCTTGTCCCCTATCAGTCTTTCAGTTTTGAAAGAATGGAGCTCTTCCCCCCTCCCTTCCACTCCTCGTTGCAATAAATGATTAAGACATGCCCTCTCTGCTTTGAAATACTTCTTTCATCTATCCTTTCCTTTCCCTTTCTATTTGCTAGCAATATAGAAGAGACTTCCAGCTGAATTCCCAATCTTCTAATTCCCCCTTCCATCCATCCGTGTGATTCCTACACCAGACTATGCCACTAGAGTTTGTCGGAAACAAAAAAGCCAGAGGCTCTAAACCATATGTGTAATAAATTCCCCAGGTAATCCCGATGCTCTGTCATGGCTAGAAACTGTTACCCATTTGCTCTTAGTGGTCATGCAAAGTGAGGTGGTCTCTGCCATCACAACTTGCCCTGGGTTCATCCTCAATGTCCTTATCAGCCACAAGTAGTCATCTCCATTTTGGGCTCACCAGGCTAGTTGCTCTGTGCTTGATACCAACACTAGTGAGTATCTATCACTGTGCCCTTTTCATGGAAAAGAGATCTTCCAGCAACACGTAAAACCCTTAGCAAAAGGAACGGCCTTTCTTTTCCACTAGTAAGAAGTACAGATAACATTTGAGGTGCCTTGAGATCCAAGTCTGCATATAAGTCATTGACTATACTTATTTGAACATCAGTGCAAATAATCAACTAAATAGGAAAAGAGAGTCAGAAGTGACATGCATTCTCTTTTAAGCAGAATTGGAGGCGGCAAGGAAAAATTAGAAAAAACTTTTAAAAATATTTCAAAGGTGGGAACTCCCTGTTTAGGACATGGGCACTGCCCGCTGTGGCCTCGGGACCTGTTGCTCGTGTCAATGCAAAGTCAAGCAAGGTCAAGCAAGTGGTTTGGCCCCGTTGTGAATTTTGAAGAAAATGATCAGAGACTCGCCTAAGCCAGGCTGTCTCAGCAGGGCCTTGTTCAGACGCCACAGGTTCTCGGACCCCTCCCCAGTTCACTCCAACCAGGCTGCCCACCTTCCTCTCAGCCCTGCGGAGCCCTCGCTAATCACTCTCGCTGCACCTGCCCCCACCCCACCGGCTGGAGAACCGCAAAGCCAGCTGAGGGGGCGGGTGAGATTACCACAAATGAAGCCAAGATAATCCCAGGCAAGGACCTCTTATCCAGGAAAAGTCTCCATCAAGTCGTCCTCACAGCTCCTCACAATCTCCTCTTAATAAGTTGCACGCCGGAATGTTGCAAAGATTAAACCTGTTGAGGAATGCGATGCTTTGTAGCCCTGGCGTGGAGTGCTTGGAGCTGGGGAGGAGGGGCAGGTGGGTAGCAAGGAGGGAAAGAGAGGAAAGCAAGACAAAGAGAACAGGCTCTGCCATCTGGCTGCTATAGCCTTTGTTCGGCCGGCATGCTCTTTGGTGATCTCGACGGGCATAGTGATGCATTTTATCTGTTCAGTGTATTGTGTATGTGTGTGTCATAGGCCTACGTGTCTATTACTGACTATAAAAAATATATAATACGCGCCAGAAAGAAGGAAAAGAAAGGATGCAGATGACTCAGGGAGAGTTTGCTTTGTCTCAGGCAAGTCGGTCTCCCAGCACCCAAATTGTGATGATTATCTCCAGCCAAGCAGTGATTTCGGAGAAGAGGCCGTTTCATAAAGTAGAAATAATGTTTAAAACATTAATGAAAGGCTATGTTAATTTCTGCCCTCAAGCGCCCGGACAAAGAACGGCAAAAAGGCTCTACTGGTCATCGGAAGTCAAGTTTCTTTTCTGGAGAATCAGTAAGGGGCAGAGAGACAGGGCAAGACGAAGGCTAGAATAGTTTGGAAGTGAAACATCACTGTGCACTCACTTCCGACTTGCAGACCTGCTAGAGCAAACGTGCTTGCTTTTATGTTTTCTGGAACACGTTCTTTGTTCATGAAATATTCACAGGGAGCCTTCCACGGTGGAATAAGAAAAAGCTTTGGGGTCAGGCAGACTTGAGTTTGAGTCTTGCCTCTGCCTTGGCAGTTGTGCGAACCTCTCTGGCTCTTGGTTCGTTCATTTGTAAAACGGGATGGCGAGACCGACCTTGGAGGTTTTGTAAAGAGTAAATACAGGGAGGGCCCCCAACACACGGCACAGAGCAGCACCACCGTTTGGTAAGGATGTAGCTGGGGAGGGATTTTGCTCCGTCTCTAAGTGAGTCCTTCTTACCTCCTGCAAATACGAGATGTGACCAGGCCAAAGGAACACGGTGCTGAGGGAGACGGGCTCTGTCTGCCTTTAGAAGGCCATCCTAACCCCCTGTAGTGCCCGTGACAGAAAGACAACGAATTCTAACTAATCAAACTGCCAGAACCCCAGAGGATATATTATCGCATGGTAAAATAATTCTTTTAAAGGAGGATTTGAAAGAGGGACAGAGCATCTCCGGGCCATGCATTGCCTCTGGCAATTGTTGTTTGCAGGACGTAGTGGAGAGCCCTGGATTCGTGCACCACCAAGGGTGTGCTCTCTCCAAGACGAATCTGACCATCGGAGTCATTCCCAGTCACCACAAGTTGGATCTCTGGAGCCATTCATTCATCCATACATTTCACTCATTCACTCACCTAGCAACTGGTTTTCGTCTGAAGAACACGCCGGAGGTCATGGCGCATATAAAGAAGCAAGAGGAAGGCATGTCTGCCTGGAGCTCGCCCTTAAGGCAATAATGGACGATTTTGACAAGTCCTAAAAGTCTGATCCTGCACGTTCTTTGTTTCCTTCAGGCGTTTGGACATCCGTGAAAATCATCAAAGGCAGGAGAAGACAGTGAGATGTGAAATGTACCTTTTTATTAAATGTCATTGGAAGTACTAAGAGGATAAAGAAAATAAAGGATTGAAAACAAAGGAAGCTTCCTGTTTAACACACGGTCATTGCCTTCGAGAGATATTTAATTAGTTGAGAAAATGGGGCATATGTACATAATCACTTAAAGGAACAATACAAGAAAAGTCAAAGCACGCTTCTTTCAGCTTTCCTGAGGGTTCAAATATTTCCTCCCCCCAAAAAAGATATCACAGGCAGCAAATATATATTTTCTCATCGGTATCTCAATAGTATCCATGTTATTATAAGAGTTCAAAGCCAGGCATAGTAGTCTTAAACTGGAACAGAGAAGAAAGTCTCTGTGAAAGAAAACAACTTGAGTTGAATCTTTTCAGGTGATATATTGATTACCACGATAAGTAACTTTTATGTCCCAGGTATTATGCTATGCCGGTTGGGATCTCCATAATGACCCTGTGATACGAGTTTTGTTACCTCATTTGATAGCAGAGAAAGTGGTGGCTCAGGGGCATTTAGCAAGTTCAAGGTCTCACAGAAAGTTGGGGGTGGTAAAGCTGGGATTTGAACCTGATTGCATGTGATTCCAAGGTCAGTGTTCACTTAACTCTGTGATAACACTTCTTTGATCAGCGGGATGTAGATGAGCAGGAAGTGTGTCAGGCAAGAGAGATGAGTATGCAACCTAGCATGGTAACACAAATGGCCATGGCCCATGAGGAAAGACAAATTGACTGCAGCAGGGATTAATGGTTGTTTCCAATATCCTTTCTCTCCTTCATGCTTTAGTAATAAAACCCCAGATGTTAGCCAGGCACACCACAGTTTAAAAGATATATATTTCCCAGCCTCCTTTGCACCTGGATTTGGTCATGTGATTAAATTTTTGGCCAATGAGAACAAAATAGAAGTGGTACATAAAACTTCCAGAAAATGTTCTTAGAGGGAAGGACTGTATCTTCCTTCATGCCTTCCTCTTTTTTTCTGGCTGCATTTTGGATTTGACAGCTAGATCTGTAATGGCCAATCCATATCACAAGTGATCTTGGGAGTGGCGATCACACAAAGCAGAGCAATGAGAAAGAAGGAGCCTGGGTCCCTGATCACTTGGTGGAGCAGAGCTGTCATTCCTGTCCTGGGATGCCTGCACTTGGTTTTTAAAATGAGAGTGAAAAAAGCTTCGTGGATGTTTAAGTCGCTGTTATTTTGGGTTACACTGTTACTGG
Source organism: Cephalopachus bancanus (assembly GCA_027257055.1). Taxonomy (NCBI): domain Eukaryota; kingdom Metazoa; phylum Chordata; class Mammalia; order Primates; family Tarsiidae; genus Cephalopachus; species Cephalopachus bancanus. Next base: position 6,537,303 of record JAPVLO010000065.1, read on the forward strand.
CAATTGAACCGAATCCTAATTAACACATAGTCTACACTGACTTGAGCCAAGACTTTTTATAGATGATCAGTGGGAAAAACAGGTTGGAAAGATATGGAAATCATGGAGAACTTCTCAAGTCAAGGCATGTGTCACTTATTTTGTAGGCTTTCTGGGCAGACCAATATAATGAAAGTGGCATTTCCAGAAGAATATTCTGGCTGTGTGGTATTGAGTGTCCCAGTCTGGAGAGTTAATGAAGGAAGTGAAAGCATTTGAAAAATGACTCCAATAAACCAGGTGTGAGGTGTTCAGAGCCTCACAAAGGGGGTATGACTGGGTGGTCAGGAATTGAAGCTGGAGGATTTGGATACTAAGTCAATATTGAGGGTTGGAATACAGAGTAGTCAAAGGTGATTGAGACTTTTCCCTGAAGAGCCACGGAGCATTGGCAAAAACTAAGAAATCAGAAAGTGAAAGAAATATCAAAGCAGGCGACTGAGTTCTGTCTTAGACTTGTGGAGCTGCAGCTCACGGCAACATGTCTAGAAAGATACAGTCAGGCTATAAATGCCTGCAGCTTGTCAGATGCACAGTTCAAAAACACAAGTTTAGCCAGGTGTGGTGGCTCAAGCCTGTAATCCCAGCACTTTGGAACGCCAAGACGAGAGGATTGCCTGAGCCCAGGAGCTTGAGACTAGCCTGGGCAACTTGGTGAGACCACGTCTCTACAATAAATCAAAAAATTAGGTGGGCATGGTGGCGCGTGATTGTAGTTCCAGCTACTTGGAAGGCTAAGGTAAAAGGATGGCCTGAGCCCAGCAGGTCAAGGCTGCGGTGGCTGTGAGCATGATACTGCACTCCAGCCTGGGTGACAGAGTGAGACTCCAACTCAAAAAAACAAAAACAAACAAATAAAACACACAAGTTTAGACAGTGGAACGCATAAAGAGAGGTAAAATTGTGCAACTAGATGAGTTTCTCAAAAAGAGTGATCTAGAAACAGGGCCCAATCTGTGTGTAAAAGAAGGGAAAAGAGGCAACAGACACAGAGAAGCAGACACAGATTAAGGGGGAAGAGGTAAATCAGGATAGTATCTTGTTATAGAGTCCAAAGAAAAGAACTTCCATCAGTGTGGAATGGGCCAGAAAAGAAGAAGGATAAGCCGGGCTCGGTGGTTCAGCCTATAATCTTGTGATTTGGGAGGCTGAGGTGAGTGGATTGCCTGAGCCCATGGGTTCGAGACCCACCTGGGCAACTTGGCGAGACCTCATCTCTACAATCAATCAAAAAATTAGCCCGGCATGGTAGCGCATGACTGTAGTTCCAGCTACTTGGAAGGCTGAGGCAGAAGGATCGCTGGAGCCCAGCAGGTCGAGACTACGGTGGCCGGGAGCATGCCACTGCACTCCAGTCTGGGTGACAGAGTAAGACTCCAACTCAAAAAAAAAAAAAAAAGAAGAAGAAGAAGAAGGATAAGTGAGAAAAGATTGAATTCGGTAATGAGTAGGTAGGTCATTGCTGACCTTCCAGTGACAGGGTCACTAGAGAGCTGGAAGTGGAAGTCTAGTTGCAGGGAATTGAAAAATGAATAGTCTTATAGAGGAAAGAAGGTATATTTGAGAAACTTTTGCGTGAATTTAAAAAATAACAGTGGAGCCAAAAGATCAGCATAAGAGGACAGTATGTCAGAGTCTTTATTAGGATAGAACACTGCATGGATTAGTTAGCAGTGACATAAGCTGAAGGGAGCCAGCCCTGTAAGCCTTGGTAGCCTCATGTGTCAAATGAAGATATTACTATCTGCCATGTGGGATCACTGCAAAAATAAATTAATAAGTGTGAAAATGCACAGAGCACGGCAGGTTGTAGTGACCCATCAAACATCTATTTATTTCTCATTGCCCGCAGATTATTTGTCCTGATATATGTTGTATTTTTATACCCAGCTAATTGCCCCTCAAGTAAGTGTCCCTGTGTTGTAGAGATCAGATAAGAATTCAAGGTAAGTTTATCCCAACCATTTAAAGAAATAGTCCCTTGGGACCCCAGAGAGGCTCAGATTTTACTGCAGCATCTTAGACCTGTCTGGAAGGAAGAGAACCCCAAAAATGGTGACTGGAAAAGCTCCTATTGATCTACAGCATCCAAAAAGCATATGATGGCCTTGTCATGTCATAGGTATACCGAAAGCAATAGCCAGATCTTTTGCTAAGCCCATATAGGCTTCATTTTATTTAATCCACCCTATGAGGTCAATACAATTTTGCATCTGAGAAATCTGAAGCACAGGAGAGTTTAACATTGTCATTTGCTACAGATCTGATGTGAGGGGGAGGACTAGACTCATCAGAGTCTAGAACCCATATGATCTACCCCGACTCTGTAGGCCTCTTTCTGTTTGAGTGTTTTGGGACTTGGCTGTGCACACTAGGCTGTTTCCACATGCACCTGCCCAGGGGTGAGAAGACTGGAGTCAGCCTGGCGCAGACCGGGGAGGGAGAGTTAATGATGACAGTGATGCTAGCTTCGCCAGGGTCCAAGACAGCCAGTGTGAAGAATGAGCCTATTCCCAAACAGAGAGGTGGCTGGTGGCCCAAGTGCTGGAGACAGAGTAGGGACCTGTCACCCCCTTTATCCAGCAGCACTCAGATGCAGAATCAGGACCAGACCCATAGGCCACAGCTTGAACTCCAAACGAAATGTCATGGCTTCTCCTTCAGCCATTCACAGTCACTACTTCATGGAGACTGAGACAGCTCCGGCCTTCTCACACCACGGTAATTATGGAGGTGGCCAGCCCCCTGAGTGACTCCACCCAACACAGACACCTCAGAACAGCTATTCTGTAAAGCACGCCCAAGACTGTTACCTCTCTACATGAAGTAAGCTAAAGATGAAAGACCAAGGCGATCATTTTAGACGGGCTTATGCGTAATTACGCATTCATCAGTCAGAGCTTTAATTACCCGGAGATAAAGGTACCATTAGTGTTTCAGGGAAAACTGGCTCCAGCAAAATGCATTTCTTTTGTCTTCTAGCCAGTGACAACTAACTGTTATCCTTGCAAGGGCTTAGCAGACAGACTCCAACTTAAACTACAAAAGGTGATGCCACTGAGCCAGCCACAGCATTCGTGGGAGATGTGGACACAGGCTGACTGGAAAGCCCACAAGCACTCTGGAGACAAGGGCATCCTTCCTTGAGTGACAGAGTAACATCAGGGTGGGAGAACTGGAGGAGTGAAATACAGGGGATAGAGGAAACCCAGGGGTCTTACTTAAAGTATCACCTTGCAACTCCCTGACAAGAAATGCAAGATCTCAGGTTCTACCCTGGATCTACTGAATCATAATCCGATGGTTGCGTGACCCCTACACACATTTCAATGTGGGACACTTTGCTTCAGAGGTCATCACACCCAAGGACAGCATCCCTGCTGTTCTCTGTGTCAAACAAGAGCTGGGGTTTGCTCACCTCTCCTATTCATCTGTGTACGTTCCAGAGGAAAAACTGGAGGCAGAAATGTGTGTGCGTAGGGAGTGTTTTTCTTTTCTTCTTCTTCTTTTTTTTTTTTGTCATCTGGCAGGAGAAATAGATTTTCCCATCCAGCGTTGCTTTAAAAGGTAAGCATAATTGAATGGGGGCAGAGTGGGGCGGAAGTGAGACCATAAAACACACACCGTGTCAAATTGAAATGATGAATACAGCTGAGAGGCACGGCATCCCCCACCGTGGTGTGAGATGCGACAGACAGGTCAGGGCAAACGCTGGCGAATCCATCTCGGTACCTTCCGCCTAAGGGCTGGGACAGGCAGCAACAGAGAGAAAACCATTTCACAATGCGGAGAAGAGGAAACTGGCAAGAAAGCAACCTCAGGAAAGTGGGGACGGGTGAGAAGGAATCACGTGGTCAGAGAATTCCTTGGGTGGTGAGGTTATAGGTGTGGTGGGCTGGGAGCCATCATTGGAGCAGCTGCACCTAAATGGCAGGCATCCACCCGGGAGTTGGGAATAACGAACCAAACTTCTGAGATCTGAGGAGAGATCTAGCTTTTCCGCGTATTCGAAATGTAAATTTGCCAAGAATGTAAATTTTCTCATTGAACCTTGACTTCCTCATCTGTGAAATAGGGATAGTCCCATCAACTTCAGAGTTGTAAAGATTAAGTAAGATCAATGCATGCTAAACCTTAGCGTGGCATACCCGGTACATATCACACACTCCAAAGTGGTAGCCATCGTCATTTATGATTTTTCCTGCAAGTATTCCCAGCATTCTTCCCTTACCAGTATATTTATTCTCTCAACCTTGACTTTAATTGGCATACTGAAAGAGGGATGGGAAGTGATTAAATGATTTTTCTCTTTTGAGTTGGAGTCTCACCTCTGTTGCTTAGGCTGACGTGCAGTGGTATGATCACGGCCACCGCAGCCTCAACCCGCTGGGCTCCAGCAATCCTTCTGCTTCAGCCTGGAAGTAGCTGGAACTACAAGCATGCGCCACCACGCCTGGCTAATTTTCTTATTGTAGAGATGAAGTCTTGCCAAGTTGCCTGCCCAGGCTGGTCTCGAACCCATGGGCTCAGGCAATCCTCTCACCTAGGCCTCCCCAAGTGCTGGGATTATAAGCATGAGCCACCACTCCCAGATGATTAGATGATTTTATAAGCGCTGTCCTCTCTTAGTGATCTCTTAGGCCACTCACTCAATGATATTGAGAGCTTACCGCATGTGAGCATATTAACCAATTAAGCTACACCCGATGGCATCCAAGCATCAACAGAAGAGAAAGCACGATGAAGATGCACAAAACCAGGTGCATGTATCCTCCTGACCACACGTACCTGTGCTTTCTATGCCCCTGCTCTGAAGAAGCACAGGAAGGGGTTTGAGCCAACTCTCTGGGCCTCCAGGAATGACCTTGGTACCAGGTGAGCAGTTTTGTGATTTCTGCGTCCCACAGAGCATTTCCTGCATGCTGTGTCCCTCAGCTAAAGGACACAGGGCCAAGGAAGCCAGGCTCAGTCACTCTTCAAGTGGCCTCCTGGCACTGCTGTGTGGTCTGCATCCCAGACCAGACCATCCACCATACAGACTCAAGCCCTTAGTCCCAACGATGATGGAAGGAGAAAGCAGGTGGATCTGCACACTGTCACCTCCTAGGAGGCAAAGAAGGTGGTAGGAAAGGCCTTAAGAGCAATGACTAGTGGCTGCTAGATTCTTGGTGGCCTTTGTCAGAGACTGCCACAGCCATAACGAGCCCCGCAGAAGTGCTGAAATGCAGTCATCCATCACCAGGCTCTGAGATCTGACAAAATGGGATGTGAAGGCCTTGTCAACCTCTTATGAGGTCTTGACCTTGTTCAATTCTCCAAGCTGGGGTTTCCTTGCCTGTAAAATGGGAATTGTAATCAGTAACTACGTTTGTATCATTCAGGGTTCTGGCAGAAGCAGATGGCACACTTAAATTGGGTAATTTCAGGAGAGTTTTATAAAATAACTACTTACAAGCCGGGCTCGGTGGCTCAGCCTGTCATCCCGCGCCTTTGGGAGGCTGAGGTGAGTGGATGGTCTGAGCCCGCGGGTTCGAGACCTGCCTGGGCAGTGAGACCTCATCTCTACAATAAATAAAAAAATCATCCGGGTGTGGTAGCGCATGCCTGTAATTCCGGCTACTCGGAAGGCTGAGGCGGAAGGATCCCCGGAGCCCGGCAGGTCGAGGCTGCGGTGGCCGGGAGCGGTGGACGGGAGCGACAGAGTGAGACTCCGACAAAAATAAAATAAAATAAAATAAAACAAAACAAAATAAAATAACTACTTACAGAAGTGTGGGCGGGGTGTAGGGAAGCAGCAGAAAGGATGCAGTACTCGAGGCTAGAAGCGGTGGGAACCACCATCACCCAGGACAGAAGGGCAAGGCCTTGGAAGAAGCACGGGACGCCTCGACGACAGCTATAAACTCGCCAAGGTCACTCTGCAAGGTGGGGCGCAGGGGAAGAAATACCCTTGCCTCTCTTTGCTCCTCTCACCTGCATCGGCTGAACCGATGGAAGTCCAGGCAATGCAGCCCGGAATGGTGTCCCTACAGCCCAGGCTCCTGGGACCCAGAGCAGAGGAGAATGTGCTGCTTGGCTCACCCGCCAAGATCTCAGAGCTCCTGGGGTCTGGCTGGCTCACCCTCTTGATTTCAACCTGATGATGCTTGCAGCTTACAGGAAAGCGCTATTTGGAAAGGGATCACCTGGAAATGGCTCCCGGGGCACCCACAACTCCCTCCAGCTCATTCAGCAGCTGCCCCAACCCGGGTATCTACTTCTTCTGGAAAAAAGAAATCATTCCACCATTATCCAACTTGCTCTTCAGATCCCACAGAAGGCCCCGTTCTGGCCCAGGATCTCGCAGTGTGTTATATTCGCCTTCTGAGACGATAAACCCCTTCTGGACCCAGAGTGCTTTCTTTGAAACTTTATTTCAGGACCTTTGGCTTTGACTCTCTCAGGGACGTCTATGTGCCAGCCGTGAGATACCCCAGAGGACACTGTCCCCACCAACTCCCTCTGCTCTTGGCATCCATCCCTACTGGCAATCTACAAACTACCCTGCACCTGGCTGGGAACCACAACCTTCTTCATCCCCAGAAGGAAAAACAGCCGTGTATTGCACAAATCTTGGCCTCATCTGCAAACCCCATGTAGCACTTACTCATCCAGAACTCATCTAATGGGCGAAATAGAGGAGCTGAAACCATTTCCCATCAGGGTCAACCTCAGGTAACACCACAGCTGGTAAATCGGGAGAGTTATGGACCTATGCCCATGGGGACTGCCCAGGTGAGACTGTCCAGCCTAGACAGCCTGTCAGCTTATTCAACAGGGGGCAAGAACTCTTCCTCTGGGAGCATCTAGGCTGAGCTTATCCCTTGGCAACCTGGCTTTCTAAGGCATTGCTGGAAAGTGCAATTTGAATACAAGAGAGCTCTACTCCGTGTTCAGGAGCAAATTCAAGCATAAGCATACCTTCTTAAAGAGACGCTTCAAGCTTCACGTTGCTCTCCATGTCAGACTTCTCCTTAGAAACATTGCTCCCAGCCTGAGCTTTCTGTTCAGTTGCCCAGCTCTTTTCCTAGGGGAACAATGGAGATGCCATTTCATACTTCCCCACTGGCTTTTGACTTCTTAGGACACCATGTTTTGGCTGGGACCCAAACCAGGAGGCAGCACACAGACTAACTCCTCGTAGGGCCTCGACGGGAAGACAAGCATCTTCACTCCCAGGCCTTGAAGCGTTCTCAGCCTCAGTTTCCACATTTGGAAAGTGGAGACAACAACATGACCTACCTCATAAAGAAGCGATGAGAAGCGAGTGAGATAATTTGTAACACATGGAGTCCAACAGAGAGTCATGCTCAATAAATAGAAACGTCAAACAGGAAAAAATGCCCCCCCCCATGCTGACACTTTCTGTTTCCTTCTATCCTTCAGGGTAAAGTAACATGTTAAACACCAGAGTGGTTTGTTTACAGGCAGTAAGGGGAAACCTACAAGCCTGGAGGTATTTTAAATGAAATAGCCATTTCATCTCCTCAATAGAGATGCAGAAAGGCAGGAGACAGGGAGGGAGCATGCATAGGCCAGTTGGACCTGGGCTGAAACAAGAGGAAAGGCTGTAGAAACTTCTTAGCAGCTACGTGATGATTAGATGAGGTTCAGCTAAACATCTCTTAACTAGCGAGCTGCTGACTCAGTTGATGAAAAATGGAAAAAGCGACCAGGAAAAAATGAATCCCATCGGACTGCCTCCCCTGGCACGCTGGCTACAAGGCTACATGCATCACAGCCTTCCAATAAATATGAACTAATAATCAAACTGAAAAGCGAGGAAATCATTGTTCTCCCAGCCTGGCCGTGCGCCCAGCTGCTGCTAGCAGGGTGATGAGCAGCTTTTTATCTGACAGTGGATCTCCCCTTTGCCCAGAGAAACGCTTAGGAACCCAGTCCAGCTGGAAGACTTTCTCAGCAGTGTTTACTTGGACTGCATCCCTTCTCTTCCAGTACAATCCTCACACCACACCCCAGGGAAGCTCACCCTTGACTTTTTTTTTTAATAAGCAATTTGATTTGCTCTGGTTTCCCTAAGGATAAAAGTATAAAGAGTTCACTTTTGGCTTCCACGCCCATGTTGCCAAGAGTGGAGTTATATTAAAACTGGTTCGAGCCCAGGAAAGACCAGAGGGAAAATGCCACCAGTTCTTTAAATTAGGAGTGACCTGGGAATTCTGTGTTGACTGAAACCTGAAGACCAAATATCCTCTGTCTGAAACAGATTTATTCCATCTCTACTATCTTCTGTTGGTTAGTTCCAGTAGCTTCTTCCTGTCAAGGTTGCTGACTGAATATCCCGAGTATCCAAATGGGGTTTATTATCAGAGATGGCAAAAAAAAAAAGTCAAGTTTCTCAAATGAGTAGGGGTCAAAATGCTTTAAAGGGGACCATAGAAACTCTTGGCTTCTTGGGTGTCATTGTACCCCAGAAGCTTCTAAAATATGGAAAATGATAAGAATTTCTGATAAGAGCATTTTATTTTCTAAGAAAGAAATAAGACCGAGACAACTTTAAAGTCCAAGAGCAAGGGTGTCCACTCATTCCGAATATGCTAAATGGATATTTCAAAGAAGACATCAAGGGTGCCAAAAACCTTTTTTTTTTTTTCTGACTCTGATTTTTGGCCAGGCCCAACTCACTGTTTGTTTGTGCTAAGCTGTAGAGACACACCATCACAAGCCAACCTAAGTCAGAAAAATAGGAATGGCAGAAAAATTTGATGAAATAATGCACTTTACAAAGAAATCAGCAAGGATTTCTTCTGATGACTTCCTCAAATATATTCAAAATTCACTGTCTTCAAATTTTTCACATACACACGGATTTACAGGCACCTGTCGATCTCAAGTGTCAGATGCACACCTACAGAGATGGTAACTTTTCAGGTGTTTTATCTCTGGAAAATAATGTTCTATTTTGATTCAGTTCAATAAGAGGACTATATTGATATTTTGCAAACATATAATTAGTACGGGGACATTATGAGGAAGCATAGAGTGGTAGTCTGTCTTCCTCAGATTCTACTGGTTGCAGCCTGTGAACTCCCTCCCTAATTCCCACCATTGTGCAGCTCACTGAACTCTGGTAAGCAATTTTACTTTAAGACTGTCCTTCCTTCTTTAGATGAGCTCCAGAAACCCCTGAATCGGTGTTCACTGAGCCAATCTTTCTGTATGGAGGTCAGCTTGATGCTTCAAGCATGCAGCCTAAACGTCCAGGCCAAAGAAGCCAGAAATTAAAATAGCCAGGGCAGTCCAAGAGACTCACTGCTGTATACACAGGCTTTTGAAGGTCTCTAGCATTCGCCCCTAATGATACAAGGCAGGATGCATTCTGCACCTGCTCTGGGTTCCCCTGGAGGAAGCTCATCTTGGTTTTCCAGGATCCTGCTCATGGATGATCATCCCACAATGGGGAGAGAATGATTCAAATTTTGGCAAGCGGACGCAAGAAAACTTGGGTGTCACTGGATATAACCAACCCTGGGGGAATCTGGGACAGACAGATGACATCCGAATAAAGAAGGTGAACATCCAAATTAAAGTCACCACCAGCATCCCCCACTGTCCCCCTTTTCCCTCAGCAAGGTAATCGGTCATGTTCAACACGAATCGTCAGTCACATCCTCCAGTTAGGACCCCAGAACGCCTTTGGCTGACTCCTTGGCTGACTATTCACTGTTTCAGGGTCAAATATATCCAAAGGCAAGAAATCTCCAAAAAGGAGTCAATGAACCCAGCTCAGCTGTTCAGTGCCTTAGGCTAGTGTTTAGAAGAAAGAAAAAAGAAGAAGCAAGGAAACCATCCCATAATATCCATCTTGGGGCTTCTGGACGGTTTCCCTAAACGTCACCATAGTGATGTGTATATAAGCCAGTCTTCATTCTGAACCACAATCTGCAGCTTGACAGAGAACACCCATTTGGGCTCCAAAGTCAGGCAACAGTCAGGGAACACCCGGCACATTTTTGTTCAGGTTGAAACCTGATATTCCTCACTCGGTACAGGAAATCTTGAGGGGTTTTGTTTTTTCCTCTGTATCCCTCTCCCTCTGTTCATCTGTCCTCTGCCTCTGCAGGGAGAGAGGATGAAGAAGAGGAAACACCTTGAGGATAAGCCTGGAGGGAGAAAGAGCTGGCCTCACCCAGCCCAGCCCGCATCCAGGGCCTCCCTGCTGTATGGAGCAGAAACACAGTGCATCAGAACTGCAAGGAACCTCAGGGGCGAAACCAGAATCCCTCGGTTGGAAAGTGACTTGATCAAGGTCACCCAGCGAATGAGTGAAAGAGTCAGGGCAGACGCCGCCATCTCCTGACTCCCAGGACAGGGCTTATCTATAGAGGTAACCATGATGCCTCCCGGGATTGCCTAAGAAACCAGCATCCTTGCTACAGGCAGCACTGTGCCTGTCGCCACATGGAAGACCATGACGGATGTGTGATGAATGGATGAATGCGATATCAGACCTCTCTTTTCAGAGTTTCTGGATTCCAAAATAAACCTGTATCTATAAAACAGCCAGGAGCAAAGACTGTCTCCCCAAGTGCGCAGGCCACAGCCAGAGCCAATCTCCTTTCAAGTCTCCAGAGCTGTCCACCTCTGCTGAGATTAAGAACTAGCAAAGGCCAGGCTCGGTGGCTCAGCCTGTAATCCCAGCACTTTGGGAGGCCGTGGCGAGTGGATTCCCCGAGTCCCCGGGTTGAAGACCAGCCTGGGCAACTTGGCGAGACCTCGTCTCTACCACAAATTTTTAAAAAATTAGCTGGGCGTGATAGCATGTGCCTGTAGTTCTGGCTATTTGGAAGGCTGAGGCGGAAGGATCACTGGAGCCCAGCAGGTCGACTGTACTCCAGCCTGGGCGATGGAGTGAGACTCCAACGGAAAAAAAAAAAAAAAGAACTAGCAGGGTTCACCCTATAGAGTCACTCTCCTGCCCATTATCAAGTAACTGACATACAAAATCAGAGGCCATCTGCGTGTATGTGTGTAGGAGAGGGTTTTGGGGATCACGGAGAGGAGGAAATCTGCTCATAATTTTGTAAGTAAAGGTTTAAATGCAACTCTTATACACTCTCCCTCCTGATCCCATTTTAGATCACGAAGACTCATTTGCAAGAGTGCCACCTTAAGCCAAACACGGTGGCTAACGCCTGTAATCCCAACACTTTGGGAGGTGGAGGCAAGAGGATTGCCTGAGCCCAGTCTTTCAAGACCAGCTGGGCAACTTGGCAAGTCCTCATCTCTACAATCAATCAAAAAATTATCCGGGCACGATGGCGCGCATGCCGGTAGTTCCAGCGACTTGGAAGTCTGAGATGGAAGGATCGCCTGAGCCCAGCAGGTTGAGCGTGCCATGGGCGTGCCACTGCACTCCAGCCTGAGTGACAGAGTGAGACTCCAAGTCAAAAAAAAAAAGAGTGCCACCTTGGATCAGCGGCATATTTTGTGCCTCTTGGAAAGAGCCAGCTGACTAGAATTTCAGGGAGACTGAACCAACAGCAGTGTTCTTACTTTAAAGGAAGCCAGTTAAATTAGCCAGTTGCATGCCCCATTATACACACATACCCAACAAGACTGCTCATTGCTGAGTAGAAAAGCAGCTGAAAGAAATGTGTAGGTTCTGCGGAGAGAGAAGCTGCATGTAGAAACAAAATCACCTTCTCGAAAGAAGCTTGCTGCTTCTTGGGCTTTTGTAGCCAAGCCCTGCTGGCTGGCAGCTTGGTTGTCTCCTCTGTGAGAACCATGATGCATTTGGCTGTCTCTTGGCTTCCAGTCTTACTTGTAATTTGAGGCGAGGGTAGATGGCTGGGGTCAGACAGCAAGGAGCCTGCAGGCTTAGAGGGGGGCCTCCTTGCTTGACTAGATACCACAGGGTGTCGAGGCAGAAGTCCTGAAACTCTGCTGTGCTGTCTCCTAATCTGGATCCTTCGGAAAGTCTAGAAGGAGGGAGAATTCAAGACTGGCTTCAGAAACCCTCTAGGGGAGAGTTCAGATCACACGTAAATACCCCATGGCTTGATACTCCCAGGACAATGGGAGGTCTCTTACTTAGTACCAGGGATAAGACAGATGCTGCTGTCACTTCTTGAGAATCAAGTATAGCAGGTACATCGCCTGGCCCAGAATTGGGGCCCCATAAACATTTGTTGATTGAAACCGAGGTAACCTGTTTCTACCCCTTTCTGGATTATATTGTCATTGGGCCAAAGAAGAAATACAGAGTGGTCATGGGTGAATTAAAAAATTACTTCCAATCGACTTTGAAATCTATAGTACAGTGCTTTCTGAAGTTGTTTCACCAGATTCACCTCAAGGGTTTGTGTTCATCAGGAAAAGATACAGGAAAGTCTTTTCATGAGGCCACCAGTAGGCGGTTAGTAAAAACGGAAGCCCAGAAGTGGGCAGGTAGGTATCTCGGGCTGAGGTGAGAGGACAGAGCAAACCACACACAGCAGGCTCATTCCTGTGCCAGCAAGGGCCACAGTACCAACCGGAAGTGGACATGCTGAGTGGGGCATGAGTCTTCTAAGATGACTCAGTCAGGAGCAAAGCTGAGAGTGGGTTCCAAGGGCCCGGACTCCCAACAGGTCATCCTTGAAGACAGCCCTGGCCAAGGTGAGACCTATTCACTCTTGCTTCCCCTGCATGAGTTTGAAATCTCAGACTTGCCTCTTCCCACCACTGTCCGGTTAGAATAGACCTCAGAAGTGCAAACTCATCTTCACATCAGCTCAAGGAAATATACATAGTCATGAATTTAGCTTCAAGTTTAAGTGTGTATGTTTCAAAGCTGATAGCTGACTTGTTTTTCTGAATTCTCCGCTGATTAAAATAATCAAACATGGCCGGGCTCAGTGGTTCAGCCTATAATCCCAGCACTTTGGGAGGCTAAGGCAGCCTGTAATCCCAGCACTTTGGGAGCCTAAGGCAAGTGGATTTGCCTGAGCCCGAGGGTTTGAGACCAGCCAGGGCAATTTGGTGAGACCTCATCTCTACAATAAATAAAAAATTAGCTGGGCGTGGTAGCTCACGCCTGTAGTTCCAGCTATTTGGAAGGCTGAGGTGGAAGGATTGTCGGAGCCTAGCAAGTCGATTCGACGCTGGGGTGGCCATGCGTGTGCCACTGCACTCTAGCTTGGGCGACGGAGTGAGACTCCAACTCAGAATAATAATAATAATGATAATAATAATCAAACAGTTCACTCTCCCAAGACTCCTGGACTGGCATATAACAGGCCTCCATTCTGCCTGTTATAAGCTGTGTAAACTCAGACATGTTATCTAACCGTGGGTGGGACCCTCACGGTCGACGTACTTCTTGTAATTTAGGGACTGTGCTAGGTGCCAGGGACACGGAGATAACCAGGACAAAGACCCTGCCCGGGAGGAGTCTAAGGGGAAGATTAACACTTCAACCAGGAATTTCAGAACCACACTGTCAGTGCTAAGATGGAAAAGCACACCAAGTTTACACAGGGGATACCTAAGGAGTCCTTACTCTTACAAAAGTTAATATCAGGGTGAGAAAAGTGAGCAACTAAATAGGAGTTTGCATTCCCATGTTAGAAGTAATCTATTTTCAAAGAAATCATTTGAACAAATATTTTTGCAGAGCCTAATCTGTTCCAAGCACTGCCAAAGAAGTTGACACATAGAAATTTATGTAATCCTGGCAACTCTAGGTACTGACGTGATGCCCATTTTACAGACGGAAAAGCAGTTAACCTTCAGTTACACCAGCAAGGTGATTGGATTGTTCACATTCTAAGTCACCACCCACGTGCCTCAATGCGCCATAAAGCTTTCAGGATTAAAGTGCAAAATGGGCCAGGACAGCCGCTAGGCAGATAATTGAAGGTACTCCATGCTATGGTCCCTATACCACCCTGGGCTATGACTTGTGGCATGTGTGCTGAAGAGATTTATTTTCGTAAGTCATAAGAACTAATGATATTAGGGTCATCATCAATGGAATAGTTTAAGTGGGATATGTACTGATGAAACCAGCAAAATAATAAAAAAACAGCCTGTTAACATGGGTTAAAAGTGTTTGAAGTCATGATGTTCTAAAGTTCTAAGGAAGTCAGAAAATCACGATTGGAAGTTGCGGGTTGGGAGGAGCCAGACTCAAAAGGAGTGAGGGGGGAAAGGCATCCCAGGTCAGAGTGACACGGGCAGAGGCAGGAGGGAGGGAGGTCAGGGGTGGGCTTCTCTAATCAACTTTATTGAGATATGATTTGCGTGCAAAGTCACCTGTTTCAAATGTACAAGCTGAGGAGCTTTGATGAATGTGTTGTAAAACCAGCATCATGTTCATGATGTGAAGCTCTTATCCCTCCAAAAAGTTACCCTCTGCCCCTTTGCAGTCAATCCACATCCCGTACCACCTGTCCTTGGTAACCCCTGGGCTGCCTTCTGTTACTACTGCCTTTTCTAGAATTTCACCTCAATGGAAGCATAACATATGTAGTCTTCGGAGTTGGCTCATTTATTTAGCATAAAGTCATCCGCAGATCCATCCACATCATTACGTGCATCTGAAGTCCATTCCTTGTTATTGCTGAGCAGTTTTCCTTTGTGTGGTTTACCACAAGCTAAGGACATTTGAGTTGTTTCCAGTTTGGGACTGTTATCAATAGAGTTGCTGTGAACACTTAAAGATAATTCTTTGTGGAAACACATTTTCATTCTCTTGGGTAAATATCAAGAAGGGGGGATCGCTAGGTCATATGGCAAGTAGATGTTTAACATTATAAGAAACCACCACACTGTTTTCCAAAGTGGCTGTACCATTTTGCATCCCTACCAGTCATGTATGAGAGTTTTAGTTGTTCCACCCCTTCACCAGCACTTGATGTTGTCAGGTTGTTTCTTGTTGTTTTTGTTTTGTTTTGTTTTAACATTAGCCCTTCCAGTGGTCATGTGGTGATATTTCAGGGTTTTAAGTTGTGTTTCTTTCATGATCAATTGCTCATAGTTTTAAAGTATTTTTTTCTTGTGCTTATTTGCCATTCATATATTTTCTTTGGTAAATATTTTGCCTATTTATTGAGTTGTTTGCCTTCTTATTGAAGTGTAAGAATTGCTTATAGATTCTGGACACAAGTCTTTTATTGCATATGTTACCTATATCTCCCCCAGTCAGTCACAGGTTGGTTTTAAGTGACAATGCATTTAACGACCTGGCCATTATCCACAACTAAGTGGACCATTTCACGTCTCGATGACCAGCTCATCACCTACTCAGAAACAAAATAATAATAATATTTTTATACACCACGGAAATTCCATTATTCAGAAGTGGTTCTAACGGGCCATCATTGGATCCCCAGCCCTGATGTTCAAACAGACACAAGTACGCTAAACCAAGATCAACTTTCCTAAAGGAAGAGAGTGTTAAGAAGATTGGGTCTGTCTTTGAAGGAGAGTTTTGCTCATGGTCTCTCATGTTAGGACACGGGGAAAATGTGATTAGTAACTCCCTTCTTTCGTCTTGGTCATGTTTCAGTTTCTTCCTTTTTGAGCTTTGTGTTAAAACATTCATACAGAAAAAGGATGCACAAAACATATATGTAAAACTTGATGAGTTTCCACAAGGAGTTGTTTGATTTTTGTTTAATGGGGAAAAACAACTGACCTCTAGAGACAACATCAAGCTCTACAAAATCTTATACTAGGCTGTGTGTGTGCGTGTGTGTGTGTGTGTGTGTGTGTGTGTGTGTGTGTGTGCTAGGATTGGAGAGTAAGATGTTAAAGAACAAATTGCTACCTTCACTGATGACATCCTACATGCTTTACATCTAAAACTTCATCGAATCCCACAACAGTCCCTTAAAGTAACGAATATTATCCCCACATTATAGACGAGGAAATTTGATGGCTCAGAGAAACAAAATAACACCCTACTATTATACGGTTAGAACGTAGTAGAGCCAGAATTCAAACCCAGTCTTGTCTGAGTTTGCACACCATGTTTGACCTTGGGGACTTCTCGTCTGGGAAGAGAATGGACAAAACTATGTAAGGAAGAAATATGCATGCACAAATCAATATTTTCCTTTCAGTGTTATTTTCCAAGGTCCAGATCCAAATTTCCAGTGGCCTACTGAAAATCGCCACATGGGAACAGGGACTATCGTAGCCACCTTCACATTGGCCAGTCCAAGGTCAGCCTCCCTCACACCTTTAGCCCACCTGTGCGTAGACGCCTGGTCGACCCTCCTCCAAGATCCTTTGCCTTTGTCATTGTTCAGACAAGTGTCTTCGTGACCCTTTCTTTGGCCTCACGCCCCCAATCCTGCTGAGTGTACCTTCTAACTTCTTGCAAAATTGTTTCTACCTCTGTCTCCCCGGCCGTTGTCTTAGCTGAGGCTTCCTGGTGGCCCTCCCTAATCAAATCTCCTCTTTATGCATACTCAGCATAACACCCTCCAACAAACACACCTAATGATGTCGCTCTCCTTAGCTAAGATGCCTCCCTGGCATTCCACAGGCCTTTAGAATAAATCAAGACGCCTGAATGTCAGCGCTCATGTGCCTGTAATTCAATGCTAATTTATATTCTTGCATCACCTTTCACCACTACAGCCTACTCACTGATGACTTGACCTCTCCCCATTCCCAAAACTCCCATTTTATTTTCTAGTTCAGCAAATACGTACCAAGTGCCTCTTTCTTTGCTTGTGTCGGGCGCGGGGATGTGGAGCAAGGTTTCTCAGTCATGATGCTCTTGACAAAATGGGATAGGTCAGGCTTGGTGGTGGGAGTCGTCCTGTGCATTCTGGGGTTTTTAGCAGGTTGCCCGGCCTCTATCACTGGATGCCTGTAGCACTTCCCTTCAACGTGGTGACAAGCAAGAATGTTTCCAGATATTGTCCAGTGTCCCTCAGAGGGCAAACTCATCCTCAGTTGAGAACCACTGCTCTAGAGGAGGACAGACTCCCTGTCTTCCAGGAACCCTGGGTGGGTTAGTCACGGCGGGCACGTGCATGGTGAAGGCAGCATGGGGGATCCCGAGAAGGACGATCCCCTCTGAGTTCATATCCTGACCCTTCTGCTTTCTGCTTTGAGACTTTGGGCAATTTGAATAGACTCTCTGAGCCTTCAGTGACTCCTATATAAAATATGGGTTCAAATTTCAACTTGAAGACCACTGTGTGCATTGTGGAAGTGAACACGTGTAAACGCTTGACATATTAAGACCTTCAAGATGTGGTGTATTCCACCCTTTATCCTGCATAACCCGTCACACCTCCAGGAATAATCCCAAAGTACCCTCTGTGCTGTTTCTTCTGCGTGGGGTCCGAGCTTCTCTTCTCTTCCTATCCTTTGATGAATCCTTTAAAATTCGGCTCCAGCATCCAGCTTTTACAGTGTCCTGAGATAAAATTAGGTACCCTCTTCTTTGTGCTTTCCACACACTTTGCT
This sequence comes from Cephalopachus bancanus, assembly GCA_027257055.1. Taxonomy (NCBI): domain Eukaryota; kingdom Metazoa; phylum Chordata; class Mammalia; order Primates; family Tarsiidae; genus Cephalopachus; species Cephalopachus bancanus. The sequence continues at coordinate 6,554,814 of JAPVLO010000065.1, forward strand.
TACACTTCTCTTAGCATATTGTTCACATCATTGACTGCTTCTTCTAGGTCAGGGGTCAGCAAGCTTTCTGTCAAAAGCCAGAAAGTAAATATTTTGGGCTTTCGGGGCACAGTGTCTCTGTCACAACTACTCAACTGAGTACTGCAGGGAAAAACAGCCATAAAGAATAGTAAATGAATGGGCATGGCTGTGTGCCAATACAGTTTTATTTACAAAGCCAGATGGCGACTGGGTTTGGCTGGCCATAAGACCCAGTGAGCTCCTTCAGGTCAGGGTCTGTGTCTTGTTAACCTTTGTATCTCTAGCCTCTTGCACAGAGCCTGCACATTGTAGACAATATTTAAATGATTAAGAGAGCAATGGATCTACATAAGTCATCACACCAGTATCAATAAAACACCTAACTATAAAATCTTTTAAGATCATGAGGATAAGGAGCTGACCAAAACAATAAAAACAACCCCCAGTATTAATTTAATAATTAAAGAACCACCATGCTCTCTTCTCTGGAGCTGTGAGTCAAGGTCTAGAGGTAGGTGCAGGGTTGCCAGAGAAAAGACAGGACGCCCCACTAAGTTTGACTGTCAGAGAAATAACAAGTACGTGTTGGTGCATATTCCATGCAATCTTTGAGACATATGTAGACTAAAAAAAAAAATTATTGGTTGTTTATCCGAAATTCAAATGTCACTGAGTGTCCGTCCTTTCTTTTTATTTGCTAAATCTGGCTACCTTATTTAGGTAGGGAGGGCTTTTGAAGAAGAAGCAGAAGAGGTGTTTTGCCCCAGAAATGATGAGAACCAGTCCAACCTGCTGAGCCACCCCTGCCCCCCAAGAGGAGGGCCCCTGTAAACCACACAGCAGTTCTGTTGGAACTGGAAACTTAATTAACAAAACGCTAACATGTAATTTCAGAGGAGGAGGGGGAAAAGTTATCACGAAGTTAATAAGAGAAGTATTTTAATTATGGTATTTAACAAGTTATGACCAGGCCACTGTGTTCTCTGGGGGAAGGAGGATTGACAATGTTCAAGAATCCTGGAGCAGGGAAGGGATGTGACGGGGCGGAGGTGAAGACACCACTGTCCTGTACTTCCCTGCAGGACGCCTTTGAGTCCTCCGGCTCTGGCATTTAGAAGTCCCCAGGGAGCCATGACTTTCCCATGATTCGGAGAAGAAAGCTAGCTGTTCCCACTTCCGCGTGACAAGTTCCAGCCAAACAGGACCTGAGGAGACACATAAAACCCAAGCCTGACCTGCAAAGCTGCCCTCTGTCCTGACATCCATTGGGGGGAAACAGTTGATATTCTTTTTGTTGTTGTTTTGCTTTTTTTGTTATTTTTTTTTGAGTTGGAGTCTCACTCAGTCACCCAGACTGGAGTGCAGTGGCCGCTTCCGGCCTCCACAGCCTCGACCTGCTGGGCTCCAGCAATTCTTCCGCCTCAGTCTTCCGAGTAGCTGGAATTACAGGCGTGCGCTACCACGCCCGACTGATTTTTTGATTTATTGTAGAGATGAGGTCTCGCCAAGTTGCCCAGGTGGGTCTCGAACCCAATGGGCTCAGGCAATTCACTCACCTTGGCCTCCCAAAGCGCGGGATTACAGGCTGAGCCACCAAGCCTGGCCAAGTTAACCGTTTTTATTTATTTTTATTTTTTATTTTTTTATTTTTTGAGTTGGAGTCTCACTCTGTCGCCCAGACTGGAGTGCAGTGGTTGCTCCCGGCCACCGCAGCCTCGACCTGCTGGGCTCCAGCAATCCTTCCGCCTCAGCCTTCCGAGTAGCTGGAACTACAGGCGCGCGCTACCACGTCCGGCTGATTTTTGATTTATTGTAGAGATGAGGTCTCGCCTGCCAAGGCGGGTCTCGAACCCGCGGGCTCAGGCAATCCACTCACCTCAGCCTCCCAAAGGCACGGGATTACAAGCTGAGCCACCGAGCCTGGCTAACAGTTGATTTTCGAGGGCACCCCAACTCCTTCTTTCTATGTCCCTCCTGCAGCGAATCCCCCCATGGTGGCACCTTCTCTGTTTCCTTACCTAAAGGGACCAAACAGCAACATAGGCAACGGATCTTGATACAAGGTCTATCAAGGAAAAAGACTGTGGCCACGCCTGAGAGTGACAGGGAGGCTGTGGCATGTGGTGTCACAGGGTCGAAATGGCTCAGCTGGCAGAGTCAGATGGCCCCTTGAGGTCGCAGGCTAACCCCAAATTCTCCAGTGGCGGCAGAGAGTCCGTCCTCAGGGCACGGGGCAGCGGGTCCTACTTCTTTTTAAACCTCGGTGGATGAAGTTGAGCCCAGGGAACACAATATAGCCCCATGACCTTAGACAAGCCAGGCCAGGAGCAGGGGTAGCCTTGGTTTTCTCTCTCAGTGTTCCTGTCCCTCAGGACTTTCAGGCATTTGTCACAAAACAGGAGGGGGCCTCTGAGGAGGAAATAGTAAGTGAAGAGTCGGGAACTCATGTGAGAAGGTGGCCCTAGAGGAGCAGGGAAGGGACACTCTGCCTGAGAGGAGGGGTGGAAGACTGCTCCCAGGGACTTGACATCCCCTTCCTGTCACCAAAGCAGACTCTCAAGACCCAACCCCAAGGAGACAGCAAGTGAAAGAAAGAAGTAGAGCCTGGCACTTGGATAGAGAATCCAAAGGCGTTCACAGTGTCATTTGGGGAAGGAAGCAAAGAAAAAGAGAGAAAGGCGGCCGGGAGTGGCCACTGCACTCCAGTCTGGGCGACAGAGTGAGACTCCAACTCCCAAAAAAAAAAAAAAAAAAAGGCGGGGGAGTGGCGCTCTCACCGTGGGAGGGCAGGAATGAACCACCACAGCGACCCGAGGTCGAGTGTCAGGCCCAAAGGGTGAGGAAGGTGTCCACGTGCAGAGAAAAGCCCCGCATGGGAATCGGGCCTGTGGAGGATAGGAAGGCATCCAGGTGGAGGGGATGGGTGCTCCAGTGGAGAGGGATGGGTTACATGCAGAGGAGTTGACCAAACAAGCAGAGACTGAAGATGACACATGCCAAATTCCTCACTGTGGGAAAGGGAGTTCCACCTAGAGGAAGGGAGAAAACTAGAATGAACCCTGGGTGCTGGATAAAATGGAGATAATAGTGTAAACTCCAGGCTTCAATATGCATGGATACAGAATTAAATATAGATGTGGATACCAGGACGTGTGTGTGTTGTCTAAAATTCCACATGTTTATGCGCACAAGTGCACTGAGGATCTAGGAGCAGCGACACCCCCATAGCAATGGGTACTCTTAGTTCCCGGATCTATTTTCTACATGCTCTTCACTAAAACAGCAGCAATAACAAGGCTCCTTGAAGAAATGGCTGACTTCAGGGCCAGGGCAGGGCCAGTGCAAGATAAGCCTGGACCATTGCAATGTCCCATAAACCAAGGAGGTGCTCACAGAAGGATGGAGACAGAAAGAAGGCACAGAAGTCAGCCAGAAGGCAGTCCCACTTGCCAAATCTGGAATCATTTGAGCAAAAAAGCAAGATGACTAATGAAGACAATAGATATTCTCAAGTCTCCATAGTGACGTCAATAAATTACTTGAAAATTTGATGGAAGACAGAATATTTGCATAATCTCAAAATATCTCTCCTCCAAAAGAAAAATGCTTATCCATTGCACAGGGGAAAAAAGATAACTTTATGATGGAGAAATCTGACAGATCTGCCTTAATCAAGTGCTCAGGGCTGTGGACCACGTGTCGGGATGGAATGAGGATGAAGGATGCATTACATCCCTGCCAAAGATGCAACGCCTAAGTCTATCACTAAGACTTGTCCAACAAACCAAAATTGAGAGAGATTCTAAGCATAGCTGGTCCATAGTCTTAAAAAATGCCAAAGTCTTTCAAAGTTAAGAAAAGACTGAGAAACTGTCATGGTTGAAAGGGACCCAAAGTAGCATGGTGAATAAATGGCAACTGGATCCTTTCGCTATAAAAGACATTATTGGAACAATAGGTGAAAGATGATTGGGCTCTGGGAATTAAATGGTAACAGCACGTCAGTGCTAATGTCCAGATTGTGATGGCCGTGTTGTAGTGACGTAGGATGCTACTATGTGGATATTGCTATGTGGGAAGCTAGGTTGTTACACACAAGTATTTTCTCAGTGATGGGGCAGCCTGCTGACAACTTACTCTCAAACTGCTTATTTTAAAATGTATTGGTATTGCATTTGTAATTTTTCTGGAAGCTTAAGGTTGTTTTGAAATAAAAAAAGATGTCCTGTGCTCGCACAAACACTAAAATTGGAACGATACAGAGAAGATTAGTGTGCCCCCGCACAAGGATGACACAAATTCGTGAAGCATTCCATATTTTTTTAAAAAAGCCGGGCTCGGTGGCTCAGCCTGTCATCCCGCGCCTTTGGGAGGCTGAGGTGAGTGGATTGCCTGAGCCCGCGGGTTCGAGACCCGCCTGGGCAGCGAGACCTCATCTCTACAATAAATCAAAAAATCAGCCGGGCGTGGTAGCACGCACCTGTAATTCCGGCTACTCGGAAGGCTGAGGTGGAAGGATCGTCGGAGCCCAGCAGGTCGAGGCTGCTGTGGCCGGGAGCGGCCACTGCACTCCAGTCTGGGCGATAGAGTGAGACTCCAACTCAAAAAAAAAAAAAAGATGTGCTAGGTCAACACAATGCAGATCTCAAAACACAACAGAAGCCAAAACGAAACAGGATCTTGAGATTCTCTCAAGACAAAACTGTTGAGTAAAGGCGGCTGGGCCCAAATTTGAATTGGGAACTCCAGACTCCGTGGTACAACTTCAGGTCAATGAGGCATAGAGGAGATACCAAATTCCAAAGAGGCTGTCCCAATCGTCCTACCAAAAAAGCTTGTGGTGACTGATAATTCATGAAGTGAAACTCAGTGTGGATGGGCTTCTGCTCCAGGGCACCAAGTCTACGCCCTATCCTTCGTCAGCTTGTCTCTGAGGAAGACTGCTGCTTTGCTTCCCTGCAGTGCACCTCACCCAAGCCAGCCTGTGCCCATAGGACTGCATCTCCCTCTCTCACCGGCCCAATGACCTGCAGCCCACTGGGCAATGACAGACTGACCTGGAAGAACACCTTTCTTCCGAGAGAATGAACTGAAAATACAGCCCTCAATTGTCTGATATTCAGAGGACAACTGCTTCTCCTAGGAGCCATTACTCAGACGCATCTCAAGTCTTGCTACCTGATCGCTTTATGCTCATTATTTTGGGGCACCACTGAAGAAATAAAGGGGAGATCCAGTGGCTACTAGATAGAATGGCTTTTCCAGGGCAGCCAGCCGCCTGTCAGGACAATGTGTTGGAGGACTACAAGTTGTGTGACCGCACCTTCATGAAATGCAGAAGTATACGCACCAAGGTCACAACCACTCCTGTATATCTTACCCAAGTATTTACGTATCCAAATCACAGTACTCTCTGATGAATAGTTCATGAAGCCTGAGAGCACACTGAGGCTCCTCGACCCCACCCCACAGCTGAGGTTGGAGAGACAGCAGACTCCACAGAAAAAGAAAGGGAAAAATGCCCAGCAGACCAGCTCAGGTGGCTGTCTTCATAAAATTCTCCAGGAGAGGGAAGAATACAAACTATGCTTCTTCAGCGCTGCCTACCATGGGGCATGGTAGCAGGCAGGTTAGCGCGATGCTCAGATCCTGTAACATGGCCCCGGCACCCGACTGCACGTGGCACCCCGACAAATCAAACACCCAACTGCCAGGCTTGTTCTCTGCTACCCGTGCTGCCAGGAATCCAGCTCTCATGTGAAATGCTTGACTTTGTTTAACAGTGGGGGAGAGCCGAGGGTCCCAGCAAACTTTATAGTCTTAAGAAATAGGTGCCCACCATCGGTCTTATAAGGTGTTGCTCTGCTGAAGAACACGATTTGGCCATCCAACCGAAGCCCAGAAATGAAGTCCAAGTTCACACTTAATGGCTGGGTCAGTTAGGATGCTTCTGGCAATGCGGTTTTCAAAAACTGAGGAAAAAAAAAAAAAACGTTTATAAACAAGGGCAAGAAGTCTGAAGGTATGTGGTCCCTGGGTGGGTTCATGTAGCAGCTCACATGGGCTGTGGGTCACTTTCCCTGAAATTCTCTCCATTTTTCCTCATCGTCACAAAATGGTTACTGTAGCTCCAAACCTCAGCTCCTGCAATGAGCGCCCTTACTAAGCACTGTACACAGACGAGCCAGAGGGGATCTCTGCCTTCATGTAGCTCACAGTCCATGGTTAGTTCACAGACTGTCCTGGCACACTTCTACCTATAGTGGCTCTAGTTCCTTTTGGCTCCGTTTGCATTAAAGCAGTTATGAATCACTCAATCTATATGCATGTATTTTTCTTAACTTGGGGGTAGGTTTGAGGCTGGCATGTCCAAAACTCCTTTTCTCTGAGACTCTTGGTTTCTCAACTCCTTGAAGGGATCTCATCACATAACTAGAATAGGGGTCTTCTTAAATAAATTAAAAGTAGGAAACAACTAGTGCAGTACCTGGAACATGGTGAGTGTTCAGAAAAATGTCTTTCCTGTCCCTGTTCTTTCCTTGATATTCAAGGCTCCTGGTTATCACCACCACCACCCCTTTCACAGGAAGGAGGCTCTCCTCACTGTGTTCTGAACCAAACCACTGCCTAGTGGCAGGAGAGACGGTGATTTATAGACACCCTTCAGTTTACCCTCGGCTTGTGCTAGGTCCTGGTCGTGAAGTCAATTTCAGATCAGTTTTGTACTGAATAGAAAACGATTCCACAGCTCCAGAAGACACTTGTTAATGAGTTTAGCATCTCAGAGATGTGTGCCCTGGGACCTGGGTAGATGGAGATATACAGGCATGGGAGTCAAGAAGGAATCTTTCCTTAATTAATTTCCTATAATTCAGCTACCTGGCCACATATTTAATCTTCCTCCCAGTCAAACAAAGGGGATATTTTTTTTTTTTAATTTGCACGTGAGGAAACTGGGATTCAGAGAGATGCAAAGATTTACCTGAGGCTACACAGCTAATAGTAAAGCCAAGATTAAACCCAGGTGTCTTGGGCCCTGGTATCTTTTACTTTAAACTATCTGTGCTACCTTTACAACAGGGAGGAATGGGTGAGAGAGATGAGCACTCAATGTAGTGTATCCTGTCACCGTTATTGAAGCCTCAAAGTGCCCACTCTAGAGTTGGGGGCAAAAGAGTTTCATCTGTTCATTCAACAAACACACTTGCTATGTGCTAAGAACTGGCAGAGTTTAAAGGATTCTACAATCAATAAGATGCAGTAGAGTGAAACCTTCAAGGACCTCACACCCAGGTAGGGGTCTGGTTAGTAGGAAGTAAATGCATACGTGTTCATTATATTTTTTAAAAAATTGAAATTAGAAAAAGAGCAAATGGTGTCTGCTTCTGAAATGCAAAATATAGGGATTGCTCTTAAACTTTTGATAAGAGAAGGCCCTTTCCAAGCAAGAGGTATTGTTATGGACTGTTAAATCTACATAAATAGCAACAGAGTTGGATGAGAGGAAGGAGAAGTAATGATTTGACACCTCTTTCTGCTGTGCGGGGAAAAACATTCCCTTCTGATTTTCACACCCTCTGCCAAGTGGGAAAATTCCCCTCCACGTCCCTGTATCAACTCTGAATGCCAACTCTCCAGAGGGCACGCAGCAGGGAAGCCCACACCTATTGGGCTCTGCTGTGATAGGTCGCCTGCAAGCCCAGAAGTCAAGGAAGAGGCACAGGGAAACGAAGTGATAAACTGAGGCCAGCACTTTGGTGGTGTCATCTGGGGCAAGCCACTGACTCTTCTTGATGAAGTTTCCACTTCTCTGTATATTGAAAATAACTCACTCTGCTGTTAAAATAAGCAGCATTCCACAGGTTCAGGCCTGGCAGAACAAGGCAAAGGAACAGAGAGGAGTAGACCCTCCCTGTCCGTCATCTGCTTTGATGAGAAAGTGTTTACCAAGCACTCTATCTTTAGGGTTGAGTTAGTCTTCATTGCTAGAGCGAGGGTTCTCTCTTTGAGCTCTTAGGTTCTTCCATCTCATTCTTGCTGCCTCGTGGGCTTTTTTGATGCAGCCTCTGCATCTGCCCTAGAAGTGGTCAGTATCCAGTGACCACCAAAGCCTTCTGGTTCCTTGAGCTCAATGGGAATGCTTTTCAGTGTCCACGCTCTTCATCAGCCCACTGCCATGGCCACATCTTTGACTGGCTGTCACCCCAAACAGTCCCACCTCTGACATTTGAAAACCTGAGGCCTCTGACAGAATGTCCTATCTTTCCAGCTCTTTCCCTTGGCCCATTCTCTCACTGCATCATGATCTCCAGACTCTGGACTCCTCCTTTTTCTTCCAGTTTGTCCCATCTCCATTTCTTCCCAGATCTCGAATACGTGGAATACGTGGAAAGGTATAATACACCTTGTGCTAGAGATTTGCGCGTTTGGCCATGGCCACCCTTGTGCCAATAACTGCAACCATGGTACTTGTCTTTCTACTTCCAAGCCCCCTGACGGCCAGGCCAACCTAAGGTCTGCTCACTCACTCCCTTATCACACTGGTTGTATCCCACTGGAGAATTGCTCACAGAGCTCCACAGGTGGGCAGGGCTACGAATTGTTGAGAGCCTGTCTCAGGTCAATCTCTCACATGCTCAGCAATCCTCCTACGGTTTTTTAGTCAACCCCACCCCCCATTCTCCTCAGAAGCGATGCCAAACTTTTAAGCCCCTTCTGCCATCATTCCTAACAGAGATGACCTTGCGTCCCATTTCACACACACAAAAATAATAATAATAGAGACTACCAGATGTAAACTTCCTCTCTTCATGCCCAACCGGCATCCTTCCCCATATCTTTAGCACAAATTGTACCTTTCCATGTATCCAAGATTAACCCATGCACTCTTGTTCATTTCTTCCAAAACCTCCTGCAAATAATTGACCTCAATGTTTATTGCATTTGTAATTTCTCTTTCTCCCCTGGCTTCTTCTTCTCCTTCTTTGACCATCCTCAAGTGTTTTCTACCTTAAGAGTCTATTAGCTCTCCATCTCCTCTAAATAATATTCTTTCGCTCTCTTTTTCTTCTCTCTTCGTTCACAGTACTAAGTTTCTCTTAAGTATAGCCTACATTTAAGGTATCATCTTTCTTATCTTTCAATGAACCCTCAGCTCAATGGATTTGTTCCTCAATTTCTCTGTACTAAGACAGTTCTCTCCAAGATTATGCCCCACCGACTAGTTCCAAACACAGGTGTGTTTTTCAGTAGTCTTATTTGTCCTTTCTGCTATGTTTACTCTATCACCTGTAACACCCTTCTCCGAATGTTTTTCTATTTCCATTCCAAACACTCCCTTCCCTCCACATCCTCTCTTTTCTCTGACCTCTCCTCCTCAGCCCTTACACAGACTCTTTCTCTCGCCACCTCTCAAACCTTGGTGTTTCCAGAAGCTCAGTTCTCTCATCACTCCATCTTTTTCCCATGCAGAGACTTTACCACCATCCACATGCTAATCCCTTCACAGTGACAGCCCCAGCCCAGACTCCTCTCCTGGGTTCCACACTCATAGACGTTTAGGAACATCTACACTTGAACTGCCCATGAGCATCTCAGACTCAGCATGTCAAAAACGGCTCGATCTTACTCTTCCCTGCTGCTTGCTTTCCTGCTCTCTCTGTCTCTGAGAAAAAGACAACCATCCTTTGTCCAAGCCAGAAAACCAGGGGCCACCCTGAAGGACCCTTTCTCTCATACTCATGTGTAATTAAAAATCATGTCTAGTCGATCTCACCTTTCTCAGATCTCTCAAGTTAACTGCCCCCTTCCCATCGCCATTGTATATCACTACTCCCAGCTTCCTTAGCTAGAATTTTGCAAATGTTCCCAACTGGTCTTCCTGGCTTCAGCCTAAGTCCCCACAAATATATCCTCCACTTGATAGCAAAGTCATCTTTCTAAAATACATAAATATGATCATCCCATCCCCATGTACTTAGATTCTTCCTTGGTTCCTTATAGCTAATAGGATAAGATACATCCTTCTTTGCATGGCATATAAGCCTTCTGTGATCTGACCCTTTCGTTCCTGTCTAGCCTAATCTCTCATCATGGTTCTCTTTGCACCTGATACTTTAGCATTCATAATGAGTCACCATTCTAGAATAGCCTGTGCTCTGATGATCTCCAGACCTTAAATACTAAGCTTTTCATCTACATGAAAAAGCTTATTTCTACCCCTTCCCCCTCCCCTCCCCCTTGCCCATCTTGGGAGTCTCAGCTCAAGAGCTCACTTCCTGCAACGTCTCTCCTGACCACAATGGAAGGTTCTGGAGAGCCTCATTTTTCTGTCTTCACACAAAACTCCATTACAGTGTGGATCACATTGTATTTGGGCTGTTCATCTACCCCTTGCTTTTCTCCAAGGGAGGAACCACTTTATTTCACCTCTGTATTTCAAGAGCCTAGACTTAGGTATAGTGAGTGCCCATAAAATTGTGTTGAATGAGCCGGGCTTGGTGGCTCAGCCTGTAATCCCGCGCCTTTGGGAGGCTGAGGTGAGTGGATTGCCTGAGCCCGCGGATTCGAGACCCACCTAGGTAGTGAGACCTCATCTCTACAATAAAATCAAAAAATTAGCCAGGCGTGGTAGCGCATGCCTATAATTCCGGCTACTCGGAAGGCTGAGGCGGAAGGATCGCCGGAGCCCAGCGGGTCAAGGCTGCGGTGACTGGGAGCGGCCACTGCACTGCAGTCTGGGCGACAGAGTGAAAATCCAACTAAAAAAAAAAAAAATTGTGTTGAATGAATGCATGAATAAGTGGAATAACAGAAGGAACACCACTCCTAGTCTTTAATCTTAAATGTACCCAACCAAAAATAAATACGCCAGTAAAGGAAAGAAGAAAATGACATCAGCAAATGCAGCCAGGTCCAAAAATGAATGTTTTTATCTCAAAATTTTGCCTTATAAACGGGCTCCTATAACTAGCATGGATGTCTCTAAGTAGAGGACCCTTGCCTATAGATGAGTTTATATTTGTTAGAGTGTGAGATTGCTGATGTCAGATCATTTCAAACCCACACTCACTGTGTGCTAAGCCTCCTTGGCCTCCAAGCCCCCTTTCCCACCACCCCAGGAATGACGGCATCACCTTTGAGCATCTGCTCCCTGGGCTGTGGGTCCTGGAGCAGAAGGGTCTGCACTCCAGAAGGCAGATGAGCCACCTACCCTTCAAGGACTGTTTTCCCTGTGACGTCCCATTTCTGGCGAATGAGGCTCCCTGCAGCTCTTGGCAGAAATTTGCAAATGCTTCAGTCTAGTGCAGATAGGAGTGGGGACCAGGGTGGCCAGTTCGGTTTCTCCTGAGCAAAGCTTCGTGGGTATGTGACTTAGCAGTGAGCTGCAGAATCAAGGGTGCACACGAGAAGCCAGCTGGGAAGGGCTGCTCTTGGAGTCCAGCCTGGTTTTCCCGCTTCTAAGATAGTTTGCTTTCTGCAGGCATCCAGACAAGCAAGGCTCGTGAGAACAAAGATGGGTTGAAAAGGGTGGCAAGAGAGAAATGGCTTCCAGGGGAAAAGAAAGAAAGAAAGTCAATCACATGGAAGCTCCCAGAATGTTTTAGATCATGTCTTAGTCTTTGGGGTGGGCTTGCTCATAAGGAACTGTGTTGGGTGGCTTCACAGATAGCATCTCCCCACTGTCTGCCCCCCACCCCCCCACACTCCGTCTCATGTCACTCTCCCTTTCTCCAACTCACTGAGGAGTCCTGGAGTTTGAAAATACAGAAATCAGGCTGCTTCTCTTCCCTTCCCAAGATGTGCACTGCGTCACTGCTTGAGGATGGCCAGAGACCAGTGCTACCTTTTGGGAGAATTCTCTTTCAGATGATCAAATCTAAACTGGATTTTTTTCATTGTTCCCTAAACTCAGCAGTACATGTTTACATGGCATCCAAACTAAAACAGACCTGTTAATTCAGGACTTAAAAAAGATCAGGCCAGAACAAAGAAAATGTCTCCTGCTTTCTCCCGTGATCTCAGACAAACATCACCCTGTATTGCTGATAAGTGGGTCAAACAGTAGTAATTCTAGCCTGACCCTGGAGACTTTAACAACCTCAAGTCCTAAGAGTTCATTTATTGAGGAGTTACATTTTACCAGGCCCTGCGTTAGGGACTTTGTGTGAGTTATCCATTTAATGCTCACAATGGCCCTTTTGCGCCTCTTTGCGAGGAACCTAAGGAAAGAAAACAGGCCCACCCTCCCTGTGACCCCTTCAAGCATCCCCAGGCTTGCCATGGTGGGAGCGTGGTCCTCCTGACCCTCTCCCGGCTGTGGCCTTGGGTACCCTTACCTTCACCCACGCTCCCCTCCCAGCTCCTGATCTGTTCACTCTCTCTTCCAGTTCCTCCTCTGCCCCCGTCTATCTAGACGTGACCCGCCGACAGCTCCACCCACGACTCTTCTTGATCGCCTTCTGACTTGCCCTTCCCTTGAGGCTCTTCCCCCCCACCTCCCGGCTCTTAAAATCAGCCCCCACTCAGGCAGAGCGATGGATTTGGCCACGACAGCAAAAGGCTCCCGGGAAGAATTTCAACCCACCAGGAACGCACCACCCACATGAAATGGTGCCACACAGGGAAGGAAGGACAGAAAGAAGACTCCGAGATGGACAGATGTCCAAGCAAAGCCCCCCGTGTGGCCTGGTGATGCTGCATCTATCCCGATTTAGTCCTTCTTCCAATCGCTCAGAGGGTGAGGTGAAGCCCTGGCAAGAAAGATGATCCCCTCCTACCCAGAGTTCTTGGGAGTGTTCGCTCATCAGAACCTCCTTGCTCCCTGCCAGGGGGTGAGCTTGCACAGAATGAGCTAAGGGGAAGGGGCAGTTGAGTCAGAAGCTCATGCCAGGCCATCTCACCAGTTTGAGCAGATCTCGCTCTTCTGCTCAGATGGTCGGTCTTGAGAAAGAGTGACTCCACCGATTCAGCTGTGCTTTCCTCTGAGCTGTCTTCTGACCCTGGGCTGTTCCCTCATCCCACCTTCTTCCCTCCCCTCCCATTCTCCAGGCTGCCTCTCTCTCCCTCTCCTTTCACTAGCTCTTGTCCCGTCAAGCAGACAAAGGGTTAAGCGTTTCCAGGACAGGAGAGGGCAGGCCACAGATGCAGGTGCTAACAGGGGAAATGTGTGTTGGAATCTAGGATGATCTGTCACAGTTCCAGGAGCTTCTTTGGTGAGGAGTGCTCACAGATTTTTCTAAACATCTCCAGGTGAAAATTCCTTAAATCTAGAAACTGTGAAACTCCACGGAAATTTAATTAAATGAGTTAGTACACAGAGAGCGCTTGGGACAATGCCTGGCACATAGTGAGCTATATAAACACTCAGAAATGACTAAGAGTTGGGGAAATGGACATTTCAACATCACAGGCGTCTATAGGTTCCAGAATCCTTGGCAATGACAATTTGACCTTGCGTCCCTGAGTCTAAGTCACTACTCTCTTTGCCTCCAGACCTAAGATTTTCTGCCTCCTCCATCTCACTTCCTTCTTCCTCCTCTGTCTCCATAAGAATCTGGGAGTCTGTGTACATGGCGAGAGATCCTGTCTTTTGTTCTCACCACCATGCCTTACTCTCAAATCCAGTAAAAACCCTGATTTCCCCCAACCTTGTGTTGGTGTGGCTTATGTGGCGTCTCGCCTATCTCCTTGGCAGTGATTGCCTCGGCTTCATAATAATAACCATTTAGAGTCAAGCTGTAATTATAGGAATGCATTGGAAAGCCCATTCAAGAGTAAGCTTTCCTCTCCCAAACACACTGGCGAGGGTTGCGGCTGGCTTCTCAGCAAAGATTATCTCTAGAAAACGCGTGGAAAAAGGGTCAGAGTTATGGAGGGAGGCGAGACCCCGGGATCCTAACATCAGGACCAGCCTCCAGCGCGCCCATTGCTGCTTGATACTGCCCGCAAAAACTGCAGAATTCTTACACAGCACTTAATAGTCAGTGTCCTTCAAAATCATGACTCAAAGAGAAGAGAGGGGGAAAAGAAGCAAGAATGCTTTCCCTCTTCTGCGGCATCGGGGGAAGGGAGGAACACGGCTGAAAAGGAGGGAAGTTTCTCCACCCGAGTGTGCAGGACCCGCGGGAGAAGCTAGCCTTCCGCTTTGGGGATTGCACAAGGATTATGCCCACTCCTGGCTCCACCGAGCTATGGCTCAGATTCTTCCCAGGTTCCTCCCCTTTGCCAGGAGAAGGGAGTGACAGATGCCACTCTCCTGAGACGTGATGAAAGCTGTGAGTCAGAAGAAGTGGGAGGGAAATTGGCCCCAGGTTCAGGGCCCAGAATGCCAGCAGCTGGATGGGTCTGAGGGAAGAGGAGTCCTGAGGAAAAAATACCGCCATCTCCAGCCTCCTTCTTTCTACCCACTCAGCTATTTCAGAAGCATGCCACGAACAGAGTGGCTGAGTCCGGGGCCACCCCGAAACCAAAGGGCCTTCTGCAGAGAGGGACCGAGGGCTTCCTCTGTGCCCCGTCCTGCCCTGGAAGCTGGGCTGGGCACAGTGGTTGGGATGAGGATGACAAGGCAAGGGTCACAGTTTAGTTTTTTTGTTGTGTTGTTTGTTTTTGTTTGTTTGTGAGTCTCACTCTGTTGCCCAGGCTGGGGTGCAATGGCACAACCAAAGCCTCGACCTCCTAGGCTCAGGCAAGGCCTCTGCTTCAGTCTCCTTAGTAACTGGGACTATAGGCGCACACCACCATGCCCAGCTAATTTTTTTTTTTTTTTTTTTGTAGAGATGTGATCTCAATATGGTGCCCAGGCTGGTCTCAAACTCCTCCTGAGTTCAAGTAATCCTCCTGCCTCGGCCTCCCAAAGTGCTGGGATTACAGATGTGAGCCCCCACACCCGGCACAGCTTAGTTTTGATGTGGCCATATCATATGTCAGAATTGGAGGAGATCTTAGGAACTACTGGTTTGCAGACAAGCAAATCAAGACTCAGAGAGGGCACAGGGCTTATTTAAGACACAGAGCTCCCGAATTAGCTGGCAAGACCTCCCTTTGTTTGGTCTCCCAGAAAATGTGCAAGGACGGTGCAGAAGAATGGATACATGAACCCATCAGACACCAACTCCCATGTAAGGATGCCAATCTCACAGCAGGCGACCACCCTGTTGCTACCTGTGGGCCCCGTAATGTCATAACCTAACAATCTCGTCACCTTATTCCAAGTTAGAATCTCGGATCTGTGGTTAACAAGCCTCCTGTCTGAAGAAGATCAAAAAAAAATTCAAGTAACTGTTCAAACTCATATCTGCAATGGAACGTTTTTTAACCACATATCCTGAGGCTTGCGAGTCTTTTAGCGACTTTACAGTGAAAGAGACTCAGCTGATTTAAATACTATACCATCTATCTAAATGACTTTAAAGAAAAACAATGATTCAGTCAATGTTCGACTTGTTAATTTCACTAAAGGAATTGTCTTCTTCCTGACATTTGCCAGTTTCACTTTTCATGGTTTTCTGCTTTGTTTTGTGAAAACACAAAGAAAAATAGCCAGAGGCCTCCAATGCTAGGAGATCATTCTCTAAGTGTTCTAGACAGAGTTCTAGAATCACAATCACTGGGTGGGGGTGGGTGAGTTCTGGGGTCTGGTGAAAAATGCACCTTCTCTTACCATTTGACCCAGCAACCCCTCTCCTAGGACTCTACCCAAGGGAAAATAAATACCTGTATTCGTATGTTCGTTACGGCGCTAGTCACAATAGCAAAATCATGCAACCAGCCCAAGTCAATCAATTAGGCTGGTTGACTGGATAAAGAAAATGTGGTATGTATACACCACGGAATACCACACAGCCATAAAAAGAACGAAATCATGTCTTTTCTAACAATATGGATGGAGCTGAAACAGAAAGCCAAACACCACCTGTTCTCACTTACATGTGGGAGCTAAATGGCCACAAAGATGGAAATCATAGACTGGGGACAGCAATAATGGGGGGAGGCAGAGGAGGAGGTTAAGGGTTCAGAACTTATCTGTGGGCACAATTTTCATTATCTGGGGAATGGCCCCCTGAGACCCGGTGCCCACCAGTATACAATATGTCCATGTAACAAACATGCACATGTACCCCCTGAATCTAAAATAAAATAAAAATTTTTTTTAAATGCACATTCTCAGGCCCTAGCCCTGGTCTACTAATTCAGAACCTCCAAGGGCAGGGCCTGAGAATCTGCATTTTAGCAAGTAACCCCCATCCCCTACCCCCCCCCCACACGTAATTATTATGACCACTACAGCTTGGTAAAAATGGCCTCTTTGGTGCCTGCGGCCGGAAACACTTCTGGAAGACATTATGCCTGCAGGCTCACCATGCTCTCCGAGTGTATAATCTAAGATGGCCAGGAACAGACACAGCAAGGATGCAGACAGCAGGTCAGGAACAGAGAGTGTGGAGTCGATACTTCCTTTTTCAGAACAATCATCAGACCTGAAAACACAGATCCGTTGTTGCTTTTCGCTCCTGGACTGTGAGTTCCTTGGTGACCAGTGTCAACCTCACTCACGATTGTCCCCCCAGTCCCTGGTCCAGAACTTAACACATTAGTGCAGAGTAGATGAGTTGGGCCTGTCCCAGGGAAGCCACAAAGAAAGACACTAGCCAGGATCCCCCACACCTAGCCCAAATTCTTTCCTTCCCCCTATATTTAGACCTGCAGGTGTCCCTGTGGGCCACACGCCCGCCTCCCAGGAGCCTGGGGCTACCCGTTGGTGGCCAGGGAGAAGGGAACCCTGGAGAACACTTTCTGTAACCTTCTGGAAACCAGAAACCCAAGGCCACAGCTCTAGGGAGCCCTGCTTGCTCGGGGTGGTGACACTAGCTTTGCTCAGTCTCCAGGATACAAAACTAAGCAGCTAAACAGACCCAGGGTCTCGGGGGGGAGGAGCTTGGAGGAAAATGGGCAAGTCTGCTGGGGACGGCTTCCTCCCAATGGGTGAGTGAAATAGTGCGTGGCGTCTGCCAGGATCAACTACCCCCAGCGTCTCCCCACCGGGTTCCAGAGTGCCCTGGTGTCATCTGGTATCGAGATGCCTTCATTTGTCTTTTTCTGCTCTCTGAAATAAAAAGGATGCCCCTGGAATTGTTTTAACCCTGATTCATGCTAGGATGTAAATTGTTTGCTGTGTCGGTTTGCTAGAGCTGCTATCACAACAGAAATCTATCATCACCTCCCAGTTCTGGAAGCCAGAAGTCCAACATCAAGGTGTCCACAGTGCTGATCCCTCCTGAGGCTGGAAGGGGAGGACCTGGGCCAGGCCTCTCTCTTGGGATTGCAGACGGCATCTTCTCCGTGTCTCTTCACACCGACTTCCTCTATGCGTGTGCCTGTGTCCAAATTTCCGTTTTCTATAAAGACACGCATGGATTAGCGCCTACCCAGATGACTTCATGTTAACTCGATGACCACTGTAATGACCCTCTCTGCAAGTCAGATCACCGTCAGAGGTATTAGGGATTAAGCACTCCAACATATGAATTTGGGGGGTACACGATTCAACCCTTAACACTTCCCCAGTCGCTTTGAGACAGAAGTAAGACAGAGAGAGACTTGAGGAGAGAGGGACCCCAGTCAGAAGAGGCACTGGTGGAAGAAATCAGCAGGGAGAGGGCCGCACACTCACAACCGTGCCAGGGCCGGTTCGGTGCCTAGAGGCCCTCCACGAGTCTTCTTTTTGCCACTGCATGTGGAGACACCACCATTTCCCTCTGCATCTGACCCTCATATCTCAGGTGACGGGCAAGCTGGCTCCCTTCACCTCTGGAAGGTGACATTGCAGAGTTAGGCGCTCTGCTCATTGACTCAGTTTCCCAAAGTTCTCAGTCCCCCTGATAACCTGCTGCCAGATTTAACAGCCAACCCCTGCAAAGCCTGCCATGCAACCCTGCCTTTGGTCCCGGCTTGCCTCAAAAATATTTGCTCACTGTGACATGGGGGTGTATCCTATCACTTTTGATAGATGATCAGTTCTTTGTGTGTCAGGCTGACCTGGGACCTAATACCTGTTCTGTCACTTACCACCTGTATGACCCGGAGCAAATGACTTCACCTCTCTGTGCCTCAGTTTCCTCAGCTGTTGGTGGAGACAATGGTAACTTGCGGTGTTATTGTAATGATTAAATAAGAGAGTGTGTGTAAAACATGTGCGTGTTTAGTGAATGATGGTTATTATCTACTGCTCCTTGATGCATAACGCCTACGGCTTTTTGTGTGCAGGATAGATAACAAATGCTCCCTGGCACCTATTGTTTTACTGTGTATACGGAGATACCAGAAAATGCTCACCCAGTGAGTTGCGTGTGAACCAGGGCCAACCCAAGTCAGCTCCATACTGCGGGCCACTCTTCATGTGGCCGGGCATTCCCCCACACCTGACCTCTGGACTTCATGGTCTTCCTCTAAACCCCAGACATTCCACTCTGGAGAGACCACCTCTGTGGGTTGCTTTAAGGGAAAACTCTCTAATGAAAGTTGGGAGGCACAGCTGAGGCAGGGATCAGGCCTCAGATCGTGAACCCCCCCCAGTTGTCACCCTGAGAGTTCTGGCAGACCCTGATTCCTCCTGCCCCCAATAATCCCTAACTCCAGACATTCAACAAGAAAAGCCCAGCCCTCTGCCCCCAGTCCATGGCTGCTTTTGAAACCCAGCACCCAGGCTAAAGAGTTAACCTAACCTCATTGCAGAGGGATTTCTCCATAATCTGTACACATGTCCCAGGGATCAGGACTGTGGGAGGTGGTGCTAGTCTGTGGCAGTTGCTCGGGCCCTTGGCCCACAGCCCGCCAAGCTCCCAAAGCCCTCTTGTTCAAGTCGATTTCAGATTTAATTAAGAACAACTGAGCAGAAGCCGAGGTCTCTGCAGGGCCATCACCCTGCAACCTGGAGGGGGCTGAGGAGATAAGCATCTCATCACAAATTAGAAAGCTAGAAGCATCACCTTCACCTGTGAAAACAAGCCAGCGCTAACTGCCAGGGCGGAGAAGTAGAAACGGTTTGGGGCTTAGCAGGAGACAGAGCTGAGGCTGCCGTGAAGGGGAAGGACAAAAGAAGCAGTCCTCAGAGCAACTACCACAAAAGCCACATCCCAGCTGTCCCTGTAGGCAGAAGGGGCCTGCTCACCTCTCCATCTCACTCCCCTCTCCCCTCACTCCCACCCTTCCTGGCCAAAGGGCCCGGCCCCAACCCTCCCCTCAAACTGGTGTGTATGAATAACGAAGACCGAGAAAGACTGGACAAAGAGAATAGACAGGAAAGAGCGAGAAGTCAAGCAGAACGAGTGGTCTGATAAACCTGTAGTGCAGGAACGCTGGGCAAGGTGGAAGCATGGAGAGCTTTGGGGTCTTGGTTGACGAGCCAGATGGTTTTCTGGTATTTCTAAAAGTGGGGCCCGCTGGTCCCTCTACATCCAGACAACTCCAAATTCTGAGATGCTTCTCAGGAATACAGACGCCTAGGCTTCCACCCACATTAGGAAACTAGCAACTCAAGACAACCTGTGGGTGATTGTGACCACACATTTTATTTTTTTTTTTTTGAGTTGGAGTCTCACTCCATCGCCCAGGCTGGAGGGCAGTGGCATGCTCACGGCCACCCCAGCGTCGACCTGCTGGGCTCAGGCGATCCTTCTGCCCCAGCCTTCTGAGTAGCCAGAACTACAGACACGCGCTACCACGCCTGGCTAATTTTTTAATTTATTGTAGAGATGAGGTCTCACGAAGTCGCCCAGGCTGGTCTCAAACCTGTGGGTTCAGACAATCCTCTCACCTCGGCCTCCCAAAGTGCTGGGATTACAGGCTTGAGCCACCGAACCTGGCCAGACCCCACATTTTGAAAACGAGGATCAGAATAGGGATTGGCAAATGACAGCCCGTGGGCCAAATCTGGCCCACAGCCTGATTTTGCAAGTAAAGTTTTATTGGAACACAGTCACACCTGTTTGTTTAGACGTGGTCCACGGCTGCTTTTGCAATGCAATGGTGGTGTTGGGTAATTGCTCCCGAGATGGTGTGACTCTCCAAACCCGGCCATTTACAGAATCTGTTTGCCAACTGCTGGTCTAGAACAGAGAACCTCAACCTTAGTGGTGTGTCAGAATCTCCTGGGGAATTGTAAACACTGCCCATGTGGGCTCGCCACAGTCAAAACGGAGGCAGCGGTGAGCAAAGGTATGGATGGGGTTTGATGCTTCTCAAGTCTAGGAAAAGTCTGGGGAAAGTCTGCCAAGCCTGCCCCTGCAGAGTTGGCAACATTTCAAAATTCCCTCCTGCCTCTTCCCTAATGGTGAACAACTTCCCCCAATCTCTGTGGTTGACCTTCCAAGAAAATGATGCTAGAGCGAAAAGGTGGTTCAGCCACACCCGACTTCAGTCGCAATAAATGCGACTTGGATTTTCTCCCCCTTGGATTTCAAGATCCAGCCCTATCCTAGGGAGACACCCTCAGTGGTTCCAGCGGTCACCCAGCACCAGTCGGCCCACTAACGGGTCACATCAGTCACTTGGGCAGCCTCGTAGAGATCCAGACTCCAGGTCCCATCCCGGAACTGTGAGTCCAGGTCTCCCAGGGAGGGGCCTGGAAGTGGGTTTGGCTAATGCACCTCCAGGTGGTGGTTGAGACTTGCAGACTTGAGCACTGTCGGCCATGTGGCTGGAGAAAACCGTTCCAACCAGGAAGAGAGCTTTGTCTGGAAGCCAGCCCACAGGAGTCATCTTTCCCACTTTTGATGTGAATCTGGGCAATGACTGACCCTAGCTCCACCTCTTGGCTCTCAATAAGGAGAAATCCCACCAGAATGCCTCAGTTACTACTAATGTTGGGGTGTGTATATGTCTGTGTGTGTGGCTATGTGTAAGTATGTGTGTGCGTGTGTGAAAGTGTGTTTGTGTGTAGGCAAGTGTGTATGCGTGTGTGAGTGAGTGTGTGTGGCTGTGTGTACCTGTGAGTGTATGCATATGTGTTTGAGTGTACATGTGCGACAGTGTGTATGAGAGTGTGCATGTATGTGTGGACATGCTAATGTATATATGTGAGCATGTGAACATGCCTATGTGTTTGAGCGTGCGTGTGTGAGAGTGAGTATGAAGGAAAATGTGTGGGGTGTGCATGTGTGTGAGCATGTGTGAGCATGTAGGTACATTCATGTGTGTGTGTGTGCGCGTTCCAATGGGAGTGTGTGGGAGTGTGCATGTGTGAACATGTTAGTGTGGGTGTGTATGTGTGAGCATGTGTCTTGACTGTGGCTATGTGTCCAGGTATGTGGGTGTGAGAGTGTGTGACCATCTGAGTGCATGCATGTATATTTGATTGTCTGCATGTGTGGATAAGTGTGTAGGTGTGTGAGCATGTGAAAGTGTGTGTGTCTTTGCGTATGTGTATGTGACTGTGCGTATGTATGTGCTTGAGCATGAGCGTGTCCATGTGCACGTGCGTTGGTGGGTGTGCATGTGCATGTGAGTGTAGGTATGTGTGTGAGTGTGGGTGTGTGCATGCGTGTGTTTGAATGTGACTGTGTGAATGTGTGCGAATGTGTGCATGTGATGTGCGTGAGTACATGCGATCGTGTGTATGTGTATGTGGGTGTGTGTGTATGTGGGTGTATGTGAGCGTTTGTGCCAAGCCACTACACAAGAGACAGACCAGTTCAGAGTTGAAGAACTCAGGTCCACAGGGGCCCAGCCAGGTGCCACAGGCAAGTCCTGGTCCTGCTGCGATGCCTGAATCCCTGCACCACTTACCTGCCCTGAGCGTGGGCTGGTGCTGTCAACTTCCTAAGCTTCAGGCTCCTCCCTCAAATTTGGAATGATGGCCAAGCTACATGATAGAATTTCGGAGATGGGGGAGAAAAAGAGAAGTTCAGATAACGTGTAGTCCGGGCCTGGCTTCTAGCAACTGCTCGGTTGTTTGTCTTTTCACCAAACACACAGTGAGAACTTGCTCCGGACAGATTCTGATTTGGAATTGGAAATAAAATGTGGAACAAAACCGGAAACAATTCCTGTCCTCCTGGAGCGGACGTGCTAACAGGGAGGGGGAAGAGGAAATACACAGCCACTCCACGAGCACACACACGGTTTCTTCAGCTGGTGGCAAAAGCTATTGTGACAGAGACACGACAGGGGTCCTTCTTCACAAAAAAGAGGCCGTTGGTGGCCACGCCTCCCCACACAGACAGCTTGGCTCCCTCCTCCCAAGATTCCCTAACTTCCTGGGACTCCAATATAGTTATTTGTGGTTAAAGACTGAGCACTATATCCTGAGAGTAATGCAAAGCAAAACAAAAGCAAAGCATAAAATAAAAACATTTTTAAAAACAAGCAAAACCCCCACACTTTTGCCAGGGTCAGTCGCTGGCTTCTCTGTCGAGAGTTGAGATTTATCCACATGCACGACAAGAAGGTGGGGCCCTCAGAGGCAGTAGAAGGGAACCCCATTACCAGAGGCAGTAGCTGCCAGCTCCAGGGACAGCTGGGACCCTGAGCCTGTCCAGGAGAACGCCCCTCCAGAAACCAAACCCTCACTTTTAGGATGTAACTCTAGATGCAGAAAAGACAGAGAAACCGAGACTGGCAGTTTCAGCCAACCGCACTCCCAGGGGGAGTTTTGTAACGGAGGAAGAAGATTTTGAAATAACTCGCTCTTCCAGCCAGTGAGAAATAAATCTCAGTTTCTGGTCAGAAGCTGAGACTCCCTGGCTCTTGGGTTCACTTGGGAGAGAAATCCACCATCTCTCCTCCGCCCTGTCCCATCTCCTCCCAGGGCCACCAGGGAAATAACCAGTCCCCAGCGACACTCTCCTGGCATCCACGCAACTACATGCATCAAGAAGTGAAGTGCTTTGTGCTGACGGCACTGTCTCAGCTAGCATTTGGGTTGTTTCGTGCAAATTCAGCCCTGAAGCAAGTTTTAGGCCTTTATATCAATTCCACTCATTCCCTTACACACACACACATATGCAGAGCTGGGATCTAATGAGACAATGTCAGCAAGAGTCCTTTAAAGAGGGCTGGACACATACAAAGTGGGACTGTAATTTTTGTTCCCCAAAGCACCACAGATCCACCCCAGGGCAACTGACAGTGGCGAGAGGGTACTCAGCCTGCCGGGCTGTTGGCATCTATTGCCCAGAGTGTGAGGAAGAAACAGCAACAGTAAGAGATCCTGCAACACAAACTGCACCTGCGAGGCTGTCTGCATGCCCTCGTTGATGGCATCACACCCCTCAGAGCTCAGGGGCCACAAGAAAGACAGACCAGGGATCCACTCGGATCTTTTTTTTTTTTTTGAGTTGGAGTCTCACTCTGTCGCCCAGGCTGGAGAGCAATGGCGTGCTCATGGTCTCCCAGCCTTGACCTGCTGGGTTCTGGCAATCCTTCCGCCTCAGCCTTCCAAGTAGCTGGAACTACAGGTGCGTGCTACCATGCCTGGCTAATTTTTTGATTTATTGTAGAGACGAGGGCTCACCATGTTGCCCAGGCTAGTCTCGAACCTGTGGACTCAGACAATCCTCTTGACTCGGCCTCCCAAAGTACTGGGATTATAAACTTGAGCCACCATGCCTGGCCTCCACTCAGATCTTAACACTGAAGCAGGAGAAGCTACTCAACATTTGTTGACTGAGTATTTACTCTGTCCCCCCCCGTGATACTAGATCCAAAAAAAATGACAAAACAGTGAAGTCATACTCCCTTCATTCTAGGAATGTGGAGTCCATAAGGATAACAGGTAAATAAATGTTCTTTTTTTTTTTTTTGAGTCCGAGTCTCACTCTGTCACTTAGGTTGGCATGCACTGGCACAATCATGGCTACTGCAACCTTGACCTGCTGAGTTCAGGCAATCCTTCTGCCTCAGCCGTCTGAGTAGCTGGGACTACAAGTACACACCACTACGCCTGGCTAATTTTGGGATTTATTGTGGAAATGAGGTCTTGCTTTGTTGCCCTGGCTGGTCTCAAAGTCCTGGACTCAAGCAATACTCTGGTCTCAGCCTCCCAAAGTGCTGGGATGACAAGCATGAACCACCGCGCCAGGCCCACATGTATTTTTAAACGATGCTAGCATCTGACCTCCTTTTCCTGGCACTTAAGGCCTGACCTGATCTGATCCCTACCCACTTTTGCTATACTCCTTTTGACTCATTCACTCTAGTCTGGCCACCCTAGCCTTCTTTCTGTGTCTTGAACATGCTAAGAATGTTTCTCCTTCGGGGACTTGGCATCGCCTGTTCCCTCGGTCTGGAACATTCTTCCTGCTGTCTCACTTCATGCAGACTCTCCTCCCCCACAGCCCTCCCTGGAGGTGCCCTAGTCACTCTTCCCAAGACAGTCCCGTGGCTTCTTGCTCTATCCCTTTATCTGTCTTAATTTTTTCCCCATAGCATGTACCACTGGATGACATGATGCTACACATTTTTTTAATCATCTGCCTCCCTCCTTAGAAGTCAGCCTCATGAGGCACCAGTTTTGTTTCTTTTGTTCCCTGCTTAATGCCTAGCACCTCATGGATAGAAAATAATTATCTGATGGGCAAATGAATAAATGCTGCAGGAAAATCAGAGTGCAGCATTATCTTCTCAACCATGCCCACCCAGGCTGCTCCGTGAATATCCTTCTCGAAGTAGCCTCCTCTCCTGGAAAGCGTCTTTTAGGCACAGTTCCAAGGATCAAATCTTATTCCCCTGGCGATGCTCACTGTAAGACTTGGAGATGTTTAAACTTCTTGGAAAAAGAAGTTGACACTGACGTACAGTGAAATCTCAGAAAACTGCTCTAAGTGGTAGAAATGCAATATGGTAGTTTTCTAAAACATTAGCTGCAGAGTTTCCAAATCTGGTCTGTGGGCACCCTGGTGATAAGAGCAGGAACCGGAGCCACATCCACCAGCCCCCGAAAAGCAGTCACTAAGGCCGGTCGGTGACACTGAGATAGTCGCTAAGACCTCCAAGTCGCCCAGAGACACAGTTTAAAATGCGGAGAGCAAAGCTTACCGAGAAAAGTCAGGGAATACACATGGAAATCAACATGAGCATATTCCTCTGTTGACACCGAAGCTCCAAAGCCCTGGAGAAAGTATCCTCATTAGCCTCTGGCCCAGAGCACCTGACTGTCCTCCCCAGCAGTCTCCTGCAGAGACACAAGCATCTCCTTTGGATCCATCAGGTCCAGGATCAGGACACTTGGAAAAGTTGCTGGCTTTAGAATATGTGTTTCAAAAATGGTTTGACCAGACCACTCTGATCAGAGGAGAAAAGGAAGTAATGCAAGAACAAAGATTCAAAATGCAGCAGGAAGTGGGGAAAGGAGAGTTTGTATTGGACAAGTGTAGGAAACATGAACGAGAACAGAAGCGTATTTACTGAACCTGGTGGAAAGGGGGTGACACAAAGTCGGGTCAGGCATGCGCAGGTAGGGCCCACGGGTCCCATGTGTCTGGGTCACCTGCGAGGTGCTCCCTGCTTGCTCTGAGCATCCTTCTACTCTGCGCGCTGTGCAGGAGCCCTCTGTGGACTGGTGGAACAGACGTGCGCTGAGAGGTCAGAGGAGCTCAGCTCATCCCAACCCTGCCTGGACACCGCAAGACACGGGTCAAGAGAGCACCCCAACACTGACAGCGGCATGAACGACAGTGGCTCACACCCCTTGCAGAGCCATGGGGAGGGACAAGTGGCACATTCTGTGTGAAAGCGTCCCACACACTGTGAAGCAGCTTCCACTCGTCCGTGTCTTAGAACACTCTGGACTGGGCTCTGCTCTGTGCCGGGGAAGCACAGCAGTCACTGGACAGACAGAGACTAGGATGGCCAGGGCCAATGCTAGTAGAGAGGAAGGCAGAGAAGTTGTATCACGAGGAAAAACAGAACAGGTGAAGGCAAGGTTGGCAGGAGACAATCTGACAGAGAAGTCAGGAAGTCCTCTCTGGTTAGAGAACACCTGAGTGCTCCTTCTCCCTCCACATGAAGGGCTGGCCATGGACTTTCTTGGAGAAGAAGGTTCCAGGTAGTTGGAACAGTCAATGCAAAAGCTTGAGGCAGAGGTTTAGGTGACAGCATGCGGCGGTTGGAGCACATGGCGAGGGACAGGACTTCAGCCAGAAACCCTTGGCACTGTGCTCCCGGCAAGCAGGCAAGCAGCAGGGTCCCAGCCTGTAACACCTGAAGGCATCTCTCCCACAGATCTCACGAGTGGCACTGCCGCTCCATGTGGACTCCCTCGCGGCAGCAGAATCCAACAGAAGCCATTCAGACTGACCACACCATGGCTCTTCCTTGGCCTGACGCTTTCATCTCTTCATTTTTTTAACCTATTGGTTAACTGCGGAGCCAAGAGGCCAGAGAACAGGGAAGCTGGAGGCGTGACACCACCTCCCACCAGGTTACCCCTTCCCTTCCTCCCGGCTTATTTGCATGAGATAACAGCAATAAAGAATTCATTGCGAAGGAACAGAAGCCACACCATGTCCTGGCAAGGGCGTCCCAAAGCAGGAAATGACTGAGGATCCAGGGGAGGTATCCAAGCAAAAACGGAGCTTGATTGACGAGGGTGCAGAAGCTACTTAACCAAATGTGGCTCCCCAGGTTTCTGCTGAGCAAGGCCTGATGCAAAATTATTTGCATGGCCCCGCATTGGACCGTACCCTCTGCTAAAAGCTCGGTGCAGTTCTGGCAGCAGCAAGACTGTCACTTTGCTTGGGGACTTGTGCTAGCCCATGGAGGAGACAGGCTGTGCCATGTCCTCACGGCTGGATGACCAGAGTATCAGAGCATGTCTCAGAAGGGCAGGGGGAGGAATCAGGTTAGCTGAAAAGGGCAGTGACTTCTGACAGAAGGTTCTCATTCGCCCTTCTACCCATACGACTATTATCGGTGGTGGTTGTTTTTTTTCTTCCCCCCGCAAAAAAAGTTACAGGGAATGTTTAGAGTCCTAAGGCATAAGAGTTAGAGACCGGAGACCCTCGGACCACCCCAGCCAGGTGGGTTGATTCAGCTTTGCATTACCATTTTCTCTTGTCCCCCCAAAAGAGATATGAAATTTCCCCCAATAACTGAGAATGTCACTGTTTTTGGAAACAGGGCCTTTGTCGAGGTGAGCAAGTTGAAACTAGATCATTAAGGTGGGCCCGAATCCAATATGACTGGTGTCCTTATCGAAGAGGGAAATTTGGACACTGTCAGACACACACAGAGGGAAGAGGAGTGAAGACGCGGGGTGGGGAAACCACTCACGAGCCAAGGAACGTCTGAGTCCACCAGCAGCCGGGTCAGAGGCAGGGGACGCATCCTCCCACAGAGCCCTCGGAAGGAAGTAACCCCGAGACACCTCGATTTCAGACATCAGACCTCCAGAATTGCCATACACGTCTGTGAAAGCCCCCTAGTTTGTGGTACTGTCGTTCGACCCCCCTCCCCCGCCCCGGAAGTGAATGCACCCACCGATAACAGCTTATCCTGAAGGCAGGTCTTTAGCCAATGTTAGCCAACATGGCTTCCTGGGCCCCTTCCTGATGCCTCGCAGGGGATGTTCACAGAGCTGAAGATGTGGACAACTTCCATCGATTGTGAAAGGTGCTGGTTCCTAGGCTCCTCCTGCCCTGACTCCTGGAATCTCCCTGCTCCCTTCGTGTCAGGCCATAGACAGAGAATTTACACGGACAACCTCACGTCATCCCCATGATCATCAGGAGTGTTCTTGCTTCTCCATTTTATAGGTGAGAATACAAAGGCATCTGCTCCTGTACAATACCCACGGAAGATGGCTGAAAACTCTGGCGCATCTTGGCCACAGAGGATAGGCAAGCAAGTCTCCGTGAGAAGGGTTCTGTTAACAGACAGGGGAGGGCCAAAGAGATGCAAATTATTCTTCTGATTCAAGGAAACACATCCCAGAGGGGAAAGAAGCCGGAAGGCCTTCCGAGTCTGGTTCTGTCCCTGCAACCATCAGGCCTTGGGTCCTTCCATACCAGGCTTTTCCCACAAGAGGATTGGCAGGAATGTCCATACATGGTAGAGCATTCAGCATTCCTGACATTCACCCACTCATTGCAAGCAGTGGCCTCTCATTCCCCCCATGCACTGTGACCCCCACGACCACCCTACACATCCCCAATACCTCCTTGGGTATCCAGCTGAGAAGCACCAAATCACTCTGAATCTTGTTAACTTTTCACCTCTAGAATGACAGACTAACCTTCTTCCCAGGCAATGAGGTACTAGAGATTTTGGATGTCACATGTTGATATTTTGGCCTGGATGGTTCTTTATCATGGAGGTCTGTCCTGTACATTTTATGATGTTTAGCAGCATGCCTGGCCTCTACCCACTAGATGCCAAGAGAACCCCTCTCCTGAGTCCTGATAGGCAACAATATCTCCAGACATTGCCACATGTCCTCAGCTGAGAGCCACTGACAATCAAATAAAATTCAGAAGGGTGTGAGATTCTTTGTAGAATAAGGGTCATGCATTATTTAGATTCCCTTAGTATTCCCTGAATGTCAGCTTAAGGGAATTACAACCCTTAAGCTGTAAGTGGACCCAGCTTCTTTCTTTTTCTATTCCATAACAACCACCGATCCAACTCACAGACCACTGAGAAGATACCACTGACTCCGAGCTGTACCCACGTTAGGTGGGGAAGCCCATAGGTTCTCTCCCTGATTCCCAGGACTGGGGGTATTTATTGCCGTTGTCCTCCTTTTGCCAGTTTCAGGGATCCTTGGGAGAAGCCCCGCCTTATCTTTGAGATCTCCCTCCGATTCCATCCCCTTCCTCGCAGGCAGCCTGATTTCCCCTTCATCCTCCCTCATTGCATCCTCAGCGCCTTCTTACATGGAGAGTATTTCTCTTACTTCCTTCACATTCCTCCAGTCTCCCCCAAAGCCTTGTTTAACTCCCCAAATCCCCCTGATTTCTCCCTTCGCTAAAATTCTGAATGGTCATTTCCACACAGAAAAACACCAATCAATCGCTTAAATCCAATCTCACCTGTTTCCCCGACATTCTTAGATGAAGGACGTTTTTATTTCCAGAGTCCCGAGCGCTACCTCCCATCATCCCTGCCCCCCAGATACCCGGTTTCCTCCCTCTCCCTCCTGGTTTTTGTTTAAATGTCACCTCCTCAGCACAACCTCCTCTGACCACCCATGTATAATTGCAGCCCCTCCACCATCCCCAAATGCCTCCACCCCCCTCACCTACTGGGACCATGGCAGGCAAGCCAGCCCCCGCTGTCATGGAGCTCAAAAGAGCTGACAGATTTGCCTGAACATTAAATACATTATAGTCACTTTACCCCTTAGTTCATTCACAGACAGTTCAATATTGAATATGTTCTCAGTATTTTATTATGACTCCTTATCTATGTCCTTGTTCTTGACTTTAATCTCTAAGGACACAAGCCTTCTCTCTTATATTTTTCTAAAATAAACTTTGCATTTTAGCAGAGTTTTAGATTTATAGAAAAGTTGTGAAGTTGGTACAGAGAGTTCCCATATACCTCACCCTCAATCTCCTCCTTTGTCAACATCTTACGTTAATACAGTACATTTGTCAAAATTAACGCACCAATATGTATATGCTATTATTGAATAAGGGTCATGCGTTATTTAGATTCCCTTAGTATTCCCTGAATGTCAGTTTCTGTTTCAGGACCCCGCTTGTGTTTAGACATCATATCTACTTAGGGTCTTATTGACTGTGACACTTTTCAGACTTCCCTTGGTTTTCATGACCTTGATGTTTTGAGGCCTACTTGTCAAGTACTTTTTAGCAAGTCCCTCCATTTGGATGTGTCTGATGTTTTTCTCATAAGATGGGGGTTAGGAGTTTGGGGAAAGATGACCAGAGAGGTGAAGGGCATTCTCATCACATCATATCAAGGATGCATGCTCGAAACATGACATCACTACTGGCTTTGGCCTTGATCACCTGCCTGAGGCAGAATTTCTCAGGTTTCCTCACTGAAAAGTTATTCATTTCCTCCCTCTTTTCATATTGGACTCTTTGGAAAGAAGTCGCTAGGTCACCCTTCCTTGAGGGCAGAGCATCTGCACAAGTTATTCGAAATCCTCCTGCACAGGAGAGGTGACTACTGTCACCCATTTCTTTATATCACGATAGACTCGTGGATATTTATTTTATAGTTTGGTTTCTAATCCAGTACTGCTTTATTTTGTTGTTCAAATTGTTCCAGCCTTGACCACTGGGAATTTCAGTTGCATTCTGTGTTTCTTTGTCCTACCCCATCACTGTGTGTGTGTGTGTGTGTGTGTGTGTGTGTGTGTGTGTGTGTGTGTGTGGTTTATTGTATTGTTTCATCTGCTTGTGTTTCCATCATTTTCTTACTTTCTGCCTCTACAGATGATCCAGTCTCATCTTGAATAATTCCTGCCCCAGCCCTGGGATCAACAATTTCTTCAAGGAGCTCTAGCTACTTTTATTATAAAGTACTGCTAGAAATCAAGATCTGGCTCTAGGTATGCTCGTTACTGCTGGGGTATGATTGATTCTAAGCCTTCTCAGCAGTCAAAGCGAGGAATGTACCTGCATATACTAGTCCATGTTTACATGCACTCATATATTGATCATTATTTCCACATGTCACTATCTGTATCTATATTAAGCCAAACATGGTTTTGTGCTGATATTTCCAACTCTATTCCGTGACCATGTGGATCACTCTAGCTTTCTCCCATTGCTTAGCTGCAAAATCCCACTCCCACAGTGAGAAACCAGCCTCCCGGCATCCACCATCCATCTACTTGATTATTCAGTTTCAGCACATGTGGGGGAACCCCCCAAAACCCAGAATTATCTTTTAGAGGACAGGTTTTGCCTGCTAGGTAAGTGTTCTAGCAATCCATGAGCATCAATGTACCAGCTAGCGTTATTGTGAGAGGCTGCATTCAACTTCAGTGAATTTTTTTGGAGATTCTTTCAACGTATTTGCCCTTTTCATGCTGGGTGGTTTACAAGCACACCTGCCCACCCTGCGCTGAGTGTTCAGCAGTTTTTGACCAAAAACAGCGTGACCCGGGTGCCCCACTCTCCCTATTCACCCAATCTTACCTGGAGCGACTTTTTTTTGTTTCCCCGGATGAAGAAAGTCCTCAAAGGGAAACGTTTGGCCGGTATGAAAGAGGCGAAACAAAATGGCAGAAGCACTAAAAGGCATCAAAATTGGTGAGGTAAAACACTGTTTTGAGCAGTGGAAAAAACGTCTTGATAGATGTATTGCATCAAACGGAGAATATGTCGAAGGTGATGATACTTAAACATGTAAGAATAAATAAACAATCTTTTAATAAATAAATTCTGGATATTTTGGGGTCCGCCCTCATACTTGTATAGTAGCATCAGAACTGTTAGCTCATACCTTAGGGAAAACAACTTTGTAAGCCTCAGTCCAGTTCCTGTGTGCAATGCCTTCGCCTTCAGTCTGAAAGACCCTACTCGTTTCAAAGTTAGTTAGGTCTGCACCTTTTCCCCCAACTGCTTGCTAGTTTATTTCATACACTTATAATACTGCTAGATTCTTTTGTCAAGTTCTGCATTCCATACTGTGGTCCCCCAGTCTGGTAAACCAGCAGTCCTCAACCTTTTTCGTATCAGGGACCAGTTTCATGGAGATGATTTTTCCATGAACCGGGACAGGATGGATGGTTTGGGGATGGTTCAAAAGCATAACATTTTATTGCGCACTTTATGTCTATTATTATTACATTATAATATATAGTGAAATAATTATACAACTCACCATTTTAAAAACAGAGGCTCATGTGGAAGTGGTAAATAAAATAATGAGTGGGCCACACGCAGACTAAAATGCATGTTGGATTCAGACTTAAAAGCTGCCGCCAGATGCAGCTGTACAAGTGAAGTCCGTCAACTCACTTGCCACTCATTGATAGGGATTTGATATGAGCCTGCAAGTAATTGATTTATTATGGTCTCTGTGCAGTCAACCCTCACTGCCAATGTTAATCTGTATTTGCAGCCATTCCCCAGCACTAGTATCACCGCCTCACCTCCACCTCAGATCATCAGGTGGCAGATTCTCATAAGGAGCGTGCCATCTCCTCACATGCACAGTTCACAACAGGTTTTGTGCTCCTATGAGAAGCTCATGCCACCCCTGATCTGACAGAAGACAGAGCTCAGGCAGTAATCCAAGCAATGGAGAGCAACTATAAACACAGATGAAGCTTCACTCACCTGTCACTCACCTCTTGTTGTACGACCCAGTTCCTGACAGGTCATGGTACCGGTCCATGACTGGGGGCTAGGGACCCCTGTCCTAGACTTTTAAAAATTGCATGCATTAAAGTTCCCTCTTTGTGCTATAAAGTTCTACAGATTTTGACAAGCACATAGTTTTCTGTATACACCATACAGAATCAAACAGGATAGTTTCATTGTCCTAAAATATCCCCTGTACTCCACTTATGCAACTCCTTCCCTCCAGAAACTCTGGCAACCACTGACTTTTTACTGTATATATTTTTATATTTTCCAGAATATCATATAAAAAAATCACACAGTGTGGACCTTTGCAGACTAACTCCTTTCACGTATGCATGTAAGTCATCTCTGTGTTTGCACAGCTTGTTAGCTAATTCCTTTATGTGTCTGAATGGTATTCTACTGTATATATGCTTTTGAGTTTCTCAATCATTTGTCTATTGGAAGACATCATTGTGGCTTCCACTTTGGGGTGATTATGAATAAAGCTGCCATAAGCATTCATGTATAGAATATTCTGTGGGCTAAGGTGTTCAACTCAGTGAGGTAAATACCCAGGTACACGACTGCTGGATTGTACAGTAAGGCTACAATTAACTTTGTAAGACTTTCTTTCTTTCTTTGTTTTTAGTAGTGTTCAATACTGAGACACCTGCGGGGGATGTTTGATAGTCTTTAGTTTATTAAGGGCCTAATGGTCAGCTGCCTCTAAACTCGGCTCTGGTGAGAACAGCCTCTAACTGTAGGTTTAGAAAGGGGGGTCCCATAGATAAGTCATTTCACCGTTGGAAAGAGCACACAGGTGGCCCCAGCACTGAACTGTGGGTCACGGGCCATGCCTCCTTCTGCACCTAAATGCCTCTCAACTCAACCATGCCTTGTGGTTTCTGAGGTAGTACACGTTAGGGGAATAATAATTACTATTACCATGAAGTCATCACTTAATGGTGAATGTGTGACCCAACTGAAAAGTACATTTTCTCCATTTGATCTGTTTTCCTGGGTGCCCACATCTAGCCAGCCACTTTCACAAATCCAAACAATCCAGCCACCACACCCAGAGGGGGAGAAAACCCACTTTTTCAGGAAGAAAAGCTGTTAACAAGTCTGAGCTAATGGAGAGGATGCCAGACCTCTCCAGAAAAGTCTGGCCTCCCTCCTGTACATGTGAGAACAACAAATCCCATCCCTCTCTTTCCCAGTATGTTACGGACCCAGTGGGACTCAGGCTGTGTCCGTGTCCTCCTTCTGACCTCTTCGGAATGAGCCCATGGCAGTGGGCCTGAGCCTCAAGCATGCACTATAACCACCAAAGGAGGGCTTGTTAAAACACTGGGACCCATCCCCAAAGTGTCTCATTCAGTAAGTCTACACTGGGACCCAAGAACTTGCATTGGAAACAAGTTCCCTGGTGGCGCAGAGCCTGCTGGTCCTAGCCCACTCAGGAGAACCTTGAGGACCATCCTTCGTGCATCCAAACCTGTTGCCATCTCTAGGTCTCACCTTTACTCCTCACACAGGAGACAAAACTGAATGGAAGAGCTTGGAAAGGTCGGGTGAAGGTTGAGGAAAGGAGGGACAAAGGATCTAGACACTGACGTAGGGCACACAAGTCGCCCGCCACGCCGGCCGTGGCTCACAGTGTGGAAATACAGGCTTTTGAGAATGAAACGGACTGTAGTGGCCAAACCCCCTTCATCCCAAAAGGGAATATGTGACTCTTCCCGCAAGGGCAGAGCTACCCCTTCTTGAACAAGGCAGCACAAGCACCTCCTGAGTTCAGAAGCCAGGAGGGCTGGGTCAAGCCCCCTACTGGGATGGCAATATTTGAATCATCAACTCTAAGGGAAATGAACAAGGACTAGCTGCTCCCTCCATCCAGATCCCGCTGCACACACACACACACACACACACACACACACACACACACACGCACGTCCAGGGGTTCCCAAGGACCATCACTGCAGAGAGGAAATAGGGAACGGGCAGGTGGGGAGGAGAGCAAGAGGAGAGCTCGTTGTTTTTGCAGCAACGTTATCCAGAACAATAATTCATTTTTGACCACACAGAATAAACAGTTCCAAGCATAAAGTGAATGAGACTGCTGAAATTTTCAGCTGAAAACCCAGAGAGGGCAGGAAACCAGAGGTGATACCTTCAGTTTCTTCCCCAAAATAAAAGAACTTCAGCCGGTCCATCTCAGCCTTAGAGCCCTGGACACAGGTGAGCGATTCATCACGTTTGTTTAAGATGAACAAATTCCAACACAATGCAGGGAACCCAGGCCTCAGAGTAACCCAAACGGGGGCGGGGCTGGGAGACCAGCAAAGGAAGGGATGGAAGAGAAGAGGCTTTGGCTGCTCTCTCCAAGATTTTAAATATTATTAGATAATATTTT
Organism: Cephalopachus bancanus; assembly: GCA_027257055.1. Classification (NCBI taxonomy): domain Eukaryota; kingdom Metazoa; phylum Chordata; class Mammalia; order Primates; family Tarsiidae; genus Cephalopachus; species Cephalopachus bancanus. The sequence goes on from JAPVLO010000065.1 coordinate 6,589,512, forward strand.
TGCATTTCTTTTTTTTTTGGGGGGGGGTTGGAGTCTCACTCTGTCGCCCAGACCAGAGTGCAGTGGCCGCTCCCGGCCACCGCAGCCTCGACCTGCTGGGCTCCGGCGATCCTTCCGCCTCAGCCTTCCAAGTAGCCGGAATTACAGGCACGCGCTACCACACCCGGCTGATTTTTTTATTTACTGTAGAGATGAGGTCTCGCTGCCCAGGCGGGTCTCGAACCCACGGGCTCAGGCAATCCACTTACCTCAGCCTCCCAAAGGTGCGGGATTCCAGGCTGAGCCACCGAGCCCGGCTTATTTTGGCATTTCTAATAAACACGATGAAGTTTAAATTACAAGATCCCTAATGGAGTCAGAATCCAAATGGCACGGGAGCCGGCAGACAACAATTGACGGGGCCGGACGGGTTTCAGGTTTGTTCTCTACAGAAACAAAGCTGCCATTGAGTGGTGGAGAGGAGATCTGGGGGAAGAGGGAGAGCCGGGAGGGCTTTCATTACCTTGATCATCAGGCCCACAGCGAGGGGAGGATGCGGAAGGAAGAAAGAAAAGCCTGGCCTCGCCAGGGCGCTACTGGGCATGACGGCTTGGAATGAGAGCACACCTGGTATTTGTGGTTGCTCCAGAGCAAGGCGTAGATGCGAGACGAAGACGAGGAAAGGAGGAAGGAAACCGAAGGTCAGAGCCCTGCACGCTCAGGCATCCAGCAAAATAGAAAAAGCAAAGCTGTCAGAGCACAGAATGGGTTCTTGGTAGGTAATCCAGGGCCAGAAAGGCGACCTCATGGCTTTCTGTTTTTTCTTGAGATGCCTTCAAAACATCAGATGGAAACTCAACAGCCAAGGGAGCTTTCTAGATGAGAACCAACAGACGCCTCCCAACAGGAGGTGAAGCAGAGACAGCAGGCGTGGCGAGGACAGTTCCTGCCCCTCTAGTGAGGCCAACGCTGGAGACCAAGGGTCTCTGGGCTGCCGCTGCAGCCTTGATCTTGGCCCGCCCTCTCCCTCTACCTCTTCCTCCCCCTCCCTCGTTCTCTCGTCTTTGGCACGACTATCCTCATAGTCAGGTGCCCGGGAAGGGGAAACCAGTGGCCCTAAATCTAGGCTGCAGTTGTGTGTGTGTGTGTGTGTGCGTGTGTGTGCGTGTGTGTGTGTGTGTGTGTGTGTGTGTGTGTGTGTGTGTGTTAATTTGGATACCCAGTCTACACATGCCAGAGATTCTGATATAATTGGTCTGTATTTTTAGAGCTCACCCCAGGTGACCCTTCCACGCCACCAGGATTGAGACCCACTATGCTAGAGAGTTACCCAAGAAGTGGTTCTCAAATACCTGGAATGCTCCTTATGCATAGATTCCTGGATCCACCTGCAGAGCTCTGATTTAGTGGGTCTAAAGGTGGGCCAGAGAATTTGCGTTTTTACAAGTTCCCAGGTAATACTCATGCTGCCGCTCCAGGGACCACACTGAGAACCTTTGGCTCCAAAGCACACACACAACTGGCGAATAAGATGGAATGTGAGCCTCGCTCCTTTAAGTCCGCACCCCAAGCATGTTTGGATCTCCCTTTGGAATGGCCTGTCGGGCCAGGAGGGCCTCCAGGTGCCAGGGCAGCTTTGGGGTGGCTGTGGAGTCTCTTTTTGGAGGGATGCATTCAGATCGCCGAAGGCCTTGCTACCCGGCATGGGCTCTGTGGACCAGCAGTATCAGCATCACCTGAGAGTTCATTAGAGGGCGAGACCTCAAGTCCCACCCCAGAGCTGTGATCAGAGTCTGCATTTTTACAAGACTGTCAGGGAACTCTAAGCACATGACAGCGGGAGCACTTCTAGGAGAGCTGAGCAGCGTCCGACTCAAGGATGGATAGGCAAGCTGTGGGCTGCCCGGCACGCCTGCTGGGGCCAGAGCTCAGCTAGGTCCTCCCAAACCGTGGCAAACACAGGCAGGGTCAGAAGGGTGCTCAGAGAGCACGCTTGACCACGATGATCACGACAAAGAGGGAAGAAGTGAGGGAGGAAGAGGGAAAGAAGCCAGGTCTGGGAAAATGGACAAGATTCAAGGAGGAAGAGGAAGAGAAACAAGTTGTCCTAGGGAACGCGGGTCTTGAGACTAAATCCAATGACATCTAGAGTGGGTGAAGCCCTGGCACTACCACCAGCCCGGAGGTGGGGGAAGGAGGGGAAGTGGTGGGCGGGGCATCCAGCAGCCCTGGCACACACTCCTGCTTACGCCTTACCACATCTCATCAGCGACGACCTTGCCTGGTTTTCTGTGAGATATCAGGAGGGGAAGATCAGAGGACCCACTCAGGTCCCACACCTACAAAAAAAACAGGGGTTTTCTAATTCAAGTCTGGGTTGTCAAAGCACGCATTCTCCTCACCACAGAATGTGAGGGATGGGCTCATGGGAAGTTACTGGGGGGGGGCACCAGAATTGGGGAGTTCCAAGGGAATTCCAAATTCTGACGTGCCCTTTTTCACAGCAGAGGGACCGAGCCACTCTGCGTGGGAGACAGAGCCTCAGGGTCACGAGTAGAGGCTGAAGACCCAGTTGCTTCAACTCAGCACCTGCTTTCCCACATGCTGGCTTTAGAATCCTCTCTATAAATTCCCTCTGCCTCCTTCTCGCCTATAAAAAAGACAGAGGGGATAACAGTGCCACCTCTCTGAAAGGTTGCAAGGATTACATCAGTAAAACATTCCCAGTTCTAAGCACAGTGCCTGGACCATAATAAATACCCGGTGTTTCTTGGAAGAAGCATCATCTCCAGTCTTGGTTCAGTGAAGCAATGTCTCTAATTGCTGCCCTGGAGAGGAGCCTCCTATAATTCCGCAGCGGGACAATGTGAAGCAATGGAATGCTATGGGAAATACAAATACTAAGTGGGAAGGCAAGGGGGGGGATGGAGCCCAGTTATTTGTGTGATTGCAGGATGTTTGCAGAGAGACACTCAAAATGCACGCAGGTTGGCATTTCCCCACCCCTGGTGGCAGTCAGCCCAGGAATGCCAGCGCCGACATCAGAACCCTCTGACTATGCCTGCAGATTGGGAAGCAAATCACCACAATTCCCACCCTCCAATCGCCCCCTCCCTCCCATTCCTACATTTTTATACCAGAGACCCTGAGCCCTCAGGACAGGAAATAGTCCCTGTCTCATTTCCTGCCCATAAATAATGCCCTGCAATGGGTACTCACTTGAGTTACATTATCTTGATCTGCCGTTAACTTAAGTGCAAAAGACAGGCTTGGAGAAGGGAGAAGCAAGAGCTGAAAACCCTACCAATTTCTGGGCTCCCCTGGACTGCGAGGTTTGCCAAGGGAGGATCTGTTTGTAAAACGTTCCAGGAGGATAGTGGCGGTGTTCGTGAGGGACTGGCTCTGTCTGAGGTCTTCATTCCTGCAGCTCAGACTCCACATGGAGTTTCCCTTCCTGTTCAGGGGCTGCTTCAAGAGCCACTTAACTTTCCTTCCACATCACTGTGCTTCTGGCCCTGGCAGGCATTTGCATTTCATTGCCCTACCCGTTTGGTCAAGGCAAAACCTGAGAATGTGGGTGCCGGTATCAAACCCACTTACGGGTAAGGAAACTGAGTCTTAGAGAGTTTAACCTACTTACTCAAGATAATATCCACAGGAAGCAGGAGAGAACCATGGTGAGAGCAAGGAGCTGCAGAGCCGAATTTTCATGCCAGGGTAGCCCAGAAAGGCTATCATTAAAGCGGGGCTCACAACACCTGGACTGGACATCTTGGTTTTGGTGTTAATGCCTTCTTCTGATACCAGTGCCCCATTTTTCTCTGGAGGACCCCGCTCCAGTATCAACCTTGCTATGGAGGGCACATGACCCATGCCTGACTAGTCAGAGTGGCACATCCCCAGGCTGCAGGGCACACGGTTGGAGGTGGCTCATTCTGTTGGAGGTGGGTTGTGAGCCCAGGCGACTGAAGGAGAACCCACCTGAGAATCAAGCTGGTGCCCAGAAAAGTAAAACCCGGAGACGGTGTGTCGAGCAGCCCACGCTCAGTTGAGCTAACACACACAGACTCTCAGGAGCTTGACACAAAAGAGGTTTGTTTCTCCCTCACATAAAGTCCCACGCAAGTCAGACAACTCTCCAGGGCAACTGTCTTTCGTTCCTGGACTTGGAACGAATCTTGTGACTCCAGAGACACAACACACATGACTTCCTCTCTCATTTTATTGGCTAGAAGTTATCACGTGGCTCACCTAAACCCAAAGGGCCCGGGAAATACGGCCTTCCAATATGGCCAGAACTGTACTAAATGAACACTAAGGGTCTCCACTACAGATGGAGGGAAAGGAAGTATTTGAATGATTCAACGTGATCTAAATCTCTGGATCAAACTGTGCCTGAAGGAGTTGTAGTAGTAACTCTTACGCAAGCCAATAGATGTATTTATTTTTTTAATCTAGTTTATTTATTTATTTTTATTTTTATTTATTTTTAATTAGAGTCTCACCCTGTCGCCCAGACTGGAGTGCAGTGGCCACTCCCAGCCACCGCAGCCTTGACCTGCTGGGCTCAGGAGATCCTTCCGCCTCAGCCTTCCAAGTAGCTGGAACTACAGGCACGTGCTACAATGCCCGGCTAATTTTTGATTTATTCTAGAGATGAGGTCTGGCCAAGTTGCCCAGGCGGGTCTCGAACCGGCAGGCTCAGGCAATCCACTCACCTCAGCCTCCCCAAGCGAGGGATTACAGGTTGAGCCACCGAGCCTGGCTAAATCTAGTTTAAATTTGGTCTTTTCCTCACTCGCAATTGAACAAATCCCAGTTGGCAGGAACACACATATACCCCGAACTCCCTGACTAGCTCTAGCTGCTCCTTCCTTGTCATCCAAACATCACCCACTATGAGCTTCTACCCTTCCACTCATTAAGGAGAGCTGCAACACACATAAGCTTAAATGTTCTAGGTTTTTCTTTCTTTTTTTTTTTTTTTTTGAGTTGGAGTCTCACTCTGTTGCCCAGACTGGAGTGCAGTGGCCGCTCCCGGGCACCACAGCCTCGACCCACTGCGCTCCGGTGATCCTTCTGCCTCAGTCTTCCGAGTAGCCGGAATTACAGGCACGCACTACCATGCCCAGCTGATTTTTTTATTTATTGTAGAGATGAGGTCTGACCAAGTTGCCCAGGCGGGTCTCGAACCCACGGACTCAGGCAATCTACTCACCTCAGCTTCCCAAAGTGTGGGATTACAGGCTGAGCCACTGAGCCCGGCTTGTTCTAGGTTTTTCTACAGCCTCTTTTCAGCCACTGAGAAGGTCAAATGGTACATGATAGAGTAAGTCACTGAGGAGAAAAAAATTCCCTTGCCAAAAATACTCCTTGGTCTTGCAAATGAACCTGGAGGTAAGACAGGACTTCTCTAGAAAGCCATAAACTTAGCTCCCTGAGAGCTTTGGAGAAGTTACCACCTATCCTTGAACTAGAGGCGGCAGCGAGAGTCAGCCCGACATCCCAGGCACTTTGCTTGCTGACTCTGACTAGACAGAGGAGGTCTGGGTTCTGGTTTAATCTTGACCATTGCCCAGCTGGCTAATATTGATCATTTATCCTCTCCAGGCCTCAGTTTCCTCTTCTGTAAAATGAGTATGTTGGAGCAACCCGTTTCCAAAGTCCCCGTCTTCCTTATGCCCTAGATTTCTTTAAGATTCCATCTCTGCCGGCAGGTTTTCCTGCAGGACTGTCAGGAATGAGTGTGCTGGATAAGTCCCATCCTAGAGGCTTCCCCTGCAGAGCGCCATGCCCTCGTGTCCTAGCAGGCGCCCACTGCCAGAAACACACATCAAAGAGTCACACATCATTTCTATGAAGGAAAAACATAAGATCCATCTGTGTGCGTGTATGTGCGTCTGTGTGCGTGCGCGCAGCTCACATTATGGTGGTTAGAAGCCAGTGGTAAAGGGACAACTTCTGCAAAATTTCCTGAGACAAACAGGACCAGTCCAGTAGACGGACTGAAGAGAAAAACTGGAGGTGAGGGCAGGAATCATCAGAACCAGGCTGACTGGCTCAGGTCAAGTTGAAGGTTTTGCTCTATCCTATTTGCAGAGTTGGAAGGTTTATGCAGTCGACAACCAGGCTGTGATCTGTGCAGACATCATGCTAGAGGGCTTGGGAGATAAGTCCACACTGCTCTCATTTTGTTTATGAAGAAGTTGCAAAACCTATAAGTCAGAAAAGTTCATTTCATCCATTTTCTCAGAGGCAGTAGGGCAGAATGGTTATGACACTGGGATTTTGGGGGGTGGATTTCTACCTTACTTGGGATAATCAATAATAAATTATGTCTAAGCCCTATGTTTCTCCTAGGGCTTTTGTGAGCACCTAAGTGCAAGCATATGTAAACTTGAGCAGTGTTCCTAGCACTTATAAGCACCCAACAATTTGCAGCTATTTTTCTTGGGTCTCCTCATGCCTTGAGTAAAGAGGTCCCGCGCAGCCCCACAATCCTCATCAGAGTCTGACCGTCCTGCGTTGAAGGACCTCAGCCGATTGCTTTCTTGCTGAAGTCTAAACGTTTCCATTTTCTTTTTGAGAACAGCTGGTCCCAATCTACTAAATAACCCCTTTGCACACTTGAAGACCATTATTAAGATTCCCTTTGGCCATAAACATATGAAGAAGTGTTTAACATATGAAAAAAAATGTTTAACCTCACCAGTAATCAAAGAAATTCAAATCAAAACAACAAAATGCAATTTTTGCCTATCAATTTGGTAACTTTTTAAAATGATAGTACTCAATGCTGGTAAGAGTAGGGTAAGGTGGCAATTTCATACATTGCTGGTGGGAACATAAATTGGTACAATCTTTCTGGAAAGCAATTTGGTGTGTTATCAAGACCCTGAAAATTGTCCTTACCCTTTAACCCAGAAATTCCTCTTCTGGGAATCTATCTCAAGGAAACAATCAAAGAATCAGGCAGAGAGTTCTGTTCATGGATGGCATTTGTAACAGCAAGCAATATTTTGAATTAAGAATAACGAAAACTACCTAGAAGTGGAATGGTCCCATGACATATATCAAAAAGGTATTCAAAGTCATGTTAACAAAGAATATTCAAAGACATGCAAAGTGGTCACCATAAAATGGAAAGCACACACACACATGCACACACGATAAAAAAACTAAACACAGCAGGATTTTAATTGTGAAATTACAAATGCTTATATTTGTATATGTGCATAGAAAAGGTTAAATGCAAACCTAGCAAAAAATTTTTGTTTTGTTTTTCTTTGGAGTCAGGGTCTCACTCTGTTGCCCAGGCTGGAGTGCAGTGGCACAACCATGGCTCACTCAGCCTCAACCTCCTGGGCTCAGGCGATCTTTCTCCCCTCAGCCTGCAGAGTAGCTGGGACTACAGGCACACGCCACCACATGGGCTAGTTTTTAAAATTTTTTTGTAGAGACAAGGTTGTCTAGCTAAGTCCTCTTGCCTTAGCCTCCCAAAGTGCTGGGATTACAGGCTTCAGTCACCGTACCCAGCTCAAACACTGCAAAATATTAAGTTTTTATCAGAGGGTGATAGAATTACGGGTGGCTTTTGATTTTCTATATAGTTTTATGATTTAAAAAATGGTGCAAGAGCTCACATGACCCTGTACGTTTTTCTAAGGAGTCTTCATTCCGCTGTAGCACATTGCCCAGACTCTAAACAATGAACTTTCAGTGGTTCCAGACAGAACTTTTCTGGAAAGGGTCAGATAGTAAATATTTTAGTCTTTGCAGATCATATGGTCTTTGTTGCAGCGACTCAGCTCTATTATTGAATGGCAAAAGCAGTCATAGATAATATATCAGCAAATGAACATGATTGGGATCCGGTAAAACTTTGTTGTTGTTGTTCACAAAAATAGAAAGCTAGTCAGTTTTAGCTCATGGCCTTAGTTTGAGGACACCTGGCCTAGATGGTTGGAATCTCTCCTGGCACCAAAAACCTACAGTCTCAAACAATGTAGTCAGGGAGACTTCTCGAAGGGTAGGGTGAAGTAAGGTTCCTGTCCCCACCTTCCTAGTGAGTTAATCAGTCTGAAACATACTCAGAAACAGTCAGCTAGGGGCACTTCTGCTGGGCCTTGTGTGAATTATTTAATCTCTCCGGCCTCATCTCTCTTCTGTTTAAGGGAAGAAAGGAACAGAGGGGGTGTGGGAGGCGTGGTGATACCCATCACACAGAACAGTGGAGCTGGAGCAGGAGACCTTGTGTGATCTCCTGGCACAGGGTAGTTGCGTAGAACGTTCCGTCCCCATGTCACTTTATTTTGGAGTTGGAGTCTCACTATGTCACCCAGGCGGGAGGGCAGTGGCACACTCACGGCCACCCCAGTGTCAACCTGCTGGGTTCCAGCGCTACTTCCGCCTCAGTCTTCCAAGTAGCTAGAACTACAGGTACGCGCTACCATGCCTGGCTAATTTTTTTGATTCATTGTAGAGACGAGGTCTCCCCAAGTTGCCCGGGCTGGTCTCGAACCCACGGGCTCAGGCAATCCACTCACCTCAGCCTCCCAAAGTGCTGGGACTACAGGCTGAGCCACCGAGCCCGGCCCCTATGTCACTTCTTTAAGCAAGAAAGCATGCTGATAGCACTGAGAGATGCAGGGAAGGATGTCACCCAGTCTCCAGGGAACAACATTTGTGTCCACAGAGAACTCGAAATGTTGGCCACACTATGAAACACACCGTCAGGACCGAGAAGGGGGAGAGATTTATCCCAGCAGCTGGTGTCAGGAAACGCTGCAGGGAGTGTGCGGGACTCAAGGTGAACCTAAGGACAGTGATGAACATGCAGAAGGGGCTTCTGGGCAGGGAAACTGTCCAAACGCAGGCTGGAGACAGGAAGGGACAAAGCATTTCAGAAAATGATGAGCCGGGCTCAGTGGCTCAGCCTGGCATCCCGCGCCTTTGGGAGGCTGAGGTGAGTGGATTGCCTGAGCCCGCGGGTTCGAGACCCGCCTGGGCAGCGAGACCTCATCTCTACAGTAAATCAAAAAATCAGCCGGGCGTGGTAGCACGCGCCTGTAATTCCGGCTACTCGGAAGGCTGAGGCGGAAGGATCGCCGGAGCCCAGCAGGTCGAGGCTGCGGTGGCCGGGAGCGGCCACTGCACTCCAGTCTGGGCGACCGAGTGAGACTCCCACTCAAAAAAAAGAAAAGAAAATGATAAAGCACTTGGGACAGCTGGAAAGTCGCGTACAAAGAGTCCCGGGTGAAGTGAAGGAGGTCAGATCATGGGGGAGCCACGGACTCTGTTGTGATTACATATCATCATGGAGGCCCTCAGATTCTCAGGCCAGAAGTCGACGTCGTCAGAACGTCATTTTAACAGGGTGAGCGTGCGTCTTTCCTGCCCAGGACAGTCCCGTGGGAGGATCATCAATAGAATCCTCTCTCACTCATAAAAGCATTTCCAAGTAGATGATCCATTCCACGATCATCCTCATTTTAGAGCACCTTGCTCTCCCATAGGAGACAGAAACTGGTCAATAGATCCTGGACTCCAAAGGACCCATTCAAAGGCCACGTAAACTCTCTGAGTGGGAAGTAGGGGTCTCCAAAGAGAGAATAAATGAGAACGGAAACAAAGTACTAATTCAAAGAACCACTTCGAAGGTAGATTCCACAAGACCTGCTGGTGAGCCAGGAGGAGGGAGGAGAAAGAAAAAAGCAAGCCCATGAGATGACTGATGGTTTGGTGTCAGACCTGGTGGCCGGATGGACCGAGCGGGACATTCTTGTGCAGGAAAACAAGAAGCTGGCAATGAGAATCTGCAGCAGAGGGGAGAACAGAGCTGGACATAAGGGTTCGGCAGAGTCTTGGGGAAGGTGAAAGCTGTAGAGGGAGGCTGTGAGACCACCCAGCGAGGAATTCAGCAAGATGACACTTAGGGCTCACTGACCCGTGATACTCAGTCCCACGCTAAAGCAAAGAAGAGCCAGGAAGGACAGAAGCGTGAACGCCTGTGAAGGAGAAGACTTGGGGATGACGGATTGGGTCAACAGAGCCAGACATCCTTGAAGACGAGTAGGATGGAAGAGGGCAGTTGGGAAGACCTTTGAAAGTTCACTTCCGCCTTTGGGAGGCTGAGGTGAGTGGATTGCCTGAGCCCGCGGGTTCGAGACCCGCCCGGGCAACTTGGCGAGACCTCATCTCTACAATAAATCCAAAAATCAGCCGGGCGTGGTAGCACGTGCCTGTAGTTCCGGCTACTCGTAAGGCTGAGGTGGAAGGATGGCCGGAGCCCAGGAGGCGAGGCTGCGGTGGCCGGGAGCGGCCACTGCACTCCAGTCTGGGCGACAGAGTGAGACTCCACCTCAAAAAAAAAAAAAAAGTTCGCTTCCCCCGAGCAACAGAGGCGGAGGCAAATTGCAATGGGCGGAGGAGTGAGCGGAAGGTAAGGAAGTGGTGTCAATGGGCATCGATGATTCTCAGGATAATCTGTAAGCGAAAGGAAGGAAAGAGATGAGACTGTGGTTTGAGGGATAATCAAGAAAAGGGACGCGTTTGGGAAGTCAAGTGGGACCTGAACACATTTGAACACCAAGAGGAAGATGCTGGGAAAAGGGGTGTATGAAGATGCCAGGGACAATCCCTTGGAATAAGAAAGGAGCAGATGGCTTTGCTTCGATGAGAGGCCAGGCTTAGTCACGAAGTAGGGCTCTGGAAGGGTGTGAGGCTGCAACGCAACAAAATCTCGTGGGGAGCGGATGGTGGGGATGGCGGGGTGGTAGCTAGTGGTAGTACTGGTATTATTCTCCAAAATTAACGGTTATTATTACTTTTTGTTTACATCCAAGTTCTCTGCATTGTTAATACTTACTACAACCCCATTTCACATGTGAGGAAACTGAGCCTGAGAGGGGCTGAGTTAATTGCCCACAAACAACTATGAAAATCGCAGCGTGCGGACTTAAACCCAGGTCTTTCCCAGGGCCCAGGCAGACTCGTAGGCCACTTGGAGTCAGTGTAGACCAGTGCCTCAGTCCTCTCAGTAGAACGGGAGGTGAAGTCATCTTCTGTGAATGGTGGGGGTGGATATGGAGGCCTGAGGAGGGAGGAGAAGAGTTGAAACAGCTGCTGGGAAGAATGCAACAGGAATGGGCCAGGGAAGAGAGAGGGCATGGACAGCTTCCCAGGGCGCTGATAGCTTCCAGTAGATTCCATCTTGTTCTTATCACCCTTATTCCCGGCCCCATTTCCTGCCCAGACCCCGCACCCCACACTCTTGTTTCTTCTGTTGTCCTCCCTCCTCTTATCCCTGCCTCACAGGAAACAGGGGTCATGTCGCCCAAGCAGAATGGGCCAAAGCCTCTTCCCACTGCAGGAAGACTTGGAGATGGCCAGGGAATGGAGCTGAGGTCACCCTCAGAGTCTGTCATACCAAGGACACTCGCAGCTTGAAAGATTTAAGGAAGTCATGTATTCATTGGACAACAGTGATTGCAGATGGAGTGTCTAGGAGCCATGAACCTGGCTTTGCTACATCTGGTTCAGCTCCCCCGGTTACTTGGGCCCAGCAGATAGCTTTGAAGATTGACCACCCCCTTTCTCAGGCCACCAGCTTCCATTCCGTGAACAAGCCCGTTCATCCCATGTGACCTTATTCTGTGGACGGTCTATTAATTTTAGCAAATGGTCAATGAAAACAATGACTTCATGTGATCCCAGAGTTTAAATCCATAGCACTGATCCATTGGCTTGACCACTTTGAAAATCATAGCAGATTTAAACAGTCTGGCCCTCCCTCTTTGGAAAGAACTCCATGACATTACCAAGCTGAAGTGTTGGCCTTGGCAACTAGCTTGAAGACACAGGATTCCTGCTTGCTGGATGTGAATCACTATCTCAGAACTATTAAACCATTGGTCAAATTAATAAAATCCATACAGGATCAGAATCTAGAAGACACTGGGCTTAATTCAAATTTCCATAAAAGTGAGTAACAGGACCAGAGAATCAGCCTTGAATTCCAGATAACCTTCTGCCTTCAAACATTATTGTCAACACTTGGGGGCTCAAGATCGAACATCTGTGGGCTGGTAGATTCCAGAAGTTTTTATGAGGAGCTTCTTGGGACTCTCTTCTCCACAGGACTAGAAACTTATTTGCAAGAGTAATCACAACAGATTTTTCATAACTGAGGAAAAGCACAGGAAAAAGGACTATGTCCTCTGCTCAGACTGAAATGTAGTCATTCGAGAGGGTGCCTGCAAGCAATGCTTTAATCTCCATTTAGGTGTGAGTATATTTGTAAGACTCGGGGAGGGGGTGCAATGGATGGGGAGGAGAAGCTTTTCAGAGAGAATGTGATGTTTTTGTGTATTCAGAATCTATGGGTGAATATGTACACACACACACACACACACACACACACACACACATATACAAGCACATATACAAGCGCACACACACACACACACACACACACACACATACACACACACATACACACACATGCACGCACACAGACACTCTGGGTTTCGGAAGAGTTGTGTGCCACTACCGGCTCAAGTCAAAATAAACCCCGTGCCTGCCTAATCTAAGCTCTACCCTACCACGGTGGGCAGGACAGCCTCCTGAAAACCCTTCCCTTAAGTCGCCCTGCAAAGCAGCCCAGGGGCAGCAAATCCCTCCCCCACCCCCGTTCCAACATTTCTCTAATTAATGCAGGAGAAAATTAATTACAGAGGGATTTTCAAGACCTCGGCATCTAGCCCCAGCTCCCTGCTCCCTCCGGCTCATTGTGGCTCCCCATTGGCCCTGCCCGGCCCTGCTCTCTCTCCCCTCCCCTCCCCTCCTCCCCTCTCCCCTCCCCTCCCTTCCCAGAACTGGGGAACAATACCGTGGGCTAATTAGGCAGGGAACCAGCTTCTTGGCAAAGGGGGCTGAGTGCTAGGTCAGTACCTCGAACACCCCAGAAGAAAAACAAAACAGCATTAAAAGAAAAAAATGTTGGGGGGGGGACCTGTTAATCCCAATTGCACTTCCGCCAAATATTCTCCTTTTCAAGTGTTTTCTTCTTGGTCAACAAAGTTCTGCGGCTGGCTCTGGAGATTTTAGGACACCGTTGCTTGGCAATATTGGGGAAAACACGGAGGCCCCACCTCAGCCCGTTTTGTTCCTCCTCTCTCCTGCTCCCCGCACTGAGGGGAGGTGACACATTCCCACATCAGGAGGGACACGCTGTTGGTAAGGAAGTGCTGCACTTTCTGTTCTGTTCTGTTCTTTTTTTCATGTCTACCAGTTTCCCAAAGCCAGGCACGGAGCCGAGATTGCTACTCTCAAGTTTGGGGTCTTCTGGACCAGCGTGGTCCAGTAGAACGCTCTGTGGTGATGAGAAGGTCCTGTTTCTGTGCTGTCCAGCATGCACGCCACCAGCCACGCCTGACTCTAGTACACTTGAAATGTGGTTTGTGCGACTGAGCAACTGAATACTAGTTACTTCACTTTGATGAACTGAAATCGAAGTAGTCACCTAGGGCTTGTAGCTTGGGGCTGAACCAGCGAGGGAACAGCAGTAGCATCTAGGTGGCTTTGTGATATTTGTGAGGAAAAGAGGATAGGATAGCAATGATGTGAATGCGGCCCATCTTCTCTTTGTGCGGCCTCAGGCATCACTTAACTTGAGCCTCAGTTTCCCCTGCAGGATTGTCAGAGACAATCATGAGTGTACACCTCAGTGTTGTCTTGAGGCAGGGGTAATGGATGCAAGTCCCCCAGTGACCCCTTCCACCAGAGAATAACACCCAGGCTGACATGGAACTCCGCAATGCCGCCAACTCTCCAGTCCCATGTCCTGCTCTTCTTTGACTTGCATTTTTTGCTCCCAGAATTCTGTGTTGTTTCCCACCTCCGTATCTTTGCCTCTATCATGCCCTTGGCCTGAAACACTCTACCCTTCTTGTTCCTTTGCTTTGGCCAAAGGGACTTCCATCCAGCCTCAAAGGTCTTAAAGAATTGGACTGTCTCTCTCTCTCTCTCTCTCTCTCTCTCTCTCTCTCTCTCTCTGTCCAACATGGCAGCTGCTAGCTGCACATGGCCACGGAGCATTTGAAATGTGAATGTGAGGCCAGGCTCAGTGGCTCAGTCTGTCATCCCAGCACTCTGGGAGGCTGAGGCAAGTGGATTGCCTGAGCCCATGGGTTCGAGACCAGCCTGGGCAACTTGGTGAGACCTCATCTCTACAATAAAATAAAAGAAAGCCAAGTGTGGTAGTGCGTGCCTATAGTTCCGGCTACTTGGAAGGCTGAGGCGGAGGGATCGCCGGAGCCCCAAAGGTCAACGCTCGGGTGGCCGTGAGCATGCCACTGCACTCCAGCCTAGGTGAAGGAGTGAGACTGCAACTCAAAAAAAAAAAAAAAAAAAAAGGAAGAAGAAGAAAAGAAATGTGACTGTGAGGACTGAGCAACTAAGTTTTTAATTTGGTATGATTGTAATTAATTAAAACTGAAATAGAAGCAGCCACATATGGTCTTCTATCTCTTTCTCTCTCTCTCTCTCTCTCTCTCTCTCTCTCTCTCTCACACACACACACACACACACACACACACACACACACACACACACACACCACATACCACAGCTGGGCTGGATGCTCTTCTGGAACTTCATACCCACGAACATCTGTACCCATGCACTTACCAGCAATCTTGTATTAGAATGATCTCGTCGTAAATCTGTCTTCCTATTAGAAAGTGAACTATCAGAAAAAATGCAGCTCGTGTTTGACTCCGCTGTTTTCTTCTTCCTCTATGTGCCCAGCAACCGGCACATAGCAACTTCTCCATGACTATTCCCCACCTGTGAGACAGCAATGACTCCTCAGTCTACAACTTACGTCAGAGGTCAGCAAATGATGCGTCTACAGGCCAGGTCCAGCCCACCACCTGCTTCTGTAAGGCCCCAAAGTTAAAAAGGTTTATTTTTTACTTTTCAAATGGTTGTATTAGTGCCTACATAATGTCTTCTATTCTGTCTCTTGGCCTACAAAGCCTAAGATAGTCACTTTCTGTCCCTTTAAGAAAAAATGTGCCAATCTCGGGTCTAGATCTCAAGAACAGCTGCTAATGGGCCCATGGAGCCCTGTGTTCAGAGAAGGGGAGAAAGGATGCCAGGGAGGGTGTGGAGATGTCTCAAGCTCCCACCTGAGACATCTCTGCAAGGCTGAGCCCACAGATGGACGGCTAACTCTGCTGGAGCTGGTCCCCGGGGACACTCCAGCAAGGGCAGCACAGACAGGTGCACCCTGTGTTTCTTCCTCCCTCTCCCTCTCTCCCTCACCCCACTGTAAACTCCAGGGGGTGGGGCTTAAAGACACGCAATGTGACCTTCTGAGAAAGCTTTGCTTTTTCCAGTCGTGACAAATAGGAAGAGGGCCTCTTCTGGATTCTGCCATGTGGTTTGACTGTGTTAAGTAGCAGTTTTCTCTCCCTCTCTTTCTTTTTTTTTTTTTGAGTTGGAGTCTCACTCTGTCATCCAGCCTGGAGTGCCATGGTACACCCACAGCCACCCCAGGGCCAACCAGTTGAGCTCTTACGATCCTTCCGCCTTAGCCTTCCAAGTAGCTGGAACTACAGGCGTGTGCTACCACGCCCAGTTAATTTTTTTATTATTATTTATTGTAGAGTTGAAGTCTCGCCAATTTGCCCGGGCTGGTTTCGAACCCACGGGCTCAGCTAATCCACTCACCTCGGCCTCCCAAAGTGCTGGGATGACAGGTTGAGCCAAGCCCAGCCAGCAGTTTCCATTTAAAGTAAAGCCCCCACACATATTTTTAGCAGCAACAAAATGGTCTTCCGTGGACACACGCATAGGGGCTTGGAAGCAATCTGGCAGGCAGGAAGCAATCTGTTCTTCCCTTTCCTGCTAAAACATGCACTGAGGTTTCTAAGAACTACGGCAAAGACTGCTCCAGGCCCTGATGACACCGTGTCCAGGTGAGCAATGAGAGCCTGAACTGTCACCTGGTCTCTGTCCCGTGCCCCTTGATACCCTCCGTCCCATCCCCACCCTATGCCTTCCTAATCCCAGAAGCCAATTGCCAAACCTCTCGGCAAGCATCGTGGGCATCTGGGAGGGTCTCATGGCCTGCTCACTCCCTGCTGGGTTCCTGCTGGGTTCGCTCTCCCAAACAGGGAGGGGCTTGAGCGCACCCAACGCGCTAAATATTTCCCTGCTGGAAAATCTATTTTGCCGCTGCTGCGGCTGCTGCTTGGCAGTGGAGAGACAGGAAGCTATTTAGATATATTATCTTCCTCTTCAGGAAGTTTAGAGGAACTTTTCTATTGCAGTTCACACAAACATTCCGTCTAATGGTCATTTAGTCATGCTGGCTCATTAGGTCACCAGTGAAGAATGCTCAGGCTGATTAAACATCATTCCAGCTTCTCCGCTCACTGCCCCAGATCCCAGGGAGAAAACAGAGCCTTCCCTGGCCTGGTGGTGGCCGAGACAAGGAGCCCAGCCTGGAAGACACCACTGCCAACCTCTCGGCCCCTTCCCAGCTTCTATACGGAGTGCTTCTTTCTTCCAAGGGGCACATATGATTTTATACAGTGATCTGTATGTCAGTGAGTAAGAAGGCGGGCCCCAGGAATACGTTCTCGTCAGCTGATGCTGTCCTTTCAGGGAGAGCAAGGAAGACCCTGGCAGGTAAGAACGCTGCTACAAAAAATGTTGTACAGACCCACGATGGGGTTGCCGAGATGAAGCAGTAGCTGGAACCCCAGACCGGTGCAGACCCCAACCCCTAGCTACAGTTGAGTAGGGATTATGTTCTAGATGCTATTCCAAGTGTTTCATGTGTATTAACTCATTGAAGGCTCAAACAACTTGAGGACATAAAGAAGGATGAGGAAATTGGCCCAGAAAGTAAAACACAGTACTCTGCTTAAGGTCTGAACTTCCCTGTCCATTGGGACTTTCTGTGGCAACAGATATGTCCTGTATCTTTACTCATCGACAAGGAAGTCACAGGCCACACATAGCTATTGGGCCCTTGAAAAGTGTCTGACGTGAGACAGGAACTTAATTTTTAATGATAATGAACTATAATAATGTATTTAAATTGACACGGATGCATGTGGCTAGGGGTTACCACAGGGGGTGCCCAGATCTAAGAAGTCTGCACTACGATCCATTCTCTTAAACACGGAACCACCCCACCTTTCAAATCAGTTAAGAGAATGTGGAACTGCTTATTAGGAGAATAACTAAGCTCTAAAGGCAGAGTTCATCAATATCTTTAAGGACAAATACACATGGGAAATTAGACTAGGAAAGAGAGAGAAAAGCTAGCTCACATTAAATAGTAGGCTTTCAGTCAGGTATCTGAGCGGACATCTATGAAGGGAACAGGGCAAAATAACAATGTCGTTTGTCAAGAGAGGAAGTGGCTTCCTCTCACCTAACCAAGTTGTACTGAGTCCCTACTATGTGACCTTCCTAAGGCCTGCTCTCCAGAGTCATGTGGTCTAGCCAGGAAGCCAAGTCTAAGCCCCCAAACAATCCCAGGCTGCATGGTCCAAGGTGGGTGGTTTATACTGTTGATATTCTTGTTAGATGTTTATTAGCAAAGACAGGAACGATTAAGGAAATATTCAGGAAGGAGAAGTCACGTTAGCTAGAATTTGAAGGAAGTGACTTGGATGAGAACAGAAGGAAGGTGGAAAGGATAAATATGATGACACACTTAGCGGAAAACATGGACTGTTCTTGATGACTCGCATGGAGACTGGCATACCCAGATCAATAAAAAACAACGCCAAAGCTTCTCGCTTGGATAGAAATAGTGGATCTGGGGGCAGACACAGAAACTTTTGAGGGGCAGCCGGAGACGGTTTGGGGAAATTATAACTTTAGCTTGGGGCATGTGGATTCTAAGGTGACAGCTTGTGGAAATCTTGGATTGATATCCACTTTTCAGTTGACTCGGGAAAAGGCTACCAAAGATCACCTCCAGTTCCAGTACTCAGAGATTTCGCTTCCCATTTAAAGCTGAGAAATTAGGCCAAGGCAGAATGAAGAGAAGCCACAGGACTCCAGAGACGTTCGTGTCACCACCCCACAGGGGACAAACGCATACCTTGTTTGCTCTGAGTTGACAGACATCCGGTTACTTCATCTTGGAAGCCACGTTCATCTTCCCTCTGGAACATCCTGCCCAGTGACCGACTTTTTAAAATGACTTTTTCCCTCTGATTTTATTTGTCATACCTACTCACTGTAAAACATTTGCAAGCTTCAAAACCAGAAATAAGGAAATGTAATCACACACAGAGATTCACATATGTATATGTATGTGTGTGTGTGTGTGTGTGTGTGTGTGTATATATATATTCATGTCTCTACGCATGTGTGTGCGTATAGTATATATAGCTTTCATTCCTTTTTAGCTAGTATTTGACAACACATTTTTAGCTGACAAAAATCTGTGAGAATAAACAAGAAGATAACAGCCAACTTTTATGGAGTTGTTAGTATATTATAGACCCAGGGAAAACATGTGTCAGTCTCTGCACACAATCACAGAACAATCTGTTCCTAAAATGAATCCACAGACTCCGCCTTAGTGTGTCAACCCTCAGGTAGGCGCTGACACATCTTTAACATCTCTTTTCCCCGTGTTCGTATTTCCCTTTTAATCAGAGAGCTGTAGATTTAGAATTCCCTGTGACAGCCTCAGAGGCAACCTACAAGAGGCAAGAAGAGACAGCAATTAGGGGTTTGGGGCAGACATGTGAGCGGCCCACAGAAGCAGCATCCCTGCCAGGACGCCCTGCCAATGTCCGAAACTTCAAATCTCGAGTTCCTCAGTCTAAAGACTGTCCCAGACAAGAAAACAGCATTGAAAAACCATAGAGGAATACAACACACAGACACATATCAACAGCACATGGAGAGCAGTTGAGTCCCTTGGGGAGAGACAAGAGGTAGGGCAGGCAGGACAGGGCCCTGGGGGAATTTGTGTGCTGCTGCCTGTAACTTGTGCCAGGGAAGTCGGGGTTGAAATATTTCTTAGTGGGTATGATCGATGTATGCAAGTTAATCAGCAGATCGTGGAAACACACCAGGTACAGACACATGCAGCACACAGCCTCAGTGGGCAAGTCTTCCCTTCCGCCTTGGCCTCCTAGGGATACAAACTAAGGGACTGGTGCTCCGTTCTGGGAGACACCCATGCTCTTTGTTTATGGAGGTGGGTGGATCTTTATCTGGCTCATTTTTTCAAGAAAAGTTTGCCGGGAGAGTTGTCTCGGCAGCTACATCTGGGGAGAGGGGAGAGAGGGATAACCTCTGCTCTTAAGATAACACAGCAGCCCCCCCACCCCCTGCAAGTCTCCCCCTAAAATCTCCCTAATGAGCTGTCTCGGGAAGGGGGTGGTTATTTTCCACAATATCTTGGCCACTCCTTGTTTTTTGTTTTTTTTTCTGTAAATCTCCAGTTTTCCATGCCACCAACACTGTTTGCCATGACCTCTCCCTCACTGCCATCTCTGACAGCTTCTCATGCGTGAAACATATTTTTGTTCAAGATTTTGTGGTCCACAACATTCCCTCCCAACCGTCCAGCCCGGGTCTCCCTCCCTGCACCCTTCACCCCACGTCACACAGAAAACGAATTACCATTCCTTCAGACAACGAAGTGGAAGACTGTGGTCTCCAAGGCAACAGGGCATCCCGGCGTGGGGTGCTGGGGAGCGGGCCTCGCTGGGCCAGGAAAGGCCTGGAAGTGGAGGGGGCAGGGAGGCCAGGGCACGGATGATATCATTCCTGAAGCCAGCGAGCAGCCAATCCGCGGGTGAGGATGTGATGTCATCTTCCCCACCCCCGCCCCCAAGAGCCTAGGTAGCCCCACTGAGAATTCTAGACAAGTATTGAACTGGAGTTGTATTGCCATGAGGGGGGGGGTGGGGGTGGCCCAGGGAGGCAGAAAGAGATCTGCGGACACGCTGGATGGTCCAAGCAGACACCACAGTCTTCACCAGAGGCAGCCCCATAAAAATGTCATCAGCTCGGGCTCTCCCTGCATTACAACACCACGATTGCTTTGGGGAGAAGGGAAAAAAAAGATTTATTTTGCAACCACACCCCCTCCTCCCTCGGAAGAGGAATACCAACCAGCAACAAGTTGTGAATGAAGTGTCTGCAGAGGAGCCCCCTTCACCGAGCCTGAGAACTTTCCGGACGGAGAGGCGTTCACGCAGGACCAGCTGAGCTTACTTGCACGGCTCTCAGCAGTCACGGGGACAGAGAAAATGTGCTAGGACCTCCAGGGTGGGAGCCTGGTTAGGGGCAAAGCTGCCCAAGCGAGTGGTGTGAGCCACTTAAGGCGCAGGGGGAGGGGAGCCTGTCCACAAGACAGTGACATCATTTAGGGCTCAGTGCCAGGCTCCCAGGAGAAGCAAACAAGCCATGGCTTTCGGGAGGGGTCCAGGCTCATTAGAGAGCCCACTGAAGTGTTTCCACCACGAGGAGAGGAGGGGTGAGAGTGCACGGCTCTCCTCTGCCAGCCTTTTCTCTTGGGACTGGGAAGTGGCACAGTTTGGAAAATAGCACATTCGAGCCTTTCCCACAAATGCCAGAAATGTTCCCAGAAGCCCAGGCCACAGGACAGTCTGTGCAATGGCTTGGACCACGCCGGCACTGCTGTTGCCTGCTCTGCTCTTCAATACCCAGGGAGCCGGCTTCCCAGTGCGGTCCTTTTGGGGTCTTTCTGAAGTTATCCACCACGGACCCACGATAGCTGCCTTTGAGAAACAGGGAAGCAAAGATCCTCTGGTCTACTCCCCATCTTGCAGACATGGCCCAGAAAAGGGAAGGAACCAGTCCAATGACCAACAGAGTCACCGAGGCTAGACCTAGGACTCCATCTCCTATCCCCTGCTTATGCCAAAGGACAAGCCCACGACACAGCAACAGCACCTGGAGAGGGAAAACCATCTCAGTGTGACCTGTTCTCCCTCTTCTGCACAAGTCGCCACGTTGCTGGAATGAGTTCATGACACCCTCGTCCCCGTTCCCAGGAGCTTGAGCGGGACCCATCCCACAGACATCTGCTGCCTAAAACCGGCTCATGTCATGGTCTCCCTGGACCAGCAGCCCTGACACAGGTACACAACAATACCACACAGCCTCCCACTGGCAGACCCACAATCCAGGGCAGGAGTAATGAACAAACATATGAACTCGGCACATGAGTATTATGGAGGACAGCTGGTGGGCTCGAAGGAGGGCGTGCACCTCTGTATTTTAGGTAATGGTGACTGGCTTCCTGCTCCGTGCCAAGAGCTGAAATACTAACACGACATGTCTGAGCTCTGACCTCCTGGCACTTATATCAAGGGAGGAAGACAGAGGCCAAAACACTCAGTGTCTTTCCTATGGAAGCCCCCAGAAGGCAGGAACTTGACTGTGTTGAGGCTGTATAATCCCAGCGTTTGGCATGGTGCCTGGCATACAGTAAACGCCTGACACATCAAATGACCAAATAGAAGCAGTGACTTGAAGGATGTTTCTAACTCTAGAGGACCCTTGCCAGGCGGAAGGAGAGGGAACATTCTAAGTACCAGGAACAGCATTTGTAAAGGCATGGTGCATAAGAAGAGGACAGGATAGGCTAGCTAAGAGAACCGTCAATTCCAGGTTCCCAGGGCTTCAAAGAACAAAGGTCTGCTTCTTGGTTTTGCTACATGTTCTCTGCAAACCAGCTAGTGGCTCTGCTCATGCCGGGCCATCCTGTGACTCAGGCTAATGGAACAGTCAGTCACCACTGGAACATTGCTGGTCACCACGGAAGATAGAAAGGTGGTCTTAGCTCTGAGGCCACGCACCTTTCTGCTCGTAACTCATTGGCCAAAACTGGTCACATGACTCCATCCAAAGCCCAGGAAGTATAGTCCTACCTTATTCACCATAGATTAAAAAGCTAAAAATATTTGGCAAGAGCATTCATGACTGTCATATACAAACACGTGAAACTGCCTTGATAGCTTTGAGGAATAAGCATGGAGCGCTGGAGCCGTTCAGGAAGACTTCATGGAGGAGGTGGGCTCAAATCGGGCTCTGAAGAACAGACAGGAGCCAGGTAGGCAGAAAGAAGAAGGAAAGGCACTGCAGATAGCAGAAACTGCCTGAGCCAAAGCCAGACACCGGGAATGAAGCTGGAGAGACGGGATTTGCTTATTTTAAAACTGGACGCCGATTCTTTCATGGAGTAAAGCAAAATTGATCCAACACGCCACAGTGACAGATGGCGTTCCAAAAACCCGTGCTTCCTGTGCCTTTGTTATTTGAAGATTTTTCAAATGTATAAAAAGCTGCAGAAATAGTACAAGAAATGCCCATGTACCCTTCCCCCAGAATTGCCCAGGTATTGTCACTCTCTCTATGCACTGACACAGACTTTTCTGAACCACTTAAAAGTAAGTTATAGGCCAGGTTTGATGGCTCAGCCCGTCATCCCAGCACTTTGGGAGACCGAGGCTAGTGGATTGCCAGAGCCCGGGGTTTCGAGACCAACCCGGGCAATTTGGTGAGACCTCGTCTCTACCATAAATCAAAAATTAGCCAGACGTGGTAGCGCACACCTGTAGCTCCGACTACTTGGAAAGCTGAGGCGGAAGGGTTGCCGGAGACCAGCAGGTCGACACTGGGGTGGCCGTGAGCGTGCAACTGCACTCCAGCCTGGGCGATGGAGTGAGACTCTGACTCAAAAAAAAAAGGTAAGTTACATAAAACATGGCCCTACACCCCTAAATACATTAGGGCATGTTTTCTAAAAATAGCAATATTCTCCTGCATACCCACAGTGCAGCTGTTGACTTCCCATATGGGCATTGACAAAATACTTTTCATCTGCTTCCATGCTCCAGCTTTATCAGCTGATCTAATCACTTCCCTTATGCTACTGTTTCCCTCCACCACATAATCCCATCTAGAATTGGGTATGGCACGGAGCAGCCTTATCTCTTGGACCATCCTTAATCTGAAACATCCCACAGCTTTCTTACTCTGTCATGACATCCCCATTTTTAAAGAATGTTCCTCCTGGGGCCGGGGAGGAGGTAGTTGTCCGATGCTTCCCGGTGAATAGACTGACATTGTACATTTTTGGCTGATGTGCTATGCAGATGGGGTCGTGCGCATCTCAGGGTGTTCCTTCTGGGTGATAGTAATTTTGATCACCTGGTGAAGACATGGCCCCCATCGCTGCTGTTTTTGTGGGGGTTTTTCCCGTTCCTCGCAAATACACAGGGTGCCAAAAAAATGTATACACATTTTAAGAAATGTTTTAGAAGTTAAATTAAATTATGGTAGTAAAGTGTAGTATGACATTCCCTCAACTGTGCTTGTACCATTTTCTCTGTTCTGCCTGTCGTATGGTGGCGCTAGCATTCAATTGATTCAGGCCATCTTTTGAGCGAATGTCCTCCTTAAAAGTTGTATATGTTTTTTTGGCACCCTTTGTAATGGCAGCCTGAGAAGATATTCTTTAAGTTGATGCAAATATTCTGTTCCTCGTCAATTTTTTTTCCTAGAGTTCCCATCCACGGATGATCCTTACGTGGTCCAGTTTTTACCAGGATGGTTTTGAAATGTGATTTTCGAACTCTAGTGCTTCTGTCGCACAGTTCCTTGTTGGCCTTGAAAATCTGGTAGCTAGAGCTTCCCTTCTCTTCTCTCTCTCTCATCTATCTATTAGTATGATTAGCATGGATTCATTAATTCCTATTTTTAATGACTTATAATTCACAAAGTACTACATTATCTTAATGTTCTTGTTTTGTTTTGTTGTTGAGTTGAAGTCTCACTCTGTCTTCCAGGCTGAAGTGCAGTGGCACACTCACGGCCACCCCAGGATCAACCTGCTGGGCTCCGACGATCCTTCCACCTCAGCCATCCAAGTAGCTGGAACTACAGGCACGCGCTACCACACCTGAATAATTTTTATTTTATTTTATTGTAGAGACAAGGTCTTGCCAAGTTGCCCGCGGGCTCAGGCAATCCATTCGCCTTGGCCTCCCAAAGTGTGGGATTACAGGCTGATCCTCCAAGCCCGACCCATCTTAGTGTTCAAATACGTGCCACCCTCAGCCAGTGAGAGCCCCTTCAAGCTGGTTTCTGTGTCCTTGTGACAAGCCCCCTCCCTTTATAGATGTATAACTTTTTTGTAAACGGTACAAAAATGACTGTATTTGCCTGGGTGTCCAGTGGACCCCTTAAACTGCAGAAACATCTAGAAAGGTAGGAGAGGCTCAAAGACACAGAAGAAGCTCCTGCTGGCCCGGTCTGCCATCCTAGGGTGATGAATCTGCTTTTTCAAGTAGCTAGAGGCCTGTCTTAACACAAAGTTCCATAAGAACTTAAGAAACGACTCTATGGAAAAGTGCTGGTCCCCTTTCAGAGCCATTTCTTGGAGCCAACTAAAGGATTTCGCGATACAGGGCAGAGATATGAAGATACTATTTCCTGGCACCGTTGTAGCTCTGAATGCCACATTCTTAAAATGCTTGTGGATTTCTGTGTGGTTTTTAGCAGCCTGGAGACAAGGGTCCCCGTTGCCATCTCTGCTTTCAGTGCCAAAGCTCCACAATTCTTTGTCATGTTACTTCCTCCCCAACACAGATGTTTGGGTGCAGTTTTTCCACTCCCATTTTATAGCTGGCAACACCAAGGCTCCAAAAAGTCAGGAGACCTGCCTAAGGTCACACAACCTCTCTCCAGGATCAGAAAGAGGACAAGGCCTGTGGATCGGGACATTATCGGCTCCCTTGGGTAGGGTTAGAGAGGACACTAGAGTCATTGACCCTTGCAACAGGACTGTGGAAGGGGGAACAGCGATGAACTGGGAGCTTCAGTTTCTCCTTAGCAGAATGAGGTGGCCAGAGGGCCACGGAGAGTGCGCAGGGCTGCTTCTGAGGCCAGCACCACGTGACCCTGATTCTTGGAGTCGCCCCTCCCAGCGCCTTGCATTTTTCTTTTGCTTAGGAGACAGGGCTTTGGAATCATCCGCTGGGAGGGTTTCCTTCCACCTCCCTGAGCTCCGTCTCCTCTGTAAGTGGAGATCATGATACCTGCCACTCAGAGCCGCGTTCTGGTTAAATCAGACTGTGTATTTTCCACCTGTGCTCAGCCCAGTGCTTAACCCAAGGAAGCCTGGCACATGGATATCACTGCTGTATTTCAGAAAGCAACTTTGGAGAGGTCACCAAGGTAAAACGGCATCATAGGGGCAAGCCCCGATCAGCACGCCTGATGTCCTTATGAGAGGCAGGTAGATAAATGTTTGAGATGATGGATATGCCAGTTACATGGAGGGACCACCGTCCGCAACGCGTCTCAAAACATCCCCATGCGTCCCATCAATGTGTACTGTTATTGGTTGTCAGTTAAAAATTAAATTGGATGTTTAAACAAAAGACCAGTTGGAACGTAAAAAGAAAGAGGAGATTAGGACACAGACATAGTCACACACAGAGAAAAAGACCAGTGATCAAGGAACTTCTGTTGTTTGAGCCCCTCAGCCTGTGGCGTTTTGTTTGAGCAGCAAGCTAATACAGTCATGGCCTTCCCTTGCCCCCTGGTCTTTCTTGCCTCTTCTTTTTTCCTTCTCTGCCTCTCCTGTGCAGACTCCTCCCGCTCTGCTCAGATTCCTCGAGGTCTTTCTGGAATTCTCATGGCGAAGCATGGATTGGGGGGGTCATTTGGCTCAAACCTCCAAAATGCTCTTCACCAAAATTCCTGAGCCTTTGGCTCTAGAAAGGAGAGGGGGAAAAAAAACAGAAAATACACCACTTTGCTCAGACCGGGTTTTCACTCAAAACAGCCCAGCCCACCAGTGTCCCACGCACCCACCCCCAAAGCCCGTGCCACCGCCCTTCTCATGAGAGCTGGGGGTCAGAGCAGCATCAAAATGAAATCCCTCTGTGTTGATTCTGACCCCTCCACTCACCCACCAGCCCGCAGACAAGGCTGCTGGGCCCGACCTGGAGAAGACGCTGGCACTCTGGTCAACAATTGGCCCAACCCGGAGACCGGCCGCTTAGGGAAGGGAAGGCCCAAACTTGGCTCTTGCTGGGCTGCTGGCTGTGGTCAGGACAGGTTGCACAAAGCCCCTGGCCTAACTGACAGGCAGGGCCAGGTAGAATCCCCTTTCCTCCTGGGTTCTCACACGGCATCCCCTGTGTCCTTATGTCACTTGGTCTAGCCACGGCCTCCCTCCCAGTCAGGAAGCGCCAGAAGACAGAGAGTGTCTGGGAGAAGGGGGCGGGCCAGAGGGGCAGCAGGGCTGGGAGGGGACCCTTGCTGGCAGTTTAGTTGGCTCTGTTCCAAGGGCCAGGCAGCCTGCACTCGGGGCTCCATCTGCGGCCTGTTCCCATGCAAACTTGGCCTTCACCCCACGGGCAAATCAGGGCATGTCCGGAAACGATTACAGTCAGCCGCACTACCCCGAGAGCTGCCCCAGAGCCCAGCCAGGGCAAAAAACACACTGTTCTTCCATTTTATGAATGAGCAAGCCTGTATGCTTTCTATAAATGTCTGCGTAAATCATCGGTGGGCATTCCCCTCTTGGCACGAGAAAAGCCCAACCCAGACTGCAGGCAGCTCCTCCCCGGGAGGGAGGCCCAGGGGCCGCTCTCTACATTGCGCCGGGGAGCTGCCTCCCAGGCTGGCCTCTGATTCTGCAGAGAAAGTTCTGCTCAGACAATGACTCAGCCCCAGAGGGACGGCAGCTCACCTTTCCAGGGGCCTCCCGGGCCCGGCTCCAGGAGGGGCCCGGCCAGGCCTGCTGAGGTTCAGGGAGTCCTTGTGGACCATCTGCTGGGGAACACCAGCTCTCCCGGCCCAGGGCCTCACCCTGCCCGTCACGCACAGCCTGCGCGGGACAGCCATTGGAAAGCTCTCTGCGCCCCCAGCAGTTTATGTGAAAGCTCCATATCCACTTAACTAACAAGTAATCATTAATATTACCCCTGGCCCAGGTCACCAACTGTGAAACTGCCACTACTAAAATGAGTCGTGGGCACCATGACCGATGTCAAAACCGAGGCTGAACTGTGAACTTCAATGACCCGGGCTGATTTATACATCGTGCCTTGCATTTAACCAGAATGGCAGGTACTTTATATCAAAATGCACAGACATTCCCTCCATCCTGGCTTCATCCTCTCTTACGGCCTCACCACCCCAACTGGATCAGACCAGTCAGTCCCAGCCTTAGTGATCTGGATCGCAGCTCTGCCTTCTTGGGGGAAAGGCATTCTCAAAACAATGGGGAAATGCTTGGAAAACCTGGTGTTGGAAATCGTGTGTTAATGAGCGCATGTGATTTCGGAATCGGCTGTAGTGAACATGGCTATAAAATTGACTAATTCAGACGGTCTGAGTTTTTACCATGGGAAAAAGTAGGGGAGGGAGACGGCATCATAGGGTGTGGCTTGACTGGCCTCCCCTCCTTTAGGCTGACCTCTGGAGCCAGGAGAAAGTCAGAAGCCCTGTTGAGGACAACCACCCTGTCTCTGCCCACCTTCCCAAGCATGCTGGGAAGGGGGGTCACCCTTTTAATTTAGAGGTAAGTGACACGTCCCTCCCACAGGACACTACACTCATGCCGACCGGCCTGCTTCCCTCATGGTCTTCCCCCAATCCCAGGAACACCCAAGGCAGCTCCCTGCCCCTATCATCTACACACAAACCACACACAGACTTTGTGGGCGGAGTGCCGCTCAAGGTGGCCTGGAGAGGGGCGTGGGGGGGCCGGACCGGAGACCAGGTTGCCACAGAACCCCGAGACTCCTCTGGGACAGGAAGGCATGGGTGTTTGAGCTAGGCAGGTGCTGGGACATTTCCCTCCTAACACCTTGGAAGCTGGTGCTCTCACTGTTGGCACTGAGCGTCAGGGTGAAGGAGTCCCCGGTCTGCACCCGCTCCCGATAGCCTTTGCAAGAGGCCAGAAGTGCCATTGGAGCAGGGCAGGGACGGTGCCACCCAGCCAATGGGTGCCTCAAGGAGGCAGACCGAGATAAACATTAGATGTCACCTTGAAATCCCGGCAGACACCCCAGGACCTCCGCCTTGCCATGCAGCACAGTGGACAGGCTTGGAGCAGGTTGACTTTTATTCTGGAAGACTCCAGAGTCTCACGGCTTGATGAAAGAAAAAATTCATGGCTTGATTTTGATTCCTAGATCTGTCCCTTACTGGCTGTGTGACCTGGGGCAAGTTGCCTAACCTCTCCGGGCTTCACTTTCCACATCCTCGCAGGGGGCATGAGAACAATCACACCACTCATGTGCAGGGGTTAAGTGAGCCGCTGCATCTAAAACCCTCCACACTCAGCCGGGTTTGGTGGCTCAACCTGTCATCCCGCGCTTTGGGAGGCTGAGGTGAGTGGATTGCCTGAGCCCGGGGGTTCGAGACCCGCCTGGGCAACTTGGTGAGACCTCATCTCTACAATAAATCAAAAAATCAGCCACGTGTGGTAGCGCGTGCCTGTAATTCCGGCTACTTGGAAGGCTGAGGCGGAAGGATCGCCGGAGCCCCGCAGGTCGAGGCTGTGGTGACCGGGAGCGGCCACGGCACTCCAGTCCGGGCGACAGAGGGAGACTCCAACTCAAAAAATAAAAAAAAAAATAGATAAAATAAAACCTTCCACACAACACCAGGCACGTGGTAAGTGCTCAGTAAACCATGGCTGTTGTCACCTCGGTTATTTCTCCCCTCAGTCAACTGAGCTCTTTGCCGCTGAAGAGGAAGGTGCTTTCTTGGACCTCTCCCCTTTCCTACCCATCTGCTGCATGTCCTCCTGTTTATTCCACCATGCCAGGCAGGACTCCGTGGCGGGTCTGGAGCCCCCAGCTGCCAGGCGGCATGGGGCAGGCGCAGCTGTCTGGTGCAGACCACCTCCCCGCCAGCCCGTTTCCAGCTGAATCGCCAGGGAGTGCAGGCCTCGCCCTGGGCTCAACGAGTCGTCAGGTTGAGCATCTGGTTCTCCCGTCCCTCTCCTCCTCGCCTGGCCTGTCCCCGAGGACGCTTCCAGCCACCCCGCTGCCTCAGTCAGGCCCTAACTCGTCTGGCCGGCTTGCCTCAATCCTGCGGCTTATCCAAACATCTTCATCGCTTTTCATAAATTCAATCCCTCCTTATCATCCGTACCATCAAGAGGAAGGGCAGGAGGGGCTTGTGACTGAAGTGTGGGGAAGAGAAGCTTTAATTAGCCTCCTTGTTCCTCGGGGTCACCTGCAGTTCAGTCGCCCGCCCTCCGCCTGTTCCCAATCACGTAGTGAGAACGCCAGCCGCCGTTCACCCACGCCGCATGCCGCCTGCGTGTGGCCTCTGCTCCTGGGTCCGGGGTTGGGGGTCCACCCTGGCTGCGTGCCGGGCAGGAGTCCTGCAAGGTGGAAACCGAAGTCAGCCGGCACGAGGCCTTAGGACGCCGGCTTTGCCCCGTCACCCAACTTTCAGCTCAAGCTGCCGCCACAAAGCCCCAACCTTAATCACACGAGCACACTCGCCTCGCAGAGACTGGCAATGCCCCTTTGAGAACACAGGTGCCTCTGCCGGCCCTCAAACACGGCCTCCAAGGTCGTGAGGTGGAAAGGACTGGGCTCAAGTCGGGCTCATCAGGATTCTGGAACCTACGACCCTTCCCCGGGCGGCCCTGGAAAAGTTTCCTCATCTTCAAAAATCAAAAAGTGTGGATGATAACGCTTGTCCTCCCTGCCTCCCACTGCCGAGCGCCCCAGGCGAGAGCACATGCAAATATGCTTTCCTGGGTGCCAAATTCTAAACACGTGACAGGTAGTCCTAGCTGTCCAGCTCGCTAGGCATGTGGTGACGTCTTGCCCCAAATACCAGGCTCAGAGTTTGATTCTCTCCACAGCTGCATAGTCACTCAACTCCGCCGTTTTCCCGAAGCACAATTTCTTTCATGGAGACCTTGATTTGATTCCTCAGCACCTTGCTGCTAGGTTGATCCTTCATGGCATAATGTGAGTGCTCCAACTCCACCCCCTCGCATCTCTGGTTGTCAAGGTCTGTGTGGAAAGACAAACACGATCATGCCCAGATCCCTGCCTTGTGCTTTACTGGGGTCTCAAATGGCCAAGATAATCCAACAGTCAAATTGGTCCAATAATCAGTATTTCTTTCCAAACGTCCTTCTCAACGCCCAGCCCTGCCCTAGCTCCTGGAAAAGGACCTTGACTTTTTCATGGCTGCCAAGAAGGGGCTGCATTGGCAGTGAGACCCTACCATGTATCATCCAAATCGAGACACTCTTGAGAACAGAAATGTGCCATTAATAACTGTGCTGGGAAAATCGGTATCAACTGGGATGGTGTTGGGCAAATGGTCATGGATTTTCTAGATCTTGTAAGGAAAAGGCAGAAGCGACTTTGCAAATCGCATCTGAAAAGTGAATGCCCGAAGATGCTGAAGGAATGAATGCTTGGGTCATTATGTTCTCCGGGAGATGTTTCATTTCAAACTTTCATCTTCCACCTTGGCTCCTGACGGGACCCACTGG
Source organism: Cephalopachus bancanus (assembly GCA_027257055.1). Taxonomy (NCBI): domain Eukaryota; kingdom Metazoa; phylum Chordata; class Mammalia; order Primates; family Tarsiidae; genus Cephalopachus; species Cephalopachus bancanus. The sequence continues at coordinate 6,620,065 of JAPVLO010000065.1, forward strand.
GGCACGGGTCCCCCCAGCGCCCCATTTAGTGCTGGCCCATGAACATGTGATGTGTGCTCAACCTAAGGGGACAGCTCTAAGCGGAAGAGACACAATCCCGAATTCCCCAAGGGGTCCCAGCCCACGCACGCATGATTATGATTATAACTGGCATGTGTGCGTTATCCAGGCCGCCCGAGCACATTCTCATGCATTTTCTCTTTTGATCTGAAGCAGATAATGCAGCCAGGAGCATGCGCCTGGAAGGCCACCCCGTGGAACAGCACACTGGCTGAGCAAGAACAAAGACCGTAAATGAAGAAGGATGTTTGCACTCTGCGTCCCGCTTGCCTGAAAACAGGAAACTTCGGAGACCTGCTTTGGCGAGGCTTCCACCTCCTCCTCGCCCCAAAGCTGCACAGCCGAAAAGATTTTATTTTTATTACTTTTTTTAAGGGGGTGAATATCTTCCAAGGCTTGATATTTTCTTTCCTCCTCATTTTGCTACTTTGATAGGAGTCGTGTCTGCCTGGATGGCTCGGCGGGGAAGGGAGGGTCGATCACGAGTGACTCTCCCTGTTTCTTTTCACCCAACATGCAGCCTCTGCAGATCTTACCTCCCAAGGGCCTGTGAGGAAAAGTCGTCACCAGTGGGGAATGCCATCAGTTGACCCAGTCCAGACAGCCGGGAAAACTCCTGGGGCTAGTGAATTGGGAAGGTTGGAGCCAGAGGCGGCAGGCTTGTGGAGGTGTGCTTCTGTGCAGAGGACAAGGATCACCAGACGACAGAACTGACTTGGCATGGGGATGGCATTCATTGACACCAGGAAGGACTGAAGACGATCTCTCTTGCTGACGGAGGAGGACCAGAGACCAGCCTGCCAAAAGCCCGAAGGTCGAATATGGCTGAGCATAGGTTCCTAGGAGGATAGGTGCAGCTAAGCACTGCTGAAAGCAGCAGGAAGAACCTGGCCAGAATGACTTTGTGGGATTCCAGCCTAAAGCCTCAGCAGCCTCTGTGTCTTACGATCTCACTTCTTAAAGCTGGAATATGGGCAAGGTGCTAAATCTCTATCTCAGGGCCCTCCAGAGAATCAGAACCAAAAGAAGATTTTATATATATATATATTTTTTTTTTTTTTTTTTCTGAGTTGGTGTCTCACTCCGTCGCCCAGGCTGGAGTGCCATGGCACACTCATGGCCACCCCAGCATTGACCTGCTGGGCTCCAGCGATCTTCCCGACTCAGTCTTCCAAGTGGCCGAAACTACAGGTGTGCACTACCATGCCTGGCTATTTTTTAATTTATTGTAGAGACGAAGTCTCACCAAGTTGCCCAGGCTGGTCTCGAGCCCACGGGCTCAGGCAAGCCACTCGCCTCAGCCCTCCAAAGTGCTGAGATGACAGACTGAGCCACCAAGCCTGGCCTATATATTTCTTTTAAGAAATTGGTTCAAGCAGTCGTCGGACCTGGACATCAGGCAGAATATTTCTTCTCTGGGAAACCTCAGATTTTGCTCTTAAGTCCTTCAACTAATTAGACGAGGCCCCTCACATGATCAAGGGTCATCTCCTTTACACAAGGTCATTTGACTGTGGAGATTAACTATACCTACAGAGTATTTTCACAGCGACATCTAGATTCGTGTTTGATCAAATACTTGGGTATGGTAGTCTGCCCAAGTTTACACAGAAAACTAACCCTTTGATGAGGGGCTCCAAGCTCATATTGTAGGCTCTGCCACCCTCCCGTACAAGAGCACAAGAAGTAGGGTCCACCTTCAACTGGCAGCTTTTTGATGGATGGACTATATTCTAAATCACAATTCTCCCATGAGCTGCTAGTGTAAGTCGGGCCCCAGGCATGCCTTTCCAGCTGGACTGAGTTAAATTCAGGAAGATAACTCAATGTCACCGGCCTGAGACTCAGGAGACCTGGGTTCAACTCCTAGCTCCACCATTAGATGGTGGTGGTCCTTTGGCAGGCCATTTTCTCTCTCTAGGCCTCCATAGTGTGTGTGTGTGTGTGTGTGTGTGTGTGTGTGTGTGTGTGTGTGTGTGTCATATAGATGACCCTTAAACAACACGGGTTTGAACTTCAAGGGTCCACTTATATGAGATCTTTCTCAATAAAAGTTACACCAGGTGTGCCTATCTGCCCCGTCTCTCCTTCCATCTCCTCCACTTCTGCCTCTGCCACCCCTGAGACAGCAAGACCAGCCTTACCTCCTCCTCTTCCTCAGCCCACATGAAGACAAGCATGAAGATATCTATGATGACTCACTTCCACTTAATAAACAGTAGTTATAGTTTATCTTCCTTATGATTTTCTTAATACCATTCTCTTTTATCTAGCTTACTTTATTGCAAGAATATAATATATATATAACGTACAAAATATGTGTTAGTTGTTTATGTTGTTGGTAAGGCTTCCCGTCAACAGTTTTTGGAAAGTCAAAAGTTCTACATAGTTTTAACTGCATGAGGCGTTGGTACCCCTGGCTCCCACATTATTCAAGGGTCAGCCGTATATAGAAGTTGAATGAGAGCCTCTGTGACCGCCATCAATGATTGTTCTCTGGGGACCTATGCCCTAATGTCTCCAGGGCCAGGTCTACCCCCAAGAACAAGGCAGAGAACAACAAACATTCAAAAAGTAGACCAGTAGGTAGATCTGTAGATTAATGAGAAAGATAGATTATATAGATATGTAGATAGATGATAGATAGTCTATAACTAAACTCATCAAATATAATATAAAATCATGTCAGTGGATATAAGGAATAGATGTTCCAAGTGTTTTGAGACTTGGACTTTCTTCTTTTACCTCCTAAACATATTTCTCTTTGGAGACTTGATGAAAGTCTCTGACAAAATCATACATATTGAATTTGGGATATAATTGCAAAAAAAAAAAAAAAGATGCCAAGGACTATGTATACTTGCCTTCACATCTGAAGATAATATCAGGGCCAAAGATGGCCAGCCTGGTGAAAGACAAAGCTACAGAATAGGGAACAGAAATCCAAGTGGAAAAAAAAAGATGCTCAGTCTCATAGCAATTATAGAAGTAAACATTTTTCAAGTTGAAAAAAAACATTCCATCTGATTGGCAAAATGTAAATGGTTAATCTTACACAGAGTGTGAGAGAAGGTACTCTTTCAAACTACTGTCATGGTCCTCTTGGAGAGCAATTTGGTAGATTTACCAAATTTAAATTAATCCAGCAATTCCACATTTAGATATCTACCCCACAGTACGACCCACTTGTGTGTGAATGTGCATGTATGTGTGTGCACAAGTGCACACCTGTGCATGTGAGCATGTATTAGAGTACTCATTGCAATCTCATTTGTAACAATGAGAAGTTACAAGAAATCTCCCCATCCATTCATAGCAAAATGGTTAAATAGCTTATCATCCATGCTAAGGAATGTCACACTGCAGTTAGAAAATAATAAGGTATACATATATACCAGCAGAGAAAACGGCAGAACTGTGCATATACAAGGGGAACCCCCCCAACGGAATTTATTTATTAAAAATTTTCTATTTACTCTTACATGTTTAAACTTCAATCGCCTTCAAAGTACCCTCTGTTTGATATAATACACCTATCAACATGCTTTTTCCACGGCTCCAAACAGTTTTTGAATTCATCAGTTTTGATGTCTTTTAGTGCTTCTGCCATTTTTTGTCTCACCTCTTCCACCTTAGCAAAACCTTTCCCTTTGAGGACCTTTTTCATCCAGGGAAATAAACAAAACAAAAAGTTACTCGGGAGGAGATTGAGTGAATAGGAAGGGTGGATGGGGGTCAAAAACTGCTGAACACCCAGCACAGTGTGGGCAGGTGCGTTGTCATATTGGAAGAACTACTCCCTGTTTGCCACAACTCAGAATGTTTCTCCCACAGATCGTGACACGCTGCCTTAAAACTTCCAGACAAAAACTTTGGTTGGCCGTTTGATCCAGAGGAACAAATTCTGAGTGTACTACAAGGGACCCCTCCTCCAAAAGATAAGTTGGTTTTTTGAGGGGTCCCCTGCCCTCGTGCCATGTCTTCGTCTGTCCAGGCTGCTATAACAAATTACCATAGACTGAGTGGCTCCTGAGTGACAGAAACATACTTTAATCACAGTTCTGGAAGGTGGACGTTCAAGATCAGGGTCCCAGCATGGTTGGGTTCTGGTGGGGGCTCTTTTCTATATGTCCTCACATGGCAGAAGAGGCAGAAGAGACTCTCTGGGTCTCTAATCTCATTTGTGGAGATGCCACCCTCATGATCTAATGACCTCCCAAAGTCTCCACCTCCTAATACCATCACTTTGAGGATTAGGATTTCAACATATGAATTTTGGGGAAATATAAACATTCAGATCATAGCCTGTGATGAGCCATATCTAGGTCTTATAAGCGCCACATTTATATGTGTGTATATACAAGGGGGGATAAAAAAAACCTCAGAATTTATTAATGAAAATTTTTGCATTTATTCTCACATGTTTAAACTTCAGTCGCCTTCAAAGTATTCTCCATGTGATGCAACATGCCTACTGAGATGCTTTTTCCACTGCTCAAAACAGTTTTTAACTCATCGATCTTGATGCGTTTCAGCGCTTCTGTCAGTTTTTGTTTCGCCACTTCCACATCCACAAAATGTTTCCCTTAGAGAACTTTTTTCATCCGGAGAAACAACCACCACAAAAAGTCGCTAGGGACGAGTCAGGTGAATAGGGAAGGTGGGGTCATGCTGGTTGGGGTCAAAAACTGCTGAACACACAGCACAGTGTGGGCAGGTGTGCTCATAAATCACCTATCACGAAATGGGCAAATGCCTTGACAGAATCTCAAAAAAAAAAAAAAAATTTTTCACTGAAACTGAATGCAGCCTCTCACCATAACACTAGCTGGTACACTGAGGCTGATGGATTCCTAGGACACTTACCTAGCCGAGGAAGCCTGTACTCCAAGGGGCCCACCTTCCCAAAGATAATTCTGGGGTTGTTTTTTTGGTCCCCCTCATTTATACATATATAAATGTGCGTATATATAAAATGCCTAGAAACAAGACCAGATTAGAAACACGAGAGTGAGTGGGGTGCAGTGGCCAGCCTGCAATCCCAGCACTTTGGAAGGCCGAGGTAAGAAGATTGCCTGAGCCTGGGGATTCGAGACCACCCTGGATAACTTGGTGACACCTTGTCTCTACAAAAAATCACCAAAAAACCAGCCGGGCATGGTGGCGTGCGTCTGTAGTTCCAGCTACTTGGAAGACTGAGGCGGAAGCATCGCCTAAGCCCAGCGGGTCAAGGCTGTGGTGGCCGTAAGCATGCCACTGCACTCCAGCCTGGGCGGTAAGAGTGACACTCCAACTCAAAAAGAAACAAAAAACTAAAAACCACAAGAGTGGGTAGACTTTAACTAGTTCCAGTCATTATTTCATAACTGTCCACCCTCTCTAACTCCCAAGTTTTCCTGGGCGGGGAGCTCTCAAATCTCAACTTACCATTAAGGAATGTGTAAGCAAAAGGGTTAGCACTGACGCTGCCATGTTAAATTCCTCCACTGAACCTTCAGTCATTGGGTCAGTCAGGGTCTTGGCAGGAAATAGGCGACACATTCATATGAGGGAATTTTGAGGCAAGTTAGTAAAGGAATTGTTACACAAGGTACGGGCAGGTGTGGGGAAATCAGGCGGGATACTGCCGGGCATGGGGGCTCAAGCACTGTCCCTGATAGTGCAGCATCAAGTGACCAGTGACTGTACAGGTGAACAGAATGGGGCGGGGGCAATGAACAGCCAGCTTCGCTCTCCTTGCTCTCACCCACTTCCTGCCAAAACCCACCATTGTCAGGGCCAACCAGAAGTCTGAGGGGCAGGAGGGTTTTAGTTTCCTGGGGGTAGGGCAAAGAGGGGCCGAAGAGAGTCCTTACACACAGGTGCCATTCGGTGAGCAAAGTCATGCAGCCCAGCTAGGTTTTTAGCTCAAACCTCATCCTCCCATTTGGATATATGCATACCTTTTGTCTACACTCCACTTCCATCTCTTCTGTGGACTGGTTCTGTGCCCTCCGCACCCTCCCACTCCAGTCCCAGGTCCCTGATTTCTTGATCGTAAGAGGAGGGAGCTGGGTAGATCTAATTATTTCTGAGGTGCCTTCCAACTCACAGCTGTGACTGTGAGTCTAGCGCTCCACCCAAGCCTTGAGCCTTTTCATGTTTGGTAAACATTGGTGGCAGGACATAAACCTGCAGGGATCTTGGTGCAGATACTGCCTCTTCTACTTGGTACAAATAAAGTAAAACAGCTTTGCAAAAATGGACCAGTCCTTCACACGTCCTCTGCCTGGGCTCCCCACTGGAAGAACCTGGGGAAAGGAATGAAAATCTACCCTGCTGAGCCTGCAGGTGATATTACTGACACATCACTTCCAGGCAAAGGGCAGGTACCTGAATAAAGGTGATAAGTGACAGCAATGTTTACCCTGTTTCAGTGCCCTGTTTTCTCCTCTATGCCCTGCTCAACTCCAACCCTATGAAGCAGGATAAAGATGGTTCAATTCCTGGGGAACATTGCCAACAGCCCTCATTCCTCAACCAAAAGCTCACATCTGAGGAATGTGATGTACGATTTGCATGTTATTTGGGTACCCTTACCTTAAACAGGAGAATGGTCTTGTATACAAATGACCCTACTGTCTTTGGACTCTGTGTTTCTTAGACTTAGGCTCTGAACTCACCCTTCTCTCAAATCTGGCCATGCCCTTGAAATTCCAGCACATCTTTGCCTCCAGAGACGAAGGGCTCTTGGTGGTGACCTTGAATCCACAGTGCACAAAAGCTGAGAAATCTGAATCCAGAAGGATGCAGAACTCAGCTTTATACCTAGAAGAACCTGATGTTGTCCCCATAAATCCTTTCTCCGTGGCTTAAGAGATGTCGCTCCCTACTATTCTCCCTGGAAACTTTTGGCTTCAATATACAGCAGGCTCACTTAAAGGCAAAAATTTTACTGGGCATTTCCTTCTAGAGCTTTGCCACTGTAGTGCTTACATTAGGTGAGCATGCATAACAATGAGGCATGGAATAGAGCCAATCAGTTGAAGAAATTGATACTGAATAAGGAAACATTTCTTACCAATGAGAGACTCTCGGGCATGAAACAAGTCCCCCAGCAATGGCTGGCATTGCAAGAGATTGAGTCATACCATGTTACTGTTCATGCCAAGATGAGACACCCGATTACCCATTCTCCCAGGTGCGAGAGCTATGAAGGAAATGGTAGGAGGGTCTCAGTGAGTCTTCCTCTGCATTTGCTTGATTTTAGCTTTCAGGGGCTCATTTGGGCACCCTGTGAATTCTCAGCATTAAATAAATGCTTGGCATTCTAGAGGTGAAAGGTACTCTCTCATCTGTGGACTTCCTCAGAGATAGGAAGAGAATGAACAGTAATTGAGCAGGAACAGGTAGGCCAGACTTTGTGAACATCATTGTATTTTATCATCACAACTACCATGTCCATTTAAAGATGTGGAAACTGAGGCAAAGGGAAATGAAATGTGTTTCCCAGGATCACTGAACTGCAGGGCTATGCTTAAACCTGGGTCACTCTGACTTTGGAGTCCTGGGAGTCCTGTCCACAGCAGCAGCCTACCTAGGTGTGGATTCAGATGAGCTGAATTCAATCTGAGTTGAATGACTTTTGGGGTCCCAAAATGGCAGCCCCTTTGTTCTTTCGAGCTTTTCCAGTCTTCACAGAGCTAAGTCTGTTTCCTTGCCCTCTAGACTTCTGCAAGGAGGTCTGGCCATGGCAGAGAAGGACTTGCTCATGGAAAGGAATGGAGAGATTCACATCCCACCCCCATTAGTGCCTGGTTACACCTTTGCTGCCATTGAGGGTGGAAGATAGCGCCAATTGCTCGATTCTCCCAGTTGACCAGCCCTACCTGTATGAAAAAGGGGAAGAACCCTTAGCTGATGCAGGGGGGAAACCAGGCTCTGGCAGGAGAGCTTCCAAAGCAAGTATGCTGGCAGAATGCTTTTAAGATTTCAGCCAATGTCCATCTCCATCTCCCCACACACAATATTTCCTTCCACCTCTTGGTCTTTCCTTATCTGGTTAGGGAGGAACTGTTGGATTTGCTCATGAGAGTATGAACAACGCAGCAGCAATTTAAAGATAATAACAATATAATACGTTCTTTTTTTTGAGTTTCAAAGAAGGCTTTGGGACTATAAAGCAAATAAAGCAGATTTGGGAGAACACACGGTGAGGCTCTTAAAGAGAGATCCCAGGCGTTGGACAGCAGAGAAAGTCAGTCATGAAGCAAAAGGCAAAGTGATATTCCGGGAGCCAAGTCAGGGGTGCTCCTGGGTGTCCTGACGTAGACAGAGGTCTGTGACCCTCAGGGGACCTCTGCTTGGGAACAAAAGACAACTGGACCGTGACCAGTGTGAACCGATGACGGTGTCTCACACCTTCCCGCCCATAGTAAGTTGTTAAAGGTCTCAGAATCTGAGTCCAGTGTGGACAAACGATGTCAATGGGCTGAGCCTAGTGTCTCACCCCCTCCCCAACGCCCAAGCACTCGCTAGTCTTTCCCATCCTCTGAAATTAAATGCAACACCCATCTCATGCAGGGTAGGTGGGCCCCTGAAGTGCCCTGGTGCAGTGGAGTTATAAGGCACATGAGTTCTATTTCTTGCGTTTCTGAGTTTGTAAACTGAGGTTCACACCTGAGCTGGGCATCTCCCCAAGACAGACTCTGCCGCTCCCAACTCTCTGCACTGTGAATAGAGTTACCCATGCCTCCTCACCCCAAAGCTACTGGGCACCTGCCCCAGGGGCATCTCGCCCCGCTCCCAAAAGTTCTTCTGTATCACTGCGTGCGCCACGCGTGTAGGCTTCTGCACAGTCAGGGCAAGTTGTCTTGGGATCTTGGGCTTCAACCTGTCCCGTGAAAAGACAGCAACCTAGGTGACAAGCCCATCCCAGGTCAGAGCCCCTGGCAGAGGAAAGCACCACGGCAGGAGACAGGTCAAAGAGATAGGGCAGTATCTCCCCACCCCCAATCTCTGGGAACCCTGTGCCTGAGGTATGTTTGGCCACCCAAGAAGCTGGGCTCTGCCAGACCAGATAACCATTCCGGTTAGACAGGCACCCACAGCCCCCTGGTATGTGCCTTTGACCTGCCTGATAGTTCTGTTTTCCTTCTCTTCTGGGATCTTCTGGGCTTCTGCTGCCCCTACCCCATCAGCCTCTAGAGATGTCACCCCGCCAATGTCTTCTAACCCTGCAAGAGGCAAGTCACAGTTTTGACATTGTGAATTATTTTAGCGTTTGAAACTTCAGAAGCACTGCAGGGTGAACAATAGCTTGAGATACCTTGGGCAGTTCTAGAGAACCTAGGTGGTTCTCTACCTTTGCCCCTGCAGTCACGTGCTTACCTCCTACAGTGTTGTTTCGGCTCCTACCGTGCACCTGGCTGCTGCAGGGAATGGGATCAGCCACCGGCAAAATCTACGATGTTCCAGCTCTGGGGAAACGTCAAACTCTCTAATTCAATAGGACATACATGGAGGTGACCACTTCAGAAAGGACTCGCTGCCTGACTGAGAGGAGCATGACTGGCTGACAACCACCAGCCACTAGCATCTTCGAGGTCCTCTTGAGCTTGCAGGCTGAGGTCATTCTCTTCTTAGGGAGTCCTGCCCATGACTGAGCAAAGAGGTGGCATGAGGACCAAGCCACTACCACTCACGCAGGACTTGTGTCATAGGCAGTCCCTGCTCTGAAGTGCCCCACAGCCTGGCAGAGACTGTTCAAGCCATCTTCATATTCCAGCAGCACCCTTGCCCCCCATCCTGCTTTCTCCCCTTGTCTTTCCTTCTTTCTTTTTTTTTTTTTTTGAGTTGGAGTCTCACTCTGTCACCCAGACTGGAGGGCAGTGGCTGGAGGGCTCCAGCGATCCTTCCACCTCAGCCTTCCAAGTAGCTGGAACTACAGGCATGCGCTACCACACCCGGCTAGTTTTTTTATTTATTGTAGAGATGAGGTCTCACCAAGTTGCCCAGGCGGGTCTCGAACCTCCCCTGGTCTTTCATAGGCGTTTCTCCTCAATAAATCCCTAATGCTATATCCGCCTTGGCTTCCTGGGGAGCCCCACCAGCACGAGTGGAAGTAGTGACATGAGCTGTGGAAAGAAACAGAGCAGAGGAGGCTGGCGTAGTAGGAATGGCCAGGCGAGCTAGCTGTCAGGTGGATTCAGCCTTCTTGAGGAGGTGATGAGAGGAAGAGCTGGCCACACTCACAGCACCAGGGAAAGGACCCCAGGGAGTGTGGATGCAGGAGACTCGCTGGAGTGCAGTGTTGAGTGACAAGGGGGGAAGGCAAAGAGGCCAACGGGGCCAGAGCCCTGGGTATCCCAGTCTCCCCCACGTGACGTTTCAGGGCGACAGTCCTGTGTACACCACCGTCCCATGGATGAAGCAATAAAACCCAAGTGTGATGAAGCAATAAAACACGGCAACAATTTGTCATCACCACACTCCTCATGGCCTGCTAGCAAAAGCGGCTAACCCCATCCGGGCTGTGACTGGCGTGGGACAGGCTGGGAGTGACGGGTGACTCTGGCCACTCGGAAAAAAACAACTCGGAGCACAAGGCAGTGAAAGGCTTGTCGCTGTGCTAGTACCTGCTCTGATTTGTTTTAAAAAGTGAATCACTCGTAAACCTCAGGGTGTTATTCACAGCCGGTCACTTTTTCCCCTCGTCACGAGGGACGGTGACACACTCGCGTGTCATGACGACCTAGATGAGAACTGCTTCCCCCGGGGTGAAGAGTAGGGGACATGGAGGGAGGAGGAAGGGTAGGGGGCATTCCGGAGAACCTTTCCCTAAGTCAGTGGTTCTCACCTGGAAGTGACTTGCACCCCAGGGGATATTTGGCAATGCCTTAGGACACTTCTGGTTTTTACAATTCAGGGTGGGAGGTGCTCCTGGCATCTATTGGGTAGAGGTCAAGGACACGGCCAGACACCCCACAGTGCCCAGGACAGCCCCACCACAAAGAATGATTCAGCTCCACATGTTAACAGCATTGAGCGAAGTTTGGGAAATCCTGCCTTGAGCCAAGAGCCCAGCTGTTCACCTCCGAACCAAGGGATGCCTTCGCATAGGAGTCTTCAGATGAGGGCACACAGCAGAGTCTGATAAGCACAACCTGTGGGGCTGCTTTCATGTCATTCTGCAAACTGCAAACACACATCCGAGTGCTTGCTCTCTCTTTCTTACTGCGGTTTAAATACCAAGAAAACTGTCCTTAAAAAAGAGAAATTTAACCTCCATGACTGCGGATTCTCCCTCACTGGTACCTTCTAAGGCTGCTGGATAGGGCCAATGGGGATATAGACCCGGTCAGAGACAGGGGGATGGACGAGATGACTCCCCCCCCACAGGAGGTCCCTTCCAGCTGGGCATTCCTATGATAATAATGTAAAATGTGGCAGAGTGCTGCATTTTAATTAATTTTAGTCCCTTTCAAGACCCCAGTTATTATTGTAAAAACACCGATAATACCAAACACATGTCGAAAGTGCATGCCGGCTGCAGCCCCGGAGACCTGGGGCCGTGCTAAGTCATATGTCATCTGGGGTGGTGAGAAATCAGCGGCACCCCCCATGCCCTCTGAGACCCCAACACCCTTCTCCTAGGCCCCCTCTCCCTCTGTCACCAGCCAAGCCCCTTGCCCAGTCCGGCTTCCCCACCCCCTCCAAAGCTCATCACCCCCCTCCCACCCTACAGAAACAGCCAGGCTGGGTGGGGTGGCAGGCCTCTGGAAATCCCAGTTTAATGATTTTATTAGGAAAGGGGGGGAAAGCTAAGAAAAAGCGCTTTCTGTCATTTTCGAAGAATGCTTCATTATCTGCCTTTGCAGAGTGTGAAACACCTCACCAGGCTGCAGGCAGCCCTGAATTATTAAGTGAGATGCTTTCCCTTCCCCGGGCCCCCTCCACACACGCCCACCCTGCTGGTTGGGGGCGGGGTGTCCCCTGCGTCCCTCCTTCAGGTGAAGGCCGGGAGAGTCTGGGAGCCGAGAGGAGCTGCCGAGTGCCCGGGCGCTGTCCACCCAGACCCCAGGCTCCTCCAGCCCCCTGAAAACCCTTCCCTGCAGCATGTCTAGCTCCAGCTTCTCTCCTGCAAGACCGTTGCTCTTGCCTCCTTGGCCTATCTTGCTTCTGCGGGTTTCCAGGTGCCCCTGCCCCATGAGACAGCTCGACTCTACTGCAGAGGCTAGAAAGTTCCAGAATGGAGCTAGAGATGCCTGCACCAGAGGGGCACCTGGTGACTGAATAAGTGAGTGGACAAAGGTCTTCCACAGCCACAATCCTCTTGGAGATGACAGAACAGGTACTGTTATTCTCATTTTACATATGGAAAAAGCAAAACTCAGAGAGGTGAAGTGACTCTTCCAAGGGCACATAGCGATGGCAAAGCAGGGGCAGGGGGAACACGGGGATCCCCAGAAACAGTCCCCCTATAACTGCATGGGGATCTGCCCTGGGGTCGGATGAGCCCCAGCCCCTTCTCATAGAGTCCTTCAAGAATATTCTCTCCAAACCCCAGGGCTCATGTGGCTCCTGGAATAGAGGGGAGGGTCTGGTTGCTTTGTTCCAAGAGGTGGCTCCATTGTCAGAAGATGTCCACCTTCAGTTCCAGAACGCTCAGGTGCAGGGGGATCCTTCGCCAGCTGTCAGACACTGCTTCCCCTGCTGGGTCCTCTCCTGGGAACGGGGTGCAACCTCTACACTGGAACACATAGCCCCTTCCTCCCTGCCTCACCTTCCCCTGCAGGGACACTCACGCACACCCCACCCCATCCAGGGCCAGCCTTTGATTTCATGGTCTATGAGAAAAAATAAATCTCGTCTCTGCCTCGGTTGTGGGTCAGCCTTGCCCTCCAAGCAAAGACATGAGTGGCAAGTTTCTTTGAGGACAGCCCCTTAAGAAGAAAACAAACAAACAAAACCAACTAACACATAGGATGCTATTGTATGCAGTATGATGAGCTCATTTAATCATCACAATAACTCCGTGAAGTTGGTGCTTGCATTATACCTTTTTTATGGATTGAGAAACTGAGGCACAGAATGTAACTTGCTCAAGGTCATATAACTAGCAAGTGAGAGAGTCCTGATTAGACAGTGAAAAAAAAAAACTATCACTGGAGGAGAATTCAGGGAGGAGAGTTATAACCAGACAACAGCCATTTCTGGGAGGATAAATCACCTCTTTATTCTCTTAGGTGCCCAGTCGTTGTGAGACCAGGGCAGTGTCTCAAGGGATTCATCTGCGCACACACTGTTAGTACATAACCATCATCGCTCCCTTTGATTTTTCTCTTCCATAGCTGTATGAGAGTCATTAATGCTGGCTGCCGCAACAAAACGCTCCCCACATCTCAGTGGCTTCGCACAGTAAAGGTTTATTTTTCACTCTTGTCACAGTCTAAATGGATGTCTGGGGGGGGAGCCTTCCGAGGGGCATTCCAGATGATCAGGGAACCCAGCTCCGTGGGTCTTGCAGTTCTGCCGCACTAGTGGGTCAAACGAGGGAAAGAGCAAGCTCGAGGCCTCCGGGGGCCATTTGACAGGGGAGGACTGGAAGTGGAGTAGATCCACTCTGCCCGTGGTCCGTCATGGCCAGGAGCTAGTCAGATGGCCCAAACTAGCTACGGATGAGGTGGGAGATGCCAACTTCCAATGCGCTTAGGGAGAGAACACAGGATGGCGCGTCTGGCTGGTCTCCTCCACATCCACGAGTCCATTTCAATGTCTTCAACCGCTCCTCATGGCACGCCCCCAGTGGTCACTCTTTTTCTCCCCAGATGTGATGCTCGGGGCTGAGCATACTCCTCTAGACATGGCCTGCTCACGCCAGAAGACCCTGTCCCATCACCTCTCTGGATCTGGACACCACATGTCTAGGAAGGCAGCCTACAAGTATTTCAGCGTTTTTAGCAGCAGTCACACTGTTGGATCATATTATGCTTGTGGTCAACTAAAACCTCCAGATCTCTTTCATGTGAGCTGCTGCCAACGGAGGGCTCTCTAATCTAGTTCTTGTGCTTCTGAATTTGAAACCACATGAAATTGAACAGCAATCATTGAAAGTCTTCCATCTTTCTGGGTTTGGCTGAACATTTGGGTCTGTGGAGATTATCAAGGATCCTGATGTCACATCCATCATATGTGACGGCTTCGCTCTAGCCCAGTGTCATCTTTAGCTTGTCTTGATCTTCAGGCAGGTCACGGATACAAATTTAGACCAGGATGGAGGCTCATAGCACAACTATGATTTGAAGTGAGCCTTTGATTGATACCTTGGGTATGGCTGTCTGGCAATCTGGGAATCTGCCGAACAAGACCATTAACCAGCTCACAGTTACTCTGTTAGCCAGACAATAAAGTCAAATAAAACCTCATTCATTCAGTGCTTACTCTTTGAAAGTATTTCATTTCCCCCAATATATCATGCTTATTGAATTCAATATGCCATAAGCCCTTACTAATCCATAGTCATAGCAACTTATCTGAAGTCACACAGCCTATTATTAACAGAACCCAAGCTGGAATGTAGGTGTCTTGAATCCCAATGCTCCACCACCATCAAGAATCGAATGTGCACACAGTGGACCAAGAGACAACCACCGCGCATGGCCTCGAAGCAGAAACTGACCCCCCTAAAGCGGCACCATGTGGCTGTTTGCACCTCCGTTGAAATGCCCACATGTGTTCCAGCTTGCAACTCGCCATCCATCAATCCACCGCTTTGCCTTTCCAATTAGAAAGACAAGAAATATGACTGCCAAATAGGGTGTTGGGTAAACTACCTGGAGTCATTCAGGCATGACTCACATCACGTGCATGTCCGTGTTCGTCGTGTGCTTAGGGGAGGGCCTACCTGGGGACGCCTGAGACAACCCTCCAGTCCCACCTCCACACGGCTTCAGAGGTCAAGCTCGGAGAGGAAGGCTGGTCCAAATTAGTAAAACCCTTACCTACAGAAAGCTGCAGGAGCGGGTGCTTGCATGGTTTCCAGGCACACAGGCCCTCAGCTGGAGAGCATGGCCAAGATGAGGCTGCTTGGGATCTGATAAGAATCCACCCTAATTAACACACTAATTGTTTCCAAGTAGATGTTTCTAAGGGCTTGAAAAGCTTGTTCTCTCAAGTAGACCCAAAACGCTCCTCTCCACCAAATGGTGTTTACATCATTAATTCTCTGGACAAACCCTTTTATCACAGAAAACATAAAAGCAATCCTAAGACATGGTGAAGTTATCTCGAATTTTTAATGAATGAAATCTCTGGTAATGACAATCGATTTTTAAAAAAACCCTGAGCTTACAGGCTGTTACTAGAGAATAGGAGAAAATCATTCAAATTCAGGTAATTTTTTTTCAAACTCTAGAATCGTGTGTATTTTGTTATTTGATTGTGTTAAGTGCTCACATATTTCATCCGATTGCTTTATGCCTTGGAGCCAGGTGGACACTCATGCATTAGCTCAGTTACTCTTCACAACAATCATATAAACAGTGGGAGCAACTTAGCCCCATTTACAGTCTGGAAAAGTGAGGCTTAAAGTGGTTAGACAGTGATCACTTAGTCTGGACAAAGCCAACAATCCAACCCAAATGTCTGACTACAGGAAGACTTTTAAGATGATACAGGCATTTCAAGGGCACACGAAAACATTTGAAATCTTTTTTTTTTAAGTATTAGCTCCCACATATAAGGAACTACAAGCCTATTTTTATCAAATAGCTTGTATCTGGAGCCAAGGTTGGTGGAATCTAGACCTTCAGATATAGAACCCGTGGAGCTGAAGGCCAACTGCAGATCTTTCTTAAGTCTTGAAATTACGAAAAAGTATAAAGACCTCCTCATTCCCTCTCCCCCATTAAACTAGATTTAATACATGCAGGTGTGAGTGCATTTTAATGCTTTTGATAGGATGAAGGCTGGAGCCTCTAAAAATAAGAAAGCTTAGGGGCTACTCATTTTTTTCATCTTCATGGTCGATTCGGAGGTACACACACACGTTCATTACATGGACATATTGTGCGGTGCTGGGGGTTGGGTCTCAGGTGGTCCGTTGGTCCATTACATCCACGAGTTCCACCACCTCGCCTTGTCAGTCCTCTGCTACCCTACATTTTGTGTCCAAGTTCATACTTCTCAGTCCCTGCAATGAAGCACAGG
Organism: Cephalopachus bancanus; assembly: GCA_027257055.1. NCBI lineage: Eukaryota > Metazoa > Chordata > Mammalia > Primates > Tarsiidae > Cephalopachus > Cephalopachus bancanus. The sequence continues at coordinate 6,636,313 of JAPVLO010000065.1, forward strand.
CCTGTCATTTTCCCAGGGTTTTTAAAATTAATTTACCCATCAGCTTTTTCTGCATCTTCTTATGGCAGCAGTCCCCAATGTTTTCGGATCAGGAACCAGTTTTGTCGAAGACAATTTTCCATGGACTGGGGGTGGGGAGGTGCCTTCAGGATGATTCAAGCACATTGCATTTATTGTGCACTTTATTTCTAGACACGCAGTTCACCATAGGGGTCACACTCCTATGAGAATCTGATGCTGCTGCTGATCTGACAGCTGCCGGAGCTCAGGCGGTAATGCTAGTGGTGGGGAGCAGGTGTAAATACGGATGAAGCTTTCCTCACTCTCCTGCTGCTCAATCCTGATGTGTGGCCCAGTGCCTTTGGGGTTTGGGGACCCCTGTCGTATAGTATACACTCAAGTTGGATGCATCAAACAATATTTCTTCATAAATGATTGGCAACACTCTAAAATTAAAAATTTGGGATAAATCAGAGGGTCCTGGGGAGACAGTGTCGTCGGCCTATGTGGGATTTCATGATGATCGGGCCAGGGCAGAATTAACCAGGAAACAAACAGTGTCACAGCTTCCACAAGAACTTGGCCCAGATCAAAGAGGCCAGATTGCCTCTGGGGGCATGGACCAGGCCTTTTCCAAGAGGAGCTAGAGAGGTCAGTAGCAGAGAAAGTTTGCCAAGCTTCATGTCCATCCACTTTCTGCAGAGAAATCACATGCAGTGTTGCCAGTCACCAGAGCCCTGGCTTCCTAGAGGCAGTGTTGGGACAAGAGTCCTGGGCACTGGCCTGGCTGCCACGAGACTCTACCTCTCATGAGGACTCTTGTCTTCTTCAGGAGCCAAAACAAACAAACAAGCAAAACCAACTACTTGACTTAGAGAAAGTTCCAGCGAACCCAGCTGAAAGGGGAGGGGGAAATCCAGGGGTTGAGCTCACATGAGCTCTGCTGAGAACCACTTGATACAAATACCAACAGCACCTGACATTTTTAGAGTACTTTTTTGGAAGACATTCTTGAACAGGTGTCACCTGACTGGACTGTGATCCTAACTCTGGAAGCTACGTGGGGCAGAAACTTCAATGGCAATCAACAGAGCACATTCAGAAAAGTTAAGGGACTGTCCCAGAGTCACACAGTGAAGCAGGCAATGCCTTCTGCGGTCTCAGACCTCCGGACACAGAGCGAGTCCATTTTGGCAACACTGGAGGCTCTGGCTCTCATACACAGAGCACTGAGCCTCCCCAGAGAGACACCACCTCACATCCTCTACTTCAGAATACAAACAAGCCAGAGGCCCAGGTCGGCTGGCAGAAGGCCCAAGTTACCCAAGGTCTTGACTCTTCAAACAGGGTTCTGTGCGTCTAAGACCTGGTAACTTGAACTAGCTTCTCATTTTTGCCCTTTAAAGCAGACCAGGAGCCTGACTCACTCTAGCTGTGCTGGGAAGGTGTGGCCACACACCCATCCGCCCCTCTCACCCACAGCCAGCCACCCCCCTCCTGAGCTCCAGGCAGCAGGAGGAGTGACTTTCCAGTCACTAAGCCCCATTCTCTCCACCCATTAGAAACCAGGCATTGGTGCTGCCACGTGGCTTCTGACCCTACACCAGTTCTGGGCTCCTCAGGCAGGGGTGGCCCTCAGCGTCTCTTAGAGCCAGACTGCTGCACCCTCAACCCACCCTACCCCACCCTACACAGGTAAGTCTCCAGACACCTGAGTCCCACGCAGCAAACCCAGGCCTCCGCCTACCAGACAATTAGCACTTTAAGGACATCCGGGGACCTGATTCATCTCTAAAACCCTGTGTCCACTGAGGTGACCACTCACCTTGACCTCTCCCATGTTTCTATTCAACAGGCATTTGGAACCCCCCCCCCAGCTACTGCCCACAACCTGGATCAGGCAGCTAGGATCTGTGCTTTCAGGAGCTCATGGACTGGTTGACTAGATGTTCGAAAAAACACTTACACAAACTGATCCATATGATTGAGGGAGAGCACAGAGTGAACTGTAAACCCAGGGGGGAAATATGTAAAACACATAAAACCCAGCCTAGATGCCAATGTGTTTAACTCCTACAGCCCATCCACCCCTCCTGCCCGTAGCCATGCTTGCACTCCTGAACTCACCGGTGGGTAGGGGGTCATTCTCGCCAGAGAAATCCCTGTTCTCTCCACACTCTGGAAAGCAGGTGATGCTTCCGGGGGAGGTGATACGGGAACGAAGTCTTAAAACCTGGCTCACACCCCATTTCCAGCCGGTGCTCTGCAGGGCAACAGAGAGAAACTCTTGTCCAAGTTCATGCCAGCAGGTGCAGTCTACAAGGGCCCTCACTCCCAAGTCCGTCACTTTCTCATGGGGTGGCAAGTTTCCCCTGAAGCAGGGAGCTGCAGAGGCTGGGAGGACTCTGATGAGAGCCTCACTCACCAAAGGCAGCGTGAAGGCCAGAAGAGTGAACCCCAGAAGCAGGCTTCTCAGGACCTGGTGGTCTTCCTCAGCCAGGGACATGAGGACCAGTAGATAAGCCACCAAGGGACAGCTCTCCAGGCCTGCAGAGAAAGCGACGCCGACCCAGCTTGGCAACCTTCCTGGCGAATGAGACGCGGTGCAAACCTCAAGGCCGGTGGTGGTGTTCCAGACGCCAGGCTGAGCTTCCCTGCACTGCACAGGGCGGCTTGGCTGTGCCGGGGGGAATGTGTCTGCACATGGGGAAGAGGGTCACCTCCCAGCCTAGCCAGCTGCCAAGAGCATATGGCCAGCAGCAATAGGTCTGACTGTCAACCCGATCCTGCGACTTAGTGCCGGCTGGAGTCAGGCTTCTTCTGAGAGGGCCAGACACAGCTTGGTCACTCCAAAAGAGCCCCGTGAAATGAGGTCTGCCAGAAGAGGGTCTGTGATCACCACCTGGGGGTGGGTGGGCACAAAGCACAGAATTCTTGGGGGCGGGGGAAGGACCCACAGGACATGGGACTATCTACTCCTTGCTTGTTACGTGTGCCACGCATCATTCTAGGCACTTTCCATAAATTATTTCAGATCATCTGAGTCGTGCTGAAAAGTAGGATTCATCCTCAGTGTACAGGTGAAGAAACCGAGGCCAGGGGAGGCTAAGTCACCTGCCTCAGGTCACTCAACCCCAGTGACAACACTGAGATCAGAGGCTAGTTCGGGTGACCCCAAAGCCCCTGCTGTCCCAAGGATGATCTTGCCTGAAAACAGTACCTCCTCTGCTTCAGTTGACCTCCCTTGGATAGAAAAGCTTTTCAAATTGTCCCGGGGTTAGGGGAGGACAGGGACGGGAAGCGGGGTGCTGACAGCCGGGGCAGAACCCCTCAGTGTGGTCGGGTGCAGTGCGGTCGTGGCTGCTCGGGGGACATGGGAGAGGAACGGAGAGCCACAGCAGGAAGGGTGCAGGTCGTGCAGCGTGGGCTCCCAAGCTCAGCCGACCTGTCTTCACCAGACGCCCTCCCCCACTGTCAGCTCAGACCCTGCTTCCCCAGACCCAGAGGGGACCCCCCCGAGGGCCAGGCACCTTTGAGCACCCAACGGAAGCCTCTGGCCCCCAGGTTCCCTCTGCCACATCCTGCCAGCTCCTGGAGCCCGGCAGCCACCTCTCCACCCCCTCGGGGGCGGCTGGGAACACTGGTACCTGGCTCAGGAAGGCTCCTGGAAGCCCTGGTTATGGCTCACTGCACTCAGCCTTCGGATTAAAGGGGCTCAGAGCGCAGGCGGCCTGCACGGCTGGGCCTGCTGGGCTCTGCTGGAGCGGGGCCAGGCGGCCCTTCCTTCCTCCGGGGCAGCCAGTGGGGCACCAGCAGCCTGAAGGAGCTGCAGACAGAGAAGAGGAGCTGAGCTGTCTTCAACCTCCCTTCCAGCTGCCACGCAGGGCAGGGCTCCTGCAGGCTGGAGGTGGCCTTTCCCGGAGAAAGAGGGGCTCAGCACGGTGGGAGCGCCTGGACGGGCATCCTGGCCCGGCCTGCCGGGGTGTTGGCCGGCTCGGTGGATGGCATCCCACCCCGGTCTTGTTGAGAGTGAATCACTTGGAAAGAGACCTGCAACTGTATCCTGCAGGAACTCACAGGCCGAAAGCCAGAAAGAAACCAGGTCAAGCTTCGTGGAACCGGGCCACCAGGAAGGAAGGCAAGTAGCCCAGTGTCGATGCAGTGTCTTCTCCACGCCGGGCACAGTCAGCACATGTGAAGCAGCCCTCTTCCAGGGAGGTCGGGCCGAATCCCGCTGTGCAGCTGGGCTGGGACACGAGGCGACTTGGGGGTGGCGACCGAGGCTGCAGGTGGCACAGCTGGGGAGCAAATCCAGGTGCGCCCAACTCAAAGGTCGGTCAGTACACCATCAGTCACATCCAAGACCATCCATAAGTAACTCTGAGGTGTCTCCCCCACCGGCATCTGCCTCTAAACCCCAATTTAAAAGCATGACGGCGGTCAGCGTGGAAGTTCTCAGAGGCAGTGTACAAGGAGGGTTGAGAGCCTGCAGCCCAGCTTCAAATCCTGCCTCTGTGCTATAGGCTGTGTGACCTTGGGCAAGGGTCTGAAATGACAGACTCTACGTCAAATGCTCCCTACATTCTAGCTGTTATCCTTATCGTCATCATCATGAATGTCAATGTCAAGCTGAATCTCAAAGACTCAGCTGGGATCACCAGACCCTTCCCTCACCAAACGCCCTCCTCTAAACGCCAACCAAGGAGCAGGTTCTCCAGCAGGTTGCAAATCCCCTGGGAGGGCGTGAGATGAGGAGAGGAGGAGCTGAGTGATTAAAAATAAACACTCCTCTGCAGACCACCCACCTCACCTCCTGCCCCTCCCACAGTGGGCGGGGCAGTGGGGAGGGAGTACAAATTCCTCCAGCTAAGTTGAGTCAGGGCAGACGTGTCTTGCTTTTCAAGCAAGAGGAGGTCATGTGAAGTCAAACACAAACGCCCCAAATGTCATCCCGCCTCTCAGGAGCAGCCCACCTGACGAGTCCAGGGAGGAGTATGGGGCTGGGACAGTCTGAGATCAGCATGGGCTGGGAAGCCCATGAGGGGTTCCACACACAAGGACATGCACACGATCCTGTCCAGTGGCTCCGTGGCAAAACTGTGCTGCCCTGGGTGAGCCGCTTCTCCACCTGACCTTCCCCCAGCACAGGGCCCACACGGCCTGGGGGGTTCTGAAAAGGAACTTGGAGTCAGACGCAGACACCCTCATCAGGTCCCTGAAGCTAGGGCACTTCTGCCTGGATCATACCCAGATCATCTTGGCATGTTTGGAAGTCCATTTGTTTCGAAAGACAACAGCACCTTCTCAGACCTCATCCCTCACTGGCCTCAATCAGAATGGAGAATCTTAATTAATGTTAACCTTAATACTGAATCCATTGCCCATTCAAGGAAGCCTGTCTGTAGACTCCAAAGTCCTGATGCTGCAGTCATTTTTCCTATGCCTCCTAGATGTTCATAACATGGTGGTCTCAGAAGACTCCCACCCCGGCAGCCCCGGCCAACACCCAGGGCATCAACATCCAGGCAGCACTGGGACTGGTAAGAGAGAATTTGCTTTCAGTGCTCAAGGCTCACCCCCTTGACGTTGTTTCCACCCTTCACTGCGCCCCACACGGCAAATAATATCCCATTTTATATGGAAAACACTAAAATAGGATCACACCTTTTAAAAGATATTTCCACCTCACAGCCTGAAATCAGACTTCACCTTTCTCCCATTCCCCACCACCATCACGTCGGCCCCCTCCCCAGTATACATGCATGCACACACACACACACACACACACACACACCCGTTTTGCTACCAGACTTCCCTAAGCCACTTTAATTGAAAAAGCATGATTTAGGCTAATTGACAGCAGATGGGTTCAGCTGCAAAATGCAGAGAAGCATTTGTTGAACATGATTTACAGCAATGAGGCAAAACTTTCTCCTTTTTATATCTTTCTTCGAGCTCAGCAGAAATGAGAGGAGAAAAAAAAGTAATTAGTGTTTAATTTTTTAACAATTTTTAACTCCCTTTTTAATTGCTTTACATAAACCTGTCCTAGAATTTTACAGCCTTCAAATCTCTGTCTAAGTCTGGTCCTTGTTTCTGGTTTTAATTACAGGGAGGCTTGTCTGGCACATTAAATTAGAAGGAAAAAAAAAAAGCACACACAATTTCAGAAGTATTTTGCTGTTGGACTCCCAACTGAACATCTAATATTTCAGCGTGTGAATGAGAAGGCACTGCCCGGGAGGGCTTTGGTAGGAGCAGACATGAACTGAGTGCTTCTGAGACATGGCTGCACTACCAAAAACTGTCTCTTAATGCTATGAGCAGAGAAAGGGCAGTAAGGAGACAGCATCTGACAGGCCATGGTAGCCCTAGACACCAAGCACTGCTTTGAATGCAATTGGTTTCCCGAAACGGGTGGTGTGTGCAGACTTTTTGCAGGCTTTGGTCAGATTTGGGGATCTTATTCCTAAGCCAGGCCATGGGATCTTATACTCACTTCTTAGCAGTTCATTCTGAGCAGGACAGCAGCCAGAGAGAAACATACAGAAGGCAAGTCAGATGGGCCTCCCCATTGCAGGGTTCACGGGAGGGGGGTGTCCAGGTAGCAGATTCAGAGTACACCATTACCAGGTGGCCGTCTACATCTGTGTCTGCATTCTCTTTGCGGGAAGAGGTCAAGTCATGTGGACTTGCATGAACCAATGGAATGTTCTGTGCTGTCCAACATGGTGGCTTACCAGCCGACATGAGGCTACTTAAATTTATACGAATGAACATTAAATTATGAAATACAGTTTAAAATTCCCTTCCTTGGTTGCATGAGCCACATTTCAACTGCTCACCTGCCTCATGAAACTAGTGGTGACATAACATATTCAATAGTACAGCCATGGGACTTTTCCGTCTCCGAGGAGCATTCTACTGGATAGGGCTGCCCTACATCCTTGCTACTGAAAGTGTGTCCTGTGACTGGGCTGTGTGGGTGTCCCCCAGGCAGCTGGTCAGAAATGCAAGATCACAGGCCCCACCCAGGCCTGCCACCTCAGAATCCATGTCATAACAAGACCCCTGGTGATCCCAGTACACGTTGAGGTATGTGACCTGCTACCTGGTGAGAATGAACATCTCAGAATTTTCCAGTATAACCTGGAAGAGCCCCTCCAACTTGCAGATTGCAAGTGACCCTCTGTTGAAGACTTATAGCCAATTTCTCTTCTTTAAACTTTTTTGGTATCTTCTGGATTTTTGCAGTTACTTTTACTTTTTTTTTCAAGAAAGCCTAAGAAATTTATTTTAGTAATACAAAGGCTTTGTAAACTACCGTCCTACCAGGCATACCAAGACTCCCTCAAGCCCTGGCTGCATTTAATGTAGAAAGGAGGCATGTGCCCCACTGAGAGGAGAACCTGCCCGGAGTCACATCCCTGACTTGGTGGCTGCCTGGGGCCTGGAGTGGGGCAGTGGTGAGTGGATTCTCTTCTAGGTGAGCACCTAGGCATGGGGAGGGTGTGAAGATAGGGGCAAGGAGTTACGTGTCATAAAATGTCCTCGGGATATAAACCTCACAGGGCCCAGCCACCCCCCGCCTTGCTTGCGTTCATTAGCGCTGAGGCCACAGACCCCCTTGGCAGACCCTACCCATGCCTGCCCTGGGTTCCTGGAGGACTCCCGCTGGGGGCCGGAGGGCTGCCTGGCGCCGCTGGGCGAGCAACTTTGGGGATGGAGCCAGGCCAACGCCAGCTCCCCACACATGGTCATTACCTCCCGAAAACCCAGGAGTTATTACAATTCAAACACGTTGCAGGGGGGAGTGAGGGCTGGGGGAGGTCCCTTGAGGAAGGAACACCGGGATTAAAAGAAATTAGAGCAGTTGTCATGGCGATGCAGCCAGGCTGGGCCTACCCTGTGATTATTTCAATGGCAGCACCGGGATGGGAGCAGAGTAGGCTGGGGCAGCGGGTGAGGGAGCTGCATGCCCAGTTGTGCGTGGAGAGCCGTGCTTGGGCCTCAGAACGGGGCACAGCAGCCCGGGAGAATTCTCCCGAGGGTCGTTTCTGCTGGCTTTCCTGTTCTCTAACTGCCGCTTATCCCACGAAGCGCTTGGGTCAGCGGCCCTCTGTCCTCTGGGGAGTCCCTGCCCCCACCCCCGGCGCTCCCTGGCTTTTTAAAGTCGGGAACTCCCCACAGGGCCCCTGCTCTCCGGGCTCGGTGGGTAGAATGGCCTGGCCTGGTTTCCCGGCCGTTCAACTGCAGCGATTCAGAGCCCAGGTGAAACCCAACCATCCCTTTTTCTAGGTTGCACCCTGGGTCCAGCCTGGAATCGCGAGCACAAAGAGAGGTGTGTGGCGGGAGGGGTCCGGGCACCCGGGGAGTGGCGATGATCTGGACGCCGGCCCATGGTAATGAGCAAGACGGAATCTGCGCCTGGGACGCCTCCAGGTACCAGTGCGGGATTAGGGTCTCCACAGCGCGGGAATCCCGTCTTGGCAGAGAGACAGGGCCCAAGAAAGAGAAAACAGTAATTAGTTCTCCATCTTTCTGCTTGTCTCAGCAGCCCCGAGCAGGTCTGGCAGACAGGTGAGGAGAACCTGCTTAAAATTTAGCCTCTGGGGGAGAAGGAGAGAATGGGCAGGGGTGGGAGAGGAGAGCTGGGAGAAGGGGAAACCGCCTGCAGCTCCCAGGGAGGCTCTTGGCAAGCCCGCCCCTCCCGGGTCTCATTCCCTCTGCACCACCATCAAGGGGCTAAGGGGAGGCCTGAAACACCAGATGGAGGCATGTCAGGCTGGCCTTCCAACCGGAAGGTTAATTGGGCCAGAGGCAAGCCTTTGGCCCTCCTTAGAACCCAAAGCCAGGGCTCTCCTGGTGGCCTAGATCCAGCCAGAAGACGCCATCTAGAAAAATTCCCCTCCTGGCCTCCCCTGTTCTTTTGAACAGGCAGCCAATGTCGGTCATTTGCTGCCTCGAATGGAGCTTCCCCCGTCTGTATTTGCAAGGTCTGAGGTGTCCTTACGGGAAACACAGGGTCTTAGAGTTCAGTCTGAGTACAAGGCCAGTCTCAGCTACCAACTCTGGGTGACCTTCTGCAACTCACTCAACAATGCCCCCGTTTTGGGAGGCCGAGGTGAGTGGATTGCCTGAGCCTGTGGTTCGAGACCCCCAGGAAACTTGGCGAGACCTCATCTCTACAATAAATCAAAAATTAGCCAGGTGTGGTAGCGTGCACCTGTAGTTCTGGCTACTAAGAAGGCTGAGGCAGAAGGATCGCCGGAGCCCAGCAGGTCGAGGCTGTGGTGGCTGGGAGCGTGCCACTGCACTCCAGTCTGGGTGACAGAGTAAGACTCCAACTCAAAAAAAACCCCCAAAACCGTTTCCTTATCTGTAAAAGCATCATCTAATTTACAGTGTCATAGTGAGGCCTGAACTTAAAATGTCTGGCGCTAGGGTCACTTCTCTTCCCAATTAGACTACGTCTGAGGGGTTTCCCAGGATGCGGGACGTTCGGTTTTCAAGTCAGATGGTCCTGGGCAAACCAGGACAACAAGTTGGCCACCCTACCAGGCACAGAGCATGCATGCATTGGAGAGCCAGCTATTTTTGTAGGGGATCTTATCCCTTTGTAAAACTCTTGATGCATTTTATATACATATACACATACACATACGCATGTGTATATGAATTTTCTAAAGAAATAAAGTGGGAGGACATTATTCACATTCCAAAAGGAATCTTTGACCAGCAAAATGATAAAATGTAGTGTCCCTCGATATGAGGTTGGGGCAGGGAAGGAGACGATGTAGGGTAGGAAAAGTCAGAGGAGGTAAACCGAGGCATTGGAGAGCAGCGAGACTCCATTTATTTCTGAGATCCTTTCATTTCTGGGGGAAACCCCGGCACTGAGAAGGCCCTTTTGCGTCCGGCTTTGCTCACCTCTCCAGCTACGCGGCCAGCATACTTGCACTGTGGCTCCATCACAGAGCACCAAGAGACACCACGAGCCGTGTGTCTGTGGCAGTGCTGCCACACTTTGGGGGGTTCACACCCTCCATGGCGTGCTCCAACCGGACAGGGGTGTGTCTTGGCACTCACTTTTCATCATGGAGCACTCTGTCTATTTCCTGGCTTCCCCTCGGTTCAGATAGTCTAGATTTTACCACCTCTGCAAAAACTTCAGGTGGAGAGTTCCCACACAAGTCGAAAGCAATAATGTCACATCATCTTGCCAAAGACTTTTGTTTTAAACCACTTGGTTTTTTTCAACAAGGGGATAGGAGGGAAAGGAAGGGAGAGGACTAAAGGATCGCCATGCTTTCCCAGCTTGAAAACCCAGAGGCAACGGCTGCATAATGCAGGCAGTATGGCTTTGCAAGGGGTTTCCAGAAGCAATAGAATCATGCAGAGCGGACCAAGTGCAACCGTGGGTAGTGGGCTGCCCAGCTCACCACAGCCAACTGCCTTCCGCCAGCAGGTACAAGCCACAGGCGGAGCAGGGGTGGGGAAAGCAGAAAGGACCCTGTGTTTGTCCTCCCCTCCCCTGTCCTCCCCTCTCTTACCCCACCCCCAACCAGTTGAAGCTTTCAGATGCAACCTGAGCCTTGTGGCTACAACCACAATTGGTCTGATGAGTTTGCTCACTCCCAGTTCACACTGGGAAGTGAAAGGACCCAAGTGGAAGGTGCTGAGAAGGGAAAGCTCTCTCTTCTCCCCACTGGAGGAATCAGGGTCCTTAGTTAACAGGAAGAGGCCAGATCACCTCGTGTCCAGAAGTGCAGATTCTGCCTCCTCCCTGGAATCCCGGCGTCCAGAGGGCCAGGGCCCTGGAGGCCAAGGCTTGTGTCCTGGGGAGTAAATGGTGGCTGCCCCAGGAAGTCCAACCTTGCCAGGTGACATCGGGCTGTAGACACAGGGCAGTGTCCGAGGGGTTGAGCAGTGATGCCTGGGCGTATTATTTCTTGGCTTGTTATTTGGGGAGAGGTGCCTTAAACACCTAGCATCTTAGACAACCGCGACTCCGTCCTGCTTGGAAGACAGCTGAATTAAAGGATCCCCAACCCTCCTGCAGGCCCTCATCACCAGCCTGTGCCTATTCCTGCCACCGCGCTGGCAAAACTGCTTTGAGATCCTCTCTTTCTTCTCTCTTTCTTCGCTTCCCTCTCTCTTCTCTGACCTGGTGGAGGGCAAGACTGCTCTTTTTCTGCTGTCGTATCCCATGCAGACAGTAAGCACTAAATAAATGTTGGCTTACCTAGACAGATTCTTTACAGCTCTGCCAGGAAGCATGACTTGGGGGCAGACTCTCCCCAGTATAAAGGTCAAGCCCCCAGGAATCCAGGCGGAACAACCGGGCCTCCGCCTGCTTCTCACCTCGCTCCTTCTCCACACTTTTTCCCCCAAGGAGGCTGGGAACTCGCTCCACGGCTTTGCCACCCCATCTGACAACAACAAAGCGCAAACAGGACCCGGGCGAGAAATGCAGCAAAGGACAAAAACCTGAGAGACAAGAAGAAATGAAATGTGCATGTGCACACATCTAATACGAGTTAGCATATCCCAGAGCCCCCTGGACAGAAACCAAACAGGAAATCTAGAATCATTTCCCCAGTTTGCCCTGCCCGCTCCCCGCATCTCTGGAAGAGGTGAGGGCAAGGACGCTCAGACTCTGCTCCCCGCCCCGAAGCCACAGGAGGGCGGGGCTTTGACGGATGGATTGGCATTTCCTTCCCCCCTCTTCCTTCCTGACCTCTGGAAAGGGTTTCTCCCTGCACGGCTGAGGGGATGGACCGAAACCTCTTGCTGCGAACCCCACCCAGGAGCAGCGGGGCTGGAGTTTTGCCATGCAGGCCTCCCACGGAGCTGGAGCAGAAGGTGACCAGCAGCTGGTCTCCCTCACCCCACTCCACAGAGAGCCATGTGACGGCCTGGGCCTTGGGGTCAGGACCTCCTGCTCTTAAGAAAACAGATCCAAAATTTTGGCATCAAAATAAAATATGCGCAGAGGAAACAAGTAAGCCTCGGAGTGAAACGCAGGCCGTAAGATTGAATTAAAATGCCAAGCAGAAACTAGAGCTTAGGTGACTGTGGGTTCAAGTTCACGCCCCATAGGCCCCTCCTTCTGCTCTGAGCTCGACCGAGGATTGCACCCTTGCTCCGAGCATGCTGCCACTACAATCCATCAATGGTCGGCAACCTGTTTCTGTAAAGGGTTGTAGAGTAAATGTTTCAGGCACCATGGGCCGTACGATCCCTGCGGCCACTACGCAAGTCTGCCCTTACCCGGAAGGCAGCCATGGTCCATACACAAATGATTGGGCATAGCTTGCTCTTATGAAACTTTATTTGTAAAAACAGACAGCTGTCCAGGTTTGGCTGATGGGTTGTACGTTTTCAACTCCTGGTATAGATCACGAAGACACCAAATGATATAATGGTTCAAGAACATTGGCTTTGAAGTCAGGCAAACCTAGTTCAAACCTCTGCCTAAGACTTATTAGTGCTGTCATCTTGGGCATGTCACTTAACTCAATCAAGCTCAATTTCCTCATCTGTAAAATAGGATAATAATGCCTGCCTCCCCAGGTTACTGTGATGATTAAATGATCTAATGGATGTAAAGTGCCTGACACTCAATAAATGCTGGCTGCTAATCATCCTCATTATGAGGAGAATTCAGGAGAAGCAATCACCCTGAGCCTTTCGGTGTTAGTGGACAAGCCATCACACACCGGGGCTTTCTGCACAAAATGTCATTTCCTACAACTGAATATTCCACAGAGTCACTCCATGATATTAAATCAGTGGTTGCACCTTAGTAGCGCCTGAGAATCTTAAATCTCATTGCCTGCTCTGGAGCCCAGACCAATTAAACCGGAAGCCCTGAGAACGAGACACCCCCCAGCACTGCTATCTTTTAACGTCCCCTAGATGATTCTGTGAAGCCCAAGCTGAGACCTGCTGGACTACACAGACAGAAAGAGCAAGGACGCATCCTCTCGGACCTTACTACTCAAGGAGTGGCTCCTGAGCCAGCAGCAGTGACATCATCCGGGAGCTTGTGAGACACGCAGAATGCCAGTCCCACCCCGGAGCTGCAGAATCTGGATCTGCATTTTGACACAATCCCCAGGGGATTCACGTACCTAGTCACGTTGGAAGAATACGGCTGTTCCCCATAGGGCCCCACTTGGCTGGTTATCAGCCTCACCTGCAAAGTTTTAAAAATTTTCTAGACTTCATAACCAACTCAACGAAACAGAATCATCATGGGTGGCCCAGGGACTGGTACTTTTCCCTGACATTTTATGTGAAAAATTTTCAAACACATGGAAATGTTGTGCCCACATGCTCGGCACTCAGATTCTGTGACGTGTCAAAATTTTGCTATCTCGGCTTCAGCCCTTCCCTACACATGCACCCTCCATTTATCTACCCATCAATCCAACTCGTTTTTGCGATGCACGTCAGAGTCAATTGCAGGCATCAGGATACTCCATCCCTGAACACTTAGTGTGCACATCATTAATTTTTAACAAGGTTTCTCTAATTGATTCCTGAGCTGTGAACCCAGCACCCTACCTTGGGCATTCAGTTATCAATCTAGTAACAATCTCTCTGTCCCGAGGGGACAGTAGTTAGGACTTGGCAGAAAGCATTTCTTTCCCTACGGTTCTGACAAAAATGGTGCTACAGCCTCTCAGTGCTGTAACTTTCAGTATGGCACGATTTCTGGTGTTTGACCTAATCCCACATTCTCCATGAATCTCATCTCCTTTTTTTCTTGGTAAGACACTAGAGAACTCACTACTCTGTGTATTATATCTCTCAGTTTTTAATTAATGATGCCGTTAAATGTGTTTGGCCACATCTCTAAAACCTTTCCTGGTATTTTCCCTCCAAAAAATATCTCCAGACAAAACACCTACAGTCTTTCAGCATTCCATCTGTGGAAACCAACGAGGCGTCTTCCACCGTCTTTTCCAATTCTGCACGGTCAACGACTTTTGGAGGGGCCTGAGGGACAAGACGCCATGTTGCCTTGCTTCTGGGTTTGGGTACACCATCTTTGAGAGCAGTGATTTCACCTACAGCACTGGTTTCCCTTCATCTTGGGTTATCTTTTGACAGGAAGATGCTTAATTTGGCATTCCAAGCCCTGTCCACCAGGGCTGATGTGAACTCTAAACTAGTGAGATATTTTTCTGGCTGGGTCAACCCCCAAAAGGAGGCTGACCCTAGGACACAAGGCAGGACCACTCATTCTGGTTAACAACTCCAGATCTTTTGGGAAAGAGGCTTATCTTTCCCACTACTGCCCTCAACTTTTTAGGACTTTCCCAGAATCCTTGAGTGGGGCTGCAGTTAGAATCCATTCAGCCTGTATTTTTCTGCGTCTCCCCAAGTTCCTTAGGATAAATTTATAGGAGTTATTGGCCCTAAGGACTGCCCAACCATTTCCAAATGCTCTTTTTCAACAATCTAGGATGGGGCCATCTGAGAGCCTGGTCACACACAAGCCCCAAGTTGCTCTTTCTCACAGAGGGAGATAGCTAGGTCACGCATAAGGCTGCACGTCAGCATTTCCACCTCCAAATACGAACAGGCGCATGGATTCTCTCACCCCCATCCTAGCACTCCATTTCCCAGACCACCCACTCTCTGTTTGCCTGGGTCCTCTAACCTTGAAACCGGACACCCTCCTTTCAGGAGCCACCCATGTTTAAACAAATAAATACTCCAAAGTAACCCACTCCCTGGTGGTATTCAAATAAATGTCCCAGGAAGGCGAAGGGGGAAGAGATAGTCTGGGTCTCCTCTGCCACTTGCCTGCCTCAGAGCATCCTTGGACCCCTGCCTCCACACCAGGCCAGGAAGGAGACCCTCCTGGATGCACAGGGACGGCACGGGCGAAGGAAGAGGTTGTGGCCACTGGAACTCAGGAAAGAGGAGGCAGGGAAGGTGGGTGGCATCCAAAGATGGAGACTTTAGAAACATGTGCGGAGACTCCCTATAACTCCCTGTTACTCAGTCATAAGCCTTTAAATCCCTCTGACCAGGGAGGGAGTCTTAAGAACTCTTGGGATGGGTGGGTGGATGGGGAGAACAGGGATCAGTTCTCGGATGAGTCAGAAACACTTAAATATAGCCTACATACTCGCCGGCAGTGAGAAGGGGTGGGGTGGAGAGAAAGAAGAGGAGGACCCACAAGTCAGAATCTCCTTGCCTCTGACTCAATAGAGAAAACCACTGGAATTACTCGGTTTCATGGAACATGGGCAGCTTGGAAGAAAGCCGCTGCTTTGTCAGGAGTCAGCTGGTCAACAGAGTTGCTAGCAAAAAAGATTTTAAAAGCATGAAGGGGAAGAAAGAGAAATTCCAGTAGCTGCAGACGGCTCCTATGGAGGAAGAGAGGGAGGAGAGGTGTCTTCAGACGTCGGCCCAGTTGATTTATGGACGGACAAGGAAAGCGTGAACCAGACTATGCTGGCAAGCTGTCCCCCCACCACCACCCCAGTGCCTAAGGAAGAGAGGAAGAAAAAGGAGACCACGTTTCAAAAATAAACACAAACCCCAAAATAAACACTGTTAATGGAAGTGACTAATCACGGGTGTGCTGAACTTGGTGGTTCTTGATAAGATATGGGGGGAAATGCACTTGGAAAAAATAACAGATCCTCCCCCCCCTTGGTAAATAAAGTGATGGGGAAGAGGCTGGGGAGCGGGGATTAGGGTTAGGGCTGGGCTCAACGCTGTGGCAGAGGCTCAGAACGCCATTTCTCAACCATTTCTCAACTCCTGACACTAGGAGCTGGATCTGCGCTTTGTTGTGCATTGTGGGATTGGTAGCAGTGTCCCTGGCCTCTACCTATACTAGATGCCAGTAGTGCCCTCTTTCCAAGCCATCACGGCCAAATACGTTACCAGGCAGTGCAAATGCCCCCTAGTCGTGAGGTTAGGGGAACACAATTGCCCCTGGTTGAGAATGACTGGCTTAAGATGAGGGGCATAGCTCCTCTCAGTGAGAGATGGCTAAAATGACTTTCCTCGGGGCTGGGCAAGAAAATGGTAGGGCTAATTCAGTGTCCGTGCGGCAGACATGAGATTGTAACCCATTTTTCCTCTGCAGGGCCTCTGGCCACTTTGTGCTCCTGCCAGTCAGAGAGCAAAACGCTGAATGAGCCCCCACGCCCCCTCCGGCAAGTATGGCTCTTTGGGGCAGAACCAGCTCTGTGGGTGCAGGATGGGTGAGCAGAAGTACCTTTCTGCACTGGGAGTGGAGACAGAGTAGAAAATACCATGTCGGTCCGGAAGATACAACCCCAGACAAGGGCGCGGGCTTGGTGCGGTGACCCCTGGGTGGACTCCAGCCTCTACTTCCACCCCAACTGGCCTGATGCCTGTGGGCAGCTCTGACTACCCACGGAATCGTACGAAGACTCAGCTAGAACGTACCGTTTGCAGTTGTCTCTCATCTCTCTCTTCATGTCACTGAAGAACAGAAACCCAGAGAGGCAAAGAGAAAGACTCATAGCGGTACAGAGGTTGAGGGTCTTGCCGCTGTGACGAATAGCCATGAAGTCAACGACTTAACGCAAGACAAAACTATTCTCTTACAATTCTGGAGGTCAGAAGTCCAAACGGGTCTCACTGAGTCAAGGCATCAGCAGGGCTGTGCTCCCCACACAGCTTAAGAGGAGAGTCTGTTCCCCCTGCCTTCTCTGGCTTCTAGGGGCGCCCTACACTCTTTGGCTCACGGCCCCTTCCTCAATCTTCAAAGCCAGCAGTGAAGCATCTTCACATGTCTCCCTGCCTCAGACTCTCCTGCCTTTTTCTTATCAGGACAGTTAAAATTACCCTGGGCCCAAGGCGGGAGCATCCGCCCATCTCAAGAACCTTAACTTGCTTGCGTCTGCAAAGTTCCTTCTGCCTTGTAAGGTAACACGTTCACAGAGTCCAAGGAATAGGACACGGACATCTTTGGGGACCGTGACTCTGTCTACCACATGGACAAAGCTCAGGCTTCCAACACCAAGGCCAGCACGTGTTCTACTTGGGATCGCACAGAAAAGCTGGCATTTCAGGTTTTGTGGAGGCATCTTCTGGATGCCCCTCCTTACTTCACTCCGGTAATGATAAAAAATAAATACAAGAGCCTTTCTCACCTTCTTTCTTACCTTCTTACCTTCTGCAAGACAGAGGCTGAAACTCGCAGATCTCTCCTAAGGCAGTCGGTCGCTAAACGATGGTTCCCGGCCAAGAAGGCCTTCAAGACCATGGCGCTCCGGACAGGCCCAAGTGAGAAGTAAAATGATGAGGTTTGATTCCACCGAGGATTTGTCTGCTCAAGAAGGAACACTTGGCTGAGTCAGCTCAGTAGTTCAATGAATGTCCTTTCAGGCTCTAGGCACAGGGCTCCAGAGAGAAGAAAGACACAGCCTCTGGTCTCATAACCGGGGGGTGGGGTTGTCCATCATTATTTTCACTTTGCAAATGAAGAAACAGACTTAGATCCCTAGGGCAGTAGTGGTGAAGTCAGAATCAAACCCGGGCTTCGTGGCTCAGCCTGTAATCCCGCGCCTTGGGAGGCTGAGGTGAGTGGATTGCCTGAGCCCGCGGGTTCAAGACCTGCCTGGGCAACTTGGCCAGACCTCATCTCTACAATAAATCAAAAATTAGCCGGGCGTGGTAGCGCGCGCCTTTAGTTCCAGCTACTTGGAAGGCTGAGGCGGAAGGATCGCCGGAGCCCAGCGGGTCGAGGCTGCGGTGGCCGGGAGCGGCCACTGCACTCCAGTCTGGGCGACGGAGTGAGACTCCAACTCAAAAAAAAAAAAAGAATCAAACCCAGACCTGCCTAACCCTACCATTCGACTCTTGTCTGCTTTACTATCTGGACTTCCAGGGAGCCATTCTATAAATGAG
The DNA here is from genome assembly GCA_027257055.1 of Cephalopachus bancanus. NCBI lineage: Eukaryota > Metazoa > Chordata > Mammalia > Primates > Tarsiidae > Cephalopachus > Cephalopachus bancanus. The sequence continues at coordinate 6,654,226 of JAPVLO010000065.1, forward strand.
GTAGGTAGGACGTGCTTCCCCAGGTGTGGTGATTACCTCTACCTGGGGAAAGTTAAGGGAGAGTCTTTCAGGGAGAGAAGGATAATAACAACAGCTAACACATGACGCGGAAGTGTACCCCAGACGTGGACTCTCAGAGCTACATATATTAACACACAACCGCCCCCACCCCAGCAACCCAAAGAAGGGGGCACGAGACACCGAGACCTGAAGGGACTTGCCTCCGTCTACACACAGACGACAAGAGGCAGAGCCGGACTGCAGAAGCCACACCTTCTTCCTCCTCTCGGTATGAGAAAGACATCCAGGAAGGTCCACCCCCGAGTTAGAGGGTCACCTATAGGTTCTCTGTAGGAGCATAAGGGCCAGACAGCTGGCCAGTTGGAAAGTGCCGTGGCATCTCCTGCATTTGAGCACTCACAGGCCACGAATGGCTGTGTGTGGCCAGGACCTCAGCAGGAAGCCCTCCCCTGGCACCCGTGCCCACATGACCAGGATCTTGCCTGCTAGAAAGGCCATAAAAAGAAGGCCCATTAACAAAACAGATACAATTTTCTGGCTGCCTCCAAGGATCTCAAAGTGGCCTTGCCTAGTGACTTTGGTCCATTTCAAGGAGGGATTCTGTGGAGAGGACATCAGGCGTGCCAGCTGGGGTCCAGGATACAAAGCCACCTGTCCCGCCGTGCTCCCAAGGGAGACCTAGCTGGGGCCTGTGGGACCCACTTCTCAGTCCAAGTTTCTCTTGCAAGACAAAGGCGAAAGAGAGGGAAAGGCTTTTAAAGACACTCTTTTCGGAAATCCTCTGGCCACCCACAGCTCTTTTGGCCTGCAGGGCTTGCGGTGACCTAATCTGTATTTAACAAAGTTGCTATCTCTTTGGTGGAGGAGGGGAAGATTATCCAAGTCCTGTAAGCAAAGCATCAACCATCTCCTGGCTACCTTCGCGGACAAACGCCACTGTGACGGCGAGGAGTCGCCTTGAATCCAGGTGCTCACGTGCCCAGAAGAGATAGGTACACATATGCCACCGGGTACCCACGCAGGCTGGCCTGCTGTGACCCAAGTCACACATGCTGTGGATGGGATCACTGCACTGGGTCTCTTCACTGTGGGACTCAGAATTTAAACTCCCACTTGCCCATCTCACCTTGGACAAGTAAAAATCGCTTCAGATGCATTTTAACCCGCTCCCCTTAAGTTCCGCCCAGAGACGGGCTGCTGGGTGGGCGGGAGGAGGACCATGGGCAGGGGAGAGACCGGGAAAGGTAAGGGGCAGGGTACTGGGCTGGCCATCCTGCTCTAGGCCCTTGTCTTTCTCTCTTCCTCCCCCAGCCCCAGTTCCGAAAGCTGCAGCAGAATCAGCCTCCCAGCTGGCCTGGGGTGTTCCTCCAGAGCAATCTGTTTTCCACAAAAAAAAAGTGTTCTAAATAGAGCGGAACTGAGCATGGGGCCGCAGCCCGGATGAAGTCTTCCCCTCCCTGGAGAGCCCAGCATCCCACGTGGAGGCTGGTCCACCCCCGGTGCCTCTCACTCAAAGCATTTGTGACCCAGGAGCACCCAACCCTGACGGCAGGCACAAAGCTACCACAAATGAATTTTGCTTCTACAGCATTTTGCCCAGCCTGGATCCTTCCTCCCTCCGGGCGACCCGGAGGCCTTCTCTGGCCTCCTCTCCCTGCATCTGCCCCTGGAGGCGATGAGGAGATCCTATTCCAGGCGGAGACTCAAAGTCCTGCTCCGGTCAAAGTTCACCACTAACTTGCCAGAGTGAGGTTGCAGCTCAATTAACCCACCCGAATCTCAGTGTTCCCAAGACCGAGGTCTGAGAACAAGGACCACCGTCTCTCTTTCGCTGCATTAGACTGTCGGGTCATCATTTTTGTTAAATTAGAGCCTCCTGTTGCTCTTGAAAGCACCAGATTGAGGGTGGCTCCTTAGACATTCCTCCTTGGTTCTGGAAAGTTCTACCCAAAGCTCGTACCCACCAGGTACAGAGTCTACAGCTCCTTTCCGGTCCAAGCTCGGCACACAACTGATTCTTGGACAATTGATTCATGAACATGCACACCAAGGATCATTCCGACGCCAGCCAGGTTTGTCAATGAGGTTCTCATGCCTCCTGGCATAAGCATCGTCCCCTTCCACTCTCAGGAGACAGCGCTCCCAAAGGGGGCAGCGACTGGCTTCTCTCATCACCACGACACCAACTCGGGTACCCAGCCGACACCAGGTGACACTGTGACAGCCCTGGACTGTCTTTGGAAGAAGGGTGTAAGGAGGCCAACAAGAGAGGCGGAGGTGGGCGGAGGAACTCATGGGGAAGCTGCGATGGGGTGGGCCACCCCATCCTCCACCCCAGCCACCTCCTGGGCTCTCCACAGAGCTAAAGAGAAGGAATCTGAAGCCAGTCCGGTGCTGTGGCTTGTCAACGAGTCCAGACACCCTGCTCTTCACGGCCTGTCTGAATTCAGCACCTCCGAGCATATCGACTCGCCAACCAGAAGAGGCAGGGAATGCAGAAAGAGACATTAACACTCAATAGAAAGTGAGAATGAACAGTGTCTTCCTGTCTCTCGCCCCCATCAGTCAGTGTGGCTGTCTTTCCCTTTTCCCCATTTCGACGGAGAGGGAAAATAGAGGGCAGAGGGGAAGGAGGAGCTCAGAGGGAGAGTTTAAAATATGCACATAGAGCTTCTTGATGACACACTGCCTTTATAAAGAAGAAAAACAATCATCTGGGCATAGAGGTGTGGCAGCCTCCCCTCGAAACCCAGCGACTCTGGGGCCTGAGGCCAGAGGATTGCTTGAGCCCGGGAGTTCCAGGCTACGGTAAGCCATGGTTGCACCACCGCACTCCAGCCTGGGGGTGACAGAGTAAGACCATGCCCCTAAAATAAACAAAGGCCAGGGGTGACAAAAAGAAGTATCATATTTTAAGAGATGTTCCCAGGAACCAGAAGTGTCTGGATACCGATGGTAACCACTCTGAGCACCTCTTGTAATTGCAGACGTCAAACGTGACTTGTATTCATCTTTTGGTATCGGTATATACTGAGTATTACAATTTTAATACAGTCTTTTCCTTTCTTAAGGTGTGGATACATTTTTTGGCACTCTCTGCATATAAATAAGAACAACATTTCCTTAAAGGTGGCTTTTTGCTTTTGTTTTCTTAGCTCTCCGCTCAGAAAAAGGCAGCTCTCCGCCATTCTCTTCCACTCAAGTCTGGTTCAGAGCAAAAAAAGAAAAAAAAATTAAGTTGCTGAAACAAGGTATTTTTTTCCCCTCTGGTTGAACTGTTTTACAATAAGCTACCTGCTGGGGTCAGGAAACGTGAGACCGGTGGCTTTCACTCCGAAGAGGCGTCGCAGAGAGCAGGTCACCACTCACAACCCTCTGGATCCACTCCAGCTTTCATTGGAAACCGTTTCTCTCCTCCGCTTCACCTCCTTCCCTCCTCCGTGCTCACTCGACCAGTGCTCCTAGCCCTCCTGCTTTCTGGACGTTTGTGTCTGCCCCCTCGAGAGAGGCCGGAGGACAGAGGTGCTGGGGAGGAGACAGGGGGAGGGCTCCCTGTGGCCCCACAGGAAACGTATTTTCTTTACTATTAGGTATGTGATGCTCAAAGAGAAGGGAATGGTCAAAATCAAAATAAATAGCCCACCACGGAAACAGGCCCCTCCCCGGGAATGGTAATGGCCCCGATGAAAGTTTATCCAAACACAGGAGAAAAAAATGGTTCATGTCGGGGGACAGGGAAAGGAACGCTCCTTACTGGAAAGGAAATTTGTTTATGACATTTTATTTGCTCCTTATTTTTTAATGCTCTTCTGGCCCCGTGTCCTGTAAACAGACCAGCTTTTCCATGCTCTCGTGGTGCCAGGAAAGCCGAAGACCAAACAGGCAGAGCTGGTGCCAGAACCCCAGGCCACTGAGGTCTCACAGCTACGAGAGCCCACGCCCAGGCCAGGGGGTCCCCAAGGGGGGCTCGCTGGTCTTCGTGTACAGGGAAGGGTGTGATTTGAGATCTGGGTGAGACAGGGAGAAGGTCATCTAGCTTGTGGGGGCCCCCGCAGGCTTACAAATTGGCCGTCTCCCTGCACAGCAGAGGAGGGCACAGAAGGGGCCTCTTGGACCCAATGTGTCTGTCTTGTGGAGTGTTCTGAATGGTGTCTTTAGACAGGAGATGAAATTGCAGATTGTGGAGAGAAGTTGGCCTTTGGAGTCACGTGAGAGCTGGGAAGGCCCAGAAGGAGAAACCATGGAGAGTCATGGTCTGAAGCCCAGTTCTGCCCCAATACCAAACAAAGCCACCACAGCCAGAAAGCCAGGGGCACCTGCGCACAGCAGAGCAACACAGACCCGATGGCTGAGGCTCACTCTTCCCATCTGGACACAGAGATCATCTGGGCCACAGTTGCATTTGTCAGGCCCCTACGACGCCACATCCAGAGTATAAAGAGAGCCCGGAGGCCTTGCTGCCAGAGTGCTGTGTGCCTGGCAGTGTCTTGAGTGCCTGCAGGAACTCAGTCTAACCTTGTAACAACCCTAGGAAGCAGTTTCAGGAAAAGGAAATTGAGGCACAGAGGGGCTGAGTCACTCACTGGAAGTTGCACTGCTCAATGCCAGTGAGGAAGTCCAAGCCTCAACAGTCTGGATCGGAGATGTGCCCTTCACCCCTACTCTATCCTGCCTCCCTGCAAGAGTCCTCTCCTCTTTGACACCGGCAACAAGAAGGCGCTAAACATACACACCCAGCCCAGTGACAATGGGGCATCTGGAAGGACAGACCCCTTTGATGTCCACCATGATGAAGGACAACGAGCTACACCACGGTAGCCCTGCAGGGGGTTTGGTTTATGTGACAGAAACTTCCAGTGCTCACCAACATTCCTGGATCTCCGCCCCTTCCTCCACAGAGCTGGACACTTACCAGAGCTCTTGCATCCAGCTGGAGCATGTGACCGATTCCTTAGAGGAACGTGAGTTCAAGTACTGGGAGTCCCCTCCAGGTCAAGGCATCAAGCACAAGCAGGTCCGCTCACAGGCTCACAGTGCTCTGGTGACCACCCTCCCCCTTGAAGGTGGTAGTATCCTAAGACACACCACCAGGTAGGTTCCTAAATTTCTGCAAGACAAAGAGCCTCTTGTCCCCAACACTGCCAACTCATATTCAGCTGACCGGCGTGTAAATGAGAAAAAAAACTCATCGGGTGACACAACCATTTCGTTGCAGCAGCCTACAGTAACCGATACAGTGATGGCCATGACACAGAGAACTGCAGCACTGCACTTCGAGGCAAGGCTCATGGTGTGCGCTATGGCGAGTCACCGCACTCCCTCAGCCCTAGTTTCCCCACCTATGAAAACGGGGTCACATTACCTTCTCACAAAGACATCGTGAGATTCCAGTGAGAAGCCTTGCAAAGAACTTGACATCGGAAAGCCCCTCAAACCATTGGCCTTCATTATTTTCCCAAACTGCCTGCTTTTTCTTGGCTGAAAGTCACCCCATTTCTCTCATGTCTGAAAGTCTGCCTGGTGACCGTGTTCCACAGATGACTTCCTCTTTGTCCAAGCTCTTCTTTTACTTGTTTGTGCAAGGTAAGAAGGGGGTGCACTTTCAGCACCTCTCTTTCCCGAAGCAGGCAAAGCTTCTTCCTGCATTTCTGTTCTCCTCTATCCTCCTTTACAAACCTCCCCATGGGAGAGTCTTAGGTCTCCAGGTGTTAAGCCCTTGAACTTACATCCAGTCCCCATGGCAAGGGATGTACCTATTAATCCAGATCCCAAGCCGGGCTCGGTGGCTCAGCCTGTAATCCCGCGCCTTTGGGAGGCTGAGGTGAGTGGATTGCCTGAGCCCGCGGGTTCGAGACCCGCCTGGGGCAGCGAGACCTCAACTCTACAATCAACCAAAAAATCAGCCGGGCTTGGTAGCGCATGCCTGTAATTCTGGCTACTTGGAAGGCTGGGGTGGAAGGATCGCCAGAACCCAGCAGGTCGAGGCTGCGGTGGCCGGAAGCGGCCACTGCACTCCAGTCTGGGCGACAGAGTGAGACTCCAACTCAAAAAATAAAAATAAAAAGCCGGGCTCGGTGGCTCAGCCTGTAATCCTGCACCTTTGGGAGGCTGAGGTGAGTGGATTGCCTGAGCCCGCGGGTTCGAGACCCGCCTGGGCGGTGAGACCTCATCTCTACAATAAATCAAAAAATCAGCTGGGCGTGGCAGCGCATGCCTGTAATTCCGGCTACTCGGAAGGCTGAGGCGGAAGGATCGCCGGAGCCCAGCAGGTCAAGGCTGCAGTGGCCGGGAGCGGCCACTGCACTCCAGTCTGGGCGACAGAGTGAGACTCCAACTCAAAAAAAAAATAAAAATAAAAATAAAAATAAAAATAAAAAATAAAATCCAGATCCCTTTTGCTTGTTTTTTCTGTACTTCTCCCTATCAGACAGGGCAAAACTCTTTGGATATCAGCAGATATTAATAGGCAGATCCTATTTTTATTTATTTTTGTCTGCATTTCCCCCTGTTAGACAGGGATTTACAGGGAGAAACTCTTTAAAATTTGTGATCTAAACAGTCAAATGGATATTCTCTTTCCCACCTTAAACATGAATCTACCTCATGGATAACTGGCAAAAGTCAGACATAATTCTATTTGCAAGAAGAGTTTCCACACGGAAACAACCAATCAAGCAACAAACAAAATTTATCTGCTATTCAGAAAACACTTTATTGATTAATCTTGACAAGCTAAAAAACACGCACATTTGGTACACACAGTAACACACAGGTACAATGCACGGGCAAATTTGGTACATACCCAGTAGCAGGTTGTTAATAGAAAAAGTCACCCAACATCTTTCTTGTCTGTATACCATGCAAAAGCTAGTATGTTGTAACTTCATCAGTTCTGAACTTGAGATTGTCCATGACCCAGGTTTTGAATCTCAACTCTCACAGAAAAGACTTGGCTAAAGCAATTGATTTCTGTAAGCCTCTGTTTTGTGATGATTAACTAAGGGGTCACAGCACCCACCAACGCCCACTATATGGTCCTGAACATTACCAGGCACTTCAGGGGTACATTTCAATAAATAAGGAATGACTCCATTCATGTTCTTATGAGAGAGAGATGGAGAGAGAGAATATGAATGAACGAATTTTAATATGAACTGGGAGGGAAGAGGGTACCCCAAACAAGTTCATTGTAAGCGCAGTAAGTGAGGTATTAAAGTCCTTTGGTCAAGGAAGGAAGACCAGAACTTTGTGAACATCTATAAAAACACCTGATGCTTTAAAATAATATATGAGGGAGAAGTCACAACTTCTTTTTTTCTTGAGAGAAAAGGAGAAATCCAGGAAGGCTTCCGATTGAAGGAAGCGTGTGAGATGAGCCTTGAAGGATCCATAGGATTTCAGGAGCCTAGGCGCACAGCATCCATCCTTCAAATAATAGACTCTCCTGTAAAGAATTGCAAAAAGATTTTTTAAATCATGCAGAATTCCATGAAAAAATCAATACTGGAATGTGCGAGGAACTTTTGAAAGTAGCTCTAGAACATCCCCAACTCCTGGCTGCATGAGTAGAGGGAAGGGAACCGGAATGTCCAGGCAGATTGGCAAGATGCATCCTCCGTGGAGAGTCACCAGGGGTGGACCCAACTGCCCAGTGGGCCACAGTTTGCCATTAGCAAGTATCACTCATGAGACCTGAACACCCACAAACCACAGCCCTTTAGAACAGCCTGGCTTGCACCGGGGATGTCAACAGCGAAGGGTAAAGAAGGTGCCGTCCAGGTGAGTGTCAGTGCAGCTCCTACTTGAAACTGATAGCCTGGGCAGCCTCTCGGGCCCGGACAGCTCACTCTAGGAAGAGCCACAAGCCCTGGTCAGGCCCAAATGAACACTCACAGCCCCGCCTTGAACAGGCCGAAGTCCTCGTCACGGTGAGGTCTGAGCAGCCACACGGGGTGGGCAGGCTGCAGCTTAGAAACGGCTGTCCTCTGTTCATTTCCGGTGCTTGTCATTACAGTCATTTTAAGTGGAATGAGGGACAAGGCCTTTGCCTAACAGCCTGGGATGCAACGGTAAGAGTTCAGGACAGAGGACGGAAGTGACCGGCGGGGACCGCCTGCTGGGCTCTCCCCTCTGAGTGGCCACATCCCCGGCACCTGGAGTTCGCAGGCCAGCTGGAGCTCCGGGCAGAGACAACATATTTTATGAGCAAGACAACATGTTTTCCACCTGGCCTCTCCACCCCTCCAAACCCAGACCTGAGTTACCAGAAAAGGTGGGGGGTGGGGGAAGAGGCAGGCAAAGGAGGAAGAAAAGGAGACAGAAAACAATGAAAAAAAAAAACCCCTTCCACAGGGCTCGATAACCCAGAGGGCCCAGCGCTCGGCGCCGGATGGCATACAAAAGCCAAAGAGGCAGGTCCCAGGCCGGGTCAAGTTAAGACTTAATATTTGCCTTTCACTAAGCAAACTAATAAATCCCCTAAGGTTTTAGCCACGCAGAGCTCCCAGTTTTTATTTATTGGTCAAAACAGCAGGCAGGGTTTTATTTTCCCCCCTCCCAATCACCCTGGGGGTAAACAGTGGTCTCCCCCCCACCACCATCACTACCCCCCATTGGTCTGTGTGTCTGTTTGCCTTCTTTCTCGACAAACCCGTGTTCTGTGCAACTGACAACAAGTGCAAACAGCTTTGAAGTATTCTTTGGTAATGGACTTCCCGGGACAGCCCTGCTTATGCAGTCGAAGGCAAAGGGTAAGAAAGCTCCTACCTGTCAGCGAACAGAATGACATCAGCTGGGTCAGTCAAGGCTGAGAATTTGACACATGGCAGGAACCTCAGAGGAGCAACAAGACCAACCACTGCCCCTTCTCTGCCCCATTTAATAGATGAGAAAACTGAGATCCAGAGAAAAGGCTTAAGTGACTTACACATGATCTGAAGTGAAGGCAGGGCCGGCATCCAGATTTCCAGACCCTTCCGTTCAGGTCCTTTTCAGGCCTTCCCCACAAAGCTCCCCACCAGCGTGGCATGTGAGTGATTTATTCAAGGTCAGTGGCCACTTCCAAGGTCACCCTTATGTCCTTTAAACCGCAGCCTCCTGAGCAGAGGGACTTGCTTCACCACAAGAAACTCCTATCTTTCTTGTCAACATGACTAACACTTTCCCACCCGGACTTCCAGGGCCTTTTGAAGAAGATAAACGTTCTGTGGGTCAAGTTCCAATGTCATGGAAAAATCCCACAGGGAAGCATGAACAAAATCGGGGGTGGGGTGTCAGGGAGCAGATTTGAAATGAAGTTATGTTCAAAAGGAATTGAGTCAAGACAAGTATGTTCATCATGTGAATGAAATCACTTTATGTTGCACCTTGGGCAATGTCTAAGATGCTATTGCAACATGCAACAAAAATAACAACTTTTTTTTTTTTTTGAGTTGGAGTCTCACTCTGTCACCTAGACTGGAGTGCAGTGGCTGCTCCCGGCCACCGCAGCCTCGACCTGCTGGGCTCCGGCGATCCTTCCGCCTCAGCCTTCCAAGTAGCTGGAACTACAGGCGCACGCTACCATGCCCGGCTGATTTTTATTTATTGTAGAGATGAGGTCTCGCCAAGCTGCCCAGGCAGGTCTCGAACCCGCGGGCTCAGGCAATCCACTCGCCTCAGTCTCCCAAAGGCGCGGGATTACAGACTGAGCCACCGAGCCCGGCTATAACAACTTTTTAAGACATGAAGTCCCAGAAAGCTGATGGCTTATGCACCAAATGTGCCAGCATCGTGGATGTCAGAGCTAGAAGGGGCTTCAGGGATCACATGGCCTGAAACACTCATCTTACATGGAATGAGCGCAGAAGAAAGATTTTCTGAGACAAAAACTCAGGTCTCCCTGAACTCTCGACTTTTTTTTGACCAGCACGAAACACTACATGGATCCAGAAATAGGAGACTGAGAGGTTTAGGGCAGAGGAAAAAATGCATTTCGCACAAAATCCCACTAAAAACTGACATCGGTGGCCACCTGCCCACCTGTGAGCTGCTCTTTAAGATTCTTCCACTTCCTCATCAGGCTGAATGCCACTCAGCCTCTCTCACCGTCCTCTCCCCCAGGGCTGGATGAGCCCTCCCCAGATATTTGAAAGAGGAGTCCCGCACTAGTCAGAGACTGGTGTAGAGAAGGGTGAGGCCTCAGACCACTTCAGCCTCTGGGAGGCTGTGACTGCATGTGGATGAGGAGGTAAGGGGAGAGAGAGAGAGAGAGAGAGAGAGGTGGGGGGTGGAGAGAGGGAGTGAGAAAGAGGAGATTGCTGCCTTTGACACAAGAGTGGGACGCCTTCTGGAACCAAAGAATGACCATGGGGCATACATGAAGGGGATATCTGAAATGTGCTCATCCTTTGAAAAAAGAAAGATGGCACCCAAGGGGGTGGGCTAGCATCCCTCTGATGGTAGAGACGGCAAGAAGTCAAGGGTCAGCACAGGGCAAACACTGCGGCACATGGGTGTTGCGTGCTCTTCTAGCGTGTCATGACCTCCCTGTGGCTTTGCCACACAAGATGAGCCAGCTTAGCAGAAGGCCCCTGTTGCAGCAGCGCGACCATCCATGCCTGTCGACCATCCAGCAGGAAAGATAGAGGCCAGAAGCCCTGACAAACAGCAACCACTTCAGGGTGCCACGCGAGCCTGGAAGCCTGGCTTTTGCTAACCTGCCTTCAGATTGTCCTGACTCATCCTGAACACCAAAACCTCGGGCTGGGACAACTCCCCTCTCAGCCACCCAGCCCCCACCACCACCTCCAAGTTCCGCTCCGTCATCCCGGATAAAGCCAGTGTCTGGAAAGGTAAGAATGAGCTGGGAGGCCCCACTGCACACTATCTGAGTTGAACTCAAAGGTTACCCAGGAGACTTTAGAGGGAAAGTACATATTCAGCCCCAGTTTACACGCCCTTGATATTTTAAAGAATTCTAGAGTTCAAAGGAATTTCAGGAAGTCCTCTAGCCAACTCCTTTGCTCTCCAGACAACACCATCCCCAACATTTTAGCTCTCTGTCTCCGTCTAGCAAAGATAGAGTTTTTTGGTTTTGGCTCATTATTTTACAGAATGTGTGTGTGCGTGTGTGTGTGTGTTGTGTATGTGCATGCGTGTGCACACACATTATAGTCCTTTTTCCCTGGCTCCCGGTGGCTAGATTAGTTTTGTTTCTGAATGAGAACCCAGGTTTTCATTCAACATCGTGCAACCCTACCACCCTGGACACAACTGATTTGGTCAGGCTTGGTGCCTGATCCTGTGGCATCCATCTACAGCTGCCCAGTGGCCCATGAAATGACCGGACACAGAGCTCTGCGTGGAGACTGGCCAGATCAATCAGAAGCATCCATCGGTTAAAGCAGGGAACTCTCAGGGTTATTGAGTCACCCCAAAGCGTGACAAGCTGTTCCGGTTTGCCCAGGACTGCCCCAGGTTTAGCCCTGAAAGTCCTTCATCCCGAGAAACCCTTTAATCCTGGCAAACCGGGACAGCTGATCACCCTCAGTTCATCATGACAGCAGAATTCTGGCGTCAAGGACTGGGAACCTTGCGAGCATGATGCTCTGGCTCTCGTTATCCTTTCTATAGCTACTGGGTGTGTTGAGTGACTTTGGGCTTCTGGGAAAGGCTTTGCTGGGCAGCCACAAGGACTATTTCCCATCTACTTTACTTCCACTGAGACTTTAGAATAAATCAGCATTTGGGACGGTAACCTACGTGGCTCTCTGTTCCTTTACACCTGAAGAAATCCAAGGAATACAATGGCTATAACTGTGTGTTGAGGAAGGAAGATGAACGCCCACAGTCTTACATTTCAGTAGCTCTAGACAACTCCAGGAGGTTCTCCTCAAGCGTTCTGTAGCAAATCCGAGATGGCCACAAGGACCCACTGCTCCACTTAGAAGACACGGAAGTCACTAAATGGTCATAAAAGCACATCATCGACAACACAGGGAAGCTTTTATTCTTTTTATCAAAGCAAACCATCCATTTGCTTTGGAAATAGCAAAGTTTCAAACATCTTTGACTCTGCATTTTGGACAAGGTTGCTACCATGACCGATATCTAGGAAGTGATTTTAACCATGGAGGTGGTGGCCACAGAGTGAAAGGCATAGGAAAGACCCAAGTTGGTGTCAGGCATGTGTGTGTCATCAGCACATACTGGGGGAAGGGCGTCTTCAATAAACACCACCAACCCTGGTAGCTGGCTAGTCTGTCATGAAGCACTGTGATCTGGCATGGAGCCCACTGCCACCTGAGTGAAGGGGTCTTCACAGCTGACTAGAAGACAGTCGGAATGAACAAGAGGGTTCATTTCTTGCCCTTCCCGTCGACACCTGTGCGTGATCCAAACAAAAAAAGTTGAACCTGGAGAACACCGGCCTTCCCCGTCAACTCCCTTGCTGAAGACTTCTCCAACAGCCCGAAGGTCTGGGAGCCCGAAGAACTTCTGCACTCATCCGTGTATCACTCTGGAACCTGGGACCCAATTGCCAAATACGTGAGGAGGGATACTATTCCAAGCCTGCTTGTAATGCACAAACACTGGCCTCTTTACAAGGAGCAGGAACAAAAAGTAAGATCCCATTTGTTCTAAGTGTGGTTAAGTATTCACTCTATATCCAGCTGGAAGACAATGGAGTGAACAAGAAGAATCGCCGAGCTGAGCACAATGGCAGAGCAGCCGTGGTAGGCAGGGGGCGCAAAAGGGTATGGCAGAAAACCCTCTGGTTGCCAGTCTGGGTGGGCTGGGCTGGCAGGGGCCGGGGAGAGTCCCATAAGCAGGCAGCAGCTGAGGACATGTTTTCCACAAGAAAGAAGCACTGGGCAACTTGGCGAGACCTCATCTCTACAACTGATCAAAAAATCAGCCGGGCGTGGTAGCATGCGCCTGTAGTTCCAGCTACTCGGAAGACTGAGGCCGAAGGAGCACCGGAGCCCAGCAGGTCGAGGTTGCGGGGCCGGGAGCGGCCACTGAGCTCCAGTCTGGGCGACAGAGTGAGACTCCAACTCAAAAAAAAAAGAAAGAAGCATAAGGTCCTGCTTAACAAATATTCTCCAGCCGCAGGTCACCTCCAGCAACACACATCTTGCTTGCTCCTCAGGGCAGTACAGACTGATCCTTAGTGAGACCCCGGGGGTCTCTGCTTTCTACCCAGATGTTTCTTCAAACCCAGAAGTTTCCTTATTCTCCCAAATCAGAATTCTTGATAGAATCCAGAGCTCTTGCCTCTCAAGAGGTGGTCCGACTTAGCCAGGTCCCTCAAGGGGTCCGGGTGGCCTCCGTGGGCTCCACTGAGCTTCCTGGTAGGAGTGTGGATGCGGAAGAGAAGCCCTTGCCTGTGGACAAAAAACATTGTAAGCGTTAGAGTCCAGCTTCTGCTCCTTCAGCAGATGGTCTTCAGGGGCTAGCATCACTTCACTGTCTTTGGGCCATGATGTTCTCGCCACCGAATGAACATGTACTTTAAAGAGCAGGATTTTAGTTGAGGAAAGAAAAGCCTGTTCCAACTTCTCAAGGAGCTCCCTGTCCACTGAATCATCACCCGGAACCCTCCTACACAAATCCCACCACGAAACCCAGAGCTGAACTTATAAAACACCGCAGAATGTAGCCAGCCCAGAGGAAGTGGAAAGTTCTGTTTTTCAGCGGGTCACTGTTCTTCCTGTGAGATATGGGGCAGAGAGCACGGGGGTGTCAGATCACCCACTTTGCAGATAGGAAAGTGGAGGCCCAGAGGGTGTCAGTGTTCTCACTATACAGCAGGGCTCGGGTTCTGAATCCTAGCGTTCGCTTGAGTCAGAACTTCTCTCTACTGTCAAAACTCCCTTAACAATGGATTAGGAATTATCCAGAGCGGGGAATGGCCCCTCAGAGGAAGTGAGAAGACATTGCTGGACACATTTCTCTTTCCCGGATGCAGAGGACAAATAAACGTGCTTGGACACATCATGGTTTCCATCCTCTCACCCCCCGGCACCTCTCCAGTGTCTTTTTCTTTTTGTTGACACAGGGTCTCACTCTGTTGCCCAGGCTGGAGGGCAGTGGCACGGTTCCGGCTCACCACAGCCTTGACCTCCTGGGCTCAAGTGAACCCACCACCTCAACCTCCTGAGAAGCTGTGACTACAGGCATGTGTCTCCATGCCCAGCTAGTTTTTAAATATTTTTTGAAGAGATGCGGTCTCGCTATGTTGCCCAGGCTGGTCTCGAACTCTGGGGCTCAAGTGATTCTCCCACCGTGGCCTCCTTATAGGTGTGAGCCACCATGCCCAGCCTACTCCCCCATTTCTGAGTAACGGATACATATAATACTACCAAAGGCTCCCCATTTTAAAACTGATTAGGCTCAGCCATGCTAGGAAGAAGTTAATTCCCAGACACAGGGAACGCAGGCTCCATGAAGGAGGCTGCTGTCTGGGTCTCCCATTCTAGCAATCACCATCAACTCACAAGGCCGTGCCTTAACAACCATAAACCCACACATTCACAAGTACCCCACTGGATTAGCTACTGTGGATACAGAAATCAACCAGGCAGGTAGGTCCCACCCTCACAGGCCACAGTAGGCAGCCTGGATCGAGGGTCTCCTCAGGCAAGCCAGAGGCCAGGGACAGCACCATCTTGAAGGAAATACACTCTAGGCTCTGGGCGCATTCTGGAAACCACCAGGGGCCCCTCTGTTCCTCGGCAGACTTATAGGGCCACAGCCCTGCGGACTTCGGCAGAGACCCGGCAGGGACAGGTGCAGCAGCTGAGCAGCCCAGAGAGAAGGGTGCTCATGGCCAGAGACGGGAGGATTTCACAGGGAGGGCCAAGGGGACGGAGGAGGGAGAGGACGGCTCAAGACGTTTCTCTGCATGAGAACTGGAAAAGGAGAGAGAGTCTGCATTTTAGAGTCCTCTTCAAAAAATAAAGAAAGCGAAGAGGTAGCCAAAGTGCAGACACAGAGGCACTCAGGCGCCCTGGGCGGCTCTCTGCTTGGTGGCCAAGAAGGAAGGAGTCCTCACCCCAGGTGTTGCCCGGGCCCTCCGGAAACTCCCTTTCATTTGGACCTGAAAATACCGAAACAAGCCCAGAGTTCTGCTAGCCTTCCCCCGGCTTCCCTTCCCCTCCTGGGCAGCAGCCCTCCCAGCTGTCTCCGAGAGAGCCCTCCAGAAGCCTTTTGCTCCGGGAGACCCATGCAGCTAGCAGATTAATTGGCAGCAGCCTGATGAATCACACAGGGACTTCCTTCTCGTTGCCAGGCAACTGCATGCACTTGGCAGTGGGACGTTAAACACAGAGGAGAATGTTGTGAAGCATTTGCAAAATAAAATAAAAAGCAAAACATACAACACCCCAGACTCTCATCCCAGCCTCATCCCAGCCGGCACACCGGCCATGGGGGGGGCAGGGCACCTGGGTGGGGGGGGTGAGGGAATCCACTTGGAGAAGGAAAGGAGGTTAGGCCGTGTACAGATTCTAACTCTCCTCGCCCTCCCCCGTCAGACTCTTCTAGGTACGTGGCGGTGTGTGGCTAAGGCACGCCTCTATAGGTGTGGAGAAAGACAGCAGGAGGCACCCAGAGATCTGAAAAAGTGCCTAGAATTACAGCGAAGGTACTGACGCTTTCTCTGTCTGCTAGTTATGTTGTCTCCGTTGTACATCACTGCACAGGTTAAGTCACTCTGGTGAGGTGACACGCCACGTCTAGGCCTCTCTACTGGAATGTGCTCCTGCCTGTCACTATGGCCACTGGAGGCTGATTCGAAAGCCGCCCCCCTCCCCCGGCCCCCAACACACCACCTTGCCCTGCAGACCTTGTCCCTGGCCTCTTTAAAAATCCCAGCACAGAAGCGAAATGCATGCAGGTTTTTGGAATAGCCCACGAAAGAACACTGGGGACAAGGAATGCAGAACAGGAGCAAGGGGGCTTTTGCGGTGGGCTGATAACTAGCCCCAAAGATATCCACACCCTGATCCCCGCCACCTGTGAGTGTTACTTTATACGGCAAAGGTTGATATGATTACACTAAGTATCTTGGGAAGGTTATCCTGGGTTGTACAGGTAGGCGCGCAATGTGTCAGGAGCATCCTTACAAGAGCGAGAGAGGAAGCTCTGGCTACAGAGAGATCATAGGCAGGGTGAAAACGCAAGCAAGAAGCTGGATATATTTAAGGAAGGGTCGCAGGGAATGGCTTCTCCCCTCGAGCTTCCAGAAGGACCTAACCCTGTAGATGCCTTGATTTTAGCCCAGTGAAACGGGTCTCCAGAACCATAAAAGATTACATCTGTGTTGTTTAAAGTCACAGAGTTTGTAGTCACTTATCACAGCAACAGTGAAAAACCAATCTTGTTAATACTTAGCACACTGTGTGAGTATTTCTTCATGGATTATTATTGTTATTATTATTATTATTATTTGAGTTGGAGTCTCACTCTGTCGCCCAGACTGGAGTGCAGTGGCCGCTCCTGGCCACCGCAGCCTCAACCTGCTGGGCTCTGGCGATCCTTCCGCCTCAGCCTTCCGAGTAGCCAGAACTACAGGAACGTGCTACCACGCCTGGCTAGTTTTTGATTTATTGTAGAGACAAGGTCTCACCAAGTTGCCCGGGCGGGTCTCGAACCCAAGGGCTCAGGCAATCCACTCGCCTCAGCCTCCCAAAGTGCTGCGATTACAGGCTGGGCCACTGAGCCCAGCCTCTTCATGTATTTTTGAAGAGTATCCCAGTAGGGATATGGGTAATGACAGATATGAGCTGGTCTACAGGGGTGGAGTCTGGAATGTGGCTTAGAAAGGTTTAACCAACACCCTGCAGACTCCGCAGGGAAAAAACAGGTCTCTGAGACCAACTGAGGCAAGAAGTCGCCCCATCTTTGAAGTGGGCTGTTAAATTACACCATTTGCTGACTGTAACTTGAACAGGTGGCTTAGTCTCTGCAAGTCTCAGTTTCATCATCGCAAAATAGAGATAAAATTACTATCTACCTTGCAAAGCTCTTAGGATTAAGTGAGATAATACATGAAAAGCAGCTGGAGCATGGTGGATACCAAATAAATGATAACCCTTAGGAAAGATCAGAGGGTGCATATATGGGCATACACTTTTAGTTGCCCACCCCAATTTCTATTTTACCCTTCTCTCTTAGTACCAGAACTCTGATCTGGAGCTCACACATTGCAGTCCAGAGTAAAAAAGACTACATTTCCCAGCCTCTCTTGCAGTTAGATACGGCCATGTGACCAAGGTCTGGCCAATGGGATGTAAGCAGAAGTTATGTGGGACTTTATTTTTTACCTGTCTGCCTTTACTACCTTCTGCTTTCAATGAAGACAGGATGGCTGGACATGGACTTGCCAGCAGCTGTCTTGGAGGACATTGAAATGGGATTCATGTAGTAAGATGGTCTAGCAATAAGATGGGAGCGTGATCCCTGGTAACCCCAGAGTTGGATTTCTGTGGGGGGGGGAGAGAGAGAGAGAGAGAGAGAGAGAGAGAGAGAGAGAGAGATGCTCTTCTGTCTTTAGTTGAGCCATTGTTGTCTTGGAGTTTTTCAGGAATCATAATAGATACAAGATATCACAGATCTAGGCAAGTAGGATTCAGAGTCACACCGGGACAGTGGCTCTCTGGGGACAATGGCTCTCAGAGTGTGCCCCAGAACCACAGGCTCTCCAATTCCTGGGAACTCGTTAGGAATGCAAATTCTTGGGCTCCACCCCAGACTTGCTGAATCAACGCTCTGAGAGTGGAAGCCCAGCAATTTCTGTTTTAACAAGCCCTGGGTGATGCTGCTGTCCCCTCAAGTGTGAGAACCACTAGTGTAGGGCAAGATTCTCAACTGGGCACATTTGGGGTCGGGTAATTCTTGGTTGTGGCGGCTGTCCTGTGCCTTGCAGGATGTTAAGCGTCATCCCTGACCTCTCCCCACTAGATGCCAGAGCACGCGTCCCCCCATCAACAGGTGTGACCATCAAAAATGTCCCAGAAATTGCCAGATGTTTGCAATGGGGCTAGGGAAAGAAGGCAGCAAAACTGCCCCCAGGTGAGAAACACTGCCCAGAGGCGTGGTTCTTCCTTGACCTTGGCTGCATATTAGAATCGCCTGGGAAGCTTTTTAAACTCCCAGTGCCTCAGCCTCGCCCCAGCCCAGTTAAGTCAGCATCTATGAGGGCGGGACTGAGGCAACAGGGAAAGCTTCCCAGGTGAGTCCAGTGAGCAGCTCAAGGTAAGAAGCATTGCAGATGAGTAGCGGGCCCAGGGGAGAGAATGCTCCGAGCTGGATTAAGGTGCTGAATCCTGGCTATGGGAAGTCCATGAGAGGTTCCCAAGCAGGAACTGACAAGAGTGACCGGGTAAACCTGGGAACCAACACTGTACCTGCCAGATGGGTGACTCGATGGGGTGAAATTCCTGGCAGCTGTGTCACCTTACTTCCCATAAGAACAGGGTGGACACCTTTCGGTCTCTCACATGAATAACCGCACAAAGCCTCCGTTTCCTCCCCTAATAAACACGGCACACAATAAGCCAGCTCTCATGAAGTGCAATCAACATTAGCTCACCCAGCAGAAAGAACTGCCTTCATAAATGTGGCAGCGGGGCCTAGGGGCACTGAAACCACAACCTTCCCACAAGGATACTCTCTGAGCAGAGATTCCACATATCTTGAATGCAGTACCGAAAATAAGCTTGGCAATGGGTCCATAACGGAGGCGGAATGGAGAAGAAGGAAGAATCGAATGGGACAGGCACAAAGAATGAGGGAGGGACACAGACAGACGCTCGGACTCCTTGAAAAGAAAGATGAAGTCCTGCGTAAATCCTTTCTCCTGCCGGGACTGACTTTTTCCTTCATTGTTTCATCCCAGCCTGCTCTGTTAAAATGCTGAACCAAGCTTTTCCTTGTTTCCCTTGGCCCAAATCATTAAGTCCAGGATATGTCACTGGGGGCGGGGGGGGTGGGAGCAAGAAGTGGAGAAAAAGAGGCGTATAGAAGAACAGGAGGAAGAGGAGGAGGAAGCCACAGGCTCTCCCGTGGTCTCAGATGTACCCAGTCATTGCAGGACCAGGATGAAATGGCTTCCTTGGGCCCTACGTATTTCAGCCCCGCCTGGCCAGCCCAGATGGAGAGATAACCAAACAGGCATGAGTCTGTAAAGCACCCAGAAAATGCCAACTCCCAGTGCGTCTCCCAGAGGCCTAACGGCGGCATCTGCCAGCACGGCCATCCTTTTCCAAGGGATTCTCCCTTCTGTGCATCCAGTCCATTTAATGCAGCTGATTGGGATAAGGAAGAAAATATCCAGTTGCTCCATACCAGCAGGACCAGAAAGACAAGGAGCCCGGTCCCATCCCAGGTCCCCTTTCTGTTCCCAGGCCTTTAAACAGGTGACTGTCTACAGCAAGTGAGTCCAGAAGGACCCAGGAGCCTGCCACCAGCCCTTCCTAACCCTCGCCGCCCCCTCCTCACAAAGTCAAACGAGATCTCCCACTTGACTCAAGTCCCGGGTTCCCTCCAGCCCATAAACCTCGTGTGCAAATGTCCCGACTCTTGCAAATGTGTCAGAAAATAAACCTTTAAAAAGCTTCCAGATGTTCTGTTTGTATTGTGGTGCTTCTCTGCCTTGGTCTCCAGGGGCCAATACATGACGCACCACATCCTGAAGACCCAGAAAAAATACGAGGTGGCCAGGAGGCACCGCCTGGGGGTGCATGGGGAAGATGACCCTTCCCCCAGGGCCACACCTCACCCACTTCATCCATTAACTCTTCCACTGCAAAGAGCAGCCTGACACTTCACCTTGCTTCTTCCACTGTCAGACACACACATCCCTGGAGTTTATTCCGTGTCATACCATAAGCAAGTCAAAAGTCTGCGTTAAAAGACTGTGAAGGAACAAGTCGGCGCTTCCCGAATGGTAAGCACTCAGGCTTGCCTTCTCTGAGCGTTCGTCTCACCTCTCTGCCAAACTTCTCACACCAGCTTCCCTTGGGTGGTACGGTCAGGGAAGAAATGACACAGGAGTGACCCTCCTGCTTCGGATGTTTAATTACCATTTGCAAGGACACCTCAGGAGCTGGGCCAGCCAGATCAAGGGAGTGGAGCCCATGACTGTCAAGGCCCCTCGGGGTTGGTGGCCTCTGATCTACAGGCAGGTAATTGCCAACAGACGGCTGTGCACACACAGCCACACACGCACCCTTCCCCACACGCACTCACCTGAGGGCCCACCATTCTTTGCACAAGGCAACGCCTGCACCCTTTGATGCCTGCCGGATGCATTTCCATTGGGCAGAATCTAGACCTCAATAAAACCCGGCAGTATCAAGAGGCGGTAGTGTGCGATTGCACCGGCCTGTTATCTCTGACGCCCTGGGTGGGGTTGCTTTGCGGTTCTCCGCTGAAAAGCATTAACTTATAGGTAGATCAAAGACCGTCCGAACCAGCCGACCTGGATCCCTTGTTTATTCCCAGTGGATCGTTCCTAAAGATGGACTTTAAAGATAATAGGTTCCCCCAGTCCCAGACTCCCTTCTGTCCTCTCCTTATCAAGCAATATGTCCTTCGGGGGCCACCCAGGAGCCAATCACAAGGCCTTTCCTCCCCTTTCTTCAGATGGCCTGTTCTGTTTAACAACAGAAATGGAGGGACTGGGCCAGAGTCCTGGCCCTGCTGCAACAGCGGAGATCAGGCGGAGAGAGAAGCAGCTACTGTGGGATCACACAGGAGTCCCTCTCCCCTCTGTCCATCATAACAGAATGAGACGCAAAAGAGGACACTCATTCCACTCCTTCTCAGGAGGGATAAACTGCCCCCGGAAGCCCCTTGTTGGCCTCTGCTGTCTGCCCAGACGTGCGAGGGCCAGCGGTCAGTCTTCAGGGAGGGCACAGTGAGACTTCCAGGTTGTTTGAACCTGGGTCACCAAGAAGCACAGCCCATTGACTTGGGAGGAGAAAGAGCACATGTCCTCACACTGTGGGTGCTGGCAGGCTTCTTGCTTCCCGAATGTTCCTCAGGGCTGTAGGACTTTCTGGTCAGCTCGTGGTGGCGGCCATGTTTTTCTTTTTGCATTACCAATACCAAGCTCCCTGGCTGGCCCTGAAGAGGCATATGAATGAATGAACAAATGAACAAGTGACAAGTGAGTCACTAGCAACACAAACTAGTTATCTTACAAGTACGGGAGGCACACAGAGCATGGACACTCGTTCCTACCAATGAGGAAACACTTCGGGTGGTACCTGTCATGGAGATGCCACAGCTTAACGACACGAAGTCAGAGCAGGGCTCAAGATCAGCCTCTTATTAGTAACAGGATCCAGGGCAAGTTACCTCAATTATCTTTAACCCATGTGGAAGGCAGGGGTGATGGTAGAACCTTCTCTAACTTAGACCTGTTGTGAGGACTGAGTTAAGTACTAAAGACTCCCTCAGCAGCATGTGTCTTTATTACTCTAGTTTCCCGTGGCACTATCTCTATTAAAAAACACAGACAGAGCCGGGCTCGGTGGCTCAGCCTGTAATCCCACGCCTTGGGAGGCCGAGGTGAGTGGATTGTCTGAACCCGCGGGTTCGAGACCCGCCTGGGCAACTTGGTGACACCTCATCTCTACAATAAATAAAAAAAATTAGCCGGGCATGGTAGCACGTGCCTGTAGTTTCAGCTACTTGAAGGCTGAGGCGGAAGGATCGCCGGAGCCCAGCAGGTCGAGACTGCGGTGGCCGGTCTGCGGCGACAGAATGAGACTCCAACACAAACAAACAAACAAACAAACAAAAACACAGACAGCACATCTCCAAGGAAGAAGGACATCAAGCCACTTCCATGTTGTTTTCCCGATGTAGACCATACCTAAGAGATGTACAAAAATGTCCAGCGTCAGCACTTATGACCCCTTTTTAGTCAATAAAGTTGTTCTTAGCGTTTGGATGAACCCTTATCACCCCTCCTTCCATATTCCCTCAGTCACCCCTAGAAGTTCTGAGTGCTTGTGCCCATATGCAGGGAGGTGGTGGTAAAGCCAGGAGTTGTAAGTAGGAGGCTTAAGAAGTCTCCACCGTGCACGGCTCGGCTCAGCCACCGACATAAACTGTCTTCCAAAGTAGCTAAGGCTCATCTGAACCTGATCTTCGCTGTTCTTTAGCGCTGAAATGAGCAGATATCCAACTCTTCTATCTTTCTCTGTCTTTCATCCTAATTTGTGTCCCCTCTTCCTTGAACCTCTGGTTTGTCTGTCTGTCTCATTCTCATTAGAGACACTACAGCCGTAAGAGCCAGGCTAGGCTAACTCCGCTGGAAGCGATGCCCACGGGGGCTCCGTCTGGTCTGCCGAGCCTGGCCCCGCGCAGCCTGGCCAGCTTGCGGCATCCGTGCCAGGGTGAAGCGGGGGAGCTGGGTCTCAGCACCCTCCCACCACGAGGGGGCCAGGCTGTTGCCCAAGGCTGCAGCTGGACTCTCAGAGGCCCTGGGAGGTCAGGCAGCAAGTTCACAGAGCAGGCCACCCACACGGCACATCAGGGCTGCTGGACTGTCCCCGGGGCCGGAGCCGCTCTGGCCCTTGGCCCTGACGCAGAAGAGCCCACCACATGGCCTCCCTCTGGGAGGGCGAGCGGAGGAAAAGCAGTAGATTGGGGACAAGGAAGAGCCAGCCTCCCTCTGAGTGCCAGGGACCCTTCTTGGGCATGGGGACTGGGGTGGTCAGACTTGTCCCCAGCATGTCTGAGAAAAGAGAGAGGATGTCCAACAAACGAAACAGCCAGCAGCTGACGGCAACATGCCGGATGAGAGCGGGTTCTTCCCCCCCCCCACTCTTCTCGCTCCCTCCAGCCCCCAGATGTGTCTCCAGGGTTTGACTTGAACTTCAAAAACCCTCAAGTTTGGGCTACTTCACACTCTTCTAATTAAAGACCCAAACTGGATTTTCATGTTTGCAGAGAACTTTGACCAAAAGTGTAGGCAGCAGAACAAAACAGGAAGAGAATGATCTCTCTCCTGTTCTCTTGGTTTTGCCTTTTTTTCTCTTTTTCCCCTCCCACCGAAAGCACAGGGGGGCGGGGGAAGGAAACAAACACAGTCTTGGCAGCTTTGGCTTCTGGGTCCCCTCGAGCCTGCCTGTGTTCTGTTGACAGCGTTCCTCTTTTCTTTTGGTCCTACAGGCACCAGTCCCCATCCTGGCTGGGGTGGGAGCAGCCGGGCAAGGCTTGGGAAAAGAGAGGAACGGGGTGAAGAATAGACTCCCTGGCACAGCTACCAAGAAAAGAGCCTGATGCCTTGTCTCCGCGGAAGGCAACCCTCCCGGGTTCCTCGGCATGCTGGGACTTGCTGGAACCAGAGCCCTGGCTGGCAGAAGGCGGGTGGACAGTGGGACCCGAACTCAAAAGGGCGGCCGGAGGAGGGGGGTGCGGGGTGGGGAAGAGGGGGAGGCTTCAGTGAATCATATAAATTAGAGACAGAAAGGATGTCAGGCCACCTTCATTTCCTTCCTCCCTAATGGGAATTATCTCATTAGCCCCAGCTTCCTAGAGGCCAACTTTAAATGATTCCTGTAATGGGGATTTCAATCTACAGCTCCCCCCACCCCCATCTGATCGGACGTCCAGGAGAGCTAGAAAGGTTCTTAAAGGAACAGCAACAAACACATGCCGGTTCCATCTGTGGAACACTGCATACTTTCATGCAACCTACAAATTGTCCTTCCACTCTCTATGTCCACTTTCAGGAATTTACTGTGAGAAAATAGTCATGGATATGGTGATAAGCTGAATAATGACACACAGCTTGCTCCCCTCCCCCTAGAAAAGACCATCACATTGTAACCCCTGTAATGTCTAAATACCACCTTACAGCATATGGCAAAAGGGACTTGGCAGATGAGATTAAGTGAAAGATCTTGAGATGAGGAGAATGTCCTGAATTATGTGGGAGGGCCCTAAACATAACCGCAAGTGTTCTTACAGGAGGGGGGTAGAGGAAGATTTGATCACAGAAAGGTGACCTTGATGTGATCACATAGGCAGAGACTAGCATGACATGCTACAAGTCAAGGAATGCCTGCAGCTGACAGAAGCAAGGAGCAATTCTTCCCTGCAGCCTCTAAGAGAAACCTTTCCTGATAGTGACTTGATTATTACTCAAGACTCTGGCCTCCAGAACTGTAAGAGAAGTAATTTGTGTTGTTTTAAGCCATCAAGTGTGTGGTAAATTGTTACAGCAGCCCAGGAAACTAGTATAGATATGAACAAAATTCTTGCTATAAAGATTGTCACCAGAGCCTCATTTTACAGCACAAGGAAGAAAATTAGAAACATCAAAGAACTAGTCGAAAATAATTACATCATAGTCCTACAGTGAAATATTAAACAACCATGAAAATATTCAACTATTGCTTAATAATAAAAGAGTAACATCATATAACAAAATATGATTCCTAAATAGTTCCCTTGCTTTTATAAATGCTTTTAATGGTAAGCATCTTATAATTGCTTGTCATTTTATAAATTACATATTTGTTTGCAGACTGGTATGAATGTTAAGGATGGTTTGATCCCTTTCTAAGAATAGAAAACCAGGAACTGGTGAAAATTTAGTGGAGAGAGATCTAACCAAGTCAGGGTATCCAGGTTGGCACCTTTTGGGGCTCTGAAGAGCACCAATGTTCCTGGAGAAAAATGTCTCCCCTAAACACACCTCAGCCTGGCATCATGGGGCATCTGAACTGCAGGCCCCCCTCCCTGATAAATGAATATGTTCAGTCTCCTTACCATGTGGCCCAGTCCCCCAGCTCCCCACCTCAAGTCTGTTTCCCCCGACCCCCAACAAAGCATGGTTATTTCTTCCTCCTTACTTTGATCTGTTCCTCATGGTTGGGTGGTATGTTAGTTCCCTAGGGCCACCATAACAAATTACCACAAACTGATGAGTTAAAACAACAGAAATCTATTCTATTACAGCTCAGGAGGCCAGAAGTCCAGCATTAAAATATTTATAGAGTTGGTTCTTTCTGGAGGCTCTGAAGGAGTATCTGTCCCATGCTTCTCTCCTGGCTTCTCCAGGCAATGTTTGGTGTTCTTTGGCTTGTAGCTACATCACTCCAGTTTCTGCCTGCATTTTTCTTAGTCTAATCTTTTCTGTGTTCCCTTCTCTTTTAAGGTCTGGTCATTTGATTTAGGGCCTGAATCCAGAATGATCTCATCTTAAGACCCTTAACTTATTATATCTGCAAAGGCCCTATTTCCAAACAGGTCAGATTCTGAGGTTCTAGCAGACATGAATTTGGGGAAGGGGGCACTACTCAAACTACTACAGGGAGTCTACAGATCTTCTCTTTCCTTCAAGTCTGAGTGACTCCACAAGGATTCTTCCCAGTCCCAGGGATCATTCCCTTTTCTGTAGTCTGTACCCCACAACTCAGCTATAATTCTATACTCTCATGCCCTGTTCACTGTCTAGGACCTACAAAGGGAAGGATCCAGAGGCAGATGAACATTCTCTAAATTAGTGAACTTCCCTACAACTGGTATTGCTGATATTAGAGCAGGTGATTATTCATTATCAAGGTGTTTAAGTAGAAAGCATCTATCGAGAAAGACTTAGAGGATATCGTGGAGATGAGAGATGGAATCAGATGGTCAAAAAAGAGTTTGACATTGGGGAAAGGAAACTATATTTAGCAAATGGCGCTGGAGAACCTGGCTAACCACATCTACACCATCTACCACTATCTACAAAAATTAGCTCAAAACGGATCAAGAACTTAAATATGAAACCTCAAACTATAAGAATCTTAGAAGAAAACTTAGGGAACACCTTCTTGGACATCTGAGTATACAATGAATTCATGGCCAAGTCCTTAAAAGCAAATACAACAAAAGTTAAGATTGGCAGATGGGACCTTATCAAACTGAAAACTTTTTGCACACCAAAGAAACCATCAAGAAAGTAAAGAGACAACCCATGGGGAAAAAAATATTTGTAAGCTGTGCATCTGACAAAGGTCTAACATTCCTCTACAAAAAACTCAAACAAATTGACAGGAAAAAGAACAACAAACCCATTAAAAAGTGAGCAACAGACATGAACAGACACTTCTCAAAGGAAGACATTCAAGCAACCAACAAACATATGAAGAAATGCTCAGCCTCACTAACCATCAGAGAAATGAAAATCAAAATTGCAATGAGATACTACCTAACACCGGTAAGGATAGCTGTTATAAAAAAAGTCAAAAAACAGCAGATGTTGGTGTGGCTGCAGAGAAAAGGGAATGCTTCTACACTGTTGATGGGAATGTAAGCTAGCTTAACCTTCATGGAAAGCAGTGTGGCATTTTATTAAAGAACTAAAATTTGAGCTTCTATACAATCTAGCAATCCCATTTCTGGGAATATTCCCAGAAGAATGTAAATTGCTCTGCCAAAAGATACCTGGGGCACATAACCACACCCTGGGTACCAAGTCTACGATCAGAGGAAGAAAGGGCTCGCTAAAAGCTCAAACTTCACCTGCATATAATTTACTTATATAGTAAATCCTCATATGTATCCCACAACTCTAAAATAAAATTTGAAAATCTTAAAAAGAGTTTAATTTTATGAGAGCAAAGATTGTACCTAAACCACTTAGCAAAGTGCTGAGCACTGAAAAGGCACTACGCAGGTATGTACTGTCCCACTAGGGGTGCTCCCTTAAATCTCAGCCTTCCTCCTTTCAATGAGTGCATGGAACTCTACAAAGCAAAACAAATCATGAAAAAGGAAATGCTAAGACTTAGATTACCTGTCCATTCCATGACTATTTAGAGAGCATCCCCTTGGTATACCACACTACGGGATAAAATCTGACACTCTGATGTGCCTGTCTCTTCTTCGATGGTAAGAAGACAACTACCTGGACTTGGCAACACACACCTAAAATCTCAGGATTCAATCACTTGAGCTCTGGAGATCAAGACCAGCTTGGGTAACATAGCAAGACCCTGTCTTAAAAACAAGCCAACGAGAAAGTGAGAAACCAGGACAAACCCCATGTCAGGAGACACCTAAATCAGCACCCCTGTGTGAACTGAGGAAGGAGCACCACGCCACCACAGTTTCTATATGGGCAGTTGGAGGGTTCCTCAGGAAATCCTACAAAGTCATCTATTTTGGCACCTGCCCAACTCACTAGGAAAGGAACAGAAGAGCCATCCTCTGCAGAAGCCAAGGGCAGGCTGTCTGTTCACGCTGGAGTCCAGACAAGCATACCCGCCCGACGGGTGATTTATCAGCCGTGGGAGGCCCGAGAAGCTCTTAAGCTGCAGGTGGGTGCCTGTAAAGCAACCCTCCTGGGGGAGCACAGACCTCAGGCCCTGCTCTGCTGCTAATCACCATAAGCACCCGGGTGCCTCAACCCCGATCTGGGTGGCCCTTAGCCACACCCAAAGTCTTGTCACATGCTCGGTGATCTCAGCTGGCCTCACACAAACCCTGTCAGGGAAGCAGGACAGGTGTCGTTATTACTCCCACTTTACAGATGGGGAAACTCTGCCAGTGCAGGGTGATGGCTCACTCAAGGCCACCCAGGGAGCACGCGTCCCAATTCCTGCCACAGACCAGGCAGGCAAGTGACGTCCCCACTCCCTGTGTTGCCCCCTGGCATTCGGGGCTTTACCGGTGTGGCAACAAATATCAGGGATGCCTCCTCCTTTAGGGCCCTGGGCTACCTTTGCGGACACCGGGGAGAGCCTGACTCATTAAAACTTGCCGTTCTTTCTGTTCAATCACAGCCTTCCTCCTCCTGCCTGACAGTTTGGATGTGGAGGGGCAGGGCCCTGGCAGGGGCAGGCTCAGCTTGTGCCCAGGCTGGGCCTCCCCCAGGCGCAGTAAAACATGCCTTTTGGGATCTGGGAGGAGAAGTTGCCCGTTCTGTACTTTTCCAGGCATAAAGAGAGGACAACGCAGAACTGATGTGAGCTCCTAGCTCAACTCACGGGCAACAGCTTTCCCGACCCGTCCTGTGGGAGTCCTCAGAGCCGGGCCCTGTATTTCACGAAGCTGTCCTAAGCCGTTCCAGGAAGTAGCTGTGGGACCTCAGAGCAGAATGCAGCACCAGGCGCACGACCCTTGACTAGGGCCAGAGGTTAGCGGGGCATGAGTTGCTGATTCTCACCCACAGAGCCCACACCCCCCAAAGGAATTCATGCAGCTCTGATAGAGCT
Organism: Cephalopachus bancanus; assembly: GCA_027257055.1. Lineage (NCBI taxonomy): Eukaryota > Metazoa > Chordata > Mammalia > Primates > Tarsiidae > Cephalopachus > Cephalopachus bancanus. The sequence continues at coordinate 6,682,458 of JAPVLO010000065.1, forward strand.
GCAGGAACCAGGGCTCTGGAGGTGGCACCTGTAGGGCGGGAGGAGAGGGCAGAGCAGCAGGACCAGCCCATCCACAGCCCACACCTCCTGGGAGGCCCAGATTCCCGCCAGCTCCTCAGACCTGATCTTCCAGCAGGACAAAAAAAAAAAAAAATGGTGGTCGTGGCTTCCCTTCACCAATCCATTTCTCTCTTCCTGATCCCCTGTGGAATCTGCACCCTTGAGGGGTACCTCGGGAGATTCTGGCCGACTAAGAGCTCAAGGGGCCCCTCTGCACTTGGGGGCGGACGGAGGGGAGCCATGAGAAGGTGAGTGGACAGACTGCCAGCTGTGAAAAGTCAAGCTCCCCTGGGCATCCAGGCCGGCTTTGGTTCCCATGACACTCTTGCAGCATTAACAACTAACCACGTCCCAGACAGGTGCTGGCGGCCTAGCCTTAGGAGTTCTTGTTCAGGGCTGGAAGTGAGTCACTTCCCTTTTATAGCTCGAAGTGGATTGAGTCACCCAGGGGCCGACCCTTTTCACACAAGTTCTCATACCTTGGCCAACTCGAATCCATGTCCATACCTTAGACCTACCTATTTTCCAGGTCAGCTGAGCCCTGTGGAGCTGACCCTCAAGGACTGGGTCAAACAGCACCCCTGAGTGACCCAGCCTTTGCCTCCCCCGCACCCTCTCGATGGAGACGGCAGACTCACTGTCTCAAGGGATGTCTGATCGGCTGTCTGAGAAAGACAGGGCCTAAAGGTGGGCACCCATGCCCGACGCCTGGCTAGGTTTCCCTCACCTTTGACCTTTACCCTAAACATTGCTCTCATACCTCCGCAACCTCCCGTTTGAAAACCCAAAAAACTAGAAGTGGAAAGTTCCAGAGCTGATGAGCCAAGGGACAAGACTGTGATGCAATAAGTCAGCTCCATGATGCTTGGGAAAGAGAGGGGCTGAAGACAGGGAAACTGAGGCCTGGGACTGTTAATACGTTTCCTTACTTTGGGAGTCAGGTGAGAGGCGGGACAGGTCATGGCGGCCAAGGCTCCAGGCCACCAATCTCGCAAAGTGACTCTGGTGTAAATCTCTCAGGACTAATCTCCTAGATAGACATCAAATAAATACCATTTGAGAAAACAAACTCATATACATTCTTAGGTAACCTTTCTTTCTCTACTCTCACATGGCTTCTCTTATAACTTTTTTTTAAATTAAAAAATGAAGCATAAGAAAGAGGAAAAAAAAACATGAAAACAAAAAAACAGGAGAGTAAAGAAAAAACCTCCCCAAAATAGCCTGGGGATTTGCTTCTTTTTGTAATCCTCCGAAAGTCCCTCTCACTACCTGGTTTCTAAAACAGACAATCAACACAGATGACATCAGATTGGACAGCACGGAGTGTGAGATCGACAGGTTAAGAAAAGATGACACTATTTCTTTCCTCAGAAGATGAAAACCAAGGAAGAGAAATGACAGCAGAGGCCAAGCCCCGGGTGTGGCGGGAAATCTGACACCCTGCCCGCCGTTGGCCTTTTGGGTGAAGTCTGCTGTCTCAATGGGATGACACTGCACCCCAGAGCCTGAGTTATTTCCCCTTCTCTCGGGTATCACAGCCAAACTCACCCCGGGGCTCAGAAAGCCGAGGCTGCGGCTGCCTCACCTCCACGGAGCAGCCCGGACTTTCCAAACTGCATTTTGAACTCTGAGTGCTGCGGCCGTGGCTTCTGCTCGACCTCTGTGGAGGGAGAGGGGCTTTCCCTGGGACACGCGTCCTGCACACAGCAGCTGAGAGCGTGGCCGGCCACACTGCATTGCTAGCACAGAGGGTCCAGATGCCAGAAGGAGCGAGACTCCGCCCCCAGTCCTGGCTTGAGAGACCAAATGAGTCATTGGGGCTAACCAGTGACCATGATGTACCAGGGTGAAGTGGGAGGCCTGGGATGGAGCCCATTGCAGGGACACGAACCACAGTGACTCACAGCTGGACCCTGAGGGGAAGTTCCGCCTGCAAGTCCTCTGGATGGCTCTGGTCCCCGGGTGAGCTCACCCCCACCGCCACCACTGACACTCAGAACCAGGGCTTGTTCTTTCTCCCAGAAGCCCGGTTTTCACTCCCAATTATGGTTATGGCAGAAATCATCGTCTGAGCCGCAGCACCTCTCTATGCCCACCACACACACACATGATGGATGGGCCTGAGGAGAGAGTGTGTCCTCCTGGGCGTCACAGTTCTCATCTCTAAAAATACTCCTTCCTCCGAATCATCTCACACAGGAGCCTTTGGGACTATAAGGTGGTGAATATGACAGTTCTTTGAAGGGAAGTGCACAAAGTCAACGCAAGGCGATAATAGTACAATATTACTGTTTATGACTGCTGTTCCAGGGGCCCAGCCACCAGGCTACCATCTTGCCCCATCTCTCTGGTCCATTGGTCTGGAAGTGGAAGAATACAAGGTACCGGGGAGGACAGTGGCCCCAACAGCAGAGCCACCGCCCTCCAGGAGCGTGGCGGCATCATTCAGAAACACTCAATCTTGGGAGAAACACACAGGTAAAAACTCTGGCACTTCCAGTGCCTTTTCCTTGCTCCAAGTGTTACCAACAGGACACGGATAGATTTCTTTTTCTCTTTTCCTTTTTTTTTTTTTGAGTTGGAGTCTTACTCTGTTTCCCAGGCTGGAGTGCCATGGCATGCTCACGGCCACCCAGCATTGACCTGCTCCGGCGAGCCTGCGGCCTCAGCCTTCCAAGTAGCCAGAACTACAGGTGTGCAATACCATGCCCAGATAATTTTTTAAAAATTTACCATAGAGATGAAGTCTCTCCTAGTTGCCCGGGCTGGTCTCAAACCCACAGGCACAGGCAGTCCACTCACCTCAGCCTCCCAAAGTGCTGGGATTACAGGCTGAGCCTCCAAGCCTGGCCCATGTACACATTTCTTAGTCCTCATCAGACAGGGGGGGTTCCCAACCACAGCCCCCAGTTAGCTCTTATGCCATATGCATAGGCAATGAAGAAATCCCCCAGAGAAGGGCACCAGGCATTTCATCCCTTGCAGGCTGAGTTTTCAGGTCACATGCAATCACAGGACACTAGCTGACCATCGCCAAGACCAGGAACTCACAGAAGCCTTCTCAGAAAGACATGCTGTTTCAGATGTGGGCTCTGTAGCACCCTTGGCTTCCCCAGTTGATCACTGTGGCTGCAGGACAGGAAAGACAGAAAAGGAACGATGGTCCACCCATTCATTCCTGCAACTGTCAAGCTGTACTTTCTCGGAAGCGGGAGGAAGATGAGAGGAAGGCAAAGAGGCTGTAAGACAATAAGGAAAGCTCCCAAAGAGCTTCCGAGAGATCACAAAGGATGATCTATAGGACAGCATTAGCTGCTCTGTGGCATGATAATGTCCCTGCCAGGTATCCCTTGAGAATGGTCCTGCATTCCTCAGTGTCCTAACACCAATGGAACAAGAGGACAAGGGCATTTGATCTCTCTCCTCTTATCCATTTTCTCTACTCCTTTTATTTTTCTTTTCATTATAATTTTTTCTACTAGGCCTGTAATCTGCCAGTGTGACCCCTGGTGGCTCTGCAGGCAGTGGGGAGAGGAGAGTCACCCTCAGATGAAGCCATGGCCCCAGTGCAAGGAGCTATCCAAAATCTGGCAGTCATGGCTCTTGAGTCCCTGAGATGTGGCATCCCGGCTTTCCAGCTCATCACCGCCATAACCATCTTCTGTGGTCACATGTATGCAATTCGATGGGAGAGAAAAACAGGTGCCTTCAATGTCCCTCCCGCTGGGCCCCTCCAGCCTTCTCTCCCCATCACTGGCCACCCTGTTTTTCTTGGCTTCCACACCAGCCCCTGCCAAAGGGGCCTTTTTAACCCTAAGTCTTATTGCACACGCTTTGCTCAAACACCCCCAGCTCTCCCGAGGGAAAGCCCACGGCACCCAGGCTCCACAGGGTTGGGTGGTCGCCCCCCAGGGCTGGCTCGCTTGCTGAGCTCTCCGACCAGATCCCTCTTGCTCTCAAGCACGCCACACACTCCCTCCTGCTTTGGGCTCGAATGCGCCTGCTCCCTCTGTCCCCAAGTCTCTTCCCCAAAGCATTCTGGTGACTCTCCCCCTCCCCTCCTTCGAGTCTGTGCTCAAATGTCACCTTTTCCATTCAGGGCTGCAACCTGCCCTCGGCTTTCTCCTGCCCTGCCCCCTCGAGCTGCCTTTCCTGCCTCTGTTGTTACTTTTGTCCACGACACTAATGCCGCCTTACGTACTAGCTAATTCATTTACTGGCCACTTTTCCCTGTGTATTGCCTGTCCTGACCCCACTAGCCGGCAAGCTCCATGAAAGCAGAATCAGGCCGGGGTTTTTCGCTCCGTTCCTGTCCTCGGCCTAGAGCAGTCCCAGCCAACAGTAGGTGCCCAGTAAGAATCTGGTAGGTGAGCGAATGAATGAATGAATAGCAGAACAGAGGAACAGATCACTGCTGCGCGTGTGGGGAGGGGCCATGTATCTCAGGGAACGAGTTGACATTCACGGAGGGGTCGCTTGGGCAGGGAGGGGTGAGGGCTGGTGAAGGTAGAGGGTGCCGGTTTCAGAAAGGCGGTGCCCGCAGGTGGCTGGAAATGCCCTCAGCCTCGCTCATCAAGCCCCCCATCCCACCCTCCAAGCCCAGAGCCCTCAGAGTGACGTCCACCCTGGACTCTCCTTCCAGGCCAGGCTCCCACTGGCATGTGGACACCATCGTCCAAGCACTAGTGTCTGTTCCCAGGAGGAGCAGTAAGCGGTGAGGGTGAAAGAGACAGGGAGTCCCAGAAATGAGCCCCCTGCACCCTCACTTCCCTCTCGAGGCACCAGCGGGGGAGGCGGAGTCAGCTCGGCGGGGAGAGTCCCAAAGGGGGGGTGGCCGGCAGGGGAAAGCACCGCCAGCCGCACTGTCCCACCGTGTGGGGCCTAAGAGAGCGAGGCCCACAGACGGCGCCAGCGAGGGGCGTGCCGAGCACAGAGGCAGGGCGCGGACGCCTCAGTCTTGTAGGGGACCGACACGGGTGAGCCTGGCTAAAAGCATCTAACTGTGATGGGACGTTTATTCTTCCATACAGAATAAAACTACATTAATCAGAAAAAGGGAGTCATCTGTTTCCTATGTCAGCTGTGGACATAACGAACAAGAGAACACTTTCAAAGAAATACGGTTTATGACCATCAGAACTTGACCTAGAATAAACTAGGATATAAACAGATATTAACACGGGATAGTAACTTTTTTCAGGTTGTAACAAAACTCAAATTCACAATGGACCTTCACTACAAAATGGTCTGCTGCTGCCGAGAGGTTCTGTTTTTATTGGGCCTTTGACACCGAGACTCCGGTGATCTTATCTCTGAATCTATGCTCTGACCTTACTGAATGTCTGGTTCACTAAATGGGTAATGCATGAGGAACATCTATCTCGGTGCCTGGTCCCTATCACGCACTCGGTAAATATCAGTCATTCTATTAAAAAATCATATATTCCTTTGGTGGGTTTCTGTTTCATCCCATCCATACAATTCCTGACCAAATGTGCACGGATATGAGCAGAGTTGCTGCTGTTGGTGCTCCTAAAATAGATACTTCATCTTTAAATCCAACCCCTGTTCAATCTAATTCAGACACCAGGAAGAGTAGTATTTCAAAAGGTGTTTAAAGATAATAGCCCCATTCTAAGCTTCCATGAGGCTGGGTGGCAGAGACCATCAGACACCCATAAGGGGTTTTTAAAAATCAGAAAGTAACGTGTCAGATGCTGAGTTTAAGAAAGAGGCTTAGGGGAGACACGAGATTACTTTGGGGAGGAAAGGCTATAGGTCAAAAAGTTAGAGTGCCTTGTGGGTATCCCAGCTTGTTCTACGAAAGCCAAGAGCCGGGAGGGGGGGTAAGGGGAGTGACTGGGGGAGAAGGAGAAGAAGGACCATGAAAACGGCTGTGGAGCAATCGTCAAAGATGAAGATGAGAGAGTCAAAGCTGCTGGTCGCCCTCCTTCCAAGTGATCCATGTGGAATAGGTAAAGATTAATGCGGACGGAAACAAACAGGCCATCTACTATGACCGAGACTTTTGATCTGTGTTATTTCATTTAACACTCCATCTCCCCTGAGGACAAGGTATTAGTGTCACCATCTCACAGATGAGAAAACTGAAGTTTGGCAAGTTATCCAAGATCATACCTAGAGCTAGTAAGATTATAAAAGAAAGCCGAAAAAATGCCGGCATTTATTCCACGCTTACGATATCTCAGGCGCCGTGCTAGGCATATGACTGTCATTTCACTCCGCAGCTTGGAAGGCATTCTCTTTATCGTTCCCATTTTACTGATGTGGAAAACAAAGTCTGGAAAATGAAGGTCATCAGCTCTCAGTCACCAAGCAAAGAAGCAACAGTTGGATTCAAACCCAGGCCATCCAGGCTCATACTCCCTACCACGACGCTAGACGGACTGTGACAAATTTGCAACATAAGCTGGTTCCAAAGCCTTGCCTGCATCGTACGGCAACCCCTCTCCCTAGGAGAAGCAGAGATGATCTGTTGCTTCTGACCAAACCTGCCCACGCTCTGAGCTCCCAGCTCAGCACCTACAACTGAGACTTACAACCAGTACTGCATCGGCTGTGGATGGTGGAGTCTAGACAGCCCTGGGCCAGTCTCTGCAGTTAGGGAGCGGCTCCTTGCTCTAGACTCAGTCAGCAGCCTGCAGAAAGCCCTGACGCCCCGTTAAATCCCGCAGGCAATCTCTGCACTGCTGAAGGCTGACAGGAGCAATCTACCACCTGTCCCTCTTCTTCCTGGACCCGCGGGCTTTGAGTCACCTGCCTGATGGCTCTCTCCATGCGCCATGAGACCTCCATGCTCTGCAGGGGACTTGGTATGGGAAGGCAGGTAGCAGGATCTGATGCATGGCTCACTGGACAGCCAGGACAATTTACTGTCACTCGTAACAGCAATAGACCACAGTGATGGTAAGGGCCCGGCTTTGAATCCCAGCTCTTTCACTGGTTAACTGTCCAACCTTGGGTGAGTGACTGTACTGCAGCGCTCTTTCCAGTGATTGTTCCTAAACTGAGGAAACCTCAGTTTCCTCATCTGTAAGCTGGTGTTGCTAACCCCTTGCTCTCAGGGAAGATGGAGAGACGAATGAAGTAACACAGATCAGAAGTCCAGGCCAGAATAAACGCCCTATCTATGAGTAGGTTGGATGTGACAGGACCTGCGTGCTACAGCTATGAGAGGTTAAAAGGATTTAAACCAAGTAAAAGCCAGGAGCATGCAGCCTGGCCTGAACTAACCACGCTGACTGTCTGTACTTATGAAGCTGTGTCTCTGGGCCTTCTCTGGTGACCAACTGCAAGGGCCCTGCCTGTCGACCACCGTTCTGGGCAGGCGTGTGGGGTGCTAGCGATGTCCAGGCTGTGGAAGGAGCCAACTCCCAGGTAAGTAGGGCTGCAAGGATGCAGCGGGCTGTGACTGTCGTGTGCAACTCACCTTTTTCTCATCCTTTCTTGGTCCAAAGCACTCACCAGGTCATCTAGAAATCTCTGATTTCACCTGGAAAAATAAGGGAAGAGTTACACGGGGAAGAGGACACGGGATCATGAAACTCATCTTCAAGCTTAAATGTGGAGAGAATAGTCCCTCAGTGCCAGACAGCCCTCCCCACTGCCAGGGACACAGGAATTTAACCCATGTATTCTTCCATACAGAATAAAACTACATTAACCAAAAAAAAGGAGAGTCATCTGTTTCCTATGTCAGCTGTGGACATACCAAACTAGAAAGCACTTTCAAAGAAATATGGTTTATCACAATCACAAACTTGACCTAGAATAAACTACAATGTAAATGGATATTAACAGTGGATAGTAATTTTTTTCAGATTGTAACAAAACTCAAATTCACAATGGACCTTTACTACAAAATGGTCTGCTGTTGCGGAGAGGTTCTGTTTTTACTGGGCCTCTTACTCCGGTGATCTTATCTCTGAATCTGTGCTCTGACCTTACTGAATGTCTGAATGCACTAAACAGGTAATGCATGAGGAACATCTATCTCGGTGCCTGGTCCCTATCATGCACTCGGTAAATATCACCCATTCTATTAAAAAAATCATATATTCCTTTGGTGGGTTTCTGTTTCATCCCATCCATACAACTCCTGACCAAATGTGCACGGATATGAGCAGAGTTGCTGCTGTTGGTGCTCCTAAAATAGATACTTAATCTTTAAATCGAACCCCTGTTCAATCTAATTCAGACACCAGGAAGAGTAGTATTTCAAAAGGTGTTTAAAGATAATAGCCCCATTCTAAGCTTCCCCATCATTAGGCTCGGAGAAATCACTCTAGACCCTCAGGTTGGCAAATGAAAACAGAGAGAAGAAAGAAAAAAGGAAAAGGAACACCATCAGATTTGAAACAGAAGACTTGTAACCTTCACAAACAAGAGAAAGGATTGTCTGGGTGGTGTTTGTTCTTTTGCTGGGAGCACATCATACATCATGACTCCGGTGGTTTCTGAGTCACTGAGGACAGGGCTAGGTTGGTACTCTGCCTGACACCGGATCAGATCGGGGTCCCCTCGGGCTCCGGCACCCCCACTCCCAATACCAGCCACACACGTTTGCTGGCCCTGCCTCCCGCTACCACGCCACAAACTTATCCCAGCAGCAGCCCTGAATGCAGAGGCTCTTCACTGCAGAGCAGAGAAGCTTGACAGTTTGGGCCCCAATGAACCGTGCAACACTTGGGATGTAATTGACAAATTGGCAAATGTTAGAAAACTCATCAAAACGGATCCAGCAAAACCACAAGATGCCCTCCAACTCCAACCCGAGCATCTGGAACGGATTCCCCTTTCTACTTTATGCAAAGCCCCTCCATGCCAAACCCATTTTCAGTTTACTATTAGGTGGAAAGCATCTGATAAACTCATTCATGCTAAAGCCCAGGTGACGGAACGTAGCTGCAGTGATGTCTCTTCAGGAGAGATGTGAATTTTAACACGAGTACATCTGAACTTTTCACCTCGCCACCATGAAGCTTCAACTCTGCCAATTTAGCAGAAAAGACTGAAGAGAGAGAGAGAGTAGCAGGGCACTGGAGAAGGATTTTCTGTAAATCCTAAGAAGGGAGGGTAGTCTGAGGAGGGGAGGAAGGGACCTTAGTTCTCAGACAGGGCTACTCTGGAAATCACTGTCCCCTTACCTGGGCAGCTGGAAAATTTTACGGAAGTCTGGGTCCCATCCCCAGAGGTTACGATTGGTACAGAGTGAGGCCTGAGCACCGAGATTTTTATTTTTAAGTTCCCCAGGTAGGTCTAATATGTAGCACGAGTCTCTGAGAATCATCTGGAGATCTTGCTAAAATTTGAATCCAGTGGGTCTGGGGTGGCAGCCTGACATTCTGCATTTCTAACATACTCCTGGGTGACCCAATGCTGGGGTCCTTAAAACACACTCTAATAGCATCCCCTCCCGCAAGCCCCTCTGCCCTCAAGGAACCTCAGGCAAGGTGACCCCACCTGTCCCTCTAGCCATGGCTTTCTCTTCTGGGGTGGAAACTACCTCTTTTCCAGGAGGTCCGGAGATGCGCCCAGCTGACTTCTGGAGCCAACTGACTAAGACTTTACTCATATTCCTAGAGACAGCTGCCCCCTCCCCTCTTTCCTGTAATCCAGTTCTAAGCAGTCCGACCTCTAGCTTGAAATGCACCTTGGAAGGATCGCTGCATTAGGCAGGATGGTTTGTTTCTGCTCTGCCCCTTCAAAATAGTAGAGGTCTCTTTCCCGTTGGCTTTTTGCATTGGTGTGGCAACCAGGGCCGCCGAGATGCACGGCCTCCAGGGGAGCCTGGCTGGCCCACGGGCCCTGACGCCGCCCACAGCACACGGGCCCCAGCATCGGCCCTCTGGAGCCCCACCACATAGCGCTGCCCTGGCTGTCCTCTCCGTGGCCAGCGGTGGACAGGGAGTGGATGGCACTCCCTTGGAAGCAGGCCAACAGCAGCATGCCACGCCCGACACCAAACCTCTGAGGGAGGCCACAGACTGCAACTGGTTACCCACAGCCTACCCCCAAAGGTCCCTCCCTTCCTCCAGCACCCTGCCCCCCGTCCCCCCACCCCAACCCACTGCTTCCTGACGTCCCTAGGGATTCCTGGAGCCATATACCACCTAGTGGTTCCCGGCCCAACCACGGCAGCAAAGATGTCTCCAACCAAGATGGAAGGGACCTCTCGCCCTGGACACTTTGGACCAAGAAAAGAAAGCCCCAACAGGTGAGGCCACAAGAAGGCATGAGGCTGGACTATGTCCAGTCCCAAAAACCTGCAGCCTTCTCCAACAACTGCACCAGGGAGGCGGCAAACCATGCCGCGAAAAGGCGGCCACAGGCCGTGGCAGACCGGGGTGAGGAGGAAAAAATAAACGGGCAGGGGCGCGAATTTCAACACTTGATGGGCGAGAGCCCCCTCGGTGGCCAGAATAAGGGTTGCAGTTTGGGGGAATTCTTGGGCCTTCTGAATGGGTCCCAAATCAAAGGGGAGTGACTTCAACAAAACAGGCCACGTCATCAGGAAGCCAAAGCACTGGGCCCCATTTCCAGGAACCTACAAGGCCAAGACCACAGGGCACCCAATACTTTTAGGGTTCTATGAAAAAACGCTCTAATTTCTTTTAAAATCGGAACGCACAAAATGACTGTAGTACTAATGCCTAGATTACAACGGATCCAGTCTGGATTGTGTTTGCCCTTGTACCGTTGCCATCATCAACTATAACTTTTAATGTTTTATTGTCATGGAGGAAGGGGCCTATAAGACAAAAGTGCCTAACATCATGACAATCATCTGTCGGCCTTGAAGTGACTGACTTCCTTCAAGTCTTCAAACTTACCAGCCTTTACTGAGACCCCTTGTTGAATGCTTTTTCTGGGAGACTCCCACTCCCGCCGGGGGCCCGACCCCAGCTGCCTCCCAATGGTTCAGCCTTTTACTCTGCGTTCTGTCGAAAGCTTGTCTATCCCAAGGGCAAGTTCATCTGAGGCCCCGGCCCTTCTGACCAGGCAGAAGCTCCAGCAGCTCCCACCCCCACCTGTGGGTGAGAGGCGCAGTCTGGCAGGACAGAGCAGCACCTCTGAAGCCCAAACACACACACTCAGCCCCCTGCAGCATAAACACCAAGCATACATCACACCCAGGCCTATAAAAGATAATTATACAACCTGATCTAGCAAATTAGTGCCACAGAACTGTCTAATTCTCACAATGAATTTGAGGGTTGGATCTGCAGGAAAAATTAATCTGGATCTTTATTGGGATTTGCCCCCAGGTCAGGATTAGGGTTGATTTCTCTCTCTTATTTTCCTTCTCTCCTCCCCACCCCATCCAGGCTTGGCTTTTAGACAAACAAGCTGCCCAGTGATCTTTCCCACGCACTGCCCGACTCCAGCTCAGCTCAAATCACGTAAAGCGCCCACTAGGAGACATAAGTAACTTTTCATGAAGAAGAAAAGTCTGGGCATCCCAAATCAAGAGGTTCCTCAGTTGGCACTCACGCACTACAGGATAAACAAAAGAATTCACGTTTCCAGATGGCAGTTCACTCCCTAATGATCCTGGCCCAGCACTGAAATGTTTACTTGGAGAACACTCATGTATATGTTTCTCTAAACACTTTTTTCCTTTCTATCTCCCCAGCCCCGCCCAAGGAGTCTTTCGAGAGGAGATGGTATTCACAGGAGTTGCGGCTCATCCTAGCTCATTAAACAGCTAGATCACCAAAGAACTATTACCACAACACCAAGACAAGTTGACACCAAGCGAAGATTATCCTTCATCTTATAAAAACAAACAGGATGGCAGGCCGGCAGGCCTTCTCCTCTCTTTCTTTTTCTACCTTTCTGGGGGCTTCCGCTGGGAAAGATCATTCCCTGCCCAGACTCCTAGGTCAGCCCTGCGATGACCACACACCCAGAGTTCAGACAGAGGTAGTTGGCATTCACAAGTCATTGGGCTACAGAAAATGAGGGTCTATCAGAGGCCAAGATCACCTTCCTACCTCTAACACCCAGGTGACCTACCCACGAAATTATGAGGCTGACCTGGCTCAAAGAAAAAGTGTACTTTTCTTTTGCTTGTTCTTTTTTCCAGGTTATAGCATTTTGCTCTTTAATCAAGGTGGCATGAGCCCTGAACTCCTCTACTTTGGGTTAGAATTCATCATAGGTGAGAAACCTCGCCTAAAAATCATATGTATAAGAAGGGGTGTGTATGTGTGTATGTGTTCACATGTGTGTGCATTTCGAGGACAATAACTTTATAGGAAAGTAAACCAGTTCTAAACAATTGCCTTTGACTTAAAGAAATGAAAATGTTGTTTTCTTGTGCCTAGTCCATAAGGATTCTAGGTGACCCAGTTAGAAGTGTCAAAAAGATAGACAGGAACGTGCAAACTTATTTTCAGCCAGATGACAATCTTTGTAAGACTCTAACCAAATCTCAGACTTCAATTTCAAAATGGTCAAAGTAAGGGTGCCCTTTTTGGGAGGAGATAAATACCCATTCCATGCAGACTATATTGAGTAGTCTTGGAAGAAGGCGGCAAAGAAAAGCATCCCTCTTCCTGAACAGCAAAGACGGTGACACAAGCTTCATTCTGAAGATCTGTCCAGTCTGGGTGTGAATGGTGGGCACAGAAGATGAATAAGAGAGTGCCAGGGAATCAGTGAAAACGCGGTAGACACAAGGAAGCAAGTCTCAGCATACTGTTCAATGATCAAAATCGTGAACAGGTTCTGGAGGCAGGAACTTCAAGACTAAAATCTCAGCTTGACCACTGGCTATGCCATGACCTTCTGGATGTCCATTTTCTCAAGTAAAAAACTGGGGACACCATAGGGACTACACCTAGCTGTAAGCCCTCCATGACCCTAACTGCTATTTCTAATCTAGGATATAAAATAAGGCAATGTTTATTTCTACATTGGTACTAAATTAAATAGAGTATTCAACTGCTTTGCATACTTCCTGGACGATAGTAAGTATTCAATAAATGTTAGCTGTGGGTATTACTGTAAAAAAACAATGATAGAATTGAACAGGTTATAAAAACAAACATGGAAGGAGAAAGCAAAAGTTTAACATTAGTTGACTTTGTGCTGGGAGTTTAAAGGTTATTTGTTTTCTTATTTTTGCATGTCTTACATGGACAGGCATTGTTTTGTGAAGCAAAAAAGATGCCACAGTACTTTACAAATGAGGTGGATATTCATCGTTTTGAACTATAAAACTACAAATGCGCTTTTTGAAAAGTCATAAAAATAAAAGTGGCGAGCTTGCCTGCCACATCAGAAACGACTTAAAAATCAGGTACAGGGAGCTGCAAGCCAGACCCAAAACTGAGGGTGGCGGTCAGATCCGTAGGGGGGCTTATGGGACTGCAGGCATCACCAGGATGAGTCCAAGAGCCAGACACAACCAGACATCAAGTGCTGTCGACGGTCACACTGAAAGATACAGTCAACACTGGCTTGAACTGTGAACTTGACCCAGAATCCTAACCCAGATGACAGGCTGCAAGCCACAGGGTTGAACAGACCTGCTCTGTGGCATTTTCCAAATACCTGTGCCATTACGGACAGACGGCTCTGGTGACACTTGTCTTTCAGTTCAGAACTTATGGCCCCGTGTCTGTTACACAACCCCGGGCTGGGAACAGAGAACAAGCTCTATGACACAGCCTGCAGAGGCCACGCCAGAAACCAGGGGTCTGTGGCCCCACACGGGCACAGAAAAGAGGGTAGATCCAAGTCTGGGAACCGGGAGGCTCAGACCCCTCTGTCAACAGGTCAGGTCTCCTGAGAGGGTGGCAGTGCAGGTGACAAGGGAACCTCATTTGGGTGCCCAGGCGTAGAGGCACCCTTTCCTGACTTCCCTTCTTCCTCCTGGGTGCAGCTCATAGGGGATCAGAGGCTCCGTCTCAGCCAGCCTGACTCCTGTGCTTACCCTTCTTCCCTGAAGATGCCTGAACCTCTGCTCCCGACCTTTGCCTATGCTCCACTTTGTCACCTGCCTACACGGCGGGTTGATCACTGATTCCCGCCAGAATCTCAAATTCACGGCATCCAAACAAAACATACATCCCTCTCGACCAGGCTGCCCTCAGGACTTCCCAATTTCAGTGGACTAAATGTCACTCTCCATCACCCAGATAAAAGGCCTTGTCTAATACCAAGTTGACACTACATCCAGTCACTTCTGCCAGTGTTGTCCATGTTCCATCTTCTCTTACACCCCCACAGCCATGATGAGAGCCCAGACCCTTGCTAATCTCAGGTCTTGGATGTGCCCACAATAATAACATCATTTATTGAGTGTTTGCGATGTCTCATCTCTTTATTTTTTTTATTTTATTTTATTTTTTTTTGAGTTGGAGTCTCACTCCGTCGCCCAGGCTGGAGTGCAGTGAGTGGCACGCTCACAGCCACCGCAGCCTCAACCTACTGGGCTCTGGCGATTCTTCCACCTCAGCCTTCCAAGGAGCCGGAACTACAGGCACATGCCACCACGCCCAGCTAATTTTTGTTATTTTACTGTAGAGACGAGGTCTCGCCAAGTTGCCCGGTTGGTCTCAAACCCATGGGCTCAGGCAATCCGCTCGCCTCGGCCTCCCAAAGTGCTGGGATGACAGTCTGAGCCACGAAGCACGGCCATCTCCATCTCTTTAAATGCATCCCTTCATTTCCTCGACAGTCCTTCCTTATCTTGTATCACTTCCTGCCTTGTCCATCTTTCTTCTATTCACCGGCTCTATTCCTGTTCTATGATGCTCCAAGCTCTCTGGTACCTCCAAGCCTTTTCACTTGCTGCTTTCTCAGCCAGAAACACTTCACTTAACTTCAAAGTCTCCACTCAGACAGCACTTCCTCAGACGGGTCCTCCATGAAGAGACCCTATTGCACAGGCCACCCAAGCCCCTGTGTCCATCACTGCACTGAATCTAATCTCAGATTAACACAGTTTTAAATTTCATTTTCATTTGTGTCTCTGCCCATGAGATGGTAAGATCCTTGAGTGCAGACAGACTTGTCTGTTTTGTTCTCCATTATACAATCAGCACTTTTGTACTCCGCTAAGCAGAAGGGCTGATCTTGCTGCTCTGGGAGGCTCTCCCATCCCTCCAGTCTCGGAGATGTGCACAAGTCCCCAACTTCACTCCCTCCTGGCTCTTCCTTGAGCAGAGTCTCCAGCTAAGATGGAGCCCAACCCACTGTGCTTTAAAAAAACCCCATGAGCCCCTGGGGTTTTCTCTTTTAAAGCCACATCTCTGCCCCCTAGGGAGACCCACTGAACACGGTGTCGGAGTCCATCAGCAAGACAGAAGCCGAGCATCCCCTGGCAGGGACTGTGATGTCACCATGCATGAGTGCCGTTACCAGCCTGCCGAAGGCTCAACCACACAAGGTGTCCTAGGCCCATGTCCACCACCCTCACGCCAAGCCTTAGCCCTTGTGTCTCGCTTTCACCATGTTTAAATGGAAAATAAAATGCTCGACTCGAAAACACTTTTCCAATGATATTTTAAGGAAAAATGAGATCACAGAAAATCAGGGAGGTAAGTTTAAATGGTGTGACCCCAAGCAACATTTTTTTTCCCAAAGAATTCCCTGAGATCCTTGTTCACCAGAAAGAGGGGGCACGTGTGGGAAGACCTTAAGCCCTGGAGGATACCTGGACAGCAACTAACACGAAACCCCTATGCTGCCGCAAAGCCCCCGCCCTCACCGCAAACAGCCGCGTCCTCCCTGACCTTCACGCACAGCCGGATCCTGAGGTCCCTCAGGTCTGCGAAAGCTGCCCACGGGCCCCCGTGCCAGCCAAGTCAACATCTGCCTCGCCAGAGATACCCAATGTTTCCTAAACCCACCCCAAGCCCAGCTCACTGAGCTATGAATAGTTATTAACGTTAACTCACAGCATTAATTAAAAACCCTTCAGCCAGGCAAATTCTCATACTTTTAAAAAAGTCATTTGGGTAATCGCCTTTCCATGCCACAAACTTTCCAAACGACTGACAGGTTGACATTTCACAATGTTGTTTGTTTTAATCAAGAAGGGGGAAAAAGCCGGTGTGGTTCCTCAGCTCACTGTTCAGGTGCCTTGATTTATTGATTGGCAAATCCCACTTAATGGCTGTACAGCAAGCCTGCGGCTGAAGGTGGCTCCTGCCGCCCTGGGTAGCGTCTGGGCTGAGGGGGAGGGAAATGGCTGCAGCAGCCCTTCCTTCCCCCATTGCCCAGCCCCTGGCATCCCCTGGGCCACGATGCATCACCCACCCACCCCCACCCCTTATTCCAGAGTCTCACCCTCCCTACCAGACAAGGGCGACTTCCTGAACCAACACCCAATGGAGTGGTGCAAACTCAGGCATCGGGGCAGAGTGAACTAAACTCTGCATGGCTCTCTGACCAATTTCTCCAAAGCAGCCAAACCCAGAATCAAGCCAAACCCGTGAACTTGGATTTCATCTCCATTATCCATCAGCCTCCACCAATCGCCTTAACTTCCCTGTGCCTCAGTTTCTTTGCCTGCCAAAAACATATATAATAGTACCCGCCCATAAGGCTGTTTTGAGGGTGCAAGTCAGTTAATATTTGTAAAGCACTTAACACAGTATCTGAAGTATAATAAATGCTATAATGACATTAGTTCAACAACCCCCGCCCCAATCCGTGACAAACAACACAGGATCCCAACAGCTCTGTGAAAGCAGAGTTAGATGTGCCTCACCCATTGCCTGGGTGCCGTTTCTGGGGTGCCTCTGCAGCCTCTCCAAGACCCAGCAGGGTCCCAGAAATGCCGTTCAAAAGTCACTTCTGGACACCCTCAGCTTTCCACTGGACTCATGAGCTTGCCCCTGCCAAAAGCCTTTGATGGAAAGACAAACAAGTCTCTCAGAAAGGCCACACCAAGTACTCCAGGCTTCCTCTCCTGGGGTCCCCCACGCCCAGTGTCCAGCGGCAAATGGCTAATGACCAATGCCCAGGCCAGGGGAGGTCTGAGGTTTGCACAGAGGCTCACACTTACCACCCAATGCATCATCACCAGGACCACACTGTAGCCACCCAGACTAATGGACACAGACAGCAGCAACCACACAGTCCTTAAGGGAAGAAGGGGTTTTTTAGAAGAAAAAAAAAATCACAAAGCCCTCATAATTATAAGCCCTTGCCTTATAACAACAAAAGACAAGACACAGGTGAGCAAAGATGTCTATCCAAAATCACCTGCACACCACAAAGGCATTTCGGCATTGGCTAAGCACCTCCTACCTGCCAGGTGTTAGACCAGGCACCAGAAATACAAAGAGTTGAAACCTAATAGGGAAGAGGGCACCAACTAATGCTATTTTATTGTATAAATTATATGTGTATTGTATTTTATACATGATATGTATATACACAAAAATGTATACACATTTTAAGAAAGGAAAAAGCTGTATTAAAATGATAATACTCGGCCGGCCTCAGTGGCTCAACCTGTAACCCCAGCGCTTTGGGGGGCTGAGGCAAGTGGATTGCCTGAGCCCACGGGTTTCAGACCAGCCCGGGCAACTTGGCGAGTCCTCATTTCTACCATAAATTAAAAATTTGCTGGGTGTGGTAGCGCACGCCTGTAGTTCCGGCTACTTGGAAGGCTGAGGTGGAAGGATCGCCGGAGCCCAGCAGGTTGACGCCGGGGTGGCCTTGAGTATGCCACGGCACTCCAGCCTGGGTGACAGAGTGAGACTCCAAAAAAAAAAAAAATTATAATACTCAATAAGATGAATACAATTGACTTCTGCAATTACAAGAGGTGCTCAAAGTGGTTTCCATCAGTGTCCAAACACTTCCGACTATGGTGAACCAAAGGTAATACATAGATAACATCTCTTAAAATGCATATTTTTTTGGCACGCCCAGGATTTAATATGCTCAATGAGCACGGTGAGGTGGAGGACAAGGTGGCCCCCACTTCCCTGGATTGTTGGGGTGAGGAGGAAAATGGCCACAGAGTCATTTGCCAAAGGGTTAACTTGGCTATTGGAAAGAAGGGTGTCGGGCATACATGGGTATGCACGGCAATGCCAGTACTCTCCCACTGTATTATCTTGGGCGCTGAGGTTTGTACACTTTTGAATGCTCACACACGACCAGGCAGGCAGACAGCAGGTGACCAATTAATCGCCAAGGAGAGAAAGCGCGAAAGCTTGGCAGAGGTGGTGTCAGAATGAAGCCATGGGCTGGTGCTCGGCTGTCCTCGTCATCAGACAGGTGACAGAACCCTCTCAGGAATTCAGGGACATCGGGGCGTTGGCCTGCATTGATGCCGCTTTAGCCTCTCCATCGGCAAAAATCGGACCCAGTACATTTGTCCTTCCTGACTCACTGGGATGTTTGGAGACACATGAGAGCCAAGTTGGGGATCGGGAGAAGAGGCTGGAGAGCTGTGACTGCAGAAGGAAGGTCAGCAAGGAGCTAAAGGGATTATTCTTTTCTTGTGGAAGCCATGTGTGGGCGACAGCTGAGAGTTTCTTTGGGTCTATCAGAAGCTCCTAACAGAAAAGAAGTTATTTAATGGCGACCTGGAGAGATTGTGTGGATATTTTAACATATTCATCTAAAGCCCTAAAGTTCCATAACAGGACGCCTTCTTTGCCAGCCTCGTGCTGTGACCAGGAGCCTGACGGGAAGGCTGTTGGACTTGCTCTCCTGATGCCAGGGCCAGCCTGGAGCACATGACCATGGGTCCTCTTGGGGACTGGGCAGCTGAGAAACCCAGGGCTGCTCCCTGTGTCCCTCCACTGGCTTCTCTGCTGTGTTTGGAGCGTCGTTTTCAGAAACGGATACTTAAAACCAGATTGGGAGGAAGGCAATGGGGGAGACTCCGTCATCCCATTCCTGGCTTCTGGCACGGGACCTTCGGGGCTCGGGCTGCACACCCGCCAGCCCATCAACAGACATGACTGGCTCAGGAGGAAAGCAGGGAGGAAGGAGGGGGCGAGCACAGTGAGACAGGTCTGACCCTCCTGCTGGTGGTCTCAGAAATTCCAAATCGCCGGGCTCGGTGGCTCAACCTGTAATCCCGCGCCTTTGGGAGGCTGAAGTGAGTGAACTGCCTGAGCCCGTGGGTTCGAGATCCGCCTGGGCAGCAAGATCTCATCTCTACAATAAATAAAAAAATCAGCCGGGCGTGGTAGCACATGCCTGTAATTCCGGCTATTCGGAAGGCTGAGGCGGAAGGATCGCCGGAGCCCAGCAGTTCGAGGCTGCAGCGGCCGGGAGCGGCCACTGCACTCCAGTCTGGGTGACAGAGTGAGACTCCGACTCAAAAACAAAACAAAACAAAAAAACTCCAAATCCATGGGTAAACAAGCTCCTGTGGCATCTGATGGCGTGTGTATGAAGGAGCACAGAGTCAACACAGGCCTTGTCTTCAAGTGCTTAGACCCTAATGCAGTAACTTAACACTGCCCAACTCCACAGAGCATGCAACCCAAGTGCAAGCAAAGCTTTATCCTTACACAAGTGAAGGGTCAAGTTCACCCACTGGAGAGGAGGCTGTGTATGCCAAGTGCCTTCACTGGTTCAGAAAGGAAAAGGTAGAATTTCAAATTACTGTGGGCATCAATACAAGGTCAGGACCAGTAGCTTCCAGGGTCACTTAGTATACACTCATCTTCTTCTACCGGGGTGCCCAGAGTCCTGTCCTCACCTGCCTACAATTCTCAAGGCTCCTGTAAGTTTTTAGCTGGGCTTGTATCACAAGAATTTGTAGACCTTTTTGCCCCTACTAGGACAGATGCCTCTTGAAGGCATGGTCTACAACCAATTCATCATTCCCTGTTGTTCGATAGATGCAAAACATTTCTGAGTTTCACCTTAAGAAATCCCACTTCCCCAAACGCCCTCCATTGAGTATAGGGGTGGGGATGATTCTACTGCCTTGTGTGTAAGGAGAGGCGGGGAGTCCAGCTCAGCTATCATCAGATTCTGGGCTATTTTCGATGAATACTAGGCAAAAACGAACATTATCTGTGAAGTTTAATATTATGTGGGCAAGAGATTGTTGGGAGGACCAAAGGCTGTAGCTTTCACCACTAACGGGCTTAGGAGCTCAGATATGTTTGCCTCATTTACATCTTTACAAATTGCATGTTTGCCCATCGCTGTTCTTTTATGGTTATCTATAGTCAGTGAAATATGGGTGCCCAACTTCGGCATAAAGAGAGCCCCAGGGCTCTGTGGCTCAGCCTGTAACCCCGTGCTTCGGGAGGCTGAGGTGAGTGGATTGTCTGAGCCCGCGGGTTGGAGACCTGCCTGGGCAACTTGGCGAGACCTCATCTCTACAATAAATCAAAAAATTAGCCGGGTGTGGTAGTGCATGCCTGTAATTCCAGCTACTTGGAAGGCTGAGGCGGGAGGATCACCGGATCCCAGCAGGTCGAGGCTGCGGTGGCCGGGAGCGGCCACTGGACTCCAGTCTGGGCGACAGAGTGAGACTCCAACTCGGAAAGAAAAAAAGAGAGCCCCAGAGTAGAGGCAAAGCGGAGCCTAAAACTCAGGTCTCCCAGCCCATCAACTAGACCTCAGGGCCTGCGAAGTTCACACTATCCTCCTCTCCAAATGTCCTAGGCCTCCAGTGCAGACATTCATACCAGCTGGGTCCTGCCATCAGAAAGCTTTGGCTATCTGAAGACACCTGGAAAAGACACCGAAGTTCCCCACATCCTAGCACTTGAGAACCCACGACAAAAGGCAAATTCAGTGTGAAGGGATGCTGTGGTGAGTGACAGAACACAGGAGCTCTTTGAGCCCTTCTGCAGAAAGTGTCAACTTATATGTGGCAAGGGCCACCTTTTACATAGCCAACAGTAGAAAGAACTAAGGACGACACCTGCCAGGAAACCAGAAGACTGCAACTTATGGGTTAAGAAAAATGCCCCTGTAATTAGCTACTCACCTCTGCAACAACAACAGCAACAACAAATAAACAGAGCTCTTGATCCTGCTTGCACTATTTTCCTCCATCTAAAACAAATACACCGTAATCTCACAGCTGAGTAACCCGTTTGACAGATCAGTAATCAGGTTTCAATGTTAAAAGACAATCATTTTTTTACCTCTTTCTCTAGAAATGGCCAAGTATAAACCAGAGTCAACAGAAACGGTAGGAATCCAGAAAGCACAACTGCCCAATGGCAATTGGAGTGTGATTTGCCACACATCCACCTGGCAGGTGTCAACTCCAACAACGATGGGGCATCTACAGTGTGTCACATGCTATGCTGGGAGCCCAGGCTTCACCTCTGCCCTGCGGCGTGTATTACAGCCAAAGATACAGGTCATAAACAAGTAAATGCAAACATCCAATTATAAGTTATAAAGCTCCTTCGAAAAGGCATGATATGGGCTGGGCTCGGTGGCTCAGCCTGTCATCCCAGCATTTTGGGAGGCCGAGGCAAGTGGATTGCCTGAGCCCGCGGGCTCAAGACCAGCCTGGGCTACTTGGCGAGACCTCATCTCTACAATAAACCAAAAATTAGCCGAGCATAGTAGCGCACACCTGTAGTTCCGGCCACTTGGAAGGCTGAGGAGGAAGGCTCGCAGGAGCCCAGTAGGTTGATGCTGGGGTGGCTCTGAGTGTGCCACTGCACTCCAGCCTGCGCGACAGAGTGAGACTCCAACTCGAAAAAAGAAAGAAAGAAAGAAAAGGCATGATATGGGGTGGGAAGAGTGTTACAGTGACAGCAAAGGCCCCTGGAAGGAAATTACATCACTCTGATACCTGAAGGATGAGACAAGTCAGTCATATGGATTAAGCCAGAGAGCTGCCTTCTGGCTGTAGCCCAGGCGTAACTGGGGTGGACCCCTGCTCCAAGGCCACGCTGCGGAAAGTGGAAATTCTGAAAACATTCTAAATAAATAATTAGACTTGGGAGAACACAAGACCCACGAGGATACAAGGCTAGGGAACATTTGTTTTTACAAACTGCAGACATGGTCTCGAGGTAAGGGAGGAAACTCGGGGGGGGGGCTTTAGAATAGTCCTTGTTCCAGCACCTTCCACCAAGCCGAACAGCGCAACAACACGTTTTGAAGAAACGAAGCAGAATCATGGGATGTTGCCTTCCCTGGGTAACTCATCTTTTAAGGCACCTGAACCTCTGGGGACCCAGCGGGATCTGGGAAGGCATTGATGAGGACCTCCAGCGTCCACTCAACATTTTATCACTGTGCGAAGCCTGGTTGAAAATTAAAAAAAAAAAAAAGAAGGCTGCTTGATTCCTCGCCCCTAGTTGGGATAACCTCCCCAAAGCAAGCCTGGAAAATCCCTAGGCTGCCTGGTCACTGGGGCTCAAAGTCCTCCTCCGCCTCCCTGCCCCACCCACCCATGGAAAAGTACTGACATCCCAGTGGCTAGGTTTCTTCCAGGGGTCCCTGCTGGGGAGGTGTCTGTGCCCCCAACAGCCCACAGGGAAATCCCACCCCACGGGGTTGAACCCCCACCTCCTCCTCTGGCCCCGCTGGCCTCACACCCTTGAACAATCCTGCCCAAATATCCCAGCAGTGAAGTGTGGCCAGAGGCCAGGAAAAAAGCCCTGAAAAGCAGATCTGACGGCTCACAGCTCGGCTGGGACGCTGCCCACTGTGGAAAACGGAACGTGAAGATCTGGTACAGTGAGGTGGAGAAGGAAGCCCCGACCCCCACCCAGCCTGTACAAGAGCAGAGGGTCAAGTCCCGAGAGGGACACAAAGTAAGCCCGAAGGGGCTGCTTCCCGGTTGCATGGCAAGCTCTGGCATGGGTGGGCAGAGGTGGGTGGCAGTGGGCCCATGGTGGATACTAGAAACCTCGTGAATTTTTTTATGCGATGACACACCTGACTGGCCAGGGCACACCTGGACACCGAGGCAGGCCAAGGTTCCCAACAGTCGTTCACTGTTCCCTCAGCGGAGAGGCCTGGCAGCCACGCTCCTAACAGACAGGGGGTTTTTTCTCCTCCTTGGTGGGCCACGCCTTCCCGGGGCACACACTCCCTCTGTCCGAGTGTTTCGTCCAAGCCCCAGGCTCTGACCACAAAAAGTGCCCTTTTCTTTGGCGGCCTCACCTCAGACGTGAGGTCCCAGAGAGCCAAGCGGTCTGCTAAAAGGACATCCCCAGCACATTTCTCCCTGGGCAGAGGGTCCGTGGCTAGCGGCCACGACACCACGTCCATCCCCCAACCTAGGGCTCTGCAGAACCGCTCCTTGGTTCCTGCTTTATTTATGGCAGAAGAGCAGTGGTCCAAAGGAGCTGTTGGCTTGTTCGGGGCCCTCCTGTCTGACCCAAAGCAAACTGGGCGAATCCTTGGGAGAAACCAAGTCGTTGAACACAGAGCTTCAGACACTGTGGCTCCCATTCCAGTGTCTCCGTAAAATGCAGAAACAAAACAAAACAAAAAACGTCGACACCTTCCTCCAGGGGAGAGGGTGGACTACAGCCTCTACTGACACTCTCTGACATGCTTTTGGGGGGGATCTGTCCCAACGGTGGACACTAGCTAGATGGACACTCTTCATGAGAGTTCAGAAAATTTCTTGCTAAAAAAAATTTTTTTTTGGTCCCACAAAACCTGCTTGTGAAAGGAAAAGAAAATGCCAGCCCTGTTTGACAGACATCAGATTTATGATCGTTTTTTAAGCCTCAAGTACGTCACAAGAATTGGCCCGCCCTCTGCACTGCCCCAAGTGTAAACAGGGCCAGTGCCCATTCCCGCACTCCCCCTATCGGACCTGTGGTCCTCTGCTTCTGAACAGCCCTTGTTTCCCTGTCCTGGCCTCTGGCGGGTTAAAATGGTGCCTGGCTGCATATATATGGAGAGTACACCATGGCGCTCTCTGGGCTAAAACCTCCAAGACAAACACGGCCCGCTCACGCCTGCCCCGTCTGCAGGCAGGCCGCAGATGTTAATAAACACGGTTGGGGTTTATGGTTTGCCCGTTGAGTTCTCCATCCATTTTACACCCGGCAAGTCAGGAGAGCATTTTTCCCCCTTCCCTTAACGTACAAACTCAGTAAACTGTTGGAAGGCTTGGCAATAAACTTATGAATTTTGGCCTCCAGATGTGGCTGGAAATGAAAGTAAACACAGGGCGTGAGCAACTGCGTTTCAGGTTTGTGCCCGGTGAGGCTGAGTCTGCAAAAACCAGGGCGCGGAGAGACTCATTTGCCCTTTGCAACGAAACACGGGGAGATGGTTTTCCTAAAGATAGGGATGCTTTTTGCGGCAGGAAAGAAACGCTGGGTCCTCTGGAAAACTTAGGGTAAGGATTCGAGATTCAGATCCCTATCCAGATCCCATTCATTATCCACGCCCCCGCTGGCCCCTGCCACTCTGGCTAGGACACAAGCCTACTGGAAGAAAGTCCTCAACTCAGAAAGAACTGACAAAAGCTCTGTCATGAGATGCACTTTTCTGGTTCCATTTCTACAGAAAGAGGAGACGGGGAGATGTTCAAAAGAAAGCAAAGGGTCAAGTATAAATGGACAGGCCTACTCCACATATGAGCCAACAGGTTTTATTTGGTTTTCCAGGTCAAAAGACTTGTGGGCTTGAGGGCCTTCAAATCAGAAGTCCAGCTTACCTGTCTACAGAGAGAAGAAGGATAGAAAGTAACATGCACGTCTGAAAAACCAACTGTGATATAAGTGGGCATTTGGCTGGACGTGGTGGCTCACACCTATAATCCCAACACTTAGGGTGGTCGAGGGGGGAATCTCGTTCAAGGCCAGGAGTTCAAGACCAGCCTGGGCATACATAGTGAAACCTCACCCCTACAAAAAATTTTTAGAAATTAGCCAGGCATAGTGGTGCGAGCCTGTAGCCCAAGCTACTTGAGAGGCTGAGGTTGGAAGGATCGCCTAAGCCCCGGGGGTCGAGGCTGTGGTGAGCCTGGATGACAGGGTGAGACACAACTCAGTAAATTAAAAAAAAAAAAAAAAAAAAAGAAATGGGCTATTATGATTTTTCTTTATAAGAAATAAAAGGGGGGAACGGAGCTCTAGGCATAATGTTTGACCAAAGTGGAACACCGCATGTCTTTTTTGAGTGTATTTGCTTGAGCAAAGTAATAAAACAAAAATTCATAAAGTGAAGGTTTTCTTGGTAACAATTCAGTGGAAATATTTGCGGAGCCTTGACCAACTGCACATACTGAAGATGTTCCCCCTGGAAATGGCTTCTTAGCAAGAGAGCAAACGACAGGCTGGGCCTGTGTGTTAAGGAGGGGGGAAAGGTTCCTCACAAATCACTTTTGTTCGGGACCAGAAAAGAGGTTAATAGTTCATCTCCAAACACGGAGTAATGTACCCACATCTGCATGAAAACTGGATCAGATAAACCACCGGGAATTGTTGCTCTGGGGAGGTCTTCAACTGTATACTTGGGACTTAACACGAAAGGAAACTGGTTTGAGTTTCACATGTAGGGACAGTACATTTTGTTTTGTTTTATGAATGGAACTGTGAAGGAACCGTTAAGGCTTTTCACCTCTGGCTGAGAAATCTCAGAATCATCAAATTACGTCCTCAGAAAGACTCACGAAAAGTCAGCTTTTAATTCCCTGACTCTGTACCTTGATGGAATGAAGGGGCCACAAGGCCTGCAGCAAGCGAGCTGGGCTTGTAGACCTGAAGTGTGCTGTAAGATTTTTTGGAATGAGGTGACAAGAGGTAAAGACTTGGAAGATATTAAGATTCTACATAAAAACCCGGATTTCTGGATGGCCTCGAAAGACGAAAGTATCTGGCCACCCTACACCTCTATTCCTACATGGCAACAAATAACTAACGCTGAGAAGCACATGCCTCTTTAAGGCAGGGCGTGTGCTCACCACTACACGACAAAACACACCATGCCAAAACGTCAGCCTTATTCATGCATTGGGACGACCTTCCTGACTTGTATAGGCATTTGAATTTATAATTCCTGGTTAAAAAAAAAATAATCTCCACTTAAGGATCCCTGTTGGATATTTCTCCTGTGAATGCCAAAGATGAGTATTAACCTGCAACACGGCTTGGTAACAAGAGGCTCACAAGTAAATGGATAAGACAGACTTTAACACCCATGACGGACACTTTTAGATCTCCCAGAGCAAACCAGAAGAACTTTTAGAGCTGGAATATTTTTCAAAGCTCCCCACCATAAAACAATCTGGGCAGATGTGTATGCCTTAGATCTTTGTATCACAGATGTCACTTAACAGCAGTATGAAGAGACCAAAGAAAGCATCCTAGCCGGGCTCGGTGGTTCAGCCTGTCATCCCGCGCCTTTGGGAAGCTGAGGTGAGTGGATGGCCTGAGCCCGCGGGTTCGAGACCCGCCTGGGCGGCGAGACCTCATCTCTACAGTAAATCAAAAAATCAGCCGGGCGTGGTAGCGCGCGCCTGTAATTCCGGCTACTCGGAAGGCTGAGGCGGAAGGATCGCCGGAGCCCAGCAGGTCGAGGCTGCGGTGGCCGGGAGTGGCCACTGCACTCCAGTCTGGGCGACTGAGTGAGACTCCAACTCAAAAAAAAAAGGCATCCAAAAACACATCTCACCCCACCACCACACACACACAATTGGGTTACTATCACATGTGGGTCACAATATTCATGTGTTTTCAAGAGACTTATACTCTTTTCAGGGGGCTCACAACAGAGTAAATATGTGTTGTGTAAAGGTACGGGCTCCAACTGGCCAAGTCTGGGACAATTTGAGCACCAAAATAGTTAAGCAAAGAAGTGATATAAAAAACATTGAATAATTAGGAATTCATGAGTCCACACCAATAATGAACGCACACATACATAAATAAATAGGGGAGAAGGGAGGTCTCTTGCTCCTAGTAACGCCAAGAGTCAAGCAGAAACACTGAAGGAGCAGTGGAGTTGGAAAATCCCTTGCGACCATTATAGTCAAGACTGGATCAAGCAAGAATCATCACTGGATGCCAAATCCATGAGGAAATGCTGATGGGGATCTTGGCATGACCTCACAGTGTCTCTCCACAGACTGCTTATTTGTTGCAAGGGAGAAAAAGCACATTCATTGTACAGTGGAGAAATCCAGAAAACACTTAACACAGGTGATCAAAATTAACATCACCAATCAGAGAAAGATGGACACTGGGTATTTCCAAATGGGACCAGCTGAAAAAGACACCACACCGCAGCACCTAAACAGTATTCCAGCCAAGGACACAGCACCTTACACTAATCACAAGGACACTTCAAACAGTAAACGGGAAATGATCCGTTAAAAAAAAATTAGAGGAAGGGGACTGTAGTCTTCGAAAATGTCCATGGTCATAACGAGCAAGACAGGCTATGGAAACGGTCCAGATCAAGGGAGGCTGAAAAGACACAACTCAGTCCAACAGCTGTACCAGCCTGGATTCTGTAAATGGTGTCATAAGGACAGTGTTAGATCAACAGAGAAAACGGAAACATGCATGGAGATGAGATTAAAAAATCGTATCGATGTAAATTTATAAAGGTGATAACACACTTGCAGTGTATAAGAGGACATCTCTCTTCTTAGGAAATACATTGACGTATGTATTTCCTAAGGCCTTCGATGTATGTGAACTTACCCTCAAATAGTTTAGAAAAAAAATTAGAGAGAAAAATGATAAATCCAATGGGGCAAAATATTAAGAACAAAAGAATCTGGGGAAAGGCTCCCAGATTCTTTGGCTTGTTTTTATAAAGTTTGGGATCACTTCCAAATTAAAAGTTGACAAGTTGCGTGTGCATGTGCACACATGTGTGTATAAAAGCAAGACAGTGCACGAGCACACTCTGAGTACAAATCTGTGGGACAAGCCACTCAGAGGTAGAGGAGGGAGCACCACGGATCGGAGAAATCAGAAAGGTTGAGCGTGGGTCTGAGAGACAGGAAGCTCTTGGAGATAAGAGGGCTGGGCTTTCCAGACAAAGGTGACAACAGGAGCCACGATCAAGCACCCAGAACTTCTGTGCCTGCCTGCTTGGGAAAAAATATTGCCCAGAATGAACCCACAGTCAAAAGGGAAAGTCTTTTAAGGCTGGAGAGAGCCGGGCGTGGGGACTCGAGCCTGTAATCCCAGCACCTTGGGAGGCCGAGGCGAGAGGACTGCCTGAGCCCGTGGGTTCAAGACCAGCCCGGGCAACATGATGAGACCTCGTCTCTATAATAAACCAAAATATTAGCCTGGCGTGGTAGCACGCACCTGTAGTTCCGGCTTCTTGGAAAGCTGAAGCGGAAGGATGGTCGGAGCCCAGCAGGTCGACGCTGTGAGCGAGCCATGGCACTCCAGCCTGGGTGACAGAGTAAGATGCCAACTCAAAAAAAAAAAAAAAAAAAAAAGGCTAGAGAGAGACTGGGAGTCTGTGATGGACTAGCTGCCAGGTCTAGAAGCTTCCTTTCAGGACACAGTCTAGTGCAAAAGCAGGAAGCGTTTCAGCTGGAGACACTGCATGTGAAGAGGTACATAACCTGCCAGTGTGGGGGACAGACTGGCATGCTGAGTAATGGGAACTGCCACAAAAGTCTGGGTGGTGGTTATCAAATGCCAGCTGCAGATACCTGAGAGGATACAAAATCGACATCAAGGTCCCCCCTAAAACCCGAGGCACACTAAGCATTGTTATAAGACTGAATATGTCATGTCTTACACAAACATGTATTATTTTCCAAATGTTTACTAGCTAAAATAGCAAATCACTCATCAATAGGAGTCCATGAAAATAATGTCATATTAAAATGGGTCTTCAACATTCAAAAGGGTGAGAAACTCTGGGGATGGGTTTCAGCATACCCCCTGCCCCATCCAGGGGAGTGCCAAGGAGAACAGGGGACACAAAGTGTGTCCAGGCGGGAGAAAAGTGCTTTTCACTCACATGCAGCACATCTATTAAAGATGGTGGCATGTAATGCACTCCAAGGAAGTGCAGAGAACGGCAAGGCACAGTCCTTGTCTTTAAAAAGTCAGTGCTCCAGGTAGACGTGTACATCGTGGTGACCAGCTGAGTGATGCCAGAAAGGTAATGAAATAAAAATAAAATTTAACGTTGACACATTATTTTACCCTAACGAGAAATGTAGAAACCTAGAGCAGAGCACGGCCTGGGAACAAGAGAGCATTGGCCTTCAAGGGTCATGAACTTGAGGAGGTGGACCAAAGGGGGCCACACAGAGGTGACATTTGGAGACATCTCAAGGGCGCAGACACACGATTGTGAGTGGTTTCATGAAGGGTGTGGTCAAAACCACAGCAGGGGGTTGGACTCCAGAGTAGAGACCAAGAGCCAAAGCTCACCCCTGCTGAGAGAGCGGAAGGCGGATCTGAGCCATCGCGGGCCAGAAGGACCAAGAAAAGGAGCCGGGCTCGGTGGCTCAGCCCATCATTCCGCGCCTTTGGGAGGCTGAGGTGAGTGGATTGCCTGAGCCCGCGGGTTCGAGACCCGCCTGGGCAACTTGGCGAGACCTCAGCTCTACGATAAATCAGAAAATCAGCCGGGCGTGGTAGCGCACGCCTGTAGTTCCAGCTACTCGGAAGGCTGAGGCGGAAGGATCGCCGAAGCCCAGCAGGTGGAGGCTGTGGTGGCCGGGAGCGGCCACTGCCCTCCAGTCTGGGTGACAGAGTGAGACTCCGACTCAAAAAAAAAAAAAGAAAAGGAAGGAGGTCTGACATTTGGAGGGAGAAACAAACCACAGAGTCATGAAAAGCAGAGTTGGGTTTCCAAGAAGAAGGAATGGGTGAGCTGTTAAAATAAGACAGTAAGATTCACAGGAGTCCCTACCTCTCTGTCTAAGGAAGGAAAGTATTAAGTGGCAGTGTCCAAGAAAAATCTCGGCTAAAAGAAGACCTTATTTAGGTTCGCCTAAGACCAGTGAAAGAGAGGGTCAGAGAGAAGAGGGGGAGTCATGATTCTCGTCTGTTTTCCCAACTGCACCAACAGATCTTTGGGCCCCGCTGGGGAGATGATGACAGGCCGAGATTTGGGTCAGGACTAAGAAGCAACGACTTGGGAAGCATGGAGACATGGCAGGGGCGGGTGTGGACAGTTTAAATGTCAAAAATGGACAGTGAGGGCCAGGCGCAGCGGCTCAGCCTGTCATCCCAGCACTTTGGGAGGCCGAGGTGAGAGGCTTGCCTGAGCTCAGGGGTTCGAGACCAGCCTGGGCAACACGGTGAGACCTCATCTCTACAATAAATCAAAAAATTAGCCGGACATGGTGGCTCACATCTGTAGTTCCAGCTACTTGGAAGGCTGAGGCGGAAGGATCGCCTGAGCCCAGCAGGTCGAGGCTGCAGTGGCCGTGAGCGTGCCACTGCACTCCAGCCTGGACCAAAGAGTGAGATTCCAACTCAAAAAAAAAAAAAAAAAAAAGAACAGTGAGGATGAGGCTTGAGGTTGTGCTTCTGAGGTGCCTCATCTGCATCTGTGATTTGGGGAGGGAAAGGTTAAGAGGGATAAGGGAAGGTCAGCACAGAAGAGGTTAGCCAAGAGCCTGCACTTACTGGAAAGGCAGGGAAAAGGCTACTGGCCGGGGCATGTGCCCTAGCACGGGTATTTCTCCTCCGGTCTGAGCCATCACTTGTCTTCAGCTCATTCTATCTACATATCATTTACCTGCGTTTAGTTAGAAACCATGGTAACAAGGAAGCCTGCAGACATGATGGAAATGTTAGGAGGATACCATGCCACCACCGGGCCACACTTCTGTTTTCTGGGGAACCGGATCCCTTATGAACAAAAGGGCAGACAACAGGCAGACCGTGGCTGACTGTTCCAACAACCGGAACTGACCTTTATGGGACAAATGAGCTGCCTGCAGCTGTGGTCGGCAGTGGCCTGGAGATCACTGAAGCCCAGATTCCCAACGTCTGGGAGCCTCTCCTGCCCGCTCCCGCCATCACGCTCTGCCGGCACAGTTCCTCTGCACAGGATGCAAGTAGGAGGTGACCGCATGCATCAACAGATACAGGGGATCCTGGTCCAGACTCTGCTGCTGCTCTTGGGTCTTACCGAGTGGTTCCACGTTCTGCACCCTTTCCCCCAT
This sequence comes from Cephalopachus bancanus, assembly GCA_027257055.1. NCBI lineage: Eukaryota > Metazoa > Chordata > Mammalia > Primates > Tarsiidae > Cephalopachus > Cephalopachus bancanus. The sequence goes on from JAPVLO010000065.1 coordinate 6,713,590, forward strand.
CCATTCCCAGTGCTTCATAACCCCATGGATGGGTTGTGTACCCTGTGATTGGGCAAAACCCCTAGAAAGGTGCTACGGGCTAAGTGTTTGTGTCCTCCCAAATATTCACGCATTGATACCCTAATCCCCAGGTGATGGTATTTGGAGAGGGGGCCTTTAGAAAGTAATTAAATCATGAAGGGGTCAGTACCCTCATAAGAAGAGATACGAGAAAGTTTGTTTCCTCTCTCCCTCCCATACCCTTTCCCACCCCGACCTGGTAAGCCCAGAAGAGGGCCTTCACCAAGTCCCAACCATTGCTGGCACTCCCAGCCTCCAGAAATAAGAGAAACAAATGTTTCGTCTGCCCAGTCTACGGTCATTCTGCTGCAGCAGCCCAAGCTAAGACAAAAAGGTAAAGGCTCTAAAAAGAAACCCACGGCTGTGAGTGGAGGGTGTCCACTCTTCCATAAACAAGACTTCAAGCAACCCAGACAGTCCCATGCCTGATGCCAGGCACACGAGGGTCCCTGTGCCACAGAAAATTGGCTCAACCCACACCGGGTGGCAGTACCAACAGAAACAAACAGCATACACTCACTCTCATTCCTCAAGCTGTGACTTGAAGGACATTTTCTGCCCTGAGGCATTTAATCCTGCGGTTGATGGCATGAGAAGGGCCGAGGTGGCAGGACCCCACATACCTCCGGGGGGTTCAGCTCCCCGGGGCAATGAGACCCAGAAACATGGGGTAGAAACATCCCTTGAATCCTGAAACTTCTACTCTACTCCTCTTTTTTTAGACCTTCGGGAAGTAGTATGAATCGGCTGCCGTCACGCCACGGCTTTTGCCCCCCACACCCCCCCACACAGGCTTGTCTCCCGCAGCCCTCCGTGGCTTGCCTCCTGGCCAAGTTCAGGAGCGTCTGCGATGAGCACAGAGGAAATACTCCAGCGCCCACAGGCACTCAGAGGCTGCATGCGCCCTGGTGGTCCCCGTCGAAGTGGTCACGGCACACGGCCAGACACCCTTAGTCCTTACAGCTCTGGTCCTGCCAACCGCAGACATCTTCAAACAGAGCCTGTGAAAAGAGACATTGCTCCAGCTCCCACCTACCGCCTTCCTGGGACACAGGGTCCACTAGGAAAATATTTTCTTAAACTAACTCCCTGGTTTGGGGGGGGTGACCTGTCATAGATATCTATCTATCTTTTTTTTTTTTTTAAGGAAGGCACGGGGAGCTTCTGGAAGAGCAGCCTACGGAGGGCAGGGGAAAAGAAATGTCACCTCGCTCTCTCCAGACCCGCCTGAATTTGGGGCTTGGCACAAATACCAAGGCAGAGCTGGCCAAGAGAAAGGTGTGGTCCCGTGAAGGACACGTCCAGGAGTCCGGCAACTGTAAACTGCAGTCCCAACCCTAACCTCACCTCACTCCCTGCCGTGACTGTTGGTGACTCACTTTGTTTCACTTGCCTTGGTGGCACCATCCCGTAAAATGCAGGACTTCTGACCTCACTGTGGAGCGAGAAGATTAGCTCATATTTATAAAGTGCTTTGAAGATGAACAAGCCCGTGCCTAAAGGGGGCTATTATCTTTATATAAAAGAGAAAAAATAATTCCTATCTATGTCTAATGATGAGCTCCCGGCATTTCCAGGACCAGCGGGCATAGGGAACAGATTCTCGGAGTCAGTGACTCTTAGCAGCTTATCCTTGTGCCTAAGGTACTAAGACGGCACTTCCTTAAGTTTAGGATGGGGTACATCACAGGACTGCCTGGTCTGATTTAGGGAGTTTTAAGGAAGACAGCATAAAACTACACTGGATAAAGAGGAAGAAAGCAACTCTCTTGCATTCTCTCTCTCTCTCTCTCTCTCTCTCTCTCTTTCTTTTTGACTTGGAGTCTTACTCTGTTGCCCAGGTTGGAGTGCAGTGACACTCTCATGGCCATCCCAGCGTTGGCCTGCTGGGCTCCGGCGATCATTCCGGCCTAGCCTTCCAAGGAGCTGGAACTACAGGCGCACGCTACCACGCCCGGCTACTTTTTTTTCATTTATTGTAGAGATGAGGGCTCACCAAGTTGCCTGGGCTGGTCTCGAACCCGTGGGCTCAGGCAATCCACTAGCCCAGGCCTCCCAAAGTGCTAGGATGACAGGCTGAGCCACCGAGCCAGGTGCATTCTCTTTTAATCCTGCTGATTCCACTTAAGAAGAAAGGCTTGACTGGGTGCTTCCACATCTCTCCATGTGCTAATTCCCTTCATGATACAGAGAAAGATAAGCTCGAGGTCAGAGGCTTGGCTCACAAGAGCATCAACCTAGAATTTATAAACATTGTTTTGATGTCATTGTGCTCATTGTTTGTATACTTCCTTAGAACGTAGGGAAAGTGGTACTGGTCCACTACATTTCATTTGAAAATAATGTTGCTTGGGAGGGCTCAGAGGCTCAGCCTGTCATCCCAGCACTTCGGGAGGCCGAGGCGAGGGGATTGCCTGAGCCTGCGGGTTTGAGACCAGCCCAGGCAACTTGGCGAGACCTCGTCTCTACAATACATCAAAAATTAGCTGGGTGTGGTAGCGAGCGCCTGTAGTTGCAGTTACTTGGAAGGCTGAGGCAGAAGGATGGCCAGAGCCCAGCAGGTCAACACTGGAATGGCTGTGAGTGTGCCACAGCCTGGGCGACGGAGTGAAACTCCAACTCCAAAATAATAATAATAACAATGTTGCTTTAAATCAGGGTTTTTCAACCTCAGTCCTGTTGGCATGTGGGGCTGAGGTTGAAAAACCCTGATTTAAAGCAACATTATTATTAATGTTGTGGTGGAGGCTGCTCTGCACCTTGTAGGACGTTAAGCACCATCCCCGGCCTCCACCCACCCAGCTGTGACAACCACAGATGTCTCCAGACACTGCCCAATGCTGCCTGGGGGGCGCGACCCCCACCTCAAACAATCTCCAAAAGGTTTAAGGAATAAGGTTGGACTAAAATGGCTCCAGTTTGGGAAAACCTGTAGCAGAGAAACAGTCCTTCTTCCATGTCTGCTCCAGCTCCAGGACCACTTTGAGGGTCCTGGGGACAGGCGTGTGTTCCGGGCCCTCGCGGCCAAACACTGTCATTCCAAATGGCTCCCAGTACAGCAGGGGTCCAATCTGACCGATGACCAAGTTTTAACCATTTCTGGAAGTCGCAAGCAAGAGTGTTTAGAAACAATTTTCATTCCAGGCCCTTTCCCCGGAGTCATGCCCGGCTTATCAGATCTTGAGAACTCAGCGGACACCTGCTTGTCATGGCTGGAGCAACTGCCCAGAGGCCAGAGAAGGGAGGATCATGGGGTCACTGGGAAATGAGGGTGGGCCCATTCAGGAATGTTTTTAAGTCCCAGAGAGGCCTTCCAAGAGCTGGTCCTTTCTTCCACCTTATCAACGGAGAAACTGAGGCCCGAAAGAAAGTCTCCGTGATGTGTCCCAGGACAGCTTCAATCTGTAACAGAAAGAGGCCACCTCCAGGACTAATTTTCTCCAACATCGCAGGCTACAGAAAATGGCGCTGCCCTGATACTCAAAATATGAAGCAAAAGCTTATGAATGGGCTGCTCTCGACGTTTAAAAATCAGCGGCAGCAAAGCTGCATCGATGAAATAATTAAGACCTGCGTCAGCAGCCACCCAGCGCGCAAGGGAAGAACCTGGCCTGTCCACTCCCGAGGTCCCCAGCATCCACCGGGCGAGGCCTGTGAGCAGCCGTCGTTGGGGCCTGCCTGGTGCTCCTGTCGCCAGGTTTTCCATGGGATGTTTTCCCTCCATCTGTCTCTCCTATCTGGCATTTTCATTCCTCACCTCCTTCTCCAGAGATCACAAGGAAGTTGCCAAGCTTCCTGGTTCATGCAAAGTTAAGACTGTCAATTAAATAGACGCCAGAGAAAATAAAGTCTGGTTTTGAAGATTTGGTGTCAGCACCGCCAAAAGTACTTCTCTGCCTCAGGGACCAGCACCGGGCATCTCAAATGAAGTCACAACTCACAAAAGGGGTTTCTCATACCTTCTCACCATCGCCCAGCCCTGTCTCCAGGGGTCCCCGTTCCAGCACAATGGCTGCAGGAAACCCTTGCGACTGTGGGAATCCCTTGCCCACTATGCTTGTGCCTTCTTGAGAACACTCAGGGAAGCAGCGTTTATCATCCCCAGCATTCACATGAGAAGCCTGGAGGCCACGCACCTTGGCACCTCCTAATGGCTACAACTGTGGCCTGAGGGTTTACCAGGTTTGTCAGTTCCTTCAGCCTACAGAGCTGCCCCCTTAACCTGCTACTACCCTACAAGCAAAGCCGATGTTGACTGGTTATCCTTTCTGCGTAGTTTGGAGGACCAAGCCCACGCAGGCTAGTGAAAGATAGGAGCAAGGAGACTTATAATTGCAATCCTATCCATGGGCTAGCTCATCCGTCAGTAAATCAATATCCATAGAACCTACCAGAGAAGACCCCAGAGCTAGCCACGCAGGAACCAGCCAGACCTGGGAGCTGAAGCCTGACCTCTGAGAACCTGGCGTTCCCCACCCACGTTCAGGGAGATGCCACAGGGCGACAGGCAACTCACTGCCGAAGGAATGACTCAGGTGTGAAATGCTGTGAAGTCAGTAGAAAAAGCTCAGAGGGCCCAGGGTGCCCTGGGGAAGAGCTAGGACTCAGGGCTGGGCCCGCCAACGGCGAGAAAGACACAGGCCTGCAGGAATGATCCAAGACCACCAAGTGAGAACACAGAACACTGTGCCAGGGTTCACGTTCTCTGTGGCCCAGACAGAAACACTTCTCAGTTCCACGCTGTCAACCGTGTCGGGAAGGCTCTCAACTGTCCTTCCAAAGACAAACACACACTTGTACAGAGCAACGATACCTGGACTTATTTCTGTTTCACTTTAGAACATAAATGATTTTTTATTTGAGTAACAAATTTCTACCTTGCTTAGAAAAGCCCAACAGGAGATGCCATTTCTTTATTCGGAAAGAATCTGTGCCATCCCTAATATGGGTCAGAGCTTTGCCAGACCCTGGTAACAGAAGGACTAAGACACACATCTCGCACCTAGGAAGCCTCCAGGCTGGATTGGAGGAACTCGAGGGAAGATAAAAATTAAACAAAAACTCCAAAAGCCTACCCTGTGGCTAAGTTACCACACTGACATTCAGAACACCACCCTCCCCACCCTGACATTCCCCAGGTCCTCCAGGTTTTCTCTGGGAGTGTGCGAACTCGATCCCTTCTGATGGCACAGACAAACCCCTGAGAATGAATGAGCCAAGGGTATGACATGTCTTAAGCAAAGCCAAAATACGCCGTATGTGTCCCTGCAAGAATTCCAGCCCCAGTGGAAGGAGAGAGATGGATATATGGCAGGATGGGATGAGGCAGGTTTTATAATCATTTTCCACTCCCTCACGCAACCTAATCTACAAAGCAACTTCACTACTGGAACCCCACACAGGTAAACCCCGTGATCTGGGGAGGATGTTTACTTAAGGGTTGTCTCTTGCTGTGCCGAAGAGTTTGGGACATCTTAGATGTCCATCACTAGGAGGATGGACGTCCAGAAAGCAATGCACACACTTTGCTCCTGCTCAGACTGAGCTGGAAAGGCTTCTGTGCTGAGGGCACAGGCCTCAGTCACAATTCCTGCGCTCTGCCTCGGCAGCGAGAAAGCAGCCTTGGACAACAATACACGAGTGTATTTATGTGCCTGAGTTCCAATACAACTCTGTTTACAAATACATGTGGCCAGCAGGATTTGGCCCAAGGGCCATACACTGCTGACCATTGGCCTAGAACATTCTCCTCCAGGCATCTGCCTGGTCTCTGTTCAAAGGCTCTCTCTGAGGCAACCTTTCCTAGCCACACTCTCACTGGCCAGCACCCTCTGTCACTCTGTCCCTCAGCCCTCTCTGTTTCTTTCACAGCATTTATCACGCCCAGATCTACTAGTCTATCGACTTACAGTCTGTCTTCCCTCTAGCCACAGAGGGCAAAGATTTTTTTTTTTCTATTTTGTTCAGCCCCAGCACCCAGCACTCAGTAGGCGCTCAGTGAATACCTGTCTGGATGTGTCACCCAACAATGTGTGCGTCTCACGCTTTAGGGCTAAAGAAATCTTCAAAAGGTCAGCCAGGTGGCCAGACCACCTACCTGCCCCCAGGGAGGCTGCACGCAAAACCACCCTACACAGATCTCGATCTTTCTTTCTAAAAATCTCTAGAGAAACAGAGCAGGGAAATGCTCGTTGGTACCAAGTCCCAGGTCATTGCTCTGTGCCACCATTCAGACAATTCCCGGGGCCAAGAGCATTTTTTTCTTAGAATCTGTCAATCCCTTCAAGAACATTCCACAGAAAACTTTTAGAAAGAGAAGGGAAAACAGCCCTCCCTTCAACCACCAAAAGTTAGTCCCACTCGTCTTCAGGAGACTGACAAAGTTTTTTCTTTTAATTTTTTTAGCAAAGAGTAATATCCACCTCTTTTCTTCTAGCTATTGTGGGTTCTTCCTCCCTCAACTCCAAAACCAGTCTCTCGGTGCTGACACAGTAAAAATCTGCCTTCCTAAACCTCAGGGCTTTTCGAGAAGCCAGAAACCTCAACCGTCGCACAGCCCACAAGATTTTGCAGAACAGATTATAATCCCCAGCCCCCCTCCCTGCCTTGTGAATCACACACCAGCTGATCTCTACTGGTGGATTGTGAGCAACTGTTCTGGATCTTCCAGGGCCAGCAGGAGACCAGGCAGGACTGCTGGCTGCAGAAAGAAAATCACTCCACCTAATCCGTGAAGCAACCAAACCGAGGCTGTTCCCTAGAGCGCCATCCAGCAGAACTTGAACCTGTGTGGTTTCTCCACCTCTGGGCCGTGCAGTTGTCCAGTCCCCCACTCCTCTGGACATGACCTAGCGGAGGGCTGTGCAGCCGCGAGGTCCCTGGCCTCTCAGTCTCTCTGGAAGAGTTTTCGGCCACACTTTCTGTCCAACCGGTTCTGCCCTTTATTTTTGTTTCAGGGAGGATTATCGCCATAGCAATGTCCAGGTGACAGAGGCAGGAGGGGGAAGAAACCCACCTGTCTTCAACCCTTAATCCCTTAAAGCCTGTCAGAAAGCAGCAGCCTCGGAAAACGAGAAACCTGGCCAGTGTTTCGTATCTATCACAAGACAGAATAAACTAGAAAGCAGCTGAGCTGTGACCAACCGGCAGCTCTCCACGCAGAAAGCTTAGTCAGTAGAGTGGCCTGGGAGGCTTTACAAATTGCCCCGCACTAGAGACCTGCTTGACACACACTGTCATTTTCAGAAAGCACGTGGCAGAAAGGCGACAGAAAGCAAAGGCTGTGACCGGCAAAAAGAAAGGCGGTTTTCCACGGTGATTCAGACAACTCTCCAGGATCCAGACATCAGTAGGACGTGTGCGCCTCCTGTCCGGGCAGTGCTGGTCATTTCTGCTTGTTGTGCCCACAGGGTGGCCATTCTGTCCGCACCTCTACCCAGGGATGGGTGGAACAAACAAAAAAAAGATCCCAGTTCCTGGGCATGGGCTTAGCAACAGTCCACAAACGTCCTCTGCTTCCTAGGAGCCAGGAGGTCCCTAAGGCCACGAGCGCTCAATCACAGAGAACAGAAGGACATGCGGAATTCATTGGGAAAGGCTGCCCCCTATGCTAGGTTGGCCCTCCACAGGGGCCTAGGGGACTATTGACACCCAAGTACGGGCTCCATGAAATAATCAGTTTATAAATATGGGTTGAAACTGTGGTTATTTTTAAGGAGGTTTGTTCTGTTTGCAATAAGTGTGTGTGCGTGCGAGCATTTGCTGGACAACAGCTACAGAGCAAACATGGAAGGAGTGGGGGGGTGTCCCCAACCAAATCATGTCCCCAGTTCACGTGCCACACCACCGACCCACATCTGACCTCGTCTCAGCTCCCTGTGTTATCTTTTCATTGCTAAGAAGGTGCACACTAGATTCTTCCTCTTCTTGACTCGGTTCTCCATAGAGATACGGCACTTGAAAGACTTTCACATCCTTACTAAGCCAGGAAGTCAGGGACGGGCCAAGGGCTTTCCAGTGGAAGGGTATTGCAGGTGAGGACAGATGAAGATCTTATGAAAAGCCATGACTGGCGCAAAGGGAAAGAGTGTCTCGCTGGTATCTGGTCATTTGGTTTGCTCTGTTTGCTTATCAGGTTTATAAGACAGAATGCTGTGAGGAGAGGCTGCAGGTGAGCTCTCTTCCTTCTCCTACGACGACCCGTGAAGGAAGAAGGCCTGTTGGGCCCACTTAGCTGGAAGAAGTTGCCAGAGCTCTCAGGGCGCTGCCTGGGAGAAAGTTAGCACGCTGCACAGGGCTGGCCACGCCTTTCTGACATCAATTAAAGGTGGCCAGCCCCCGGCCAACCGCATGACCCAAATGCACATTCCAGATGAGGAGATGTAGTGGTCGAACGGGGAATGTGTCGTGCAAATCATGGGTTTGGAGCAGCATTTTGCGGAGGGAACGTCTTGGAGAAAAATGCTGGGGTGGCTCCGAGTGGCAGGCTGTCAATCCCAGGGCCACCGCCTCCCCCGTGGACATTCAGATGAGAGTTCTTGCCACCCTGGAAGGAGGAAGCACTGAGGTCCCAACATGAGGGAGACACAGGATTTAACACACACACACACACACACACACACACACACACACAGGAAGGCTCAGAGCTCCGTCTCTGCTGGCTGGGATCTTTCATCTTGAGACTCTTGGGTGTTACCCCATGGGAACAAGCTCCCCCAAAGCCACACGTGGTTGAAACTCCTCTCCCAGAGACAACATCACGTCTCCCCGGTACTGGCTCCCCTGGGAATGTGTGAGTGGCTCCCCTGGGGCAAAGAGCAACTGCTGGGGTGACTCACGCACCACACTCTCGGCCCTGTCACCAATGGCTTTGCACTTCCTCAGTCCTCTCCCTGAACTCATTCCGACACGGCTGCCCCTCAGCCTGGTTTGCCGGGGCTCCCAGGCTGCTGCCACTCTGCTTGGGGCAGTCTCTTCTCAGTCCATCAGACCGCAGCCAACACGATTTGCTCTACGCGGAGTTGGGAGTGGGAGCAGGAAGGAGGGTGACAGTGGGCAGAGAGAGAGAAAGCAAGAAAAGTCCCAGAGTCATCTGTGAATGTTCAGATGAGAGTTCTTGCCACCCCGGATGGAGGGAGCCAGTTGTCAACACTGAAGCCCCAGGATGAGGGAGAGACAGTCTTGAACACACACACACAGGAAGGCTCAGCGCTCCATCTATGCTGGCTAGCAGGGTCAGCCCGAGGGTCACCTCTGAAATCCCCAGTGACAGTTCACCCTGCTTACTCCCCTCAACCGTAGCCCCTAGACTTGGCTTCTTTTCTGGGATCCGAGACTTTGCACATCTGGGGGTCCTGGCTGCTTTAAGGAGGTCGAGTTTAAACAGACAAACACTTTAAGGAGGTTGAGTTTAAACAGACAAAGCAGAATGAGGTCGAGTTTACACAGACAAACACCCACGACAGGTGAAATAAAACTTGAGCTTCCCAAGCGATATTCTGGTTTTACAACTGGGCCCCACTTGGAGGAAGGAAGAGGGATGAGGTGGACATGTGTTCCCCTGCTTCTCCTGCCCACCCTCACCGCCATCCAGACCCATTCAATAGCCTGGGAGACTCCCTGCCGAAGGGGATTTTAGAACACACACCCTCTGCAAATACCTGCAGCCTGCTGGACTCAAACTCGGAGTGTATTTCTGATTAAATGGCATAGGTATCCTATGGGGTTCCTGTATCCTCTTGACTTCTCTTATTTTAAAACACCAAAGATACTGGCTTTATCTTCTTTTCTGGTTGTTAGTGGGCTCTATGCCAATCACTAGTAAGCCCGACCATTTTTGTCCTGGTTGCCCACTCCTACCCTCCCTGTTTAATAATTAGTCATGTAGAACTGGCAAACTTTGTTTTTAAAGGGCCAGACAGTGAACGTTCTCAACGCTGTGGGTCACAGGGTCCCTGTTGAGACTACTCAGCTCTGCCACTGTGATGCGAAGCACCCAAAGACAGTATGCAAACCAACAGACGCAGCTGAGTCCCAATAAAACTTTATTTGTGAACACTGAAATTTACATCGCATAAAATTTTTACATGTCGCAAACTATTACTTTGATTTTTTTTTTTTTAACTTTTAATGTGAAAATGATTCTTAGCTCACAAGCTGTACAAAAACAGGCAGCAGGTTGGTTTTGGCCCGCAGGCTGTAGTATGCCAACCCCTGGTCTAGAATTAAATATTTAAACGGAAACCCTCAGAGTGCTGTTTTCTTTTGAAAAGAAATATGATAATCATGATAATAGCTCACAGTTATTGAGCACTTGCTCCATGAAAGGACTTGACATGGAAAAACTCCTTTTCATTCTCAAATTAACACACAAGAAGATAAATATTTTTCCTGTTATTTTTTTGTAGTCGGGGACACTGAGACTTAAGAGAGGACAATTAACTCGCCAAGTTCACGTAGCAAGAATTTGAACCTGAACCGTGACTCCAGACAGAGACACAGGGCGCCCCTGTTTAGCATCCTTAAACAACAGGCTAATATATATGGAGGAGGAGGGGATGGGTGGAAGATGACAGTAGGGCTCTGTAGGACACATTCAGCAAGCCTCCCATAAAGGTCCCATAAAGGCGACCAGGGAGGAGGGACACCTTCCTGCGCCAATTCCTCCTGAATGTTTCTCCCGGGTGACACACAGCTCAAATGGACTCCAGAGACAGTCTGGAACTAGGGCGAGGGAGGAGAGTGAATGCATTTTACAAAGAGTCAAAGGCCGTCTTGCACGGCGGGGCACAGAACTGCGGCGAGGGGGCCAGCTGCAGGGACATGGGCCTGGGCTCAAGATGTTCAGCTCTGGCGGAAGAACGGGCCCCCCATCCCTGAGAGTTCTACCCCCAGATCCCAGAAGCAGGGTCCTGCCCCGCTTGCATGTAGGAAGCCTCTGCCTCCAGTCGTTCTGCTTTTCCCTGTTTCTGTCCTTCTTCCAGGCCCAGTACCCCCCACTGCCAGCCTGTACTGCCCACATTGAATGCAAAATGCCCCCAGAGCTGACGCTCTCTCCCGCCGCCACCCAGACAGAATTCCGTTCAAAATGGGGGGCCCCCGGGGAAGGGAGCTGGATGGCTGCTTTCAGTTCCTTTTAGGCCCGCTGCCCGATTTCTTTTCCATTCCGGGCACCGAGGAGCATCTGGGTAGAAGAGCACACTCCTTGGCTGCCACTGGGCCCACCACACCCGGTGGAAAGCCACGGATCCTGGGTATAAACCGACCAAAGCAAGAAAAAGCCGTCTGCCGGAGCCGCCCTCCACCCTCCAGACACGCACGCGGGTTTCCTCCTTTTGGGGAGTTCAGGAAAAGGAGGCCCAACCCGCCCACCGCAGCGCTCCCAGCGAGGCCGACCAGGCAGGAGGCAAGCTTCTCATTATGTAAAACACTTGGCTGGGTCCTCTTTCTCTGCATCCTGCTAGCGATTTCGTATCCGGTTTGGGAATTCCAGGAACATGTGCGATTGTCTTTTGCCCAACCACACATGTGCAGGCTGAAGGGCCCGATCATGTTCCTACCTGCAGTGTCCTGTCATTAGCCCTGAACTGTGTGTGCGTTCTCTCCTCTCTCCTCGGCAGCAAAACATAGAAAACCCACCCGGCGACCACACCCACGGGGCTCCAGCTCCCCCCCTCACCTCACCCTGCTGAGACCAAAGGCACAGAGACAAAGTCACCCCTCGGACAGTGAGCCGCGCCGGGGCTCACAGGGCTTGTTCGAACAGTCCAAGTCCTCTAACCAGACAGACAGTGCGTGTGTAACACGACTCTCTCCCCCGGCCTCTCTCTCCGCGGTGGCTTCTGTGTGGCCAGGCCAGGGGAGGCTGGGCGGAAAAGGCCAGGTGCCACGAAGTTGGAGACTCTCCAAAGAGGAGCACGCCCTCTTGCCGCAGTTCTGTCTCAGCCAACGCTGATGACCTCCGCTGAGATCGGAAAACCTCCTGGGTTCGCCATCTCAGCTAAGAGCACAGGGGAGACACTCAAGAAATATGTGCTAAGTAATTAGAGACTGACACTCGTCCAGCGTGGGCTTACACTTTTGACATCACCTTGGACGCACCTCTTTCCCCACAAGTATCCAGTCCCTGTGTTGCCAATTTCATCTCCACCATGCCACGTGCTTTCACTGCCCCGTCTCCTCCACTGCTGAGGTCCCAGCTGGACCCACAGATGACCCTTCGGTCCACTGACCCGTCCCTGCTCGCTGGCTGTCTCTGCCCGACTCACCTGCTTCCACTGGATGGGGCACGTCAATTCCCAGCTCACAAGCTTTCCGTGCTTCTACAACTCCCAGGAGGCTGTTGAGCCCCCCGCCTCTTGACTTCACCCGCCATTTCAATCCCATTCCCTCCTGTCCCGCCCAGGTACTACCTAGCCCTGGGCAGCCCTGTCCAGACTTGCCTCTGGCTCTGGGCTCAAAGGAGGCTTCCTCCTGGGCTGACCACCTCTCCTTCCGACTCCAGCTCTGCCTTAAAACCCAGCAAGTCTTCTTCAGGGCTTCCTCAAAACTCCTCTCTGACAAGTTTCCACACCGCCCCAACACTCCTTCCCTGTGCTTGCACTGAAGTGTGTCGGATCACTAACCCGGCGTTCAGACACCACTCTGTGTGATGCCTGTCCGCTGTCCCCTTGAAGACAGAGAGCAGATCTTACACTTCCAGGCCGGGAAGAAACACCTTGCACAGAGAAGGTGCTCATATACAACGAGCATCTATTTATACGTGAGTACCTGAAACACACTTTTCTTTTCCTCATGCTGTCACCACTGGAATAGGCACCGAGCAATTCACCAGTGACCACCTGGCAAGCCACAAGCTCCCGTTCTGCTCCCATCAGGTGAGACTCACACAGTTGGAGAGTCGAGGGGTACCTTCGAGAGCACCTGCTTCAGTGGTTTGCAGTGTGTCCCCCGGAGACTTTCCCTTGGGTGGCAAACCGGGCCATGCCTCTTGGAACCCTCCAATCCCCTTCTTCTGTCCTGTTCAACCATCTCATATATTTGACTTTCATGTAAGATTTTGTTTACACAGAGAGAGAAGTGGCTACAATTTTTAAAGACTCTGAATGTACTCCAGCCAGTTCATCTCAAACAAGAGTTGAGTGAGGTCCAGAGAGGAAAGACAACTAGACCAAGGTCACACAGCTAGTGTGTGGGGGGGTGGATCTCCCTCCAAATTGGCTAATGTGCCTGCACCTGCCACGTAGGTCCACATTCCAGAGAGGGCCCCTGCACAGAAGAACACAGGCTGCACACACTAGTGGTGACCCCAAGACCACCCGCCATTCCGTCATCTGTCTCATTTCCTTGGGTGGGCAATTCAAGGCTTCCTCTAAGGCAGGGGAGTCTCAAACTCAGTGGTCTTCAGGGAGCAAGTAGAAAACAGAAAGGCGTGAAGCTGGCTGGGCGCAGGTAAGAACGAACTAGAAGGTGAGAGGAGCCATGACAAACCCAAGGAGGTGGCACCTCACCGCGCCCCAGTCTGCAGCCAAGAGAAAATACATCGGCTCATGGGTCTTCAAGCAAAACCAGAAATCCAAGATTTCACATGCAATATCCACAGTTGTTTCAATACCGGCAGCTAACAAACCATTTGACTGCAAGATGTAAGTAAAAAATCAGCACGCCCACATCCAGGCCTCTGGGCTTTTGGTTTGTCAATTCCACCCGAGGAAGGTCTTTCTGGTAGAAAAATCAGTTGTCAAGACAGAGAGAAGTAAGGTCTCAGAGCCTGAGGTTCTGATGAACTCTGGGTCCAAACAAAGCTTTCTGGCATAAAATATCACCTGTAAGGGGAGACGATTTTGAACAACCGACAAAAATCCCAGGTCCACAGTGCCCTCGCAGCAGCTCAGGATATAGGTTGTTGTGGGGAGGACGGATGGTAGAAACAAACCAGTCATGCTTTTCTAGTAAAACTCTCCAAGTGTTCTCTGTAAGTCACTGCGGTCCTGATTTTAGGGTAACGATGACAACAGTAAATTCAAAAGAGGAGCCCTGGCGGTTTCCAGCTTGAAGCTGTTCTCTGACGGAACATCCTAAATTCAGACAGACCTAAGTAGGGGAAATGACCCTGGTTATCAGGGCCAGCCCATCTCCTCCTTGGCTTCGCATCCCGCCCATAAAACAAGATGATTTACAGACACACGGGGAACCAGCTCCTGCTTCCCCTCTGCAGAATTTCTCTCTCTTTAATGGCCAGCCATGCTTCTCCCTCCTAATCGCCTCCCCCTGCGTCCTCTCGTCCTCTCCTACCTCCCAAGGAACGGTCAGCTTTTCAAGGCGGCAAAGTACGAGTGGCCGAACAAAATGGTTTAAGAACAACGGAAACGAGGGGGTAAGGCCCAGTGACTCACACATATAATCCCAGCACTTTGGAAGGCTGAGGCGAGAAGATCCTGTGAGCCCAGAGCTCGAGACCAGCACAGGCAACACCGCAAGACCTCATCTCTACAAGAAATCAAAAAATTAACCAGGCATGGTGGCACCCAACTACTCGGGAGGCCAAGGCGGAAGGACTGCCTGGGCCCAGGAGATCGAGGCTGTGGTAAGCCATGAGTATGCCACTGCACTCCAGCCTGGGCTACAGAGTGAGGCTCTGATGGGGGAGGGGGGAAGGGAGGGAGACAGACAGGGAGGGAGGAAGTTGGCAGAAGGAAAGGACGCTGTCCTCAGACTGAAGTGGCTGGACTGGCAGATATGGAATCCTCTAGGTCCCCACCTGGATTTACTTGGGGAAAGACACACATTAAGGTGAACAATCCTGCCTCTGGTGAAGAATCAGAACATGGCCCGCAGTGACAGCAAGGGTCCAGGGGATGGGAACGTGGATTCCTTTAAGGGAGACACAAATGATTTACACTTCCTGCACCCAGTTCAGGATCTGTCCTGAGACAACCGCAGCGATGACTCCAAACGCCTACCCTTTCTTGCTCCCATCCCATCCTTGTCTTCACCAGTAAGTGGTGGCCTTGAACCCTGGAGGCAAGAGGTTAGAAAGCGACGAAAGAGCTAAAACGTGACATGCCTGCCTTGGACTAGGAGAGGGTCTCCTCTGGAGAAGACAAAAATATCCCTCAGTACAAATAATCATAAACTTGCTCGCCACACTTTACAAAGCTCCTTCACTGGCATGAGCTCATCTAATCCTTGCAACAATTCCTGCTAGGTCAGTATGACTCTACTTTATGAACGAAGAACTAAGGCCAGAGAGGTTCAATGACTTGGGCCCAGGAGATCGAGGCTGTGGTAAGCCAGGTCACACAGCTTGGGCAAGATCTTCTTGCTTCCAAATCTAGAATAATTCCAATTTAACTATACCTAAGTTGTTAGAAGTCAGGAGACCAGGTAAGGGAGGCAGATGTTAAGGTCAAGGTGAATTTCTGAAAGTCCATCTCAGATAACACTGCGACAGAAACAGCCAAGCATGTATCCTGCTAAGCCACATTTTTCTTTTCAACAAGAAGAGAGATTCTTCCTCCCCTCAGCATCCCAGAATCATGTTCTCTCTCTTCCCTTCAGGCCCCAAATGCCTTTTAATCTTTGCAACAATCCAACAAAAAGAGGAGAGGATTGGAGCGGGAGATTGTCAGGCATGACGAACTCCAGACTGCCCATAACTTCATCAGAAACCCTCTGCATCACTCCCCAGCGGCCAAGTAACCCAGATGGCTCCTCTGGGAGGAGTTTTCTCTGAGCTCTGAGCAAGACGAGGCAAAGTCGAGGTTGTGCTGGGGTCTTCAGGCCCCAGCCCCCCACTTGCTCAGGAAGAAACGTCTCCATAAACAGGGTCTGTGGGTCACCTCTGTTGGACCCACGGCACACCCAACCTGCCAGGCAGACACCTGGAGCCATCAGGCTGAGTCTACTGGAAGTGAAATGAGTATCCTGCAGAGAATAGACACGTGAGAGTCTTAAAAATTGTACAGTACCAGTGAGGGTCTGTAGGAAGATAGAATTGAGACCAGGTCGCCTGACAAAAGGACTCAACTCCACCCATCCTGGGAAAAACTTTAGGCTTCGTAGATCAGTAAGTTGGTCTTGCTCTCTCCAGTAGGTTGGTCTGTCTGTCTGTCTGTCTCTCTCCCCACACACACACCCCTGTCTCTCTCTCTCTCTCCCCAGTAGGCTGGTTGCTCACTCTCTCTTTTCCTCCTCTCTCCTTCACTCTGTCTCTGTCTCTTTCTCCCGTAGGATGGTTGGTCCCTCCTTCTCTCTGTCTCTGTCTCTGTCTCTGTCTCTCTCCCCCACCTTTTCTATTTCTCTATAGGGACTTAAACGCAAATGTGTTGACTGGCACTGGACGCTACTAAAAGCAACAGAAAACTCTGAGTTTTCACCTTTGCCTAACCCACGTCAGGCAACTTCCCTGCAACATCGGGAAAGGCTGATTCATTATTCTAGACTTAGAAATACAAGTCATGGATCCCAGCTGGACCTCACCTAAGCTTAGCTCACACAGAGAGGAAGGGGACAGAGCAACATGAGACTCTTACCAGGGACGCATACCTCCTCCCTTCAGAAGCTAGAAAGTTGGGACATTTAGTTTAGGAGTAGCTCAGCACCCACTCCCTCCCTCCTGGGTCACCTGCCACTCCCTCAGGTGCCCAGTCTGAAGGTCTTGTCCTCACCTGGCTGCCCACAAGGCCCTGAAGGTGCTACCTGATCAGCAAGGTAGTCATTTAATCATTTCCATGCTTAAGTGTAGCCAATCCCTCCCAGAAGCTTCTGCAGGTTAAGAGAAGGTTTTTTATGAGAGAAATCTTGAAAATTCACAGGACTTCTCCATCTTGGCACTACTGACGTTTAAGGCTGGGTTATCCTTTATCAAGGGGCCCTCCTGTGCACTGCAGAAGGTTCAGCAGTATCCCTGGCCTCCACCTACTAGATGTCCCTCCCTGCAAAGTTGCAGCAATCACAAATGTTGCCAGACATTGTCAAATATCCCCTAGAGGGCAAGATTGCCCCTGGATGAGACCACTGATCTCACGGCAGAGGGCACAGCTGGGAACAGGAGAAGCCACTTCTGAAGCCCCATCAAATCACACAACCCGGCAACTCCCTGCCAGTCTGGCCCATAAGACTTGATCATGGGGCATTTTGGAGACCTCCAGGTGACACCAGCAGAGCGAACAAAATGGCCGTCTGCATCCAAAGAAAACAGCAAGATAAAAAATCAGACTTCCAGAGTTCTCGATCCTTGGCAAGGGCAGGAGATACAGTAGAAGTGAACACTGAACTCGGTGTTTCAGAGACAATGAGGCCTCTCCAGATGTTCTTGCCTTGTATTTTATTTGTTTATTTTTCTTGAGTTGGAGTCTCACTCTGTCACACAGGCTGGAGTGCAGTGGCACGCTCATGGCCACCCCAGCGTTGACCTGCTGGGCTCCGGCGATCCTTCCACCTCAGCCTTCCAAGTAGCCGGAAATACAGGCATGCACTACCATGCCCAGATAATTTTTTTTATTTATTGTAGAGATGAGGGCTCATCAAGTTGCCCGGGCGGGCCTCGAACCCGCGGGCTCAGGCAATCTCCTCACCTCAGTCTCCCAAAGTGCTGGGATGACAGGCTTGAGTCAGGCACCCAGCCTGTCCTAGCCTCCTCGCTAGTTTTGTTTTCTAGTCTTTCCCTACTCGCCATCATTGACTCCATCTCTTCCTATGTGTCCCTTTGTCCCTTCCTCAGAAAAGTCTTCTGAAGTTTCTTGTTAGTCTTAGAGGAAAGGACAGTGTGGGTTTTTATTTACCTGGGCAGGTGTCAGTGCAGCCCCTGAAACTATCCCCAAGTTGGAGTCCAGCGGGGACCCTGATTAAGATGCAGAGAAAACAGGAGGGGGTGGGGTGGGGGCGGGGGCAGGCTGATTAATTGAGAAAACGCAACCGTGCTGCGTTTGAATACGACTGCCCAGTGGAATGCAGGGTCCTTTTTTGTGTGCTCATTCGTTTGAAACAAAAGCGAATAGAGTGAATGACAAAGGGGTCAGGGGGAGGGGACAGCGGCAGCCAATGGATTCCTGTGAACAGGCCCTGTGTGGGGAAGACAGGGCTGCAGTGGCTGGCACTTGTCAAGGCAGTCACGGGCATTTGCGGGTGAAATCTTTTCCACTAAAGTCCTTACGTTCATTTCTCATTCCTCTCCTGCAAGTCATTCCTCTCCTGCAAGGACGAGCGCATCTCCAGAATGGAATCCCTTAAACGTTCTCTCTGCACCAGCCAGTCCAGAACAGAAGCCTCTAGTCGATGGCACCAGAAATGTGACGAGTCCAAACTGAGACGTGCTATTAAGTGCAAAATACACACTTGTTTCTCTAGATCTCGTGCGGGGGGGGAAATAAACTATATTACTTCACTCGTAATTTTTTATATTGATGACATGTTGGAATGATAAGATTGAGGATACACTGGGTTACACATAAAATACATAATTTAAATTGATTTCACCTGTTTCCCTGGTCCTCCTTTAAATGTGGCTGCCAGAAAGCTTAAGGTCACCTGCATGGCTGTGTGGTTTTATTTCTCATGGACGGCACTACCGGAGGCCAACAGCTCTCCGTCGCTGCCCTCTCTCTCCCACCCTCCCTGTTTCCCTTCCTTGCAGACTCCATCTCAGGTTGTCTGGATCCTTCCCAAGAGGACATCCATCTTCACTCGTTTGCCAAAGATACTTTAGGTCCCTCCTGTACACAAAGCACTCAGTGGACATCTGTGGCAGACCCCAAAACGAATGAGACTCTTTCTTGGCTAGGAGGCCAAGGCCCTGAAGGACCTGACAAGGCCCCATAAGAAGTACGTCGAGAGAGCTGTCCCCAGAAAACCCACCAGCACAGCAACTACAAAGCCTGCGTCACTTTCTCCCAGGCCTCGGTGGCCATGGCAGATCGGTTTCATCTGTGTGACCGGTGAAGCGGCGTTTCTACCTTCTGCACAGAAGTGGCGTTTCTGGTTCCGCTTATCTTCCTGGTGACGCTGACCCTGCCACCTGCTGTCCTACAGGTCACAGCTTTCTTTTCTCCTTCTCTGTCTGATACAAGGATTGTACGTCTATGAGGAGAGGGGGTGTCAGGTCCTGGCCCCCAAGTCGGCCCCTTCCCGGGCCTCCTGCTTCGGTTTGTGACAGGCCCACAAAGAGAGCAACAGGAAGTGGTTAAAAAGGGCATAGCCGGGCTCGGTGGCTCAGCCTGTAATCCCGCGCCTTTGGGAGGCTGAGGTGAGTGGATTGCCTGAGCCCACGGGTTCAAGACCTGCCTGGGCAACTTGGTGAGACCTCATCTCCACAATAAATCAAAAATTAGCTGGGCGTGGTAGCACGCGCCTGTAGTTCCAGCTACTTGGGAGGCTGAGGCGGAAGGATCGCCGGAGCCCAGCGGGTTGAGGCTGCGGTGGCCGGGAGCGGCCACTGCACTCCAGTCTGGGTGACAGAGTGAGACTCCAACTCAAACAAAAAAAAAGGGCATTCATCATCCCAATCCACTGCATGGACTTCGAAGAATATTCTTCAACCCCACAGTCCAAGTTAAACAAATCAGTGGTCAGGATGACCTAAAGAAAGATTCTCAAGTAGGAATAATTTGATACTCAGCAGGCATTTGGCAGTGTCTGAAGACGTTTGGGTTGTCAAAACGTGCAGGGGGGAGGGGAAGATTGCTATTGGCATCCAGTGGGTAGAGGTCAGGAACGCTGCAAACACCCTACAATGCATGGGACACCCCTACACCCCAAAAAGAGAATTATCCAGCTCAAAAGCCCATAGGCCAAGGTTGGGAAACTGATCTCGAATACAGAGGAGACCAGGCTCCCTCACCATCACCAAGCCAGAGCTTGCTCTAATCTCTGGCATCAGGAGTATCCATCCTCCCTCAACACCACTTCCAACATGCCTGGGAGTGGATCCAGGAAAACCTGAAGGATCAGGGCAAGAAGAACAACTGAGAGAGGGAAAACAGTACAAACGTGATTAAATAAATTAGTCCCGCTAATTACCAAGTGTCTAACTTAGCACCTGGGGTTGTACGGAATTGAGCAAACATCAGCCCGACTCGGGCAGGCTCTGGGCATATTGGCTTGCTCCTCCCTGCCTTCTTCTGGCAAGAGACTTGAGTGAGAACAGACTCAGCAGTAAAGCCTTCGAGCTGAGTGACCGCCCTCTGGAGGTGGGTTCGGTGCCATAGACATCTCAGGCGCACCTGCACGCCCCACCGAGGACACTCCTAAAAGAGACAACTTTGAAGGGCAGCCAACTGAGGTCCAGGCTTACCCAACCGCTGACTTCTGCAAACGGCCTCCAGGAAGAAGTCCCTGGAGGTCTCCCGCCTCCGTGAGGCCTGTGCTTGTGAAATATCCAAGGAGAGTGTAATTGTAGCCCCTTCTCACCAGCCACTGCTTGGACACCTTTTCTCCTCTCCTTTGGGTCTAATTGTGTTTTCTCCGTTTCTCAATTCTAGAAGAGCTGTTATCTGCTGCATGAGGTGCTCCCACAAAGACGCATGGCCCTGCATCTTACAGCTACGATGCACCTCCCGCTGTGAAGTCCAGCAAGCCTCACCAGGCCACTCAGTGGCCCCAAGTCGCTGCCCTGCAATAGCCAGTCCCTGTGGCACCACATGTCTCACCAGTGCCCGCGGCTGCTTCCTCCCTGTCACCTCTGGAATGCAGCCACATCATGACCCCAGGGCTGCAGTAAGGTCCCCCAGGACTCTGCTTTTGATCCACATTTCCTTTTGATTGAAGACCTGCTCTTGAAGTGATTCTCCAAAACCCCACGTTTTACCACGTGGAATGGTGAGCCCCAAAGAGATGTCTGCATCCTAGCCCCGAGAACGTGTGAATTGCAAAAAGGCTCTCCCTCCATGATATTAAGGGTCTTGAGATGAGATCCACTTGGATTATCCACATAGGCCCTATACCCAATGACAAGAGACAGGAGAGGAGGTGACAGACCCACAGAAGACCAAGGCACACTGCCACAAGCCAAGAAACACCTGGGGCCACCAGACACTGGGCCACGCAGAGACGGATTCTCCCTTGGGGCCTTTGGAGGCAGCACAGCCATCCAACGCCCCGATTTCAGACTTCTGGCCTCCAGAACTGTGAGAGAATAAGCCCCTGCTGTTTTAAGCCACCTAGTTGGTGACAACTTGCTCACGCAGCCCCAGGAAACAAATACACACACACTCAGTCCCCCTCCTAGTCAGTCATGTTGCCCATGCACATGGCTTGGACAGCATGAGAAATGTGGAATTCTGAGCTTGAGTTGCCTATGCATTCAATCACACTTTTATTAGACATCTGCTCTGCCCAGTGTCACCTGCTCATGGGCCCTCCAAAATAATCCTGTTGAAAAGGGTCTTTACTTAACTGCCCCCCCAACACACATACATATCCCTCTTTACCGGATTTCATTTTTTCCCTTTTATATCCTGATTGCTCCCCCAAATTACACACTGGATACTGTCTGTCTCTCCCATTTGAATATATGTTCCTCAAGGGCGGGGTGTGTTCTGCTTCTTGCTGACTGCCAAGACTCCAGCAAGGAGAATGCCCAGCACATAGTTAGTTCTTAAAAATATCTGGCTGGATGAATGAAGTCACAGTCTTTATTTTCAAAAGCAGAGGCAGTCTAGAACATTCTACCATATTCTAATTCTGGAGCATTTTTGTACATAAAAAAAAAAACAAAAACTCCCTCCCTCTATCTTACCTTCCAGTTACCAAGAATTTGTACATATATCATATTGGCTCTGTGAGTGAGAAGTACATGATTTGTCTGTGGGGAAGAAAAAAAAATGGGAATTTTCTCTGAAGGGAAATTCCTGTGATCCTGATAGATAAATAAAGCACATTGCCTAAAATGCCCCTAAATTTTTCACAAGTGTTTTAACATCGTTTTTGGGTAGCTCCCATTTCTAGCACTTTCTTAAAGAAACACAAAGAGATATACGGTGGTTGAGATCTCTGAGAACAGATGGTTCCTCGCCATGTGGCGGTCACGCTGACGAGCAGAGCAGTGCTCCCCTGGGCAGCCAGTGGCTCCAAGTGGATGGCCGACACCAAGGCTTGCCATGTCTCTGCACAATGTCCCCTGAGGACATTCATGACACTCATACTGCAAAGACAAGATACAGCAAAACTTCTTTAAGATCCCTAGATCAGAGGACGTTGCGTGAAGAGGAATGGCACCCTTTGGTCAACGGGTAGGTGGAGTTTAGCTCAGCCAAGATGTGTTCAACAGAACCCCTAAAAATGGGCCACAGATCATGCTCTGGCCTTTCCAGAAGATATAAATAAGGCCACCCCTCTTCACTCTTTTTCCAGACTTTAGATCGGCTCACAACATCATGGAACTTTTAAAAGTTGAGATAAGAAGTAAACAGACATCTTCAAGTTTTCAATGTGGGGGACACAAATAGGAGAGAAAAAATTGAAGTCACAGGAGAATTTTAAAATGTTAAAGAGACTTTGTCCTTCCAAAGAAAGTCAAAAATATTATTTGTACTTTAGTCTGCATGTGTTTGGAATGCTTACAAAGCTAGGTAGGATGGTGGCTCTTGTCCTTGAGTTTTCCACTGAAAATTGCCGACTCACGATTTTGTTTCCCTGGCCCAAGGACCATGTCTGGAAAAAGCTCTTCCCTCAAGAGACGGAGAAAAGATGAAAACGAGTCCCTAACTACAGGGAAGGACTCCACACAGGAATTTGTTTCTCAGCTCTTCACTAGCTCCAAAAAGAACTAGCTGCCTCCCGCTAATAGCAAAAGCAACCGCAGTCACTGTGGTGAAGGGCTTTGGAGAAAGGGGCACCTGCCCCAGACAGTCCACACATCTCATTTTACCTCCTCACTCACCAGCAACAATCTCAGAAGGGAGGCATCATGGTCCCTGTTTTAGAGATGAGAACTCGGAGGCTTAGAAAGAAGTGAAACAGTCATTTGCAGTCAAATTACTGCTGAGCACTGCTTGACATCGTATTTGTTATCCCAAGATTCTTTGAACATTCATCCTCCTTAGTTATCCTGAAACCTAAGACATACATTTGCTCTCAAGCATTTTAGTCTCACAACCTTTTCTGAGGATGCCACTCACCACCCGAATTTTCCCCATACTTCTCAGCATTCCCAGATTCCACCCCAATAATGCCCATCCCCCAAGGAAGAATGAGTGCGGCTGAACACGTCCTGTCTCACACGTCTTCATCTTCCACCAGAGTCTCTCGAATCTCACAATTTGGTATGAAGAACGGGCCAACGTGTTGAAGCACCCCAGGGATATTTCTCGTCCTATCATGAGCATACAACCAGAATGTAGACAGACGCCTACCTTGGGGGCCCACGATTTGTAATCATTACTTTCATTCATGGCCAGTTTGTCCAGAGACTAAACCAGAGTCAGCAAACTTTTTCTGCGAAGGGCCAGATAGTAAATATTTTGAGCTTGGTAAGCCATATGACCTCCATTGAAACTACTCAACTTCACTGCTGTAACTCCAAAGTAGACATAGAGAGGATGCAAATTAATGAATGGCTGTGGCTGTGTTCTAATAAACTTTATTTACAAAAAGAGGCAGCAGGCTGGATTTGGTTCATGGGCTGTAGTTCGCCAAACCCTGGACTAGACTGAAAGCACTCTGAGGGGAGGGACTCTGCCCTTCAGTTCTCTTCATCATCTCAGATTTTGTCCTACTGAGACAAGGAACTTTGTGAACGTCTGCTGCCAGCAAGGAAGCTCCTTAAGGATCCACATGAGACTGGAGGGTCGCGGGAAGGACAGAGACTTTAGAATCACATAAGCCTGAATGCAAATCCCAGCTCTGCCAATCAACAGTCATACACAGTGGTTTCATTTTTCTGTTCAAAGATGAGCAGAGCACTGTTTACCTCATGGAATTGTGATAAGATTGAAATTGGGTTAAATGTTAATCTAAGAATAAAAATAAAGTAAAAAAATAAAACATACAAAGAGTTCAGGAAAGTAGGCACAAGGCTAATGCATGGCTGGTAAATTTTTAGATAACATTTTTGGAGCCTATCATAGTCTATCTATTTCTCCTTATAGGAATTTACTTAAACAAAAGAATCCTGGATATATGCATAGATGCAATCATAGCAACGGCCACTGCAGCACTATTTCTAATTTTTGCTACTGTAAATAACCTAAATGTCCAACAACAGGGAACTGATTAAATGAATTAAAGCACACCATGGAATAAAAGATCAGGCCACTGAAAATGTCAAAGGACAACAGTTCCCTCTGCATGTTCCATGGACCTGGGAGTTTCTTGCAACCTCTTTTGGTAGGGAGGATGGTCCAGAAGATAAACACTACTTGTATCATAATACCAAGATGTCATTTGCCTTTTTCACGAAGTCCACATTTGCACTGATAGGGCAAAAATAATGGCAGGAATAATTATCAACACTTGAATGAATGAAGGCAGTGGTGCCAATGACTGCCACATGCTCACAGCAAAAAATACATGTACATATATAAATACCACCTGAGAATATCCTGACGCCTGAGTGTGTATGAGACATTAATACTCTGTATGATAAAGTGAGAAGTATGCACAAAGCGTTTCTGGCACCTAGTGGAATATAATGTTTGTCTCAAGGGAAAGCTCTTAGGGGAGTGTTCAGTTGCCAGCAAAACTTGCTGCATTTTTCACTGAACACCATTGGTACTTGAAAGAACAACTGACAGACAAATTAGGGGTATTCACACTTGGGTATCCGACAGACATTTTCTCGAGAATGAGTCAAGGAGGCCTGTCATTTCAAGGGAAATAATAATTGTGATGAATGATACAATTGGAGCCTCAACCAAGGATCCGAATTTTAGAAAACTTATATTCATCACCATGAGTTTGACAGCTTCTCAAGACGGAGAGACCTTTCTAATGTTGAAAGTGATGTTCAAGAATGTGATTCTTTGACAGTGTAAAAGAAAATGTGTCTATATTTGGTAGACCTGCATAACTTAGTGAATCAACATTTTCCAAATAACCAATAAATGATGTTTCAAAATCCGGCGTGGGCAAAAGATCCATTCAAAGTGCAAGGTCAACCAATAAATATTAATGTAACAGAATAAGAAGCTCATTAAAATGGTTGTAAATTTGCATTGCAACTAACGAGAAAAAAAACTACCACTTGTCAAATTTTGGTGAAATATCAAAAAAGAATATGCACAATTATCTGAAAAGGCTAGGAATATATTCCTCCTTTCAGATACATATCAAGTTGAGGCTTGATTTTCTTCACATACTTTACAACAACATACGTCTATAGGTTGGGTGCAAAAGCAGATCGGAGAATCCAACTATTTTCTATTAAGCCAGACAATAGAGAGTTTATTAAGAATATAAAAATTCCACCCTTCTCACTGATTTTTGCTTTGGAAAATAAAGTTTCTTTTCATAAAAATATTATATTTAAATGCAATGGGCTTATAATTACTTTAAAATAAATATATTTAAAAATCATTTCAATTTTTATTCATAATACAGTAAAAAGCAATAATCATGACCAGCATTTTAAAAAGTGGCATTCAATAATTTAAAAGTGTAAATGAGTCCTAAGACCAAATGTTTGAAAACCACCATTGTAGAAGAATATTTAACAACTGAAAGCAATACCCACAAGATATTGCTAAGTAGGGAAAAAACAGAGTGTAAAAGAAGATGGCAAATTTAGGTGATTTTATCTTATTTTGTTCTTCGGATTTGTCCCTTACTTTTCAATGAATACACAGTGCATAGGTGAATAGGTAAATAAATGCTTTAAAAATTATTTGAGGCCATGTGCAGTGGCCCACATTTGTAACCCCAGCACTTTGGGTGCCCAAAGCAAGAGAATTGCTTGAGTCTAGGAGTCCAAGACCAGCCTGGGCAACATAGCAAAATCTCGTCTCTGCAAGACATCAAAAAAATTAGCCAGGCGTGGCGGCACCTGCCTGTAGTCCCAGCTACTTGGGAGGCTGAGGTGGGAAGATCACCTGAGTCCAGGAGGTCAAGGCTGTGGTAATATATGACCATGTCATTACACTCCAGCCTGGGAAACACAGGGTGAGACCTCGACTCAAAAAAAAAGAAATTATTTCAAGCCCTGATCTTCCTCAGACTCTCTAACAAAGCCCATAGACAGCATCTAACACATAGTAGGTGCTTACTAACACTCCCAAACGACCTGAAATAGCTTTCACACAAGGGCAATGACTAATTGGCTTAGTGCTACCACCATCTTCCTGCCAAGGTTTGCTTGCATAACAAAAAGCCTCATACTTTAAAATATGCATATATACATAAATATTTTAAAGCACAAGACATATATTTTAAAGTATCTAAAGTTCATATGTACAGCATATATTTTTTTTAAAGTATGTGATATATGTATCACTTACACAAAGACATTTAAGCAATGCTTATGTTTATTTATTTATTTATTTTTGAGTTGGAGTCTCACTCTGTCGCCCGGGCTGGAGTGCAGTGGCACACTCATGGCCACTCCAGCATCAACCCTGCTGGGCTCCGGCGATCTTTCCTCCTCAGCCTGCCAAGTAGCCAGAATTACAGGCGTGTGCTACCACGTCTGGCTAATTTTTTCTTTATTGTAGAGATGAAGTCTTGCCAAGTTGCCCAGGCTGGTCTCGAACCCGCGGGCTCAGGCAATCCACTCACCTCAGCCTCCCAATGTGCTGGGATGACAGGCTGAGTCCCCGAGCCCAGCCACAGCGCTTGTATTTAATATCATTTCCCACAATGCAAAGAACAACACTTAGAGAATGCCTTAGGCTTAGGACTAGAATCACCTAGATTCCTAAAATGAAATCTGTTTTCTTCTGGGAAGTGAGGGAGCCATTAAATTCTCAAACAACAACATACGATCATTTCAATTAAAACTTTTTTTTTTAAGCTGTAGGAGACAGTGAGAAAGTTGTAAATCTACACCCAACTTGGGGGTGAGAAGGGGTCTTGACTTCCAAAAGAAGGCTGAGAACTGAAGCTTGGATTTGTTTACCTTCTGTGAACAGGAAAAATAATCACTACTACCAACGCGCCCATATCATTAGAAGATGCTAAGAAAAGAATCACTTTAAGAAAAAGATCGGCCTGGTCTTTGGTCACCTTGTTCGTGCTGGGTGGCCCTGAGTAACCAATTCGGAGCTTTCTGTTTCTGCAGCCGTAAACAGAAGCCAACGAGCATTCCCAGAGGAGCAGAGAGAGGCAGAATGCTAGAGACCAAGGTGGCTGGTTCTGAAGAATTTCTGGAATGGGCATCGTGGATTCAGAAGCTCCAGAGACCTCCGGCCTGGCACCGAGGCGAGGTCCTCTGACACTGTGCTCCCTCCTGCATGGAGACCCTCCAAAGGACCGGTTTCCAGAGCCCTGCTCCTTAACTTGCAAGGGGCCAGGGCAGTCTGTCCTATTTCCCTCAGGCCCAGCATGGTGGTCCCCAGGGCTGTTTCCTGGTCAGCCCCAAGGCACACAGACCCCTTCTGAGTTCTGCCATGCCCCCTCTCCAGGCGGCCCTGGCAGCCCAGGCTCGCTCCCTTGGGCTGCATAATTAGCAGGCTCCAAGTGGCCCTGCCTGGTATGCTGTGGTTTCCCACTCCCAAACACGGCCCTGGAGCCCCCTCCTCACCGGCGCCACCTCGGCCGCCAGGCCACACACGGCCCCGCCCTTCCTCCCCCAGCCCCACCTCGCCCACTGTGGGTCCCCGCACGGCAGCCACCACCCCCGACACTGACACGTTTCCTAATTCTCTGGCAGATGCAGAACCAGTCTACAGAGCCCTGCTGTCACCACCTCGGAGCCAAACTTAGTCTCAACTCATTTAGACTTTCCGAGCTACGGCGGGAAGAAGGAAGATGCAGAGAGCCCAGATGAATCCGTATCTATCCTCTAGATTCCGCTCCATGCCCACTCATCGCCCCCAATCACAAATGCCACTATTGGAGAGTGAGGTCTCAGGAGGTCATTTGGCCGGTCCCCTTGCCTTTGAGTAGTGCTGTCTTCAAAATGCACATGAAAAACATCCGCTGTTCCCACAGGATGATGGCACAGCCACAGCCACATGAGCTGGTGACCCACAGGCAAATGCACAGTCAAGATCACACCCACGCCTTTGACAAGTAACACTAAACACACAACAAAACACTATCTATGCCTGTCTCCCTGCCAACAAGGGACACTCCCCCAGGCCACAGTGGCACTGTCCTCCTTCCCTGTCACACCATCACGGTGTCCTCTGCAAGTCAGCCTGGCAGGGCAAGAGAGCACTCACCAGCTGATGAGGTTTCCTGATTTTTTTTTTAATTTAATTTAATTTCAAATAGAGGCAAAGTCTCACTATGTTGCCCAGGCTGGTCTCGAACCCCTGGGCTCCAGCGATCCTCCTGCCTTGGCCTCCCAAAACACTGGGATTACAGTCGTGAGACCCCATACCCGACCGAGTTTTCCATTTTAAAGAACGGAGACAAGGGAGTATCCCTTTTCTTTGTGTTCGAAAGTTTACTTGCAGCTTCAGCAGGCAAAAGGATTTTTTTTAATACAATAAAAAAAGTTATATGACTTTAATTAAATGCACTTATTAAAAGGGTGAAATATTTGGAGAGGCTGTTTTCTGCGCTGGAGGCACATTTTCCAGCGTGCTGTAGACCGTCTGCATCCGCCCGCTCCAGGCAATTTTTAATGCGCAAATAAATCCGCACCTGACGTGCTGATAGATTATTATGCAGTGTGGCAGCCAACAAAAGTAAACACAGGGGCAAGTTTTAACCTCTTGCAGTCACAGAGCTTTCCCTGCTGGGCCCAGCTCAGGTGAACAGGACTGCTGGCAAAGCCTTTTTGGCCAGATCGACATCTTCCTGCCCTGGAGCCAGCCGGGCCCTGGAAGTAGGAGGGTGCTCTGCCCATCCGCCTGTCTGGAGTGAGGAATGAGCAGCAGGACAGGAGAGCAAGGGAGGGGACAGAGAGGAAGGTCAGCACTGCCGCGCACCCTCCGAGCACCCTGCCTTCCATCCTGTTTATATTGCCGCCGTAGGATCCACGGGCTTCTGCCTTCCGTTCATCCTTCCTGCAGGCAGAGCTGGCTCTGCAGATGGAGAGTCCAGCCAGGTGTTTCTCCCAGCTCTGCCCGGCATGAAAGGGTCAAGACAGTTACTAGAGAGCTAAAGGGGAAGCGAGGAGGTTCCATACTTCGGACCTTACATGGTGAAAGTGCAAATTAGCATATGGTTACGGCATTGACTAGAACCGAACTACCCCTCGGCTCATCTCCTGCTGCTATTAGATGGGGCTTACAGGGATACCTGGAAATGCACACACGTCCCAACCGTCAGAGGCCTTAGTTGCAATTGTCTGGGCCGTGGGTTGTGGCTCAGGGGGCTAGTTTATGCTGCAACCCACCTTTTAGCTGCCTGACTATATGGCCAGATATTTTAAGACCTAGTTTTCCTCATCCATATAATGTCTTTAGCTGGGGGGCTCGGGCAAGGAGAAGAAGAGTCTTGGGGTGACTGGCCCACAATCAGGGCTGGCATTCCACTCATCCTTACTCTAGTAACCTGGAGCAAAGATCAGACAATGTATTCTGCATCTGTAAATAATAATAGCTACTGTTATTCTTTTTTTTTTTTTGAGTTGGAGTCTCACTCAGTCAACCAGACTGGAGTGGAGTGCAGTGGCCGCTCCCGGCCACCGCAGCCTTGACCTGCTGGGCTCCGGCGATCCTTCCGCCTCAGCCTTCCGAGCAGCCGGAATTACAGGCATGCGCTACCACGCCCGGCTGATTTTTTTATTTATTGTAGAGATGAGGTCTCGCCAAGTTGCCCAGGCGGGTCTCGAACCCGCGGGCTCAGGCAATTCACTCACCTCGGCCTCCCAAAGCGCGGGATTACAGGTTGAACCACCGAGCCCGGCCTGTTATTCTTATTTATTGAGTGTTTACCACAATTCATGCCCAGCACTTGAACACACTCTCTCATTGTTATCGCCACACTCTCCAGGGTCCAGATCATTAACCCATGTCTTTTCCCCACTAATGTGAACACGCACTGTGTTGCATAGTGAGAACAGCTATCCATGCTTCATCACTGTTCATTCTCTCAACAATCTTATAAACCCCAGTTGACAGGCAAGAAAAAGGATACTTAGAAAGAGTGTGTTATTTCACCCCAGGAATCTATCACATGAGCCAAAATACAAACACAAATACAGAAAAACAACAACATGAATCTTTGACAAACCATAGAGCATACATATTTCAAATATAGAGGAGATCAGTTATGACCACTGAAGAAATATTCTTATTCTTTTCTCTGTGGATAAAACTTGGGGATATATAAATATTATACATTTATTTTTTGTTTTTGTTGTTGAGTTGGAGTCTCACTCTTGTTGCCCAGGCTGGAGTGCAGCGGCACACTCACGGCCACTGCAGACCTGCTGGGCTCCGGCGATCCTTCCGCCTCAGCCTTCCAAGTAGCTGAAACTGCAGACACACACCACCACGCTCGGCTAGTTTTTGTGATTTATGGTAGAGATAAGGTCTCACCAAGTTGCCCAGGCTGGTCTCGAACCCCTGGGCTCAGGCAATCCTCTCACCTCAGCCTCCCAAAGTGCTAGAATAACAGGCTGAGCCACCAGGGGGATATATATTTAAAACAGGAAAATGTTGGCACAATGAAATGTGATCAAATAAACACGGAAAATTCCTGCAGTGGGTGGAAGTCTGAGTGAGGTGATTGTCAAGAACTCTGCCAACACACCTCTTTGTGGCACTGACTGCTCTGACCCTGGAGCCTGCTCCCTGCCCCTAGAATTGGGGGGAGAAGCTTTGGTGCAAGCATCACACGAGCAAGTGTCTTTATTCCCATTTTACCACTTCATGGTGCTTGGATTGAATGCCCCCTTCTGTGCTGGCTGGGTTGAGGCAAGAGTTTAGCCACTGGACTCCTCTCCGTAATCACACCTTCTTGGAAAGACAGCAAAATTCTGATCATCACGCTGAAAGTTTCTGCTGCCATCCAGGAGAACCGGTTAACCATTACCAGATAGAGCATGTCTTTTGCAGGCATCTGTCAGTCTCCTGAGTTCAGGGAATGCCCCACCTCATGAAAGACACATGGTCTCCTGCTAATGAGGCCGACAACACCAGGTCCTTCCATTCCCAGCCTCCCTTGCAGCTAAAACAATAGCCAGGCTTCAGTTCCCCGCATCAGTCCCCATGCCCAACTCTGAGCCGGAAGCAGCAAAGTCCTGAGAGATCCACTCTGGTGAGGATGGGGTAACAGTAGAAAATATTTGGGTGCTTTCTAATTTAAGGCTATCACAAAAACTGCTGCTATGAATATTTTAACTCACAGAAAATGGGTGGCAGGAGCTACAGCCTGCTCAGGGAGACAGTGGCTCCTGCACCTGGCATCAGAGGCGGAGGCTGAGATAGGCGTGCCCAGAGGTAGGAGTGATGGCATCATCAGACCAGCTCTGTGGTGTTTGGGACATGTCCCTGTCTGGAGAGCCTCCAAACCGGGTTTCCTCATCCTCACAGAGGTGCTGAGCCATGCAATCTGCTTCTAATAAACCTCTTTTTGGCTTAAATTAGCCAGAGGTGATTTCTGTTGCTTGCGAACGAGAATCCTGAAGGATGTAGGGTTATGTACAAAAATCCTGGCACTGGTACTTGAAAAGTACATTACTATGTCTCTTTGATTGGGTTTTTGTGTTGGCCTGCCTTTTTTCATTTTAATTTTTTACTGAAATAAAATATAACACAGAAAAATGCACATTTCCAAAGAGTGTGGATCATTGAATTTTCACAAAACGAACACAACTGTGCGACCCATACTCCCATCAAGAAACACATTATTACCAATCCTCCCAGAAGTTCATCTCCTGCTCACTTTCCTGCCATTAACACCAACCAAGGACAGTCACTCTTCTGACTCCTGACACCACAGATAAGCTTTGCCTGTTTGTGAGTTTGATGTAAATACAGTAATATAGTGCATCTGGTGTAGGTGTTAGCTTTGTTATCTGTTTACCTGTCACTCAACATCATGTTTGAGCGATTCATTCACACTGCTGTGTGTGGCTGTAGCTCATTGGCTTTCACTGCTGTGTGGTATTCCAGTGAATGACTATTTCACAATCATGTACCCATTCAACTTTTGATAGTCATTCAGGCACTTTCTAATTTGGGGCTACTACAAAAAGTGTGGCTATGAACATTCTAGTATATATCTTTCGGTGATTTTTTTTTTTTTTTTTTAAGTTGGAGTCTCACTCTGTTGCCCAGGCTGGAGTGCAGTGGCATACTCACAGCCACCCCAATGTCAACCTACTGGGCTCCGGTGACCCTTTTGCCTCAGCCTCCCAAGTAGCCAGAACTACACCCAGCTGATTTTTGATTTATAGTAGAGACGAGGTCTCTCCAAATTGCCCGGCCTGGTCTCAAACCTGTGAGCTCAGGCAAGCCACTCGCCTCAGCCCCCCAAAGTGCTGGGATGACAGACTGAGCCACCGATCCTGGCCATTGGTGAGGTTTTTAATTGAACTCCCAGAATGATGTTTACCCCAAGACCTAAGACACTGGGGCAGAAGGAGCCGTGTAAGGAGAAAGATGTCAACAAAACGTACACAGAGGCATTTTCCCCTTTTGCTGCAGATGTATTAAGACCCGGTGTTTGGCGTTTTGCCACTTGGCTTGACCTGGGTTAAATGATGGCTGCCAGGTCATCGTGCGAGTCAAGGGCACAGCTGGAACAAGACTTCTGAACTCTTGGCCTCCTGACCTAGCAGCAGAGTCACACATTCTTGCCGGCCCCACTGTCCCCAGGGAGCCAGGGCCAAGCCCTTGCCCTCACCCGGCATCACCACTTCCCCAGCATCTGAGAGGGGATGGCTTGCATTTGGGGCCCGATCCTGGGCCCGAATGACTACAGGACCAACAGTCACTTAAATCAGGACAAGAGGGCCAGGTGTAGTGGGGATGAGGCAGGGAGTGGTGAGAACTGGAATAAATTGAGAGCGAATGTCCAGTCTTTGGGAGACATTTATTTCTCTACTCGTTGATTTTTGCCATATGGGAAAGAAGCAGCCATTGTTGCAAGATTTTCTGACTTTTCAAGGGAAGCTAGAAAACTGACTTTCTTTAATAAGATATTGTGATGTGTGCTGTCCGCAACTAATTGTAGGAAGTTAAACACTGAACACTGTTAGCCAAACAAACCACATCTATGGATCAGATCTGGCCTGTGAACCACTGGTTGACCATCTCCAATCTAGAAAGACTCAGCAATTTACACTCAAAGGAGAGGTCTTCGATGGCAGTGCAGAGCACATAGAAAAGAAAACAGCTGACCACCAACTCTGGAGAGTGCAGACCAGATCCAAATTCCCTCTCTCTTACGTAGAGAAACTCCATAACTACGACACTTTTCGTTACCCTGATGAAATCATCATTCAATGTAAAGCCCTTAAGATCACGAACACCTCCAACAAGGTGCCTCACATTAGCAAGAGACCGAGTCTTTCTGCTCTTTCCTTTACATCTGGCAAGTGTGTGTCCTATAATTATCGCAGGTGGCTGGCTCTGCCCCCAGTCCTCTTCTCACGGCAGAATCCAAGTGACAACACCTGGAACAGTTAGGCAAAACCTGGAAAAACAATTTACACACCAGAGAAGTCATCACTGAGAAGATGTTCTCTCTTTAGCAAATCGGACCTAGTTTCCAATCGGCCCAATCTCCATGCTTGAGTTTTCAACATTTTGCTTAGTCTAGCCGGCTACAATCACATCAGCGTCCACGGGCCACTGATGCTTCCTTTCTATGTCTCCCCCGACCACAGATCAAGCACAAATAGCATCTCTCTGCCTCTGCCCTCCTTGGCTCCGTCTGACTGACCACAGAATATCACATACACACACACAAACACTACACTTAGTAACACACATGAACACATACACATCCATTCATCAATTCCAAGAGCGAACAGGTGAGAACAAGCTAGCAACAGAAATGCACGGGAATTAACTTGCATTTGCTTTCCTTGTTCTCACCACCCACTTTCTAGCTCCTCACTAAGTACCAGGCATATAGTGGGCACTTGATAAACATCTGTCAGATGTCCTGCAGTTCCCAAGACAAATTTGCAAGACCCCGTGTGTGCTATTAGAAAAGAATCAAGCAGCCACTCCAGAGTGACGTGAGCGCTTGCCGCGGATGTGGAATCTCGCCACGCCCCATAGGCAGGTTGATACAGTTGTTCCCTAGACAAGGAAACGGGCACAACAGAAAGGTACTGCAGCCATCTGGGCAAAGGGTATTTGGAGAAGCCACAGGAAAAGCCTGTTTCAGATCCTATGCCTCTAAAACCCTGGAGTGCCCACCTCCAGTGGCTGCATAGCACCCGAGGACAATGACAAGTATTCCATAAATTAATAACATAAGTACCCAATAAACACTGGCTACGTACAAGGCACTTTCACGTCACAAGTGAATGTAACTCCTGCAGCAATCCTACAAGGCTCATTGAGGGGGAGGAGCTTGCCCAAGTTAGTCTCCGAGGATCTCAGGTGGGGGCTTGGAGAAATACAAGTGGGAGGACATTTCAGGTTGTCACCACGCAAGGGGCACTGCTAACATTTGGAAGGCAGATGGCAGGGATGCTGAATTTCCCCAGTATGCAAGACTTTTTCCCACCCAAACGCCCGCAGCAGCCCAGTTAAAAAACACTGGGGTTTGGCCGGGCATGGTGGTTCAAGTCTATAATCCCAGCACTTTGGGAGGCGGAGGCGAGAGGATTGCCTGAGCCCAGGGGTTCAAGTTCAATTGGACAACAATTAAAAAAAAATCAGATGGGCGTGGCGGCACATGCCTTTTGTTCCAGTTCCTTCGAAGACTGAGGTGGAAGGATTGCCTGGGCCCAGCTGGTCAAGGCTGCAGTGGCCGTGAGCATGCCACTGCACTCCAGCCTGGGCGACAGAGTGAGGCTCTGACTCAAAAAAAAGGCCAGGCACAGTGGGTCAAGTCTATAATCCCAGCACTGTGGGAGGCCAAGGCCAAAGGACTGCCTGAGCCCACAGGTTCGAGACCAGCCTGGGCAACATGGTGAGACCTCGTCTCTACAGTAAATCAAAAATTAGCCGGGTGTGGTAGCGTGTGCCTGTAGTTCCAGTTCCTTGGAAGGTTGAGGAGGAAGGATTGCCTGAGTCCAGCAGGTCGACGCTGGGGTGGCCGTGAGCATCCTACTGCACTCCAGCCTGGGCGACGGAGTGAGACTCCAACTCAAAAAAAAAAAAAAAAAAAAAAATTTTTTTGTTATTGTTTGTGCTTTATTTTTAAACTAGGGCAGAGCTGGGGTCTGAACCTGTCTACAAGCAAGTCTGCCTCAAGAACGCCTGTTCTTCCTGTTCCTCCACCCTGAGGTTTCAAAGCTGTCAATGCCACATGGGCTGCTTCTTATAGAACAACTGACTGCCCTTGGGTACCATCTTATAGAAACTTCAGGATGTAGAAAACAGACATAGATCTAGAATAAAAATCTGTTGTCGCCCCAGGGGAACAAAAGATATTTGAGATAAATCTCCTATAGGCAAACTCAGTGTTGTGAGGAAGAGCTTTCTTAAAACAAACAAACAACAAACACAGACCAGGCGTAGTGGCTCATGCTTGTAATCCCAGTACTTTGGGGGGCTGAGGTAAGAGGATCACTTGAGTCCAGGACCAGCCTGGGCAACACAGTGAGACCTCGTCACTACCAAAAATGCCACAAATGAAAAACAAAATTAGCCAGGCATGGTGGTGATGCCTGTGGCCCCAGCTACTTGGGACGCTGAGATGGAAGCATTGCCTGAGCCCAGGAGGTCGAGGGTGAGCCGTGATCATGCACTGTACTCCAGCCTGGGCAGCAGAGTGAGACTCCAACTAAAAGTAAAAATTAAAAAAAAATTTTTTTAAAGATGGAGGCATTACTTCAAAGGTTGTAATTTCATAAAAGAAAGAGAAAAGAAAAAGAATTATGTAGCCGGGAGAAGCACAAATGCCCAGGAAAGATCAGATGTGTTCAACAATTTGCACACCATGGGAGACTCCATATGACTCAAGAGTTCAGAGCAGGTTTCATGAAGAAGGGAGGCGTGGGCTTCCACTGGGCTTCAAAAGATGAACCAATTCCAATCAGCAGGAAAGGAAAATGGACAATAAAATCAAGTGTGCAGAGATGAGAAATCAACTTGTCAAGTTTGAGGGCCACCAAGGAGACCACCCAGATAAAACAGTCTGTGTCAGGGCAGACAGGGATAAACCTAGCAAGACCATCTGCACAGGATGGAGGGAGGATTCCATCTCCATCCGAGGACTTGACAGTCATCGTGTAGAAACAGAAATGTCTCATTCGCTGAGTGCAGAAGATGAAAGTGGTATTTTCAGGAATAAGCAGGCTGCACACGAGTGGGTGGGAGACGTTCTCTCAATAAATCCAGCATGAGTAAGAGACTCCATGAAGTAGAAGCAACAAAAATAGTCACTGAGCCCTGCCAATTCCTTCTCAATACCTTTTTTGTGTTCGATTGGGTAGAAGACTGTGTGGGGGCCTGAGGAAAGAGGGAGAGTTGAACCTTACTTCAGATCATAGAGGCTGAAAATTAGAAGAATGATGGCTCTGCTTCCAACATTGAGGCTGAGGAGTTTAATCCTAAAGCCTTTGGGAAGAAATGCCCAGGAAACAGTCAACGCTGACATGAAGGCAGAGCTGTGGTCCAGAGACAAAACCGGCCATTCTCAGACACAAAATGAGGCCTCTCCCATCAGCCAGGGTTCAGGAGAGGCAGCACCAGCAACTTCGTGTGGTGATCTGTGAGGCTGGTGGCTCCCAAAATTCATGCCATCATTTGGTCCCCGACCCTCGAATCTAGGGTGACTTGCTTTAGCCAACAGAATGTGGTAGATGTGATCCTGGGTCAGTCCTAGGCCTAAGCCTTAAGAAAGAAGGTTAGCAGCCATGTAAGAAGTTAAGCCACCCTGTTGAAGGGAACATATGGAAAAACCACATGGAGAAAGAATAGCCCTGAAATGATACGGAAAAAGAGAAAAAGACCCAGTGGCCCAGTGACCTGGCTAAGCCCAGTGCACAAACAACTCTCCAGCAGAATGAAGCCTCCTGAGTAAACCACTGGCCAGACTAGCAGAAGAACTGTCCAACCATACCTAGGCCAAATTTCAGAATCCTGGACAAATAAAATAGCTGCTGTTTTGAGACACTAAGTTTTGGGGTGATTTGTTACACAGCAACAGATAACTGATACACTTCCACGGGGCTGTCAGTTATGCTAGAGTGCCCTGCTGGTCCATGCTAACAACCAGACCACACAAAGCTCTGCACAGGCAGGTATGTGTCTACCCCTGGTGATGAGAGCTGTGAACATAAACAGCAGTAATACAGAACCATCGGCAAGCATTGTCCTCAACCCACTGGCACCCAAGCTTGGCCTAGGTGGCACCTAAGTAAACATTTGTCAAATGGATGTATAGCAATCGATCCGATTTTAATAGACTCCAGAGACACCTATCCAAAGCTTACTTATTCCTGCAAACCTTCCCAGGGACTCATAACCTTCAGCGTCAGGAAATGTTTTCATAAATCTGACCAGAGTCCCCCAGGATCCTGAAGCTCGTTTCCCCTTTTCCAGTGTGGATGAATAACAGCTGGTCACTGTCTTGATGTCTACTAGCGCCGTGCCTTCCTCGGCCTGGTTGAGTCTCTTCTCATTAAGAAGGAAGGCAAGCCGGGCTCAGTGGCTCAGCCTGTAATCCTGCACTTTGGGAGGCCAAGGTGAATGGACTGCCCGAGCCCATGGGTTCGAGACCCGCCTGGGCAACTTGGTGAGACCTCATCTCTACAATAAATCAAAAAAATTAGCCAGGCGTGGTAGCGCACGCCTGTAGTTCCGGCTACTTGGAAGGCTGAGGCGGAAGGATTGCCGGAGCCCAGCAGGTCGAGGCTGCGGTGGCCGGGAGCGGCCACTGCACTCCAGTCTGGGCGACAGAGTGAGACTCCAACTCAAAAAAAGAAAATTAGGAAGTCTACTGCGTTTGTGTCCTGCAAACTTGTGTTTTTCAACCCTTCTTGGAGAGATACTATTTCTGTTTTAACAAGAACCTCCTGGAGATCTTGTTAAAATGCAGATTCTGATTCATCTAAGTCTGGGGAACAGAGATTCCACACGCTAACAAGCTCCCAAAGGATGCTGATGTCACGGGCCCAAGGCCTGCCCTTTGCATGGCTGCCTCGTTTGACAGATGAAGAGATGAGGTGCTGAGAGAAAAAGGTCTAGCCCCGGCACCAGAGCCCTAGACCCACCAGCCTAGACAACACTGTGCTGTCAGGTGAAAGGAGTGTGGAAATCAGGGCAGGCCTCACTCAGCTACCGAAGACTGCTTCTAGACAGCTGCTTCCCAGCCGTCTGAGCTGTCAGGTTGGCTGCTGTGAGACCATGCAAGTAGCTTCTCCAAAATGCACACTGGCCGGGTTCAGTGGCCCAGCCTGTAATCCCAGCACTTTGGGTGGCTGAGGCAAATGGATTGCCTGAGCCCGCGGGTTCGAGACCAGCCCAGGCAACTTGGCGAGACCTCGTCTCTACCATAAATCAAAAAATTAGCTGGGCGTGGTAGCGCATGCCTATAATTCTGGCTACTTGGAAGGCTGAGGGGGATCGCCGGAGTCCAACAGGTTGACGCTGGGGTGGCCATAATCATGCCACTGCACTCCAGCCTGGGCAACAGAGTGAGACTCCAACTCCAAAAAAAAAAAAAAAAAAATTGCACATTCACAGGCTGTCCTGTTGGAAACTGACTCAACAGATCTGGCGTAGGCTCTGGGAAGTTATGTTTTTAGAAGTGCTCCGTGGGTGATTCTGATGTGTGAGTTTGAGATTATTCATCTAGAATACCCGGGAGGCAGTGAGCCCCAAAGAGTAAGGGCTCAAAAATGCCTAGCTAGCCTATAGTTATTAAGGGGGCCCTATGCTCCAGGCACTTTTGTGTCTTAAATCGGTATTGTGTGATTGAGACTTCAAATCTTCGTCTGGCACATACTATCATGATTCCCAACTGACAGAAGGGGAGACTGAGGCAG
The DNA here is from genome assembly GCA_027257055.1 of Cephalopachus bancanus. Classification (NCBI taxonomy): domain Eukaryota; kingdom Metazoa; phylum Chordata; class Mammalia; order Primates; family Tarsiidae; genus Cephalopachus; species Cephalopachus bancanus. The sequence continues at coordinate 6,752,813 of JAPVLO010000065.1, forward strand.
ACACACAGCCGTTAAATAACTTGGCAAAAGTCACAGCCCCAGGAAGGGGCTGAGCCAGGGTCAGAAGTCAGTTCATTTAGCTCCAGGGTCCCCATCTTAACCACTCTCTTCCAGACCTCTTATCTACAGTGAAGATAAGTTCCTTGGAGCACCCCAAGGGAACACTGACAAAGTGGGGCAGGTAGAAGCCACACACTACCTGGGGGGAAATGGCCAGAGATGAACTGAGTCAAATTTGGGAACAGAAAGTTAAACACTGCATGGTCTCATGCATGTGGAAGCTAAAAGCCGATCTCACAGAAGTATACTAGAATAGAATTACTAGTGGCCGGGAAGGGTAGGGGGAAGGGAAAGATTTGTTCAAGGCTACAAAGTTACTGCAGCATAACTGTAGTTAACAATAATGTATGTGTTCAAGTAACCAGAAGAAGGGATGTTAAATGTTCCCAACACAAAGAAATGATCAGTGTTTGAGATCATAGATATGCTAATTACCCTGATCTGATCACTATACATTGTATGTATCAAGACATCACTATGTACCCCATAAACTGATGTACAATTTTCTGTCAATTTTAAAAAATAAATAATTTTTGTTTAATTTGGGAAACACTCGGTTCAACCAAATTAGACGGATTTCTTTTTGCAGAACTTCTCAGAGTCTTCACCAGCCAGCAGAAGCAAATGAATTTCCAAAAGCGGGTAAATTTTATAACATTCTCCAAACGTGTGGGTCTAAGGAATCCTTTCGCCCAAAAGCATCTCAAGGCATGATGGGGATGTCAGGGAACTCATTCTCTTTGGGAAACATGGACCCAGGGCAGCACTTCTCAAACTTTTTTTTTTGAGTCAGAGCCTCACTCTACTGCCCAGGGTGGAGTGCAGCGGCACCATCACGACTTACCATAGCCTCAACCTCCCGGGCTCAGGTCATCCTTTCACTTCAGCCTTCAAGCAGCTGGAATGATAGGTGGGGACCACCGCACTCAGCTAATTTTTAAATTTTTATTTAAAGCTAGTCTGAAACTCCTGAGCTCAGGCAATCCTCTTCCGTCAGCCTCCCAAAGTGCTGGGATGACAGGCATGAGCCATCACGCCCAGCCTCCAACTTTAATGTACATGTGAAGTCTTGGGGGCCTCGTTAACAGGCAGATTTCAATTCTGTAGGTCTGGCGGGGCCTGAGAGTCTGTGTCCCTAGCAAGCTCTCAAGGGATGCCGATGCTTCACCCCTTGGCACAGAGCTGGGCCCTCTGCCTCCCCAGAGCCCTCCTCCAGCTCAGCTCCCCCAGGAGAACAGCCCTCATGTGCATTTCCAAGGGCTCTGGCCAGGGCTCACCTCCTCAAACCTGGAACTATTCCACATAGAGCAAGTTTCCTCACAAGCCCTCGGGGATCCAGACCCAAGATCTCACCCCAGGTCTGCACCCAACCCTTCTCTGCATCCTTGCCCACGCCACCCCCTGCCAGCCTCAGAGAGCCCTCTCCTTGAAGGTCAAGCCCCTTTAGGGGGCATCCTCGGCCCTGCTGCCTGGGGCGGCTGCGGATCGGCAGCGAGGAAGGGAGAGGAGGTGAAAGGAGGATAAGCAGGCAGCGAGGGGCCCCGTGAGGTCTTGTGACCGACTGGGCCTCCTGGTGCCGCCGAGGTGGCAGTGCCAACGCGCGGTGCTGAAATACTTGGCCTGTCTCCGGAGCAAACACCCGATCCAAACAGGCCCTAGTGTGTCTCCGAACAGACTGTGTAAATAAGGGGGGGAGGAAAAAAAACCCCAACTGGCCACAGATCCCGCTTTCAAACACGTTGAAACAAAATAATCCCTCTCGCTCACTCCCTCCTGCTCACTTGGGTTTTTTTGTTTTGTTTTTTTTTTTCGAAATTTCCACTGGTGCCGAGGCCTCAGTGGAGCCTGGCTGGCGGCCTGTTAGAGCCTGCAGCCTACCTGTCCTGCATAGGAATGAAGCCGGGAGGAGTCACACGATATGCCCTCGCTGCAGGCCCGGGGACACAGCTACTGCATTCAGAGGCCAGGAAACAGAGCAAAAGCTGTTCTCAGAGCGCCGCTGCGAAGGGAGCGACGGGGGAGACGGAGGGAACCGAGTGCCCGGGAGGCTGGCCAGTTAACCTGGCCTTTACCAGGGTGGTGCAGCCCCCGAGCCCTGAGAATCACACCCTGCCTCCAAACAGCTAGGCCAGAAAATAGGATGACGCCCCCGACAGAGCTAGATCTGTAAGGCGCGGCACCAGGACAGGGGCGGCCTCCCTCCGAGGCGGTCTCTGAACTCCAAGTGTGTGTACCGACCAGGGGGCAAACTGCTTGTGGTTTGTTTCTGGTCTTGTCTTCGGTTTGGAACTTTCTAAAGGTGGGGGGGTGGACTGTGTGCATGAGTCATCTGCAGAGGAGAACCTACCTCCCCCTCTGTCTGCAAGTTGAAACAATTGAGTTGTCTTTCTCAGCTCTTGCCAATGCCTCTTACTCAATCTTGGATCAAAAGGGCGTTGGAGGGGGAGGCGGGGAGGAAAATCCAGACAGTTCTCCGCCTCTGACATCAGGGCCAGCCGTAAGAAATGTGCTGTGGATTCCCGAACCAGAAGGGAAGTGGGGACCGGCTTGGCCAGGTGGGTGAGGAACCAGCGTCAGGCGACAGGCTCCATGGAGCCCTCAGAGGTGACGGCGATGTGAACTGAACGCTCAGGAGGAAGAGGCCTTTCCGTTTCACAGGCGCTCACCATTTCTCTCCATGTTCTTATTCTTAGAAATGGGACTTTGGCTCTCCTTTACGCAGGCCAGGCCCCTGTAGGCATTTCGTGGTGATGATTTGTAATCCTGCTTACTAGGAAGAGATCAGACTTAGCAAGGGGTTAGTCCCCCTAGCCCGAGGCTGGACAGGAACAGAACTACTGGTCCTAAGTCCAAGAATATCATCAAATCCTTATGAAGCACCGGTTGTTGTAGTGTAGTTTAAAAACTCTGGTCTGAAGAGCCTGGCTGAGAATATCCAGGTCTGTGGGCAGAGCCAGCGCCACACCCGTTGCGGGGTTTATGCTTTCCTTTCAAAATTTTTTTTTTTTAATTCCCTTAAACATTCACCTCTGTTCAACATGGAGTGTCCGTGTGGTACACAGTCATAGACTCAGCATAGTGTCATAGAGGGCAGCCCAGATAAATCAGACAACCCGATCCTGGCTTTTAAGGAATTTATACCTTGACTGGAAAAGAGCTGACTTACCCACCCAGGTGTAATGGCCTCAGTCGCTTCAGATTGTACACACCCGTCACTAAAAGCTCTCCCTCCTTGAATGGTCATTATGTGTGTCAGGCACCACGCTGAGGTCGGGTCTCTCGCTCTCACTCCCACCCCATACGAGTGATAACCATTACAACCCTATTGCCCAGACGGACACATGAAGGCCTGGAGGACAAGCCACGTGGCTTGAGTCCTACAGTGGCCAAATGACAGCGTGACAATCACGGTCAGTAGCGCACATGTTCCCCAGTATCTTCAGAGCGCTTACCACCCTTTTACCTGCAAGTCAAGCTGCTTTTATTTATCTTCCCTCACCAACAGACATAGCTCCCAAGGGGCAGAGGCCAGGTCTTACTTCTAAATTGCTCCTAGCACCTTGCTCAGTACCATAAATCCTAAGACTGTGTTTATGGAATAAACAGATAAATGACTTAAAAAAGAGAGGGGGAAGAGACAACTCTGTCTTTCCCTTTATTCAGATATGTATTGAACACCTGCTATGCGTCTCTCGCTCTTCTGGGCATGGGGGCCCTGGGGGTCAGGCAGACGCCCTTGTCTCATGGACCAAGTCTGGTGGTGATGGTGATCTGAGAGCTCCAGGAACGAGAACCAGGCACTGGGAACGTAAGGGAGAAGCAGCTCCTGCCATGGAGGTGTTTATTCTCTGATGGGGAAACCAGGTCCACAAGAGAGAGAGAAGCAGGGAATTAAAAAGCTCTGATATTCTAGGCTGGACACAGTGGCTTATGCCTGTAATCGCAGCACTTTGGGAGGCTGAGGCAAGAGGATTGCCTGAGCCCAGGAGTTCAAGACCAGCCTGGGCCACATGACGAGACCTCATCTCTACAGTAAGTCAAAAAATTAGCCAGGCGTGGTGGTGTGCGCCTGTAGTCACAGCTACTTGGAAGGCTTAGGCGTGAGGATCACCTGAGCCCAGCAGGTAAAGGCTGTGGTAAGCCATAAGCATGCCACTGCACTCCAGCCTGGGAGGCAGAGTGAGACTCCAACTAAAACAAAAAACAAAAAAACCCTCTAATATTCTCAGGGAAGGAAGGTTTTGAAGAAACCTCAAGACCTGACCTGGCTCAGTCCATCCTTCTTCACATAAGAACTCCTCTCCTGCCATTTTATCTGACTCTAGAAAAATCTGACAGAGGCTACACACCTAAAATAAGATGAGGACACAATGAGATAGCACTACACACCCACCAGGAGGGCCACAATTTTACTAAAGTGATAGCACCATGTTAGCGAAGAGTGGAACGACTGGGACCCAGACATTGTTGGCGGGAGCATCTGTTTCTTACAAAACTGAACATGTACCTACTCTGTGACCCAGCAATTCCGCTCCTAGTTATTTACCCAAGAGATGTGAAAGCATGTGCCCACAGAAGTCGTGTTCGAGAATGTTCACAGCAACTTTATTTTCAAAACAGCCAAACCTGGAAATAGGGCAAGTGCCTGTCAAGAGGAGGACGAACGCGCAAACTCTGGGATGGCCATACAGTGAGGCATCGCTCAGCAGTGGCACACCTCCGACACCCACGGGGACACGGATGAATTTCAAAAACAGTAGGCCGAGTGAAAGAAGAGTTACACAAAGCAGTTCATATGGTATGATTTCTTTTATGACAATTCTCCTAGAATGGCAAACTGATACAGGGAGAAAAATTAGAAGAATAGTTGCCACATGGGGGTCTGGAAGTGGCACGGACAGGCACAGACCAGTAGGAACTTGCTGGGGTGCTGGTAGCATTCTGGATCTATGATGCACTTCAGATGCATTGTAGCACGATGCATGCAAATTTTACCTTTAAGAAAATCTGCAACCAAATATTGAATTCTAGGTAACCTATACATGCTGCAGTGTTTGGAAGGAAGTAAACTAATGTCTGCAACTTACTTGGAATGGATCAAAGCACCTGAGCCAGAAAGCAGTGACAATCAGGCTGGGTAAGAGTAAAGCAAGTCAACTGTGGAATGAAAACATCAATTTGGAACCTATACGGTGGGTATATGGGTGCGGGCGTCAAGTTCTCTCAACTTTTCTGTAAATTTGTAAGTTTCCATAATAAAATGGGGCAAGGGAATGAAAGAACACCCCTAACGGCTTCATGTGCCGAGAACGTTGATGTGGTGAGTTTTGCAGAGCTGTTTTCACAAATCCTTGGTGTACGGACCAAAGAGAGTGGGGGGAGGGGAGGAAAGGGGAAGGCCTTTGAGGCACACGGGGCTGGATTTAAAGTCACTTGATGTGGAGATTCACTTTGGGGTCTGGGTTAAGACCAAAGTCAGAGCGGCCTGGGTCTGCATCCAGTTACCTTGAGTAAGATGCAATTTCCTGTTCCGCAGGATTAAGCACCTCTTGGACTTGAAACACCTCTCGCTAAATAGCGTTTTGATGAGTTAAGTGTAAATGAATCAGAAACAAATGGATTAAGTTTCTCCGCACACACAAGGAATTAACAAAAAAAAATACAGGAAAGAAGGAAAGAGACATCATGGGTAGGAGGGAAAGCGTCTCTGTTTCAAACTGCGGACAAAACCAACGTTTTGAAAAATACTTGATTGACTTGCTGACCTCTATCCCAGACACCAAGGGCTTCTGGGCCCAGCTCTTTAATATTCAAATGACTTTGAAAAATATTTCTCCTCCTGGAAAGCAGAGGGGAGAGGAAATGCTTTGAAGCCTTCCTAGTTATTTAATTATTTTTTTTCAAAGGTAAGGCAGTATATTTTTATCCAATATTAAATAAACATTTTTCTAATGGTATGTTCAAAGCCTTTAGGCCTCTGATGTTGGTTTGGGATACTTTGTTTTGTCTTGTTTTGTGTCCTAAAGGGTGAGGGAGGATGGCGCTTTTTCTTGCCAAATGTTCTGGAACAGCAGAACATTAGACCCAGGAAGCCTAACTGGTCACTGTGCTATTGGAGAGGGGAGAGGCTCAGACAGGCTCTGGTAACCTTCTGGAAGAGGTAAGCCCAGCCGGGATCAGAACGCAGATGGGATGGACTCCAGGTCCACGTGCAGGATCGTCTGTACAGTTAAAAGAGGGGTTGCAGCTCTGAGTTAATGATGCCGGGGCCACTCGTCCTGGACAGGCGAGCCTATGGAAACGTCTTTTATCAGTTGCCATCAGAGACGATGACAATGGCCATCTCCCCAGGGAGACGCGGAGACTTCTTAAGTCCTGAGAGGTTAGGCAGAGCAAGGACATGGAAGTCAATGCACCTCTCTGTGAGGCGCTGAGCTGAGAAGAAAGAAAAAAAATCACACCTATGAAGGACTTTCTTCAACTGGCTTAATTTAGACACAACCTATACCAACACAACCCACAAAGATTATTTGGGCACAGGGTATGGGACAGTGGGGTGGGAACGGAAATGGCATAATAATGATTCTCAAATACTCCATGTTTGAGAAACAGCCCATAAATTCATATTAAGCAAATTAACAAATGCACATCATTCAAACTCTCCTCTGTCACAGAAGTGGTAACAATTGGCATAAACCTTTTCAGAAGAGTTGGGTTCAGGGAAAGAGACATCAAACACCAGGATCTGTTGGGGACAGAGTTCTCTGGGCCTGTCCCCTAAGTGACTGAGGCTTCCATTGTTAGTAGCAATGAATTGCTTCATTTAAGTCTTGTAGTGGCCTTATGAGATCAGGGTCATCAAACACATTTCACAGATTTTTTTTTTTTAATGGGCCACAGACAAAGTAACCACCCAAGGCCACAAGCTGACAAGTGATAGATTCAAACTCGGGTCTCTCCAATCCCAAAGCCCCAGCTCTAATCCCAGCCTGGTCTGCCTGCCGGGCTGTACCCAGAAGGGCAGACTTCAGCCCTGAAGGACCCAGGAAGGCTTTTTTAAGAGACGTGGGTTCTAGGATCTGAGCAGCAAAAAAATGAAACTTGCATGCTACTTCCTTCTCCCAGAGGGAATGGGCTATACCGACTTTTGTTAACATAAAATAATTCCCATTAAAAATGAGAAAATAAAGGTCATACATAATCCCAGCACTCAGAGATAACCTACTCATCCTTTGTTCAAAAGTCTCCCAAAAGTCTTCAGTGTGCTTACATGATTTTTTTTTTTTAACTTTTCATTTTGGAATAATTTTTAGAGTTACAGAAATGTTACAAAGGTAGTATAGAAAGTCCCTCGCCCAGCTTCCCCTAATGTGAACGTTTTACAAAATGCTGTCAAAACTAAGAAATTAACATTGGTACGTTACTACTAACTAAGCTACAAATTTTACTCAGAGGACTCCAGTTTTTCCACTAATACATTTTTTCTGTCACAGGATCTAGTCTGGCCACACTGTAATACCCTCATATGGCTTCTAAACAGATTATTTATACTTAACAAGAGATCACGGTCATATTTCTATACTAACAAACATAGGTTGGGTGCAGTGGCTCATGCCTGTAATTCCAGCACTTTGGGAGGCTGAAACAGGAGGATCGCTTGAGCTCAGGAGTTCAAGACCAACCTGGGCAACATAGCGAGGCCTCATCACTACAAAAAACTTAAAAAATTAGCTAGGCATGGTGGAGAGCGACTCTACAATCCCAGCTACGCAGGAGGCTGAGGCGGGAGAATCACCCAAGGCCAAGAGGTCAAGGTTAAGTGCAAGGCTACCATATACTCCAACCTGGTCATAATTGATTTACATATACATCTATCTAGAGCACCATTTTCCACAGTTTCCTAATACTCCACTCTGTGGATGGGAATACTCTCTCCTTGAAGGGCATTTCCATTGCTATCATATTTTAGCATCTCATAAATGCAGGGTGGGAAAATGTACCCATGCTCCTGTCCAGTGATACCGCCAGGACAAATTTCTAGAAAGATACAAATAATGTGTTAAGAGTATGTCCTTCAAGGCTTTTCACTCATTTTTGCCACACTCTCCTCCAGAAAGCCTGAACTCATGTGCCTTACCACCAGTAGATTGGCAACCTTAACTTAGTTTCGTTTTGGGACAATAAATGACTTCCCTGGTAAACCACCAGTAGATTGGCAACCTTAACTTAGTTTCGTTTTGGGACAATAAATGACTTCCCTGGTAAACTAACTCTTCCTCTACCCTAGAGAGAAAACCACGGAACTGGAAAGAGTTAACGGACTTCCAAGACGGTCATTTTCCCCGAAACCAGACTGATTGTTCCAAAGAACCACCTAGAAGTTAAAACTTTCATTCTCATCAATTCAAGCCTGCCCTGCTCTCCTCTCTGGGTCTGACGGACAGGGAGATCTTTGGGTTTTTTGGCATTTCAATCATGGAATTACTTTCGGGGTGCAGGGACAACCCCCACCGAGTTTAATTTCCTTCTCATCTCTCTGTAGTGTCTATTGAAACTCCCTGAAGGAAAAGCTGTGAGCAGGTTCCTGTAATAATGCATGCAGCAGGAAGAACAAAAGGACTGGACAGTCAGCAAAGTTATATGCCTTTTTTTTCTGATGGTGAAAGGCATGGGGGGAAGGAGAGAGATTATAAAACTGCTTGCATATCTCAAGATGGCTCCAACAGAGCTTGAACCAGGAACCTGCCCAGCATGCTAACTGTGGCCATGTGTCTCATCCAAGTGAAGCCCATATTTTACTTTGAGACTCTTGTTCTCCAAGGCAAAACACTTTGTCCTCACGCTCAGAAACGCTATAAAATGCTATATATTTGAGATAACTGGGAAAAGAGTGACCGGGAAGGTTTAGAGAAATCGAGCCCTACCCCATGCTGGGGAATTATTCAGCGCCATTCTGGCTTGCAAAAGAAAAAAAAAAAAAACAAGCTACTGGTCAGAGGGAATGTTCTTCCATGCCAAGCGCAGCTTGAATTAATACACAACACAACCTCTTAAAAAGGGACACTGCTTTAAACTAAGAGTCTCTTCTCAAAACGTAACGGATTAAAAGCAACAGGAAGTTTGGAATATTCTGGAAGGAAAAGGGATGCAACATGAGATATTTTCTTCACCCCAGTGTTTGCAGTCTTGTCACTCTGATCAAGGCCACACCTTCGGGTCAGGAGGGACACAGTCTTTGAAGAGGAGGGTGCCAGTTTCATTTCCCCAGGCAGAACAATGCCCATGACCCTGTGTGTGTTGTCTCCCTGGGGCCTCTGTGGTGTGGCTAAGTGCTGGTAGAACCCATTTCACTTTTGAAATCGCAGGAGGAAGGAAAAAAAAACATCTAATTGGTTACAGGGACTTAGCATCTGCCCAGAAGACATTCATGCCCCTTGCCCTACATGGTTTCCCAGCCACTAAGGAGAAGAGGACTTCAGTCCAGTGACAGCATATAGAAGCTGATTACTTTCAGTTCTACAATGAATCTGTTCTGGGATCTAAAGTGCAGCATGGCGACTATAGTTAATATACTATAATATTCTATATTGCTCACTTGACATTCGCAGAGTGTAGCCCTTAAGTGTCCTTACCTCCACCACACACACACACACACACACACACACACCACACACACACACACACACAGTAACTATGTGTGAGATGATGAATGCGCTAATTAATTTGGTTGTGGCAATCATTTCACAATGTATGTGCATATCAAATCATCATCTTAAATAGATATGATTTTTATGCCAGCTGTAGCTCAATAAAGCTGTGGGGGAAAAACCAAGCATCAGCCTGTCATCCCAGCACTTTGGGAGGCCGAGGCGAGTGGACTGCCTGAGTCTGTGCGTTCGAGACCAGACTGGGCAACTTGGTGAGACCTCGTCTCTACGATAAATCAAAAATCAGCCGGGCGTGGTAGCACGCACCTATAGTTCCAGCTACTTGGAAGACTGAGGTGGAAGGATCACCTGAGCCCAGCAGGTCGAAGCTGTGGTGGCCATGAGCGTACCACTGTGCTCCAGCCTGGGTGACAGAGTGAGACTCCAATTCAAAAAAAAGAAAAAACCAAAAGAGACGCTTTCTCTTGTCAGCGGACAGGGTATTATAGTGAGTACTGGAGGAAAAAGTTGCTGCAAAGAGAAACTACAACCTCAGAAATCAAAGCACTGTTCTTTCCGGTGTGTCTTCCAGGGAGAGGCAAGCACGTTTCTGCTCATGGAGCCTCCCTGGCCTCTCTGGAGACTTTGACATTGAGGTGACTCAACCTACCAGCCTTAAACTGAAACCCGAGCCCTCAGAAGAAGAGATCGAGTGCAAGTGTGAGTGTGCATGTGTGTGCTTTGTCATGAGGCGGGATTTGAGGTGAGGCTTTACCAAAGTCCCAAGCTGGAAGCCATACGCGCGTTGTGTGTGTTTGTTTTTCTTTTAATTGGGAATAGTTATGCATACACTGTAAGCACAAACTATAAAAGAGAAGGGTTATACAGACAGACCTCCCTACAGTAAATAAAACACTCCGTTGAAATCAAGTAAAACTTGCAACAAATTAAGCCTGACATTTAGGAATAACCGTGGTGTAACTGAGCTACACAGAAGTCCAACATGAAAGACAAATCTCTCACAGAGGCGGCAAAAACTGCACGCCTCTAGGGCAGATGGTGGGAGGGGAGGGGAACCAGGAAAAGCAGCCACGTCCCTGGAAGTCCCTCTGGAGGCTAGGCCACAGAGGCTGCAGCCAGGACTCCAAGGCAGGCAGTCCAGATCCAGAACGACACCCGTGCTGTGTCACTGGATAAACAGAGCCACGTAACTCCCACTCTCAGGGCCCGGACGTGGCTTGGAAGCACCTGCTGGAAGGACGGGGCTGAAGTCCTCAATGTTCTCTCTCGGGATCTCCAGGTCAGAGAACCCGGGAGGAGTGGTTTAGGGACAGCCACGCCCTCCTTTAAAAACCACAAACTGCCTTGTTGCCTTCGTATCACCTGCAATGACCCCAAGTATATATGTACTTGAACTTGAAGTGCATATCTGAAGAAAGTGAGAGTGTTTTCAGTCCTTCACACCTTGGCTTGGTTGGTTCACCCGCCGACCTTTCCTAGCTGAGGCGCATGGGGTTATATACATGAAGGACGGTTTCCAGAAAACCCCTCCCCTGCTCAAGTTCCCCTGCTGTGTGGGTCTGGGGCAGCCAACACATTTCCCAAATCCTAGAGGAGAGAGAAAAATGTGCCACTGGGAACATGGGACACTTCAGGAGGAAAATCCAGGGGCAGGCAATACTCATAAAGTGCTGCGTGATCCCCGAACTCTCTGAACAGCCCAGCAGTGGGGTGGGTGAGCACTCCGGCTTCATCACAACTTATTCCGGCCCCTCCACCCTCCCAGAAGACAAGAGGTATGATTTAACTCCGGGGTTGGTCTTGTCAGTCCTCCTTACTGTGCCTACCAGGAGCTGGACAGCGAGGAACAGGATGGGACAGCCTGGGCCCCAGGCAGCTCCAGGCAGTGCCCTGGACCGGCCGCCCAAGCTGTCCTGCTGCAACAAACAGATGGCGTGAGCAATCTGGGAGCTGTGACGGGCACTGCCAGGCTCCTGTGCCATCTCTCGAGAGGGAGCAGAACGTGGTCGCCGGCGTTCACAGGGCCTTACTAACCACATAGGCCCAGTCTAGGTAGCAGTGAGAGTCCACCAGGGGGTACAAAGTTTGGCCCTCGGAGTTCTGGGCTCATTCATTCATTCACCAATTAAGAGCCTACCCTGCAAGGTATTGGAGACACACCATGGAACAAAATAAGCCACTTCCCCATCTGGGAGAGGGGACCAAAATAAGCCACTTCCCCATCTGGGAGAGGGGAGAGTGGTTAATCAAACGCACACAGCTGTGAGTCTATGACTGCAAGTCAAAGGAGTTCTCCAAGGGCTGGAAAGTTGGCCTAGACGAGCGGAGACAGAACCTGAAAGAGACATTGTTGATGTGCTCTTGACCTGGGGGGAATCACGTGAGGCTTCTAAGCCTCTCTCATCTGTAAAACGGACCAGTGTATGTGTGGCTCCTGGTAGGCTTAAAAGTAGGAATGTATCTAAGGATTTAGCTAGGTGAAAACTCTCAATGCATGCTAGCTTAGCGTAGAAGGACCCCTGGGATGAAGGCATCAAGCTTGAGCCCCACAGAACTGGCCTCCAGGCCCCCTTTGGCAAAGCTCAGAGAACCATACCCATCACCCAGAGACCGACCTGGGCCTTCCCTGAATCTCAGCAGATTCTGAGCCAGTTCCTTCATCTTTGCCATTCCCTCACACAGCCCGATTCCAGCGAGAACCTCCTACCACTTCCATGATTTCAGACCTGGGGCTCTTTAAGCGGCTGCTGCCAACACTGCGGGGGACCAGTGGTGATTCAGCCCTGGCCCCAAACAAGCTGGATGCACTATCGCTCAGCCAGGATGTGGCTGGGAGCCCGCGTGCCGCTGAGAGAAGACAAAGCTGTTCTCTCTGGCCTTCCAAATCTCCCTCCCTCCTGTTGACAGGCACACTGTGGTCCAGCCACCATCCCCGAGGTGGGCGCTCCGAGGCTGGCAAGTGACCTTGGTCCTAGAAGGGACATTGGGCAGACAACAGAAAAAAAACAACCGAGTGTTTCCGGCCTTCTCTCACGCAGCTCATCTGAGTGCACAGAGTTTCCTCCTTATGAGGCAGGACCAGGGAAAGAACTAGCAAAGAGAAGGTCCCAAGCCCAGTTCCAGTCTGGTGGCCCTGGAAAGTTCAGGAGCGGCCCCACTTAGATGGCATTGGCCTGTTTCCACCCCGTTTCCCAGCAACGTGACACAAAATCCCCGGAACCTTATCACAGAGCCAGTGAACCGGAAGGGGCTGGAGATCTCTCGGGCCCAGACTCCCTGCACCAAAGCATGTGCGGAGGCCCAGACACAAAGGGAAAGAAGGCACCATCTCTGCCCAGGGCCCACGGCAGCCCCAAGGGGCTGCTTGTACCCATGAGGAAAAAAATGAGGTCCAGGCCCTCGAAGGCAAGATAAGGCCACTCAGAGAGAGGCTAGAGCCAGGCGGTTCACTCGGGTGTTTCCGTGTCATGGATCCCTGGTGGAGGGGTCTAGGGGCTTCCCAGGTAAGAATTCAAAGCTGGGGTGAGTATCAGGAAATGATGGCAAGTCAGTCTGAACCCTTACTACAGACACAGAATTTCCTTCCTCTCACTTTGCGCTGCTCTGGTTGGCATCTTCCTTTAACTAATGGGCCAACACCTAGCAGCTGTCACTCAACCACCCCAGAGGAGGGGAAGAAGTTTCCCTTTACCTGTTTTATCGCCCCTGGATCACTTTCCAATCATGCCTGAATCCATTTCACCACAAGGGCTGCGCATCAAGTCCTGCCTTCTCAGGTACACGGTTCGGCACGTACACTGAGGCACAGTGAACACTTCAAATCCGATTGCTGGGGCTATTTTAGGAAGACAGCTTGCATTAAGAATTGAAATCCAGGCGGGCTCGGTGGCTCAGCCTGTAATCCCAGCACTTTGCGAGGCCGTGGCAAGTGGATTGCCTGATCCCGCGGGTTCAAGACCAGCCAGGACAACTTGGCAAGACCTCGTTTCTACAATTAAAAAAAAAAAAATTAGCCAGGGGTGGTAGTCCACGCCTGTAGTTCCGGCTACTTGGAAGGTTGAGGAGGAAGGATCGCCGGAGTCCAACAGGTCGATGCTGGGGTGGCCATGAGTGTGCCACTGCACACCAGCCTGGGTGACGGAGTGAGACTCCAACTCAAAAATAAAATAAATATAAAATAAAAAGGCACCCCTTTAGAAAACAAAAGTGGGTTAGCTCCAACAGCCAAGCCAAGCAATCAACTCCTCCTCCCAAGGGTCCCACGGCTGGAGGGTGCGGGGCCTGCATCTGCCCAGCTTGCTTGAAAGGCCCCAGGTGCCAGCTTGCCTGAAAGGCCCAAGTGCCAGCTGAGCGCCAGCTGAGAGTGGGAACCAGAGCTGGGCAGCGGGCAAGGGCCAGGGGACAGCCCACTCCCTCTCTTGCCCCACAAGACACGCAAATGATTCACAGACGTGGAACCCAGTGAACACAGAGGTTACGAGACCCACTAACCACTCACGACAGCCAAGACACAGAACCTGCCGTCACGCACCTGTGACATCTCCAGGGCCTGCTTGTGAGCTCCCGTGGGAGGTGTCCGACAGACTCAGCAGAATTACACAGAACTTGAGTCGGGCCGCAAGTAAAGATAAAGTCGCTCTCCCCAATCCTGTAAGGGACAGGGCCTGGGGCATGTGAATTCTTACACAGAACCCATCTGGGTCACACCAGATTGACCAGCTGCCCTGTCACCAAGGCCTGGTGGAATGGAAACTTGAGTGCGTTGAGAATGGTCTTAGACTGGGAGAAATTCCAAAACAGGTGGGGCAGACAAAAGAAGAAGAAATGGAGAAATTTTATTGCCTTCTTGGATATAAACGTTTTCTTCTTGTCACAGGCCAAACCATGATCTGAGTCTGGAGACTTTCAGAATCCCAAAAGCCAGCAAATGTATCTCATGAAAAGATGCACTAACATCCTGTGTGGTTTCTGGAAGTTGCCCCAAAACTCTAGAACAGTGAAGGCTGATAGGACAGCAGAGAGAGGGGAGGTACCACACTGATTATTTTTTTAACCTAGATTTTATTAACAATGACAGATTGCCATGTACATTCTTACACATACACCAGGCATCACACAAAGTGAGTTGCAGTTATCAGTGTACTCAATCATCTCAGCCCTAAAGGAGGCCACTGTCATCTGTTTTACAGGTGGACACATGGAGGTTACAAAGCTAGGTCAAGCCAGGCTCGGTGGCTCAGCCTTTAATCCTGCGCTTTGGGAAGCTGAGGTGAGTGGATTGCCTGAGCCCGCGGGTTCGAGACCCGCCTGGGCAACTTGGCAAGACCTCATCTCTACAATACATCAACAAATCAGCCGGGCATGGTAGCGCGTGCCTGTAATTCCGGCTACTGGGAAGGCTGAGGCGGAAGGATCGCCGGAGCCCAGCAGGTCGAGACTGCGGTGGCTGGGAGCAGCCACTGCACTCCAGTCTGGGCGACAGAGTGAGACTCCAACTCAAAAAAAAAAAAAAAAAAAGCCCGGGGATTTTCTACACAATATGCTGAGCCCAAGTGTCCAAAGACAAACTGTTCTCATGAGTTGTCAGACTTCTGACCCAGAGGATGGCAGGACAGCAGCATCTGGCCGGATGGGGGGGGATGGAGGAGGCCAGGCGGTCTCAGTGAAAGTCAAATGATCTCCCCAAGTTGGCGGTGGAAATTCTCCAGGGACCAGGATACAGATGGAGAAATCAGAGGCTCACGCCAAAAACCAGGAACTATTGCCGGAAACAAGTTAAGACCACCCCACAGGTCCCAGCAATCACCCAGGGTTTCTTAGAGGAGTCCCCACCCTGAGCAAAAGACAAAAGCAGATCTCCAGACCCTCGGAAACACTGCGCTCAGTGAAAGAAGCCAGACGCACGGGGCCGTGTATTGTGTGAGTCTGTTTATATGAAATACCCAGAATAGGCCGGGCTCGGTGGCTCAGCCTATAATCTCGTGATTTGGGAGGCCGAGGTGAGTGAATTGCCTGAGCTCGCGGGTTCGAGACCTTCCTGAGCAACCTGGCAAGACCTCATCTCTACAATAAATCAAAAAATTAGCCGGGCGTGGTAGCGCGCGCCTGTAGTTCCGGCTACTTGGAAGGCTGAGGCGGAAGGATCGCTGGAGCCCAGCAGGTGGAGGCTGCGGTGGCCGGGAGCAGCCACTGCACTCCAGTCTGGGTGACAGAGTGAGACTCCGACTCAAAAAGAAAAAGAAAAGAAATACCCAGAATAGGCAAACCCAGGGAGACAGACCTTAGCGAGGTGGTTGTCAGGGGGCTGGAGGGAAAGGGGAATAGTGAGTGAGGGGCCGATGAGTGAAGGCTTTTCTTCTGGGGTGGTGTACGCGTACACCCAAACTCTTCCAAATGTATACATTAAAGATGCACACGTTTTGCATCTCACCTATCACTCAGAAATGGTTTTTAAAAGACTTTTTAGAAAAGATCTGAATCCAGGTAGTGGTGATGGGTGCACAACATGGTGAACGGTCTTTATAGCACTGAAGTATACACTTTAAATTGGTTAAAATGGTAAATTCTGTTCTATGTATTTTAGCACCATTTTTTTAAAGGGGGAGATCTGCAAGGAATCCTAGAACTCAGTCAATCAAGCATGAAGCCAAAACACAGAATCAGGGCTCAGCCTCTGACGACTTTGAGGGGGTGGGGGCTGGACATTGCCCCAAGACCCTCAACGTTTCAAACTCTGTGTTTAGAGAGAGGGTGGAGCAGCGGAGAGGAAAGGAAGAAGGCCGGCCCGGGGCAGCCAGGCAGAGAGGGCGCTGGCTCCTTCTACCATCCGGGGGGCAGGGAGCAGCCTCCCCTCCCGTGCAACCACCCCCAGCCCCCGGCCCCGCTCGGCTCTGCCCACCTGGCAGGCACCGGGCTTCCTCCCTTGGGGCTGGGAGCCCAGTGTCCTTGGTCTGCATCACAGAGTCAACAGCAATTTATCTGAACTGGGCAAACAAGGCGGCCGTAAGTGGCGGAACTCTGACAATATTTAATGACTCAGGGGGTGGGGAAGCTTTGCAGGACGGAGGAGGACAGGCGAGGAAAGGAACCAGAGAGCAGGCAGAAAACTCCAGGGGAAATTCCATGGGGGGGAAGATGAAAGGGGGCTGTAAAGCAATTTTGACAGGTTAACAGACAGGTAATATTCCAACGGTGTTTACTTAACCAGGCTAGCGCTCCATGCAGTGCCGATTAGGCCGAGGCTCGAGAGAGCCTCAGCAACTGAGGGTTTCACAGAAACAAAGATCTACTCAGAGAAAACCAAATAACAGCCAGTCAGATGCTGGCAGCCCGGCCAGCCTCTCCCCAGCTCGGAAGCCACCCGGAGATGCTTCCTGGAGACCGATCTGGAGAGATAACTTCCAGCGGGTCCCTGGCCGGAGCCTCCACCTGGGAACGCAGGGCCTGGCTTCTGCTTCTGACGGCTCCTTGGGCGCGGACAACCGGGCCAAAGCACCCCCTGCTCCCTCCCACGCCAAGGCCAACTGGTTCTGCCATTCCTAGTCCTAGAAAGACAGCCTTGCTGGGTCCCACCCGCTGGCCCAGGGCTGCTGGCTCAGGTTGGTTAGCCAGAAATGAAATGTGTGCAGGCTCCAAAATCCCAATCTGCCCCCACAAATGCAAACCCTCGTTCCGCCACCTCCTCGCTGTCATTTGCTGGTGAAGTTCCTTAGCCTCTCTGCACCTCCATTTCCTCATCTGTAACACGGGGCCATCATTCTCACAAGGTTGTTGAATGAGTGTATTGCTGGCTACGCATTTTGCGCTCACGGAGCTGATATCAATATGAATAATGCAGATGGTCCCCAACTTATAATGCTTCTACTTGAGATTTTTTGACTTCACAACGGTGCATATGCGATACCCATTCAGTACAAACTGCATTCTGAACACCCTTGCAGCCATTCTGTTTATCATTTTCAGTACAGTGTCCCATAAATGACATGAGATATTCAATGCCTTTTTTTTTTAACACAATAGGTTTTATGTTAGATGATTTTGTCCAAATGCAAGCTAAGGTAAATGTTCTGAGACTGTTTAAGGTGGGCTGGGCTAAGCCATGATGCTCGGCGGGTTAGGTGCATAAAATGCATCCCTCAACTTAATACCCTCGCCTTCCAGTGGGTCCATCAGGGTGTGATCCCTTCATGAGGTGAGGAGCATCTGTATTTAGTAAATAATTATGAAGAATAAATAAATAATTCGAGGGTTCAATAAAGCACAGCGCCTGCACGATGGTAGGCACTCAACACATTCGTTTCCTTCTCCAAGTGTTTCTCCCACCGACATGGCCACATTCAGGACGTGACCTTCTGAATACAGCAGAAGAACGTATTGACTTGTAGGGGCTTAATTTTTTTTTTGAGTTGGAGTCTCACTCTGTCACCCAGACTGGAGTGCAGTGGCCCCTCCCGGCCACCGCAGCCTCACCTGCTGGGCTCCGGCGATCTTTCCGCCTCAGCCTTCCAAGTAGCCGGAATTACAGGCACGCGCTACCACGCCCGGCTGATTTTTTGATTTGTTGTAGAGATGAGGTCTCGCTGCCCAGGCGGGTCTCGAACCCGCGGGCTCAGGCAATCCACTCACCTCAGCCTCCCAAAGGCGCGGGATTGCAGGCTGAGCCACCGAGCCCGGCTTTGGCTTAATTTTTAGAATAAGAAATGAAAGTTGTTAAACGTCCACCCAGGCTCTCATAGAAAGAGTAGAAAGTTCTTTGTGGGGACCAAAAAGGTGCCATGCTGACTTAGGCACCAGAGGAAACACCCAAGATACCCCCAGCCCTCGGAGGCCTTGGCAGCCGCGCTAAGCGGCTCAATAGGGTTCCGTGCCCCTGTTTGTTTCTCAGAGAACATAAAAGTGTTCAAAGCCATTGAAGCAGCACACAAGGGGTGCCAAGCTTCTGACTTCATTTCCTACAGGGTTCCCTGGCCTCTGTTACAGGACACTATTTTGAGGTTGAATTATATATTTTTAGGTTATTTGGAAAATCATTGTGGCTTTAAATAATAAAATTCTGAGTGACATCTGTCAGGCCCGATTACCGTGAGTCTGCTAAGTGGCATTTTCTTTCTTTTTCATTTTTAAAAGTGCAATGAAGTAAGTGTTAGCCAGAAAGGTTTGTAAGAGTCTGCGGGGTTGTGTATTAAACACTCTCTTGAAACGGGTCCCAAAGGCTCGTACCAGAGACCCAGCTACAGGCCTGGGATGGTACGCCCACGAGCTGAGCCGGCAAGCACTGCCAAGAACAGGACGTGCGATCGAGACTCTTGCAAAGACTCAGGGGGCATCTGATCAGCTTTCTCTGTTTCACCGGTGGGGAAGCAGGGCCCCGGGGAGGTTGAAGACTTGCCTCAGAGGCACAGACAGCCACAGGGAAGCAAGGAGAAGAGGCAGGTCTCCCAAAAGCTCTCTTCAGGACTCCCCAGGCTCCGTAAGGGAGCCCCGTCACTTCTCCTTGTCCCGTGACTTAGAACAGCACACTTCCTAAGCCCAGAAATCACCTCACAAAACGGCTCCTCCACACCAATCTCTGCCCACCTCTTGATCTTCAGGACTGGACTGTTCGTCCTGAGAAAAGCGCGTCTTTATGACCAGTTCTTGGTGATCCATCACGTGGGTCTTCCCTGGTAGGGGACTGGCGGTTTAGGAAACACCTGTGGCTGTCGAAGTCCTGAGGGAATAGTGCCATCTAAAAACTGAACCTGAACAATCTGGGTTCAGGCAGCCTCCTCCTCAGAGTACAGGGTCCCCTGGGCCAGATACCTACCAAGGCATGCCCCCTCCACGATCACCACCACCATGCCCCGAGAATCAATAACACTGATACCACCTTTTGACTGAGGATCGACTCATGTCAATCACAGCAACGTCATGTGTCCAAGACCTCGGAGGTAAATGCCCGTGAATGCCAGGGACACACCGGACACCCACCCAGAAGTGAGGAGGAGTCGCTAAGAATCAAACTCAACTTTTTTTTTAATTTGCAGGGAGGAAGAGGAAAGGGTTAGGGGCTGAGAAACAGAGTCTGAAATTATAGTAATCTGTGGATACGATTTCACAGAATCCTTTTCCTCCCTCAAAAAAGTTGAGGCATGCATTTCATATCTGAGTTAGGATCTCAGCTCAATGCCCGGCACAGGGAAAGCAGTGATCATGGGATGAACAGATGAACAAATCCAGAAGGTTAAACATTTTCAAGGAAGCTGTGAGGTGGATGAACACACAGAAAAGAAACTTCTACTTTGCAGGGTAGAACAAGACTGGGGAGGGGCTGGGAGTTCCCACTTAAAAAGCTTCCAGGTTGTGAACCATCATTCCTGGTAAAGACCTCTGTGGTTGTAGGAAGAAGGGAACCTCCACTTTACCAAGAAGAAAACAGAGGAAATGGGGCCATGAGAAGCTTCCCCAGGGTCTCCAACGAATTAACAGAAAAGCTGGGACTAGCCCTCAGTCTGTTTCTCTTCTATGCTACTTTCTGTTCTATCAGACTGGTGTTTGAGAGTCTTACGCCTCTTGAAAAACGTATCTTACACCTCATACCAAAAAGCTTCAGACTCCACCAACTTAGGAGACAATCAAACGATCCCACATCCCCTCGGCCTCGCCAACAGCCGATGAGCTACGTCACCATTAGTGGCTGCTAAACCCAGGCTAAACAATCCTAATCACATTTCTGGAAATCTAGGAACAGAGGCTGCCAAGAGACAGAAATTTAGACCACACCTCAAAGCTCTCTGTGCGGTGAGCACTGGAAATGAGAAAATTCACAAGACTATCTCCCCCTAAAATTCATCTTCACCCTTACGTGCCTCTGTTTCCCACCCAAAACACTGAAATCACACCTGAAATCCTCCAGACAAGACAACAGGTGCCTGGTCAGGAACACAGTAGGTGCTCGATATTATATATAAGAAGAAGTCTTTGGGTCTGTTATGTACTTGCATTAAACACCCCGTGCTCTAAATGTGCTCCACCCATACAAGAGAATTGTCATCAGCCTTAAAAAGAAAGAAAACGGACACATGCTGCAACATGGATGAAACTTAAGGTTTCACCCATCAAAGAAGTCCATTATAAAAGGACAAATACTGCAGATCATTCATAGGAGGCACGTAGAATAGTCAAATCCATAGAGACGAAACACAGAATGGTGGTTCCCAGGGGCTGGGGCGACGGGTGAATGGGAAGTTATTGCTTCATGGAGACAGAGTTAGGTGGATGGATGGTGGTGATGGTTGCACAACAGCAAGAATGTACTTAATGCCACTTAAAGATGCCTTACGTGGCAAACATTATGTTATATGCATCTTACCAAAATTTTAAAATAAATACATTTTTGATCTACCTTCTTCCCAACACAGTGAGAAGCAGGAAGGAGACGCCTTCAACAGATGTTACTTTGGGGCTGGGCTCGGCGGCTCAGCCTGTAATCCCAGAACTTCGGGAGGCCGAGGCGAGTGAATTGCCTGAGTCCCTGGGTTCGAGACCCACCCGGGCAGTTTGGCAAGACCTCATCTCTACAATAAATCAAAAGTGAGCCGGGCATGGTAGCTCATGCCTGCAGTTCTGACTACTTGGAAGGCTAAGGCGGAAGGATCTTTGGAGCCCAGCAGGTTGAGGCTGCGGTGGCCAGGAGCATGCCACTGCACTCCAGTCTGGGCGACAGAGTGAGACTCCAATTCAAAAAAAAACAGACGTTACTTCACAGTTGCAGTGCCTGTCACTCCATCCCTAATGACCCAAACAAAAAGACAAGGAGCAACATAAAGAGAACTCAAGGGTCCCCAGGGATCCTCCCCAGCACCCGAGACTACCTCCTTAAGAGGAAGCTAAATCATTTCAGCCACCAATCACTGGGAAGCATGAACAGAGGGACTTAAAAGAATCAGCAAGGACTGCTGCACATAACTGTCCAAAGTCCAAAAAAATGCGCCACTCTTTTAAGCAGGCAGAGGCGAATACAGTAAAACCAAGAAGGAAGAAACAACAAAGGCTGGACAGAGAAGGACTCCAGCCTAGCAAGGAGTAAGACTTGCAGTGTGAGGACTGCCTACCCAGGGCACAGCTGAAGGGCCCCGTCTCTGGCATCCCCTCCCTGCTGGGCAGGCAGGAGCTTTGTCTGGGGAACACAGATCTTCAGCCTCTCTCTGAAAAGCTTGCTCCAAGAAAAAGAAAACATGTTTAACCAGAGATACAGGAGAGACAGGGCAGCTGGCTCTTAAAGCTCAGGCCATAAATACGCTTGAAAGTTGGTTTTGCCCTTAAAGGAAGTAAAATTTATGGTTTGTCAGATAAGTAGAAAGGAAAGCCCTCAGAAGGGAAACCCGGCCAGATAAAAGTCTACAGATGAATATTTTTAAAGTTTTCTTAAAAATACAGTGTCTAAATATTTCAACAAGAAACGGATCCTAGGATCTACCTACTTGCATTTGTAACTAAAGCCAAACACCTCCACAAGAAAACATCCCAGGCCAGGCTCGGAGGCTCAGCCTGTCATCCCAGCACTTTGGGAAGCCAAGGCGAGGGGATTGCCTGAGTCCACGGGTTGGAAACCAACCCTGGGCAACTTGGTAAGACTTCGTCTCTACAATACATAAAAAAATTAGCTGGGCGTGGAAGCACACGCCTGTAGTTCTGGCTACTTGGAAGGTTGAGGCAGAAGGATCGCCGGGAGCCAACAGGTCGAGGCTGAGGTGGCCGGGAGTATGCCACTGCCCTCCAGCCTGGGCGACGGAGTGAGACACCGACTCAAAAAAAAAAGAAAGAAAACATCCCCGCTTTCTTTTACGGTGGGTGTATCTTCCACCATTTGGCTGTGAAAGAGTAAACTTTTCCCTTGGTGACATGAGCAATCACCATAGGGGAGAAAGTGGGAGGAAGAGAATTAACAGAAGGACAAGTAACAATGTGACACCCTCCATAGGAGTGATGGAAATAATCAGGGACATCTTGATTTCGATGGTGGTAAAAATGCACTGAACTGTTATGTTTAAGGGAACTTGAGCACACTCAGTGCCCCACGAGTCGGGTTCCTACCAAGTCCTCCTCTCACTCCATTCCATTTTATCAATGTTTCTGACGTTCCTCACGCCCAGTGCCATCCCCTCCTTTACCCTCTGCCTCTCAGCTCAGGGCCTCGTCCCGGCATGCCCCCCCACCCGCCCCCAGCCAAGTTCTCGAATGCCCTCCTTGCCTGGCGTTCTCCCAGACGACTCAGGGAGGAGCAGCCCTCTCGAGCCCCCCAGACCTACTCAGAGTCTGGATCTCGGAAGGTCTTGATGCAGACCAGGCCCATCTCCTGACCCTCGGCTTGCCCGTCAGCCGTGACCTCTCCTCCCAGGATGCACACGGCTTCCTCCAGCCGCTCGCAACTCAGATTGCGTGCGGTCTCTTCCAGCGCTACCACTATGCCCAGTGGTCACCACAACCATCATCCCAGCAACTGCCAACACTCACTCAGTGCACACTAAGTACCAGACACCATCCCCAGTATTTAATAATTCTTAACTCATTGAATTCTCATTACTTTTAGTCTGCCTGTTTTACAGATGCGGACACTGAAGCACAGAGAGGTTAAATAACGTGGCTGAGGGGACGCAGCTAAACGTCTAGATGGTCAGGAGTAGGTGTGTGCGTGTTCTGACTTTCCCAGGTATCTTCTGTAATGTTTCATTCATTCACTAGGCATTTGTTCAGCTGCCATTCTAGTATATGGCCCTGTTTGAGGGAGAGACACTAACACTGGATAGATGCAGTGTGCCATCCTGAGTCACGACCCACTCTAGTTCCACCTAGGTGACGCTGGCGAGCTGCTCACTCCCCTGGAAGCCACTCGCTATTTGTAAGTTGGTGACAATATGAAGTACTTCTCAGGCTGCCCTGCTGTCACTCTACCTGTCCACAAGGCTTTCTTCATCCCTCCCAGCCCCTGCCACAGACACGCACCGGCCTCCGGTGGCCTTAGAAACCTACAAGTGTCATCCACAAGGAAACGACACGGAACAGTGGACAGCCTGTTCTCGGAGGCCTCTACCACATGACCTTGGAATGTCAAAATCAGGGTGCGTCCTCACAGCCAACACAAGGAGCAGACGCCCCGGGGTCGCGGTAAGCCTGGGACAACTCTGGAGCTGGGGATGGGATATCCTCAGGCCTAACGCCCCATCTCTTCTCCTAACCATGGACGGTATGGTGCACCAACCCGGGAGCCTGGGCACCTCCGCCAGCCCCTTCCTGGAGCCGCTGTTTCTCTGGAAGAGAAACTTGATCCCCTAAGGAGACCGGCATGCCTTGTGTGCTGCACAGAATAGAAAGGGGGCCCACGTGCTTCAGTCTCAGGCATTCAGTTGTGGCTTTTATTTATAGTCCTGCATATGTGTGTGTACACAAAGATACACCAGTCAGAAAAATACAGGCCCAGGTATGTGCACGTGCACGCGCGCACACACACACAGAGAGAGAGAGAGAGAGAGAGAGAGAGAGAGAGAGAGAGAGAGAGAGAGAGAGAGAGAAGCAAGACTTATTTCTACATATTTATGGCCCAGTTAAAGATTAGTCCAGTCTCTGGCCCTAAAAAGAAAATAATCTATTTATTCATTTTCACATTTTCAATTCTAGAACCACCCCCAAAATAAGCATCTAGTCAATTTAATCAACTTTCAAAGTCACACACATTAGTGCAGATTGTACAAATTCTAATGGCTTTCTCCCTCTGCTCTGTATCAATATAAGAATTTGGAGAATGAAGGGAAAACAAGAGAACATCTAGCCTCAAAAATCAGTCCCGTGCCCAGGTGCCACGGCTCATGCCTGTAAGCCCAGCACTTTGGGTAGCAGAGGTAGGAGGACTGCTTGAGCCCAGGAGTTCAAGAAGAGCCGGGGCAACATAGTGAGACCTCGTCTCCACAAAAAAATCTAAAATTAGCCGAGCGTAGTGGGACATCTCTGTATTTCCAGCTACCCAGGAGGCTGAGGTGGAAGGATCACCTGAGCCCAGGAGGTTGAGGCTGCGGTGATCGTGCCACGGCACTCCAGCCTGGGCAACAGAGTGAGACCCAGACTCAAAAAAAAAAAAATGGCCCCCAAAAGCAGCCTGTCCCTAACCACAGGAAACGATCTCTCTCTATCTCTGTTCTCTCTGCTATCTAGAAATCGGCTACTGCCTACGCAACCTACGAGGAGACAATTTCGCCACCAGGCAGGGCCTGCATCTGGCTCAGATACCTGCCAGGGATGGAGATGGAGAACAGAGAGCACATCCCTAATGACATGACCCAGTGCTTGCCGTGCAAAAGACAGGCCAGAAGAGGGACTAGGTTGGACGAGTCTTTGCACTTTAAAGTATTACCTCCCTACTCGCCACAAGAAAACCCACAGAAAAATACCCAGCCATGAATGTGACACTTCCCGAAACTACCCCTCCCCGCGCTTGTTTCTTGTTTCATTCGGACTATCTTCCAGGACATCGGCTCCTGGCCTCTCCCCACTCCCAGCCCCATCCTCTCAAAAGAATCGCCAGTGCTCTCCTCCCACCCACACACACATGAGGTGAAAAAAAAAGGTCTCTCGCCGGGGCTATCTGGGCACAAGATGTAAGAACAGAGCCTGCAGGCCGCAGCCCCTGAGTTATTCGAGCAGTGGGAACGCTCCTGTGGCCCACGCAGAGACCAGCTGGAAGAGACAGGCCATGCTCTCCTGCCCTGGCAGGGCTCGTGCCTGGACCCACTCTTTAACCGAGGGGGTGCTGGGAAAGGGGGCTCCCCTCCATAACTTCTCGAGGAACACCAAGGTTTGGACAAGAGGACATGGAAACGCACAGGCATCTGAAATGCTGTCAGTTCATTGGAATTGGCTGCAAAATTCCCAGGAATTTAGAGAATTGATCAAGGGATGGCCAAGAAATTTCCAGGCTATGAAGAGAAGTCCGGGTCAAATCTCTAGACCTCTCGGGAGTATCAACTCATATCTGTGTCCACAGCCTCCCAGGGGTGCTTCAATGTTAACATTTGAAAAGTATTTAAAGGAAGAAAATGGCTTACGTCTCTCGGTTAGATATCCCCTCCTCTGTCTCCCCTGTGGAGGAAATTCATGATCTGATCTAAGCTAAGGAAGCTTCAGGCCACCACGCTAGCTTTCCCCGTCCTCAGCACCCTCCAATAAAGTGTTCCCTTCAGACTCCCAGAGAGGTAGCAGAATGCCTAAGGGGTCATCAGCCTAAGCTCAGCACACACAGGAACGCGGACAGCGTGAAAACCATCCATAAAACAAACGCCCTCCTAAAATTAAAACACACTGGTTCACTGAGTATGATCGACTCCAAATCCATCCAAATTGCTGCGAAGTCCGTATGTTTGTCTTTCTTTATGGCTACATAATATTCCATGGTGTATATGTACCACTTTTTTTTTTTTAATCCAGTCCAGTTTCGATGGTCAACATGGTTGGTTCCATGTTTTTGCTACGTGAATAGAGCTGCAACAAACATACGTTTTGTAGGTATCTTTTTTGTAGCATGATTTGAGTTCCTCCAGGTATATTCCCAATAGGGGGATTGATGGGTCATATGGAAGGTCAATCGCTAGTTCTTTCAGAAATAGCCACACTGTCTTCCAGAGAAGAACAGAGTACCACATGTTCTCACTCATAAGCAGACCTTGAACAATTATAATACTATAAGAAAGGGATTGGCAGTGGTGGGAAACTGTCAGGGGAGGGGGGTGGGACTGGCAGTTGAGGGAAACTGCTGGGGAGGGAGGGGCGTACCTCATCAACAAGGGTAACTGCATAATCAACATTTGTATACCTAACCCTGAATTGTCCCCTACATCTTTATAATTATTAAATAAACAAATAAAGAGGAAAAAACAAAAAAAAAACCCACACTGGTTACCCAGAATAATTCCATGTCTCCGAAACTCAGATTCTAGCCACCAACTCTTGCAATCACTCTTGAAAGAAAACCTGTCATCTCAGCTCAAAGTAGCATTATCATAGGAGTATGTTCAAAATAATATCCAAAGCTTCACAAAAACAATATTCATGTCATGATTCATGATTCCTTCGACAATCATCATCATAGAGAATTTTCATTTTATCATAAACAAATAGTTAAGGACACAAAATGAAGAAAGGCACGCTCTGGCAAGAGGGAAGAGAGAGTGACATCGTTGGTAATCAGAAAGACAGCAAGCCTAACAGTGCTTCAAGTGCCACTTTCCGGCACTGGCCACGCATTTTACAAATGGTGCCTTGTGTTCTCTCCCCAAAAACCTGTGTGTGATTTGCAGTCAGGCCCATTTGACCGAGGAGGAAACTGAGGTTCTGAACAGTAAAACCATCCCAGCGTCAGCATGGAAGGTGAGATACGAGGGGGGACCCAAAGAAAATGGGCTTTATTTGTAAAAAATTGTGTATTTATTCTTACATGTTTAAATTTCAGTCACCTTCAACGTACTCTCCATCTGATAAAATACACCTATCGAGATGCTTTTTCCACTGCTCAAAACAGTTTTTGGACTCGTCAGTTTTGATGCCTTTCAGTGCTTCTGCCGTTTCTTGTTTCACCTCTTCCACATCAGCAAAACACTTCCCTTGGAGGACTTTTTTCATCCAGGGAACCAAAAACGTCACATAGGGTGAGATTGGGTGGATAGGGAGGGCAGAACACAAGAGTTATGCTGTGTTTTTGGTAGAAAAAAAAAACTGAACACCTGCGTATGGATAGGTGCACTCATAAACCACCCATCACTAAATGGGCAAATGCAATGAAAAAAGTCTCCAAAAAAATTGCTGAAGACAAGCTGAAGGCTCTCACAACAATTCTAGCTGGTACACTGATGCCGACAGGTTCCCAGAACCCCTACCTAGTAGGGGAAGCCTGTATCATAAAAGGACCGCCCTCCAGAAGATAATTCCCTTTTGTCAGCGGGGGGGGGGGGGGGGGAAGGTCTCCTCTTGTAAACACAGCAGAGATTCAGACAGACCAGTTGCAACAGCCGAAGAGATAAATGATCTGGTCTAAGCTAAGGAAGTTGCAGGTGACTGGGATGGACAGAATTTAAACACTGGGGGCAAGAGAAAGGGGAGCATTAAGGATGATTATGCTTGGGCTGCTGGACAGATGACCAGGGGACCATAGCTTTGGAGACAACGGGTAGTAACTGAGTTTCAGCACTGCTGAGTTTGAGGAACCACGGGGCTTCCAGGCAGGACAGCTACTAGGCATCAAAGGGTACCCCCAGGCCTTTCCCAAACATGGGAGCCTATCCAGCAAAACAAATGAACCCCTAAAAACAAATGGACCCATAACATTCTGGCTTTAACCCTTTGGGAAGGCTTTCCTACAAACTAGACTGAAAACAAATCAAGAGTCTGCTTTGTCCTCTCGGGTGGGCCGTAACAGGGACAAGTTCCAAAGTCACCCCATAACTTTACAGCCTTCTCGTCCCGCGTCCCAGGACACACTGCTCAGCTTGCAATGCCAGGGCTTCTCCAATCCCAGCTGCATCCCTGCCTCGAGCAAGCAGAAAGCCCAAATTGAAGAAGCCTAGAGCCATCCTTCCTCCAGCCAGCAGGCCAAGGGAGGCCAGGCCAGGGCAGCTGACTCTTCCCATTTGTCTGGAGAGGAGTGGCTGAAAAATTATCTTCAAGGGAAGACAAAGGCAGGGTCCAGGGGCTTCCAAAGCTCCCCTTACCAACGATCAGCTCAGCTTGAATAATTCTGCTTAAACGTCCTCGCAAAAGAACCAAAGTCCTCCGCAAAACCCACCACGTGATTTGCTACTGAGGTTGGCATGGGAGCTTTCTGTGGGATCATCAAAGGGCCACCTGCCCATCTCACAGGTAGCTCGAGAGCCCAGTAGAAAGGGAGTCCATTAAAATGTCCTCGGTTTTTAGAACATCAGGTCAGAAGGCATCCCCATCGTGTACAAATGGTGGACAGTCCATGCCCATGGCCAGCGGCCCCTGTGGCCACACCTGGAAAACACCACTTGGGGTTTCCCAACCACCACACAGCTCCTATAATAGGAAGAGAAAACCCAGCTGTTTAGACCCAGAGGCCCAATTCTTTGCCCCTTCCACCTCCATCCCTGGTAAAATGTTATCACATCACGAGCCACACAGTCCACTCGAGCCCCTGATTTTCTGCTTCCCTCGGATTCGGGGCCACAAAACAAGCTCCAGACGATAGGCTGTAAGCAGTTCTTCTGCCTCCCCCTGCCACAATGAATCGTGAAGTCATTAGGTTCGGGTGGAGTGACATAAGATGGTTGAGCCACTGTCCACCTGAGTTCCTGGAGTGAAGCCCTCTTTCCCCACAACCATATACAACATGAACGAGGAAGCAACTTTTGTTTTAAGCCACGGATGTGGGGATGTTTGTTACTGCAACATAGCTTAAACTATCCTGACTAATACACTCACCACAGAAGGCCCTTGAAAGATTTTTTTTTCTCATTCCTTCTCTCATTAGGATAAGGCTGAAATCCTTTAGCACTGTATTCAGACTCTTCCTAATTTGTTCTTGACCTAATGTGACACTGATCCAGTGGATACCCAACCTCCAGTGGTTCCATTCCTTATACACACCCTTTAAGGCTTCTGTGAGTATACATGCTGTTCCCTCCCTCCTCCCCCCCGGGTAGCTCTTTCCTCCTCCCCTAGCCTCCCACATTCTCTGAGCCGCTCTTATGCTCCAAGGGCCTCTGAATGTCCCTCATGAAGCCTACCATCGGCCACAGACAGACTGAGTCACACAACCCTCAGGGGTATCCCCAGAAGCCTTCCTCCTCCTTCCTTCTGCCACATCTTGTACGCTACTGTGATTACTCGTTTACAGGTCTTCCTGCCTATTGCATGGGCACCGTCCTCTGGGCATCCATCCACCGGCATCTGTATCCCCAGCATGGAGCACAGCACAGCTAACAGCACATTCAACATATACTTGCTGAATAAATGAACATATGAATCCCTTTCTCTCAGGAAGATCTACAGATTAGAGGCTTTGTAAAAATTTTAAAATATATATTATATTATATATCTCAAAATGTATTTCAGGTACAGATGTTTCTAAGTGGAAGCCACAAGGGAGTCTGAGAAGCTCACACTTAAGCACGTTTCTCCAATTCCAGTCCTTTTCACCCAAGTCAACAACGACCTTGCTCTTCTGTCTCTTTCCATTTTTCAAGGCGCTCAGGAGCCCAACCGTATCCACCTAAGGCTTAGGTCCTAAGCCCAAGCAGGTCCATCTTGGTCTCTCGTCCGTCAATCCAGGGAGAGATTCTCCAACTGCATCTCAAACAGGAAAACCCACTGTCTCCCTGGTAACCATCCCAGGCCAAGCAACATCTGGGAGAAGGAACCATCATATTCAGACCAACCCAGCAAACCCTCCTGTTTGCTCCGCCCAGAGGTGAATGGACAGGTGGGTGCCCGCCGCTGCGGTCTTGGGCTCGTGGGTTGTGTCTTAGCAGCCTTCCTCTTTGGAGATCCTGCTGGGTCTGACCCCTGCACGTCCCTGTCCAGATAGATCTTGAGCAACTGCCACACAGTAGAGATCAAACCTAAGGAGACAGCCACATGCCCTCCGGCCTCGCCGCTCTTCAAGCCCCCAGATTGTCCCCGGCAGCCTCAGGGGGTAGGGTTAATCGCATCAGCCCGAAGGGGTGTCTTTAGCTGGAGAAGGCTCACAGGAGAGTGGACACTTTGAGACCTGCTTGTGTGCCATCCCACCCTCTCCTTGGGTGGTGGGGGATTTTCTACCGCTAGACGTCGGCATCACATGGAGTTGAGCAGGAAGGACACTCCCTAGCTGGGGACCCTCCCTAGCTGGGCAGGCAGACCCAGGTCACCAACAAGCTGTGTGACCCTAGCCAGGTTGTTTAACTTCTCTGAACGTGCTTCTTCTTTCTTAAAAGATAAATGATGCCTACCTTCCAAACTGTGGAAGGCACTGAAGATAACCCGTGCAGAACACCCTCTGGGCAGAGCATGTGGTCAATACGTGGAACCAGTGATGACAGTGTTTACACACAGTGTCCCCACGATAGGTTCCCCGAGGACAGTGTCTTCCCTGGCTCCCTACGAAGGGCTGTTCTGAACCCAGGCTTGTCACGGGGGAATTACTAGGTAGCCCCTGCCCCAGCCGCAGGCAGGATGTATATTTGATGACATACCCAAGGGTGCACAGAAGCCATAGGATGTATTTCAGCCTCACCGGACACACCAAGTGCCCCAATACGTCCACACACACCAGTGTCCGCTTCCATCACATGTTCCAAAACTTTACCCACGGAGTGATTTTTTTTTTTTTTTTGAGTTGGAGTCTCACTCTGTTGCCCAGACTGGAGTGCAGTGGCCGCTCCCAGCCACCACAGCCTCAACCTTCTGGGCTCCAGAGATCCTTCCACCTCAGCCTTCCAAGTAGCTGGAATTACAGGCATGCGCTACCACGCCTGGCTGATTTTTTGATTTATTGTAGAGATGAGGTCTCGCTGCCAGGCGGGTCTCAAACCCACAGGCTCAAGCAATCCACTCACCTCAGCCTCCCAAAGGCACGGCATTACAGGCTGAGCCACTGAGCCCGGCTTGGAGTGATTTTTAGAGCTCAAAGAAAGGCAGCGTCTCCTGTCCTGGCAGCAAATACACGGGCCCAACCCCAGAATCACAAAAACTAAAATAGAGGCCGAGCACAGTGGCTCATACCTTGTAGCCCCAGCACTCTGGGAGGCAGAAGCAAGAGAACTGCCCGAGCCCAGGAGTTCGAGACCAGCCTGGGCAACTTGGCTACTTCCTGAGGACAGTCACCTGTGGGAACACCAGGGGTAGGCAGGTCTGCACAGGTGAGTTTTCAAGGCACCCTCAGCTTGGTTGGAACATGGGACCCATCCATCTGCTGGGGCTGTTTCTTCCTTTCACAGGCTATGACCAGCACTACCTCTCCTGGAGAGCTGCTGTTTTTCTTTTCTTTTCTTTTCTTTTTCCTGTCAGTCTTACTCTGTTGCCCAGGTTGGAGGGCAGGGGCACAACCCCAGCTCACCGCAGCCTCGACCTCCTGGGCTCTGGTGATCCTCCCTTCTCAGTCCCCTGGTGCCCTGAGTAAAGCACGTCCCTATGCCTGGATTTTTTTTTTTTTTTTTTTGTACAGACAAGATCTCGCTGTGTTGCCTAAGAGGGTCTCGAACTCCCGAGCTCAAGCGACCCTCCCGCCTCGGCCTCCCAAAGTGCTGGGATTGCAGGCATGAGCCACCGCGCCTGGCAGAAATCTGCTGCTTTGACAACCTGTTGGGGGTGTGCATCTTTCAAAACTGTTCTGGCATGCTTTGTCCTGCCGTGGAAAGACAACCCTGTGAGTAGATAAATCCCAAGGACAAAAGCCTCGCAATGAGGTCAGCCAGACCCTCAAGAGAAAGCAGCGCCAAGGAGGGACTCAGAGGGCTCTGGTGACAGCTGTCCATCACAAAGCCGGGCCCAGCAGAAAGTAAATGCTGTTGCCGTTGGGACCCAAGCTGGGCCCCAAGCTGGGCTAGGGGTGTGTGGACCTTTATGGCAGCAAGCCTCCATTACCATCCACACCCACTTCAAAACCGAAGGGGCCTGCAGAGCCTCCGGCTGATGGATTGCACTTTAACTGAGACTCATTCACACCCGAGTGTCACCTCAGGCACCGCCCTGCTAACCCTCTAAGCCTCTCCCCCAGTGTCCAATCAAAGGACATTTTCTTCTTTAGAGGAATCCGAGGAACCGAAACAGCACGCTGACACGGAGAGGACGCTGGGGGGGGGAAGCCAGACCTTTCCTCGTCTCTGCCTCTGCTTCCCTCCGCCCTGTCCCTGCAGCGAGGGATCCACAGACACACGTGCACACACGCATCTTTCAAAGGAAGTTCTTTAACGAGTGGAGACCCGACACGGTGGAGACCGTTTCTGTTCATGTCTCATGACCACAGTTGTGAAGATTCGCTACTGAATGCCCTTGAAGATCTTTGGCCCGAAACTCCAGGGTTGGTTGTTTCTGGCACGATTTCTAAGATGGGAAATCCATCCCACGACTTCAAGAGGAAGAGATCCCTCAAGCTCTAAACCAGAGGCGCTTGGTTGAGGGCTGGGATAAACTGTCATCTGACCGGACGCACACAGCGGCAGGGTGGGGGTCGGGTGGAAAGAGGGAGCTGGGGAGACGGTCGTTTAGCAAAACGGTCAAGAGTCATGCTGTGGGGAAGGGGGAACTTTGGGAGGCCGAGGTGAGGGGATTGCCTGAGCCCACAGGCTCGAGACCCGGCTGGGCGACTTGGCGAGACCTCGTCTCTACAATAAGTCAAAAAATTAGCCGGGCGTGATAGCGCATGCCTGTGGTTTCAACTACTTGGAAGGCTGAGGCTGAAGGATCCCCGGAGCCCAGCGGGTCGATGCTGGGGTGGCCGTGAGCGTGCCACTGCACTCCAGCCTGGGCAACGGGGTGAGACTTTGACTCAAAAAAACAAAGAGTCATGCTATGGGCTTCAACTTCTTGCTCCAATGTTTGACATCTTGGACAGAGTTTGTTGACTTCTCTAGGCCTCAGTTCCTCACAACAGAGACAGAACAGCACCTATGTCATTCGGGTCTTGGGCAGATTAACTGGAATAATGTAGACAGAGCCCTCAGCTCAGTGGTTGGCTCAATCAGTAATGGTTTCGCTTTTAAGAAATTACCATCCAATGTATAAAACTCAACTCAAAATGGATTCAAAATTTAAATGTAAAAAAAAAAAAAAAGGAGCCAGGTGTGGTGCCTCGTGCCTGTAATCCCAGCAATTAGGGAAGCTGAGGAGGGAGGATTGCTTGAGCCCCTTTGAGAGACCAGCCTGGGCAACGCAGCAAGACCCCGCCTCTACAAAATAATTTAAAACTTGGTGGCACATCCCTGTCGTCCCAGCTACTTGAGAGGCTGAGGCAGGAGGATCGCTTGAGCCCAGGAAGTTGAGGCTGTGGTCAGCTGTGAGAATGCCACTGCACTCCAGCCTGAAAGACAGAGACCCTCTATTCAAAAAAGAAAGAAAAGAAAAAAGAAAATGACTGGCTGGGTGCAGAGGCTCATGCCTGTAATTCCAGCACTCTGGTAAATGGAGGCAGGTGGATTGCTTGAGCTCAGGAATTCGAGACTAGCCTGGGAAACATGGCAAGACCTCATCTCTACAAAAAATTAGCCGGGCATGTTGGTGCACACCTGTCGTTTCAGCTTCTAGAAAGGGTGAGGCAGAAGGATCGCCTGAGCCCAGGAGGTCGGGGCTGTGATGCGCCGTGAGCAGGCCACTGCACTCCAGCCCGGGCAACAGACTGAGATCCCAACTCAAAGAGAGAGAGAGAGAGAGAGAGAGAGAAAGTTACCACCCATTATCTCAACAAATCTTCATATCAACCCTATGGACGGGTAGGTTTTACAGATAAGAAAACTGAAGCGTGAAGTGTTGTGTGATTCCCCCGAGATCACAAAGCCAGACAGGGCAAAACCAAGGTTTGCGTCGGGCCGGCGTGGCTTCAGTCAGTTCAGATACAGTCCCACTGTTCTGCCTGGACCGCCCAGCACGGTGGACCTGAACCAGAGCTGACCCAGTGCCGGCAGGGCTGCAGCGACTGCAGTAGCTGTTTCCCTTGTCCGTGTTTCCCAGTTTATTTCCAGAGTCCTGAGAAGCCGCACAACCCATGTGCCTCCAGAAGGCCACCAGCAGTGCAGCAGAAGATGAGCAGCAGAAGAGAAAAATGAAAGGAAGTTTTCTTCTTCCTGGACGTAGGTGCCCCACGGCCTTGGAAAGAGCTGGGAGGAGGGGGTGCCAATGCCAGTTCTAGCCTGGTTTCTGCTGCCGCCCTTTGCGGCTCTGGGTAGGAGCACAAGCTTGCTGGACACTTGGAGCTCCAGGAAGGTAGTCAGTTTGCTACTGCCCCAAAGAAAAGACAAACCTGGGACCACCCCCACCTCCCATCACCCAACCCCCGTGTGCACACACAGACGTGCATACACACGCACACGCACACGCGCACACACACACACACACACACACACACACACACACACTGGCCTTCTGCATTTGTCCTGGGATCCTCTGAAGGGCCTGATCCAGTGACCCCTGAGCCCTGCCTCTCAGACCTCAGACCCCAGGGCAGCCTGGGAAGGCTCTGACCTACATGCAGATGCCGGGCAGTTCTGGGAGAGGAGCTCAAAAGTCAAGCATGGACGCAGGCCCCTGCTCCAGTCTTCCCCAGAACGGCCAGTTTTACGTGAGGCTGCTTGCTTTGCAAAACGAAAATGGGCAACTCTGGTCTTCCAAAAAGAGCTCACAAACCCGCCCTGCCTGGACGTTGCAATTCAGTCGTTCCCTTCCAAATGTCCGCATCGCGGCTGCAGTGAGACCGTCACACACAGAAACCAAGCCGAGCACGACCTGCGTGCAAAGCTCCAGCCAAGGACCCACCTGAACGAAACCGTCAGAGCTGGCGTGCCAAGGAAAAATGCTCCCAGTGTCCAGCTGAAAAACAGGCGACCCAACCGGAATGAGCGGCCTGACCCAGCTGGGAGGACCAAGGGGCCTGTGTCTATGCAACGTCAATAAATCTCGGGAAGACATATTAACCACAAAAGCCATGGCTAGATGCAAAATCCCGGATGCGTGCTATTTCCTTCTTTGTGCATTTCAGTGTTTTACAAAAAGTGCCCCGAAGAATACTTGGAATCGGACAAAAAGTCCGTTTTTGAAAAGCCCCCTCTTTTCTTTTCTGGATTTTCCTCGTTGGCGTTGCCTTTAAGCCAGCTGGCCTCCTCTTCCGGCTCAGACACCATCGTGTCCCGGGCACCAGTCAGGAGGGCCCTTGGGGAGCTCGGCTGGAACCAGGGGGACCTGGAAGAGGGAAGCAGACCGGCCGGGCCCTCTCTCCTTCGCCCTCGCCAAAGTCACCGTCGAGATGAAATTAAGTTGCAGTTTTGCAGCACGCCCCGGGCTTGGCAAGGAGCTGGAGACTGCAGCTCGACGTGCAGGCCAGTAAACAAACCCAAACAAAAACAAGCGGGGAAGAGAAGCACGCGCTCTACACGAGCGCAGAGCGAAGCGCGTTCGGTGGCCAGGATGCTCCGGCGACCAGGCCAGCGAGGCGGCGCGCTCCCAGGACCCGACGCCCTTCGCCGGAGCTGCAAGCCCGGGCCTGCCTGCGGGCCTCGGGCGGCGGCTCTGCGCCCCGGGCAAGGACGGGCCGCGGGGGCTGCGCCCCAGCAGCCGCGCGCGCCGGGCGGGCGCGCCGGGCACAGCCAGGCGCCGGGGGTGACCGCGGCCGCGCGGCCGGGCGGCTGGAGGCAGACGCGCCGCGGCGCCCGCGGCCGCGCCCGGTGGAGCCACAGCGCCATCACGCGGCCGCTCGGGGAACGGCCGCGCGCGGGGCGGGCTGCGGCCCGGGAAGCGGGTCCGGGGCTCCGCGGCTCCGCGGCTCCGCGGCTCGAGTGTCCCCGGGGAAGGGGCCGGCCCGCCAAGCCGCCACCCCAGGCCCCGAGGCTGCGGCCGGCGACGGACACCAGCTGTCCGGGCGCGCTCCACGACTCGGGGCTGGCCTGGAACCGGCGGGCCCAGAGGATGCTCTGGGGTCCGGCCTCCTCCCGGACCGGGTGGCTTTGGCGTGCCTCCAGCCACCTGCTCAAAGTTTCAAAGTTTCGGCTCCCGGGAAAAGCGGCCAGAGCCCAGGGGACGCCTCTGAGGCATCCTGCAGAAGACGGGGCAGGTCGGGGGCCCAGGCCTGTGAGGGGCACGTTGGATGCCTGTCGCTCAGAATCTGGCCTGGGGTCACGGCCCACAGCCCTTGAAGGTCCACAGGCCTAGAACACATCTCCCCTGGGAACAGCCTGCGATTCCGAGCGCCTCTGGGGCGGAATCTGGTCCTGGAAGCAAATTACGGTGTCACTCGAGAGCATGTGACCGCCATCCACAGGCCACTGGAGAACCCACCACACACGCGTCCTCAGAACAGCAGCATCCAAATGAACAAGGGCATCACAACAGGAAAGGCATGTGAGGATCGCCATGAAACCTTAGGTGATGAGCTCTTTTACAATTTTGTTTTACAGAAGAAGAAACAGAAGCAGCCCGGGGTTAAATCACTCGCCCACGGTTGTCAGCTGGGGAGTGGCAAAGCCAGGCCTGGTGAGGAGGGATCTTGAGCTCAGCTGTCCATCTCACCGCGCGCCCTGGGGTGGATCTACGGGGCCCAGAACATATGAGGGGGAACACCCCCAAACTTGAATTTTTTTTGAGGGCAGGCCCCTTGTAGCACAGGCCTCCCCCGCTAGGTGTGTGTTCTAGGAACCCACTGGCATCAGTGTGCCAGGAAGCACTGTGAGAGGCTGCATTCAGCTTCCATGAGCTTTTTTGTGGCAAACAGGTGACTGGTTCTTCCAGCATGACAACACACCTGCCCACACCATGCTGAGTGTTCGACACTTTTTTTGTTTTGTTTTTTTTTGAGTTGGAGTCTCACTCCTTCGCCCAGGCTGGAGTGCAGCGGCACGCACGCTCACGGCCACCGCAGCCTCGACCTGCCGGGCTCCGGCGATCCTTCCGCCTCAGCCTTCTGAGTCGCCAGAACTACAGGCGCACGCTACCACGCCCAGCTGTTTTTTTTATTTTATTGTAGAGACGAGGTCTTGCCAAGTTGCTCGGGCTGGTCTGGAACCCACAGACTCAGGCAATCCGCTCGCCTCGGCCTTCCAAAGAGCTGGAATGACAGGCTGAGCCCGAGCCCGGCCGTTCAGCACTTTTTGACCAAAAACGCCATGGCCCCCAAGCTCCACCCTCCCTATCCACCCCATCCCCCCAGCAAGTGGCTTTTTTTGCTTCCTGAATGAAAAAACTCCAGAGTGGGAAGCACTTTGCCGATGTGAAAGAGGTGAAACAAAAAACGGCAGAAGCATTAAAAGGCATCAGAACTGACAAGTCCAAAAACTGGGAGCAGTGGAAAAGCCTCTTGATAAGGTGTATAGCATCCAACGGAGAGTCCTTTGAAGGTGACTGAAGTTTAATCGTGTAAGAACAGACACACAGTTTTTAATACATGCTGGGTTTTTCTGGATCTCCCTCATACATTCTTCTAGAGGGAGGGGCAGCTTCCGTAAGAAGGAGCACGAAGTTGTTGACAGACAGTTCAGTGAAGGCGTGGAGGGCTGTGCAGATGAGGGGCTACGCCTCACTTCTCCAGGGCAGACCCACCTTTGCTGTGCAGACCAGCGGACCCCAACTCTTTTGGCATCAGGGACTGGTTTCATGGAAGACAGTTTTTCCGCGGATGAGGGTGAAGGGTGATAAGTGTAGTCAAACCTCACTGCTCAGGTCCGTCTGTATTTGCAGCCACTTCCCAGAGCTGCCATCACCACCTCAGATCATCAGATTCTTTTTTGTTTCCCTTCCTCTGAGGCGGAGTCTCACTCTGTCACCCAGACTGGAGTGCCGTGGCACGCTCATGGCCACCCCAGCCTCGACCCGCTGGGCTCCGGCGATCCTTCCGCCTCCGCCTTCCGAGTAGCCGGAACTCCAGGCGTGCGCTACCACGCCCGGCTGATTTTTTGATGTATTGTAGAGACGAGGTCTCGCCAAGTTGCTGGGGCTGGTCTCGAACCCGTGGGCTCAGGCAATCCACTCGCCTCGGCCTCCCGAAGTGCTGGGATGACAGGCTGAGCCAAGGCATTTGATTCTTGGAACCTAGACCCCTCAAGTGTGCAGTCCACAATAGGGGTTCGTGCTCCCTTGAGAATCTAATGCTGCCACTGATCTGGCAGGAGGTGGAGCTCAGGCGGGAATGCACGCAACGGGGAGCGGCTGTAAATACAAATGAAGCCTCGCTCACTCACCCGCCGCTCGCCTCCTGCTGGTGCAGCTTGGCTCCAAACAGGGTCTTGCACAGGGTCCTACAGGTCCATGGACCAGTGGCTGGGGACCCCTGGTGTAGATGACCCCCACCCCACCGTGGCAGCTGGCTCTCCTAAAACACACCTCTGCATCGGCCCTCCCAGCCTCCCCTCTGCAGCTGGCTTCCACGCCCATGTGCTTTGCTCAAGGTCACTCAGCGACACCCAACTGCCAAGTTCAAGGAGTACTCTCAGAGTTTCTCGCCTGGAGGAATTTGCAGCCCTCAGATTCTCACTCCTGGAAACCCTCTCGTCTCCCAGAATCCAGGATGCACGTACCCCCGGTCACCTTCTTTCCTCCAGCCGTTTTCTCTGTTCCTCGTCGGTGGATCTTCTGCGGCCTGTTCCAAAACCTCCAGTGAGTGCAGCTGAGGGAAGGGGGGATCTCTGAGACAGCCGGACCCAAGGTCTCACCCCAAAGCCCTAGTTAAGAGCCGTGTAGCCATCAGAAAACTAGTCACCTTCTCTGAGCCCGCTTTCCCCTCTATAACACTGAGGTCACGCATCATCATTTCTTTAAAAGATAAAATGAGATCTTCTACTTAGTGTGTTTTTTGTTCCCTTTTGTTTTGGTTCTGGAGTCTCACTCTGTCGCCAGGCTGGAGAGCAGTAGGATGATCACGGCTCACCGCAGCCTTGACCTCGTGGGCTCAGGCCACTCTTCTGCCTCAGTCTCCCGAGTAGCTGGGACTACAGGCACCCACCACCACGCCCAGCTAACCTCTTTTTAATTTTTTTTGTAGAGATGTGTCTCACTATGTCACCCAGGCTGATCTCGAACTCCTGGGCTCAAACCATCCTCCTGCCTCAGCCTCCCAAAGTGCTCAGATGACAGGTGTGAGCCACCACACCTGGCCTACTTCATGTGCTGGTCCCCCTAGCAGGGCTCCTGCCCCTAGCCACTGTCAGCCCTGAGTTCCTGTTCAGCATCCGTCTTGGGTGCAAGGCTAAATACTTCCATCACCTGCAAAAATCAGATCACCCAGGGACTTCATCGAGGAAGCCATCTTGTCCAAAAATACCCTTCTCACGTCCTCAAGCCTGTCTTCCTCCCACCTGCTTTTTTTTTTCTTGCCAGTTTCTGAATGGCACCACAGACAATTCGGCATCGAGACAAGAAAGCCAGGATTCATCCTGAATCCAGCTTCCCATCC
This sequence comes from Cephalopachus bancanus, assembly GCA_027257055.1. Classification (NCBI taxonomy): domain Eukaryota; kingdom Metazoa; phylum Chordata; class Mammalia; order Primates; family Tarsiidae; genus Cephalopachus; species Cephalopachus bancanus. The sequence goes on from JAPVLO010000065.1 coordinate 6,792,647, forward strand.
CAAGAAACATCTCCCCGGAATCCAACAACCACTAAGAACATCCCTCGGGCCACACTCCCCTCCCCGGCATGGGTCCGGGGTTCCTGATCTCACTCCTGGACCTCTGAGTAGCCTCCTAAATGAAGTGTGTCTGTGTTGGCCCGGCCTCCCGGCTGTCCCACCTACCCCCCTTGCTGGAAGGGCGAGGCCCTCCAACACATCACAGATTCCACCACTTCTCCCCTTAAAACCCTATGACGTCCTCCCCTTTCCATCAAACCCTGGCACAAAGCTCAGGATTTTAAGACCCCTGTTGCCCGTGTGCCCACCTCCTATCCTCCCCACGACCCCTTGCTGGAGTCGCTCACCCCTCCCAAACCGCCTGCCACTCCCAAACGTGGCATCAGGCACCTTCTCCGCTCGTGTCCCTGTATGCACGACTCCCCACCTGACATAGTCACCCCTTTCTCTGCCCGCCACCTTCAAAGCCCAGTGCAAACGTCACCTCCTTTTGGAAACCCTGTAGGATGCCTCCTCGTGGTTCTGTGTATTCTGTGCACACCCCAGTCACAGCCCCATTTGAACCCTATGACATTGGTATTTATCTTCTCCTGTCTCCCAGGCTACGTGGCGGACTCTCCAGGAGCACAGGTATCTTGAAAGGCAGAAACATTCCGTGGTCAAGAGAGGGTTCGGGAACCTGATGCCCCGGGGGAAAATCGCGGCCCCGTCTATTCTTGACGGCTGTGGGTGAAGTCAGCCCTCCTCTGGGAGGCTCCACTTTCTCATCTGTACCACAAGATCAGGACAGGATCTCCCCTGGGGAGCAGGGAGGATAAATGACTTAGCACAGTGCCCCCGACCGGGCAGCCAGGAACAAGAGAGGCCTAGCCCGAGCCCTAGTGCGTAACTGCAAACGCTCCAGTGGCCACATAAAAAGCTAAAAACAGCTGAAGTCAATTTTAAGAATAGATTTCCTTTAACTCAATATATCCCCACATCTTTACCACTTCAACATGCAATCAATATTTTAGGAATTATTCGTGAGCTATTTTATGGTATTCTTTCCTACGAAGTCTTTGGAACCCAGCGTGCGCTGCATACACGTACGGAGTCCTCGAGCCACGTCAGCCACTTCAGAAATCTCCGGGGCCACGTGTGGCTCGTGGCTACCGTGCTGGGCGGCGTGTCCGGTGTGACCCCACTGGGAAGAACTCTTGGGATCGGTCTGGCTTCCTCCAGACTCTGCCCCGTGCACCTTTTCCATTTGCTGATTTTGCTATTTTTCTTTTAAGTTGAGGGTCTCACTGTGTCACCCAGGGTGGAGCACAGTGGCATGATCACCACTCACCACAGCCACGGCCTCATGGGCTCAGGCAAGCCTTCTGCCTCAGCCTCCTGAGTAGCTGGGACTTCAGATGTGTCCCACCTGGCCCGGCTGATTTTTTTATATTTCGCGGAGATAAGGTCTTGCTATGTTGCCCAGGCTGGTCTGATTTTGCTTTTGATCCTTTCACTGGCATAAGTCACAGCCATGAGTATGACGGCACGCTAAGTCCACGGATCCTCCCTAGTGCACCATCAGCCTGGGGATGGTCTTGGGGTCCCCCGAACCGCCCTCCTGTCAGTGTTCAGGTACTGTATCTACCAAGCAACTGCCCAATTCCTAACGTGGCCTCCTGGGGACCTTGACTTTGGGAGATTATCTGTGCCAAGGACTCTCCCAATCTAAAGTGAACAGATGCATATCCTGGTCTCTTTCTTGGTCTCTGTAGACTTAGCGAGCTTTGGCTCCTTACCCAGAGTCTGAGCGTCCTGCAAGCATGATGTAAAGTAAGATGGAGCATAACTGACCACAGTCTTGGGAAGGCCACTTTCTCAACATTCATTCATGGCTGCCCCTACGTGCCAAATGCCCAAGAGCTTTCAGTTCGAACATAAAGAAAATATTTTTTTATCTGCCTCAGATTAAACAGAATTTACACAGTCTGGTTAATATGCCTGTGGCAGTTGCAAGGTGTTTGGCCCTGACCTCTTTTTTCTCCTCCTCGGTGTCCTAACAGTGTTGGGATGTCACGGGTATACAAGAGACTCGATACTTATGTCTCCCCCATATTCCTAAGTTGAAATCCTCACCCCCAAGGTAATGGCGTCAGGAGGTGGGGCCTTCAGAGGTGACTGAATCACGAGGGTGAAGCGTCCGCGAATGGGACGAGTGCCCGGAGAACAGGCACCACCGATCGCCCTCCTGCCCCTGGGCCACACGAAGGCCCAGCAGGAAGAGCCTCACCAGACCCTGAGTCTGCTGGCACCCTGACCTCGGACTTCCAGCCTCCAGAACTGTGAGAAATCGCTGCCTGTTGTGAATAAGCCACTCGGGCGATGGAACTTGGTTGTAACAGCCCAGGCAGATCAAACAGGGATCTTCCACGAGGCCTTCCCTGAGGCCCCCAAGGCTGAGAATATTCTTACTCAGCATTTTGGAACTTGTCCACTTCCAAGCCTTCACGACTAGAACCTCGCCAGGGCCCAGGGGCATTCGCACGACTGCACTCTGAGGCTGGCGGTTACACGTTTGGTTTCGTGAGCTTCTTCCTTCACAATTTTTGGAAAAACTTTTAGAGACCTCTGTCTCATTCTGTTGCCCAGGCTGGAGTGAGTGGCGCCATCATAGCTCACTGCGGCCTCCAACTCCTGGGCTCAAGTGATCCTCTCACCTCAGTCTCCCAAGTAGCCGTGCCCAGCTATTTTATTTTTTATGGAGACAGGGTCTTGCTATGTTGCCCAGGCTAATCTCAAACTCCTGGCCTGGGCGACCCTCCTGCTTCAGCCTCCCAAAGCACTAGGATTCCAGGCACGAACTACTTCAACAGGCCTTACATTTTAAAAATGTGCTGGCCGGGCTTGGTGGCTCAGCCTGTCATCCCAGCACTTTGGGAGGCCGAGGTGAGTGGACTGCCTGAGCCCATGGGTTTGAGACCCGCCCGGGCAACTTGGCGAGAATTCATCTCTACAATAAATAAAATTTGAAAAAATCGTGGGCATGACAGCGCGCGCCTGTAGTGCCGGCTACTTGGAAGGCCCAGGCGGAAGGATCGAGGCTGCGGTGGCCAGGAGCATGCCACTGCACTCCAGCCTGGGCGACAGAGTGAGACTCCAGCTCAAAAAAAAATAAAAATACAAAAAAAAATTAAAATGTGCTTATATCTTACAACTGCCCTGCCATAAAGATAATCTGGGTTAGGTACATTACTATATGTGCCTTATTACTGCATTCGTCTTTCTTCTGATTTTAGAAGAAACGACAATTAAAACATCTTCTAGGTGTCATGAGCCCCGGGCACAGCTCCCTGCCCCGGGCAAGACTACTCCTGGGTGGGGACCCAGGGACTGCGACCTGCAAGATGAGATTTCTACAGAAGGAAGACCCGTGGAGTCAATCTGTGCCCTTTCCAATCCTGCAAGGCCACACACGCCCCACAGAGGCCACGGTCTTACTCTTGAGGCTAAGACTCTCAGGACAGGGGACGCCAGCCCACCCTGGAGGCCACAGGGATCTGCATTTGGGACTGCCTTGAGGATGGCATCTTCACTCTGGTCCTCAGAGCTGGGTGGTCCGTCCCTGCCGCCTCTGAGCACACTCCGCACCCATGGAATATCTGCCTCCCGCCTGCATAAGCCCAAGGCAGGGGGCGGCCTGGCACTCTCTCTGCCTCCCAAGGCCTAGCACACCCCTCTGGAGGGGAATTAAACGCCCGCTGAATAGGAATGGCGGGCACTCTCTATCCTAAGCACCTTTGTGCACAAGGACCCAACACGCTCAGGCGGAAGATCTCAGTGCCAAGGCGTCACACGGAGAGTGTTTGTACTTAGTCCTCTCCACGAGAGGGGTGTTGTTCTTTCCAGTTCCCGGTCGCTCAGGAAGTACATCCTGCTCAAACCGCATTTACTGCATGGCAAACACTAATTATTCTTACTTAAAAACAAACAAAAGGTGAGCATTCAACATCCAGGGGCCGCACAGCATTCCAGGAGCGCAGGCACTAAGAGCCATGCATCTGGTCAGCTCCGGCCTGGCAGTGAGGGGTCTACGGCACCCCAGCAGGGGCCAACAGACAAGGGTCCGTGCCATGGCCGAGGGTGGAGGCCCTGGAGTCTGGTGGCCTGGGCTTCAGTCCTGGCACCTCTGCTTCTTGGCGCTGTGATCTTGGGAGCTGATTCAGCTTCTCTCTACCTCGGTTTCCTCGTCTGTAAAATGGGGATGATACTGGCACCTTGAACGTTGTCACAAGAATCCAGCGGGTTTTTGTGTCACGGGCAGCCTTCTAAGAGACCCTGCTGGCCCCTGCCTCCTGGCATTCATGCCCTGTGCCATCCCCTCCCCCTGAGTGGACCTAACGATGCGCATGTAACAAACAAAATGTGACAAAAATGATGAGACGTCACTTTTAAGACTGGCTTGTAAAAGACTGTGACTTCCTTCTTGCAGGTCCTCCCCAGCCCACTGCCACAGGTGGCCTTCCCTGGAGAAAGGCCATGTGACAAGCACTGGGGCCTCCATCCAACAGCCTGCAAGGAACTAACCCAAGCCAACAGCCGCTGAGTAAGCTTGGAAGTGGATCCCACCCCACTCGGACCTTCAGATGACTGCTGCCCCAGCCACCACCTTCATTGCAGCCTCCAGAGAGACCCTAAGCCAGAGGTCCCAGCTCAGCCACATCCAGACCCCCACTCCACAGCAACTGAGATAATAAACATTGTTTTGGGGTGCCGAGTGAGGGAGCAATCTGCCACGCAGTATTAGATAACACATGGAAAAACCAAAGTACTGAGAACAGCACCTGGCATATTGCAGGCACTGAAATCGTGACTGAATGAGTCAATGAAAAGAAAACAGAAAGTCACATTCTAAAGGGATGGCTTACGGCTTCAAATCTCTTCTTGATTCAGGCGCTGTATAAATTAATAATTGCACAAATAACGGCCTTTCTCTCCGATCTGAGCAACTCCAATGTTAGGCCTCGCCGGCCTGGCTGCTCCTGTCCTAGTTAGACTTGTGGCCACTCTGCACTGCCATGGCAGCCTCTAACAGGCCTCCAGCCTCCTGGGCGCCCCGCCAACCTCGAGGCCGACCCCCCGACGGGCCCAGGCCCCTGCATCCCTGACGCCAGACAGGGCACCCCAGGCCGGGCCTCAGACTCTCCCCCTGCCAGTAGTGCCCCACCCCTGCGCCCTTCTGCCCAGAACGTCCTAGGTGCAGCTGTGCTTACGCGCACCCCAAACAGGGCGCCCTCTGAAGTGCTCTCCACCCCCTCCAATGGCTTCCAGCCATGCCCCCTGGGACAGGGACGGCGGGGTCCTTCGTGACGCCTGCAAAGCGGCTCCATGCCACTTCGGTCAGCAGGACTTGCGGCGTCTGCGCTGCCGGCCAAGCCCCCGTCTTTCCCCAGGTGCTCTCCCGACCTCCTTCCCCCACACCTCCCTGTGTCATCCTAAGTTGGCCTCACAGATGCTATGAAGTCCACCCCTGGAGCCCCCAAGTTCTCCTTTCAAATAAACCCAGGGCTGTGCCTCGGCATCCCCTCTCGCCAACGACACAAAAACCCACACGTGCAAACCTCTGGCTTCTCCTTCTCGCCTGCTTTCTGCGTGGGGGAAGCCCCTTCTCTCCTGAGTTCCTGAGGCGAGCATCCTTCGGCGTCTAAGTGTCCACAGCGCCACCAGCCCAGCCAGCCCACGGCCTCTGGGCGGACTGGCCACGGAAACCCGAGGAAAGGGCCTCTCCTTTCCACCACCCCAGCTCTCCCCTCCCCCCCCCGATCCAGCCCTCATCTGCATTCGTTTCTCCTTTGCACGCCCAGCTAGTGATCCCATCTCAAAAGACACTGGCCACCCACACACGCATGCTGAGTAGAAGCACGTGAAGCCTTAGTCACAGGGGCACGCAGGGTGGCGGAGGCGTGTGCCTCTGTGCGAGTGTCGCCGGGGGCCGCGGGAGATGCCCTCCAAAACTTGAAAAGGTCAGAAGGGTTGTTTCTTGTGAAGAGTCAAACTCATTAAGCAGCAAATAAAGGGAGAAGATGAAAAGCCCCCCAGCTTGAGGAACCGTGTGTCAGCGGGTGTCACAGACGCAGCTCAAGGAGGCACCCTGCAGAGGCAGCAGCCTCTATGCACACAACTCATGTATGCATACACCCCACACACACATGCACACTCTCATAAACCTAGGCACACGTGCATGCAAACTCACATGTGTGCACACACCCCCATACACACATCCGTGTGCATGGGTATACACATTTACGGACCTGAGCATACATAAACACACACTCACATGTTTGCACACTCCACACACACATCCCACAATGGCATGTGTGTACACACTTACACTGATCACACATGCATACACACATGTGTGTATACACTCCATGCTCACATTACACACACATGCATGTGCACACTTATGCACCAGGGCACACATGCACATGCGCACATGCATAGCCCACATGCGCATGTGTGTGCGCAGTCATACACTTGGCACACACACGTGTGCAATACCCCATGCATACATCCCACATGTGCATGGGTATACACACTTATACACCTGAGCACACATGCACCCACACGTGCGTGTACACACACCATGCACACATTATACACACATGCATGGACACATTTATGTACCTGAGCATACATGCACACATGCTCACATGTGTACACATACCCTATGCACACACCCCACATGTGCATGTGTGTACACAGTCATACACCTGGGCACACATGCACACACATGTGTGCACACACCCCATGAACATGTGTGTACATTTATACACCTGAGCAAACATGCACACACACACATGTGTGCACACACTCCATGCACATATCCCACACATGTGTGCATGTACACACACACCTGAGCATGCATGCACACACTCACATGTGTGCACACACCCCATGCACACACCCCACATGTTCCTGCATGCACATGCTAACACCCCTGAACACACATGAATGCGCAATCACACATGTTGCACACACCCCACGCATACATCTCACATACATATTCATATAGACACACAACTGAGCACACATGCACACACACACACTCACATGTGCGCACACATCCCACACATGCATGCGTGCACACATTCATACACCTGGGCACACACGCACATACACTCAGACACACACACACATGCTCCATGCCGACACTCACCCAGGTGCACAGAGCAGACCCGGGCAGTCAGCTCCACCAGGGAGGAGGCGGCAAACTCAGAGGACGAGGGCAAATCCCCAACTCTCGAATCCCACGGGCGCCAGGCCACAGCCCGCATCACAGAGTGGCCTCGTGTCTGCCTTGAAACCAGCAAGCAGGCTGTCTTGGCCAAGGCTCCCAGCAGCACCCCCAAAGGGCAGCTCTCCCTGCTGAGATGTCAGACGGGCACAGCCCTCCTGCGCTCCCTCCAGCCAAACAGAGCCTGGTCCGCCGCCATCCTGACGAGTTGGGTCCTCTGAGACCAACGCCCAGGACCGGAGAACAACCAGTCGCGGCACCGAGGCCTCAGACCCCTCTGCAGTCCCCTCACCCCATCCTGTCACCCCTGCACCGCAGCCTAGCCACCCTTCAACACGGGGTGCTGGGGCGTCGGGGAAGGAGGAGGGAGGGGCTACAGGCAGCCCCACAGTAGTCCTCGCGAGGCGCCGTGACTGTTGACACACAACAATCACTGAGGCTGAGCCATGTGAGTCCAGGCGGCCCAAATCCAAACCCGCCATGCGCTGCCCATGGCCCTGAAGACAGCCCCAAGCAGTCTAGTATTTTTGCTTTCTCATGAGGAGGATGGGACCAGTGTCAGTGTCCAGCTTGCAGGACACTCTCAGGATTAAGTGGTGAGAAGGAGCTAGGCTCGGTGGCTCAGCCTGTAATGCCGCACCTTTGGGAGGCTGAGGTGAGTGGACTGCCTGAGCCTGCGGGTCCGAGACCCGTCTGGGCAGCGAGACCTCAACTCTACAATAAATCAAAAAATCAGCCGGGTGTGGTAGCGCGCGCCTGTAATTCCGGCTACTCGGAAGGCTGAGGCGGAAGGATCGCCGGAGCCCGGCAGGTCGAGGCTGCGGTGGCCGGGAGCGGCCGCTGCACTCCAGTCTGGGCGACGGAGTGAGACTCCAACTCAAAAAAAAAAGTGGTGAGAAGGACCCCTGTGCCAGCACTAGACACACACCCTCCACCTGGTCAAGGTGAGAATCAGCACGTTGCAGACGATGCTGCTGCCTGGCGGGGAGGTGGATGCACTGTCTTACCTGAAAGACACTCAGATAGGCAGCACCTGATTCTGCCCCCAAGGGCTGGAGGCCAAGCCCTGCCGCTTCCCTCAAATGAGAGGGTGGAAAGAAAGTGCTCAACTATTTCAGTGTCACCGTGGACTGCCCCAACAGAAGGGGCCTCAGCACAGAAACGAGTTCTCCTGAGACCCCTGAGTCCAAAGCCAATTGAGCAGTCAAACAAACTCGTTGTTCCAGGCTTTCTAAAAATCTAGAGCCAAAAGAACTACTCACTCAATACCTCCCAAACCCAAACTAGGGAGCATCTTTCCAAGCATGAAAGAAATGGTTCCAGACTAACACCAGGAAAAATGGGCCTCCCGAGGGACCACGAGCCCATGCTGATATAAATGAATGAGTGATGGAGACATAAGAAACAGGGGAGCAGAGACGCCGTTTCCTGATAGAAGAACTCCCAATAACGTGCATGGATACCTCCCCTCCAGGACACAGAGCTCACCGGCCCTCCCACTGAGGGTGGGCTGCACTTGGCGACTCTCTTCTAATGGACAGAGTGTGCAAAAGGAATGTGTTGTGAAGAAACACGGCAGACACCACATTATCCATGCGACAAAGGTCAAGACCAACAGGGACAGTCATGTTGACATCAGGCGCCCCCGATACAATGCAATGAGGACACTTCACTTCTTGCCAAAAACTCCAACGACTACGACAGGGGTTCCCAACACTCCAGCCACAGAGCAGTACCGGCCCATGGCCTGTTAGGAACCGGACTGTGTAACAGGAGGGAAAGAGCAGGCGGGTGAGTGAAGTTTCATCTGTATTGGTAGCCACTCCCCACTGCTGGCATCACCGCCTGAGCTCTGTCTTCTGTCAGATCAGTGGTGGCATTAGATTCTCATAGAAGCGCGAATCCTACTGTGAACTGTGTACGCAAGGAATCTAGGTTGCATGCTCCTCATGAGAATCGAATGCCTGACGATCTGAGGTGGAGCTGAGGCAGTGAAGCTAGCACTGGGGAGTGGCTGCAAATACCAACTGACATTATCAGTGAGCTGTGACTGCACAAAGACCGTAACAAACCAATTGCTTGCAGACTCACATCAAAACCCTACCCGTGAGTGGCCATATTATACTCCCATTGTACAGCTGCATCTGGTGGCAGGCTTTAAGCCAGAATCCAACACTTATTTTAGTCCACACGTGGCTCGCCCATTATTTGATTTACCACTTCCACCCACACTTCTTTCCTACACTGTGCACTTGTCTCAGTCACAGTTTTGGTAAGCCCACAAGCTAGCCCTCGCCCAAGTGAGTGAAACTCAAACGTCATTGGAGAGTTTCTTTGAAAAGGGGGAGAGACCCAACGGGGAGACAGCAGAAGACACTAAGACTGTCAACAAAGAGAAAGCTGCATTTAAAAGAAAATACCAAGAGCCCTACTTGACTTATGGGTTCATTGCAACAGGTGATGCACATTCTCCAAGTCCGCTTTGTATAATATGTGGCAATTGACTCTTCCACACCGCTTCACCACATAGAGACCATGCACTCTGCAATAAAAGACAAGTCTTTGGAGTTTTCCAAAAGAAAAAAAAGGTGAACACGAAAAACAGAAGCCACTGAACATCATCCCTAGTGGCTAGCTGCACTGCAAAAGCTAAAAAGCCCTTTACTACTGGTGAAGCATTGACCCTGCCTGCTGCTAAAACATTGGTTGCGAACTTTTAGGAGAGGCTGCAGCTCAAAAGGTGTCACACATTCCTCTTGTGGCTAGCACCATAACTAGACAAATTGATGAAATAGCAGAGAGTGTTGAGGCATGATTGTCAGAGAGGATTAATGAATCATGGCACACAATCCAGGTTGACAAGACTACTGACGTTGACAACAAGGCAACAATGCTTGTTTTTGTGTGCTGTATTTTTCAGGAGGATGAGGATATGCCTTGTGCACTTTTGTTGCCAGCCAATACCACAGCTGCAGAACTATTCAGGTCTTCGAGTGATTACATATCTGGAAAACTGAACTGGTCATCTCGTGCTGGTATATGCATGGATGGAGCGAATGCTGTGACTAAGCAACTTTCTGGTTTCACTACTTGGGTCCAAGAGGTCACTTCTGAATGTGAGTCCACGCACGGTGTCATCCACAGAGAAATGCTGGTCACCTGAAAAATGTCACCTGAACTTAACAGTGTTTTGCAGGATGTGACTAAAATTAACCCCATTAAAGTGCATGCCCTTAACTCGTGTCCGTCCACACAACTCTGTGAGGACGCAGAGCACACATGTCTTCTCATACATAGAAGTGAGAAGGCTTTCTAAAGGTGGATCACTGGCAAGAGTATTTGAGTTATGAGAGCCGCTCCAGAGATTTCCTTTAGAAAAGGAGTCGCCACTGGCAGCACATTTCAGTGGCACAGAAAGGGTCACAAAACCTGCCTACTTGTGTGACATACTCAACCTGCTCGAGGAACTCAATCTGTCACTTGAGGGGAGAATGACAACTGTGTTCAAGTGGGCAGCTGAAGTGGCTACGTTCAAAGCCAACCTGGAATTATGGGGTGCGGAGTGAACACTGGGAGTTTCTGACATGTTTCAAACATCAGCAGAGATTTTGAAAGAGACCGAGCCAGGGCTGTCTTTCTTCCAGTTGGTGCATGATCACCTATCTCAGTTTTCAAAAGAGTTTGAGCGTTACTTCCCAGCCACAAAGATCCCCAACTTAGGAAGGAATGGATCTGTGACCCATCTGGGAATAAGCCGGGTGAATTGACTTTGTTCATGCTAGGAAAGGGTCAACTGCTTGAGATCGCAAATAACGGTGTCCTTAAAAGTATGTCTGAGAAAACTTCACGGATTAAGGTCAAGGTGGCATATCCTGAGATTGCCACAAAAACACTGAAAAGCCTGTTTCCATTTCCAGCATCCTATGTTTGTGAGGCAGAGTTTTCTGCAGCGACAGCAACTGAAAGGAGATGACGGAACAGACTGAACACAAGTTACACACTTCGGGGGTCAGTGTCTCCTCACCCCCAGATGGGACCGTCTAGTTACATGAAAGCAAGCTCAGGGCTCCCGTTGACTCTGAGCTATGGTGAGTCATATCATTATTTCCTTATATATTACAATGTAATAATAATAGAATAAAGTGCATAATGAATGTAACGCATTTGAGCCATCCCGAAACCATCCCTCTGCCCCAGTCTGTGGAAAAACTGTCTTCCGCAAAACCAGCCCCTGATGCCAAAAAAGGCTACTATGAGACAACAGCGGACAAAATCAAATTGAAGGACATTCTCCAAAACATGCAATTAGCACTCTCCAAAATTGTCAAGGTCATGAAAAACAAGACCAACCGTGAGAAACTTCACAGAGCAGACGAAACAAAGTGCAATGCAGATCCAGAAGAGAAAATGGGTACCAGTGAGGAAAACTAACACGCAAAGACCAAGTCTATAGGCTAGTTAACAGCATGGTGCCCATGCTAATTTCTCAGTTTTGAGAAAGGTGCTATGATTGGGTTAACATACTTCTTGCTAACACCACCACGAAGATGCTAGTAATAGAAAATGGATGAGAGGAACACAGGAACCTCTTGCATTACTTTGGAAACTTTTCTGTCAACCAAAATTATCCGCAAAAGTGGCTAACTTGTAGAAATCTTGACACACACACGCTCGTGCGTGCGTGCACACACCCACACACAATGTCTTACAAACGGGGGTATCACAGAGCCGCACACTTTCACCGGCCATATCCAGGACACCCCAGCAGTCATAGAGGGATCACAGATCCACCAGCCATCACGACAGGAAGTTGGGTCCTGACCCTGGTTTTTAGAATGAGCGCATCCACCAGGTTCCAGGTGCTGTATCCTCTCTCATTCCCAAGCCACCGTGAACATCAGCCAGCAGAAAACTGACCACGAGAGGAGGTCAGTAACTTGACAAAGGCACGTCGCGTCCAGGTGTGGGCGTCCGATCCACGCTGACTCCAGAGCCCGTGCTCTTCCCCACGCCCCGCTGGGCCCGGAGTCCTCAGTGCCCCGCGAGAGACAAGCCTCCCTTGGGAGGAGTTCTCTGTCCACGGGTTCCTAGTCCCGGACCCCGGAGTGAGATGCTCTTTTGGGAGCTGATACATCAAAGAACCACTAGGTGGCGACAGCCCCCAGCAATGTCAAGGGCAGGATCCGGAGAGACTCCCGCGAGCCCAGGCACCGTTTCTCACTGTTCTCAGCCGAAGTCCTCCCTGTTGGGCACAGCTCCTTCCAAGCTAGTCGATGCTTTTGTCTTGGCCAAGACGTTGATAAGGGCAGACAGGAGGGACTTCCCTGAACCACCGTGGTCGTCTTGGAGGTCCCCCTGTTAGCAATAAGCAAAGACTGTCCTTTGCACACACAGGCACCCCTGGGACAGATCTTGACATTCGCCCTGGAGAGCCAGGGTCTGAAGGACTTGTCTTGACAAACACCCCAACAGATATGCGGGGGGTTTCCCCATCCCCCCAAGATGGAATTATGCTTCGGAGGGCAGGCCCCTGGTCGTACATTCAGAATTGGTTCCTCTGACTCAAACGGTCAAGCAAAGTCTTTATATGGAAGCTTTGAGAGGGCTGTGTCGCAGTTTGCAGAAGAAACGTTCCGCGCTGTGGCTAACGGGTGGCTGGTTCTTCCACCATGACAGCGCACCTGCCCACACGGTGCTGAGCGTTCAGCAGTTTTTGACCTCCCTTTTCAGCGGATCTCGCTCAGGCAACTTTTTTTTTGTTTCCCCGGATGAAAAAAAAATCCTCAGAGGGAAAGGTGTTGCCCACATGGAAGAGATAAAACAAAAAAAGGCAGAAGTACTAACAGGCGTCCAAATGGACGAGCTCAAAAACTGTTTTGAGCAGTGGAAGAAGCATCTCGATGGGTGTACTGCATCAAACAGAGAGCAGCTCGACGGTGACTGGAGTTTTAAACATGTAAGAACAAATAGGCCATTTTTTCTAAATAAATTCTGAGGGTTTCGGGGGGTCCCTCCTCACACGTCTACAGATATGTCTCCAGCTGTAGACACCAGACATGGTCCCGATCCTCCCTCTTTTAAACCTCAAGTGCTCCAGCTTGAGAATCCAGACACCTGGGTCTGAATCCCAGCTGTTGTTTACTATCAAGGTGACAACATTGGTCACACAGCTTAGCTGCAGGCCTCACCGTCCCCACCAGAAGCCAGAGATGGGAGCAGGGCTGAGCTCACTGGATTTGTAGGTGAAAGTCACTTAGCAGAGCTTCATACACGGTGGCCACTTTTTGGCTGTTGTCTCTCGCCTTTGAGGGAGTGCATTTAGCCCATGCCCTGGCCCCAGACCTCAACAGAACACAGTTCCTGTGTATGAAGACGCCAAGGTCTTGCCGTGGCAACCCTGGAGGAGACCCTAACTGCCCTGCACCTATTCAGGGTCCGAAAGAAAGGACTAGAAGTTCCACAAAGCTGAAGCCTTCGTTCACAGGAGATGCTCTCAACCACCAACCAGTCTCAAGGGACTCCACCAGAGTGGACTACCTTGTCACCCAGGGAGGACACGTGGCAGCCCGGGTCTGGAAGGATCCGCTAGGAAGTCACATGGGCAAAACCGCAACATCTCATCTCTGCTTTTCTGAGAGTTGGGGTTTTCTTAGGGTCAATGTGAATGTTTAGGATCAATTGCATTGAAACCTTTAGGCTAAAATGCTGCCAATATAAGGACAGAAGACTTGGCACTCCAGCAAAGCCTGCTTTTCCCGTGCAGAACAGACCCAGATGCCTTGCAGAGACACCGATGTGGAGACAGCACACAGAGATGGACCCTCCCAGCCGAGGGGGAGCCCACGAGTCCCTGGAGCTTCCCAGGGGTCCTCCGTCTATACCGCCTGTGTGGAAGGGACCTGGCAGGTCAGAGCTTCCAACGTCGTGCCAGTTACTCATGCCCCAAAGTTCTGCTGCTGACACACCATTCGCAGAAGGAGGCAGAGAGGCGTGGGCTCCGTCAGTTCTTTCCAGACCAGCGGGGTCACCTGACCATCGGCAGCACCACCAGGGAGCTTATGAGAAATGCAAATTCCCGGAAAGACTGAGTCAGATCCTGTGGGGGTGAGACCATCTGTGTCCTCTCAGTCCCCCGGGGGTTCAGATGAGCTCATATTGGAGAATCACGGCTCTGGGTACTCGGAAGAGTCCCCTCCGTGGCATCCGGCGGCCATTCTGGCCGCCCCCAGAGTCTCTATTCCAGACCCACTCTCTGGTGTCTCCTTCCAAGGCCTCTTTAGCAGAAGGCGGCAGAGAAAGAACCTAGAAGTTCCTTAAAGTTCAGAGTTTCCTGAGAAGACGATGCTTCAGCCCCGTGGCATTCTTGGAGGCCCTGGACGCCCAGGCATCTCTGTTCTGTGCCAGTGGCGGCACATGGACAATGTTACCTAAGGAGAGCTGACTGAGCTGTTCTAGAAATCTCTAGACTGCTACAGTCCCTATCCCTGCCACCCCTAGCAAATACATAGGGATTAAAGCAGGATACTTTATGCTAATTTTGTCCATGGCTTTATCTTGTTTTTTCAATCTTTATTTTCTTTCTTTTTAAAATTTTGTGTAGAGACGGGGGGAGTGGAGTCTTGCCATGCTGCCCAGGCTGGTCTTGAACTCCTGGCCTCAAGCTATCCTCCTGCCTCGCCCTTCCAAAGCCCTGGGATGACAGGTGTGAGCCACCACCGCATTTGGCCTATTTTCGTTTCTTCTAGGCATAACAGCATTTTAAATAAAACACCTTAGCTCCTTTGGGTCATGAGCCAGGTAGCAGAATGTTTAGCAGGCTGCCAAAGACACGTGAATTTTTTTTTTTTTTTAGTTGGAGTCTCACTCTGTTGCCCAGACCAGAGTGCAGTGGCCGCTCCCGGCCACCGCAGCCTTGACTGCTGGGCTCCGGCGATCCTTCCGCCTCAGCCTTCCGAGTAGCCCGAATTGCAGGTGCGCACTACCACGCCCGGCTGATTTTTGATTTATTGTAGAGATGAGGTCTCGTCAAGTTGCCCAGGCGGGTCTCGAACCCGCGGACTCAGGCAATCCACTCACCTCAGTCTCCCAAGACACATGAATTTTTAAAAGCCATGTCCCACTGGGGTGAGAAAAGGCAGGCCCCCACCTGATGCCGGCGAATTGGTAGGTGCACCTGCAATCACAGGAACAGAACACTAGAGGGCACCACCGCCCAAGGGCCGTGACGCCCCAGACCTGGCTCACGGGAGGGCTCCACGGAAGAGAAAGCCCCTGCAGACCCTGGAACCACTCGAGCTGCAGATCTGCGAGAGACAGGGCCCTCCCAGCCTCACACCTCTGAACACCCACTGCCCGTGCCCGGGGGGCACTCAGAGCTGGGCTGCAAACCCAGGCCCAGTCCACACGTGTGCCCGCTGCGGGCCAAGGTGCCGCTGCATACCTGCCCGGTGCACGCCTTACACAGCGCTTGCTCACACACGTACACACTCCACCCATCACCTCCCTGGTGGCCTCCAAAGGTGGTGCCATCCTCCCATCTTGCCGATGAGAAAAATGAATCCCAAGTGTGCAAGGTGATCCCGGGGCTAGAGGTGTGAGCTTGTGGGTTGCCCGGCAGGGGAGGTCCCCCTCGGCCCAGGGTGGCTTCTCACTTTGGCCAGCACCTCCCAGAAGGCAAACATGAACCTGCTCTCAGGAGCCCTGCCCATGGTAACCAGGGCTGAGCTAAAACCTGGTGCCAACGCTGAGACCCAGCCTCGGGGGGATCTCCAGGAGTCGGGCCACAGGTCCACACGGGAAAGCCACCTCTCGGAGGGCCAGAGCCCCTCGACTTCCTAAAAACGTCCTCAGCGTGAGCTGCACAGTATCAGCTCAAGCTGCTGCGTGGTCCTAAAAAAAGTGGCCTGCGGGGGTGTGCATGAGTGTGCACGCCCATGAGTAGGTGCGCATGAATGTGCATCTACGTCCCCACCCCAGGGTACCCCACGCACCATGAGAGGCCTGTCTGCCCCGCCCGTGCCTAGTTCTGGTCGCCGTGGCCGGGACTGCCCTTGACCCCAGGGCTCACGGAAGCCATGGTCTTCCAGATACCAGGGCTCTTCCAGACGCCCACCCTGGGTCCCCCGGCACGGCCATGACATCCAAGGCCAGGACCGCCCTGCAGAAATGGCACAGCAGAGGACAGCCACCAATGTTTTGTAATGACTTCACTTCAGGATCAAAAACACTGATAAATGCTCTTGCTCCAATTTTCTGGGCTTATTTCCTTTTTGTCCTAATAATCGATTTCTGCGAATGCCTCCCGCCTTCCAGAATGGCTCCTGGACAGAGAACGACCCCGTCCACCTTTCCTACAGCTGCATGAAGAATAGGTCTGCAGAAATCTATTTAATAATAAGTCCCGAATGATGTAGACAGAATATACAGAGGCCCAGCGCAGTGGTTCACACCTGTCATCCCAGCACTTTGGGAAGCCAAGGCGGGAGGACCATTCGAGCCCAGGAGTTCAAGACCAGCCTGGGCAACATAGCAAGACCTCGTCTCTACCAAAAAATCAGTCAATCAATCAAAGCATTAGCCAGGCACGGTGGCGTACACCCGTAGTCCCAGCTACTTAGAAGGCTGAGGCAGAAGGATCACCCAGGCGGTTGAGGCTGCAGTGAGCCATGACCATGCCACTGCACTCCAGCCTAGGTGAGAGTGAGACCCTGACTCAAAAATATATGCAGAGGGCGCCAAAAATATGTAGCAAAGTTCTAAGCAAGGAAAAAAACTGTATTAAAATTGTAATACTCAATGTACAGCGATAACAAAAGACACAAGTCACGTTTGACTTCCGCAATTACAAGAGGTGCTCAAAGTGGCTACCCACGGCATCCAGGCCCTTCTGGTCACGGTGAACTAAAAGTGTTACATAGATCGCATCTCTTAAAATGGGTATACAGTTTCGGCACCCCTGGTAGAGAGGGAGAGCTACTCTTTGCCCCGAAGGTGACCTCCATCCACTTCCGAAAGCCTGGCTCAGCAGGGTCAGAAGAGGCCTCTCCCACAACCAACGCAGGAGAGACTCCAGGAGACCCTCTGGAGGGTCAGGATGGGGCTCAAGCCTGGGCGCCTGGGGGCGGGCTGCGGTGACTCTTTGGGGACCTTGACCTCAGAGGGCGGGGCTCAGTCTCGGTGGGCCATCGTCGACTCTGTCACCCCCAAGCGCGGACCCAAACAGAAGGAGGCTCTCGGGACACACGGGTCGGAGACAGAAGCCCCAGCATCTTTTTAAGCGTCCATGAAAATATCTTACTTTCTTTTAAAATCAGAAGGAAAAAGGCACACACACTTCTAGGCTAAAGAAAACGTTTCCATACGTCATTGTTAATACATTCATGCTTATCCCAACACTATTGTAAAATAAAATGTCTACCACATTTTCTAAGTAGGACGGAGCCCGGGAGGGCAGAGATGCTCAAAGCCTGCAAACGTCAGAATGCCCTGAACAGCCTGGGAGGAAGTTTCCAGGGTCCCCGAGCTAGGATGGACAGCTGGGACACTGACAACCGCCCCCCAGACATCCTCGGCCCTGCAGGGGGAGCTACAGCACCCACCCAACCAGAGCCACAGTTTCCACGTGGTCCCTGTGGCTTCCTGATGCCAGGAGACTCTAAAAGCTGTGTCCACTCCAGAAAGCTCTTAACCAGTCCTGGGTCTGGGCATACGCGGGCACTGGAGAGCTCGGAGTGGGCAGAAAGCCAAGACGAAGAAGCGGAGTCAGTCCCCTCCTGACACAAATCCTAGTCCCGGGTCCCGCCTTTCCACGGCTCCTTACTTTGGTAAGACCTGTGTCCCGCACAACTCACCACTCCAGCCAGTCTTAGGAGTCCCATCTGGTGGCACGGAGTGCATTTACAGGCTTCTGCAGTCATCACCACCACCCAGGTCCATTCCCAGCCCCGCCCATGAAGGAAGCTCCACGCCCATTCCTCAGCCAGTGCCCATGCCCCCTCCCCAGCCCTGACACTTTCCCTCTCTATGGTTTGCCTATTCCGGACATGTCCGCGGGTGGAATCGTGCCACGGGTGGTCTTTGTGTCTGGCCCCTCTCAGCCTAATGTTGTCAAGGTGTAGCACGTTGTAGTGTGTGTCAGTGCGTCACGCCTTTTTTTTTTTGGAGACGGAGTCTCACTGTGTCACCCATGCTGGAGTGCAGTGGCACGCTCACAGCCACCCTGAGGTCGACCTGCTGGGATCCAGCAATGCTTCCGCCTCAGCCTTCCAAGTAGCCGGAACTACAGGTGTGCGCTGTCACATCCAGCTAATTCATCACGTCTTTTTCACGGCTGTACAATATTCCATTGTGTGCCACCATCTGGGATTTTTCTCCCTTTTATAGGCATGAGAGTACTTATAAGGGAAAGCCAAAACCTATCAAACCTCAGGTCCGAGTGCTCGACTAGGTAAGAGTTGTGGCCCTAAAGGCGAGGACAAGTGGGCCAACGCATGTCACACCACAGAACACACAAAGTCCACGTTCAAACATGCCTTCTCTTCACCTTCAGCCCTAATATCTGCCCCCTTCCATCATGCAGGTCCCCGGAAGTCAAGTCCTGACTCAGTACTTATCGCAGGACTGCAGGAGCTGCTAGGCGAGCCAGTCTCTCCAGTCCTGGTGGGACACCCGCCCCCGTCACCTGCAGCTCTGGCAGACACCGGCTGCTGGGCTTTCTTCCCCCAAGATCAGGCGAGGGGAGAGAAACTCGGGAAAGCAAACCCAACCCAGGCAAGGAAGGAGGAGGAGAAGGCAGAGACAGCTTTGCCATGAACGAAAGAAGGAAGATCCCAGAGACAGGGAGGGGAACGTCGGAAGAGACTCCCCAGACCTCACGCCCCCATGCCCAGGAAGTGGAGCATTCTGAGGACAACTTAGTAACAAGAGCTCTTGGTGGGGTGCGGTGGCTCGTGCCTGTTATGCCAGCACTTTGGGAGGCCAAAGCGGAAGGATCACTTAAGCCCAGGAGTTCGAGACCAGCCAGGGCAACATACTGAGACCCATCTCTACAAAAAATAAAAAAAGTTAACGGGGCTTGGTGGTGCACACCTGTAGTCCCAGTGACTCGGGAGTTGAGGCAGAAGGACTGCCTAAGTCCAAGAGGTCAAGGCTGCAGCGAGCCATGATCATGCCACTGCACTCCAGCCTGGGCGACAGAGTGAGACCAACTAAAAACAATAACAATGAAATAAAAATGAGAGCTCTTATTTGAAGTCCAGGGGACATGTGGAGGAGGAGAGAGTTCCACAGCAAGAAAGGCGACCTGGCAGCTCCCTTGCCATGGCTGAAGGCCACTCTCCCGTGACCAATTCAACTGGCCTCCGTAGTTTTCCCAGCTGAAACCAGAGACCACCCAGTCACTACATTTTGAAACCACAAATTCTGATTGGCTGAGAGGACCGAGAATGACACCACATTTCCTCCCCTCTCTCACCCTCTCTGGGGTCTCAAGGAACTAGATAAGGGTGACGATTGCCAGGTCAGAGGCAGATCAGTTTGGATGTGCCTGTGAGTTAAAACAATTTCAAAGGCACAAGAATACAAAGACGTGAGTTGCGGGCTTGTAAAAAACGGGAATCCAAAGGCCAAGCCTTGGGGACTGGGTGAAAGGACAGCGGTTCATGATTCATCAGCCTGCAAGCAACGAGAAAGATAATTACCAAGGCGAAGCACAGGAAGTTCACCTCCCTTATGAAGTGAAAGAAGGAAGGAAGGTCTGTAAAACCACCACTAGTTCCATCTTGAAGATACATAAAATCCACCCGATGGTTCCATCCTGAAGATACCTAAAATGTGTCCAATGGTTCTGTCCTACCCGCGTGACACACGCGCGGTCACGAGCTTCAAGAAGGTACCAGGCGCCTTTCATCTTAGGCGATGTCAGCTTTTCCCATGTTCAGACACTGTTTTGGTATCAGGGCCACCATGAGAATTAGAAACAACAGCCTCAGCGCCAACCCCTTGCCACTCATGGACCTCCCTGACCTTTTCCATCTCCTCTCCTTTCACAAAAGCAATTACCCAGAAGGGCTCTCCTGGAAGAAGAGCCAGGCCGTCCCACATGTGTGTTCATGTGTACACATGTGCACACACATACGTGCAGTCTGCACTTCCACTCAGCTGTTGTCGAGTCGGGGTAATTGGTGGCTCTTGAAGCCAGGCCGTCAGCTCGGGGATGACAGTGCAGCTTTTCTCTTCCGAGGGCCGCTGGTTCAACACGCAGACCCCTGAGCCTGAGCGGGGTTACCACGAGAGGACGACTGCTCAGTGCCTGGAACAAGTCCAGTGCAGACAGCTCTCTGGCTTCCAATGCTCCTTGTGGTCCTTCCAGGACAGGAAGGCAGGAAGAGAACAGGAAGAAGCCCCAGAGCCAAGTGTCGCCGGGGCCAAGGACAACGTGGAAAGGGGGTCACCCAGAAACTCTGAGTGAGCCTAGAGATTCAAGTTTCTCCCTCGAGTGCCTCCCCAAAATTATTCACTCGAACCTGAGCCTGGAAATCCACTTGAGAGAATTAATAGTCTAAAAGCCGCATGCCAGGCAGGTCCAAGAAATCTTCAAAGGTTTCCAGGATGTGAGCCGGGTGCAGTGGCTCACACCTTTAACCCCAGCACTTTGGGAGGCGGAAACTAGAGGATTGCCTGAGTCCAGAAGTTCAAGACCAGCCTAGGCAATTTGGTGAGACTTCTTCTCTACAATAAATAAATACATAAATTAGCCCGTTGTGGTGGCACACATCTGTGGTTCCAGCTACTTGGAAGGCTGAGGGGGGGAGGAATCACCTGAGCCCAGCAGTTCGAGGCTGCGGTGGCCGGGGGTATGCCACTGCACTCTAGCCTGGGCGACAGAGTGAGACTCCAACTCAAAAAAAAAAAAAAGATTTCCAGGAAGTAGAGTCTGAGAGCTGAAGAAGGGAAGAGGTCAGAGGACAGGATTTCTCCAGCACACCCCCTGGACACTGTTTGTTAGCCAAGCCCTGCTGCCGTTAGTCTGGAAACCCGGCCACCCGCGAGACCCATCTGCTGCAGAATCCACACTCACTGCTCCGCACAGCCTGTGTCCTGTCACTAAAACACCAAAAGATGAAACGGAGGGAAGAAATTTCCCAGCGTTATTTACATAACAAGACGAAGCTAAGAGTCGATGTTCTTCTCAGTAGGTACATAAGCAAATGGTGGTGTTCATTTTGCAGCATTTGTAAAAGGCATTAAAAATAAACACAAAGAGGCCAAGCCTGGCAGCTCACACCTAAAATTCCAGCACTTTGGGAGGCTGAGGTGGGAGGATCACTTGAGGGCAGGAGTTCAAGACCAACCTGGGCGATGCAGTGAAACCTCGTCTCTACAAAAAAAAAAATAATAATAATGATAATAATACTTTAAAACAAACACAAAGACAAGGACACAACATGTGAGAAAACAAAGACAAAAATTAAGTAAAAAAATGGAAGACAAACCACATACTCTAAGAATACTGTTTTGCAAAACTCGCACAGGGACCAGGGATGAAGAGATCACAGAATATGTAAATGCAGAACAGGGAGATGGGGGTTCTAGTGGGATTTTTTTTTTTTTTTGAGTTGGAGTCTCACTCTGTCACCCAGACTGGAGTGAGTGGCCGCTCCCGGCCACCACAGCCTCAATCTGCTGGGCTCCGGCGATCCTTCCGCCTCAGCCTTCCGAGTAGCCGGAATTACAGGCATGCGCTACCACACCCGGCTGATTTTTTGATTGATTGTAGAGATGAGGTCTCGCTGCCCAGGCGGGTCTCGAACCCGCGGGCTCAGGCCATCCACTCACCTCAGCCTCCCAAAGGCGCGGGATGACAGGCTGAGCCACCAGCCCGGCTGGATTTTTTTTTTTTAATGCAAAGTTGTTTTGAATAACAAACATGACTTAAATAGTAGTATACAATAGACGGAGAAGCTCCCCAGAAGACCTCGGCAGATGGCAGCAGAGAAAATCATGGACTCTCCATGTTGGATTGCGGCAGAGTGAGAGCGGAGAGGCGCGCAGCACTGCTGAAGCCGGCAAGCCAGAGGTGCGCACTGGGAGCCCAGAGAGCCAAGTAGATGCAAAGAATTGCAACACACAGAGGTGAGAAAAGTTCACCCCCCACAGACAGGGAGTGGACCTACACTCTAGGTGAGTGTGGCATCGTAGCCCCCCAGAGTCCTGGCTTAAATCCTTCTCTCGGAGATGTTGCACGTGACTGCCGTGACTTCCTTGTCGACCACCTGTGGATGTCTTGGCGAACCTGTGACACAGAGACCCATTAATGTCCGCCCACATGATCGCAGCCCCTAGAGAAGGGCGTGACAAGGATTCTAATTCTCCTGCACCTTCCCAAACGACATTCCTTGGAGCTAAGGAGGGTGCACCTCCCCTTATCTCCTAGGCATTCCCAGTGGGGAGTTTCGGGGAATCCTTGGCTTCCCTGTAGATAGGGCACGATTTACCAGAAGATCGATTCCCCACCTGCTCTCCCTCTGAGTGGTCATAGCTTTTGTAATGACAAGTTTCGTGACTTTTACAGTCCTTGCCCAACGCATGATGTCTTAGGCCTCGTAACTCCCTTTTACTCTAGGCAAGCTCGATCGCCAATATGAGCTGCCTCTGACACCTGGGAGTCTGTTTCTGAAAAGGCAAAGTCGGTAGAGTTAATTTTACCTACAATGTCCATTTATCCAAAAAGCATAGCTTCTATTTTCTCATCATTGTGTCAGGGTTTAAAAACAAGATGAAGCCGGGCTTGGTGGCTCAGTCTGTCATCCCGCGCCTTTGGGAGGCTGAGGTGAGTGGATGGCCTGAGCCCGCGGGTTCGAAACCCGCCTGGGCAACTTGGTGAGACCTCATCTCTACAATAAATCACAAATCAGCCGGGCGTGGTAGCGCGCGCCTGTAGTTCCAGCCACTCGGAAGGCTGAGGCGGAAGGGTCGCCGGAGCCCGGCAGGTCGAGGCTGCGGTGGCCGGGAGCGGCCACTGCACTCCAGTCTGGGCCACAGAGTGAGACTCCAACTCAAAAAAAGAAAATGAGACCCAGTGGATACCTCCTCTTTTGCATACAACAGCCTTGAAAATCAGCTGCGGGAAGAGAAAAATTATCCTCGAGGGAGCCTTGGGGAGAGGGGCGATCTGCCGACACCCAACACCCTCCCAGGTCCCCTTATGGGGGTAGAAACAATGAGCGGGAGAGTCAAGTCCTTCCAGGCTGTGAGCGGGAGCCTGCACCGCGTTCCAACCTTCCACTTACTGTAATTGCCAGGAAACGACCCTGCTCTGTCTGTCATTATGACTTAATTAAGCCACAGCCGGGAAGGAGGCAGCCAGGTCCTTTAAAACTGGCTGGTGGGTGGGAAGGTGGATCTGGGCTGGGCAGGAAGCACAGAAGACACCCTCAGACCCCCCAAAGGCGACTCCCACCCCCAGGAGGTCCACCGGGTTAACCCATTCCCTGCCAAGTATGCAGCAGTCTGGAGGCTTCACGAAAAGTCAAGGAGACCACGTTTCTCAGAAGCATCAGATGCAGCGAAGGAAGCCAGAAGCCAAGGACAACGCGTGTGATTCCCTCGGTAGGAAATGTCCAGAAAGGCGGAATGTGTCCAGACAAGACCAGCATCACCAAGGGCTGGCCCGGGGAGTGGTGGTGAACTGCGAGCACGCAGCAGGCGTGGGGAAGCTTTCGGGGTCTGTGGAAATGCCTTCAAACTGTTTTGTGGTGACAACAGCACGCAACAGGGATAAAAGAGATCACAGAATGGGTAAACGCAGAACAGGGACTTCCTACAGTTCACGGAGTTGGGCATTCACAACAGTCAGATTTTACAGTATGTAAATTAGACCTCAATAAAGCTGGTTTTACCAAAAAGATGGGTGATCACGTAGGCAGTCCAGCAGGAAAAGAGTCAAGCGTCACTTTCAAACCTGTCACCTCTCCCCAGGGAGCTTTGCCAAGAATGTCCCTTGGCCCCCGCCCCCCAGGCTCTACAAAACCCACCTGACCGTTGGTGGACTGGAGAGAGTTTGGGTTCACGGTCAGACAGACCGAGTCTTTCATCAGCTGTTTGGTGTTGGATACATTCCCAACTCCCCAGCCTCCGTTTTCTCATCTGTAAAACAGCACTAATAACACTCACCTGTGTGCGCAAAGCACCCAGACCATCGACAGCACATTATGGGCACTCAAGGGTCACTTCCTGGCCTTTTCCTTCCAACTTAACAGGTGCCCACAGAGACCTATGCAGCGTGCCTGGCACTGTGCTTCATGCTTTGGGGGACCCCAAAGTAACAGAGAAAGCACTTTCCATTTTCAAGTTCACAACCTTGTGGATGCACTTAGGGAGCACCTCAAGGCGGTCGAGGATGAACCCTCATAACCAGGGTCTGACAAAATTGGTGCTGAAAAGTCGAAAGGTTAAGCTTTGGTATAGGGGCAGGGGGTTTCCAGGAAGTCTTCCAGGAGGAGGTGGGATTGGGTCACATGAAGAGAGACAGGAGGGTCCGGGAAGGACACGCCCAGGCATCCCAGTAGAGGGGCCTGGTTTAAAATCCTGGCTCTCCCGTTCACCTGCTGTGATGCCAGGCAGGACCTCCAACGACCCATGTCATCAGCTATGCCAGAATGAAAACGAGTAGCCCCAGGGTTCATGTAAGGCCGGGGGGGGGGGTTAGGCGGTACACGCCAAGGATGTTGCAGAGCCTGGTGCATGGTAGGAGATCAGCAAGGAGAGGCAGGAGGAAGAGGGCGTTCAGGACGAGGCTGGGAAGGGACCGGTTCCCCCGAGAAACCGCCGGACTCTACAGCTCAGGGTCACGAACCCAGCCTGGGACAACACGGGCTCTCCTGCCTCCTCAGCTCCGGAGTTCCCCTTAGAAACAACGAAGGAGGGCCGACGAGGGGACCCAGGCCTCAAAGAGTTAACAGGGAAGACAGGGCCACTTCCTTCCGGGAAGAAGCAGGTCTACGTGGCCTCTGTCTCAGCCTCTGTGGCTGTCTTCAGGAGTCTGATGTTGAAACCAAACCTCCAGAGTCATTTGAGTGAAAAACAAGGAAGGACTCTAGGGAAGAGAGCGGGAAAGGGACATCTTCCCAAATCGCCCCAGCCCATGGGGCAAGGCCCCGGGGAGCAGCTGGCGGGCAGGCAGCCAGAGTCAACATGGCCAGCTGGGGAGGCTGGCGGCCTGAGCCCTCAGGACAGGGCAGAGCAGGCAGCCGGCAGAGCCCCTCCCCGATGGGGGAAAGGGAGTCCCCCTTCCACCACTGCCCTCTGGGCTGGGAAACGGGAAGGGTCTGCCGGGTCTCCAGGCTCGCCCTCAGATGCAGTCTGTGCAACTCGGACAGTCCAAGGACACGGGCAAGGGGGCCTGCCCACGGGTGCCAGGGACCACGCCACTGATGCGGAGGGAGCCCCGTCTGCGGAATTGACAGCCGAGCCACGTGACCCATGTCGGCCCCAGGCTGTGCCACTGTGAACCAGCATCAAGGCAGCCACCTCGCAGGGCTGTGGGGAGGGCTGACGTGACCACAGAACGCCTGGCACAGAGCAGCTCCCGTGATCACAGGCAACACCATCCAGCCTCGGGAGTTGAGGGCTGGTGTCTGGGGCCCGGTGGCATCCCTTACGATCTGTGTGATCTGTGACAGCTCACTGGCCCTCTCTGCCTCAGTTACCTCCTCTGTAAAAGAGAACACTAATGCCCACCTCCTATGGTCCTTGTGAGGAATAAATGAGTGTATGTATGTGTGCATGTGTGTCTGAGCACACGTGTGTGTGTGTGTGTGTGTGTGTGTGTGTGTGTGTCTGGGCACTGTGTGCATTGGGACACAGCTCGGAACACAGAATGTGCCATGTGCTGTCACCTGTTGTGATGCGCTAATACTATCAGCGCTTGTTACTGACATTCCCCTATAGCCTGGGCACAGCAACCTCGACAACGCAGAACTCCATTTTCAGAGTAGGTGTCTCTCCTGTCAGGGGTGGCATGAGGGTGCGAGGCAGGCCTGGGTAGTCCCAGCGTGACTGAAGGCGAGCTGGTCAGAGCTGAGCCGCCACGCCCAGCACTGGGACCGTCCAGCTCGGCTCCCACTGGCAGGGGACGGCAGCCCGGGGTTGCCCAGCAGTCAGGACTGCTGCCCTGGGGAGGGGATCCCTCACCGAGGGGTGGGCGCTGTTCTTCCCCGGGCTGCCATGACCGGTGTAGTCCTCGAAAACACACAGCACACAGGCAAGGGCAAATTCACCAGGGTAGGATACCTGGGAGGAGTGCTACTGCAGAGAAGAGAAGGGGAGGCTCTCCTCCAAGTCTTCAAACCCCTCTATTTAAACAGAAAAGAAGCAAAAGTGAGTCATCGGGCCCGGGGGTATGCATCTACAGGAGACAACACAGATGTCTGGAGAAAATGAAACTGTGGGGTGTTTTCCAGGGGTGGTCTTGGAGTTCTCAAGAAGGAAGGGCCCCAGCAGAAAGGCCTCCCCCTGTGGCCTCCAGACACCTGCGGACTCTGCTGATAGACTGTGGCCACAGAGGGGCTTTGGGCAACCCGTGAGCGCCCATCCCCAGATCCCATGGGGCCTGTCTTCCGGCTCCAGGGCTTCCCTGCCCCAGACTGTCCAGGCATGCTGAGCAGGAGGCAAAACTACAGCCTACCAAGAGCCCCCAAGTCAGAGCAGACCTCTCCATCCACCCTCCCTCCAGGGAGACACCAGTGCGATACCTTCTCGGCAGGCCACCCTCAAGGAACTGCGCTGACAAAGAGGTGGTTCGCCTAAGCCTGCCCCAGAATTCAGGGCCCTGGGATCCGCCTCCCTGGAAACTTCCATCAAGCCGGTGTCCTGCTCTTCTGGAGCCCTTTGAGGGGCCCAGTCTCCCGGAATAGAGGCAGCAATCCTCCCAGCGCCAGTCCTCCTCAAATGCCTCCCTTGCCCTGCCCTCCCTCAACAAAAGTGCTTTTTTCTTTCCCCTGGCTCCTAGGGGTCACTACAGTTTCGTCAGACCTGTGCTTGTTTTCTTTCTCCTCCGCCCGTCTTGGCTCGCCCCCCCAGGCACCAGCATACCCAGGAGACAAACCCCGTATTGTTCCCATGGACCCAATAAATGACATCCCGCCCACCTCCTGCCACCAACTTGCTAGCCCTCTCAGCTCCCCCTTTCCCATCGAAAGTCCCCCTTGTGCTAAGCATCCCCCTCCCCTAATGAAAGAACAGGAGGCTTACGTCAAGGTCAGAGAGAAACCTGCTTGTCTAAGGGCGCCCCCCGCCCTCCACATGGTATCAGGTCAGATTCGGTCAGACAAAAGCAGCCCCAGTGGCCCACATAAGCAACCCGGTCCCTCCTCTGTCTGCCTTGGCCTGGAACTGCAGGGAACGCGCAAAGGCGCTAATTAACAGTGTCGCTGATAACACAGGAGGACTTTCCGTAGGTTTTCCAAAACACATCTTTCATCAACAAGAAGGCTCCTCCTCGCCCCTTGAAAAAGTCAGCAGAAAACCAGGCTCGGTGGCTCAGCCTGTCATCCCGCACCTTTGGGAGGCTGAGGTGAGTGGATTGCCTGAGCCCGTGGGTTCGAGACCCGCCTGGGCAGCAAGACCTCATCTCTACAATAAATCAAAAACTCAGCCGGGTGTGGTAGCGCATGCCTGTAATTCTTGCTACTTGGAAGGCTGAGGTGGAAGGATCGCCAGAGTCCAGCAGGTGGAGGCTGCGGTGGCCGGCAGCGGCCACTGCACTCCAGTCTGGGCAACAGAGTGAGACTCCAACTCAAAAAAAAAAAAAAAGGAAAAAGTCAGCAGAGGAAGGAGTAGAAGGGTTCAGCCAGGACAGCCTGACTTTTCCCCCACGAGCAAATCAACAAAGTTCCTAGATGTGCTCCCAGGGTGGACTGTCAGCGCCCGAGGACGGTTGATCACCCATAACAAGGGCTCGGTCTTCTGGGCTTCTTCAATGTGGGATGCACCTGCATGCGGGAGCGACAAGCCAAATGAAAAGACACGTGCCATCCTGCCCACGGATCTGTGAACGGTTCTGGCCTCTCAGGGCTCGTGAATCAGCACAACAGTCCCCAGAGTCTGCAGCATTTGTCAGACGTGAGAGGAACCAGAAGGAAATAGCAGGCCCGGGGTCTCCAAGGCCAGACCTGGCCGGCAGCACTGCCCACTCCCTGGCCACCCCCAGGGGCTGAAGCGGGAGTGACGCCTGCCACCTCTGGGCATCGTGGCTCCTGACCCCAGCCTGACTCTGCCGGCCCCTTGCTGCCCTCGACGAGGCCACCATCACGGCAAGAGTCCCACCCTCCTCCAGGCAGGGGCGAAGAGTCAGAATGACTTCAGAACCAGGACAGCAGTAATGTGAGCCCCTGGGAGACGTGCGTGAAGACCTGGGAGTCCACGCCTCCCTCACACCCTTGCAAAGCCATGTGCACGCACATCCCAAAGCCCGTGGCGGCTGTATTTTTTAGAGTCGGATAGCTCAGAACTCACCCTGGGATTTCGCCTGTGAAATAAATCAAGGCACAGAGAGGCAGAGCAGTGCTCAAGCACACCCATCTGGGAAATAACAAGCGACGAATGAGACCTGACTCCTTTGCCCCTGGGCCCAGTGCAACTGTCATCTGCCAGTCTACAGATTGACACGATGGAAACCTCCAGACCTTGCAGGAAGTGGGTCCTGAACGCTCCCCGTGTAAAAGGAGGGCTCTCTTGCCGGGCTCGGTGGCTCAGCCTGGAATCCCGCGCCTTTGGGAGGCTGAGGTGAGGGGACTGCCTGAGCCCGCGGGTTCGAGACCCGCCTGGGCAGCGAGACCTCATCTCTACAATCAATCAAAACATCAGCCGGGCGTGGTAGCGCGCGCCTGTAATTCCGGCTACTCGGAAGGCTGAGGCGGAAGGAGCGCCGGAGCCCAGCAGGTCGAGGCTGCGGTGGCCGGGAGCAGCCACTGCACTCCAGTCTGGGCGACAGAGTGAGACTCCAAATCCAAAAAAAAAAAAAAAGGAGGGCTCTCGCTATGGAGAGGCAAGAAAATGACAGGTGCCCACTGCAGAAGCAACTACCTGCCAGGAGTGACTGGGACGGGCGGGGCGGGGGACTCGCCCTCTCCACCTGCTGTCTGGTCCCGCCAGGCGGGCGTCGTCCAGGCTGGCGCCAGTGCCCATGGCATGATTCTAGACCCCATGCCCGGCGGAGGCTTCAGCATAGGGATTTCCACCTTCTTGGTTCAGGCCAGGGAGACTAGTCGAGGAACCCACCCCTAGCTGTCCGAGATGAGGCTGCAGCCGTTTCTCCAACAAGCCTGGAATCACCCCACTCCACAGCCCCTCCCCTGACCCTCCCCACCACCACCAAGACGAGACCTGTGGCTCCCCTCCGTCACCCCTCCTCCAGAAACCCTCAACTGCCCTGACAATGTCGCTGGTGCCTGTGGGTGCATGGGACTGGGGCCTGGGTCACGTCTTCCTCCCCCTCCACCCATGTCCTGAATCCCCAGCCCCCCTTCCTGACACCACTTCTCCCGTGCCCGGGCACCTGCAGGGGCACAGAAGCATCCGTTCCCAGCAGTGTGCTGTGAGTTCTGCGATCAAGCTGCCCTTCCTCCCCCAGGGTGTCCGTCTTCAGAGCACAGAAGCTTCGAGCAACCACAGCAGGTGAAGTTCTCACCAACATCTCTCCTTCACCGTTAGTAGTCATTTCTGGAGGGATCTCACCACCTGAGTTGGTTCTGGCTCACATGCTAGGCAGGGCCTGGGTGAAAGGAATGCAAGTCTTCTAGCAGAATCGTGTGGACTCGGCCAGACAAGGGCAAGGCCTGGGGTCCTCTCCGCGGAACCCAAGCCCCTGACAGTCCTCGAAGCTGTGCTGTGCGAACATGGATGCTGACTCAGTCACGGAGCCTGCCTGGGAAGGCCCTCCCCACCACCCACTGCACACCCCCACCCCGCCTCCTCCAGGCCCCTGACTTCAGGGAGCAGGGAAGGAGAAGCAGGGCTGCATAGACATGGAACCCAGAAGTCAGGCCCGCTCCAGCCCCTGCCCCAACATACATGCAAGCCAGTCAACCCCAGGGTCCAACATGCCCTTGAGAAAGAAGAGTCACAGATTAGAGGCTGGTAGCTGGGTCAGGGTTCTTGCCTCTAGGACGTCAGCAGGGAAGGGTCCTCCTTGGCCACACAGTTCCTGCCAGGTTCCTAAATCCTGCTTGTTTGACTGGCGAGGCACAGTCTCCAGCCTCTCTCTGGTGTCTCCTCATTGGAGATGAGCACTGAACCCTCCAAAGACACACCGAGGGAGGGATACCTGGCCAGTGAGAACACCTGCCTCACTCACCGGACCCCATGTGGCCACTCCCCAGCCAGTGCCCAAAATGAGGGGCCGGGACAGACAGGGGAGGCCACGGACAAAACCAAACAAAACCAGCTGCTGGAAGGCAAGGGCCTGGCCGCGCCCTTCGATCTGCTGTGACCTCGACCCCTCAGTCCACCCCCCACGTTTAAGCTGCCCTGGACCCCTTGCCAGGCCTCCAGCTCTGCGGCTGTCAGACGTTGGAATCAGGCACACCAGAGCGGGAAACTTCAGCATCCTGTGGCTAGGTGACATGAGACAGGTCGCTTTCCCTCTCTGAGCCTTGCACTGCAGGCCTGTAAGATGAGACCATTTGTCCCCCAAAGATGTCACAAGGATTATATGGGATGCTGATACCCATCCTAGCACTGAGCAGGGGTCCGACAAACCTCATTGAGATGTCCTTCTCTCGCAAAAGGCCAAGCACAGGGATCGTCTGGTTTACAAGTTCTACCAGTGAAAACTCATGACCATTCACCGTAAAGGCTACTCTAGCCACAGCTACACACACTAACAGGGCCACACACCCCGGATGGGGCACACGCCAACCGGGTTCACATACACATGACCAGATGCCGAGTTGCCCAAAGTCCCTTAGACTGAGAATCTCCTAAAACACACATGCAGTTGGGGCTGGTCCACTCCGTGGGTGAGTTTTTCCATATCCAAACAGGTACTAGGGATCTCTCTCTAGCAAACCAAGACAAACTTGCCGCAGAGTTTCTCAGTTACTCAGAGAGGCGAGGGGAGGCCATCTAGGACCGTCTACCGTACGGAGTAAGAGGTACAGCCAACTGCCCCATGCTAGGAGTTCCCTGGAAAATCCAGTGATAAGATAATAACCAATAATGCTCTCCCCAATCAATACAGACACAGACCACCCCTCTTCTGTTTGCTCAGACCCTGCTCGCCAGCACAAAGTCTTTATTGGTCTCCCTGCAGGGGTGAAAAGAAAGGGGGTTTTGTTCTTGTCTCCCTGCCCCCGCCACGGGGCTGAGTGAGTTTATCAGACACTGCAGCTGTCTTTGTAAACTGAGTGTCCCAGGATAAACGCTCCCTTAAGAGTCGCTTGGCCTGAGACAGAGGGACCCTCTCCAGAAGAGAATGGACAGCTTGTTCCGATGGTCTTTTAATATGGGGGGCGGGGTGTCACCAAGGACGGGCCTTCAGCACACTCTCACAGAAGGGTCTCTGTCCTGGGGCTACAATGGAGGGAATTCTTAAAGACACAGATGCAGATGCTGGAAGAGGGAAGGAATGTTTCCCCCCCCCCACCCCCCGGGAGGTTAGGCAGGACGGAGAAGGGGAAGTGGCGAGAACGTCTCATTCCCCAAAACAATTCAGGTTATGACAAGGCACCTCTGTGCCCCAGACCCAAGTGATTGGCACAAAAAGCAGCAACCCCACAGAGTATGATGCTACACACCCTTCTGAACCCCCCACCACGGTTTGCTTCGCAGCCCCCAAATCCATGATGTGAACCTGCCAGCGTGCAAAAGAGGATCCCATTTCTACCTAAGGGGAGGGTCTCTGTGACAGTGTCCTCAGAGATCAATTCTTTGAAGGCAGTTTGTGTCCAACTGTTCACTCTGGAAAGGGGTACGGAGAGTGCCCCAAAGCCCTCAAATAAAATCACCTCAAATCGCAGGGGAAGAGGGCCATTTACTCTTCCAATTTGTTTATTTGGGTATCGGGTCACCCAAAAAAGACATTCCAAGCTATCACAAGTGATGCTTTACAGACTGCCCAGCAAGAACGTTTGAGATTCCTATTTCACATATGCTGAATTGATTACTTCTCCAAGAAGCTGAGCAGTGTTGCAGAAAAAGCTGGAAGCTCCCACTGAGAACCATCTGGCACTTCCATTCACCCACCTTGCTCAAGGTCATCTGCAGAAAACAGTGAGGGTGACAAGGAGACAACCTTCATGCTAAAATTGATTAAGGAATCATCAGGTTCTGAGATGAGGCCCTGAGAAGTGGCAAGTGAAAAGACCAAGACTAGGACAAAAACCGGGCTCTTGGTCAGGCACAGGGGCTAAAAGCAGGTAACTGTCGGGACCCTCAGTGCAAAGACCAATAACACGTTCCAAAAGCTGCATTTCCAGTGAAACGTCTTTGGATTACTAAGCCAGAGCTCACCAACCAGGCACCACTGTCAAACAGCCGCATCAGCCACACAGCAGAGCAGGGCGGGCCTTCAACCTGCCAAGTCTCCGTGAGTGTACAGCTGACCCTCGAACAACATGATCTGGACTGCACAGGTGGGTCTTCTTCTGCCTCTGCCACCCCTGAGACAGTAAGACCAACCCCTCCACTTCCTCCCCTCCTCAAGCCACTCAACATGAAGGCAACGAGGATGAAGACCTCCGTGATGATCCATTTCCACTTGATGAACAGTAAATAGATTTTCTCTTCCTTTTGATCTTAATATTCTTTTCTCTGGCTTACTTTATTGTAAGAATACGGTATATAATACACATAGCATACAAAATATGTGGCGATCGACTGTTTATGGTATCTGTAAGGCTTCCAATCAACAGTAGCCCAATAGTGGCTAAGTCTAAGGGGAGTCCAAGGTTATACGTGGATTTTCAACTGTGTGGGGGGGTGGGGTCAGCTCCCCTAATGCCTGCATTGTTCAAGGGTCAACTGTCTGAAGTCTTTACTGAGGTCAGCATCAGGTCAGGTGCTGTGACATCAGAGAATGCACACCTGCTGAGGAAAAAAGATTCATGTGTGTCAAACAATCATGGTGGTCCGTAAACAACGTTGCAGGCTGTGAGTACTATAGAAATTCAGAGAGAGAAAGAATGTATGAAAAAGAAAACTTTGCAAAAAGAGAGTCAGGACCCAACCTATCGGTGAGTTTACTCAAGTATAACCAGGCCACCACTGAAGAAGAACACTGGATTCTGTGTCATTCACAGCCCTGAATAGCCTTGACTATGTGCTGCGAGAGTAAGGAAGGAGAGGAGGAAGACACACTCAGCCGGAAAGCAGCAGCTGTCAGTCACAGGGAAAACGGTTGAGGCAAGCCCATTCCAGACCCCAGGAAGGAAGTGCTCACGAGGGCACCGCCATTCCTCCCTCTCCACTCCGCCCTCCCTTCTGCCCACTCAAGCCAACAGAGGTTCACAGACTTGCCTCGCACACGAGAGCGCATGCGGCCCCTCTGCATACAGCATCTCACTTAAACCGATGGAAACTGCAGCCCAAGTTCTGTGCTTCTGAGTAAAACGTCAAAGGGGACTGGATCTTCCTCAAATCCAGCAACATCGGAGCAGAGATGCAGCCCACGCAGACAGAGCCCACGCAGACAGAGACAAGGGGCCGGACCACTTCTCTGAGACGGACACAGAGTTTGAGCCAAGAAAGGGAGGGAAATTATGTGGAAGGAAGAATCCAAGATCCAGTCTACCCAGGCCAGGGAATGAGACATACTCCAACTCCCCTCCCCGACCACACCCTCAAGGCCACACAGGGGCTCCATTCTCTGCCCTCCTAATCATGACCGTGATAAGGTTCTTTGTGCAAGGGGCAGAGCACACAGCAGCTGATAGGGGTGTCACTCAGATGGGCCCCCATTCCATTGGAGGGTAAGCTTGGTGCAGCAGGTCGGCGTGGCACTCCCCAGTTTCCACGCATAGCATCTGAAGGGCTACAGGTCTGCTTGAAAGCTCAGCTTGGAGCTCAGAGTAAGGTATGCACAGCACTGTCCTGGTCCACTGAGAGCCAGAGCCCTTAAACACAACACTGGGGGAACGCCTTGATCATGGATCCATCTGCCTTCCCGACACCGCACTGTAACAGGTGCAGCCAACCCACAGGCCTTCTTTCTTGAGGAAGCTGGGATAATCCCTGTACCCCAAAGAATCATCATGCTAAATGCCCACGATCCCCGGAGATGTAAAGCATGACGGAAATTCAGCTAAGAACACCCCAGCCTCAGAATCCTTCATGGGATTTCAGCAAGGGAAATCTAGCAACCGATGGGGGTTTCAGCCATGCACATCTCCTGAGGAGTAAACCAAGTACTGGGAGGAAAATCTTTGGTTCTGCTGCTTGCCAGCTGGGAAATGCTTTCAAGTCACTGCCAGCTCTCTACACTAGACTTTACATACATGGAGAGGATGTAAGGATGCCAAAAGAGAAGAAAGAGGCAGAATTGGGGGAGCAGTTGGGACCTGGGGAAAAGCTGATGAGTTGCCCATTTGGGAAAACTCAAGTCAGTGAACCCTTCCATTACTTTCGGTATGAATTACTTTAACATTGACCTTGCCATCTCATGTACAGAGAAGACAAGAGTCTATTTCCAGCTCCACTCCTGAAAGGATGCAGGGCTCACCTCTCTCAGTGTGGGAAGGAGAAAACACTTTTATTTTTATTTTTTGAGACAGGGTCTCACTCTGTTGCCCAGGCTGGAGTGCAGTGGTGTGATCGCAGGTCACTCTAGTCTCAAAATCCTGGGCTCAAAGGACCCTCCCACCTCAGCCTCCTGAGTAGCTGGAAATAATTCTTTATTTTTAAAGAGACAGAGTCTCACTATGTCGCTCAGGCTGATCTTGAACTCCTGGCCTTAAGCAGTCCTCCCATCCTCCCACCTGGGCTTCCCAAAGTGCTGGGATTATAGGTGTGAGCCACTGTGCCCAGTCAGAAACACTCTTTCAAAGCTTTTAAAGGAACAGTGGCCCAAGCTTGCAGCTAAACACTGGATGGACATAGTCATGAGAAAACTGGGAGAAAATCAAGCTCTGGCTCTGCCACAGACCAACAGGGTGACTGTAAACAAGTGACATAATCTCTGGGAGCCTCAGTTTCCCAGTCTGTTAAATGGGGCAACACTAATCACAGCAGGAAGTACACTTCCTAGGACATTCCACACCTTGAATATAGAATAACCACCTCCTCTCCTCCCACTCATATCCTTCCTACAAAGGCTATTCACTCTCAAGCTTCAGGCAGAAAGACTCTATCACCATGACAGTGAGACATCTTTCCTAACAATGGCAAAGGAGGACAGCTAGGAGCACCTGGCAGGGTGGCATGGCTTCCTTTCAGGGCTCGCACAAGCCATGGGCGTGAGTCACTGCTCCTCGAACAAAGCTTACCTGTGTAACGTGTGGTCAAGGCTGCAAAACAGAGTTTCCCACCTCGAGCCTAGAGATCAACGCTGGTTCTCACTCGGAGCTCCCAGAAGGTCTGCTTCCAAGTTGGCACATGGACGTGTGAACACAATGGTGCCATTTGAATAAACCCACCTGTGGAGTTGCTCCTGGACCAGCCTGGGGGGTGGGAGGGGCGGGTCTTCCCTCCCCGGACTCCTGTCTCGAGAGGAGTCTGCACCAATCCATTATCCTGGCACGTGTCATTAGGCTTTTCACGTCAGGAAAGGAACAAAATGTGCCTTCCTAAGATAGGCTGGAAATAACACCACGAGTCCAGAGGCTCAAAATTAGGGACAGTGTTTTCCTTTCTTTGAAGACACTGGAGGTAAGAGGTGTCATTCCAAGCATCAAGTTGCTGCTCTAATAACAACTCTTCATTCAGGTATACGAGAAGCCGTTCGCAGGCGTTCAATGGCGAGGCTGGATTCAGCGCCCAAGAGCCGAATCGCCAGCTCCCTAACGGAGCAAGATGCGCCCCACGCAAAAGTTCAGAGATCGGGGAGGAAAGGACTGTTGAGGTCTATCCATTTGTCAACTCGTACTCAGCATTAAAATGTCTCTAGTACTCTCCTGCATACTATTAATAGGTCCACAAAGGTAAACAGATCGAATGCCCTGTACCCTTAAGCACGCATCTTGGTGTGTTACCTTGGAGTCCAACTCACTCCCAGTAAGCACTTGGTGGTATCTCCCTGCATCTGCCTCTGCTTCACAAGGGCTCTGAGTTCCATCTGCAGAATTCTCAGGAAAGAAGCCGCCTCTACCCCCAGGGCCAGGTATGAAGCACATGGCCAGGGGAGGGTCAATCGATGTGTCTTACCTCTTGGCCACAGGCACGGGTCCAGGGGTGGCGGTGGCTGCAGGGTCAGCCCTCAGGAGTGCCAGCACAAAGCCATCTCTCCCTCTGGATCTGCAGAGGCAGGAGGCCTGCCCGCAAGAGGGAAGCAATGTTAAGAATGAAACTGTAAGTCGGGTGCAGTGGTTCACGCCTGTAATTCCAGCACTTTGGGAGGCCCAGGTGGGAAGATCACCTGAGCCCAGGAGTTCAAGACCAGCTGAGGCAACAGAGCGAGACCTCGACTCTACACAAAATACAAAAATAAGCCAGGCACAGTGGCATGCACCTGCATTCCCAGCTACTTGGGAAGCTGAGGCAGGAGGACTGCCTGAGCCCAGAAGTTCAAGGCTACAGTGAGCTATGATTGTACCACTGACTGCACTTCAGCCTGGGTGACAGAACAAGACAGAAAGAAAAAAGAATGAAACTGCATATAGAAGAGGAGAGAACAGAAATAATTGGGGAAAAACAGAGCCAAAAAATCACCCCGAAAGCACAACCCCCAGGCTGCCCAGTTATGTGAACAACCAAAACACTCAATTGTTTAAGGTGGTTAGAGTGGGTTTCTCTAGAACCTCCAAATAAAAGTGGCCAATCTAAAAATACTCTTCCGTTTAGGAATGATGAATCAGGCTTCGAGAAGCCCAGGGACATATGCAAAGCTGTACAAACACTGGGGGCCGGGCGGGCCAGGACCCCAGCGGCAGGCACAGTCAGGACGTAATTTTGAACGTGGCCCTCCCTCAAAACTGCAGCTATTCCTGCATGCCTCCAAGCCTCACACGCTGGAGATAATAATAGCCTGGGGCCTTGAGGATTAAGGGAAATAAAAGTGCCGAAGGGTTGCATCTCTGTTTTCTGACATGACCCTGCGACTGGCGACAGGCGCTGGCTAAGGACTGTATCTGCTGGACCCGACGGGATGGCACAAGAAATTGGCCAGCCTGTGATTTAGGGGACAAGCAGCATCACCCAGTGGCCAGTCTGACCCGCGACCCGTGAGTGCAGCCACACGGGCGCCTTCCCCAAGTCGGTGCCTTACAAGCAGATGCCCAGGATGACACGGGCCCAAAGGAGGGGTGTGCGGCCCTGAGCCACGTTCAGTCACGACAGTGGGGGGAGGGTCGAAAGGGCGACAGGATGAGAAGGGCAGCAAAGGTGATGAGGAAAGCCATTCCGGGAGAGGCCAAACGGCCCGGCGGTCAGGGTGGAACGAGAAACCAAGACCATCTCAGCGCTTTGGTTAACCACATTCCCGGATTCCACTTTAGAAATTTAATTAAAAACCCACACACCTGAATTTCCCGCTGGCTGGCAGTGGCATGGAGTCCCTGAGATTCCAAAAAATTTCCTTCAGTTTGATCCCGGGGCCCCTAAA
The DNA here is from genome assembly GCA_027257055.1 of Cephalopachus bancanus. Lineage (NCBI taxonomy): Eukaryota > Metazoa > Chordata > Mammalia > Primates > Tarsiidae > Cephalopachus > Cephalopachus bancanus. The sequence continues at coordinate 6,830,671 of JAPVLO010000065.1, forward strand.
GAAGTTTATTCCAAAGCCCAGAGAGAGGGGTTCTCAGGCAGGGGTCACGGGGAGGCAGCCCCCAGAGAGAAGAAAACCTCCTGGCACGTTCTGTCACCAACTGCACCCAAAAGCTTTGCTTCTTGCTGCTTAATTTTAAAAACAGAAAGAAATATCACAGCAAAAAAACAATCAAAATGGAAAACAGCCACATTTAAGGTGGTTCCAAGGTCACAAGTCACTTTCCTGTCACCAACTAGGGGAAAGGTACACGTGAAGAGTTCTGCAAAGGACAGGACCAAGCACCATCTGTCCCCTGGAACCAATACATCCACTCAGTGCAAATGCTTAATTCCCCTGGAGCTGGACACGCAGGGGACACCCAGACACAAACTGTAACAGAGTCTCCAGGGGTCTGACTCAGCCAGGAAAAATGATCATCTTAGCCCAGCCACGGACCCCAGCTCCCTACGGGAGCCACCGCAGAAATCTGACCTCTCACCAGTGTGCACAAAAGGCATGCGCAGAGAAGCATTTTCTGATGTAAAAATTTGCCCACCTCCAGCAAACTTGACATATAAAAATGTGACCCTGTACAGGAGAAGATTCTCCAGCGTTACCCGAAGAGCAAGTCCAGTCTCGACCCTCCCAGCCCTCCTGCCCACACCCGCACTTCCAGAACACCCCACTTTTCACAGCACGTGCCAGACTAAGAGTGAGGGTCTCTCCAAGGACCCAGTCCGTCGTTGCTTCACTGGCTTGGGCCTTACATCCTTTTCCAGACAAGAGGGATGACACCTGACTACTTCACCAGGCCGAGGGTCATGTCAGATGGGACGGGGGTACAGAGCGCTTGCAAAACTCCAGTTCAAGTCATCAGGACCTAAGGAACATGCTAGATCACAAACCTTTTAATTGAGGAAGAATACCCACAGCAGAGTTGAGTGCTGCCTGCATCAACTAGCTGGTCCTTACCTCCCTGGGCACTTAACTCTTGGTCAAGATGGTTTTCTCAGAGCCAAAAGCACTTCACACACAGTAGTACGGTTATTATCCCCCCGAAAAAAGAAGAAGCCAGGCTCGGTGGCTCAGCCTGTAATCCCACGCCTTTGGGAGGCTAAGGTGAATGGATTGCCTGAGCCCGTGGGTTTGAGACCCACCTGGGCAACTTGGCGAGACCTCATCTCTACAATAAATCAAAAATTAGCCAGGCGTGGTAGCGCAACGCCTGTAGTTCCAGCTACCTGGAAAGCTGAGGCGGAAGGATTGCTGGAGCCCAGCGGGTCGAGGCTGCGGTGGCCAGGCATGGCCACCGCACTCCAGTCTGGGTGACAGACTGAGACTCCAACTCAAAAACAAAAAACAAAAACGGTTAACTTTTTTAAAAATTAGAAACACAAAGACGGCCCAACTGCAGAGCCCACCATCGTCAAGTACAGCTCAATGAGGGTTCACTCACAGGCTGAGGAAGGTGTCCCCAAAGGCCAGCATCTCAGACAACCCCCATCCCTCCTCCCACACAGACCGCGGACTCTTCAAGTCGGCTTCCCACCGGCCCCCGAGCTGAAGCACCAGAGGGGCTGCCCCAAGGTCCAGGGAAGCGTCCAGCAGGGACTGGGTATTTGCAGAATTACAGAGCGAGGATGTCTACAGGCAAATGACTGGAAACTCGCCCACCAGGAGGGAAAGGGAATACTCTAGGAGTGGCTCAAAACACGTGCCCTGAAATCCCAACGTGGTCGCCAGCAAAGACTGCTGGGCACACAGGCACGGGCTTTCCTGGCCTGTCCTACTGGGGCTTCCCGGTCGTAAATGCAAAGGAAAGTAAACTGCTCAAGTGAGATGAGGCCAAGGACCCACTTTGGGGCTGAAGGAATGGGTCTGTGAACCATTAAAACCAGACCTGAACGATGGGCATCTTCCAAACCACGGGGGCCTCACAGGCCTGTGGAGACCGCAGTCCCTCTGGCATTCCCCCAAAGGAAGCCACTTCTGTTTAATCGCATTCAAAGGCACCTGGTTTCCAGACTTCCATGCAAAAACCTGTACCAACAAACCAAATGCGGGAGGAGGTGATGATTCACGTTACGAAAAGAGTTCTTGGACAGAAACTTGCCACTTCAGCGTTCTTCCAGGGTGCACGATTCCCCCAGGCCCTTCGGCTGTCATGCGATCAGCCAAGATTGGTTTTGTGTTGACGTTTTTCCAGGCACAGACCTTTCCAGGGGCACCCGAGCGGCTTCCATCAGAGTGTCCTTCCCAGCGGCATACTGGAAAGGGAAGAAATCCATCCAGAACCACCCTTGTCCTCCTGTGAAGTGAGCTGGACGCATCTGTCCTATGAAAAGGGGGTGCTCGCCGGGCCCGGTGGCTCAGCCTGTCATCCCGCGCCTTGGGAGGCTGAGGTGAGTGGATTGCCTGAGCCCGCGGGTTCGAGACCCGCCTGGGCAGCGAGACCTCATCTCTACAATCAATCAAAAAATCAGCCGGGCGTGGTAGCGCACGCCTGTAATTCCGGCTTCTCGGAAGGCTGAGACGGAAGGATCGCCGGAGCCCAGCAGGTCGAGGCTGCGGTGGCCGGGAGCGGCCACTGCACTCCAGTCTGGGCGACCGAGTGAGACTCCAACTCAAAAAAAAAAAAGAAAAAAGGAAAGGGGGTGCTGACTTGGGGAGGAGGACCCCAGCCAGCTCCAGGATGGCAGTGACACTGCCTTAACAACGGTGGCCAGAAACAGAAGTAGCAGTGGTCTGCGTTTGCACACAAACAAACACACCACGAAGCTGCCTACAACGGGACATCTGAGCACCAGGGACCTCACAAGCACGACGGGAGAGACTGCAAATCTAATTTATTCCCGCAGCCCAGGGTGGCAGTTCCTACGTCATTCACCCGGACGCAGTCACTTCTGTCTTGACCACATACAAAGGGCACCTTATTTCAAGACTTCCGTGTCAAAACCTGCACCAACAAACCAAATAAGTATATGTGGGGACCCAAACCAGGCGGAGCCGAGCCAGGAAGGCTTCCCGGAAAAAGAGAAAGAGGAACGTGAAGAAAGAGAAACGCTTTGTAGGTTGCGTAAGCTTCAGCGGGAAAAGACTCAAGGAGGCCTTGGCTGGCCAAAGCTTCTTCAAGGGTCCACTCGTGTCAGAACGGCCTGGGGAGCTTGTCAGAAATGCAGATCCCTTGGCACTGAAGGTGAGGGTGGGGCGGCTACATTTGGAATAAGTCCTGTGAGTTGTTCATTCTTAAGCAAACCACAACTTGAAGGCCAGGGGACAGGTGAAGCAGGCCAAAAGTGAAGAGTCTGGGAAGAGCTGCCGCTTCTGAGAAGGAAGGACCCACGCGGCGGGCACGGGGAAGGACAGGCAGGTGTAGACAGAAGCGCCTTCCAGAACGGTCTAGTCCCCACCCCACCCCACCCCCAGCCCCTCTCTCCTGAGGCTTCCTGTTATGATCCTTGCTGGAGTTGGCTGGCTACAGAAAACGTCTGTGCCAGAGAGAGAAATGAATATTCTTCAGTTTGCAAGCTATAAAGCGACCCAAGGACGGTTGGGAGCATTTCAAAGAGGCAAAGGCAAAGTCAAGGCTGGGCAGCCGTGCCCTCACACAGTCACAGAGAAACTCTATCCGGACAACAGAAGTCGGCTCTGTTGAGATTTAAGTAACCTCCAAACTTCCTTATCCCAAACAAGCGTCACCTACACTCGGCGCAGGCAACCACCCCAAGCTGGAAAAGACAGCACCCTGCTTGAATCAGACAGTCCCAGTTCAAGTGTGTCTCACTGGCGACCATTTAGACTCATGTGGTCTCAGGTAGAGGGCAGAAAGGCCTCTTTTGTGGGCCTCGTCAACTGCACACAAGTGTGCTCTCAGTCCAGCCGGGCCCAGCCTCCATCCACACCAGCCACTTCCAAAAACCCCTGCAAATCTCCCACTTCTCTTCGGAGAAAGTCCCCTGAGGAAAAGGGGAATCTCTTCCCAGCCCGAGACTGCCTGACAATCCCGAAGTCCACTCTGAGGTCAGAGCAGAAATCCGTGTTCCTTTAACTCTGCCCGGGTAACCAGGAAGTGCTGTCCCGGCTGGGTTTGCACGCTCAGCACCTCGACACACCTGCTGCTCTGGCCCGTGAGTCACCCGTGCAGGCATTGCACAGCGAGCTTGTCAGCAGTGGGTTCGGGTGCTCAGCACCCAGCTCTCACGCACACCGGATGTCAACCGGCCACCCTCCCCCAAAGACGTGTCGGGACAGATTGGGTAATAACCCAGTATTCACTCAACGACACATTCCCAGTGGAGGTTTGGAGAGAGGGATGGAGGGGTCCACAGAGATGTTTTTCCCACTTACGAGCAGGGAAGCGGGGCTCCCAGGCCCTGGGGGTGCGATGTGGCCATTCAGCGGGAGGGAACCCAGTCAACCGGGAAAGGGAGATGAAATTGAAGTCCCAACTTCAAACCTTCTCCGGAGCAAAGACCATCCACTGCACCTCTCTCAGCTCCCATTTTTTTTACAAGGCAGCTTTGTAGATCCGGGATTGGATCCTGGACCACAAAAAGGACATCAGTGGGACAACTGAAGAAATTTGAAGAAGGCTTTGAGATTTGTTAAAAGTACTGTATCCTCGCCGGACGCAGTGGCTCATGCCTGTAATCATAACACTCTGGGAGGCCAAGGAGGGAGGATTGCTTGAGTCCAGGAGTTCAAGGCCAGGCTGGACAACATAAGACTCTCTCTACAAAAAACCTTTGAAATAATTAGCCAGGTGTGGTGGTGCACGCCTGCAGTCCCAGCTACTAGGGAGGCTGAGGCAGGAGGCTCGCCTGAGCCCAGGAGGTCAAGGCTGCAGAGAGCTGTGATCATGTCACTGCTCTCCAGCCTGGGTAAGAGAGTGAGACCTTAATTCAAAAAAAAAAAAAAAGGACTGTATCCTGTTGTATCCTGCACCTATGATCAGTTATCCAATGCCAACAGGTTATTCTCAATAAGACACCAGAAATCTATGTAAATGTCTGTTTTTCATAACTGCTCTTTATATTGTGTTTTATCAGACAAGATCGTTGTTTAAGAAACACGGGAAATGCAGAAATGACTGCAGTGCAGCAATAACTAGAGGGCACTTTTTTGCTATTGAAGTTGGATATTTCTCTACATTCCTGAAACAATTTTTAGGATTTTCTTGTACTAGAAAATGCAGGCAGTGTTTTCACAAAAGTAAATGTACAGTGATTTGAAATACAATAAATGAAGACAATGTATGTAGCCTTCCAATAAAAAATATATATTTGAAGACTGGGGAAAAGAAAAGTATTGTATTAATGTCATTGTCTCACATCCAATCACTGCATCACAGACATGTCAGAAGTGAGTGTTCGGGTAAGCAGGGTAAGCAATATAGTGGGACGTGAGGCGCTGTTTTTGCAACTTTCCTTTTCTTTTGATATGAATTTTCTTTCACTATAAATCTAGATTTATAGCATACTAAGAAGTTAGTTTTTTTAAAAGGCCAGGATTTTTAATCAAGCTGCCTAATAAATCTTAATATACGGTATTGTTAAAAAAAAATGTACACCACAATCCTGAAGGCAAATTTTAAGTTATTCTCACATCAATTGATGCAGATCAACAACACAATGCAAGGAAAAGCAACCTAAAACACTTGATTCGCTAGGCACTTGTTACCTGGTGCTCTTCTGGGTTCTCACTCCAAGGCGAGGTTTTATCTGATGGGTAAGTGTGCTTTTTCCTCCAAGCCCACCTCAGAAATGTCCACTGAGAGAGGTATTCCTCTGGCTTTAGATGTGACTTGACTTAAACCAAGGACAGCAATTTCTAGGAATTTTCCAAAGGAAACATCCAAAATGTGTACAAATTATGTACAAAAGATGCTCATCAGTGCATTACTTCTAAGGATAAAAGTGTGGAAATACCTAGTGTCCAGCCTCAGAGGAACTGTCACACAAATTATGGTTCAGTGCTTGCAGTAAGGTATAGTATCACACAGCCATCACATACAGGAAATGTTCAAATAAGATTAAAGGGAAAAAAAGCAGGAGACAAAGTTGTATATACTGCAGGATTTCACCAGTGAGAAAAGATGTCAAATCGCCAGTACTACTGTGGGAACCAGACGGTTTTTTCTCCTGTTTTTTGCACTTTTTGTAATTTTCTATAAAGGGAAGAGAAAGCATGAATTACTTTTAAAATAATGGATTACTTTCAAAAGGGTGAAGGTGTGTTTTGGTTACCTGTCAGCCAGTTTCAGCAATTCTTCTCTGGCTGTGTACAGTGGCTCGTGCCTGTCAACCCAGCACTTGGGAGGCCAAGGCCGGAGGATCACTTGAGCCCAGGAGTTTGAGACCAGCCTGGAAAACAGAGCAAGACCTCATCTCTACAAAATACCAAAAATTAGCTGAACTTCATGGCACACGCCTGTACTCCCAGCTACTTGGGAGGCTGAGGTGGAAGGATCGCATGAGCCCAGGAGTTGGAGGCTGTGGTGAGCCCTGAGCATGCCGCTCCAGGCTGGGTGACAAAGTGAGACCCCGACTCAAAAAACTAAAGATAAAATAAAGAAAAAAAGAAAACAGTCCCTCTCCCAAGGCGATCACAGAACTGGGGCCCCAAGGCAGGTGCTGCGCTGAACTGGGCAGTTCCAGGGACCCACACGGGGCCAGAGGCGCTGAGGGCGCTAGCCCTGGGGGAGGACTAATGCCAACAGACATCACCTTTCCTTCTTTCCATGCTGCCTGGCCTTCTCTCATCAGTGCCCACTGCAGGCACTGGAACCCTGAGCACTGACCAAGGGAGACCCCAACAGCTTCTTGTTTTCCATGCAGAAGGGGCTTCTGGGGAGAAAACAGACCATCACAGACAGGTTCCAAATGAGAACCTACACACTGCAGGACAGAGTTGGGGGGTGGGGAGTGAGGGAGGGAATCCCACGTCTGAGGGAAGCATCCCCAGGTAACCTGGATGGGTCCTGAAGTTGAGGACAAGTACCAAGGAGGGAGAAAGAAAAGAAGGATCCGGGTTGATCTGTATAGCAAGGGCGGAGTCGCTCAGTAATTCATTCAACAAACATCTCTTCAGTGCCTACTCTTTGGCAGGCACCGCGCTGCCCCACACAGGGCCGACACAAAAGAACAGGCAGAGGAGGAAGCAAGCGATGGATACAGGAGCAGGTTGCTTTCAGTTCCGGACTCAAGACAAGCCCCCTCCCACTCGGCCAAGAAACCCACAAAAACGAGTCGCGCCGGAAGCGGTGGCGGGCGGACGCGCTGGACTGAACTCCTGCCACCTTCCACCTATCCAGAAACGCACCCCGCGCCCGCCCGACGCGTGGCCGGGTCCTACAGGAAAGCCGCTCGCCAGACGCCCCCGCCCTCGACGGAGAGGGGCTCGGCCCGCTGCCTTCTCCAAGCGCGGCGCCCACCTTCTCCAAGCCGCGCCCGGGGTCGCCCGCGGGCGGACGCTGGGAGTCGCGGGCGCCGCGGCGCGCGAGGTAACGGGCCGCGGGGGGCGACTCGCGAGAAGGCAGCTGCACGGGGCCAAGCGCGCGCGCCCAGGACCTGGGGGCGTCGCCCCCCACCCGGCCCGGCGAGGCTCCGTCCCGCGGGGCGGCCGAGGCAACGGCCGCGGACGCCCGGCATGGGGGTGGTCGCTGACCCCCGAGACCCGGGCGCGTCAGCTCCGCCTGGAGGCAGAGGGAGGGCTGGAGTGACCTCCGAGAAGATGTCTAGTACCAGAACAAAAATGCCAGCCCGGAATCTCAAGACCTTCGGGAAACGACGCGGAGGGGGCAACATTAAACGTGAAATCGCATCCACTCCCGCACCTGCGGGGAGGCTTACCTTGGGGCCAGGTAGAACGAATCACTCCGCGGGTGGAGTCGCGGGTCTTCCAAGCGCGGCTGACGCACACCAAGTAATCCACGTTACGGGGTCCGGAGCCCCCCGCCCCGTTCCCCGCCTTCCGTCCCAGGCCAAAGCGCCGCCGGCCCCCGGCCGCTGCGCTGCGGACCCGCGGGGGTCGCGGGCGGGGGGCTCCGGGCTGCCGCACTCCGGTCCCGGGGTGGGCGCGCGACGCGGGCTGAGAGCGGGCGCCCGGCGGCCTCGTGAGCGCATCCCGCCCGCCAGCGCTCGGGGGACACCCAGCCCGGGCGGCGCGTCGCCGGCGAACCCAAGTGCCCCGGGGGCACCCCTCTGCCGAAAGCAGATCCGCTCTCGGCCGTGGGTTTCCAGGGCCGCGAGGCCCGGAGGGCGCAGGGTGGGCGCCTGCCGGGCAGAAAAGCCCCCGGGGAGACGCGCCGAGCCGCCCATGCCAGCTGCGGCTGCCACTGCCGCCCGCGCGCCCGCACAGCCTCGGAGCTCCGCCGCCGCCGGCTGGGCCATTCCCTCCTTATATACCCGCCCGAGTCGAGGCGGGGCGGGGCGGGGCGGGGAGGGGGCGGGAGGAGGCCGAGCGGCTTCCTGGGAGTTGTAGTTTTGTTTCCTTAGTCACCGCAAACTCTGAACAGGGATGGGTCAGGTTGGGGTCTGCCACTATAGCTGTCCTTCCTCTCGCCGTCCTTCATAGATAACGCTGGGATTCCAGTTCCACTGTCAGTTCCATCAGGTCTAGGCTGGCCTTCATGACCAAAGGGCCACACTAGTGCCCTGAATGTGGCCCAGGGTGGCAAAACTTGGTAGCCTTGGTGTCAGACCAACCCAGCTGGGATGCAGTCCCCGCCTGGCCACAGACAGCTGGTGACCACAGACAGAGGAGCCAGCTACTGTGCGTGGCTTGGATTCATCCGACACAGAGGACATTCGTGTCTGCCTCTGTAGGACTGCAGAGGGAGTCCTTTAATGGGAACAACTGTCATTTCTTTACACTTGCTAAATGCTAAGTAGACTTGGCTTCAAGGCCCCCGTTCCACCAACTAACCGCCACCCTGATACCCTTCTGGAGTAAAATCCTGGCACTGCCCTTGGCCTGATTCAGGATTTGGCTTCTGGAGCACTTGCCACACACATTGGTAGAGCGAGAGGGCAGGGCAGGGGTCCGCCGGAGAGGAGGGGTCAGCACCTAACATTGTGTGGGCGTGCAAGGACCTATAGGGACGGGGCTCTAACCCTGCCTAGGGACATGGCCAAGGCCTTCCAGCGGACTGGGGTCCAAGCTGAGTCTGAAGGAGCAGGGAGGAGGAGGGGGAAAAGACGCAAACCACAACCACGGAAGAGGGCAGAGAGCTGCTGCCTGTGTAGGGGCAAGTTGTGGGGATAAAGGAGCCATGCTGAGGAGGGGAGCAGGGGGACACAGGTGAGTCCCTGAAGACTGCCCTCACAAAGTGCCACAGACTGGGCGGACTAGCACTGCAGGGATGTTCTGGAGATTCGAAGTCCAAAACCAAGGTGACAGTGAGGTTGGTTCTTCCTGAGGGCTGTGAGGCAGAATCTGCCCCAGGCCTTTCTGGGACTCTGGTGGTCACTGACTGTCTCAGGCATCCCTTGGCCTGCTGATGCATCGCCCCACTCTCCGGCTTCTACGTGGCCTTCTCCCCGTGTCCCCCTCTGTGCACACCTCTGTCTCTGTCCACATAGTCCCCCTCTGTGCACACCTCTGTCTCTGTTGTTTTCATGAGAATGCCAGTTATATTGGATCAAGGGCCCACCCTACTTTGGTATAGCCTCATCTTAGCCAACAACATTGGCAACAACCCTACTTCCAAATAAGGTTCCGTTCTGAGGTCCTGGAGATTGAGCCTTCAACACATTTGGGGGAAGGAGTGGACACGGCTCTGCCTTGCTATCCCTGGTAACACCACTGTGGCCAACCAGTCCTTCTGAGTTGAGTAAGTATTGATAAAGCAAGACGAAGTCACAAAATCACTGAGGCTGTAACAGGAGGAGAGGCCCATAGAGGGGAGGCCAAGGACCCTGAAACTTCCTGGGTCAGATTTCCCTGTGGCCCCAATGGGGCTGCTGGAGGGGAAATGGCCCAAGGGACACGACATCAATCCTGGAAGGAACAGTAGGTACCGGGGTATATTCCTCCAGGTAAAGGAAATGGGGTTAGGGAGGAGAGGAAGGGCGAGGAGGTTCCTGGGTATTCCAGGTGTTCCTGGAGCACAGTCTTTGATTTTCCACCTGCTGCTGTGACCAAGTTCAAGGCTACAGGCATGCTCTGATCTGGCCCTGGAAGCCCGGCTCCCGCCCCCCACTGTCTGGCATTCTCCAGCAGCAGTGCAGAGTCTGGTTTGGCCACCGTTTCCATTTTGAAGTCACAATCGTCTCCTCTCTTGCTTCCAGGTGAGCAAGAGAAAAACTGAGACCCCCGGCGAATGTGAAAGGCAGGGCCATGTGACCTCCCTGGAGTCTCCCCACAGTATGTTGGGGGTATAGCCTGCCTTCAGCTTGCCCCAGGAGCTGTTCCCGGCTTCCCAGAATTCAGGCTGCACGTCCACAGCACACATCAGGGCACCCAAGTGGCTCAAAAGGAGACCAGAGCCTTTCGATTGGACATGGGTGTGGCTTTCTCCTGCATTCTGTTCTTCAGTCTTAAATCTCCATGCAGCAACCATTAACTGCTTGAATGATTAGAAAAACAGAGAGTGAAATTAATTTTTTTTTTGAGTTGGAGTCTCACTCTGTTGCTCAGACTGGAGTGCAGTGACCGCTCCCGGCCACTGCAGCTTCAACATGCTGGGCTCTGGCGATCCTTCCTCGTCAGCCTTCCAAGTAGCTGGAACTACAAGTGCGCGCTACCACGCCCGGCTAATTTTTTTGATTTATTGTAGAGATGAAGTCTCGCCAAGTTGCCCAGGAGGGTCTCGAACCCGCAGGCTCAGGCAATCCACTCACCTCAGCCTCCCAAGGCGCGGGATGACAGGCTGAGCCACTGAGCCCTGCTTGATTGAAATTAATTTTAACCAATCATTTATTTCTAATTGTTGCTGTGAGATTGATTTTCCCGGGTGGAGCAAAAATCATGCCTCTTCTTTGCTCAAAAGACCTCCAGAGACATCAGTATGGATCTGTGTTTAGCTTAATACAGAGACAGAGAAACATGTATAGATATGTGTATATACCAGGGGGACCAAAAAACCCCCAGAATCTATTTATTTAAACATTGTGTATTTATTCTTACATGTTTAAACTTCAATCACCTTTGAAGTATTCTGTTTGAACAATGCACCTATTGAGACACTTTTTCCACTGCTCAAAACCATTTTTGAACTCATCAGTTCTGATGCCTTTTAGCACTTCTGCCATTTTTGGTTTCACCTCTTCCATGTCAGCAAAATGTTTTGAGGATTTTTTTCATCCAGTGAAACAAAAATTCGCTCAAGGCAAGATTGGGTGAATAGGGAGGGTAGGGAATGGGGGTCATGCCATTTTGGGCTGAAAACTCAGTGGAGTGTGGCTAGATGCATTGCCATGGTGGAAGTCCCAGTCGCCTGTTTGCCATAACTAGGGATGTTTCATCCGCAAATCATGACACAGTCTCCTCAAAACTTCCAGATAAAAACTTCGGCTGACTGTACAATCTAGAGGAACAGATTCCTGGTGTACTACAAGGGGCCTGCCCTCCAAAAGATAATTCCTTTTTTGGGGGGGGAATCTCTCATGGGATCATGCGTGTATACGTGGGTTTGTATACATACATATCCTCTGCTAAGAGGACCTGGAAGCAATGGCAGCTCCATAGCAGTGAGCACTAGATCTACGGTTTGTTTCTAACACACTGTCCAATAAAAAGGACCAGAGCTCCTTGGAGAAGCAGCTGACCTCAGGACTAAGACAGGAAATACACTAGATGAGCCTGGACAATCTTGCAGCGCCAGAAAGTAAGAGAGCGCTAAATCGCTGACACACACACACACACACACACACACACACACACACACACACACACCCCATAGTGATAGGGACACAAGAGGATACAGAAGCCAACTGAAAGAGCTCATGGCCAAGGGTGGGGAACTATTTGAACATCACAATAAGCAAAGTAGTATTGGATTATAACCAAAGCATAGCATAAATATTCATGAGTTCATATTGATAGAATTAGGTGATTGAATAAATACAAGAAGGAAAATAAACAAATCTCCTGTGCAGAAGAATTTCAGAGTGGTACGTAGATACAGTGCCCTCAAGAAGCGGGAGCATAATTGCCCACTTAAGTGTGGGCCACACATAGTGACATCCTTCCAAAGAATAAAATATGGAAAGAAGGGAAAAAAGAACAACCCTCATCATCTAATCACAAGAAAAGCATCAGGCAAAATGCAATTAGGAGACATTCTGCAAAATACTTGATCAGTATCCCTCAAAACTGTCAGGGTCATCAAAAGCCAGGAGAGTCTGAGAAGCCGTCACATCCCAGAGAGCTGAGGAAACATGATCTCTGACTGTGGTATTCTGGATGGGATCCTGGATCAGAAAAAGCCATTAGGCAAAAACTCAGGAAATCTGATACAGTGTGGACTTTAGTCAATAATAATGTATCAATATTGATTCACAGACTGGGTGTGGTGGCTCACATCTGTGATCCTGACACTTTTGGAAGCCGAGGTGGAAGGATTGCTTGAGCCCGGGAGTTCAAGACCAGCCTGGGCAACATAGTGAGACCTCATCTCTACAAAAAAATTTTTTAATTATCTTGGCCTGGTGGCGCACATCTGCAGTCCCAGCTACTCAGGGGGCTGAAGTGGAAGGATCGCCTGAACCCAGGAAGTCAAGGATGCTCATGTCACTGTACTTCAGCCATGATCATGCCATTGCACTTTAAACCAAGAGACTCAAAAAAAAATTGATTCATAACTGTTGCAAATGTATCGCGTTAATATGAGATGAAACAACAGAAAGCTGGGTATGAGTCTATGAGAATGCTCCATAATATCTTTGCAAATATTCTGGAAATTAATTCAAAAATTGAAAGGTTATTTTAAAAGCCAAGTATATGTATATTTACTAGAAATATATGTATGTGTGTATATATGGTGATAAAACAATTGCCATATCAACTCTTTCATGTGTCATGTTTCCCCTTTTGGGGGTAGGTACATGGCTCTCTGTTCTGTTCCACTGGTCAATTTTATTGACTATGTGCCATTATCGTGTTGTTTTAATTCTAATTCATTTTTACACTTTTTTTTTTTGAGATGGGCTTTCACTTTGTCACCCAGGCTAAAATGCAGTGGCACAATTATAGCTCACTGCAGACTCCAACTCTTGGGCTCCAGTGATCCTCCCACCTCAGCCTCCCTAGTAGCTAGGATTATAGGCACACGTAACCACACCTGGCTAATTTCTAAAGTTTTTATTGAGATGGGGATCTCGCTGTGTGGGCCAGGCTGGCCTGAATTCCAGTGGAAACTTTGTCTTCTTTAAGTGTTTTTTGGCTACTTTAGACCTCATAGTAAATTTAGAATCAGCATATTAAATTTCAGGTTAAAAATAAATGAAATTTGTGAAGGAAAAATGCCTTCAGAAGCCCTTTGCGACCCACAAATGTACATGTAAACTCGACAGCCTGGCATCAAGGCCCGCTCTGATCCTGTGAGACGTCTTCATCCTTTTTTTCCTGCGCTCCTCAACCAACCCCCTTGTGCTTCAGGAAAACTAGAATATTTTGCTCCCAAGAAGACTTCAGTTTCTCTCGTCCTCACTCTGGCTCTTAGAGCCTCCTCTACCCAGGACTCCCTCTGCCTCAGCTTGTGGAGTTTTGTACTCATCTTCTACCCACCTTTTGAGGTGACACTTTTTTTTTTTTTGAGTTGGAGTCTCACTGTGTCACCCAGACTGGAGTGCAGTGGCCGCTCCCGGCCACCGCAGCCTCCACCTGCTGGGCTCCGGCGATCCTTCTGCCTCAGCCTTCCAAGTAGCCGGAACTACAGGCGCACGCTACCACGCCCGGCTCATTTTTTGATTTATTGTAGAGATGAGGTCTCGCCAAGTTGCCCAGGTGGGTCTCGAACCTGCAGGCTCAGGCAATCCACTAATCTCAGCATCCTAAAGGCGCGAGATGACAGGCTGAGCCACTGAGCCCAGCTGAGGTGCCACTTCTTCCATGAAGTCTTCTCAGATGCCCACTAAGGAGAGAACTCCATCAAACCTACAAGCACTTTGAGTCCCTTTCTAGAGTAAGTTCCTTGAGGGCCTGCATTTTATCCCCGTGTCACGATCCTTTCATCTCCACCACTGAGAGCATTGCACATAATTGAGGCTTTGTAGGTCTTTGGAAATTAACTGTGGCACATGAAATGGTGCTTGGTGCCAGCCTGCACTTGTCTTCCAGGGAGGACCGACGACCCCATCTGTAGGCGCTGATCTTTTCTGAGAGCTTGCTATGTGCCAGGCATCATCCCGAACGTTTACAATATATCGTGCCATATAGTCTCCCAGAATACAGACAGTAGGCTCTATTGTTAACCCCATGGAGAAGTCAAAGCTGAGCCGGGCTCGGTGGCTCAGCCTGTAATCCCGGGCCTTGGGAGGCTGAGGTGAGTGGATTGCCTGAGCCCGCGGTTTCGAGACCCGCCTGGGCAACTTGGTGAGACCTCATCTCTACAATAAATCAAAAATCAGCCGGGTGTGGTAGCGCATTCCAGCTACTTGGAAGGCTGAGGTGGAAGGATGGCCTGAGCCCAGCAGGTCGAGGCTGCGGTGGCCGGGAACGGCCACTGCACTCCAGTCTGGGCGACAGAGTGAGACTCCAACTCAACAAAAAAAGAGAGAAATCGAAGCTGAGAGCACTTAACTGCCTTGCTCAAAGTTGCAGAGCAAATAGCAGGGCCGGAACTCAAACCCAGAGCTCTCTCTCAGAAACTCCACTGTACTCTCACATCACATGTCGTCTATTCATTTCCTGGCCGAAAACATTGGGTCTTTTTACACGGCTATACCCACCGCCTTGAGGCTCATTTCAGGAAGAGTTCATTTCAGAAAGAATTTGTTTCAGGAAGCCGGTGTGAGAATGTGGCTGAACAGGTACTAAGCACCCAGCACCGTGCAGAGTAGATGTCAGAGAACTAGTGAGCCCACCTGCTGAGTCCTTCCTTCTGCCCCTCCCCGTCCTGCCCAGGCTTTTCCATCACCCTTCCTACTCCACTTTGTTGAAAGGTGAGGCTAAGGTATGGAACAGAGCAGATACAGAGTGTTCCCACCACCACAGAAAGACCACTGGACGGTGTTGCAGTGTCAGCATCACCTAAGACCTTATTAAAAACGCAAGATGGCACACTCTACACCAAGCATCAGAATCTGCATCTTCTGCTGCACTTGTTTTTATTTTTAATGTTTCAAGTGGACATACATAAATACAGTTGGCCCTCCATAGCCACAGGTTGGCACCTGTGGATTCAACCAACTCCAGATCAAAAATATTCGGGGGAAAATGAATTCCAAAAAGTTCTCAAAAGCAAAGTTTGAATCTGCCTTGTAGCAAGTTCTACACTGAATCCACAGGAATGAAGTCATGTGTCGCCATTGTAATAGGCCTTATAAGTAATCTAGAAATGATTTAAAATATAACTGAGGATGTGCATAGGTGTTATGTAAATACTACACCATTTTATACTGGAGACTTAAGCATTCCAGGATTTTGGTGTCGGCAGGGGGTCCTGCAGCTAATCCCCCAAGGACACCAAGAGACGGTCATTTGTAATTTCAGAATTCTTTTAAAATTATCAAGTCATAACCTCTTGAACAGAGTGTTTCAAATAAGAGGAACAAAGTCCTACATCTTTTTTCTGTGAGCGATGTGTTTTGTAGAGCTGTCATACATCTAGGGGGATGTAGCATTAGGAAACACTTGACTTGGAGGAAATGCAACACATTCAAGGCTGGCCTGGCACCCATACCGTGTGAATCTCTCAGATCTCAGGATATGAATATTACTGGTTAAAATATGCATATAAACTCTGATATCCAAGAATATCCAAGAAAGGAGCCAAAAGAACTGTGACATGCTGATGAGGTGAGAGGGCATGTCTTTGGGATCTGGTTATAAAATCCAGTTTGCTCGGTTTCCACACTTGACACAGAGATGATGATGATTTTTGAGTTGGGGTCTTACTCCGTCGCCCAGGCTGGAGTGCAGTGGCACACTCACAGCCACCCCAGCGTTGACTTGCTAGGCTCCGGCGATCCTTCTGCCTCAGCCTTCCAAGTAGCTGGAACTACTGGTGTGAGCTACCATGCCCAGCTAATCTTTGATTTATTGTAAAGACGAGGTCTTGCCAACTAGCCCAGGCTGGTCTCGAACCTACGAACTCAAGCAATCCATTCGCCTCAGCCTCCCAAAGTGCTGGGATTACAAGCTGAGCTACTGAGCCTGGCCGAGGCAGAGATTAAAATGACGAAGAAACAAGCAGACACAGACAGATTTCAGAAAAACTTACTATTATTTAGTGGAATAGGGGTTCCAGAAGTTTCCAAAGGGGTAAGCCAGTCCATCAGGCTTTCAAACAATTGGAAGAGTGAGTTGAGACGTGGCACGCGTAACCACGAGAGGGGATCCTCAGAGCCCAGACCTTTCTTTTCATGTCACAAGATGGTCTCGCTTTCCTTCACCATCTCCTCCTCCCCTTCTGCTTCCAGACACACTTGGTTCTCAACTAATAAATGGTGAAAAGCAATCACTGAGCACTCACTAAATGTCTGGCTCTGTGCCAAGCATTTATAAACACTTAACGCTCACAGGAACCCTAGGAGATGGGAAACACGATCATGGCGATGTTACACGTGAGACGCAGAGACACGGGGTTGCACAGCCCTGCCGCCATCTTGTCCTCTCATCTTCCTGGCTTTAGCAAGCAGACCCACTCTGCCTCCAGGGAAACCTCATGTCTCATGGGTCCCCCTGTTATGACCCTGACCACTGCTGCACCACTCAAAGTGTCCCCTCTGGTGCCTCAGGGGCCTGCTTACACCCCAATCCAGGACACTGGCTCTGGCCTTCTGGGTTTTGCCCTCTCTTTAGTTCCTGTTCCTAAAATTCTCTCATTCCTAGGCTTCTGCAATAGCATGCTAGGCCCGAGGATCCTTCTCCTCAGTGACCATGCTCCCTTCTTGGGGCACACCCTGGACCCAGTTCTGAACTGTCTGCTGGTCTCCCTCCTTTGATATGTTGTTCCCTCTCACACCCGACCCTGTCAACCCTGTGGCTGCTCAATTCCAGGTCTGCCTCCCCCCTGGCCAGTTGGATGTTTCTACATCCTCACAGCTCCAGGCTGTCTAAGAGCAAGCATCCATAACCACCCACTGTGCTGACCTGTCCCATCTTCCCTTGCAGCCATAGTGGACATCTCCAGCAAGGGACCACTTCCTGCCTCAGCCATCTGTGACTTTTGGGTTGTTGTTTTTTTCTTTATTTCCTTTTTCTTGATGCTCTAGGGACTCGTTCAGTCCTCTGTAGGAGCATCTCCGAAGTGCCAGGGGTTTAATCCCTCCAAGGACAATCCTCTAGCAATTAAGGAAGGGAATCATTGGATAACTAGCCCATCTTTTTTCATCTTTTGATGTGGCAATCCTGAAGTGTGTTTTATCCTGTTGCTCAGAGCATCTCCCGTGAGATTCGGTCCCATATGCCCATAGCAGAATCTCTCATGAACCACCATTCATTGACTTTTCTCCCTCCCAATACACTCTACTTGTGCTTCCAAAGATACATTCACAAATAGGCTACACACACTCTACTTCGAAAATAATCCCAAAGAGGAGGCAACACACACATAGATTTTTCTTTCTAGATTCTTTGGTCATGGCTACAATTTTCTAAGTCTCCCAGATATCAGGATTAAAAGCTCAGGAACTTTTTTTTTTTTCTCTCTTCCTTCCAACCCTCTGGGTCTTTGTACTCATGCTAATGTCTAATATTTCTGTTATTCCACTCTTCCCATCCTAATTCAGGGCTTCATAAGTTTCTATCATGCTGACCTCCCCCCGCCAGGAATCCTCTTCAGCCTTTGCTGTGCTTGTCCCAGTAGAGCCCTTGCTCTGTGTCTCCTTGTGCCAGGCACGTCCTGCAGGTTCCTCTGGGTTGGTCTTCCCCACCTTCGCATCCCCATGATGGCTCTCTTCTCAGAGCATCCTCCGCCTTGGCATTCACTCCATTCCCTTGACATTGAGAATATGCTGCCTTTCACCATTGGTTATTCACACATGTCCATTTCTGGCTCCTCCAATAAGCTGCAAGTGTCCCGGGATGAAGGAGTGTAGCCTGTGCTTTCCTGCTTGCTTGCTTTCTTTGTTTAAGCCTCTCAATAGGGGCTCAGGCGACATTGGCTGGTTTAATTTGACTGACAAGGGTACATTGCTAACAGAGTGCTCTTACACATGGACAAAGGTACTCATTCCCAAACTGCACTGAACCAGCCCCAAGAAGTCCCACCCACAAAGCTCTACCCCAAAGCTTGAGGTGATGGCAGACTGCCCAAGCTGGTAGAATTAAGTAGCCTGCACCTACATGCCAACATCCTTCTACCAGTCATTATTTTTGGTGGTTTGTGGCATCATAAAGGATGAAGATGGTGATGTTGACACACATAAGAAAGATAGTATCCACCTTAGTGGTGCAGTGAAGGATGCAAGTTAGTAGGTTTCTCTCTCTAGACTGAGCAATAGTGACCATTCACTCATTCATTCAACAAACATCTATTTGGCACCTGGTAAGTACTAGGTACTATGCTAGGCACTGGGGATATAATGACAAAGTCAAGGTCCCTTTCTTTGTGGGGGAGATGAAATAAATATAGGGACAACTAAATTAAATAATTGCAGAGTGTGATAAGTACACAGGAAGACATACACCTAAGCTATAGCAGAGGGATTAAAAAGACTCTGACTAGGAAAGGTTTCCCAAGGAAGGGATAAGTTACAAAACTGATCAAGACTAGACCGTCTGTCTGTTCACTGGTGCGCCCACACCCACACATCGGATGTGGTGGTGTGAGCAACTCGTGTAGTCAAAGAAGGCTTTCTAAAGGAGCAGGGCTTGACTTTGGCTTCAAAAGCAGACAGAGGAGTTTGGGGAAAGGGTGATACGGAGATGACCGAGGTGAAGGCTAGGGTGTGGAAAAGATGTGTGTGCCAGGGGAATGATGAGGAGAAAAGCAAAGCTACACTCTTCTGGCCAGAGGACAGTCAGAGCAGGTGTGACACGGTCTTGCATCCAGGGGAAGCACGGCAGCCGGCTCTGAAGTTGCTCAACTAAGAACCCACATTTTTCCTTAGGAATGGAGAGGCGTCAGAAAGCCCCAGACACTCAGGAGAACCAGCACCCACGTGATGGAGGGGTGGAACCCATTCAGAATATCCCTTCTCCCTTTCACAGGACTGGCAGCATCAAATATGGCAACAATAAAGGCAGCAGGTATGTGTGGGACCAGATCGGGGATGGCCACAGGCTCCTGGGGGGGGTGGAGGGGAATGAGCTGGAAGGCCTACCGAAATTTTTCAACAAGCTTGGTCATGCCAATACTCTCAAAGACATCCGTTCCAGCATTCACCTCAGATGTCCTTTCTTCTCCCTGGGTGGGTCATTTCTTCCTTTCCAGGGAGCAGGTCAGACAGGCGGGAGATGTGAGATGTGACCGAACAGTGCTGGGAACACGCCCCGGCCCCACCCCACTCCTATCACCCCCTGTAAAGAGGAGGCGCACGCGGGCGCTGCCCCGGGAACACTGCAGCTTTGTTTGCGGGAGGTTCTGAAGTCAGCCTCCTTACTTGCCTCACCCAACGCCACAGGTTCCGTCTCTTCTCCCGTCACCAAGGAACTCGGGTCTAGAAGGGGAAGCAGGGAGAGAGCAGCAGAAAGGAGGGCTCGCTGTTAATAATTATGGCCTACATACATATCCAAGCCTGTGCCCTTGACCCTGGTGGAATGGGGCCCGTTAGTAGCCTATCGCCTCCCAGGAGAGAAAACTGAAGACCTTGACTCAGGTCACGCCTGAACAGGCTTTGAACTCCGGTTATTCCAAGGGCTCAACCTGTGGATTTTCCTTTGCCATCACCTGCCTCTCTGTTGGCGCAGCTGGAAAGCTGGCTTTCTGTTGAGGAAATCCCAGGAAGGAAGGAAGAGGCCCAGATTCAAGTCTTGGGTCAGCCCTTAATCAGCAGAGTGTGGGTTTCCTGGGGGGAAATGAGGGCTTGGCCTCGTGTGCAAGTCTCCGATGAGGTCTCGAACTGTAAGTCTTTTCCATGGGCTCTGTAGAAAAAGCACAGCTAAGCCGGGCTCGGTGGCTCAGCCTGTAATCCGCGCCTTTGGGAAGCTGAGGGGATTGCCTGAGCCCACGGCTCCGAGACCCACCTGGGCAGCGGGACCTCATCTCTACAATAAATTTAAAAAAATTAGCCGGGCATGGTAGCGCGCGCCTGTAATTCCAGCTACTTGGAAGGCTGAGGCGGAAGGATGGCCGGAGCCCAGCAGGTCGAGGCTGCGGTGGCCAGGAGTGGCCACTGCACTCCAGTCTGGGCAACAGAGTGAGACTCCAACTCAAAAGAAAAAGAAAAAGCACAGATGATGAGATTGAATAACAAGCCATCACATTGCCATTCATTCATTCATCCATTCATTCATTCAACTAAGTATTTATTGAGAGGCTTCTAGGTGTCAAGCCTAGGGCAGGGAGAAATGACAAGAATATGATCCTTCAGCCTAGAAGCGAAAGGCATATTCTTGGAGAATTCATTCGATGCTTCCTTTACAGAGATGGAAAGTGAGGTCCAGAGAAGGCAAGAGACTCACCCAAAGCCACACAGTGAGAGAGGAGCAACCACCAAGTCCTAGGGTAGCTCCTCTGATTGTGGGGCCTATCAGTAGCCTGGGCTATCCAGGAAGGTAGGAAATGGAATTCGGTTCAACCTCATGGTCCTGTTCTAGGTCAACTGAGCCAGGGAGCTGAAACCAGCTTGAAGAGACCCTCCACAGGTCTCCCTGGGAAGAGGAATCGGCCTCTGAGCTTCTGGCAGAAACCAGCCTCCCTGCCGGAGGGGTTCAGTGTGCTGCTGCAGTTCCGTGAGGTTGTGTCCTGAGCCCAGCGCTGCAGACAGCATTTCTTCCCCTCCGTGTTCACTCCGCATCTGAAATTCCGGTGCACCTCCACAGATCTCCAAGCTATCACATCACAGGTGAGACTTTTCTAGGCAATAAAAACAGGACTCTAGTTTGATGACCCAGGACCTGGTGGGCATCCCAGGGACCGACCCTCTACCAGAAACTTCCATCTGGCGGAGATGCCCCTGGGTAGGAGGTTGCTGGCTGAAGAACATGGAAGGTTACGGGAAGCAGGAAATGTCAGGGCGATAGCAACTGCCTGAAGAGTTGCCTTCTCTCTTCAAAAGCTGAGGTTAAGCCACGTCTGGCAACCTTAGAGGCCATGCTAGGTGGACACAGGGCTGGAGCATGGCAGAAACCCAGCCACCTGCCAGGGATGCCTGCATCCTTGGGAGTCACTATAAATATCTCACAGCAGCCCACAACTCATCAGAAACACAGTTTAAATAAGAGCCTTGATTTTCTCATGAATAAATCCAATGGTTCCCTTTGGAGAGACTGAGTCTAGCCACTAAATAAACCAGAAAGTAAACTCTCTGGAAAGGGAAATCGTTTTCAAATAGGTGTCTCTAAAGCCATCTGTACTGATAGCCTGGCAGCAAAAATTCAAGGACATGGGTCTCCACACCTCCCTATGAGATTTTTGTCTCTAACGAGCCACGGGCTGGAAGGTTCTTCTCTGAGGCTTTGCTTCTCTGAGGAAGGTGGATCTACATGAGGTTTAGACAGATTGGGTAGAAAGAGAGAGGACAGGAGACAAAGAGGCAGAAAAGACCATTTCTGCTCCTCAAACACACCAGTGGGGCAGTCACTTCGGCGTGGAACACTCTCCTGCCCCAGGGCTTGGCGTGTCTGGCTCATTCGTACCACACAGTTCTCTGCCCAGATGTTGCCTCCTTAAGCAAGCTCTCTCTGACCAATTGTCTGAGGAGCCGCCCACCTCCCCAGTACTTTCTGACACAGTGTTCTGAGGGAGTAGAGACATATCCTGCGTCTTGATGATAAGAGCCCCTCCCTTCCCCTGAGTATGGGAAGAGAACCCCCACTGGATATGAGGAGAGACCCCCACTGAGTATGGGGAGAGACCTCGCCAGGTAGGATAGACCCTCACTGAGTAACACTCCTGACCACTTTCCTCACCTGTCCCTCAGAGCAAGTGAACTGATTGGGAGGTGAGAGTCACAGGTCTACATTTCTCTAGTGGGAGCAGCTCATTCACTTAAAGGCTGTAAGGATCAGACATACACTGAGCCTCAGATCTACTTTGCAGATCCAGGCTTCCCCTTGAAAGATTACCCAAGAAGTAGACTAGAAGGAAGAACGGAAAGCTCAGGTGAGCCCACCTGGGCTCAAGCCAAGGTCCTCCAAGCCAGTTCTGATCATTATAAATCAAACATGAGAGCCACACTTACCTGACTGCCATGTCCTTCTCTCAGTTGGCTTAAAATCAGGCAGGGGCCGTCCTAACCCCTTTCCATATGTTTACTTGTTTGTGTGTTTTTATTTTTATTTTAAAGATGTGGGGTACGGCCGGGCTCAGTGACTCAGCCTGTCATCCCAGCACTTTGGGAGAACAAGGCAAGTGGATTGCCTGAGCCCACAGGTTCGAGACCAGCCCGGGCAGTTTGGCAAGACCTCATCTCTACAAGAAATCAAAAATTAGCTGGGCGTGGAAGTGTGTGCCTGTAGTTCCGGCTACTTGGAAGGCTGAGGCGGAAGGATCACCCTGGCCACCTGGGGTGGCCATGAGCGTGCCACTGTACTCCAGCATGGGCGATGGAGTGAAATGCCAACTCAAAAAAAAAAAGATGTAAGGTACAATTCAGGATTAGGTATACAAGTCATATGTTTGTTTCTGATAGAGCAAACAGATAATCATTTGTGAGGGTCTGCTATATGCTAGGCTTGTGATGCTAGGTTCACCAGATCCCCTCAACAGCAGTTGAGGGCAATGTCATTAAACCCATTTTGCAGATGAGGAAATTGAGATTAAGAGACAAGGAGTGAACTTCCCACAGTCACACAGATGATGAGCATTAAGCCAGGTGTCAAAGAGCCGGAGGGGTGGGGGGAATGAGAAGTGACTCCGTGGGTATGGAGTGTGTCTTTTGGGGTGATTAAATATTCTGAAATTAGACAGTGATGATCAATGTATGACTTTATAAATGTACTAAAAATCACCTAATTGAACCACTCATTCCGTGGTTTTACCACTCAAAACCATACTGGAAGTTCAACATTGTCAACAGCAGTCCTTTCAAATAGAAAGGACAACACTTTATTTTATTTAACAAATTGACGTTTAACCTACATAGTATCTGAGTCAAGAATAAATAGAATGTCTAATTAAGACTACAACAAGCAAAAATAGTTTGAATTAATTAAAAACAAAACAAAAACACTTTATACAAAGAGGAGCTCAGGACCAGATGGCTTCATTGAAGCCACCAAACACATAAGAATAAATTAATACTTTACAAGCTCTTCCAGAAAAAGGAAAGGAGGAAAGATTACTTCCCAATCATCATATGAGGCCAGTATTACCCTGAAACTAAAACAAGACAACGACATCACAAGAAAAGAAAATTACAGACCAACATCCCTTATGAATAGACGCAAAAATCCTCAACAAAATGCTAGCAAACTGAAGCCAGGAACATATGAAAAGATCTTATACCATGACAAAGTGAAATTTATACCAGGAATGTAAAGCTGGTTTAACATGTAAAACTCAACAATGTAATATACCATATCAGTATAAGTATATAAAAGAAGTAGAATAAAAGACAAAAGCCACATGATCATCTCAATGGACACAGATAGCATGTGTGGCAAAAGCCAACATCTGTTTATAATAAAAACACTCAGTCGGGTTCGGTGGCTCAGCTTGTAATCCCAGCATTTTGGGAGAACGAGGCGAGTGGATTGCCTGGGCCTGCGGGTTCGAGACCAGTCCGGGCAATTTGATGATATCTCATCTCTACAGTAAATCAAAAATTAGCTGGGTGTCATAGTGTGCGCCTGTAGTTTCAGCTACTTGGAAGTTGAGGTGCAAGGATCGTCGGAGCCCAGTAGAGAGATGCTGGGGTGGCCGTGAGCATGCCACTGCACTCTAGCCTGGGCGATGGAGTGAGACTCAACTAAAAAAAAAAAAAAAGAAATGTCCAGAATAGGCAAATCCATAAATCCACAGAGACAGGAAGTATATTAGTGGTTGCCAGGAGCCGGAGGGGTGGGGGGAATGAGAAGTGGCTTCGTGGGTATGCAGTGTGTCTTTTGGGGTGATTAAATATTCTGAAATTAGACAGTGATGATCAATGTATGACTTTATAAATGTACTAAAAATCACCTAATTGAACAATTTAAATTGGTGAACTTTATGGGATGGAATAATACGTCAATAAACCTGTTACTGAAGAAAATGATATGAGGTGCCCTCAGCAAAATCCATCTCTAAATTACAGTCAAGACCAACAACACACGATATAAGTAGAAATAAAGAATTAAAAGAAAAGAAGAGCAAGCCACTCATGAGTAATGAAGGCATCCTGAGAGACAGTCTAGCCTGATTCTGGCATTCCAACTTAACTTGAGGAATAAATGCACAGTTGGAAAACACTGAGGTTTCAGCGGTACCTAAAGTGTCCATGCAATAATATCAGGACCACTGAGAACATTCAAAACAGTTGGAATATAATCTTTAATGCCAAATGGTGAGGTCTAGAAATTTCTTTTTTTGGGGGGGGGGGTTGGAGTCTCACTCTGTCGCCTAGACTGGTGCAGTGGCCGCTCCCAGCCACTACAGACTCGACCTGCTGGGCTCCAGTGATCCTTCTGCCTCAGCCTTCCAAGTAGCTGGAATTACAGGCATGCGCTACCATGCCCGGCTGATTTTTTTTTTTTTTTAATTGTAGAGATGAGGTCACGGCAAGTTGCCCAGGCGGGTCTCGAACTCACGGGCTCAGGCAATCCACTCACCTCAGCCTCCCAAAGCACAGGATCACAGGTTGAGCCACCGAGCCCGGCTGAGATCTAGAAATTTCTAACACAAGCCAGGGGACCAACAAACGGTCATCTACCCTTCAGTCTGGTCCCCTTGAGCCACTCTGTTGAAGTGCATTTCCGTATCTGCATTTGATTTCCTATTAATCACTCTGCATTTCGAGCTCACCACATGGCTTCTGGTCAGGCATTCAAAATCCATCTATAAAATGAAAAGGTGGGGCTACATTCTTTCCTGTTCTGAAATCTATGTCCTGACTTGGTTCAACCCAGACAATCTGGAATATGGGAAGCAGGAAAGTCTCTCTTTGTGTCCTTGAAGGGTTTACATTTCTTTTAACGGCAACAAATGAGAAGTTAGAAATAATGGGTCTCATCATCATTAAATAATATTTATCGCATACCTAAATACTAATTTAACAAGGTTCAAAACCGGGCAGTAGAAATATACAAAAAGCAAAGAGGCAAATGTCACCTCCTTCAATCGTTGCCGTGTCCCTTTTTTAAAGCTTTCTGAGCCCTTATTTAAAATTGCAACCCAACAGCTCTGCTCCATCCAGCTCCAGGGACTATCTCAACTCTGCTCTTTTTTTCTTTTTCTGTAGCACTTACTGACTTCCTATAGATGAACAAATATACGAATTTCACATTTATTATTTAATGCTTATGGGCAGAGTTTTCTCTGATGTATTCTATGTACTTAGCTCTGTGCCTGGCCCAAAGTAGACACTAATTATAGATATGTTGAAATAATTGAACTAATAAGGCATGGACATGCTGTTTTATTGTTATTTAACAACCTATATTTCAATGAAATCCTTACCAAATTGGTGTGTGTGTATGTGTCCGTGTTGAATTAGTAGACAAGGGTAATATGATTAGAATGTTACATTCTGGAATATGAGTCTACTCACCTGAGTCTGAATTTCCCCCTCTGTACTTGTAAGCCTTCGTTTCCTTACCCCTTAAATTGGGCACAGTAACAGAACCTACCTCATCTTTTTGATGTGTGTGTGTGTGTCAATGTAAGGATTAAATAAGACAATGAATTTAAAATAATTAGCATAGTATCTGGAGTCAAATACATGCTAAATGAATATGAGCTACTGTTACTCATTAGTGAAGAGTGAAGGAAAACAAAGGGGAGAAAGAAAGCCAAGAACATAAAAGCCCAGCGTTAGTCCCAGAATTTCACAGGTTTAAAACCCTAATCCCCCGTATTACCCACAAAACTACTAGGAAAGCCTCCTCTAAGGCTGGGAGACACTTCACATGTAGCATAATGGCTCATACCACATGACATTGGCTATCTTTCTCTTCACAAGCTTCTTATAAATACAAAAGTGCACGAACTTATTTCTCTCACTAATGCTCCATTTCTGGTATCCTCTAATTATCTTTGTTATAAGACAGATTATTCCCAAAATGAATGTGTGTAGGCAGAGTTTCTTGGTGTCAGAGTTTAGGCAAGAGAACAGAGATAAGGAGATAGACTACTCTCTGTGGGTATTATTGGTTGCCCACTCAAGGAACCAATGGAACTCCATGTCCTCTTCCTCCTTCCCAGTTTAGTTTGGTCCAGGACTCACCTCATCCTAATTACATCCAACCAGTCAGCACAGGGTTTCTCCCTGGCAACTGTTACTGCTTTTAAGGAAAGGGATTTGTTAACATGGTCTAAATGGGTCCAGTGTAATAGAAAGAACCATTTATAATCTGGAGCAGATTGATGATGGCCACAGATTCTTTACCTCTCTTCCCATTGAGAAGTGGAGTCTAATTCTTCTCTTGAATCTGGATTGGTGTTAGTGACTTGCTTGACCAAGAGAATGTGCTAGAAGCGACATTCCTGGATGTCTGACGCTAAGTCATAAGAAGCTGCACAGTACCTTGGAATACCCTCTCTGGGATCCTTGAGCCACCATGGAAGACGAGTCTGGGTCATCAGAGAGCACCAACCCAGAGTGCTCTAGTCAACTGTCCCAGCTGAGCCATCTCCAGCAAGGAGTCAGAAATGTGAGTGATCTTGGACCCTTGAGACTAGCCACCCACCAGCTGAATACCCCTACAGGGATTCCACTAACGCTACATGAAATAAGAGAACTGATCAGCTGAACGTTGCCCAAATTGCTGGCCTACAACTCTGTGAGATATGGTACAATGTTTGTCGTTTAAGCCACTTAATGTGGGGGTGGTTCTTCATACAACAGCACTTATACAATGCTGTATATGGAATATGTAAAAACCGATTCCATTCTGGGCGAGAGGATCTTCTCCCTCTTTTTCTTTTTGAACAAGGAAGCTTACAGCCTCCATGGTCACCAGCAGACATCTTGCAGCCTTACTGGAGAATAATCTTACAATTAAGGCAACTTGGGGGCCAGGGGAGCTAAAACGAAAGCACCTAGGTCCCTAATGACATCACTGACCCATTGAATTGACTAGTACTAGATTTCATCCTACCTCTGGACTTCTCGCTATGTGAAACAATACATGTCCTCACTGTTTAAGCCAGATTATGCTGCTGTTTGTGTCACTACACAGAAGGCATCTTTGACTAATAACCAGTCAGACTGACTGCACTGGGCTAAAATCTGGAAGCCCTAGCCCTCTCTCATACTAATTCTGCTGAGTGATCTTGGAGAAGTCACTCAACCTCTCTGGACCCGTTTCCTTCCTCTTGAATGTAGGGAGAATTTTCCTGTTCCTTCTTGTTTTGCAAGATGCCTTTAAAGAGATGCCAGTGAGATGCAAAAGGCCTTTGGAAACCCGAGGCAGGGTTGGGATTTGTATACCTGGACCTTAAACTCTAAGAGGCTTTACAGTGTTCTTTTTTTTTGAGTCGGAGTCTCACTCTGTCGCCCAGACTGGAGTGCAGTGGCCGCTCCCGGCCACCGCAGCCTCGACCTGCTGGGCTCCGGTGATCCTTCCGCCTCAGCCTTCCGAGTAGCTGGAACTACAGGCGTGCGCTACCACACCCGGCTAATTTTTTGATTTATTGTAGAGATGAGGTCTCGCCAAGTTACCAGGTGGGTCTCGAACCTGTGGGCTCAGGCAATCCACTCACCTCAGCCTTCCAAGTCGTGGGATTACAGGCTGAGCCACGGAGCCCGGCTTACAGTGTTCTTTTACAGACATTATATCACTCAAACTCCCTGTCAACACTGTGAGATGACAAGTGTGGTAATTCCCATTTTTGTAGAAAAGAAAACAAGGTCAGGTGTGTATCCAAGGTTGACATGCAATGACTGAGAAGTAAAACTGAGGTTTGAACCTGTATCGTCTCATTTTTGGTTCATTATTAGACACCCTCATCACCACCCTATCAAGTGGTTAAAAAGCCTCCATCAGCAATCAGAAAATAATGATTTGTTTCTACAGTGACACTGCAATCACTGAACTTATTTGTTTATTGAATGGATAGCTTCTGCCTATTGAGTTGTGACTACGACAGCTAGTGTCTGTTGATCCCAAAGTTTGTTTATGTTGATATGTTTTTGTCTAAGAATAATGGCTGTTGTTGGCTCAGCCTGTAATCCCAGCACTTTGAGAGGCCGCAGCAAGTGGATTGCGTGAGCTCGCGGGTTTGAGACCAGCCTGCCAGGAGCTAGGGCAAATTGACGAGATCTCATCTCTACAATAAATCAAAAATTAGCCGGGTGTGGTAGCCAGAGCCCAGTGGCTTGACGCTGGGGTGACTGGGAGCATGCCACTGCACTCCAGCCTGGGTGACAGAGTGAGACTCCAACTCATAAAATAAAAAATGAAATAACTGATCGCTGCTTTCACGTGCCTAGATACGCCTTTTTCTGCCTAGTCCCGTCTCTTTTTTTGCGAACAATACTTTCCACCATGTCCCATGGCTCTGGCAAGAGCAGCCCTGTTGCTGATTGGCTCTGCTCTTCCCCTTGGCTGCAGGTGATAGACCTGAAGACGGGGACCCGACTTCATCCAGTGCCGAGTCCTGCCTCGCCATTTTGCCAACTAGAGCCAAATCAGGTGAAAACTGCAGGATGGAAGAGTCGAGGGCCCATCAGTGCTCATGTCTCCTCCCAAACGGAAAAAGCAGATCCGCAACGAGAGAAAAGGAAGCCAGGTGCAGAGAGGCAGCTCCACATGTGTTCTGAAGGTGGACTCTGTTATTTCCATCCGGCCTCTTGATAGTTCAGCCTTTCTCCGTTTTGCTTTGCCAAAATCCTTCCAGTAAATTCCTACTCCCAGTTGGGGACCTATTCCTTGCAGCTCCCAACCCACGTGGTAAGAGGTCATGGTAAAGTGAGTCACAGCAACTACTGAGAAGGGAAAGCGATCATGGCACAGGGTGCACCCAAGTATTGCTAAGTGGATCCATACTTACAAACTACCTTCCAGCTAAGCATTTTCTTAAGTTTAGGAAGAAGCCTCAATAGACTTGGACAGAAGGTCCAGCTCTGCTCAGAATTTCTCCTGCTCAGATGATGGTAGTTCCGCTGGCGCTGGTTCACCAGAACCAAGCGTCTGCTTCTGCCACCACCAGAGGAGAGAAAGTGGGAGCTTCTGGAAAGGCTTCAACTGGGAGCAGCAAATCACCTGAGACCCCCAGGAAAGTCAGCAGCAGATGAAGGAAGACAGAATCTAGAAATGTTAAAAGGCAAGAGACCAAGAATCAGTACATTGATGGTCAGAATGACAGAAAAATCCTGGAACATTAGCCAATTGTTTTACTTTATAGAGCTGGTCTCAACTGTAATGATTTCTGTTCATTTCTTACAAAACCTCCGCTTGAACAGAAATGTGTGAAAGAAGAAAGACGGCATTAATTCTCTGTGTCTTTTGACTCGTTTTTGTCTAAGGCAGGGTCCCAACAAGATACAGTGGCACCTCCAGATTGAGGAATTGAAGAGCATTTAAGACAGGGATTATCTACTATGGGGTGGGCAGGGTTTGGGGAATCCAGCGAGGGGGAGGACAGGGCCTCGGGGCCGGCCACGGTGGGGAGGTTTGACTTCACTAAGTCAGAAGTGGAAGGAGAGCAGACCGTTTCCAGAATCCCGAGGCAGCAGCTATGTAGGAGAACTGCCTGCCGGGAGCCGGGGCACTTTCCTTCCACCCTCTAATCTCTTGCCGGCCGCTCCCCTGGCTGAGCTCAACAAATCCAGAGGGAGGGGTCCTGTGATGCCATCCCTCGAGGGCAGCTCTAGGGGCACAGAGTGGGGTGGGATGAGACCCAGGTGGGCCAAGAGAGGAGATCCAGCCACATTGTAAAGATGCTTCCACCTTCGAGGCAGCATTAGGGGAGGGTGTTGGGGGGAGAGAGAGCAGCCCTGACTTCCCACCCAGCCCACTGAGATCTCTGTGACCACCTGGCTTTGGGACATGCACCCATGGCTGCCTCTGAAACTTAGCACCTCCAAGCCAGACCGCTGACCTCGCTGCTCGGTTCTGACCATTCCCTGGACCTCCTGATGTGTCATGGCATTTCTCTAGATCTCTCCTCCCGCCCTCCCTTGCTAACCCTTCCTCTACCATCCTAAGCTCATTTTGGTGAGGCTTACCTTATTTTCTCGTTTTTTCCTCTGTGGACCACTGTCCTCTACTCCTGGCAGGCATTCCTAATATCTTCCCCTTTAAATGCACCCTACACACCTTAGCTTGATTAATCGTCTAAAACATACCGTGGGGCGTGATTCATCTGTCCGTGTCATAACCAACCCAGCCCCTCATTGTTCCCCAAATATGCCCCATGCTTGCCTGCCTCCATTTCTTGGCTAGAACTTTCCCTTCACCTGGGGGAGGGGCTGCCCTTCCTCACCCCCCACCCCCCCGAAGCCTAGCCTCACCAAAAGACGTTCCCTGTCCCTCTTCCCTTGCCCTAGACATCTTGCTGGCACCTTCCTGGTGGCACGTATCCCATCGTGCCTTATATAACTGTGACTCGGGGACACGGGTTCTTTCTTTCTTTCATGACCACACGGTAAAGCTGAGGACCTGAACCATGCCCTGTTCATTTCTGCAGTTGCCCCTAGTGCCCCGTCAAACAGCTGGCTGCCAGTGGGGGCTCAGTCCCCTAGGCACCGAATGAATGGCCCTGACTATCACTTGGGAGGCTTTCCAGAAGCCACATGTACCGTATATTTCTGTCTCCCTTGTCTACATCATGATACAAATCAAGAGAGGCCCTCATGAGCTCACATCGACCGTGGGACATATGACTCATCCCATAATATACTTGAACTGCTTTATGAAAGCACTTTTCAAACAGCTTTATGGCATATCCAGGCACACGGGGTTGGGAATAGATAGCTAGAGATTTACTGGATCATTAAATGAACCGGGGGACAATGGGCATTGTGTTCATCGACACAGCAAGAGGGATCCAGGGCACCTGAACCATCCCCACGTGAAAAATCAGCCCTCAGGCCCCATGGAATCCACAGTCCGCCAAAAAGCACCCCACAAGGTGTGCACAAGCTTCTCCTCGCCTTCACGGAGCGGGCAAGAAGAGTCTTAAAGTCTCCAGTCCACGATGATCGGCAAAGGTGGGGTGGGGGTGGGGGTGGGAGAGAAGAGAGGAATTGTCAAAAGGGCAGTGATTTAGTGTCTGTCCCTTTCTTCCTTCCCTCTCTCCCCCTCCTTCCCTCTCTCCCATCACCCTGCCTCCCGCACAAGGAACTATTGAGAAGGGCCAGAACAATCGCTCCCTTATGCAGCCCCATGGCGTCTCTGGGTTTGTCCGAGACAGCTGCCTGTAGCACGCTATGGTTACTCATTACCCGCATTCCCAGGCGGGAAAAGGAGCAAACTTAATAGACCCGAACTAACCCTGAGCTCAAATACTCCAGCCATAAATAAATAAATAAGTCAGGTGTACCAGGGGAAGGGAGAGAGCGGGGGAGCCGGTGGCGAGGCGGCCACGGTGCCAGTGGGCGAAGGGGGGGAAAACCCAAGCGTTTCTGAAAGGGGAGGGGAAGCGTGGACGGAGG
Organism: Cephalopachus bancanus; assembly: GCA_027257055.1. Classification (NCBI taxonomy): domain Eukaryota; kingdom Metazoa; phylum Chordata; class Mammalia; order Primates; family Tarsiidae; genus Cephalopachus; species Cephalopachus bancanus. Next base: position 6,862,656 of record JAPVLO010000065.1, read on the forward strand.
GAGGGACGGAGGGAGGGAGGAGAGCTCCCTTTGGAGGAAGGACAGAGGGGTGTTTGTGCTGCCTGCTTGTCCCTGCCTGCAGAGCAGACTAGAGGCTCCTTTGGCCACTCGGGGACCTTGCAGAGAACGAGGACTCTGATGGGAAGGGCAAGGAAGTCCTATTTTTCCCTAGTCGAAGTGGGCATGAGTTTTGCCTCCCTCTGGGCTCACAGAGTGAATGTTCGGTTCACGGACATCAAAGCTCCCATTGAACAGATGTGAAGGGTGGATAGAGAAGGCAAGAAGACCAAGAGGCAGGGTGACTGCTGGCAGGAAGCCAGTCCCACTCCCAAATTTAAAGCATTCTAGATGAGTGGTTCTTAACTGAGGTACTTTTGCATCCCCACAACAGGAGATATTGGGTAATATCTGGAGACATTTTTGGTTGTCATAACCGAGGGTCCAGAGTGTCACCAGCATTCAGCTGGTGGCAGCCAGGATATGTTACAACGCACAGACAGCACCCCATAATAAAGAGCAATGCGGCCCCAAATGTCACAGTGCAGAGACTGAGAGATTCTACTCAAGATCTACGTCTCAGAAGCCAGCCCCCAGCCAGGCCACCTCTAATTTTGCAGATAGCATCAGTCAGCCTATAACAGTTCCATAAATCCACTCATTCTTCCAGGGCGAGTAACAGAGAAAAATCATGGAACTGCACATGCAACAATGCATTGATGATCCCCTTTTGAATAACATTGTGGCCAGGAACCGGGAGCAAATAGGACTCCCATCAGAGAGGGAGAGGAGGCACCGCGGTGAAATCAGCATTCCTCAGCCCCTGCCAGACGATCGAGTGACTTCTGTACTAAGGAAGTGTGTGGGCATCTTTCGCTGTATTTTAGAATTTCTGCCAACCTTAGGAGGTTGCGTTTTGGGTTTTGCTCTCCCCCTACTGGATTTGTGGCCAAGTGATCTCACACAAAACTCTCACCCTCTCTGGGCCTCAAGTTGATAAAGGCAATGAGGGCAGGGACTGTCTTCTGTCACCACTTCAGAACCACTGCAAAGCTGAACGAGCTCTCTGAGGAATTGAAAGTAATCCCAGAAGAACTGTCTGCAGAGATGAAGCACGAGCCAGTGACTGTAGTCCAACACACAGCGGGTGTAGACAACTCCAAGGGCCGGTGTAGAATTGTCTTCCGGTATGGCTGCAGCAGCCGAGTGTTGTTGGGCCTAGCCCAACTCTCAAAGTGTTCCCAGGAAGACCACCGGTCTTCCCACAGTTGTCCTGGGCAACAGAACCCACTGAGGGTCAAGGACTCCATTGCAGTCACGTCAGTTCCTTAGAGGTGTGTGTGTCGGGGGTGGGGGGAGAAGAGTTGGAGGGGGATAATGTCTATATGTGTATACATGTGGCGTGTGTGGGCATGGATGCGATGCATGTAGGTGTGTGCGTGTGTGCACGTGTATGTGTGTGTGGTATGTGTGCATGTGTGCATGTGTGTGTGTGTGTGTGTGTGTGTGTGTGTGTGTGTGTCTGCACCAGCTGGTGGTCAAGGCCAGAACAAGAAGACCAGGGAAGATTCCAGAAAGAAGTATGTCCTGCAACATCAGATTATGGGTACCTTCGAGAAGGCAGAATAGTGTCTAACGGCTCCAAGAAGAGGCTGTGGTTTCAATTCCTGTCTCCGCTACTTAGGAGTTACATGACCTTGGACAAGCTGTTTAACTTCTGTAAGATCCGATTTTCTCACCTCTTGCGGCAATAATGTCATCAGGTATCTAGGGAATCTGGCTGCAGGCATAAGGAAGCAACCCCAGCTAGACTTTTTTCAGTCTGCTGGGCCACCAGGGAAGGCTTTCGGATCCCCAAGGCACGTGGGAGGCTGGGTATTGGTGTTCCTTCCTGTCTGGGCTACACAGACTGGGGCAGCGGGGGTATTGAGGTCTGACATCTCCAGAGAGAGGCCCATAGAGGCGTAATAAAAGTATCTACCTTGTGGGTTACAGGAAGTACTGAATTCATGGAAAGCATCCAGCACTGGGCACAGAGCAAACAATCAGTAGATGCTGGCTGTTCTGATTATCACTACTTCAGGAGACAGTCCTTCCTGGAGTCTAACCTAAGGCTGCCAGCTCCCTTCCCTGCCTCCCAGGGGATGCCATTCCCCCTGAACCAATTGCCATCTCTGTGGAGCAGAGTCCTCTTGACTTCAAGGGCCTCTCTCTGGAGATATCAGACCTCAACACTCCAGCTGTCCTGGTCCCTGGAAGGAACACCAACTCACAGTGTCCCTCGTGCCTCAAGGACCCCAAAGCCTTCCCTGGTGGCCCAGCAGGCGGAAAAAAGTCTGGCTGGGGTTCCCCCCTTATGCCAGCTGATGCTTTTCCTCCTAGATCCCCCAGATGCCTGACGACGTTATTGCCACAATAAAACAATGACAGACTCCTATCGGCACTCCATCAGCCTCGATCAGACTCCTTCACAACCGGTTTGTCAAAGCCACCCCTCCCTTCTTCTCTGCCTGCCCTCTGCTTGCTTATCTGCTGCTGGAGACAGAAGTCTCTGGTTTAATTGTGGCAAATTAATTATTGAACTCCACAGCCAGGTCCTCCTGTGCACATGACACTCCCATCCGGGGCACCAAGAAGGAAGTCGCTGTCACCACAGACCTGGAGTTGGCGGGTGAAGGCAGCCACCAGCTCGAGAACCACACTCAGTCCTACAACTGAGCAGCTGAGTGAAACTCTTCCTCCTCCAGAAAGTCTCTACTGACCCTTCTGGTCTACCACCATGGGAGAGCATCTTTCCAGCACCACGGCTTCGTGGAGACCCACTCTTAGTGGATCCCTCCAGGGTGCTGTACCCACACTTACCCTCTTATTTCCCCTGGGCATGTGAGCTGCTGTGCCTGGTGGGAACAGATGTGCTATCGGTGCTGAATTAATGAATAAGCACAGATTTATACCTCTTCCAGCTATTTTATTGTATGATGATTGATGTCTACAAAATAACGTATGTAATGTTTTTTTTCTTTTTTTTTTAACATATTTTTTATTATAAAATTGAGGGGTACAGTTAAGGGTTAGGTATACAAATGTGCATCATTCAGGCACCCTTGTTCATAAAGGGTGTCTCCCCATTATATGTAATGTTTATTTAAACATCATTGATTGCACTTTTGTCTCGGGCATGTCTTACGCACTTTCTTCTCTATGAGGCATATAGTGTTGCCGTCACCCCCTATTTTACAGATGAATAAACTGAGATGTAGAGAGGGTAAGTTGCTTGTCCATGACACCAGTGAGTGGCAAACCAGGACTCAAACCCAGACAGCATCCATACACCTGGCATCACAATACACCCCTCTCGTGAGGCTGTTACCTTTCTGTGGAATAAATAGTAAAGTGAATACTTGGAACCCGCAACCTCCTTAAGACCCAGAAGATGACCAATTCTCCTTTCTCCGTGTGATCCCTTCAGTTGATCCCTGAAGGACAAACATGCTGAATTTTGTGTATCACTGCCTTTATTTTCATTGCGGTTTTAACATATATGGGTGTACCCTAAACAACATGTTACTTGGCTTGCTTTATTACTTATATTTATTCAAGTCAGGGTCTCATTCTGTTGCCCAGGCTGGAGTGCAGTGGCACGATCACGGCTCACAGTAGCCTTGATCTCCCAGGCTTGGGTAATCCCTCCGCCTCAGCCTCCTTAGTAGCTGGGACTACAGGCATGTGCCACCACACTTGGATAATTTTGTTATGATTTTTTTTTTTTTTAATTGAGACAAGGTCTCCCTGCATTGCCTAGGCTGGTCTCGAACTCCTACCTCACCCTCTCAAAGTGCTGGGATTACAGGGGTGAGCTACTGAGCCCAGCCTTTGGCTTTATTTTTGAACTTCATAAAATGATTATTATGTACCTGAGCCCGTGACTTTCCCTACCCTGCAGTCATGAGCATATTTTCTTGTATTTCCTTCTCTTCTCTTCCAGTGTTTTCTCTCTACCTCAGCACTCCTGGGTCTAATTTTAGGTACTGTAATTTACATATAAGGATGTATTTGCTCAATGCGGTAGAGAAGACAAAATAGTTCCTCATCCACCACCTGTTTGGGGCATAGCATTCCCCACCCACTGCCTTCTTTTTCGGGGAACCTGGAAGGCTCTCGACAATGATGGAACCCATGTTTGGCAAAGGGTCTCTGGGCATTTCTGGGCAGCCTGAAGGGTAGTTGGATAGATCAATATTTCTTAGGGGTCTCATGGTCTGTGGAACAACTGCACGGTATTGCAATGAGGCTAAGAATGGGTTTTAGAGACAAGTGCTCCTGGGTTGGAATCTCCCTGTGTCAATCAACTACTGGCACAACAGTGTTGCAAACAAACCACCCAAACGCTCAGCAGCTTAGGGCAACAGGCTAATTTTATTCCTGCATTTGCAGGCTGCAGGCTAACTATAGTTCTGCCATCTGGATGGACTCATCTGGGCAGCTTGGCTTGAGGTTGCCGGTTGACTGAGCCTGGATCCCACGCTATGGGTTGGTATCAGTTATCTATTGCTGTGTGACAAATTACTCAAAACTTAGTAGCTTAAAACAACAATGATGATTTAATTATCGTGATTCTTTGCATTGACTGGACTGGTCTGCTGGTCTTGCCTGGCTCGTTCATGTGATTAGTGTGTAGGACAGCTTTACTCACCTGTCCAGCAGTTGATGCTGGCTACCTGTTGGGGTTCCTCCGTTCTTGTCTCCAGGAAGCCAGACTGACTTCCTCACAATCTGGTGGGCTCGAAATTCCAAAATATCAAGAGTTCAACTTGCAAGGTCTCCTAAGAACCAGGTTCTGGAACCCGTACACTGGGCTTCTGCCGCAGTTTACTGGCCAAAACAAGTCACAAAGTGGCTAGCCCAGGTAATAGATTCTCTCTCTTGATGAATAATAGACTCTTCCTCTTGATGACACAAATGAAAACTTCATAGTGCAAGCGGGCATGAATTCAGTACAGGGAGGTGATTATCAACACGGTCTACCACTGCTGGGCTCAGGTCAGTTTTTTCCAGAGCCAGGACTAAAGGACATGACCTGGAACATGCTCTTTTTGAGACAACCAGGAAACCCAAACCCAACCAACTTGCGCCAGTACCTAGAAGCCACTGCTCCTGGCATGGTGGCTAGCATTCCATTGGCCAGAACATACCACACAGCCAAGGTCAATGCCATGGCTCAGGGAGAGTGGGAAGGGGTGTGTGTAGACAAAACTAAACAACAATCCAAGCTGTAATAGCCCTCCTGGAACTTCTTCTTCTTCTTTATTTTGAAAGCAGGATTTATTGAGAGGACAGAAAACCTCCCACAGTGGGAGGAGACCCGAGGGGATTGTCCTTCTAGAACTTTTAATATTGAGTTGTCCCATCAAAAACACAGGTTGTTTTAAGGCAACTCCTGTCTATTTGCCTGAGATTTTGCTGGTTTTAGTGCCAAAAGTCTCACATTCCAAGAAACCACTCAGTCCTGGACACACAGGGATGGTTTGATCACTGTATTTTGAGAACCAAATGAGATCCTCCCAATGACCCCCAGCTAGATATCATCATTATGACTAGCCCCATCCTACAGAAGAGTAAGTAATTTTTCAGTGGCCACAGAATCAGTTGGTGAGCAGCCAATATTTAACCCAGGCTCTCTCAGAATAACTGTCTTCTATTGTACAGTTCCCACACACTGTTGCCTCTGAAACCTTTCTTTCTTGAGGTCTCCATGGTCTTTATTTTTAAAGGACCAGGTATGTGGCTCACACCTGTAATCCCAGCACTTTGGGAGGCCAAAGCAGGAGGATTGCTTGAACCCAGAAGTCCGAGATCTGCCTGGAAAACATAGTGCAATGAGACCTTGTCTCTAAAAAAAGTTTTTAAATTAGTTAGGTGTGGTGGTAAGGGCCTGTAATTCCAGCTACTTGGGAGACTGAGGCGGAAGGATTGCCTAAGCCCAGGAGATCTAGGCTGCAGTGAACCATGATCACACCATTGTACTCCAGCCTGGGCAACAGAGTGAGACTCTATCTCTACAAAAAAAATTAAAAATTAGCTGGGAGTAGTGCTATGGGCCTGTAGTTCCACCTACTTGGGAGGCTGAATTGGAAGAAACATCTGGACCCAGGAGGTTGAGGCTGTGGTGAGCCATGATCATGACATAGCACTCCAGCTTGGGTGACAGAGTGAGACCCTGACTCAAAAAAATAAAGTTTTTTAAGTTGACAAATAACAATTGTACAGAGCCAAGGAGTCTATAGTGGTGTTTTGCACCATGAGCGGATCAGTGTAATTGGAATATCCATCATCTCAAATATTTATCATTTCTTTGTGTTGGGGACATCCAATATTCTCTTTCAGTTACTTGAAAATATATAATAAATTGTTGTTAACTCTGGTCACTCCACAGTGGTATGGAATACTGGAAGCTGTTCCTTCCATCTAGCTGTGATTTTGTATTCTGTAACATTTCTCTATGGAGGGGAAGGAGTTTCTCTCTGTAAGAAAGGAACTGATGTCCAGATGAGTTAAAGGGGACATCTGTCAACGAGGGACATCGTATACTTGAGCCAGGTTAGAGCAGGGTGTGTGGCAGGAAACAGAGGAACTAATCTGTAACCAGTAGGAACCTCCGAGGGGCCGGGGGAAGGATGTTCACGCGTCCTGGTCATTGACTGGGCTTGGATAAGAATGGCTGACCCTCACCCTGAGCGTCTCCCACCTCCCGAGACTTTGGGCCTGGGGAAAATGGCCCCTGAGGTCTGACCCACTAGAGAGGGATTCCAATCCCGCTCTGTGCCCCGACTCGCTTGCCGTGTGGTCCGGGGCAAGACATCCAGCCTCCCTGGGCCTCAACTTCTCTGTTTATGGACTACCTGCCTGACTTTTCAAGAATCACCGAGAAAGGGAGTCAGAGAGTGCCCTAGAGCTAGGGTGACCAGGCTACCTGGTCACCACCTTGCAGGTGAACCCCCAAAAGGATGGTTTATTTTTTTTAAAAGAAATCCCATAAACAGTGTTGGAATGAAAGAGAACTGGATCTGGAATCAGAACACCAGGTTTGAGTCTTAAAGCACTATTTAAAAGTCACCCACCTTCTGGAAGCTACAGTTTCTTTTGAGTGAGTCACAATTCTTGCCTTGTACTTCTCACTAGCTGTCGGAGGCCCAAATCAAATAGGAGCGTGCCTGAGCTCAGTCACTGGAAGGCACGTACCCATACACACAGGAGAGGGCAGGGTGTGCAGCCTCTGCCCGGACATCAGTTAAGCAGTAGTGAATTGGGAAGAAATCGATGAGGGTGCTGTCACAATGCTGTCGACACCCAAGATTTCCCCGGGCCCCTCAAGGAATCCTCACTCTGAGACCTGGGAATGCCACTTTGGAGTCTCCATTCTGGCCTCTTTCCTCTTCCGAGGGCATCTGGAGGACAAGCACCTTCTGATCGGAATGTTTTCCAACTACGCAACATCTGGAAGGAGCCGTCACAAAGACCCCCTTTGTGTCGCGGGGAAATTGAGCAGGCAATAAAACAGGGCCAGACCCCGCCGAGCTGGGAATGGCCATGGGGTAAGGGAGGACAGAGGGGCCTGGGAGGAGGATCTGTGAGAGCAAGGTCGCCGAGAGCGGTGTCCGGGAGGCGTGGGACAAGAGAGAATGGCCCTCGCTGATTCATGTGCTTCATTTACAGCACCTGAGCTATGTAAAAGAGAATTCCAGCAGTGGTCCCAGCAAGGGAGGAAGACGTAGCTGACGCGTGGTGGGAGATGGAGGAATTCACTCAACAACAAGGGAACATTTTCGGGTCTTGAGAGAGAAGGCAGAAAAACAATCTCTGCTGGAGTGCCCAAAGATGACAGGATCCCAACCCCATTTCTAACCATCTTTTTCCCCCTGCTTTCTGAGCGCCATGTGTTTGGGAAGCGGGTCTTCATGCCCTGGCAGGAGCCCCCATCCTCGGTTCCAGCAGGAATCTGTAGTGCATGCCCTTGGGTGGCTATGGGACTTATAAGAATAAACGACAGGCTGAGTGGAAGGATCGCCGGGGCCCAGCAGGTCGAGGCTGCGGTGGCCAGGAGCGGCCACTGCACTCCAGTCTGGGGGACAGAGTGAGACTCCAACTCAAAAAAAAAAAGAACAAACTATGTCGCGATCTTCCTGCCTGCCTTGATACAACCAGGCAAAATGGCCCCCGTTTAATGTGCCTCTGTTCCTCAGGCAGCCTGAAAACACCAGGGAGGCCCGTTGGTGGAGAGTTCCTGGGAGACCGCAGGCCTGTTATGCCCAAGTCTCTAAAAAACTGGGAGCAGAAAGCCATGTGCTGCTTCTATCAAAAGGCATCTAAAAATCAATTTAGGCAGCTTTTGCAGAATCACAGGGTGGATTGGGTCTTGGGAATCTGATCACAAATGAACAGTTGGGTGGACCACTTGCTTTAGGCTGCACAAGTGGCCTTGTTAAAAATGCAGAGTCCCAACTGGGCTCGGTGGCTCAGCCCGTAATCCCACGCTTTGGGAGGCCGAGGTGAGTGGATTGCCTGAGCCCGCGGGTCCGAGACCCGCCTGGGCAACTTGGCGAGCCCTCGTCTCTACAATAAATCAAAAAATCAGCCGGGCGTGGTAGTGTGTGCCTGTAATTCCGGCTACTCGGAAGGCTAAGGCAGAAGGATCACCGGAGCCCGGCAGGTTGAGGCTGCGGTGGCCGGGAGCGGCCGCTGCACTCCAGTCTGGGCGACAGACTGAGACTCCAACTCAAAAAAAATTGCAGAGTCCCAGGTTCCTTCCCAAGCGCCACCCTGTGAACAGATGTGGAGTTGGAATACAAGGATCTGTATTTAATGAACTCTATGGGTGATTCTTGTAAATGCACATTCAAGTGTGAGAAGTATTGGGCCATATCCTGCCCCAGCTTCTGGGAGAGTTGCATTTCTGAATGGGAGATAGATGGTCGTTCATTCAATTCTTTTTTTTGTTTGTTTGTTTTGAGTTGGAGTCTCACTCTTTCACCCAGGCTGGATTGCAGTGGCATGCTGCCGGTCACCGCAGCCTCAACCTGCTAGGTTGCGGTGATCCTTCCACCTCAGCCTTCTGAGTAGCTGGAATTACAGGCACACGCTACCATGCCTGGCTAATTTTTTTGACTTATTGTAGAGATGAGGTCTCGCCAAGTTGCCCAGGTGGGTCTCGAACCCGCGGGCTCAGGCAATTCACTCACCTCAGCCTCCCAAAGCGCGGGATTACAGGCTGAGCCACCGAGCCCGGCCATTCAATTCTTAAACATCTCTAAGGCTGCACTTCCCTCAGCATTTTATATCTAATCTTAGCTTTCTAAGACTCCTCCCTGCATACTTTTATTGAACACAAATTATTTGCTGGGTGACTTCACTGCATGTTGTCATTTCAGGATTCATGACATTCCTTTGAGTCATATACAGGAGGGAGGCAGTTGGATAGGCAGGAGAGAATAAGAGGTAATAGGAAAAGAAAGGAAAGAAAGAGATGAGAGAAGCTATTCTTTTGTCACTTGCCTTCGAGAATGATAAATGACATCTTGGTGTGTCTCAGTTATGTTTATATCCAGAGCATGTTGAGTGTCATCAAAATTCAGAACTGCCACATTTGGAAAAAACTACATTCTACTTTTGTTTTTCCAGACTCCCTTGCAGCTAGCATAGGCCATGTTACATGTTTCTGACCCATGGGACGTTAAAGGAAGTCAGCAGAGATGCTTCTAGGAAACCTTTGGCTTTCCTGATAAAAGAGAGAGATGATGCTATTACTGGCCTGTCCTCTCCTTCCAGCCTTGAGTAGTATATTAGTTTTCTAGGTCTGCTATAACAAGTTACCAACAACAACAGAAGCTTACTATTCACAGTTCCAGAGACCAGAAGTTTAAAATCAAGGTGTCAGCAGGGCCATCTTCTCTTCAAAGGCTCTAGAGAACAAGCTTCCTTGCCTCTGCTACCTGCTGGTGGTTCCTGGCATTCCTTGGCTTGTGGCAACATCACTTCAGTCTCTGCCTCCATCTTCCCTTGTCCTTTACCTCTGTGTCTGTGTGTGTCCTTCTCTGTCTCTTATTAATGACATGATCATTGGCTTAGGGTTCACTGTAGTGTAGTATGATCACATCTGGATCTTTACCTTAATTATATCTGAAAAGATTCTATAAAGTCACATTCTGAATAGAAATGAATTTTGAGGGGACACTATTCAACCCACTACAGACAGGGACATGATTCATGGAGCCACAGCAGCCATGTGTGGCTTCCCCAAGGGACAGCTTGAAGATAAAAGCAAAATCAAACTGAGGATGGCAGAGCAGAAAGGTAGATGGCGAACATTAAAACAAGACTCTGAACAGAACCACGGACTGCCAGGCCTGGGAAGAGTCAAAGCAACAAAAGCAGAATGGTATGCAAGGACCAGTCAATACTGGCTGTGGAATTATCCAGAACACTGTCACTGTCAGGAGGAAAACCCAGAGGGTGATCTCACAGCTCTAAACATTACACAACCTCTCAGAAAACCTTATCTGAGGTATATATAAGATAATGCACTCAATAATTCACTCGGTGATGCTCTCTCTCTCTCTGTTCTTTACCTAAGAGCAGCAACTTTGTCTCATTCGTTTTATATCCTCCATAACACACAGTTAATTAATATCTGTGGGCCTAAACTAACCAACCAAACATTCGCCATGTGTCAGTAGCTGCTTCTGATATTTCTAGCCTTTAGTTCCTGCCAGTGAAATACATTTGCTGAGTCTGGGGTCTTGAAGTGTGCTGGGATGACAGGCTTCCAGTTAAACTTGGTAGATTAAATATGCATTATTATTTCCACTCCTTCCCTAAACCCCTGAAAGGATAGTGCATGAGCTTAAAAGGTGAAAAAGTCAGAAAGACAAGGAGAATGAAAGAGGAGAGGACACAAGATGATTACAAAAGCCCGCAACTGATAAGCTGAGTAAAGACACGGAAGCACAAATTCCTACGGGGGAAGAGGCCACGCAAGGGAACAAGCCTGCCCCTTGGTGGCCCAGAAAGCCAAAGGTATCAGAGTCACCTGTTACCTCCGAAGGCAGGGTGTGCGGTGTGGTAGGAGCAGGATTACCTGATAGTCTGTATCAGGGGCTTCCAGAGTTCCCAGACCCCCAGCACACCCTATCCTGTGTGCCAGGCAATTTCTCTCAGAGGGAGTCCAGATGTGGGGACAATGTCAGGTGGGGGGAGAGCTAGGACCGGAAGACAGGGGTTTTCATGGACTGCCTACATGCCCCCGCGCCTAGGTGGCTCTCCGTATGTTAGAAACCAACTGGCAACCCCTAACAAGAACCATCTGGATTCCTCTGGGTAAAACAGACCATCCCAATAGAAAGCCTTAAAGATAGTGATGTTTCAGAGTCCCCAGTGACAAGTGGGATCTCTGTCTAAGTGCCCTACGGTGATGTTGACCAATGGCCAGGTCCTACCCTCCCCCACCCCTACATCCAGAGATGGATACACATATCACCAGGCATTCAGAGAAAGTTCCAGGTAGAGACCAAAATAATGAAATGGATATTGGAAGCGGAGGAAGGAGAAGAAAGAATTCCAAAGAAAACAGAGGCAATGCAGGGAGCAGAAGAAAACAAAAACAAAACAATAAGAGCTTTTGAGAACTAAAAATGTGTTAGCAGAATTGAAAAACAAAAGGTCAGTGGTGGAATTGGAATATAATGTTTACAAGCCTCACTACAGAATGGTAAGAGACTCAAACCAGGAGTGCCAAGATCTAACAAATAAGAATTCCAAAAGGAAACATAGAATTCTTCCTTCAAAACTGAAGGGAAGAAATTATAAAATAAATAAATGAACATGAGTTTCCAGGTAAAAACGGGCTACCAAAGGCCCAGCCTAATGAATGGAAACAGATCTATACCAAGATCTTGCATCATATAAATTCAGCTCATTAGGAGTAAAATGACCATCAAAGGAGGGAAGTGGGAGGGGGAGAAAGGAAAGAGAGAGAAAAAGAGGAAGGGAAAGAAAGATTTCACAAACAAGCAAGGAACAGGAACCTGAATGGTACTGAATGGTTGAATAGCAACACACAAATGAGAAGTTAATGGAGCAAGACCAAAATCACAAGATAAAGTGATTCTCTACCTAGACTTCTACAGCAAACAACCAATCAATCCAGTGTGAACAAAAACATTTTAGGATATGTAAATTCTCCGAAAAGTTACCTTCCTGGAAGCTACGGAAGGATGTGCTCCAACAGAATGAGGGAGTAAGTCAAGAAAGAGGATGACTCGGGATAGCCTGGCGGCAACAGAGCATTTCACTCAGGAAGTGCTTAGGGCAGCATATGACAGACTTCTAGGCAAGTAGGTGTTGATTTGCTCACATACAGGGGAAGTCCAGATGCAGCAGTCCATGGCTGGGGCAAGGGCTCGGGTAATGTCCCAATGTGCCCAGGGATGTCTCTCTGTCTTGTCTTTCCATCTCTGGTGCGCAGATTCCAACCTCATGGTGCTAGGGTCGCTATTCTAGCTCCAGCTCCTCATCTGCATTCCAGGCAGAAGGAAAGATGCAACAAGGAGAAGAAGATAGCATCTACCTCAAAAAATCAATATCTTTAGAAAAGTCGTCAGCTTGTGTGTCACTGGCTAGGGTGGTGTCACTCTTTAGCTTCAGTGGTGACTGGGCAATAGAGGTGTTAGCCTGGTGTACGTTTCTTATTGCTGTTGGGACAAATAACCACAAGCAGAGTGGCTTAATACTAAGAAAACATGTTAGCTTACAATTCTGGAATTCAGAAGTCTGAAATGTATCCTACTGGGTTAAGTTCAAGGTATCCTGGGTAGGGCTGTGAGCTTTCTGGAGGCTCCAGAGAGTGGAGCTGTTTTCTGGTCTCTTCCACCTTCTAGAGGCTGCCTGTATTCCTCAGTTCCTTCCATCATCAGAGCTTGCACTGTCCAGCTGAGTCTTTCACACATGATGTCGCTTTGCCTCCACCATCTTTTTCCACTTGTAAGGACATGTGTTAACATTCACCCATTGGCAAAATCCAGGATAATCTCTCCATCTCTGGTCTGCTGGCTAGTAACCTTCACTCCAGCTGCAACCTCAGTTTCTCTTTGCCATGTAACATAAGATAGTCACGGGTTCCAGGGATTCGGATGTGGGCATGTTGCAATTTTGTACAAAATCTGGATCATTTAATTTGGGATAAGAAGCATGAATGTCCGGCAGGGACACACAAGAAGGATCATGGAGGGCACAGATAGGAGGAGGGAGGGATCCTATTGGCCCCAGGAAGCCACTGTTCCCATAGCAAACCTCTACTGTACTTTGAGTTGCCAAGAGAAACGTCCCTTATTCGGTTAAGCCACCGTAGGGAGGCTTTGTTCTGTGAAGCTGAGTGTAAGTCTAGGAAAGCTTTCAGCCTTTAAGGTAAGAATACTATCTAAAACCAAAATGGAGAGAATGTCAGGACAAGCATGGTAGTGAGAAAGAGGAGGCAAATGTTTTCTAAAACTCGAAATTGGAATTTAAAGAGGAGCCACGGGGAGCAGGTTCAGAGCTGGTTAGGCGGATGGAGAGCATGACCAACTTCCTTCAAAATGGTTCTCATGCCGCCTGACTTACTAAGCCTTATTTATTAGTTACTTCATTTTAAAAGTCCTGTTTCACTATGGTACTACTATAAGAAAAGGATTGGCGGTAGTGAGAAACTGCGGGGGGGATGGGATTGGCAGTAGTAGGAATCTGCCTGGGGAAGGGGGAACACACCTCATCAACAAGGGTACCTGCAAAATGGACATTTGTGTACCTAACCCTGAACTGTACCCCACATCTTTAAAAAAAAAATTAAAAGTTAAAAAAAAAGGAAAACAAATGTCCTGGTTCAATTTGTTAAAAAAAAAATGACGAAAATGCTTTGGAGTGCCCACCGCAACCGTCCAGGAGGTGCAAGGAGAAACTGTCTCCCTGCACAGTGCCCCTGGCTGGGGTGGACCTCCCAGGAGACATGAGACAGTTCCTGCAGGTGCCTCCGCCGAGCACAGCCAGCAGGTGACCGCCCAACCTCTGCCCGACGATGGCCCACATTTGCCTGCCCCAGTGAGGGGGCCCAGCATCCTGCCGGCCCTCCCCAAGCTGCAAGGGCAGGGAGTTGGGAGAGAGTTCCCATTTCCCATCCCTAACAAGACCCTGATTCTAGAAGCAGAGCTCAGAAGAGCAAACCAACCGAAGGCTGGGTCCAGGGGGAGCAGAGTGACCACGGGCCATTCCTTGGGCCACATCTGCCTCTCCAAGCCTGGCCCTGGGGAACAAAGCCAGATCTTTATCATCCGGCGCGGCTCTGGCACGCTGAGTGTATGATACACCTGTCTCCACCGCCAGGCAAATGAGTGGGTTCGCAGGCAGAGGCCTGCCCCGCCAAACAATGCTCGCCTTTGTCCCCGCCCAGGACTTGGGAGCCGAATCCATCAGCACTTGTCAGGGCCCTTGATACACACAATGCAAGTTATGATCCACACTCCCCGGCAAAGCCCCAGGCTTCCAGGGACAGCATTAACTGACACGCAAAGTGTCAGTCAGCCTTCTAAAAGCCAGGGGTGGGGACCCGTGCAAGGGAGGCCTGGGCTCTCATTCCCAGAAGCCAACCAGAGCCAGAGAAGGGGCCGCTGAAACCCTGACACGCGCTTTCTTAAAAGCAGCCCCAAGACAGTGTGGCATAAAGAAAAGTCATTTCCCTGTGTTGGCAGAAGGCTCTTCTGGATACTTTAGAAGCGAATCCATGAGGTGCACCCCCTGGTTCACGTGGGTGACAGCTTAAAGGACAGACCAGGGAGGAGGGAGATTGGAAGCATGACCTCCCAAAGGAGATTCTCTACAAATGCAACACCAACCAGAAAGGGGTAATCTCTTCCTTGGTAGCTGATGAGGTTTTATAGAAGTTTGGAGATTTCCATGATCAAAAAGAACCTGGAAGCCGCCTCCATGAATATTGCCTGTTTTTTGTTTGTTTTTTGAGTCAGAGCCTCACTCTGGAGTGAGTGAGCACAATCACAGCCACCATAGCCTCCACCTACTGGGCTCAGGCGATCCTTCCATCTCAGTGTTCCAAGTAGCTGGAACTATAGGCACGTGCCACCATGCTTGGCTAATTTTGTGATTTTTATTGTAGAGATGAAGTCTTGCCAAGTTGCCCAGCTAGTCTTAAACCACTGGGCTTAGACAGTCTTTTCGCCTTGGCCTCCCAAAGTGCTGGGATTACAGGCATAAGCCACTGCATCCAGTTGTTCACTTTTTTTTTTTTTTGAGTTGGAGTCTCACTCCGTTGCCCAGGCTGGAGTGCAGTGGCATGCTCACGGCCACCCCAGCATCAACCTACTGGACTCCAGCAGTCCTTCTGCCTCAGTCTTCCAAGTAGCCGGAACTACAGGCACGCGCTACTGTGCCTGGTTAATTTTTGATTTATTGTAGAGATAAGATCTCGCCAAGTTGCCCAGGCTGGTCTCGATCCTGCGGGCTCAGGCAATCCACACGCCTCATCCCAAAGTGCTGGGATGACAGGCTGAGCCACCAAGCCGGGCCTGTTCACATTTTTATGTATATTTCTCGATGTGTCCTGCAAGCCTATTCTGTCTAGTCACTCCCTCCCTTCCCAACCTCCAGTCACGTGACCGTCAGTCACTGAGCCAGGAATATTATAAGCATTTTCCTTGGCAAACAACTGTGCCTTTGCAGACACCTAGGTTGACCCTGGTGCTCAACACAGGGGAAAGGGACAGAAGAGGAGGGTGTGCCCAAAGCCTGCAGTCCCCTGGGGTGGGGTCACTGGCACAATCTGCCTTGGCCACGGGGGCAAGGCAAGTTCAGAGCTGTGATTAGTGCTGACTCAGCCATGCTCCCTAGGCTGACTCCTCACAGGCTTATCCCACAGGCCTATTTATAGGCATGAAATGAGCTAATGAATGAGTTTTCAGAAAAGCACAAACTCCCTTATGGATACAGGATATTTGAGCCAAATAATATCAAGCAAGAACTTATTGTTTTTGGCCAAAGGCCACTGCTTAACTTAAAGGAAAGGAATAAAATATATGCAACATATAAATTCTATAATTCATAGTTATATAGTAAATTATGGTAAATTTATGGAGCAAATTATAGTTATATAGTAAATTATATAGTTGTGTGTGTGTGTGTGATAATGGTATTGGAGTCATGTAAAAAAGAAATCCTTTCCTTCTCAAGATACATACAGATGTATTTATGAATAAATTGACTAGATTTCTGTTTCGTTTTGTTTTTTTGAGTCGAGGTCTCACTCTGTCGCCCAGGCAGGAGTACAGTGGCACTATCACAGCTCAGTGTAACCTTGACCTCTTGGACTCAGGCAATCCTCCTGCCTCAGCCTCCTGAGTAGCTGGGACTACAGGCATGTGCCCCATGCCTAATTTTTTTCTGGTAGTGACAAAGTCTCACTATATTGCCCAGGCTGGTCTCAAAACTCCTGGGTTCAAGTAATCCTTCTGCCTCAGCCTCCCAAAGTGCTGGGATTACAGGCATGAGCCACTGTACCCAGCTTTTTTTTTTTTTTTTAAATAACAAGGCGGAGGAGGAAGGTGAACAGGACAGGACTAGCCAGAGTTTGACAATTGTTGAAACTAGGTGATGGGTACACGAGGGTCTGTGATATTGTTTACCTGAGCATGTTTGAAATTCTCCACACAAAAAAATTGAACAAAACAAATTTTAAAGATCAAGACAGAATAAAAAATAAATCTGCAAGTGTATGAACTTGTGTATGCATTACAAAGCAAAGATCTGATCTTTTTGGTGGCTAAAATACATTTGGCTTTGCTTTTTTTAAGGAAACAGTAAAAAGGCAAGGAACCTCATGCTGGTGTCAGACAATAAAGTAACTCACCATTTTTGGTAGGATTCCAGAGTAGACCCTAGTGATATTTGCTCTCAAAATCGTTTTGCTGTCACACCAGATTTACGTCACAAAATTCGAGATCAAGTAGAAGGTTCTCCAACTTACGAGCGACTCCGGAACACAGGATACATTTTGACCAAAGCAGTGAGGATGGTTTAAAAGAAGGTGGTCACAGAGACTTACCTGAGCAGAAGGAAAGGCAGACCAGCCCAGTATAATGGCTGAAATAATCCCCTTTAATCATCGGGTACCCTGAGGTAAAGCATCCCAAACAAGCTGCGGGATATTGTTATTGTTTTGCATGCTGTTTGAGAGAGCTGTAATTCTATTTTTAACTGGTAGAATGCTCGAGCTAATGTGATCCACTTAATCGCTTCCTCTTGCTATTTTCGTTCTTAGCAGATTGTGTTGGTTGAGGTTAAGATTAGAGAGGTAATATTGAAAACAACCAGTTCAATACCTGCATCATAACAGACACATTCACCTGTGTAGATGCTCCCTCCTTCTGATTAGCAAGATCTTAACCTACTTCTCAACTTATTTCAGTATCGAGCACCTGGGGCTGGCTCGGTTCCTCTTTATACCTGCCAAGAAAATCTGAATGGGTGATGGTGCTGCTGACCAATCCATGGCCATGGGCAACATAGAAGTTGATCCCTCAGGAAGCAGGGCACCAGATATTCTCTGAGCCAAGCCCAAGTCACCAGCTACCCTCATCAGTCAAAGGGGGTAGGAGATGGAAGCTGAGCTCACAGTGGGTGGAAGCTGGGTGTGGGAGTGGTGGCAGCCCTGGGCAGAGAAGGGTGTGTTTCTGAGGGAGCCTACCAGTCTGCTGCACCTTTCCAAACCACAAAGCCCTGCTTGGAGCTCCCTGCCAAGGCCGATCATAATCTGCTAGGCTATCGGTATTGTCATCTCTTACACAGACACATAGTGAGTGCTGTGAATTCTGAGGATGCTCCCTTGAGGAGTCTTGGCTTTTCCCAAAGTGTGTTACTTGCCACCCAGGCCCATGGCAGCACAACGGTGCCATTTGCAACCCCACCAACTTCCCTCCCGCCTTCTTCCTTAGCCCACCTCCTCCACCCTGACCCTGACCTTGGCGGGAGGCTGAACCATCCACCTGTTTTCATCCTTGCCCTTCATGGCTGGGAGATGCAAGTTCAGCGTGACAAAAAGAAAACATCCAGACCTGACGCTCCCTTTAACCTTGGCAACTCTATTGTCCAGCCAGAGGCCGTCATTGTTTCTGGTGCCTGGGTTAACCAGGACTAAGAGAGGTGACTCTGCCCGGTGGAGCTGGGAGGATGAGGGCAGGAAACTGGCATCAGAGTTGTTCTGGTTTAGAAAAGGAGAATTTCACTTTTCAGTGCCTGCCAACCTGATAGGTCCGCCAAGAATTCTTCACTAAACAAACACATACACTTACGTCACCCCTCTTCCCAACCAGGCATCACCTACCGGGGAAGGAAACGGCTCCCAG
The DNA here is from genome assembly GCA_027257055.1 of Cephalopachus bancanus. Taxonomy (NCBI): domain Eukaryota; kingdom Metazoa; phylum Chordata; class Mammalia; order Primates; family Tarsiidae; genus Cephalopachus; species Cephalopachus bancanus. The sequence goes on from JAPVLO010000065.1 coordinate 6,881,087, forward strand.
GAAGAAGAATGGTATGTGCTCATGAACCTTGCTGGTTTCCAGGGCACGGTCCATTTTAAATCTTCACTGGAGGATTTAGAAGTCTATTCTGCGCCGGGCTCGGTGGCTCAGCCTGTAATCCCGCACCTTGGGAGGCTGAGGTGAGTGGATTGCCTGAGCCCGTGGGTTTGAGACCCGCCTGGGCAACTTGGTGAGACCTCATCTCTACAATAAATCAAAAAATTAGCCAGGCGTGGTAGCGTGTGCCTGTGGTTCCGGCTACTTGGAAGACTGAGGTGGAAGGATTGCCGGAGCCCAGCAGGTCGAGGCTGCGGTGGCCAGGAGCGGCCAATGCACTCCAGTCTGGGCGACAGAGTGAGACTACAACTCAAAAAAAAAAAAAAAGTCTATTCTGCTATCTTGTTAAAGAACTTGAAGGTCTAATAGCTTCCTTATTAAAGTTAAGGCTTAATTTTGACCCAGGTTTTTGATGCTTTAATTACACGTTTTGACTATATACACACGTACACACACACATGTATACATATACATATATATGTATACACACACACACCTTGGGAGACATATATGTATGCCTCAGAAGACTATATTACAGATACGTGTGTGTGTGCGCACACGCACACGTATGTGCCTTGGAAGCATCTCGGTCCACATTCTCTTGTAGCTATGGGAGTGGGAGCCCGGTTTGGGCTGCTGTTTCCCCATGCCTCCTATCCCCTTTCCTTCTAACGCTTCCTTGCGAGGAACCACCCATGTCTGAGGCTGTCACAGCCATTGTCACAGACTGGGTCCCATTGGGAGCTAATTTTTAAAAGCTCCTGGACCAAAATAAAGGTGGTGACCACAATTAAGGCATCTCTGCCTCATCCCAGTGGGTATCTATGAGGAAACGGTAATCTGAGTCTGAAGCTTTTCTGGACCCAGCTTCACTGAGCTCATAAGAGAAGACGGGGCGGGGAGGGAAAGGGGGTGGACAGGCAGATGTGGCTCCCCAAGCCCTCGGCGTCTCCAGGCCTTGACACTGGCTCATGCAAAGAAGCCAAGAGTTGGCCACAGCCCTGGCCGGCAGTTCCAGGGGATCAGCCCGTGGAAGCCCTGTGGGAGGATTCCCAGGGGTCATGCAGTAGAGTCCTTACGCCGGGTGAGTGTCCTTGACTCTGGCCTCTTCCTGGCTTGCTCCGCCCTTTCTCCCATTCATTGTACCATGCTGAAATGCATATGACACAAAACAGAGAAGAAAACCCGATCATAACTACTTGCCATGTGTTCTTTTATGCTTGTCTTGCCAATGAAAAAGATGCCTGTGACCCTATGAGATCCACTCGTATGACCTGGGTTTATGACCCAACAGCCCATGGCGAAGGCGATGGGATGCCACTCCCATGATTATGTCATATTATGGAAGCTGAATCACTCTGGAGGCTGGCCCTTGCTGATCTGATGCAGTAAGCAGCCATGCTGAGAAAGTCCATCCTCAAAAGCTGAGGGAAGTCTCCAGCTGACAACCAGCAAGAAGCAGAGCCCTGTAACTGCCAGGAATTGAGTACTGCCAACAACAGGAGTGAGCCCAGAGGCAGATGCTTCCCTGGTCAAGCCTCCGCAGGGGAACACAGTCTCGCAACACCTTGACTGCAGCTTGTGAGACCCTGAGCGGAGACCCAGGTAAAACCGCATCCAGAACCCTAATCCAGAGATTCTGAAATAATCATGTGTGTTGTTTGATTTGCTAAGTTTCTTGTCATTGGCCACACACCAATAGAAAACTAGCGCAATGAGCATCTCCCATCAACCTACCAGATATGAATAACGTCCACATGGAAGACATCTACGGATTCATATAGCATTTATTTAAGAGCAGTCTTGTTTTCAGACCTGTGTTCCAGGCTTGTTAGGAAATGAAACAATTTATACTTCCCATATAAGTTCAGTGAGCATTTTTGCTGATGGAGCAGAAAGGGAGCAGGTTCCTATTGGAGAAAAACTTTGGAAAAGTTTAAACTGAAGTCCTAATCTTAGATCAGCTCAGTGTTCTTTTCCACGAGACACCCTCCAGGGCATGGTGGTGACCTGTGTAGGCTGCACACCCAAGCACGTGCTGAACCCTAACCCCAAAAGGCCAAGAGAAGGGAGGGCACCTCTGATTCCCTTACTGCACAACTACAAGGTGGAACTCAAGCTTTGGCTAAGTCCCCCTCACCCCCCTCCCCACCCCGTGTGCACATTCCTTAGCCTTGTCCTATGTCTCCACTTTTCCCAGATGCACCGTGGGCTTCTTGAAGGTCATGGCTCTTGTAAGCAGTGAAGGGAGCTTCTGGCCCGGTCTTATACCCCAGGGCTAGGTCCTCACCAAATCTAAGTCCCCCTTCCTGCCTGGTGGAGAGAGGCCAGTGAGAGACTTACTTACAGCACCAGAGAGTGGAGACTGCATCAGAATAGATCCCACACAATTTCCATTCCTACTTGTGGGAGAACCACAGGGTGCAGGGATGCTGCGATACACGTCCAGAGGTTCAGCCTGGGCAAAGAACTGCACACCTTTCCTTGGGCCAACACAAACCAGTCGACCTTCCAGCTCACCCTCCCATGTCTCCCCTAGCTTGGGGGAGGGAGGAGTAGCCTGGTGCCCCGAGGATGCCGGAGGGTCCCAAGGCTGAGCAGCCCCATCAGGGACCTCTGGGGTCTCAGGGGCAGCCCCTGGGAACAGATGGTGACCACGCAGGGCACCTTCTCTTTTAAGGCCCTGGCAGAGACCAGGCACTGTCAGGAAGATGAGAGCCAGAAGGCAGGCAGAGGCCAAAGGGAATGCGGAGGTAGGTTCCTGGTGTGCTATTTCCTGCGGCCAGGCCCAGCATCGTGCTCAGAAGAGGAGACTGTTGAGTTCCTCCCGACGGGAGCGAGATGCACAATTTGCAGCTGTGTTCTTCGTCTGTGAACACACCGCCACCCCTTCTCACAGTTGCTGCTGGGCTGTGTGGAAGGAAATTCACTAGGTGGGCTTCCTGCTGCCTTGGAGAAGTCTCTGAATCTGGGCGCCTCAAGACCCCCTGTCCTGAGCCAGAGGTGAGATCCCGTTAAAGCCAACGAAGTCTGAGCTTGGGGGAATTCTCTCCACACCCTTTCCAAAGCCACACGACCTCATTCTGCATTTGAGCTTCCGAATCATTATTCCCAAAGAGAGCCCCAAATGGTACACACTCCAGGCTCCCCAAACCTGGGTCCACCCTTGCAGGGACAAGCTGGGAGCCACCAGCATGCAATGGCCAGGAGCCCAGGGAGTTTCGGGCTCCTTAGTGGAGTCTGAAAGTCCCTGCTGTACCCACGCGCGGTGACAGGGGTCGGGGCCGAGTTACCTTCGCCCCCATGCGAGAGGCGCGTCGGAAGAGTCCCAGCCCGGGTCCCCCCGCGCTGCCTCCCCGGGACCCATCACCCTGTTGCGTGCAAAGCCCAGCGCGGCACCTCCCGCCCGCGGCCCGCCCCGCACAGGTAAACAGCGCCCGCCGCCCGCGGGCCGCCCGGGGACCCGCCCCCCGCCACGCCCGGCGCCCCGAGGAGGCCCGGCCCGCGGGCCCCGCCGGCTGGCGCCGCGCCCCGGAACGCGCGCTGGGGCGGAGTTGGACCTCACCTGCCGGCTGCGGGCTGAGCCCGGGGCCTCCACCAGAGGGACTCGACCGAGACCTTGGGAGATGACGCTTGTGGCTTGGAAAGACCCTCAGGCAGGGCGGGGCTCGGGGTGCGTGGCTGAAAAACGCTGGAGCTGTACACTTCACACAGCAGGCGTGTGCCTTTGCGTGTGTACGGGTCGTGTTGGCTTCTCAAAGGGAAGGGAAAGCCAACTCTCATTTGCTTCCGTCTTCCATCAACCAGCAGTGACCCGAGGGGGAAGGTGTGCAGGGCTGTGGGCGAGGGGGGTCGGGAGGTGGATTTCTGCCTCCACCTGCCCCTGCCAAGAGCACCTTGGCCGGGAGGACTCCCTGAGCTGCACCTTCCTCCTAGGGATAGTACTGTGGAACTCCAGGGGGAGTGAAGGAAGTAGTGAGAGTGGCTTGCACCCTCACCTGGGGCAGAGTCCACACCTGAGCAGGCTTTTTGGTCCTGTCCTCACTCAGCAAAGCCGGCTGAGCTATCTTCTCTGAGGCCCTCAGAAGCGATACAGATGTGAATACCTACCCTCACCTGGCTACTTCTCCCACTGGCAGCCTGGAAAGAGGGTCCATTGAGGCAGTGGTCCCCAACATTTTTGGCATTAGGGACTAGTTTCATGGAAGACAGTTTTTCCACGGACCAGGGGAATGAGGGATGATTTCAGGAGGATTCAAGGGCATAACATTTATTATGCACTCTATTTCTGTCATTAGTGCACCGTAATATATAATGAAATAATTACGCAATTCACCATAATGCAGAATCAGTGGGACCCCTGATTTTGCTTTCCTGAAATCAGACAGTCCCAGCTGGGGGTGATGGGAGACCCTGACCCCCGAAGTGTGTTACTTGTGTCCAGTCTTCTGTCATCTCGTTTTCGGTTGCTGGCGCTGCAGAAAACCCCGCCTCACAAACACAGGATGTTGGAAACGGAAACAGGCTCTTCAGGGCTTTTGTGGCAATCTCAGGATATGCCGCCTTGACCTTAATCCAGAATGTATGACGTCTCGAGCATACTTTTAAGGACACCGTCATTTGCGGGCTCAAGCCGTTGATCCTCTCCTAGCATGGACAAAGTCGCTTAACTTGGCGACTCGCATGGGTTACAGATCCATTCCTTCTCAATTCAGGGGTCTTCTGCCGCTGGGAGGTAATGCTCGAACTCTTTTGAAAACCAAGACGGGAGATTATGCACCAGCTGGGAGAAAGACGGCCCCGGCTCGGTCTCTTTCAAAATCTCTGCTAATGTTTGAGACATGTCAAGAATCCCAGTGTTCACTCATTACTGCATAATTTCAGTTTGGCTTTAAATGTAGGCACTTTATTTTCTGACTTGGACACAGTTGTCGTTCTCTCTTGAAGTGACAAATTGCATTCCCTGAGCAGGTTGAATATGCTATGCGAGCAAGTTTTGTGACCCATTGTGTCACTGAAATGTGCTGCCAGGGTTGACTGCTTTTCTAAAAGAAATCTCTGGAGCGGCTCTCATAACTCAAAAACTCTGGCCAGTGACTCATCTTTAGAAAGCCATCTCACTTTTGTGAATGAGAAGATGTATGTGCTCTGTGTCCATCTCCTCACAGAACTACGTGGACAGACGTGAGTTAAGGGCATGCTCTTTAATGTGGTTGATAATTTTAATCACATCCTGCAAAACTTTGTTAAGCTCAGGTGACGTTTTCCAGCTAGCCAGCATTTCTCTATTTTTCCATGAATGGGGTGGGGCCGGGGAATGGTTTGGGGATGACACAGTATATAAACTCACAATCAGAAGTAACCTCTTTGACCTGAGTAGTGAAACCAAAAAGTTGTCCAGTCATGGCAGCCACTCTGTCTGTGCGTATACCGACCTAAAATGACCAGTTCGGTTTTCCTGATATGTAATCATTCAAAGACTTGAACAGTTCTGTAGCTGTGGCATTGGTTGGCAATGAAAGTGCACATAACATATCCTCATCCTCCTGAAAAATATATGGCATAAAAACAAGCATTGTTGTCTTGTCAACATCGGTAGGCTTGGCAACCTGGATTGCGTACCATGACTCATTAATCCTCTCTGACAGTTGTGCCTCAGTATCCTGTGCTATTTCATCAATTCATCTAGTTATGGTACTGGTCGAAGGAGGAACACGGGCCACCTTTGGAATTGCAGCCTTTCCTAAAAGTTCACAATAAATTTCCTTAGCAGTAGGCAGTATCAACTATTTACCACTAGCAGAGGGGCTTCTCGGCTTTAACAATACAGTTAGCCAATAAGAATGATGCTTTCGAGACCAGCCTGGGAAACTTGGCAAGACCTCGTCTCTATAATAAATTTAAAAAATCAGCTGAGTGTGGTAGCGCGTGCCTGTAGTTCTGGCTACTTGGAAGGCTGAGGTGGAAGGATCGCCGGAGCCCAGCAGGTGTAGGTTGCGGTGACCGGGAGCATGCCACTGCACTCTAGTCTGGGCGACAGAGCGAGACTCCAACTCCAAAAAAAAAAAAAAAAGAAGAAGAGTGATGCTCTCAGTGCAGACACATTTGCTGAAGTGATAGCCTTCAGTAATCGCTTCTGTTCTTTGTGTTCACATTTTTTTTTCTTTTGAAAAATTCTAAAGGCTTGTCTTTTAATGCAGGGTGCTTGGTCTCTATGTGAAATAGTGTGGAAGGTTTCATGGCTTTTGGTGGCTAACTGGTTGCCACATATTGTGCAAAGCCGACTTGGAGAATGTGAATCACCTGTTGCAATGAATCCATAGTTTAAGTAGGGCTCCCGGCATTTTTTTTTTTTTTTTTTTGAGTTGGAGTCTCACTCAGTCACCCAGGCTGGAGTGCAGTGGTACACTCACGGCCACCCCAGTGTTGACCTTCTGGGTTCCAGCGATCCTTCCACCTCGGTCTCCCAAGCAGCCGGAACTACAGGTGTGCGCTACCACGCCTGGCTAATTTTTGATTTATTGTAGAGACAAGGTCTCGTCAAGTTGCCTGGGCTGGTCTCGAACTCATGGGCTCGGGCAATCCACTCATCTCGGTCTCCCAAAGTGCTGGAATGACAGGCTGAGCCACTGAGCCCAGCCCGTGTTTTCTTTTAAATGCAGTTTTCTTTTTGTTGGCAGTCTTAGAGTCTCCTGCTGTCTCATCGTTGGGTCTCTCCCCTTTTCAAAAAAGCTCTCCAGTGACATTTGAGTTTTACTCATTTGGGCTAGGGTTAGCTGTGGGCTTACCAAAACTGTGACTGAGACAAGTGCACAGTGTGGGAAAAGGAAATAGTAAATGAAATAATGGGTGGGCCACAAGCAGACTAAAATGAAGGTTGGATTCTGACTTAAAGCCTGCCACCAGATGCAGCTGTACAATTCAAGTACATCAACTCATTTGCCACTCACTGATAGGGCTTATTTTTTTGAGGTGGAGTCTCATCCTGTTGCCCAGGCTGGAGTGCAATGGCACACTCATGGCCACCCCAGCATTGACCTGCTGGGCTCTGGCAGTCCTTCCGCCTCAGCCTTCCAAGTTGATGGAACTACAGGCACGTGCTACCACACGGGCTGCCAAGTTGCCCAGACTGGCCTCAAACGCGTGGGCTCAGGCAATCCACTCACCTCGGCCTCCCAAAATGCTGGGATGTCAGGCTGAGCCTCTGAACCAACCCCTGATAGGATTTTGACATGAGTCTGCAAGCTATTGATTTATGATGGTCTCTGTGCAGTCGGTGCACGTTAATCTGTGTTTGCAGTCGCTCCCCAGTGCTAGCATCACCACCTCAGCTCCACCTCAGATCACCAGGATTTAGATTCCCATAAGGAGCGCAGTTTATAATAAGGTTCACGTTCCTATGGGAATCTATTGCTGCTGCTTGTTGGACAGAAGGCGGAGCTCAAGGGGTAATGCGAGTGATGGAGAGTGGCTGCAAGTACAGATGATGCTTTGCTCGCTGGCCCTTCACTCACCTCGGGCTGTGCGGCCCAGTTCCTAACAGGCCACGGACTGGTACCGGTCTGTGAGCTGGGGGTTGGGGACCCCTTCGTTAAAAGGCAAAGACTGGAGGGGATGAGTGGTTTCCGTCAGCCAGCAGTGAGGCATGACGGGCCATCCTGCTAACCTGTTAAGCGATGCCTCACAGTTTAAAATAAGACACTGGCAAGCTCAAGTCCTGACGTTATCGGCTCAAGGAAGAGGCTGAAACCCAGGGCTTTCTATGACAGTTCAGAAACATCCTCTTACCTCTTGAGTCCATACGACTGGGAAATTTAAAAGACCAGAGGTAAAATTCGACCCTGTGGATTGGCTGTATCCACTGGTAAAATCATATCTTTTCCAAAGAAAACTGGAGCATTGATCAGGAAGGAATGAGACTGAGATAATGGAACTGGAGGTGAATGGCAGGATTGGGAAATCTTGGAGTTCTCTGAGTCACCAAGGAGCTCCCTTTTTCAGCTGAAGCTCGCTCTTCTGTCTTCTGAAGCACTTCTTAAAGACACTACAACTCCTTTGCCTGTTTTGCAGTGGTCACCCTGCAAGAAACAGCCCGTTTTACCCTCTGTTGTCTCCGGAATGGAGAGAGTTGTATCTCAGCTCACTTCAGAAGAAGGGGCAATCATTAACTCAAACCAGGGCGCGTAAGGATTAGAAACCAACCTCATTTCAGAATTTTTCTAATTTTTGTCATAAATTTGGGGAAATATATGTTGGGATGGATTTTTGGGGTACGTAATAAGCGGAAGAAAGGCCAGCTCAGTGGCTCAGCCTGTAATCCCAGCACTTTGGGAGGCCAAGGCGAGTGGATTGCCTGAGCCCATGGGTTTGAGACCAGCCTGGGCAACTTGGTGAGACCTCATCTCTACAATTAAAAAAAAAATTAGCAGGGCATGGTAGCATGCGCCTGTAGTTCTGGCTACTTGGAAGGCTGAGGTGGAAGGATCGTCAGAGCCCAGCAGGTTGACTCTGGGGTGGCCGTGAGCATGCCACTGCACCCCAGCCTGGGCAACGAAGTGAGACTCCTACTCAAAAAAAAAAAAAAAAAAAAAGTGGAAGGAAGGACATCATTTTACATTGGTCTGACATTACTGATTATCACTGTTACAGAGACTCTGGATTTGCTGTGCTAGCATGAGAAGCTGGGTGTAACTCTGGAGCCTCAGAGCACTGACCACTGGACACCACGTAACTACCCCTCATGTCCTGGGGGCATCTGTGGCCCAATCTGTCCATCATGTACTCGGTCACCTGACACACTCATGAAATCCCATGACCAGTTGGGAATGGCTTATGTGGGACTGGGCCTGCCCAGGCACTGAGGGCACAGGTAGACCGTGTGTGCAGGTAGCCCATTCCCCACCTGCCTGCTTCGGACACCCTCATCAATCGAGCAATGGCTTCAAGGGGCATTTCCCAAAAACCAGTGACCGAGAGCGTAAAGACCACTGAGCCTTATTTACAGATGGCCCTGGACGATACGCTGGCCTTCTCCGTCAATGGACTGTTGTGATGTTATTATGGTTCAATGAGAAAAGCAGGCAAGAGGGTAAACCTTCCAGTGGGGAGAATTCTCAGCACACAAATCTATGTCTGGTTTGCTTGGGAGGAAAGGAAGCTCCATGTAAAAAGCTACCAATTTCTGAGCAGTGACAAATGGTCTGGTCAATTGATCAAGACCTTGAAAGAAGCAGGATTTGAAGTCTGGTGACAGAGGAGAGGGTTGGGAAGACAAACATGGCTTAACTTCTCAGAATTGGCTGCATTTGAAAGTAATTGTTGCCGGGCTCGGTGGCTCAGCCTGTAATCCCGCGCTTTGGGAGGCTGAGGTGAGTGGGTTGCCTGAGCCCGCGGGTTCGAGACCCGCCCGGGCAACTTGATGAGACCTCATCTCTACAATAAATCAAAAATTAGCCGGGCGTGGTAGCGCGTGCCTGTAGTTCCGGCTACTTGGAAGGCTGAGGTGGAAGGATTGCCGGAGCCCAGCAGGTCAAGGTTGCGGTGGCCGGGAGCGGCCACTGCACTCTAGGCGACAGAGTGAGACTCCAACTCAAAAAAAAAGAAAGTAATTGTTTCTTGAGTAAAAGGTCACCCGAAATCCCCACTTAATAATTAAGTGAGCAAGACCATCTCTGTGTGTGTAACAATTTCTTTCTCTGGGCACGTCATTGCTTTCTCAATTGATTCACAAACAAAAGTGGCCATGCTGGCAAAGATGGAACTATGATGGATGCCACCACTTGGACTTTCCAACATCAGTGCATAGTATCAGTGATGACCCCCCGACTCCTGATATTGACCGTACCCCAGGGGACACCATGGACTAATTAGCTGTAGACTGATTACGTGGAGTCTCTTCCATTACAGAAAGGGCAGCGATCACTCCTTACTGAAACACGCTTGTATGTCTGGATTTGGAATCGATTTCCCTGCTTGTCATATCATCGTGGCATGTTACACAATATTGCTTCTGACCATGGAATTCGCTTGACAATGAAAGAGGAAAGGCAACGGGTAATGCCTTTGCAATCTGACCCTATCACTCAGAAGCAGCCATCTGTATTGAACTGTGACATAACTTACCGAAGATATCGTCGCAGGACTAACTCAGAGATAAATACTGAAGAGGTTGAGATATTGTCCTTTAAGATGGTAGTTTGTTCTGAACCAGTGAACGATATGTAAAGATGCTATTTCTCTCACAGCCAGAGTAAACAGGTCTGGAGAAAGGGGGAGTAGGGATGGTAAAACTTCCATTCCACTCAGTGATTCTCACTCTCTTCAAATTTGTACTTCACTAGTTAGATATTTTAGTACTCAGGAAAGGAAGGTTTTGCCATCGAGCAGCTGACCATTGAGAAAACTCCCTTTGGAAAGGGGATATGTGAAGTTTTGACTGTATGAGGGACAGACAGTTCCACTGAAGCAAGAGACTTTATTTTTATTTATTTATTATTTATTTATTACATCAAGGTCTATTCTGCCACCCAGGCTGGAATGTAATGACATGACCACAGCTTACTGCAACTCCGACCTCCTGGGCTCAAATAATCCTTCTGCCTCAGCCTCTCGAGTAGCTGAGACCACAGGCTTGCAGCACCACATCCAGCTAATTTATCTTTTAATTTTTTTGGAGACAGGGAGGTCTCAATATTTTGCCTAGGCTGGTCTTGAACTTCTGGGCTCAAGCGATCCTCCCCCCTTGACCTTCCAAAGTGCTGGGATTACAGGTGTGAGCCATCACACCTAGCCAGAAACTTTTTTTAAAAGATAAAAGTAGGGGAATTTGAGTTCATGTAGCTATTGAGCAGAAAAAGACCAGTAAAACAATAGTCTGGACATGTTGGCCGGCCATCTGGAGTTTCACATGCCATTAGGTGAACAGACCAAAAAAGTTGGTTACGATGCTGGCCGTAGTGACGAGTCCTGAAGAAATACCCATGCAGTTGCATTATTGGGAACAGCCCAGGCTGGGGCCAATGAATGAAACCAAGTGGCCCTCTCAGGGGTCACTTCCTCCTCCCCTTCCTCCCTACTCCTGGGATGGAAGTTAAAGGAAGACTCCTGCAGTCGTGCACACAGGTAGGGCCACCTTGGTCTCTGTGCCGTCAGGAAGGAGAATGGGGTCACAGCTTGCATGTCGTGCCCTGTCCATACAAAGTACTGGCTGAAGATAGCATGAATCAAGAAGGGAAATCGGAAGTGGTGTATTAGTCCATCTTGTGCCGATCTCAAGGAATACCTGAGGCTGGGTAACTTATAAAGAAAAGAGGTCTATTTGGACTCACAGTTCTGCATGTGCTGGCATCTGCTTGGCTTCTGTTGAGGCCTCGGGAAGCTTTTGCTCAGGGCAGAAGGCAAAGGGGGAGCAGGCATATCACTTGGCGAGAGCCAGGGCAAGACAGAGAAAAGGGCGGTGCCAGGCTCTTTTACACTACCAGCTCTCTGGGGAACTAATAGAGTGAGAACTCTTTCACGACACGAGAATAGCACCAGAGCCATACATGAACGATCCCTTTCATGATCCAGACGCCTCCTGACACTGACAATCACATTTCCCCAAGAGACTTGGAGGGAACAGCAATTCAAACTACATCAAGCAGGAAGCCACCTGAGAGCTGTAGCCTCTGTTTATACTTCCGGTGTCGTGTGCATGTTCAACATTTTAACGCATCGCCCTTCCTTCTTCTCCCTTCACTCATTCTGTTGCATACCGGGTGTGTGGTTATGATTAACTTTACACTTCAGTCCGAGGATTATGGGAAAATGGGATGGGATTATGGCTCAGCTGGAAGAGGAGTGGACAGCACTCAGAGACCCTGAGTGCTGGAATTGAAAAACAGCGGGGTAGCTTTCTTTGGAAGAGGATGAAGTTTCGGTTGGATGAGAAATGGCTATATATTTTAAGCAGAATTTTTGTAAGCGAAGATAGAGGAATTAGAGTACATGTAAGTACTGAATAGCAAAAGAGTAAGGCTGTAACCAACTTAATAAGCTATTTTTTTCTTCTTTTGGCTCTCTGACATCTGAATTCATTCAAAATTGGGAAAATCCACTATTATGTGCCCAGTAAGTGGCAGGATCAGCTAGATCATGGGTGTAGGATCTAAGCTCGGTCAGGTGGATATTCCTGTCCAAAGTTTGGGTGTGGAGCCAAGACACAAGGAGTCAGGGTCAGTGTAGACTTTTTGTTCTCAAGGTGGTGGTGGCAGCATCTAGGGGACTGTTCCAGCGGCAGTGTCTAGGCCCTAGAGACCAGCACTGGGGGCTATGGTACCTAAGCCAGGCTGTTCTCCAGACCTGATTGGTCCACGGTCTCAGATCTCCGGCTTTCAAGCCTGATTCGTCTAAAGATCCTGAGATTCGCTAATAGTCTTCCATTCATTTCCTTTTCTGTTTAAGTAAGCTGGGGTTGGAAGCTGCTGTTTGCAACCCGGAATCGGACTGGCCCTTCGCATCTGAGCTCTTTCCTCTGCCTCCACTGAGGTTGGGTAGGGGAGATGTTAGTTCGACTTTAGTTAGCGCTCATAGGATCATCCCTGGAAAGAAGCAGCTCTGAGAAAGACTGAACGTAACACAGGTTATCCACAATATCCCCTTTATTGATATTAATCACAGTTATGAGGTCTTGTCCATCAGAAAGCACAATCTGCGCTGTGTAGAACTACACACAAAGACTTAAAAATAAGACATACACATACACCAACCACCACACCAGCTCATCGCAACCAATCAAACCTCTGAATGTGTCTTCAGTTTTGATCATCAGTGCTTTGGAAGAACATACATAGACCCAGCCTGAGGTTGGCCTTTGGGGTCTGAGAGCATTCACAGAGCAGGAGATTCTCCCTTGCAAGCAACTGAATATGTAAACTCAGGGAGCAGGCACTGACCACACAATGCCTGAATACCTGGCTCCTGGGCTGCCTGCCTTCTCAGCAGAGCCCACTCAAAGTCCCACGTGCTCTTCTGACGATGAGGACAGCAGACCTCAGCTGTGTTTGCAGCAGACAGGTCATAGCCACTCCGACGGATATGCTATGTGTAGGAGTAGAAGGCTGGCTTCTAGTCTGGTTCAAGCCATTCCTTAGGGCCATTTCAGAACAAATGACAAGTTGACCAAAATTTACTTTAAAAGGGAAATGCAAAATTCTTTTTTCCCTGCCTGTCTTCCCTTCCCATCCTAAGCCTTCTGGCTAGACTCCAGCAGAACCCACTGTAGCTCAAGAGCTTTTGTTTTGGTCAGGTTACAAGTTACCAAATGCTCAACATGGAAGGACCCACTGCAGATTCCAAATGTCTTTCATTGACTTAAATTAACAGAAGTGGCTCCTTCCATTAGTAAATCAAGAGTTTGAATTCTAGCAGTTTGCGGATGTCCTCAAGTCTCTTAGAAAAAGGAAGGCTCTTAAACTTATCAAAATAAATGCCTAGGGGATTTGGGAACCATGACAAACCACTTTGCTCCTGGAATCCACCGAGAACAGAGGCCTCTGATCAAAGCCACACGCTGTCGTCTTTCCGCAGGGCTCGCCGTGTGCTCACAGTGGTCCTAGCTTCCTTAACTTCCATAATGTCGATCTGTGCCTTAACAACTTAAAAAAGACTAGCTGATTTTCTTCCCTTTGTGTGTGTCCTCCTCCCACGCAGTACCTCCCTGGGGCAAGGTGGAAGAAGGAATATTACTCTTTGGGCTGGCTTGGCCTTGGAAAGTGGGTAGCTATGTTCACGGTGCTCCAGTTCTGGCATCAGCAGTGAGGGCACAGGGGACGCAGACGAGAGACGCATTAGCCATTGTGCTCCGAGTCGCTGGCTCAAAAATGCTTAGGAGGCTTCTCTTGGTAGTTTGCTTCTGTAGGTGACCTTGAGAAGTTGCCATCGAGTCTCGTGAAGGAGACTGAAGATACCAAGCAGAGACTTCCCTGATATGTATGTCTTTGATGATCCCACTGAAGAAAGATTCCATTCAGTGGCCGAAACAAAGATCTGGAGTCCCATGACACCTTGAAATTCCAAATCAAATCAGTATCTCCCCTGAAAGCAAAGTAAAAATTGTTTTATTATCATCAGAGTCGATCAGTATAATGAGAGGGAGAAGACAGAAAGGAAGAATGTCTTAATTTGAAGAGTGAGGCTGTGGTCCCGCAGAAGCCAACTGCTGTTGTTTCCTCGTGCCGCCTTTCCTGGGGTCCGTGGCGTCTCAGCCCTAGCCCAGGCCAACGTCCAGTGACATCATCACCACAAATCCCAGGATGGAGGCCCAGGTCGCCAGCTTCCCGTGACCACTAGGAGGGAAGGAGAAGAAGAAGCGTAAGACCTTAAGGCCTCCTGAGACCATGGCTAGGCTGAGAGCATCCTTGCCATACCAGTTCCAGTAGAAAATATCCAGTGTTCACAGGGGATTACTAAATGCCAGGAAAAGTGACGAACGCATTTATGCCAAACAACCAGCTCACAAGGTCAGTTTCACTATTATCCTCATTTTACTGGTGGAGAAACTGAGGTTTAAAGTAGTACCTTGCCCCAAATCGCTGATCATGGTTCTGTAGTTCATGCTTGAATAATGAGTGGCAATGATTTCTTAAAGATGTTTAATCTGAGAATGCGCCTCAAAATTGTTCTTCTACAATAACTGAAATTAAGCAAAGCAAGCCCCCACCCCTGATGCTGAGAACATGCATCTGTTGCTTTGGCAGACATTTTAGAATTCACCTCTCTCCTCATCCCAGCCCCAGAAAAGATAGAGATAGAGAGATACAGATAGAGAGATCAAGATGGAGAGAGAGAGATGGAGCGTATACAAAAAGATAGTTCACCCCACAGGGGGACAGGAGGCAGGTTTGTGCCATGGCCTAACACCACCTTGTTTCTTGACACACCTGTTCTTTGCTCCTCCTTTTTTTTTAGTTTCTGGGAGCACAACTGAGGAGGGGACGGTCTCAGGAAGGGGCAGGATGGGTGGGAATCAGGAGAGGCAAACGGGGACAGAGCAGATCCCGAGGCTGGAACCCAGGCTGGGGCCGGGACAGGGAAAGACAGGGAGGGGAAACTTTCCAACCTGATCTGGGCTTCAGGGATGATGTCATCCATGACCACGTAGACCATGGCACCAGCAGCAAAGGCCAGAGCGTAGGGCAGGATGGGCTCAGCCAGCACCACAGCAAAGGCACCAAAGACTCCGGCCAGGGGCTCCACCATGCCGCTTAGCTGCCCGTACCTAAGGGGAGAACAGAGACGCGTCCACTGCAGGGAGAGTACAGCAGGCGCTCCACGTGCCCAGAATGTTAATTCAACCCCAGAAAATAGACGTGTGTCATGCCACGTCATACCTGAGCATAGCAGTGCAAAAAACATGCCACTGGATTTCCACTACATCTCTCTCCTTCTCCAGCTTCTAGAAAACAGTTACAGTATATCCCCCTGCCCTAATGAAAGCTCTTGAGAGCTTTAAGTTTCTGACATGGCATTCTAAAAATAACAGCACTACTGAGATATAATTCATATACCATACGGCACGTTCATTTAACGTATCCAGCTCAGTGGTTTTCAGTATATTCACAAGGTTGTGCAATCACGACCACTATCTAATTCCAAAACATTTTCATCACCTCAAAAAGAAACCCCATACATTCTGGCAGCTGCTCCCCCCTTTCTCCCTCTTCCCAGTCCCTGGAAACCACCAGTCTACTTTTTTTCTTTATGGGTTTGCCTCTTCTGGTTATTTCGTATAAGTGGATCATATAATATGTGGTCCTTTTCAGCTGGCTTATTCACATAGCATAATGTTTTCAGGCCGTGCGCATGCTGTAGCATAGATCAGTACTTCCATTACATAGATATAGCTGATGTTATATTTCCATCATCAGTGGATGTCTACACTGTCTTTTGGGTGACAGGAACTGACTTGGAATAGCATGGTTATTTCCCAAGTTGTACCTGGCATGTCTGGGGGTTCAGGCCACAACTGCACCCCTCCTGAAGGGGCTATACCCAGCCACCTCTGATGAAGAGGTGTGTCTACCTAGCCATCTGTGCACTGAGAGATGCCTTTCTTACCCCCATCTCGAATTCAGGTGAGATTTCTTCTTTTAAGAAACTCTTTTATTCTGGTTAGCATGGGGTGGGCTGGGGGTTAGGGGTGGGGAGAAGAATCATCTATGCTGCTTGAAGTCAAACGAGCTCTGATGGAAACTGCAGCACATGTGAGAACTGAGAATGCTTTTTTTTTTTGGAGGTGGAGTTGGAGTCTCACTCTGTCGCCCAGACTGGAGTGCAGTGGCCGCTTCCGGCCACCACAGCCTCGACCTGCTGGGCTCCGGTGATCCTTCCGCCTCAGCCTTCCAAGTAGCTGGAACTATAGGTGTGCGCTACCACAGCCGGCTAGTTTTTTGATTTATTGTGGAGATGAGGTCTCGCCAAGTCACCCAGGCGGGTCTCGAACCCGCGGGCTCAGGCAATCCACTCACCTCAGCCTCCCAAGGCGCGGGATTACAGGCTGAGCCGCCGAGCCCGGCTAGAACTGAGAATGTTGAGAGCAGGAGCTGAGCCGGCGCCTGAACCTCACAGCCTGAGCCCCACAGGGGAAGACACCTGCCACAGGTAGACCACCAAATAGACAAGGATTTGGGGCACCTTTCTCGCTGTCCCATGCAAGAGGCATCTGGCAAGCCTTGAGCCCTCCGTCTTGCAAGGTGGGAACGAGAGGTGTCTTCCCTGCCCCACTTCCCCAGATGACAGGAAGGTGATGAGGAAATCTGTGGAGAATGTGAACTTCCTCCCCCTGCCTGCTTCTCCCTGGCCAGGACAGTGGCCATGGGGGAGACAGGTTTTGCTGCAGAATCCTCTAGAGGGGAGAACGCTTTTCCTGGCTCCCCGGCTTTTACATACCGGCCAGCAGAACTGGCATCTCTTTGGTTTGTGCAATTCCCGGCCCTGGCCTGCTTCAGAAAAAAATGGGTTTGATGCCAAGCCCAGACAGGAGTGAGAGAAAAAAACAACAGTTTCACCTCAGGGTCGGGATGCTGACCACAAATGCTCCATTCCCTTCCCTCCTTCCCCCTGGTGCTTCTACTATGTGAAACGACAGTCACACCACCCTTACATTAAAAAAAAAATCTAAGGCCACCTTGCTCTGTCCTCACCCAAATCCTTCTATTCCATAGACTCCGACAATGGAGAAAGAGATAACAGAGGGTGGAAATAAAATCAAATTAAGTATGTGCAAGAACGTGTAAGTCTTCAAGCCCTATAAACTGGAAGGTAGTTTAAAACTGCTGCTATTAGCAGTCCTTTTAAATGCTCTTACCCATCCATTCTAGAGTCTTGACTTTTTTAAGCCAAGAAGTGCCCTGAGGTGGGAGTCCTGAGTGGAGGGGCAGAAAGCCTTCTGTCTAATCAGACTTCTAGTCTCAGGGTCACCACTGATGAGCCAGGTGACTCAAGCTGGCCATCAGACTCCTTGGGCAGTGGCTCCCTCCTCTGAAAAACGGGGACTCACCATTGACACTGGAAACGTATAATTAAGGAACAGACTAGAAAGTCCTTTGGGGAAGATACAAAGACCAGGTATGAGTGCTGCAGTCATCATCATTATCCCAGGCACTATAGGCATGGTCCTCCCGGACTTCAAGTAAGCAGCGGTTTATGAGAGGGGCCACTGCAATGTCTCTTAGGGACAGGCCGTGGTACCGAGTGTAAATTAAGGCATCTGCCATCCAGAGTGGACATCAGCTCTACCTGGGTTCTCCGTACCCAGGGGAAGAGAACCTAGCACTGAATGGGCCTGGTGTGGCCCTCTTCAGAGGGCTTCTGAAACAGGAAACAGCCCTTCAGGCCAGTTTAGGTAGAGGTTTGGGGTTAGGCGAGGTTCCCCCAGCCTTGGGGGTGAGATTCACCTGGGTTATCAACATTTTGCTTCCAGGTCAGAAGAGGTTGTTCTTGTAGAAAGAAGCCCACACGGAGGATGCTCTGAGAGCTTTACATCAGACAGGACCCCCAGATAGCCCACACTGCACTGGTCCACTCACCAGAAGGCTCTCCAGGTGGAGAAGCCGGCCCCTCGCAAGGGAAGGCTGACAGCCAGGCCCTCAGGGAAATTCTGGATCCCAATTCCAATGGCCAGATTCCTGCAAGATCAAGAAGGCATGTGAGGCTGCTATCTAAACCATGTTCCCACACGACAGGAGCTCCGGCCTAGGCCCAAAGCCCTCCCTTGGTGCGAGCAGACCTGTGACCTGCGGCAGGAGGAGGAAGGAGAAAGGTGAGGGCACGCATGTAGGTAGAGAGCATGCATTGCAGGAAGGAGTGCCACAAGTCCTCTACCCGCCATTCTGTCCTAGGTCCCTGGGCATACTCCACCCTTAGCGTGCTTTGGTCCAGCAGAGAACACGCTGGCTGGCTGTCAGGAGTGGCCCGAGTTCTGTCGCTTGGCTGTATAGGTTCACACCAATTGATTCACTTTCTACGCTTCCATTACTTATCGATGACTAGGGGGTGACAATGTATACCGTGAAGGATTGCTACGTGACCCGATGATACCTCTAACGTTCCTAGCACGTAGGAGGTGCTCAATACATTTTGGCTTCTGTTCTCTTACGGGACATCTTATCCAGAAGCCACTTCAGATACAGGACAAAGAAGGGCAGATTCAAAAGCCGACGGTGCCACACACCTGGCTCTGGGCTCGGCTTCTCCAGGGACTCGGCACAGGCCTGGCACCCGCGTCGTGTGTCTTTGGCACTGTGCCAGCCGGTGCCTGTCTCTCAGCGCCTGCCTTGCCCACGGGCCACGGGCTGGAGTGCAAAGGGAGGAGAGGCAGAAGGAGGGGCTGACAGATGCAACCGTGCCCCCGGGCCTGGCTGCAGGGGGCTTGTCATGCAGCAAAGGAGACGAGACACGCCCATCAAGGAAGAAGCCTCTTGCGTATGCCACACACTGCTTCACGTCTGTGGAAGGTCCACTCCCAGAGGGAGCAGAGGCATGCTGAGAGGGAGACGGGGTCCGTCTGAGGCAGCAGTAAGGCCCGTTGAGAGTCTTCCTGAGACTCTACCTTGGCCCGACAGGTCCAACGAGCAGCCCCTCCACAAAGGGCCATCTGAGCCACAAGGATCTCAAGGGTGTGAGAAGACGTCACTTGGCAAGAGATGTGGTCTGAGGGAGTGGTGGGTGGACCAGAGAGATAAGAGAACTTCTCATCATCTGGTTTCAGGTCAATTGGCTCAGGACTGCCCATGTT
The DNA here is from genome assembly GCA_027257055.1 of Cephalopachus bancanus. Taxonomy (NCBI): domain Eukaryota; kingdom Metazoa; phylum Chordata; class Mammalia; order Primates; family Tarsiidae; genus Cephalopachus; species Cephalopachus bancanus. Next base: position 6,900,417 of record JAPVLO010000065.1, read on the forward strand.
GCTGCCAGTAGGAATCCACCCATCGGCTCTGGACAGAGACAAGGGAGGGCTGTAGACCAGCTGCTGGCCCTGCCCTATCCCGCCTCCCTACCCCACCCCACCCCAGGGACTGGGACACTCGCTGCCTTAAAGGCCTGTCACCAGCTTTGGCTGTGGCCCTGTGTTCTGGCCCTCAGGAAACAACACCAAGGATGATTCCCCCGTGTATAATATCGAATCTCTGTTGCTTGGGGACTCATGCTTCACCCCCTTTGGCCTTTGGCCCTCCAGCTCATGCTCACAGCTCCAGACACCTCAGGAGGGGGAAGCCCCAGCCCTGGGGCTGCCAGTCAAGGAGGTGCTCAGGAAAAAAACCAACCCTACCAGAATCTTGAACTTGTAAACATTTAGCTTGAATGTGGTTCATTTCATTAGTATTCATCCCGTCCCTTCTTGACAACTGACAATGTTTCCCCTCAACATCTACCTGTAGCTTACCACAGTGATGGCATCCGAAAAATGATAAAGGAATTGTTACGGTGTCTTAGGGCCGATGAGCCTGTCTCCCTCATCCTTCACCAAATGGACAGGACAGGCAAGACACACACTACCAGCCCAAGACTTGTCAACCAAGTACCCTGGCTGCATCACTCTGTGTCTGCTGCCTCTTTCACAAATCCAGCCAAACCCCTGTCTATGTCTCTGTATCTCAGGCTGTGCTATGTATCTAGGGGAAAGTAAACCTTTTCTGTCAAGGGCTGAGCAGTAAATATTTTAGGCTTTGTGGGACACTGAGTCTCTGTTGCATCTGTTTAACTCTGCTGTCACAGTGGGCAACAGTCATGGACAATATATAAACAATTGAGTGTGGCTGTGTTCCAGTAAAACTTTTTTTTTTTGAGTTGGAGTCTCTGTCGCCCAGACTGGAGTGCAGTGGCCACTCCCGGCCACTGCAGCCTCGACCTGCTGGGGCTCCGGCGATCCTTCTGCCTCAGCCTTCCAAGTAGCTGGAATTACAGGCGTGCGCTACCACGCCCGGGTAATTTTTTGATTTATTGTAGAGATGAGGTCTCACCAAGTTGCCCAGGGGGGGTCTCGAACCCGCGGGCTCAGGCAATCCACTCACCTCAGCTTCCCAAGGTGCGGGATTACAGGCTGAGTCACCGAGCCTGGCCAGTAAAACTTTTTTTTACACAAACAGAGGGTGGGCCGGATTTGGCCTGTGGGCCATAGTCTGCTGACCCTTGACCTGACAGCTTGGTGGCTGCAGAAAGATCAGATAAGATGGAACCTCAGACCCTGGGCGTTGAGTAACCTGTCCCTTCCCAGTCATGCATGTGGTCGTTGAAGTCTGGGCTTTACGATCAGGTGTCTTATGTCCAAATCCTGGGTCTGTGCTTTGTTAGCTGTGTGTCCTTTCATTTCTCCAACTGTAAACTTTGAAGAACAATCCACACTTGCCTTCCCCCTTCATAGGGTTGCAATGATGGTTACCCGGATGCTTCGTCTAGAGCCCTTAGCACACAAGAGCTGGTATGCAGTAAGGACCTAATGAACGTCTGTCCTGGGGCGGGGGTGAGGTTTCTGTGTGAGCTGATGATAGAAGAGGTGACAGAGAATGGGACTTGGGGCTTCTCCAAAACTCCTGAGTGCTCTTTCCTAGACAGGCTGAGAATACGTCCCCTAGGAAACAGAACTCACTCCTTTGCAAGGCCGTGCTTCAAACAGACCTGGCCTGGCTGTGCCCTGTCTGTGCACTCACTCGTCTGTTCTTGCTGATACTTCTGTGAGACTTTTATGCCACTTCTAAGATTTTGGTGAGAGCCACCGTGCAACAAGGTCTTTTTTGATACTGTCCTCCTGTGTGCTGGTTGGTCTGTTTGGGTCCCCTGGAACTCCCAGGAGACAGGGACTCTTGCTTCTCCTAGGCTAGCAACCTTTCTCCCATCACCTCCAGGCCCCACTGAGCCCCAGTAAATGCCTGGACACAGGACCCTTCCCTGGGCACAGAGGAGATGGCAACGCAAGTCTGGGGGTCTGAGGAGCCCAGGCTTGACTGTTCTACTGCTCTTGTAAGTATAGAAAGCTTTGTTGGATAATGAGCCCCGGTGGTCACCTTGGTGACCCTGAAGATTCTGTCCTGAGCAGCTGCAGGACAGTCTTACTGTCTCTCACAAGTGCCCCTCCTAGGTGAGGTCCTGGGCAGGGAGTCAGCTGTAGCGTACACCTCCCTCAAGGTGGTCCTGATCTGACCTGGTTTAACAGGAGAGGAGGAGGATTAGGAGATCAGATGGCTTAAAAAAAAAAAAAATCTGGCCAGAGATTTTCAGGAAAAAAGTGTTGTTCTGGTCCCTTGCTTTTTAAGTAGGTGTAAGGGGGTGGGTGCAATAGATCCTGCTTGGCCATCTTACTTTTCTTCCTCTTCTGGGAGGAAACCGCCATCCCCAGCTAGTCTACAGGGCGAGATGAAAGGGCCAGGAGTTCCCTCCCTCATCTCGAAAGGTCCCAGGCTCCCCTCCTCTGTGGCTCTGCCAGGGGGCTGAGGAGTGCCCACCTCCAGCAGCTAGGTATAGAATCAGAGTTAGCCTCCCTTCTTGCCTCCTGGCCCTGGGTCTTTGGAAGACACCGTCAAGCTCTGCTCAAGTTGTAAGACCCTGACGAGCATGTTCCAACCAATCGTGGACAGAAATGCAGCTTGTTCTAGAGGTTTCTGCTACCAGTTTCACGTTCAAGCCAACCCTGAGCTCCTATCCCAGAAGCAGGAAGCATTGGAAATATATTTCTGTTGAGGAAACAAATCTTAAGGACAGATTCTGGCCACCATTTCACAAGCCCCTACCCTGGCTTCTCAGACAAGACCTCGTAGCAGGGCCCTTTGCCTCTAACTTTCCTCAGTATCCCCTTGCAGCCCCCAGAATGGTTGACTGGACCCAGCCAGCATTCTTGACCTTTTCAAAGCTCCGGGTCCGAAGTTTCTTTCCAATGAGGAAGGCCAAGGCTTCTTTCTGACCAGGTCTCTCAGCCTTGATCTGACACGAAGACAGCGCTCAGTGGATGGCTCTCAGTCTTCTGCCATTGCCCGCACCCCACGTTCATAGCCAGGCATGCGACGTACTTATTCCAAGTGCAACCAGGGAGGCGCCAGCCCAATGCCAGCAGCAAGCCAGAGGTGGAACTCCCTGTCCAAAGTCCTCGCCATGACACGGCACCGACCACAACCACCGGCCCGTCGGACTGTGGAAGCCTCCTCCCTCTCCTGTCAGGCACCACCGTCCTGATAAGCAGCACAGAAACCCCATTCTTCCACTCCTGGCAAGCCTCATTACCTCTGCCCCGCCTGGCTTTAGCCGAACCAGGTGCCACACCCTCCGGGTCCTGCCAGGTCTTTCTCAGCAGGGCACTGCCTCACTGGGTGACCCCAGAGTCCCTCCTGAGCTCCTTGCCCCAAGCAAGAGCTGGAGCCACAGCTTCTCTGTCTTTTCTACCTTCACACATGACCCTTCTTTTTGTGAGTTGGGGTCTCACGCCATTGCCCAGCCTGGAGTGCAGTGGCATGATCACAGCTCACTGCAGCCTCAACCTCCTGGGCTCAGGCAATCCTCCTGCCTCGGCTCCCAAAGTTCTGGGATTATAGGCATGAGCAATTGCACCTGGCCTCACACATGACCCATCTTAATTTGGCTCGTCTTTAAACACACACACACACACACACACACACACACACACACACACACACACACACGTACATATGTAGTTTATGTGGCCCAGGCATGGTCCACCCACATTCCTTGCCCTGCTATATGTTGCATGTCCGTTAGGTGCCCACTAGGTAGGGGTGACCCATAGCAGAGCCCAGTCCCCCATGCTCACTCCTCTTTGCTGCTTTCCTCAGCTCCAGAATGGGATTTGAATTCACAGCTCTCAAACCTGATGACACATGCCCATCAGCAGGCAGCTTTAGCAAATGCCAATGCCTTGGCCTCACTCCAGAGATTTTGATTAACTGCTGCGGTGTGTTAGGCCCAGTGCCTGCAGATCTGAAGGACGCGTGACGGTGTTGCGAGCCACCGGTCCAAGCAGGCATCGAAGGGGGCGAGGCTGAGTGGATCTCCATCTCAGGAACACCTTCCCTGCTATTCCAATTCCCCACCCAGGCTGGGAGCCAAGGACAGCTGGGGCCACCAGAGTGTACCCGGCAGCCTGCAGCGGGGTGCTTGGTGCTCACAAAACTGATCTGTGGAGCCCTGGCAGGACCCCGAGGAACAAAGGGCAGGGGCAGCAAAGGAGATGGTAGCTGGGGAGGCAGGACACACTGTGAGCACACGGGGTTGGGACAGTCCCTCCAGGGGGCCATTCCTAAGCTGACCTAGAGCAGTGAGGGCCCAGGTGGCTGGAGGACGGGAAACTGTGAAGGTGGTAAAGTGCAGCCTCGGGGATGGGGGTTGGTGGGGCGGATGCCCAGGCTCGCCTGCTCCCCTTCTGCAGCCCTGCCGTTCACTCCTCTGCCTCCTCCAGCCTAAACCAACGCTCCACACCACTGGCGTTCCTAGGCAGGTGGGGCTTCCAACCTCAGGAAGGGGAAGCCCAAATGAGAGGCTTCCTTTCCAGGACGGGCTGTGAAAATTCAAAACAGCATTCAAAAGCAAGGGGTGAAAGCCCAGCCCACGCCCTTCCGTGGACAGTGAAGCTGTGTCTTCTGGGTTTTGTTTGTCTCCCACAGTAGCACAAAGACACCATTACTAGTCTGGACCACGACGCAGCCATGGGAGGGAGAGGGAAGTGGGAATGAAGAGCTCTTTAAGAAAAGAAGCCACAGGCTGGCCCCCTGACAGCACCCCTCTGGGACAACCCAAGCCCCATGGGTCACCGGGGCCTGAGGGGGAGCAACGGGGGGGATCCCCCAGCCCTGAGAAGGGCCAGAAATGGGCCACCCGTGGGGTGGAAGGAGAGGGAGCAGGCGAGGAGGGAGGGTTCACAGGGCGGGTGTCACTGGGCAGGGGGCAGGCGGCAGGTGACCGTGCACCAGTAGGGACACGAGCAGCCCTGAGGAGGCCTCACTGGAAGGCGAGCCAAGGGTCTGTCTGTGAGGCTTGCCTCCGCAGAGGTGCAAGATTTGGCTCGGGGCATCCAGATTTTTTTTGTCCTTTCCCTTCGGAGTCGGGATTTGCCAGGAAGGGGCAGGCTCAAAGAACTACTGAGCCCGAGTCCAGGCTAGGGGAATCGGGGTTTATTTTTCTAGTTCATTTCCCATGATATTTGATTGATTGATTTATTTTATTTATTTTTTTATTTTTGAGTTGGGGTCTCACTCTGTCACCCAGACTGGAGTGCAGTGGCCGCTCCCGGCCACCGTAGCCTCGACCTGCTGGGCTCCGGCGATCCTCCCGCCTCAGCCTTCCGAGTAGCCGGAACTACAGGCGCGCCTACCACGCCCGGCTGATTTTTTGATTTATTGTAGAGATGAGGTCTCGCTGCCCAGGCGGGTCTCGAACCCGCGGGCTCAGGCCATCCACTCACCTCAGTCTCCCAAAGGCGCGGGATGACAGGCTGAGCCACCGAGCCTGGCTGATTTTTAAAATTTCTTTAAACATCAAGGCAGAGAGGAGATGGAAGAGAGAATGGCAAGCAGAAAGACGCCAAAGGGTCAGTTTCCTGCTCCGATTTGGGTGGGAGGTGAGTAGCAACGGTTGATGTCATTTCAGAGCCGGCTCATCAGCTGTGTGCAGGCCGTGGCAGTGAAGGCCAGGACCCCCTGAGCACGGTGTGACTTTTGGGATGGGAACAAAGGTGCCAACCATTCCAGTTCACTGAGGACTGAGGGGTTTCCCGGGATGCAGGACTTCTAGAGCTAAACCTGGGATAGTCCTGGGATAACTGGGGCAAGCCGGTCACCTTTGGAAGCAACCAGAAAAAGGGTAAGTGGCAGAGGCAAGTCCGACTACAAATTTTAATTTGCCACACTGGGTACATATGGAATCCTAGAAGCTGAACGGATGTTAAAAAAAAGGCCCTCCCTAGCCCCTCCAACGCTCTAATGCAAGTCTCGACCCCTCCTAGACCCTTTGGCTGTGCCCCCCTCGAGGGTCAGCTTTCCTGCAACCCTCACCAGCCCAGGGACGTCAGGTTGGTCCCTGAGAACCGCTGTCTCCAGCCTGTCCCTGAGCGATACCCAGGAGCTGGCCAGGCTCAGCAGGGGCGGAAAAGACAGCCTCCCGGTAGGAACGGCAGGAGACACTTTGCTCTCCGTCTTGGGGAGGGACACAAAGGAGCAATTCAGGCTGCCTGGGGCAGGAGGCAGTGGGGAATCCCCAGAAGTGACCTGTGGGGAGGCAGGGAAGGCGCTGGGCTCACGCACAAATATTGACTCCCTGTAGATGAAGGGGCCTAAGCCCATAGGGGGTGCCAAGGAGATGTAGGCGGGGAAGAGGGTGCCCATTCATGGCTGGACCTCCCCAGGCTGGATGCAAGGCCAGAGGCAGACAGTCCGAGGTACTTTTCCAGCCGCCTGTCTCAGTCCTTGCTCTCCCGGCCTGATAGGGGCATGGAGGCCAATGTCGGTTTCTTCCAGGCTGCTAGGCAGGAAGGGTCCCCGTCTGTATCTTCAGAGGCACTAATCCCAAGAGGCAGGCAGCAGGAAGAACAGCCATCCGCGGGGGGCAGTTGCTTCTGCCTTTTCTCAGAGGCCTGACCCTGTTCCCTGCAGGTGGCTGTCTTCTCATCTCCTGCAATTCTCCTTCTGCTGATATAACCTTCACATCCTTCCAACCCGAGTTGAAAGTCAGGGCCCTTGGAGGCCGCCTGGCTCAATGCCCTTATTGTTAAGGTTGAGAACGGAGGCCCAGACAAGTTCAATGCCTTGGGAAGCCATCTACACGTAGTATGAGTCAAACACATTTGGGTGGGACCCCAGGTGCACTGTAGTGACCCAGCGCAAGCTGTAAGAAACTTAGCCTCTGCTTCATCTGTAAAATGGGCATGATACTCCGCCCCTTGCAGGGCTCTTGTGTGCATGGCAAATGATCACTGTGACGTGCCAGTCCCAGCTCAGCTCCCAGAGTGGATGCGCCTTAAACGGAGGCTGCTTTTAACACTGCCAAAGGCTCCTCAGTGAGGCAGTGCTGAGACAGGTTCTCGGGCTCCTATTCCCTGGTCACAAGGGAAGATCACACCTTGGTGGCCTTCTAGCCTCATGCCAACATCTTCGCCAAGAGTTGTTCCCAACCTTCTCAATTCTGTGAGCTCCTGGGCAGACGCATGCCATGCGATAGCAACTTGGTCAGCTGGAAGCATCTTCTCAAGAGTCACTCTAGAAACAACCATTGAGCTCTGACTGTGTGCAAGAGCTCCTGCCTCGAATGAAGAAAGATGTCAGGAAGGGTCCTGTCTTCAGGGAGCTTGCAGTCTAAGGGAGGGCAAACAGACCTGCCTGCCAGGAATCTACAATGCAGCATGGGCTTTGCTAAAGGCTGTACGAGACGCAGGAACCATAGGGGTGGACAATTTTGACAGAGAAAGATAACCTAGGAAGCCTTCATGGAGAAAGTGACATTCAAGATGGACTTTGAAAGGTGGGGACAATTTTAGTAGATAAAGAGAGGGAAATGCAGTTCACACAGGAAGAAGGAAGAGAGCACCCCACGATGGAAGATGCTGTGGCAGGGGGAGTCAGATCTTCCTCCCTCTGCCCTTGCCTGGGTCAAAGCCAATATACAAACGAAACCAAAAACACGCATTGGCACCCAAGCCCAGCTCTCTCAGACGTCATCCTCTGTGACTCTTGCACAGCTCAGCCCGCTGGCTTTGCCGGGAGAACCTTGAGCATTAAATGCCCCAGCCTCACTTCAGGGGTCGGCCCAAGGCTGAAAGTATGTGGTTCCATCCCAATCCCCAGCCCATCTTCGGGAAGCACACTCCTGTGCTGGGTTGTTCAGTGGGGCTCCCTTGAAGTTCACGCACTAGCTGTCCCCACTCAAACGTCAGACCTAGGAATGTCCGGGTGATGTTCGGAAACGCTTCCAGCCCATGCCAGAGGCAGCACAGAGCATGTGCTGGGAGGCACGCAGAGCACTGCAGACCCCACTTCGACAAGCTGCAGCCGAAACCGGCGTGTCTTTCATTGCCACACCCACCAGAGGCTGTCTGAGTTCCTCCGGCTAGAATAAAGACAGCGATAACCATCGCTGCTATTTGCTGAGTGTTACTAAGTGCTGGGTGTGGTTGTAAGCATTTTACATGCAGTGACACACTGTGTCCCCCCCAACTACCTCATGAGCGGTTTCCACCGTGACTCCCATTCTACAGATGGGAAAACAGATGCTCAAGGAGTGAAGTAACCGGTCCTCAGGGTTACCCAGTCAGGGAGTGACAGGGTGGGACTTCTTAACTGCTACTGAACACCCTTTGGGCTTTCCAGGCCTCACGCAGACCCATCAAGCCATCACTGAGAGATGGCTATGTGGGCTCAAACCCCCAAAGGGGGGCATACACTGCCTCATGACCATTCAGCTGGTGAGCTGAGGTTCTGGCCCACCTCTGGTCACCAAGGAGAGCGGGCCACACTGGGGAGATGCTAGCCAGAGACCACCAGGGTTGGATGGAGTGAACAGCTCATCCACAGCAGGGCTTCTCAACTCACCACTACTGATATTTTGTGCAACTTATTTGTTGTGGGGCCGTCTGTGCATCCCTGGCCTCTCCCCACTAGATGCCAGAAGCTACTTCTCAGCTGTGACAAACAAAATAATCCAGATTTGGCCAAATGATCCCGGGGCACCCTAGTTGAGACTCACTGACTTAGAGTAACAGTTGAGGTGAGCTTGATTCGTCAACAAATATCTGGACAGCAGAAACTGCCAGACTGCACACAGAAAACACCTGATCTTACGCATCTCACTTGAGAATTTCTAGGCTCTGTGGAGTTGTCTCCCAGGAAGTTGAGCTGTGGCAAGATAGATTCCTGGGGTTGAACATGGAGACAGCCGAGAACTACCAGGCCTCTGCTCCCTTAGTGGAAGCCAATCGTCACTCTGCAACCTCAGCATGGCACGGTTCCCTGCGCAGGGCGCCCCCTGGAGTTGTGCGGCGGGACCTTCCTGCCTGAACATCAGCCATGGACAGCCACTCAGCCTGGGGTTCAGTTCGGGGGTTGGAGGTGCACGCTCTCAGGAGAGGCTGTGGGGAGTCGTGGGCTCCTCGAAGAACTGGCAAGTGAGCGGACGGCAACCCGCACGCGGCCTTGCTCTCCAGGCTACGTTCTCTGGCAGCCGATTACGAAAGGAGACTGGCATATTCCTGGCAAGCCCCGCTTCACCCCGGCTCTCAGACCTTCCCGAGGGCCAGGAGCATGTATGTTCTTGCGTGGCAAGCCCCTACACACTGTTTTGATTGTTATCATCCTGCCGTGAAAGGCCTGATTGTTCAGGCCTGGGGATGACATCACTGGCTTCCCACTTGGGCGGCCTGTCGAGGTGTCTGACGAGCCTGCAGGTGGGAAGGGGCTGGGTGCTCCCGGAGGGCTGCCTGGCCCTCCCTGCTCTTGGAGCTGGTTTAGCACGCAAGGGATCTTCCCCCGCCCCTTGGTGCAGTTCTCGGAGCCCTACTGGCGCAGGCGGGAAAGATGAGATGACCCATCCATTCCCTTCAAGTCTGCCGCCCTCCGCCAAGGGGCGGGGAAGAGCCCAGGGAAGAGGCCGGAAAGCGTGCGGCTGAGGGTGATTCAGGCCACCCTTGTGCGCCTCTCCTTGCAGAAGTATAAAGAAGCCTCCCAGATACCTGCCCTGGGACCTTCACCTGCTAGCCTTGGGGCAAAGCAACCTCATCCTTTGCGTGGACCAGGCATGAGCCTCATACAGTGTGGTAGGGTCTGCAATCAAGAGCAATATGCCAATCAAGAGCAACAGCCATCGCAGAACACATCCCCGGGGTGCTGTTGTTCATGGCAGTGCTGTCAGTAACAGCCCCAAAGTGGACATCATGCAAATGCCCATCCACACCAGAATGCATACGTGCTCAGCTCACACAATGGGATACCGTACAGTTATGAGAATGAGAGATCAACACCTACGGGCAACTGTCTGGAGGCATCTCACAGTGAGTGAAAGAAACTAGACACAAAATAGTAAATGCTCTGTGGCTCTATTTACATAGAAGTCCCCAAACAGGTAACACTAAGCTATGCCTTCTTATCTGCTAATTGACTGAGTAGCCAATGGCCACTAGCAGGTTCATTTGTTAATTCTCCGTAAGGTATTTGGGCCTCTGTGTAGGGTATTTCCTCAAGACCCTAAGTCTGTACCCCCAAGCATACCCTTTCACTCTATTCTCTTATTCACTGAGGCTTCAGTCTTTCCATCTGCAGAATCAACATTTTAGGGGGAGGGGTGCAACATAAGCTGTCAGTTCTCCACACTCAAAATACCACTGCAAACCACTAAGAATGTTCCCAGCATGCTGGCGCTTTCTTCTAAGGAGCTGTATGTGCCTTTATAAACATTTATTATTTCTTTTTTTGCGGGGGGGGGGTGGAGTCTCACTCCATTGCCCAGGCTGGAGGACAGTGGCACGCTCATGGCTACTCCGGCATTGACCTGCTGGGCTCTGGTGATCCCTCCACTTCAGCCCTCCAGGTAGCCGGAACTACAGTGCACGCTACCACACCCAGCTAATTTTTTATGTATTGTAGAGACGAGGTCTCGCCAAGTTGCCTGGGCTGGTCATGAACCCGCGGGCTCAGGCAATCTCCTCTCCTCGGCCTCCCAAAGTGCTGGGATGACAGGCTGAGCCATGGAGCCCCGCCAAGATTATTATATCTATGGCATCAGACCATTTTCCACTTAGCTGCTGTACTCAAGGTCTACAGGGGTCAGTGGTAACCCTAAGGACACGGTGCAGGTCCTGTAGCCAAGAAGACAGTGTTTGATGGGAAGCTCTCGCTCACGCTTCACAGATCCTATCACACCACAGCAGCCGGGAGAGAAAGAGGCCAGTGGCAGCTTCGGGGAAGAGAAGACCATAACCTTGCCATTGTCCTTGGCTGCTCTCTGTATCACACCTCACACAATCTGCCAGGGGATCCTGAGGAATCAACCTTTAGATCTGTCCAGAATCTAGCCACATCTCCCCTCTTCCATTGCTGTTCCCGGGTGGGAGCCTCTGTCGTGTCCTTCCTGGGTTACTGTAACAGCCTCCTAAGCTCCTTGTTTCTGCCCTTGCCCTCATTAAGCTTATTCTCTGCTCATCCGCTAAGTCCTATTATGCTGCTCATCTGCTCAAGACACGGCTATGGCTCCCCATTTCACTCAGAGGCAGAGTCCATGTCCTCCCTGGGCCTGCAGTGACCTACATATTCCTACGTTCTCTCTCTGGCCTCTTCTTCTGTTGCTTTCCCCCTAGCTCCTTCTACTCCAGTCATGTGGTCTTCTTGCTCTTCCCTTGTAACACCCAGTTACTCCCACCATAGGGCATTTTCGCCGGGACATCCCTTCCCAGATATCTGGTTCACTTCTTCCCCTCTTTCAAGACTAGGTTATATGACCTACCCAAGGCCAGATCACAAAAGGCATCATGGCTTCTGTTTCTCTCAACCACTAGCTCAGGAGAGGGCCAGCTATCATGTTGTCAGAACGCTCAGGCAGCCATGTGGCGGTGTCCACATGGTGAGGAACTGAGGCCTCCTACCAACACCTGGTGGGTGCAGGTGCCATCTTGACAGCGGTTCCCCCAACCCTGGTCAAGCCTTCAGGTGACGGCTGCCCTAGCCGATCTCTTGACTGCAAATTTGTGAGAGACCCTGAGCCAAGACCCCTCAGCAAAACGACTCTCAAATTCCTAGCCCACAAAAAAAATGTGAGATAATGTCTGCTGGCTTAAACCACTATATCCTGAGGTACTTTGCTATCCAGCAATAGATAACTAACATAGTCACCTTCTCAATTAAATTGACCCTTCCCTTATCTAAAACCTAGTCTGTTTTCCTTACTCTCTCTTTCTTCCTTTCTTTGTTTTTGTTTTTGTTTTTTGAGTTGGAGTCTCACTCCGTCACCCAGACTGGAGTGCAGTGGCACGCTCCCGGCCACCGCAGCCTCAACCCGCGGGGCTCCGGCGATCCTTCCGCCTCAGCCTTCCGAGTAGCCGGAATTACAGGCGCGCGTGACCGCGCCCGGCTGATTTTTTGATTTATTGCAGAGATGAGGTCTCGCTGCCCAGGCGGGTCTCGAACCCGCGGGCTCAGGCTATCCACTCACCTCGGCCTCCCAAAGCGCGGGATGACAGGCTGAGCCACCGAGCCCGGCTTTGCTTTCTTTTTGATAGCATTCGTTACCTTCTCAGCTGCTATAGGCTCACTTTAAAGTCTGTCATTCGTTCTTTCTCCTACATCTCACCTGGCATCGGAACAAGTGAGGGAGCCCCGTCTGTTTGTTCACCGACCTGTCCCAAGCACAGAGATGAGTGCCAGGTGCATACAGCGATGAAGCAGACACGTGTACAGATGCAGGTTCAAGAATTCTGGCAGGTCAGATGTCTGCTTCCAGCTGCAGGCAATCAATTGGCAGGGAACCTGTCCCAACCCTCTGGGCCTCAGTGCTGCAGATGTAAAATACGGAGGTTAAATGGGGTGGCCCATGAGTTCTTTCCAGATCCTAAGCTTTGTGCTTCCTACACAGCGACGGCATTGTGGCTTCTCGAGATTCAGGGGCTGCTGAGACAGGTCTCTACCTCTGCCAAAGTTCACCTTCCCACTCGTGCACATCTGGAAGGTCAAAAAACAAAACCATCACGCTGTACACATCTGGATAGCATAAACCCAGAGGAAACTCCAGAACGGCTGCTCCGTAGAACCGCAGTGCGGGCCAAGCGAGAGGGGCTGAAAGGCTTCTTTCTTCTCTACCCGCAAAACAATCTTCTGGGCATGATCTTAGAAGCTGGATGCTTTGCTGCTGAATAACATATGCTCTCAATAGCCCTCGATGGCAGTCTCTGTCACGGCGCTCTCTCTGCCTGGCTCCTGGCCAATGTAAAATGTACAGAAAGTAATTTTTTTCCCTCCTATTCCCTTGTTTAGGCCAATCTGCACCTTATCCTTGGGGCATGTGGCCCGAGTTCAAAGCCGAACACCACCCGCTCCTCCTCCTCTTCCTTCGGGAAGAGTGACTGAACTACATGCCTAATGCAGGCTGAACAGAGAGCGAGAACTCCCTGGCTATTTGCATGCAGTTAGAACATCCCTTCCCTCCATGGCTAGGATGAGAACGCCGCCCTTGCCTGGCAGTGTGCTGCCTCGTTGTCTGATAACCAGCTTGGGCTCCCAAAACAAACAGGAATGATTATTCCTTTGCAAATGAAACAAGTTGCCCTGAACTTAGAGCGAGGGAGGCACGCACTGAAACATGGGGTGCTTCCCACCTGCACCTTCACAGCTCGCCTTGCCAGCAAGGACACTTTGCAGCACACGGTGGCCCAAGCGGCAACAGGGGGCCTATGGGTCAATGTCCTGTGAACAGTAGGGGATGCTTGAAAGAGGAGAATCAAGATAAATGGAAACCTCGGGGTCAGGTTATCTTTTTTTGTTTTGTTTTGTCTTTTTTGTTTATTGCCCAGGCTGAAGTGCAGAGGCATCATCACAGCTCACCGCAGACTCCAACTCCTAGGCTCAAGCAATCCTTTTGCTTCAGCCTCCCCAGTAGCCAGGGCTACAGGAGCATGCCACCATGCCCTGAAGGGTAAAGGTGAAAAGGCAGGAGTGAGACGCAGGAAGGTAACAGATCCAAAGCCCAGATCTGGGTCACCGCCCTCAAAGCACAGCACCTCTACAAGACACAGAACACGCTACAAGGTGAGACCATGGCTATCTACTCTGAAGCCTAGCAGCATGGAAAGCACATGGCCTGCTGACCCTGTGTGCAGGCAGGCCCTTAAGGAAAACCTAGCACGGAGCTGGAGAGCAAGCTGACCAAAGTGAAATCTTTTCCTTCTTTGTGCTGTGTATTTCTGGACTTACGTTCTAACTAGTTGGGACTCAGTCACTTACTACTGTGAGTGTTTTCTGTTTTCTTGGTTCCCCAGCATGGCTAGCTGAGGGTGAGTGCAGGGTGCATGGCTGTAAAGCCAGTGTCAGTGGGGCGGGTGGGATTATCATCAGCTGGGAGGTGCGGCGTCCACTGCTTTGCACTTGCTACCAAAGCCATGAACATATCAAGCGAAGCAACCACCCTCATCTGAGCCACTTCTTCCAGAAATGCCTGGTGTGGATCACAGAAGTCTCTGGCCAATTGCCACCGGGGCAGAAGCGCCCACACTGTTAACTAAGCCCCTGCCCTGCACCAAGCCCAATGCTGATCACTGCTCATGCATTGTCTCATTTTTCTCTGGCAATTACCCTATGCAGGAAACACCATCAATGCATTTTTTTGATTAAGAAACTGGGGCTTACAGAGGGTTATCACTCCCAAGTTCATCAGCCTGTAAGTAGCATAGCTAAAATTCCAGCTCAGGTCTGCTGACTGCAGAGCTATGGGCCTCCCCTGTGTGGCCCAGCTGTCCCGCAAACTCCTGCAGAAACAGTGCAGAGTGGGTTGGGTCTTGCTGTAATCTTGGTTTTAGGAGGGGCAGCCTGCGATTATTAGCAATAGTTCATACCATGAAGCTATGATTACTAATTTTCCACTGCAGGGTAGGACCTAGCATAGACAATATAAAACATCTCTGCTTGCTATAAATATTAATGCTGTTTAAGAATTTTAAAGAAAAGGAGGTTCCCAGTATTTTCAGATGAATTGCTGGCTTCTAACACACATCTGGTGGCCTTTTCTCTCTCGACCAAGTCAGTAACTGTGTGGCAAAAGAATTCCCTAGCTGTTACTAACTGCTGAGCTTAATTGGCTCCAATGGATGCCCCATGAGGGAATTCCTAAGATGCTACCCAATTCTTCTGGGTGGGGCAAGCCAATTATTTCTGGAACTCTTGCTGGTCAATATCCCCTCAACTTGGCAAACTATGTGCTGGTTGGTGCGAGAGGGGTGATGAAGCTGGTTTTGATTTTGAAAACAGCACAGGCCGGGTGCAGTGGCTCAAGCCTATAACCTTAGCACTTTGGGAGGCCAAGGCGAGAGGACTACCTGAACCCAGGAGTTTGAGACCAGCCCGGACAACTTGGTAAGGCCTTATCTCTACAATAGCACGTGGCAACACGTGCCTGTAATTCCAGTTACTTGAAAGGCTGAGGTGGAAGGGTTGCCAGAGCCCAGCAGGTCGATACTGGGGTGGCCGTGAGTGTGCCACTGCACTCTAGCCTGGGAGAGAGTAAGACTCTGACATGAAAAAAACAAAAGAAAACAGCACACACCTTTGAGGGGTAACTCAGCGGTGTGGGGGATTGGTGGGGAGAAAGAATGGGAAGTTCAAAGTAAGGAGGAGAAAGACAAGGTCAATGTCTACCACGTGGCCCAGAAGGCACCACCATACAACACAGCTGCTTGGTCCCCACCTGGAGAGCCACTCGGGGTCACATGGTGTTCAGAGCCCATCAACTTAGTGCTGAGACCTAAGAAGAACCATCATCCTGTGTTTAAAAAGGAATTTACAGCAACGGGTTCTCCTTCCCCTGTGGAAAGCTGCATCACAGGGAAGACAGCCAGTTCTCAGGGCTCTTCATAAATTTCAATGTCAGGCAAAACAGAAAAGACAAAGTAACGGTTCTACGAAAGGAGATTAAGAAGGCAGGGCAACCAACAAAACAACAGCAACAACCAGCCGAACAAACAAATCTATAAAGGACATTTGGGAATGATTAGGAAAACTGAACAGAGTCAGTACATTAGATAATTTTATTATATCAAATTTCTTGGGTGGGACAACCATATTGTGGTTACGTAGGAGAATGTTTTTGTTCTTTTTTTTCCTCTAAGTTATACAGGTTGCTTTACTTCAAGTCTTCTCAAATAATTAAACATATAAATTCAGTCATTTATCAAATATTTAGACAGTGCTTACTGATAGTGTTGGTTATCCTCGTTTTTTTTTTTTTAACTTTTACTCTGAAATAATTTCAGGCTTACAGAAAAGTTACAAAAATCACACCATGAGCACCCCCAGATTCTTCTAGTTTTTTTTTTTTTTTTTTTTGAGTTGGAGTGTCACTCTGTTGCCCAAGCTGGAGTGCAGTGGCACCATCATGGCTCACCACAGCCTTGACCTCCTGGGCTTAGGTGACCTTTCCATCAAAGCCACCCGAGTAGTTGGGACTATAAGTGCATGCCACCACACCTGTCTAATTCTTAAATTTTCTGTAGAGGTAAGGTCTTGCTCAGTTGCCCAGGCTGGTCTCAAATGATCCTCTCACCTCAGCCTCCCTAAGTGCTGAGATTACAGGTGTGAGCCACTGTGTTCCGCCCCTCTAATACCAACAAGGTACATGACCATAATACAATGATCAAATCTGGAAAACAACATCGGCAGGATGCTATTCAACAAGCCACAGACCTTATTTGAGTCTCACCAGCTCTCTCCCAAGGCCCTTTTGCTACTGAAGCATCCAGTTTGGGATCCCACACAGCATTTAGTTGTCATGTCTCCTTTTTCTCCTCTGATTGCTGTAACAATTTCTCAGTCTTTCCTTGTTTTTCATAACTCTGACGAGTACTAGCCGCTTTTTTCTCAGTGTGTCTATCAGTTTGTTTGATGCTTTCTCATTATTATATTGAGGTTATGAATTTTTTTTGCAAGAATATCCGAAAACGATATGCCCTTTGCAGTGCATCAGATCAGAGGCACAAGATGAAAACTCTGCATGTCTTAGTCCTGGTGAGGTAAACCTTGATCACCTGGTTAAGGCAGTATTTGCTGAGCTTCTCCACTGTAAAGTTACCATTTCATTTTTATAGTTAGTAAAAGTTAGAGGGGAGATACTTTAAGACTATGCAAATATTCTATCTCTGGCCGGATAAAGAGGCTCATACCTATAATCCCAGCACTTTGGGAGGTTGAGGCAGGCAGATTGCTTGTGCCCAGGAGGTTGAGACCAGCCTAGGCAACATAGTGAGAACTCATCTCTACAAAAAATTAAAAAACAAAATTAGCTGGGTGTGGTGGCACATGCCTATAGTCCCAGCTACTCATGATGCCAAGGTGGAAGGATAGCTTGAGCTCAGGAGGTCGAGGTCAAGGCTCAGGAGGTCGAGGTCAAGGCTACCATAAGTCATGACCACTGTACTCATGTGGGCAACAGAATGAGACCCTCAACTTAAATAAAAATCCTGTTCTTCCTTAAACTTTGTCACACTGATCTTGGCTTCCATTGGCAGATCTTGCCTGCAGCAATTATTATTGTGGTATTCTAATGGGGACTTTCCATTTCCCTCATTCCTTCTATATTTATTAATTGGAATTTGTCTATAAGAAAGAGCTATTCTCTCTCTTCCATTTATTTATTCAATTGTTTGTCTGTAGCAGTATAAATGCACAGATATCTATTCTATTCTAAGAATTATAATCCAGTACTATCATTATTTATTTTGTTGCTCAAATTGTTTCAGCTTTGGCCACCAGGAACTCCTTCAGATGGGTGCCCCAGTTCTCTTGATATGGCCCCAACCTTTTACAAGATGTCCTTATTTTCTAGCACCCCCAAATGTTCCTGACTTATCATGTATTTTCATCCCTCAGTCCTGGAATCAACTGCTTCTCTAAGAGGTCATATTCCCTTTTATTGAAGAATGGTGTTTAGGAACCAAGGTCTGGGTGCCCGAGGTGCTCGCTGCTACTGGGATATCATTGTTTCAGGAAATACATGGATACAGACTGTGAAAACCACAGATTCCAGGATGAAATCATTTCTGTCAGACCCAAACAAACTGAAGCAAGGAAATTATGAAGGGGGAGAGCTCGTGCTTGTTTGTCTGAGATAACACCTGTCTCAAGGACTTTCTAAAATAACCCTGCAGGAAATTCCTTCTGTAGGACTGCAACAATTCAGATAAGATGCTCTTAGAAGAACACTTATCCAGTAACAGCACATCCACCAATGAACTGACACCAACTCTGATTTGAGCCTCTGGAACCAATTAACTCTGTTTCCAAGCAGCTTATGTGAACTTCTCTTTTTTGCCAATAAAAGCTCCATTTTATCATCTCTTCTTTGGGTGTATCTGTGGTTTGCCATAGCTATGCATCCCAGATTGTACTCCTTTTTGCTAACTCCTGAATAAATTTATTATATAGGTAGATATTTTTCTCTGATTTCTCTTTTAGGTTGACAATGTTAAGCCATACATATGCAAACGGCTATCTTTGATTCTATATCTATTTACTTGTGTGTGTGTGTGTGTGTGTGTGTGTGTGTGTGTGTGTGTGTGTGAAAAATCAAAACAAATACTGCATGAATTTGTTTCTATATGGAATCTAAAAAGGTCAAATGCATAGACAGAGTAGAACGGTGGTTGCTGGGGCTGGGAGGTGGGGGAAATAGGGAGTTGTTGGAAAACTAATACACAGCACGGTGACTATAGTATATAATACTGTATTGGTTACTTCCGACTTGGTGAGAGTGGGTTGTAAATGTTCTCACCACACACACACACACACACACACACACACACACAAAATGTGAGTCAATGGATGTGTTAACTGATTTGATTGTGGTAATCATTTCACAATATATATGTGTATATCAGCTCAAAACAAAAAATCCCCCCAAACAAAATCATGATTTCATAAGGATACCTCTGATTCCAATCCAACACCACAAGATTCATTCTAAGCTAAAAAGCAGCAAATGGTGGTCTGCAGGCCAAATCTGGCCTGCTGCCTGGTTCTATAAACAAAGCTTTACTGAACATGGTTGTTAGGTCATACTTCCAGTGGGGCCTCCAGAATGTTAGATTAAGCCCGCTGGAGGTATGGTTGTCTGGTGTGCTATCCGGTGCCATGAGAAAGGTACAAAGAAAAGCATAGAAGTTAGATTAGAAAACATCGTTTATTTAGAAAGTGTGTGTGTGTGTGTGTGTGTGTGTGTGTGTGTAGAGAGAGAGAGAGAGAGAGAGAGAGACAGAGACAGAGACAGAGAGAGAGAGGGTTCACCTCTCCAAGGTAGGAGAGGGAGCCAGAGCAGTCTAGTAAAGCAATGGCCGATGGCTGCTCGTGGTTGAATCCTTTTAATCCTTCCCTCTGATGGGGGAAGGTCATTAAGGTGATTGGGTGGTAGCCTGCTTCACATCTTCACAAAGGTACTGAAACACAGGTACTGACATCAGGTGATAGACAGCAGGCAGATGGGTGGGCTAGTCACACGATTGCCACCATGGTGGTAGGGTCTGTCTGTGTCATGAGGGTCAGAAAGGGCTGATTAGGTTAACTTGGCTCTTACTGGTGAAAGCAAATACTTGGAATAGAAAAGCTAATTAGTATCAAGCTGGGGAGGGAGTTGTAAAGCAATTGTCAATAGCTGCCTCTGAGAAACCAGTTCTGTCCTTGGCTAGTGATTAGAGGGTAAGTTAAGTGAACTGCAAGAAAAACATGAGATTTAGGCAATGTTAAAATGGCTGCTCACTGGGTATATTAAATCCATGTTATGTCCTTTCAATGGTCATACCACTTGTTGACATGTTGTCTACGACTGCTTTTGTTCAACGGCAGAGTTGAATAGTTGTGACAAAGACTTTAAGGTCTGCAAAGCCAAGTATGTGGTCATGTTTTTACATTTTGTCCATCTGATAGGTCAGAAATGGTACCTCTGTGCTGTTTTAATTAGTACTTTTGTAATGAGGAGTGAGTTTCAACATTTTCCTCATAGACTTAGATTTTTATGTCTGCAAAGTATTTACTATCTGCCTCTTATCAGAAGAAGTTTATGAACCCCCTGTTCTAGGCTTCCTTCTTTCTCCATTTGTATCTTCTTTCAACAACACCGAGAAATCTGATTCTCGTTATCTACAATAGGTCTAGCTATTTGTTCAATCATAGTTTACACTTCAAGTGGTAACAGAACTCCTGTGAGAAACAGATTTACCAGCTAGAGAATAGTATTTGCACACAGTTCTTTCTGCTTTTAGCCTTGCAAAATCCAGTCAAAAGACTGCTTTCCAAAGACAATGGCATGGTTATATAATTCACTTATAATACAATTCATTTCATTTGTTAATGCTTGTATTCCATTTTGGGCTTGCCCATATTTTTGTTGATTTTAGTTATTTATTGATTTGGGGAATGTGAAACCTTTCTAATAAGTAAGAGTTAGAGTTACTTAAGAAGGTAGACTTGTACAGACAAGGGTCACTTCCTCCTCACCCCTGGTCACCTGCCCCCACTCCCTGCCTTCCCAGGAGTCCTCTGTAGGTAATCCATCTTCTTAGTTTCTGGTTTCTCCTTCCTGTATCTTTTGCAAAAATGAGCAGATGCATGCATTCCTTATGTCTCCTTTGTTACATGAATGGTAGCATATTACAGATACTCTTCTGCACTTTGCTTTATTTGATAGTCTGTCCTGGGAATCCCCTCAAATCAGGGACCTTCCCATTCTTTATCACAGTGTTATACTATTCCACAGTGTGGATATATCATCATTTATTCAACTACTCTCCTCCACATGGTCATTTCTGTTGCACTGCAATGACTAATCTCATGCATTTGTGCATTTTCATATTCTTTGATGCATCTTTAGGTAGGGTCTATGGAGCGGAATTGCTGAATCAGAAGAAAAAGGCACATGCACCTTTATGAGATGTTGCCAAATGTCCCTCCAGAAGGGTATACCAATTTGCATTACCACCAGCAACATATGAGAGAACTGGTTTTTCTACAGCTTCAACACAGAGTATATGCTCATGTTTTTACATTTTGTCCATCTGGCAGGTCAGAAATGGTATCTCTGTGCTGTTTTAATTAGGTTTTTTTTTTTTAATGAGGAGTGAGTTTCAACATTTTCCTTATATGCTTGAGAATGATGTGTATATTTTTTTTGTGACTTGTATGTTCATGTCCTTATTCTTAAAAGATACAGCTGAAATATACACAGGAGTGAAGAATCCTGAAATTTCAAATGGTTCAGTGGGGGAACAAGTGTGTGTGTACGTCTATGTCTGTCTGTCTGTCTGTCTGTTCATCCATCCATCCGTCCATGTATCTTTCTAGGATAACAATTGCTCCCTCTCCCCATATACGTAAAGAGCCAGCTGTTAATAGGCCACTTCCATAGTGCTACAGTCTAAATGTCTATGTGTCTAAAATCTGTAAAGTGAAAGCTAATCACCAGTTTGATGGCATTAGGAGGTGGGGCCTTTGGGAGGTCACTAAGTCCCTCGAAGATGCCATCTAAGAACCAGGAAGTGTTTTCTCACAGACAATCAATCTGCCAGCACCTTGATTTTGGACTTTCCAGGCTCCAGAACTGTGAACCTGAACTTCTGTTGTTTATAAGCTACACTGTTTGTGGTATTTTGTCTTGTCAGCTCAAACGGATGAGTCAGGTAGCTATAGTAAACATACTTAATCCCTCAACCTCCTCCCTCCTTTGCCCTCATGGCTTCCGTATGACGAGACACTCTGAGACCTTAGCTGCTCACAGGCTGAGCACATCCCTAGAGGTCCCAGCAAACTGGCAAAGAAAGAACTTGGGTCTCCAGCTGTTGCTCTGTGAGGGCTGTCAGAGGGTGCCTCAGCCTCTTCAGAGACTGTCCAACCAAAATCCTAAAGGCGGGTTTCCTCAGGCTCCATCACTCCCCTCCTACTCATAATGTCTGCTACACCCACGCACTCTTGCTTCATTACTTACATTAAATCAACTCGCTTTCCTTTCTTCAATTTGTTTCTAAATAAAATAGTAATGCTGCTATAAGAAACACTTTCATTTTTTGCCTGAAACAGAATACAACTGTACAAGTAAACATATTGAAAGTAAAATAGTCATCAAAGGCTGGCATGGATATGCTGGATACCTAGGGGGATGTCTGGGGAGGGACCCTGGCCCCTTGTCACCTTCTGAAGGAAATCTCCCAGAGGGAGTTTTATCTGCCTGCAACAGATATCCCAGATAATCTCTTTGAAGGTGAAGGGGAGTACAGTGATTCCCAGAGTCAACAGGCTCTGTAGCCTGGGTGATCATGACATTCCAATATGGCACCTGGGAGGTGGAGGAAATTAGCCCGCTGGAAGTGCTGGCATACAGTAAGTGCTCAATACACGCTAACTGCCGGTCTTACTATCATCACCATCATGATCAGCAGCAGTGTGCAGAAAAGAGTAAAGACAGCAAGCCTGAGACTGCTCTTCTCAGAAAAGACTGCTTGCAAGTTTGGCCCTTGGCCAGTGCCCGGGAACTGCAACGGTAAATAGTACCCTACAGTTACATAAACCGCTCCCTACAGAACAAGAGGGCCTAAACAGTCAGTGCCTAAACAGCTTGTGCAAACAATGCTGTTTATACTGAATGCCTGCTTCATTTCCAGAGTCTAGATGTTTTAGTGTGTGCTAGGCAGAGGGTGCCTAAGTGACCAGCCCTCCAATAGAAACTCAGGCACTGATTCTCTCATGAGCTTTCCTGGTTGACAACTCTTTGCATGCGTTGTCACGGTTCACTGCTGGAGGCGTGAAGTCCATCCTGCGAGACTCCCGGGAGCGGACTCTCAGAAGCTTGTGTGGGTATCTTCCGCACTTTGCCCTGGTGCCTTTTTTTTCTTTGCTGGTTTTTCCTTGTATCCTTTCACTGTGTAATCAGTCTCAGCTGTGAGTCCAAGCCCTGTGAGCCCTTAGGGCAAATCACCAAATCTGCGTGTCTTGGGTGCCCCTGGCACAAGGAGTAGCAGCAATGGCTAAAGTTGGTGTCAGGTGGCTGGACCTAAGGGAAGCTTCTCATCGAATCTACCTCATCCCGGGGCTGGGCAGAAGGCAGCCAGCATTCCTGACCCTAGTGGGGTGGCAGTGGGAAGCTGTGGGCTAAGAGGGCAGGGGACTGGAAGAGGCTCCGAGATCACAGTGGGCACTCCAAAGAGAAAGGACAGCATTCGACCGGACGCCACTCCACTAAGGCCAGGAATGGAAGTTTTGAAAACCCAGATCTCCTTCAGGAAGCAAGGGAAGAGGACGGGGGAACCTCAAACGGATTGTTTTTATAACCTGAGCTGAGCAAATGTGAAACGCTAAGCGACAGGGCCACCTTTAATGACATGTTTATTTTTTTTAACATTTATGTATTTATTATAAAGATGTGGGGTACAATTCAGGGTTAGGTATACAAACACTGATCATGCAGGTACCCTTGTTGATGAGGTATGCCCCTCCCTCCCCTAGCAGCTTCCCCCACCCCCTTCTCCTGACAGTTTCCACCCCCTTCTCCTGACAGTTTCCCACTACTGCCAATCGCTTTCTCATAGCATTATAATTGTTCAAGATCATCTTATGAGTGAAAACATATGGAACTCAGTTCTTTGTTTCTGTGATAAATCACTGAGTATGACTGACTCCAAATCCATCCAATTTGCTGCAAAGTCCATATATTTGTCCTTTATGGCTGCATAATATTCCATTGTGTATATGTACCACATTTTTCATCCAGTCCAGCTTTGATGGGCAACATGGTTGGTTCCATGTTTCTGCTATTGTGAATAGAGCTACTACTAACATACGTGTGCAGGTATCTTTTTCATAAAATAATTTGAATTCCTCCGGGTATATTCCCAATAGGGGAATTGCTGGGTCATATGGAAGGTCAATTTCCAGTTCCTTCAGAAATCGCCACACTGTCTTCCAAAGAGGTTGTACTAGTCTGCATTCCCACCAGCAGTATAGAAGCGTTCCTTTTTCTCCACATCCTCGCCAGCGTCTGTTGTTGCTTGTTTTATTAATGGTGGCCATTCTTACAGGAGTTAGGTGGTATCTCGATGTGGTTTTGATTTGCATTTCTCTGATGATGAGTGAGGGTGGGCACTTTTTCATGTGTCTGTTGGCTGCTCATATTTCTTCTTCTTTTTTTTTTGAGTTGGAGTCTCACTCTGCTCCCGGCCACCGCAGCCTCGACCTGCTGGGCTCCGGCCATCCTTCCGCCTCAGCCTTCAGAGTAGCCGGAATTACAGGCATGTGCTACCACGCCAGGCTGATTTTTTTGATTTATTGTAGAGATGAGGTCTCGCTGCCCAGGCGGGTCTCGAACCTGCGGGCTCAGGCAATCCACTCACCTCAGCCTCCCAAAGGCGCGGGATTACAGGTTGAGCCACTGAACCCGGCCCATATTTCTTCTTTTGAGAAGTGTCTATTCATGTCTTTTGCCCAATTTTTAAAGGGGCTGTTTTTTTCCTTTCGGCACGTTTGAGTTCCTTGTAGATCCTAGATGTTAGTAATGGTATGTTTTTATTATCTGGCTGAGTGAGGGCTTGTGAGCTAAGTTCATAACGAGCAGTGGTTCTGAAACCCGCAGTGCATCTGTATCGCCTGGCGGGTTTGCTAAAGCACAGACAACCGGGCTTCTCCCAGTAGGCACAACAGCCAAGGAGACGTGGGGCACTGGGAAAATGAAGCTAGAAAGACTCCCTCAATGCCTCGAGGGTCCTTAGTCCTCCTTCCTGGAGAATTACTAGAGTATAGCACAGGACAGAGCCAGGAACCGCGTAGCATGTGAGGGAGGGAAGGGAGCTACAGAGGCCTTTCCTTGGACACTCAAGGTCACCTTGTAAACAAAACTGTCACCTGCAAGTCTGTCCAGTGCCACTTGAATGCCAAGTTTAATCTGGCAGAAGTAACTTCGCCCTGATGGATCTCAGAAGAGGGTCAAATGCACTCATCACCTAATATCCCACAAAAAGAAGCAGAGAGGCTACATTTCACTGGCATTTTTGGAATACAAAAAAAAAAATCATAGCGTTTGTGAGTACACAGCAAATTTTCCCAGAAAGTACTGGCATAATGGCAGGCTGAGTGCCTGTTCAGCTCACAAAAGCCCATTTAACGCATGTAAGAGTAGTTTGTAGGTATTTAAGTACCTTATAGGTTACATAAAGCTTGTGGGGGAGTTCAGGAGTTGACTCGCCGTTTATAATTTTTTTTTCCCTATGGGAAAATGCCTTTCCCAAGAACATTGAGAAGGGAACAGGAGGGTATCAATGAAATGTGTAGGAGATGGGACTGTGGAGACCAGAGGGACGTTCCTCTTGCTCTGAAACTTCAACTACCTTCCTCTTGCCCTTAGTGGAATGATCTTGAAGCAGTTTAGGGATTCATCAGTTCACAAATAAGTATGAAACTCTTATGCATGCTCAGATAAGACACCAAAGATGGAGCAAAGAAAAGTTTGACACTATTCACAATAGCCAAGATATGGAATCGAACTAAGTGTTCAACGATGGATGAATGGATAAAGAAAATGGGTTTATATACACAGTGGAATACTGCTCTTTACAGAAAAGAATGAAATCCTGCCATTCACAGCAACATGGAAGGAACTGGAGGTCACTATGCTAAGTGACACGAGCCAGGCACAGAAAGACAAATATCCCATGTTTTCACTCATAGGCAGGAACTAAAAAAGTGGATCTCATGAAGGTAAAGAGTGAACCACCAGGGGCTGGGAAGGAAAGGGGATGGGTGATGAGGGGACGCTGGTTCAGGGGTGCAAAACATTTAGACAGAAAGAACAAGTTCTAGTATTTGACAGTACAGTAAGGAAATTACAGTTAACAACAATTCACGGTATAGTTCAAAAGAGCTGGAAGAGAATAATTGTAACGTTCTCGCACAAAGTGCTTGAGGTGATGGATATCTCGATTACGCTGATTTGATTCTTATGCATTGTATCCAGGTATGCCAAAAACATATACAACTCTATATTAATTAAAAAAATAAACAAATAAGAAGAAAAAGAATCGTACTTGAATCCCTGCCCTCTGATTGCTCAGGGTCTGAGATCTGCAGACACAGAGAAGGGCAATGACGCCTCTGGGAACCTTTCTGCAGGGCAAGGACTGAAGTGGTCAGAACATGACAGACAGCCACACCCCACACTGGGCTTCTTCTAGGGGTCCTGGAGGAACCTGGTCAGACAAAGAGTTGGAGACCACTCAAGTCGTAGGGGCCAACATGTGCAGAGCCCTGTCACAGGAAGTGGCAGGGGGTGTCCATCATGACAGGACGGGGGAGCAAGAGGCGAAAGCCCGGGTGGGAGGCGGGCTCAGAGGACACAGCAAGGATGTGTTAAAGAATTGTGGTGAAATTCATATAGCAAACAAGGTACCATTTTAATCATCTTGAAGTGTACATTTCAGTGGCACCTAGTACATACTGACAGACTGTGCAACCATCACCACTAACGAGTTCAGGGGTATTTTTATCACCCTGAAAGAAGCCCTGTATGCTTTGGCAGTCGCTGCCCATTCCCCGATCCCCTCAGCCCTCGGCAGCCACGAATCTGCTTCTGTCTCTGTGGACTTGCCCACTCTGAGAGCACACAAGTGAAACCACACAAATGTGGTCTCTTGTCTCTACCTTCTTCCATGTAGCACAGTGCTTTCAAGGTTCATCCATAGTGTATCAGTAATTCATTCTTGACAGCTGAGCAACCTTGTATCATATGGTCGGACATAGCACATTTTGTTCATCCATTTATCCACTGATGGGCATTTGAGTTGCTCCCGCCTTCTGGCTAATGCGAACACTCGCCTACAAGTTTTTGTTTGAACACCTGTCTTTAATGATGTGGGGTCCATACCAAGGAGTGGAATTGCTGAGTCACGCGTTAAGGATTTGGTGCTTATCTTAGGAGTAGCTAGAGGCCGTGCAAGTGAGGCGCTGCATGGCCAGAACTGTGTTTCTGAGCATTCGTTGTGGCTGATGCAGACGGAGGGTAGAGGGAGGCACGAGCAGCTGGTGGTGACACTAGTCCAGGTGAGGGAGAGGCCAGATGAGAGTGGCGGGGAGGTGGGGGGGACACAACACGGACTCCACATCTCCTCATCTCGTTGCTCCTGCTGTTCTCCCTATCACAGGCATGGACACTGGGCCCCAAGTGTCCCTGCCAATATGTTCACATTATGGAAACAACTACGGTTGACCCCTGAACAACACAAGCTTGAACTGTGCAGGTCCATTTACATGTGGGCTTTCTTCTCCCTCCGCCACCCCCGAGACAGCAAGACCTCTTCCTTCTCCTCTTCCTTCTCAGCCTACTCGATGTGAAGATGACAAGGATGAAGACCTTTGTGACGATCCACTTCCACTTAATGGAAGTAAATATACCTCTTCCTAACGATTCCTCAACAACTCTTTTTCTCTAGCTTACTTTATTATAAGAGTACAGTATAAAGTCCTATCAAATACATGCTGCGTGACTATGTATGCTCTTGGTAAGGCTGCCAGTCAACAGTAAGCAATGAGTAGTTAAGTTTTGGGGGAGTCCAAAGTTATACACAGGGTTTTGACTATGCAGGGGGCTGGCGTCCCTAACCCTGACATTTTCCCAGGAAGTCAGTAGCAGAGCCCACTGTGGACAAGACAGGCTTGTCAAGGTGATTTTGAATTTCTTCCCAGCTGCCTTATGAGATGCTCACTGACCCTGACAAAGCTTTTCGCGATATCTTTTAGCTGTGAGCCCCTGTTGTGTCTGATGGAACCCTCATCCCAGATGATGGCTCATAACCATGGCGTTGCTCACTCAGCTCTTTGCCTCAAGCATGAGGTGATTTCCACCATAAAGGGAGCTGTTTACTCATATGGAGCATTCTTGGTCTTGGGCTTATCAGTCCCATTGTTTACACAACTGCCTGACTTATGAGTCAAGCACAGGGTAAAAGTTCAAAACTCCCACAATCTAAAGAATCGAAGACCTATAGCATTGTATTGAGGCACCCATTTCAGTAAACACCAAAACAAAATGTCAGCCAACAGAAATGAAATGAAAACTGTCCACCTGCACCTCTTTCGACCCCCTGGCAAACCAGCACCTACCACGAGCAACTGCTGCCCTCAGAATCTTCACGATCTGGCAATTTCCATTCTTGCTCTCTAAAGGACAGTCTGGGAAGGTGTGGGCACCAGACCTTCCAGATGAAATTCTGTCATGTGACCAAGTTACCAGTGGCTTCTGAGACTTCTGAAGATGGTGCTGCTTCATGCAGAATCTTCTGGGTGACCCCTACCTTCCAATCTGCCACTAGCAACTGTTGGCAGAAGACCCCCTCTGACTTCCCAGTGGGCAGTTCTCAAGACTTCTCCAGAAGGAAAGATGGAAGATGCATGGATATCTAACCCATGGAAGAAAGAGGAAATAGATCCAACGTCATGATTGGTGTTGGTTTTGCTCTCCATTTCCCTGAGGCTGATTTTAAGTCAGCAGAAAAATCCCAGTCTCAGCACTTGACCTGTAAAAGCTCCCCTTGAGAGGTAAGGGGTTGACCTGGTAGAAAGCCCTTTAGCTAAAGGCAGAGCCAGAAGACCAAAGAGCACTTAAGTCAGATGTGCGCCTTGAGGAGGCCGCCCCGAGAGTGACCAGCCTCCCTGGGTCTCCATCACTTGTGCCTTCCTAGAGAAGCCTATGCCCCAGGTTCTTCTTGGAGGTCTGACAGCTTGAGACTCTTCCCAGGCTGCTCTTTTTTCCTTTTTTTTTTTTTTTTGAGTCGGGGTCCCACTCTGTCACCCAGGGTCTCACTCTGTCGGGGTCTCACTCTGTCATACAGCGGCACGATCATGGCTCACTGCAGTCTCAACCTCCTGGGTTCAGATGATCCTCCTGTCTCAGCCTCCTGAGTAGCTGGAACTACAGGCATGTGTCTCCACATGGGACTAATTTTGGGATTTTTTGTAGAGATGAGGTCTCTATGTTGTCCGGGCTGGTCTTGATCCCCTGGGCTCAAGCAATCCTCCCACCTTGGCCTCCCAAAGTGCTGGGATTAAAGGCGTGAGCCACAGTGCCCAGGCCCAGGCATCTTTTGAAAGTGGGAAATCGCCCTGCCTGACCCATTCCAACACTACCCATCTGGTCGTTGCTGGCAGAGGGGGCCTTTAAGTCCCAGGGCCCAGGGGCAGGACCATCCAAGTGCACAGAAGATTTTGCAATCAAACTTTCAAAGGTAAATATTTGCGGTGACTCACAAGAGAGGCTCTCTGCTCTTGTTCTTCCCCCAGGGAGCCACAGGGTTATTTCCCCAGGCCTGCTAACAGCTCAGTATCCTAGGCTCCCTCGACAGCTCTTGGGTCAGAGACGCGGTTCCTGTGACCCACTTCCTGGCTTGGGAAGCATCTGGGCTCACTGTGCCAGAGGTCAGCAGGACATTTATGGCACCGGATCCTGGTAAAGTCCCTGGTGCAAGTGTCCAGCTCATGGCCTGGAGGCTTTTCCCAGGCTAGTGAGGCAGGCGGGCAGTTTACAAGCTAAGCAACACATCATAAAAGCCAGCAGCAATTGCTAAGAGCCAGCAAACCAGGACAGACGACCTTTCACCTGGACCAGGGAGGCTGACAAGGTTACCGTCCTGGGTTGGGCAGGTCTGCCCAGCCAGCACTGACAACTATGACCAAGGATAACTCACAGTCATTTCCTCTAGACCCTAGAAAGCTACTGAAAACCTTGGGGGAATTTCAAGGGACTCCCCAGATCAAGGGTCTGAAGTCCTAGTGCCATCCCTAAATTCTGTAACTGGACACAGAGAGATGGTCTTTCACGGCAAGCACTATCCTCTCCCTCCATGACTGTGACTTGGTTTGTCTTCCTCCTGCTTCAGATCACAGATGTGGTCTCTGTCTAGGGGCTCATTACCCTTGTTTGCAGAAGGGAACTATGGTGTCATCAGAGAGCTGGGGAGGGGAAGAACCAGCTTCCTCAGAGAGAAAGCATCTAGCTTCTGTGGTTTGTTGGTGCCTAATCTGGGTCACCAGGGGCTTGAATCTGCCAGCACATCTAGGCACACAAGCCTTCTCAGTCCCCAGTCCTGGGCTTCTGATGACATGTGAAACTCAGGGGCTACATGGCCGTCATCCCACAGAACTTCCGGTTGCCTCTGATTCCAGCTGGACCAATTCAGGATGGGCCAAGCATGGGACAGAAATGGTGGCCTCAAGAAAACGTTCATCGATTAAACTCCACTGCCTACAAAACTTACTGTGCGCTTCCTACAGGCCAAGGCACAAGCTGGGTGCCGACCCAGGAGTGAACAGGACAGGCAGGGCCCAGGCTCTCATGCAGTTTGGGAGCAGACAGGTGAAACGCAAGTAGAAAAGTCAGCATGCAGCCAGGAACTGTGTTCCAGCGCCGTAAGGTGCGCAGCCTTTGGGAGCTGACAGAGAATTTCAGGGGAGAACCTGGGTTGAGAAGGAGGATCAGAGACAGAGTCTTTGAAGAGGTGAAACTGAAACTGAGAGCTGAAGAATCAGAGGGGGAGGGGTGGCTTAGCAAGCGAGCATTCCGGAAAAAGAACTTTCCATGCAGAGGCAAGAGTAAGAACGAAGGCCCATAGGTGGATGGGGTCTTTGTGTGTTCTGGAAACTTGAAGAAATCCTGTGTGGCCACAGTCTAGTGAGTGAGAGGGAGACTGAACTTGAGCTTTATTTTAGACGCAATGAGCCACGAGATCATTTACCTCAGGGACATGGCAAAGGTCAGTTTATTTTTATTTATTTATGTTTTCATTTTTTCCAGTCTCCTGCATGGCAGACGGGGACATAAAGTTCAGTTCTCCTCATGGGTCTGTACCAGACCGTTCATGCTTTTTTCCTTGGCTTTCCGTGGAACACACAGATGCGAGATGGCCAGCTAGGCTTAGGGAATGATTTAGGGACAAGGGGACATCTTCCGATTTCTAAACAGTCATACTTGCAGCCCCTGCATCAGATCGATCTATGGCTGGTCCTCTTGCACCCCGTCTGCAGGCTAGGCCTTGTCCCTCGGCCCAATCCAGACTAGTATGAGATGCACTTAGGGGTGAGACTCAGCATCTCCTCTCCGCTGTTACTAGGACATCTGCCGTCCAGCTCTGTGGTCGGATGCTTCCAGCCTGATGCTGAGCTTTCCTAGGACTGGACCGCAACCCGCTGGCTCTTCATCTCTGTCGCTGCTCCTGGGTCACAGTACGGCATCGGAAACTCGGCTCTGTGATGACAGACCTTCCAGGAGCTGACTGTGGCCTGCCTGCACTTGCAAGCAGTGCCTGATCCTGGATCCCACTGCTCTCTTGCTCCACCTGCCTCAGACCCAGCCTTCCTCTTGGATGGTTCTTTTTTTTTTTTTTGAGTTGAAGTCTCACTCTGTTGCCCAGGCTGGAGGGGCAGTGGCACGCTCATGGCCACCTCAGCCTCGAACTGCTGGGCTCCGGCGATCCTTCCGCCTCAGCCTTCCAAGTAGCCGAAACTACAGGTGCATGCTAGCACGCCCAGCTAAGTTTCTATTTATTACAGAGATGAAGTTTCTCCAAGTTGCCTGGGCTGGTCTTGAACTTGCGGGCTCAGGCAGTCCACTTGCCTTGGCTTTCCGAAGTGCTGGGATTACAGGCCGAGCCGCCGAGCCCAGTCTTTGGCTGGTTCTTGATGGTAGACAGCCACACCACGCCCTGCCCAGGTCCCTTAACTCCAGACCCTGGATCTGCCTGGTAGGCGGAGTTCCCTACTAGCACCTGCACTTGGGTGCTCCTGTCTTGCGAGGAGGTTGAATCCCAAGGGCAGGCTGCTGCCGTCTCTCCCGCAACCTGCTGCTGTGAATGCCCAGCTGTGGCCCAGTGAGATGCCAGCCTCTGTGTGTGCCCCACAGGTAGGAATCAGGGCAGGTGTTCACATTTGTAAGGGGTAATTGAAAAGAGACTGACCATCGGCAGACGTCCCTATTGAATGGGCTTAACGTGCATGAAAGGAGATTTAAATCAGTGTCATTGAATCGGGGGCATACTGGGACCAGCACAGGTCATTGGTCCACCTCTATCACTTGCCACTAAAGGAACAGTGTGCTTGTGGCCTGGCCTATGGCCAGAGAAGCAAGCCTTGCTAAAAGAATAAACACGCTCAACAGGCTTGTGGAATAGCTACTTTCCAAATGAATCTGGCAGGGGGGTCCTTTCCTTCAAATGAAGTCTTGGGTAGAAGCACAATATTGAAAACAGACGAGAGCAAAGCTTTGCTCCCACCCCATGAAAACTGTTAAGCTTTGTGGGAGGGCATTGGAGAAGCACTGCTGAAAATTCAGAGACCCTGAGCAGTGGGGTGAGTGTACCCCATGAGGAGGAGGCATGGTGAGGGAGAGGGCTCATAGTGCTCATATGATGAGGCTAAGGAAACAGCAGCCGCCTTGGACCAGGCAAGCACAGGCCAGATGAAGCTGGGTGCTCTGTGGCTTCCATTGTTAAACTCCAAAATCTTTGCCAACATGACACAAGCCGGAACTGAGGCTCTGTGAGGCTAAGTGACCTCTCCAAGGCCACACACCTTCTGGAGTGTCACGATGTGACCCTTGGTGCATCCCTCTGACGGCCAGTGGCACCAGAGGGCCCCTCCGTCTGTAAGGATTCCCATTGGATGACTCTTGCTGGGGACAGACAGGGAAGAGCCCAGCTGCTTTGGAGGCCACTCAAGCTGGCTGTCAAGTGCTCTGGGCTGATTAACTGTGGGCTTAAGGGAAGACAAGTGTGCTTTGATGCCGCAGATCTGTCCTGGGCCTGTTGGGGCTCGTTTCTGCGCTCTGAATGAGGAAGCTGTGCCGTGCAGGCGCCTGGCAAAACAAGAATAGGCCCTAAGATGCCCAGGGGAAATACAAAGTATCATCATTGTGGGAGAATGAAACCAGTGCCAGGCTACCAGAGGGCTCAGCGGCCAAGCATTATTGCAGCAGAGGGAAGAGGTTCATTTTCCAGACAAACAAGGCAACTTTTCTAACTGGAAACACTGCGGTCATGACGTCATGCCAGACGACCCCCTCAGCCTAGGCTAGGCCAATCAGTGGCTGCCCTCCTCTTGGGACAAATACCTCCTCCAAGGGTCCTTTCCGGGCAGTGGGGGATGTACCAGCTGCTCCCCTGGCATCACCCATTTGCCCCCCCAAGTTGAATAGGACTTCAGGTGACAGTGGGAAGAGGTCTTTAGGGCACAAGCAATTCACAGCTACATTTCACAGTGGCCTCTGGTAGTCAAATCACTTCCCACAGGTTCCAGGCAACTTGAGATGGCAAAGGACCCCAAGAGAGGGACTGGCTTCGACAGACATCAATTGGCAGGTGTGAATCCCTAGAACCAAGTTGCTGTCTCCAATGCAGAGGGGTCCAAGAAGAGGTAACAAAGTTCGGATTCCCCCTGGTGGGTAGACTCTCTGGGTGCCCCAGAAATACTACTGTAGCTACTCCATCTCTGACCTTGTTCAATGGGTAAAAATGCCAAGGTGATTTGTCCGTCTGTCCATTCAGGCTCTGGGTACTGTCCAGACACCTGGTGTTCTGTCTGCCCCCAGACTGCCCAAAGCCTTTCTTGTGGCAGGTAACTGAAGTGGGCCAGCCAGCTCTCCCTGTCCAGTTCCCTGTGCTTTGGACCCCTCCCGGGCTCCCCGTGAATCAAAACGCTGTACCTGGTGTCCTCTGCATGGCGATAGCCTTGTGGGAGACTGGCCAGATACTCAGTCACACATCTGCATGCTAAAGCATTCATCGGTGACTCTAAATGCAGCTGAGAAGGTGAAATCTCACCTCTTCTCACCTACCCAAGAGACCTGTGGAAGAGGATTTACCTTTTCTAGCTAGCCAGCCCCCTGCCAGTGATCATCTGAAAGCTTTCAGCTGGGCCTTTGTGCAGTCATAAAGGTATAAGGAAGGATCAATGGGGCCCAGTTTTTAAAAGTGGAAGAAGGAGACGTAGAATTACCACATAAGCCAGCAATTCCACTCCTGGGTACATACCCAAAAGGACTGGAAACAGGGACTCAAGCAAATACGTGTACACACATGTTCGTAGCAGCACTATTCATAATTGCCAAAGATGGAAACAGCCCAAGTGTCCGTCAACTCATGAATGGACCAACACGATGTGGCAGACAGGTGATAGGATATTACTCCGCCCCAAGAGTGGGTGATCTGCTGGTACATGCCACCACACAGATGAGCCTCAACACACGATGCTAAGGGAGAGGAGCCAGGCACAAAAGGTCACATTCCTACGATTCCACGGACACGAAATGCCCCAAATAGGCAAATTCAGAGACAGAAGGTTGATCAGTGGTTGCCAGGGACTGGGGGGAGGGAGAATGCAGAGTGACTGCTTTCTGAGTATGGAGGTTCCTTTTGGGGTGATGAAAATGTTTTGAAACCAGAAAACCTTTTTTTTCTTTTGGAGTTGGAGTCTCACTCCATCGCCCAGGCTGGAGTGCGGCGGCACGCTCCCGGCCACCCTGGCGTTGAGCTGCTGGGCTCTGGTGATCCTTCTGCCTCAGCCTTCCAAGTAGCCGGAACTATAGGTGTGTGCTACCACGCTGGCTAATTTATTTTAATTTATTGTAGAGATAAGGGCTCACCAAGTTGCCCAGGCCAGTCTCGAACCCGCAGGCTCAGGCAATCCATTCGCCTCGCCCTCCCAAAGTGCTGGGATGACAGGCTGAGCCACTGAGCCCGGCCACCAGAGACATTTTGTACAACACTGGGAATGTACTAAATGCCCCTGGGTGGTTCACTTTAAAATGACTAATTTAATACGCTGTGAACTAAAAAGGGGGTGGGGGAGGGATGTTCAAAGACAGGCACCCCCAGAGTTCTGTGTGGGAGAGCACGATCCCCATGGTGAGGGGGTCTTGCAAACTGTGGGGGACCCAGAAGCACTTTCCTTCCTTCTTTTTTTTTTTGAGTTGGAGTCTCACTTGGTCACCCAGACTGGAGTGCAGTGGCTGCTCCCGGCCACCGCAGCCTCGCCTGCTGGGCTCTGGCGATCCTTCTGCCTCAGCCTTCCAAGTAGCCGGAATTACAGACTTGTGCTACCATGCCCGGCTGATTTTTTGAATTATTGTAGAGATGAGGTCTCGCTGCCCAGGCGGGTCTCGAACCCGCGGGCCCAGGCAATCCACTCACCTCAGCCTCCCAAAGGCGCGGGATTACAGGCTGAGCCACCGAGCCCGGCTCCTTCCTTCTTAGGGGTATGTGTGTGTGTGATCCAGGTATGCCCTGCTGGAGAAGAGTCAGACTGTCTGCACCTGAGCTGGTGGGGCGCTCAGGGAGCCAAGTCCGGACTGTCCCATAGGACAGGGGTGCCAAAGACCACCCAGGTAGGACTTCCTAGAACTTCTGGGCATGTGCCTATGTTGCTGTTGAGATCCTACAGCTGGGGGAAGGCCCGGTGAGGTCTCCTAACAATGGGTGGGAGTCAGAGGATCAGAGCAGGGAGGACATTCAAGAGTTGAGACACTACACGGGACCCCTCTGGAGGATTAAGTTCTCGGGCACTCTTCCCCCAGAGGACGGAAGGAGGCCGATTTTGCAAACAGTTCTGTCACCTTTCAATCTTGCCTTCTCATGCCCGTTAGTTCCCCGAAATCCATCACTGACATCTGACGCACCAAAATTACCATGCGGTGGTGGGTGGAGGGAGGGAGGAGGCAGAGTCCAAGGAAAGGGAGACCCACCCCCCCCACCCCAAGACATTGCTTTATTCTCTCTCCTGAGACCATCAGGCATTTGTGAAGGTCACAGCGGGAGGCCTGATGGGGCCAAGGTCAACATGGCCAGGCCTGGGTAGGGCTGGAAGGGGGAAGAAGACAGCCCCAAGGAGCAGCCCTGGCCTAGAAATCTCCAGAGCAGATAAACCAGATCAGATTTCCTAAATACACCCAAGGTGGGGGGTGGGGATGGGGGGAGGTGGCCGCAATGGAAGGGGAAAAAGCATCCAACAGGCGATGCCATTTTATCATAAGTGAGGGCTCATGAAGCCTCGGCTAGGAGGAGTGATTCAACAGATGGAGATTTTGGAGGCAAGGGTAGACTGGGGGTGGGAGTCCAGTCGCTTTTTCCAAACACAGATGCTAGTTCTGGGGAGGAAGCCTGCCGACAACTTCCCAGGGTGATTCAGAAGTGCAGCCCTTACTGTGGCTGGCCACGTGCAGGGAGAAGAGACTTGGAGTGACCCAGAGCTCACGTCCTGGCTCTGGTGTTTCCTAGTGGTGGTCTTGGGCATGTTAGTCTCACCTCGAAATTCTCTGCGCCTGTTTCTTTGTGTGTCCAGTGAAAGTACTGCACTGGGGCCAAGGCATCCTCCAGATATCTACAGCCCGTCTGACCCTGGGTCCAGTCCCTGAGGTTTGTTATTATTATTTTTAAAAAGGCTAGTCAGTGTAATCTCTCTAAAACTAACGACCTCGTATCCCTCCAGGAGACTTACACTCATCTAGTCACTTGATGGTGACTTATGGAACATCTATCTGCTTTGTGCCAGAAACGCAAGAGCTGAAGCTTTTGTTTTCATTCCAGAGTTTCCACTCACATTCCGGTGGCTGGATCAAGAGGCATTTGTAACAGAAAACAGTACATTAAATAATGTCAGCTGTTTCAGATTAATTCCACCAACATGGAAATAGCAGACCCAGGGCATTTTGGAGAGTTAGTCATAAGTGGAAACTAAATATGAATAAAGCTGGTGCACGCATTTGGCTCACGCCAGAGTCATGTCCGCACGTAGACTCTGCTCACCTGTGAATGGTATCCCCCAAACACTTACGGGACCTTAGCCATACATACGGGTTTCTGAACCAGAGCGTTCTCTTCCAGCTAGGGCACTGTCCAAGTCTGGTCAATTGCGCTCAAGAGGAGGTTTGACCTGTGACCTTAAGAATCAGAGGACAGGCCGGGCACGGTGGCTCAAGCCTGTCATCCCAGCACGTTGGGAGGCCGAGGTGAGTGGATTGCCTGGGTCCACAGGTTCGAGACCAGCCCAGGCAACTAGGCAAGACCTCATCTCTACAATAAATAAAAATTAGCTGGGTGTGGTAGCGTATGCCTATAGTTCCGGCTACTTGGAAGGCTGAGGTAGAAGGATCACCTGGGTCCAGCAGGTCAAGGCTGCAGTGGCTGTGAGCGTGCCACTGCAATCTGGCTTCTCTGCCGAGCCCAGGAACCCGCACCTGGCCTGAGGGACCATAATTCCTCCCCCACCCACCTTAAGGTCTTCTACCTATTTGTATCGAGTGAATTTCTGTTAAACTGCTCAACTCCTAAAGCAGTGACATGTGGTGGGATGAGAACAGAGAGGAAAAGAAAGATATTCACATATTCCCATCGACATACACAAGACACTCGCACACACAGGCTGGCTGGGGGCTGGAAAGGAAAACGGGCAGGGCACGGCACCGAGGCTTCACGGTCGGATTGTCAAAACACCGGCTCTCATGTGAACCAGGCTCTGACCTTGCCAAGGTCTGCTTTCGTACACAAGACCTGTTTACCAGCAAGTGCTAACATCACTCACAATTTGGGTCCACTCAGCACTAAAAGAATACTCAGTACTGTCAGCATTCTGGGGATTTTCTTGGATGTCAAATATCTTCATGTAAACCAAACGTCTGGAGCAATTTGAAATTAGAGTCCCATGGCGAAAATAAAAGACAAAAAGGGAAATACTAACACTGGAATTCAGAGGCGTCCTCCAAGCTAGGTCAAAAGGCAGTGTCCGGCTGGGCTTGGTGGCTCAGCCTGTAATCCCAGCAATTTGGAAGGCTGAGGCGAGTGGATTGCCTAAACCTGCAGGTGCAAGACCCACCCGGGCAACTTGGCGAGACCTCATCTCTACAACAAATAAAAAATCAGCTGGGCGTGGTAGCACACGCCTGTAGTTCTGGCTACTCGGAAGGCTGAGTCGGAAGGATCGCCGGAGCCCAGCAGGTCGAGGCTGCGGTGGCCGGGAGCAGCCACTGCACTCCAGTCTGGGCGACCGAGTGAGACTCCAACTCAAAAAAAAAAAGGCAGGCACTTTGGCCACCCCTCCCCTGAGCCTACCCACTCTCCAACTGTCCTCTTACCCCAGGATGTTGTGTGAGAACAAGCATCTCAGGGGCTGCACCTCTCCAAAGCTGCACAGACCACGGATTGTTCAGCTAGCGCATGGCCAGGGACGTGCCTCCCTCTCCTCCTGCCTTTAATCGAAACAGATGTTAAGATTGGCAGGTCTGTCCACTCCTGAGAGTGCCTTAGCCAGGTGGCTGCCTCCATGAGGGTAGTGGGGGAGAGGCCTAGAGAGAGTTTAAAAGCTTTTAAACACTATTACAATATTTTAAGTAAAAATTAGATCAATAAACTCTCTGTTCCTGGGTGGTCCCAGAGCAGCATGCATCTTGCTTTCTACAAGTGTTGCAGATCCTGCTCCATCCTGGAAAAGCCTTTGCACACTCAGTAGCAGAGTCCGGCAGCCACTGCGACCCAAGGAAAGGAAAGAACCGTCTGTCTCTGCCACCCACGGCTGCTCCATCATCTTCCCAGAAGACAGAAATGGCCATGCCATTTCCTCTGCTCTAAAACATTCCATATCTCCCCCATCTTCTACATCAGGGACTGGCAAACTATGGCTTGAGGGCCAAGTCGCACCTGTCCTGTTGTGTAAATAGACTTTTACTGGGGCCAGCACCCACCCACGCATGTGTTGTCTGTGGTGGCTCTTGGGCTCCAGGGCAGAGCCGAGCGGCTGCCAGAGCCTGCATGGCTGGCAAAGCCTGGCTGGCTTGCTGTCTGGGTCTATACAGAAAAAGATGGCTGACTGGCTGTACCCTCCTCCCTGTCCCGACCCTCGTGAGGAGACAGAGTCCTGTCCTAGCTCCCTCTGTGGACAGGACAGTGTGGTCACACTCAGGGAGCCCCAGGGGAGAGGGGGAATGAGGAGGCAGGGCTGGGCTACCCAGCCCAGGAGCTGGGCAGGGCCAGTAGAGGCAGGGTAGCAGAAGCCCTCACACAGGCTCTGCTGGACCTGGGGGCACGGCGGGCTCCCGAGATGGGAGACTCACAGAACCCACTGTGAGGTCACCACTGGGCTATGGAGCATGTAAGTGAATTCGTATAGGTTTCTTATTTATTTAAACCACAGGAAGGGCTGGGCGCCGTAGCTCACGCCTGTCATCCCAGCACTTTGGGAGATCAAAGTGGGAGGACTGCTTGAGGCCAGGAGTTCGAGACCAGGCTGGCAACATAGTGAAACCTCATCTCTACGGAAGATTAAAAAATGAGCCAGTCACGGGTGTAGCTGCTGTCCCAGCGACTCAGGAGGCTGAGGCAGAAGGATCGCCTGAGGCCAGGAGCTTGAGGCTTTGGTGAGCTGTGATGGTGCCACTGCACTCCAGACTGAGCAACAGAGACCTTGACTCAAAAGAAACAAACAAACACACACACAAAAACTGCAGGAAGAAAAGTCAGAGTAGGTGCCTTGTGAACACTCCCATGCCCTGGTGCCTCTGGGCTTCCTGCTCTGGCTCCTGCTTAATGGGCTTCAAGAACATCTCCTTGGTCTCAGACATTGCGAAACCATGATTTCGGCTGGCTGCGCCCTGCCGTTCCCTCCTCGGCCCTAACCACCACGGCACCCATCTGGCTTTGCAGTAGGGCTGAATTTGAAATTCCTTTTGTTGTCACCACCAGTGGTTCGTAGCCGGGTGGCCAGAAGATGATAGGCAAAGCAAGAACACTCAAGTGGAAGACCCTCGGAGGGTCCCCCTCAGGGTCTGTCTACCACAGTCAGAAACAGCTTTCTCCCTTCCACAAACCCTGGGCCACTGTGAGATGACCTGGGGCTGGGTCCGCTGACCCCGTCCAGGGCTGCCTTGCGGATGCTCTCGACCTGGTCTGCGGCCTGGAGGTGGAGGGGGCCTCTGTGGACATCCGTCCTCATATTTCCTCCATGGAACAGTCTGTCTCTTGCTCCATCTTTTTTTTTTTTTTTTTTTTGAGTTGGAGTCTCACTCTGTCCCCAGACTGGAGGGCAGTGGCTGCTCCCGGCCACCGCAGCCTCAACCTGCTGGGCTCCGGCAATCCTTCTGCCTCAGCCTTCCAAGTAGCTGGAACTACAGGTGCGCACTACCACGCCCGGCTCATTTTCGATTTATTGTAGAGATGAGGTCTCGCCAAGTTGCCCAGGTGGGTCTCGAACCTGCGGGCTCAGGCACTCCACTCACCTCAGCCTCCCAAAGGCGCGGGATTACAGGCTGAGCCACCGAGCCTGGCTTCTTGCTCCATCTTTCTAGACCAAGGCCGGGCGCGTCCTGTGGAGAGGGCCGCCCTCCCTCTGGCTGAGCGTGGGGGTTCCCGTGGCCCTTTCTTCGTTATCTCCACCCTTAAGAAAAAGTCACCCTGTTCTTCGTTGGGTGTGCATTCCTTGCTTCTCTCTGGGAATCAAGGGAACGGCCTACAGAGATCAGCGGTCAGGAATGCCAAGAAGGCTAGAAATGGGAAATCTCCTTCTACTTACTCTGCCCCCCATCTGCCAGAGGTCTGCATCCCTTCCTTGTCTCAGATTCCTGCCTCAGTGTCCCCTCCTCACAGAGGCCTCCCCAGAGCACCCACCTGAAACTGAGCCTGCCCCACTGCTCCTTGCTGTCAGGCTCTGCCTCCTTCCCGGCCTGAGCTCTTCTCGGTGCGTGCTATCCAGCATCACCTGACACGTTCACATCCGCATCCGCAACCGTTCACCATTAGTCCCTCCCCACCAGGAGATGAGCTCTGTAAGGCAGGCCTGACACTCTGGGTGGCAGGGGCTGTATTCTGTGCCTAATCAAAGCACCCCAGCGGGTGCTTCCTGGTAAGCTGCTGTTGTCGAACTCTTCTCCCATCCAAGTTCTAACCAGTTTTTGAGATCAGATGAGCTCTGAGATCGGGTGCGTCCAGGGAGGATGGCCGTGCACTGAGTGCTTCTTTACTCCAGGAGAAACCTCATACGCACAAAAGGGGGTGCTGGGCCCCCACACAGACATGCCTGTGTCCTGGAACCCGTGGACACGATCTTATTTGGAAAAAGGGTCTTTGCAGATGTACTTAAATTCAGGATCTGGAAATGAAATCACTCTGGGTCATCTGGTAGACCCTAAATCCAACGACAAAGGCCCCAGAGAGACACACAGAGAAGAGAAGGAAGGCCATGGGAAGTGGAGGCGGAGGCAGGGCCTGGAGTGACACAGCCACCAGCCAAGGGATGCCTGGGGCCACCGAGCCGGAGGAAGCCAGGAAGCATCCTCTTCCTTGCGCCTTCAGAGAGAGCACAGCCCAACCAGCACCATCATTTCTAACTTCTGGCCTCCAGAACTGAGAAAAGCTATTTCTGTTGTTCTAAGCCTCCCGGTTTGTGGTAATTTGTTCCGGCGGCCACAGGAGACTAGTACAGGTGGGCAGACATCCGCCACACCTGGACGACGGGCATGGTGAGACAGACCCCGGCATGGGGCAAAGAGTCTGGGAGGAGAGACAGACGATAATTAAGCGAAGAGAAAAGTGCCCATAATTACAGCTGGCGAAGATCTCGATCTCGGAAGGAAACAGGTTGGCCGATTGAAGTGAGAGTCACTGGGGGAGGGGGAGGGGAAGGCAGGGGCCGGCCGTGCAGCTGGGATGGGGGGATCACAAGGAGCATCAGAGCCCAAGTCCCCGCACCTGGATCCCCTGCCCGCCCGGCCCCCCTTCTGCGTCTAGCCGCTCCTTCCCTCGCCTTCCTCCTCACTGGCGGGGTGATCTTTCCAAAATGTGAGCAGTAGCAGCTGCCATGTACAAGGTGCCCGCCAGGACAGCTGCGGAATGAGGGGCACTGGGTATCCGTCCCCATTCTACAGATTGAAGGGCCGGGCTCAGGGCGAAGGGACTGGTTCTGAGACTGTTCCTGTCCTCTGGGCTTCCCACGCTCTCTCCCCCCACAGTCCCCACCAAGCTCAAAAGCCCCATGCATCGTCCGCTTTCTGACCTATCAGACCCACACTCCTCAGTGACGTGCTCAGGGCCCCAACTCTCTGATTTCTGCATAAATTGTCCTCTAATCTTATCAAGAACTTCCCAGTGAACCCGCACAGATCCCCACTCACCTCTTTCTTGCAGCTCTACAAGCCTCCTTTCATAATTACTGTATGAAGTATATTATAAAAGCCACGATAATATCGTTGCTATACATTAATTGCCTACCTTTTCTGAGCCCAACTGTGGGCCTGCCCTATGCTAGCTGCTTTGCCTGTATGACTGGGTCATGATTACAACTGCCTCATGAGACACATTTCAGCACTTGCACTTTATTTGTTTGATAAAACTTTTTTTTTTTTTTTGAGTCAGGGTCTCATTCTGTTGCCCAGGCTGGAGTGCGGTGGCACGATCATAGTTCACTGCAGCCTCAACCTCCTGGGCTCAGGCGATCCTCCCTCCTCAGCCTCCCGAGTAGCCAGGACTACAGGTTCATGCCACATGCCCGGCAAATTTTTTTGTAGAGACGAGGTCTCGCTATGTTGCCCAGGCTGGTCTCCAACTCCTGGACTCAAGTGAGCCTCTCACCTCGGCCTCCCAAAGTACTGGAATTACAGGCAGCATCTGCATTTTAGAACTGAAGACCCTGGCCCAAGACTGGTGATTCTGTCTGAGCGTGGTGTATTCTCCTACTCCCGACTCTCAGCATTTGTGCTCCTTTCTGCTAATAACTATAACACTTGACCAGGGCCCCCTGGCCGCAACCAGGGCCCAGCAATTTATGAGTAGACAGAACAGCCTTGTCCAGAAACAATGTTGCCTTTCAAACTGTTTTCCGCCTTGGACAGTGGATTTATAAACTGAACTGGTGTTTTATGGTGTTGCAAAGTGCTTTTGTACATTTCATTGTTCTGCAGAAACCTTCCTGACCACTCCCAGATGAAGGTGCCTCACTTCAATTTGCTCCCAATAAGATCAGGGCCAGAGGATGGCCGGCGGGAGGAGAGAGGCTGAGGTTCACCCAACCTCCCAGTCTCCATCATTGCCAAAGGCCACCACACCACCTCCCGGAAGCCCCAAACCCACATGTTCAGAACAATGAGCTCACTATACCACAGGGCAAATGCCCCGGCGGATCAGCAAAGCCCTCCCTCTGAGAAACGCTGAGTCATGGGGGGCCGTGTCAGGTGGCGGGGACCACCCTCTGCTCCTCCATATCCCCCCTCAGAGCAGAACCCACCACCCCCGTGATCCTAGTGTCTGATTTGAACACTCCTGTGTCTGATTTGATTTCTATGCTGGCCGTTCGGACGGGGTCAGGAAGGATGAGATCCCGCAGGGTGCTCCTACCCGGGCCCCCTGGCTGCAACCCCGGCTGCAATTTATGAGTAGACAGAGCCACATAGCTACGTTATCACAGTAACAGCCTTGTCCAGAAACAATGTTGCCTTTCAAATTGTTTTCCGCCTTGGACAGTGGATTTATAAACTGAACTGGTGACTAGGAACAGAAGCCCAGGCTCCGAAGACTAAACGCCTTGTTCTACGGGGGCCTGGTTTAGTATTATCTTGATAAGATAAACACAGATCATAGCTTGTTGGAGGTTGGAGACTTTTCTATAGATGGCTTCACCTCTGCGTTTACTTACTGGCTGAAACTGGGGGCTGCTTTCAGATTAAAGGGAGAAGAAGAAAAAGCCATTTTCTGGATCTCTTTCCAGAAAGGAAGCTGGATGTAATTATAAGATGTTATGTTTGCCTGTCTCTAATAGCTCAGAAATAAACTGGCCGGGTTACTCCATAATGGTGCCCCTAAAACTGCTTACAGGGAGTTCAGTGTGATGGTGCTAGGCTGCTACTGTTGACAATTTTTTTTTTTTGAGTTGAAGTCTCACTCTGTCACTCAAGCTGGAGTGCGGAGGCACACTCCCGGCCACTCTAGCATCGATCTGCTGGGCTCCAGTGATCCTTCTGCCTCCGCCTTCCAAGTAGCCGGAATTACAGGTGTGCGTTACCACATCCGGCTAGCTTTTTTTTTTTTTAATTGTAGAGACGCGGTCTTGCCAAGTTGCCTAGGCTGGTCTGGGTGATGCACGTATGGGGTTTATCCGTGTATTCTTCCATTTATATGTATGTTTACAAATCTCCATAA
This sequence comes from Cephalopachus bancanus, assembly GCA_027257055.1. NCBI lineage: Eukaryota > Metazoa > Chordata > Mammalia > Primates > Tarsiidae > Cephalopachus > Cephalopachus bancanus. The sequence goes on from JAPVLO010000065.1 coordinate 6,944,367, forward strand.
TAAAAAGCCAAAAAAAAAAAAGGCAGCTGGTTCGAATAATTTCTGTAGCTGTTTGATGAACATATGGGGTTTTATTATTATAGTATTCTTTCTCTGTGTTTGTTTAAAATGTTCCATGGGTAAAAAGAAAACAGGTAATTTGGTCAAAAGGCAATACCTTTAAACCACTTTTCCGCTCATGTATTCATTCAACAAATATTTATTTGTACCATATGCTCCCCTATGCGCCGGGAAAGAGAACTCCACGGAGGTGACATTATCCCAGTAATATATTTATTTTCCTCCACTGTGAACACCTGGTGGGGGCTTCCTTAGCCATAAGGAAGGGCACCTCTGGGAGATGAGGGTGGTTCTTTGGAAGGGGACTGAACTCACTCTAGACTTTGCTGGGGGCTGGAGGCTGGGAGGAAAGGCCCTGGCCTCCTGGGACTCTGTCGGGTCTGTTACTCCTAAGAACCCTGGAGCAGCTCCAACGGAGGGAGAGGGGTTTCTAGAAGCCCCTGCAATGTGGGCCACCTACCCCTTCACTCATTAATAACAGCTGCCCTCTGTCCCTCCTTTAAGGCTGAAAGGTGTTTCTAGAAAGAGTCCAACCCACCCTTGCTTTGGGGCCATGCTGTAAGCACTCGGGACAGACGGCGGCCGATCCCATTTGTAAAGATCTCTGGGCACGAGCAACCCCGAGATAGAGCCAGTGAGACTGGCCAGGGCTGAGCATGGTGTCAGCTCAGGACCAGGGGACAAAGCCCTCTGTGTTGCTCTGTGCTGTTAACTCCACAGCACGTGATTCATCTTACTGGGCAGGGGGCAGGGGGCTGAAATCCTGGAATCACCTGCTTTTGGGTTTGCCACCTACATTCACCTTTCTGGCGGCTGTTTTTGGAATCTAGTGTCTGGCGGAGTCCCACACCTAGGCATCAGCCCATGGGAAACCTCATGGGAGGCTGGCCTGTCTGGAGCAGCACCTCCAATGCCCTGCTCGTGCCAGATGGATGGCGGGTTTCTGCAGGGACAGAAAAACTTAGGAGAGGACAGTTGAGAATGTGGAAGACTCAGGTTCACATCAACCATGCCATGGTGCTGCTGGTTTCTTTGGCAGAAGATGGGCAAGGTTTGGGGCAGTGTCTTTTAAAATTTCAAGTTCAGGTTGGGCGCAGTGGCTCCCACCTGTAATCCTAGCACTTTGGGAGGCTGAGGCGGGAGAATTGCTTGAGCCCAGGAGTTCAAGACCAGCCTGGACAACATAGCAAGACCTCATCTCTACAAAAATAAAAAATTTGGCAGGGCTCAATGGCTCAACCTGAAATCCCGGCATTTTGGGAGGCTGAGGCAAGTGGATTGCCAGAGCCCGTGGGTTAGAGACCAGCCCAGGCAACTTGGTGAGACCTCATCTCTACAATAAATCAAAAATTAGCCAGGCGTGGTAGCATGTGCCTATAGTTCCAGCGACTTGGAAGGCTGAGGTGGAAGGTTCGCTGGAGCCCAGCAGGTCAATGCTGGGGTGGCCATGAGTGATTAGTGTGCCACTGCACTCCAGCCTGGACAACAGAGTGAGACTCCAACTCAAAAAAAAAAAAAATACTGGGCGTGGTGTCACGCACCTATAGGTCCAGCTTCTTGGGAGGCTGAGGTGGAGGACTGCCTGAGTCCAGGAGCTAGAGGCTGCGGTGAGCTCTGATTATGCTACTGCACTCAAGCCTGGGTGACAGAGTGAGACCAACTCTAAAAAAAATTTTTTTTAAGCTTGTATTTCACATCCTGTGCTTGTTCTAGGCTATTCTATCAGGACAAGGAACTTGATCTTGATCTTTTTTTTTGATCGTTTGCCATCAACAGCTGAGGTGGGGAGGTGATTTTAAGTCTCAGATTCATAAAGTCGTTTCTTTCTCATCTTTGGGCAGTGAGAACAGCCGTCTCTGAATCACACAGACTGAAGGAAACCTAAAATACCAGAGGACATCTGACTGCTTATCTACGTAACAACAAACATCTTGCTGTATTCAGCGGTTTCTGAACACAGAAATGCTATCACGAGGGACGGGGCTGGGGACTGCTAGGGACCGGGACACAGGAGTCAGAAAGGCACAGCTCCCCCCTCTCCCAGGGACCTCAGACCTGGGGCAGAGACAGACACAAACAATCCAAAGGGTGCAACTAGCTGAGGGCAAGTAGGGGGCAAGAGACAGGTGGGGCAGATGCACGTGGCCCCTGCAGAACCTGCAGCCCAAAGTTCCAGTCACGCTCGGATGGGATGCCACGAGGGCGGGACTCTTTCACGTTCCATCCCAGGAGCAGAGTCTGGAAACTTGGGAAGAGCTGGCCTCATTTTTGCAGTTCTCGTCCAGATGTCTGGCACGGCCTTGGCATCACCCACAATGCCTTCCACGAGGCAAAAGACCTGGAATCTCTCCCGAAGAGACGGAGACGCGGAGCAGGCAGGCCAAGCCTCGGAAGTGGGTTCTGTGGAAGACGAGAGCAGCTAGCTGCCCTCTCCACCGAGGGGGGCAAATGGGAGCCGGTGTTGGGGCACAGCTGGAGAGAAGCTGGAGGGAAGGCCGTGGGGCCAGGGAGAGCTCCTTCAGAAGACAGGAAGTGACTCCGCTGGATCATTAACGAGCCCTGGAGGCAGCAATCCACTCTCCCTGTGTGTTCACGAGTTTGCCAGCCATTTTAACTCTGTTGCCTTGTGTGCTGTGTCTGAGGGTAGGAACCTACTGTTTTTTCCTTACCCAGCACCGGGCACAGTGCCTGGAATGTCACAGGCCTTCAGATGTCTGCAGGATGTCTCAGCCAAGATGATCTGGCTCCCTAGGGGACATGGGGCAACGTCATTTTTGGTTGTCATAACTGTGGGGAGGAGGCTTCTGGTATCTAGTGGGTAGAGGCTCAGAAGGCTGCTAAACATCTTACGATGCACAGGACAAAGAGTTACCTGTCCCAGAAGCAATAGCGCCAAGTCTTGGTATTCACTTCTGCACAGAAGCATGAAGGGTCCATGGGGGTATGCGAATTCCTCTTTTCCAGGATTTTTTTTATTTTAAAGATGTGGGGTACAATTCAGGGTTAGGTATATAAATGTCCATTACGCAGGTACCTTGCTGATGAGGTGTGCCTCCCCTCCCCTGGCAGATTCCTACTACTGCCAATCCCGCCTCCTCCTCCCCACACCCCGGCAGTCTCCTGCTACTGCCAATCTTTTTCTTACAGTATTACGATAATTGTTCAAGGTCTGCTTATGTATGATAACATGTGATACTCAGTTTGTTGTTTCTGTGATGGATCGCTCAGTATTATAGACTCTCAGTCCATCCAAGGTGCCGTGAAGTTCAAGGTTTTGCCCTTTCTTTATGGTTGCATAATATTTCATCGTGTATACATGCCACATTTTTTTCCCAGGCATTTTAAGAATGGAGCCCATCTGCCTCCATGCGTTTGGGAGTCTGGGATGAACAAGAAGACTGAAATGGGTCGTCAATCCCTGGAGCTCCCCCACCGTCCTACAACCAGACACCAGAGCTGTGGGTTGCCGCATCTTCATTCGACTGCTTCTTCCTCCCACTTGGACTTATTTCACTGGCTTTTCCTGAGACATCAGGGGATGGCCATCAGGAGTGAATTCTTTCAGGCCATAAGGCAATGACAAGTTCCGCATGTGGGACTGGTGTTCCATGGCGTGTCTGCCCCAGGAGAGGGAAAGACAACATCGTAAGTCCTGTGTATCAAAGGCAAATCCTCTAGGCTCCAGTTCCAACTTGCAGATACTTTTATGGCCAAGTCATGAGACGCAAAGCCGATGGCCTTTTAATTATAGCAGTTCTGTGGGGGTGGCAGAGGAGATGGAAGAACTATGATAATAAGGATACAGCAAGTAAAAGAGCTCCTGAGAGTACGCATGTTCCTGCCTGGGAGAAGATAACAGCAGGATGATACCCCACATGGTACTACGCATGTCACCCACATTCCCATCTTGACAACAGGCCTGTGATGCACACAGAGCAAGGTTTCCTGTCCCAACTTTTCTGATGAACTTAAGTAGTTTTTCTGAGGCCAAACTGAAGTCGACAGACCCAGTCTTTAAATCATCTTCAGAAAACTGTAACATCCTTTGCCATCCAAGATCAACCTGGAGGTTTTAGAAACCAAGACCCCGAATGAATGTAGGAAAGGTTTAGCTATCTTCCTTCTACCTCAGTGTCTCTTTGGGAGAGGCTTGGAAGTGAGTTAATTTGTTTGATGATCTCCGAACAGAGCCTCATCAGAGTAAAAAGTATTATTTTTACTAAAGAGGTCTTGCTGTTTGCCAAACACTGTGCTGAGCATTTTATACATATCAACTCATTAATTTGCTTAATCTCTTGATGACAAATATACTATTAACATCCCTGATTGATGAGGAAACCCCGGCATGGAGATCTTGAGTCACTTGGGCAAGGCCACACAACCAGTCAGTGGCAGAGCCTATTGGGGACCCAGGAAGTCTGGCTTCAGGGTCCCTGCTCCTTCAGGGTCCCTGTGTTTGGCTCCCTCCCTGGAGAATAACCCCCTGGTTCTTCTGTCATCTAGACTTCAGAAGTCATGAGAGAAGCTAAATTCACAGGTCCTAAGGAATGACAGTAAACATAAGGACGTAAGTTGACAAAGCGCTTTTCTTCACTACGCCTGCCAGGGGGTCCCGTGAGGCCCTGAGTTTGATGACAGACTTTATGCAAGAAGTGATAGTCACAGAAAAAGCCAAAGCACCATCTTCGTGTCTTCCTTCCAAGAAGAACCCATGGAATCCACCATGAAGGACCAGGGTATGAAGGTGCCCTCTCATACCTTAGTGTGATCCGGTAGTTCCCCGGGGAACCCTCCTCCCCTCTCAGTCTCTGTGGTTCAGCTGGGACTCCATTCCAAGCTCCAGGGATCAGACTGTGACCCTACCCTGGACAATAGGTGCAATTCTATCTCTCAGATCACAGCGATTGGTCCAAGGTGGAGTATGTGGCCCAAGTTGGTTTAATCAGACCCCATGGGAGCTACTGAGAGGAGATGATCTATTTCTGGTAGACTTGAATCTGGGAGGATACAGGGAGTTGTGAGCAAGAAGCCATTCTGCCATCATGGTGAACCCAGGAATAAAGTCTACACTGAAGAGAGCACAGGAGGGGGGGGGAGGGGAGAGAGAGAGAGAGAGAGAGAGAGAGAGAGAGAGAGAGAGAGAGAGAGAGAGAAATGGAGGCCTCTGAAGCTCCATGAACCAGTAAATTATCTTTTCAGCTTAGGACAATATGAATTGTTTTTCTGTGATATAAATGAAAGCTAGAAGCATGTCATTAAAAGAGTTGCAGAAGGTAGAGAATGGTATGACGAACACTGGAGACTCAGAAGGGGGAGAAGGAAAAGGGTGGAGGGACAAAAAATCACCCATGGGGTCTGATGTGTCTAGGTGGGGTGGTGGGTGCACTTAAAGCCAAGACCCAAAACTATCTGTAGCCATCAAAGGCATTGAAATAAAAAAAATTTTAAAAAAAGGAGGAGGAGAAGGAGAAGAAGAAGGAGAAAGAGATCACCTATTGTATGATATAGTTCCAGCACTTTGGGACGTCAAGGTGAGAGGATCCCTTGAGCCTAGGAGCTCGAGACCAGCCTAGGCAACATACAGAGACCCTGTCTCTACAAAAAAGTTGAAAAATTATTCGGGCATGGTGGCACCTGCCGGTAGTCTCAGCAACTTGAGAGGCTGAGATACAAGGATCACCTGCGCCCAGGAGGTGAGGCTGTAGTGAGCTGCGATCGTGTATCCGTACTTCAGAGTGGGTGACAGAGTGAAACTCTGAATCAAAAAAATCAAAAAAATGAAATAAAGAGTTGCAAAAGCACACTACACTGCTTGGGAACAAAGTGAGAAAAAGGCTGGCCACCAAGGTCCTCCTCCCCTTCCCCCCTCCAAGTATCTTAGAGGATAACGCAAACTTTTGGAGTACGGGAAATGTGGTTGAATTACTACATTCTATATTGATAAGCACAGCTGACTGTGAATCTCATCAGTAAATTCACAGAATTGGTTCCTGTGTGAGTTATTCACCCAACGGCACCAACCCTCTCATCCACAGCCACACTGTACCCTTGACACCAGCTGGCCATTTGCAATGATGGGATCTGGGTGACGGGCTGGAAGCATAAGGGTGGAGGGGCTGGCCATCTCCCCCACCTCAAGGTCAACCAAGGGTGTGGTGCCCTAGCAGTAAAAGGACAGCCTAACTCAAGACAGAGGCTGGACTTGATCTCCCAAGCACATTCATTCCAGTAAATATCTTCTGCTTGAGCCAATCACTTTAGGAATCCTGGATTAAGACCATCCAAACAGAATAAACATTAAGCAAGTATCCCTTCCTCCCAACAATTCTACTTGCTGTATATTTTCCTTTGATTTCACAGCCCCCCAAAGAATCCTCAGCAATTTTCTGGTCCCCAAGACACCTGGCTGCCAGGCTTCTGGCATCCCTGGGCAGTCTAATTTAAGTGTGAGGGACCAACTGGACAGATGGCGCCTCAGGTGTGTGTAAGCTGCTAAAACTGGCGAACAGCTGCCTGCCAACACCCTGGGTTTCAGATGTGGGGCGGCATCGTGTTTGTTTTCCTGCTGATAGCATTACTCACGCCTCATTTGTCCACTTCCCTGAAACAATCTTTTTTTTGATGCATTTAGAAATCTGAGTCTCTGGTTTGTCTGGACTGGTTTCTATTTGCAGAGAAGGAGAGTTCACTTCTCTACGTCAAAGAAAAATGGGTTGTGCAGAAGTCACTGTATCCTCGGTTTTCTACCCTGGGTATTTGTTCAGTTTTCTCCAGGAATCAGGATTCCTTGTGGAGTTCCTTCGTTACCTTGGGAAGCCCCAGTGGAGCACAGGTGCAAATCTTGCCAATTCTGGAGTGTTCTTAAATGATTCTCAATTTTCAGACAGCACTCTGGCGAAGGGAGAAGGAGAAACACATCGCAAGCTTAAAGGGCAGTGGCAAAACAAATAATTACTGACCCTGTTGGTAAACGGACCCAACGGAGACAAGTGAATTCAGCTTGTTCACTCTTGCCCGTCAGACAGAATTTAATAGCATCCTGTTTCTGTTTTTCCTGCCCCCACCCCGTGACCCAAGTTAGAGCTTGCTTAATTTCTGTTTACAATGTGAGCATCGTGGGGAAAGAGGAGGGAGGTCTGACCAGAGACGGGGAAAGAACTCGCCTCCCCAGGAAGAGGTCCCTCTAGGATGCTGGTTCTCACTCTGCTTGCCCAACGGCTGCCTGAGGAGCCCAGGCCCCAGCCCAGCCCAGTTAAATCCGAATCACTGTGGGACAGGGTCTGGGCATCAGTATTCGAAAGCTCCAGCTAATCCCAATGTGCAGCCAAGGTTGAGAACCACTGTTTTAGAGTCAGGCTCTATCCCATATGGCAGCCATCGTGTCACGGAACACCTGAAATATGGTGGATCTGAATTGAGATGTGCTCTAAGTAGAAAATATTCCCTGGATTTCTGAGTTAGTATAAAAAAGAGAATTTTGTTACTTCGATGATGATGGGAACAATGTGGACCTGTCCCAAGTGTGAATATTTATACACGTATGGGCAGAAACAGGCAATAAGAAAGTCAAAAAGAATCACTCAAGGAGAAGAAAGACTGAAGAACTCATGTGCTTTCAGCAACTCTTAATACATTACCCATTTATAAGGAGCACAAAGTCCTGATCATTCTCCTTGGTACACCCATACCCATGTGGATGTGCCTGCATACACTGTCTTATTATCATAAAGTCATGACTAATCTTTCCACCAGAGAAAAAACAATTAGGGAGGCAAAGGCTATGTCATGGAAGAATAACTTCCAAGCAAAAGTCAAAGTTCAATCTTGAAGCCTCTTTTTACCCATCATTTTTAAGCACGGCAAAAAATATCCTCCAAGTATATCTAGTTGAAATGGTAAAGACCTCATCAGTGAGAGGCAAGGCAATCGAATTTAAAGATAAACAGATAACCACTTATAATCTCCAAAGAACAATAACCACACAGAAATAATCTTGTGTCAGACATGTTGGTCAACCCGCTTGCCAAGCCCAGCATACAGGACCAGTCTGCTCCGCCCAGTTTCCTGGGGTCCTTTCAGGACTCTGGACCACAGCTGTTCACTCTGCATCTCAGCTGAGCAGCCCAAGCAATCCTCATGTGTGGTGGTTAATTTTATGTGTCAACTTGACTGGGCCATGGGGTGCCCAGCTATTTGGTCATACATTCTGGGTGTTTTTGTGAGAGTGTTTTTGGGTGAGAGGAGCATTTTCGTTGGTAGAGTAAGGCAGGTTGCCTTCTCGAATCTGGGTGGGCTGCCTCCAAGCAAGTTGAAAGCCTGAACAGAACAAAAAGACAGATCCTCCCACAAGTGAGAAAAGATTCTCCAGCAGATGCCCTCTGGACGGGAACTACACCATCAACTCATGTGGGTCTTGAGTCTGCTGGCTCACATTCCTAATTTGGACTTCCCAGCCTCTATAATCACGTGAGCCAACTTCTTATAATAAATCTTTCTGTGTACACTCTGTCGGTTCCATTTCTCTGGAGAACTCTGATGGATACATCACGCCGTTCCCATAGTCTCACCTGCAGCCTGTCACCTTATCTCCTAGCATCAGTGATGGTTTTAGCCCCCCCAGGAAAACCCATGGCTGCTGCAGTGCTCACAACCCCTGGAATCAACCCACAGAGTTGCCTGGAGGGACGGGGAAGGACACTTGGGATTATAGGTGGGCCTGGACCACGGAAGCAGGAGATGGGAAGAAGCATCAGTGGCACTGCTCGTCCTTCCTTCTACATTCGCTCTGCTACTCCCAACGGGGCGTTCCGAGACTCAGCAGTTCCCTTCAGTCTCCTTGAAGATGCTCTTCCAGACTGATGACTAAGCACTGAGACTGATTCTTTGAGAAGCGACGGCCTGCTCTCTGTACACACTCTCAAGCACTTGCATACATGCTTCCTTTACTTTTGACACGTGGCTCAGTAAAGCAGTTGATTCATAATTTCACCCAACAACCACTGTCCATTGAATACATCTTTAGTTGTGAAGTTTGTAAAGACTTTGGTTGACTTCCTTGCCTTCCTGTGTCATTCACTTCCTTTCCCCTCACTCTTGCTCCTCTGGCAGCAGGCCTGCTTGCAAATCATTGGGCGGACACTTTGCCTTTGGCTGTGTATTCTGGGGAACCCAGGTGAAGACAATTCAGTTTTTTCCTCTTTTAGATTCATTTGCCTGATCAGGAAATTGTAGAGTTTTTTTCTGGTCACTGTGCCCACTAGTTGGACCAGGAGTGGACACCTGCCCCAAGGTGGTCTGATATATAGGTTGGTCTTTGACCTCTTGTTGGAAGGTCTCCCCGAACAGACACGGGCTGATCCAGATACATTCCTTCTCTCACTTAATTAAAATTTAACAAATAAAGATGCATTTGTTGGACAGTGGCTGTTGGGTGAAATTATGGATCAACTGCCTTACTGAGCCATGTATAAAAAGTAAAGGAAGGCCGGGCTCGGTGGCTCAGCCTGTAATCCCGCGCCTTTGGGAGGCTGAGGTGAGTGGATTGCCTGAGCCCGCGGGTTCGAGACCCGCCTGGGCAGCAAGACCTCATCTCTACAATAAATCAAAAAATCAGCCGGGCGTGGTAGCGCTTGCCTGTAATTCTGGCCACTTGGAAGGCTGAGGCGGAAGGATTGCCGGAGCCCAGCAGGTTGAGGCTGCGGTGGCCGGGAGCGGCCACTGCACTCCAGTCTGGGTGACAGAGTAAGACTCCAACTCAAAAAAAAAAAAAAAAAAGTAAAGGAAGCATGTATGTGTGTGCATGAGAGTATAGAGAGACAGAGAGGAAGAGGCAGAGACAAACACAGAGAGAGACAGACAGAAAGAGGGAGAGGGAGGGAGGCGGGGGAGGGCGACAGGGGGAGAGAGGGGGAGGGAGAGAGAGAGACTGATTGACTTTCCAGGCTCAAGGTCAGTTCTTGATGAACTGAAGATTTTCTTGCCCGTTTCCTGTATCCTTTCAACAAATATTCCTTTGCACCTGAACTAGTTTCTGATCAACCCGAACTTCATTCCTTTATAATAAATAACCAGCATTTCCTATCTGGATGGTTTTGTGACATTTCATATCTCTCTGTAATTCAGAAAAATTTCCAGGATATGTCAAATTCTACCTTTCTCTTCATTAAATTCAACTAAAATGCAGTGAGTTCTTTTGAGCACATACTCAGAATTGTCTCCTTTGGGTTCCAAAAGTTTTGTTTTTAATTACGACTTTGATTGTTGCTCCTGTTCAGATTGATCTGGTTGCTCTTTTGGGAACATATGGAAGCTTCTGGGTCATCTGTTCTGCCACACACATCTGGCATTTCTTGAGTCTCTTTTCATCTCCTCTCTTTTCCTTTGAATGCAGGGAGAAATGTCATTTTCTTTCATGCACCTCGTATACCTTCTCCTGCCAGTGACTTTCTATTCTGGCATCACAATTTCAGTTCCCTTCTGGTTTGGTTGTTTTTTTTTTAAAATCCACCCACCTTTGTTTTCACCTTGATTTGTTTTCTTTGAATCATATCCTGTTATTCTTCATCTCTGCCATGGGTTGAATGTATGTGTCCCTTCAAAATTCACATGTTGGAACCTAAGGCCCAGTTGATAGCAGTAAGAGGTGGGGCCTTTCGGGAAGTGATTAAGTTGTGAGGGCTCCACCCTCACGAATGGGATTAGTGCTCTTAAAAAAGAAGTTGAAGGGAGTGCCCTTGTCTCTTTCACCCTCAGTCCCTTCCCCCACATGAGGACACAACAAGGTGCCATCTATGGAGCAGACAGCGGGCACTTCACCAAACACTGAATCTGCTGGTGCCATGATCTTGGACTTTCCGGTCCCTAGAATGGTCAGGAACAAATATCAACTATTCATAAATTTCCAAGTCTATGGTATTCTGTTATAGCAGCATGAATGGACTAAGACAATCTCTCCTTTACATCTTCTAAATTATTGTTCTTCTTTCCAAGAAACCACATAGTGAGAGTCTTCCTGGATTACTTTAGTTGAATAAGACTTCCTGTAGCATAAGCAGACAATTTTTTTTCATCCAGCTTCACTAGCTTTAAAATTAGGAGAAATTCCTTCCAGATACTGCTGTCTTAATTTGCAGCTTGTTGAAAGTTTTCACCATTTTATGTCTCCATAAAAGGCAAAGAGACAGTCATTGAAAGGATACAGGAAACAGGGGCTCCCAAGCTCCTAGCAAGATACTATTTTAAATATCCCAAAGTGATACTCTTAGAACACAAACCTAAGCACATCTACGCTCTTGCTTTTAAAGCCCTTTATTGGATCTGCTGTGCTCTTGGCAGAGAATTACACAATCTCCACACAGCATACGAGGCCTCTGAGGATGTGGCTTCTGCCTGTCTCGCAGCCTCACCCATTCCTCCTTCCCACCTGCCTGCCTGGATCTTACTCAGCCCTGGGTACTCAGCGTGCATGTCCAAGGCAGATGCTGTCCGTTGTTTCCAACACCCATTCCTCTAAAGGAAAAGAGTCCCTGATTGTTGGCTGGATACATAGCTGCTGGAATAAAGACAGCCTTCCTTGCAGCTAGGTGAGACCATGAGACTAGGCTTCTGGCCAAGGAGGGGAAGAAGTGGGTGCAACTTTGGGCAGGTCTTAAAGGGAGGAAGTATACGTCTTTACTCTATCTCACTGTTTGGGACATGGAAGTGATGGCTGCTTGCCACCTTGGACCATATGGCCGGAGATGGTGAAGTGGACTTTAGATGCATTCTGAGTCACTGATGACCATGGTGTGGTGATACTTAGCTCTAGTGGGGGAGAGAAACTAACTTCTTGTCTATATCACTATGCATTAGGGTTGTGTTGCAGAGAACCCACCCATATTCTAACTACCGTAGAAACGGTACTGCGAGTAGGGTATTACAAGCAGCAAAGTTCAACCCTGAGGCAATGGCTCGGTGATGAGGACACAGGGATATTCAGGCTGCAAAGCTAGAGATTCTCATCAGGTTGAGACACTCCTCGAGTGAGCTCACCACTGCTCATACCTGTGATGAGCCACGGCTTGGTGGGGGAGATGGTAGGGAAAATTCAGAAGTTTGCTGTTGACTGCTTCTTCCAGCTTTTTTTTTTTGGAGTTGGAGTCTCACTCTGTCGCCCAGCCTGGAGTACAGTAGCACACTCACAGTCACCCCAGCGTCAACCTGCTGGGCTCCGGCGATCCTTCCGCCTCAGCCTTCCAAGTAGCTGGAACTACAGGCGCACGCTACCGCGTCCAGCTAATTTTTGATTTATTGTAGAGACGAGGTCTCGCCAAGTTGTCTGGGGCTGGTCTCAAACCCACAGGCTCAGGCAGTCCACTCACCTTGGCCTCCCAAAGTGCTGGGATTACAGACTGAACCACCGAGCCCCAGCCTCTTCCAGCTTTTAGAACATTCCATGAAAGACATGAACAGCCAGAAATGGGAGGGCTGTGCAAGAAAGGCACTTGTCACTGTGTCCTGCATTCTAAAATGGTGGGAAGGCCCATAATTTGAGAAAATGCTTGTGCACCTTGAACAGAAGCAGTTAAAATGATGGCTGCAAACCAGAAGGCTTAGCAAGGGATTAGACTGATGCCATTCCCTACAGGGCAGCCAGCAGAGATGGAACAAAGTGTATTGCCTCCCTGTACAGGCACATTTATTTCAGATGCCCCGAAGTCATCACCATGAAGTTGAGAGTGAGCAGACCAGCTGAACCAAAGGCCTACAGAGAACGGATGAGGGTTTCTAGGAAGGTAGACAGCAGGGAGATGGGCTCCATGGACATGACATAGGTGATGTTTTCACCCCTGCTGTCACCTTCTGCTGTAGGGTCTGCTCGCCCATCTGAGTTAGCCTGCCTTGAGAGAACTAACTGTGCTAGATAGAGTCAGTTCTTTACTAAAAGCTGGGGGCCAGTTCTCACTAAATCTTGCAAGACCAAAAGGCAAAGCAACAATAAAAGTCAACTTTTTTTTGAAAGCTTCTACTGAGTTTCAGTTAAAAAAAAAATATATATATATAGATATGTATATCTATATATATAGATATATATATTAAATAGAAGGTTATCTACAAGGCAATGTGGAGACGACATTTGCAGGATGTCTTGGATCCTGCTAAACTCTTCGATGGCCCCACCAGAAAGCAGTGTTTATAAGCATTAAGGCTTGCCATTTTAGTCTACCTGGAAAGGTTTGCAGGGCTTTGCTGGGTGACATGAGGAATCTTCCACGGAGCTTAAAAATAATCCTCCCCTCGAAAGCAGCAATACTTCCTCGTTTCTCCATCTACAAAGACCCTTGCTCCAAGGACTAAATCACAGAGAGAAAAACAATATTGAATTTTTACCTCAAAAATCTATATGACGGGTCAGAGTTAAGACATGATCAGTAGCAGGATGGGACAGGTCAGGGGAACCCAGGACCCACAATATGGACAGCTATGACATCACCCAGGGTCGGTGGGAGTGGTCGGTCAGTTGGTATCAGGAAGGGATGTAAGTCCAGGGTGGAAACGAAAGTCAAGATGCTGAAGATGAGAAGGCTATGGGAAAGTTAGCACCAAAGAGAAGAGATGAGTGCACAGCTCAAGATTCAAGCAGACAAGACTATCTCAAGAGTGCTGGTACAGGGAAAGGTAGACAGGAAGAAGCAGGTTCAAACAGGCAGGACATGGCATTGGAGCCTAGGATGGTGAGGCTTAGTTAGCCTGTGAAGTTTGGGGTGGGACCGTCTCTATCCATAGCCTGGACAGGTAATGGGGTCAGAATCCAGGTTGAAAGAATTCAGAGCCAGAACCCCAAAGGGCTGATCGGACACTGGATAACAGGGTGGGAGCTGAGCACAGGTGAGGGGGCCTCACCTTGGTAACAGGCATGCATCTTATAAGGCAGGGCCTATTCCTGTACCTCCTGACCTGAGGTGGATGGTAGAGCTTCCGAGGGTGGGCAGCAGGCACACTCCGTGGTCCTGGAGACATGGGAGTCACGAACCACACTTGCTTCCGCACAGATTGGCAAATGGCAGGTCGATGGAGGAAACCCAAAGCCTCCTCAGACTTTGCCCTCAACTCAATCACCAAGTTCTTCTTCCTCCTCCTCCTCCCTAGATCCCAGTCTCTGGGAAAGGCACTGATACGTGCCTAGCTGTACAAATCCAAAAAAACCGGACGGTTTTCTAGTTATTCTCATCCTCTATACTTAACCGCACCCAAGTCCTATGATTTCACTTACTAAACCACAAAATCAAATACTTCCCTGGCAATGGCCTTGCACCGCTGCTGTCATTTGATGGTGACAATAACAGCTGTAACTGCCCTCCTTTCCAAAATGTTCTACCCCACACACAGGTGGGCTCTCATGTATCCCCCCACCCTATGAACCAGGAACAATGTGTCCCCATTACGCAGGTTTCTAAGAGACAAGCTGAGGCACAGAGAAGTTAAATGATGCTTCAAAGTTGGTAGAAACTCAAGGACCTCAGATTCAGACCTACAGTCCACCACAACGGCTCTGCAGAGATCATGTTCAACAATGGGGTCAGGAAGGAAGGAGAGAAGCAGATAAAAAACGTAGTCATAAACATCCACATCCCTCCAGCTGAGTGTTAGCATCTACCTCCCATGGAGCGCCTGCTGCAACCAGGCGCATGTATAAGGCCTTTCCTCTCACTTTTATTATTTTATTATTATTATTCCTCTCACTCAAAGAAATCCCACTTAACAGATGAGGAAACTGAGGGTTTACAAGGAGCAAGAACTTGACTCTGAATGCTGTTTACGCTGAGCCTCTTCAGTAAATACCAAAGAACCTGTGAATACCCCCCTGTGACCATGGGGCTGCCCCCTGACCTGACCTGCGGCGGGGGGGCGGGTGACAACAGAGACTGCAGCTGTTCGCCTCCTGGGACTGCACCCATTTCAGGTCTGGGTTCTGGAGCTCTTTAGGGACCTGGCTAAAGAAGAAATGTGGCTGCATTCATGAGGCCGGTAACGAGAGGCACATTTGGGTAAGCACCAGTCGATGGAAAAGCCTGGAATCTTGGGTCCTTGTGTGTACATATTCAAAACTACCTCACCTTGCATCTGTGTGGCCCTGTCATGCTCACTCTTTCTCTCCTGATTTCTTTCTACTCTCTCTCACGCAGGGCCGGCTTCATGGTGCATGACCCCTGCAGCCACACAGGGCCTGCACTCAGGAGAAGGTCAGGGTTGGGTGAAGGCACCCCCTGCACCCGCCCCCGGGGCAAGGCCTGGGAGTCTCCGAGGGTCTCACTCCCCCAGGGAGCACCCCTTTGCCCAAGGGCACAGCGTTAGGTGGCAAATAAAATGCACCATGACAAAGTTTCTCAAAAAATCAAAAGCCAAATTACCATATGATGTAGCAATTCTTCTTGTGAGCATACACCTCAAATCACTGAAAACGGGGTCTCAGGCTGAGGCGAGTGGATTGCCTGAGCCTGCGGGTTTAAGACCAGCCCGAGTAACTTGGCAAGACCTCGTGTCTACAATCAATAAATAAAAAAGTAGCCAGGCGTGGTAGCATGCGCCTGTAGTTCTGGCTCTTTGGAAGGCTGAGGTGCAGGGATCGCCGGAGCGCAGCAGGTTGACGCTAGTGAGCATGCCACTGCACTCCAGCCTGGGTGACAGAGTGAGACTCCAACTCAAAGAAAAAAAAAAGAAAGAAAGAAAAAGAAAACGGGGTCTCAAAGAGATATCTGAACACTCATGTTCATGAGAAGCATTATTCGCAATAACTAAAAGATGAAAACAGCCCAAGTGCCCATGGACCGATCAGTGGATACACAAAATGTGATAGACTCATGCAATGGAATATTATTCAGCCTTAAAAGGAAGGAAGTTCTGACACATGCCACCACAGGAATGAACCTGGAGGACGCTACACTGAGTGAAATAAACCACTCACCAAAGGGCAAAGACTGCGTGATGCCACTCAGAGGGGATGGAGGACCCTAGCAGACAGATTCACAGAGACCAGAAGCAGAGTGGTGGCTTCTGGGGACTGGGAGAGAGCGGGCGGGGAGCATGTGTAAGGGTTAACGTGCACATAACATAAAATGCACCATCTTCAGCATTTTTAAGCGCCCAGGTAGGTCGTGTGAAGTGTGAAGAAACACCTAACCCCAGGGTGCGCTCTCCCCCTCACCCCTCACCCCTGCCCCCGTACAGGCCCGAGGGAGCCTCTACCTTCTTGCCCCACAGGCATGAGGTCATTGGAGCCGAGAGCTGGGCGGAGGCCCCGCGCAGGAGAGCGCCCCCAGCACTCAGTTCTGGGCAGAATGAAAACCTGTCGACCTATCTGATGGAATTACACTGAAGAAAGGAAATTCGTCTTTTGAGAACAAGAGGGAGGCAGATGACTGAAGTCCCAAAGAATGCTGCGGTTGGACTTTTTTTTTGGCTGTTTGTTTTCTGGCACAATCTGTCTCTGTGACTGAGCTGAGTGCCGTGTTCCCCGTGACAAAGGCCTCTTTCTTACGACAGTTTAACAGCTCCAACACGGGGGACAGCCCTGACTCTCCCATGGGCCAGCGTCTGAAGGCGGCCGCGGGAGAGGGAGAGAAAGCCACTGCTTGTCTCCAACTTGGTCCGGACTGAACTGAGAGAGACTCAAGGAATGAAAACACAAAACAAAAGAAAAAAGTCCCCCTTACTTTAACCCCCTCCTGAAATAGAAAACGAAAGCTACCAAATGGGCCAGGAAGACAAGATGCACTAACCTGGAGAAGACTCCGGACTGGAAAGTGGTCTCAGGGCTCATGTCGACAGGGAGAGGAGAGGAGAAAGCCGGCAGAGGGGGCCGGAGGGAGAGAAGGTGCAATGAAAGTGACAGACCCAATGGCTTGGGTTCCGCCGGCCGCCGTAACAAAGTACAACCAAAGCCGGGCTCGGTGGCTCAGCCTGTAATCCCGCGCCTTTGGGAGGCCGAGGCGAGTGGATTGCCTGAGCCCGCGGGTTCGAGACCCGCCTGGGCAGCGAGACCTCATCTCTACAATAAATCAAAAAATCAGCCGGGCGTGGTGGCGCATGCCTGTAATTCCGGCTACTCGGAAGGCTGAGGCGGAAGGATCGCCGGAGCCCAGCAGGTCGAGGCTGCGGTGGCTGGGAGCGGCCACTGCACTCCAGTCTGGGTGACAGAGTGAGACTCCAACTCAAAAAAAACCCAAACAAACAAAGTACAACCAACTGGGTCAGCTCAGGTTCCAGGGGTCTGTTCTCGCAGTCCAAAGCCAAGGATGGCAGGGCCACACCCCCCACTAGAGGCTCTCGGGGAGGATCCCTCCTTGGCACTTCCTGCTCCTAGTGGCCCCCAGCCACGTGTGGTGGCCCTTGGCTTGCAGACGCCTCACTCCACTCCCTCCTCTGTCATCACAAGGCCACCTTCTCGCCAAGTGTCGCTCTGTCGCTGCAGGACATTGCCCCCTGTGACTGTCTTTCCTCCCTGTCTTAGAAGCGCACCCAGGCACATTGGATTTAGGGGCCCTCCTCATCCAGTATGAGCTGCACTTAACTAACAATCCCTGCAAAGACCTGTTGTCAAATGAGGTGAGATTCACAGGCACCAGGGGCTCCACACACTTGTCTGGGGAACATGATTCTACCATTACTCCCTGTTCTGGAACTTACGGGAGAGGTAAGTTCCCGTAAGTTGCTCCATGGCTCTGTCCTCCCTGGTGATCCTGCACATTTGCTGTCCAGGAGGTGAGGCATGACGTCAAAGTCACCAGACCATCTCAGTGCCCCTCTTTGGGGTTTTGTCTTTCTTTCTTTCTTCTCCGTTTTCTTCCTTTCCCCCTTCCTTCCCTCGGCATCTCATGCGGTGAGGGTTACTGCAGCAACAAACATCTGAAGTGATGCTCAGAATCATCTTTAGCAGACTTGCTTCCAGTAGGATTGGCTAGATAACCTCTATCCCTCACTGAGGAAGTGTCACAGAGGCTTCCATTTCCCAAGCAGCCACGCGAGATATGATTTTTTTTTTTTTTGAGTTGGCGTCTCACTCTGTCGCCAAGACTGGAGTGCAGCGGCCGCTCCCGGCCACCGCAGCCTCCACCGGCTGGGCTCCGGCGATCCTTCCGCCTCAGCCTTCCGAGTAGCCGGAATTACAGGCATGCGCTGCCACGCCCGGCTGATTTTTGATTTATTGTAGAGATAGAGGCCTCGCCAAGTTGCCCAGGTGGGTCACGAACCCGCAGGCTCAGGTAATCCACTCACCTCAGTCTCCCAAAGCGTAGGATTACAGGCTGCGAGCCTGGCTTATGTTTAAAAGACGCATCTGACAATCGAATCAGAACTTCTACAGCCGATGCTCAAAGCCTTCGTGACAGGAGATTAGACATTTTTCATGACTGAGCTGATGCCATCTTCCCCAGCCCCTTGGAGGAGGGTCTCAAAGCCTTCGGAGTCACATGTCACTTGTGGGGGCAGGAGAGTGTAGTGATTAGAGGCACAGGCTCTGAAGCTGGCACTTGGGTTCAGATCCCTCCTGGGACCCTGACTGCATCTAGGAGATGAGGATACAACTTCTCCCTCATGGGGGATTTTAAGGCTTGGCTGTTGCATGTGTGAGTCGATGAGCACAGGGTCTCTACACGGAAGGCACTCCATAAACATCAGCTTTCGTGATTGTTCCATTACTGCGGGAGAGCAGCAGGAGTAGTTAATTCATGGCTTCTCCATCAGATGGAGATGGACGTCGGTCAAATCCTGAAGCTGCCCCTTGCCAGAAGAATGACCTCTGAGAAGTTTCCTCAGCCTCCCGAGGTCCCTCAACCACTACATCAAAATAGAGTAAGGGCCGGGCTTGGGGGCTCAGCCTGTCATCCCAGCACCTTGGGAGGCTGAGGCAAGCGGATTGCCTGAGCCCGCGGGTTCAAGACCCGCCTGGGCAAGATGGTGAGCCCTCATCTCTACAATAAATCAAAAGTTAGCCAGGCGTGGGAGTGCGCGCCTATAGTTCCAGCTACTTGGAAGGCTGAGGCGGAAGGATGGCCAGAGCACAGCGGGTCGGTGCTGGGGTGGCCGTGAGTGTGCCACTGCACTCCAGTCTGGGCAACGTAGTGAGACTCCAACTCAAAAAACAAAAGAAAAGAAACAGAGTGAGGGCTCAGTGGTGATGTCAGCAGTCCACAAGTGACAGGGCTGCGTGCCACACAGGCCGCAACTCCTCCGCCTTTCTTAGCACACCCAGCAAAATGTTTTCAGATGAAGACCCCTGCCCCACTGGAGCTAAAGCGCGCCCGCAGCTCCCTCCATGGTGCCTAGAGCCCCCTTCGTGGAGGACTGGAGGACAGATCCGCTTTCTTCCCCGAGCTGCTTGCAGCAAGCTGTTGGGAGGACGGGCAGGGCAGCAATGGGAATGGACGGGAGAGGAGAAGCGTGTGTCATCTCCAGTGCCTGGGAAATTCACAAAGAAGCCGCACTGCCGTCCTCAAAGCGCTGTGCGGGGCCCGACCCTCCCCCAAGCCTGCTTCAGGCTAACAGAGTGCACGTTGTGCAGAGACGGTTCCCGGTGCCAAGACGTCCAAGCCCTGTCGCCAGGGACTTGGGTGGGGGTGGCCGGGGCAGCGGTGGAGGAGGAAGGGGCCGCGGCATAAAGGGGCCCTTGTGCTGCCCACGGGGAGACGCAGCTGATCGGCAGAGGGGAGGGGGGCGCGCCGCAGTCACCACCCTCCTCGCGCCGAGAGGGGGACTTGTGTGTTAGATCGGAGGGGCCCAGAAGCGAGTCCAGGCAGCCGAGGGAGCAAAAGGGAAGCGGCTCGTGGTGCCTGGAGGGGCGGCCCGTCGGGAAACCATCTTCAGGACCCCAGGCAGGCCATCGACACTGGGGGCAGGGCCGACCACACACAGCCTGGCCCTGGGTCCCGTGTGAGAACAGGGGAGGTGACCCAGGCTTGCTCTCAGTGCGGACGCAGGATAGAGGACGATGTGCCTCTCACAGGAAGGCTGGGGACGTGGACGGGGAAGCCCCGGGGCCGTGAGCAGGCAAACTCGAGGCTGGGACCGGCAGAGAACTCAGCCTGGGAGGGCCTCGGGAAGTGGGGACAGGATGCAGGGCCCGGCAGCAGGCACGGAGGCTGAGAAGCACGAGCAGAAGCAAGGTGACAATACAGCAGCCACACGCCCCGGAGACCCCTTTCCTGTGGGGCTGGCTCTCGGGGGAGTGGAAGCGCCTGCTGAGCTAGGTCTTCTTGGGGGCGCACAGGGCCCGGGCAGGACGGGAATGGGCTGGCCATCTGTCTGCGGTGTCCTAATGCGCGGGCCAGGAAGCAAAGACAGTTCCGGCGGATGTAGCCCTACTGTCGGCCAGGTGTGTTTCGGGCTCCAGGTGCTTCTCGTGAGAAAGCTCAGTTCATTATTAGCACACAGCACCGAGGTAGAGGCCACTGTTCTCATTTTGCACCTGGGAAACAGGCCCAGAACAAAAGTAGCCCGTCAAGGTCACAGAGCCAGGTGATGGCAGAGCCAGGTGATGGCAGAGCCAGGTGACAGCAGAGCCAGGTTCTGAACAAAGTGAGCTAAGCTCCAGGATCCGTGCTCCTTTTTTTTTTTTTCCGAGGTGGAGTCTCACTCCATCGCCCAGGCTGGAGTGCAGGTCCACGCTCACAGCCACCCCAGCCTCGACCTGCTGGGCTCCGGGGATCCTTCTGCCTCAGCCTTCCAAGTAGCAGGAACCCCAGGAGCACGCTACCACGCCCAGCTAACTCTGGATGTATTGTAGGGACGAGGTCTCACCAAGTTGCTCGGACGGGTCTCGAACCCGTGGGCTCAGGCAATCCTCTCACCTCGGCCTCCCAAAGTGCTGGGATGACAGGTTTGAGCCACCATACCCGGCGGCATCCATGCTCTTTGATATGGTCGCCTCCCCCACACACACGTACGCAAAGGGGTCTGCAGTGAGGGAGATTCAACAAGAAGCAAGGTCTCCCCCGCAACCCCAGCTCTCTCACAGATTCTCATCCCACCCGGCCGAATCACCTCACCTGTCCTGGAATGCCCCAGTAAAGAGGCAGCTCTGGGGCCAGAGAGCTGGCCCGTGCTAGGCTACGGCCCGTACCAGCGATGCAGCTGCAGACGAGATATCCCTGCAGTGTTCCGGATCTGTAAAACGGGGTTCCTCTTGGGCCCGTGTGTGACGATTCGTGGGAGAGCAGAGATAAAAGACAGCACTGGGCTGCAGATACAACAAGCCATGGATGGAGGCCAACATACGACGCTCGTCATTACTGGGGCGCCAGGACCAAGACGCAGGCACCGGCCCCGAGAAAGGCTCGCGTGATGGCGGTGCTTCTGTGCCTGAGGAACAGAACTAGAAAGGCTGAGATAAACTCTCGCATACAGAATGGTATAATGGACACGTGAGACTTGGAAGGACGGTGGGGGAGGGATGGAAAATCACCTGTCGGGTCCACTGTGCACAGGTGGGTGTTGGGTACACTCAAAGCCCAGACCTCTTCCCCACTAGACAATGCGTCCCTGCTACCAGAAACTGTTCGTACCCCCTCTCCAGCATCGGTAGACGAGATGAGGGACGACAGCAACTGAATTTACTCGTGAGGCCATCCCTGAACACACGAGATGGTCACCCTGGACTCGGACGATGTGCGCTAGTAGACGAAAGGAGAAACGTGGCTGGGTGTGGTGGCTCACGCCTGTCATCCCGGCACTTTGGGAGGTGGAGACGTAAGAGGTTTGCCTGAGCCCAGGAGTTCGAGACCAGCCCGGGCAACTTGGCGAGACCCCGTCGCGGCAGTAAATCCAAAAATTAGTTGGGTGTGGGGTGCGCACCTGTGGCTCCAGCTACTCGGAAGGCTGAGGCGGAAGGTGGTGGCGCGCACCTGTGGTTCCAGCTACTTGGAAGGCTGAGGCAGAAGGATTGCCTGAGCCCAGTGAGTTGAGGCTGCGGCAGCCGTGAGCGTACCACTGCACTCCAGCCTGGGCAACAGAGTGAGACTCTGACTCAAAAAAAAAAGAAAAGAAAGGAAAAGAAAACAGAAATGTGGTGAGTCCTAACATCAGAACACCCCTGAATCAATTAGACTTGTCTTTTCACCATGTTGGGGGTGATAGACTTACTTTTCTAATAACGGGCTATTGAAATGAAAATAAATAAATACGTAAAAATAAACTCTTGGTCTAATCGGTTTCCTTTTATGTTGGCATATAAGGTGATTCTTAAAACTCCATTCCCTTCCTCAACAAGTTACACACAGGCTGGGCTCAGGGACTCAGCCTGTCATCCCAGCACTTTGGGAAGCCGAGGCAAGTGAATTGCCTGAGCCCGTGGGTTCGGGACCAGTCCAGGCAACTTGGTGAGACCTCATCTCTACAGTAAATAAAAAATCAGCCGGGCGTGGTAGCTACTTGGAAGGCTGAGGTGGAAGGATCGTCGGAGCCCAGCAGGTCAGCGCTAGGGTGACCATGAGTGTGCCACTGCACTCCAGTCTGGGCAACAGAGTGAGACTCCAACCAAAAAAAAGAAAGAAAGAAAAAAACCATACACAGAGTAACCACAGGACCCAGCAATTCCGCTCCTAGACATGTACTTACGAAGAAACATGCATGCACTCAAAGACTTGTCCACAAGTGTCCATGGCAGCACTGGGTCTCCAGCATGTGGGCAGGGGAGGGCCGGGCCTTCTGGGTTGCCTCTTTCTG
Organism: Cephalopachus bancanus; assembly: GCA_027257055.1. Classification (NCBI taxonomy): domain Eukaryota; kingdom Metazoa; phylum Chordata; class Mammalia; order Primates; family Tarsiidae; genus Cephalopachus; species Cephalopachus bancanus. Next base: position 6,967,122 of record JAPVLO010000065.1, read on the forward strand.
ACTGTACCCTCACAGCTGCAACTCACCATTCCCCGTGGGGCCACCAGCCTGCATGCAAGCAGCTATGGGCAGTGGGGGTTCCCTTTCCCGCCGCCTATGTCGGGAACTGCTTGCCTCTGGGAAACAGATGGGCCAGGGTCCAGAGCTCCTGTGCTGCTGTCCCCTGCTTCTCTCAGATCCCCACTCAGATGTGCGTTAGAAATGAATCTTCTTTTTCTCTCTGACATTATCCTGTCCTACAGTCCCCCTGTCCACACAGTGGTTGGAAAACAATGGTCAATTTAAAGGAGCGTAGTCGCTTCGAGTTTCAAGTTCTTTTCCAAGATTAATGGTTCTCTTTGGGGATAATACTTAGGAATCCAGGAATCAAGATTCCTCTTAGGACTGTGACTTCCCTGTCTCAAAAAGACTGCCCCTACTTCCCTCCTGTCTCCTCCTAGACAGCGTCTGCCTAGTGGGGAAGGTGACAGGAAAGCAAAATGCAACAAAACATGTTTTAAAAATATGCCACTCCGGTTTAGAGACACTGGATTTTCTTTTTTTTTTTTTTTTGAGTCGGAGTCTCACTCTGTCGCCCAGACTGGAGTGCAGTGGCCGCTCCCGGCCACCGCAGCCTCGACCTGCTGGGCTCCGGCGATCCTTCCGCCCCAGCCTTCCACGTAGCCGGAACTACAGGCGCGCACTACCACACCTGGCTAATTTTTGATTTATTGTAGACATGAGGTCTCACCAAGTTGCCCAGGCGGGTCTCGAGCCCGCGGGCTCAGGCCATCCACTCATCTCGGCCTCCCAAAGTGCAGGATTACAGGCTGAGCCACCGAGCCCGGCCTAGAGACACTGAATTTTCAATGCAGATTAAAGCATTGAGAGTTCAGGTCATCTAGTTGCATTGTCCAATGGAGTTCAAATGGATTAATTAGTGTGAAGAACACAATTACATGCAAGTTTTATGGCAGTAGGTTTATATATTGCTTCCTGAATTTGAGCTGGGATGTGGGGAGGGTGGAGGGAAAAAGTAAACTCTTACCTGGAAGGTAGGAGGGACTTCATTTCATCAAGTCTGTGAACTAATTTTTAGAGATAAAGAAAGTTCCGGGAGGATGATATTTCATAAACGAGGACTGGCTGTGGTGGTCTAAGATAGCATCTTTCCTCTAATACCTTTACTTTGCAAAACAGAAAAGGTGGCCGTCCTGCGTCGGTCTTCAGCTACCTGGGGGATGTTTTCATGGTCCCACAAAGCCCAACAGTCTTATAACCCCGGAATATAATTCACCCCTGTCACGTGATACACATGGAAGCCGAGGGCATATGCGTGACGAGCCAAGGCATGATCAGACGGCCAGGTGCTGTGAGGTGGAGTCTCGCCTATTTAATAGACATTACCGGGAGGACAGAGCACTGAAATGAGCACATCTATGAATATCCCTTCTGAGCGCTTTCTGTGTGTGTATGCAGGTAGGTGTGATTGGCAGTCTAGATGTCGGGAGGTCTAAATTAGAGGATCTCTCCGTTCTTTCAAGGAAAACTGTCTTTCAGAGTGAGACAAAGCTCCCCCTCTAGCATCAGTGGGCAGACATGAATGACGACCGTCACTGGATTTACACGCAAGGCCATCCTCAGATACACTCGACGGTCACCCTGGATGTGGCTTACGTGTGCAGCAGAGGAAGGCAGAAACGTGAAGCGTTCTGATATCGGAACACCCCCAAATCAGTTAGATCTTTCTTTTTGCCATTTCTGGGGTGACACGTTGACTTTTCTAATGACCTTTCGCTGAAGTAATGCATTTGTTCCATCGGATCTGGGAAGTGAAGACAACGGGTTCTAAGAGTCTGCTGGACACGTAGATGACGCCGGACTAGGGTTAAACGGTTTCTCTTAGACAATCTCAGGTGATGGGTAATCGGGCCATTTGTCCATCTGCCCATCTGTCTATCGGTTCACTCCAGAGACTCACAAGCACCAGGAAGCACAATCACTCATTTCCCAGGCAATGGCTATTAAGTCCCAGATCCTGCTCCGCCTCATCTGGAAAGTTACCAGGTCTCCAGGTAACGATGAGACAGAATTCGCCTGCACAGACCTGGGAATATGGACGGCAGAGTCTCCGAGGGGTAGTTCTTGTCACAGGAAGACCCTGGACATGCAGCTATGGACAGATGCAGGAACTGGACACGACTTTCAAGCCAAAACGCTGCCGTTTTTTTCCCTCTGTAAAATGCTGCTCTTGCTGGGAGTTTGAAAGCCCCAGGAAGGGAGATGTGGACAGGAAAGAGAGTGGCATAGGAGCTAAGAACTGCCCGGGTTTGGACAGGAACTTTGGAACTGGGGCCTACGATGGTTTCTCCCCAGTCATATCCCGGCCCCCAACCTCGTCTGGCTCCTTTCACTCGAGCTTTCTATCGCAGTGCACAACACAGACAATTTTCCAAAGCTTGCTCAAAGCTTTGAGGCGCTCCAAGGGTAGGTGGGGCACTCCTTGAGGTAAGATGGGGTCAGAGGAAAAATATCAAGAAAGCGGTGGAGGGGAGTGATGGGGGTGGGGGTGGGATTAAGAGAAAAGCAGGCCAGGTGTTCTTCTAGATGTCTCGGAAGTTCCCTCCACCCTCTGAGCTGGAAACATGACCGGCTTGTGCCAGAACAGCCCTAGAGCAGAAGAGTGGGCCCCGGGATTCAGGAACCAGGAGCTGGGACTCCAATCGCCCCGGACAACTAGCTCTCCACTCTGAGACTTCGGTTTCTTCACTTGTAAAACAAGGGGCTTTGGTTTCTTCCCTTGACCAGGGGGTGCTGCTGGGAGGCGAAGGTGCGTTCTAGTCCATCCAGTGTATACTTAGGAACTTGTTCTACAAGCTTCCACTGCTAAAACAAACCAAAAATGCTCAAGAGGCAAGACCGTCTTTTAGGACCACACCCCGCACTCCAAGTCTACGACACCAAGTCTGTTTCCCAGTCGCAACATATGGTCCTGTTCTCCGAAGTTACCTTTCTCTAAAAGATGAATTCGGTGCCCAGTAAATCTTGTGGATTGAAGGGATGGATGGATGGATGGATGGACTTGATGACCAGTTGCTCAAGACTGTCTGTGAGAGCCTGTTTAATCCGAGCCTGGCTTTGCTTACACATCCGGCTGGCTTTCTTGGCCCACTTTTTTCATTTTCCAGGACCGATGTCATAAATGACATTATTTCAACAAGTCACTAGAAAAGTAAACATGTCACCCACCAAAATGACAAAAAGAAAAACTGCATTGATTTTGGGGTGTTCTGAAGGGAGAGGACTCTTCACACCTCTATGTTCCTCCAGCTGGGAAGATAGTCAAAGGCTCCGAGTGGCTTCCTGCTCTTTAACTGGCCCTTGCACAGCTCCCCCCCCCAGCAGAATCACATAAAAGCGATGTTTTTATTCCTGACTCAAGGGAAAACAAAATGACGGTGAATCTTTTAAGTGCTGAGTTTTTACCCGAAACATCAAGGCAAAATCTCTGGAATATGTAGATGCTGCTGTTTTGAGGGCGTACCGAGCATGTTTATAAACCGGTATCCACACAGACATGGTGCTCAGCTTTTGAGGCGCGAAGTCGGATTCAGACGGCAATACCTCCAGCGGCCTTGGTCTAGTCTCTCCTTTTGGTGCCGCGCCTGGTGAGCTACGGCGTCGAGCTGCCGCGTGGTGGCGCTGTCTGCCCGCCCGCACCTGCACCTGCCATCAGAGGACACAGAGGGCTGGAGCTGCCGGCCGATTCCTCTAGAATCCCCGACAAGAGTTTGCTTCTGATGCTGCTGAAGTGATGAGAGGTGGGGGCGTGGGGAGAGGACGGTCCTGCGTGAAAGGACCAGAGTGGTGGACCCAAGGCGTGCGAGTATTTCCTCCCTGTAAATCTCCTGTCCTCATACTGGGTCACCGTTTCTCAGGGGAAAAGGCCCCTGTCCAGGGAGGACCCGTGGGGAACGGCGACACCCAAGTCGCTGGGCGGGGAGGAGGTCACGACCAGCAACCTCGAGGAAGGGAGGCTCTCCCCGGATGCTCCAGAAGTCTGGAGACTTGGTCCTGCCCAGGGCAGGTCTGGGCATCGTGAGAGCAGACGCAGGCTTGGGGGCAACAGCCACGGCAGCATGTGTGTTAAAAGATGCTTGAATGAACCAGAATTCAAAAGTGGGTCTGTTAGTTCTCTGAGACTCCTCCTGCCACAACAATTAGGTCTCCTTTAGCTTTCTTCACATGTAATTTTTTGCAAGCATGTGTTCAAGAATCTACTGCAAGAAAAGTACAAGGTCTGCTTGGACAGACATACATATACACAACCCCTTACACATAGCAACATACTCATCAACCAGCTAACGTTGATTACTGACCAAGAAAATATGTCCACGGCCGTTTTTTGTTTCTAAATCACTGGCTGCTTGGTTAACTAATGGCTGCTGTCTTAAATGATGGTTAATATATCAACATATGTATTGTTTTTATGAGCCAGGACAAAGGACTTATCTGTGAACTTTGCTTTTTGATCTGGGAGGCAAACATGCGACTTAAAATTGTTTTGGGTGCCTCCACATGTAATTCAGTTAGCTATGTCACATCCAAATGCAGGCTCACCAATCAGACCTCCTGTGCTAAGCGTCTGGGCATTGGTTAGCATTAGCTGGTAGGGTCCTCAGTAGGAAACACGCCCAGGCACACCTTGGGAAGATGCTTTGTGGACCATCCCCGGAACACTAGAGTCTGTAGCAAGTCACCTCTGCTGTGCACAGCGGTCAAGGTGGGCCCATGGGCTTCAAACGTCTCTTGACATGTGCTCAAAGTTTAAAACAGGAAATGGTATATGAAGCCGAATGTTTGAGCATAAACCACCTTGCCCTCTCTGCTAGTTTGAATCATGCCTGCCACTGAGCTAAGTGGGAGCTGAAGAGGGCATGTCTCTTCTCCAGAGAACACGTTTTCCGGAGATAATGATGCTTCAGAAAGAAAAACCGCTTAAGCATCAAACTCCCCAAGGACATTATTACAGTCCTAGGAATTTCTTTGTGGTTGAAACCAAAAGAAATGGTTACGGGGCCAGATCGGAAAGAAGCTGTGCTTCCCTTGAACTACAAGCCCCCCTTTGCTGGCTGAGAGCCTTCATCACTCAGGAAGCACTGACCCCTGCATGGACACCTTGACGCAAGCTGACCTGGTGAGGTAGGGAGGTGGACAGAGCGGAAGTTGCTGGGGAGGGCTCAGGATGGTGAGGTAGTAACAGCATTAGAACACCAGAGGGCAGTAGCCACACACGCACCATCAGCAAGGCGCCCACCTGTCTTCTTCCCAGGCCTTAACGGGAATCAGAGACAGTGCCTTCTTGGAATAGTTCCCTTCTCATTTTTTCTTTTCTCGCTGGTGGCTGGATGCCATAGGTGAGGAAGGAGAACCTCACCGGGCACAGTGGCTCACACCTGTAATCCCAGCAGTGCCAGGCCAAGGTGGGAGGATTACTTAAACCTAGGAGTTTGAGACCAGCCTAAGCAACAGGCTGAGACCTTGTCTCCACACACACACACACAAAAAAACAGCCAGGCATGGTGGTGCATACCTGCAGTCCAAGCTACTTAGGAGGCTGAGACAGGAGGATCACCTTAGCCCAGGAGATCAAGGCCATGACCACGCCACTGCACTACAGCCTGAGTGGCAGAGTGAGACCCCAATTCAAAAAATAATAATCAAAATATAAACTGGGCACAGGGAAGAGATCATTAAAAAGATTGCTAGCCTCAGAGTATTTAATATGAATCTGGGCTAAAACCAGGGACTGTGTCTACTAATTAAAGGTCTATAAACTTTCTGGAAAGGGTCAGATAGTAAATATTTCCAGCTTTTCAGCCTTAAGATTTCTATGGCAATTACACAACTCAGCCATTATAGGGCATAAGGGGCCACAGATGTACGTACACAAATGCGTATGACCATGCTTCAAGAAACTTCACTTATGAAACAGGTGTCATGCCAATTTGGTGCACGGACCATTGTTTGCCAATCTCTGTGCTCGATGAATGGAAAACGGCTGGTTCGGTCGGCCTGGTCTATGTGTACCCCTGGTGTGTGACGGGAAACACGTGCCCCAGTCCTCGTGGATCCACCCCTTCTCCCCTCTCAGATGCTGCATATTAATATACGTCTCCTTGGCACCGAGCTCGAGTTCTCCCTCCCACACGACACCAGCTGACAGACGCTGTCTGTGGGCTCTGCACCTGAAAGCTCTTCCTTGGAGCAGCGCTGTTTTTATTTTCCTCACATCACAACATGCTTATGCCCTTGAGAGCCACTAAACAGATAGTGGTGGGTGGTCTGTAATACTCTGTTCAGTTGCTGAATTCTTCACGGTGGCCCGTCTATCCCCGATTTGCTCCCCCAAATCATGTCACCTTAGCCAGACTAACATTGGCGTCACCTCTCAGGTTATGCTACCCTCCTGCCTCAGAACGCACCAGAGTCGCCAGCCCCTGGCTGAGTAATGCACTTGTTCTTTGGCCTGCTTCCACTGAATCCTTCAGACTTACCTTCCCTAAAGCACAGTTAGTGCCCTCTCCGTCACATCCGCTTGGCCACCGGCCCTGAAGACGCCCTGGGACCTGCCTTGGCATTCGCCCACAGCGTCACCTGCCCTTTCCACCCCTCTCAACCCGGGCCGACCGCCTCCACGCACCCGATGAAACACGGCCCATTCTCTGAAGCGCCCCGAATGAGCTAAGAGCTTTCCTGTCTTCCACTGGTGTCTGAGATCGTCTGGTTTGGATCAGGCCCTTGGAACTGAGACCGTGTTCCTCTTAGGCTGCCTACGGGCTTAACTGCCCACTAACAAATTACTGTGGCTATCTCTTTTGCTACTGATTTTCAATTACATCACACTGAGGTCAGACAATGTGGTCTGAATGGTATTGATCGTGGGGTATTTATTCTGATTTTCTCTGTGGCCCAGCACTCTAATCAATTTTGGGAGCCCTACATAATGGGCTTAAAAATAGTGTGGCTTTCCAGTTGCTGGATTGGGGCTCTACATATCCATGATGTGCATTTTGTCAACTTTTTATCTGGGCCATTTGTAAGTATCGGATGGGACACCACACTCCCCCACCATGACCACGGTATCGTGTGTTCCTCCTGGCAATTATGACACTTTTTCCTTTAAAGAGTTTGAGGCTGATGCTGCTAGGTGCCACATACACAGGCTTGTTCAGTCCTCCTGGTACACTGCACCCTTTTCATTAAGTATTGACTTTTATCCCTTATATGGCTTCCTGCCTAAAAGCGTTTGTCTGAGACAAAACTTGTAATACTTGCTTTCCTTTGATTAGCATTTGCCTTGTAGCTTGTTTCATTCCTTCGTTTTCAATGTTTACATGCTGTATTTTAGGTGTGCCACTTGTTAATCACTTAGAACGGAAATTTTAAAAAGGGAAACCCATTTCTTTAAAAAATTGTTATTTTTTTATTACTATAGGTACGTAATGGTGGTATATAATTATGGGGCACACATGTTGTTTTGATATAGGTACACAATGTGCAATGATAAAACCTCTTTTTTTTTTTTTTTTGAGTCGGAGTCTCACTCTGTTGTGCAGGCTGGAGTGCAGTGGCACGCTCACGGCCACCCCAGTGTCAACCTGCTGGGCTCAGGCGATCTTTCTGCCTCAGCTTTCCAAGTAGCTGGAACTACAGACGCATGCCCGGTTAATTTTTTTTTTTTTTAATTGTCGAGAAGAGGTCTTGCCAAGTTGCCCGGGCTGGTCTCGAACCCATGGGCTCAGGCAATCCACTCGTCTTGGCCTCCTGGTGAGCTGGGATTACAGGTTGAGCCACTGAGCCCGGAAACCTATCTCTTTTAAAAGAAGAATTCCATCATCTGATGGCTGAATTATTCCACTTAGCTTTTGCATGTCTTCCTAGTGTTTTCATGCATTAATTCACTCATTCATCCTCTTTCCTCCTATGCCTCTCTCTCATAAGTATAATTGTCCTTCTGGGTTTTCTAGCTTATTTCTTAACATCTTTTCTCTTTTCCCCTGATGCACCTGCTGCACAGATTCTGTAGTAAGAGTTTTTATGAGCAGTAAACTTGGCCGTCTCTACTTGCTCTCAGTGAAAAACTCAACTTGGCCAATGGAATGAAGTTAGGCAAACTTCAGCCCAAGCTCCCACTGCCTGTCAATAAACCTTCACTGCAGCACAGCCACGCCCACTTGTTTTTGTTTGTCTAGGGCCACCTTGGCACTTGACAGAGCTGAGTAGTTGTGACAGATCGTATGGGCTGCAAGTCAACTGGGACTTTAAGAGAAAGCTTGCCAGCTTCCGTTCTAGAATGACAGTATACTTTTTCTTGGTACTTTGACGCCAGCGTTCCCTTCTGTCAGAGTTGAGATGTCTTCTGTCGTCTGTCATTTCTGTGTAGAGAATCAGCCTCTTCCTCTGGTGTCTTTATCTTTTCAGATGCCCTCTCGGTCCCTGGTGCTCTGCAGGTTAAGTCTTAGCTGCATAATGATTTGATTATATTCGTCATGCTTGATTGTATGCCATTTCAGTCTGAAGACTCATGTCTCTTTCCTTCCTGAAAAATTTCAGCCATTACTCTTTAAAATCACCCTCATCTTTCATGACTCCTATTAGCTAGGAACAGGAATAACTTTTCATCCTATTTTTATGTCTCTTGATTTATCTTCCATAGTTTTATCTCTTGACTCTCTATGTTGAATTCTGGGTCACTTCCTCTGATCAATCATCTACTTCATTAATTCTGCCTTCACTTGTATCCAATCAGTTCAATATTCGACTGAGTTTTCATTTTAATGTTTATTTTTTCAAAGTTTTTTTTTTTTTTTTTTTTTGAGTTGGAGTCTCACTCAGTCACCTAGACTGGAGTGCAGTGGCTGCTCCCGGTCACCGCAGCCTCGACCTGCTGGGCTCCGGTGATCCTTCCGCCTCAGCCTTCCAAGCAGCTGGAACTACAGGTGTGTGCTACCACGCCCAGCTAATTTTTTGATTTATTGTAGAGATGAGGTCTTGCTTGCCCAGGCGGGTCTCGAACCCGCGGGCTCAGGCAATCCACTCACCTCAGCCTCTCAAGGCGCGGGATTACAGGCTGAGCCACCGAGCCCGGCTATTTTTTCAAAGTTTTATCTGGGTTCTTTTTTCAAGTCTGCCTGCTCTTTTGTAAAACTATTATTTTTTGTTATTATACATCTGCCCCTCATTAAATATTAAGTAATATCATGTTTGCAGCCCTATGGAGATTTTAAAAAGTAAACCTTTGACTTTAGATTAACTTCAAGTATATGGAAAAGTCCAAAGATGGTACAGGAAGTTCCCGTATACCCTGCACCAGTTCCCCCAACTGTTAACATCTTACATACGACAGGACATCTGTCACAACTAAGGACTTGATATTGGGGCGTGACTTTTGCCTACACTCCACAGTCTATTCAGACCTCACTTGTGTCCCTCTAATGTCCCTTTTCTGAATGGGGTCCCATCTGGGATGTCACCTTGCAGTTAGCCTCCTTCACCTCCTCAGGTCTGGGCGAGTCTTAGACTTGACTTGTTTCTTTTATGATCTTGATGGCTTTGAGGCGTGCTGGTCGGGTGCGCTGTTCCTCCATTGGAGTCTATTTCTCACACAGATGTGTTACCCCTAGTTTTACAGGTGCTGTCTCCTAAATGGTAGTTCGTTTCCCCGCACGGCTCATCTCAATTGTGTTGTTGTTGTTGTTTGAGTTGGAGTCTCACTCCCATTGCCCAGGCTGGAGGGCAGTAGCACGCTCACAGCCACCCCAGCATCAACCTGCGATCCTTCTGCCTCAGCCTTCCAAGTAGCCAGAACTACAGGCACCCGCTCCCACATCTGGCTAATTTTTTATTTATTATGGAGACGAAGTCTCGCTATGTTGCCCAGGCTAGTCTCGAACCTGTGGGCTCAGGCAATCCACTCACCTTGGCCTCCCAAAATGTTGGGATTACAGTCTGAGCCACCGAGCCCAGCCAGTCTCTATTTTTTAAATTTTCTACTTCAGTGTCAGCTCATCTAAACTTAAAGGGTCTCCCTCCTTGCCCCTGGCATCTGGTTAGTGGAAGTCGGGGCTTTACATAGGTAAGGGTTTTACGTTTGTGTGTGCTAAAGTCTGAAGGATTTCTACTACCCTAGACCAGCATTTATGTTACTTTCTTTGCTTAGCATTTCTGGTACAAGGCCAGGTACATAAGTTTGTACCCTCTACCCTTGTGTGATGCAGGTATAGGGTCTCAGTACCTTGCAGATAATTTACTCTCCCCATCCAAGATCCTGAAGAGAGAACAAGTTCCATGTGCAATTTCATGGACCAGTGGGCAGAGTTTTCTGGCCCCTTTCATAAACTGTCTTTAGGCCAGGCTGTTTCAGTTCCCTGACACCCACGGGCAAGGCCATGTCTCCACCCACTCCAATGGGCATGAAGTCCAACTCAGTCCTTCGACCCTAACAGGATCTGAAGCCACTCACCACTCTGTCTTTGGTTCCTCCCTTTATTTCTACCTCTGGCATCTCTCTCCTTCTTAGTCCTTAGTTGTATATTAAAAGCCATTTTTGTTCCTATATGTGTTTGTGGTAGGACATCCATGTTAGCTGCATTCACTATGTTACCAAAGTGCCAGTGGCAAATGTTTAGCTTGTTGTAAGAGTTCTCTCTCTTGTCGGTGACACGTAGCTTGTTGGTGTGTTTTCTGCAATGACAAGTAGGGTACATGGCCGTATCCACTAAAGCGTGAATGCATGAATGAAGGCATGAATGAATGAGTAGAGATTAAGATTGTCAGAAAGAAGATGACCAGTCTTGGTGGAAACACACTGGCAAAGGACTGACAGAGTCTGGGAGATTCTGAGCGGGCAGGGAGTAGGCACACAGTCCCCTCTGCCCAGTGCTCCAAGCCACAATGGTCCCGCCCTCATGTTGCCTTATTCAATCATGGGGACAAGATGATTTCGCCAGAGGCTCACCTAACAGAGCTACCCGTTCACTTTCTACTTCCACTTTAACCATTGTGCGGTGTAACCGATTTCTCTTTTCTCTCCTGAAAGAGGGAACTGAGGAGTGTGGGTGGAGTTAGAAGCATGAAAGTTTCATCGTGGAATTGCAAGCGGTGATCTCAGGAAAGATACTCCCTAGACGGGTGGACACCACTGTACCCTCTTTGTGTCTCTGCAGGGCCGGCCTCTCTGGACCCTGCAGAAGAGCACGGACACGGGTTGATGGGTCCCAGCATGGTCACATCCTTGACTTCCTGTAAACAGGCACAACACTGGCCTTGACCTGCTATTGGCTGGATATACTATGCCACTGCAGGGCTCTGCCGTGGGAAGTCCTCACTTGAGAACACCCTCTAGTCCCTATCTTCCCGTGAAACCTGGTCTGCAGTAGGAAGTAAAGGTACACACAGCTCACAACCCTTGCCCAGGGGCTGTTCTGCATTTTATCACCTGAGACCAAGATCACGGGCATTTGAGTACTTGGAAAGGACAAAGCCAAATCGCAAACTCTCTGTGGGGTTTTCTAAGTGACAGGACGGGCTGAAGAGGTCTCTTCCTCTGCATTGCAGGGGATGCCCTCATGCTCTGTGGATACACAGAGATGGTAGCCAAGTTCCACCCATCCTTGCCGGGGGGAGCGCATAAGAAGTCCCCACAGATGCTTGTGTAGCAGGGGGTCCTGTGCGGCTGAAAACACTGAGGCCTGCTACCCGACCCTGTCTCAACAAGAGGACTCTGCCGAGGGCTTATATAACTCGGGGTAGGGGGAGTCTGGTGGGTCGGGAAAGGGAGGAGCTGACTTGGAAATATTTTTGCTCCACTTTCTTAAGAAATATTTATAAAGATTGGCAGAAAGCGCAGGTGACAGAACAGAGGGACACTGGAGTTGACACCGTGATGTGGCGGGGGATGTGGCGCCACCAGACAGAAAGCCTGGGGCGCGGCCGTCACTTGCTGGGCACGGACCTTCTGCAGCGTGCGCGGCTTCCTGGGCTCTGGGAGGACCTGGCCTTTGAATGTTTATAAGGTCAGGCCCTCTGGGGTTTTCAGCCCCGGGGAGACTGCACGGCTCTGAGGTTGCTCATGGTCTAATGAATTCAAGATCAAAATGGCTATGTCAGGGCAAAGAGCCGCACGCTCCCACCCCAGGCCCTGCACTAGACAAGCGGTCTGCAGGGCGTGATGAGTCATAATTAGCCCTTGTTTGGGGTGACATTTCCTACATTCTAAAGGCTCGGCCTTCCTCATCGACCGTCTCATTTGATTTTCACAACAGGCTTCATCTTAATGAATGATGCTGGAGACAGGGTGAGGAAATCACTCGAGGGTCTGAGAGGCAGGAATAAGCAGCCGAGGACAGGCAGGAATCTGACCTGGAACACGCCAGCCCATGCATGCGTTAGCAGCTTCAGGGAGCAGACACATCTCTTAACACACAGCCCTAGGATCCAGTGGCCACAACAGCCACATTTAACACGCAGGAGCTCTGCTCCGGCTGGGGAAACAGACGCAATGAAGTGACACGAACACAGTCCTCTCGGGGCATAAAGAAGCCGCAGCAAGTTCAGTAGCGAGGAGGACGAAAAAGGAGTTGTGTGAGAAACTAGTTTCCAACGGCTGAGGCCAACGGACACAGGGCTGATCATCAAAGGTGGTGCGATTTCCCTGTGAGAGGATGGGGAGGGTATCTTGGGGTTGCACCAGTCTGATAGCAGTGGAACAAGCTATTTGCAGGCATGATAAACCAGTGGACCTGGAGCCATCCAACCTGAATTATATTTTTTTGTTGGTTTGTCGTTTTGAGTCGGAGTCTCACTCTGTCGCCCAGGCTGGAAGGCAGTGGCACGCTCACAGCTACCGCAACCTCGACCTGCTGGGCTCAGGCGATCCTTCCGCCTCAGCCTTCCAAGTAGCTGGAACTACAGGTGCACACCACCATGCCCAGCTAATTTTTTGATTTATCATAGTGAAGAGGTCTTGCCAAGCTGCCTAGGCTGGTCTCGAACCCCTGGGCTCAGGCAATCCTCTTGCCTCTGCCTCCCAAAGTGCTGGGATTACACGCGTGAGCCACCACACCAAGCTGCATTACCTTTTTAAATAACTGAATTCAAGCGCCTTTAGCGAGTGCACGTACGATCTGAAGTTCACCATAGTTGTCACCATTCCCAACTGTCTTCATCTGAAAGTCTCCACTCATTCTTATTATCCCTCCGTCCCCTGTGTCACTTGAGTTTCTCGCCCTTGGATGGAAGCCTCCACCCTGGAGGCTGCGGTACTTACGGATTTGAGGCACAAGTGGGTCACGTGCTCGCCTCCATCACGTCTAAAGGGTATCGTGTGACCCAAGGCTGTGCCCTTATCTAGGCCCTGTTTAATTCAAAGGAAGTCGAAGAGAGGAAGAATTGACAAGGCCCAGGGCTGGTCTACGAAAGGGGAGGGAAAATGAGATGCCAAGGGCAACAACGGGTTTGGCTTGACCAACTGGGTACGGTGGTGACAGGAAACCCTGGGAAAGGGGCAGCTCTCCAGGACAGCAGACGGAGACACAGGCTCAGCTTTGGAAATGCTGAGGGGGACAAGCCTGTGAAGCACCTGCGTGAAGACGCCCGAGGGGCAGCAAGACCCACAGGACAGAAGGCACCAGCCAACAGATGGCAAACAAAGTCATGGTCATGGAGAAGGCTACCCAAGAAGTGCGGCATCAAGGGAGGAGAAAGGATGATACGGAGACAGAGCCCCAGGGACATTGACACTTAGAAACGGGCCACAGCACGAGAAGTCACCACAGGAGCCTTCTGGGAGTAGGTGCATAGATGGGAAACCAGGGGAGCCCAGAGTGAAAAACGCCAGAGAGCTTCATGAAGGGAGGAGCCAAGAAGAGCGCTGACTGCTGCCTCTGGGATGCTTTCTGGACGTCAGCGTTCAGCCATTCGAAGGGCTCGGTGGACAGCATGCGATTCTATCCGTGTGAAGCCACAGGCACCCGTCGGATGGCTCACTTGCTGCAAACCCACCTTCAGCTGAGCGCCTCTCCTAGGCATGGGCTTCCCCCCACCCCTGCTGGCCTCCATCAGTCTTGGCCCCGTTGGGCTGGGGGTGCTGCAGGGCGATGCACAGACAGCTCAGCCAAGGCGCGAGCACACCACATGCTGCCCGGTGCCCATCCCCACTCTGGAGCCCCGGGGACTGGCTTACCTGGCGCTCTCAAAGGTGGCCGATGCCGTCCTCTCCACAGCCCCGAATCCAACTCCAACAGCAAGACCCTCTGAAACAGACGTGAGAGAGGCACGAGGGGTTAAGAATATTTCCCAGGGAGGAATATCGCCGTCACTGTGGCTGTGTCAGCTAACACCGCACTAGGCTGCCAGTCACAGGAAATCAACCTGACAGGAGCTCAACCCCGGGGACGGTGAACCAAGGCCCGGGGACCAAACCCGGCTGTGGGTTGTTTTTTGTATGATTTTTATATTCTTTAAATAGCTGAAAAAAACATCAAAGAAAGCACACTTCACGACACTTGAAAATTATATAAAATTCAAATGTTAGTGTCTGTAAAGAGAGTTGTATTGGCACACAGCCATGCTCACTGGCTGACGAATTGTTTATGGCTGGCTTCATGCTACATTAGCAGAGTTGAGTGGTTGTGACAGAGACTGTAAGGCCTGAAAGCATACAATATTTACTGTCTGATCCTTTACCGAGTTTAATGACCCCTGGCCTAAACACTCGGGGCTTTATTTATTAGCTCATGCAACAAGAAGTCTAAGGTTGATATAGCAGCCCAATGATGTCATTTCAGACCGAGGTTTCTTTTTTTTTCCTTTTTATCATCCTCACCCATGAGGTCCTCATAGTTGCAAAGTTGACTGTCCCACCTCCAGGCATTTCACTGTGTCCCAGGCAAGAAGAAAGCAGGAAGGCAAAAACCTTTCTTTATTGAACCTTTGTCTCATTACTCGGGAAGAGACACCTTGCCTGGCAGACTTCCCTTAGACATCCTTGGCCAGGACGGGAGAAATCACCCACCTCTGGACCAATCCCAGCCCTAGACTTAGAATCCTGAGATTCCAGGACGTGCTGAGGCCAGTCTCCATCCCTCCCCAGGGCTGGGGAAGGGCCTACCCTGCCCACCCTGCTTGAGATCAAAGGATCTCTATAAGCCACTTAAATAAATTGGTTCTTGTCAGGAGGGCAGTGGGACGGGTAGCAGAATCCCCCTCAATGGAGTCTGGAGACCAGATGCCCTGCTGAGGCTTAAGCTGTTCTTTTGTGCCGCCTTTTACCGCTTGTGCTTGATCTCCCGTGCAGGTATTATGGGGTAGCCCTGGCCACCGTAGGCTGCGGGCTGAAAATTTGGGATTCTGCTTCCCCATCAAATATCTTCCCATACTACTTATAGAACCAACCCTGGGACACAGAGTCCTAGGAATTTAGAGGTGGAGGAAGGCTCAGAGATCGGCTGGTGTGGCTCGGGCCACTGCCACATTCAGAAGCCAGGTGTTTTGTGGGGCTTTCCAACACCAGATAGCAGCACGGAAGCTCCTGGGCCCAAGCTCTCAGCATGCACGGTGCACATCAGCAGGCTACAGAAAAGTTCCTAAACACTTTCTCTCCTAAGCACTAAGGCTGAAGGCGGCTGGCTGGTGTCGACACTGCCAGAGTAACCAGACTTTCGAAATTGAGGTCTTAAACATTTATTTAGTTTTTATTTACAGTTGACCCTTAAAAAGTGCAGGGGTTAGAGGCACTGACCCCCTGCACAATTAAAAATTTGTGCAGCTGGGCTCAGCCTGTCATCCCAGCGCTTTGGGAGGCCGAGGCAAGTAGATTGCTTGAGCCCGTGGGTTTGAGACCAACCTAGGCAACTTGGTGAGACCTCGTCACTACAAAAAATCAAAAATTAGCCGGGCATGGTAGTCCTGGCTACTTGGAAGGCTGAGGCGGAAGCATCTCCGAAGCCCAGCAGGTCGATGCTGGGGTGGCCGTGAGCGTGCCACTGCACTCCAGCCTGGGAGACAGAATGCAACTCCGACTCAAAAAAAGAAAAAATTCAGGTACACTTTTGATCCCCCTCCAATTTTACTAATAGGCTACTGTTGAATGGAAACCTTATTGATGATAATAACAATCAATGAATACATATTTTATGCTATATGTACTATATACTGTGTTTTTATAATAAGGGTAAACTAGAGAAAAGAAAATGTTATTAAGAATATGGCAAGGAAGAAAAAATACATTTACAGTACCATACTATATTGATTGAGACCGTAAGATTACATCCTCTGTTTATACGATGAATCGTCTGTCTGAAACGGCAGCTACCACAGGTGCAGACCTCAAGCTATGGTGCATACCAAGCAATTCCAGTTTATTTTTGTAATGTCATGACTCTTTGTCTCTGCTTCTCAGGAGCCCTTCCAGCATTGCAAGGGGCATTCTGTATAGATCCCGTGGTGTTACTCAAAGTTTATTGTATTACACTGAACATAATGATAACAATTCGAGAACCGTGAGAGATTTTTTTTTTTTTTTGAGTTGGAATCTCACTCTGTCACCCAGGTTGGAGTCAGTGGCACACTCACGGCCACCCCAGCGTCAACCTGCTGGGTTCTGGCGATCCTTCCACCTCAGCCTTCCAAGTAGCTGGAACTACAGGTACATGCGACCACACACAGCTAGTTTTTTATTTTTTTTTTTAATTGTAGAGATGAGGTCTCACCATGTTACCCAGGCTGGTCTCAAACCCGTGGGCTCAGGCAATCCTCTCATCTCAGCCTCCCAAAGTGCTGGGATTACAGACTTGAGCCTGGCCAAGAGATCATTTTTTTACCGATACACACAATATACTGGAAAGACAGCCAGCTGCACGGAGTTGATGAGTGTCACACATGTTTTAAGTGGATAATTCCAACACTTGAGTTCACTGCAAGTGCAACAACAGGAAGTAGCTATAAGATTTTACAGTAGTGCAGGATCAACTATAGTTAATTTTGTGCAGTTATAATGTAATTCTGCATCTTTTTGTTTACTTGTCTCTTGACTGAATGGTGCCATGTGTTTTTGTGCATAAGTTTTGATACGTTTTAACTTTTTGTAAGAGATCTGTATATATTTTATGACAGTAAACGATAAAAATGGACTAATATACATGTCATGTATTCATAACAGTTTTTTCTTGATTTTTTTCAATATTTCTGGGCTCCATGGTGCATATGTAAATTTTTTTCAAATTGTCACAAATCCTCAACATTTTTTTCAATATGTTTATTGAGAAAAAAAATCTGTGTATAAGTGGACCCGTGCAGTTCAAACCAGTGTTGTCAAGGCCCAGTTGTATTATTAAGGTGTCTGATTTCAATTCTTTTTTTTTTTTTTTATAAAGTGTTTATTTATTTATTTATTTTTTGAGTTAGAGTCTCACTCTGTCGCCCAGACTGGAGTGCAGTGGCCACTCCCGGCCACCGCAGCCTCAATCTGCTGGGCTCCAGCGATCCTTCTGCCTCAACCTTCCAAGTAGCTGGAACTACAGGTGCGCGCTACCACGCCTGGCTAATTTTTTAATTTATTGTAGAGATGAGGTCTCGCTTGCCCAGGCGGGTCTCGAACCCACGGACTCAGGCAATCCACCCGCCTCAGCCTCCCAAGGCGCAGGATTACAGGCTGAGCCACTGAGCCCGGCTTGATGTCAATTCTTAATAAAAGCTGTACGTTAGCTGAGTCTTCATTTATCAAGTCTTTAAGATGACTCCAGACTCCAAATTAGACCTTGTATTCAAGATCCTAGTCTCTCTGTGGTCCTTTCCCTTGGGAAACTGGGGAAGAGGGAGCTTGGCAGTCTTTTCTATACCAGGCACTGGGCTATAAGCCTTATTATACATGAACTGCCAGGGTGAAATATTGCCCCCAGTCTAGAGAGGGGATAGGGAAGGTGGTGGTGAGCTGGTCGGAGAGACCCAGCTGGGTTCGGATTCTGTCTAGGGTGCTTGTTCTCCGGATCTCTTGTTCTCCTCTCAGAAACTTCCTCCAAGAGTGGATACTATGGAAGCCACGATTCTAGGGAGAGGTCTGAATACATGCTCAATATTTTAAGGTTTGTCTGATGTAAGCAACACCATCCAGGAGTAGGGAAGAATGAATGTCCTCCATGAGGGGCCTGGTCTTGGTGACAGATGAATTTCAGGACAGGCTGTGATGGGTTCCAGACATCCTTCCAGCAGGGAGGATGCAGCCTCTTATTATGCAGGCCCTGAATCTCAGGAGCTGCCCTGGTCACAAGAAAATAGCCAGAGGAGGTTTGAGCTGCTGCTACCTGGCCAGTTTCCTGCCTTCGAGGAGTCTGTTTTGCACCAACATGGCTGAGACCACAACCTACTCCCATCAGTAACAGTGGATCCCCCACCAGGGACCCCGGGACATCAGGGAGAGACATCAAGGGACTAAGGGGCATTTCCTGACACCTGACAGGCATATTCCTCCCCTTGAAAAAATTCACTTTTCTAAGCCATGAACAATGGCTGGTCGGTTCTTCTGTTAAACATTTTCTTCTAATCAGTCATTTTAACGTAAGGGATAGCGCAGTCCACAGCAATTGGACCTGTGTGAACTAGCACAATCACCCCTTGGAGTTGTTTACCATGCAGCCCCAGCACTCTGACTTCCACAAATGCTCAGAGCAGTTCTGTGAGGTTGGGGACGGGAGTGCCCAGTTCGTCAGTGAGGACAAGGGCCCGTCCTGAGTGACATAGCCGGGGAGGGGCAAAGCTGGGCCTTGAACCTCAGTCCCCAATCCCTGTTCTGTTCCTCTCCTCCAAGTGTCCTCTGCTGCCCAGTTTGCTGACCTGGCCCCGTGCTCAGCAAGCTCTGGCATCTGCATGTCTGTACCCTGAAGAGGTATGGAACAAAGGGAACAAGTCATCCCTCTGGCCTGACCGTCATGGCTTGCAAGCAAGCTCATCCTCTCTGACCTCCAGTGGTCCCGGGGGAGGGAACCACAGCTCCCTACCTCAAAAGCACATGCTGCCTGAGGAGAAGCCCACGCAGCTTCCCCCTGGATTTAGAAAGGGGAACAGGAAGAAGAGGTCATGGGGGGAAAGAATGTATTTGTTATGGTGTCAGAAGGCAGCGATCTGTGAGGAACGTTAAGACAAGCTACGCGTGCAGAAAGAACACAGACACGGGAACTCAGGCAGACACTTAAGAACAACAGGTGGTAGGGATAACGCACCGGGTGGAAGGGGAAGGAGAAAAATGGCAAGCCGGTGCTCACACCCCAGGTGCAAACAGGGAGGTGATTAAAGCAAGACACCCCAGGGAGGCCATGAGTAATCCGCTGCCCCTTCTCACAGCTACTGCCGTTAACTCAGGTGCAAAGA
Organism: Cephalopachus bancanus; assembly: GCA_027257055.1. Taxonomy (NCBI): domain Eukaryota; kingdom Metazoa; phylum Chordata; class Mammalia; order Primates; family Tarsiidae; genus Cephalopachus; species Cephalopachus bancanus. Next base: position 6,986,526 of record JAPVLO010000065.1, read on the forward strand.
GAGGGAAAACACACTGCCAAGTCTGGGTGGGCAAGTCCAGCTGAAGGCAGGCTGAGGCACCACCTGGAGGACACACTTGAATGTCCTCCGAGGCCATTCGAGGCTGAGGCTGCGGCTCCAGTCTCCCCCTGCAGCTGGAAGATGGCTCTGTCTGCCCCTCCCCACTTCCCGTCCCTCCTCATGCACCTCCAGCTCTCCTCGGCCTCCGTTGTGGAAAAGAATAAAGAAAAGGGCATGGGCTTTCTGTGGAGGGAGACCTGGCCTCAAATCCTAGTACAGTAAGTTCCCTACATACAAACTTTCAAGTTACAAACTTAATGATGCACACCTGTGTTTTGTATATATTATTTCTCTCCACCAGGTGTCAGTATAGCCCGTTAAACACATACAGTACTATATAGCCAATTGTGTTAGTTGGCTACCTAGGTTAACTTTGTTGGACTTACAAATGTGCTCTTGGAACGGAACTCGTTCGTATGCTGTGGACTTCCTGTATATTACTTAAGGTTTGTGCAAAAATAAATGGAGGGATTACACTGCTTGTTTACAAGGATAGTTGTATGAAATGGAATGTACCAGACATGCCCAGAGCAAGGTGCCTCACCACAGACGTTTTGTTGTGGGACTAACCTGCCCAATCTAGGACGGTTAGCAGCATTCCTGGCCTCAACCCACTAAATGCCAGTAGCACTCTCTTGCCATGTCCCGGTTGTGACAAACATGTCTCCAGAAATTGCCAAATGTCTCCTGGGGGTGTGTGCAGTGGGCCCGAAAATCACCCAGGGTTCAGAAACACGAGTGTAGAGCATGGTAGTTATTTCACCAGGTATTTTCCTCTCTCCCAAAGAAGGACACTTACAACAAAAAATGTTAAACTATTCTAAAACACTCTTAGAGTTTAAGCAGGTGGTAAGAAAGCTAACAACTACAAACAAGTTTCTTCTCTTTCAAAGGAGGGCTAATCAGCTCTTAGTTTTGAAACTAAGGGTGGAATTTGCAGGTCTTCTTACCAGTCTCCAAAACACCAACATCTAAGTTATCTCAGCTTTGCCTGATGTCTTAGTCTATTCAGGCTGCTATAACAAAATACCATAAACCAGGTGGCTTGTAAACAGCAGAAATGTATTGCTCACAGGTCTGGGGGCTGGGAAGTCCAAGTCCAAGGTGCCTGCAGATGTGGTGTCTGGTGAGGGCTGGCTTCCTGATTCATGGGCAAGGCCTTATTGTTGTGTCTTCACATTTTGGAAAGGGAGAGGATGGTCTCTCTCTTGAGACTCTTTTATAAGTGCACTGATCCAGCTCTACCTTCAAGACCTAATCACCTCCCCAAAGCCTCACTTCATAATACCATCTCATTGGGGGTTAGGGTTTCAGTATATGAATTTCTAAAAGACACAAACATTCAGGCTGCAGCACCTGACATTCACGGGCATTGCTAAGAAGTGGATGGGAAGGAACACCTGGATAGGGTAGATTGAGAAGGCCATCACTGAGTCAGCTGTACCCCCTGCTAGGGTAGCAACAGGGCACTCAGATCTGCTATAGGGACAGCCTTCTCTCCCCACCTGGTGACATTCCTTGGGATGTGGGCCCAGCTGTCAGATAATCTCAGTGTAAGCAGAACTTCTAAGTAAAACACAATTGTCACAGGGGGTCAGACCAGCGCCGAAGTCTGCGGGGTTCTCGTCCTTGTACTAGATACAACACACGTCTCACTGCAACTTGCGAATGCCTTCCTCTTGGGTGACTTTCCCACAGGGGACTCCTACTGGGCTCACAGATAACTGAAAGCTCGTCTTCTCGGGTGCTGCTGTGAAGCCACGGCTCTTCATCCTGTGAGTACGCTGTAGTTGTTTGGCTCTTAGGGCAGTCACATGCATGCCACCAAATCTTCGGCTCCATGCCATCATTCTTTAGCTGGGACTCTGGTTTAAGCACTCATGGTATCAATTTAGACATTACAGCCAAAAGCAGTCGAGAAAATGTCAACATAGAGGCCACACAGGAAATGAGGAGTGATGCTATGACGACTTTTCCTTGATTTAAAACATATTAACATCAAGACGGCAGCTCACATCCTGTGGCGGTTTGATAGACATTAAATGCGGCCACCACTCCCCCCACCATCACCACCACTACAACCAAACTCCAAGGGTGGAGAAATGACGTGAGTCAGAATGGCTTTCTCATGTCCATCTCCACTAAGGCCAGAGTAAGAGAACGATGACTTCAATTGCAGCCAGGGGAATTCGGGCCAGGGAAAACCAATTATCTTGAGGGAGGAGGGCTTTGAAATATACGACTGCGTTGCTAAAGGAAGGTCAAGAGTACCTTCCCTGCAAGAGGAGTGGTCTTCCAAGGTGGGAGCTACTCCCCAGCCAAGGAGGATGGGAATGGGGAGAGAAGGCGGGTTGAGAAAATGGAGGGGGTGGTCTCACGACGTCTCTCCTAGCCAGATGATGCTGTGACATTAAAGGTGGGCTTGGTACTAGGAGCAAACCTGGACATCCACTTGTCCATTCCCGAGTCCCAACAAGCACTCATGAAAAGAAAGAAAAATAACCACGTTGAACATCTTCTGCTGGAGAGGACGCCAGGGGCCGTGGGGATGGGTCCTGCCCACCCCCGGCTGCATCAGGTGCCTCTGAGAATGCCAGATGACCTCAGATGTGGTTCCTCCTCTGACCCGGTCTGACTAGGAACTGTCACTAAGCTGGGAGAGGGGCAGCCTCTCCCAGTGGGAGTTTTCCTGGCCACAAAAGCTTGTGTTGGTCTATCAAGAGAGGCCATGTATGGGTTAAGACATACCACAGGGCAGAGTTGTTGTCTTCCTTCTCACCCTGACCCCCAAAGTTCAGCTGAACCTTCTGGGAAGACCGGTCTGGCCAGCGACGTGCCTGATGTCTAGCAGGAAGAGAAACCAGGAACTCTGACATATTACACATTTATTGAACAAAATTGTTGGTAGGACAGGCCACGTAGTGCCAAGGAATGCCTGTAGAGTCAAGTAAAGGCCAAGACAAGATAAAAATGATCAACTTAGAGTTATTTCTTGGCAAAGTAGCTTAACACACTTCCCTGGTGTGACTTTTTAATCCTGCTATTCATACTGGACAAAGATAAGTTTTGGGGAAAATGTTAAATAGAAGTGTTACAGAAGAATTGAATGCAACTCAAATCCTTATCAATAAAGTCATGACTTAGAGTTTATTAAGAGAGTCGATAATTGAAGATACTCTAAAACGAACCTCCCTGTAATTAAAATAGCCACTTCCTGGCCAGGCATAGTGGCTCACACCTAAAATCCCAGCAATTTGGGAGGCCGAGGCAGGAAAATCCCTTGAGGCCAGGAGTTCAAGACCAGCCTGAGCAACAAAGTGAGTCCTCATCTCTACAAAAAGTAGAAAAATTAGCCAGGAGTGGTGGCACACGCCTGTAGTCACAGCTACTTGGGAGGCTGAGGCAAAAGGATCACTGGAGCCCAGGAGACGGAGGCTGTAGTGAGCCATGATTCTGCCACTCCACTCCAGCCTGGGCAGAAGAGTAAAATGCTGCTTAATCAATCAATCAATCAACCACCAAGTAATGTTTACAAGAATGCTTTTTTGGCATAGTCTATGGTCTAAAGTTGGGAGACCATACAACTGTACACAGCAAAAGACCCAGGAAATGCTATCCTCCCGCCTCTGCTGCCTACTTAGATTTGAGTCCGACTTCAGCAAACTGTAGAGACAGAGGTAGCGTCTTGTTTGTATAAATGAGGACAGACGGATTAAACCATGTCTCCAAACAACAGGTGATGGCATCTTGTCAAACACCCCCATCTCAGAATCAATGTCAAGTTGCTTTAGGTCTCAACAAGCAGACAGGATCTCTGTCTTCCCACAGAGGAAAAGGGCACAGAAGACACCCAGCTGTTCTGCTCAGTGAGTTCTGTGTCACGCCCTGACACTCACCTCCAGCCAGCTTCCCCTCACCTTGTACCACTGTTGTCCACACCCTGGTTTGGAACTTTGCAGGCCTGGGGGTGGGGGGAGGAAAAAAAAAACTCTGCAGGCCCAGGGACAGACCAGGTGTGGGAGAAGGGCCAGACAGGGCATGGCGGTCAGCTCTCTGAGCCTCTGTCTGCCATGCTGAGCCCAGGCAGTGGTTAGTTTTAAGGTCAAGAAACTGATCAGAAGCAAAGGGGCAGGTCAAGTGAGTCTAAGAGGGGGACTTTCTGTCAGAAGGGACACCATCTTGGAAGTCACAGAAAACTTGTGATTCCCTCTACTTTACTGAGCAGGGGATTATCATGAAATTCTTGTGCCACCTGTTAATCCCAAAGACTCTGCTCCATCAGTGAAACCCTGGTGGCAGAGTGGCTTTCAACCATGCAACAAAGTTCCTTGACTTCTGATTCAGTGAGACCAATCACCTGGCTGCTGGGCAGCCTCTCTCTACTTCCAAAAGCCATGGCAGGCAGAGAAGCATCTGGTTGCTGGGATCTGACAAATTCACAGATTCCTTTGTGGTGTCTGGGAAGCACTGACAACCTAAGAACTCTGCAGACGCGAGGAGGTGGACCATGGAAGACATCAGGCAACGAGCCGTGTGGTCAGAGTGGAATTACTTGTCCCAAGACAAGCCTCCCCTGTGATCAGTGAGCCCCAGGAAGCTGGAGCAAGCAGGCTCTCTAGTCCCCTGGAAAGCTAGGGCTGCAGATGAAGGCTTTCCTAAGTGTCACCCCAACCCTAGTCAATGGGGGAAGCCCCCGGCCCCACACCTGCACCTAGAAAGCAGGAGGTTGCCAACCCACTGGTCACAGGGATCTCTTTATCTGATCTGTGGGCAAAACCACCTCTGAGGCAGGAGGGAGATGGGGAACCATGGTCAAATGCACTCCCATGCCTCAGGCCCACTTCAAAGATCTGTAAAACACTGGAAGGAAGGTGGACCAGGAAGCCAACCAGACCCATCTCCTAGCTAGAAAAGCCTGCAGCTGCAAGCACACAAACCCACAGATCCGTGCTCCACCAGCCTAACTCCTCACCTGGCTCGTGGAAAGGTCATCGCAGAGGGCTCTGCCCTACAAAAGACTGGGGATTCCTGAGGCAAGACATACGCCAGGTGAGCGAGGGAACCGGAGTTCCCTGCAGCAGGTTGGCGGCATCCACTGTGTACTCTTCGGGAACCAACACACTCTCAAGGGAAACCGTCCCGCGCAGGGGGGCTTGCAGCCCTTGGGCGGTGAATGGCGGTGGATCCCTGATCCTCCTCTCTCCCCGTTTCACATGAAGAGGTGCTGCTGCCCCGGTCCTGGGTTGAGTGGGACTGCCTTGTCACAGGGAAGGCAGCCTAGGGTCAGATGCCTGGGGCTCACAGCCATACCTCCGGTGGGTGCAGCTTGGCCTCACGCTACCCTGCGCAACGCACGTCGGGCATAACCAACTCTTGCGGTGCTGGAATGTGCGATACCTCTGGAGGGGGGTGGTGGGTGGAGGGTGGGGGACTTATTTATGTTTTTGCAATTTGTGTGTTCTTGAGAGCCTAAAGAAACCGGCAAGAAAGGGTTTTCTGAACCCCCTTGGAGGATTTTTGAACAAAATTAGACTCTGGCAGTTCTTTCAGGATGACGAATAACCCAGGGTACAGGTTCATTTATCACTCGCAATATTTGACTCCCACCAAGGCATTTCTAAAAGCCAGGCAAGAAAAATATCCTAATGTCTCAGATCACTGTTTTGCTCTGCTGCACCGAGGGCAGGTAGTTCTGCACAACGTATATGTCTAAGGCTGGGGGGTGGGCAAGGGGAAGGGACATTTTTTCCTACCTGCAGCAGTGTTTTACAAGAAGGTTAACACAGGAAAATAATGACTACCTGTCTTCCACATCCCAGCTCAGCCATCGCCAGGTGGCCGCCTGCCATCTCCTCAGGGGGGACCCTCTGTGGCCGTGGCCTATGGGTCGTGCCAGGATGAAGTCTGAGCAACCACCATAATGGCTTAACTCAAGGAGAAGGCGTGAAAAGGGAATTGGCTGGGCAAGAAAGGATGAAGGTGGCTTCTGAAATGTTGAGCCGGAAGTGACAAGGCAGTTTAACTGGGGACGCACTCACTCTAGGCTGGTCCAAGTGCACAATTAGGGAAACATGGCGTGAATTTTGGGAGCCATCTGCATCCTGGCAAACGTTTATTAAAGGTACAGGCACCATTCGGGGTTCTTTGTGTGGATTGTTTAATTCAGCCTTTTCAACAGCCCTATGAGAGAGGTGCCCCTGCGAGCCCTGTTAGAGACGAGAAACTGATCTCCACAGCCTGTGCGGTGCTGTCCAGCTTTCCTGCACTACCTTCTGGAATCTCCTCTGTTCAAATCCCCGTTAGAACAATGACTGCTTCTAAGGCAATTGTCTCCACATATTGGAACACCGTTCTCTAGTTTTAGTTTTCCTGATTTTAGGCACATAAAAATGCTTCATTTTAGAGTCTCACTTTGAAACTAAAGAATGGTTATTTTAAATTGTACTACTTACTATGTTTTAACCATAGCAGTATAACTACACATGCAAAAAAAAAAAAAATGCTCAAAAAGCCTGTAGTAATAAGAGTCCCTATCTCTTCTCCTCATCCCTAGTTTTATTCCCAAAAGGTAAAACAGTTTTTTTTAGCTTCTTAATTGATCATAGTCTCGATTAAATAGTCTGTTGATAACACGAATGTTTCCTGCTTATCCACCTTAGTCTGTGGGGTCCCCCTTATACACGTTGAGGGATACGGTCCACCTCCTTCCTACCACTGCTTTCTTTCTGCCTTTGTTCTATTGAAGTTACAGTGTTTGATACTGTTCTGTAGATATATTTCACCTATGCTTTATTCTCAGACCAATTCAGAAAGATGAAATTCAAATAAAAAGTGAATGAGGACAACACTGAGGTGCTAACACGGTATTCTCTACAGAATCCAGTTGCTTTATGAAGGACAGCAAAGCGGTCTTAAGGGTGTAAACTCTTCTCGTTTGATGAGGCAGCTCCAAGAATTGGGGTCCAGGGGATTCTTCCTTGATACTTTTTGGCATCATCCTGGCTTCCTTCCTTTCCTCCCTCTCTCCCTCCCTCCGTTATTTTTCCTTATGGTAAGATAACGTATCATTGAGCATCTTCACCATTTTCAAGTGTGAAGTTCAAAGTCATGAAGTATGAAGACGTTCGCACTGTTGTGCCATCGTCATCTCCATCCATCGTCAACTCCTTTCATCTCGTAAAACTGAAACTCTGTACCCATGAAATTCTAACTACCCATCTCAGTCCCTAGCAGCCATCATTCTACTTTCTGTCTGTGTGAGTGTGATTCCGCCAGGTGCCTCATATAAGAGGAATTTCAGTTTCTGTGATGTCTTCCTTCCTTCCTTCTTACTTTCTTAATAGAGGTGAGGTCTCGCTATGCTGCCCAGACTGGTCTCAAACTCCCAAGCTCCACTGCACCTCACACCCACCCTCCATTTTTTTTTTTTTTTTTAAAGCGATGGGGACTCACTCTGTCACTCAGCCTGAAGTGCAGGGGTGCAATCATAGTTCACTACAGCCTCGACCTCCCAGGTTTAAGCAATCCTTCTACCTCAGCCTTCCGAGTAGCTGGGACTACTGTCATGTACTACCACACCTGGCTAATTTAAAAAAAAAAAAAATTCGTGTAAAGACGGGGTCTGGCTATATTGCTCAGGCCGGTCTCTAACTCCTGGCCTCAAGTCAGGTCTCCTGTTTTGGCCTCCCAAAGTGCTAGGATTATAGATGTGAGACACCGTGCTGGGCCTATCATCTTTCTTTTCTCATACCACTTCTTTCTTACGTTCCTCCTTCATTTTGTCAGAGAGCGTCCTTAGCCTCATAGGGAATGCATGGCAATAAATTCTAACTCCTTACATAAATAAGAATTGTGGTACTGCTCTGTGATTTAACAGTTTCACTTGATATGGAATTCTATATCCCAAATCCCCTCTCTTTACTATCTTGAGGGCACAGTCCCCTCATTTTCTAGCATTCTATGCTGTTGCTGAGAAGTCTGATGCCAGTTCCTTTTTCATTTCCTTGTAATTAAGCTGATTTTTCTCTCTGGATGGTCTTAACATTTTTCATCTTTGATTCCAGAGTTTTCAAATTCACCAATCTATGTCTTTTCTCCATTCCTATTAGTTAGCATTAGGTAGATTCTTTAAATCTACAAAGTTGTGTTTTACTCCAGCTCAAGAAGCAATTTACTGCATTCCACCTTTGACTTTGTGTCTATGAACTGGAGGATTGTTTTCCATTTAACCTTCCAGATAGTCAGCTTGGTCTTTCATCCAGAACATTCTAACCAATGTATCCGTTTAACTTTTTAAGAATTTTTGACAATTCTAGGATTAATTTTCTAATTTTCTTTCTTATTTTCTGACTGTTCCTTTTTCATCCTCGTCAGTTCTTGCTTTATGAACACAATAAGTATCCTCTAGAATATCCAGCTGAACATACACTTAGGAATTTGTTTTTTTTTTTTTGAGTTGGAATCTCACTCTGTCACCTAGGTTGGAGTGCAGTGGCACACTCACGACCACCCCAGCGTTGACCTGTTGGGCTCCAGTGATCCTTCCGCCTCAGCCTTCCAAGCAGCTGGTACTACAGGTGTGCACTACCAAGTCTGGCTAATTTTTTAAATTTATTGTAGAGATGAGGTCTCACTGAGTTGCCCGGGCTGGTCTCAAACCTGCAGGCTCAGGCAATCCACTTGCCTCAGCCTCCCAAAGTGCTGGGGTGACAGGCTGAGCCACCGAGCCCAGCCTCACTTAAGATTTTTACAGCCCTCTCTTTCATCTCCCAGGTTGTCTGTTTTCTCCAGGGTAGGCTGTCCTACTTATTTCGGTCCCTCTTGTCCCTTCTCTGGGTTTTCCTCATGTGTCGTCCATGCCTTTGCATCACAGCAATGGAGGCATATAAAAACGACATTGACAAGGTAGCCCACAAGGATGTCCTCTGGATTTGTACAAGTCTGTTTCCCTAACAGGCCTCTCTGACAACTCTAAAATTTCATTTCAAAAGATTCCAGCTTCAACTAGGAAGTCAGGTTACAGAGGCTGAGGGAGGAACAAAGAGGAGAAGAGATGGGTGTAGAAATAAGAAAGGTAAGTGGAATACATTTTTAGATTACACCACTACAGTGCTGAAATGATTTGAGAGCACGTTCTTCACATGGCTACTTCCTAGACAGAAACACAAGGAGTGACAGGCGGCAGCCAAGGTGACATGCACCAGGAACAGGAGGCAGGAAGTACAGAGCCGCCCTTGGGAGCAGACCAACCCGCACGCATGTGGGGTGCGGCAACATGTAAGCGAAAGGGTGCATGTGTTGGGTGGGCTCTCTCTCACACAAAGACACACGCACCACACATACACATACACACACACGAGCAGCAATGGTGGGTGAGAACAGGAGCACGTGCAGGGGTGAGCTTATACACATGCAGGGGTGCAACGGTGGTGGGAGTGGAAGGGCATGTGAACAGGTGTGAGCTCACTCATGCAGACACAGCAATGGTGTGAGCAAAAGGGAGCGTGCAGGTGTGAGTGTGCATACACACACATAAGCTCAAATGCAGGCGTGGGTGGAAACAGACTGGGAAGTGGCCTTCTAAATACACGGAAACAGAATACACAGAAACAGAAGTCTACGTCAGCCATTTAAACGCTCAAACCCACTAGACTCTCTTCCCAAAAGCCTGTCTTTTTGGATCTACGGAACAGCCCTGACTGTTAGACAGGGTCAGTGTGTCACGAGGATGCTCCCAGGACTGGTCTCTGATTAGGGGTGTCAAGCTTAGGGGCAGCACACCAACAGGTGCGCCGAGGGAGGAGAGAGAATCAGTGAGAAGGTTGGTGCCAAACAGCTGCCCGGGGCACAGATGAGAAATGAGGAGAAGGCCTGTGAATCTGCCTTCAAGCTAGAAGAAACCTTGGCGAGTAAAGCGTTAGTAAGAGCATGGATGAAAGTCAGATTGCAAAGGGCGGGAGGAGGACAAGGAGGTCAGGAGGTGATGGCCATGGAGCAGCGGAGGGACTGGGCAGAGACGCCAAGGAAGTTGGGAGCAAGCGACAGTGTCTTTAAAACCACTGAACAAAAAAAAAGAAAAGCCAATGGCCAGAAGAGTTGGGAGGATGGCTGTGGGTCTCAGTCTGTACTGGGGACAGGCTGATAACAGCCAACAACAAGGTCCCAAAGGGGCATAATCATAAATCACTGCAAAACCCTGGGCAAATTTAAAGTCCAGTGGAAAGGCCAAATATTAATAAAATATACACCTCAGTCAGCAAGGTGCTCTAGCCTAGAGGCCTTCTTTTAATGAATGTCAGATTTGACCTAAGACATCTCCAGGGCAGATGGGCAGGCGTTCCGAGACATTCCCCAGATAGATGGGAGGCTGGCTGCCTCCCTGACAAGCTTCACCACCAGGTCCTGAAACACAGAGACGCAGGCTACTCTCCTCCACCTCCATGTGCAGTCTGCTCTGCTACCTGGCATGTGCACTCTTGTGTATCCTGGGAGGGAGATGTGAGAACTGGGTATCTCTGGAGAGCAAGGAGCTCAGGGTTAGCTGACAGAGCGGGGAGTGTGGCGGATGTAGGTGACACTGCTTCGATCCCAATGTGGGTCAATATTTTAACATAGAGGCTACTACCTCACACCCTTAGGATGGCTACTATCGACACAACACAACACAACACAACACACACACACACACACACACACACACACACACACACAAAGTGTTGGCGAGGATGTGGAGAAATTGCAACACTTGTGTATGGTTGGCTGGAATGTAAAGTGGTACAGCCGCTGTGGATGAGAGTATGGTGGTTCCTCAAAAAATTAAAAATAGAATTACCACATGATCCAGCAATTCCACTTCTGGATATATGCCCAAAAGAATTGAAAGCAGAGTCTCAAAGAGATACTTGTACACTCATGTTTACGGCAGCACTATTCACAGTAGCTAAAATATGGAAGCAACTCAAGTGTTTATAGATGGATGAGTATATAAACAAAATTGGGTGTATACATACAATGGAATCTTTTTCAGCCTTAAAAAGGAAAGAAATTTTGACATGTTACAACTTGGATAAACCTTGAGGACATTAAATAACTAAATAAGCCAGTTAAAGAAGACAAATACTGTATGGATCTGACCATTAAATTCATGAACTCATCCTAGGACAAGTGCTACATACCTCATTGCTGAATATCACTAGGGTCACCTTCAAAGTACTCCCCCCTGGGAAGTTATAAACTGATGGCAGCACCTAAGTCCCCCCATCAAAGCCATTTTGAAACTCTTTTTCTGAAGTGGCCATCAGAGCTATCATCATAAAAATGTCGGAGTTTGAATTAGAGCAACGGACAAACATTAAATTTCTTGCTAAACTTGGCATGAGTGGAAGTGAAATCAGGGACATGTTAGTCCAAGTTTATATGGATAATGCTATGAAGAAAATGGCAGTGTACACATGGATTAAATGTCTTTCTGAGGAGAAAGTGTCACTGATGAAGAGAGGTCAGGATGGCCAGTAATGAGCAGAACTGATGAAAACATTGCAAAAATTCATTGAATTGTGCGTCAAAATTGTCAGCTGACTGTGAGAAGGACAGCAGACCAAATAAACATTGATAGAGACACAGTCAGGAAAATCTTTTTATTTGAGACAGAGTCTCACTCTGTCACCCATGCTGGAATGCGGCGGCATGCTCATGGCCACTGCAGCCTTGACCTGCTGAGCAGGTGATCCTTTTGCCTCAGACTTCCAAGTAGATGGAATCATGGGCGTGTGCCCCCACACACGGCTAATTTTTTATTTATTGTAGAGATGAGGTCTTGCCATGTTTCTCATGCTGGTCTCGAACCCCTGAGCTCAGGCAATCCTCTTGCCTTCTTCTCCCAAAGTGAGGAAACTCTTAACTGAAAATCTTGGCATGAGAAAGGCGTGTGCAAAAATGGTCCTGAAGGAGTTCTTGCATCACGACAATGTACCAGCTCGCATGTCACTATCTGTGAGGGAATTTTTAGCCAGCAAACAAATAACTGTATTGGAACACACTCCCTCCTCACCTGATCTGGCCCTCAGTGACTTTTTTCTTTAGCTGAAGATAAACGAAACATTGAAAGGAAGACGTTTTGATGACATTCAGGACATCTAGGATAATACGATGACAACTCTGATGGCTATTCCAGAAAGAGTTCCAAAATTGCTTTGACAGGTTGACCAGGTGCTGGCATCAGTGCATAGCTTCCCAAGGGGAGTACTTTGAAGGTGACCATACGGATATTTGGCATTGAGGTATGTAGCACTTTTTCTAGGATGAGTTCATGAACTTAACTTCCAGATCTCATATGCTTCCATTTATATGAATTACTCAGAATAGTCAAATTCATAAAGACAGAGAGTTAAATGGCGGTTGCCAGGGTCTGGGGAAGAGGCAATGTGTAGCTATTATTTAATGGGCACAGAGCTTCAGTTTCACAAGATGCAAATAACTCTGGAAATGGATGGTGGCGATGGGTGTACAACATTACAAATGTATTTAATACTACTCAACTGTGGACTTTCAGATGGTGTAATTTTGTTATGTATATTTTGCCACAATTAAAAAATGAAGGGAAAAACCCCCTAAAATGAAGGCTAAAATTTTTAAATGCTTTGAGACTTGCAATAGAAGGTTGAACTAAACTCTCAAGGGTAAGAATAGGTAAGACCGAATTCAAGGGAAGCCAGGAATCACGTGACCTGGAACATGAATCTGACTTGATGACACTGCAGACGGTGGCATGCTAGTACACTGTGATGATTTCACTGAGTTTCTCCTTCAGACCCACTCCCTGCTGTTCGCTGGTGTGGGGAAGGTGGTGCTTACTCTCCCCTGTGCTCTTACAGAGCATCCCTGCTGAGTCAGGATGGCCCAAGGGCTGGCGCCCCTGGAACTGAGGGAACAGCCTGAGTCATAAGACAGCTCTTTGTCCCCCAGGGCAATCAGACCTGCCTTAAGCCACCAGTGACAGGCACTTCTGCCAGGGGGTATGGACTGCGGTCACAACTCTATTCTCTGACTGGCACATACTTTTCATCCCTTCGTGCCTATTTTTTTTTTCACCGAGTCATTTCTCAGCTTGGAAGTCTTCTCTTCCAGCAAGACTTCAGTAGCTCTTCAGTTTGGGCTGGCTTTTCTGTTAGATGCTCGTGCCTACTGTATCTATGCTGTACGTGTCCACCTTGGTGTCCTCTGAATCTAGGACAAGCCTAGGGATGCAGAAAGTGCTCAATAAGTCTTTATTGAATAACAGAACCCAATGATCAATCAATCAAAGAGGATGATTATAAGAAAGGTCCAGAAAACATGGTTTTAAAAGAGTTCAGTAGAGGTGTGACAAGAAAACACTTGATGACCTTAAGTTAAATCATAATCTCTAGCCCCATGTAGAATGCACTGCTAGTTCCCCTGTTCAATCAATGTTCTCTTCTTACTCTTACTAACAGAATCCTCATTTTTTTTTAAGTGTTGTAATGTGTCCAGTTAAAAATGCTTTGTTCCCCCACCTTCCTTGTGGCTAGAGGTAGCTCATGCCACAGTTCCAGCTGGTGATATCAAAGCTGACGGTTTCCTAGAAAAAACCTGCTTCCCTAATATAGACTCCAACCCATTCTGAAGACAGGTAAAGAGGTATTTTTTTTTCTTTTCTTCCCCATGCCTAGAAAATAGGTAAGATGCCTGGAAGCACAGCAGGCAATTTGTGACTGAAGATGAACAACCACGAACCCTACAGGGAAGGATGGTGGACATGATCAATGGAAAAGGTTTCACTGGGTCACCTGGGCTGCCCAGGACTGACAGCCACCTAGATTCTACATTGGGTGAGACACACAGTGTCTTACCTCTGTAAGCCACTGTTGGCCAGACCTATTGTTACTTGCAGCCATAGCATTCCTAACTTATAACACCAACTAGAACATTTCTGACAGGACTTAAACTACGGATGACACTAATAATAGAACAATCTTGAAGGAATTACAGAAAATAATAATATAGACACCAACAAGCAGAAAATGGCTGGATTTTCAGGGTGGAGAAAAAATTGTAGACTATACAAACAAGAGAAATTGCTAGTAAATCTCCACAAGAAAATCAAGAAGAGGCCATTAAAAGTCTGGCTCCTGAATCTCTAAAACAAACAAATGAGAAAATAAACAATAGTGATGACCAAGCAAAACCTGCATGGATTCATAAGTAATAACTCATTTCAAACTAACTACAAAATTCTTTTGATTGAATTTTAACTAACAGAGCAGGAGAATGCAAAAGGTTTTAAAAAATCATGTATCAAGCCGGGCTCGGTGGCTCAGCCTGTAATCCCGCGCCTTTGGGAGGCTGAGGTGAGTGGATTGCCTGAGCCCGCGGGTTCGAGACCCGCCTGGGCAGCGAGACCTCATCTCTACAGTAAAATCAAAAAATCAGCCGGGCGTGGTAGCGCATGCCTATAATTCTGGCTACTTGGAAGGCTGAGGTGGAAGGATCGCCGGAGCCCAGCAGGTCGAGGCTGTGGTGGCCAGGAGCGGCCACTGCACTCCAGTCTGGGCGACAGAGTGAGACTCCAACTCAAAAAAAAAAAAAAAATCATGTATCTGTGTTTCCTAGAGGCTTTTGATTCTTATGATACCACAAGAAAAGATTTTTAAAGAGCAACATCATGATTCAGTTAAATGAATTCATAACTGGTTGAATGACTATTCAGTGGGTATAAATTAAAGAATTTATGCAGTCCTGGGAGCAGATAAGCCACGTGGTTTGGCCATTGCTACTGTCCGTTCAATCTTAATATCAAACCGTGGCAGAGGGGACAGAAAAGGAAAAGTTACGAGACAGCACAAAGCTATGAACAAAAGTATTATGCATGATAGATACAAGGAGCAGAACCCAAAGGGTGGAAAGTGAGCTGAAACACTTAGCTTAGACACAGCATTCAAGAAAAGTAAGTGTCGTGTTCTGAATTTAGGTATAAAGAAGCAGTCAAGAGAAGACAGGTGGACAGCTGTGGGCATCACAAGAAAGCACTCTCTGATCATCAGAGTCACCTGTGCATGGAGTGACATGCCTTGTGAATTGGGGCTTCCCATAACAGAAACATTGGGCAGAGGCAGAAAACCAACTCTCAGGAATATCACAGCTGATATCACCCTAGGAAGTTCAAATCTGTAACTTCTCCCCCAACCCTAAGTTTGTATGATTCCAAAACTTTCTGTTCCTGAGTACAGGAAAGCTTCTGAGTCCCCCTTACCATAGCTGGGATTGGATTCAGGCAGTTTAGCTTGGTCTACTAAATACACATATATTTGTATTTATATGTACACGTATTTATAAATACACATATATTTATATGTTCGCACATGTGTAGGGGGACCCAAAGAATCCTGGAATTATCTTGTGGAGGGAGGGTGGGCCCCTTGTAGCACAGACGTCCCCTGCTAGGTAAGTGTTCTAGGAACCCATCGGCACCAGTGTACCAGCCAGCATTGTTGAGAGAAGCTGCGTTTGACTTCTGAATTTTTTTTTTTTGTTTGAGATTCTTTCAACGCGTTTCCCCATTTCATGGGGTGATTTATGAATGCATCTGTCCATACTTCACTGAGTGTTCAACAGTTTAACCAAAAACAGCATGGTCTCCATGCCCCACACTTCCTATTCACCTGATCCTGCCCAAGCAAGTTTTTTTGGTTTTCCTGGATGAAAAACTCCTCAAAGGGAAATGCTTTGCCGATGCAAAAGAGGCATAACAAAGAACAGAAGCATTAAAAAGCATCAAAATTGACGAATTCAAAAGCTGCTTTGAGCAGTGGAAAAAGGGTCTTGATAGGTGTGTTGCATCAAACGGAGAGCACTTTGAAAGTGACTGAAGTTTAAACATGTAAGAATAAGTACACAATTTTTTATAAATTAATTCAGTTTCTTGGGGGTCTCCCCTTGCATGTGCCCATATTTACAGGTACATGTGTACACGTATATGTATATTGTACATTTATATGTACACAGATATTTATAGGTGTGCATATATGCACATATATTTACACATGCATATAAATATATGTACGTGTGCGTCTGTGTGTGTATGAATCAGCAAACAGACGTCTTTCATGGGTGTTTTGTGAATCTGCCAGAGAAGTATAGAGATGCAAATGCCCAAATGTCTTTGGTCACAGAATCCTGTTTTGTGTTTTTCTTGACAGGTCTCACAATATATGGGTTTTGTGTAGCATATTTTAGCATATGCTGTTTGGAAAATAGTCTGTTTTCTATAAAGAGCCCATCTGATCAGTCTGAAAATGTTGCTCCCTCTGGTTGATGAGGCTGAGTCCTGGCCTCCAAGACAGAGAGGCAATTTTAGTTCCCATGTGGGACACTGAAAAATCCCACAGCCGCCAAGCTGAGCCAGTCTCCAAGCCACGCCATCCACACATCCATGTCCTACTCTGGAGTGCTGAGAGAATATGGGTGATTCAGCATAAACCTTCCTCACCCCTGGGAAACCAGTGAAAGGATACCTTGAGATATCAGCAGCCGGGCTCGGTGGCTCAGCCTGTAATCCCAAGCCTTTGGGAAGCCGAGGTGAGTGGATTGCCTGAGCCCACGGGTTTGAGACCTGCCTGGGCAGCGAGACCTCATCTCTACAATAAATCAAAAAATCAGCCGGGCGTGGTAGCGCGCGCCTGTAGTTCCGGCTACTTGGAAGGCTGAGGCAGCAGGATCGCCGGAGCCCAGCAGGTCGAGGCTGCGGTGGCCAGGAGCGGCCACTGCACTCCAGTCTGGGTGACTGAGTGAGACTCCAACTCAAAAAAAAAAAAAGAAAAGAAATAAACGAGACATCAGCAGGTTGACATACTCAACACAGAACACATCCTTTTCTTAACTGAAAAAAATTCAGAACAGATATTCATGATTAAGGAAGCCAGACATCGCCACAGACATCTCAGAACCAGCTCTGCAGGCAGCTCAAATTACGTTCTCCCATGGGAGGCTGTGTACCCACGCCACCGCCATGTCACCGGATCACCATCTGATCTGCCTTGCAGCCTCCCCACTGGGAAAGTCCTGGAGAGTAATCTTCTGGCAAAGGCACCCGCTCAACTTCCTATCTGCCAGTTCTGGACTCCTCTTCATGGGCCTGACTGCCCCTTTGGCACAATAGCCATCTCGTCACTTGTTTCCCAGCACTCTGTCCTGACCTTATCTATGGAATGATGCAAACTGTAGAGTGCACGCCCCAGCAAAACGAAGCATGTTATTCAGATGCCACCCCAGGTCTCCCAACTTTCAAGCCCTGCTAAAGCATCTCAGTGCAGCAGCTCAAACGAAATGTCAAGCATCAGCAGTAGTGAAAGAGAGGTGTGATGTCCTTTGAGCACTTGCTGTTTTTTAACCACTTTATTTCACATTTTCAGACATAATCCTTCTAACCACCATGGGGTGGAGACACGACCAATGCTTCATTCGAAAGAGAAGAAAGCTAGATTCCAGACAGGTTAAGCAACCTGGGTCACACAATGTTTTGAACTGTCTATCAAGCCCTAACTTTCTGTTCTTGCCCCGTGCCTAAGATCAAGTGATTCTTCTTTTTAAGGTCCAACTAGATTGTTGTTTGCTTGGGATGAGGAAACAGGTTTTGACAACCATCTAGGAGATAAGCATTTGGTCTCCTCTGGGGTTCTCTCCCTGAACTGTGGTTTTCAAATGGCTGCCATGAAAGCAGAGAGCGCCATTAATCTTCAGGGAGAGAATCTTCTAAAGACATCTACCCATGACCTCAAAGCACATCCAGCTCCCCTGGGACAGGAGACGCTTCCCGACGAGTTTTCAATTCTTGTCCATGAACACTTCACCTCCCTCCTCTTCCCTGTCATCATTTCCAAAATGAAACCAACGTCCTAGAGATCAATGTTTTCCAAATTGAGCTCCATAGAATACCAGTAACATTAGTAAGAGGTCCACAGTCAAATATCAGGTCCAACCATATGAAATTGCTGCCATCTGAACATTTCAAAAATAATTACTTCAATACATAATTTTAGTAACAGGGTCTTACTCTGTTGCCCCGGCTAGCCTTGAACTCCTGGGTTCAAGTGATCCTCCCATCTCAGCCTCCCATGTAGCTGGGACATAGGTGCTGCCACCAAGGCCTACACATTTTTTTAAAACTACAAAACAGCAATTTCACACGGTCCCACCACATGAGTTTTGGGAACCTTGAATATTCTTCTCTTGAAGACTCAGAATCTGCGTTCACATTTTATAGGCTCAAATAATTCCCTGCAGTAAAGAAGCCTGCATAACTTTGTTTTCCAAGTATATTTGACAACAGAACCCGTTATTAGATAACACCTATTCACATCTTGCAGCTCTGTATTTTGGGTTTTAGGACATTTTGCCTGGGAGGGTTCAAAATAATTCAGAGCTTTCTGGGCTGTTCACAACCTCATCCTCCCCCATCTCATGACTATATTTGAATAAAATAAAATTCACTCATCTATATAGGTTACTCATTTATTTAATTTAATTCACAAATATGCGTTGAGTATGTCTGCTGTACCAGGCATTTGCTTAGACTGGGGGACATATTGAAACACAAGTATCCTCACAAAGAAAACAGGACCCTCTAAGATGGAGTAACTAGCTTGGTCTGAAGGAGTCAGCAAGAGCTTCATGGAAGAACTGAGTTTTGACTTGAGGCTCACAACAATTTTCCAGGACGGAAGCTGGTGCTCAGCACCCAGTGCATCAAGGCAAACACAGCACACCTGATCATATGCAGGTCCATCCCAACACCTGTCTTCTAAGACCGCCAGGGGTACCTCCGGCAAAACAGAATGTGCATTCACTGTTCCCATTATTTCTGCCTGTCTTGACCTCTTCTGTGTCCCCGAATAAAGCTCTATTCGGTTTATCCAATTTCTTTTGGCTCCAATGCCTGGTTTCCTGTGGGCGGGTGCTATTTTGCCCACAGGAAAATTTTACTCTCTGACATTAGGCTGCAGCGGGAAAGCCCAGGTCAATAACCAAAGGTCTCTATCATGCAACACTTCCACTCCTCCCCACCCCATTCTCCCTCTCTGAGCCTCTTGTAGGTGTCTGGCTCAGGAGGTTCCCCATGGCCCAGCGAGGAGCTGTCTTAATGGCTGACCTTTTGGGGAGGTGGGAGGCAATGGGGGGCTCAGAAACTCTGACTCACAGAAAGAACGTCAGGGGGAGTGGTGTGCTGCTCTGTCCCTCCTGGTTTTCAAATCCTGGGCCTTCCTAGTGGTAACACTGTGGTGGGAACAAAAGCAAAGCTCTTCTGTGCTTACCAAGGGAAAAAGGGTATTTATAGAGTTCAGTAATGTTTCCCCACACCCGGCTTCCCTTGGTTCGTCCAGGCAATAGCAGAAGTGGAATCCCACAGTGAGTAAGTATAGGAATGGTTAGGGGCATGGGGTCCTTAGGGGGAGGGCAGTTTCCTGCTGATACTTCCAGGCCTCACATGCTCCCTCCAGCGATCCTCTCCCGGCTACGCTAGGCCTAGTGGCCTTCCGACTTACACAAGAAGAGTCTACATGAAGTACCCAGTGAGGTAGCCCACAGATGGCTGTGGCTGGACAGAGTGGTGGGTGGGACAGACAAAACTCCAGGGGTGCTGGAGGCCATGTCATCAGAGTCTTATGCTCCAAGCTCAGGAGTTCAGGTCTGATGCTATGCCTTGTGGAAATTGTACTGCACATCTGCAAAGTGTAGTACAGCAAAAAAAGAGAAAAATGATAACAGTGGGGGTGGGAGTGGAGAGCTGAGGTACAATGTTCCTGAAAACCAACCATAGAAAGTGACAGTGGAGTCAGACCGATCTGCCTGGGGGTGCTGTCATGGGGCAACCCCCAAATCTGAGACAGCTTGAGTGTAACGTTCTTCATCTATTCCAGAGAAGTCATCCAAAAGTTCCGTAGGAAAAGACATGGGTTTATCAGAACTTACAGGAAGCAGTGATGGCAGCTGGTCAGGGAAGAAAAGAACCTACGGAAAACCGTGTCTCAGGGCAGTACAGCAAACAGTTTTATAGGCAAGCAGGTCAACTCACCCAATTCCTATCTGGTGCTTACAATTACACTGATCACACGTGAGAACCACATCATTTTCGGCTTTGCTTGCATTCCATGACTCGGTTCATGCATTCACCACCTGCATTCCATGACTCATTATTGGGAATATGTATGCCCCCCAGACACCAGCCTTGGCCAGAGGCGGCTCCTGAGGGAGGGGAAACCGTCCATATCTGGACAATACACCACAGGTACTTACCACCGGCACGCAGAGGACTGTGCCCAGGAGGTCCAGGGAGCTGGGCTGGCCAGTGCTGGGCGCTTTCCTTTCAAAAGAAATTGCCAGCCATGTTCCCCTGCAGCCATAAGCTTATAGAATCAGGTCAACCGCAAGGTAGCTATTTTTTAAGCTGGTAACGACATGTTTGTCAGTTTCATCTTTGCGTTCTAAGATGCCCCCAAAGAGACATTTCCCCCTATTCAGTAAAGGACCATCTGTCTCCTAAGTTAGCAAGAAAACGGGAAAATTTTCATCAACCTCACTAGCCCAGACAGTACTCACACCATCAGGCTGGCCAGGTCCTCCTGGGGCCAGTGGAGAGATGGGGCACAATCTGCCGGCCAAGCAGGAAGGACTCGCCAAGGTGCCGGGAGCGCCCGCTGGCAAAAAAGGCCGTAAGCAACTATGGCGGAAGGTGGCGTCGGATCATTCATCAGCCGAATGTCCCTTGTGAATCCCTTTCTGCCACAGGGCCCAGTGGCCTCAGCTCTAGACCAGGGAGGGTGAGAATAATGTCCACCCCACAAGGTGGAGGTGAAGATGGATTATGGTGTGGGAGAAGGGTTTCCTCAATTGTAGAACACTGAGTGACGCTGGCTGTCAATATCATCCCTTGTTGAGCGGCAGCAAAGGTAGTGAAAGGGTAAACTGAGGCAAAGTGGGCCAGTGCTGCAGGAATAATGCAAAGATTTGCTAAAGAGAAAGAAGCAAAGTGTATTATCCACTTTCCATAGACAGAGAGGGGCTGGCACACAATAGGCGAGTGTGGCCTTGAAGGCTAAGAGACTGGGTATATTTAAGGCTCTCTTGAAGGCTAAGAGACTGGGTATATTTAAGGCTCTCTTTTTTGGACTAGGAAGCAAGTCCAGAGGTTACATTCTTTGATGCAAATAACAGAAATCACATAAAGCTTGTTTCTAGACATCCCCAGGGAGGCTGGGCCGGAGGCTGGTTAGGGAAGACTGATAACAATACTTCATTGCCAGAAACACAGATGCCTAAAAGAACAATTAGGACTAGACATGTTTAAGGGGCTAGAAATAATTACCAAGTCCTAACTCTGGGAGGCCAGTTTTCCTTCTTGCCAGTGATAAGAGGTAAAAGAACAGGATGGTCAGTAGAAAGGCTCAGCAATACATCGCAGGGCTAGGGCTGAGGCAGAATGGCCGTACTACTGCTAGGATCGTTTTACCAAGTTCTTCTGTTCTAAGACTCTTGGGGTTCCTACCTTTCAGGTGGAAAGACATTTAGTCTGGAAGGAACTGTCGCTCAAAGTGGTGTCTACTTAGAAGTGGAATTGCTGGGTCAAGGGGATCTTTCGAAAACACAGGTCTCCAGTGGTTTCCCACTGTACTCAAGAGGACTTTAAAGTTCCCAGAGCCTCAGGGCCCTGCACCATCTGGCTCTGCCATCCTTCCCCTGCTCCTGGCCACTGGGACTTTCCAGTGTTCTCTTTCCAGCCTCCGAGCCTCTGTACCTGGCTTCCTCTGCTAGTACGGGTTCTTCCTTTCTCCCCTCAGCCTGTGTAGTTGACAGTACGTGTACTTTCAGATCTCACTTTTCAGTATCTTGCTCAAAGAATCACCCCATCCCCCAAACTGTTGTCAGCCCTCCTGCTCCCACTTGCCCCGCAGTGCCATCTAAATTGCACATTCCCTGCAATTATTTGTTTTGCTGATTTGCTCAGGAAGTTATCTACTCAGCACACAAGCTGGGCCAGAGACTGTTCTAGATGTTTGAGAGGCAGCAGGAAGCGGAGCCGTCCCTGCCCTCTGGGAGCCTTCTTTCTTGTAGGGGAGACCGAGATGACCAAATCAACGAAGATAGAATTTTATGCCAGGTACTGCTAAGTGCTTTGAAGACAAATAACCCGGGGTTGGAAGAATGCTCCACGGGGAGCACCTCTCAATGAGATGGTCACAGAGCTCTACAGAGGAGGTGACATGGCTGAGCATTTGTCAGCCCACTAGACTAGGAGACCTGGGTGAAGGATACTGTTCTGCTTCTTTCATCACTTTGAGAATCTCTAGCACCAAGGCCAGTGCTTAGCAAAACACAATAGGGTAAATGGACAAACAAAACAACACTACCCTCAAGGATTCCGCTGACCCTCCCTGGGGCCACGGGAAGCCTGGAAGGGCCCCCCAGGCAGAGAAGAGCCTCCCAGAAGCTGACCCGAGCAACTGTCCCATGAGGGGCTGTGCACATATCTGTGGCGGAAACCGAGGCCTGCCTTTTCTGCCTCTCCTATCGCCTGACCAATCAACTCCCCGCTCCAGGACCTACATCGCTTCTTCACCACTGGCATACCGTGCAGTCATTGGTGCGGGTACATCTGGTCAGACCTCTGGGAGATGACCGAGTGTGAACGAGCAGGATTCCTTCTGGGCCCAGGTGATCCTCTCGCCTCAGACTCCTCAGCAGCTGGGACTACGGATGTACGCCACCATACCTGGCTAATATTTTGATTTTTTGTGGAGACAAGGTCTCCCTATGTTGCCCAGGCTGGTCTCGAACTCCTGGGCTCAATGGATCCTCCCACCTCGGCCTCCCAAAGTGCTGGGATTACAGGCATGACCACCATGCCTGGCCCTTCTTGGCTTTTTTATAGCATTAACAAACAGCCAAACAGCTCCCGCTGCCCTTTCTGTGCTCTCTGCCCTCTTGCAATGGCCTGAGGGAGTTCACTCTATTGGCCAGCAGCTCTAACTCAAGAAAACACCTTAAATCTAGGTGGAGAGACTCTAGAATTCATGAGGGTCAGCAACCATTTGCCCCTGAAGGGAACTCATCTTTCCAGCATGCCACTCATCTACAACCAAGTGGAGGCTCCCAACCTTTAAAAACCCACGCATGGCTGGGCTTGGTGGCTCAACCTGTCATCCCAGCACTTTGGGAGGCCGAGGTGAGTGGATTCCCTGAGCCCGTGGGTTCGAGACCAGCCCAGGCAACTTGGCGAGACCTCGTCTCTACAATAAATCAAAAGTTAGCTGGGCATGGTAGTACATACCTGTAGTTCTGGCTAATTGGAAGGCTGAGGTGAAAGGATCACCAGAACCCAGCCGTCGATGCAGGGGTGGCTGTGGGCATGCCACTGCACTCCAGCCTGGGCAAAGGAGTAAGATTCCAACTCAAAAAAAAAAAAAAGAATAAAAAGAAAAAAGACTTATGCATTACATACAACGGAATATTACTCAGCCTTAAAAAGAGATTCTGACACATGCTCTAAAATGGATGAACCCTGCGGACTTTACACTAAGTGAAACAGGCCAGTCACAGAAAGACAACTACTGTATGATTCTATTTATCTGAGATACCTAGAAGAGTCAAATTCAGAGACAGAAGGTAGAATGAATGGTGGCTGTCAGGAGTTGGGAGAGGGGAATGGAGCATTAGTGTTTAATGAAGACAGAGCTTCAATTTGAGAAGATGCAAAAGTTCTGGAGTCAGATAGTGGTTTAGTTGCACAACAGTGTGAATGTTCTCAGTGCCATGGAACTGCACACTTGAAAATGGTTGTAAATTTTGTTATGTGTTTGCTTGTTTTGAGTTAGAATCTCACTCGGTTGCCCAGGCTGGAGTACAATGGCACGCTCATGGTCACCCCAGTGTCGACGTGCCGGGGTTCCGGTGATCCTTCCACCTCAGCCTTCCAAGTAGCCGGGACTATAGGTACATGCTACCATGCCTGGCTAATTTTTTTATTTATCGTAGAGACGAGGTCTCACCATGTTGCCCAGGCTGGTCTTGAACCCACGGGCTCAGGCAATCCACTCACCTTGGCCTCCCAAAGTGCTGGGATTACAGACTTGAGCCACCGCACCAGGCTGTTATGTGTTGTTTATCATAAGAAAAAAAGATACATAATGTAGAAAAAAAGAAACACCCACGTGTGTCCTCTTCAGATGTAACATGTACACCATATCTAATATTACTAGAAAATTTGAAATAAATCAGTTATTGATTTTTAAAAATCACCAAAGAAATGGAACAGAGACCTTCTCTCTTTACAAATATCACCCTCAACCTTGATCTTCGCATGGTGTTCCCACCACCAGCCCTTAGAGAGCCATTTTCTAGGTCGGCTAGGCTACCGGTGAAAATTATAGGCATGTAGGGTACCAGGATCTGCTCTTAATACCTTGGTAGCCCAACAGCATCACATGTGGTTCTCAGCATCAATATATTGTTGAATAAACCACACAGTGGGCTTATTAGGAAGTTGGGATGCCAATCCAGACACATTTCTAGGTTCATCATCTTTCCGCTAAACTGCAATGACTTTCAGGAAGCTTGAGAGAGTGGGCCAGGAGTCAGAAAACCACAGGTGACTTCTTAGATCTGGCCACTAACCCAGTGGCTGGCGGTGGTGGTAGGGAAATCAGATGCGTTGTTCTACCTCTTAGACTCAGTTTCCTTATTTGCCAAAGGATTGCAACAAATATATCTGGATGTCAATTCACCTAGGAAAACAGCTGGCTCCTCATGTAACTAGCTGCCTTTCCATCAGAATCCAGTGGTCCACCGGGGAGTGTCTTGCATGTATCCACGGTCAACTCTTCACCTGCTTTTCTCCCCTCCCACCCCCAGGGCTTGCTCAGTTTCTTGCTTCCTCCTGAAGAAGCTCCGGCAAACACACCCAGAGCTCTGCCCACCAATGACAGATGAGCGGGAGAAACCCACATGAGGGGAATGGAAAAGCAGAGATCGCCGATTCAAAAGTCTTCCGTGGTTACCTAGGTGAGGTCCCAGGGACCATCTGTGGTGGTCACGAAAAGGCAACCTTGGGTCTCCTGCTGGGGGGAGCACAGTGGCCGCCAGCCCCATCTGCTACCCCCCACCGCATCCCTTGATCACACCATCCACCAAAGAAATGGAACGGAGACCTGCTTTATTTACAAATATCACCCCCAGACCTTGATATTTGTGGGGTGATCAAACCCAGCTCTTCCCAGGCAGTGACGGGGCGTAGAGAAACCCATGCAGGCCCATTCCAGTAGGACAGGGGACTCCTCTCAGAAGGACACGGGACCCAGAAGATTATCTGAGGCTCAAGGACCACCTATATGCCTGACCTCACGTTCTGGGAACTGTGCTGTGGTCAGAGGCGCTTGCTGCTGGGCTCCTTCCCTCCCACTCTCCTTTCAGGGGTTCCAGGCCTGCTTGGCGGTCTGCCAGTTCCTGTGTCTCCCCTTCGTTCTCCACAGGCCTTTGCCCCGTTAAGTCTCGCGCAGGTCTAATCCTTCCTTGGCACCTGCTTTTCAGAGGACCTGAGCTGATACAACATCACATCAGCCAAAAGAGCAACATACCCAGTCAATGTCCTGCGGAGCAGCTTATGCATTTAGAACTGGCACTATGCGGTTCAAAGAACGGCAATAAATATCTTTAAACTGTTCAGGTCTTGCAGCCTACAATCCACATTATTCATTCAATGCATGTGTATTAAGCTCCTGCTGACGGCGAGCACGCACACAGCCTCCGCAGGCCAGCAGACATCCTCATCCACGTTTTGCACAGGTGTGAACTGTAAGAGGTTATCATAAGGATATAATTTGGTTACAACGCATCCTGATGATAAAAATACCAGGCGGCTGGGTGCCGTGGCTCATGCCTGTAAGCCTAGCACTTTGGGAGGCCGAGGTGGGTGGACTGCTTGATCCCAGAAGTTCGAGACCACCCTGAGCAACATAGAGAGACCTGGTCTCAACAAAAAATCAAAAGATTAGCTGGGCGTGGTGCCGCACACCTGTAGTCCCAGCTACTTGGAATGCTGAGGCGGAAGGATCGCCTGAGTCCAGGAAACCCAGGCTGCCATGCCCCGTGATCATTGGACCATTGTGATCATTCATTCCACTACACTCCAGCCTGGGTGACAGAGTGAGACCTCGAAATAATAGTAATAATAATAATAATAATAAGCAATGCCATTTAGCACTTACTACATGCCAGGTACTGTTCTGTAATTTTTTTTTTTTTTAGTTGGAGTCTCACTCTTGTCACCCACGCTGGAGTGCAGTGACATGCTCACAGCCACTGCAGCCTCGACCTGCTGGGCTTAGGAGATCCTTCCACCTCAGCCTTCCAAGTAACTGGACCTACAGACACACACCAACATGCCCAGCTAGTTTTTTGTGATTTATTGCAGAGACGAGGTCTCACCAAGTTGCCCAGGCTGGTCTAGGACCCCTGGGGCTCATGCAATCCTCTCCCCTCCGCCTCCCAAGTGCTGGGATTACAGGTTGAGCCACTGCGCCCGACCTGTTCTGTAATTTTTATGTGTTGCTCACTTTAAAAATCCTTAGACAGCTCTACATTTTCAGGAATGATGAGGAAGCAGGAGCACAGATGTGCACTGAGAGAGCTGCTTGGTGCATTTTGCTTTGTGTGTGTTGACCTAGAGAGGAAATGGGGGTTCCAGCCCACCTGGCCCTCCAGGGTCCCTTTGTGGGAGGACAGCACCTGAGCTGAGACACTCCAGGTCTGGTGGATTTTCTTTAAAGTTTCATGCAGCCCCTTCTGGTTTCACACCAGCCTCTGTCAGTGAAAAGACACGACAATGGATAATACAACTCTGCGCCATAACGTGCCCATCAGCCACTGAGGCCAACTGCAACGCAGAAATGAGAAAAATCAATGGGTGATTTACAGAGGGAACGATTTTTATCTTTTAGATGTCAAACAATCAAGGAAAATATAATATCTCACACCATGTCAAAAATGCAGTTAACTAGTCATCGGAGAAAGAAACGGAGATGATGGCACACACGTAGAGGAAAAACGGAATGGCAATGCACAGAGCAAACCCTGTCACTCCTCCCACCATCACACCCATGTTCCCTTTCCTGCAGAGAGTAAGGCTTCCTTGCTTTTTTTTTTTTGAGTTGGAGTCTCACTCTGTCGCCCAGACTGGAGCGCAGTGGCCGCTCCCAGGCACTGCAGCCTCGACCTGCTGGGCTCCGGTGATCCTGCTGCTTCAGCCTTCCGAGTAGCCGGAACTACAGGCGTGCACTACCACGCCCGGCTGATTTTTTTGGATTTATGGTAGAGATGAGGTCTCGCCAAGTTGCCCAGGCGGGTCTCGAACCCGTGGGCTCAGGCAGTCCACTCAGCTCAGCCTCCCAAAGCGCTGGGATTACAGGCTGAGCCACCGAGCCCAGCTTTTTTTTTCATTTCAAAGATGTGGGACCCAAGTCAGGATTAGGTACATAAGTGGCCTAGGTGCAGGTGAAGTTTGGACCTCCCATTGGCCCTCACTTCGCCTGCATGAGGCTCCTTTCCATCTCAAGCTCCTGCCATACCTTGCTCCCCTCCTCCTGGACAAAAAGCTATCACCCGGGGCTCTCCTTCCTCCTCTGAGACCTTTCTAACAAACAGGACAATGGGCGGGGCTGACCAACAGGCCTCTGCTGGAGGGCTGATCTCTGAGGGCTAAACAGAGCAGGCTCCGGTCATTCTGGAAGGGGTTTGACTTTACTCCCAATGCCCTCCAGCCCAGTAAGGGCAGTCTTGGGGGGTCCCCATCTTCGTGCTTCGTGCCATACTTGTCCCTTCCTTATTATACCTGAGTACTCTGTTCCATGACCAGCATGTCCAGCCTGTTCAGGGCCTTTGAGACAGTCCTGTCCACCGGCACCTCTGGCTTTGGCATTCCAGCATACACTTGCACCCTTTACTTGCCTCTGTTTTTCATATGTGTTACTCCACTTCTCTAGCAAGTGTCTAAGCCACTTGCAGTTGGGGTCCTTGGCCCTGCATCTTCTATCTGTCCAGCACTCTGGTAGTCTAACTGACCCCCCTTGAGAAAATGCTGTCTGTCCCTCTCTTGGTAGGGCTCATCCAAGGGGAGAGACGGAATGAGAAGGTAAGTGTGGTGGAGTGGCAGACTTCCTGGGGGCGAGTTCATGTGGCATCACTATAGGGCTGCTGCCCACGGATCAAGGCTTAGCTTACAGCGGATGTGTGACCAATAATTGTTAATCGAATGAAGAGCTGGATGAGTGAAATTAATAGAAGGGATGTTCCAAAGGACAGAGAAGGAGGAGAAGAAGAAAGAGAGAACTGCACAGAGATTCTCGGAGCTGAATGAGTTGGGTAGAGAGGCAATGCCTTGGCACACTTGAGTTGTCCTGACTCCACTTCAGAGAGGAATGCTTTAGCCATAGATTGTTCCCCACTCTGAAATGTATCTTCTGTAGATAGGAGAGGGTATCTTCTTCCAACACACACACAAATATGCACATGCATGCGTGTGCGCACGCGCACACACACACACACACACACACACTCTCTAAGGGATACTGTCATGTGGTGTCCACTGCAGCGTGGTCAAAAGCAGAGGTTGTGACCAGGCTGACTGTAGCTCTTGACCACATTCATGACCACTAAAGTAGAACTCGAATAACTTGACCTTCACTAAGTTTTACACCTGGAAAAAAATGTTCAGGCTTAACCACAGACAGAGAGAAGCAGGGGCTTGAAAGTAGAACACTAAGCTTCCCACAGAGCTTCTGAAGTGGTAGGAGCAGTCTGGCCCACAGATGGAGCCTGGACTGGGAGGTCCCTGCCTTTCCTATCAGGCCAAAGAGTGAGGGATGGCATCAGCGGAGCCAGACGCGCGCGCTCGTGGGAGCAACTCTGAAGCCAAAGCCGCTTGGGCTTCCAACTAACTTCCCTGGACCTCTGTGTCTCTCTGTTTGCAAGTGGCACTGGGTCATTCCCAGTTTCTCTAGACAAGTAGCCACCCTCACGCCGCATGGTGACACAGTCCCTGGAAATGCAAAGGAACAAGGCACACCAGTGTCACAGACAGCTCACGTTGTCTCTCATGGGACAATGACCACCCAAGTCTTTGTCTTCTGGCTCAGCTGATTTGTGCCTGGCTCCTGAGACATGCATGACTTGTGAGGGTTTGCGGTAGCTTGCCCGGCCTCCGAGAAGGGCGTGGTGATGCTTTGGGAAGCACAACACTAGTTTCCCAGCAACCAAAGAGCAGATCTTCAGTTCCAGATCTTCGTTTTACAGAACAGTAGCTTCAGAACAGCATCTCATTAAATTGGCCAAGGCTTCACCTCCCTGGAGTAATGTGCACTCCGTAAGACCTTAGAAGGCCCCTTTTCACCAAATAAAGGTAAACAGACCCAGCTGAAGTCCTGCCTAGAGGGGGGATCCCGAGCTTGCATTAATTGGGTATGTCAGCTGGCCTTAAGAATTCAATCAGCCAGGCAGCGACCCAATCTACTGCTGACAAATAAGGCCATTCTGTGTGCCCCATCCTTTATTTAAAAAATTAAAAACCTTCTCTGAAAAGGAGACAGTGGCCTCTGGTTTGAGCATCCATCTGTCTGGATCTGGCTGTGTACATTTGGTATTTAGGCTAGATTGCTTTATTCTGCTTTCTAAGTCAAAGCCAGGGCTGTATCTTCTTCAGCTCAGGGCGACTTGGAGCCCAGAGAATGCTAGCTCCGTATTCTCCTCTCCCTTGGCTGTGCCACCTTCTGAGTCATTCCTGTCGAAGTTCCAGGTACTCATTGTCAAGGGACTGACGGTGCCTGGTTACGTGGCGAAAAACAAAACAAAACAAACACTCATGGCACCTGTGCCATTAGTGGGGCATCCTCTGATGCACAGGGCTGGTTTGTGTTGTGAGCACCTGTTTCTGCCACCACCCTGGTCCTTTCTTTGCTCTGCCTGCTGGCAGGTCCATTTCCGGCCCTGAGACTCCCACTGTGGAGCTCACCCAAGCCACACTTTTAGGCTAGTGGCCGCATCTGCTTCTTCTGTATACATCCTCAAACATACACCTGGATTCAGTGAGCTGCAGTAGGGACAGAGATGCTGTATTATTCTAACAAGTATGGCTGGTGGTTCCAGTGCTAGAGGCACCAGGAAATGCAGGACACAACTAAAGGGGGCAAAAAGGAGACAGCTCTGAGCTGGCATATAGCCCCAACCAGGGGGAAGGTCTACACCTCTTCCAAAAGGTCACCCGGCAAGACAATTCTAGGGGCACTGCCACAGTCATACTGCAGGGAGCCAGGCTACAAGGTACCAACCAATGTCAAGGGGTGACATTCAAGACTCAGCACACAGGAATCACCCTGCACGACGCTCAAGCCCAGTTTCCTCCTGGTCTACCTCGCAGGACCACGCCGGCTCCCTTCTCTACAGTCCAGTGATCGAAGAAGCCACCACAGAGCCGGGTTGGAAATTAGGGACAAGATTTTAGCTGTCGCTCTCCCACTGCTGAGAGCTGGGCCCAGCCTGCTTTGTATCTGCATGTATTTCTGAACTACCATGGATATTCATACAGAACTCTTCCACGGACTCTTTTCCAGGCCCCCCTCTGGCTCTGAGTTATCTGTGAAAGTCTCCATTCCCAGCAGATCCCACAGAGCTGCCACACGTTCCCTCTCCCTGGATCAGGCTGGCCCAGAAGAACTGGGAAATGCAGATGGGCAGACCCCCCTGCTTGGGGGAGACACAATTACAAACAGCAGGCCCGGGACTCACGCTTGCAAGCGGCAGATGGCGGAGTGGAGGCTCCACCCCAGGAAGTCCGTTCAGTGCCCAGCCCAGACAGACGCTCAGAGTCTGCGGGGACCCACAGGTCGTTGCCTCCATTGCCCCCCGTCCCTCACGGCCCCATTACCACTCTCGATAACTTCCCAAATGCGAGCCATCTGAGACCACGCAGGGCGAGCACTAAGCACAACCGGAAGATGGGCCACTGGTGACATGACCGCTTGACAGAGAAGAGTCTAGCGCTTACTGGGCAGTTTCCAACAGCATTACACACCCGGGGTCTAATTCCATTCTCACGGCAGCACTGCAGAGATCTGATCCACTCCATGTTACAGTGGGAAAGTCGTGGCTTGGAGGTCTGAAGTCACCTGCTCAAAGTAGCAGCTTGGTACTACTGGATTTACCTGGTAAATCAGAGTCCGCCTCTCAGCAGGTAACCACTCGCCTTCACGGGGAAAGGAGAGGAGGAGTCGGGAGGAGGAGTCATCAGGAGCCCTTGCTTTGAAGCCGGCCTTGGCATTTCATTACTACGTGGCCTCTGTTCAGCTTCACGGCTCTCATCTCACATGACGGGGCCGGGCTGATCTGCTGATGTTTCTGGGGGACTGTGAGAACCAGCTGAGGTTAAGCGTGGACCTGTTTTGCAAATTGCATTGTTATTAGGATTTGGGATGAAACCCGAGGAAAAACATATTAACCCTCGGGGGGGGGTTCAGTGTTTAATAAGATTTCAAATAACAATAACAAATTCTCACTGAACAATGTGCATTTTAATAGGGGACAAAGCTCTAAGCCAAAAGAGGGATGATCTAGATTCTAGTCACAGGCTTCAGGTCTCATTCAGCCTGCCAGGTAAGAGGGGGACTTGAGGGGCCGGGCGCAGTGGCTCAAGCCTATAATCCCAGCACTTTGGGAAGCCAAGGTGAGGGGGCTGCCTGAGCCCACGGACTGGAGAACAGCCTGGGCAACTTGGCGAGACCTCGTCTCTACAATAAATTAGCCAGGTGTGGTAGTGCGCACCTATAGTTCCGACTACTTGGAAGGCTGAGGCGGAAGGATCGCCTGAGCCCAGCAGGTCGACGCTGGGGTTTCTGTGAGCGTGCCACCGCACTCCAGGCTGGGTGACGGAGTGAGACTCCAACGCGAGAAAAATGGGACCGCGGCAGGGAGTCACGTATTTGGCAGTGACCCTTCTTAGAAAACTGTAAACCATACGAGGGACTAGTGTAATGGGTTGAATAGTATCCTCCCAAAATTCATGTCTACCCAGAACCTCAGAATCTGACCTTATTTGGAAATAAGGTCTTTGCAGATGTAAGTAGTTAGGATGAGGTCATGCTGGATTAGAGTAGATCCTAAATTCAATGACTGGTGACCCTGTAAGAAGAGAAAACAGAGACACACAGCTACAGAGGGGCAAAGGCGGAGGCAGAGATGGCAGTGATGTATCTACAAGTCAAGAAATGCCAAGACTTACTGGCAAATACCGGAAACTAGAAGAAGCAAGGAAGAATCTCCCCAGGGGTCTTCAGAGGGATCATGGTCCTGGTGACACCTTGATTTCAGGCTTCTAGATTCCAGAACTATGAGAGAGTACATTTTGTTGGGTTTTTTTGTTTTTTTTTTTTGAGTTGGAGTCTCACTCTGTCGTCCAGACTGGAGTGCAGTGGCCGCTCCCGGCCACCGCAGCCTCGACCTGCTGGGCTCCGGCGATCCTTCCGCCTCAGCCTTCCAAGTAGCTGGAACTCCAGGCGCGCGCTACCACACCCAGCTGATTTTTTGATTTATTGTAGAGATGAGGTCTCGCTGCCCAGGCGGGTCTCGAACCCGCGGGCTCAAGCTTCTGTTGTTTTTAAGCCACCAAGTTTGTGGTTTGTTACAGCAGCCCCAGAAAACGGATACAAATAGTAATGGAAGATTCCGAGTCAGGCTCTATGCTAATATACACTGTCCTGTTCATTCTGTGGGGGAGGTGACATTAGAACCACCATTTCACAGAGAAGACCACGCAGGCTGAACGCTGCCAAGGCAGCAGGACTGACGGTATGATCAGCTGGCCCTGGTCTCAGCCATTGGACCACACTGCCACTTAGGGTCCCCTTTGCCTTCCCACGGCCAGCTGCCATGTTGGTTGCACAAACCCTGATGGAGTGACACCTCTGTTATTCAGAACCACAGGGAAGGCAGCCAGTCTCATTCACACAATTTTTTCCTATAGTGGAGGGTCCAGCCTTAAGCACCGATACTTTATTTTATTTGTTTGAGTTGGAGTCTCACTCTGTCGCCCAGGCTGGAGTGCAGTGACACAGTCACGGCCACCACAGCCTTGACCTGCTGGGTTCGGGTGATCCTTCTGCCTCAGAGGAAGTAGCTGGAACTACAGGCGTGTACCACCACGCCTGGTTAAATTTTTCTTTATTTTGATAGAAGTTGCTCTGAAAGACACTGCTCACTGTTTTTGCATCCTTAATTTAATTTCTGCATTGATGACTCAGAATGTTAATTACTGTGTGACAGCACAAAACAGTGATGGCCTCAGACATCTTGAGCTAGGAGGGGATGTCAGGTCTCTCATTAGAGCCACCACCAGCTGGTCTGTTCACAAAGGTGGTGTCTCTGTGCATGACATGTGGTCATCGATTTTATGTCTGCTTTCCTATCTTCCAGTCGTCAGGAGGCCTGCATTAAATAAGACCTTTTCTCTTTCACATCTCGTTTGGCTTTTCTTCCCTAATCTAATGAAGGGTGGGGAAGCAGATAACCACATTTCTTAGGGTTGGGCAGGAACTCAGAATGAACAGTATTCTGGACGAAGGAGTTCTTTTCTTTTCGATTTTTTTTTTTTTTTAAGACAAGTTCTCACTCTGTGGCCCAGACTGGAGTGCAGTGACCTGATCCCAGCTCATAGCAGCCTTGACTTCCTGAGCTCAAGTGATCTCCCCACCTCAGCCCCCATGAGTAGCTGGGACTACAGTTGCATACCACCACACCTGGCTGAGTTTTGTGGGTTTTTGGTAGCGATAAGGTCTCACTATGTTGCCCAGGCTGGTCTCAAACTCCTGGGCTCAAGCGATCCTCCTGCCTCAGCCTCCCAATATGCTGGGATCACAGGCATGAGCCACTGCGCCTGGCCAGACTGTCTTTCATGGATCAAACCTGTGTGCTTCAGGACACTGAGTTTGTGGTTTCTCTTTTGGGATGCACAGATCTCTTACCCCACTTTCCTGTTACTCAGCTGCATTCAAGTTCTGTCGTGTTCTTACTGAACTGAGTAAACATACCCTTTCTGTAGCAAGGAATGAAGTAGATCGGGCTTCCTGCACGAAAAACAGATTTGTACTTAATGTCTATCTGTATTTTCTCCATTTAGCAGGATGGCCCCTAAAATGCATCTGGGGGCCGGGCATGGTGGCTCAAGTCTGTAACCCCAGCACTTTGAAAGGCCAAGGCAAGAGGATTGCCTGAGCCCATGGGTTCGAGACCAACCTGGGCAACTTGATGAGACCTCGTCTCTACAATATATCAAAAAGTTAGCCAGGCATGGTAGCACATGCCTGTAGTTCTGGCCTCTTGGAAGGCTGAGGTGGAAGGATCGCCTGACCCCTGGGGTGGCCATAAGCGTGCCACGGCACTCCAGTCGAAGCAACAGAGTGAGACTCCGACTCAAAAATAAATACATCTGGGGGACTGGCTTTAGGAGCCTCCCAAACACAGGAGGTGCTTAATCAGTTCTTCATTGGCTTCAACACTAAAGAGAGGACTCATCTGATAGTGAAGACCCATCGCTCCCCTTGTGACAGCTGCTGGGGGATGGGATATGACCAACAGCCTCTGTCTTCACCCCCTTCACGGCAGCATCTCAGAGTGCAAGGGAGTGTCACACCTGTCTCGACTTGCACAGAGACAGAGCCCCACACCGCGCCAGCCCCTCACCATGCCAGCTGCACACACAGCCCATGGTAGGAGTCCGAATCCAGAGATGCCTTCAGATTGGGGCTGCCAGGCTTGCTCTCAGATCTGTACTTACAAGGCCTCTCTTCTTGGTCCCTTCTAGGCGATTTCCTTCCAATAGGGCAAGGAGTCATGGGGTCCACAAGGTATCCTATCAGCAGTCCACGCCCCTTCCTACTCCCAGGGGCCTGACATCCAGGGATTCCAGAGGCCCACTCACAAGGCCTGCATGGACTTGTGCTGGTCAAATGTCGACCATCCCCCTGGTCTGTACGCCCAAGGCCCACCAAATGGCCAAGGCAAAGAAGGGCTAAACCTTGCTTTCTCTATTGCAGTTCAAACAGTTTGCAGACTATAGCACATTTGGTGGGTGGGGGGGAAGATGATCTACAGCTTGAGGTGGGCTGGCACTGTTCAGCAAACGCAGTGAGGAGAAACAGTCAGCTGCAGGGCAAGTGTTGGGTCATCGAGGCCTTGTCTGAAAATACCGCCCAAGGAGAGCCAGTGTTAACACCCCAGCTTTCCTCTTAGTCTAGGGCGGATTTTACTAATTCTGCGTTGGTTGTATCCTGGGAAAAGACAGCTTTCCTGAGAGGCCGAGGCACTCCTCAATGTCAACGTTGACTTAAACGCCAACAGTCAGATGAAAGGAGCGATGTTCACCATGCTGGTATTTAGTCTATGCCTACTACAACCTCTGCACTGTGCCAGGGGCCACCAGTGGTGGGGAGGGGGGTGGGAGGTGGGTGGACAGAGGAGGCATGGAAATGTGTCAGAGCAATCCTGGGACTTTCAAGTTCATCCTTCCACATTGACCGTAACTGCTCTTTCGCTTTGATTGCCTCTCTCTACTAGGTCAGCGTTCTATTTTTTTCTTTAAACTATTTCCAAAAGTAATTTCTTTCTTTAAGGTCACACTCCCAAGCTCTTATCCCCAAACTCATCTGACACCTTCAGTCTCTCGGCGTTCCTGTGGTTCGCGTATCTCACGGTCAGCAGAATAAACATCATAAAGCAAAATTGTATTCACTGGTTCTGGGGGGAAACCTGGGACAAGCATGACATGCATTTTCCAAGGTCACGGTGTTTCCGGAACCCACCATTGTCCCAAGCTCTCCTCTTTGGTTTCCTTTTCCTTCCACACCAAGGAAATCTGCTTCAGAGAACCCTTTTGTCCAGAAACTATCGGGAGAGAAATAACTTTCTTTACTAAAGTCCGTCTCTCACTTCCAACTCTGTGAAGTTTATAACATTTTGTTTTATTTCATTTTTAATCTAAGCTTATGCTGGGATGAAGAAGGGCACTGGAAATGCTCTTATCAGCATTCGTAAAAAAGAACAGACGCAAGACACTGTTATTTCTTTGATCCTAAGAAAACACTTCACTTTCTATCGCCATAGAAAAAAAGGACAAAAATTATATTTATAAGAAGATTCTCCCACACTGTAGTGGGTTGAATTGTAACCCCTGCTTCCTGCCAACACACACAGACACACACACGTGTATGTATGTATGTATAAAAATATATAATTCAAGTCCTAACCCCCTGTACCTGTGAATATGACCTTATTTGAAAAAGGCCTCTTAGTAGATATAATTAAAGTAAGGATCATGAGATGAGATCATCCTGAATTAGGATGAACCTTAAGTCCAATGATAAGCTCTTCTAAGAAAAAAAACAGGTGGGGGAAACAGACACAGAAACACACAGAGAAGACAGTCTGAAGACAGACGTGGAGACCGGTGTGATGCGTCTTGGAGCCAAGGAAAGCCAAGGCCTGCCAGCAGCCTCCGTAAGCTGGGAGAGAGGTGTGGTGTGGATTCTCTCTCCCGAGGCTCCAGAAGGGACTGCTGTGTAGACACCTTGATGTGGGGCCTTTCACCTCCAGAACAGTGAGACAATACATTTCTGATGTTTTAAGCTATCCAGTTTGTGCTACTGTGTCACGGAAGCTACAGGAAATGGATACACTCAGCCACATCCCTTGACACGCTTTACAGGGACAGGGTCTGATGCTACCACCCTTTAGGGGAAGTAGACAACAGAGTTGGAAAAGATGGCCAAAAAAGCCACATACCACTCCACCACGTGCCACTGAAACTGCTGGTGAAGTTTCGACCTCGTCATCCCAGATACTCACCTATTGATAGAACGTGAAGGGCTCACTGCCACAAGCTGGGTGGGGAAACAAGGTCACAGCCCCAGCGACCTGGCAAAACAAACTAGAGCAAAAGAACAGAGGTGCAGACCCCTGTCCACTCTGCAGACTTCCCAAATGTGCCTGCCCTCACAGAATGGATCCCAAAGTGGCCCCATTATCCTCACAGAGTCATCCCTCCCTCCCAAATTAGCCACTTTCATGTCCCACTTTAGAAAGCTTGAGTGACTCACATTTGACTTTTCAACCTCGAGACCAACGTGTCACCAAGAACTGTCTAATCTTCTTCCCAAACACCCCTCAATGACCTTCTTCCTCTAGTTACAGCAGGTAAGATGCCCATCACCTCATACTGGAATGACTTAAACAGCTTCTTAGCACCCTGTTCACTGATTCATCTCGCTAAAGCAACACTGAAATTATATTCTTTCTCAAGAACCTGCCATGACTCCCTGCTACCTCTCCATCTGTTGTTGTCCCAGCCTTGCTGTATTAGACCAGACATTCTTCTCTGCTCCCTAGGGGAATCCTCTGTTCCAAGAATGCCAGCCTTCTGGGGGTTCCCATCCTTGTACCCACGTTCATTCCCACTTCTGTGCCTTTGCCGCCATGGTTCTCCACCAGGCCAGGAGGCCCTCCAAACCTTTATCTCTAAGAACCCCGTGCACCCTCCAAGGTCAAACTTCCAATCCCACTTCTCCCAAGAAGCCTCCTCAAAAACTCTAGGAACCATAAGAATCATTCTATCTCTGAAGTGTCCTAATAAGACCTTTATCGGGTCTCTGCATGTTCTCTCTTATTAACTGACTTGCAGACATCTACTGAGCCCCGGGCAGTGCCAGAGGATGCCAAGATGAATCAAATGCTGTCCCTGCTTGGTAGGAACACTCAGCTGAGGCAGGAGACAGGCGTGCAAGTAGACAGGTAGGAGCTAGAATAATGAGTGCCAGAGTGCCTGGAAGTCCATACAGAGGAGCAGCTGACCCTGCTGGGAAGGGCTCTGGCCTTTCTTTCAGTTGCGTTCTGTCTCTGTGTCTGTATATCTCTGAGCTGAGCTCCAGGGACTTCCAGTGGAATGAGATGTGGCCCTGGACTTAGTGGGCTTCCTGATCTGCCTGAAGACTTCATTGGAGGAGGTGGCTTTTGGGCTCGATGTTAGAGGGTGTACAGGGATTTGCCAGGGGGAAGAGGGGGGAAGGGCCTTATAGAGTGTGAACTGCCATCTGCAGAAGGCTGGCTTTAGCAGAGGGTGTGGCCTCTTGGTGGAAGGTGAGAAGATCAGTGTGGCTGGAGCCAGGGGCTGCGATGGAATGATGGAGACGGGTTCTATGTGTTCCCCCCCAAACTCATATCTTGAAATCCTAAGCCCCAAGGTGGTGATATTAACGGGGGAGCCTTCGGGAGATGATTAAGTCACAAAGGTGGGGATGAATGGGATAATGCCTTTATCAAAGAGACCTGCGGAAGCTCCCACCGTGTGAGGTCACAGGGGAAAGTCTCCTTCTAGGAACCAGAAAGCAGGCCCTCACCAGATGCTGAATGTGCCGGTGCCCTGATCTTGGCCTTCCCAGCCTCCAGAACTATGAGAAATACTCTTCTGATGTCTATAAGCAACCCCCAGTATGTGGCACTTTCTTACAGCACCCCAAATGGACTAAGACAGTCAGACAGGGAGCGAAGTCACAGCAATGCCGAGAAGAGCCTCCCATGGCTGCTCCTTCCTGTCACTGGCCAGGACCTCCCTCCAGAGCTCAAGGCTGGCATATCAACGTCAAGAGCTCATGTCTTCACCGAACGGAGCAACAGGATGCTCAGAGTCAGCACAGGCCTCCTGAAAGGCCTCGTCTTTCCCCTCAGCCTCGCCCTTCCTGGCGTAGTTCTTGTCTCTCCTGAGGGCGACACTTGAGCCACAACAAGGGAGGGGCTTCGTTATCCTCTCTCTTCTGTTTCCATACCAATCGGCTGCCAAGTTTAGACCACTGTGTGTTAAATCTACCCAAGACAGATATCTCTAATGTCATCACCCTGTGGGAAACTGAGTCCAGCCCCTAAATCCACTCTCTCCTCCTCCCCTAGTGTCAGAGTTTTAGTCTGTTAGAATGTCCAGGTAGAGGTTTATATTTCCAGCTTCCCATGCAGCTGGAATAAGGCATACAAACTACAGGGCACAAATACACTTCTATTTTACGTAAGCCACTGTGCTCTACAGGGGGGTGGGGAGGAGGGTCTGTTAAATAACACAGGCTCTGATTAAGTCTTGCTTGGATGGTTTCAACAGCCTCCTAACTAGTCCACTTTGACACGTATTCCCCAAGAAGCCGCCAAAAGTGATCAGCTTAAAGTGTATATCTGGCTGGCAGTTTCCATGATAGGATGAAGCCCCCTTTCCCACCATGACAGAAGAGACACTCTGGAACCGGGCACGACCTGGCCCACCAGCTCCACCTCCTCTCTCCTGCCATTCCTCAGCAAGTCCAAACTACCTGTGTTGAGTTTGAACCCAACGTGCCTTACACCTGGCAGAACAGGTGCTTACGAGGTGTCATTGAGGGCATAATGGAATATCGATGAGACATTATACGTGAGGTAAAGCAGACCAAGGACAACAGATGTTTCTTTCTTGGAGAAATGAAGTGTCTTAATACGAATGGAAGTCAAGATTATAGCAAACGACGCTGGCTCAAAGTAGGAACACATTGAATATGAAGCTTGTGAACATTCAGATGAATCTATGCCAGCTACATGGCTGGAAGACCGTAAGCCATGTGATCAGCAGAGGGGAGGAGCTTGGATGGCAGCTATTGATTGGGAAGTTATCAACATATGGATGGTCTGAAGCCATGATGGCAGGTAAGAATGCCCAGGATGAGCAAACAGGCTCAGAGGAAAACTATAGATCAGATCAGATGGAACGCCAACTTCTAAATGACAGACAGGAGACCGACCTGCGAAGGAAAGAGAGGGGGGATGGCCAGAGACAGCAGGCGGTCACGTCAGAGAGATGGGCTGAAGAATAAAGAGGAACTGAGAAAGCAGACGAGTACAGCTGACACTTCCAACAAGCCAGGGGGTCTCAGCAGCCCCTGCTCACCCCTTAGCCAGGGAGGAAGGCTGGTATGACTCTGGATCTTTCAGAAGCCAGGGCAGGGCTGCCGAGATGGGACACAAACTGAAAACAGGTGGGAGTAGAAACAAGAAGGTGTGGGGGAAACCGGGTAGGGGGGTGAAAGCAAGAATGAACGACTGAAGCATTTCAAGTACTCACAAGAGAAAACAGAGCAAGCATGTCCAAGACAGAGGAGTTGTCACCAGAATGTCAACACAGGGGCGCAAAGCTGGAGGGAGCATTTTCTAGGGCCTCAATCTGCTTTGGAAAAGTTTGAATATGAAAAGCCCCAAGGGAATAGGAAGAGGGGGTGAAGGAGGTTCTCTCTTCTCTCTGTCTCTCTCTGTCTCTCTCTCTCTCAATTTCCCCCACCCCTCCAGGGCTAGAAGTAGAGATATTTACAGGTTGAAGGGAAGAACCCATAGAAGGAGAAAGGAAGAGGTGAGAGAATTAGCAAACAAAAAAACTCAGAGAGAGAAGGAGATTGAGGAAAGATGGTAGGAGAGCCCGGGAGCATGTGGCGGCCCCAACCCAGTGGTATTTGGGCTCCTCCCTCTCTGAAAAGGCTGAACCATGGATTGTGATCTCATCAAAAGTCCATCAGATGGTCTGAAAGCTTTCAGAGGGGTTGGAGGCACAATCACAGAGCTGATGGCAGAGGAAGGGGAGGCGGAAAGACTTCAGTGGTGGCTTCAAATAACCGCCACTGGGAGGGAGAAAAAGAGCCGAGGAGAGGCAATTACAAGAAAGCTAGGAAAATTGTTGTCTATATTTCATGTGTGTTTTTTGTTTGTTTGTTTGTTTTTGAGTTGGAGTCTCACTCTGTGGCCCAGACTGGAGTGCAGTGGCCGCTCCCGGCCACCGCAGCCTCCGGCGATCCTTCCGCCTCCGCCTTCCAAGTAGCTGGAACTACAGGCACGCGCTACCACGCCCGGCTCATTTTTTGATTTATTGTAGAGATGAGGTCTCGCTGCCCAGGCGGGTCTCGAACCCGTGAGCTCAGGCAATCCACTCACCTCAGCCTTCCAAAGGCGCGGGATTACAGGCTGAGCCACCAAGCCCGGCTCCATGTGTGTTTTTCTCGGCACAGTTGGATCTGAAGAGTTTTAAAGTAAGTTAAGCATGTATCTGAATGTCTGTCTAGTCACTCAGAGACGCCAAATACATTTCACATATAGGTATGCAAAACCTTGGACCAGGAAAAGAGATTAGCTTGGATGGAAATGATATTTTAGGCTCAAGCGTTTTTTAAAAATGGGATCATTCAAAGCCCATGCTCCAGGCTGCTGAATATTCATTATCTTCACCTCATCGGATGAGATTTCCTCTCCCACCCCACCACGTCTGTGACTCACAAATGGCCAAGTTATGAGAAACTTACAGGAAGGTTGGAAACACCCTCAGAGGATGGTGAGCACAGGCTGAGACCCTGTGGTACAACCTTAAGTTTCAGGAATAAACTGGCCTGGGCATCCAGCTGGAATCTGATGGAAACCTCACCTTACCCATTTACAAACATATGGGGAGCTTCAGTGAAGACTCTGAGTGTGCCAGGAAAGTCGATGGAAAGTTCTATTCTCAGCGAATACTGTAACTACAGATGCCTTCAATCCCAGCTCTTCCAGACAATTAACCCACAGCCTGTGCCAACAACATTTTACATTTATCTTCCTGTCTTACTGTAAACAACCCAATTTCAAAGGCAAATGCACTATGCACCCTCCCACACACGTCTTATTTTATACATCCCATCTTGCCTTTCTACAAGAGAGGAAAGTAGTCCTAGATACCAAAATAAGTCCTCCTTGCCATGCCCCCCAAGTGTTCTACTTATTAAAAAAGCAGAAGATTTCAGGATGAATTCCAGGGCAGTTTTCATGATGGGAGGATACTCAGGATATTCCTCAATAGCCAAGGAGTTCACACAGCAATTTCAAGATCTGTCTTAGACCCCTGCCTTTTGCATGGGTGGGAAGTAGGATGCACACCCAGGTGGGTCACGAGGTTAAGGGATGCTGGAAGCAACCTGGGAGCAATGATCAAGGGATAAGGACCAGGGACTCAGAGGCGGTCTCTAGGCAGAGAGGCGATCCCATATCTTTAAGATGCAGAACAGCAGACCTGGTATTCACAGGGACAAATGCACCTTAAGAGGCTCTGAAATAGTCACCAGCATTTGTCATTTGCCACCCTTTCCTTTTGCGGTACTAACCCAAAGCTCTCAAGGGAATTCTCCTCTTTGAAGTTAGGGACCCACAGTGGCTTCCCCTCCTCTCAGACTTTTTCTTCTTAACTCTTCAGACAATCGCGTACTCAGCCAACAAATGCCTGCAGAATCTTGAAGGGAAAGATAATTTTTAA
This sequence comes from Cephalopachus bancanus, assembly GCA_027257055.1. Classification (NCBI taxonomy): domain Eukaryota; kingdom Metazoa; phylum Chordata; class Mammalia; order Primates; family Tarsiidae; genus Cephalopachus; species Cephalopachus bancanus. The sequence goes on from JAPVLO010000065.1 coordinate 7,029,016, forward strand.
GGAAGGAAAAATGAAGTGTGTGGAGTATTCAACTTCGTCCAACTAAACACACCTTTGTAAGCACATTTCTGCTGACGCATGCCCTATCTGCTGTCGCCATGCCCTTCATCCTTTGCATATTCTGTTCCCCTGCTAGGATGCAACACTCACCCCTGCTGACACGCCTCCTGCTTTCCTGGACTTCCTCCTTGGGCCAGTCAGTTATTACATGCTCTTATAGAGCCACGCCCTTCTCTGCTGTAGACAGATTTATCAGGGTTAAAGAGTCACATTTATTTGCATAATTCTTTCATGGACGTCCTTCCATCCACTGGACTGTAAATCGCCATGAGGGCAGGGACATGTTTCATTAACCACTGAATTCTCAACCCTTCCAGCAGCCACAGTTCAAGTAGCCTTTAACTTAGTGGTCATTGTTTTCCAGCATTTAGTAAGTCAAGTAGCCACTAATTTCACCCCCGGGTCCTAAGCCAGTCCTTTTAGGTCCAAACCAGCAACCTGGACTATTTACTTTATATTCCCTGGATCCTTGAACCAGAAATTTCTTCATCTAGCCCCTTTGCTAAGCATCCACTCTGGATCAAACTCTCCCAACAGCTCTGTCATTCATTGCCCGTCCTGGCCGAGTCTATCCCTCCCCATTTCTGTGCATTAACAGTTTTCTCCAGTGACCTTTCTCATCCGGAGGGTCCCTGAAGATTAGTCAGTGTTTACCCATTTTCTTAGATACAGAAGAAAAAAAAAAAGTCAAGAAAGGTGACCCATATCACACAACCAGCCAGCAATCCCAGGTGATACTTCCTATCTTTCAGGTTTTCAACCTTTTTGTGAGGCATGCTCAATAACCTGTCTCCAGAAAAGAGAGTTTAAGAACGATACCCTGTGATTCTGAGAGGCAGGAGGATCCTGCGTCACAACGGCCGAACACTGGCCCCACCCAGAAACTGATGGAGATGGCATGAGGCCATAGTATGTCCTGAAGCGCTCAATCCTCCTCCCAATTAAAGATACGTCCTAGACAACCCCAGGGGGAGGCGTTCCAGTGCCAAATGCGGCAATGGGATGCTATGTATTAAGACTGGTTAACAGGCCAGGCTCGGTGGCTCAGCCTGTAATCCCAGCACTTTGGGAGGCGGAGGCAAGTGGATTGCCTGAGACCACAAGTTTGTGACCAGCCCGGGCAACTTGGCGAGACCTTGTGTCTACAATAAATAAAAAAATTAGCCAGGCGTGGTAGCATGCGCCTGTAGTTCCGGCTACTTGTAAGGCTGAGGCAGAAGGATCGCTGGAGCCCTGCAGGTTGATGCTGGAGTGGCCGTGAGCACGCCACTGTACTTCATTCAGCCTGGGCGATGGAGTGAGACTTTGACTCAAAAAAAAAAAAAAAAAAAGACTGGTCAAAGGGTGAATGTAAGGCATGTCTGGAGTGAAAGGAGGTGACTACCGGACATCATGCAACTAAAATGTGACTGCAGGTGACACGTACAGTGACAAAGCCAGTTATCTCACCCTAGTATCTTTTGCCCACATGATGCTGTGGCCCTTGCTGGACCAAACATCAAATTCTCAAAGGGCAGCATTCTATCGTTCTCCCAGTCACTGGAGAAGAGAAAGACTTTGAATGCTGTGCAAGATTTTATTCTTCCTCACGCCAAACAATCCTGATACATTTGTTATTAACTTTGCACATGTACCATGAACTTGGTACCCCAGAGGCAAACAATGGAGGATTGGTCACCTTGAGACTCAAGTCAAAAGAGAACTTATTGGGGAAAAGGTCATGTGAGACGAAGAATGGTTTTGTGATTGGACATGAAAGCAGGTAAATTGTTACCTAGCTGAGAACCACCCGGAGAACAGGCCTACGACCTGGAAGATAAGCCAGAGCTCTGATTTCGCCCTTCAGAACATTTCAGCAAACACTTATTGGTCACCCATTGTGCAAGGGAGACTGGATATCTGGAGGCATAAAACAGCAATCTGATTAAAGGCCATGCTTTTTCTGAAGTATTTGAATTAGTTATAAGAAAGGACCTTTTCATTATGAGGATGGCTACGAAACTTCATTCCCTGGGGCAGTTTCAAGCCATAGACAATCAAACCGAGAGGTCAAGCCTTCTTGGGCCTCCGACCATTCTGAATGAATAATTCATGAACATGGCCAAATTTCACCTTCCATGTCTGGTCTGGCAAACCTGGAGATGCTTGTGTAGGGAATTTAACTTTGATTTGGTTTCCTGACTGCCCCCAGAGTACAGAAGATTGAGCTGTGGGAAATCAGAGCTGCCAGGACACTCTGAAAAATCAAATCCATTCACCACCCAGGACTTAAAGATGTAAAGCAGTACCACTATTTGCATGGAGGGCTGCTTACCTATGGTTACACTAAAGGGAGTGGGGGATAACAAACTGGGTGGAATATTCATTTATTTTTCTTTGCCTAAATACTAGTGTGTGGGGCACCATCACAAAGTTACTAGTGTTCAAGTTTCCTGGGACCCCAGGAGTGAGGTCCTCAGATCAGCAACATCAGCATTACCTAGAGATGTCTTTGAAATGCAGATTCTTGGGCCCCATCTCAGACCGGCTGAATTAGACAGCAGGTGAATTAGAAGCCCAGGTGATTCTGACACCTGCTTAAGACTGAGACCGCTGCACAGCCAATAATTGCAAATTTTAATAAAAATTGCATAGTGTTTCCTGTGTCAGACACTGTTTTAAGTGCCTTATAGACATTATTTCATTCGACGTTCACAGCAAACCTATGATGTAGGAACTATGATAACTTCTCATTTTATAGGGAAGAAAACTGGGCCACAGGGTGGTAAGGTCACTCTCACTAGGTGTTCTGACCACCTTCTTTGCCCCAATAATGAGGGAGGGATTCCCTGCCATAATTAGTAGGAGATAGCTATACACGTGATACCCAAGGCTGCACAGATGAGATTGGCAGCAGATTGCTAGTCCCATGTATTCCTAGGCTAAGGGAGGGGGGCATTGCATGCCATGCAGGGCCCCTCGGGGGCTGCACTCAGGAACAGAGTGAACTGGAAGGGGCTGTGCCAGGCAGGCTTCGCAGTGACAAAAGTGTGAGGTGACCCTTGCTTCTCACAGGAAGATGTGACTGGCCTGTTGGAAGAATTCTGTTGGCAGGCAGATCCGACTAGATTGAGAACTAGGATGGATATAAATGATCAGGCTGACATGAGAACTATGTAGGCAGGAGGCCCTTCCCACTGGGCGGAGAGAATATCTGGCCTGAACAAGGAAGCTCACAACTGGCCTTTCAGGTCCTATGAGGCCCAAAGATGTCAAGGTAGCACATGGAATGTCAGGCACAATAATACAAAGACAGGAGGTGACAGAGCCCAGATATGAACCCAAGCCCATATGCTCCAGAGTTCATGCTCTAGGTTTATTTTTTTTATATTTAATTTAATTTATTTTATTTTGAGTTGGAGTGTCACTCTGTTGCCCAGGCTGCAGTGCAGTGGCACACTCACAGCCACCCCAGCATCCACCTGCTGGGCTCCAGCCATCCTTCTGCCTCAGCCTTTAAGTAGCTGGAACTATAGGCAAGTGCTACAACGCCTGGCTAATTTCTTAATTTATTGTAGAGACGAGGTCGCACCAAGTTGCCCAGACTGGTCTTGAACCTGCAGGCTCAGGCAATCCATTCCTCTCAGCCTCCCAAAGTGCTGGGATGACAGGCTGAGCCACGGAGCCCGGCCCGTGCTCTAGTTTTAACCATGAATACATTCATTCTCTCCACTGTCATTAAACGGCACTGTGCACCTCTGTTAGAATCGCCACAATTCCTCTTGGGCCAATATGCACCCCGCAAAGCGGCAGACCGGGTCTGGAAGGCTGTGGGATGCTGGGGTCAGAGCTCTTCCTCCACCCAGGTAAATGCTCACCTTCTCCTTCGCCAGCCCCTCCCCATACCCCACTGTAAATTAATAAGGGCATAAACACTGTCCAGTGTGCAGTGCCCACAGAAACACATCCATTCACTCAGCAAACGGCACTGACTCTTTTTGCCAGGACGGTACAGGCTAGGCACCAGACATGCCAAGATAATGTCTAAACAAGGTTCAAGAAGCTTCCAGCTGGATGGGGGTCACCAAAATACTAACAGAGCATTGGGAGCACAATCCGAATGGCCTTATGCGCATCTCCAAGGTATTCAGACTACATCCTGCAGGCTCCGGTGAATCAGCAGAGGCCCTTGAGTCAGGGAGTGATTAAAAGACTTGCCATTTTAGGAAGGTAATTCTGGGGAGGGAGTGTGAGAAGTGCTGGAGCCAGAACCGACTTACAACAAGTCCCCAGACAAAAGGCTGTTATACAGCCCAAGAGAGACAAGCAGGATAATCAAAGAATAGATACAGAGTCACGGACTCCCGGGGTGCCAGTCAAACAGGGACCACAGACAGATTCTGTCTGGCTGACACATCCAAAAAAAGTCCCGTGGCTGGACAAGCATTCTGCAGTTAGCCACTCACCCTACCTGACTTGCCTTATTTACACAAATTGCCTGGTCTGGTTCCCTAGGTGTTTGTATCTGGACTGGAGAGATTTCTTTTCTCTTTCATATCATACATTAGAAGAGCAACAGATTTCTAGCTTTTAAGGGGGAAAATGCCCTGGCTATGCACGTTGTTATATGTGAAATAGTGGAATATGGTGCATAAAACAGGAATAAGCACCAGGGATAAATAAATTCTACTTTTCTGAGATCAGGCTTGGGTGTACCTTGGCAGTTTCAGAACCCAACTCCTGCATCCTTTCCCCCTTCAGAACAGGGCTTGGCGAGCAACACAGTTGATTCTGCACAGGCTAGCACACAGGGAAAGGTAGGCTTCAGGCTGCAAGAAAGCCTGAAAGACCCAGGGTCCTGCCTCTAACCGGTAACAGCAACCTTCGAAATCCAGGTAACTGTTAGCATGGGGCTGTGCCTGTGATTTGTAGCATTCTATCAAGAGCGCCTTCACCTATCCAGGGAAGTGAGATTGCACCTTGGAGCTGATGGGAACACCTGGGAATGGTCACCAACGTGACTCCCAATGGGTCCCAGCACCTCCTCGCACCTCGAAAGAAGAAATTTGGAATATCTTGCTCATCGCCACCATGCAGTCTATGATTACAAACCCCCCAGAACAAGGAAAGGAGCTCGCCCAGGAGAAGGCAGCAAAGTCTTGGAGCACGGAGTGGAAGCAGCGAGCCCCCACAGAGCCAGCGTGGGCATCAAGGACTGTCACTGACTGGGGATCCTTCCTCTGTCAGGCCCCAGGCCATCATTTTTCTTGTTGAATAAGAAAGACTAGTAATCATGTTGCTCCCCTGACTGAAACCTTCACTGTTTCCCATTGATCTCAAGATAAAGTGCAAATGCTGAGCTTAGTCCCCCAGGCCCTGAGCCCTGTCTTCTGATTACATTCCCAGCTGTGGCCCAAGTCAGACCCTGTCCCCTCCTTCTGCCTACTCCAGCTGCATGGGCCCCTCTTCTTTCCCCGTGGAGGTCTAGCCCCACAAGGGTCGTGAGATTTTTTGAAGGAGAGACAGATAGGTGAAAGACGAAGACAATATATTTGGACATCTGTTTCTTGAACAGATGACAATTTAATGTTAGTTAATACAGAGCTTTTATATCATTTCCCGGCATCTCACCAGCTCTTACCTGGAGTAGGACTCTGTGTGTGCTGTGCCCTTGGCCTGGCAAACTTGCCTCAACGCCTTTATCTCTTCAGCCGGTCAATTTCTCCCCTTTCTCCAGCCCCCACCCCCACCTTTTCTCTGACCCTCTGGGTTAGTACATATTGTTGTGTAACAAGGGACCCAGCATTTAGCAGCTGAAAACAACAAACAATGATTATCTCACACAGTTTCTGTGGGTCAGGGGTGGGGAAATAAAGAGAGGTGCCAGACACGTCAATAACCGCAACATCAGCATCCATCCTGAACACAAGGGAAGGATGCCTTCGGAATTCTGAGGAGGAAGATCTGCAACTGCAGAAGAGAATTCTATCCACAGGCACGTCATCGGCCCAAAGTGAGATTCTGACAAAGACGTTTTCATGTAAGCAGGGTATGGAAGAACTTATCTCCCTCATTAATTGCCCTGTATGAATTTCCTACGGCTGTGTATCATATTACCCCCAAATTTGGCAGTTTATAACAAGTATGATCACTCAGTCTCTGATGCTCAGGAATCTGGGAGGGGCTTAGCTGTGTGGTCCTGGTGCAGGGCTTTTGTGAAGCTGCAGTTGTAATGTTGGCTTGGGCGGCAGTCATCGGAAGGCTTGAACGGGGCTTGAGGACCCACTTCCAAGCTCACTCATGTGGCTGTTGGCTTGAAGCTCTAGTTCCTGGCCTCATGGGCTTGCCTCAGAGCCAGAGGGCTGCTGGTACCGTGGCAGCTGGCTTTCCACGGAGCAAGAATTCAGAGAAAGGGAAGAGAGAAGGGACAAGAGAAAGGAGAGGAGAAAAGAAGAGAGAGAAGAGAGGAGAGAGAGAGAGAGAGAGAGAGAGAGAGAGAGAGAGAGAACATACACGCATAGGCACAGGACAGGGCGACCAGGAAGGAAGTCATATGACATTGTCTCCAAAGTTGCACACCACCACTTTTGCTTTGTCCTATTTGCTAGCAGCGAACAACTGAGAGGTGTAGTACATGCAGGGAAAGGAGAATGTGGCTCTACCTCTTGAAGGGAGGAATATTAAAGGATTTGCAGACATGTTTTTAAAACCATCACATCCTCCCAGTGGAAGAGAGAAAAATTCCCTGCTGGGTGGTCCAGTGGTCACAGCACGCCATACTTCAGTTTCTTCCTACTTGTCACAATGGCAGTTAACCAACTATGCATGTAAATAGTAGGGCTTTGTCTCTCTAAATTCAAGATTTCAGGAAGGCAAGGACTGTTGCAGGTTATATCCCTGGTGATAGCACAGCACATGGCACATAATAGGAGCTCAAACAATATTTGCTGGATAAGTAAATTAAATAACTAAATAAACGAACGAGTGCGCAAACAACAAATGAAAGAGGAAAGTATACTGAGGGGAAAAAAACAGGTCGTAGAAAATGGCTACAAGGAAGAGGTCAAAACTGCAGTGACTTTTACACAGTGCAATGCTAACATCAGGAAGCAAATTCGTTCACAGTAGCATGTCCCTGGCCTCCATGTCTTCTGCCTGCAGCTCACGCACTCTGAGCCATGAGGATGAAGCCCCGGGCTCAGCCTCAGGAGGCAGGAGCCTCCTTACATTGGCTCAGCAGGCCGCTGGTAAAACAGAAAACCTATTTTCCAATATATGAGACCGAGGAGTCTGAAGTCGCATCTCTTTTATTGAACAAGGCATCCCTCATCGTCCTCCTGGTGGTGACAAATCCACTCACTCTCATCAGTAGCACCCAGGGAAGCCAGCTGGCTGGTTTTCCCTGCCTTCTTCTCTTGGGGTCACCCCACATGCATGGAGAGAGGGCTTGTCACCACTCTCCTACTTCCAAGACCTCTGCTCCAGATTCTTGGAAATGTGCCTTCTCCATGGAGACTTGACCTCTGCAGGCAGAATCTTCCATCTCCCTGCAGGAGGCAAAGTGGAAAGGAGAGGGGAAGCATGGATAGAGAGCAGGGTCCAACAACAGGAAGCTGAGAAAGCAGGCGCAGGCCCTGGAGGGGACACACTGGGCCCAGAGCAAACCACACACATAAATCCACTGCCTCACACTCAGTACAGACTTAGCACTGACTGTATGCTCGTCACTGCAAAGTGCCAAAAAGCCACAACACCCCAGCCCTGGTTTTCAAAGTTACTTGGGGGCACGACACACATCCAGAAAGGATACATGGCAATGTAATGCACCGTGGCAGGTGCCATAGAAGTGATTCCTACGACATTTGTCAGAAGGGAGTTTCCCACAGGGATGGGACAGTCCCTGAACACATCAGGGCTCGAACTTCATGGTCACGGCCAAGCAGAGAACAGTGTCTTAGCTTGTACATGCCTGCATGTGAGACTGTGTATAGCACACACAGATCCGTGTGCTACATGTCTAACACGAAACAAGGATCTACCCACAAGGAGTTCACCATCTAGATAAGGATATAAGACTCGTGCACAAGTGTCCACCACCCAAAGCAGCTCAAGAGACTATGCTACTGTGAATAGAAATAAATGATAATAACAACGTCTGAGGAATGCCAAGCTGTCTACTCTATTGCTGAAGACAATATGAAGCCTCTGCAGGGCTCAGTGTCCCCATCTGTGGAATGGTTTTTTTTTTAAAAATTTATTTATTTATTATAAAGATGTGGGGTACAATTCAGGGTTATGTATACAAACATTGATCATGCAGGTACCCTTGTTGATGAGATATGCCCCTCCCTCCCCTAGCGGTTTTCACCAACTGCCAGTCCCACCCCTGACAGTTTTCCGCTACTGCCAATCATTTTCTCATAGCATTATAAGTGTTCAAGGTCACCTTATGAGTGAGAACATATGGAACTCAGTTCTTTGTTTCTGTGATAAATCACTGAGTATGATCGACTCCAAATCCATCCAATTTGCTGCAAAGTCCATATATTTGTCCTTCTTTATGGCCGCATAATATTCCATTGTGTGTATGTACCACATTTTTTTTATCCAGTCCAGCTTCGATGGGCAACATGGTTGGCTCCATGTTTTTGCTATTGTGAATAGAGCTGCTACTAACATATGTGCGCAAGTATCTTTTTTGTAGAATGATTTGAGTTCCTCCGGGTATATTCCCAATAGGGGAATTGCTGGGTCATATGGAAGGTCAATTTCTAGTTCCAGAAATCGCCACACTGTCTTCCAAAGAGGTTGTACTAGTCTGCATTTCCACCAGCAGTGTAGAAGTGTTCCTTTTTCTCCACAACCTCGCCAGCATCTGGTGTTGTTTGTTTTATTAATGATGATCATTCTTACAGGGGTTAGGTGGTATCTCAAAGTGGTTTTGATTTGCATGTCTCTAATGATGAGTGAGGCTGAGCACTTTTTCATGTGTCTGTTGGCTGCCCGTATCTCTTCTTTTGAGAAGTGTCTATTCATGTCTTTTGCCCACTTTTTAAAGGGGCTGTTTGTTTTTTTCCTTTCGGCACATTTGAGTTCCTTGTAGATCCTAGATGTTAGGCCTTTGTCAGATATACAGGGCAAATATTTTTTCCCATTCTGGAATGGTGTTTTATAAGCACTGAATAAGACAATGAACAAAGCAACTTCTGGCAGGTAGAGGGCACTTGACTGTCTTTTTTCCTCCCCTTTCCACCTTCCATCGAAGTGACCAGGCAAGAAGGTAGCATTAGATGAGGGCTTTAAAAGATGGGGTGCTGGCAATGGAAGTGTCTATTCATTCCAGAGAATAATGGAAGAAAGGGCCAAAGGTTTGAGGAAGGCTAATCGACTGTGGTGCACATGTAATCATATTAGCAGTTCCACTGTTGGAGCGTTCTGAAGTGCAGGCACCTGACATGCATTACCTTGTTTAATTCTCACCGCTAGCTTTGGAGATGCACGTCACCACCATCCAGATCTACAGATGAGGGACCTGAAGCTTAAAGATAGCAAGTGCCCAACCCAAGCTAGTAGGTAGCACAGCCAGAACTCACACCTGGCATACTGACAGATGACGCCAGAGGGGAAGTCTCCAAGGGCCTGGAAGGCTAGAGGATGGAGGGCATATCTAGGATCTGGCAGTCTAGGAGAATGTCCCCCATCAGCCAGAGAGGTGGTGTCTTGCTCTTGTATACATGAGACACAGCTTGCACACGTATGAGAGCAGGAGTGAGGGCATCTCTAACCCTAGAGGCAAGAGAAAGACCAAGGATATGCAAAGTAGAAGCCAAAGGTGGAAAGAGCTCCAGAAACAAGGAGAAGGTTCAAACTATACCTAATGTTCCACAGGGACCAGGAGATTTAGACGAATTTAAAGAGACTTAGCAGGAGGTCACAAGATACCTTTAATACAACCATTTCCTTTAAATGGCAGGGAATTCAATGCTGTGGGTAAACTGAGGGAGGAGAGAGGCAGAGGGCGACGGCTCAAAGGGCAGCAGGACAAGGAGACTTCCCAGACGGTGGAGACATCTGCTTATCTACAGAGAACTGAGAGGAAGAAAATAAAAAGGCCAGAGGAAGGGTGGGTGCTCCAAGTCAGTTCCACTAAGGAAATGGACTGCTCAGAGTTTAGACAGCAGGCAATGAAAGAGACAGAAAAGTAAGCACCGTGATTATTTGCATATTTGTATCATGTGACTCAAAGACACTTAAAACTACTAGGCCACACAGTGAAGACTACTCAGCAATAAAAAGGGATGAGGTATGATACGTGCTACAACACAGGTGAATGTTGATAACCTGATACTTCGTGAAAGAAGCCAGACACAAGAAGCCACAGATGATATGATTCCATTGATGTGAAATGTCCTGAACAGGCAGATCTGTAGAAACAGAAAGAAGATTTGGGGATTCCTGGGGCTTGAGAGGAAAAGGGGATTGGGGAACCATGGCAGGATTTCTTCTGGGGGCAATGAAGTGCTTGTAAATTGTGGTGAGTCGTACTGAGTCGTACATTTTAAATGGGTGAATTATACGTTATGTGAATCATATCATTAAAGCTGTTTAGCAATTTGTTATGTATATATATGGGTAACAAGGGGTCTTTTAGGGTGATATAAGTTCTACAATCAGATTATGGGGATATCTGCATAACTAGAAACCACTGAATTTTACATTAAAACTGGTAGATTTTATGGTAGGTCAATTATGTCTTTATAAAGTTGCTAGCAACAATAAAAATTTTAAAAGACTTTACGATATAGATAAAACACTCTACAATAGGGTTGCAGTAAATTCATATTACAATGGCTCAAAAACAGACCAAGTGATCTGTCACACAAGAGTAACAGCTCTGTGCAATCACCATGAGGATGGCAGAAGGTAAGACATGGCCTGACTCACAGAAGGCTTGAGACAATGCAGCTCTGATTAAGGGAGCGAATCCCACTGACTCTGAGCCAGCTTCCCTGCAGCCCTGGAGATCACACTAGGCAATCTGAGTCAGGAAAAGAAGGGAGAAGATGCAATACCAAGAGAAATGTGGGGGGGGGCAGGGGTAGGGGCTGGAAAAGTCACTTTTAGCTGTTGGACAGGAGAGAACCACTCACTGTAATCAGTGAGTCTTTGTTAGGTGCCCTGGAGGAAGCTGGAAGGAGACAAGAACAGGCTGTCCCTATGTGTCAGCTGGTTGTGTTCCCCAGGGGATGTGTCAAAAGTGTCAAGAGTCCCCATCACATACGATCGGGAGCCAACCTCAGGCTAGAAGTGTCCACGGAGTGGAGTCCCTCTGCCTGCTGGGGATAAGCCAGCGAGCCTGTCCTAAGGGACCTTCAAAGGCAGGCATGTAGCCTCGTGATCCTCAGCCTTGTAAAATCCACGGACCCTTCTATCAAACAAAACTGGAATGTCCTGCTTTCTTGTTTGCAGAATAGAGAGACAAGATTTGGTTTTCCAAACAGATTATATTTTCATTCTCAGAGCACTGCTTTAAAGCACACGGGTACCCACCCCTGAAACACCTGGGCCCTCCTCACCTACCACCTGAAATTCCAGTGCAGTGCCTTCCTCAGGTGCTGGACTCACAGCATGGTTATAGGGCCACATGCTTCACCCAGCCCTGCAGCCAGCCAAGGCCGTGGTAAGTGATCCCAAAGGTAGACTGTGCTGGTGGTGTCCCTGTCTCGACACAAACAACTCATAAACATGAACCTTTTCCAGAATCTGCACCACTTGTAGGTGAAATGACACACTCGGGAGGTGCAAGAGAGTCACCTGAGGCCTGTGACCCAACCAGGCTGCTCTGGGGACCGTAAGAGGCAGAGTTCAGTGGACCACTGAGCTCTAGGCAGTTAGAACATGCCTCTTCCTTTATGGGGTGAAGGGTTTCAAGGGTTTAGATGGAGGCTGAGCCAAAGTGGGGCTCCCTCCAGTTTTCTCCTTTCAATTGCTTGGAAATAGCCCCACTGAGAGACGATCCCTCCCCAGCCAGGTTCTCAGTGCCTGTTTTCTCTGCATCTCCATGCCTGGCACGGAGCCCCCTTGATCGGTATTCGGCAGAATAAAGGACTAGTATTGCTTCACTCCCCAAGCCCAGCTCTCCCTTGATGGCCTTGGAAGGAAGCGGGTCCATCTGGGTGCAGGTGTTTGTGAGGCCAGCCCTCATCAATCACACCCACTCTCATCAATTCACCTGCAAGGCAAATCCTTACAGATGAATGCCTTCCATTCCTACCAGAGCCGTTGAGCCTGTTTTTATGTTTCCTTGTAAACACTGACTTGATGCATTTTAACTCAGCGTCCCCACTTGAATGCAAAGTCTGAGGAATCTTGATTCATTATTATCTCCCTGGAGTCCTGCATGGATCTCCGCCCAGTGGCCAACGCCACAGAAAGCTCTGGACATACAGGCCAGGTAGCATAAGGCCAGAGGAGGACACAGCACACATTCCTCTTCACCCCCATCCCACCCCTTGCCCGAGCAAGGAGTGTGGCTATGATTTAGAATCTAGAGTCTAGGGTTGGACAGCATCTATTAAAGGGTATCTAAGCCATTTAATTGCACCTGGAAGACTGTAAAAGGAACATTTAGCTACGTGCAAAGATCAAGGCTCTCAGGAAACTTAAAAGGAGAATGATACAGCAACAGGAACCTCGTGCTGCAGTCAAGAGACCTGCTTCCAGTCCCATCTCTGCCATGACCTTGCGGTAGGGTCTCGGACAAGTCACCCAGCTTCTTGGTCTGTAAAGTGGGAGCATTAGGGTAAACTAAATAATCTTCAAAGTCCTCTTTATCACAGACCTTTACTACTCTGTGATACATGGATGAATAACTGTAATGATAGATAAATACCAGGTCTGTTCTTATAACTCCCTCCTGTGCGTGTAAATATTGAAAGAGGCATGTGGGTTGGTGGGGCAGGGAGGCTCAATTTTCTTATGCTCTGCATCTCTGCCCTCTTCTGGTGACGGCATCTTGCTTTTCTTTGAGAACTCCTCACCTCTCTCCCAGGCAGTCTTGACGGAATTGTTGAACAATGCCCTGGTCCCACGCCTCCAGGCACAAGAAGCCCAGTTCAAGCTTGCCTGCTCTTGACAACCATCCCTGGCCTGGTAGGCATCCCAGGACTCTACGAAGTCCGAGGGAGGCTGGTGGGTGACTTGGGTGGCAGTAGTCACAGCTTGTGGAGTGAGCTGACTTTGCAATTGGCACGTGAAATTGTCCATATACAAGGCCTGAGGGTTTTGTGGTCGGACACCCTGTCAGGCCTCGGAGGAGCGGGCATTTATATTCAGGAGTGTAGAAGGCCTGGCCCGCACTCCTTCCCACCCAGGGTCGGTGAGACACAGCTTCACGTGTTTGCTTTCCTTTGTTCACGGGCTTTGGTTGGTAGGTTATCAATTCAGTTCTCTCAGGGCATTTCAGGCAGGCTCCAAGGTCCTATCAAGACACCAACTAGGGGCCAGGAGATGTGGCTCAGAGTTAACTTAAATCCGACCCCTCTGGCCTACCTTTAATGTGTGGAAATGAAGGGAGACCTGTTCCAGTTGAAATGAGAGACCCTTGGATCCCGTGGAAACAGCAGGGTGTTTGCAAGATCCCACATCTTCTTTTTTCTTGGTTCCTAGCTATCCTTCAACAGCTTCCCAAGAAAGAGCACAAGTCTGTAAACATCTTTATTCTGAGTCATCACTGAGTGACTCTGAGTGTAGAAAATTCTAGGTTTGAAAGCATTCTCCTCAGAACTCTGGAAGCTTGAAACCTGGGAACTTAAAAGTCTCGTCACATTGCTGGGGAGATGTTTGATGCCCTTCTGATTCTGAACCACTTCCCCCTTTCTAGAAGCTCTAATGATGGTGTTCTAAAACGTCAGGCTGATGAATCTCGGCAATGGTCCCTTTTTTATTTATGACATTGGCCCTTGGGGGCCTTTCCAGTCTTGAAACTGCGTGTACTTTCATTGTGGGGAACTTTTTATTAAACTGCTTTTTAAGCTCCATTTTCTCTTTCTTTCTAGAAGGCTGACCAGTTGGAAGTAGATCCTACTGGATTCATCTTCTTATCTCACATTTTGCATCTTTGGGACTTTTATTCTATTTTCTTGGCGATTTCCTCAACTTCATCTTTTAAGCCTTCTACTATTTTATTCCAGTGATCTTGTTTTCAGTTTCCAAGAGCTCCTTCTTAATCTGATTTTCTCTTTGTACTACTGATAGTATTCAGTATCAGTACTTGCTCTGAGGACATGAATCATTTTTGTTGTTGCTGTTGTTTTATGTTTTCTCGTGATCTCTACATTGTGTCTGTTATCTTCAAGTTAGTTTTTGGTCTTTGCCTTTTTGGTCTTTGCCTTTCTGAAGACATACTTCAAAAGTCTGGGGAGTTCTGACTTTCCAGTTGTGGTATAATAAAAAGCATATTTTTGTCTTTGCTCTCGGTTCTGGGCACAGATCTCCTGAAACTTGAAATTTCCTGAGTGTTAGGAGTGTCTGGTTATTTATAAGGCGCCCCTTTTGATCACACCTGAGTTTATGCTAATGACGTGACTTTGGTTCGGTCCTTAGATAATCTCAGGATAGGCTGGCCATCAGCAAGACCAAGTGACCAGAAGGTTGGAACTTTTAGCCCCGTGCACTAACCTTCTTGAAGAGATAGGAGAGGGGGGGTTAGGAAGCTGTAAAAAAATTCTTGAGTATGAAGATCTGATGGGTTTCCAGGCTGGAGAGCACATGGAGGTGCTGGAAGGAGGGTGGGCTCGGAGAGGGCATGGAGGCTCCACGCCCCTTCCCCTCTGCCTTGTCCCAGCATCTCTTCCAACTGGCTCTCCCTGGGTTGCCTCCCTTTACAATAAACTGGTAATCTGGTAAGTAAATGGTTTTCTTGAGTTCTGTGAGCTGTTCTGGAAAACGATTGAACCCAAGAAAGAGGTTGTGGGGACCACCGAGGTGCTGCTGGTGGATCAGAAGCATGGCTGACAACCTGGACTTGCAACTGGCATCCAAATTAGAGGGACCGAGCCCTTAACTTGAGGGAGCTGATGTTTTTAACCTGTGGGATCCGACACTATCTCCAGGTATTAGTGTTGGAATTAAACTGCAGGACACACAGCTGGTGTCCTCACAGAACTGGAGAACTAGTTACTGGTAGCCAGGAGGTCCGTGTGTAAGCCAAGAGGAAACAGGAGTGTTCCTTTTCAGCAGTCATATTTGATGGCAAGGCACTGATAAGCAGACTGGAGGCTCGTAGAACAGATGGGGCTGTCAGGTGGTGGACTGTGCTCTGGGGGGCTGGGCTTCAAGTCATCTTTTTGGCATGTGGACCCCCAAATATCACCGTTTGGAGATGATGTGTCTAAGACCCTCCAGTTCTCCAGCACAGAGTCTTTTCCCTCCCTCCCTAGAGGAGGCGCTCTTGGTCTCACTATTCCCTAATTCAACAAGGATATCTTCTTTATTATTTTCTGCCCTCCAAGGCTCACTCTCTCCTGGGACTCACTAACCAGATGCCCCTCTTGGTCCATCTATCTGGATAATGCCCTTTTCTCCTGCCACGGTGCAGGAATGGTGACTGCTGGGTTGCACTGGGGGGCATAAAGAACTGCTGACACCCGAAGCAGATCACAACTGGTCATCTTGCTGGTGACCCCAACTCATCCTCACTGCTACTTCTGGTCTGGGGTTTCAGGTCCCCAAGACTTCCCAGGATTCACACAGCACATTTCCTCCTAGTTCTTGGTGGCGGCCCTTTTGCAATCACTTAGACCGTACCTTTCCCTCCTCTCCTCCGTTTGTATCTCTCCAACTGCAGGCTATAGTCCAAACACCTGTTGGTGGCTCATCACTCCAGGCCTCTGCCCTTTGGGTACACTTTTCTAACTCCTTACTGTTTTTTTAATTAATTTTTTGGAGTTGGAGTCTCACTCTGTTGCCCAGGCTGGAGTGCAGTGGCACACTCATGGTCACCCCAGTGTCGACCTGCTGTGCGCCGGCGATCCTTCCGCCTCAGCCTTCCAAGTAGCTGGAACTACAGGCACGCGCTACCATGACTGGCCACTTACTGTAGTTTTAGTGGTATTTTAGGAAGCAGCAGAAATGCATGTGCCAATCTGCCACATTCTAGGAAGTTCTGCTTAACTATTCTAAACCTTGGTTTATTTAAAAAACAGAAAATGAAGAAAACACCAGCAATAATAATAATAATAATACCTGAATATTATGGTAAGAAAATGTCTTTCTTGACAAAATTATGAACTTCACTTGGATGGACTTAGGTGGACTTAGAATCTATAATACTGAGTAATCTATCACAGAAACAAAGAACTGAGTATCACATGTTCTCACTCATAAGAGGATCTTGAACAATTATTGTGATACTATAAGAAAAGGATTGGCAGTACTGGGAAACTGCTGAGGGGGTGGGGGGGGGCAGGATTGGCAGTAGTGGGAATCTGCCAGGGGAGGGAGGGGGCATACCTCATCAGCAAGGGTGCCTGCATAATAAACATTTGTACACCTAACCCTGAATTGTACCCCACATCTTGAAAATAAAAAATTTAAAATAAAAAAAAAAAGAAAATGTCTTTCTCCAATTCTCAAATAGTCCTGATGGATTCATTAAAGCTAAGCATATGTCTACCCTGTGACCCAGCAATTCTAAAATCAGTATGGATGCTCACCAAAACACACACAAAATGCTTATTGTGGCTTTTCTCCTAATAACCCCAAACTGGAAACAGAGCAGGATGAATAAATGATAGCACAGAAATACAATGGAATATTACATAGTTTAAAAATGTAATCAACGTTTGCAACACACATAGATGAATCTCAAAGATGTAATGTGAAACAAAAGCAGCCAGATACAGAAGAGAACATACAGCATGATTCCATTTAAAGGATATTCAAGAGCAGGCTAAACCTATCTATGGTCAGAAGAAGTCAAAATACTAATGATCTCTTAGAGGATATTACTGCCTGGGAAGAGATATAAGGAAGGCTTGTGAGTAGCTAGAATGTTTTGTATTTTGATCTGAATAGTGGTTACATGGATGTGTACACATGTAAGAAGTATTTGAATTGTATATTAAGATCTGTCTTACAGAATATATGTGAAGACTTGATTGAAGAGGAAAAAAAAACATTACTGTTCAGGTTGTTTCAACAAAATGCCACAAACCTAGCAGCCTATAAGGGATCATTTCTAAGGGAAGACAAGTTCTTGGGCAGTCAATTTGATGGGTTGGCAGACTGTTTCCTTCAGTAGATCTTCTCCCAGGATCAGGTTTAAGAATAATCACCGTTATATCCTAGACATTTTAGCTGCTATTTAAAATCAGAGTAACAACAAACACAAAAACAACAATTAATTTCCCGAAGTTCAGGAGGGTGGGAAGTCCGAGATTAAGGTCCTGGTTGAAGGGTGCAGGAAGTGACCAGAGGGGCGGCTCCCAAAATGGCGCCGACACACCAGACAACAAAGGCCCTAGGTCCTGCCTTCTGTGAGCACAATTCCCTGCGGGTGAATTTCAAACCTTCCCGCGCGCGAATTTCAAACCTGCAAGCCTCCAATCCGTAGCCAGCTTTGTTATGCATCCAATAGGACTATAACACGGCGTTAGCCCCACCCTGCTCCCATGCAGCTCCTCCAATAGGAGCATGGCACGGCCCCTTCCGGCCCCTGTCAGGCTGATAAATACAGCCCTCTCCCCGCAACTCACTCTCTCTCTCTCCTCTCTCTCTTCCTCTCTCTCTTACTCTCTCTCTTTCTCTTTTTCCCCGTTACAGATCCCCTCTGTAACAGCCGCTTTAATAAATCTCTTGGTCCTGGCCGGGTGTGGAGTCATTATTGGCGCCGAACTTCTTTCACTGGTAGCTTTACTGAGTGGGAGGGTCTGTGTACTAGATTGCTAACTGGGTACGTCCCGCTGAATCCTCACATGGTGGAAAGGGCCAGGCAGCTCTCTGGGACCTCTTTTTCCAGTACACTAATCATATTCATGAGGGCTCCATCCTCATGACCTAGTCACCTCCCAAGACGCCCCCTCCTAACCATCACATTGGATATTGGATATTGGGTACTAGGCGGGACACAAACATTCAGACCACAGAAATCACCGATTTTCATTTTAAACCTTTGTGGAAAAAATGTTTTTCTGGGGAAAAAATACTACCTAATCAGAAACCCACCTGGATCTCGAAAGGGACGAGCTGAGCACATTCGGGTGTCAGAGGTGCAGTCCCTGAAAGGCTGTACTTGAACTATGTGGCTTAGTCCTCCTTCCTCTCCCTGTTCTGCTATCATCAGTGCCATCTTTTGTGAGCCACACTTTCTCTAAGCTTCAGTTTCCTCTTAAAAAAAAATAGAGATGACCTACATTATCTTTGAGGTTCATTCCAATTTAAAATTCTGTGTCTTCTGGGGAGAAGTTGTTTTTTTCAACAAAGAGGTCTTCTGTTTCTTTTTTCCTTTTCAGCCCCAAACACGCCTTGTTTGCTCCCAGCCTCCCACCACTGACCAGATGATAAGCTCTCCAGGGTCGGAGACCATATCACCCGTGTTTTTTCTACTCAACTAACTCAGTGCCATGAAGGCAACAGACACTGCTAGATGAGCACGTAATTTTGCCATAAAATATAATAGACCTAAAGCCAAGCCTTCTATCTATGAAGTGATGAAATTGCATCCACAATAAAAATTCTATCAGCAAAGCTGTCTAACAATACAAGGCTTTGGAGAGAGTTATTATGTCTAATGACCAACTTAGTGAACCACTAAATAGACTGCCTTTTTCCTCTCCCCCCAAACTCGGCCTTAGTATAAATGATACTGTATTTCCTTTGGCCAAAATAAGAAAAACTAAAATATTGCCATGCTTGAAGAGAAAGCTGCCCCTCAAGGTCTTCTTAGTTTAACCAGAGATCATTTCTGAGGAAAGACAAGTATCTGGGCAGCCAATCGATGGGCTGGCAAACTCTTTCCTTCTCCCAGGGTCAGGTTTAAGAATCATCACTGTCATATCCTAGATAGTCCGGTTACTATTTAAAATCAGAGCAACAATAAAAACGAACGTAAATCTGAATGACTTAGAATCTGGAGTCGAGGGTTGGATACAATCTATAACAAAGATGCCTAAGTGATTTAACTGCATCTGTAAAATTGCAAAAGAAATGGTAAGCCACGCAAGAAGATAATGTGCTTTTAAGCAACTTAAAAGCATTTGCTGATGTGCGAGGCAAAGTGGTACAGTGACTAGAACCTCAGAATGCAGTCAAAACATTTGTTTCTGGTCCCATCTTTGCCACTACTGGGCCTTGAACAATTCATCCAGTTTCTTTATTTGAAAAGTGCACGTACATGGGTGAAAATTGCAATACTAAATAAATGCTGGGTTTGCTCATAACTCCCTCATGCATGTGTATAAATATCTTGAAATCATTTAAAGAGGTATGGTGCTTGGAGGGCTTAGTTTTCATCCGCTTAGCATCCCTACCCCCTTCTTTTGGTGACAATATCTGCTTTTCTTTGAGGAAAGCTCCCATCCTACACTGTCTTTTTTTTTGAGTTAGAGTCTCACCCTGTCACCCAGGTTGGAGTGTAGTGGCACACCCAGGGTCACCCCAGCATCGACCTGCTGGGCTTCAGCAATCCTTCCACCTCAACCTTCCAAGTAGCTGGAATTACAGGCATGCACTACCACACCCAGCTAGTTTTTGATTTATTGTAGAGACAAGGTCTTGCCAAGTTGCCCGCGCTGGTTTCGAACCTGTGGGCTCAGGCAATCCACTCACCTCGGCCTCCCAAAGTAATGGGATGACAGGCTGAGCCACGAAGCCTGGACCCATGATGTCTTTTTTTTTTTTTTTTTTTTTTTTGGCAACCTTATCGATTTCTTTATTAGCGTTCTGGACATTCTTATTTAGTTTATTGATCTTCAAGTTATCAGAAATATATGTTGAAGAGAAGTTGTTAGTCTTTTTCATGCAACGCAGTTTTGAACTATAGCTGATTTCAAATGCTTTTAGAGAAGAATTCAAAACAATAACTATAAATGAAAAAAATTAGGATAACCATTGGTTAAAAATATGATGAAGGTTCCCAAGTGACAAGGAAATTTAGTTATTTCTAACACATGCAGCATTTTAAGATATCAACCAGAATCATGACTGACAGAAAGTCACATCAGGACCATCAGACTTTTATACATTTTATGCATTTTTTAGAATACTCACATTAAAAACTTTTTCATACAAGTATAACTTTAGAAAAGATTTAACATAAATATCAAAATTATGACTGATAACATACTGTATCTTTATGCATTTACATAATTTTTTAAGCATTCATTATCAATAAATTATCCATAAATGTAATTAAAAGATCTAGTATCACTTATTATTTGACAATGCCTTCCATACAATTTAACAAATAAGTCTGATTACTTAATATCTCTAGAAGATGAGATATACATTCTTTGTTCTCTGGAGTGTCAAAAAAATCTCAGCCGGGATCGGTGGCTCAGCCTGTAATCCCGTGCCTTTGGGAGGCTGAGGTGAGTGGATTGCCTGAGCCCACGGGTTTGAGACCCGCCTGGGCAACTTGGCAAGACCTCATCTCTGCAATAAATCAAAAATGAGCCGGGCGTGGTAACGTGTGCCTGTAGTTCCAGCTACTTGAAAGGCTGAGGCGGAAGGATCGCGGGAGCCCAGCAGGTGGAGGCTGTGGTGGCCGGGAGCAATCACTGCACTCCAGTGTGGGCAACAGAGACTCCAACTCAAAAAAACAAAAGAAAAATCTCAAAGTTATTAGGAAAAAAACCCCAACAACTTAATTTAGGCTTTTGATACTGGAAAAAACTGCCAAAAACATCAAAATGTTCAAAACACTTGATCAAAAAAGAATTACAGGTCACTGTTAAATAATAGTTATTCATTTAATTAGAAATAATCCCATTACAAAGTGGGCAAAAGACATGAACAGACACTTCTCAAAAGAAGACATATGAGCAGCCAACAGATACATGAAGAAACGTACAATCCCACTAGCCATCAAGGAGATGCAAATTAAAACTACACTGAGAAACCACCCAACTCCAGTCAGAATGGCCATTATCAAAAACTCAAAAAATAACAGATGCTGGAGAAGATATGGTGAAAAAGGAACACTTCTACACTGTTAGTGGGAGTGTAAATTAGTGCAGCCTCTGTGGAAATCAGTGTGGCGATTCCTAAAAGCTCTAAAAATCAACCTTCCATATGACCCCGCAATCCCCCTACTGGGAATATACCCCGAAGAGCTCAAATCACTCTATAAAAAAGATACCTGCACACGTATGTTTACCACAACATTGTTCACAATAGCAAGATCATGGAACCAACCATGCTGTCCATCAAAAAAGGACTGGATTTTAAAAATGTGGTACATATACACAATGGAATATTACACAGCCATAAAAAAGAACAAAATCATGAATTTTGCAGCAACCTGGATGGAATTGGAGTTTGTAATACTGAGTGATCTCTCACAGAAACAAATATCTGAGTATCACATGTTCTCACTCATAAGTGGACCTTGAACAACTACCATAATACTATAAGAAAAGGATTGGCAGTGGTGGGAAACTATGGGGGGGTAGGGAGGGGAAGGGAAGTGGGATTAATGGTAGTCAATATCTGTCTGGGGATGGGGGGCACACCTCGTCAACAAGGGTAGCTGCACAATACATATTTGTATACCTAACCCTTAACGGTACCCCACAATTCTAAAATAAAAAATATTTTTAAAATTACACTTCATCAATATAATTTCTGCACTGTCTTTACTAATTTCTTGATTACTTAAGAAAATGAAACCTTCGTGGTAGCGCGCACCTGTAGTTCCAGCTACTTGGAAGGCTGAGGCGGAAGGATCGCCGGAGCCCAGCGGGTCAAGGCTGCGGTGGCCGGGAGCGGCTACAGCACTCCAGTCTGGGGAACTGAGTGAGACTCCAACTCAAAACAAAGAAAAAAAAATTAAACCTTAAATTAAACCTTAAAAAGGATTTTACATTTATGCAACTTTCTGTATTCCTATGCTGTCTTGAAGGCACTGCTACCCAAGCTCCTTCTCACCCCGTAGTGTTGTGCCTCTGCATCCCGACAGACTAGGCCAATCAGATTTCCTCTTCAAGAAGTAAAACTTGAGACGGATGACATGAAAAGGGTCGCTCCTGAGTCATTCTGAGGTCAACCCTTTGAAGAGACTGCCCATGAACTAATATCTACTACTGTGGATTTGGGGGCGCCTCGCTATTGGTCTTCCAAAGCCTGGCTGTTCCACCTGTCCTTAGACCCTTTGAGTCACTCCTGGTAATTTTGATGAACACTTTCATATGATTCAGCTCGCCAGAGCTGACCTCTGTGGCTTACAACCCACAAACCCTAATGGATGCAGAACTCTTTTCTGATTCTGGGCTTTAATTTATACTGTGAAGTAATAAAATTGAATTCATTTTAAAGCACTCTAAAACTCTAGATTTTTTTTTCTTGAAGACATCCCTTTTCTCTGATTAGAATAAGTAGAGCTATTGCACATTCTGGGGCATAACCTTAGTTTTCTGCTACAATAGGCTTCCCTTGATTCACTTGGTAAAATAGCATGCTTCTGTATCATGCTGAACCCGAACGAAGGGTAACTGCGCTCAAGGATCAGACCCCGGAATCAGTCTGCTCCTCTATAATCATGGGTATCGCCAGAATGCTCTGGAACTCCTGGCAATGTTCAAGCTTCCAAGTGTTCCCGGGAGAGAGGAACAGAAGCTGATCACTCTGCCTCTCAGCCAAAAGCCCCTCACAGCACTGCCAGGGGTAGCTCTGCCAGGAGAGTGCTAAATTTCTGTTTAACAGGTGGTCAAGGCCGGGCTCGGTGGCTCAGCCTGTAATCCCGTGTCTTTGGGAGGCCGAGGTGAGTGGATTGCCTGAGTCCGTGGGTTCGAGACCTGCCTGGGCAACTTGGCGAGACCTCATCTCTACAGTAAATCAAAAATTAGCCGGGCATGGTGGTGCGCGCCTGTAGTTCCGGCTCCTTGGAAGGCTGAGGTGGAAGGATCGCTGGAGCCCAGCAGGTCGAGGCTGTGGTGGCCGAGAGCGGCCCCTGCACTCCAGTCTGGGCGACAGAGTGAGACTCCAACTCAAAAAAAAACAAAAAAGAAAAACAAAAAAAACCACAAGTGGTCAAAAAGTATGCCAGGGGCTAAGTCTTCGAACACTGGCCTCAAAAGAGTAAAACACCTCTGTCAGGGCAGGGTGGGGCAGAAGGAGGCCGCAAAGAAGGACCCCCACACCCTATAAACAGAGACCACAGCCAGTAAGTCAGTCAGTCAGCCAGTCAGTCAGTCTCCCTGACAGTGTGGTTTTGTGACCCAACATTCAAAGCGTGACACTGACAGCGCTACTTGTGGGTAAGGAGGCTACGAGGAAGCGGAGCGAGACACACCGCGGGACTCATCTGGTCTCAGAACTGCCGCTGAGAAGTCCTGACGTTGCCCTCTCGTTCTAGAACAACCCAGCATGTCTAATAGAGTAGCCACATGTGGCTCTTTACATTTAAATTAATTAGAATTGAACAAGATTACACATACAGTTCCTGAGTGACAGCAACTACTTTCCAAGTACTCAAGAGCTCCAGGGGGCTAGTGGTTACCACATTGGACAACACAGATATTGTTGAGTATTTCCATCACTGCAGAAAGTTCTATCGGACAGTGCTGCATACAGAGTGTTCTCCCAAAATGCTGTCCCTAAGCCCCCAGTGATCCTATGGAAGGTGGAAAGGGGGACAACCGTCCCAGGGACACCTCTGTAGAGAGTTGTCAGAACACACCCTGAGAATGAAGGAGGTGCTCCTCACTCAGGCCAAGTGAGGCCCACTCCAAGAGACATGCTTGCAAAGCTTAACCTGCTTCTCTGGAGAAGCGTCTTCTGAACACTTCTTGGAAAAGTCCTCAGGGGAAAAGGTGGCTGGAAGAACCCCAGTGGCTGATGGAGGAGAGGGGCTTCCCTGGGAGCAGCCTGCATTTTCGGAGGCAAAGGGCCAAGTGGACACTATACTGAATAAGACAATGAAGCTATATTAAGACTGGTCTGTCAGGAATGCATACAACAATAAAACATCTCATCAGTACCTAAAACCTACAGTACTTCTTTTAAATGAGAAAAGAAACGGTTGTTTCCGATTTCATGCACATGCAACCAACTCCTTATCCTAACTTGGAAGTCAGAAATTCCATTAGGGAGTGTTTCACTGGTCTCAGAGTCCTATGTGCTTCATTCTAAATGATTTGTTCAAGTTTCTGTGGACTGGGAGAAGTTCCTGAAGATGTAGAGTACATTCTTGTCTCCATGACCATACTTCTCAGATTGGAATTGAACTTGGGAATGCCTTGGCAAGCACAGGATGCTCTAATAGGAATGAACTTCCAGACACAGCTTTGATCACCAAAGAGTCAAATAATTTTTAAAGAACATCTCTTTGTTGTTTCTTTGTTCTTTTTCCCAGCCTTATTTCCCCGCCAGGGAGAGAAAAAAAAAAAATTAGCCAGGCCAGAGTACATTCAATTCCTTTCTTAATCAGAAGCAAAACATTTAGAAAGCTGTGGCACAATCACTTGAAGAACATGTGCAAATTATCTCCGAGCCCCAAGCCAAGATATTAAGGAAAGCAACAGGGGTCACAGAACATGTCCCAGGCTAACCGAGAAGGCAATCCAGATTTGCAGAGGTCCCCATCAACCACGGCTGGAGGCTCCTAATCCCCTCACTCAGAGCTGGCCATGCACATAGAAGGACTCACGTGAAATATAACAAAACCCAAGATCTCCCAGGTGTCAACAGCACAGCAACGAAGCCTATCATCCCAAACTAATACTCCAGAGCACCTAATGGGTTTTAGGGAAGCATTCAAATAAATAATCATTTCCTGGTACTAGAGATTAGATGTCATACACCACAGCCCAGGCCCAAGCTTAAGGGGAGAGATATGAAGAACAGAGTTCCTTTTCCAAAAGCCACATTTACTTCTAATCCACTAACGAGTATGCAGATAGGTCCTTCCAAACTCTGTGTGGTCTGGGGAAGAAAGCAGTTATCTTGATTATGGCTATTTTCTGGCTTCCGGGTTTTTGATATCGGATGTAGTAATAGTTGGTCATGGCAAACCGTGAAGTATCTTTCTCTAGAAAGTGTTTAGTAAGAACAGATTGTGTCTTAGTCCCTTTGTGTTGCCTGGGGACTTTATAAAGAAAAGAGGTAGACCCGCCTGGGCAACTTGGCGAGACCTCATCTCTACAATAAATCAAGATGAGCTGGACGTGGTAGTGCGCACCTGTAGTTCTGGCTACTCAGAAGGCTGAGGCGGAAGGATCGCCGGAGCCCAGCAGGTCGAGGCTGCAGTGACCGGGAGCGGCCACTGCACTCCAGTCTGGGCGACAGAGTGAGACTCCGACTCAAAAAAAAAAAAAAAAAAAGAGGTATATTTGGTTCATGGTCCTGCAGACTGTCCAAGAAACATGGTGCCAACATCTGCTCCTGACGAGGGCCTCCAGAAGCTTCCACTCATGGTGAAAGGCAAAGGGGAGCTGGAGGTATGTGCAGAGGTCACATGCGAGAGAGCAAGAGAGAGGGAGGAAGAGAGAGAGGAGGTGCAGGCTCTTTTCAACTAGTTCTCGTGGGGACTAAGAGTGAGAAAACCCACTCCGGTGGGAATCCACCCCCACAACCCAAGCACCTCCCACCAAGCCCCACTTCCAACATCAGGGATCAAATTTCAACTGGAGACTTGGCAGGGTCAAACAAACTGTATCCAAACCGCCACAGGGAACAAAATCTACTACGGTTCCGTTGGGACGTGCCCAACAGATGTTGGCTATGACAATGTCTATCCCCCAAGACAAACCAGAGTAGTTCATTTTTACACCGTTCTAACTATGGAAAACGTATTCTTTAGCCTATGTGGCCATCTGTTCTACACCTTTCACTCCTGGGCTCTCCTCCCAGTCTGGGAGCAAACACAGGACCAACCGAGACTCTTTTCCTGTAGGGGTCCTTCCAAAACATAAAGGAGTTTGTACCACCTGTGTCTCCTCTTGTGCACCTGGCTGGTCCACTGCTCTTAGCCACCGCTTCCGTGGCTTAGGTTCCAGCCCAGCCTACTAGGGCTTCTGGTCTGCAAGCCCAAGAGTATGGTGCTCTCTTCTAGCTCCCTGGATAGCTGGAGAAAGGTGTATCCCTCCTCCAAGTACAGACAAGCAACTGCAGAAGAAGTGACAGAGCTGAGAGGAGCTACTTCATAAGCCTGACTTCCAACCCCGGGCTACCGCGTGCCTCGCAGGAAGAAGGTAAGCCGTGAATATGTCTTGAATCAATAAATGATTGAAAGAATAAGCTTATTACTGAATTAAAACTCAAATTCTTTTTCCTGCTCCTAAATATACTTTTTCACTTATTGGGGGGGGGGGTCTAATTTCAGGACTCTGCTTAGGGCCCTGTCCCGTTTATTAATATTTCACTTTGAGCTCATCAGAATTCTAGCCTGTTGAGATCCTTTGGTTCAATGATTCAATCACCCCACAAATTACCTGTCCCTCCCAGTTTCATGCCAACTATAGATGAACTGTCGTGTCATCAATATACACATCTGAGTGATTAGATTATATTTGGCTTACAATCACATTACAAAGGTTTTTTTCTTTTTTAATGTCAGCAGTGGAACGATTCACCTTTTTTTACTTGCAAAGGGTGAACAGAAAGCTACTACATTTCTCTAGGACATTTACAAAGAGTTATCTTCACCTTGAGAAGAAACTCAATAAAAATAAATGTCCGCCATATTACAAGTTTTTAAAAAGCATGTAAATGTCCTCTGTGTGGTGCTTCCTGAACGGAGGGTGTAATGGATGGAATTACATCTCCCCAAAATTCAAATGTTGACATCCTAAGTCACAATACCTCAAAACATGAGCGCATTTGGACACAGGGCAATATGCAGATATAATTAGTTAAGTTAGAATGAGGTCATACTGAGTAGGTCGGATGGGCCTCTAACCCAATATTACTAGTGTTCTTATAAAAAGGGGAAGTCTGAACACAGACACAGACACACATAGAAGATAATGTGAAGAGACCAGAGAGAAGGTACCATCTATAAGCCAAGGAGAGAGGCCTGGAACAGATCCTTCCCTCACAGCCCTCAGAAGGAGCCAACCCTGTTGACACCTTCATTTCAGACTTCTAGCCTCCAGAACTGTAAAACAATCAACTTCTTTTCTCCAACCCACCCAAGTGATGGCTATTTCTTCCAGTTTCCCTAAGAAAGGAATGCCGGAGGAGAGAGACCACATGCCCCACCCCCACCTCCAGGGAACTACACAGGCCTTCTCTTTTCAGGTAGAAACAAAACCATCCTTATGAATGAGTTACAGTGAGCCGCTGTCTGTAAAGTCCTCTGGATTTTGAGGACCTAGAAACCCGAAGTTTAGCCCGGGACTAGCCTGGGATAACAACGGATACGAACAATTTAATAGCACATCTATTACATTTGAAGCTTTTTCAACTGCCTTTGCAGCCCTTTGGGTGAATCCCAAACCATTTGGGAAATAAGTGGCACAGAATCATTATTTCCATTCTGCAGAAGATGAATTAGAGTCATCAAAGAACTGGTCCAAGGGAATAAAACTAGACAGTGGCCAGCTCTAAGCGAGAGCCTGGAGACCATCATTCCTTTGCAGTTTTAAGAGGCTCGCAGCACCTTGTTCTCTTCCATGCTCTGCTGTCCAAACACTTAATCCCTTCGACTCACGCTAGGCCCTGCGCTCCCTCTGGGCCTCAACATGAAGCTGAATCACACAGGTCTGGGGGGCAAGACTCTAGGGAAAGCAGGTAAGACGATGGCCCAGACACACACACCTCCTTCCCACTGACAGTTTTCTTTTTGAGGTGGAGTCTCACTTTGTCGCCCAGGCTGGAGTACAGTGGCACGCTCACGGCCACCCCAGCATCGGCCTGCTGGGTTCTGGCAATCCTTCTGCCTCAGCCTTCCAAGTAGCCGGAACTACAGGCGTGCACTACCACACTCAGCTAATTTTTTAAAAAAATTATTGATTGTAGAGACAAAGTCTTGCCAAGTTGCCTGGGCTGGTCTCGAACCCACGGGGTCAGAAATCCATTAGCCTCAGCCTCTCAAAGTGCTGGGATGACAGGCTGAGCCACCAAGCCTGGCCAACAGTGAGTATTATGATGCCAGAAAGATCAATAACTTCTGTGACTTTCCTCAGTTTACATTAAGAGGGAAGATCACTGACAAGTGACTTGGTGAGGTGATGTACAGGCAACTGGTCCCATTTCCTGTGAGAAAAAGTAGGTCCAGAAGTAACTGACCATGTAGAATCATCTTTGACTATTTTCCTCTCTGGATTTTGGAACTGTCTTCCAAATACCAGAATTGCATTGTGCTCAGAGAGTCGCCTGGAACCCTGGTTTAAGTGATGGGGATAACCCAACCTCATGTGCATGTTTGCAGCCATCTTAAAAAAAGTGAAAGAAGAGCATCTTTATGGCCCTTCCAGGGCCTCCCCTCCCTCCCTCGCCATGTCCTGACAGCTCAGGACATCCTCACAATACCCCCAAAGGACAGGCAGAGCCAGTCCTCACCCCTCCCACACATTCCATCTCGGAGCTACTGCATGGCAGATCTATGCTCTGCTGGGGGCCAGTGAGGGCCCTCAAAGAGCCTGGGCGCTCGTCAGGGAAAAGTCATTACAAAACAGGATGGGGGATGCAGCTTGGCAGGGAGTCAGAGCGCCGAGGACACAAAGAGGGGCCGCTGACAGACACGGGCAGGCGGGCAAGGGTGGGATGAGGTGATGCTCCACAAGATGCCCCTGGGTACCAAAGGGTGGGCAGAGACTGGCCAGGTAAAAGAGGTGGGGCAGAAAATGGGAGCCCAAGGAGGCAAGGGAGGAGAAAGATCAGGTGGGGCCGGGGCGGCTGCCTCCAGGCCAGTCAGAGCACAGAGCTTATGGGTTGTGAGGGCTACAGTGGGTGAACGACAGGGCAACGGGGCCTTAGGTGGGAAGAGGAGGATTATGGAGAGAAACCTGGAATGACATCATCCCAGCACACTGCTAGAGGTCAAAACAATATAATGTCTTGCCATGTGCAGAGATATCCATTTTTTTAATAGGAAATGATTTAATATCAAATATACAAATTTCTCAGTATGAGGACTTCCCCGGAGAGATAGTCATATTCTAACTAACGATAACTCAAAGGGATAAATTTAAAAGATCAAATTATATCTAAAACCCAGTATCTCCCCCCAGGCAAGAGGGGCTCCACGAATGGACTCCTTCTCATAAGCAAGGATGCACAAGGCTCACAGCCATGTCCCCTGGACCTACGCCCCTCGAGAGAAAATTCCAGGTACCCATGACTCTGGAATTCATAGGTATGGCTCTTGGGTCTGTTCCCTCGAGAGAGGACCATGCCATTACACCCTAAGGCCTATGCAGGTCCACCTGCTGACACACAGGTCCCCTGAGGTGCAGGTTGGAGCTGGAGACAAGGAAGAAAACAGGACTGCTTGGGGTCACCTCTCCTTGGGCCACCACGTGCAAAGAGACAACTCCAGGGAGACTGAAAATTTGAATCTGGCTTCCTAGGTCTATGAAAGTCAGAGGAGGAAATATGAAAAAGAATATATATGCATTCATAATATAGTTATATACACATATATATATTGTGTGTGTATCATATGCAAGCTGTTACTCTGATTCATGATTTGAAATTGTTTAAACATACAACGAATGAGCCTCTAATTGTACTTTTGCTCTGGGCTCTGCAAATATTAGGGGAAGGTCTGGAGGGCCCTATCCACATAGCTTCCATATGGTTGATGCAAACCAACTGACAGAAGTAGGCGTCAACTCTCAGAGCAATCATTTCCCTTGAAACTGTTGCTTACCACTCTATACCCTTGTTCAGGCATTCTGTTCTTACCAGGACAAAGAAGGGTGATTAGAAGTTAAAAGAGGAGAAGGGGAGAAAGGAAATCAGGGGCAAGTACTCCCAACCCCAAACTTTCTTTTTTTTTTTTTTTTTTTTGAGTTGGAGTCTCACTCGGTCGCCCAGACTGGAGTGCAGTGGCCGCTCCCGGCCACCGCAGCCTCGCCTGCTGGGCTCCGGCGATTCTTCTGCTCCAGCCTTCCGAGTAGCCAGAATTACAGGCATGTGCTACCACGCCCGGCTGATTTTTTGATTTATTGTAGAGATGAGGTCTCGCTGCCCAGGCGGGTCTCGAACCCGCGGGCTCAGGCAATCCACTCACCTCAGCCTCCCAAAGGCGCGGGATTACAGGCTGAGCCACCGAGCCCAGCTATCCCCAAACTTTCAAGTGCCTTGAAACACACAGGAAGGCAAGAGATGCTGGGAGAGGGCGGGAAGGGGAGCGGCCATGAGCATCAACTCAGTGCATGCACCAAGAGCAAATGGAAGAAAAATCCTCAAATACCATGAAAACTCTCTCCGTGAAAGGAAACTACTACTGTTGCAACCAGGACTGAAGAAAAGTCCTTCTAGGTCAACCCAACTTTTTTTTTCCTTTTAATTGTTTTATTTTAAAGATGCGGGGTACAATTCTGGGTCAGGTATACAAATGTTCATTATGCATTGATGATGAGGTGTGCGCCCCCTTCCCCAGGCAGACTCCCAACTCCTGCCAATCCCACTTTCCCATCCCCCTCCTGGCAGTTTCCCACTACTGCCAACCCTTTTCTTACGGTAATAAGATAATTGTTCAAGGTCTGCGTAGGAGGGTCACCCAACTTGGACCTTGAGTCATGAGCCCCCTTACTCCCCGCCCCCTCATCCAGAGTGTCAGGAGTCAGATTTTAGGGCAAACATCCAAGCAGCAGGCTCTGAAGTCGACTGTCCTCAGTATCCTCCATCTTCTCCTTCAGTGGGCTTTCCAGACATCGGTTCTGTGCATTAATCTTTTTTAAGGCTGCACAATACCAGCAGCCAAACACAAACCCTGTAGGCTTTAAAGTGACACTGATTTACAGCCTGAGAAAGGGGTCCCATGCTGCATATGTTCCTAAAACAACCCCATTCCAGCCACCCATCCTCCCACCTCCCTCCGAGCCACAAACGTGGTTTCATAAGCTCCACATCAGTTCTGAGATCGCCAATCCCATGTCATTACTACATGTCGCTGGCTGAAGGAGGGAAGAATCTGCCTCTTCTTTTCCATTAAACATTGCTCAGGAATCCCAAGCAGGGGACATGGCAGAGCTGAAGCAAGTCGGATACATCTAGGATTATCGCTGCTGCATTAGCTCCACTTCTTGCCTCACTGCATTTTTGCCTTTCTGGATTTGCCTCTGAGAATTTTCTAGCACTTGGGAAAACGTGGTGCTATTTCTTCCAGCTGAGTGGAAACCCACAGAAAGCAACCTAGAGCAGATCCTTGAACTTGGTAATGAACGCCTAGAATTCTAAGTGAGGAAGGGAAAAGGAGACAAAAGCACCAAGTGTCCATGCCTGGAAAGAATGTTTCAGTGCTAAAGCTGCTTTCGCTTTAAAATAAAAGCACAACAAAGCATAAAAATTCCCTCTTATACATAAGCTGAATTTCCTTCCAGGAAAGGGCTTAAAACCTGCTTCTTTTCAAGCTAGCCAGAGGTGCACTCTTCTCTAGAACACGGGAGACCCTTTAGAAAAGGGATTAAATCAGGAGCCCACGAATCCAGGCAGTTTATAAACTCCATGACACTGTGTACAGCGAATCTTACTTATGTAGGGGAAAGTTCCCTAAGCTTTATCAGATATTCATGGGGCTCTGTGACCCTCAAAGTAAGACCTGCTATTGTGGACAGTCTTCACTCAAAACAAGGTACGCTAAACACTTGAAAAGACGCTTGATGAATTAGTCATCACTGAAATGAAAATCAAAACCACAAAGAACTACCACTTCACAGTTATTACAATGGATATGATCAAAAAAACCACAGACAATAACAAGTGTGGTGAAGATGTGGAGAAACAGCACCCTCACACAATGCTGGTGGAAATGGTGCGCCACTTTGGAAATCAGTCTGGCGCCACCTCAAAAGTTTAAACGCAGAGTTATCAAATCACCCAGTAATTCCACTCCCAGGTATAGATCCAAGATAAATGAAAATATATGCTCACACAAAAACTTGTATATGAATATTCACAGTGGCATTATTCATAATAATCCAAAGGTGGACACAACCCAAGCGTCCATTAACTGATGAATGGATAAACAAAATGTGGTATACCCATATGATGGATTATTTAACAATAAAAAGAAACAAAGCATCGATAGATGGATGAAACTTAAAAACATCATGTTAAGTAAAAGAGGTCAGGCAAAGAATTGTATGATTCCATTGACACAAAACGCTCAGAACAGCCATGGATTTCTGCTGGCTGCTGAGGTGGCCCCACCCACGTGGGCCTTTGATGGGGTCCCCTGGCCACCACTATGCAAAAATAAAAGAATATATACTATGGTAGGCAAATAACGGCCTCTTAAAACGTCCACCTCCCAATCCTCGGAACCTGTAAATACATGATATTACATGGTATCTTTGTCTGTTTTGCATTACTATAAAGAAATACCTGAGGCTGAGTAATTTATTAAGAAAAGAGGTTTGTTCTGGCTCATGGGTCTGCATGGCACTGGCAGCTGCCTGGCTTCTGTTGCACCCTCAGAAAGTTTACGATCATGGCAGAAGGCAAGGGAGCAGGTGTGTTGCACGGTGAGCACAGAAGCAAGAGGGAGGTGCCAGGCGCTTTTAAATAAACAGCTCTCATGTGAACTAATAGAACAAGAACACTCTCGTTATTGTGAGACTGGCTTTGAGTCATTCGTGAGGAATTCATTTCCATGACCCAAGCACTTCCCACTAGACCCCGCCTCCAACACTGGGGACCACATTTCAACATGAGATTTGAGAAAACAAACATCCAAATGATATCACATGGCAATGGGAACTGAGGTTGCACGTGGAATTAAGGTTGCGAACCGGCTGACCTTCAGATGGGAAGATGATCCTGGATGATCTGGAAGGGCCCAATGTAATCCAGAGATCCTTAGCGGTGAAAAAAGTAAGATAGGAGAGAGTTGACAATAGAGTAAGGTCATGTGAGAAAGATCCAAATGGTCATCGCAGGCTTTGAAAAAGGAAAGGGGCCAGGAGCCAAAAAATACAGGCAGCCACTAGAAGCCCGAGAAGGCAAGGAAATGGATTATCTCCCAGAGCCTCCAGAAAGGAATGGGGCCCTGCTGATACCTTGACTTTTATCCAGTAAGCCCTATTTTGAACTTCTTGACTGTACAACTATAGATAATAAATCTATGTTGTTTTAAGTCATTGTTTACATTCACTTGTTACAGCAGCAAAAGGAAACTCATATACATCCTTGAACTCACTCTCCTGTCACTTAGTCCTAAGTAAGGTGAGCTGCAGAATAGGCTGGGAGAATTTTCCTTTAGGAATTTGTGGGGTTCCACGAAGTCTTGGCTCCACAGTACCTTAAAATGAAACCTCTGATTCTCTGGCTGCGATAGACAGTGCTTTCCATTTTGTAGCATAAAATAAACATGGGACTGGGACTGGTCTATGGTCCTGGCTCTTCCCTTAGAGTAGCGGCCCGTCGGCCTAGGGTCAGTAGAATTAATGGCCACAGCAGGAATGAAATGGAGACAGAGAGAGGGCCACTTTTCTCAAGTACACTGTAATTAAGTAACAGAGCCATCGGGATGTGAACCTAGACTAGGAGACCCCAGAGCCTGTGTGCCTGATTAACCTCCTGTGAAGACTATCCCAGCCCAGTGAGCTGAGCTCCTGTTGGGATGGAGTCTTGACAGAGCTTTTCCTGAGGACATTCTCCCCCATGGGCCAGGGGTCCTCCCTGGGACAGTGAGCGTGCTGCAAGGAGAGCGTGTACCACATTTATGGGACGCCACACGACCAGGAACACTGCTGTCACCACTCTGACACCAGCTCCACTCTCTCCTCCAGAAGCTCCCATGTAGGTGGGTTCTGCACCCACGGACGTGACAAGACCCACAGGAGCAGCAAGGTGGGGGGCTGAGTATGGAGAGACTAGAGACACTTGGGTTTCTTTCTTCCGTGAGGTGAAGAGGTGAGGATTAGCATGGAAACGAATTCTGTTTTCAAAAGTTACATTTGGTGGCCAAAGTACAGGGTAGATGGAAGGAGGGAATCAAGCAGAATAAAATGGGAGCCCCACTAAAACAGGGAGGCTGGAAAAAAATGAAAAATGGACGCAGGTAAGATGAGAGCAGGTGATTGATGGGCTTTGGGGACGGAGGGACAGGGAAGGACTCCAGACAACTTTGCAGACAACAGGAGGGGAAGGGCAAGATGGCCACCTAAAAGCAGCCGACTCGTGCCTCTCTCATGAGTGAGTTAAGGAGAAGAGAGATCTCGGCAATCAGAGCAGGCTAAAACGAGGATGTACCCCACAGCCAGCAAGGACACACAGAGCAGGAAGGAGAGCTCAGGCAGCCTATCTTGGAGCCAGGAAGTCTCCCCCACCCCCCACCCAGGTTGAGTAGGCAACAGAGAACAGCCTCTGGACTCAGGAAAATGAAGACTGTGGGAAATCAGGAACTTGGCACTTCCACCACGGGCTTGGAGGGTCCCCTGAGCCTCCCAGGACTCCAGTTCCACATGGGAAAAAGCCTGGAGACTGCACAGCTGCATGCTGCCAGAGCCCACGTGGAGAGCTGTGCAGCTCTTTGAGCTCTGAATGCCTCAAGCCAAACCATCACCCCCCCACCGCCACCCCATAACTTGATCCTGCAGGCTGTATTCTGGGGCCAGATCCCAGGCCAGGAGGGAACAGGGAGACCAGATACTTTCATGTGCCCCAAAGGCAAATTCCTCCACTACTGGCAGTTTCTGTCTGAGCAAGCTGCAGTGAGAGACCCTGTTGCTGAATGAACCTTTGCGTTCTGAGCCCACAGCTTCTGGCAAGGGAAGGGGAGTAGGAGGAATCCTGTTGTCCTGGCAACCTCCCCTTCCCCGCCCCGATGTGAACTCTTCTGTGCAGATGGCTTGGCCAACCCTGCAGTGTGGCTGCAGCAGCCAGGGGAACCCTCCCCACTCCAGTGTCCCACTGGGGTACCCAACCACACACAGGTGGGTAGCCAGAGAGCAGTCCAGACCTAGCCTTCCTCACCAGCTTTCCCCTCCAGCTCCCCTTGAAAGCCCAGTAGGGGCAGGGAACCTCCTGAGTACTCACAGCCTGCCCACAGCCTAGGTCATCTGTGATCTGTGGACTTCCCTGGGGCCACAAAGGCCAAGCAGAAAGGCCACAGCCACCACCACAGCTGACTCTCTCCTGCAAGTGCCATCTCCTGGCCAGAGGTCAACTTGCACAGCCCATTACAACATCTGAGATAACAGAGTCCTTGGGAAGGTCTGTTCCCAGACCCCACCTAATGTCACTACCCAAGTCTTTCCAGCCACTCAGGAAGCCTTGAGCCAGTGCATGTACCTAGTACAGCACTACTACAGCTGGCGACTGAGAAAGCCACAACACTAAGGCTTCATACCAAGGAAACCCTAGGGTCTACATAATCTCCCTATAAGCCCCTTCAGGACTGTTGCCATCACCTGCCGCTGGGAAACCAGTGGACTGAACAGCTTGACTCAGGTCTACCTAACATTGCCTCCACCAGGAGATAAGAACAAAGCTCATGTCACTGCACATCCCACAGACTAGTCCACAGACGAAGGCATCCAAGAGCTCCTCCAGAAAGTCCTCCAGAGACATCGGTGACCAACTCTCCTTAGAATTCAACCTTTGTGTCTTCACCTCACTAGATCCCTTGCAGGTACCTTCCAACATCAGCCGAACTATGACAGCTTCATAGGGCAGCTAGACCCAGAAAAGCGTAGAACTTGCAGTGGTCAGGCCCTCACGTATTACCACTCCCAGGGGAACGGGGAGGGCACCACAACAGGGGAGCATCCCATGGGACAAAAATTGACAGAGACCCCAGTGCATCTCACCGGGAGCCTCCCCAACTGCCACTCCATCAGGGAAGGGCACGGCATACAACCAACCACTTGTAGTCCTAGTTCTCACTCACGAGAGCCCCCTCACGGCCTGAAGTCTCAAAGGTTCAACTGAGAGAGAAGTACTAGGAGACAGGAGAGCACACCAAACCACTGGGGAATAAGACAAGCTTCATTCATCCTCTGGCATTCCAGATCCACAAGAGACAGAGTACATACGTACCCAATTCCTGCCACCAAAAACATATGAGAAAGCCAATGCACAAAGATTCTCTTTAAACAAGGAACACATTCAGAGTCTATACGACGGAAAGACCAAAAGACAAAGCAAGATAAACATAAAGTGTACACCATAAAGTCACATCCCTAAGGGAAGGAACACAAAACAAAAAAAGAATCAAAAACAAATGTTGTAGTAATAGGAAGAAATAATTTACTCAAATGAGAAATTACCAGAAAAATAATCCTGGTAATATGAAAAAAAAAAAAAAGAGTTTTTCAATACTCCCAGAAGACCACATTAACTATTCAGCAATGGGTCTTGACCAAAATGGAATCCCTGACATTCCAGAGATAGAATTCAAAAGGCTGATTATAAAATTGCTCGATGAGATCCAAGAGAAGATTGAAAAATGTACAGAAATTTCAAAAAACCATTCAGGACATAAATGAACAATTCTCAAAAGAGACAGATACTTAAAAAGAGAAAACCAATTTGAGCTTCTGGAAATGAAAGCCTCACTCAGAGGAGTACAAAGCACGGTGTAAAGTTTTAACAGGACACTGGACCAAACAGAAGAAAAGATCTGGGAGCCTGAAGACAAGGCTTTCAAATTAACCCAATCAGACAAGAATTTTTTTTTTAAAAATCAAAAGAATGGAGCAAAATCTCCAAGAAATTGTGTAATACTTCCAAACCTAAGAATCACAGGCGTTCCTGAAGAAGTATAGATAACAGCAGGTTTGGGAAACCAATTTGAGGGAATAATTGAGGAAAACTTCCCTGGCCTCGCCAGAGATTTAAACATTCACATTCAAGAAGTCCAAAGAACTCCTGGAAAATTCATTGCAAGAAGTTCATCCCCAAGGCGCACAGTCACCAGGATATGCAACGTTAACATGAAGGAAAGAATTCCAAGAGCAGTGAGACAAAAGCGTCAAATAACTCATAAAGGAAACTCATCAAACAGTAGACTTCCCAGCAGAAACCCTACAAGCCAGAAGGCTTCAGTCTCCTCAAACAGAACAGCTGTCAGCCAAGGATGTTGCATCCCACAAAACTAAGTCTCGGAAATGAAAGGAATAAAGTCTTTCTTGGACAAGCAAATGCTGAGGGACTCTGTTGCCACTATACCAGCACTACAAGAAATACTCAAAGGAGCTCTAAATATTAAAATAAGAAGTTGAAATACACCGGCAAAAAATGCTAGAAACTATGGAGCTCATAGGGCTTACAGAACACCAACTGACACAGATACTGCCCCCCCCACACACACAGAGACAGAGAGATGGAGAGATGGGGGGGGGGGAGAGAGAGAGAGAGAGAGAGAGAGAGACAGAGAGAGAGAGAGAGAGAGAGAGAGAGAGAGAGAGAGACCTGACCTACTAGGTACAACGGTACAATGTGGAGGGTCGCCTAAAGTCCAGACTTCTTCTCCACTATTATAATGCACTCAAGTAACCAAAAATCATCTGAGCTCCCTGAAGCTATTGAAATAAAAAGATAAAACAGAAAGACAACTATGAGGCTTCTAGCTCAAGGGCAGCTGAGAGGAAGATCAGGACTTGGACCTAGGTTAGGAGACAGGGAGAGAGGGCACACCAAGAAGGAAACAACATGCCAGACTGAGGACTTCCGAAGGAATCTGGACAGAGGCGCTCGGCAGGTCGACGGAAGCGTCCGTCTAAGGCTCCAGAGAGACCCGTGTCCCTCCTCTCTCTCCCCTTTTCCGTTCGTCAAAACCCCTTCCATCCTTTACTGTCTAATTCACCCCAGTGTCCCCATCCCCTGGGCCCCACGGTACACCCTTACACAGTGTTAATGACCCCTCATCTCTGTTCCTGATGCCGTTTTCTCCACGTTGTTAATGCAGCAGCCTCGTCCCCCTCGAAAGTTGTGTTTCAAGCCCCCTCATTTGGCTGAGATATTCTCCAAGTCCTCTGAAACACCCCAAACTCAGTAAAGAGACAGAACTGGGTGTGTTCAGGAAGGACACTTAGGGAGCAGGCGATCTATGCAGGGTCAAGAGACGGGGGGGAGACAAGTCAGAGGTCAGAGGGCTTCAGAACACTCATGACCCTCCTCTTGAGGAATACACTGGCAGGAGGGAGGGAGAAGGAGAAACAGACTAGCAGAAAGCAGAAGGCCACAGAGGGCAAAACACACACACACACACACACACACACACACACACACACACACACACACACACACACCCTTCCTCAAGCTCCCAGCAGGTGTCCAGCCTCAGGAGGGAGGGAGAAGGAGAAACAGACTAGCAGAAAGCAGAAGGCCACAGAGGGCAAAAACACACACACACACACACACACACACACACACACACACACACACACACACACACACACACCCCCTTCCTCAAGCTCCCAGCAGGTGTCCAGCCTCAGGAGCTAACATTATTTCCACTGAAAAATAAAAAACTTAAACTCTCCCTGGATGGGGAGCATTGGGAGGAGGTCTCACCCCTTCCAGTTCTTCAGCCCACTACATACTAGCATAGGGCAGATGTCATCGTTTACAGTTTCAGTGAAGAATCCCTTGAGGATGGCCGTGTAAAGCTTGTTTTTTTGAATCACAAATACCGGGATGAAGAGGAAGGTGTCTAGATCTATTAATTGCCATCACCTGAAACGTGAAAATAATTTAAAGATGGAGAAGGGGAAAAGAGAGTAGGGGGAAGCTCCTGTGAATCTCCAAGAAGACAATCCCAACAGCAGGAGAAGAGAAAAGTTGAGACTGTAAGTGAAAACTCAGAATTCTAAAAAGTTGAAATGAGTTGTATTGTAGAGAGGGCTACACACCTGAAAAATGAAATCAGGACTAAAATGGCTGCCTAGTTCTGCCTCTATCAGAAAGTGCTCACTGATATCCAGAACAATGCAAAACTAACGTCCTGTTTGTCAACACAGGCACTAACTGAGCTGTGTCTTGCAAAACACATTAATTTGGTAAACACACACACAGAAAAGAAGATACTTTCTGCTGGTTGTCAGAGCAAAAATCCTTTACTCTTCTGTCCAGCAACCTGAAGAAAAACAAGGGAATCTGTGGCTTGGTTTCCTTGACAACCTTATCTTCACTCCAGGCACCATCCCCTGTCTCTAAGCAACAGGGCACACTTCAGAATTACCAGGAGGTAAAACCCAGCACTTATCCTGAGTTCTTTGGGAGGAAGCAAATCAGGACAAAGCAATTAGATCCTCACAGGGCAGAGCTCAAAGAGCCACAGAAAGGTACATGGCCCCAAATATCCTCATCAAACCTCACACACACCCTGGTACTCCCCCAAGTTCCTTAGGGCCTGAAATTCCGCCTCTACACCCTCAATCCCTCGGCTTACTTCCTGTCCTCTCCAAGAGGACAATGATCCAGTCCATCGGCTGACTCCTCCCACACCTCCCACTCCCAAGAGCAAAGTCCTACATGGCCCTCGGGGAAGGGCAGGCTGTCTCTTGAGAAAAGGGCACAGAAGGGAAAATAAGAAGTCACTGGGACTTGCCGATTTTGTAGACAAATGGGGAATCTGGAAAAAAGTGCTTGAAAGAGGAGGAATGCCTGTATTGTTGTGTTGACATCAAAGACGACGTCCTTTACACCTGAAAACAGGATTCAGAGGTCTATTTTTCCCCACCAGCACGGCGCAACCTCTTTCCTAACATCTCTGGCCCAGGAAGAAGTTCTGAGAAGAAAAAGACGAGAAATAAATGAACAAAACGAGCTGGAAATGGCAACTCTGAACTTGAATCGGAGCAAGAGAAGAAAGCTGATGAGCACAGAGCTCATCAGGAAAAGGAATTTGGAAGTGGAAGGGTCTGACAAACAGTGCTTTTAACTGCTGCATCCAATAATGAGGATAACTGCTATTTACCTGGAACCTTTACTTTTCAAGCAGGCTCATGTCCTTGACCTACTGCATCTACACACCACCTGTGGAGCAGGGGGGTGGGCCAGGGAAATCACAACTTGGAGAAGTAGTTCTTGCAGACTGTCACATAGTCTGTTATTTTCAAATTAAGATAGAAACTATCATTTCTAACTCCCAACACTAACTCATCATTGGTGATGGGGAATGTGGATAATCTAAATTGCTATAATTCAAATGCCATTTCCAGAGTTTATTACATCCGTGAGCGCTGGGTTAATTTCTAATCAAGTCTTTCAGTAGCCCATCAACCCAGCAGAGCTGTTTGAGAGTCTTCTTCTTGTTCATTCTCTCTTGAAGGTAATTATTAGCAAGTGTCTGTGTTCATTTTCAAGCCCTCATTTGAGTTCCATTTCACTCTGTGTTGCTGAAGCAGCGGCAACAACTCTCTACAAGGCTGAGAGTGGAGCGTAAACCGTGTGGATGGGCCACAAAGATGAACTGCTCAGGGACACCTACAGGTCAGGAAAAACAGGAAATGGGAGGAAGAGGCAGGTGAACAGGGGGAGTTACTAGGCTCTCGTAATTTGCGGCATGTTGGGCCTGGCATGCTTTGGCACGAGATCCAAGACAAAAGGAAACAGGATCAAAGGCATACTCCCAACAGCCACTAACCACTGCATGAGCAGACAAAACATCAGTTTATTAATAAACATGAGACCCCAAATGTGGTGCTGCCCCTTTGGGCAGGTAATGTCCAAAACACGTAGGCCATGGGCTTGTCTAGTCTCCAAAGAGCTGAGCCACAGAAGAACTGGTGATTTGAAATGACTTGGAAATCCAGGTGTT
Source organism: Cephalopachus bancanus (assembly GCA_027257055.1). Lineage (NCBI taxonomy): Eukaryota > Metazoa > Chordata > Mammalia > Primates > Tarsiidae > Cephalopachus > Cephalopachus bancanus. Next base: position 7,070,150 of record JAPVLO010000065.1, read on the forward strand.
GGTAGAAGCTTGGATTCATCACAAGCCCCTAGGGACCTCACACAGGTTGATTCTGCAGCCTGGCACCCTCACCCCCTTGTATTCTGTGGAGAGAAACCTATCTTTTTCTGTCCGCTCCCAAACCCCCATGCTGAGCTCAGCAACCTCTGACTCTGTCTCCACGGCAACAAGAAGACGGGAGCTAAAAGCAATGAAAGTCGTTTAAGTCATGACACACCCATGCTAAATGGAGAATTCAGCTGGCATTACCACCCTGAAGAGTGGGGTGCACAACAGAGCAAGGAACGGACCTACAAGTACATTTAGGTGTCATTCCACCCATTTAATTAGGGAAAGAAAACAGAATTTTTGATTTCAGAATCCATCCTTGGCTAATGGTTATTTGCAGAACACAGGTAACATTTTAATTATTTTCATCTCCACATCATAACAGCTATCAAGGGAGGAGAGACAAAATAGAATAAACAGGGACTTATTAAATACATAATTAATGTCACTAAAATTAGCATATATGAATACAAATAAGCAGGGACTATTATAAAGTAAGCAACTCAAATGTTAGCAATTGATTAAACTTGTTGTCTGCTAGAGCTTTGGAACAAATCAGGCCATCTCAACGGGGGAGAGGGAAATTCCTCAGCAAAGGAGATGGTTGCTTGGTGAACTACCCTGCTTGCAAAGGGGCCAGGTATATTTATAAATGAAAATTTTAGAAAAGCTACAATTCTCTTTACAGTGAAGCCAAACCAAATCACACTCTTGTCAAAGATCACTGTCAAGCCGACATGGATCATGTGGGACTCTGGAACTTCTACTGCCCATTTGCAGTAGAGGCTGTCCTCTGTGTGACTTCTCAAGGACAGGAAAGGGTCCCAGTGTGTTTTTCCTTGCAGCCTTGTTTATCGTGAAGCCATCCAGCGAAATGAAGCAGCAGTGATGAAATCTAGCAGAAAAGACCACACCTGACACACTCTCTGCCTCACACTCATGGAGGTGGGCCAATGCTGGGGTCACATACTCACTCCTGACTATTTCAGTAACTAGTAGGAAGAAAGAGAGCAGTCTGGTCTCCAACTGGTGGCCTTGACCCTTCCCGAACCTGCCTTTGCACAGAGTGTTCCTACAGCTTCCTCCAACCTCCTCAGCTTTGGACGGAAATGCTGGTAACCAATCCCAGTAGAGTTAAATAGCAACTCATTCATTCATTCATTCATTCATTTATTTATTGAGTAGAAGTCTTACTCCGTCGCCCAGGCTGGAGTGCAGTGGCATGCTCACGGCCACCCCAGTGCCGACCTGTTGGGCTCTACAATAAATTACAAAAACTAGTTGGGCGTGGTAGCATGTGCCTGCAGTTCCGACTACTTGGAAGGCTGAGGCAGAGGATTGCCTGAGCCCAGCAGGTCAAGGTTGTGGTGGCCAGGAATGTGCCACTACACTCTGGCTTGGGTGGCAAGGTGAGACTCCAATTCAAAAAAAAAAAAAGAGAGAGAGAGAGAAAAGGAAAACAGAAATATATATTTGTATCAATACAATTTTGGTTTGGTAGGACTACATTTCACTTGAACTGTTGAAAATTTAGCATCCAAACTAAGATGTCAGAAGGTAAGCTACTCACTGGATTTCAAAGAATGTAAATTATCTAAATTTTAAAATATTAATTCCATTTGAAGTAATAATATTTAGGCTACAGTAGATTAGATAAAAATATTTTTGAAATTAATTTCACCTGCTTTTTACTTTTTTTTTGGCCCAGCCACAAAAAGTTTAGAATTCCATACATAGCTTGCATGGTTTTTTGGTTGGATGGGAAGTGTTCAGATGCATCACACATAAGAAGTGTCCAAAAAGTATTGGTCAGTTGGTTGAACACTATAAACAGATTACTTTATTCCCTCCCATCTGGTCACTGGTCTCCATTATAACCAAATGAAAGCATTTTTTAAAGCACTGTATCTGGATTAGAAATATAATCTGTAGCCGGGCTCGGTGGCTCAGCCTGTAATCCCGTGCCTTTGGGAGGCTGAGGCGAGTGGATTGCCTCAGCCTGTGGGTTCGAGACCTGCCTGGGCAGCAAGACCTCATCTCTACAATAAATCAAAAAATCAGCCGGGCATGGTAGTGCATGCCTATAGTTCCAGTTACCTGGAAGGCTGAGGCGGAAGGACCGCCAGAGCCCAGCAGGTCGAGGCTGCGGTGGCCGGGAGCGGCCACTGCACTCCAGTCTGGGCGACAGGGTGAGACTCCAACTCAAAAAAAAGAGAAATATAATCTGTGACCAGAAAACAAAATGAAGAAAACAGGCAACATATGCAGCTCTATTTACAATAGCAAAAACATGGAACTAATCATGCTGCCCGTTGAAGCTGGAATGGATTTTTAAAATGTGGTACATTTACACAATGGAATATTATGCAGCCATAAAGAAGGACAAACATATGGACTTCATAGCAACTTGGATGGATTTAGAGTCTATCACAGAAACAGAGTACCACATGTTCTCACTCATAAGTGGACCTTGAGCAATTATCATAATGCTATAAGAAAGAGATTGGCAGTAGTGGGAAACTGGCAGGGAAGGTGGGGGTGGGATTGGCAGTTGAGGGAAACTTCCAGGGGAGGGAGGGGCATACCTCATCAACAAGGGTGCCTGCATAATGGACATTTGTATACCTAACCTTGAACTGTACCCCACATCTTTCAAATAAAAATAAATAAATTTCCTTCTTTACATCTTAAAAAAAAAGAAAGAAAACGGGCAACATAAAATCATTTGTGCCAATTAACTAATTACCCTCTCCTTTTCTGAAATGGATTAAAATGGAAGAAGAATTCAGATGTTCTGACCATAGGAATGCATTTCATTCTTGGCATTAAGCAGCAAATGAAGCTCTGTGCTCCCTGGTAGCCAAGAATTTTTTTTTTTAAAAAGATATACACAATAAATAACTCCCATCGTTTCCACAGGGAGGCCAACGTTTCCAGGCAGTGTATGCTGAAATAAATGTAAAGTTTAGGGGCACCAGGTGATGAATGGGACAATGAAACTAACAAAAACTTGACAATAAATGCTCCAGTGATTTTTATGTGACAGTTAATGTCCTTTCTTCAAATCCTGAGCTGAGTCAAGAGCAGCTGGTCTGTGAGAGGCTGAGCTGATACAGATGAACGACACTGCCCTAGGTAGGGAGAGGAGAGGGTATCCACCAGGAGATAACACGTAAGACCCAGAGAAAAGGATAAAGAGCCAGTCCTTTAGTCTTTGGCGTGGCTCTTTCCTTGTCCCCTGATGCCAGATGTTATGACACTCATGTCTACTACACAATTCTCTGCACAATTCCCTACCCCTTTCTGTCTCCATTCAAGAAATAAGAAAACAAAGCAGAGCCAAGAGGAACAGGAGAATGTCTCAGAGCGATGACTCTCTACCGTCCTTAATTTATTTAAAACAATGTGCAACTTTTGACATTTATTTTATCCATGACATATCTATGACACACCTCATAACTGAGAACAGCTGTCTTAGACTGCCTCCTCCCTCCAAAAAAAAAAAAAAACTCCCAAGACAATTTTGGGCAGGAGCTTAACAGCAAACAACTTGTGAAGGTTATTCTCTTTTCTTTTTTTGCTAAGGGTCTAAAGCAAATGTTTTATATCTGTGCCATCCAACATGGTAGCCACTAGCATATGTGGCTGTTGAGCACCTGACATGTGTCTGAGTAATGACTGAGGCACTTAAGTTTACATTTTATTCACTCTTGATTTATAATTTATGTTTAGAGAACCACAGGTGAGTAGTGGCTACTGTAGCAGACAACACGAGTCTCAAGGGTCTTACTCAAAACCATGTTCTAGCCAATATTTACTTTGCCATGGTAGAAAGACAACTGGAAGTTACTAGAAATGTTGAATCCTAATACAAAAATATATTCAAACTATCTCTCTTTAATTTTTTCTTTAATTTACATAATAGGTAGGAGGATGACCTAACACAGCAGAGATGGAAATGAGGCTTTGTTTTAACCTTAATTCTGGTGCAGCCTTGGGCTGTGGCTTTGACCACAGCTTCCTTGATCTGAAGGCCAGAAGACATCAGTGTTTCTATAGCCTCTGGCAGGAGACCTCCGGGAAGCTCAAAGTTGCCCTGCCACTTTTACTTGGGCTCATGCAGGATCCCCAGGTTGTGATCTCACCCTCCGGCGATGGGTGCCAGCTCTCATGCTCAAACCCCACAGCATCACTTGGAGGGTGCTACCGGCTTCTGCTCCAGTGCACACCCGGGAACGCGTATGTTGAGCAAAATGTCAACCCATACAGAAGCCTGTGCTCATTATCGTGTCAGGCTTCCCACTGAGATGCCGATAATTAAAGGAGAAGATTACAGTGTTTCCAAACTCCTGGAGTGAGGCGCATCTTCAAATGTAACCGGTTGGAGATGAAATTAAAGCCTTCTGAGACATCCCCATTCGAGGCCAACCAAGACTAGACCCGGATGATCTTGGAAGATCGAAGCATGGGGACAGTGAGAGTAGGAGGGAGGTGGGGGTTGGGGGCAGAAGAGGAGGTGGAGGGGACTTGATATTCTTCAGATCCTATTGTGTTCCCGGCACCTTGATTCACTTAATAGCAGACGACACAGTGGGTGGTCCTGCTCCTTAACTGCAAGGTGGATGTTATCTCCATTTCACAGCTAGGAAAACTAAGACTCCCATGAGTTTACCTAAGGTCACCTATCTAGTGAAGCACTGGATGGCTCCAGGACCCCAATCCTGGCCTTTCCAACTTTGAAGCTTATGCTTGTCCCACCCCTCTGGCTGACCATCTGCTTGGGTCATGAACAATCCTCAGTTGGTGGTGGTGGTGGGTGTGTGAGGACCACCTGGGTGTTCGTCTTACACGTCTCTGTAGAGCACCCATGGGGGTGGGCCCATGTAGGGATGAGGCTTCCTGTCTAGGTTTCCCTGCTCAAGCCTTCTCACTGAACTGAGCCCGATCTGGAGTGAGAACCACGCCAACGTGGTGCGGCAGACGTTAACATTTAAGGTGGCAAGCTTCAAAATGGCAAGAAGCATTTCCTGAACTTCTCTGTAACCATCTCGGAAAAACTGTGATCCTCCCAAAGAAAAGAAAACATTGTGCTCACCGTAGCAAGAGGCAGATAGGAGGCAACATGTTAAGACAAAGTGTGAGTCAAGCTCTACCCACAGCCGGGTGTGCGGCCTTGGCCTTGGGCTTTGCGCTTTCTGGCTCTCAATTTCCGAAACGTAAAACACGGATACACATATCTAAATCATATACACGGTGCGCTTTGTACGGTGTCTGAAACTGTGAGAGGCCCCGGGAAGTGGCACCCTTTAGTTTGTTTTATTGTGGCCCACGGTGTTTGCCTTCCCGTGGAACTCTGCAGACCTGCTAACTCAGCCTGGGTCGCCAGCTGCTGAGAATGCCCCTCCAGTTTCTGGAAGCAGAACGATGTAAAGCAGAAGCTGTTGCATCAATGTTTTTTTTCCTGGAAAGGTCCACATTCAGTAACAGAATTTTCCACCTAGTCTTCGTCCCAGAAAAATGAAGAATCAATACGTTATTTTTCAAGGCTACTGGCTCCTTCTTGCATGCTGAGGCCCTGATCTCATTCTGAGCACGCCCCTCCAAAGCCCATGAAGACCACACTAGGGCAAACTGAATGTCCAGGCTCATACCACCAATGCCAGCAACGGTCACCTCCTCTGCCACTCACAACCGTGCCCTGACTTTTCAGCGTTCCAACAGACCATCAGTATTCCATACGAAGGCAAAATCCAAAAGCAATTGGCATCTCCTTGGAAAGCAGGGCTCGCTCACCCCAAAGCCAGTGTCGTGGCAGGTGGCACTGAGGTGAGTCCTTGGTCACTAAGGGCTCTACTGGAAGCACATCAGGCTGGTGACATAGATGAGCAGGAAGGAACTTAACACACAGAAAGAACTAGCTTCAGAGAGTTAAAAGGCTTCCATATGACCCAGAAATTCCCTGCCCAAGGTATGTACCCAAGAGAACACATGTCCATGCAAATGAATAAGAACAGCATCATTAGTTAGAGCAGCTGAAAAAGTGGACGCTACCCAAATCCATCAAGTGACGAATGGATAAACAAAATGTGGTGCATCCATAGAATGGAATATCGCCTGGCCACAAAAAGAGAAGACGCGCTGATACGTGCTACAACACAAATGATCTTTGAAAACTTTATGCTACGTGAAGGAAGCCAGACACAAAAGGCCACATATTATGGGATACCATTTACATGAAAGTCCAGATTCAGAAAATTATGGAGACAGAAAGTAGATTAGTGCCAGGAGCCGAGGGGGGTGGGGTGGGAAGGGGAGTGACTGGTAATGGGTGTGGGGTTTCTTCATGGCATGATGAAAGTGCTCGGGAATCAATAGTGATGAACGTCACACAACCTTCTGGATGTATTAAAAGCCTCTGAACTGTAAACTTTAAAAGAGCAAATTTTATGGTATGTGAGTTATATCTCAATTAAAAAAAAAAGTTAGCAGGATCCATTTCCCTTTATTATGGAAGTGCGACTGACAAACAATCAAATGAATAGTTGAGTTTGGGAATTTCCTTTTCCTTAAAAATAAAGCATCTGAACTGCGGTCAGGCCGTGTTTTCTTAAGCTTTGGCCCCCTACCCTTCCTTGGGGAGGTGAATCCCCTCCTTCTCTCTCTCTCTCTCTCTCTCTCTCTCTCTCTCTCCAATTTACTTTCTAAATAAACTATATTTTCTAATCTAAAATAATAATACTAAAGCACCTGGCTGGGCTTAGTGGCTCAGCCTATAATCCCAGCACTTTGGGAGGCTGAGGGGAGTGGAATGCCTGAGCCTGCGAGTTCAAGAGCAACCTGGGCAACTTGGTGAGACCTTGTCTCTACAATAAGTAAAAAATCAGCTGAGCATTGTAGTGTGTGCCTGTAGTTCCGGTTACTTGGAAGGCTGAGGTGAAAGGATTGCCGGAGCCCAGCAGGTCGTGGCTGTGGTGGCCGAGAGCGTGCCACTGCACTCCAGCCTGGGCAATGGAGTGAGACTCCAACTCAAGAAAAAATAAAAAGTTAAAAACAAATAAAATAAAGCATCATAGAAGAAAATGTCACAAAATGAAGTTGCATGTGTATGTGTGTGTGTGTGTGTGTGTGTGTGTGTGTGTGTGTGTGTGTGAGAGAGAGAGAGAGAGAGAGAGAGAGAGAGACAGAGAGAGAGAGAGAGACAGAGAGATGCCTTCAGGGTCAGCAATTATTTAAATATGCCACTGACCTCAAGAAAGGAATGTCAGCAATCACTACAAGCCATGAATATCTTTTCTGTCACCATAAACTAGCTTGGCACAAAGAACTGAGGGACAACAGGACAATGTGAGTCGGGGTTATATGCAGTTAAGGAACGTAGTGGGGTAGCAGGGGAGGAAAGTCCATGAGACAAGAGCGGTAACCCTCCTCCATGCCCTACACACCACTGCACACCTACAGGCTGGATAATATCATGTCTCCTTTTACTACCATCCGGCTCTCACTTGATGAAGGATCAGGGAATACGTTGCTGAATGAGCTCAATAAGTCTGGAGACTTCTTTAGACGCTCATGCAGAAACAGCCAGGGATAGGAAATGAGGAAAACAAAGCTTGCAGCCCATGGCCATCCTGGGGCGAGACTAACACTCCATAAGACCCAGGCTTATACTTATAAAGGAATGCTGTGCTTTTGAAGACATTTTGGGACTCAAGCTAAGAATCTCTGGCCTTTAGAAAGATGCTTTGATCTCTGTGGTCAGCTAAATGACAGCCCCATATATATCCGGGTCCTAATTCCTGAAATTTGTGAATGTTACCTTTCATGGCAAAAGAGACGTTTCAAATGTGATTATTTGGGTGGGGCCTAAATGCAATCACAAGAAGCTTTATAAGAAAGAGATTTGACGCAGAATAGACAGCAATGTGATGGCCACGGAGGAGTAGATTGGGGTGAGAGAGCCGGCAGCCTCCAGAAGCTAGAAGAAGCCAGGAATGAATTGAATGAATTCTCCCCTGCAGCCTCCCGCAAGAACACAGCCCTGCCAACCCTTTGCCTTTAGCCCAGTAAAGCTGATTTCAGACTTCTGGCCCCCAGAACTGTAGAAGAATAAATTTGGGTTGGTTTAAGCCACTAAATTTATGATAATCTATGGCGGCAGCCATAGAAAACTAATACAGTCCTTCATTCAGTTTCTAACCTCTCTAAATATTAAAAACAATCCCAGTAAGATAGCCTCTGGCAAAAAGGAATAACTCACTTCTTTTTTAATTTTAAAGCTGTGGGGGTACAATTCAGGGTTAGGTATACAAACGTTCATAATGCAGGTACCCATGTTGATGAGGTGTGCCCCACCTCCTAGCAGTTTCTTATTGCTATCAATCCCTTTCTGATAGTATTAGGATAAATGTTCAAGGTCCACTTATGAGTTAGAACATGTGGTACTCAGTTCTTTGTTTCTGGGATAGATTGCTCATTATTATAGGCTCTAAGTCGATTCAAGTTGTTGCGAAGTTCATAATTTTGTCCTTCTGTATGGCTGCGTAATATTCCAAAGTGTATATGTACCACATTTTAAAAATCCAGTCCTCCTTCAATGGGCAGCACAGTTAGCTCCAGTTTTTTGCTATTGTGAACAATGCTGCAATAAATATGCATGTGTAGGTACCGTTTTCATAGAGTGATTTGAGTTCCTACAGGTATATTGCCAGTAGGGGGATTGTGGGTCGTATGGAAAATCGATTTTTAGATCTTTTAGGAATCACCAAACTGAAGAATAACTCACTTCTATACTTGTGTATGTGTAAAGGGTAGGGGTGTTGAGATTTTTTTGTTTGTTTGTTTGTTTTTTGAGTGGGGGTTCTCACTCTGTCACCCAGGCTAGAGTGCAGTGGCATGATCATGACAATTACAGCTCATAGCACCCATGATTTCCTGGGCTCAGGCAATCCTTCCACGTCAGCATCCTGAGTAGCTGGGATTATAGGTGCGGGCCAACACACCTGGCTAATTTTTTTTTTTTTTTGTAGGGAAGAGGTTTCACTATGTTGCCCAGGCTGATCTCAAACTTTTGGACTTGACCAATCTGCCCACCTCGGCCTCCTAAAAGGCTGAGATTATAGGCGTGAGTCACTACGCCCAGCCACAAGTCAAAAAGATTTATCATAGGAAAGTTCAGTTATAAATCTCACAAAAACACGAAGAAAATAAAAATCATCCCTAATCCCATCACCCAGGAATAGCCAACCACTGTTAATATTTTGGTGTCAAAATGTGTGTTCTTTGTTCCCTGAAACAAAAATCACTTTGGATCAAAACCCCAAGCATTCTTTTTAAAGCCAGTATTAGAAACCATCAGTGAAGACATGCCACATGACGAGAATCAACTGTCATGCTGTTCTAAAGACATCAGTGGCCCATGTACCATGTCCCAGCAACAACCAGCAACATGAACTTGGCTCTTGACTCTAATGAGAGGAAAATAAAAAGCTTGTGGTTCATCTAGCCTCTTCTTCTGTGGATCTTTAGAAAGAATTTCAAACACATCATCATCAAGATCCACACATGTTGACGCCCTCCCTCAGCCCACCTGGTGGCCAACACAGAAAGGAAACTAGAGACATCTAACTCTCAAATGGCCTTTCTTCTCTTAAAGTGGAGATCAGGTGCCCAATGCACATGTCATTCTAGGTGCTCGAGGAATAATACCTCTTGGAATGTATCAAAGCTTCAATATGTGTTGTAACACCAAACCCCCCAAAGCATATGAACTTTTTGCAAGAAGTTCCATCTCCTGGGGAAACAAACCTGTTTAAATATAGGTAACTGTAAACCAGAGTGGTCGATATCATAACAGAAGAAGATAAAGGGGGCAGCAACGTGTCACAGAGGAAGGAGTGCTTAACTTTGTTAAATAAATGAAGTTAATAATGTACTACTTATAGGACTCTTCACAGAAGCAGCCAACACTGGGGCTAGAAGAAGCCATCGTGGTAACTTAGCACAACCCCTTGAATTTTCAAGTGGAGTAGAGTTTGAAGGACATAGGCCCCAGAGTCCCTTTAAGCTTGAAATTTAACTTTCTCTTATACAAAGCAATGGTAGAGTTCACCGTTGAGCCCATAAGCTACTCATGAAAAGAGATTAGCGGGAACTCAATTGCCAGTTGATTCTGAATTCCGCTCAATCACAGAAAGGGAGTCTGTTTCCTAAAGCCCAGGAATCTTTGGAAGGCTTAGAGCCCTTCAGTCTGTTTTCACTGCATGAAAAGCACCTTAGTGGACAACACGCTCAAAAGGTTACGGTCTGGGGCTGCTTTCATAGAAAACACGTTGTTTCCTTGGGGTATTCTTCTCCAGCAGATGCCAGCACCCTAGCCCACACCCACAGATGCACCCAGGCAGAGGCCAGGGAAGCAGCTTGGATAAGGAAGGCATCATCTCCACGCTCATTCACAGAGATGTCTGCCTTTAACTGTACCTGCCAGTGGGGTTCACATCTGCTGGTCTCTCTCAGCTGTAACCATTTCTTCCTAAAACATTTAACCTGCTTGCATAACTGTACATATATATATATATTTTTTTCTGTAAAGCCAGGGGTCCTTTTCTGCTCTAGGGCTATGGATAGACTTCTTGAGGTCTGAAAACCCCAAACTGTCTGCAAAATGTGTGGGGCTATGGTTTGAATGTTTATGTCCACCCAAAATTTGTATTTTGAAACCTAACCCCTAGGGTGAAGGAGGTGGGGTCTTGGGGAGGTGATCGGGTCATGAGGGTGGGTGGAGCTCTTACAAATGGGATTAGCGTCCTTGTAAAAAGAAACTCCAGAGAGTTCGAATTCCCTCTTTCCACCATGTGAGGATACTACAAAGCAACAGTCACCTGCAGCCCCAAAAAGGACCCTCACCAGAACCTGACCATGCTGGTACCCGACCTTGGACTTCCAGCTTCCAGAGCTGTGAGAAATAAATTTCTATTATCTATAAGCCACCCAGTCTATGGCATTTTGTTACAACAGCCTGAACAAACTAGGGCATGTGTTCAACATTCTCTTGTGAGAGGGTCCACGGCTCCGACCAGATTCACAGGAGAATTGTGAACTGAAGAAGCATAAGAACTCATTTGTCCTTGCAAATGTGTATTAACTATTACTCTAAGGGCCCTGGGTGTGTGCAGATGCCTGCGGGTGTATCCTCGCACCCCAGAAACCTCTGGGAGACGGGACACTCATTAACAGGCCTTCCACTCTCCTCCCACATTAAAAAAACATTTAACAAAATGTCATGCCCAGGACACACAAAACTGAACCAGCACAGACAAAAAAAAAAAAAAAAAAACCTTCAAAAAAATCAACGATCCATTTAGTCACTGTGAAGAGTCTGTCTTCAAATCCAAAGTCTCAGGGAATGTCAAAGCCCTCGCTAAATTTTTCATAAGCCGTGTTAAAGAAAGGACCTTTTCAAAAGTCTCTGGCTCTAAACAGGCTCTTGAAACGGTTCTCCTCAAAGGGCACGGAGCTGCTTACCAGTGACTGTGCGTTAACTTCTCTTTAGACTGGAGTGGGAGCCAGAGGCTCGAAGGAAGAACTCCAGGGGGGTCTTTGGAGACACGTGTCTCTATTTGGACCCCTGAAGCCTTCATTCAGTGTCATGGGTTTAAGTAACGTTCACACTGGCTGAATGTGGTGGCTTACACCTGCAGTCCCAGCACTTTGGGGGCTGAGGCGAAAAGGATGGCTTGAGGCTGGTAGTTTGAGACCGGCCTGGGCAACATAACAAGACCATATTCCTACATACAATTAAAAAATTTGCCAGGTGTGGTGGCACACACCGGCAGTCCCAGCTGCTTGGGAAGCTGAGGCAGGAGGATCACTTGAGCCCTGAAGTTCACGGCTGCCATGAGCCGTGATTGTGCTACTGCACTTCAGCCTGGGTGACAGAGCCAGACGGTGTCTCTTAAAAAACAAACAAACATTTGTGTGCCAACAATTCACAAACGTATACCTCCAGCCAGACTCCATGCTCCAACTCCAAACTCATGTATCCAGCCGTCTAGTCGGCATTTCCACTGGAGTGTCTCACGGGGGCAGCCAACACTCACAGTCCAAAATGGAATTCCTGAGACGCCCTCTAGACCTGCTCCAGCCACGGCCCTCCTCATCTCAGTTGACGACAGCTCATCCTTGCAGCTGGGCAGCCCTGAAACCTCTGGGTCCCTCCCCTCCTGGCTCTTATCTTTCTCTCTCACCCCACACCCATCAGCAGATCCTGTTGGCTTCACCTTCACTAGGAACCCAGGGCAGGACCCCTCCTTACCACACTGGGTGCTGCCAATCTGGTCTGGGGGCCACCATTGTCTTTGGCCTGGACTCTGCAGTGGCCTCCATACAAGCCCTCCCTGCTTCCATCCCTCCCCCTCCTAAGATCCATCTCAATCTGGCGCCTAGAGAGAACCTTTTGATGCTCAAGTTGAGCCCTGTGTTCCCTGTTCAAAATCCTGCAGGGAATTCTCACCCATAGAGCAGAAAGTAAAAATTTTTACATCGCCGCCAAGTCTAACTAAAGGCAGTCTGACTTCCCTGTCCTCCCTCCTCTCCCTCCTGCTTACCCTGCTGCAGCCACACCGGACACCTGACTGCTCCTCACAGGTGCCAGGCACGTTCCTCATTCCGGCCTTTGCACTGGGGCCTTTGCACTGTGCGAGGGCCTTTGCACTGGCTGTTCCTCTTGCCCAGAATACCCACTGTTTCCCAGAACACCCTATGCTCGCCTCTGCTCTATTGAACTTTTTATTTTTGTTTTTAAGATGAGAAAAGAAAGTTTATCTAGAAAGTAGATCAGAGAAAAAGGTTGAATCTACCTCCTCAAGATTAGAGAGGGGGCCAGATTATTAAGGAACGTTTGGTCTGAACTTCTTTTTTTATAGCACTCATCACCTCCTAACACAATAGATAATTCAACTTTTATTGTTATGTTCGTTATAGAAGGACAGAGATCTTGGTGTGTTTTAGATTGATTTAACTCATGTGCCTAGAATACAGCATTAAGTGTCATCAATAAAAGGCAAGGCTGAGAAAGAAATTTCCCTTCAAACCTCCTGATCCAGGCAAGCCAGTGGTCCTCCAGTTTACTGAACCAGTGACTATTAGCACCACATCCCTGATGAAGCCTAATTCAGCTGAGAGTCCTGTGAGCCTCCAGATACTCATTTCAAAAGATACTTCCACATTCACCATAAAACAGACAAAGGCCGAACTTGGGCTTGGACATGCCAAAGACCGAGAAGAGGGTCTCTTGTCAGGAAGGAAGTCAGATTTGAATCAATGCTGATTCAGGATCATAAAATGTTGCTGTCAGCTTCCTACTAATTGTTTCTGGCTTCATTCCAAGTTCTCACTGGCGTCGATCAATGTTTGAGAAAGTAGATTCGTGCTCCCTGGCCTTCTGCCAAAATGAGCCAGGAAATGACTCTAGGTGAGCACGCTGGGACACAGAAGTGTTGTGGCAGGTGTGGTGTGGGAAAAGGGCCATTAGGGGACAGTTGGGTACTCAGTGCCACCCACTGCTATCAAATCTGGATGTCAGACCACTTTTTTGTTCTTCAGGGAAATAGATATTCATTGTAGTGGCCTCAAGTCAGTGTAGTTTTCTTATTTGATGCTACATCCAGTGGACAGATCTTTATTCCTGCTCAATTTGTTAAAGAAAAGGTCTTGAATGGCAGAAGGGAGGCTGAGGTGAGTGGATTGCCTGAGCCCGCGGGTTCGAGACCCACCTGGGCAGCAAGACCTCATCTCTACAATAAATCAAAAAATCAGCCGGGCGTGGTAGCGCATACCTGTAATTCCGGCTACTCAGAAGGCTGAGGCGGAAGGATCGCCGGAGCCCAGCAGGTTGAGTCTGCGGTGGCCGGGAGTAGTCACTGCACTCCAGTCTGGGCGACAGAGTGAGACTCCAACTCAAAAAAAAAAAAAAAAAGACAGCTACCATTATGATGAAGAAACAGTGAAAGTAACCTCTTTTGGCTAACAATTAGCATTTAACAGGCTAATTGTGATTGCTGAGGCTCTCAAATTGTCCTCTGCAGAGGACTGGGGGAGTCTTCCAATGAGCTCTTTAATATATTGGGGTGAGCACGACCAGATCTTTTCACCTTGGTCACCTTTGTGCACTGGGGTTCCACATAAGACTTCAACTCAAGACATACTTGAATAGCAAGCTCTAGAAAACCAACCAGAGTTTACTCGTAACTCAAAGGGAAATGAGAAAGAAACAGAAGCTGACGAAAACTTCAGGAAAGTCAGCCTACACGTGACCACATGATAGAAATGCCTAAGATTGGGATAGAAAGAATAGAGAAATACACTTTTTATCCAGAGAAGTATCAGCTTAAAAAGTGATTAGACACATAGTGCTTTAGACAGATTTAATGGATACTAGAATAAGTAACACATTAGAATTTTCACTCTTTAAAGATGACAAAACAAGTTTTCATGCTGTAGGCAAAAAAATATCAAAAGACACAGAGGAATAAACTCAGTTTGGTCATGCTCTTTGCTTCCACAATACAAAAGCCAGAAACAATGGAGCATTACCTGTAAGAGCTTTGAAAAGAAAAATGTCGTGACTAGAAAGCTTTGCCCAGCCAAGTGGTTGCTCCTATAATGGGGTAGCAGATTGGCATTATTGACTCTGTAAGGACTCCGAAAATACAGCACCCAGGGACACTCCCTGGGGAAGATAACTGCTCAAACTCGAGTTCCCAGGTAACAAAAGATGGATCCAAATGTTTAAGAACTCAAGATTGAGGAAATCACTGCTGAAAAGGCAGCGGGAATGTCAATGCTAACAATGGCTCCCATTTTAAAAATTCTCATAAGGCCCAAGCACTGTACTGAAAGTTATATGTGTATTTAACATCTCACTTAATTATCAAAATAATCAAATGTGACATTATCCTCATTTCACACTAGGGGCGGCCCCCAAAAACCCGGATTTATTTATAAAAAATTTGTATATTTACAAATATACAAGGCACCTATCAAGCTGCTTTTTCCACTGCTCAAAACAGTTTTTGAACTTGTCGATTTGGACACTTTTTAGTGCTTCTAACTTTTTTGTTTTACCTCTCCCATATCAGCGTTTCCCTTTGAGGGCTTGTTTCATCTGAGGAAACAAAAAAAAGTCACTTGACATGAAATCAGGTGAATAGAGAGGGTGAGGCATGGGGTCATGCTGTCTTTGATCAAAAATTGCTGAACACACAATGTGGTGGAAGAACCAGTCACCTATTTGCCACATCTCTGGACGTTTCTTCCACAAATCATGACACAGTCTTCTAAAAACTTTCAGATGAAAACTCTGGTTGACCGTTTGATCCAGGAGAACTAATTCCCAGTATGCTTCGAGGGGATCACCCTCCAAAAGATAACTCCGGGTTTTGGGGGGGTTCCCCATGTAGATGGGAAAACCACGGTTCGAGCAGTTCAAGCAACTTGTCAAAGATAGACTCATTGGTAAGTTGGCAGCACTGGAATTTCAAAATGTATCCCACAAAGCTCAGGTTCCCTTAATTTACTTATTTGATAATATCTTTATTATTTTCATCTTTATGCATGTCTTCTAATTGCTCTAAAAGAAATATACATCATTTTTGAAATAAAACATCAATAAGTCTTTCTTTTTCATTTAAAATAAATCCAAAAATATAAAGCAAATTATTCCAAAATGCTAAATAGAAAAAGAATTGATAAGAATATTTCACAAAGACACCCACATAAAGAAAGCATGTCAGTGCCAAAATAAGCTGCATTCAATACGGTTGAGCCTTGAAGAATATGGGGATTGGTGACACCAACCCCCTGTGCAGCCACAAATCCACATATAATTTTTGACTCCTGCAAACACTTAACTACTCACAGCCTACTGTTGACCAGAAGCCTTATTGATAATATAGTCTTAATACATATTTTGTATATATATTATATATTCCACTCTTGCAATAAAGTTAGCACAAGAAAAGAAAATGTTATGAGAAAAATCATAAAGAAGAGGAAATAGATTTGCTATTTATTAAGTGGAAGTGGGCCATCGTAAAGGTCTTCATCCTTGTCATCTCCATGTTGAATAGGCTCAGAAGGAAGAAGGGTTGGTCTTAGTGTCTCAGGGGTGGCAGAGGCCGAAGAAAATCCAGGTCTAATTGGACCAGCAGAGTTGAGACCCATGTTGTTCAAGAGTCAACTCCGTCAGGCTCAGTGGCTCAGCCTGTCATCCCAGCACTTTGGGAGGCTGAGGCGAGTGGACTGCCTGAGCCTATGGGTTCGAGACCAGACTGGGCAACTTGGCAAGACCTCGTCTCCACAATAAATCAAAAAGTTAGCCAGGCATGGTAGTGTGCACCTGTAATTCCGGCTACTTGGAAGGCTGAGGCAGAAGAATTGCGGAGCCCAGAAGGTCGGCGCTGGGGTGGCCGTGAGTGTGCATGCCACTGCACTCCAGCCTGGGTGACGGAGTGAGACTCCGATTCAAAAAAAAAAAAAGAGTCAACTCAACTGTATTTTTAAGCAGCATTAAGCAGACCAGAAATATGCTGTATTTGTAAAAGGCACCCTCCACAACCATCAAGTCATAGTTGTGAACGTATGCTCCAAAAAACTTGGTATCAAATATGTAAAGAATGAAACTACCTTTACCAGATATGAGACGATGTTTAAAGTAACTGGAATGGGAAGTTTTCACATATCATGACCAATCTACGATGAGTAAGCCCAAAAATAAAGTCCAAAAAGATGTGTACTCCTACCTTCCCTGCCCAAAAAAAGGACCCGTGTCACGAGTGCCCATCGTCTTCCTCCAGCCAGACAACTGCACTGACAAGTGACTCTACCTTTGGGCGGTGCCGGCGCGCCGGAGGGCAGGACCTTACCTGGAATGTTGTGTACAGTGATGGCCAAGATGAGCAGCACAATCCTTCTCCAGCTGCTGCTGCCGGGCTGCACCGGGTTCCCTCGAGAAGGCACGGGGGGAGCAAGACCCTCTGGAAGACCAGTGGGCGCCGCCTTCTTCCTCTGATAGGCCTCACCATTCTCACTCTTGTCTGAGCAAAAAGAGAGGGATGGGGAAAGAGAGTCCTTTGAACATGTGCGTGTTGACCCTCAGGGAAACCACAGCAGCAGGAGAAAGCTCCTGCCCCCAATTTCCTGTAAACTGTGCATTTCCTACATGTTCATTCATTTACTCACGCATTCATCCATTCAGCAAACATTCACCAAACAGGCATTTAATGCCTAATGCACAGGTACTAAGATGGGAAAAGAAGACAAAAATGAAGCATCCGATGCCCATTTAAGACAAGCAACATCTGACTAGGAGCACAGATTCCAGGACCATCCCTCCAATTCACTTCCTGACTCAGTCACGGGTCCGATGTGTGGTGCTAACTGGGTTGTTTCACCTGTCTGTGCTATGGTTTCCTGATTGATAAAACTGGAACAACAATGGCACTGATCTCATTGGGGGGCTGTGAGGAACAAATGAGGGAATGCAGGAAAGTGCTTCGGATGTACAAATGCTGAATGTATTGATTGTTCTTATGAGTGTTTTTTTCCCTCTCTCCCCCAGAATTATATAAAAATTCCTACAGAATTCCATAAGTGCCACTACTCTCCAGGTCACTCTAATTCTGGGGAACCAATAAAGATGCCAGGCTCAGCCAATCAGATTCCCTCACCAGGAAGACTTGGTGACTTGAGTGTGGTGTCGGATCTGAAAAGTCATGTGTGGATGGGCAGCTATGCCAGAAGGGAACGAGGGAAGTGGCCTGACAGACAGACAGAAGGAAGCAGATGTACATCAACAAGCAGACACAGGAAACCATGTGCAAGAGTCGACTGTGTTTTCAAATAGTATTCAGCAGAACCAGAGAAAAGGCACTGTCCACAGCAATCATCTGACAATTACAAATGCAGGCTCCAGATAACTTGGCATCAAATACATAAAGAAAGGAACTCAGAGGTAGAGAGAGGCACAAGTGCCAGAGGATATGAAGGGCCGTGTCCAGCACTCAGAGGACATGAAGGGCTGTGTCCAGCACTCAGCACTTGGGGTTTCATGAGCAACCCCTCCTTTTTGGTTTGTATCTGAAGGATGTAGTTTCTTAGGGCCAGATTATCCTATATATCCTGGTCCCCTGGGTTACTTGTTTATTTCTAATGAGGGCCAACTGTATGGATCTGAAATTCAGAATAAGAGACAGGTAGAATATCCAGACTTCATGGCATGCATTTGTGGGGAGAGCCTCCTGGAAGACGCAGATCTTGAGTGAATCTTAAATACATAATAGCACAAATAGAAAGAAGAGTCTCTCTATCGGGAAAGGAAACAAGAACCCAGCAAGCACAACTCAGATGTCTCTTCAATTGAATAAGCAGGAGGCCACTGACCTGAGACTTTCTTGATAACTTTTTTCTTTTCTTTCTTTTTTTTTTTTTTTTTTTTGAGCTGGAGTCTCACTCTGTCGCCCAGTGCAATGGCATGATTATGATGATCCCGGCTCATGGCAGCCTCGGCCTCTGGGCTCAGGGGATCCTTCCACCTCTGTATCTGAGTAGCTGGGACTACAGAGGTGTACCACCACACCTGGCTCATTTAAAAAAAAATTTTTTGTAAGCTGGGCTCAGTGGCTTGACCTGTAATCCCACGCCTTTGGGAGGTTGAGGTGAGTGGATTGCCTGAGCCCACGGGTTCGAGACCCGCCTGGACAGCAAGACCTCATCTCTACAATAAATCAAAAAAAAAAAAAAAAAAATCAGCCAGGCATGGTAGCGCATGCCTGTAATTCCGGCTACTCGGAAGGCTGAGGCAGAAGGATCGCCAGGCCCAGCAGGTCGAGGCTGCGGTGGCCGGGAGCAGCCACTGCACTCCAGACTGGGCGACAGAGTGAGACTCCAACTCAAAAAATAAAATAAATAAATAAATAAAAATTTTTGTAGAGATGAGGTTTCACTATATTGCCCAGTCTGGTCTCGAACTCCTGGGCTCAAGGAATCCGTCTGCCTTGGTCTCCCCAATGTGCAGGGGTTACAGGCGTGAGCCACCAAGCCCAGCCTGTTGTAGTACTTTGAGTTCCTATAGCAAATGACAACCTAACTTAGTCTGTAAGCAAACCAAAACCTAACTTAGGAGTATATTTTTTGTAACAGGTAGCTGGGTGTCAGCCAATCACTGGCAGCCAACTAATCAGACCATGTCCAAATAAGGCAAACCTAGCTGTCACCAAGCAAACTATTTCTGTACTTCATTTCCTGTTCAGACTATTAAAAACTGACTACCCACATTTCAAGAGGCGCGCTCTCTAGACTTCTGGTTTTGAGTGCTGCCTGATTCACGGTGCCTTTAATGCTAAGACAAACTCTGTTAAACTTATTGTGTCTGAAGTCCTTTTACTGTGCCACAGACAGGTGACCAGAACATGTTTTTAGGATCTCCACTACGAGTAGGGTAACCACACACCCCCATTTGGGCTTGCTATCCCAGAGGAATTATTAGTGTCCTCTTACTCTCCAAAGTGTCCCGGCTTGGATGAGAAATGAGTTGACCCCCCCACCGTGATCAAAAGGGTCAGGGGAAACCCTCTATGGTATTTCTGCTTCCCTGCTTCATTTACAAAATCACATAATAACTTGTATCCCTAAGCTGAAAGTTGGAGAAAACTTTTTACAAAGCCAAATTAGGCAACTCTGAGGATTCCTTTACTCCCTGATCACACATATCTGGTCCGGCCCATCCTTATTCCTTGCTGTAAAACAAGGCAAGGGTATTGTATCTTACCTCCCTGGGTGCTCCATTTAAAGACCAGAATCTCATTGTAAGCTTGATTGAATCTTTGATTCCCTTTCAGAGAACTGCTTAAGTGGAATACTGCTTTATATTTCAAAAAAACATGCAAAGAAAAAAAATTCTTTTGAAAATCATTTCTTATTTGTTCATCCAAATCATGCAGGTACAGAATGAAGGATGAGAAAGTGCCAGATCTGCAGCAGGTAAACTCAGTCTTCCTCAGCTCCCAATCAGTTCTTACTCACAGCTGAATTTCAGTTCCATTAGGAAAAACAAGGACCTTAAACTGACCTCTTCAAACATCAGGACACTAGCCCCTCAGGAGCCTGTAGACCTGACTCACAAAACTGGCCGTTTTTTTTGTTTGTTTGTTTGTTTGTTTTTAAGAGACTTGGTCTCATGCTGTCACCCAGGCTGGAGTGCAGTGGCATGATCATAGCTCACTGTGGCCTGGAAGTCCTGGGCTCAAGAGATCCTCCTGCTGGATTTTTCTTTTTCTTTCTTTTTTTTTTTTTTTGCTTTTTGTGGTGACAGGGTCTCGCTATGTTATCCAGGCTGGTCTCCAACTGCTGGCCTCAAGTGATCCTCCCACCTCGACCTACCATAAGCCACTGCTCACAGCCAAAACTGCTTTGGGAGAAGGCAACTGTCCCAAGTGGATAGCAACTCCTCGTAGACAATATTTACATAAGACAAAGATCAATACTCACTGCGTGGTACCCATACCATGTTTATGCAGGTGTGTATGTGTTGTGTGTGTGCGCGCATATGACTGCTACTGGATACCATCTTTCCTGAGATATTAGATAGCCTTTGTGCATGTATGCTCATGTGTGCGTTTCTGTACATACACGAGGGGAGGTGATTTTATACATTGTAAGTTGACAATATTTGGAAGGGTCAGATGGCAGAGGCTGACCGGGAAATGGAACTAAACATCTGGGATTTCAAGTCCACAGATGCTAAAGACATGAGCAAAGCAGTTCTGAGTGCTGTCCACAAGCTAAGCTGGATCATGGAGGAGGGCGAGCACCTTTCTCCAGGATCAGTCAATAAATATTACTGATTTATTTGTGTCCTGGGAGCACAGGCCTGGCCTACATGCTCTGCAGTGAGATTTGGTAAGGGTCCAAAGAAAAATATCTTCCCTTGGAGATTTTATAACTCAAGAGAGGACAGACAGGGAAGACACAAATAAGTTCCTTTACAGCTAATGGGCAGAAATGCACACTCTAACAATGACTGAAGGTTGTGCTTACTTTTGCAAATGGCACAAAAGGAACCTACTCTGGATATCCTACAGCTAATGCACAGAGAGCTACAGAGTTGGGAGGAACCGTGAGCAAATCCTAGCACCACGCTGGTGTTGAATAGGAACATCAAGAAGCATCAAGGATTCCTAAGCGAAGTGAAAATGCACACCACGCCTCGGGCTCCTGATGTGTGAGAGCTGACGTCAGTGCCTTCAATGGGAAATGGGAGGTGTGAACGCCTTACATACTTGTGAAAGTTAAATAAGCCACCATTTGGTGACAGCCACTAATGAGTCTGCAACAAGGAAGATTAGTCCAAATAAATCATTACGGAGTACGACACATCGTGAGCGATGAATCTTCTTGCCTCTCCTGGTAAGGCTAGCTAAACCCTCACCCACATCAAGTAAAATGCCAGCACGTGGGCAAAGGGTAACTGGTTAGCAGAGACAACTGCCAAGTACCTCATGGGATGCGAAGGTGTGCCAGAGTGACAAGAACTTCGTTCGATTTCCTGAAAGGGAGAAGAAAACTCTGGCAACAGGGAGTAGGGAGGGCATTTAGGAATGAAATAGTCAATATCAAACTGAGAAATAGGAAACATCAGCAGCCCTGGCTAATAGCTGCCAAAGGGAACTTATCGAGCTTAATGAGGAAATTAAAGAACAGGGAGGTGGAGGAACTCGTTCCAGGTCTCACAGTCAGTCTACGGTGGATTCAAGAACCAGCTTGGATCCTTTGCCTCCAGAGTCATTCTGGGACACTGAGTGGGAGTGGAAGGAGGGCTGACCTGCTCGTTTGCATACCATAAGGGCAGGGGGAGTCATCACTGCAGCAAGAAGTTTGCAGACCAGACAGGGAAAGGCTCAGTAGAAATCACACATCTATCATCATTCCCAACCCCGAAAGCATTCCGTAAGAGCAGCATCTCTTGACCCCCTAGACCTTCAATTTCTAAGTGTAAAGTAGTTGCAAGTAGAAAATGTTTACCAATGTCAAGCCCGGGACACAGAGTCGGAATTCTTTCAGGAAGGTAGAAAAAACAGACGTTTTACCATTAAAAAAAAAAAGTTGCCCGTCATTAAAAAAAATTATTTTTGAATTTAAAATCAAGCATCTGAGAATTCACTCAAAGACAGGAGCCATTGCAGGGGCTTAGCCTCTCACCTGCTCCACTCCATCTTTCCTGGAAAGGTACCACATTGCTACATTTGAGAGTGAAGACCACCATGGAACTGAGAGAATGTCCCAGGCTCACTATTCCCACCAAATGAATCTTCAGGTGACCTTATCTAATGCATCTGCTTCCTGGGCTTTCTCTTACCCAAAATAGGGGATGTGATTCTTGTCACAACACTTTGTATGATGGAGGGAGGCAAACGTGGATCTTGCAGGCACAAACCCAGAGACCATCAGCAAACTCTGGTGCCCAGGTAAGACCATGCCTGTCAGGGTCTGGCTTCTTCCTCTGCAGGAGTTGAAAGGCCCTGAAGTCCTCTATCAACAACTTTCAACAACTCTAAAATGTCTTAGATCAGCAACCGCTTTTGAAAGTACCACAAAAGTTACCATTCAGCAAAAAGTACACAGAAAATTTTGAAATATTTTTTGAGTCCTATGGATTCAAGAAGCTCAGACTGAGAACATCTTGCTAGATACATACCATGGTCACCTCCATTTTCACGGCCCATGGGTCCAATCACACGAGAAACGCAGAATGTCTATGGTCCCTGAGATGGCATCACCAGCTAAAGCTACCGGGCCCAGTGATGGAATCTCGAGCCTCTGATGAGCATGGCAATGATAATTAACAGATCAACAGCCACGAGAGAGCTTTAACAATATTCCCAAAATATCACTGGAGATGATTTGGTTGGATTAGCACAAACAGGCAAACCCCATCTGCTAAGCGCCGAAAACATCAAATCTCTGGAAAAATTCTTTCTAAGCCCCTGTTACAAAACAAAATGAAGAGTGGCCAGCAATATATACTCACTATGCAGTATATATAGACAGACCAAACCAAAAGGCCAATCAAAAGAAGGGAAGAAGAGGATCCATTTACTTATATTTTCCCTTCCTTCAAGTTTCCCAGAGAATCAGCATAATTTAGAGGAAGGAATTCAATGATCACCTTGAATGTGATGATGCTTGCTAAGAATTTGGTTCTGGTTCTTCAATCATACATGGGATGAGAATGATTTCCCTTGTACCATCAATGCTGAATTTGAACATGAAATAATTACTTGATATTAGTTAGCATCAACCTTGGCACCCAGGGAAACCAAGGTCCACAGAAGCCTTCACAGTAGTCACATGGAAACTCAAGACAGGGCCAGGCAGTTCCCCTAGTCCCAGCAGAAGACCCCCTGCTTGGAGACATCCAAGCTCATGAGTGTCTCTAAACCTATCCACAAGCCTCATCATTTCCTTTTTGTATAGCTGTAAAAATAGAACTATGTGAAGACACTTTCCCAAAAAGAAGTCCCCCAAGTCCCTATCACAATCGCTTTCTTTTTTTTTTTTTTTTTGAGTTGGAGTCTCACTCTGTCACCCAGACTGGAGTGCAGTGGCCGCTCCCAGCCACCGCAGCCTCGCCTGCTGGGCTCCGGCGATCCTTCCGCCTCAGCCTTCCGAGTAGCTGGAATTACAGGCATGCACTACCACGCCCTGCTGATTTTTTGATTTATTGTAGAGATGAGGTCTCGCTGCCCAGGCGGGTCTCGAACCCGCGGGCTCAGGCAATCCACTCACCTCAGCCTCCCAAAGGCACGGGATTGCAGGCTGAGCCACCGAGCCCGGCTCACAATTGCTTTCATTTGTGCCTACCCTTGCCCAATTCCTGTATGTTGATATTTTGCATTTTTGAAGTCAGTGTGGTGTCATGGTGAAAAGAACAGATGTAAGGGCCACCCTGTCTGGCGGGGGACCCTGGCTCTGGCCATAATTGGCCACAGGGCCTCAGGCAAATGTCGTTGTGCCCTAAACACTGTCTGGAGAACCCACCAGGCCCTTGAGATGTAACCCAACTGGTGGGAACTGGGAAGATGGATCTGCTGCAGACCAGCAATATGCTACAGTCTGCTATTTGGCAAGAAACGGTGGAAAGAGGGAAGGAAAGACGAGGGAAGGAAAGGATGGAACCTTCCCCCAGACAGTTCCTCTCGTCTTCTCTGGGTCTTACCAGGCTGCTCACCCAGGAATGTCCTTAGATCTTCCAGAACCCCTTTGAGTCGCCAATATGCAGGGTGCAAATGAAAAGTCCTGAAACCACTCGCAGAGGTAACTAAATTTCATCAATTTAGTAAGGCAGGGCTGGCCAACCATGCCATCCATTTATCTTGCATCGAACAAGCACCCAGATAAAATATTCCTGTCAATAACCTTGTTTCTGATTACAAAAGCACAAATGCATATTCAAGCAACCTTGGAAAACCTAAAAGTATACAGAAGAAAATTTAAATCACCCATAATCAGCCGGGCTTGGTGGCTCAGCCTGTAATCCCGCGCCTTTGGGAGGCTGAGGTGAGTGGATTGCCTGAGCCCGAGGGTTCAAGACCCGCCTGGGCAACTTGGCGAGACCTCATCTCTACAATAAATCAAAAATTAGCCGGGCGTGGCAGCGCGCGCCTGTAGTTCCAGCCACTCAGAAGGCTGAGGCGGAAGGCTTGCCAGAGTCCAGCAGGCGAGGCTGCGGTGGCTGGGAGTGGCCACTGCACTCCAGTCTGGGCGACAGAGTGAGACTCCAACCCAACAAAAAAAAATAAAATAAAATAAATCACCCATAATCACACAACCTAAAAAATCGTAATATATATAGAGCCTGGTGTATTTCCTTCCATGTTTTGTCATGTGGTTTTGAACAAATGAGATATGTTATCCAATGGTAGACTACTTTTTGTTATCACTACACAAAAGCATTCCTCCATTTCAAAAAACCTTACAAACCCTCACAAGCACTTCAAGCATTGTAAATTATTACTTAAACTCTCATACCATTGGGCATTTAGGACATTTCTAATTTTTCTCTTATAAATATCACCGCAAAATCTTTAATCTGCACACACAATCAGAAATTTGGACAGGCCGGGCGCGGTGTAATCCCAGCACTTTGGGATGCCAAGGTGGGAAGGTTACTTGAGTTCAAGAGTTCAAGACCAGCCTGGGCAACAAAGAGACCTTATCTTTACAAAAAACTAGCTGGTGCACGGTGGTGCTCACCTGTAGCCTCAGCTATTCTGGGGGCTGAGGTGGAAGGATCACCTGAATCTAGGAGGTTGAGCTGTGGTGAATTGTGATTGTGCCACTGCATTCGAGCCTGGGCGACAGAGTGAAAACTACAGCTTAAAAAAAAAATAAAGGAAATTTGGACTTAAAGGGCTCTGATGCATTTGTCTATAAATTTCCATAAAGGCTGTGCCATTTACACATCCATGAACACTGTTTGCAAGTTCTCATTATGCTAAACATTTCTTAGTCGGCCCTGGGTATTTCTCATTTAGAAATAAATGTATTCATTTATGGGGGAATGACATTTCCCATAATCTGTATTTCTTTGACTACAAGTGAAGTTGAACATTTTTCAGAGTTGCAGACTTATTTCTTTCCCCTTTTGTGAGATGCCCTCTTGCTCAAATGAAGCCTCTTTGAGTAATGATAATATGATTAGTGAATTCCTTACAGACAAGGGTAATTTTCCTGTGATCCACTTATGTTTGTCAATGAGACCTAGCTGGGAACAGCAGGTATTCTGACACATCAGACAGATGGAGCCACCTAGCCAAGTTACAGTTTTAGTCTTAATTTTTTTATTCCTTTCTGAGGTTCCTCAAGACATCATAGTACCTAAAAAAAGAAAAGAAAAGAAAAGAAAAAAGGCATATCTGGCCAGGCACAGTAGCTCACGCCTGTAATCCCACTACTTTGAGAGGCTATGGCAGGTGGACGGCTTGAGCCTACAAGCTTGAGATCAGCCTGGGCAACATAGCAAAACCTCATCTATGCCAAAAAGAGAAAGAAAAATGGAAAAGAAAAAGAAAAAGGAAAGGAAAGGAGAAGGAAAAAAAGAAAAGAAAAAATTAGGCTGGGCTCAGTGGCTCAGCCTGTAATCCCAACACTTTGGGAGGCCGAGGTGAGTGGACTGCCTGAGCCTGCGGATTCAAGACCAGCCTGGGTAACTTGGCGGGACCTCATCTCTACAATAAATAATAATAAAAATTAACCAGGCATGGTAGCACGCCCCTGTAGTTCCAGCTAATTGGAAGGCTGAGGCAGAAGGATCGCCTGAGCCCAGCGGGTCTATGCTGGGGTGGCCATGACGTGCCACTGCACTCCAGCCTGGGTGACAGAGTAAGACTCCAACACAAAAAAGAAAAGAAAAAAATGGCCAAGCATGGTGGCATACACCTGTAGTGCCAGTTACTTGGGGGGCTGAGATGGAAGAATCGCCTGAGCCCAGAAGGTTGAAGCTGCCATGAGCTGTGATCGTGCCACAGTATTCCAGCATGGGTGACAGAGTGAGACCTTGATTCAAAAAAAAAAAAGTAGTGCCTACTTTCCTTAAGCCACTATACAATATGGTGCTGAAAGCTACTTTTCCCAACTCACTCTCTCCCAACACTGAAAATCACTCTTTTCAAAAGCAGAAGACGTACAAGACCTTCCCTTGCTTCCCTGGTCTTCTTCCACCCATAGCACCGGAATTCTTGTAAACTGCACAGTAGTTTTGTGATCTGTGCACATAAACAGAAAGAATATTTGTGAAGGGGGATATTCACTAGGGTGGCCAGACTTAGCAAATGAAGACAAGATGCTCAGTTATATTTGAATTTCAGATAAAACAGAAATATTCTTACCATAAGTAGGTCTCGAACACTGCATGGAATATATTTGTGCTAAAAGGTGTCCATTGTTTGAGACTGAAATTTAACTAGGTAGCCTGTATTTTATCTGACAACTCTACTTGTGGCCAATTTAGGGGGCACGTTCTATGGGGTGGGGGGGACTGAGCAAACGGAAGGCACTCTAGCCACACACTTGTCTCTGTAAAATCTATTGAGGATGTACTGCATGGCTAGCACAGTGGTTCACTCCTGTAATCCCAGCACTTTGGGAGGCCAAGGCAGGAGGATCATTCAAGGCCAGAGCTGGAGAACATCCTGGGCAACATAGCAAGACCACATCTCTCTAAAAGAATTAAAAATTAGCCTAGTGTAGTGGCATGTCTGTAGTCCCAGCCACTTGAGAAGCTGAGTCAGAAGGATAGCTTGAGCCCAAGAGTTCAAGGCGGCAGTGAGGTATGATCACACCACTGCACTGCAACCTGGGTGACAGAGCAAGATTCTGTCTCCAAAAACAGAAAGACAAAAAAAATACTACATGGGCCACGTATAAACCAGGGCAGGAAAGATTCCACTAGACCAAGGACACTTCGTAGAAAGATAGCTAAAGTTTTTTTATGTTTGGTTACTAACCTTTAGGAAGAGAAGCATCTGGAGTTTAAGAGATGTGATCATAAACATATGTGCAATCTTTCTCACTTTATCATAAATTTTCATTTATCATTCTAATCATCACAAGACACAAGATCATCTGAGGGTCAAACACTGCCTGTGTATAGAGAATGACTCAATGTCTTGCCTTTGCAATAAGTATGTTTTCCTAGGCACAGAAAGTCATCTGTGCCTTACTGCTATGCTTATGAATAAACAGCTGCCTAGTAACAGCACAGATACAAACAGAACTGCATAATTGGTGAAAATTAAACGTACATCAGTGGAATAAATGAGTTCACTATTTGCAAAGATTTCTCATTCATTAAGCAGACCACCCACTGAAATGTTCCTCGTTCCAAGCATCTAAGCAAGATAATTTCTACTCTCAGGCAACTGAACCAAAATGTACAATGGCATTAAAGTTTACCTACCATATCAACTCTTCTGCTTTAGAAAGGCACAAACAACCATTTCATGAACAGGAACTCATTCCTGATTAACTAATTGTGGTCTAAAAATAAATCGAGACACTTCTACATGTCTTCTTGGTTCACCCGGAAGATGAACGTTCAGTGCAAACACCCCATAGGAGGAAAACCACCACAGCTTTAGGAAAGTCCACCAAGAAAAAACATTTGCTTAAAAAAAAATTTTTTTAAAGTCCCAGAACACTCACTGGTGAAAGGACATTCTGGAAAACACCAAAGCTTATAAGAACTTTGCAAAGGACTCACAACCTTTCCCAGATACACGGGAACCCTTTGCTTAACTTACATGGTTGTAAATTATAAGGTCAAGGCGGAGGTGAACTAGAGAACAGTACCTACTTCGGGGCTCACATTCAGCCGATATTATTAACTTACTTGTCACTTGGCTCACTTTCCCCTTGAGGTACTTACTGCTGTTCTGCCATCTTCTCTAATTCTCAGAATAAGGACTAACAGTCTAGACGGCTGTGTCTCAACACGTGGAGTGTAAAACCACCCACCTGCAATAGCATGGCCTGAGTTCCCAGACCACTGATTCCTGGACCCACCCTGGAGCTACTCCGTTAGAATCTTCTAGTGACAGGCTCAAGAGTCTACATTCTACAAGCCATACCCACCACCCACACTATAATTCTGATATAGACTCAATGTTGAAAATTAATGTTTTAGACGGCCCAACTACAAGTTAGTCCAGGTACTCCTCCTGAGCCTAAATATACTTCATTCTGTTACTGTCCAGTTGGGTGTTTTGTGGCAATGGACAGGGATATACCTGACCCTTAGTTATTACAACTGTGCTTCTTTTCCAAAGACACAGTGAGGAAGACAAAGGAATTTAAGACTAGAAGTTGAAAAGCAATTGAATTGCCTGGACAGAAACCATCATTTCTCTATATCAAACATAAATCCTCTCTCTCTCTCTCTCCTTTTAGAGATACGATCTCATTCTGTCTGTCTCCCAGACTGCAGTGCAGTGATAGTCATAGCTCACTGCAGCCTCGAACTCTTGGGCTCAAAAGATTCTCCTATCTCAGTCTCATGAGTAGCTGAGACCACGGGTGCGTGCCACCACACCCAGCTATTGTTTGTATTTTTTTTGTGGCGACAGGGTCTGCTTATGGTGCCCAGGCTAGTCTCAAATGCCTGGCCTCATGCAATCCTCCTGCATCAGCCTTCCAAAGCACTAGGATTACAGGTGTGAGCCACTGGGACTGGTCTCTCTCTTTTTTTTTTTAAAGAAAACATAAGCTATCACAAGTGGGATAAACAAGGAAATGCATTCACCATCAGAGTAAATGAGAGAAAAGTAAATTACTTCAAACTAAGGTATTCTCTCATCTTCCAGAAGTCTCTATCTCAAATCCATCCCTCTATCCAGATCTCCTGTTTCCTCTCTTGTCCTAGGAAATAGACGCCAGGAATCAAAACAACATCCATGAAAACTGTGAGTCGCTACAATCAAGAGATTAGACATATTGCAAGTATTTGTAAATAGTATTATATTATGTAAACTACATTAAAAACAAGAACCAGCCAGGCGTGGTGGCTCAAGTCTATAATCTCAGCACTTTGGGAAGCCAAGGCGAGGTGAAAGGATTACATGAGCCCAGGGGTTCAAGACCAGCCGGGGCAACTTGGTGAGACCTCGTCTCTACAATATATCAAAAAACTAGCTGGGCATGGTAGTGCATGCCTGTAGTTCCAGCTACTTGGAAGGCTGAGGCGGAAGGATTGCCTGAGCCCAGCAGGTCAATGCTGGGGCGCTGGGGTGGCCATGAGCATGCCACTGCCTCCAGCCTGGACGACAGAGTGAGACTCTGACTCAAGGAAAAAAACAAAAAAACAAGAAGCTTTCTTTTGTCAAAGGCCACATAAATGAAAGAAAACGTGGTACTACAATGGTTTAAGTGACATTCTATCCGCATCATAGAATTCTAGAGCTGACTCTATCTCCAGTTTTCTGCATGCAACCCTAAGAAAGATCGCAACTGCTAAAGGTCTTAGCATCTTCTAACAGTAAGCAAAACCACATTAGATAGACTCCAGGGCCCCTTCCAGTGGGAATATTCTCCCATTCCAGGGCAGCGCCAGCCTCTGACTCAGCTGCCTAAATGACCACTCATCCCTGTGAGTCAGAGAGAGCAGCTAATGCCAGTGCTTCTAGAATTCTGTTCTAGCCCAAGAAATCCCCCAAGACGAGCGTTAGGGGCAGCACGTTGCACCTGCTTATGGAATAGGATGTCTACTAAGTGAGGAGCAAATTCATCTTCCCAGGGGAGTTGGCGTCTCTGTGCCCTAAAATTTAAAAAATATACATTATTTCCTCTTAAATGTATTGATTTTCTGATAATAAAAATTTTCCACACATTAGAGAAAATTTAGAAAATACTGATACTCATCACTCAGAGGTGACCACTTTTAAAACACCCTAACAATCTTTTTTTTATATATACTGGCTGTGAGTGTGTAAAGATAGACACACGTGCGCGCACACACATGCTTTTTTTCAACTGGATTCTGAAACATGACTTTCCATAGCAATAAAGTGTGAATATAGCCCACGTCCTTCAATATTCTCCTATGTCAGTGATTTTCAACCAAATTTCCTTTAGCTACTAGAGGTCAAGATGGGTAAAATGCAGAATTTCCAGTAGCCAGACAAAGAACTAGGAATACATACTCAAGATTTTTTTTTTTTTTCTGTTAGAAAAAAAGATGTGTTCATTGTTCCAGTTATTTTGAAATCAAGCACAGCCAATTATCGTTCAGGCTTCTAGTAAGCTTTGGTGCTTGGGATAATAAAAGCAAGCTGGGCAGGAATTATCAATCACCACTAAAAATGGACCAAATGTGGGTTGAACTTCAAAGGGCGCATGCATCTAACTCTGAGACACGAGTGGTACAAGTGTTACCTTCAGGAGCGAATTCTGCACCCTTGCTTCTTCAGGCTCAGCGTAAATGATAGACTGGAAAGAGCATGGATGTGTGTGTCTTTCTGCTGCCTGGTTTTCCATGATGTGTACCAGTTTTCTTTTTTTCTTTTTTGTTGTTTTGAGTTGGAGTCTCACTCCGTCGCCCAGACGGGAGTGCAGTGGCCACTCCCGACCACCGCAGCCTCGACCTGCTGGGCTCCGGCGATCCTTCCGCCTCAGCCTTCCGAGTCGCCGGAATTACAGGCACGCGCTACCATGCCCGGCTGATTTTTTGATTTATTGTAGAGATGAGGTCTCGCTGCCCGGGCGGGCCTCGAACCCACGGGCTCAGGCAATCCACTCGCCTCAGTTTTCAAGTGTATCGTTGGTGTGTCATCTGTCTCTAGGCCCGCTGCCTCTCTGTAAATACCACAATGAAGGGCCTGAGTCTGTCTTGCGCACAGTTACACCCACAGTGCCTAACACAGTGTATGGCACATAGTAGGTACCAGGATACTTGTGAAAGGAATCATGAAAGCCAACCAATGTTCTTCCCTGAAAAAAAAGTCCATACACATCCACACAGGATATTCTGCACAAACATTTAAGGAATTCATGCTCTTCTTTAAAGTTAAGAACCTCACCTCACAATATCCTGTCTTACTAATAGACCACCATTTATTTATTCAAAGGCCTATTTTACAAACATATAGGCCAAGGGCCAGCAAGATTTTCTGGAAAGATCCAGACAGAAAAGGTGTTAGACTCTGTGGGTCGCTCCACCTTTGTTGCAACCACTCTGCTCTGCCACAGTAACCCAAAGGCAGCCACAAACATTAAGTGAACAAGTTGGCGTGTCTGGGTTCCAATAAAGCTTCGCTTGTAAAAACAGGCGGCAAGCTAGACGTGGCCGGCAGACTGTACTGCTGACCTCTGAGAGAGACTATCCCTTTAAGACGCATGTCTTCTGGTCATCACTAGCCCTCAAAAGAATTACTCCAGAGCCTTTCTGCTCCCTGAAGAACTGAATTGCATAGGTCCATCCAAGAGTCGGTCTTCCCCAAGGATGAGAGGAGACAGCCCTTTTCTGGAGGAGAAAGGAAAGTCATATCACAAAGTATACTCTGCCCCAGGAGGCCTGCAGAGGGCAGATGAACTTGTATTCTTCAAGGCAGAAAAGAAGTCCTGTCTGAGTGGAACCTAACCTACAAGGCCAGGAAGAGGCTCCGAGGAACATTCAAGGGTTGGATGGGCTGATGGGCTTGTAAATAAAGAACAATTAGCATCTCGTTGAGATGCAAATAATGTATACATTATGTAAATGCCGTAAACGAGTCTCCCTAAAAGTTTGTTTTCTTAATTAGCTAAATATTTCCCCAGTAATATTTTCATACTATTAATCCACTCAAGAAACAGCTCAGACTCAGAGTTAAACTTCAGCACAACCACCCGTGTGGTTAAGAAAAAGACGACAAGACTGGGGTCCCAACTAACGAAGTGACCATTCTGGGTGTTCTACATATGACACTGTGACAAACATCTAGCAAACACAGAGCTCAGGGTGGGCAGTGGCGTACAGAGAGAAAAACGCACTCGTACTACTAAGAAGGAATGACGGTGGGAACTCCTGGCAGATTGTGCTAGTTTCTGGCTAGTCTTGCTACCATTTCCCAGTTCCCAGATTAGCAGAAGTGATCTGGACATGGGATCAACCTGTTTCCCTCGCCGATATTACCAGGGAATTAAGCCACGATGGCTGTGAGTTCCAGAAGTTTCCCCTTACTCACCTTCTCAGAACATATAATCTGTATGTATGGGGAGGGGAGGAGGAGAGGAAGGAGGGGGAGGGAGGGATTGAGAGAGAGAGAGAGAGAGAGAAAGAAAATATGAGAACATATACACATGCATATTATGACTTGGGCACAGTTTTTCAGTCTGACATTTTCTCCAGATCCTCTTGGGAACTGTCAATCAAAGCAAAGGATGGCAGTGGGGGGGGGGCGGTGTGCAGGCAGGCAGGGGCACAGGTAAGGAAGGCCTAAGTTGCCAATGACAAGCTTGCCAAACACATCCAGTCCTCCCAGAAGGCACAAATCAAGGAGACAAGCAAAAAGCCCATGGCAGGCTCTTGGCAGTTCTTCTTTTCTTACCTCCGTGGGCTTCTCTCTTCGGCTAATGACATGGAGTGCTCTCAGTGTCATTGCATAGAAAGCAGGAAAGAGCCAGGCTCGGTGGATCAGCCTGTCATCCCGCGCCTTTGGGAGGCTGAGGTGAGTGGATTGCCTGAGCCCGTGGGTTCGAGACCTGCCTGGGCAGCGAGACCTCATCTCTACAATAAATCAAAAAATCAGCCGGGCGTGGTAGCGCACACCTGTAATTCCAGCTATTTGGAAGGCTGAGGTGGAAGGATCACCAGAGCCCAGCAGGTCGAGGCTGCGGTGGCCGGGAGCGGCCACTGCACTCCAGTCTGGGCGACAGAGTGAGACTCCAACTCAAAAAAAAAGGAAAGCAGGAAAGAGTGGTTCTGAGGCCTAGACCCTGGCCTGCATTCACTCACTGTAAAGCAGCCATTTTTCTGCCCACACACATTCATGCCCCAGCCCAGCCATTTCCTGGTTATGTGTCTTTGGAGACGGCTGTTGATACCTCCTTGCCTCAGCTTCCACACTTGCCACATGGGGATAACAATGTTACTCACTCTACAGGATTCTTTTTTTTTGAGTTGGAGTCTCACTCTGTCACCCTGACTGGAGTGCAGTGGCTGCTCCCGGCCACCGCAGCCTCGACCTGCTGGGCTCCGGCGATCCTTCTGCCTCAGCCTTCCAAGTAGCTGGAACTACAGGCGCGCGCTACCACACCCGGCTAATTTTTTGATTTATTGTAGAGATGAGGTCTCACCAAGTTGCCCAGGCGGGTCTCGAACCTGCGGGCTCAGGCTACAGGATTCTTATGAGAGTAGGCAGAGGATCTGTCTGATACACAACACGCACAACATAAACCACATTTCTGTAGTTTCCACGATGAACTTGTACTGCATTTACAAAAATACAAGAGTATATAGCTAGCACACCTAATCAATTCTTAATTGAAATCCAAAAGGGCAGAAGAGAAAAAATAAGATCATGATTAGACTTGGTGCAGAATTTTCAAACACCGTCAAATCCCAGTTCTCAACTGAGTACAGACGTACCTTGGCTATAAGGGGAATGCTTTTCAAAATTCCACCATCATGCTGACATTTTCAGCTTTCAGAAAGGATCACTGGCCTTCTAAAGATAATAGAGACTTTCCATCAATAAAAGGAGGGGGCAGGTGCCCTTTAAGATAGTCTATACTGCTTTAGAATAGAAAGTCACTTTCTCTGGCTTCTCTTCTTTCTTTATTTTAACAGATTTACTCTTCTAATGTAGTTTACTTAGGCAAACATCGATACCAATTTGCACTCCCTAAAAAATTTGTTACAAGGCGGGCTCGGTGGCTCAGCCTGTAATCCCGCGCCTTCGGGAGGCTGGGGTGAGTGGATTGCCTCAGCCCGCGGGTTCGAGACCCGCCTGGGCAGCGAGACCTCATCTCTACAATAAACCAAAAAATCAGCCGGGTGTGGTAGCGCATGCCTGTAATTCCGGCTACTCGGAAGGCTGAGGCGGAAGGGTCGCCGGAGCCCAGCAGGCCGAGGCTGCGGTGGCCGGGAGCGGCCACTGCACTCCAGTCTGGGCGACAGAGTGAGACTCCAACTCAAAAAATAAAAATAAAAAAAATGTGTTACAACCAGGGAGATGGGAATAAAGTCGGTCACTAGCATCCCTGAAACACGCTGGCTGGTTGCGTATTTCCCAGAGAAGACTATGATGGATTGATTGATTGAGGACAGATGGATGATTATGTACATACACATACATGCATGAGTACATACATATCCATATACCAATATGTAATCTATATTTAAGGCTATTTCATTAAGCCAGTATATTCCCACTTTCAGGCTGAATTTTTTTTTCAAAAATTGTATGTATATGACTTTTAGACATTCACCTGGGACACTGAAACTTAATGGCTTAATGAAATAGCACTGAACAGTTCATTGTCAGGTATAAGGAGCCCAACTCTGTGGTCCAGGGATTTGTCCATAAACACAGGTAAGAAGGGAAATGGTCAAGAGAAAACTGGTCTCTGGAGGAACGAAAACCAGATCAACCCATTAGAATGCAGCAAGGAAAACACATCTCTTTCCGCCATCTTTCCTTGAGTTGGGAACCCCATGCACTTTCAAAGGATGGCTATCTTTAACAAGTCCAGTGAGCACTGTGCCAAGATGTCCAGTTGACTCAGATAGGGCGCCACATGGACCGCCAGTGTGGGAAGGCTGAATTCTGAGCCCTGTGCTTTTTGAAACACACAAGCTGGGTCAGAAGGGAGGCTGGCAGGCAAAGGTGTCTGTGTGACCTGACGCAGCTTGGAGCTAACAAAGCAAAGAAAAAATTGGTTCTGAGAACAGAAGAAATTAGAAATCAGGTGGAGCAGTACTTAACAAAATCAGTGTGACGAAGTCACCCTGATGCTCAAGTGTAGACTGCCTGCTGAATCTGAAGAATCCGTGGGTCAGGAAGTAACAGAAACACGAGCCAGGCAGGGCATCCTTGCTCACACAGTTCCTATGCAGACAGGGACCAGGAGGGACACACAAAGGATGGCTTAGTTCCTAATGGAAAGTGACTGCCATCCAGCACAGGTTTCAAGAAGGGAAGCAAGGTGACTGTTGGAAGCTTTGTAATTCTTTCAGTTTCAGCTAAAGGCAGACAGGTCTTCTGAAAATGAAGGCTTTGAGAATACAGATGCTCCCGGAATTTAGGTGAGCACTGCCTACTAAGGTATGAAAGGAACACAGGGCTGGAAGATGGAGGGGCAGCTGTCCTCAACTCATCTTGCAGCTCCTGTTATACAGAGATAGGTGAGAGGCTGAGGCCATGTGTGCATGCTGGGGGCAGTTGGTGAGTAGCTGGATGGGAGAAAACTCTGACCCCAGCCCAAGTTCAAGACCTTTTACAGGGGTTCTCAAACTTAAGCATGCAAAGAGAAAAACAAACAAACAACAACAAAACCCCAAAAACACCAGGGAGCTCGAGCAAAGTACAGATTCTTTGCCATGGGAGGCCCAGGCAGGACTTGGGAGTCTGTAGGTCTGCCTGGCGTTCTAGGGAGCCTGATTCAGGGGAGAAAGATGGATCCAGGAAAACTCCATGAAAACCCATTAAGAATGAACTCCCGGCCGGACTTGGTGGCTCAGCCTTTATTATAATCCCAGCACTTTGGGAGGCCGAGGCAAGTAGAGTGCCTGAACCCATGGGTTTGAGACAAGCCCAGGCAACTTGGCGAGATCTCATCTTTGCAATAAATCAAAAATTAGCTGGGTGTGGTAGCGCGCACCAGTAGTTCTGGCTACTTGGAAGACAGAGGTGGAAGGATCATCGGAGCCCAGCAGGATGACACTGGGGTGGCCGCCATGAGCGTGCCATTGTACTCCAGCCTGGGCGATGGAGTGAAACTACAACTGAAAAAAAAAAAAAAGAAGAAGAACTCCCAAGAGCCCAGACCTCTAGCTTACTATTTTGTGAGACTCAGCACCCTCATTTTACTCACCTTGCCCCAAATGAACACATAGCCTTTTGCCAAGAATATGTTCCCCTCCTTTAGGATGACAGATTCCATAATCTCTCCCATTCAGCACACCAGAAGCAAACAGAAGAGCCAGTGTCAGTGCAAGAACCCCACATTGAGCAAACCCTGCTCTGGGGGGGACCCAAGGGAAACACAGGGGACGCATACCCCAGAAAGTGGGTGAGCAAAGGCTGGCATAGCCTGGTCATCACGTCTCTGATCACAATGCTCCCAAATCTAGTCCAAAGCACACAAGCAGGAACACAACATTCTATTTCGACACAGCTGCCTGGCATATTTTCTTGACGTTATTAGAGTGCAGCCATCTACCCACATAAACCATCTAAGTGGCAGGTTCTGACCTCCTCACCGACATCTGCCCACATTCTGCCACTGCAGCCCACAGTCTGCAGAGCGTTCAGGTCTTGGCTCAGCCGGGCTGGTGGAATCGCCCATGCCAGAGGCAGGTAGCGGGGGTGGGCTGCAGATTGCAATGGACCTGCTGCCATGGCAACGCACAAACAACCGGGGATGGGGAAGAAGGTGCTTTGCTTTATTAAAAACCAGGCAATGTTTTAACACAAACCTCAAGGAAGTTAATGCTCAATGAGATTTTCTCCTGACCTCTTTCCCCCCTTGCCATTCATGTCACCAAGCGGCTTTAACCATCCCTCTACCCCACCGAAACAAAAAACAAAGCCCCAAAACATCTCCAAAGTTGAGCCACTAGATAAAACACTGAGACTGGTCCCCTCTCCCCACACCACATTCACAGGCACAAACAAACCAAGTTCCCTAGGTTCTCTCAGTCGCCTAGTCATCTCAAAAGACATTCTGTTTGCGGAAAGATTCTTTGGAATGCATTGGCTTTGCTGTCACTACTTCACCGGGCCCCATTTCTCTCACTTTAATATGACTGAGAATCACCTGGGAAGTTTAAAAATGCAGATTCCTGGCTCTATCCACCAGAGAGTGGCTTTGGCAAATCAGGAACAGAACATAAGCATCTACATACATGTTCTTCTAGCGCCTAGGGGATTCTGATCTTGAATAAATACAGAGCCACCCTGCGAGAAATGTGGACCAATAGATGTGTGCTTCACCTGAAGAGTCATCCTTTAGAGAACAGGCTGAGCCCAGCTGAAGGTGGACAACTAACAGCCTCATCAAACAGGCTGTGGACTATGAAAGGGTTAGCCAGAGTCCCTATTACTGCAGTGGTGAGTCCTAACACATGATTCCGACACACGTGGAATCCAGGCTCTGGGATCCTTCTTAGG
This sequence comes from Cephalopachus bancanus, assembly GCA_027257055.1. Classification (NCBI taxonomy): domain Eukaryota; kingdom Metazoa; phylum Chordata; class Mammalia; order Primates; family Tarsiidae; genus Cephalopachus; species Cephalopachus bancanus. The sequence continues at coordinate 7,108,111 of JAPVLO010000065.1, forward strand.
AAGGCATTCCTTCTCCAAGTTGCAAAGTGGAACAGGAAAACAAACCTGCTCATAACCCAAAAATATTCACCGATGAGCTCACCAATTTTCAAATTAGTCCCCACTCAACAATTCCTTCCTTGCTTTGCAGCTTGACAGCTGTCCTAGCCTGCTGCTCACTGTCAGTCTTGGTGATTGCAGACATTTGTTTGTGCATTCATTCCATTGTCAAATGTGAGGAAATGTCAAGTCACAAGTCTTGGGAAAGATACACGAAGCTCTAGGATGTGTTGCAGAAGATAGACTCTCCCCTGGCTTCACCGAGGACATGCAGGACCCAGCTAATGACGAAAGATGAGATAGCAGCATGACTGTTTTGCAAATTTAAATTTCTACTACAAATGTGTGCTTCCAGCAAGATTAAGGATAAAGATAAGACAAAAATCTCCCTCTACAAACGCCTAGAAATGATGGATGAAACCAACACCACCAAAAAAATGTGTTAAATGCAGATATAAGCTTGCAACAGAGGAAGGAAATCATTAACAATAAGAACACTATAAATCAAAGCTCTAAACCCCAAAACCGCTTCAAAGGTTGCCTTGGGGTAAATAAGGTCCCAGGAATGGGGACTGGGTGTTACTGCCCATGAGGGCAAAGGCTAGGCCCTGGACCACATGAGGCAGGAAGTCAAATTCTCTAAATGCAAGAAATTCTGAAATTCATAAATTCATGAAATTCTGCACCTATGCAGATGGATGGACTAGGGAGAAAAAAAAAATCCATCCAGCAGCACACAGAGGCAAAAAGGATGGTCACATGTTTCTGCCTGGTCTCTGAAGGAAAAAAAAGATCTTGAAAAATAGAAAACTTTGGGCCAAAACTTTGCAAAGGTCTGAGGTCTGAGTTTCCACTTCCCGTAATTGGCTAGGCAAACCCCTACATGAGCATGTTTATAAAAATCAGTTCCATGGGGAAAGGATACCTTGTTGAGCAAATGGCACTGGGAAAACTGGCTAGCCACATGCAGAAGAATGAAACCGGACCCCTACCTAACACCATAAACAAAAATCAACCCAAAATGGATCAAGGACTTCCACGTAAAACCTCAAACTATAAGAATCCTAGAAGAAAATTAGGAAACACGCTTCTGGGCATCAGAGTAGGCAATGAATCGATGGCTAAGTCCTCAAAAGCAAACGCAACAAACGCTAAAATAGACAGGTGAGACCTTACCAAACTGAAAATCTTTTGCACAGCACAATAAACCATCAAGAGAATAGAGACAACCCAAGGAATGGGAAGAATAAATAGCTGCAGGCTATGCATCTGACAACGGCCTAACATCAAGGATCCACAAAGAACTCAAATGAATTGAAAAGAAAAACACAACCCCTTTAAAAAGTGGACAAAAGACATGAACAGACACTTCTCATACAAGCAGCCAAAAGACACATGAAAAACGTTCAGCCTCATTAATCATCAGAATTGCAAATCAGAATCACAATGAGACACCACCTAACACGAGTAAGGATGGTTATCATGAATAAGTCAAAAACAACAGGTGCTGGCACAGCTAAAGAGAAAATGGAACACTTCTACACTGTTGGTGGGAATGTAGGCTAGTTCACCTTCTATGGAAAGCGTGTGGTGATTTCTCAAAGAACTGGAAATTGAGCTTCCATACGATCCAGCAATTCCTCTCCTGGGAATATACCCAGAGGAATATAAATCACTCTGCCAAAAAGAAACCTGCATGCATATGTTTACTGCAGTACTATTCACAATAGCAAAGACCCCAGCACTTTGGGAGGCCAAGGCGAGGCGAGTGAATTGCCTGTGCCACGTGTTCGAGACCCGCCCAGGCAACTTGGCGAGACCTGGTCTCTACAATAAATAAAAAATTAGCTGGGCACGGTAGCACACGCCTATAGTTCCAGCTACTCGAAAGGCTGAGGCGGGAGGATTGCCGGAGCCCAGCAGGTTGAGGCTGCAGTGGCCGGGAGCAGCCACTGCACTCCAGTCTGGGCAACAGAGTGAGACTCCAACTGAAAAAACAAAAAGATACAGAACCAACCTAGGTGCCTATTGAAAGTGCACAGGATAAGGACAAGGTGGTACATATACACAATGGAATATTATGCAGCCGTAAAGAACAAAATCATGGGCTTTGCAGCAACTTGAATGCCGCTGGAGACCATCATACTAAGTGAACTGCCACAGAAATAAAGAACTGAATACTGCATGTTCTCACTCATAAGCGGGTCCCGAACACACAAGGGTGGGATCAGCAGAGGCTGGACACTGCTAGGGGAGGAAAGGGAGGGGCACGTGGCAATACAAGTGAACCAGGGAGACAGAGGGCCAGCTAGAAGCCAAACTGCACCTGCAGGCAACCTACTATGTAGTTAATCCTCACCTGCATCCCACAACTCTAAAATAAAAAGTATAGAACATCCAAAAAAAAAAAATCGGTTCCAGGGTAATGTGAGTCTAAAAGTAGATCTTACAGAAACAGGCAGAACTACTCTAAAAGGATGCGCTCGTGATCCAGCACCCTGAAAATTCTCAAGGAAAAACACGCCCGCCAGAGAAGGACTACTGCTAAAAAGTTGCAAAGTCTAGGAGAAAACCATACCAGGTGTGAGAGTCAGCGGGTACCACCAACGGAGAAACACGACCTTTATGTAACACACTTACCATTTAAAAAATAACATTCAATATGCCTATCCTTATTCAAGACCTAAAAGGAGAAATTAGAACCATACGAACCACACGTAACAAAGAAAAAATAGACGTACTTTAAAAAATGAAACTCACTAGAGCAACTAAAAGATAAAAACTACAGTCATTTTAATTAAAAACTCAACAGACAAAGCCGGGCTCGGGGGCTCAGCCTGTCATCCCGCGCCTTTGGGAGGCTGAGGTGAGTGGATTGCCTGAGCCCGCGGGTTCGAGACCCGCCTGGGCAGCGAGACCTCATCTCTACAATAAATCAAAAACTCAGCCGGGCGTGGTAGCGCGTGCCTGTAATTCCGGCTACTTGGAAGGCTGAGGCGGAAGGATCGCCGGAGCCCAGCAGGCGAGGCTGCGGTGGCCGGAAGCGGCCACTGCACTCCAGTCTGGGCGACAGAGTGAGACGCCAACTCAAAAAAAAAAAAAAAAATTAAAAAACAACAAAAACAAAAAAAACTCAACAGACAAGCTAGGTAGTACGTCATCACCTTAATGACTAACCAATAAAATAGGGAATAGATCTGAAACAGAGAGATAAAGTGATGAACAATATCAAAAAAAGTTTAAGATGAAGGGGAGATAAATAACATATAGACTATATATTTAATAAGTGTTGCAGAAAAACATGGAACCAACCATGCTGCCCATCAAAAGAGGACTGGATAAAAAAAATGTGGAATATTATGCAGTCATAAAGAAGGACAAAATGATGAACTTCACAGAAACTTGGATGGACTTAGAGTCTATAACACTGAGTGATCTATCACAGAAACAAAGAACTGAGTATCACACATTCTCACTCATAAGTGGACCTTGAACAATTATCGTAATACTATAAGAAAAGGATTGGCAGTAGTGGGAAACTGCCGGGGTAGGGGCGGGATTGGCAGTGGTGGGATTCTGGGGGGGTGAGGGTCACACCTCATCAACCTGCAGAGTGAACATTTGTATACCTAACCCTGAATTGTACCTCATATGTTTAAAAATTAAAATTAAAAAAAATTTACACAGTCAAAAAAATAAGTGTTGCAGAAGAAGAAAACAGACTATGAGGGAGAGGCAAAGTTGAAGAGGTAGTTGCTTAAAGCTTTTCAGAAATACTACTAATAATAATAACAATTAAAAAAAGTGTTCACTTTAAAAGTGCATGCTAAGTCTTAAGCAAAGCAATGCACACACATTCACGTTATACTGAAACTGAACACCAAAGACAAATGAAAAAAGGATACATAGAATCAGAAAGACAAAAGAGGCTGAAATGAGGCTGCTGCTGTGTGCATTTTTATGTTTACAGAGAATGCAACCCAAAACACTATTCTTTAGGTGGAGGGATGCAGTTTAAATGGAATAATAAGTGCCAAAGGAAATAGATATTTCTGTCAACCAGCTTAGAAATTTAAATGCAATTCCGTTTTTCTTTCAAAAGTCAGGACTAAATAAAGGCATTGTTTATGAGACTAAGTAAAAATCCTCACAAGATTCTAATAACGCCCCACAGATCCTAAGTTAAGAGAGATTATGGGAGGAATCGAAGGAAATCATTTTTTCTTCACAAAGGAGAATGAATCCAAAGGGATATAACACAAGAAGCTATGGTATTCACAAAAATATGAAGGATCCACAAAACTGTTGAAAAACAGAAGCAACCACTGATTACCCCAAAAAAGTTACTGGAGAATAACAATACTAGTGATGAATTTGGGAGGTATCAAGCAAAGGTAGAACCAAAATACCGCAAAAGTCATAATATGGAAGATGATGGGGTCGGCCAAGCAAAAGCATGCTAAGGTTCTCCATTTGGTAGGGAGGAGGGTAGGGATAGAGACCAATTTAGAACATCATTAAGTCAACTGTGCATGTTAAAACAGGTAAAGGTAGCCACAAACAAGAAATTGAACCAAAAACTTCCAAATTAATAAAGGATAAGGGCGAAAAGGGAGATTAAAAAAAATCAATAAATCCAACAAAGAACCAAAAAAATAGGAAAACAAAGATGCCTGGTAAATAAAATATGAGGAAGGGGTTTAAATCTTGGGCCAAGCCATACATACCCACATGTGCAGTACACCCCCAAGAACAGCCTCTGGTGTGTTGAATGAAACACACATGCACACACCCATTCACATACACACTAGACCCAGGTGGTATTAATGGTGTTTAAAAAAATTAACCAGGAGACCATTGGGCTGAGACGGCCCCAGGGCCTTGGGTTCCTACATAAGAAAACCAAAGCCCCACTCAGTGTAAACAGCGAAACACAATTTAAGCTTAGCCAACCAGATGCTGTCAGCTACCCTCTAACTAGAGACTCTACCAATCAGAAACCAGCATCCACTAACTAGGCATTTTCCAGTTTAATCCATCAAATATCTTATTTGTCTTGCTTCCTGGAACACTTTATAAAAGTTTTCCCACTCAAGCATTAAGTCTGAATGAGTTCAGTTCCAAGAGTGCATTCCTAAGTCCAATTTGTTTGTAAGTCCAATAAAGTTAGCCTAGGTGCCCAACTAACACTTGTGGTTTGATGCTGTCCAATTCATGAATCACTGTCTACTCAAATAAACTCTAAATTTTTTATGTGCCTAAATTTTACTTTTAACATTGATAAGGACCATCAAGTTATCAAGGAACAAACAAAACTATTCCAGGGGACAGGGGGAAAAGGAAAGAGAGAAAGAGAGAAAGAAAGAAAGAAAGAAAAGGAAGTAAAACTCTCCAGCCCAACTTTGGAGGAGGTTGGTATAACCTCACTATTCAAACCAGAAGAATACAACATAAATAAACATTTTAGGCCACACTCAAGTACACAGATGCAAACTATTAGGAATAAAGTGGGAAATAGCTTTAGCATCTATCAAAAAATATCAGAAATCTTCAGTAAATATATTGCCTTAAGTCTGAATGAGTTCAGTTCCGAGAGTGCATTCCTAAGTGCAATTTGTTTGTAAGTCCAATAAAGTTAGCCTAGGTGCCCAACTAACACAGTTGGTTATACAGTGCCAGCTATATTACCTCTATTTTTTACACTTACTTCTGGAAATCCTGGGCTTGAAATAAAGATACTGTACTTGAAATAAAGATACTAGCCGGGCTCGGTGGCTCAGCCTGTAATCCCGCGCCTTTGGGAGGCTGAGGTGAGTGGACTGCCTGAGCCCACGGGTTTGAGACCCGCCTGGGCAGCGAGACCTCATCTCTACAATAAATCAAAAAATTAGCCAGGCGTGGTAATGCATGCCTGTAATTCCGGCTACTTGGAAGGCTGAGGTGGAAGGATCGCCGGAGCCCAGCAGGTCGAGGCTGCGGTGGCCGGGAGCGGCCACTGCACTCCAGTCTGGGCGACAGTGAGACTCCAACTCAAAAAAAAAAAAAAAAAAGAAATAAAGATACTGCACTACTGTACTCTACACAGTACTGAATAGTAAAGCACAGAAAAGCACAACCACTGGTAGAAGATGCACACACGTGACAATGTACGCCAGACAAGTGAACTAACTTACGTGATTGGACAAGCGAACACACATTTGCGTCTCTGAAAGTTTGCAACTTGAAGGTTCATATGTAGGGGACTTACTGCAATGGCAAAAATGGAGAAATATTCTCTTCAGAGTCTGTGCAGTAGGCAGAATTTTAACAATGGTGTCCAAGATTTTCCCCTCCCCTGCTATTGTACATACCTCGCATCATCCCTGTGAATTGCAGACTGTGAATACAATGGATTTCACTCCTGTGATTATACATAGCTGACTTTAAGATAGGGAGTTTATCCAAGTGGCCTGACCTAATCACAAGAGCTCTTTAAAAGAGAGAGCTTTTTCTAGTTGGTCTGCAATGGGAAGTGGGAGATTCCTCTTGGGATAAGGCTCAGGCATGTGCCTTTGAAATGGGTACCCCCCCCCACACACAATGAGCCTAGCACTGCCATCCCCGAGTGGTAGCAATGAAAGCAACAAGGAGCACTAGAGAACATTTGCTGAATGAGGAGGCCCTGGAATGTGTCAAGGTGTCCATTTGGAAGCATCTGGGACAGAATCAGGTGCTCAAGAATATTGGGTGCATGTTAAATGCGGAACCCTGGCCTCCTTCCCCGTGGTACTATGTGTGAATGGCAAATGTATTTCTATAAGTTGATTTTCTTAATACAAAAATAACATAAAGAAAAGAAAATAGTATGTAATTCCAATGCCCAAGTAATCCCTGCTGACACCTGAAATCGTGAAAGGAACCACAGGTATGTGGTTAGAAGTGCAGGGAGAAAGGGCTGGAATGAAAACCTGCAGTCTCTCTTCCCTGTCTCCAAGTATTTCTTCCCACAGGTAACACCTAAGCACAAATTCTAATGTATTCTTCCAGAAAAAATTACATTGCTGCCAGTGCATATGGCCTTTTCAACATTTCTGCCCCAAAGGAATTAGATTGTATCCAGTTTTATAGCTTGCTTAGTATGTGTGCTTTTGCTTAATATAATCTGTAGATTTTTCTACATCTGTGTTTAAAAATAAAACTACCCTGTTCATTTAAATAGGCTTGCAGTAGGGAAGGAACTCCAATTTTAATCAGTGCTTAACATGAGTGAAGGTGAGAGGGCAGCAGACCCCGCTGAGAAACCCTGACCTAAGACAGGCGTACTCATGCGGAACTCTCTCTTTGCTGTCAATCCATGCGAAGGCCTTGGCAATGCTCTCCACTTTCCCCTAACAAGCAGAACCCCAGATTACCTCTGAACTCGCCTGGATTTAGGCGCTGCTATCACAATGCAGTTGGACAAATATTCCTATCCAGACTCTGTTTATCCACCTGCAAGGGTCTCATGATGACGGCCAGGGGTCAGGTAGTGTGAGGCAGGAAATTATTCCTGGCTTCCCCTCTGAAAATGCTGTGCCCAGCAGCAATTCGTTCATTTGCAAAGCATCTTGGGTAGACTCCCAAGTTGCCACGCATCTACTTTCAATCTTGGTTCACTGCCAAAGCACAGGAAGCAGCCAAGACCCAATGCTGGTCTCACATGGCCCCAGATGCTCCCCAGATGCAGGGAGACCCTCTCCTCCCTCCTCTTTTGGCCACACTGTGCTGCAGATTTTTGGCTGACTGGTAAGTGGCTCCAAAGATAACGTCACTACAGATTTGCCTGAAGCATGCTTTTGCAGTCTCACTTATCTTTTAATTGGAAAAGGTTTGCCTGCTAATAAGCCTATGCTATCCTTCATCTAATTATCTCCGAAAACCCCGGCAATCCCCTCTCCCCTGGCAACAGTGATGATGCCTGTCAGTCAGAGAACTGCAGGTGGTGAAGTGTGACACTGTGATAGAATTAAAAATATGTGTTTAGCTCTTCATCCTGATTTCTGACATAGCTCTAAAGCCCTTGTACGTTTGTTAAGTGGTAGCAGGGATAAAGAAGAGTCTTCTGTGATTCACAGCAAGCCCCTTTCCTGAATTGTAGGACACCCAGCTAGTGTCCCTAGAGAACTGGAGAATTGCTTGGTGTAGGAAAACCCTACCCGTATAGTCACAGAAGTGTTCTGTGTTGAGTGAGAGTATAGACAAAGAGAGTTGGTTTTTCCTACAGAAAAGGGAAAGTGGGCAACACCCATGACGGTGTTTTTGCTCCTCTCTTGATACCTGGGGAAAGTTTCTGTGAATGAGGCGACTTTTGGGAAGTCCTTAGGGATGGGGGCTGACTGTTAGGGGAAACAGTCATGCGGTTAGTGGGTTGGGGTTAGCGCCCCACACTCAGACCTGACCTCCAGGGCGGGGAGGAGGCCTGAATGTTGAGCTGATCATCAATGGCCAATGATGTCATCAATCGTGCCTACATAATAAACCCTCCATACAACACAGAAGGATGGAATTCAGAGAGCTTCCCAGCTGGGTGCTGGACATGTGGGGTGCTGGAAGGGCGCTGGGAGCCCTTCCCCCATACCTTGCCCTGAGTCTCTCTTCCTGAGTTGGATACTTTTACAACAAACTGATAACCTCATAAGTAGACTGTTACCCCGAGTCCTGTGAGCCATTCTAGCAAATGATCAAAACTGGAGAGGGGGCGCTAGGGATCTTGGATCTACAGTTGGTCAGAAGCACGGGTGACAGCCTGGACTCTTGAGTGGCGTCTGAAGTGGAAGCAGTCTTGTGCGGAACCCTTCACCTGTGGGACCCAATGCTACTTTCAGGAACTGAGATGAGTTACAGGACACCCAGCTAGTGTCCCTAGAGAACTGGAGAATTTCTTGGTGTAGGAAAACCCTACCCATTCAGTCACAGAAGTGTTCTGTGTTGAATGAGAGTATAGACAAAAAGAGTTGGTCTTTCCTACAGAAGAGGGAAAGAGGGGAACACCCATGGCGGTGTTTTTGCTCCTCTCTTGGTACCTGGGGAAAGCAGGTGATCCTGCTCCAGCAAAGTCCTGGGGGAGAAGGGAGTTGGAAGCTGAGACCCACATCCCTGTATCTACAGATCCTTTAGGCTGCATTCCCAGCTTGTTACACCTATACCCCCCCCCACCCCACACACACATCCTCTGAGGCGGAAAGACAGGTGTGCTCCCCTCAGTTCCCAGGGGTCAGCTGGGCCAGGCAGGTACAACTCACCCAACCCAGATTCTCAGACTCGACTGTTCTGGCAACTTGTGAGCTGTGGGAAGGCCCACACTGGCCAAGGCTATGAGAAGATGAGAAATTGATGGAAAGCAGGAATAAGAGACCCTGTCCTTGGCAGCCCAACTCCTGATTCCAGAGCCCCAGAGGTCCACCTTTGCACAAGGTCCTCGCATTGTTTTATTAGAATACATTCTGCCTTCCTCCTTCAGCTGATCGGAAGTGGGTCTCCCTCCCTTCCAGCCACAAACACCTTTCCTTGATCAAGACAAAATGAAATATTGATGCTGCAACAGGAGAAGAGGAGGTGGGGACCTCACTTACATGTTTGCCTAGGGAAAGTAATCATCAGGGGCCTGTGAGCCCAAATGATTTTTGCTCTAAAGCAAAGAAAAAAAATCCAGAGTCTACTCTGTGCGCTGCCCAATGCAGGTGGTCTCTGGTTTCTCCTCCTCCTCTCCCACCCCAAACAAGCAGGCCACTCTTGCCATTTTGTGACTGATGTATGGGAAAGCTCCATTCTCAGCAAGGACAAAAGCTCCAGCCGGGCTTGGTGGCTCAGTCTGTAATCCCAAGCGCTTTGGGAGGCTGAAGTGAGTGGATTGCCTGAGCCCGTGAGTTCGAGAGCCGCCTGGGCAACTTGGCAAGACCTCATCTCTACAATAAATCAAAAATTAGCTGGGCGTGGTAGCGCAAGCCTGTAGTTCTGGCTACTTGTAAGGCTGAGGCGGAAGGATCGCCGGAGCCCAGCAGGTCGAGGCTGCAGTGGCCGGGAGCAGCCACTGTACTCCAGTCTGGGTGACAGAGTGAGACTCCAACTCAAAAAAAAAAAAAAAAAAAAAAAAAGCTCCGAGGACAAGGGGCTATGGCACCTATTTGAAAGGCTGTCGTGGGGATACTGATCAAAGCTGAGACATGGGGGAAGGGAGAACCCTGCTGCCTGGTAATTCAAGGTCCTATGAATATCGCCCATTTAGCAAGTAAAAGCCCTGGCATCGGAACCTGGAGTTACCAGTCCAGAAAGAAAAACGTAGGTGCCCATCTCCGACCACCTTTAAAACCTTGCTTCCAAAGAAACCACCAAGGCAACTCAGAGAAGAGGGAGAGAGCCCTGGAAAGGGAGCAGAAGAGTCCTTGATGCGGAGGAGGACATGGTGGTAATTTGGGGTGTTGTTTGTATTGTCCATACCCAGCAAGAGCCCGTACCCTTCCCCCACTCCAAGGAGAGTGCACCGGCAGGGTCTCCCAGCCAACTGTGGACAAGGCAAGAAGGACAAAGATTGCAGAGTTTGGGATCCAGGGGCTTCTAATTCTTTCCCCACTGAAAACCGGGTGAGAAAAATTTATTCCCCTGAGGCTAAAGAATATTACAGTGGCTGCAGATGTAATAAATTGGGGAGAGGGAGGGAGGGACCACAACCAAAAAACCTACATGGGCAAATATATCTTTTTTTTTTTTTTTTTTTGAGTCGGAGTCTCACTCTGTCACCCAGACTGGAGTGCAGTGGCCGCTCCCGGCCAACCGCAGCCTCGACCTGCTGGGCTCCGGCGATCCTTCCGCCTCAGCCTTCCATGTAGCTGGAACCACAGGCACGTGCTACCACGCCCGACTAATTTTTTATTTTATTGTAGAGGTGAGGTCTCACCAAGTTGCCCGGGCGGGTCTCGAACCCGCGGGCTCAGGCAATCCACTCACCTCAGCCTCCCAAAGTACTGGGATTACAGGCTGAGCCACCGAGCCCGGCTGGGCAAATATATCTTGAACACAGTGCAAGAAAAACAGAATAAATCACAGTAGAGAAAGAAAAGGAGGAGACAAGGCTATTTTGGGAAGGAAAAGGGTTTTTCCTGCAATTAGATGCTGAAATAACATTTTTGAAGAGGGGCAAGTCACAAGGAATGCGACTAAGTTAACCGTATACATTATTTTAAATCCTGTTCACATTAGCGCTGTAAATATTCCACTTAATTCGTCATCATTGAATTCGCCAGTGAGGCTCCAGGGTAAAACTTCAGCCAGAGGTTTAATTACACCCAGGCAGAGTGGAGCATTTTTCATGTCCCCAAGAGCTGCCAAGGGAGAAAGATAAAGCTTTCCTATCGGCCAGGGTGACAGGCACTTTTCTGAACACAGCTGTCACCCTCCTGAGGGCTTCCTAGGAGACCAGCAGGATCCTGGAAGCCCTGAAGTTGTCCAGCAAACTTGCAAAGTTGAGACAGAGTTTTACGGAAAAGCTGTTCCAACTCAGCGATGCCAAATGCGCCAACAATCTGTCCACCGTTCCCTTCCTCATCCTCCACAAATCCACACGCATGGCTGTGCATGTTTGTTTGTGTGGCTGTCATCCTGCATGTGGCTCTGACTGATGACCAAGTTTGCATGCATTCATTGATTAATGGTAAGCTAATCTCACTCTTTTTTCCCTAATTCTGATCTCTTTCTCCTTAGAGCACATCCAGTGCTTACTGTGTGAGTTCCCCCTTCTGTGGGGGTCAAGAATGTGGAGGCCGATGTTTCCTTCTTGTTATCTTGAGGTGTCACCATGCTCTGCCATGCCCAAAAGCCTCCAGATCACTGCTTGGAAATAAAAGTTGGATTATGGTCGTCAAATAAAGAGCTGCTGTAGAACACTCACAGAGAGAAACGGGCAGTGGTCAAATGCTTCATATCTGAGGCTGACTCTCCTGGCCCCGAAGCTAACGTCAAGTCCAAAAGAGCCAAGGAAGCATGCTGTTAAGTTCTAAAAGTTTGATTCTGCTTGTTAGAAGTTAGTGCTGCGGAGGTCGCCATCACAGGGATGTAGAGTCTACAGGAATTGTGTCCCCAGCCATGAAATATGCCTCAGGCCCTAGTCGGGCACCCAGCGAGGGCGGGTCCCTGGTTACTAGGGACTAAGAGGAAATGCATAATTAATGCATCAGTGTCCCACCTGGGCCAGATAAGATATAATTAAGCACCACCTTACCAAAAGACTCAAAAGAATCATTCTATGAAGAAGGGAAGTCACATTTACTCTTTTTTTCCCCTGTAAATCAGTGTAAGCCTTATGTTATATCGAAAAATGTTGGTGTATGTGAGGGGTATGCTTTAGAAGGAAAAGGCTTTGTGATCAATCGCTCCTGTCTCTCCGAACTAGTTGCCTTTCTCTCTCTTGTCCTCTCTACTTTGTGAACAACCATCACACTGAATCTTTGAACAGCAATTCATGGGGCAAAATTATTAGTGGCTTTATAATATAGTCCATTCCCCCGACTCCTTTGAAGGGTGGGCAATTAGAACTTCAAATACAATTACCTCTCTCTTGCCAGTGTCACATGAAAATGGGCAAAAGGGGGAAAAGGACGCCCAACCCTTTCCTGGGCAATCAGCTCATGATGCTTGGTTGAAACCCACCAATTATTTTTTTCCCCAATTATTCATGAGAAGTAATCAAGGTGGAAGAAAAATCTGCAGCAAGGAGAGAGAGAGAAATTGCAGCTAATTTTCCCAATGAAAAGGCTTTTTCTTGCTGCCTGATTCTGGTGCCCCTATTGAGAAGCAGCTGAACACAAGCCATGTCTCGTGACAGATTTGGACAGAGACCAGAGGCCGTGTGCTTTATTCTGGCACCTTGGTGGGCTCACACTTCCACATCCAGAACAAGTGACTGAACTGGCCCTTGTCTTCATTTTTTTTCAGTTGAAGCCTTACTCTGTCGCCCAGGCTGGAGTGCCGTAGCACGCTCACGACCACCCCAGAGTCGACCTGCTGGGCTCCGGCGATCCTTCCGCCTCAGCCTTCCAAGTAGCTGGAACTACAGGCGCGCGCTACCACATCCAGCTAATTTTTTATTTATTGTAGAGATGAGGTCTCGTCAAGTTGCTCTGGCTGGTCTCGAACTCGCAGGCTCAGGCAACCCACTTGCCTCGGCCACCAAGCATAGGGTGAGCAAAAGGATGAAATGCCAAAATGGAATAATGAAATAATCTTAGCTAAAGTGCAGCCATTTTAACACTGCTTAGTTCTGTCATGCTTTCTTAGCAAATTACCTAGCTTGCCCTCTAATCATTAGCCAAGGACAGAACCGGAAGGTAGCTATTGATAATTGTTTTACAACATCCTCCTCAGCTTGTTTTGTATTAATTAGCCTTTCTACTCCAAGTATTTGCCTCCAGCAAATAAGAAAACCAAGCTAACCCAGTCTATTGTGATTAGCCCTTTGTGACCTTGATACACATCCCATCTCCATGGCAACATTCACTAACCCACCCATCTACCTGCTGTCTATCACCTGAGTCAGTACCTGTGCTTACCTGCCTCTTTGTAATGACACAAAACAGACCACCACCCAACCACCTTAATGACCTGCCCCCATCAAGGGAAAAGTTTAAAACCGTTCAGGCTCAAACAGCCACTGCCATTGCTTTTGCTAAACTCTGGCCTGACCATGCTGCTTTTTGAGATCTAGTCGGGCCATGTGAAATGAGCTAAATCAGTTAATAAAATCAAATTGCTAGCAAAATAATAATATTAACCAGTTTACTCCATTTTGTTTAAAACTTTCATCTTAGTTACCCGCCTGACCTAAGAATCAATGCCTATGTGTGATTACAGCAACGTTCCAATGACCGTAGACCCCCAGCTTTGTCTCCTTTGGGCAGGTCATGCTGACCATTTCTTGCTGACTGTTACAAAACTCCTTAGCCATAAGTTCCATGTAATTGTATGCTTTGTTAACTGAAATCAAATGTTACGCCTTATATTCTGTGAATAACCTAAACAAGGTAACTCCATTGTGTAATAATTCTCCTTCCTTGTCTCTATGTAACTACCTTAAACTATATCTTAATGGCAGAACTCCAGGGACTTTCTGGACACTGGTTATACTTAGGACATAAATTAATCAAAGCTCCCTAACAATCAAAAGCTCCCATTTTGGTTGCCAAGTTGTTAGTTAATAGTTGTTATGGTCACTAAGTTGCTACATAGCCAATACTGCAAATTTTACCTATAAAAACTTGTCACAAACTGCACCAATTTGTCAAGAGTTATTTTTCCTGGCGTTTGCCTGCTCTTGACCCACGTGTTAATGAAACTCTAATTAATTAGATTCAGCTTGCTGGCGTGACTTCTTCTTGCTTACTCAGTCATAACACATGCTTTTCCCTAAACTTTGGCCCTCTCTCCTACCTTGGGGAGGTGAATCTTCTCTCTCTCTCTCTCTCTCTCTCTCTCTCTCTCTCTCTCTCTCTCTCTCTCTCTCTCTCTCAACTTTGGCCTCTCTCTCCCTGGGAGGTGAATCTTCTCTCTCTCTCTCTCTCTCTCTCTCTCTCTCTCTCTCTCTCTTCTCTCTCTCTCTCTCTCTCTCTCTCTCTCTCTCTCTCTCTCTCTCTCCTCCCTCCCTCCCTCTCTCCCTCTCTGTCTCTCTCTCTCTCTCTCTCTCTCCTTTCTAAATAAACTAAATTTTTCAGTCTCATTTCTGTGCAAAACAATTCCTGTGGCACCGGTTCGCTGACCTAACATCTCACAGACCTAACGTTTTGGAGGTTCTAACCGTGAGGTTATACTGGAAGCGGTGCAGAGCTTCCACACCCTCTCCAGGCACACCTCTTTCCGTGTGTTCAGCTATCTGGACGCTCATTCAAACCCTGTCCTTTGGGTTTTGATGGCGACTTCGTAATGCAAGTCTGATTAAATCATTGACCCAGAGGTCAAGGGGTGGGGCTGAAAGTCTCAACTTTCTAATCATGCCCAGTCTTTCCCATGACCAGCCCCCATCCTAACGGTATCTAGTATCTAGGACCCCACCATTCATTTCATTAGCATCCAAAAGACACTCATCGCTCTGGAGATACCAAGGGTCTTAGGACCTGTATGCCAGGAAACTAGATGAAGATCAAATATGTATTTCACAGTATCACAATATCACTCACTGCTATCTAGCTCCTACCTCTGGTTCTGCCTTTTTACTTATTATTCGTGCTCCCCAAAGCTAACGGAAGCTCTGGGAGGGTGGGTGTGGGGTGGAGCAGGGCGTCTGTTCTGCTTAGTGTTGCTAAAGCTACCCTCACAAGGTTACCGTGAAATACAAGCCAGGCTTTAGCCAGAATTATAGTCAGGCATCAACCAGGGGGCGCTGGTGCCCTTCGACCCGCTTGCCTGCAGCTGCTAACGAACTGAGAGCCACATGGCACGCTGACCACCTGCTCCTCCATTGTTCCTATAGATAGAATCCCTGGCACTGGACTTTTTTGCCCAAGAATTGTTTCAGGTGTTTTTCTGATCCTGAATTCCAGCACAACGGCTGATGCCAACCTGTCTGAAGACCCCACTAGGGAACCGACTCAGCCCAGGGAAGCAGTTTCTTTACCTCCCAGTCCCGTGACTTTTCCCCTCACTTCTCGACCAATCAGCAATTCCCACACTTTTGCCTATCACCTGTCTGGGCCTCTTAAAAACCCCATCCCCAAACCACTCGGGAGGTGGATTTGCGGTTTCCTCCTGTCTCCTCATTTGGCTGCCCTATAACTATTACAATCTTTGCTGCAACTCCCACTGTCTCCATGTATTGGTGTAACTGCACAACAGGCAGCCAAACCTGGTGGTCATTTTGCATTACCTTCTTCGCATCTGACACAGGAGAGGCTTAATAAACATTTGCTAAATGAATAGATAAACAGAAAAACATGTTGAACTAAACCCATCTGCTATTCTCATATCACTATGGCTCTGAGAGCTGCTCATTGTACTTGCAGCATTTAAAAACAAAGGAAGAGTCATTTATATAACACTTCCCAGAAAACATATTTAAAAGGCTCAGTGCAGAGAAACCAGGGCTCATGCAATCTCAGAGGCCAGCAAAGATTGTGAAGATGGATGAGAAACAGGAAGCCAAGAACTACATGACTTTCCCAAATGCCATGATTTGAAAGAGTCTTTTGAAATAGGTTTGGAAAAGTCTGTTTCAGAATGGCAAAATATTTCTAAAAAACTGTAATCAGAAGGCATTCATGACTCACAGTGGGCTTCACCAAGTATCCAGAAGGTATTCCCAGTTCATAAGTAGGTTCAACTCTCTTTAATTAGAGCCCACAGATGGCTGCATATATGGGAGATCCATGTGGAAAGTCATGTAAAGGCCTGCCTTTATCTCATGAGCCAGCTCGGCCCCAGCAGGCCCTCTGGAAGGACAGGCATGATGGCCAGGACCTCTTGTTCCCTTAAACAATAACACATATTACAGAAGGTAAATAATGGGTCATAAGAAAAATATCAACTATGCTCCAGAGCTGAGGACCCCAGAATTTCACCCACATTGGTTAATGGGAATCTTGAGAAATAAACGCTCTGCAGGATGCAGAAGTAAGCAAACGAAAGGTGGAGAAAAATATCAAGGTAAGTCAAGTAGTTAGTCACAAAACTTCATTCACACGGTGGCTGCAACTGATACCACGAGTTCCCCATCAAAAAAAATTCAAAGCCAGAATTAACACAGCCTTAGATGGAAAGGGAAGGATCAGAGAGGATGGTGTAATGATGCTGTATTTTGCAAAGTTCTTCTTTTCAATGTCTTTGTCCTGGGAGCCCACAAAGGAACAGTAGCCATTGCTCCCTCATCAAGCATCAAGTCTTGTCTTCTTGGCCAGACTGGCACAGGAATCCAAGTCTCACCTTCCAGCCCCTGACTGGCCACTCTTGGCTGCTGCCTCCCATTGTCCCAGCGTCATCAAGCTTGAAAGTCAATGTTTGGAAACCTACATTGACCCGACCTAAGGCCATGAGGCAGAGCCTCTCTACAGTCTGAGTAGACATCCAGGTTTGGTCATCCTAAGAATGTTCATACTCTGGTGTTCGGGATTTGGTATAGCCTGTGTAGAGAACGGGGTGCCATTAAAAGTGGTCATTCCTGCCTGTTCCAGAACCTTTCCCTTTCTTACAGTTTCATTAGTTCCGAATATTTGTGACACATGCCTCTTGGTAATTGGACTTCATTGCAGCAGCCCTTATAGAAGGGCGAAACGTTAAAAATCATAATAATAGTAATAAATTAAATGGTCTACAGATAATTTTCAGAGAGAATTAAAGTCCAAGAATAACAATCTGCTTTGCAAGCAATGAACAGAAGATGATGTCAACCTAAAGGAAGAAACTAAGGCAAATTAATACAAATAAAGGGTTTATTTGGGCCAAAGCTGAGGACTGCAGTCTGGGAAACATTTTTAAGTTACCTTGGAAGTGCTCTGGAGAACAAAGGAGAGGTTGAAGTTTAAGAAAAAAAGGACGAATCAGGAAAGGGGGCAACTACCAAAGTTTGTTGTTTTTCAAGAATTTGTTTTTCAAGAATTTTCATTGGTTTACAGAAATAATATTGATTCATGATTGGCCATACATTGTTGAACAACAGGGTATGAGTTATGGTGTCCAGTGTATGGGCACTGTTAGGTTAATTTATAACTACTTGGGGTATCAGTCAGTCTGGAGTCCATTAGCAAGGGGCATCAGGAGATGACTTAGCTTAAAGGGTAAGGAGGGTAAGCTATCTTATTCCAGTGCCTCTCTGGGCCTGATAATTTAAAAGGGGCTTGCATTGCTCAGATTAAAAGTTTCTTTTCTTTCTCAATGGTAAGGTGCCAACCTCTCTCGCCCAGGTTCACACACATTCCTAGCAACTTGGTGCAGCACTGCCTACTAATCTGTTTCCTGCTGTGTGGTATTTACTATCTATGCCCTGATAAACATCTGCCAAGGATAAAGCAAAGTTCTGAAAACCAGATGCCTTACCATTCATTTTAGGTTCTTCTCCCACACTATCCAGTTGAAAAGGAAAGCGAGAAGAATGGGATGCAATTTTTTTTTTTGAGTTGGAGTCTCACTCTGTTGCCCAGGTTGGAGTGCAGTGGCACGCTCCCGGCCACCACAGCCTCGACCTGCTGGGCTCAGACGATTCTTCCCCCTCAGTCTTCTAAGTAGCCAGAACTACAGTCGTGCGCTATCGTGCCCAGCTAATTTTTTGACTTATTGTAGAGACAGGTCTCACCATGTTGCCCAGGCTGGTCTCGAATCCACGGGCTCAGGCAATCCTCTCGTCTCGGCCTCCCAAAGTGCTGGGATTATAGGCTTAAACTACAGTGGCTGCTGGGATGCAATTTCACAGGGTCTTCATACTCATCAACGGTTGGCATGTGACTGATGGTGGCCAAGCATTTATCCTCCATATGACTCAAAGATGAACAAAAGCATGACAAGTTTAGTTTTCCCATCAGAAGGAACTTCCTAAATTTGGGGACTGATGGACACTGGATTGCCAAAATAATGACACACCAAAATCTACCTTGGCAACTACATTCTTAAATATTTTAAGTTCGGTGCGTTTCCTAACCCGTTATGAATTTTGTTTTTAAATAAACAGCTTAAGCCGGGCTCGGTGGCTCAGCCTGTAATCCCACGCCTTTGGGAGGCTGAGGTGAGTAGATTGCCTGAGCCCGCGGGTTCGAGACCCGCCTGGGCAGCGAGACCTCATCTCTACAATAAATCAAAAAATCAGCCGGGCGTGATAGCGCGCGCCTGTAATTCCGGCTACTCGGAAGGCTAAGGCGGAAGGATCGCGGAGCCCAGCAGGTCGAGGCTGCGGTGGCCGGGAGCGGCCGCTGCGCTCCAGTCTGGGCGACAGAGTGAGACTCCGACTCAAAAAAAAAAAAAAAGTTTAAATAAACAGTTTAGTTTAGAACAGTTTTAGACTCACAGAAAAGCCGCAAAGATAGTACAGGTAATTCCCATATGCCCCTCACCCCAAGATGTTTTGTTAACATCTTCTATGATTACGGTACACCTGTCACAATTTATGCACCAACACTGGTGCCATCAGCTAAACACCATACTTTATCTGAGGTCTACTAGCTTTCCTAATGTCCTTGTTCTGGGCCAGGCTCCCACATTACATTAGTCATCATGTCTCCTTAGACTCCTCTGAGCTGCGATAGTTTCTTAGACTGTCCCAGTGTGTGATGACCTTGACAATCGAGAGGAGTGCTGGCCAGCTATTTTGTAGGGTGTCCCTCGATTTGATTTGGATTTTGTGGATGTTCCATCATGATTATGTGGGGTCTGGGGGAGGAAGTCCACAAGGATGAAGTGCCCTTCTCACCACATTATATTCAGAGCACACGCTATCAACATCACCCACCTCTCATGCGTTAACCCTGATCACCTGGCCAAGGTCATGCACTTACCACCAAAAAAAGGTGAACTTCTTCCCCCTTTTCAAACTCTACCCTTTGGAAGCAAACCATTAAGTGCAGCCCACACTCAAGGGAGAGATGGAAGTTTCACCTTCTTAAGGAGAAGGTAGCTACATAGTTGATTTGAAACTTTTCAGTACAGGAGAGTGTCTCTTCCCCCTCATTTATTATTTACTCAATCATTTATTTAGATCAGTATGACTCATGGGTATTTATTTGACATTTTGGGTTATAGTCCAACACTATATTACCGGTTTTGTTGTTTAAATTGTTCCACCTGTGGACGCGGGGGGCTCTTTCCACTTGCCGCATTTGATTCCATTTCAGTATCTCCTCCAGAGCAGAATATTAAAATAAAATAATAAAGGAAAGTAAATGTTTCTTTTTCACCCAGGATCACCTTTGATCATACAATGAAAACATCCCCTCTCCACGTGAAAACAGAATTGATTTTTTGTCCCACTAGGTTTTCAAAATGACTGAGATGATGGAAGAGTGGCTTTCTGCTGACTGCTTGGGCTGGGAACACGGCCAAGACTCAGGTGTATCTAACCACAGAGAGCCTCAGGAAGAAGGAAGTTGACAGCCTGGCCAAGCAATATGGGTAAGAAAGCTGGATGATTATGGAGAGGTTGTGCCCAGGAGTTCTCTATGCAAAAATCTAGCCAAAATCAGAGTGTAGGAAACTGCCCCCAGGTGAAACGGAAAACATCAGAGGTGGATTTTGATCTCCCCATGGCTCACACACTATCCCGCAATAGCAGGAGTTCTATCATCTGCCATCCTTCGTGACGTGGGGAACAACAGAGGGTAGCAAGGCAGAGTCTTCCTCTTCATGGAGTTGACAGAGAAGAAAAGAGCTCGGCATTGCAGGGAGCAAGCGCAAGGAAAGGGGGAAAGGGGTACGCTCCCTCTTGGCTCTGGGAGCAGGGATGTCCAAGTGCAGGTGGGCAGCAATTCGCACTGAACTTGTAAACCCTGAAAACCACTCTTTGCAAGCACAGCCCCGATGAGTTCTCTGGGCTGCCTAGGATTTTTGTAAACGTGAATCTGCCCCAGTCCCTGTCTTTAGGCATGGGTGCCATTAGGGATCAAAGGAAGCCAGCAGTAGTTGCAGGGTTCCTGCTAAGCTCCAGCCATGCTGCCTGCTAGGGGCACAAACCCATCTGAGGTTTTCCCGAAGAACTTGGCTCCCTTAGCCCTGCCCTGCTAGAGTTCTTTTTCATAGGTAGGTGCCAGAACAATTTAATGGGACAGAAAAATCGTTTCCAAAAATGGTGCTGGAACAACTGGGTTTCAATAAGTGAAGAAAAAAAGAAAAAGAAAGATAGAAAAATTTTGACCCCTATCCTCACACCAAACACAAAAGTTTATTCAAGATGTTTTGCAGACTTAAATGTAAGGCTATATAGCACCTAGAAGAAAACATACAGCAATCTCTTCACAACCTGAGGGTAGACACATTTCTTAGGGAAGACACCAAAGGTGTGAACCATAAAAGAGAAATTTGATAAACCTTATCAAAATTGAAAATTTTTTTCTTATCAAAATAGTCATTAACAGCAGAAAAGGCAAGCCACAACTGGTTAAAAAAAAAGTTTACAATACATCATATCTGACCATTTGTATCCAGAATATATCATGAATATTTACAAATCAATAATAAAAAGACAAAGGACCTAATAAAAGAAAAATGGGAAAGAGTTGGACAGACATTCCCAAAAGCAGATATGTACAAATGGCCAACAAGAACATTAAGAGGTGCTAAAGGCTGGGCTGAACATTTCCATTATCAGGGAAATAAGTGAAACTACAAGATACCACTTCACACACGCTAGAATATAGAAAGGCTAAAACTAACAAGACTGGGAACACCTAATGTTGGCAAAAATGTGAAACCACAGGAGCTCTCACACACTGCCGGCAGAAGAGTCAAATGGCACAACCACTCTGGGAAATGGCCAGCAAACACATACTTATATCCTGGGATTCAGCAATTCCACTCCTAGGTTTTTTCTAAAAACAAGTGAAAGCATAAAATCTCATATACAAATGTTCCCCCCAAAACCTCATATACAAGTGTTCACTGCAGCTTTATTCTCACATAGTCCCAAACTAAACTAGCAGGAACTCAGGTGGGCTTTGGATTGGACCAACTTTTTCAGAGAGTGATTCAGAAGAAACTGAGGAACAGGAAAAACTATCATGGTAGAAGTTGTGGGCACCACTCAATACATTTCTCTGAGACAAAACAGCCAGAGAAGAAAGTAAATATTATTAATCCTGAGCAAATAAAATTGATACGAATATATAATCTGGAGGAAAGGGGGCAGAAGAAAGTGAACTTCCCTGGTGAGGACTCATTCCGTAATGCGGTTGGATCCTTGAACAACACAGGTCTTAACTGCGGGGTCGACTTCTATGTGGATTTTCTTCTGCCTCTGAGACAACAAGACCAACCCCTCCTCTTCCTCCTCCTCAGCCTACTCAATAAGAAGACAAGAATGAAGACCCTTCATAATGATTCACCTCCACTTAATGAAGAGCAAATATATTTCCTCTTTCATATTGTAAGAACACAGTATATAATACATATAACATACAAAACGTGCCAATCGACTGTTCAGGTTATCGGTAAGGCTTCTGGTCAACAGCAAGCTATCAGTAAATTTGGGGGAGTCAAAAGATATATGTGGATTTTTGACTGTTCAAGGGGCTTGGTAATTGATTTTGTAAACCCCAGTGTTGTTCAAGTTTCAACCGTATATAAAATTTTTCTATGTGGTTTAATCACGACTCCAGCTTCTCAGCAGTTTTCATATTGTTTTTTATATTTTTAGAGATTTTTATAAAATAAATGTCTCTTTTAGTAAAGAGATATTTAAAGTTTAAAATCCCTTTATTTATACTTCAGATTCTTTTGCTTCAGTTAAGTTCAAGCAAAATCAAATTTAATACTTATTTTTAAAATCGCATGTAAATATGCCGAGGAAGATGTCAAGAACAGTTTTAAGAATGCTTATACTCTGAGTCCACGGGTTCGAGACCAGCCTGGGCAACTTAGCAAGACCTCATCTACACAAGAAATAAAAAAAAAAATCAGGCAGGCATGGTAGGATGCGCCTGTAGTTCCAGCTACTTGGAAGACTGAGATGGAAGGATCCCTGGAGCCCAGCAGGTGGACGCTGGGGTGGCTGTGAGCATGCCATGGCACTCCAGCCTGGGCGATAGAGTGAGACGCCGACTCAAAAAAAAAAAAAAAGAATGCTTATACTGATTATTTTTGGGGGGTGGGTGGGAGGAGCTTGAGGAGACTTCTTTTTTTTTTTGAGTCGGAGTCTCACTCTGTCGCCCAGACTGGAGTGCAGTGGCCACTCCCGGCCACCGCAGCCTCGACCTGCTGGGCTCCGGCGATCCTTCCGCCTCAGCCTTCCGAGAAGCCGGAATTACAGGCGTGCGCTACCACGCCCGGCTGATTTTTTGATTTATTGTAGAGATGAGGTCTCGCTGCCCAGGCGGGTCTCGAACCCACGGGCTCAGGCAATCCACTCACCTCAGCCTCCCAAAGGCGCGGGGTTACAGGCTGAGCCACTGAGCCCGGCTGAGGAGATTTCTTATCTTCTTCTCTGGACCCTCTATCTTGCTTAAATGTTTACTGAAAAGCAGGTATTGATTTTGTAAAGCTAATCAAGTTGCAATTTCAAAAGAATAATGCAGGTCCCCTTCAGGTCTTAATACTAGTACCTTTTTCATTCCCTTCATGATACTCTTCCAAGTTATGGCCATAGGTGAATTTCCACGAATTTATTTAATAACTGTTTCCACCACTAGGCTGAAATCCCTGAGGGCCAGGTCAGGAGACACAGAGTGGATACTTTATACATACTCTCTGAATAAATAGCATAAAGGAAAGCAAGTTCATAGAATAGATCAGCCTCTCTGCTGATAGATATATATATATATATATATATATTTATCTTTATTTATTTATTTTTTTTGAGTTGGAGTCTTACTCTGTCATCCAAACTGGAGTGCAGTGGCCGCTCCCGGCCACCACAGCCTCAATCTGGTGGGCTCCGGCGATCCTTCCGCCTCCACCTTCCAAGCAGCTGGAACTACAGGCACGCACTACCACGCCCGGCTAATTTTTTGAATTATTGTAGAGATGAGGTCTCACCAAGTTGCCCAGGCGGGTCTTGAACCTGTGGGCTCAGGCAATCCACTCACCTCAGCCTCCCAAAGCGCAGGATTACAGGCTGAGCCACCGAGCCCGGCTTATATTTTCTAGAGTTAGAAAAAAATCACCAAGATTGACTCTCTCTCTTTCTCTCTTTTTGTCTTTTAGATAGACCTAAAATGACAGATGATTCTCTGAATCCAGAGACTGAATTTATAAACCCTCAGGGCTTCATTTGTAATCTTTCACCAGGAAAACCTGAGGGCAGCAGTGCTGTCACCTAATGCCTTCATTAGCCTGGAGAAATGGGACAAATTTCAGCTTAATGAGCTGCTTCCTCCAACAGTGTTATGTAGATAAATGAGAGAATGACCCACACATCTTGGATTCTTTCTAAAAAAAAGGTTCCCAAACTGTTCATGGAACTACCATGCTGGTTCCACTGCTTGACCACAGGACTATTCCTTGAAGGCCAACAGAGATAATGCCCTTTGGAGAGTTGCAAACCCAGACAATAGCATCAGTGGCATTTCAAGGTGATGGGGGGGGCTATTGCTCTCCCTGATTTTATTCCTTTATTCCCTTCTTCCTGCTAAGCCTTTCCACAATAGTTAATTCTGCACTCCTCCTCTGCAAACAAGGCTACAGTCACTTCTACTCTTCTTTAATAATGAATTGGTTCTAAACGTTCTTAGCATCTTAAGTGGTCTGTACTTTTGCTCCTTACATTTCTATTTGGAAGATAAATGGAGAATGCTAAATGTCAGCGTCTAAGTGGTTCTCTCATTTATCATGGAGAGCATGGTGGGCCTGGGACTTTAAAACGTAAATTCCACCCCATTTATCAAGAGTTTCTGCTTTGGTTTTGGGTCTGTTCGTCTGACTCTTTGAAGCCCTGAAGCTGTTCCTGTCTCCAAAGTGAATTTGTGAAAAGATCAGAACTAGCTTCTCGTGGCAACAGCATAAGAGGTCTGAGACAGGAGAGGAGGGCACCCAGGAAATACAAACGCCCATGAGACCGCCCAACGGTGGCACCATCGCGTCTGCGTTCAGTCCCTTGGCTCCGCCTCTGTGATACACCCTTAACCTTGGGCTCCTAGATGTCACTTTCTCCAAGAGCCAAGGTAGATAACGTAGAACGGGATTACCCACCAGTGCCAGTAACCTCACATCAACAGGGCACCAGATAAACGGGGCAATTCGCCATATCTTCTCTCTAAAAAGTGATTCTCAACTTTTTTTCTGGGATTACAGATATATTTGATGTAAAGCACTGGCTATCTCCTTAGAAAAATGCACATATACAGAAATGTTCCTGTGACTCCAGGGTTATTAGTTAATCCTGAGCTAACTCCAATCTGAAGGACAAAGAGTTGCAGGGACGGATGCACCAAGGTGCCACAGGAAGGGACTTCTGGGCCAGTGAGACTCTCACCCCGCTCCTCATCTTGGAGCTAGCTCTCAGTGACTCTGATTCCATTACTACAAAATCAACATCAAATTTTGAGCTAAGGAGAGTTTACATCATGCTTTCCTACAATTTCTTCTTAGACTCAAAATGTAAATTCAATGAGAAATTAACCCACACTTAGAAAGTTTACCATTTTTCCTATTGATATTTACGCTTTCCAATTAGCAGTAGCTACTTAGGTCTAAAGAAGTCATGCACAGAAGTATAATAAGAGTCAGAAGGGCAAATCAGTACATTTGAAACAATAACTTTGTAGCAAAAGTACTTAAAAATATTTTTGATAGTGACCCGCCTGGGCAGCAAGACCTCATCTCTACAATAAATAAAAAAATCAGCCGGGCGTGGTAGCGCATGCCTGTAATTCCGGCTTCTTGGAAGGCTGAGGCGGAAGGATCGCCGGAGCCCAGCAGGTCGAGGCTGCGGTGGCCGGGAGCGGCCCACTGCACTCCAACTTTGGGTGACAGGAAAAAAATTTTTGAAACGTTGTGGCACCACACTGTGGTTACTCTCAATCTCTGATCTTAAAGAAAAAAGAATCCATATTCTAACATTTTTTAAACACATCATATTCCACTGCAACCTTACTACTCCCGGAAACTTGTCAGAGAAAGATGACTATCTCTATTCATGAAGACATCATTCTCATCTAAGGGTCCTCTTTAAACCATTACTTGAATATGGAGCAAATATTCTCCACTGAACAATCATAGTGATCACATTCAATTCCAAAATGCATCCACTCGTTAAAAACAGTGAACAAAAAAAACTGAAACGGCACTTGATTAAAAAGGACCATGAAGAATTTTGACATAAAATCCAACAAAGCAGAATCCTCTATGGGAGAAACTAAACAAGGAGAGATAAGTGGGTTAGAAGAATGAACTACTCTAAGATGGCTCTAAGAAGCCTTGTTTGCAGCATCTGGCTGTTCCAGACAAGCCATAGAGTCACACTAGACCCTGTGATGCAAAAGTCCAGTCAGGACAAATCCAACATGCCTGAGTGAGTTTGCCAGATGGATGCTGCCCTGAATTGCAGAACACGGTACTAGTCTGAGACTACTCAGCTGTCTTCTCAGTAGACTTACAGACCTATCCTCATGAAGTTTTACTAATTTACCCAGTCATCTAGCAGCGTCAACATACTTAAGAAGCTCTGTCCACATTTGCTGATTCTCCAACAAGCTAGGTCTGCACTAGCAAGAAAATAGAGTCTTGGTTTGCTTGAGTGCCCCTATGGACACCCACTACCTGTGGTGTGCTAGAGATAGACAGAAAAACAGAGACCAAGCCCCTGACTTCAAAGAACTCACCTGCCAGTGCATCCAGTGGAAAAGAGAAGTAAATGGATAGTTTTAATGCAAGATGACAACACTGATGTTAGACTTATTGAGGAACTAAAGTAACAAGTAATGCTTGACCTTCAGCCGGGAGGTCAAAGAAGTCATGCCATAAGAAAGGCTGATTGAATGATCTTGACAGGTCAGGGGTTGTTTAGACAAAGGAAAAATTATGTTTTACAGGCAAAGAAATGTAAAAAAAAAAACTGAGGCACTCTTTTTTGGGACCACAGGTAGCCCCATGTGGCTGGAATGTGAAGTGTGTAAGAGAAAATTAAAAGATGAAATTACAAAGACAGGCCTTGGGTCCCTCCCACTGTGGGAGCTTTTCTGTCCTCTCAATAAATCTTGTTTTATATATAAAAAAAAAAAAAAGTCAGGCACAGTGGCTTAAGCCTGTAATCCCAGCACCTTGGGGAGCCAAGGTGAGAGGACTGCCTGAGCTCATGGGTTTGAGGACAGCCTGGGCAACTTGGCGAGACTTCATCTCTACAATAAATCCAAAAAAAAGAAAAATTAGCCGGGCATAGTAGCGCGCACCTGTAGTTCTGGCTACTTGGAAGGCTGAGGCAAGCCCAGCAGGTCAATGCTGGGGTGGCCATGAGCATGTCACTGCACTCCAGCCTGGGCGACAGAGTGAGACTACAACACACACACACACACACACGCAGATAATATAAGATTTTTAGCTCATGGTAAGGACTTTGGACTTTATCCTATAATTGTGGGGAATTTGAACCTCTGTATGGAAAAAAATCACTGCATTGATTCTGTATTTTTAGAAAGTTCACATTCATAGCACCATGATGCTGCATTAGAGATTTTAAAAAAAAAAAAAGCGTCCTGAAATCCGATGGCATGTCCCTTTGAACCTTCAATGCAACCAGAATAAAGGCAAACTGGATACTTCTAGAACTATTTCACCACAAAGGATCAGTATTACTGAGGAAGATTCATTCAAAGCACGTATGACATTCCTTCCTCACTTTTAAAATGGAAAAGATGGCATCTGCTTCAACTCGAAACAATAAAATGTACATATCACATACACGTCACATAATGAAATGCAAGAGAGTATTGTCATAGCTATAATTCAAATAAGTCTGGCATAAGTTAATTCAAATCATGGGGTCCTCTAACCAACTATATGACTGTGATCTCATCTTTGGCAATCTGTGTTCTACAGAACAAAAAGTTCTGTGACATAAAAACAGACAAGAGCTGAACCATAGGTTTGAGAACAGCCTGAGCAACTTGATTTTTTTTGATTTTTGATTTTGATTTTGATTTTTTTATTTATTAGAACAACTATTTCAAGACATGGGGTGAAAAGCAATAAAAACAAATCTCTGAAATGAGGTGAGCCCTGCAATTGTTCAAGCTCACTGCCTGGAGAGAGTTTTCAGGAGGCGGAGTGAGGAAAAGGACCTCACGTGGAGCCTGACAGGCTCCCTGAGTTGAAGAAACCGAGTTGAGGGTTCAAGGAGACCAAGACAGTCTGAGAGCACAGAGACAACAAATCAGAGAGGAGAGTGCTTCACAGAGAGAGAACACCAGAGTCATGCAGAGGGTCCGCCTCAAGTATCCAGCAGCATACTTATCTGGGCATGCAAGTGATGAAACTCCCTGAGGTTGGGGAAAGAACAATTTAAAAGGATTGGAAAGGAACGGTCTAAGAGCAGTGCCTGTTCCCATCGGACATTGGTTGGAGTACCCAGAAGGGTAGAGGGGATTAATTAATCCTAGACTACACAGCTCAAATCATGCCTAATAAATCTTAAAAGCAATCCAAAGAGCTCAAACTGTTTCTAGGAAACTTAACTAAGTTGCAGAACAAAGTCCAAGAATATTTATAGAAATACAAGAATATACAAGATAGGATTCACAATGTCTGGCATCCAGTCAAAAATTACTAGACATTCAAAGAAGCAAGAAAATTAAAACCATAATGAGGAGAAAAATCAATCATTCAAAACCAACTCACAAGTGACAGAGATGTTAAAACTGGAAGACAAGATCATTAAAGCAATTGTTACAATTGTATTCCTCATGTTCGAAATACTCGAGATATAAAGATGATTCACAATGATGTCCTAGAGATGAAAACTATACTATCTGAGATTTTGAAAATATACTAGAAAGTATGAATGGAAGATATACGTTGCAGAAGAAACTAGCAGTGGGCTTGAGAATACAGCAATAAGCCGGGCTCAGTGACTCAGCCTGTAATCCCGCACCTTTGGGAGGCTGAAGTGAGTGGACTGCCTGAGCCCACAGTTTCGAGACCTGCCTGGGCAACTTGGCAAGACCTCATCTCTACAATAAATCAAAAATTAGCCAGGCATGGTAGCGCGCGCCTGTAGTTCCAGCTACTCGGAAGGCTGAGGCGGAAGGATCGCGGCCACTGCACTCCAGTCTGGGCGACGGAGTGAGACTCTGACTCAAAAAAAAGAAAGAAAGAAAATACAGCAATAGAAACTATCCCAAATGAAACAGAGAAAAAAGCAATTTTAAAAAACAAACACTGCATCAGTTGAGTTGTGGGACAACTTCAAGCAGCTTAATATGTTTGGGCTCCGTGGGTTGAGAGCAGCAGGAATAATGGCCAGATATTTACAAATTTGATAAAATTATTGAATCCACAGATCCACAAGGCCTAATGAACCCCAAGTGCAAGAAACAGGAAACTACACTAAAGTGTATCATAATCAAATTGCTCAAAACCAGTGGTTAAGAGAAAACATCAAAAGTAGCCAGAGAGAAAGTGCATATTTTATACAGAGGAACAGATATAAGATTGGCAGCACATGAAAAGATAGTCAATGGGGGAAATGTAAATTAAAACCACAAGGAAATATCATTACACACGTATTCAAACAAAATTATAAAGGCTGACTATACTAAATAGTGATGAGATTGTAAAGAAACTGGTACTCTTAAACACTGCTAGTGACACTTTAATTTGACAAAACCACTTTGGAAAACAGCTTGGTAGTTATTTAAAAAGTTAAAACAGGCCAGGTACAGTGGTTCAAGCCTGTAATCCTAGCACTTTGGGAGGCTGAGTTGAGAGGTTTTCCTGAACCCAGGGGTTCAAGAGCAGCCTGGGCAACTTGGTGAGACCTCGTCTCTACAATACATCAAAAAATTAGCCGGGTGTGGTAGTGCAGGCCTGTAGTTCCAGCTACTTGGAAGGCTGAGGCAAAAGTTTGCCTGAGCCCAGTGGGGTTGATGCCTGGGTGACAGAGTGAGACTCCAACTCAAAAAGAAAAGAAAAAAGTTAAAACATGCATCTATGACATGATCCACCATTCCACTCCTCAGCGTTTATCCAAAAGAAGTCAAAGCATATGTCCTTACAAAGACGTGTATGCAAATGTCTATAGCAGCTATACTTGTACTAGCCTCAAACTGGAAACAACCTAGATGTCTGTCAGCAAATGAAAGGATAAACAAATTTGGTATATCAATATAACAAAAACACCGCTTAGCAATAAAAAAAGTTAACTTGATTGTGGTGATGGTTTCACAGATATACACATATTTCAAAATGTATCAAATTGTACCCTTTAATTGTGTGTAGTTTCTTGCATGTCAATCATATCTCAGCAAAGCTGTTAAAAATTCTGAGTTAAATAATATTAACTGAGTTTATTCTCTGTAGGATTTCCAGAGTCTTTACATGTTAAGCGGGTATTATTATTCTGCCAAAAGAGAATATGATATATGTCATTTCCCAAACTTATTCTTCCACAGAGCCTTTTTTTAGTTTTATTTTTTTACTGAGTATTTCATGGAGCTGCCATTCCACGGAGCACTTTGGAAAATGTGATAAAAATCTGTTCTTGATTTAGAAATGTCTAGGTGGCAAATGACAAACATACACCTTATAAGCTGTCTTCAAAATAACAGAGGTCCCCAATTTCATAAAATCTGTCTTAATATATGTGAAAACATCCCAGGTGCCTGAACAAAGGTATATGTTGTCCCTCACAGCCTGCAGGATTAGTGACTTTAGCTTCTCTTTGGCAGCTACAGATCATGCCAATTTTTTTCTTACAGTTTCTACTAAATACAAAGCTACTGGCTAGGATTTATTAGTCTGTTTTATTCCTTCATCCCATGACATCTCCTAGGGGCGGTTGTTATTGTTAATAATAATAATAATATTTCTGAGGAAACAAGTAAAACAGCTGCTTTCAACTCCTTTGGGGGATGCCACATATGGGGTATGACAGTTAAATTTGCGAACCCACCATTGTACGCGTATGTTGGCTGCACTATATATACAACCTAGGATGGTCTCATCACCATGGTACATCAGTGTCTCACAGCGGTGTTCGTGTCGATGGGTGGCGGTGTCTTGCTGAGTGGCATTCATTGTTGCTGCATGTTTTCGTGTGCCATCGCAAGAATGTTGGCAGCTTGAATTAGAGCAATGAACAAACATTAGATTTCTTCTTAAACTTGGCAAAGGTAGAAGTGAAATCAGGGACATATTAGTCCAAGTGTGTGGGGATGAAGAAAACGGCAGTGTACAAGTGGAATAAATATTTTTCTAAGCGGAGAGAAAGCGTCAGTGATGAAGAGAGGTCAGGATGGCCAATAATGAGCAGAACTGATGAAAACACAGCAAAACTTCATCAAATTGGGTGTCAAAACCATGGGCTGACTGTGAGAAGCAGGGCAGACCAAATACACATCAATAGAGAAACAGGAAAATCTTAACTGAAAATCTCGGCATGAGAAAGGTGTGTGCAAAAATGGTCCCGAAGGAGCCCTTGCATCACAACAATGCACCCGCTCACACAGCACTGTCTGCGAGGGAGTTTTCAGCCAGCAAACAAATAACTGCATTGGAAGACCCTTCCTGCTCACCTGACCTGGCCCCCAATGACTTCTATTACCTGAAGATAATGGAAATATTGAAAGGGAGACATTTTGATGACATTCAGGACTTCAAGGTAGTACGATGGATAGCTCTGATGGCCATTCCAGTAAAAGAGTTCCAAATTGCTTTGACAGGTGGACTAGGCACTGGCGTTGGCACACAGCTTCCCAAGGGGAGTACTTCAAGGGTGACTGTAGTGATATTCAGCAATGAGTTATGTAGTAAGTACACTGTCTAGGATGAGTTCGTGAACTGAATCGTCAGACCCCATATATCCACAATTCAAGAGGCAGGGAGAAGAGAAATGCTCCGAAGATCCAAGCACAGTGGTTAGCAAGGCTTTTCTGAACTCACCGACAGCCACAGTACGTTGCTCACGCCCCCGCTTCACGCATATTTTCTCTAACTGTTCCAGGAGTGACTCCAAAAGCCGCAGCCTTGCGTGGCTGACTCCAAGCCATAGGATTCAGCTGGCCCACTCCGCTGTTTTAGTCATTCAAGCCACTTTATGGAATTGTTTAATCCATAGCAGAGCTTCATCCGGAACTCTACTCATAGGCAAGGAAAATAACATCTGACTTCAGCAGGATTGGGTCCACTGCTTTTCACGATGAAAGCTCTCCCAACCCGCTCGAGGCCGGGGATGGTTCTAAGCGGAATGATCAAGAGGGCTCATCGCGCAGGCTCCCAGCTCTCGGGCAGATTGGCTCAACCTAAGTGCAGGTGTGTGTGAGTGGAAAGCACATCAAATAAAGCCAAGGTCCATGCTCCATGCAGAGCACCCCTCATACTGGGAACGTGTGTGTGCTGAGTCTACCTGCCCTCGCAGGCCTGGATGTTATTAGAGCTGTCGGTGACGGCTGTTTCCCCAACACTGCTTCCTTTCCAAATCCTTTGTCACACCACAGAGGGCTGCTGCCAGCCATCCAGAGGGATGACCCAGCACAGCCCCGTCTTTATGACTGGATGAGTGGAGGCACCCTCCGGGGTGATATTTAACATGGAAGCAGATGCTCAGGCATCACTAAAACGGGAGCTTTTCAAAGTTTCACGGAGGCAGGAGCTAGCCAATCAATGAAAGGGAGTCTGGGAAGGTGTTCCAGGTTCTAGTCCCAGTTCTCCTGGTGGTTATAACCGACTCGGGGTGAGGTGGCGACATTTCTCGAAGCGTGCCTGGGAAACGACTGAGGAGTCCCCTCAAGTGGTAAGGGAGAAACAGCCGAGATAATTGTGCTGGCCTCATCAAAAGACTTGGTCCAATGGAAAGCAACGAAGATGGCTCATTCCATTTGTCCCCATCTCTCCTTATTGTGGGAGGAAGGAAATGCCATCTTGTTTTTTGGGTTTTTTTTGAGTTGGAGTCTCACTCTGTCGCCCAGACTGGAGTGCCGTGGCCGCTCCCGGCCACTGCAGCCTCGACCCGCTGGGCTCCGGCGATCCTTCCGCCTCAGCCTTCAGAGTAGCCGGAATTACAGGCATGCGCTACCACGCCCGGCTGATTTTTTGATCTATTGTAGAGATGAGGTCTCGCTGCCCAGGCGGGTCTCGAACCCGCGGGCTCAGGCAATCCACTCATCTCAGCCTCCCAAAGGCGCAGGACTATAGGCTGAGCCACCGAGCCCGGCTGGAAATCCCATCTTTATATATCAATAGCTTGAAAACTGAAGTGTAACCTTCTCTTGTTGGGTCCAAGTAGGGACTGGTCTTTAGTCTGACTCTGCCCCCACAGAAAGGAGACTTTGTAATTAAGGACCGCAGTACCCCTGGGCCTGCCAGCCTTCCTAGCTTGGCTTATGAAAGCAGATGTCACTGCTGATGGCCTCACACCAGGTTGGTCTATGATTTGTTGGGCTTTAGTCCAGTCTTTTGCAGGAGGAGTACATTGTTTTATATTGCATTTCAGACAAGAAATATTCAAGGAATATTATTTCCATGCATACTGTTCTTCACCAGCTGCAGTGCAAGGCAGTGGCTCTAAATCTTTAGTGTGGAAGGTATCTAGCTCCATGAACAAAACTGCAGCAAGCATGACTTCCTAGAGACAGATAATCTCCTCACAGCTTCAATGAGCATTCAAGGCAAAGAAACAGCTCATCAATCTACCCGTGCTGTATCTTGCCAGGATTTGTCAGGTAGCCTTTGTTCTAAACTATCATATTCAGTGTCTTAATGTCCAGACTATACTGCAAGGATGAAATATATAAATAAGCAGGAACATTCTGGGACCTGTACTGAACATTAGAGTTTCATAAAAAGGAAAGCATCGGACAAGCGAAAAATACAAAAGAAAAAACTGATGAACCAGCATTCTATATTCTTGAATGGAAAGGTTGCAAACCATAAAGCTACTAACTCGTTTCAAATTAATAGCTGTAATATAATTCCACTTGAAATCACAGCGGAATTTTTAAACTGGACAAAGGGATTCTGAAGCTCATCTGGACAAAGAAAAATGCATAATGAGAGGACTCGTCACTAAATAGATTATAAAACAGTAAGAATGAACATAGATCTTTCTTGCTGTAGAAGGACACTTAAGTTTCTTCGGTTCTATAACCACCTGAAAAGGCCTGTTCAGACAGACGGCCCATAGCACTTGAATGATTTTGTGTATGTTTCTAGAGTACCATTCAAACAGCAATTCTTATCCTGTTGTCTGAAGGACTTCCGATGATACTTGCCTGTCATCAACATTAAAGAGCTTTCTTGTGGACTAGACTTGGATCCTAACATCAGCTTCTAGGTTTTTTCTGCATTTCCAGACAAGTATTCCTTAGCCTCTGCCCCGCTGTCCCTTTGGATTAAAGAGCGTGCTGTGGACATTGCAATGTCCACGCTTGATCCCAAAGCCTCGGACTCTTCCTTCTCCTTGCTCCTTCTCCCACCAGCTCTCCTCAGCGGATCTCTGCGTCTGTTTATTCTCTCGCCGCCCTCATCTCCCCATACTCCCATCAGCTCAACCGTCAGGGCTGTGCTCTTTCTTCAGCCCAAGCTATCCTCTTCCCCCCCGTCACACACGGACCCGCCCCCAGCTGACGGTCGGGACTCTACTCTCGTCCCCCAGTTCCCAAAATCTCTTCTCCAGTCAGAACTCAGCATAATATTTTATAATTCGGGCCAGCCAGCTCACGTAACTCTGCTGAACTGAACCTCCTGGTAGTCTCCTGTCACACTCAGAATGAAATCCGAAGGCCCTCGTGGTCACAGGCTGACCCACCTTGCGGGCTGCCTGCTCTCCATGCCCTCCTTCTGCACGATGGCCTCTTGACCGTCCCTTAGACACGAGCAACTCCCACATCCAGGGCTTGCTCACGAAGGCTCCCGCTGACTGGGATGCCCTCTCGGACTGGGATGGTTCCCTCTGGCTAGGGTATTCCCTCTGACTGGCATGCTCCTTCTGACAAGGGCGCTCCCTCTGACTGGGATGGTTCCTCTGACTAGGATGCTCCTTCTGACTGGGATGCTCCCCCCGGGGCAGCTCCGTTTAACCAGGATGCTCCCTCTGACTGGAGTGTTCCTTCTGATCAGGAAGCTTTCTCTGATCCAACTGCTCGCTCTGACCAGAATGCTCCTTCTGACCAGGGCACTCTCTCTGACCAGGATACTCTCTCCATAGACACTCTTATGAGGTGAGGTCTTCTTCCTCACCTCATTCAGGTCTCTTCTCAAAAGCCACCTTCTTAGAGGCATCTTCCCTGATTGCCTTCTCTAAAATAACAGTCTAGTTCCATTATCATCCCCTGCTTTATCTCTCGCCAGAGAAGGAGAGAACATCACATCACATATCTTGCCTACTATCTGTTTCCCTCACACTGTAAGTCCTGTGTGGTCAGGTACTTTGTCTATTAGGGTACACTGATGCAGTCCCAGAGTTTAGGATATCATAAAATAGACGCCCACTGAGTGAGTGGATAAATGAATCCATCAGTCCACTGGTCCTCAACTGAAGTTGAAAGTTGGACCCTAGAAACGTGGGTCTACCCCCTCCAGTCTGAATCCGAAGGGAGGCTCGCAACAGGGCGGAGCAAGCACATCAAAAACTCTGCTTTCAAGACCAAAGACTCAGCCCCACAAAGAAACATCCACAAAGACCAGGAGCATTTCTCCCAAGAGCTCCACACTCCTCCTTTCGTCTGTCTGTGTATGCGGTAGGTGGCTCTGAGCTGCAGAGGAAAATGTCAGTATGCAAAGCCTTGCCTTGAATAGTTCCCTCTATTGCTTCATGATGAGAACAGTTGCTGTTACATCCATAATTTTCTGTTTAGGTAACATCTTATTTGCATGCTGAAACTATGTCCTTTTTCCTATTACTGATATAAAAGATTGCCTATTTCTAATTATATTGCAGGCACTCAGGGAATTCAAAGAGCAGAAAATATGTCAGGAGCAATTTACAAATTGTGGCTATTTGTGTACATGCTTGCCTGGACTGCAGCAAATATAGAGAGGGGAAAAAATTGCTTATTAAAACTACCAGCTTTCCTCAGCAGATCTCTGCTTCTGTTTATTCTCCCAGTCCTAACTAAATACAAACCTAAACCCCAAGTGTGAATGTACTTGTGAAAAAAATTATTTTTCCCCATCTCTTGACTGTTTTAAGTGGGAGTTTAGAAATGAAACTCTCCCCCAGTCACTCCCATCCTGCCTTGGAAACTCTATTTCTCTCGCACTCAAGTCATTATTTCTAAAAAATACAAAAACAAACAAAAAACACGCATTTTTCCTGCTTTCATTAACTGAGATGTCTCAAAAGCTAGCAAATTTTTCCCAGAGTCATATGACTCAGGACTGAATAATTATTCCATGGATATTAGGACAAAGATATTGTACATAAGAAGGGAACCTCTATACGCATAATAAAACCCTGAGTCTAAACTTACTTTTTTTTCCTATATTTTAAACCCTATTAAACTATAAGGAGCTCAAAGGTCTAAGACAGGCATATCCAATCTATGGCTCGCAGGCCACATGTGGCCCAAGACAGCTAGTAATGCAGCCCTATAAAATCTTTTAACATCATGTGTCTTTTAGCATTTATTTTATTTGTGACCTAATGTGTAGTTCCATTTTTGAAGTTGACAGTCACACCTTATTCATGACATCGCTTTTTGGCAGCACATACATTTGTGAGCAGCTATTTTCAATTATGAAGCATATGAATAGCAAAATCTAAACAAACACTTCTGATGAGCACCTTGAGAACTCATTAAGAACTGCAACCACTTCCATCAAACCAGATACCGAGAAATTTATTTTACAAAATCAAGGTAACATTTCCTACCAGTTTTATATAGCTCTCATTTTTCTAAAATTTATAATAAAAAAATTATATTATGTATATACACTATGCTATATAATTTATATGCAGCCCAAGACAATTCCTCTTTAGTCAATGCAGCTCAGGAAAGTCAAATGGTTACTTGATGCAGCCCAGGGAAGCCAAAGAAGGTTGGACACCCCTCATCTAAGATATGCCTTCTATTCTTTGGTATCTTGCCACAGTGCTAAGAAAAGGACTATACAGAACTTTCAACATACTGTCAATCCAGCAACCTTCATATTTCTAACAAAACCCATATATATGGTTCTACCCATTACCAACAGATGGGGTTAGTGGTTGCTTGTCGATGGTTGTTTGAGATTTGGGACTGGGAGATCTTTCAGGTCTGGTGTAGTGGTTTGCACTTATAATCCCAAAACTTGGGAAAGCCAAACTGGGCAACATAGTGAGACTACATTTAACAAAAAAAAAATTAACTGGATGTGGTGGTACATGCCTGTAGTCCCAGCTACCTGGAAGGCTGAGGCAGGAAGATCACTTGAGCCCAGGAGTTCAAGACCACAGTGAGCTATGATCATGCCGCTGCACTCCAGCCTGGGTGACAGAGAGACCCCGCCTCAAAAAAAAAAAAAGAACAAAAAGAGATCTTTTAAAAGGCCTTCTGGAACTGTCCTTAACCTAAACAGAGACACTTTTAAGCCTTTTGTAAGGCCTGATCTTTTCAGAGTTCCACGCAACAAAATCATTTTGCTTACTTGATCAACCCCAAGCTTATTTTCTTTAAGGTAAGTGTTAAGTAGGGGCAACCAGGTTCAGGTGCAGAGACGTGGTGCTATTGGGCTCAAATATATCAATAAAGAGGCCTCACAGTCAAACAAAATCCCAATAAACTTTTCCAAATATATGCTGACTTTAAATATAGGACAATCCCTACTTTCCCGTTAAAAAAGGGAGGGTTGGCCAACTTGAATATATCAACGTTGAGATGCAAAGATGGATACAATAGCCAAATATCTATTTGCCATACTTAATTCATTAATTGAGTTACAGCATATTTAAAATAAAGTATTACATAAAATATATTAAATCGGAATTGCTGCTTTTGCTTACTCACATTCCATAAAACAACTTGACTCAATCCCTGCGTCTTTCATGCCGGTGTCATCACATTCATAAGCGAGACTTCCTGAGTGACGAAACAATTTTCAAGAGCACATAATTTTTACCTCCATCTAAATTATTTAAGATTTGACTGTTTCACGATCCCCATGTGATACTGTCACTAGTAATTTTATCCTGAGCCACAAAAACTCATTCACGGCGCTTGGATCGTTTTTCATTTTGTTTTAATTCATCCCACAGGAATATATTTCATTTGCACGAGGTAACTACATGCTGTATGGATTAGCATGGCTTGAGTGCCCCGCAAGAAGCCATGGACTCCGACCCAAAGAAGGGCTGGAAGCAAGAAAGTGCATGGAGTTAGACGGGTGAGAAACAGAGTGAGACCACCTCGAGGGACCAGTGAAATGGTCCAGGCAAGTTCTAATGAGGGATTCAACCACAACGGTCCTAGGAGGATGGGATTCAAGAAGTATTTACGAAGCCAAATCAGCAGGGCTTGGTAACTAAGTGGATTAGGAGGATTAGAGAAAAGGAAGAGAAATAAATGATGCTGAGGTTTCTGGCTTCAGGGACTGAGTATATTTGGTTCCATTTCATTCCTCCTAGTATGAGAAACAAAGCAGGCAGGGAAAGTTGAGCTCAGGGGAAAGGGTTACCAAGTAATGCATTCCCTTTTAGACCCACTGAATACAAGTGGCTGTTGGACAGACAAGTACAGGTATCCAGCAGGAGCCAGGGTAATTTGAGTCTGACATTTCTGAAAGAAAGCTTGGCTGGAGAATTGATTTTCGGAGCCTCAGCCCAAGTAGAACTGGGAAACTGGGTGAGATTCCTAGGAGAGAATGTGAGCAAAAACAAAAGGGGCTGCTGATAAAATGACGGAGGTGGGGGTCTAATTTAATGGGCAGACAAAGAAAGAGATACCCAAAGAGAGACCGGTAAGATGCTGTCGGAAAGCGAAGACGAGAACAGCTAACAGTGGCAAATGTGCTGAGAATCTCAGTGAAATGATTCACAGTTGTCCACCAGATTTGATGTGTCGTAAGACACGGATGGGGAGGGAATGGGAAGTGAAGAAATGAGAACAGCTCGTGTGGACTTCTGTTTTCAGAAGTTTTGCTGAAAGCGTAAGAAAGTGGGTATCAGTGAGAGGTGCGGGGCGAGAATGAGGGGAGAAGTTGCTTCCCAGATAAAAGACATATGAGCGTGTAGGGCTGACAGAAGAAGCCAGGAGCAGAAAAGACACAGAGAAAAAAGAGTAACTGGTGGGAAGAGACCAGGTGGGAAGAGCAGGGGATTGATTTGAGTTGGGGAACAGACACCTCACCTGAGCCTGGAGGAAAGTGGTATAGTTAATAAATGGGTACGTTTGGAGCAAGAGGAGTATTCTAGAGGAAAAAATAGAGTTTTTCCGTGAAACCAGAGGGAAGTTGTTTGCTAACAGCTTGGAGGATGAGGGTTGAGAAGGCAGCTTGAGGAATGGTGAATCTCTAAATAATCACCGAGTACACAAGAGAGTTGACCAGGCCTTGAGGGCACAACTGAGTGGGAGGCCTGGGAGCTACAGTGGTGCCAGTCTCCAGATTGACCGCCTTAGCGGAAGAGGTGGACTGTAGGGCCGGTCCAAGGCTGAAGCTGAAGGACAAGTTGTGAGGGAAGTGAAGGTCCTGGAAAAAAGCAGCGCAGAGGATCCAGAGAAAGGAGGCGTGATGACTCTAAGAAAATATCCAAAACAGAGGCTTCTGAGGAAGGGAAATGACAAAAGGCTTAGAAGACAGGATGCTGAGGTCGGAGGATAAGATACTGAAGCTTATGTGTGGATGCTAACAGCAGTGATGCGGATTGCTGTCTGCTCACCAAATTCCACCCCCTCTTCCTCCAGGGCATTGGGCAGCTGTGTTTCCCAGCATTCCTGGCCGTGAGGCGAACCACATGACTCCGTTCTGGCCGATGGAACGCGGGTAGAAGCGATAGACAGCATGGCCAGACTTGGCATCTCAAAAAATCTCTCACAAAATCCACCTGGCTTATGTTCTTCCCTATTCTGCTGGCCATATGCAGAGAATCTAGCAAAGAACTCCAAGACCCTAGAAGCCAGATCAACGGAGTCCAAGGGCCTGAACTCACTCTATGCACTCCGCCCACCGCCAAGCCTGCCCAAAGGCAGCCATGGCTTGAGCAAGAAATGTTCCTTGGTTGGGGCTTTAGGGGCCATTAGTCTGCTCTGATTAAAACAAGAGTGCTGTAGCCAGACAGCCTCAGTGAGGAAGGGCTTTCAATTGAGGGTTCAAAAAAGAGTACCATGTCTCCTGGCTCCATGGTAAAAGGGGGTCTGGAAGAAGGAGCGGTCTCAATTTGAATCAGAAAGCGGTACCCTGGGCAGGGAGGGAGGCATGGGGTTTTTCCAGCACACAGAATGAGGCAGCAGATAAATATTTTCCAGAAAGATCTGGAAGGGAAGGTAGTAGTGAGTGGACAAGCCAAGGAAGAAGACCAGGAACAAGAGGATTTGGGCACGGTGGGATGAGCTGGGCCCCGCTTACAACGGGCATTCTGGGGCCAGGTTCAGATAAACTCACAGCAGTGTCTGAGACAGTGGAAGGAAGGGAGAGAGAACCATTTCTTGAGGGACTAGAACATGCTGGGCACTGTAATGGCTGTGGTCGGAAGGCCCAAATTCTTTGACGAACCGAAATCTTGGCACTAACCAATGGGTCAATGGTTTGGACTTTACTTCCCTCACCCAACCTCACTCCCAAAAAGAACAGAAAACAAAAAGACTCAGAAGGACCTCAAGAAAAGTCCTCCAGTCACGCTGCTCCTTACCTGGCTTCCCAAGCTCTCACTCTCAAGGTCTCACACTTGCTGACCCTCAGTCTGGAAGGTTCTATCCTTACTCCTTCCCCTCACTTCACGATTCAAGACTCTTACACAATGCCTTTTTTGAACATCTTATCCAAAAAAATACCCCCTGGGTACCCCGCTGCTTCTCTGGCCATCATCACCCGGCGTTTCTGCTCATCTTTTGTTTTAAACCTACTTGACATTATTACACATATAGAGATAGATATTTAGATCTTCACACACACACACATATATATACAAACATACACATAATCATATAGAATATATAATTAATGTATATAATTATCTTAACAATATTTACAATTTCTAATTTATATTATTTCGAATTTCTTTTTTTTTTTTGAGTCGGAGTCTCACTCTGTCACCCAGACTGGAGTGCAGTGGCATGCTCCTGGCCACCGCAGCCTCGACCTGTTGGGCTCCGGCGATCTCTCCACATCAGCCTTCCAAGTGAGTGGAACTACAGGCGCACACTCCCATGCCTGGGCTAACTTTTGATTTATTGTAGAGACGAGGTCTCGCCAAGTTGCCCGGGCTGATCTTGAACCTGTGGGCTCAGGCAATCCACTCATCTCCCATAGTGCTGAGATTATAGGTTGAGCCACTGAGCCCAGCCTGAATTTCTAAAAATATGTCTCCTTCACTAAGCCTCCATGAGCCTGGGATATTACTTCTCTGTGCTACACATCTCTACATCCCCAGTGCCTTGCACAGTGTCTGGCACACAGTAGGTGCTTAATAAAGATTGGCTAAATGAATGCTATAAAGAGCCAATGTAGAGACAAGTGTCTTTTTTCCACCCAAGGATTGCACAGGATGAAATGAGCTTCCATGGCAATATAAGGGAAAGCATTTGTAATTTTCTTTCCTAATTATAAAAAGTTATTGGAGACCAGAATAGATGTCAAAGAAAAACAGATTCGCCTTTTGAGAGTCTTGTTGGGGCGAGGGATAATTACCTTTCTGGGGTAGAAAAAGGAAAAAGAAAAATAGATTAAATAATATTGTGTGGTTCTTTTCAGATTGAAGAGTCTATTTCCCAACTGACTTGGGGTTATTTTTTCCCTGTCTTTTCTAAGTAAGCAGGAGACTATATTGAATCGCTTGGTTCCAGGGCTAAAAGATGATACATGTTTTGTGGATTCGAGGTGAGATGACATAATACAGAAACAATTGTTCCACAAGCCATCCACGAGGCTGGATCACACACAGTTTCCATAGTTTTTAGAAAGAGCTCAGCGAGTTCAGATTTCTTAGCCACTTTCCACATCACTCCTTCCTCCAGCTAACTGACTCGTTGGATCACCCAAAAAACACGCAGGACAGAGGAAAGGAATGGATGTAACTGGTTGCTCAGCACCAGCATGCATGTCTTCTCCAGAGTAGGTTCTCCAAGGGGCAATGAATTATGTGACGTCAATCATCAGGAAATGAGGTCTTCATAATGAGTGCTATGACTTTGATTTTAAATACTGTGCCAGTCAGAAAGAGGGCTTTTGTTCCCTGTCAAAATGATCATTGATATAAAGTTCTAAGAAAACAATACCCTTTTTGCCCACCACCACTCCCCTCAAAAAAAGAAAAAAAGAAAAGAAGCCCAGTATTATTGAATGAAAACACATGAATTACAGAAGCTCAATATAGCAGTAAGTTCCTTGACTACCAATACTATACAATTTGTTCTTTAAATCTCATTCCTGCTACATTGCCTGAGAATCCAATGTTGGAAGACCAGTGAGTCCAAACACAGGGTGGGCCGGGTGCAGTGTCACTTTGGGAGGCTGAAGCGAGAGGACTGCCTGAGCCCAGCACTTTGGGAGGCTGAAGCGAGAGGACTGCCTGAGCCCGGGGGTTTGAGACCAGCCTGGGCAACTTGGTGAGGCCTCATCTCTCCAATAAATCACAAAAAGTAGCTGGGCACGGTGGCGTGCATCTGTAGTTCCAGCTACTTGGAAGGCTGAGGCAGAAGGATCACCAGAGTCCGGCCTCCAACTCAAAAACAAACAAACAAACAAACAGGGTGGAGGGAACTTTAACTCACTATCACAATCTAAGATACACAATATGAAAAAAAATTACATGGCTAGAAAGAGACTGACAAAAGCAAGACCGGTTCTAGACTTGATGCCACTATTCTGATGGGGAGGGAGAAGAAGGAGCCTTCAGAGAAGCTGGGCAAGTCTCATCGTTGGAGAGCAAGAAAGTGAGCGAGTTCCCTCAGGCTACGAAGGCACTTCTCACCCCAGTGAAAATCCTTTTCCTTTTAGAAAATTTCAGGAATGCCTGCCATATACCTGGCACAGTTAGCACCAGGTACTCAGGACACAGAGACAGATACTCTCTGACATCTGACCTGAAGAACCAATATGTAAACTGATAAAGCACAGTGCAAAATAGCTGCTGCTAAGAAAAAGACAGGGGAGAAATGCAGAGGGAACCTAGTTGGAGCCGACACCTCAGCCTGAATGAGTCAGAAAAGTTTCACAGAGGGAGGAATATTTAGGATGAGTCTTGAATAATGCCTGGGAAGTTGCCCGGCAGTGGGGAAAACATCTCCAGCAGAGAGGCCGGTTTCAGCGTGGGCCTGGAGGGTTGGCACTGCGGGAGACACACCCAGGGGTGGAGGGTTGCAGGCGGATTGGGCAGGCCTTCTACATGGTTCTAGAAGCAGCAGGAACTGACCTGGGCAGTGCTGTGCAGGTGAGACGGCACCCATCCTCCTGTTCACTCTTTCTTCAGAACCCAGCACACAGACTGAACAGGTCTCTCTATCTTTGCTTAACTGTTTAGCTAAAAACAGAACAATACTTTTTTGGCTGTTTCAAGGTAAATCCTACTGGTCGTGTTGTTGGGAAGAGGTGGGAAGTGAAGGGAGCAGCAGGGCAGTGGAATGAAGAAGCCAGAAGTACGAGGGGTTTGGACCAAAAAAAGAAAGACAAAAAAGGAGTTGTTTTGGGGAGGGTGGGTCCGAAGCAGTATAGGCTTCCCCTGCTAGGTAAGTATTCTAGGAACCCATTGGCATCAGTGTACCAGCTAGTTTGTTGCAAGAGGCTGCAATCAACTTCAGTTATTATTATTATTACTTTGGAGATTCTTTCAACGCATTTGCCCATTTCATGATGGGTGATTTATGAGTGCACCTGCCCACGGCACACTGAGTGTTCGGCAGTTTTTGACCCGAAATGGCGTGACTCCTGTGCCCCACCCTCCCTATTCACCCAACCTTGCTCTGAGCAACTTTTCTTTGTTTTTCTAGATGAAAAAAAGTACTCCAAGGGAAACATTTTGCTGATGTGGAAAAGGTGGAACCAAAAAACAGCAGAAGCACTGAAAAACTTCAAAATTGCCGAGTTCAAATAGGTGTATTGCATCAGACAGAGAGCGCTTTGAAGGTGACCGAAGTTTAAAGATGTAAAAATAAATACACAATTTTTTATAAATAAATAGCTGGGTTTTGGGGTCCCCCTTGTACATCCCTGAGATGTTAGCGTGCAGAAAAAAGACAGTCCTGCTTTCAAAACTGCTTCAGTGGACTCAATATCCTTCTAAACATACTGCTTATATTAAAACCTTTTTCCACCCTTCCCAGCATCCACTGCCCTGGAGAAATCGCTGCTTCTATTTTTCTCCTTTCTTTTCTATTATCTATTCTCCTTATCGCCTTTTGCTTTGAGTTCAAGGAAACAA
This sequence comes from Cephalopachus bancanus, assembly GCA_027257055.1. Taxonomy (NCBI): domain Eukaryota; kingdom Metazoa; phylum Chordata; class Mammalia; order Primates; family Tarsiidae; genus Cephalopachus; species Cephalopachus bancanus. The sequence continues at coordinate 7,152,470 of JAPVLO010000065.1, forward strand.
AATTCCATTACTTTCAGCAAAACCCAGCTGAGAATGTTCAATAAACTCTTTCTCTGTGAAAAATGGTTGGTTGGAAAGGGGTATTTTATTTAACCAAACACTGTAGTTAAATGAAAATTGCTAATATAGATCACACACAAATTGCCAATTTTGAAAGAATTAGTGCTTAATAAAGTACACATAATCCCAAAGCTCTATTAAAGATTTTTTTAATCTTTTTTTTTCTTTTTTGGTGTACATATGTATGATTCAGTACCTTAAAACAGTCTTCTTCAGGGAATTTAACTTATTTTATGATACTAAGAAAACTCAGCATTTAGGTAATAAGATTTTTTTTAATAGATGGGATTTTTACAACAAATTATCAAAAGCATATAATGTAATCCAAAGCCAAAAGGACATTTGGGGATTTTCCACATTACTCCTCTTTTGCTCAGTAAACATTTATTAGTCCTGCATCCCAAATAGGGAACCAGAAGATGAATAAAGACCAAGCCCATTCTTTCTCAAAGAGTTCACAGAGGGGGATACAGACCTATTGTTAACAATACATATAACTCACCTGCTTATTGTAACAAAAGGAGTTGGAAAAGAGACACAGAAAAGAAGTGCTCAGTTCTGCCTGTTCCAGGGAGTGAGGGAAGTGAAAGGCTGACATGGGAAATGACACTTAAGAAAAGTCCTCAAAGGTGAGCAGGCGCGCTCCAAGAACAGAAATTTGGAAAGGACCAGAAAGCATGAAAACCACCTTGGGAGCTATGTGGCAATTCAAAGGAGGGGATCCCAACAGGGAGAGACGGTGCCCCCTTGTACACCGGAGATGGGAAAAAGGAAGTCGTCTACTGAGCTCTACTCCATGCTGTCCAATACGGGAACCTCAGGCAACATGCAGCCATTCAAATATAAATTCATTAGAACTAGATGACATTAAAATGAAATCAGCCACACTGGCCACATTTCAAGAGCTCGCTAGTCACATAGGGCTAGTGGCTCCATGCTCGACAGTGCGGACATAGAGCTTTTCTATCATCTTGGAAGCTCCACTGGGCAATCCTAGTCTAGAAAAGCCAAGTGTTTCAGGCTTGAGACAAATGGGTAGACATTGGTGCCACTGATTTAGAAGAAATGCTGGCAAAGCAAATGTCCAAGAAGCCATGAGTTTCGGAGGAGCTGAGGAGTTCCACGTTGGACATACCGAGTTTGAAAGGATGGTCCAGCCTCCTAGTGAGTCCCATAAGCAGCTGGAAAAATGGGTGTGGAGTTGAAGAGAAGCATGGGCTGGTGACCCAGAGCTGGAAGTGGATGGTATACAGAGGGCAGTTAAAGTACCCAGCACAGAACAGAAGACTCAAGAGAAGAAGACAGAGGAGAAAACCTGCAGGAGAGGGTAAAGGGATGGAGGGGAGAAAGACACCCAAAGAAGCACGGGAGATTCTGGGGAAACCACAGCCAGACGGGAGAGGGAGAAACAAGAGGAAAGTGGTGTCAATAAATCCAAGAATGAAATAAAGCCAATAAAACCAAGCAAATCAAAGGTAGCAGCGTATCCAAGAAGGCACTGAAAAGCGTCCACTGCCCTTGGCAATTAGGAAGTCACCTTAGTAAGGCCAGTACCAGGGAACAAATGGTGGGAAGACGACTAAGCACATCACCACACATAAGGAAATGTCCATTTTCCACTGGCAGTGCCCAAAGAAGTAAGGGTGCACTGGGAATTTCTTGAGGGTTGAGGGCATCCATTCCAATCCCATGAGCAAAACAAATAATGTCTCAGGACACCTCTGGTCTCAGGCGGATCCTCTCCAGCTATACCACTGATGTTAGAGAGGAAATGCACCGCTGACCATGCTAGAACTGTGGCACAGCCCATGGGGATCCCTGAAGGAGGGAAGGCATGACTTTCTGGGCTCTCCCCTGACTAGGTCAGACCCAAGAAGCCCAGAAAAACAAACCATGAAAGTCTTCTACCATGGCATGGAGGCAGGGATTTCCATTTCACTGAAAACTCTTGAGCTTGTCAAACAAAAAAGACACACACACACACACACACCACAATCATATACACATGTGTACACACATAGTGCATGCATGGGCAGGCACACACATATATGCATGCACATATGTGCGCATCATACATGTACACACATTTAGACACTCGTCTGCATTTTTATACATTATGTTAAATGTGCACTTGCATGCATGTGTACACACATGCACTTATATAACACCACCCTGTTTCTCTTTTCCTTTCTGCGGGGTCAAGGAGAGAAAAGAACCAGGTCAAGAACCCAGCTGTGCACTTGATGCATGTGCATGACAGACATAACACCACCCTCATTCTCTCTTCTCTTCCACAGTGGCAGGAAGAGAAGAGAACCCAGGTCAAGAACCCAGGTCTCCCAGCTCCAGAGCCACCACTTTTTCCCTTCCAGCACTCACTCAGAGCTCAGGGAAGTGGCTGCTAAGAGAAAGCAAAGGTCCCTGCCAGGGCAGGAGATGACACTTCATGGATCACGCAGTGCCCAGCCTGAAGTGCAAGCCAGGCGTCCAGACTGCTTAAGGAAAAGCCATGTGACCAAACGCATCAGCCCAATAACCGGGCTGCACTCTCCCAGGCTTCATCGAGGCTTTTTGTAAACCCAAATGGGAAAATGAGAAAGGGCAATGCCTGCCTGAGGTGGACACTAGCTGTGCTGTGCTGAAAGGTACCCGGGTCTCCAACCTCAGTAACAGGCCAACTCCATGCTCCCACAGCAGTCCTCCTCCCCAGTCGCTGCTCTACCCCAACCCACCACCTCTCACGCAGGGCACAAACAGAGGCTAAGAAAAAAGGCCCTATGGAACCCACCTCCCAAACCCGAGCTACGGACTGAAGCCCACCCTGGCTTCCCATCCACAAACCGACAATCCCAACCATTCCAGGTTTGTCTGCCCCTTAAATCTCTGTTCTTGTGTCTCATGGAAAGGCAAGGGTCTAGTAGACTCGATGGCCTCTCTCCTTTCCCTTCATTTCTCTGACACCACAATCCCCCTTCAGTGACATTTACAACGTAGACGGTGCTGTTCTCACCATCAGGATGAGCGCGGTGGGCAAAGCCCAGGAAAGAGACAGGCAACAAGAAAAGCACACTCCCAGAATGTCAACAGGAAAGACAGCAGAGACAGAGAGTCGCCAGTGGCGCCCTCTGGGAGAAGGTGCTCTCCTTCCCAAGGGATGTCATTCAAGCAGTGATGTCAGCAAAGGAAGAACAAGCCGTGAGGATGTCTGGAGGGAAGAACCAGCAGGCACGTGGACTCTGAGAAGGAAAATGCCCAGTTGTGTGAGGATCTGCAAGGGGGTCAGCGAGGATGAGGGAAAGAAATACAAGGGTGACTGTACACGTGGCCAGAGGGCAGCCAGGAGCCTGATTCCAGAGGGCCTGGAAGCCTGTGGCTAGGTCGGACACAGCTCTGACACAGCTCTGACACAGTCCAACCTGTACTTGCATGGGGTCCTGCCAGCTGCTGGATGGATACCTGACAGTAAGACAGAGACAGTGGGGACAAAGGGATTAGTGAGGGGGTGGGCACAGCCCTTCAGGGCAGCGAAGATGCTGGTAAGTAACTGGGAAGATTAATTAGTGAGAGTCTCGTCGGTATCTGTAGTTCTTAATGCAACAACAATAAACAACAGAATCCGTGTGGCAGGTGTTTCTGAGTCACTGTGCTGAGAAAGTGGACACTAATTACTGAACAGCAGCAATTAGAGAGTCCAGCATTTCATAAGCAACAGTGCAGAGGGGACTCCTGCTTTTCAAAATCTTCCTTTTCCTAAGCAGAACCCACGCTTCCAAATGGCACCTGCATGTCTGCACCTATTAGAGAAAGCAAGCATGTCACTCTCCCGCAGGATGACGTTGCAGGGGGTCACAACACCAAAGAAATCCATCAGAATATCAGCAGAGCGGGGAACTTTGAGAAACTGGGTCCAAACGACGCTGGAGAGAAACATTTCTCCTTGTAGATTTACGAGAATGAACGCCGAACACCTATGAGGTGGCCTCAGCGGCTGGAATTCCAATGCAGGGGCCAGGTCTGCAGAAGCTGGAGCACTTCAAGGTCATGGACATCTCTATACCAGGTAGGGGGCTTTGCTCTCTGAGCCGCAGTCCCCCACTGCATCTTGGAGACAGTGAGTATGTGGCTCAGTGTTAAATCCTAAGACAGTTAGGGATATGGGTTGTGGGTGGAACAAGAGCCTTGCCTTCCTGGGCTTTGAACACAGACACAGGTATATACTGACTGTGTGTATAGGAAGTGGAGACCTGGGCGTGGTAGGCACAGACGAAAATGACTGCCTGGATGGGAGGACCGGGAAAGAAAGTGATCCAGGGGAGAGGTCAGGCTCTGACTGTAACTGGATGTTGCATGATGACTTTACCATGGTCTTCCCCACCAGACTGCCAGTTCTAGGAGGGTAGGGCCCTGTGTGTAGCTACACACCACTATATGCCCACAGGTGGTACAGTGCCCAGCACCCATTCATCTTTTACATGAATATCGGCCATAGTGGGTTGAATAGGGTCCCCTCAAAATTCATGTGACCTGGAATCTCAGAACATGATCTTGTTTGGAAACAGGGTCTTTGCAGAGGTCATAAAGACGAGATCCTATTCGATTAGGGTGAGCCTCAAAGCCAGTGAGTGAGTCCTTATAAGAAGAGGACACACGGGGAAGGCCACGTGATGGCAGAAGCAGAGATTGAAGTGATACAGCTACAAGCCAAGAAACACCAACGACAGCTGGAAGCCACCAATGCTAGAAACAGACAAGGAAGGATCCTCCCCTTGTGCTTTCAGAGAGAGCCTGGGTGGTCCTGCTGACACCTCGGTTTTGGTTGCTTGGCCTCCAGAACTGAGAAAATATATTTCTATTGCTTTAAGTCAGCCAAGTTGGGAGTCATTCGTTACAACAGCCTGGAGAAACTAATATAGGTGCTAAGGGAAGAATGAATAAATGAATGAATGGACAAACAAGTCAACAAGGGGAAGGCTGGTTCATACCATCACACCAAGAGCAAATATCTATTGATGCATTAAGTGGACATACGTTGAAATCCAGCAAACAAAGAATAGGCTTAACATGGCTCTGGTGGAAGTAATCCAGATGTTCTATTAATATTAGCCTAACAATCACTTTCTCTGGCAGGCACAGCTCCACCCAGGAGGGGCACTAAGACAGATCCCAGGTCTTTGCACTAATTTCCTCCTCCCTCAACTGTTAAAGAGTGGCTCTCGTCTTACAAATACACAGCAGAACCCAATAATCACTTTGCCTTTTTTCCTTCTTCGTCAAAAATGGTAAATTATCGTTAGGGAAAAGTCATTCAGAAACTCCATCAACACATGCAAAAGAAGGCCACAGAAAAAACATGACTGCAAGGGCAAGTGTGGCTTCTTGGATGGATGTCCAACACTGAAAGTCCGTTCTGGCCCATACGTAATATTCCCTTGTTTCTAAGACACCCCTTGCTAGACCAGAGAAAAATGATCTGTTTGCTGGTGCTCTGTAACAACCACTTGAAATAACTCCATCAACTGTGACTCCCTCAAAGACTTACCTGCTGGACCATGGCCGTGGGGCCCGAGCAGCCCTGCAGTACCAAGGAGCAGCCAAGCCTCTGAGCAATGAGCAGACGCAAGAGCTCCCAGAGCCGGGAGCATCAGGTCATTTATCTCCATATTTCTGTCCCCTTAAACTGAAGGGGGAGGTAGAGAGAGAAGATAATGGAGGGAAACAATCAGAATTTTTCAAAGTAATTGGGCTTGATTGGTCTTTTTATTTGTCTAGGAGGCTCTGTCTGCCTCGGGGATTAGGAGACAAAGTACCCTGAAGTCTTAATAACCAGCGTCCTCCCAGTACCTGTAAACCAGCTGCCCTTGCCCTAAAACCCTGCCTCCCTCTCACTCCTGCCATAAACAGAAGGGGAGCCAATGAACTCCTGGACAGGAAAACACCGCACCCTCCACTGCAACTCTGGACCGCACTGACCATGAGAACAGATGCTGGTCACCTGTGGCTCACCCAACGGAGGGCAGGTTCTGAGCTGCGTGCCGGGGACCCTGAGATAGAGAAGACACAGCTACAGCCTCGCTTGGAAGGCAGGACTTCACAAGCCAGGAACGATCCATGCCATCACTGCCGGGGAGTGGGAATGAAGGAGAAGGCGCAGTGACAGGGGAAGCTCCAGCAAAAGAGGGGAGCCCAAACCTGCAGGTGGTGTCTCTGTAGTCCCAGGTACTCCGCAGGCCCAGGTGGGAAGGCCGCTTGAGCTTAGGAGTTCAAGACTAGCCTGGACAACACAGTGAGACCTCGTTTCTTTTTTTTTTGAGTTGGAGTCTCACTCTGTCGCCCAGACTGGAGTGCAGTGGCCGCTCCCGGCCACCGCAGCCTCGACCTGCTGGGCTCCGGCGATCCTTCTGCCTCAGCCTTCCAAGTAGCTGGAACTACAGGCGTGCGCTACCACGCCTGGCTAGTTTTTTTTTGATTTATTGTAGAGATGAGGTCTCGCTGCCCAGGAGGGTCTCGAACCCGCGGGCTCAGGCAATCCACTCACCTCAGCCTCCCAAAGGCGCGGGATTACAGGCTGAGCCACCGAGACCGGCTGAGACCTCGTTTCTTTAAAACAAACAAACAAACAAAAATCAAGAAGGAAAGAAAGTGAAATGGAAAGGAAAGGAAAGGAGAGAGATTAGTCCAGTGTCCGAATCCTGGGAAGGATTTTCCAGAAATAAAAGGGAAGGGCATTTCAGTTTCAAGGGTACCCAACTGGCACTGTGTCTGTTGAACCTTTCCCATACAGCATCCAGAATAGGGAAGTGCCAACGGAAGACGTCCTTTCTTGGTGATAAAGCATACCCATCGGCTTGACTCTCATCCTCATGGCAAGAAGCGATTTCTAGTCACGGCCACTGTTACAAGGCACCGGGCCCTTCGAAGGAAGCTGGTGGAGAAGCGAGGGTGTGCCTCGGACCACTGAAGAAGGCCCCAGAGAGCACCGGGCCTTTGCCGGTTGGAGAGTCCTGAGGTGGCTTGAGTTCTAACTGGACCTCTGTTTGTTCCGTTTTCTTCCCAGGTGGCACGGGAGGGTCAAGGTATTCGGCATCTCAGAGGGGAACTATTCAAAGGCATGGAAACGGCCTCCAATATAAGTAATTCTCTCACAAATGTGGTCCCTGAGGTGGAAAGGAGAGAGGGCACATGACAGAAGTCATCGCCCTTCTGGAAAAGCTCAATTCTCACATCGGCAGGGACTGTGCTTTTTTTGAAATTTCTTTAAAAAAAAATTTTTTTTGTTTTCAAGGTGTGGGGTACAATTCAGGATTGGGTATACAGATGGTCACCATACAGGTAAAGTTTGGGCCCCCCTTTGGTCCCCACTTGGCCTGGTTTGAGATCAGGTACCCTTATTGATGTGGTGTCAACCCATCCCCCCGCCCACCCACCTCAGCAGTATCCCACTACTGACAATCCCTTTCTTACAGTATTGTGGTCAGTGTTCAGGGTCCGCTTGTGAGAGAGAACATGTGGTACTCTGTTCTTGGTCACTGTGATAGATCACTGAGTATGACAGACTTTAAATCCATCCAAGTTGTTGTGAAGTCCACTTGCGTTTCTCTGATGATGAGTGAGGCTGAGCATTTTTCATGTGTCTGTTGGCGGCCCGTATCTCTTCTTTTGAGAAGCGTCTATTCATGTCTTTTGCCCACTTTTTTTAATTTTAAAGAGATGGGGTACAATTCAGGATTAGGTATACAAGCGGCCATTGTACAGGTAAAGCTTGGGCCTCCTTTTGGCCCCCATTCTGCCTGGTTTTAGATCAGGTAACTTTACTGATGTTGTGTCTCCCACCCACCTTGGCGACATCCCACTACTCCCAATCCCTTTCTTATAGTATTACGGTAACTGTTCAGGGTCTGCTTATGAGTGAGAACGTGGTACTCCGTTCGTGTGTACATGTCATCTCTGTGATAGATCACCGAGGATGATAGACTCTAAATCCATCCAAGTTGCTGCGAAGTCCATATATTTGTCCTTTATGACTGCGTAATACTCCATTGTGTATATGTAGCACATTTTTTAATCCAGGCCAGTTTCAATGGGCAGAATGATGAGTTCACGTTTTGCCACTGTGAAGAGTGCTGCAATAAACATATGTGTTCAGCTATCTTTTTTATAGAATGATTTGTGCTCCTCTGGGTATATTCTCATTAGGGTGACAGCTGGGTCATATGGAAGGTCAACGTTTAGTTCTTTTAGAAATCGCCACACTGTCTTCCAAAGAGGTTGCACAAGTTTGCATTCCCACCAGCAGTGTAGAAGCGTCCCTTTTTCTCCGCATCCTTGCCAGCATCTGTTGTTTGTTTTATTAATGATGGCCGTTCTTACTGGGGTTAGGTGGTATCTCGATGTGGTTTTGATTTGCATTTCTCTGATGATCAGTGAGGCTGAGCACTTTGTCATGTGTCTGTTGGCTGACTGAATATCTTCTTTTGAGAAGTGTCTATTCAAGTCTTTTGCCCACTTTGCAATGGCGTTTGTTTTTTTTTTCCTTCCGGTGCGTTTGAGTTCCTTGTAGATCCTAGATGTTAGACCTTTGTCAGATATATAGTTGGCAAATATTTTTTCCCATTCTGTGGGCTGTCTCCTTGCTCTCTTGATGGTTCCTTTGCTTTGAGAAGCTTTTCAAGTTTTATGAGGTCCTACTTGTCTCTCTTATCTCTTACAGCATGGGCACTTGGTGTTTTGATCAGGAATTGGTTGCCGGTTCCAATTTCCATAATGGTGTCTCCTGAATTTTCTAAGGTTCTTACAGTTTGAGGTTTCACGTTTAGGTCTTTGATCCACTTAGACTTGTTTTTTGTGTATGGTGATAGGTAGGGGTCCTGTTTCAATCTTCTGCATGTGGCCAGTCAGTTTTCCCAGCACTACTTATTGAAGAGGATCTCCTCTCCCCAGCCGTTGCTGGTGGAAGCTTTGTCAAAGATGAGTTGGTTGAGAAATTGAGGTTTTGCTTCTGGAAGCTCTATCTTGTTCCATTGATCCATGTGCCTATTCTTGTACCAATATCAGGCTGTTTTGATGATTGAAGCCTTATAGTAAAGTTTAAAGTCTGGAAGTGTGATACTTCCCACTTTGCTTCTTTTGCTGAGGATTATTTGGCTATTCATGGTCACTTATGTTTCCACATGAATTTCTGCATTGTCATTTCCAAGTCTGAGAAGAATGATGCTGGTAATTTAATGGGCATTGCGTTGAATCTGTAGACTGCCTTGGGTAAGATGGACATCTTAACAATGTTGATTCACCCTATCCATGAGCATGAAATATTTTTCCATTTGTTTGTGTCTTCTTGGATTTCTTTGAGCAGTGTTTTGTAGTTTTCATTGTAAAGGTCTTTCACTCCTCAGGTGAGGAAGATGCTGAGGTATTTGTGTGTGTGTGTGTGTCTATTGTGAATGGAATTGTGCTTTTTATTTGGTTCTTTGCCTGCTTGTTGGTGTATAAGAATGTAACTGTCTTTTGTACATTTATTTTATACCCTGAGACTTTGTCAAAGCCCTTTATCAACAAAAGCAGATTTTTGACAGATTCTCTTGGATTTTTGAGGTATAAGACCGTATCATCAACAAAGAGTAATAACTTAACTTGCTCTTTTCCTATTTGATAGTCCTGATTTTCTTCTCTTGTCTTATTGCTCTAATTAGGACTTCCAACACAATGTTGAACAAGATGGGTGAGAGTGGGCAGCCTTTTCTTGTTCTGGTTTTCAGGGGAAATGTTTCCAGTTTCTGTCCATTTCGCAATATACTGGTTTGGGGTTTATCGTAGATGGCACTATTTTGAGGTATGTCCCTTCTATACCTAGGTGTTTGAGGGTTTTTATCAAGAAGAGATGCTGGATTTTTTCAGAAGATTTTCCTGCATCTAATGATATAATACTGTGGTTCTTGTTTTTACAACTTAATTACATTTAAGGTCTTGCAAATGTTGAACCAGCCCTGCATCCTGGGAATGAAGCCTACTTGGTCACGGTGGATGATTTTTGAGATGAGTTTTTGGATCCGATTTGCTAGAATATTGTTGAGGATTTTTGCATCTATGTTCACAAGGGCTATTGGCCTGTAGTTCTTTTTTTGTTGGATCTTTACCTGGTTTTGGTATCAGTGTGATGTTAGCTTCGTAAAATGATTTGGGGAGAATTCCATCTTCTCAATTGCCTGGAATACTTTCAATAGGATTGGTATTAGCTCCTCCTTGTATGTTTTGTAGAATTCTGCTGGAAAGCCATCTGGTCCAGGGTTTTTATTTTGTAGGTAGTTTTTGTATGACAGAGTCAATTTCCTGGGTTGTTATTGGTCTATTTAGTATCTCAGTGTCTTCTTGTTGCAAATGAAAGTCCTCCATTTCATTTAGGTTATCAAGCTTGTTTCCATACAGGTGTGCACAGTAATCTCTGATAATCTTTGAGGTCAGTTGTGATTTGATCTTTTGCATTTCTGATTGCATTTATTTGGGCTTTTTCTCTCTTTTTCTTGGTCATCCTGGCTAGGGGTCTGTCAATCTTGTTTATTCTTTTTGTTTGTTGATTTTTTTCTATGACATTTTTGTCTTCTATGCCCTGTATTTGGGCTTTTGCATTGGTGATCTAGTTTTTTCTGCTAAAGTCAGGGTTTTGGTGGTTTTGTCTTTCCAGCTTCCTTAGGTGATTTGTTAAGCTGTTAACTTGTGATATTTCCATTTTCTTGATGTGTGTTCATAGAGATATAAATTCCCCTATCAGAACTGATTTCATGACATCCCAGAGGTTTTGGCAGGATGTTTCTTCATTTTCATTTGTTTTCAGGAATCTTTTAATTTCTGTTTTGATTTCTCTGTTGACCCAGTAGTTGTTCAGCTTCATGCTATTTAGTGTCCATATCTTTGTGGGTTTGGGGAGAATTTTGTTGGGGTTGATAATTATTTTTATATCACTACAGTCTGAGAAGGTGCATGGCAGTATTTCGATCTTATGAAATTTGTTTATGTTTGACTTATGGCCAAGGATGTGATCGATCTTGGAGTATGTTTCATGTGGTAATAAGTAAGATGTATCTTCTGTGGTTGTTGGGTGGAGTATTCTGTAGATAACTATTAAGTCCATTTCGATGACAGTCAAGTTGAGGTCCTGGATTTTTTATCTCAATGATCTATCTAGGGTTGTTAGTGGGATAATTAAGTCCCCAGCTATAATAATGTTAAATACACACACACACATATATATATACACATATTTATTTTATTTTTTTAGTTTACTTAGTAGTTGCTTTATAAACACTGGTGTTCCTGTGTAGGTGCATATATGTTTAGGATGGATATTTCTTATTGATGGATTGAACTTTTTTTCATTATGTAGTATCCTTCTGTATCTTTTTAAATATTAGACAGCTTAAAGGTTGTTTTGTCTGATATTAAGATCGTGACTCCTGCATTCTTTTGTGATCCATGTGCCAAGAAACTTGTTTTTTATCCTCTAACTTTGAGTCTGTGTGCATCCCTGTGGTGAGATGAGTTTCCTGGATGCAGCAAATTATTGGGTCATGGTTTTTTATCCAGCTTGCCATTCTGTGTCATTCTGTGTCTACCATTTAGTCCATTCATGTTCAGGCTGATTATTGAAATGTGATTGTTTATCCCCTTCATGAGGTTCTTATAAAGTTTTTTCTTTGTTTGTTTTCTTTTAGCTTTTGGGTTGATGTATGTGTGTGTTTTCAAGTTTGCAGTCATGATGTATTCTCTGTTGATTCTGTGTTCTGCTGTTCTCTTGGGAAGTGTGTGGTCATTTTTTTTCTTTCTTCTGTGCTTAATACTTTTTTAAGTGTCTCCTGTAGTACTGGTCTGGAAGCTGCATAATCTCTTGGGGATCGGAAGTCTGGGAACGATTTTAATTCTCCATCGCTGATAAAGCTGAGCTTGGCTGGGAAGGAAATTCTTGGTTTAAATTGTTTATCTTTGAGGACTTTGAATATTGGACTCTTGTTCCTTCTAACTTGTAGGGCTTTTGCCAATAGGTCTGCTGTCATTCTGATTGGTTTTCCTGGTAGATAATCTGATCTTTCTCTCTTGCTGCCTTTAGGATTTTTTCTTTTGTGCCTACTTTTGTGTAGGCGAATTACTATGTGTCTGGGGCTTGGTCTTCTCATTTAATGTCTTGTGGGGTTTCTCTGTATCTCTTGTGTTTGGATGGTCACATCTCTGTTGAGATGGGGAAAGTTTTCCTGGATAACTTCCTGGAATACTTTCTCCAAGGTGTTCTCCATTTCCCTTTCTTCTTCTGGGATAACAAGCAGGCATAAGGTTCAGCCTCTTGATATAATCGTACATCTCTTGGAGGTTTTGTTCTTTGTTTCTGAGTTTTATTTCTTTTTTTTTTTTTTTTTTTTGAGTTGGAGTCTCACTCTGTCACCCAGACTGGAGTGCAGTGGCCGCTCCTGGCCACCGCAGCCTCGACCTACTGGGCTCCGGCGATCCTTCCGCCTCAGCCTTCCAAGTAGCTGGAACTACAGGCACGCACTACCATATCCGGCTATTTTTGATTTATTGTAGAGATGAGGTCTCACCAAGTTGCCCAGGCGGGTCTCAAACCCGCGGGCTCAGGCAATCCACTCACCTCAGCCTCCCAAGGCGCAGGATTACAGGCTGAGCCACTGAGCCCGGCTTATTTCTGTTTTTTACAGATCAAGTTAATTCCATGTTTTGGTCTCCAAGTTCCTAAATTCTTTCTTCTGCTTGATTAATTCTGCTTTCTATGCTTGTCATCTTGTTATTTATTTCCTGGATGAAATTTTTTATGGCCAAAATCTCTGTTACAAGTTCTTTCAGTGTTGCATCTTGCATTTCTTGAGTCTTTTTCACTCTTTCCATCCATTCCCTAATCCCTGTTGTATTCTGGGGCCAGTCTTTGGTGACTTCCATTGTTTGCACTCTGAAGTCTGATTTTTCAGGTGTTTTCTCTCTGCAACATTGGGAATTACCGGTGTTTTCTTCATTAATTTTTCCTTATTTGTGACAGATTTCTTTCTTTTCTCTTTAGTTCTATTATTCAGTGGCAGTGGGAGAGGTTTCACTTCTGATGTTTACTCAGCCCTCTATTCTTCCCTGATCAGGGCTCTGAATTTGTTCTACTTTGAAACAGTGCTGTGGGTGGGAAGCTTTGCTGTCTCTTGTAGTTTTGAGAGTCAAATAAGGTGGAGGATGGAGAGCTAGGACTCAGAAACTACTTGCAAATCACAATGTTCACAATCTCAATATCCATGAGACCCACTCCCCATCACCACTCTATATGATGATGCAATGGGTACCTGTGTATACCCCCTGAATTCAAGATACAGTAACAGCAATGAGGATAACAGAGAAAAGCAGAATGAAATGAGATGGACAAAAATAAAAGAATTGCAGAACAACAAGAGCAGAAACCAAAGCAAAAAACAATTAAACACACACACACACACACACACACACACACACACACACACCCCAAAAGAAACTGGAATAACAACAAAGCAAAACAAAACAAACAACAAAAAACAGAGAAACCAAACACACACACACATGCCCAACCCAAAATGAAAAGAGAAGAAAAAGAAAAAAAAAGAAAAGAGATGGAGGGGAAAAAAAGAACTCAGATAAAACCTTCACATGTATTCACACACACATTGAGCTAAAAAATGGGAAGAAAAAAAAAGCTAAAATAAAAAAAAACTGAAAGATGAACACTCAGTCCTTCACATACACACATAAACAGAAAACAAAAAATAAAAGAAGAGGGGGAAAAAAAGAGGGTGGGGGGATACAGATCAAACCCTCACATACACATTCATGCACAAAGGAAAAATATTTAAAGATCAACAACCAACCAACCAACAAAAGAATATACTCCCTCTTGTAACAGGTTCTGTAATTGTTCCTCTCTGCTGACCCTCTGCTGTTTCCTGCAGAGCATCAGCCTCATTCACAATCTCCCCAGTATCTGGCCCAGGGGGGGGGGGTTGTGGGAGTAGGTGGGGCTTAAGTCCTCCCCTCCCACTCCAGTATGCTCAAGGGGATCCCCTCCAGGGGGGAGGTACAGGAGTCTCTCTTCCCCTGGTACCGGTTGGGGGTGCCCCAGCCAGGTTTATCCTGGAGTGGAGTCCTATTACGGCTGATGTCTAGGCTCTGCCTAGGTTTTTCCCTCTCAGTTGTGCCCCAGTCATGAGGGTCTGACATTCAGAGGATTGCTGGGGAGAAGGGAGTTGGGTCAGCCCTGGACTCACCACTGATCTCCTTGGAGGTCTTCCTCGTTCTTTTCTGGCCACATCCGTTGCCCCATGGCTGAATCAGGTAAGAAGTAAGGCACCTGAGACTCAGCACTCATTCTGTCCCTCTGGAGCTCGTGCTTTCGGGATATTCCCTCTGAGTCGTGATCAATCCCTGAGTAGTTTATCCACCAGTCACAGAGATTGGGCTGGGTCTGTTGCTCTGTGGTCAGCAAGCTGGAGCACTTTCCTGTCCAGTTTTCAAGATGATGGCAGGGTGCCTCTTTTGTCTTCTTCAGTGGAAGAAGACACTGTGCTCACTCCGCAGCCCTAGCTGCCAGAGTCCAGCCAGGTGCTGCAGTGGTGAGGCAGAACCTGGAGCTGGCAGTCTCTCCTGGCTGCTTCTTCCCGGGAAGGGCTTTGCTGATTTTTTTTAAATGGCACTTGGCTTCTGCCTGGGAAGCACTAGGAACCAAGCAGAGCAGCTACAGCACCAGGCACTCAAACAGGACAGCCCTGGCCACTTGTTTCCGAGTCCCTACTCAGTCACTCACATGTCCAGTTACCGACACGTATGCAAAAATTCCCCACACTCTCACTCACTCACAAGGGGACTTGCTTCATCTGACTGCCTCCACCGCCATCTTTCTGAAAATCCAGCAGGGACTTCTTTACACATGAAAATACAGCACATGTCATGATTCTCCAGGAGAATGAGTGTGACTAGGATAACACCCATGTGGGAATGTGGGTGCTCTGGGGTCGTATGGATTCCATTCTTTGTTTTTTGAGGGTAGTGGGAGGTTAAAGAAAGAGCTGAGAGGGCTATTAGAGACATATGAGACATGTGCATGAAGAAGTGGAATCGTTTAGTTGAATAATATGCCAGACTGAATAATATCCCCCATCCCCCAAATACATCCAGGTCCCAATCCCTAGAACCTGTGACTGTTACCATGTCAAGAGCATTTGCTGATGTGATTAAGATGGAGAGATTACCCTGGAATAGCTGGGTGGGCCTGGTATGACCACCTAACTGAAATAGTACCTATAAGAGGAAGGCGGAGCCGGGCTCGGTGGCTCAGCCTGTAATCCCAGCGCTTTGGGAGGCTGAGGTGAGTGGACTGCCTGAGCCCGTGGGTTCGAGACCCGCCTGGGCAGCGAGAACTCATCTCTACAATAAATCAAAAAAATCAGCCGGGCGTGGTAGCGCATGCCTGTAATTCCGGCTACTCGGAAGGCTGAGGCGGAAGGATCGCCGGAGCCCAGCAGGTCAAGGCTACAGTGGCGGGGAGTGGCTACTGCACTCCAGTCTGGGCGACAGAGTGAGACTCCAACTCAAAGAAAAAAAAAAGTGGAAGGCGGAAGGGGTCCGAGTCAGAGGCCACAGGAGGATGGAAGCAGAGACTAGAGAAATGCAACCACAAGCCCAGGAATACCACAGCCTCTTGAAGTGGGAAGAGGTAAGATTCTCCCCTAGAGCCTCCAGAAGGATCCAGGCATGCCCACATCTTGAATTTCACCCACACAATTGATTTTGCACTTCTGACCTCCAAAACAGAGAATAAATTTTTCTGTTTGTTTTTTGAGTCAGGGTCTCACTCTATCGCCCAGGCTAGAGTGAAAGTGGCATGGCTCACAACTCGCAATAGCCTCAACCTTCTAGGCGAAGGAGATCCTTCCGCCTCCACCTCTCAAGTAGCTGGGACTACAAGTGTGCACCACCACACCTGGCTAACTTTTTTTTTTTTAGAGACGAGTTCTTGCCATGTTGCCCAAGCTAGTCTCAAACTCCTGGACACAAGCAATCTTCTCACCCCAGCCTCCCAAAATGCTGGGGTTACAGGCATGAGTCATCGTGCCCAGCCTGGCTTTTTTTTTTTTTTTTTTGTAAGCCACTAACTTTGTGGTAATTTGTTACAGCGGTGACAGGAAAGTCAATACAGATAGATAGTGCCTGGAAAATAAAAACCTAGGACAGCACAGAGGTCTCTTAACGATCAGTAGGTGGTAATGTTTTCCTGACTCGAGTTAAAGAAAAACAATTTGCACCGGAAGCTTGTTGAAAAAGGCAAGGTAGAATTCATTCAAGACGGTTACAATAGAGGAGACAGATTAACCTCAACAGCAAAAACAGATTAACCTCAACAGTGGGGACTTACAGCCAACGGGCTCAGTCCAGGAAACCCTGGACCTGAGCGGGTGAGAAAACTTGATCAGACCTCAAAGCAAGGAGAATTTTTGCTAAGCTGGCTTTCCAGGAACGAGACTCTTGCTAAACACCAGCCAAAGTGATCAGATATCAGGGTGGGGGATTCTCAATAAACTGACCGAGATTCTTTACTAAAACAACTCAGCAGGCCAAGGTCGAGGCTGAGTCCAGAAGAAGATGCAAGGGAGCCTGATCAATGACTAGCTAAGTCTTTGTCACTGGTCTTCAGTCCTCCGTACTTGGGATGATTTGGGTTGAAACCTGGGAAGAACAGCCACTAACTACAGTGAAAGGCAGTGGTGGCCAATGCCACTCTGGTCATAGCTGCTTGAGGGTTAATTAGCAAGAAAGTTGGAGGCCACCACTGACCACAAGCTTCTGACTTCTCACTCTACCACCTTGAGCTTTGATCGCTACACTATATACCCTGTGCAGAAAGCCACAGCAACACATCACGGAGACACCCAGTCACGTGGAGTGGGGCTGGAACAGGAGAATTTTCCCCAGAATTCTGCTTCCCATATGTGACTCCTGGGAATACCAAGCATGGAACCAACCAGCTCCTAGGCAAGCACCACGCTGGGCTGCCAATCCAGAGGGAAAACACCTCAGCTGCACGGCACAGCCAAGCTCTCTGCCCCACCCCTGGCCAGCCTCTTTTACTTACGAGCAAGACTCTAAGTGGACTGCTTACAAGGATGCTGCTGACAGGAGGGACAGACAAAGAGACAGTGGCAGTGACCAGCTGGCCTTTAGGTGTGTCAAGGTTGAGAGAGCCCTGGGTTCTAGTCCCAGCTCTGCCAGTCTTGACCTGTCACTTTCCAGCAAATGCTTGTAAATCGAGACAATCTGTGCTTCGATAAGCCCTCGTCAACTTAAGGTTCTTTATAAAAGTCACTGCAAATATTCGAGGTGTCGTCTTTCCTGCGGGAGCATAAGTCCACACCTAGGACGTAGCACACACGCAGGAACGCTTCCCAAGTCAATGGCACAAGTGCAAATACGCATCCCTGCAGACACATCAACCTCCAATTCCAAGTCATCCCAGGTCTTCCTTCCAGACAAACTTCTCCTAATCTAACCCTGGCAGACACTGGTCTGATCTGCTCTTAAATGTCACGTTCTAAGGAAAGGAGGCTTCATGGCTGCTCCAGTTACCTATCTTGGGAAAAAAGAGTAACCACTTCTGTGTAGCTTTATCTAACATCTAGGGTCAATCCCAACCCCGCAACTACCACTCCCAGCATGAAGAGCACCCAGAAATTTAATGCTCATTTTAGGTAGACTAGATCAAACAGAGTAGCCCAGAAAGGCCAGCGTAAGGTGTCACCTAAAAAGGTCCTACAAGTCTCAAGGGACAGAGATCAGACCCAAAGAGGTCCCCGAGAGCAAAGGAAAGCAGATGGGAGATTGGCCAGGGGCAGGTGTCCAGATCCCCATCTGGGAGGCCACAGGAAAAGGTGAGGAAGTCAGCAGAGGTCTGACCGCAACTGGCCAGGAAAGCAGCCATGGAGTCTGAAGCAGTCAGAATCAAGACGCGGGCACTGAAGGTGAGACTGGCCCTCCAGGCCTTCTTCTTACCCCAAACCGGATCTGGACTTGGGGCTCAGCCGGGTCTGAGCACACAGGAGGAAAGAGTGGACAGCCGCTGGCACAGAGAGGTGGGGAAATGGGTGCAGGTAGTTCTTGGCCCAGGGCCTGGAAGGATGTCCAGGCCAAGGGTACTTCAGTTGGCCTATTGTGCTGCAAGAGAAAAATACTGACACCTCCCTGACCACAACTGATACAGAAAGCTGCTCATCTGAAACAAGCCTTGTCAGCTAAGCTGTGCCTTTAATGGACAACTTAGAATAACATTCACGGGCAGTTTCCTTAAATAAATCTCGTTAAGGGCCTAAAATCAAAAGCCACTTAGGTCTCAGATAACCCCCGTTCCTTAACAGCAAACTTTATGGATCTCTGTGGTGCTTCTTTTCTTTCACCCGCCTCTGTGTGCTTGGAAGCCTGCCTTGTTGACGTGTACCACGAGTATATGGAGACCACCCTTCCAGTGGCAAATCCCGCCCAGTGCTCCTGAGCCAGCTCCTGCACCCGAGAGCAGGGCCTGCTCCTGCCTGGAAGGCTCCGACAGTCGGTTCCACCAAAGCAAAAGAAACCAGCTGTCCGGAAGAAATAAAATGGGCTGCTTAAAGTCTCAACCATCACCAGAAGAGGCAAGTGGGAAGGAGCAGCTGGCATTTAGGAAGCCGCGAGATACTCCCCGTGTTTGCATTCAGTGAGTCGCTCTTACTCACATCTCCCTCCGTCCCGGGAGGGGTGTACGAGGAAAACACCGTCGGAGACGGGTGAGTCAGGAAGATGGCATGAGACCTCCAGCCCACACAGAGCTGGCAGAGCTAAGTGGGAACCGGCAAAGATCTTTCCACCTCACGAACGTCGTTCTGAAATAGCTGTCCTTGTCCCCCTCCTCCTCACAAACAACAAACAGCCAACCGCTCCCCTCGCCATCCCACCTCCATCCCACTCCACTCAGGTACTCTCATTCCATGTTCCCTTTGAACAGGTCCAGGCGCATCTTCCCCCTGTGGATCAAGATGGCAGCCACACGATTCGTGAGCCCTAAGTACTCTGCACAGAACGCTCCTCACAAACGCCTCATGCCATAGCACACGGTGTGCCAGCAGGGGGCAGTCCCAAGAAGAAGGGGAAGGAGGGGAGCTGGAAGGAAACGGGCCCTTCCTGGGGGTGGAAACGGGTGAGTGTGTGCTGCAGTCAGGGCGGGCAGTACGCCGGGAATAGGACCAACATCGCTTGTCTACAGCTCAGCTATTATCTTCTCACCAGGGCACGCAAAGCCTTCTGCTTAAGCCTCTGAGCACGCCCAGCCCTTGATAACAAGGTGCTATAGGCAGCCGGTCACTCATCTTCTTCCGGAATGTTCCTTTCTTCTGAACCTGCCACAGGCGAGACATCAGATGATCCTCTGGCACCTGGGACTTTGTCTCTTCAGTGGCTGTCCTCACCCAAACCTGACCCTTCTGTGGCCAGTGCCCAGGGAAGGCACTCTCTATCTCCTAGGATACTAACCATCCAGGCTAATAAATCCACAGGTGTGAGTGGGACAAGCCAGGGAGCCTCCATCCTAGCTCAAATAAATAACATTTTAGCCAGGTGTGGTGGCTTGTGCCTGTAATCCCAGCACTTTGGGAGGCTAAGGCAGGAGGAATGCTTGAGGCAAGGAGTTCAAAACCAACCTGGGCGATACAGTAAGACTCTTGTCTCTACAAAAAATTTAAAAATTGGCAGGGTGTGGTGGTACACTCCTATAGTCCCAACTACTCAGGAGGCTAAGGTGGGAGGATCGCTTGAGCCCAGGAGTTCGAGGCTGCAGTGAGTTATAATCATGTCACAGCACTCCAGCCTGGGCTAAAGAATAGGAGCCTATCGCTTAAAAAAAATTAATAGTCTCTTTCTAGAGGCAGGAAGCAGGAGGAATCGTGGGAGAGAGATTTCAGGATAGGTAAAGTCTGAGCCCCCTTCAAACTCCTGTTTCAGCCCGTGTGCAACATGCACAGGACCAGGCTGGCCACTCCAGAGCTAAAACAACACAGCTTCCACTGGCCACGATAGTGTGTCGTTTGCTACAGCACACTGCTGTGCCATCTCTGGCAGGGGCAGAATGAGAATTATCCCAGAGATCCTTGGCTTGCCAGGCTGGTTCTCCATAAAAATAGGCATGCAGGCCACCCAGGGGCATGGGTCTCTCAGGGAGGTTTCTGAGGAAGTTTCCACAGTCAGTGAGAGAGGACATGGGATGCTGGGGATGACACCAGGTGTGTGCCACACACCAGAGGACAGCAGTACTGAGCTTGTGGGTGAGTTGTGCAACCCAAGTTGCTAGGGTGGAAAATCCCGATCGGATGAGTAGAAAAGGACTTTGGCTGCTCCCATGCTGACCCATGACCCAGGCAAAACAAGGATGATGACCAGAGAAGATTCTAGATCTTACACTATGACTAGAAATGTGTTCATGTCTTCCAAGTCATAGGAGACCAGCCTTAATAGCTTATGTAGATTAACTGCAACCATCCACATTCATGGAACCCCAAAGCTGAACAGAGGTGACTCAGAGCTACACTTCTCAGATGACAACAGAAACTGATCTCAGAGAACTGTTTCTTAAGAGCAGGTGTCCTCAAAGTGCATGTGGAAAATTCTAACTGATCCACTAGGAATGAGAAATGCTCTCCTGGGAAGAGTCACGGTGCTCAACAGAGAATTAAACTTAGAGGAGTCTGGCTCTTCAGAAACACATTTAACCTGAATCACATTTTCCAAGTTCATTTGACCAGAAAATACTTTTTCCACCCATTATCTATAAACCTCCAACAGAAGGGTCTCCATGCAGCACACACTGGGGAAACTGACTTGGAAAATTACAAAGGTCCAGGGGCTCTTAAACTGGGCTTCAGACATTCTGAAACTGTCCAAAATCCTAAAAGAAAAAAACCGTGCATTTGTGGATTTTTACTGGAGAAGAAGACCCTCAGCTTTCATAGACTCCCAACAGGGCTGTATCTGCCAGGGTGGAGGATTGCTGATCAACGCCAAGTCCTCTCCTCAGTCAGGAAACGGAGGCTCACAAACTCCGTTTGCTCAAGTTTCTCTGGCAGCTACTGCAGGAGGTTGGGCTGGAACCTGCACCTCCTCATTTTTAAGACAACGTTCTTTGCATCACGGTAACACCAGTCACAGCACCACACTTTGCTCAGTGTCTCTGTGGGACTTTTACTCACAACTCAATGTGGATTTTTTTTCCTTGCTTAATACATATTAAAGCTTAAATATAAAATGAGTAACAGAGTAATGACATCTTTATAAACAGACCTTCCCTGCATATGTAAAATAAAATAATACCGTCACCTCCACCAGAGATTTGGAAATAAACCAGTCTTTTAAAACTTTACGCGAACACTCTTTGTGAACACCCCACGATCCGTGGTCTTCCTTACCACTGCAGCATGCCCAGTCCTGTCTGAATGCCCTTCCCCTCCTGGCTTCCCTTCTCCCTGACCGTCCCTGCCCACTTACCCCAGCGACCTAAAGACCATCTGGCTTCCTGTGAGAGGCGGTCTGATCTGACTCTTCTGTGAAGGCTACCCAGACCACATTAAAGGGAACTGAACCCCACTCCCCGCCCCACGCTGTGTCCGCCAGGATTTGTTTGATGGCTCTACAGAAGAATTGTTCTCATGGTCTTAGATTTTGCACTCTTGCCCCTCTGGTTCACCACTCTCCTGCTTAAAATCATTCAGATTTTAAGAATAAGCACTGATTTTCTGTACAAAGGTCCAAGGCTCAGTCACTGAACAGATATTTCCTGAACACCTACTAGACTATGTCAGGTACTGTTCTAGGAACTAGGAAAATGGCATAAAAAATAAAAGGCAGACAGAGAAGGGCCTTGCCCTCAAGGAACTGACATTCTAACGGGGAGGCAGACACAAAGTCAGTAAATAAACAAACAAGATCATCTCAGAGAGAACAAGTACTAAGAAACAAAGGGGCTAAGGGAGAGACAGAGTGTGAGGTATGAGCTAACGTGTGAAGGATGAAGAGAAGCCAGCCACAAGAAGAGCAGAGCGACAGGCATTCCAGGCAGAGGGCATAGCCCGTGCAAAGCTCCTGAGGTGAGAGTGACCCTGGTATGTTTGTTGAATAGAAAGAAGGTCACAGTGGCTGGAGCAAAATGAGTGGACGGGGAAGTGTGTGAGCCCAGGCTGGAAAGGGAACAGAGGGCCAGAGCGCACAGGAACTCACATGCCAGGAAAAACAGCTTGGCTGTGTGCCCTCTGCATGCCTTCCCCCTCCTAGAGCCAAGCTCCACTTCGGGGCTTCAAGGCTCTATGTACCTGAGACCTCAGCTCCCTTTCCAGCCTGTGCTCACACCCCGCCCCCCCCATTTTGCTCCAGCCACACTGGCCATCTTGCTATTCAACAAACATACCAAGCTCATTTTCCCACCTCAGGGCCTCTGTATGGGCTGTGCCCTCTGCCCTTCCATGAACTGATACTGAGTTCGAGGGCACTGAAGTGCAGAGTTCACGGGCAAGAGTGGTGAAAGCTTGTGCCACGGGCCAGCTTGCGCAAACCTTAACTCCAAGCTGAGATAGAGACTTCATCCTGGAGACAATGAGAAGCCAGTGAATGACTTTGAGCAGGAGAGTGGTGAACCAGAGGGGCAAGAGTCCAAGCACTCACATCAGTAAGGAGTCTCTGTCAACAGCCCCTGGGTGAGAAGACGGGGGCCTGGCCCGAGGAAATGGAGCAGAAACTGGGAGGAAGGGAGGTAGGGAACACTTGACAGGTTTTAAGGAGGAGACTCAAGAAGGCTGGAAGACCCAGGGGCGTGGGCATAACACTCAAGGGTGCCTTTCAGGTTCTGGCTTGGGTGGCTGCACGGCTTCATTTAGCAGTGCAGGAAATACAGGAGGGCAGATTTGAACAGTGAGAAATAAACTTTGTTTTAAATAAGTTGGGTAAGGTGAACATGCCAGTTTGGGCACTTCTGACAAGCAGCTGAAAACGCAAGGTTAGTGCTCAAGAAAGAGTTCTGAGCTAGGTCATAGAATTTGGGGTTCATGGGCACACTACGGATAGCCATTGGTGCTGTAGGCATCAGAGAAGGGACCTAAGGAGCCTGCACACAGTGGGAACCCAAAGAAAAGGAGGCATTTGGGGAGAGTCCGATGCTAGCTCATCTTCTGGCTTTCCTAGCTAATAACTAGCAGCTTAGCAGGTAAGCCTCTTTAAGCGCCAGTCTCCTTATCTCCAGTCACTACAATCCTATGAGATGGATCTTGCAAGAATTTTGCCAGGTTGTACTGCGGTACGCCCGCAGAGGACCTAGTGCTGCCCCCGCCAGCAGGGGGCACTGTGGCAGTGGCTACTCTGAGAAGCGGTCAAAGAAATAGGAAAATCCGGAGAAGGTGGGGTCCTTGAGTCAGAAGAGGAAGACACTTTTTCTATTATTTACATTATGGGGTCACGTGAGACAGGATCCTTAATGTGCCCTCACCGGGAGCAACTTCAGCAGATCAGTGGAGGATCTGAAGGCACCACGGCAGGAAGGAAACACTGGCCTGGGGCCTCGACCAGAGCCGCGGGTCTAACTCCGTCCTGTCCACACCAAGGACAGGCTGACACGGAGGAGGCAGAAGGCGGACTCAGAGTGTCCGTGGCAGGCATGATCCTGCCTCCCGGCCCTGACCTCACCATCTCCTTGCCCCCACCCCAAGCTCTGCTCACCTTCTCCCCAGTCCCTGCTGGTCCCACCAGCCGTCAGCTCAGGGGTGCTGACTTATGAGAGAACGGGCCCCCGAGAGCTCCCCCGGCTGTGACGTCAGGATGATGGCGAACTACACATCACATCTGGTTTTTCTTCTTCTTGAGCATCAGAGTAGGAATAAAAGACATCCTGGTATTTTCAGCTATTTCTAAAACGTCCTGACTTACACTGTGAATGCCAAAAATGTCCTCAGCCCACATTCCATGCCGGTAGAGGTTAGAGAACGTTAGCCATAAGGTTAAGAGCGCAGCAGCGGGGAAGACATTGTGGAGAGTAGGGTCAAAGAAACCGGGTTTTAATGGGAGACCGTGAGCACCTGTAAAAGCTGAATGAAGGAAGTACGTGCAGAGGGTACTGTCATAAACGGAACAAAGGATAAATCTAACCACTGAGGCAAGCTCCCTGAAGAGATGGAGAATGAGAAAAAGATGCAGCTGGAGAAATTAATCTTGGAGAAGGGGAGGGGACTGACTTCCTCCGATGCAGGCAGCCAGGAAGTAAAGAGGAGGGAAAAGTCAGGATACGTTTTTTTGGAAAGGGGGCAGGAAGTAGACAGAGCCTCCTTCCCAGGGGCCCAGTTTTCTCAGTGAAATAGGACATGACATCATCGGCTGAGAAGCAAAGGCGTAAGGCTATGGATGAAGTAGGGAGCACGGGAGGAAGGTGAAGATTTGGACCAATCACCATGGGAAATGAATGACAGTACAGCTGGGCTGCACTCAGGGTCTGAGGAAACACCCAAGGCTCCTCCAAGGTTGGGGACTATGACCTTGACCTGAAGACCATCTGCAACACTGGTGAGGCTATCTGCCAGGTCCCTAACAATCAGGATACTTCTTTCAGCAGAGAACCAGGGGACCCAGTAGAGACACCAGTCTGCATGCAACAGAATAATCTTCTGCTCCATGTTCTTCAAGCGTCTCCAGTTCCCGTTGACAAGAAAAATGTTTAAATGTCAAAAAGTCTAAGTATCAGCATTGGAAAGTTAAATATGCAGGTGCTGAAGAAAAAGAAATTCATATGCATTTGGCCCTCTGCATCAGAATCTACGGATTCAACCATCCATGGTTGAATCCCAAAATATCTGGGAAAAAAACAACAAAGAATAGCAAACAACAATAAAAATAATACAAATAAAAACAATGTAGCTTAACAATTATTTACACAGCATTCACATTGTATCAAATATTATAAGCAACCTAGAGATGATTTCAAGCACACAAGAGGACATGTGTAGGTCATATGTAAATACTACGCCATTTTCTATCAGAAACTTGAGCATCTGCTGATGTTGGTATCCGTAGGGGCCTGGAACCAATCCTCTGAGGATTCCAAGGAATGACTGGATACAAGTTTGAATACCTGAGCTTTTTGTTCCTAGTGGACTTTGGTCTGGTTTTTGCCATTTGAGTCATTCACTGGCTTTGTTAGTGGTCCAGTTGTCTTCATTTCTTTTTCACTGGGAAAAACGAATTTTCTTTTTTTTTTTTTTTTTTTTTTGAGTTGGAGTCTCACTCTGTCGCCCAGACTGGAGTGCAGTGGCCGCTCCCAGCCACCACAGCCTCGACCGGCTGGGCTCTGGCAATCCTTCCGCCTCGGCCTTCTGAGTAGCTGGAACTACAGGCGTGTGCTACCATGCCCAGCTGATTTTTTGATTTATTGTAGAGATGAGGTCTCACTGCCCAAGCGGGTCTCAAACCCACGGACTCAGGCAATCCACTCACCTCAGCCTCCCAGAGGCGCGGGACTACAGGCTGAGCCACCGAGCCCGGCTGGATTTTCTTTTTGTTCGTGGATATTTTGTTGCCCTAACCTGAGCTCCCAGGCTGTCTCAGTTGCACCCAACCTGGAGAAGCCGCTCTCACTCCTCCCTGTGTATCAATCATGTTGTTTATTTTTTGCATCTTCTGTTTGGACATTTGGAGGCTTTGCAGACCCAGGGAGAGATGGCCTCTCCTGGGGCTAGCTAACTCCTAAAGAGGCAAACCACATGCTTGGGAGAGCTCTCACCACCAAGACACCATTTCCCTTGCCCTCTATCAACCCAGGACCAGGGACCAGTAATCTAGGGACAAGCCCTACAGCTCAAGGCCCACCAGAATCATTCACACTAGTCCATCTTTTGCCCCTGCCCTGCCTTGCCTTTCCCAGGGAAAACTCCAAGAAAGGCTCTGGCCCCAGGCTTCCCCTTGTCCCTGTCTTCTGCCGCCTGGTGCAGCCCTGTGTGGCGTGGTGTGGCCTGCTCCCTTCTCTTAGGAAATGCAACTAATAAACTTGTCTTTCAGTGACACTGTCCTATCTTTGTTGTCACTCAGTCACCCTCATAAATTAAAATCACGTGGGTACAAATGAGACCCCCCCCACTCCCGACCCATCCATACCACACTGGCTGTCTCCAGCCATTCCCCCACTGCCTGTCATCAGACATTTAACTCATATGCTAGCACCCTGGGGATCCTGGCTGTGGGCGAAAGCCAAGCCGGTGGACCCAGATGGTCCCAAGCCTCGTCAGCCTGGAGCAGCTCACAGCCAGCAGCCCCTGTAGTCACACCTTTGTGACTGCTGTAACTGAAATGTCCCCGAATTCACTAAAAAAAAAAAAAAAAGGCTGCTAAGTAGACATTTTTAAGAAACCTTCGCTTTCTCTCTGTGTAAATAGGAACCAGCCACCCACACCCACACAACCATATGCCAAAGTCTGGTGCTGTCTCCTGAAACACCCGTCCACACGTCTGGCCTCACCCAGGAACACCCGCACACACTAAAAGGATATCCGGCCTTTTGTTTCTCAAGAGGGAATCGTGTATGGAAGCTGCTCTGTCTTTTGGAACAATAGGAATTTCTGCTCAGTCAATGAGCAAGCCCTGGCGTTAACTGTATTTGGATGCTCCGTTGATCTCAATACCACACTTGCTCTCTAAGACACGACATGTTGAGAGCTGCACTCAAAGTAGTGAAATGTGCGTGCACACAGAGACATTATGCATGCATGCACACATACACACATGCCATGTATGTACGCACACACGAACACGTGCACACAAACTTAAAACCTTGTGATGGGGGGGAAAAGAGACCTGAAATACTATTTTCTCACCTTAAACATAAACGTAGCCTATGTCCCAAACTCCTGCCACGCTGGCTCAGGCAGGCTCTTACAAAGTCCCTCAAACAGGCATATCTGAGAGTCCTCAGGCCAACCCTAGGAGCTCACCAAAGTCCATCACATGCAACTCCTTCACAGTTTCTTTTAGGGTCCTCTTCTGAATAAGAGGCAGCCACACCAAGCTGTTACCGCAGCAGCAGCTTGGCACTGTTGCCACCTCTCCGGGACGGCACCGTAGGGCCACCAGGCCTATAGCCCACTTCCATTTCCTAAGTCCTCTCCTTCTTTCTCCCTCCCTCCTTAGTACTTGGGCAACAATCAGAACTGGACCAGTGGCCAAATTCAAGGGACAGACCCCAGCCTTCCTGTGGCCACCAAAGTTGTCTTCCTATGTCCAGGTGTACCTGATTTCTCTGTATCTGGCAGGGACTCTCCCAGAAGGCTCCCCCAGGCCTTCTGCACCTCGATTCATGGCAAGCCCTTCCAATCAATTGATCAAACACTCCCAGACAGGGCTGAATGCCACTAGCAGTCACTTCTTACGCTCAAGCTAGGAACACCCTCACGCTCCACACACACAGGGAGATTTCATATGCAATCACTACTGTGATGGAATTGATATACTTATTAGAACATTTGCAAATTAAAGGAAGTATGAGAAAGTCAGAAAGGGTAGAGAAAGGAAGGGACCAGTATAAATGTCAAGATTTGCTGAGGGCGGCCTACTCTGTCCTCAGTGACCAGATAAGAAGTAGTCCAACCCTTGGTAAAATGACACCCAAAGAGGAGAGTCACTCCACGTCCCCACAATGCAGCCTCAGCCTACACGCGGCCATAAATCTGCCAGGAGGGGTCAGGTGAACTCCTACGTTTCCCAAATCCCACAACTAAAGATACACAAGAGTTATTAACAGACTCTCTTCTCCGCTCCTTGGGTTGAGCCCCCAAATCATTCTGCTTTCCCAGCATTTGCTAAGCACCTGTCAGGCACCATTGCTGTGTTTGGGTGTAGATACAAAGGCAAGGAAGGTTGGATCCCGGCTCTCTGAAACGTACAGCAAAATGCTTCCAACTAAATGGAGCTGAGAGGAAACAGTGAGTTGGAGAAGGCTAGAGGGAAGAAGATCAGGGGGCCTAGGGAGCACCCATGTGAGGGACCGTGAGTGTGACCACGTCTCGATGGACCAGCTCACAGTGGAGACTCGCACCGCCAGTGGGCAGCACGCAGGACACTGAAAAGTCTAGAAACAGGAAAGGTGGACAGCAAGAGGGAGGAGACATTCCAAAATGAAATTTCATTTGCCTTACAATTTTCCCAGGGCCCTGGTGGCATGTGGGTATCACTGAAACCCACCGGCTGCTCTTTATTGATCTGGGTACAAAACAGAAGTGTGCAGGAACCACTGTGATATGAAGCTGTAACACACTAAGGGTCCACCTGAGTTACCATTGGTAGACCAGGAATGAGGAGTGAGAGAGCTCCATTGCCTTCTCCAGCAGACATTTGTGAGCCAATCTTTCTGGACAGTGCCCATCTCCTCTGTGTCCACCACCTACCTACAGCAGGGAGGTCTCTGACTAGGAAGAGGAGTGAGGCGCTACAGGTGGCCAAGAAACGGAATTCAACAAATAGAATCGGTAGACCTGGCCTCATCAGCACCAGCACCTGTCAGGGAAAGAACAAAAAAACCAACTTGCAACCTAATGGGCTGAACATGCAAGATGCACCGGCCCTTTGGGGCCATGTCATTTCTCCTCTGCAGGATTCGGGGTTCTCATCTATACATATCTGTAGATAACACAAGAGCATTAAACCGGGTGATTATTTCAAATGTCCACTTAAACTCCAAATGCCCCTGATTTGGCAGCTGGTACATCTTTTAAATTAAAGCAAAGAGTCCCCCCCATCTGCACTGTGGTCACCCTTAGTCTCTTCCTTCCTACTTGTCATGCCCAGAAAATTCTACCTTTGGCTTTTATGGAGAATCTGTTGGAAAATTTGGGGACCAGGGCAAAGAACTGAGCTCCAAATGATCACTGGTGTTTTAAGAATTTATAGAAAGCAGTTGCCTTTTCCAGACAACTCCCCTGTATGTCAGTTACTAGATCTCACAAACCTGTATTTCTTTCTATAGGTTTTTCAGCTGTGTGTGAACCAACTACAGCTTTACTGGTGCAATCAGTGTGTAAATCACCACTTGGCTCTGCAGGAGGGTGTGGGGAGTGGCCCAGGGGTGGAGCTAGGGTGAGGTGAGACCAGGGTACTCACCATGGGTGCAAAATTTAAGGGGGCACCAAAACCCTCTGTGACAAAAATAGATAACATTTTAATGTGCTAATTATAAAATTCAAAATTAATGCCAAAAAAAAATTCCGTGACGATCACCCAACATTATAAATATATGTAACACAACTGAACTGTACACTTTGAAATGGTGAAATGGTACATTTTACGTGACACATTCCTTACCACAGTACAAACTAAGAATCAAATTAAAATAAATATTTAAAAAATAAAAACCCACTTAAAATGTGAAATGAAGATCCGACGTCCACCTGGACTTACATGGCCCTACGCCACTCATCACCCCAAACCCAATGCTACAGAATCCTGCTTGAATTTACCGTTTTGATGTTCTGCTCAGAACGGGTTTCTTATATGAATTTTTATTTTTAACAAATATTATATTAAGGGTGAAATGAAAACTCAACCTGACTTTTCTTTTTTCTTACCCAAATTTCTAACTAAAAGGGTTGGAGATTCATGCTTAGAAGGACTCACCACACAGGGTTTTCTTGCCTGTTCCTCTGTATACTAAAACGTATTTTCCAAACTGACTCCGGCATAACATCACATAACAAATAAAGAAGGAAATCAAATTATTTTATAGCCCTGCAAAGCTGTCTCTTAGGTACTCCCAGGCTCTGAGAACTGTGTAAGATACTTACCTATCCTCTCTGAAATCTGCCACATATAGGACTTCATCTGCATATCAGCAGTCCTAGAGTTTGCTGCCCACTTATCTTAACAAGGCATCTCCTCTACTGATTTTCAAAATTCCTTAGATAGGAATGACAAATTACCAGTCAAGAATCTTTGAATCCACCGATGACCTACAAGCCTGCACTCTTGAAAATGTCTCTCCTTCCTGAGCCAAACCAATGAAAATATCATATGTAATGATTTATGGGTTCTTATCACATCTGCCTTCCTAAAATGTACATTCAAGCAGGGTGGGCACATGTCCTCAGGACCCCCTGAGGATGAATGCTCCTGGGCTTAAGTCATCAAGTTTCATTCAGAAGAAATCATCTCCAAATATTTTACAGAGTTTGGCATCTTTTCATCAATAAGGAGCTGGACGTGGCAGCTCATGCCTGTAATCCCAGCACTTTGGTAGGCTGGGGCAGTGGGATTGCTTGAGCCCAGGAGTTCAGTCTCTGCAAAAAACTGAATGAATGAATGAATGAATGAATGAATGAATGAATGAGCCAGGTGTGGTGGAGTGTTCCTGTAGTCCCAGCTACTCCTTGAGCCCAGAAGAATTCTAGGTTACAGTGATCTAGAATTGTGCCACTGAACTCTAGCCTGAGCAACAAAGCAAAAAACCCTCTCTTCTAAAAACATAAAATGTTACATTAAAATACTGTATATATTTATTGCTTGGATTTTGGGTGCAAAACATATTTCGCGCCCAGACAAGTGCCTCACTCACCTCATCCTAGTCCTGGTCCGGAAGTTGACCAATACAGCAAGTACTAGTTTAGACAACTCAGGAGAGAAGAAAGAACTAGCAAGACCCACAGGCAATCCCCACTCCAGCTCTGCTTTGGGGCAAGCAGCCTTCAGGAAACCAACATGCAAATATACTTCAAGTCTTTCTTCCTCTTCACCCTTGTCCCATCTTTGCTGTAGCATAAAGAAGACTGGATACTGGACAGGTGCTTAGTATTGTATCATTTAACCCTTAATAAACATTAAAGTTGGGGTGTCATTATCCCCATTTTACAGATGAGAAAACTAAGGATCAGGGATGCTAATTACCTCACCAAAACCACACAGCCCTGGGTGGGCATGAGGCAGGATAGTAAGTGCAGGAGTGTGTGACCTCTGTGTTGTCCTCCAAGAAGCAAGAAGCAAGTAGCTAAAAATCTAGAAAACACTTGCAGGGAGTTTATGGTTGGAGTCAGCAGAGCCAAATAGGCCCTCTACCCTTCTTGACCACCTGATGACTGCAAATGGAATACAAGCTTATGCTGCAGCCTAGATGCCCAAATGAAGACGAATCCACGGCCCTCACAAATCCTCCCAACCACTTCTCTGAAGGCAGAGGAGATAAAAGCAGGTCACCAAAACCCCCTCGGTACAGCTCTCACTCTGAAACCGTCCGCACTCCCCTTCCTTGGCGTGTGTACTTTCCTTCCTCAAGGCAGCGCTCCTCTTGAGATTGCCCGCCCTCACCCCCCTTCCCTGTAAGCATTTACTTTCACCTTCATAAACTCTTTACTTTGCTTGCCAACCTGATGACTTGCTCTAGAATTCTTTCCTGTGGCAAAGTCCAAACCCAAACAACACTGGGGTGGTCGAAAGGTGACCATCTTTGCAAGTTAGTCCTGTGGACCATACCTTGTAGCAATCCAGTCTCAGCCAGAACCCTGGCACTAGACAGCATGCCCAGGAAATGCATACAGGGAGAAAGTAAGCCAATCACAACTGGCACAAGAAAGGTAATGGATCGTAAGGAATGTCCCCCAGCTTTCCAAAAACCCTGCCCTTGATTTTTGCTGGTCGATGGCAAATAACTATATTGAGAACACATTCATAATCCAACAACGGTCAGCCTGCAGAGTATCTCAAACCCAAAGAAAGGAGGACCCCTGGTCAACCTTACAAATCATACTCAAAACCCAATTCATGCCTCCAGACCTGGTTTAATAGATAATGCCTCTCTGTGTGATCCATTCCAAGCACGGTTATACATTTCTCAGCTTGCCACAGCACACGCTTGAAATGTTGGTGCAAAGAAGAAAAGAGTGTAGAAAGAACACCTCTGTCCACTCTTGTAACAATAATAATAACCATAAAGGTGCAGAACAGGAAATGGGTAAGTCATTCAGGAAAAACATAAGCAAACCACTTTACCATGATCATAAAGAGAGAGGGAAGACACGGGCAAGAACTTCGACTACGGCAACAACGACAGCCTGGAGAAGCCTTTGAGAAGATGCCCGGAGTCCAGATGCAGCTCTTCCTCCCCCCAAAAAAGAGAAGGTCAGGAATGGACAACCCCAAGGGAGAGACACTCAGAGCCTTCTGATTGTGGTGACTCCAACTGGGCTAGAGACGGAGTTGCCAGGGTGACCAGTCAGTGTGGCCGACGTAGCTGTACCTCTGACGCTCTGGTTAATCCCAGAGCCCTGCAGAAATACAGGATCCAGCTGGATCCTTTCTGAGCACTCACTTTCTGAGCACTCAGGGGAAAAGGACAAACTGAGCCACAATGAATTTCAATGACTTCTTCTACTACTTTGGCTGTTATAGAATTACACCGCCTTAAATGACGCTAGAGAAAAATGAACTGAAAGCTGGAGCTTGGGTTGTTTTCTTCTTTGGGAGAAATAGCACTTTTAATAGACTTGGCTGGTTTGGCCACTTTCAAGAGGGCTTCTCGTTTGTGCTCTTACTAAACACTGTACAAACTTTTGATTTCTCTGTCCACTAAACACTGCCAGCACCGCTTTAGAGGTAAGTGGAAATACATCAGGGGGATATGGGAGCATGTTCTCCCTGCTACAGTCGACGCTCAACATGGCAGCCAGGGTAGTCCTCTCGGAACACGTATGGCCCTCAGGCCATATCAGGTCATGTTCAGATCATCTAGTGAATGGCTTGTAGGAAACCTCAGCACAAAAGTCAACATTTTCCTGTGACTTACAAGGCCTCATGTGATCTGGCCGCCATTTTATCTCCTACCTCCCTTGCCTACTACCCTCTATCTGGGCCACACCTCCCTCTTGGCTGTTCTTGACGAGCCAAGTGCACCCCCTGTTTGCCCCCTCATACCTTCTTTCTGGAAAGCCTTTCTCCCCAGATACTGGCATGGCTTGACCCCTCGCCGCCTTCAGGCCTTTATAGAAATGTCACCTTTAGCTGGGCTCGGTGGCTCAGCCTGTAATCCCACACTTTGGGAGGCTGAGGTGAGTGGATTGCCTGAGCCCGCGGGTTCGAGACCCGCCTGGGCAACTCGGCGAGACCTCATCTCTACAATAAATCAAAAAAAATCAGCCGGGTGTGGTAGCGCGCTCCTGTAGTTCCAGCTACTTGGAAGGTTGAGGCAGAAGGATCGCCGCAGCCCAGCAGGTCGAGGTTGCAGTGGCCGGAAGCGGCCACTGCAATCCAGTCTGAGTGACAGAGTGAGACTCCAACTCAAAAAAAAAAAAAAGAAAGAAAGAAATGTCACCTTCTACGTGTTCTCTAACCCTGTCCCCAAATTTACAACACTTCCACCCCACACACATACACAAACTTCCTACCCCTCACCTACTTTGTGGCTTTCTCCTAAGCAGTTAACATTATCTAATATGATATATATTTTGCTCATTTAGAACAAACTTTCTGTCTCCTCCACCAGAATATTAGCTCTCTATGGTGGGGACTTCTGTCTGACGCTCTTATTCTTGAGTTTGTTTGTTAGTTTGTTTTTGTTACTACAGCATTGCGTGGTGCCTAGAACGCACCAGTGAGTCCGATGGGAATTTCAGAATACAGCCCAAACATACTGCTCCTTCTCCATACCTGACCTGACAAACTAGAGAACTGTATACATCACAAAACCTGTTGCTGATGCTGGGATCAGGGAGGGGCAGGATTTGGACAGTTTGACACTGAAGGCGAGATTTCTGCCTCAGGTAGATGAACTGGTGACGCTGAGTCAGGAGAGAGTGAGGCCAAGGAAAGTGAATGAGACCAGTGAGGTGAACACTTATCATAGCAAGATTATTATACGGCCTTAGAAATGGAAAAATGAAAAGGCTACAACTTAAACATAACTCAGTTCGCGGGTCAGAGCAGAGAGGAGAGAAAGGAAAAAAGAGCAAATAATAAGCCGGGCTCGGTGGCTCAGCCTGTCATCCCGCGCCTTTGGGAGGCTGAGGTGAGTGGATTGCCTGAGCCCGCGGGTTCGAGACCCGCCTGGGCAGCGAGACCTCATCTCTGAAATAAAATTTTAAAAAATCAGCCAGGCGTGGTAGCACATGCCTGTAATTCCGGCTACTCGGAAGGCTGAGGCGGAAGGATCGCCGGAGCCCAGCAGGCGAGGTTGCGGTGGCCGGGAGCGGCCGCTGCACTCCAGTCTGGGTGACTGAGTGAGACTCCAACTCAAAAAAAAAAAAAGAGCAAATAATAATGATATGAATAATAATCATGCATGACATTTGCACCTTCTTCCAAGAGAGTAGGTCTAAGGAAGAGCCCCGGGTCATTCTGTGAAATCCTAAAATCATACACAGAATTTTGTAAGAATATGCATATTTCTGGAAAAATAGTTATAACTTTTCACCAGCTTCTCAAAGTAGCCCGACCAAAACAAAACGTTAGAGAAACACTAACTTTCACAAGAATGTCGTCTTTAATTCTTTTGAGTTCCACTTATATCTATTTATTAGGTGAGTATGACCATATTTCAGCAAATCTTAAGACACCAACCATTCTACGACAAACCCTTATCTTACGCCATGACATGCCATTGGATATAAGGCAAATGCTATTTCAGAGAGGCTAAAAACACAAAGCAGTTTGGGTCTTACGAGCACAAACAACAGCGTATGTCAAGCACTGTGATAGTTGCGTTGTATATCTCACCTGAGTCCCAGTGAGATAAATATTATTATTCAATTGGAATTACAAAACAGGACAAAGCCAGAATGCCAAGGTGAGTCTGAACCTGGGTCTGTCTGAAAGCCTCCACACCAGCACACCACCTCCCGGCAAAGATATGGCTCCCACTTCTGCAGGTCTTATAAACAAGTGCAAGACAAGAACCTCTAAACAATCAAGACATAGATGAGTAATGAGAGTTGGGTATCAAATAATCACACAAGCACCTAGCTTGTATCTGGAGCAGTCCTTCAAACAAACTTCCAAATGCCCAGAGAAGAGTTTCACATTTATTATTCTAAGAAGCATCTGCTCTTCCATCGACTTGATAGCCCTCTCTTGCTTCAATAAACAACGACTTAAATGGAATTTAATGACCCAGAACAGACAGTGCTCTGTGTTGAAAGAGGAATTTAGAAACAAAAGGTACGGGATTCCTCCTCAATCTTCAAGCACATCCCTATTATCAAATAACTAATAAAAGAAGGTCCAGGAAGTCTGGGCTGGGGTGTGCACACGGCACAGGGTAAAGAGGGAAGAACTTTGAGGGGGAAAAAGCACCCATTTCACTGGATATCTTCACAAACAGGATACGCCGCCACTTCCCTGAGGGGTTTTTAAGGAACTCAGTGAGTAAAGCCCACTGCCAGGTGAGAACCTGAAAGAAACCTCTCCAAGGAAATACTAAACCCCCTCTCCCCAGTTTTGCTTCATTTGGTGATCTCTGCCACTGAATGGTGTGGACATCCTATTCGTTCACGATGACTCAATCCTCCCCTTTGCTGGGAGAATTACGTATTCCTGTTCGATGGTTTGCAATGTGTGGGGCTACGGGCCACCCACACTTCCCTGCCCATTGTCAGCTTTGGAGCTCGTAGGTCTCCAGATCAACAGAAACTACATCCAGACCTGCCGATAGTCCCTTATTAGATCGGGAAATTCATACCTGATTCCGTGATTATAAGAGAATTTTGAGGTATCTTCCATTGAGTCAGAAGTTAATTGATTTTGTGCACAGAAGAAACAAAGCGGGCCAAGCTCGGTGGCTCAGCCTGTCATCCCAGCATTTTGGGAGGCCAAGGCGAGTGAATTGCCTGAGCCTGAGGGTTCGAAACCAGCCCAGGCAACTTGGTGAGACCTCATCTCTATAATAAACAAAAAAATTAGCCAGGCATGGAAGCACACGCCTATAGCCCTGGCTACTTAGAAGGCTGAGACAGAAGGATCACCTGAGCCCAGCAGGTCGACACTGGGGTGGACGTGAGCGTGCCATTGCACTCCAGCCTGGGCGACAGAGTGAAACTCCAACTCAAAAAAAAAAAAAGAAAAAGAAAAAAATGATTATCTGCAACCAAGAAGGAAGACAGTAGCAGACTGTATTATACACTCATTCCTCAGTATCCATGGGGATTGGCTCCAGGACCCCTTGCAGACATCATGACGCTCCAATGCATGAGATCCACAGGTACACAGAGGACCAGCATTGTCACAATTATTTATGCCTCCCTCCCCTAGGCGAGATTTTCACATCTCCACCACCTGAACTGGCATGTCTCTCTGTGAGCCACGTATACATCTCTGCACAGTGTCAGACTTTGCCATATGATTTACTGGACAACAGAACGTGAGTTGGATTTGAGCACTCCACGTCCAGGTATATTTCTTTTTTTCTTTTTTGAGTTGGAGTCTCACTCTGTCGCCCAGGTTGGAGTGCAGTGGCACACTCCCGGCCACCCCAGCGTCGACCTGCTGGGCTCCAGCAATCCTTCTGCCTCAGCCTTCCAAGCGGCCAGAACTAAAGGTGCACACTATCACGCTCGGCTAATTTTTTGGATTTATTGTAGAGACATGGTCTCACCAGGTTGCCCAGGCTGGTCTCAAACCTGTGGGCTCAGGCAATCCTCTCACCTCGGCCTCCCAAAGTGCTGGAATTACAGACTTGAGTCACCGCACTCAGCCCAGGCATCACAAATTTCCACCAGTTCTCCTATTCTTCCCCTTCACTGTGGCACTGGGCATGCCCTTTATAGGAGCTGGTTCTTCAGTCTAGGACCCAGAAGATGAAAACAAATGGAACAGAGATATATATGAAGGAACATGAGGCCAGATTTGGCCAGCATCGACTGGGTACACCGGGTAAACTATTTTGAGGAAGAGAACCACAGAATGAGTTACAAGAATTGTAGAAGCTGAATAGCCAGCTAAAAAACATTTGCTGCTGGTTCTGCGACAAAGAGCAGTCAGCTGTTGCTGTTAAAGAAACAGAAATCCAAAATCCACCAGCCACTCTACAAACCTCTAGTTGGCCCATAGGCTGACCCATAAGTGGCTCACAATCAAGGTCAAACATCAACCAATCAGAACTGCTTCATCTGCATGACAGGAACCCAAATGCATAATGGAAATCCTAAAACTCACCCTAACCAAAGCAAGGGTCAAACGCCACTGGGAAGAACCTCAGGCCACTGCTTCTTTGGAGCAGACAGCAGACACTCTTGTTGCTGTCCTGCCCGTATGTGCCCTTCACAGTGTATCTTTCTTTAATAATCTATCTTTCTTAATTCACAACTGTTTTGGTAAATACTTTCACCTCCTGCAACTCTAGCCATACCATACCCAGCCTGTCACACACAGCATTTGGTAGCCCACACAGGGACCTTCCTAATGGTCCTGGCCAGGCTATTTCCTGGTGGACCGGAAGGTCCTGGAAGAATGGCAATCCAGTCAACCTGCAGCCTGCATAATATCTGAAAGCAAAGTAAGCCTTCATAATTATAAGCCACTGAGACTTAAGGATTGCATGTTGCAAAGCAAAGCTAACTCATACAGCCCATTTCATCAGACAAATGAAATCAACACTAAAACTCTTAGCGGTACCCAATTTAACACAAGAAATATGCCTGGAGACCCATGTGAACCCTCAGGCCTTTTAATCCTCATCTTCCCTGAAGGACACTTAGAGCACAATGGGTTCTACATAAAGAATTCTTCAAATTTTGAGCAAATTCCATCATCTTTGTGAGTCATCTAACAGTGAAACTTAATAACAACAGGAACAAAAAAATTCGAAACATGATTTTATTTCAACCAGCCATGCTTTGGACAACAAATACAGAGGGAGTGTGTTCTCATCTCTCTTCTCACTGCATTCTTACTTTAGCCTCTCACCTAACCTCATGGCTCCAGAGACCAGGAGATCGTCAGCTAAAGGCCAAACAGACATGAGAAAATGTCCTGAAAACACAGCACCAGAGACTGGGTTTGCTCTGTGAAGTCCTCCCCTTCCTCGGGAGCAAATGAGTGAAGGCCCTCTGGCTTTGGAATAATTATTGGGAATGTTTGGGGTGAAGAATGTGGTTTTGGGGAAGGCTGTGGTTGAAATGATGCTCAACCACCAAAACGTAAGATTGCTTTTGTTTTTAAACTGGGATTGTAAATCAACCCTGAGAAGTCTTCTAGGAGACTTCCATACATCTTTTTTTCTTTTTAATTTTAAACTTTAAATACGTGGAATACAATTCAGGGTTAAGTATACAAGTGTTCATTATGCAGGTACCCTTGTTGACATACATCTTTTGAATAATGCCACCATCCCAAGTTGGCCACTTCCAGGGAGCCCAAACTCATTTGTTCAGATGGGTTCTGTCAAGTTTGTTCATGTATCAGCTTTCTTACTTTTTAATCCGTGGCTAATTTTGACCCCCCAGAAGGGATTCCTGAGCACCTCAGACTGCAGCTCAGAGGCACTCGTGGGCCTTACTGGCCCTTTTTGCTCCTGACCCCAAGGGACACCTGGGAATCAAGCTGAGGTAAGGAGCAGACTAAAACATCCTTTGGTAACAAACACCCCAGGCAACACTGCAGAGGAGTTGCTGGGTAAAAGAGACTATTATCTGGATTTGGAAGGACCAAACACAGAGCTGTGAGTGTAAATGCCTCTTGCGGATGAAGACACCCGGTTTTTCATCCCTGGATTTGAACCAGTGATCCTTGAAGCATTTCCTTGCCCTTCACCATGCTTTCAAGTGTACACATTTCAACAAGCATTCCAAAAACTCCTCATTGATGTTAAACAGAATGGAAGGCAAACCCATGAGCTTCCCAGAAACACTGATTCTGCTTAAAAGAAAAAAAATTCTGGTGATTGTAAGACTTACCTAAAGTATCTTACATATTTTATGAGTGAGCATTCACAGACAGACCAGCAGGAATGCCAGTTCCATGTCGCAGTCATTCTTCTCTGCACACAACCATGTTATTAATGTATACTTCCAAAGCATAATTATCCTTCATTTTCCTATCAGAATTAAGAGGGGGAAAAATATGGTGCTCAGATAGTCTGTGAAAGCAATAGGTGGTTTCCTCTCTTCCATGCAACAATAATCAGTTCTATTCAGAAGGAAGTATGTCAACATGCATGCACACATGCACACACATACCCACATGCACATTCTGGAAAGCCTACATTCCTCCTTCACACACACATACACACAGGGAATATCCATGAAAAGGCAGCATTTGTAGTATCATCCTGATTCATATACCAAAGCACAAAGTACATGGGTCAATAAAGGAGGAAACCATCTGGTTTGCAGTGAGGTCGAACTTGATGTGCTCAAATAACACTCATTGGTCCAGAAAAATGACAAAATTCCGGCAAAGAAGCGGATCCCAGGCCTAATGATCAGGTTCTTTTCTAGACAACTATAACTACCCTCTGGAGACTATAAAAGAAATCAAGCATCAAAATTGCAGGACGCTGGCCGGGCTCGGTGGCTCAGCCTGTAATCCTGTGCTTTGGGAGGCCGAGGTGAGTGGATTGCCTGAGCCCGCGGGTTCGAGACCCACCTGGGCAACTTGGCGAGACCTCATCTCTACAATAAATCAAAAATTAGCAGGGCGCAGGTAGCGCGCACCTGTAGTTCTGGCTACTCGGAAGGTGAGGCAGAAGGATCGCCGGAGCCCAGCAGGTCGAGGCTGCGGTGGCCGGGAGCGGCCACTGCACTCCAGTCTGGGTGACGGAGTGAGACTCCAACTCAAAAAAGAAAAAAAAAAAAAATTGCAGAACGCCTATGTGTAATTACTGTAGAACTGCTTCGTTTTAGGTGTCTGTCCCTCCTACAGCTCTGTGAAAACGGGGGCGAAGGTCACTGACGAGACTCAACTGAGCAGAATAGTTGGCTTGATAAAAGTATGAACAAATGAGTGAGAACAAGAACATGAAAGTTGTGTACAAAAGGAAAAAGGAAACCGTGAATCCTAGCAATACCAAGCCCGATCCTATTCCACCAGAAATCTGGCTGGCAAAGAACAAACAAAAGGATCATCCGGAATTCCTCATTCAGACGAAACTCTGAGAACAGAACACAATTCCAGCACGTCACGTTAAGAAGGCAGGTAAGACATGAGGGTTAGAACGG
This sequence comes from Cephalopachus bancanus, assembly GCA_027257055.1. Taxonomy (NCBI): domain Eukaryota; kingdom Metazoa; phylum Chordata; class Mammalia; order Primates; family Tarsiidae; genus Cephalopachus; species Cephalopachus bancanus. The sequence continues at coordinate 7,192,744 of JAPVLO010000065.1, forward strand.
AAGAAAAGAGAAGTCAGACAGTGGGTGGGGAAAGGTAGATACTGAGAATCTTACAACCAAGCAGTGTGGGCTGTGGTTTCAAGGGAAAAAAAAGAAAAGAGTTTCCAGGTTCCCAGTTCCCTAACTGTTGATCTTGTCCTTCGCCCTCCTGATTCGAGTCTATGCCAATAGGGTCTCAGGACCTGAACCCCTGGCGGCACCATGGCCTCCCCACTGAATCTCAAGTGCCCGCACAAGAGGCAGAAGGCCTAAAGACAGAGGTGATGCAAACAAAGGGACGTGCACGCCTCTGGGAACCAGGCAGGAGCTCATCACCAAGGATCTTCAGTATCCCAGACAGAATCATAGGTGAGTTTCATTCATTTCACCTAGTCAACAGACATACCCTGAACACCTACCGTGTGCCAGGCACGGCAATGGGCCAGTCTGGAAGCACTCACAAATTGAATAGAAACTGCCCGTGAACTCACATAGATGTGCTTTACTGGGGACAGGGTCCCCAGTAGTGGCAAAGGCAATGGCAGGATGACAGCTAGCCAGAGAGTCCTGAGATGCACATTTCAAAGATGCCCCTTCCTCTGTGCAGACCCAGCCTGGCTCCAGGTTGCCTGCTCCACAAGTCGAATCTTGGTTAAAAATGAAACTCCTTGGGTTCCACATCCTTGTGTGAGACCCAATCTGCCCTACCTTGTCTGCCCCCTGTAGACAGTCCTCGGGGGGGCCTTTGGAAATATCTGGGGAATTTTTGCCCCACTGGCACATTGATGAGAGGGTACTGTAGGCATTCAGTGGGTAGGGACCGGGGTGCAAAGTACCCTGCAACATACAGGACACGGCTATCCTACAAAGAACAAGCCACCCCAAATGCCAATAATCCAACAGTCTTTGGTTTTTATCAGGTGTGCAGGTGTCTCCTTCCCTCAAAAACTGTCAAGGTAGATATGCAAAGGATGATGGGTCAGGGTCATCAAGGTGAGAACCCAAATATGGAAGCGGTGGCCACTGCTTCAGAGTCTAAACAGACATCACAGCAATCTTGGAAGACCTGTTACCCAATGGTCAGTTGACAGTTCCAGTATACTTTAAATCTCTCAAGTATTGAAATTTCACATTTTAAGCTTAAGGCTGCATCTCTTTTTCTTCAGGGAGAAAACTAGGAATCAAAGTTTGCTGATAGTCATAGCAGGTAACTCCCTCCCCCTCCTAACCACTCCAGTGGTACACTGGGGGTCTTGCTGCCCTTAGAATTTGTGGTTATAACTTTTTTTTTTTTTTGAGTTGGAGTTTCACTGTTGCCCAGACTGGAGTGCAGTGGCACGCTCCCGGTCACCACAGCCTCGACCTGCTGGGCTCTGGTGATCCTTCCGCCTCAGCCTTCCAAGTAGCTGGAACTACAGGCACACACCACCACTCCTGGCTAATTTTGGGATTTATTGTAGAGATGAGGGCTTGCCAAGTTGCCCAGGTGGGTCTTGAACCCACGGGCTCAGGCAATCCACTCACCTCGGCCTCCCAAAGCGCGGGATCACAGGCTGAGCCACTGAGCCCGGCTGGTTTTAACTTTTCTTAAGCATTCTACGGGCTAAAGAAAATAACTGCCCATTGGGTCAAAGAAGGCCCTGTGCTTAGAAAATAAGACACAACTCTGTGTTTGCATATGGTACTGAAGCGCTCCCTCTGAGGAAAGGCGATGTTTGCCTGCCTTGATGCACCCAAGGAAAGGTGATACTGAAAGGTCCTTCACTTTTCAGGGACATTAAATGGCGAGCAAAGGTGGGAGGAAATACAGAGAGGGGCAGGGAGCACAGAGCTTCCGCAGTCCTTTCCTAGAAGTCTGCTAACCAAACTCTGAGAATATAGGTTCTGAGTCCAGTTGTCCTTTCTGCCGGTCAAGATACATGATCAAAACTTGCTCTGTGGATCCCTCTGCATTCAGCATTTTTAACAAGCTCTTGCAGTCCCATTCCTTCGCAACAGCAGGCTGGCAGGGATGCCAGGGGCAGCTCATTAGTTCTGGGAGAGCCGTTTCAATTACATCCTAGTCTTTCCTGTCTCCCACTTTGTTGTTACACGTTCTGTCCGCAAATGCCTTACTCTACTGGCCCAATCCTGAAACTGGCTGAGCCACAGAACTGCTTAATTCAATCACCAGCAAAGTTGGGCTCTGATGTCTCTGGCAGATAACAGGATCCTGCAGGGGCCAGAGCAGTTTTTACCCTTATCCCTGCCCTTCTTGTCCAGTCTGAGACAGATATACAGCAGCAAAGGGAAGAGCCGCACAATTAAGAATCTTCAAGTTGAGTAGTGTTGGAACAGAAGGCCCTACAAAAAAGAGAATAAAGATAGCAACTCTTTATTCTCTGGCTGAGACAGACACAGAAGAAGCAACCACGGTTTGACACTAAGTGGTTAAGAACCCTAATCAAGAAGGCTGGTGAGGAGCTGGTTGAAGGGCTGTCACAGGGACAACTGAGAAGGAGGACTCCACAGTAAATCTCACGGATGTGTCTACTTGTCACTTCCACCGCAAAGGTATGGTGGGTTCCTAGCAACAGATCACTGGATGAGTTTAATTAGCACTACAGGCTGATGGGCTTCCACCTCTGCAAAGCCAACCCAAAGCAGCGGCCTGAAGGAGAACTTTACACAGATCTCATTTTCCAGAAAGAAGGGAGGGGCCCAAGGGTGGAATCCACTCACACAGATCTCCATAGAGAGAGAGAAGAAAGTGCTTTGGAAGAGCTATTCCAATTACTGGTGCCACCCAGGAACTGCTGCACTGGGGCTGCAAATGGCACCGCTGGGCCCAACAGAGCCCGAGAGAATTCTTCAGGGAGCTGCCTTTGCTTGGAAGTGCGGGAGAGGCAGGGGGGATTTCATTCCAGCCTCAGAGAGAAAGGAAGAGAGGCAGAACACTTGAGAGAGGAGACACAGAGAGGTGGGGCACAAAAAAAGAGAGATACAGAGAGGTGGGAGACATCGTGAGAGATGGAGAGAGCAAGAGAAAAGACAAAATGAGATGAAATCATCCAAGAGGAGACACCGTGTTAACTAAGTCCTGGCGGGCCACGGAAAGCCAACGACCATGACGGGAGCGGTTGCCGTGGCAACACCTTGTCGACAGCTGAGGCTGCGTCTCTAAATGAGCCAGGAGAAGGCACCTGCAGGTGCGGATGGCACCTACTGCTGCATCTGCTCACCTGTGGGACTGTGCCTCACAGTCTGTGCCCCAGCCAAGATCTCAGACCAGATCCCACTCTCTGTACATCGGCCACCCCAGGTTTTAACGTTACATAAGTCCTTCCGCAACGGCCCTAGACAGACAGAGGAGACTTGGGAGTCTTGGGCTTGGGGGCACTGCCCTTCTCCCAGGTGTCCTTGGTAGGCTCAAGGGTGAGGAATCTTGGAGCATAAAAAAAGGCTCAGCAAGTTACTCAACCCAAACTCACAGGGCACAAGAAGTCGCTCTATAAGTCCCCTGGCCATTGGTCACAGAACCTCAGCCTGAACCCTTCAGTGACAGGGAGATCAAGCCAATGTGTGATTCAAATGCTTATGACTTCAACTTTTGTCCTCTGACCTAAGACCCTGCTGCTGTGTCTCCTCAGTAGAGGAAAGGGGAAAGTGAACAGAGCCCACTCTGACTAGTGAGCCATGAGCCCGTGTTCCTATCATGTGCTGTGATCCTAGCTCTTGCTCTCACCGCACACATACACATCTTCTACACGTGCCACTCCAATTTTCTCTCATCTGTTACAGATATTTTATGGTATATTGTTCCTTTGCCACACCTTTGTGCTTCTTCGATCCCCTTAGGGATTTCTCTTTCCTCTGAGAAGCCTCCTCTCCCACCTAAGGAACGGCAATCTGTTCTCTCAAGTGTGGATACCCTCATCCCTGGGCAGTTCCAGGCATAAATGCTGGACATGCATTTATGTACCTTGAGAGTGTTCAGACCCGAATGTGCTCAATAACTGGAGAGTCCACGTCCAAACCCCAGAGCTCTCCCTATTTTCCAGAATGCGTAGCAAAGTCTCCACTGTCTGAGCCAAAAAAATTCCCACATTTAGACTCCCTGGGCTCTTTGGCTATTTTTACTATTGTCTGGACAGAACAACTACTAATATAGTGAGAGCATACTATACACTAGGCACTATTCTAAGCATTTCACACGTATTAACTTAGCCTGTCATCTCAGAAACTCCAAGGTCTACAGCTGCTAAGGGGTCAAGTCAGAATTCAAACCCAGTCAGGCTGACTCTAGAACCTACTTTCATCTACCAAAAACCTACAGTTAGCTTCATACTTAATAGTGAAAGACTGAATGCTTTCTAAGATCAAAAATAAAGCAAGAATGTCTTCTTTCACCGTTCCTACTGAATATCATACTGCAAGTCTTAGCCAGCGTAATAAGGCAAGAAAAAGAAACTAATGGCATACAGATTGGAAGGATTACATAAAACTGTTACTGCTCACAGACATAACATAGAAAATTCCAAGGAATCGTCCAAAAAACTGTTAGAACCAATAAATGAGTTTACAACTCTTAACAGTGGATTAAAGTAAATAAATAATGTGTTTAGCAAGGTTTCAGGATACAAGACTAACACATAAAAATCAATTATATTTCTATATACTAGCAGTGGAGCAATTAGAAGTCAAAATTTAAAACACGGTATCATCTATAACAGTACCATAAAACGAAATACTTATAAGTATACCTCTAACCCAGCATATATAGGAGATGTATGCTGAAACCACAAAACACTAATAAATCAAATAAGACAAATAAATGAAGATATATATAATGCTCACAAACTGGAAGACTCAATATTATTAGGATGTCAATTTTTTCCAAATTAATTTATAGATTCTGTGTAATCCCCATCAAAAGCCTATTAGGATTTTTTGTAAATATTGGCAAGCTGATTCTAAAATGTGTATGTAAAGGCAAAGGAACTAGCGTAGTCAGTACAATTTTGAAAAAGAACACAGTGAGAAAACGTAATACCTGATTTCAAAACTTACTCTAAAGCTACAGTTGTCAAGGAAGTGTGATATTGGTGAAAGGGTGGACACATAAGCCAATAAATCAGAATGAGGAGTCCAAAAACACACCCACACAAATATGTTCAATTAAGTCTTTACAAAAGCACAAAGGCAATTCAGCAGAACAAGACAGTCTTTTCAATAAATGGTTCTGGAACAACTGAACATCCTTATGAAAAAACTGAACCTTGAACTCTAGCTGGTATCTTATGAAAAAAAAGAACTCAAAATGAGTCCTAAGACCTAAATGTAAGATGTACAACTTTTAGGAAAAAAAAAATAGGAGAAAATCTTTGTGACCTTGAGTTAGGCAAAGAATTCTTAGACATGATACCAAGAACACAGCCCATAAAAGAAGAAAAAACTGATCAACTGAACTTCATCAAAATTTAAAACTTTCGTTCTGCAAAGGTACTGGTGAGAAAACAAAAAGGCAAGCCACGGGCTGAGAGAAAATAATGCAAATCACATCTCTGCCAAAGGCTTCTGTATCCAGAATATATATAAAGAATTCTCAAAACCCTACAGTAAGAGAACTGATGAAAAACCGAATAAAAGATTTTGACACCAAAAAAGATGTACAGATGGCAAATGGGCAAATGAAAAGCTGCTCACCATCATTAGTCATTAAGGAAACACGAACTAAAATCACGAGAGATCATTACATTCATTAGAACGGTTAAAATTTAAAAAAACAAAACAAAACAAAAAACTGACAGTGTCAAGGGCTGGTGAGGATACAGAGCAACCACAACTCTGCTGACACTGAAGAACGGTACATCCACTTGGAAAACAGTGTGGAGGTTTCCTACAAAGTTAAATATATATCTATTCACGTGACCCAGCAATCTCACTCCTAGGAATTTACTCAGGAGAACTGTAAGCTGTAAGCTCATATTTACCCCAAAACTTGTATACAAATACTTATAGCAGTTTTTATCCATAATTGCCAAAAAAACTGAGGGACAGCACAAATGTCCTTCAACTGATGGGTGGTATATTTACACAACAGAATACTACACTGCCATATAAAGAAGCATACAATTGATACCTAAAACATCACGAAGGACTCTCAAATGCATGATACCAAGTGAAGGAAATTAGACTCAAAAGGCTGCATATTGTATGATTCCATGTAGGTGGTAATATGGAGGGCAGAAACACTATAGGGGCAGAGAATAGCTCAGGGGTCGCCAAGGGTTAAAAGACTGGGGTAGGGAGAGAGGGTTTGACTACAAGGGGCCAAGAGACAGCCCAAGGGAATTTAGGGAGGTGATGGGACCATCCTACATCCTGATTGTGGTGATAGTTACCTAAGTCTGTGCATTTTTTAAACTCATAGAACTATACACCAAAAGAGTGAGCTTTATAATATATAAATTTAAAAATAAATTTTGAAAATATCTGTGCCCTTTATCACCTGGGTGATGACATGGATATTCTTGAAATGGCCGTAAGGGTTGGAGTCTCACAATTTGTATGATTTTGTAGCGTTTTTGAGGCCAAGGTGCACGTTTTCAGAGATGACCTCCATGTGGTGTGTGGCTTGCTACTGATGCCAAACTGATGAATATTGGCATCCTTGTTTTGGTGAGACAATCGAGTATGTCTATAAGTTATGGCAGTACCACATCTGAAAAAAAGTAGCAAATCCCTCCAGCAATTACCCCGGGAACAAAAGGGAGATCCTGAGAAAGGCAATGAGGATTTGGAAGGCCACGTTGGCCTAAGCCTCACTTCTTCACCCCGGGTCCTGGAGATGGCCTCTCTCTGGGGAGGCAGATCTGAAGACCTGAAAAAAACTAAACCTCGAATTCTATCTCTGGGCAGGACTGAAGACACGGACCAAATAAGGACCCAGCCCTGGAGCCAGACAGAGATATGCAGGACCATTTGTACGATTTTCAGTGGTTTACGGAGATTTTACATTGAACCAAATTAAATGGCCCATATTGGCTTCCTGAGGAGATCTGCATCTCCTTATGGGCACATGTCTCTCGTTTTTAGAGGTACAACAGGGGCTTCCCTACAGTAAAGAACACAACCGATCTTTGCTAAGACTGACTTGAGGCAGCCTCATTGACACCTGCTGAGGATACATGCTGGGAAACCATCAGATGAGCCTGGTCTCTCGGGGCTCACGTGTCCGAGAGCTGTAAGAGACCGCCTGGTGTGCCGCCCTCCACCACCACCCTCCCGGTCCACCACTGACTCCCCACCAGCTCATGGTGAGCTTGTGTCATCAAAGAGACGAGAGCCCAGAGAGTTCTGTTTCAAAGAACCAAGCGGGAGCTGCTGGAAAGTCCCTGGACACCCAGCACTCGAAAGTCACAGTTTTCTGAGACAATTGATTAAGTTTTCAGAAATGCAAAGCCATATTCTTTCTGCGATCCCAGGAGGGGAAATACACCAGACAGCAGGAAGTAGAACAGAAAACTCGAATACACACAACCCAAAGAGGAGATGGCAATTCCAACGGTAGGCACCTACTGAGAAAGAAAGCCCAGGTCCGGGGGAGCACACCACGGACTCTTTCTCTGTAGGGTGGGGGTGCATGGCCCCATCCCTGAGCTGCTGTTCTTTTTGCAAGTTCAAAGCCCAATTCCCCCAGCCCATTCCTTCTCGAAGGTCACCAGTGAGTGTCAACCATTTCTTCTCAGTTTCACAGGTTCAAACCCAGCTTTGTTGAGCTACTTTCAATAACAGGCAAAAGGAAAAAATAAATAGAGGTGGAAGTAAATAAATAAAAAGGACTCCTAAAGAGCTTAATACTTGAAATCAAAGTGCTATTTCGTGCTTCCACAGCCTAAGAAGCGTCTGCAAAAAATAACATCTGAGAAACAATATCCTACAAAAAGAGCCCAGGCTGCATGGCTGCAGGCGTTGCTTCCTAAATCTTTGGGTAATAAACGCCTGGCAGGAATATCCTAACGGAGACTTGTGCCACCTAAGTCACTCGTCTGTTCTGTTTCCCAGAAGCACATTAAAAACACATTTCCCAGTTTAATAGACTTATGAGCTGAAATGAATGTGTCAGAATGCTTATAAATATGATAGAACCTGCTAACCAAGCAAATGTTAAATTTTGCATAAGGAGACAGTATCTCGAACCCCTCAGTAGACACTTAATGAATATTTCAAACAAAGCACCCAGCAGCTGTTCTAAGGCTCCAGATGAATTAAGTGGGCTTTTCTTACTGCCAGGCTTAGCATCCTCCTGCTTCCTCTCATTCTCTCCACCTTCCTCCCTTGCACGAGACAAATACACTCCTCCAGGACAATCCAAACTCCTGAAGCCCGGTCATGGAGTGATCAGAGTATGGGGGCGGTCAGTGCACTGTGTTGAATATAATCCCCCCACAATTCACATCTGACCAAAGCCTCAGAACATGGCCTTACTGGGAAACTGGGTCTTTGCAGGTGTCATTGGTCGAGAAGGGGTCATACTGGATGAGGTGGGCCCTAAATCCAATGACAGGTGCTTTTGTAAAACAAAGAAGGGGAAGTTTTGGACGTGCACACACGGAAACACAGACACACACACAGGAAGAAGGCCACACCACAATGGGGGCGGCAATGGCAGTGACGCGGCTACAAGTCAGGAAATGCTGGGAGCCTGGGAAGTTAGAAGAGACGAGGGAGGGTCCTATCCTAGAGTCGGCAGAGAAAGCCTGGCCCTGTGCACACCTTGTTTTCAGACTTCTGGCCTCCAGAACATGAGAGAATAAATTTCTGTTGCTTCAAGCCACACAGTTTGTCACACAGGTTGAACACCCCTTCTCTGAAATGCTTGGGACCAGAAGTGCTTCAGATGTTGAGTTTTGTTCAGAGTTTCTGAAATGCTTGCATCATACTTACCAGCATACCTACCAGCTAAGCATCCCAAATCCTAAAATCTGAAATCTGAAGTGCTCCAACAAGCATTTCCTTGGAGAGTCATGCCGATGCTCAAGAAGCTTTGGATCTTAGATTTCTGGACATCCAAGGATGCACAGCCTGTACTTAGTTATGACAGCGATGGAAACTTAATACAGTCAGAAGAGAACTTCTACACATCCAAATGTGTATTAGTACTAATCTCCCCAAAAGCTACCAAAGTCACTTCAGCTGATGGTAGAAATGGATAGTACAGTGCCACTCCTTGAATCTCATGAGCATGGGCTACACACCTGCCAGCAGTCTTAGGCGATCACACTTAAATATGACTTTCTTTTTTGTTGCTCTCCCTGGATAACTTTTCAGCTTCATTCAACTCCTTTCCATCCTGTGGATTCAGCATTCCCAGCTCACCCAGGTACGAGAGTAACACAAGGAGACAGAAACAGTGAGAGAGGCTAGGTGTGGAGGTTCACTCTTGTAATCCCAGCACTTTGGGAGGCCAGGGCAGAAGAACTGCTTGAGCCCAGGAGTTTGAGACCAGCTTAGGTAACATACGAGACCTTGTCTCCAAGAAAAATCAATAAGAATTTTTAAAAGTAGCTGGGCATGGTGGTGCATGCCTATCGTACTGGCCTCTTGGGAGGCAGAGGCAGAAGGATCACCTGAGACCAGGAGGTTGAGGCTGTGGTGAGCCATGATTGTCCCATTGCATTATAGCCTGGGCGACAGAGAGAGACCCTCAACAACAGAAAAAGAGAAACGGGGGAAGAAGGAAGGAGGGAAGGAAAGAGAGAGAGAGAGAAAAAGAGAGAAACAAACATACAGTGAGAGAATCTAAAAGATAGGAACAAAGAGAACCAAGTTCTCCTGTCTCCAGTGTCCTTTAAGTTGACTACCTTCCACAGGAAGACACTCAAAAAACTATTCAGTGCTATTATGGGCTGAATTGTGTCCCCCACCTCCAAAGTCATACGGTCAAGTCCTAACGCCTAGTACCTAAAAACATAACTGTAATGGAGATAGTATCTTTAAAGTGGGAATTAGGTTAACATGAGATCACTGGAGTGGGGTTTAATCCGCTATGACTAATGTCCTCATAAGAAAAGGAGGCTAGGCCAGGCTCGGTGGCTCAGCCTGTAATCCCAGCACTTTGGGAGGCCGAGGCAAATGGACTGCTTGAGCCCATTCAAGACCAGCCCAGGCAACTTGGCAAGAACTCGTCTCTACAATAAATGAAAAACTAGCTGGGCATGGTATCATGCACCTGTAGTTCTGGCTACGTGGAAGGCTGAGGTGGAAGGATGGCTGGAGCCTGGCAGGTCGACGCTGGGGTGGCCATGAGTGTGGCACTGTACTCCAGCCTGGATGATGGAGTGAGACTCCAACTCAAAAAAAAAAAAAAAAAAAAAAAAAGAAAGAAAAGGACGTTAAAATATTGACAGGCACAGAAGAAAGATCATGTGACGCCACAGGGACACAACAGCCATATGCAAGCCAAGGAGAGGGGCCTCAAAAGAAAACATCCGACCCTGCCCACTTCTTAATCTCGGACTTCCAGCCTCCAGAACTGTGAAACAAAGACTTTCTGCTGTCCAAGCCACCTAGTTTGTGGTACTTTGTTATGGCAGCCCTAGCAAACTCATAAGTGCCGATCTGCCTCGAGCCCCACACCACATGAAAATTCACCTGAAATGACTCCCTAGCTTACAAATCAGGACTATTTTTTAAAGGCAAATAAACACGAGAAGTGCTGTTTGAATGCTAAACATTAGTCAGGCCGAAGAGAACACTCTCCAGAAGCAAAAGAATCTATAAAGTGTGTCTACCTGATAATGGCTCCATGAGTTGGGACACTCCAACAGTCTCATGCTGCCTGCACAGAGCCCTGCCCGAGAGGGTATTTCTGTCTTATTTCCTTATTTTATACAGCACCCATGATGCTAAAGAGCTCCTGGCAATTATTATTACTGAGCCCTTCACTCTGCGCCCTCCTGCAAAATACTTTTGTGTGGCATATTTTAATAGGCGTTTGCTTCCTTCCCATCCTTGTAATGAAGAGACCCAGGTCCCAGGCCAGAAAGGAGGCAGCAAAGACGTAATAGCCATATGCAAGCCAAGGAAAAGATTGTAAAGGCTCCCCTAACCAACCAGGTACAGAAAGATTAAAAAAAAAAAAAAAGTCTAACTGCTAACACCACATGCCAAGATATTAAATCTACATGAACTGCTGTGAAATGATTCTTTCATTTTTAAAGATCTTACCAATAAAAAGTCAAAATTAATAACATCTCAGAGACTTCCCTAAATGCATTATTTTGGAGACCTAGGAATAAGGAAACACTCGAAATTTCTCCTAGGAGCTATAACTGACTACTGATCAAAGTTAAGTTTACTAAATTTGACTGGAAATATTAATGAAAAAGGAACATCTCCTTCCGGAAGACATGGAAAATTAGAAGATAACAGAAGAAGAAAAAAGTGACTGTCATAGGAACCTTGAGGTGTGCTCCCATGGGCATAGGCCACTCCAAGGAATTTTAGTGCCAAGTCAAGTTTGGAGTTGAGCTCACAGCAAGAACCAGCTGCTTCCAAGAAGAGCTTTTGTCCCACACCGCCTGGTCCCACACTGTGCCTAAAAATACAATCCTCCAAAGGCCAACCAGTGAGAAAATCCATCTATTGGGCTCATTATTCGACCAGAGAAATTGTTCCCAATCAAAATGCAAAACCCCTGAGCAGCAGTAAAAGGTGAAGTTCAAGGTCAACACCTCCCTTTTCATCAGCTCATCAAATATTTTCCCAGACACACCTAAGGGAGGATGCTTAACAGGGAAAATGGGAGAGAGGAACGATTCCAAGTGCAAGATTTAAAAAGGCCAATGTGGCTGGGCTCAGTGGCTCTGCCTGTTATCCCATGCTTTGGGAGGCCGAGGTGAGTGGATTGCCTGAGCCCGCGGGTTCGAGACCCGCCTGGGCAACTTGGCGAGGCCTCATCTCTACAATAAATCAAGAAAATTAGCCTGGCAAGGTAGCGCGCACCTGTAGTTCCAGCTACTTGAAAGGCTGAGGTGGAAGGATTGCCGGAGCCCAGCAGGTTGAGGCTGCGGTGGCCGGGAGCGTGCCACTGCCCTCCAGTCTGGGCGATAGAGTGAGACTCCAACTCAAAAAATAAAAATTAAAAATAAATTAAAAGGCCAGTGTGAAACCTGGAGAAGAGAGAGTGCCTTGGGGTGGGAGGAGGGACTCAAAGTGCAGCTGAACTCCACCACGGTTCTGAGCAGGACAAGCCCTGCAGGTGCTGTACTGGGGTCAGGCCCTTGGAAGCTGGAGTTAGAAAGGAAAAACAATCGCCCCCAAGACCATTTCCACAGGAGGGCGCCACCTCGCTAATCAGTTGCAGAATCAATTAGCACTTCAAGATTTAAAAGTAGAAAACAAATACACGTTGCTTATGGGCCAGTGACTGCAGCTCTATAATCTATAAATAACCCACTTGACATCAGTTCAGTACCAGTTTCATTTTGCAACACATGGCTTTGATATTTGCATCAGGTCTGCAAGGCTGCCTAGGTAGAATTATTATTACCAAGTGAATGCTCCTATAACAAAAGAATAGGACATTGAGGGAAAATCTGTTTCTAACCTGAGTATCAATATAGCTTATGCTTCCCTAACATAAGCACCCATTCACCTTTTCCCCAAACAAGCTTTGGAAAGATTTACAGAAAATGCATGAATGGCACCACCCCACTAAATAAATTCAGCTCTTTCTCTTCCAGAAAATAATGCCGACCCCTGTTCCTTTCACAGATACACAGAATGATAGGCAATTCCCCATCCACTATGCCAATAGGCCATGAAATTCACCAATAATAATAATAATAATATTAATATTATTTATTTGTGAAGAATTTCAGCTTCTTCCTCCAAGACACACCACATATTTAAATGGGCAGTTGCAATTAGTAAAAGAATGGATTGTTTCAATTTTTACCACCCTCTTTTTAGTCTAAAGAGGGTGCTACCAAGAAAAAAAAAGTTCAACTTCACAGCTGAATGAGGGAAACTGAGGCAGAGGAGCCCAGGGTCTAGAACATTGTGGTCATGGAGTCACTTGGGGTGTGATGAAAATTATAGTCCTTTGACTTCCAAACACATACACACACACACACACACACACACACACACACACACACACACATTTTGCATCAAATGTCAAGAGACTCATAAGCAATTTGGTGCCCAACACGGGGCCCAGATGTAAAAGACCCCTGGCCTGATTTCTAGAATTTACTCAACAAGTGTCTACAGAGAAGTACATATTAGAATGCTCTCTGCCATATTGTTCATAATAGCAAAACTCTAGAATTAATCTCAAGGGCATCAAGAGGGAGCTAATTAGGGAACATCATGGCCAGTAACAGGAATGGGATAGGTGGACGAGTGACCCGAAACAAACACCAATGTGCATGGTTAAGTGCAAACACTCAAGGTACAGAACAGTGTGGGTCAGGTATGATTACAGAGTACTGCTGAAAGGCTAGACAAGAAACTGGAAACAGTGTTTGTGTCTGAGATGAGGGACGGGGTCACCAGGGACTTGAAGGTGGAAGAAAAAGTACTTTTTATTTTTAACCCACTGTCATCATATTTTTGATTAAAAGAAAACTAACTGGAGATAAATGGGTGGGTGGATGGATGGGGAGAAAGAGCCGGGGGAGAGACTGTTAGTTTTAACATCTCTCTTTAACATTTGGGCCTTGCTAGGTCTCAAAATATCCCTAGCTTTGAGAATCGTTGATGATGTAAAACACTGGGCACCGACACATAAACAGGAAAGGAGCTCATAAAAGCTTTTCCCAGCTCAGGCTGCTGCTGCCGCCACCGCTGCTCAAAGCAGCTGAGCTTCTCTCCCATAGTGTGACCTTTCTGGCTTTTACTCTTACTGAACCAATTATGGGACATCACAACAGCAGCGGCAATATTATTTTTTAAAGGCTAATGTTATTCACTAAACACCCATTAAACCAATCTCCTTGTTCTGCTTACAGCAAGCTTAAGGGCAAATCCAGATGGTACAAATAATGCATAGTCAGGCTCAATCTGCATGAAGCCAGTCATCAAACAGCCATTATCAGTCTCTGAGTCCTCAGCTGCCTGACACCCACAGGTGTGTCCAGGTGCGAAGAACAGAGACCTTTCAAGAGGTGGCTGGGAGATCATCTTTGTGCTTCCCTTGAGGGCTGCTTCTGCCTTTGTAGCCGAAAAGCCAGCCACGGTTACAAGGGTTGCTTGGTAACCTGGAAACAGGCAGTGCCTAGAGTTCTTGAGCAGAGAAACAGGACTGTACGTCCCTCCCACATGCCCCACCACCACCACTTAACTCGGGGCTGGCCAAGAAGACCCAGCAGTCCCCAGAGGCTGTCCTGCAGGCCAACTCGCCAGACTCTGTCCCTGCTGTGGCTCCACCGAATAAGGCCATCAAAGGGCTTGCCACACTTTTTACCTTTTTAGAATGACAGCCACTGAAGCCACACCCCCACCATGACCTTGAAGATAAAAAATGGAATAGAATAACGTCCAGCCAACTTTTTTTATCCTAGAAAAGGCTCAGCATCAGGATTGTATGTTCTTCACTGGGGGCACCCAGGAGCCCAGAGCAGTCACGCAAAGGTCTGTGTTGCTGTGTTCCCGGACTCGGAATAAAAAGTTACTAGTTTTACTTGACTCCGGTGCCCACCTTCATCACCAATGATAGCCCTTGACTACGCTCCAATAAAAAGAGAACAGAAGACAACATTTTGCTCTGATCTGGGCACAACTGACGTGCATGTTGAAGGCAGAGGGCACATATGACATTCTCACCTTCCGTAACTTGAGTTCATGTACATTTGCTGATGCCATCCCACGTTGGAAGCTGTGGGAGGCAGTGATGATTAACCCATGTGAGAAAGACAGCTGAGTCCTCCATCAATAATTCATGCAGGACATGATCTGAACACAGATACCAGAGGCCTGTATGCAGCAGAAAAGCGGTAGCTTTCGTACATTTGCTCTCCCCGAGGGCTAGAGCTCCTCTTAGCCGAGAGATGGTGAAAAGACCCAATTAAAATGCCAGCATGGAAATATGGAAGAACTTTTCTCCCTCAGATAACTCCTATGAAGACAGTGACTAGTCACCGACTTGTTTCTCCCCAATTCACTCAGGAAAGAGCTCCGTGTTAGCAAGGAAGTGCCTGTTCTCAACAGCACTGGCGTGGTTTCCCTTCCTAAGTCCATGGTATCCAAGGGTCTGCAGGATTAAATGAGGGACGTTTACATACACCAAAGGAAAAGAAAGGCATCCCACTTTCCTCAGGCTAGCCAGCCCTTAAATTAGCCAAGTGCCTTCAGTGAACAATGCAGGGCAAAGAGGAGAGGAGTCTGCCCTGAGGCTGGAAAACAACGTGTTCCATCCCAACCCCAACAATGGCTCAGGACAGCAGCCCAGTCTGCGCCTCTCTCCATCGAGATTCAGGAATTGCTATCTCATTCCTCTCCGGGGAGGCATTCCCTCCAACTCCAGGAAAAGGAACGACTACCGTCAGTGTCTTTAGGTTTTCTGGCTCCAAACTGAATCATGTGAAACATTGTCTTCTCAAGAGAATCCAAAAGACGTGAATTACAACATAAATGAAAAGGAGCATTCAGGGTCCATCCGAGAGGGAAACACAGAGGGACAAATGCCGATACTCTCTACCTCAAATCGGCCCCAGACCCAGCAGAGGGACCCTTGTCCACATGTCCAAGTTGAAACGATGACCCAACGGTCCCATTCCCTCCCGCAGACTAAGCAGGTGGTTTTGAGAACAGATGAGAAACGAAGGCGCGGGGCCAGATGATAGCTTCGCTCTGTGCGACAGGGGGAGCGAGTGACTTGGAGGGCCGGGACAGAGTGCCTGGCATCCCCTCGTGATTCACCCTACCAGCAGCCCCGAGTCTACACTGCCTCGCCGGCTCAGCGTCTGCAGCAAAGAGCTTGCCTGAAAGAAGCCCTGCTCTACCTATCCGGATGGAAAGTTCACTCTCGGAGAAGAGCAGCGCGGGGCCCTCCGGATCGGACTTCTTCATCAATGCAGGGTCGAAGCTCAGGGCCAGGGCCATCTGGGGGTCTTCGGCTGCACCCTGAAACAAAAAGTGGCGTCACTCAGCACTTCTACCACGTTCATTCCCCAGCCCTTCCAGCTAACAGGGGCCAAGGCAACGTGTCATTCCCTACCAAGAGTGCCAGGGTGAGCCGGTCCCTGGGCCAACCCAGCTGTCAGGTCAGGGAAGACGACGAGCTGTCTGGAGACAGGACTTCAGTGGTTACAAAAAACAGGATCTGAAAGTCAGTGCTGATTATGGAAATGGGAAACATACATACCATGAGAGGTCAGGGCCCACACCACACACCCCTCTACACACCTCTCACCTCCAGGCAGATGGCCCAGTGGACTCAGTTCCTGACCTATCAAAAGAAGCCCACCTGGCAGGTTCACTCAGATGGCAGCCTCGGTACAGGAACGGAGGCTAACACGTTTGGGAATGCACCATCTTCATGTTTCTCATGAGATCAAAAGAGGACGAAATCCAAACATAAGCATTCAAGGAAGGAAACAAAGTAACAGAGAACACACGCACATTTGGAGTTAAGTCCAAATGGCCTCAAAACAGCCAGGTCACCTTCCTGCTGTGCTCTCACGAGGTAACTTGGCTATTTCGCATTAACCAGGCAAAGGCACGCATTTGATCCCCCCATCTATCTAACAAATATTTATCCAACTTTGTGGATGTCTGGTGAACAAATCAAAGTCCTGGCTAACAGAGCCTGGGTTTCACTTGGGAGCAAACCAATGAATCCTCAAGAGGGCAGAAAGCTGCTCTTCCAGAAGCATCCCCAGAAGCCCCAACCCTGCTGACCCCTTAAAAATGCACAGGATCTCAAGAGAAACGAGGCAGATGAGCGATTCAGCCAGCTCCACAAGCACCCCCACTTTCATCCAGGTACCTCAAAGCTGAGGGAAGGTGGGCAGAATCATCTCAAGGAGCTGAAATGCAGATACTTCTATTCAGTCTATTCAGGCTGCTACAACAAAGTACCATCAATTGGGTAGCTCATAAGCCACCGAAATTTATCACAGTTCTGGAGACTGTGAAGTCCAAGAGCAAGTTATCAGCAGAGTCCAGGTCTGCTGAGGCTCTGAGTTCACAGATGGTACCTTCTAGCCGTGTCCTCACACAGTGAAAGGAGCACAGGGTCTCTCTCAGGTGTCTTTTATCAGGGCATTAATCCCAATCTTGAGGTCTCTGGCCTCATAATAATCTAATCACCTTGGAGGACAGGACTGTAACAGGTGAATTTTAACGGGGGTACACAAACATTCAGATACTAGCACCAGGCCAAAAAAAGTTCCAAACAGATCTAAGTTTCCATTTAAAATATAAGACTCTAATATGGGAAAGGAAGGCTTACAAGTCAATCACAGAAAGGCATCCATTTATATTTAAAACACAGTAAAGCTATGCTCTTGGGTTTTGGGTATCTTACATGAAGGAATCTCACAAAAGGGATGCCAGGCTATGTATTACACACATCACACACACACAACACACACACACACACACACACACACACACGCACACACCTTGTTTTTTCACTGTCATGATCATTAGAGATAAGAAAGAGAACCTAATGATTCAGATATTTTATTTCATTATTTCTTTCCAACTAAATGTTAAAAATAAATACATGATTCCTTCCCTTCACAAGTTCTCATTCGGCAATACATTGTTATTGTCCTCATGATTGGCAATGTCTCCTATAATGCACTTTAATAAGGGTTCCAACATCCATTTAATTTTGTTGTGTTTTTTTTTTTCTTTCATTGTTCACAGTAGCAAGAACATGGAACCAACCGTGCTGCCCATCAAAAGAGGACTGGATTAAAAAAAATGTGGTACATATACACAACGGAATATTATGCAGCCATAAAGAACAAAATCATGAACTTCTCTACAACCTGGATGGACTTAGAGTCTATAATACTGAGTCTATAATACTGAGTGATCTTTCACTGAGTATCACATGTTCTCACTCACAAGCAGACCTTCAGCAATTATCAAAATACTAGAAGAAAAGGATTGGCAGTAGCAGGAAACTGCCGAGAGGTGGGGGGACGCGGGATTGGCAGTAGTGGGAATCTACCTGGGGAAGGGGGGGCACACCTCATCAACAAGGGTACCTGTACAATGAACATTTGAATACCTAACCCTGAATTGTACCCCACATCTTTAAAATAAAATAAAAGCTTCCTGGCCCTGTCTGAGCTGCCCTGTTACAGTTTTCAGGTCCCTCTGGAGGATCCCGGGCATCCACCTCCTCTGTCACACAGAGGCAGCTGCCATGCTGCATCATGGCCAAGGTAGATGCCACAGAAGGATGGAATCCTGGGCACCAGGAGGGGCTCTGAGAAGGCTGGTCTCTGCCTCTGCAGAAACTCCCTCTGACCACCCCTGGCTGACAGCGGCGTCTGTGTGACGTGCCCCAGGTCGGCTCTGTTTGTTTACCTGCGCCTTAATTATTTCTAATTCTGCATCTCCCACTGACATCTAAGGAATCATCGCAGCAACAAAAGATGTGTTTCACTAGGAAAGCGTGTCAGCTGTTCTCCTGCCTCTGTCTGTGTATAATGTGAGTGATGTGAAACTGGGGGAGGGAACAGAAGGAGAAGCACTTCATTACAGCAAAAATGCCACAGAATGAATACGCTCTAAGCTGCAAGCGTGTATCTAATGGGAACCCATGTCAGGTAAGGTGCGCCCGTGGAGACCTGGCTTCCATTGAGAACAGTGGTTTTGACCAGGTGACTCCCCTCCCTCCACCCCCTCAGAGGCATTTTGGAATGTCACAACCAGGGAGCTGCGGGCATCTCTAGTGGGCAGAGGCCAAGGATGATGCTGAACGGACCACCGTCCAGCACAGCACAGCCTCCGTGACAAAGAATGGCCTGGTTCAGTGTCAACAGTGCTGAGGCTAAGACCTGCTTTAGAAAGATATGGGACCCCAAAGTTCCCTATATTACTGGTAATGCTGGAAACTCACAGACCCCTTTTTTACTGTAAAAATAAGAATTCTGTAAAGATAAGAATTTTGCTACTTTCTCTAGGAAGACTGCCTGCCCCACTTCACACATCCAGTATGTTTTTAGTAAGTGTCAACTGTGTACCAGAGCTGTTCCGGGAATTAGTGACACAAAAGAGAAGTCTCCTGTCCTTGTGAATCTTGCATTCTCCTTCGAGAGACAGATGATCATAAACCTAGCAACAATAAAAGTGCGAAATAACAATGCCTGATAGAGACAATGCTAAGAAGAAAAAAAGTCCTATGCGCAGGTCACAGCCATCCTAGGACGGCAGGAACAACGTGCTGGGTTCTAGCTTCGTGCCAGGCAATGTCATGAGCATTTTACGTGAGCCACCTCATGACTAGGTGGAAAGACAGAAAGACAGGGTTGCTCCTTTAGATAAGATGCTGAGAGAGGCCTCTGAGAAGGTGGTATTGGAACAAAGATCTGAAAACAAGGGAAGCACAAACACTGTCTCTCCTCTTCCCTTCCAATCCTTCCATCACTTTGTTAATCTACATCCTGCAGGTTGCATTGCTCTAGTTTAGTGTTTTTGGTGAGGGTGAGCAAGGGTACTAAGAAAAATCCCTCCCTAGCTTCATTTAGAGTTTCTTTTTTTGAGTCAGAGTCTCACTCCATTGCCAAGGCTGGGGTGCAGTGGCATGCTCATGGCCACCCCAGCGTTGACCTGCTGGGCTCCAGCAATCCTTCCGCCTCAGTCTTCCAAGTAGCTGGAACTACAGGCACACGCTACCACACCTGGCTAATTTTTGATTTCTTGTAGAGACGAGGCCTCACCAAGGTGCCCAGGCTGGTCTCGAATCCGCGGGCTCAGGCAATCCACTCGCTTCGGCCTCCCAAAGTGCTGGGAAAACAGGTTGAGCCACCGAGCCCGGCCTAGAGTCTGTCCTTTTAAAAACTAGGCAGAGACTAAGCCTATCCACCTGTACCCCTCCCACTTGTGCCCACTTCCCACCTATACCCCTGCTCCCACCTGTACACCGGCTCCCACCTCTATCAGCATCCACCTGTATACCCACTCCCACCTGTACCCTGCTCCCACCTGAACCCACGCCCCATGTGCTTGATTTCACATCTAGCCTCAGAAGGGTTGGGGTCAGCTGTGCAGCATGGGAACCACAGAAAGAATCTCTGGAGTGACGCCAAGGCCAGCCCCTTCCAGGTGACCACACCTGGCGACATGCCCCACGTGCTTCTGATCCCAGGCACCAAGCTCCAGGGCTCCTTTCAGATTCCCTTCCAGGATTCTCGACATACCCCACACACCACGCTCAATTGTCGATGGGGAGATCAGAGAAAGGCATCTCCCAGAATTTCAAGAAACAGCCCCAGAGAGAGATGCCAACCCTGCCTTGGTGGCTTCATCCCAGCGTCCCTGGAGATGCTGGGGAGGGAGTCGGGAAGCACCTGCTGTGGCAAGGTGGCTTCCAACCTGCTGTGCCGACACCCTTTCCCTCCCTGGGGTCCCCGTGCCCATGTGCAGACGGGGCTCCGGGGAGACACTAGGGGAGTTCTTACCAGCATGACTTAAATAGACACAGCCTTGGCCTGTGCAAGAGAGACCGAGAACCCTGGAAGAAACTGCTTCTCTGCAACCCCCCCCCACCCCCGTTCTTTACTTGGTGTTATTCTTTCTATCTGGGGCTTTTGTTTTCATCTCTACAATGCTTTTCTATCTACAGTACCTCACTCGATCCTCATCCCTGGAGCCCCATGAGGTCGGCAAGGGGAGAGCATGATCCCTTCCAGGCGAACATTTGACTAATGCAAGCTGTTCTTGACTTTCCACGGCAGCCCTGACAACCTGCAACGAGCCCATCAGAGGAGCCGTGAGTCTCTCCCCACCCCATCCCGGTGCCTCTGGTGAGCCCCTGGGGCTCTGGACAGGTCAGGTGGCTGTGTCACCTCGCGGCTCCCAAATGTCAAGGTGCCGTGGACAAGGGCTCCTTCCCAAGCTGCAAGAACGACCCCTTTTCTGCCCTACCACTCCCTCCCCTAAGCCACCTCCCCTGGCCTTCCTCCCCCAGGCCCACCCGCCCGTCCACCCGCCCGTCCACCCGCCCCTCCAGATCCAGCTCAGTGCAGGGAACAGAGCGTGGGCCGCTGGAGGCAGGAGGCGCCACCCGTCCAGGGCCACAGAGCTTAAGATCCCTGTCCTCTTGTCATAGAATGATCATCCTTCTTCTTTGCGGTGTGAGCCAGCTCCAGGCTCAGAATAAACAGAGCAACTTCCACCCACTCCGGAAAGGCCATGCAAGGAGGCAGGAGCTGGAGAGGAGCGCTTTCCGGAGAGAAACGAGAGTGAGTGAAGAGAAAGCCAAAGAAGGACAGTGAGATAAAGTGAAGGAGGGGAGGGGGCAGGAGGGAGGAGAGCAGCCTGTGAGAGGCCTCACACTAAACCAAGAAGGCTTCAAAAAACAATGTGTCTCCCTCAAGAAATACAATCCAGGGCACATGCATCAAGGTCTGCTGTTCCAGGCGGGTGGGGGCGGGGAGACAACTGCTGGCACCTGGCTCGTGTCTCCACAGCCTCAAAAGAAACGAACCACACATGAATAGGCCAGAGAGTCACCGAAGAGACACAGCGGACTGCAGGTGAGGTCTACAGTGGCAAATGAGGGCCCCCTGCGAAACACAGCTGGAGAAGTGTCAATAGGTGCCAACGCATTGCAGGGCCTGCAGCCCCAAGACTCACGGCAGGCAGCTTGGTGCCTCAGCTCGAAGTTCCAGGAGCGCCGTCAACGTGTTTTATGTTGATCAGCTGCTCTCTGGTTCTTCCCGACTAGTGTGTGTCATTGCTGCTAATAATGATGTCAGAAGACAGCAAAGCGCAGCAACCTCGACATTCACCAGCATATGGGAGGCGAGCCTGACCGCCACCAAACCTGCACACACCTTCCAGCACTTAAATTCAGGATGGGGGAGCTCGCCTACTTTTTTTTTTTTAAAAAAACATAGGGACTTGTTCTGTCACTCAAGCTGCAGGCAATGGTGCCATCACAGCTCACAGCAGCCTCCAACTCTCAGGCTCCAGCAATCCTCCCACCTCAACCTCCCGAGTCACTGGGATTACAGACATACACCACCACACCCGACTAATTTTTTACAATTTTTTGTACAGACAGGGTCTCCATGTTGCCCAGGCTGGTCTCGCACTCCTGGCCTCAAGCAATTCTCCCACTTTGGCCTCGCAAAGCAGTGGGATCACAGGTGTGGCCCACTGCGCCCAGCTCTCCCAACTTCTGAGGTTGCATTAAATTCAGGCTGTGATGACCCAGGGCTTCCTGTGCCCCGTGGAATGCCGGCTCTTTAACTGAAGTCTGTCAACAGGTCAGGACTCCCTGAGGAAGGGCCAAGGCAAAGGTCAGGGGATTCGTGGCTGCTCCCTGCTAGCCCCAGCCCAATGGGGACCCAGTGTCACCCCCGTGGACATGGGAACTGGGATCCCAAGAGGGCCCTCTCCCCAGGGAGCCGGACAGTGAGCCCCAGGGAAGGGTCCAGTGGAGCCCCGTGGGGGCTCTGTCTCCTCCCCGCCCAGCCTCTCCCTCCTGCCATCCCCACTTAACCCCGACACACAGGGCAACGCTCAATAATTGATGCTGTTTTTATTACTGAGAAGTTGCCATAATAATGACACTCGTAACACAATCTTTTAAATTATTCCGCATAATGGAAAAAAAATTAAATGTCGCCCCGATCAACAGCCAGAATATGGATGGCGCTTACATAATAGATGACCTTCTCTCCCAGGGAGCCCGGCGGCGGGCTGCCGCCCAAGGCCAGGCTGGCTCCAGGTGACAAGCGGCCAGCCATGAAGCAAATGGGGACACAGTGGCACAGACACGGAGGCGGAGGGCCCGCAGGCTGGCTGCTTGCCGTTTTCCTCGCCTCAGCTAGCCTATATGTTCAGGGATCATGGTCACAGTCAGGACCCCTAAAGGCAAGAAAATGACAACTCAAAGTCCTTGGTCCCTACTCATTTTTGAAGCACAATTCTTCTTGCTTGGTCCAAAGCACGAGAACCACACCTCTAACTCAGCTTCAGTCCTTCCCTCTCACAGCAACAAACACTTCATCCAACCAGGGGTCTGCGGGGCAGGTTTTAAAGCTTCAAGATATTCCATTGTTGAGGCATTTAAAATCCTGGCTGAAGAAACCTGAGCTCCTTCCTCCAGGAAGCCTTCCTGGATGCACTCAACCTAGTCTGGATCAAATGTGTCCCCTCAATCCTCTTCTTACATCCTGAACATGCTTCCATCACACAGTCGCCAAACCGCAGAGTAAGTTTCAGTTTTACTGGACACCTGAAAACCATGAGGCTCTTAAAGTAGGAGCAGTGTCTTGCGGCTCTAATGTCAGGGCCTGAGTGTTCAATATTTTAACTAATTTACCCGAAAGAACTACACTATGGAAGTTCCAAAGTGAGAGGAAAATGTTACCTTACACAGGAAGTGAAGATCCGGACAACCACAGAGCAGTCGGGTGCCGCAAGAGGAGATTAGGGTTAGTGCAGAGCGGGGAAGAGAGGGCTGAAAATAATTGAAGATGTTCCGGCTAGTGGCAGAAAGTGCGACTTGCTACCCACCAGCAGCTGCTATCCTTTTGGCAATTAAGATGATCCATATCAGCCAGGAGACCCCGTGAGGATGGGTAGCAAACATCTCTACCCCTTTTCCAGAAGCAGCACTCTGAGTGGGACAGCCCAGCCCAGCCCAGTCCCATTGGAGACGACATCTTCCCATGCTGAAGCTCACAATCCCTCCAGGGCCACGTCTTCTGGCTTCCTTCCCATCTGCTCCATGACCCCAGTTCGAAGTTTCACAATGGTGGGAGTTAATTGTGGACGTCTAGCTATATTTAAGTGCTGTAAGTACACTATTACTCAAACCGTCTTTGGAGGGACAAAACCTTCTCTGATTCCTGATGCCAAATTGCTCTTCATAATCAAGCCTATTTAATCACATACAACAGATTTTAAAACATCACACAGCTTTGCAAAAGTACAGCTCTATGCAGACAGCCCGCCAACAGCCATTCAGGTAAGCAGCTCTGAGCTTGTCTTCCAAAAAGCTAAGCCTCCCACTGTCAGGGCTGGCGGAGAGATGGGGCTTGGCAGGGTTTCTATACCATTTTGCTTTTTCTTTTAGCTCAAAATAGAATTTTCCTTAAAGCGATAATAGAAATCTGAAGGTACCTAGGTATCACAAAGTATTTCTTTTCTAATCCTCCATGATTACCCAGTGCTCTTAATCTAACCCTACACCTTGTCCTAGATTTTATTAAAATACATCCATAGGTTCAGGCTGGAGAATCACTTGAACCCAAGAGTTCAAGGCTGCAGTGAGCTATGATCACACCACTGCACTCCCAGCCTGGGCCACAGAGTGAGACCTCGTCTCTAAAAAATTAATGAATTAAATTAAATTTTAAAAACTCAAAAACAACCTCAACAATCTGAGAACCTCCAGCTGGCCTTTCAAGCAACTTTTCCTGACCTATGTTATCCTTTTAGAGGGTTTCAGAACCCTTTCAGAACTATATGAAAAGCCAAGACTTCTCATCCCATAAAAATGTGTGTGTATCAGGCATCTATTGCTACGTACAAAATACCCCAATACTCAGTCGCTTAAAGCAACAGCCAGTTATGATTGTTCTGTGGTCAACTGGGCACTGTGGCTGATCTGCCTGGGCTCACTTGGGTATCTGTAGTCAGCTGGTGGCTCACTCCTAGGATGGAGGGTCTATGATGGTACACACAGGCATCTGGCAGCTGGCAGGCTGTTGGCCAGGGAAACACTGATTTTTCTCCATGGGACCTCTCGCCTTCTGGCAGGCTAGACTGAGCTCCTTCGTCTGGCAAACTCCGCGTCCAATGTCAAGTGCTTTTCAAGTCTTTGCTTGCGTCACATTTGCTACCATCCAACAACCAAAGCAAGTCCATGGGAATCCAGATGGAAGGGGTGGATCAACTGATGGTACTTCTGGTGGGGTGGATCTGCAATGCCATGCTGTCATGGTATGGGTAATGTCAGGGGAAGAATTTGTGGCCATTTTGCCATCTGTTGTAGCACATATACACAGACATACAAAATGCCACATGCAACGCGAGGAACCCCAAGAAATCTCTGCTACTCTCCACAGATCCAGACAACAAACAACTGTGTTCGTGTCAACCCACAACACGGTCTCATTCACCTAAAACAGGCTTCTCCCATGGTCATTCAAGGATACATTCTCAGAGGTCTGAAAGTTTTCTGTAAAAATGTTTAAATTTTTCACTTTCGTTTAAATGATAATCTAAAGAGAAAATAATTATCAACCATCTGAATCACTAGGGTGACACCTTTATAACCAAATCCTACTGCTGGATTTCAGTGTCTTCGTTTGCATTTGTGCTTATGCTGGAGCTGATACCAAGCAGTACTGCTTTAATTGTCAAGAACTTTTTTGTCTTTGTAATTGTAGCGATGAGGTCTCGCCAAGTTGCCCGGGCTGGTCCCAAACCCGCAGGCTCAGGCAATTCACTTGCCTTGGCCTCCCAAAGTGCTGGGATGGCAGGCTGAGCGACCAAGCCTTTTGACATAAACAAAAACACACAAAGCAAGCAGTCATGATGGGAGAAGCAGAGAGGAAGTCTCAATGAATACATGTCATGCTTGAGCATGGAGCCCTGTATGGATGGTGGAAGTTTCCACAGAGTTCTAGAACAGCAGACTCCATCCAGAAGCAGCCTCCATGGCATAGAGCTGTGAGAATCAAAGGGAACCAGTCCCATGGGCACGTTGTAATGGATGGTTATTTTTAGCAAAACATCACCTGCCACATTACGAAAATATTGTTGGTTTGGATTTTATCTGTTCTGTTGTTTTGATTCATACTGAAAGATTTTGGCTTTATGACTGTTGAAGAGTCAAATACATTAATCTTGATTTATCCCTAATTTTATGCTTGTGCATACCTATGCTTATAAGCACATCTATAGCAGTACACTAAAAAATAGCTTGAGTCAACCTTGGAGATGCATGAGTTTTATTTCCTTTAAAATGATCATATAAGCCGGGCTCGGTGGCTCAGCCTGTAATCCCGTGCCTTGGGAGGCTGAGGTGAGTGGATTGCTTGAACCCGCAGGTTCGAGACCTGCCTAGGCAACTTGGCGAGACCTCATCTCTATGATAAATCAAAAAATTAGCAGGGCGTGGTAGTGCGCGCCTATAGTTCCAGCTACTTGTAAGGATGAGGCAGAAGGATGGCCGGAGCCCAGCAGGTCGAGGCTGCGGTGGCCGGGAGTGGCCACTGCCCTCCAGTCTGGGCGACAGAATGAGACTCCCACTCAAAAAATAAAATTAAAATAAAATGAGTACATATATTAGTCAAATATGAAAACACTGGCCTATGGTTTAAAACAATGGGATTCTCTTCCTTCCTGCCTCCCTTTCTTATTTACTAACTACTACGTAAAAGATAGAAACTTCTGCCTTCAAATTATGTATAATACTGAGAACAATCCATAGTGACCTAATAATTGTTCTTCTGTGCTTAACCCTAACCAAAACTGTTAAGTTGCCACTCTCTGTGCCTCCTGTGGTCAAAGTGACACACTGACTGAGACTCCATGAGTGTCCCTGTGCATGGACAAAACTCTCCTTAATACCTCATTTTATCCTAAACTGCAATTTCCCAGAGTTCCCTGCTTCCTGAGGTGCTCCAAGGGAAAAGATTTCAAGGACAAATAAGTTTGGGCAGGTCCAAATATCAACAAGCCGGGTGCGTTGGCTCTCACCTGTAATCCCAGCACTTTGGGAGGCCAAGGCAAGAGGATCACTTGGGGCCAGGAGTTTGAGACCA
Organism: Cephalopachus bancanus; assembly: GCA_027257055.1. Lineage (NCBI taxonomy): Eukaryota > Metazoa > Chordata > Mammalia > Primates > Tarsiidae > Cephalopachus > Cephalopachus bancanus. The sequence goes on from JAPVLO010000065.1 coordinate 7,219,683, forward strand.
ACATAGCAAGACTCCATCTCCACGAAAAATTAGAAAAATAAAAGTCAGCAGGGAATGGTGACGCATGCTCATAGTCACAGCTTCTGGGGAGGCTGAGGCACAAGGATCACCTGAGCCCAGGAGGGTGAGGCTGCAGGGAGCTATAATCACGCCACTGCATTCCAGCCTGGCTGGCAGAGCAAGGCTATCTATTAAAAAAAAAGAAAAAGTCTACACTCTACACATGAGCAGATAAGTACTGAGAAATCCCACAAAAAAGAACATGGTTTTGTTTAATCCTACGTTTCTCATACTTATTTGGCCATTTATAAAACCCTATTAATATTCAGCAGATGAATTTTTAGAGTGTTCAAAGCAACTCTATTCTGTGTCCAATGCTCAGCAGACTCAGCAAAATATTTCTCCTTATACTGGGACATGATCCTACTTTATCCAGAAAAAAAAAAAAAGGCCAGGGGAACCTTGGCCTCAAAATATCTATCACTTTTCCAAATAAATGTCTGTGTTTATCATCCTCAAAAATGAATCAGTAGAATTTATCACAGACAGACAGATCACGCCTTGTAGTCGCATCAGCTGGAGCTCATAAACACCAAGAAGGCAACTATTCTATAAAACCCAGTCCTTGCTTTTTCTTTACCACAATTTATGAAAATAAAAATAAATAAAATAAACCGGTCCTTCTATTACCAAGGCTGGAAGCAAGATGTTCATCACAGCATTGCTGAGGAGGAAAGGCTAGAGTCTGGCTTATCAACAATCTTTATAGGTTTGACAAGCATAAAATGATTTTTCCTGACTCCAGGAAAGAGAGAAAGAGGGAGCGTGTGCACGCCCTGAGAGCCAGCCCTGAAAGTCACGAGCCACAGAGTGGACGCCTGTTTCCATAAAATTCTCGTGAGGAATCCCAGCATCAGAGCAATAGAACAGGTCCAGGGTGAGAAGAGGCCAAAAACATGGATAGAACTGGAAAGAAATATGCTTGGTACCGGCCTCAAGGTTACAGAAAGCAACTCTGTCTTGCACAAGCCCTCAGGTCTCTAATATGCTCAGCTTCCAGCATGCCTCCTCTCATATCACCGCAATTGCTGCTCAGTGTCTTCTAGTGATATGAACAGACAGGTGGCATCACACGGGCTAAGCCATGTCCCTCCCCACTCAAATTCCTGTGTTGTAGCCCTAACCCCCAGAACCCCTTTCTCTCTTTCCTGGAGTCAAGAAAAATCATTTTATGGTTGTCAAACCTATAAAGATTGTTGATAAAGAACGTAGCTATATTTGGAGATTTAAAATTAAAGTAAGCCGGGCTCGGTGGCTCAGCCTGTAATCCCGCGCCTTGGAGGCTGAGGTGAGTGGATCGCCTGAGCCCGCGGGTTCAAGACCCGCCTGGGCAACTTGGTGAGACCTCCTCTCTACAATAAATCAAAAACTAGCCGGGCGTGGTAGCGCACGCCTGTAGTTCCGGCTACCTGGAAGGCTGAGGAGGAAGGATCGCCGGTGCCCAGCAGGTCGAGGCTGCGGTGACCGGGAGCGGCCACTGCACTCCCGTCTGGGCGACAGAGTGAGACTCCAACTCAAAAAAAAATTTAAAAATAAAATAAATTAAATTAAATTAAAGTGAGGTCTAGGGGGCCCTGATCCAGCATGACTGGTGTCTTCATAAGAAGAGAAAATTTGGACACAGAGACACACATAGAAGGAAGACAACGTGAAGTCACAGGGAGAAAACGGCCACTTACAGGCCAAGGAGAAAGGCCTGCCACACAGCTTTCCCTCAGAGCCTTCTGAAGGAGCCAACCCTGCTGACTCCTTGATTTCAGACTTCTGGCCTCTAGAACTGGGAGAGAATAAATCTCCGTTGTCTAAGCCACCCAATCTGTGACAATTTGCTATAACAGCGCTAGCATACAATTATAGCTGACATTTTACACGGCTTAGAGAAAACTAAGTCATAGACACTAGCAAGTTGCTATGAATCAGAGGGACCCGCAGAATTTGAACCCAGAACTTCCGACTTCATATCCCAATACTCCTCTGGCCCCATGCTACTCCTGGCGGTCGACCTGCAATGCACTGAGACTACTTAGGCTTCAAGAAGTGGCACCGTAAATGCAGACCCAAGGGGTGAGTGTGTGCATGTGCACACGCCGGGCACTAAGTTGTAAGCCGCCACATTCAGCAGAGAGAGCCTGGTGTGCACATTGCCGGGCAATCAGTGCTCCTCCTGGCGTGGCCTGACTCTATGGTTCCAGATGAATTCCAGAAAATGGAACCTCAGACCCCAACTCTCCTCAGTCTCTATGTGACCACCCACGGAGACCTCGCCTCACTTGTACAGGGAGAGGGAAACCAAAGCAAAATTCTGTGGGCAAATGGCCCAAGCGCAAAACCAGACCACCAGGCTACAAGGGGAAAACTGGCAGGTGTTATCACTGATGGCCTAAAATGAAACCCAGGACTGTGAGAGTCTGGCCCTCAGAAGGGACAGATACTCTCTGAAGGCACTAAACTATCAGACACCCACAAAGGAAGTCAGCGCGGAGGGACTCAAAGACAAGCATTAGCTACAGGAGATCAAGAGAGGAAGATCAGCCTAAAAAGTGACGCGGAGGGCTTCAGTGTTTATCTCCTAAATCATCTCGGGCAAGGCACAACCTAGCTGGCCTAAAGAACAGGGAGCTTCGACCGGGCATGATAGCTCACGTCTGTAATCTCAGCTCCTTGGGAGGCCGAGGTGGAAGAATCACTCGAGGGGGGAGTTTAAGAGCAGCAAGACTCTGTTTCTTAGGGGAAAAAATCAGGTGGGTATAGTCCCAGCTACTCAGGAGGCTCAGGCAGGAGGACTGCTTGAGCCCAGGAGCAGGAGGCTGCAGTGAGCTATGATTGCACCACTGCACTCCAGCCTGGGCGACAGAGTGAGACCCGGTCTCTAAAATAAATAATGTCTAAAAGGATGGGGAGCAGGGAGCAGGACACTGGTGGAGCACAGGCACGGAGGAGGTCTGCACAGCACTGGAATTCCCTTCTACCCTCAGCCTCCAGCCCCTCCTCATGGCCGGCTGCTTCTCAGCAGCATCCTGTTCCCACGGGGCCCTGACCACCAGGGTCTGAAACCTCAAACTGTTTCTGAAAATAGCTTTTCTACCTGCTGATAATTGCTGCTTCCAAAGCTGTCAGTGTCCTAAAAGGAACGGTTTACCAGGGCATTCAGCCCAAACTGAGCCTGCTGGAAAAGGTGGCATTGGGTAGAAGAGTCAGGGATGCCAAGGAGGGTGGGAGGGGAGGGGGCAAGGCTTTTGGAGAGGATGGAAATCCTTGTGCATTTTTACGCCGAAGAAAGCGGCATGTGAACCACTTCAAAAGAAAGCTGTGGCTTTGAAGAACGCATTTGATTTTTTTTTTTTAAACGGGGCTTTATCCACAGCATCACTCAGCTTGGAGCAGAATTAATTATTAAACTTATCTGGGCTTGATGAGGACTTGGCAGCTGAGAAGGTATTGAAGCAGCTTGCTTCTGAAGGAATGTTTTTCTGCTTCCTGCTGTGGGTACGTGGGGGCTGACATCTTTCCCTCTTCTCTCTTTTCTAAGCCTAAATTCCGAAGCAAATAACCACACCAAGACATACACCATGCCTGCATATGGTTTCTACTGCTGCATGACAAACTCTCACAAACCCAGAGGCCTCAAACAATACTATCTCCTCTGTTTCCATGGGTCTGGAACCAGGGTTAAGCTGTGCCCTCTGCTCAGAGTCTCAAAGGCTGAAATCAAGATTGTGCCTGCGGCTGTGGTCTCCTTCCAGGCTCAGGGTCCTCCTCCAAGAGCACTTGTTGTTGGAAGAATTTAGCTTCTTGCAGCTGAGGAAGGACTGAGGTTCCCATTTTCTTGTTGGCTTTCGGCAGGTAATCACTCTCCGCTCTTAGAGGCCACCCTCAGGTTCTTGCCACATAGCCCGCTCCATGGGCAATTCACTACAAAGCTCTTTGCTTCTGCAACACCAGCAAGAGACTTCTCTCCCACTTCAAATCTCTCGGCCCTCGAGGAGGACCCAGTTTTTGTTTTAAGGGCTCGCCTGATTATGTCAGACCCACTCAGGATAACCTCCTCTTTGATGGATTCAAAGACAACTGATTGATAATCTAATCCGTAGCCTAATGGAAGGGAATTCCAGGGCATGCACACCAGGGGTTACAATTCTGAGGGGCCCTCTCAGATTTCCACCTACCATGATGCCTGTCATATAACACTCTCCTTTCTCACATCTCTACTGCCCTGAGATTCCTAGGGTTTAAATGTTCCCTTAGGAAAGTAATTCTGGAGCCATGGGTAACAGACAAGATGTGGTGCTCTACCAATTTTGGGGGGCACAAACTTACAATCAAAGCTCCAATCTCATAGAACAAATTCCATCTCTTCTGACTTGTCAGCAAATGATGACAAGGTGGTGTATCCCAGAGGTTCTGCCGGTCAGAGGGTTCAGCTCCCCCATCTGGGAAAGAGACCTATGGTGGCCTCTGGGCCACGTGTCTCTTTAGACACAGGAGGCGCAATGCCTAGGAGCTCACCTCGAGGGACCACAAAGATGATTCCATTTCTTTTCAAAACAGAAGAAAAAATAATAATAATAAAGACAGCATGGGCTCAAGCCTGTAATCTCAGCACTTTAGGAGGCCAAGGCGAGAGGACTGCCTGAGACCAGGGGTTCGAGACCAGCCTGGGCAACTTGGTGAGACCTCGTCTCTACAGTAAATCAAAAAAATTAGCCAGGCATGGTGGCATGAGCCTGTAGTTCCAGCTACTTGGAAGGCTGAGGCAGAAGGATTGCCTGACCCCAGCAGGTCGAGGCTGCAGTGGCTGTGAGCATGTCACTGCACTCCAGCCTGAGTGACAGAGTGAGACTCCAACTCAAAAAAAAAAAAAAATTAAAAACCTTATCCTGGGTCAGGCGCGGTGGCTCACACCTATAATCTCAGTACTTTGGGAGGCGGACGTGAGAGGACTGCCTGAGCCTGTGAGTTTGAGACCAGCCTGAGCAACTTGGCAAGACCTCATCTCTACAATAAATAAATAAAAAAATAAGCCGGGCATGGTGGTGCGTGCCTGCAGTTCCAGCTACTGGAAGGCTGAGGCAGAAGGATACCTAGCCCAGCAGGTGGAGGCTGTGGTGGCCATGAGTGAGCCACTGCCTTCTAGCCTGGGCAACAGAGTGAGACTCCAACTCAATCAATCAATAAATAATCTTCTTAAAACTATATAATAATGAATCCAGGCTTGATGATATTCACCTTTATGCCAACATAGCTATAAAATGTAATTTTTAGTCTTTTTTTCATGGAGGAAGGGGCCCAGGAAGGCAAAAGTTCCCAGGGCCTCCAGAAGTACAGAGGCAGCCCCAGTGGTGGTGCCAGCTCACGTGTGCGATGCAGGCTCCACAGCGATCCCAAAGGGCATCTGAGCCTGTCTTGGAAAGAGCAGTCAGTCAAGGCTCTGGCCCTATTGTGCTGACCTTCGGACTAACAGATCGAGGGTGTTAAGAAAAAATCAGAATAGAGCCCAGGCCGCTGCAGGACAGTGTGCAAATTTGTGTGATAGAGACAAACTAGCTCAAAGTTAAAGGCAGGGCTGACAAGGCCAAGTTCGGTCCCCGGATGAGCTGCTCAGTCTTGTAGGCTTTGGGCCCTAATCCCTATCAGCCCCCTAACAGTTGTGAGCTGATGGCTTCCAGGGGGATGTAAGGATATAGAGGAAGCGACCAAAATCCCTCTCAAATGCCAGAAAACGGGCGTGAAACTATTTATTATCAGCAATAGCAATAGGATCATTATCCTGTTTTAAAAAGACAGAGAGAGAGAAAATTGAAGTAAAATCGGGCACGGGTGTGACGTTGGGTGTGTTCTGAAGTGTCACTGTGATATTCTCAGTAGAGAGATGCCAACAAGAATTGGGAAAAGAAAGAATAGTCAGATGCTGAGATGGATAAAAGCACAGATGATCCCCAATTACGGTGGCTTGACTTAAGACTTTTTAACTGTATAATGTTGTGAAAGTGACGTGCAAACAGTAGAAACCGTACCTGGAGTACCCATCCGACTGTTCTGTTTGTCACTTTCGGTAGCATATTCCATAAATGACATGAGGCATTCAACACTTCATTCTAACATAGGCTTTGTGTTAGACGGTTTTGCCCAGCAATAGGCTAATATAAGTGTTCTGAACACATGAAGGTGGGCTAGGCTAAGCCATGATGTTCTGGAGATCGGGTGTTTAATGCATTTTCTACTTATGACATTTTCAATTTACAATGCATTTATTGAGGCATCATCCCATCATAAGTTAAGGAGGATGCGCATATGGAAGAGCAAGAGGCTTCATGCATGGGAAAAATACCAGGATGGACGACCAAAGAAAGACTCAGCGAGAGGCGGGTGATACACCACCCCGAGAGCTGGGAAACCTGAACCAGAGAGAAAATTCTGCTAACGACACACCTGACCTTATCACTTCAACTCTTACTCGTAAAACCAAGAGATTCAAACTGAATAGTCCCTTAGGGCCTGATCTACACCCAAACGTCCATAAATCTATAAATTTTCCGCAAAAAGAGATATCAACTCTCATTCCATGGAAGGGAGAATGCCTCCAACATGCCTCTTCATAACTTTCTGAGGAATGTGCGTAAGATATGGCACATCTTGAGGAAAAGAGCCTTGGTTGTAAGACAAAGGTCTTCATTCAGCTGGACCAGGGTGACAAGTCCAGCCCAGGGCAGGTAACACAGTCATGCAAAACCCACAAGGGATGGTGCAGGCTGTACCTCTGCTGGCCCAGGGTGGAGCGTCCTTTCTCAGTCAGAGGTTCCTTGTGGAGACATCACACCAGTGGGCTCGAGAGAAGAACTCCCAGCTCTTTAGAGGATGGGTTCCCCAAACTTCAAGGCAGGGGCTTGAACTAAAAAACTGTGACACCCACACAAGCTAGCCCAGACTCTTCCAGACGTCAGTATTTCTCCCATGAAGATTATCTGTCGAGTATGACCGGCTCCATCCCACAGAGGGAGGCTGAGGAAATACACTCGGGTGAAAGAAGCATAGGAATGCTCTGGAGGTGATAGTATTTTTCAGAAATTCATAGATCTGCTAGAGTGAGACACATTATAGCTTTTATTTTAAGAAAGCGGGAGGGGGAAGGGACGGAGGGACGAAAAGTCACTTATCGGGTATAATGTGCGCGGGTGGGGATGGTGGGTACACTTAAAGCCCAGACTTCTTTGCCACTATACGATGAAACCACGTAACCAAAAACTATTTGTACCCACTAAAGCTGTTGAAATAAAGAAATAAATAAAAGCAAGTTTCGACAATTTAAAAAAAAAAAAAGAAAGCACCCTGAGGAGATGAACACATATATGTAAGTGTGTTCTGTATGTGCATGTGTGTTCCTTTTATCTAGAAGACCCAAATAACAAATATCTCCTGGCAGGCATCCTAAAACTGGCTGCCACCTCAGAGTGTCCTCCCAGGAGGCAGGCAAAAGAGGGTGGTGTGTCCACAGGTCCCTGGGAGGGTTGGGCTAGAAAAACCACAGTGTCCCTTCCCAAGTGAGAAAAATAATCCATCATGGAAAACTCCCATAGCCGGAAGAAAGAACACTTTGCAAAAAACACAAACCCATGGAAAGCAAAAGGCACCAACAGCTCTTCTCCGACACGTCTCCTCAGGCCGAGCAGTCCACGAAGCGTCCCCACCGTATACCCGCAGAGTGGACACGCCAGCCTCGGGTGAACGTGAGCGCCGGAGAGTGCATCACTGCCAGGACACAGGGGATCAACCAGAGAGGTTGATAACTGTGTCCTGGCCCCTCAGCTGCAGATCTAATGAGCGTGCCTTCCTCTCTGCAGGCTCGGCCCTTTTCCACCCTCCGTCTTGCCGCTGCCTCCATGTGGGCAACTAATATCATTCACCAGCCCCGATCCCCACCCTACCTCCCGCTCCCCTCTCCCTGAGCACCATCCCTCATCCAATCTGAAACACTATCCTGCATCCCCTGCACAGGAGCAGCAAGGAGAAAAGATTAATGTGTCCCCCTGAGGGCCTGGAAAGCAACGCCTGGCTGTGGCATTCAGAGCAGATGACTGACTCTAACACACAATTAGCTGTTGCCCAAGAAACCCCATGCGCTGAGGAGGAAAACAGAGAGGGAAGGTGTCCGTTTAGACCTCAGAGAGAACGCCCCTGTGAAGGCAAATGTAGACATGCCTCATCAACGGGGGTACCTGCCTGGTCAATGTTTGTATACCTAACCCTGAATTGTATCCCACATCCTTATAACAAAAATTACAACAACAAAAAAAAAAAAACAGAAAGGCCCAGGCTCAGTAGGGAACAGTTTGCCCAGATTTCACCGGCGCTAGGTCCAACTCACTGCAAACTGGGTGGCTGATGATCTCTCTCTCTCTCTCTTCCCATTTCTAAAGCCAGGATAACTGTGTGGGGGGAACTAGCTGGGAGTCTGAAGGGCTACAGCTGTGCATAAGGTCACGTGGAGGGAAGGAACGCCTGGTCCTGAAGTTTCCCCAACCCAGGCAGACTGCCTGCTGCCCATCGACCTTAGCCCAAGGTGGGCACTGGCCTGTGGCACAGGTGGTGGGCTGAGCGGCAGGCCTTGCCCTCCACACACGCCTGTAACTTTGGTCAGAGTCCTCCCCATCCACCCAAGCGTACCAAGTTCTCAAACATGGCATGAGGGACAGAGGAGGAAGGTGTGATGTCTTCCCACACCATCTAAGGAAAATGCACGCAGTGTGGATGTCTGCACAGAGCAAGGCTTGCCCGGTCTCCACCCCAAAACGTTCCGCACACAGGCTGAGGATGCCATCTCCGGGCCTCCCAAAGAGTTCAACGAAAGGAAATACATTTCTGGCTGACCTCTCAGGCCAGTGTCATTCCGCCCCGACCCCACACCGCCCCCCGCCCCGAGTGGGTGATCAGGGTCCGGTGGCCTCCGGCTCACTCATCCATCATACACATGCTCAGTGTCACCACGGGAAGCTGGCGCCACCAAGCGACAGGCCATGGTGTCCCGTGTGCTGGGGTGCCGGACCCTTGGTGGCTTTCCCCATGACTGGGACACGTTCCTCTGGCTTATGGAGCCATGCTGTCCTCAGGGCACCTGCCCGCAGATTAGACCCTCGACCTGGATCAGACCCTCAACCTGGAGCCCAAATGTGACGGCCTGGCCGGGAGTAGGTTGAGAAAACCAGCCAGTTCCAGGAGAACAACGGAACCGGTCTCAGTAGCAACCAGAAACTGAGCCAGCTAATCCAGAGGACTTACCAGGGAAGGCTGTGAAATCCCAAGGAAGGGCGAGAGTCTTTAAGAAAAAGACAACCAGATTCAGGGGAGACACCAGCAAGGCGGGCAAGGAGTGGGACCAACAGAAGACAGGAGCCGTTTCAACCCTCCGCTGAAACAAGCCCCTGGGGACAAAAGGCATCTCCATACAACAGAGCCATCTCTTTGCCATGCCTTATGATCACCCACCAGGAACCCTGAAGTATACGAGGGGAGACCCCCAGAAAAGCAGGATTATCTTTTGGAGGGTAGGACAGGCTTCCCCTGCTAGGTAAGTGTACCAGCTGGCGTTGTTGTAAGAGGCTGCGCTCATCTTCAGTGAATTTTTTTGTGGCAAATAGGTGACTAGTTCTTCCACCACGACAATGCAGCTGCCCACACCACACTGAGTGTCCAGCAGTTTTTGACCAAAAACGGTATGACCCCCATGCCTCACCCTCCCTATTCACCAGATCTCGCCCCGAGCAACTTTTTTTGCTTCCCTGGATGAAAAACGTCCTCAAAGGGAAACATTCTGCTGACGTGGAAGAGATGAAACAGACAATGGCACAGCACTAAAAGGCATCAAAATTGACGAGTTCAGAAACCGTCTCGAGCAGTGGAAAAAGCATCTCTTATATCAAACGGAGAATACCTTGAAGGTGACTGAAGTTTAAACATGTAAGAATAAACACACAATGTTTTATAAATAAATTCCAGGTTTTTGGAGTCCCTCCTCGTAAATAATACGTTTATTTTCTCTCTTGTTCCTTCCTCTCTCCCCCTTCTCACCCCCTTTGCCCCCCCATCTCACTTCTGTCTCACTCACATACCTCTATATTTTCTACACGTGTATATAAATTTTCAAGACATATGTATATGAATATACAGAGAAACCCAGAAGGCACTAAGCTCATCTCCCTGGTTACTAGGGAAACAGATTAAACACTAAGGATAGGTGGTCATCAGGCAGCATGTTGGTCTTATCTTTAATATTTCTACAAGTCGTGAACTCAGAGGGCAGCTGTGATACACAGAGGCCACAGTGGAGGGGATCATCCCAGAATATAATGGCATCAGGAACATTCTGCCCAAGCCTGGGGAGCCAGCCCTTGGCACAGAGATTTCTCCTAAAATGAAATCATCCTGCAATGATGCATCTGGGGACTGGTTCCCAGGGAAGACGAGGCCATCAGCAGCCTCCACACCTGCTCAATGCACCCGAGTGAGGGGCTTCCGACCACCACAGGGCATTTATCTTTTGCACAGATGATTTCTAATAGTCCTCAACCATTCAGTCATGAATCTCTCTACGGTGGAAAGGCCAGCTTTTCCTAAATAAATCAGGAAAAGTAATCAATAAGCAAGCTAGAGTCATTTGATGGAGTTAAGGATATCAACAGAGTTTATACACGATCTCCCTTCCCCTGCTACCACCCCACAAAAGGAATTCAATTTTTGCCCAAACCAGGAAGCAGATTCCTAGCTTACAACATTCTGCTTCTCATGGTCAGAATGGCCACACTTTCCCATGTGCAATATTTATTTTGGGGGGCCAGGAAACATGAGCTTATTACAGGTGACAAGCCACTTGGAAGCAAAGCACTCAGCAACCAGCCACTTCATACTAACACAGGATTTCCCTTTTATGTCTAAAACAAAGAGAATTCTGAGTAAATGTGATGTCAGATTGCCAGAGAGGCAGGAAGGAAAAACCGCTAATAAGAGAAAACATATATTAAGCACCATCGGCTTAAAGCTACATGAAAAACCAAGCTTTTGACATCTTGCTGGGGGCAAACTCGCTGATGAGAATTAAGTCAGTCATAATTCACCAGAATTTGCCCAGAAGACTCTCAATTTATGCCTGTTAAAAAGATAATTGGGGGATTAGCTAAGAGAGTAGCAATTAGGAGTGCCGGGTCAAAGCACCCGTGAGTCCTGGGGTCACTTTGGGCTTCTAACACCCCCCCGCCTGGGTGAGAGGAAGCCTCCCCACCAAAAGCAAAGCAGAGAAGCAGTGGAAGTTCGTTTCTCCTTACAGGGCTCCTTCGAGCCCGTCTCACTGCCCTGTGTCCTCAGAACCTGGATCATCAGGTTCTCAGCCTTGTCCTCTCCTTCCCCTGCCCCACTGTTGGAGGTTTGGGACTCAGAGTATCCCTACCCACTCCCCAGTGCCCACGACACAGGCTGATGCTTGTGCCGCCGGATGTTATATCCGAGAGGCTGATGGTCCTGACCTCTCGTTTCTCATATTCCCTGCTTTTTTAAAATCAATCTCTGCCAACCACAACAGCGATCCAGAAGGAAGATGATAAAATGCAAAGTAACCACTCACTTATCATGGCATCTCCAGTGACAGATTTGGGAATGGTTGACAACTTGAATTAAAGTGAAATTTCTGGTAGCTGGTTACCTCTAGAACTACTTACAAAAATAATCAAGGTTTGTATCCACCATTGCTCACCCAACACACACCAATTTTCATTTCTCCTCTCTCCTTCTCTCTCTCTCTCCTTCTCTCTCTCTCTCCTTCTCTCTCTCTCTCTCTCTCTCTCTCTCTCTCTCTCTCTCTCTCTCTCTCTCTGAAACATCAGTTTATTTCTCAGGTGGCAAGAAAGAAGTTCTGGACCGATGGCTCACAGCATCACCTCCCACTGGTTGCACAGCGCCCCTAATTTGAATGAAAACCTCGGTCCTTTATTTCCAAACCCCACCTGACTGAGAACGCACTTTTATTTCCCATCCAGATGGAGCGCAAACATCGAAACCATGCAAGGAAGACGCCATAAGCACTTGTGATCAATAACACTTCAAAGAAGTTTGTCTCCACGTGAGCAGAGAAGTGAAGGATGGGGCCTGAGCAGCTCCTGGCCATCCTGGCTGGGGAGAAGCCCGCAGGTGGCACCTTTGGGCCCAAGCCCCCAGGAGGACAACCCAGATGTGTCCCTTTACGTGTTATTTAGTTGTAACAAAATCACAACCACTCAGATCGAGTATATGTCTCCCCCTCCCCCGGATGCCACCCTCACAGTCTACCTGTTATAACTGGGCTCACAACACTGAAACTGGTTTGCAGTTTGTTTAATTGAAGAAGAAACGCCTTGGGGGATTGGGGGCTACAGGCCTCCAATTGAGCCATTTGGGGAGACAAGATTTTATCTACAAAGCACCCGGGTTGCAGACCCAAGTTCTGCTTCCAGCCTGTGGGGATCTGAGCTTCACTCTAAGAGGTCAAGCAAAGTCAGTGTGTGCGAGGTTTAGCAAGACACCTGGCATGTAATAAGGCCTCAATTAAGATGAGCTGTGGTTATCACCAGCACCATCACATCATTATTAAGAGAAATGCTTTCGTGGGACTATCTTACCAGTGGAAGGAACGGGAAGGAGAAAGAAAATGAATTCAGGGTAGCTGTAACAAAATCACAGCCACTTAGATCCGAATGAGTAAATAAAAGTGCATCCCACAGTAGAGGGAGACAGCTGCGGTTATCAGTATCATTTCCTTCTTGCTTCACCACGGATGGCAGCCATGCTGGCCTGTCGCATCAGAAGCGCTGAGGGTGCAAATCAGTGGTCAGGAGGTGGGAGGAAGAGTTCCCAGTCGGCCGGGTCTGGGCATTGCAATATAGATCGCTCCCCGTTGCCCTCCCACTTGATAGATGTGCTCTGCAGCCTCCCAGTCCAATCATAAGCCTAATATTTGCCCAGTGGAAGCAGTATTTGTGTGCGTTGCCGTCTAAAATCCAATAAGTACGGAGACAGAAAAGAGGCTGTCTGCTCATGAGGCATGAGGGCAAACACAGCAAGCTCTTTAAAGACCCATCGAGCTAATCGATACCCTCTCCCATTTCCATTCAGGGGCCCTGGGCCAGCTGAGACTTCATAATTATTTTCCATCATGACAACCTTCTGAGAAGCTTACAAAGAAAAGGTCGCTGTTTCTAAGTTTGTTCTCCTCTGTTTGCCAAACGCAGATTACTTCCTGGGGTCCACGAGGCTCCCTTCTCTGACTGTAGCAACCAAAGGCGGCTCTCGCTGGGCCTCTCAGCGCTGGATAGAAACAGGATATTGCTCTGCCCGTGGAAATCACCATCGTCATCACATTTTGTGGCCTGGCCTCCTGCCCCCACCTTCCCGGTCAGGGTCAAGCTTCGGCCAGACCTCCTGCTGGACATTCTCTTTAATTTGTCCACAGCTCAAAAATAAAGCCCAAGTCGTGGTAGGTCAGGCGTGGAAGGAAGAGCATGGTGGGAGTTGCAGGAATACAGCTCCTAAAACTGTATTCCTTGACAACGACCACACAGGCTCCCAGCTGAACCCCTCGTGCCCACATGGACACCAGAGCCCACCACGAATACCCAGAGTTGCCTTCTGCTTGGTCTCTTCTCAGGGAACTTGAATTAACAGTAACACAGAAAAATCACAGAAGCCCCCTTCTTGCACACAAGTCGATTCAAAAACCTAGTTAGGATTAGACTTGATTCGAAGAAACAGAAAGCCCTGTCACAATGACTTAAACACAGGAAGGGTTTATCTGGCTGGCACAGCAAGCAGGCCCGGGGTCAGCAATCTAGCTGGTACATGCCAGGCCTACCAGGCTCCTCTGGCTTCCTGCTCCGTCACCCCAGGTGCTGCCATGCTGTTTCAGATAGTTTTGGTAGCTTCACGTAAGTCCTGGGAGTCGGTCTGTAGCAAGTATGGTGACCAGGGCAAGTATCAACAAGGACTGAGGCTTTGAGAGAATGAGAATGACGATGGCAAATAATAATAATATCTTGTTATTCTTATGAAAACTCATTCATATTTGAGTTATTGAAATACTATTATCTTATCCTCTCAGCTTCCCCAAAAGGATCTTGACGAACCTCTAGGGGTTCCCCACACTACGCTTTGAGAACCACCACTTTAAGATCATGCCTCTTTAATAAATGGACAAAGGGGCCCAGATCTTGCAAATGCCCACTTGGTCCCTAGGCCTAGCACTCACCTCCCATTCCGATTTTCCACTTAAAAAAAGAGAAATGTGAGTCACTGATGGGCAACCACTACTGAGAACACTAGCCTGGGAGAAAAAGTCCTCTCATTTGCAGAAAGGTACGGACGGACATGTTTCTGTAGGTGTCAGGATTAGACATCGCAAGGCCTAAGCCAAATGTGGTGAATAGATTTTCTAAGATGGGGTCCCAAAGATGTCCTGCCCTAGTCCCCAGAGCTTGTGACGATGACAAGCTATCAGTCCCATGCTGTGGTGTGTCATGTGGCCCATCTTGCTTCATAATACAGAGATTACCTCACTGGGCCTGACCCAGCAGCCCCCAAGACCCCTTAAAAGCAGAGAGCTTTCTCTGGTGATGGCATGACAGGGAAGTCAGAGAGATCTGAGAGTGAAAAAGTGCACGTGCTGTCACGGGCAGAAGACGCAGGGAACGGGGGCAGGGGGGTGCAGGGCAGCGTGGAGAGGAGGATGAGGAAAGCAGACAGCCTCGAGGAGCTGAGAGGGGCTCTGGCTGGCAGCCAGCGCGGAAATGGGGCCTTCCTCCTGCCATCCTGTGAATGATGGCGGCAGCAACAGGCTTGAAAGAGGACTCTGGGTTCTAGATGTGAATGTGGCTGGCTGACATCTTGATTTTCGCCCTACCACAGGGAACCATCCATGTGTCCCCGGCTTCTGGCCTACAGAGCTTAGAGCTAATAAATGGGGACTTGTTCAAAGCCGCGAATATATGGTCATTTGTATGCAGGAAGAGAAAACTAAAATACCAGTGCAGGGAAAAGTTCGTGTGGACAAAACCTGTCTTGATATCACTGAAGCAAGGGGAGAACACCCCCTGCCCTGGTGAGGTAAGCCAGGGACAAGTTGAGATGAACCACCTGAAAAGGCATCAGAGAAAGGAAAGGGGTGACCAGCCGACGAGGGGCTGGGGAAGACATGTGGAAACGAACCAGGAGGGGCCAGCACCTTCCACCTCACACAGGAGCCACACAGCTGGAACCAAAACATGGCAGTCATGAGTCTGGGGAAATGATGGCCGCATTAGTGATAATATCCAAAGGGCAACAGCTCCCAAAGTGAATGAATGCTTCATTCAGTAAAGCAATGAAGTGCTGGGGTGGCCTGGAGAATGCCATCAGCCACCAGAGCAGAGGTGCCCAGGAGACCGACTCCATCAGCATCTGCTCCCAGAAGCCTCTCCCACCCATGAGGTCCTGGGAATCGCAACCAGCAATGAGTCACCGAGTCACCACAGAACCACTCACAAAGTGTCAGTCCCCAAGCCTTTCTACTGTCATTGGCTTTCTAGCCAGGAAGGTCGTCGAGAGCCTTCCAGGCCGTCCTCCAGCCTGCGGATGCAGGGAAGACCACATCTGGGAGAATCTGGGTCACCCGAACTTCCTGGGTCAGGCCGGGTCTGTGAACCCCAGATGATAGCCCTCATCTCCCGGAGCGTCCTCTCCTCCTTCCCTCCCTCCCTCCCTCCTTTCCTTCCTCCGATCTTGACTGAGCATATCCATGCCCGTCGCTGTGCTAGGTGAGGCGAAACAGCCAAGAACAACCCTGACAAGTCCCTGTCCTCAATGAGCCTATATTCTGGTGGAGAAATAGATGACAAAGAAGTAAAAAAATAAATTAAAAAAAAAAAAACAAAACTGGGTCATGAAAGATGATGACAAGTCCCAGGAAGGAAATAAACAGGGAGAGCCAGTCACATTGCAGGGGTCAGGGAGGAGGTGGGAGGTGAGGCTGGCAAGCTGTGGGAAGAGTATTTCGGAGAAAAGGAATAGCAGGTGCAAAGGCCAGGAGGTAGGCTCACAGAGCAGAGGTCGGGAGGCCTTCATGCTGAGAGTCAAGGCACACTGTTCAGAGGGTTTTAAGCAGGGGAGCGATATAATGTGGTTGATGTGTGTTGA
This sequence comes from Cephalopachus bancanus, assembly GCA_027257055.1. NCBI lineage: Eukaryota > Metazoa > Chordata > Mammalia > Primates > Tarsiidae > Cephalopachus > Cephalopachus bancanus. Next base: position 7,235,925 of record JAPVLO010000065.1, read on the forward strand.
AGCCCCTTGTGACTGCTGTGCAGAGGATGGCCTGGGGGCAGGTACTGGAAGCAGAGAGACCCCCTCAGGAGGCTCCCACAGAGGGAGTTCTGGGAAACAGCTGGTGCTGCATTACAATGTCAGCAGCAGGGGTGGAAAGCACTGATGGGTCCACAAGACCTTCTAGGAAAAGAGCCAACAGCACTTGTTTGTGAGAAAGAAATATGACTGGGCGACAGAGTGAGACTCCAACTCAAAAAACTAAAAATAAAAACGATCATCATTTTTTTCCTTAAACACCTACTGCATGAGACCTCTGGGTGAGGCCCCGCCTTCAGCCCTGGGGTTCGAAGAGGCCTGGGTTCTGCTTTCAACGCAGTGGCCAACTAGCCAGAAACCTAATTAAGCAGGTAAATAAAAAGAGCTCCGGGTCAAGTAAGTGACACAGATAACCCTCACTGCCGTCAAGGTGAGAGAGAGAGGCGTGGGCCCCAAGAGCCCCTCTGGTCCAGGAAAACGCTGCCATCCTCGCCTGGCCTTGGGAAGCAGTGATGAGGCAGGGGCGCATTCTAGGAAGGGACCTGAGAAGCAGGAGGGCAGCCTGTGTGTGCAGCATCATGGAACAGCGAGCCTGGCCACCCGCCCACCTCCTCCCTACCCCACTGAGTTGCAAGGAGACTGCTCAGCTAGGCTCACGCCTCTATCCCACCTCCCTCCAACAAGGGGACCTCAGAACACATCTTGCCGACAGCAGGTGGCGTGCTGGAAAACTAAGACCTCAGATCAAGCAGACCGCACACCAGGACCTCAGTGGCAGGTCCACAAGTCAACGCTGCTGCCCAAAGTCTGTGGAGGCAAAGCAGGGTGCCCACCTCCCGTGATCTGACCCCCAAGGTGGCACGCTCACCTCCAGTGAGCTGTCCCCCAAAGCGGCACGCCCACCTTTCACGACCTGACCCCCAAGGTGGCCCACTCACCTCCTGTGACCTGCTCACCTCCTGCGATCGGCCCCCCAAGGTGGCATGCCCATTTCCCGTGACCTGCCCGCCTTCCATGACCTGACCCCCAAGGCGGCCCATCTACCTCCTGTGACCGGCCCGCTTCCCATGACCTGCCCCCCAGAGCGCACACACAGCTCCTGTGGCCCACCCCCCAAAGCGTACACCCCCCTCCTGTGACTTGGCTACCTCCTGTGACCCGACCCCCAAGGCAGCACACTCACCTTCCAGGACCCGCCCACCCCCCATGACCCGCCCCCAACAGTGGCATGTGCGCCAACCACCTCCCGTGCCTGCTCTGGACCCACTGTTTCACACACCGGCCCTCCAGCTGGGACAGCAGCCCTTGTCATCCCCAGCCAGGCCTCTCTGTTAGAACCATGACACCCTCCTTGCCTCGGTACTCCCTTTAACAAAAGTGGACCAAGCTGCTAATTTTTGCAGACAATATTGTATACACACAAATCTCAGAGAATCGTCTAAAGAACTCGTGATAAAAGTATTCCATGTGGTGGCTCAAGACAAAATTTGGGTGGACAATAGTCTTCCTATGTCAAAACAATAGCCAATGGAGTAAGTTATGAAAGAAAAGTGTCTATCTACAATAGTGATACAAGGAAATGAAATACCCAGGAAAACACTCAACCAGAAATATAAAAAGTCCTTATGAAGACAACCTGAAATGCTACTGAGGGACACCATCAACAACTTTGTTCTTAGAGAGAAAGCCTCATCATCAGAAACCTGTCATTTCTGCCCAAATTAATCTACTAATTTGAAACGGAGCTTGTAAAAATACCTAGAAGATATTCTTAAAACTAGAAAGTTGATTCTGAAGTTCACATGGAAAAATATACTGTGAGAAGAACCAAAAAACTTTAGAAAACAAAAAGTAACATGGAAAAAACAACAGATAATAAAGTTCTGATAACTAAAACAGTATGGTATCTGAAGAGACAGAGCAGAAAAGACTAAAGCAGCAATGTACAATAGAAATATAATGTGATCTACAAATACAATTCTAAATTTTCTATGAGCCACAATAAACAAAGGAAAAAGCAGGTGAAATTAATTTTAAAATTTTACTTTATCCAGCATATCCAAAATATTATCACTCCAGTATGTAAGCAATATAAAAATTGGTAATGAGATATTATATATATGTAAATTTCAAAATCATGTGTGAGTTTTATACTTAAGCACATCTCAGTCTGGATTAGCTGCATTTCAAGTGCTCAACAGAAACACACAGCTAATGGCTGGTACTTGATTCACCTTAGGACATAAAACATGCAGCAATGAAACATAAATACATCCTCTGTTTTACTAAATTATATACTTGGCATTTCATATCAATGAAGAAAAGATGGGTTGTTCAACAAATGGTATCCGGACTTCTGGGAGCCATCTGGAAATACATGTATTCTAATCTCTATCTCACTTCTCATACCAAAATAGATTCTTTTAATCTCTATCTCACTTTATATGCCAAAATAAATTCTGAATGAATTAAATATTTAAATACAAAAAAAGGAAACAAAGTCAGAAAAAAATGGATAACATTTTTAACCCTCTTGAAATGAGGAAGCCTTTACAGAGTCAAAAAAGACTAATAAGTTAGGTATGAATTAAATGAAAATCTACGTGGTGAGAGGCACCATAAACAAAACCACAAGTGACAAACTGAGAAAATAATTGTAATACTATGACAGATAATTTCCTTAATATATCAGGAACTCTAAAATAATCAGTAGGAAAAGATTAGCCATGCAACAGAAAAGTAAGGGAAAGGTAGTTCACAGGAAAGGTAATACAGCTTTGAAATATGAGGAAAGATGCTCAAGTCGACTTATCAGAAGATTCTATGAAATGTCATTTTTAACCTATTTCTATTAACAGAAAAAAATCAAAATATTTGCTCAGACCCTATCTGGATGAGGTATGGGCAAAGGCATTCTCAAACACTGCTGGTGAAAGTATAAATCGGTATAAGCTCAGCAGAGGACAACTTAAGAATGTCCATAAAACAGGAAATTCACAAACTACTGAATTATCCCCCTTTTAGAAATTTAATACTGCAGATGTCTACACATGCATGCAAATGCGTATGGTAGATATTCTCTTAACTATTCTCTTAACATTGTAGGTTAATTTTTAAGGTGGATAAAGGGAAGATCTCTCCCCAAAAGCAATTTTCATTTCAAGCAAATAAATATGCATTAATTGGTCCATCTTGTGATGTAAAGCATACAGGTCAACTGATCAAGTTCTGTTTTATCTGTTTTGCAAAACCCTTGCTCTTAATACTTCATGTATAATCTTCAGATTTGGTTTCTCTAAAGTGGTAGAAGAACTTAAAGTCACCTGAAGAGAAATTCGAAAACAGAGTCTTTCTCAATTTTTCTGATTCGTTAAGTCTTCTTTTTTTTTTTTTTTACAGCTGTCTCTACTATGCCTTGTTTGACAGAAATTTGGTGATTCAACATTAGCAAATCTATTCAAAGCAATTAACCGAGGCTTCATCACAGCTGTGTAACATTCAAGTACATCGAATGATGGTAACAAGTCTAACTGTAATAGTTGGGTTAGTAAACAACTGAGTTGAGCTGACAACAGGCCGGCAAGTATTTGGAGTATTACAGGCAGCAGAAACAGCATCTATTATCCAAGCATCTCCATCAAGTCAAGGTCAACCAAGAGAATGTCTCTTTAATGGACCACAGTATTCACTGCATCGCTGTTCACGAGAGTAAAGGACATGAAATAACCAAAATGTCCCTCCACAGGAAGCTAGTTATATAAGCCACAGGACCCTCCATTTGATGGAATACTCCACAACTGCCAGATGCGGTGGTTCACACCTATAATCCCAGCACTTTGGGAGGCCGAGGTGAGAGGATTGCCTGAGCCCACAGGTTCGAGACCAACCTGGGCAACTTGGCAAGACCTCATGTCTAAAAAAGAAAAATAAAAAGAAAAAGGGGGGCAACATATACAAATGTGGTAATATGGAATCCTCGTCCAAGGTGTGCTAAAATCAGGGGACAAAATCTCCTGACACATAAACGCTTTCGTGCTTCGATAGGCATAAAGCATCACTGGAAGAACAGAGAAAAAAGCTGGTTGAGAGGGGTAGCCTCTGAGGAAATGAAACAAGTAACTGCAAGACAGAGGCAAGAGAGAGACTTTTCACCATAGACACTCTCGTACCTTTCGAATGGTGAGCTGCAGGCAGACAATTTCATGTTTTCAAATGACAGGCTCCCCCACCCAGACTCGATAAAAACTCCAGTCATGAAGTCCGAGAGAGGTATACGAAAGGCTGGAAGTTGGTGAGTCACTGAGGAAAAGGGAGCCCGGGATCTGCCCTCGCCACCTGGACCAGGCTGCCCCAAGGGTAGTGAGGAAACCGTCAAGTCCCCAGGTGGATTTGGAAATCAAAGAACAGAGGTCCTCCTGACCCTTTCCTGAGTGGAGATCAGGGTGGGCAGTAAGCCCAGAGAAGTGATAGTGGGGGTACCTGGGCAGAGAGAACCCTAGGTGGCCTCAGGTCTTCTTAGGGCTCAAGGAGTGCTGGCACAGTGAAGCAGTCCTGGGAGCCACAAAGTCACAGTGAAATAGAAAACTTGGAGGAAAGCCCATCGAATTTCCACCATTCAGCAGCCAAATACCAGTCCTTGCCCCAGTTTCTCCCCTATGAAGAATGGTCTTGGAGAGCTCCTTGCAGCACCGCCCATGCACACAGCACAGGGCGGAAGAACAAATCCGGCCAACCCAGGGTGGGCACGGAAGTAGCCATGAGACCTGGAACGGCCCACAGCCCATTTTTGTAAATAAAGTTTTACTAGAACCCAGCTACGCCCATTCCCTGGCATACTGTCTAAGACCACTAGAGTCCACAGGACCAAAAATATTTACTGTCTGGGCCTTTAAAGAAGAAAAAGACATCACTGGTCCCTGATTCAGGGGAACAAAGAACAACTCAGCAGTGAGCTGTGTGGGCCAAAGAGACCCAACCAGATGACTGAGGCCCCCGCCCCGAAATGATATGCCAGGCTGGAGGATGGCAAGAAAACGGGGGGAAAATCTAAATTTACTAGGACCAAGTTTGTGCCATCCCAGGAGAATGGGAGCTCGCAAACAGATATGAGGTATATGTGGCTTGAAGCTTGAGTTAAACACTCATGACCCATACAGGGATGTAGTTAACACGTAATTGTGACCCCCCCCAAAAAGTGTATGTTTTTTTTTGTAGGATCAGGCTAACTCGATAAAGGCTAGAAAATGTTGAGGCATGTCGCCATTAATGGGTTAAATGTACATGATTTGCAATATTACTTGCTTATTATGCAGCCATCTGGGATGGTACTTCTTGAAAACTTAGGGCACAAGATTTCTCCTCCCTGGGTGCTGTAGAGTATGGGTCAGGCCAAGGCACACTGAACCCAAAGGCTTCTCAGGAGCGTGGGTTCTATTCGGGGAGGTGGCAGTTCTCAAAGCGGAGTCCTCATGCCAGCAGCAGCAGCAACGTCCAGAAACTCATTAGAAATTCAAGTGCTCAGGCCCCTTTCTAGACATCCCGAACCAGATGCTCTGGGGGTGGTCCCAGGAATCTGCCTTTTGGCAATCCAGGGGAGTCTCTCGAGGGCAACCCCACGGCAGTACAGCAATGCCTTTTATAGGAGCCGAGAAAAGCAAGGCTCCTCACATCTGGTTGCCACTCCTCTGTGCCATAAAGTATTTTATCAGGCCCTGAGTCATCCGACATTTCCCTTTGGAAGCAGAATGCTAAACGAATAAGGAGAAAGGCCATTTGTTTATCTGAAGCATCACAATATCCCAAGCCTATTTCATTTACTTCTAAAGCTAATGATTTTGCTCACCAATAACACTAGAAGATTGCTTCCAGCAGCAATAACCCTCTTGTGTTATTGATTTTCTCTGGTTAGAAACAAAGAAATCTGCCTTCTAACAATCCAACCTGCATTGTAGCTCAGCAAAGCACACTAGGAAGCCCAGGAAGGAGGCACAAACACGTTAACTTGTCTGGGGCGCCCTATCTAGGAGTGTGCCCACCCAGCACGGTTGATGCCCCACCACCAGGCACCAGGTGTTCCTGGCAATGATCTGCTCATGCTGAAACCATTAGGGAAGGAGACCTACACAGGGCAGGACAGAAAGAGCTGGCAAGTGAGGGCCACGCAGACAGTGAGCACAGAGGGAGGAACACGTCCCACACAAATCCGCTCTGAATTCCTGCCCACAACTTTGCTAACAGGGCTGGCTGCTATATCCTGCCCTGCGAAGTAGTATTCATTTGTGACGTTCATTTTCATCCAACTGTTTTTATTTGCATCAGGGCCTGACTTTTTAGTATTGCCTTTTATTTTATTTATTAATATTCCAGTGAGCTATACCCTACCTCCCTATTATGGGTTGAACTGCTCCCCCCCCAAAAAGATACTATAGCCCTCAATCCTAGTACCTGCAAATGGGACCTAATTTAGAAACAGGGTCTTTGCAGGTGATTGAGTTAAGATGAGATTATTTAGGGCAGGCCTTAATCCAATATGTGCCCTTGCATAAAAGGGAAATTCAGATATAGGGATAAGCACATAGAAGGAATACCATAGAAAGACTGGAATGATGCTACTGCAAGGAAAGGAACTACCAGAAGCTAGGAGAGAGATCCAGACCTTCCCTAGCACTTTCAGAAGTAGCATGGCCCCGCTGACACCTGAATCTTGAGCTTCTAGAACTACTTTCTAGAAAGTTCTAGCCTGCAGAACTGAGATGATACATTTCTGTTGTTTAAGCCACTCAAGTTGTGGTACATTGTTACCATGATACAGCAGTCCTAGGAAACCAATACACTCTCCAATGAGACTCCAGGTTCCCGGAAGGCAGGATGGCCTCCACAGGACTTTCCAGTTCTGAAGGCCGGGTCTCACCAGTCGCTACCCAACCACTAGGGGGAGATATTGAAGAAGTGATTCAAACCATGGTCGGGAAGTTGGAAGAACTGGTGGTGCCCAACTTGCCTACACATCAGAAGCCCCTGGGAAGCTTTCTAGAAATACAGACTCTGGGCTGGGCTCGGTGGCTCAGCCTGTCATCCCAGCACTTTGGGAGGCCGAGGCGCATGGATTACCTGAGCCTACGGATTCGAGACCAGCCCGGGCAACTTGGCGAGACCTCATCTCTACAATAAATCAAAAATCAGCCAGGTGTGGTGGCACGCACCTGTAGTTCCAGCTACTTGGAAGGCTGAGGCGGAAGGATCGCCGGAGCCCAGTGGGTCGACGAGGGGTGGCCGTGAGCATGCCACGACACGCCAGCCTGGGCGACCAAGTGAGACTCCAACTCAAAAAATGAAAAAAAAAAGAAAAGAAAAGAAATACAGACTCCTGAGCCTCCTAAATCAGAATATCAGCCGTCAGGTGTGGCATGCCACCTGACAGACACTGGTCCACAGAACCTCAAGGGCTCTTCCAACTGTGAAGTCTCCAGTGGCCCCCAGAGTCTCACTGGGGAGTGTATTGGTTTCCCAGGGCTGCTGCATCATTGTAACAATGTACCACAACTCGAGTGGCTTAAGCAACAGAAATGTAACATCTCAGTTCTGGAGGCTAGAACTTTCTAGAAAGTAGTTCTAGATGTCTGTGTACCCTCCACCCCCTGACTACTCCAAGTGGGCTCCTTGGACCAGGTGTGGGAGCTTGTGAGACATGCAGACATGCATTTGACACCCCAGACCTGCCAAATCAGAATCTGCATTTTAACAAGATCCCCAGGTGAACTGTGTACACCTACAGGTGTAAGATGCACTTGTAGATTGGATATAAGACAAAAGATAATGAGGAAGGAATAAATAAATTAGAATTCTTGGAGAAGCAGCACTGAATAGTTGTCAATGGCATCGGTCCTGCAATCGGACTCCACAACACATCATACTCCACCTCAACTCTTTGATCTGTTCAAATGGGGATAATACGGTTACCTGCCTCACAGGTTGTAAAGACTGAAGGAGTCAACAGTCAGGACTTCGAATAGTGCCTAGCACATGCTGAGCACTCACAAAATGCTATCCAGCCCCAGAGAAAACTAACAGATGAACTGGTTTTTGTTTTCAACTACAATGACCACAGGCTTTGGCATAAGAAGAGAAAGAATAAAATAATTCAGTATTACCCAATAAGCCAGGAAGCCCCAAGTACCTGACATTTGTCTCTTATTAGAATAATCACCAAATAAATGTACTTGTGTGAAGTGTGTACAGTTTGACTGAATGAGGCACTTAGCACAAGGCTCTTGGATTTGCAACAGAAACAAAATGGAATGAGCAGTTAACCCCACAATCCACTAAGAAATCACCAAGGAGGCTGAGGTGAGTGGATTGCCTGAGCCGCGGGTTCGAGACCCGCCTGGCCAACTTGGCGAGATCTCATCTCTACAATAAATCAAAAATCAGCCGGGCGTGGTTCCTGTAGTTCCTGGAAGGCTGAGGCGGAAGGGTCGCCGGAGCCCAGCAGGTCGAGGCTGCAGTGGCCAGGAACGGCCACTGCACTCCAGTCTGGGCCACAGAGCGAGACTCCAACTCAAAAAAAAAAAAAAAGAAAGAAAGAAATCAACAAGTCGGGCTCGGTGGCTCAGCCTGTAATCCTGCGCCTTTGGGAGGCTGAGATGAGTGGATTGCCTGAGCCCGCGGGTTCGAGACCCGCCTGGGCAGCGAGACCTCATCTCTACAATAAATCAAAAAATCAGCCGGGTGTGGTAGCGCATGCCTGTAATTCCGGCTACTTGGAAGGCTGAGGTGGAAGGATCGCCGGAGCCCAGCAGGTCGAGGCTGCGGTAGCCGGGAGCGGCCACTGCACTCCAGTCTGGGTGACAGAGTGAGACTCCAACTCAAAAAAAAAAAAAAAAAAAAAAGAAATCAACAAGGAGTACCTAGCACCCTTATGGCAAATTTAGAAATGTTAAAAATACTCCCCAGTCCCTAAAAAGGGAACAGAATGGATTACTAACAGGAATATGTACATTGCATTAGATTTCCTTGGAAATCTCTGGAAGACAGGAATGTTTTTTCTTTGCCTGAAGACAAACTCCTGAAACAGAATGCCCCTTCTTCATCCACACCAAGTCCTTTCCCACTCCAAAAATTCATGAAATTTACAGAAAAAGGTGAATTTCCAAAGTCAAGCAGATTCCACCTCCCTAATCCACTCACCCATCCAAAAATGACATCTCCTAAAAATAAATAGCAGAGGGGGACTATTTCTTCCCATGGTCTTGTCCTGTATCCCAGAGAAGCAAAAACTGCTTTCCGTTATTACACTTGGCATGAATGGTCTAAAAGAAGCATTCGCAAACCAGAAAAGAGATCACATAAAAATGGCAATTGATTTGTGTTTTGTTTCTTTCTTAGTTTGTTAGTGGAGATCTAAAACAAATGAAAAATCCTCAGGCCTGTGTTTTGTTTGAAACAGTCAAGTGTACATTGTGCAAGCACAGCTATCTTTCATTTTGTGAAATTAAAGCCTTATTTTAACAGTTAACTATAAACAGGCAATGTTTTTTAAGAAGAAGATTCTGCTTTGTCGCTGGTTTTTTATTTTTTTTAATGGAGATACCATTAAAAAAATTTCTTTTCCAATATATTAAATTGAAAACCTTGGTCAAGACAACAGTCAGTCAAAAACAACAAATATCAAATAACCCTATTTAAAAATGGGCAAAGTACTTGAATAGACATTTTCTCAAAGATGATGTACAAATGGCCAACAAGTATATGAAAAGATGTTCAACATCACTCATCATCAAAGAAATGCAAATCAAAACCACAATGAAAAAACTTACACCAATTAGGATGGCTACTATCAAAAAAAAAATAAGAAAGAAAACAGAACAAAACCACTGTTGGAGAGGATGTGGAGAAATTGGAACTCTTGTGCAATGTCGGTGGGACTATAAAATGTTGCAACTGCTAAAAAAAAAAATAAAAATAAAAAAAACAATATAGCGGTTCTTCAAAAATATTAAAAATAGAACTACCATATGATCCAGCAATCCTGCTTCTGGGTATATATTCAAAAGAACTGAAAGCAGGGTTTCAAAGAGATACCTGCACACCTCTGTCCATACGGCACTGTTCCCAATAGTCAAGGGTGGAAGCAACCCAGATGTCCATTAATGGGTGAATGCATTAAAAAATGTGATATGTACATACAATGAAATAATACTCCGCCCTTAAAAGGAAAAAAATCCTGGAACATTCTTAAACATGGATGAAGCTTGAGCACATTAAGCTAAATGAAATAAACCAGTCACAAATAGACAAATACTGTAAGATTCCACATATATGAAGTAGCTAACTTTGCTGAATTCATAGAAACAGAAACTAAAATGGTGGTTGCCAGGGGCTGGGGGTAGCAAGAAAGGGGAATCAGCCTTCGGTGGCTACTGAGTTACAGATTTGTAAGATGAAAAAGTCCTGGAGATCCATTTCCCAGCCATGTCACTATATTTAACATTACTGAACGGTACACTTAAAAATGGTTAAAATGGTAAATTTTATGTTACGTGTGTTTTACCACAATCAAAGCCAAAACAAAACAACGACAAAGAGAACAAGCGGCTTCCCTCACTCCATGCTAGAGGATGGAGTTCACAGCACAAGCAGATCTTGGCTGCATTTCCCAGTGTTCTCCCGACTCTAGAATCTTCCTTCCTCTAATTGTTTAATTATGTCATTTGCCATGAAATGACTTTTCCATGATAACAGTACAAAATTTCTCTCACATTGCTGGGGGCAACGATCATGCCTTATAACATGATAACAGCAAGGGTATAAACATTCTGTTTTACGTCAAATCGTTTTGTTTATACCATCCCAAGATATGTCTTAAGGATACAGATTACCTTTAAATAATCCAGTCTTATATCGTTGTTTTTGCCTTCTAATAGAGTTTTTAAAGGGCATCTACTGTTCTAAGAAATTACCATTGTTCTTGGGAAGTACGATTAATTGATAATGACGATTCTGTCATACACCTGCACCTCCTGTTGGTTTATCAAGCAGCTTTGAGTGAAGCCTGCTTTTCTTATTCCAGTTTCAAAATGTAGAATTTTGCATTTGTTAAGAAAAAAGCGAGACGCTCCCACTGTGAAAATTAAACAAGCCTTGCATAGAGTTTCCACCAGTATTTGAGCCCTGGTGTGCTGCCCTTCCAGTGATGGGCTTCATATACAGATATCACAAACTTAATTATTTGGGAGCATAACTGTCACATAGGATAAAATGAACGTTCTTCTAAGAGGCTTTCCAGTAATTTCTTTTGTCTTCATCAGTCGATTAAGTTACTCTTTTGGTGAGACGTCATCCTAAATTACACAGCCTAAGAATAGATAATGCTGCACATATTATCAGTCTATTTGCAGAAGATGCTATAAATGGCATATCCCTCTCATTATATGAAAGGCAGAACATCAAAAATATTCCATCTCAAAAGCAAGCATCAGGCTGAAAACTTAATTAAACAAAAATTGGTGACATGCACTATCCTTTTTTAATTTGTTTTTATTTTTTTAAGTTCCTTTTTAAAAAAAAAATTTTAATATATTTTAAAGATGTGGGGCACAATTCAGGATTAGGTACATAAGTGGTCATTGTACAGGTGAAGTTTGGGCCTCCTATTGGCCCTCACTTTGCCTGGTTTGAGATCAGATACCCTTACTGATGTTAAGTGCGCCCCCCTTCCCCTGGCAGTATCCCTCTACTGCCAATCTCTTTCTTATAGTATTATGATAAATGTTCAGGATCCACTTATGAACTTACAAGTGAGAACACGTGGTCCTCAGTTCTCTGTTTCTATGATAGATCACTGAGTATGATAGACTCTAAATCCACCCGAGTTGCCGTGAAGTTCATTATGTTTGTCCTTCTTTATGGCTGCATAATATTCCATCATGTATAAGTACCACATTTTTTTATCCAGTCCTCTTTCGATGGGCAGCACAATCGGTTCCATGTTTTTGCTATTGTGAATAGTGCTCCAATAAACATGCGTATGCAGTTATCTTTTTTGTAGAATGACTTGAGTTTCTGCGGGTATATTCCCAGCAGGGGGATTATGGGGTCGTATGGGAGGTCGATTTTTAGATCTTTTAGGAATCGTCACACTGTTTTCCATAAAGGTTGAACTAGGTTCCACTCTCATCAACAGTGCAGAAGTAGAAGCGTTCCCTTTTTTCCATATCCCTCCAGCATCTGTTGTTTTTTTTGAGATATTGATGACGGCCATCCTGACTGGAGTTAGGTGATATCTCCGTGTAATTTTTCATTTGCATTTCTCTGATGATTAGTGAGGCTAAGCATTTTCTCATGTATCCGTTGGCTGCTGGTATGTCATCTTTTGAGAAGTGCCTATTCATATCTTGTGTCCACTTTTTAATAGGGCTGTTTTTTTCCTTTCTGCACACTCAAGTTCCTTGTAGCTCCTGGATGTTAGGCCTTTGTCAGATACACAGTTGGCAAATATTTTTTCCCTTCCGGTGGGCTGTCTCCCCTCTCTCTTGATGGTTTCTTTGGCTTTGCAGAAGCTTTTCAGTTTGATGAGATCCCACTTGTCTATCTTATCTCTTATGGCATGGGCTTTTGGGGTTTTGGTCAGGAATTGGTTGCCTGTTCCAATTTCTGTCAGAGTGCCTTTTGTGTTTTCTAAGGTTCATACAGTTTGAGGTTTTGCTTTTAGGCCATTGATCTATGTAGACTTGATTTTTGCGTTTGGTGATAGGTGGAGGTGCTGTTTCATTCTTCTGCATGTGGTCAGCCAGTTTTCCCAGCATCGTTTACTGAATAGGTTCTCTTTTCCCTAGCGGTTGTTTGGTGGAGGCTTTGTTGAAGATGAGTTGGTGGAGAAATTGAGGTTTTGCTTCTGGAATCTATCCTGCTTCATTGGTCTATACGACTGTACTTGCCCCAAAACCAGGCTGTTTTGATTATTGTAGCCTTATAATAAAGCTTAAAGTTTGGAAGTGTGATATCTTCCACTTTGTTTTTTGTTTGTTTGTTTGTTTGTTTGGTTGGTTTTGGTTTTTTTTGCTGAGGATTTTTCTGGCTATTCGTGGTCATTTATATTTCCATATAAGTTTCTGTATTGTCATTTCCAGGTCTGAGAAGAATAATGTTGGTCATTTAATGGTATTGCAGTGAATCTGTAGATTGCTTTGGGTAGGATGGACACCTTACACAACACTGATTCTTCCAATCCGTTAACATAGAATATTTTTCCATTTGTTGGTGTCCTCATTTCTCTGGTTAGAAAGATGCCAAGGTGTTTCTTTTTGTGTGTGCTATTGTGAATGAGATTGTGCTTTTTATCTGGTTCTCTACCTGCTTGTTGTCAGTGTATACAAATGCGACTGTCTTTTGCATGCTGATTTTGTACCCTGAGAGTCTGTCAAAGTCCTTTGTCAGTACAAGGAGGTTTCCGACAGATTCTCTTGGGTTTTCAAGGTATAGGATCATATCATCAGCAAAGAGGGACAACTTAACTCCCTCTTTTCCTATTTGGATACTCCTGATTTTCTTCTCTTGTCTGACTGGCTCTGTGAAGCTAACATCAGACTGATACCCAAACCAGGTAAAGACCCAACAAAGAAAGAGAACTACAGGCCAATATCCTTGATGAACACAGATGCAAAAATTCTCAACAAGATTCTAGCAATTTGGATCCAACAACACACTCAACAATTATCCATCATGACCAAGTAGGCTTCATCTCCATGACGCAGGGCTGGTTCAACATCTACAAGACTATGAATGTAATTCAATACGCCAGCAGATGTAAAAACTAGGACCACACGATTATATCATTAGACGCAGAAAAAGCTTTTGACAAAATCCAGCATCCCTTCTTGATAAAAACCCTCAAACTCCTAGGCATAGAGGGAACATACCTCAAAATAGTAAGAGTGATCTACAATAAACCCACAGACAACATATTACTAAACAGACAAATATTGGAAGCATTTCCCCTGAAAACCGGAACAAGACAAGGCTGTCCTCCTGTTCAACATAGTGTTGGAAGATATGCATTATCCTTATATCCTGCTTGGTCTTACAGTCAGAACATTGAAATTCAAACCAGGGCAATACCTTAATGACTACTAAGAAAAAATTCTTCCAACCGTTACAAACCCAAAGACTGCCAAATTCAGACAACTCGATACTCAGAAGTCTTCAGACTTAGAAATGTAACAATAGTCACTATAAAATGACCAGGAAGAAAAAGCAAGAGGGGTTCAAATATAATGGTGTGAAAATATTCATGGTAGGAATTTCCTTTTCATATTAGGATTTTCTAATAATCCTCCTCCACCAACCACATTAAATCTTATATTTTTTTCATAACCTAAATGCCAAATTTAGGGCACTTAAGTTATCTGACTGTCCAAAGCTAGGGACCAGTATTACAAAGTGTGGATGAGATATTTTGGTAGCTATTACCTGAAAACATAAGGCCCACTGATCCACTGTGAAATACTTTTTTTTTCCCCTTCACTTTGATGTCAGTTAGTTAATGTATAGTTTTCGTATTTTAAGAGACAGGTTTCATTCTATCACTAATGACGGAGTAAAGTGGCATGGATTAGCTCACGGACGCATCCAACTTCTGTGTTCAAGTAATCTTTCTGCCTCAGTCTCCCAGGCAGCTAGGACTGTAGGCATGTGCCACCAATCCCAGCTAATTTACTCTTCTTCTTATGATTACTGCAGAGGTGGGGTCTCACTATGTTGCCCAGGCTGTCAAATTCTAGGGCTCAAGAGATCCTCTCACATGACCCTAATCTATAGTTTTTTAAGACCCTTTTTAAGGCATTCTTTCAGAAACACAGATAAGTACAAAGAATAAAAAGATTAAAATCCTTGTACCTATCAACTAGATTTAATAAAGGTTCACCTATTACCATAATTGAATCATGGTTTTAAAATAAAATATTACAGAAAGAATTGTAGCTCTTCTCTTTCCCCACCAATTAGAGGGACATTACAGCCATATTTTTACACTTTTAATAGTCTTGCTAACAAAAATGTACTATAAAACTGTGTACTGCTAAACAGTTTCAAACTTTAGCTAGGTAGTATTTTACTGAACATACATTCTTCAACTTTTTCACATGGCTGTTTAGCACACCATCTTATGAATTTACTACAGTTTTATTACTCTTTCTTCTGATGACCAATATCTTGTTTATTCCAATTTTTCACCATTACAAGAAATGCCACAATGGACATTCTCATGCACGGCCCCCTGTATGCATTTACAATAGTGAGTATTGTCAGTAGTGAGTATTGTCAAACTTTGTTTCATTTTTTGTCAAATATAAAAGGTGAGAACATAAATCGCATCCCCTTAATTACTAGCGATATTGAGCATATTTTCATGTATGTGTCAGTTCCTTAGCATTTCTTCCCTTTAAATTCCTAATCAGGTCAAGTGCAGTGGTTCGTGTTTTCAATCTCAGCACTTTGGGAGGCTGACCCAGGAGGATCGCTTGAGCCCAGGAGCTCGAGACCAGCCTTGACACCATAGTGAGACCTGGGCAACATAGCAAAAGCTTGTCTCTACAAAAAAAATGTTTAAATTAGCCAGGCGTGATGGCACATACCTGCAGTCCCAGCTACTCAGGAGGCTGAAGCAGAAGGCTCACCTGAGCCTGGGAGGTCAAGGCTGTGGTGAGCCATGATCATGCCACTACACTCCAGCCTGGGCAACAGAGTGAGACCACCCTGACTCAAAACAAAAAAGCAAACGAACAAAAAAAAGCAATCAAATGGTTTGTTCATTTTTTAAATTGCGTATTGTTTGCCTATCATTGATTTGTGGGAGCTCTTTACATATACTGGGCATCAATCCTTTGTCAATTATATGCATTGCAAATATTGTCTCATAAGCTCTAGTTTGGATTTAACTTTATAGTGTCTTTTGTCATAAGGAAATTTGGTTTTTACTTAATGCCATCAATTGCTTTCTTTTATCATAGGTTTCATTAAAATTACCTGGAGAACTTTTTTAAAATACTCATGCTTAAAATTGAGCTATAGTATCAGACTGGGTTCAGACTAGAGTTTTGGGGGGCTGCTGGCCCAGAAGGGGGCTCAAGGGAATTTGGGGGGGGTAGGAAAATCTTCAATTTGATTATTGTGAAGATTACACAGGTATGCGTATTCATCAAAACACACCCAACTATAAACTTAAAATGGGTGCACTGTATGCAAATTGTACCTCAAAATAGTTGCTTTGAAAAATACAGATGCCCAGGTTCGAACTAAAATACATACATACAATCTTAGCCAAAATCTCTGAGGGTGAAACCCAGAATGTGTATTTTTTAAAGTGGCCACAGATGGTTATAACGTGCATTTGGGGTTGAGAACTATGTTCTAAATATATTTAGGCACTGCTAACTTCACCTGGCATTATTTTTGCAAACAACATAAGGTAAGAATCTAATTTTGGGGGCAATTTGATTATGACAACATTTGTCAACTAATCAATCTCTTCTCACTGATTTACAATGATAACTCTACTATGCTCTATATGACAAGGTTTTGGATACCCTTGAGACTGTTTGCAGTCTTCTTGTTTGACTATATACAGCGGAGGGAAAATACCATACTGTTTTAATTACTAAGAAGTTCTGGAGTCTGGAAGGTCAAATCCCTTCTCTTCCTCCTCCTTCTCTCACTCTCCTTCAAAAACACCTTGCCTATTCTTGCTCCTGTGTTTTTCCATATGAAGTGCATGCTTAGCTTCACAAGTTTCACCCCAAAATAAGTAACTGTGAAGGTTTTTAAGAAAATTACATTAAATTTACATTTGGAGACAATGGGTTTTTTTCAATGAGGTCTCTCATTAATGAATGTGGCATCTCTATTTATTCAAATCTTCTTTGAGGACCTTTAAAATTGTTTCTAATCTTCTCCATAAACATCCTGCAATATCTTGTGTGCTTTGTACACAGTGGCCAAAAACTAGCAACAATGCAAATGTCCACCAACAATAGAACAGGGTTATATTCATATAGTAGAATATTATACAACAGCTAAAATGAATTAAGAAGAGCTACAGAAAACAGTGGGGATAAATTTTATTTCTAGAATATTGCATAAATGCCGCAAAACACACAAGATTATACACAGAATGCTCCCATTCATAGCAAGCTGAAATTCTGTATTGTGTTGTTTAGGGATGCACACGTAAGGAATGAGGCTATTTTTGAAAATGAAGTCGTTATAATAAAGGTCAGAACAGTGGTGACTTATCAGCAAGTAGCGAGGAAGACTGACATGGCAGCAAACACAGGGGGAGTGGGAGTTTCCATTTCTTGACCAGGCGGTAGTTATAGAGGTAGGAGTACTCACTGTTATTGTATGGAGTTTGTGTGAATGATATTTCACAATTTAAAAGAAGTTTTAGAAGAATGAAGGCTTTTCATGAGAACTCTGAGTGCTGTGAAAGTCAGTGGTGCTCTACAAATAGGATCCAGCCTACTGGAAGTAGACGGTTCTCTCTGGAGAGGGGCTAGAAACATGGTCGCTCATACCTGAGCTCTGTGCATTATTTAACGCCAGATCTTCTCTTTAGAAACAATAAGTAGCCCATGAGATTTTCAAATAGAATGACCTACGTGAAGTAGGTTAGCTTCTCAACGCTTTGACTATACAAGGAGGGACCCCCAAACCCCCGGAATTATCTTTTGGAGGGCAGGCCCCTTGTAGTACACTCGGAATTTGTTCCTCTGGATCAAACAGTCAATCAAAGTTTTTACCTGGAAGTTTTGAGAAGGTTGTGTCACCATTTGCAGACAGGTGACTGACTGATACTTCCAACCACGCCAACACACCTGCTCGCACCATGCTGAGTGTTCAGCAGTTTTTGACCAAAACAGCACAACCTCTGTGTCCCACCCTCCCAATTCACCTGATCTCGTCCCAAGCAACTTTCTTCTTGTTTCCCCGGATGAAAAAAGTCCTCAAAGGAAAATGTTTTGCCAATGTGGAAGAGGTAAAACAAAAAAATGGCAGAAGCACTAATGGGCAACAAAATTGGCGAGTTCAAAACTGTTTTGAGCAGTGGAAAAAGCGTCTTGATAGATGTATTGCATCCAACAGAGAGTACCTGAAAGGTAACTGAAGTTCAAACGTGTAAGAATAACACAATTTTTTCTAAATAAATTCCGGCTGGGGGGGGGCCCTCTCCTTTTTATGTCAAAGAGAAGCTAAAAAGTACTTTCTTTAGGCAAAAAGGTAAAAGTTCTTGACTTAAGAAGAAAAAAAAGATCATATGCTGAGGTTGCTAAGACCTACAGGAAGAACAAATCTTTTATTCACAAAATTGTGAAAAAAGGAAAAAGAAATCTGTGCTCTTTTTGCCATTGCAACTCAAACTGCAAGAGTTACAGCCAAAGACATGGTAAGTGCTTAGTTAAGACAGAAAAGGCGTTAAATGTGTGGGTAGAAAACATGCACAAACACCTGTTTCGGCTGAAGGAGTAAGTTTGGTACTATCCAGGATTCTGGGCATCCACTGTGGTCTTGGAACATATTCCCTACGGACAAAGGGGACGACTGTACAGTTCCTTTGTCTAAAGTGCATGCCCGCCATCTCCTGTTAAGCACAACCATCTGACAAATTCCCACTTAATCTCTAAGTCTAAAGTCATGCAATCCCAGGAAGCCTTTCGTGACTCCCCCAAGTAGACTGAGTCACTCTTACCAGTGCCCCCAACACTCACCTCCACTGTAGATAGCAATCACTAGTCTGTAATTGTCTGCCTATATGATTACAAGGCTTTTGATACCCAGCACTAGCAAAATGTCTGGCAACACAAGTTGGCACTAAATGAATCACAGAAAACAAACATCCAATGGGAATGGAATGTTTGTTGGAGTTAAGAGGTGACGAGGGGCTGGGCTCGGTGGCTCAGCCTGTCATCCCAGCACTTTGGGAGGCCAAGGTGAGTGGATTGCCTGAGCCTGTGGGTTCAAGACCAGCCCGGACAACTTGGCGAGACCTCGTCTCTACCATAAATAAATAAAAAATTAGCCAAGCGTGGTAGCGTGTGTCTGTAGTTCTGGCTACTTGGAAGGCTGAGGTGGAAGGACTGCCAGAGCCCAGCAGGTTGACCCTGGCGTGGCCATGAGCGTGCCACCACACTCTAGCCTGGGCAACAGAGTGAGACTCCAACTCAAAAAAAAAAGAAGCGATGAGGAAAGGGAAAGAAGACTCACAGCCTGAATAGAAGACTCCAGAGATCTCAAGCAGTCTCTGAAGTCCAGACTCAGTGCAATGTTTGACGCATGCCGCTGCTTTGGGGTGCTCTTCACGGTGTAAAACTCATCCAGTCACCGAACCAGGGAACAAAACTCCAGGGGGGTACCTGCTGAAACGATTCAGCAAAAGTGCAGAGAACACCAGCCATATAGGATTCCCGGTTCTGAGAGATGGAAAGAAGCTGCTGGTATTTTCCATAGCCAGAGAGAGGGGATTAAATGGGAGAGGCAGCCATCTTAAAGCGGCTATTAAAAAGAACTTTCTGGTTGCAATTTGGTGAGAGTGAAGCGCATATCAAAAGTGGCTGTCGGGTCTCACTAAGCCAAACAGTGACCGTGATGACGACGATGATGACAGTGATGATTCTGAGGGGCCACTTGGTCTGACGTGACACAAGTACGGTCCCACCTCCCAAAAGGAGGGTGGTGGCTCACTTCGCAAGCCCTGGCATTTGAGAACACACCCCGATAAAAACGAGAGAATTCATAGGTTCTTAGAACAATATAAATATCTCTTTCTGGAACTACCGGTTATCCAAACCCTATTCTCCACTTTTTGACTGTCCTTCATTCTCTCACTGCCATTCTCAAAAATTTACTTATCTCCCCAGCCATGTCTTTGTCTGAAATGCAGTAACAGTTGATCCTCCCACTCTGCAAGCCTGCTGGAAAATTAATTAAAAACCAGACTGTGTTCAAAGAGGCCCTTTCAGCCCAGGCATCGCGCAGGGCTTAGCACACTGCGGGGTAAGGGCCCCTCAGGGCCGCTAATCATTAGTCACCTGCTGAACACCTTGAAACCTAAGCCATCAGAGGGGACTCATTACCAAGGGTTTAGGAGCCCTGCTGTTTGGAGATGATTTTATCCACGTGTTTGGGGTGCTGTCCGAAGAGTGATCCTTAGCAGTCCTCAGTGTGCTGGGGACCGCAGACTCCTCTGAGAAGCCACTGAAGGTCACGGCCCCGTTTCCTGTTGTGGGGAACACTGCCAGTGCAACAGATGGCTTTCTCTTATTTTGGCTAACCTGTATCTTGAACTGCCCACGTTATCAGACTTGGTGGAAGACAAAGACCTCCCACAACAGAAGCTGAAAATGCTAGACAGTCCTTCCTGGCATCACTGAGGACGGGGCAGAGCCACATTGCCAAGTTCTGTCTACCAGATGCATCCAAGTCGGACGACCTAAAAGGTAGCGAAATCTCTTCCTCCCCGCCTCTCTCGTCTCTCTCCTCTCTCTTTCCTTCTTTCTCTCTCCTCTCTCCTTCTCCTTCTTTCATTCTCTCTCTCTCTTTCTCTGTCTCTCTCTCTTTCTGATGTTGGCTGGTACAAAAGTGGCAGCAATTGCATCCTAGTCACATGTCTGACAGACTGTGGCGAACTGTGGGCGTCTGGAGCTACGTGGCCCGTAGCTTGTTCAACGGGACAGTTCCGTGACTTGCTTTTGTGTGTTCTTCTAGGAAGCTGAGTCTTGAGCCTAGTTCTCTAGCTTCCTCTTTCCCCACAAACATTCTGGGGCTACTTGGTGTCCTTTTGCAAGCTCTATTTCTGTTAACCAGTCAGAGTCATATGTTGGCAACCCAGGAGCCTGACGGAGGGACACCCTCATTTCACATGCCACATCATTAGAATCATAAGCCAACTGAAGTTGGTTAAAGTCCTACACTGACTCCCAGTCCAAACACACCTTCCTGTATCTCTGTCATACAAGGGCTGAGGCTTCGCAAACTACGTTTTTGCTTTGCCAGTTGTTCTTTGTTAAGCTCCGTCCACCGGGAATGCTAGAAGAAAACTACAGGGCTTGAAAAGGGACACACTCCTTCCTGTCTGCTGGCTACTGTCATGAGCATCACTCCAGAAATGCTTCTTCAGTGGGGCAGCAGCAATGCCTCCCTACCAGCTGAAACCAGTTTGGACCTTTTCCCAAAACTTTTAGACTAGCCTTATTGCACCCTAGCTTAAGACATCATCACCCAGCAGTCTCTGGCACCTCCTCCCGGACATTCAAGTTGTATCTCTGAGGGACCCTCCTCCCAGTTTCTAAGTTTTAATAACCCTAACAATTATGTCTATTGCCTCATCCCTAGGAGTGGTAGCTGCTTTCGGGGGTTTTACCTCTGTGATAACTTCAAGCCACCTTTTTATCGCTCATTAGCAATTCTCTGCGTTAAATTCTCTCTGTTCGGATAACTGGTGTGGTTCCTGTCTCAGACTAGACCCTGACTGAAAGACACCAGCCTTAACAAAAGCTAGTATGAGTCTCCCATCTGCTACCAGAGAGAATAGAAACAGAGAAATAAGAAGGAAGAAAAATGTACCGCCGAGTCAAGATTTAAGGCCTCAGACTCAGAGGGAATGAGTTCAGGCTATATAAGTCCAGCAAGCAAGGCCATGTGTACACTTTGCAACGGAGGAAGGCAAAAGGAACATAGGACCAGACCTATCGCTGTGATCCCACGGGCTGCCCTGCACCAGGTCCTCCTACAGAGAGGATATACCAGGGCAATGAAAAGTATCAGAGACAGAACAAAGGAGAGGTTTCTGAGCAGGCGGCGGGAGGGTTTGGGGTGAAGACCGTCAGGCATAGACGAGAACAGTGAAATCATGCCTAAAACCCTCTGCTTGTTTGCCACACCTGAAATAACACTAGCATCACTCCTACTCGTTGTGGAGCTCTTAAATGTTCAGGCACTGAGCAAAGCACATCTGCCAGGATTGCCATATTCATCAATCTCAAGATGCCTTCTGCTGTAAGACATATCATTACTCGAGGCATCACGAAGAAAGAAAAAAACGCTGCCAATTAAACAGTGACCAGCAGTCGCCTGTGAGATGCATCCCAATTTTAAAGATAGCAAAATGTGAAAAAATGTTTCTTGGAATCAGTGGAACATGGCAGTTCACTCAATCTTTATTATTATTTTTTTTTTTAGAAAAAGAAACTTTACTGTTAAGTTTTAGCAAAAGATTTTAAAGTTGAGGGGAGGAAACAGCTTAAAGAATTTGATGGCTGCAAACTGAAGTCACTGAATCTTTATAGCCAATCCCTATGAAAAAGACAGAATGGGGCTTAAAGGGGTAGAGGCTGTGTCGCTACTTCCAGGTTGTACAGCTAGTAAGTGGCAGAGCACACATTTGATCTCAGTTAGTGGGACATCAGAGCCTGTACCATGAATCAAACGCTTACTGAATGGGTGCAGATGTCACTGATCTATTCTGAGCTTTTAGATGACCAAAAGATACCAGCCGTGAGCAGTGATTTGGTCAGAGACAGAGAAAGGATGCTCACTACTGAATTTCCTTCAATGGCACAGAGCAAGGCACACCAAGGGGAGACTCTAAGGTGTAAACTGTGTGAGTTTCCTGTAGCTGCTGTAACAAGTTGTCACAAATATGATGGCTTCAAACAACAGAAATTCATTCTCTCACAGTTCTGGAAGCCAGAATTGCAAAATCAGTAAAATTGGACTGAAATCAAGATGTCAGTTGGGCCACACTCCCTTTGGAGGCTCTAGGGAAGAATCTGTTCCTTGCCTCTTGGCTCAGGGCTTCAACACTCCAATCTCAGCCTCTGTGGTCACACTGCCTCCTCCTCTTCTGTTCAAATCTCCCTCTGCTTCCCTCTGGTAAGGACCCTTGAGATTGCATTTAGGTCTCACGCTGTAGATAATCCAGGATTATCTCCCCATCTTGAGATCCTTAACTTAATCACATCTGTAAAGAGCCTTCTTCCCTATAAGGTACCATTCACAGGTTCCAGGGATTAGGATCTGGATATCTTTGAGGGTCATTATGCAGCTGACCACACAAACCAAAGGTGGATTATGGTGCTGGGGCTTCCCAGCTCTAGACACCAAAGCAAATATGTAGAAGGCATTGACATTTTAAATGCTAGTCTATATCTCAATTTTTCCAAGCTTGTGATGGAAAATAAATTCTATCTCAAAATATCTGGAAATATGAAGAGTATCCCAACTAGATGGGCCTGGAATCGTTGTAACAGAAACTGGGGTGTAGGTGGCTAATACTACAAAGGGCCGGTGTGACGAATGGCCTTGGACCAGTCTGACCGGATGTCTGGAGCAGAGCCCTGGGTGGGGCCTGAAGGAAAGCTAGAACCCTCGCAAAGAAACTGGTGGGTGGCAGAGAAAGGATGAGACGGGCATCTGACTTAGAAAGGAGGCAGAGCAGAGGCAGAGCTCTGTGCTGAATTCTGGGAGGCATAGGAGACAAACCAACTACACATGATAAAAAGGGCAAGAGGAAAGCCACAGCGACGTGCTGGGCAGGACAATGACTGAGACAGGGCGGAAGGTGCCACGGGGGCGGCATTGACCGACACAAGAGGCAAAGGAGGATTGAGTCACCCAAGGTCTGGGACAACAAGGATACATCTTACAACTGTCTGGATCAGCTCATGGTGCCATAACAAAACGCCACTCTTTGGGGGCCTTAAGCCACGGACATTTATTTTCTCACAGCTCTGGAGGCTGGAAGTCAGAGATCAGGGTGCCGGCATGATTGGGTTCTGATAAGGCCTTTCTTCCGGGTTTGTAGGCAACTACTTTCTTGCTATGTCCTCAAACGGTGGGGAGAAAAGAGAGTGAGCACTCTAGTCTCTCTGTCTCTCTGTCTCTCTGTCTCTCTCTCTCTCTCTCTCTCTGGTCAGTCTCTGTCTCTTTCTCTCTCTCTCTCTAAAGAGATGGCGTCTCACTGTTACCCAGACTCCAGCCCCTAAACTCCTGGGCTCAAGTGATCCTCCCTCCTCAGCCTACTGCATGACTAGGGCTACAGGCATGCACCACCATGCCCAGATAGTTTTTTTGTTTTGTTTTGTTTTTTGTAGAGATGGGGTCTCACTATATTGTCCAGGCTGATCTTGAACTCCCAGACTCAAGTGATCCTCCCACTTCAGCCTCCTGAGCAGCTGGTACTGCAAGAATGTGCCACCCCACCCAGCTCATTTTTGTTGTTGCTGTTGTTGTTAGAGACAGGGTCTCACTATGTTGCCCAGGCTAATCAAGCTCACTCTCTTTCCTCCCCTCTAGTCCTGAACTCCTCCTAGGACTCCCAAAGCACTGGAATTACAGGCATGAGACACTGCACTGGGCCAAATGTCTCTTCTTAAAAAGACACTCACTAATCCCATTAGAAGGGCCCTACCCCATGATATAACCTAAACCTAATTATCTACCAAAGGGTCCCATCACACCAGGGTCTGGAGCTTCAACATATGAACGGCGGGGTGGATACAACTCAGTCTCTGTCAATTACCTAGGTGTCATATCAGGTTGGCAGCCTGCTAGCAACTTGCTCAGTGAGTAGAGTCTAGTCATTTGAAGTTGAGGCACCAAACACCTGGAGGTTTCCACCCCACCTGGTCAAGGAATCCTGATCTGTGACGGTTGCTTTGAATAATCCTTCTGAGAGAAAGATGCCACACAATATGTGGCAAAGGTAGACTGTGGTCCTAGGGGCACAATGTTATGGGCAGAACTTTCCTACCCATTCCCTTGGGAATCTTGGAAGAAAAGAGACCAGCTGTTCGCAGAATATCCTAACAAACAGTCCATGAAAGGCTAGACCACCAGACATCACAATGAGGCCTCCTCCTCTGAAGACCACAAGCATACATAAACACATAGGCCTAACCCCTCAATGCACAGACATGTACACATATACACACACACGTTTTAAGCCTAAATCCACAACTTGTACACAGAAGAAACATGAAACAATAAACAACTTAGCCAAGAAATACGACCATCCCCAGAAGCTTCTGCAGCTCCTGATATAAGGGAACTGGCATACATTAACCGCCTACTGCATGCCTGACTGTGTGTTTAATACTCTATATGCATTATTTTATTTAATCCTGATGGCTGCCCTCTCCAGTAGGATTATATCCATTTTACAGATAAGACAACTGAAGCTCAGAAAAGTTAAGTAACTTCTCCAAGACACACAATCTTGGAATCCAAGTCAATCTGATCCAAAGCCCATGCTTCTTCCAAAATGACACAATGCCTCTAAAGAGGCTTCTCGCAACCTGGGTATGGGGAGGGGGGCAAAGGAATTGTAGAAATGATTAAAACATAATAGATACAACAACATTTCATTACATAACACCATTACATCATATAATGTCATTGTATAACATGCCATTACATAACAGTCTTACATATTAGGAATGGTCCACTGTCACTCACAACTATAATACTCAAATACAACTCCCTCAGCAAGTAAACCCGGCGTTAGCCTGTCCCCCCCACAGGCTGGTCACCCACAGCACCTGCTCCATAACGCTTCCACCAATGGATCAGAAAAACTTGGGGCAACTTTGATGAACCTGACTCCTGGAAATCCTCCAAAGGACACTCGCTCTCCCATATGAAAATGTGATACACACACACACACACACACGCGCGCGCGTGCGCGTGCACACACACACACGCAACTCTAAAAGTTCTCAGGAACACAAGGACCCTTGATATAAAATGATCAAGATACGATTGCCTGCCAGACACTCCAGAGAGTAATGATTGGTTCTCCTATCCAGCCAACTGTTCACACATTTAGGGAAGTGTTTATTGTGGCAGGAGTTATTAGAAGGGAGACAAAGCGGACCTCGGCATCTAGCATGTTCCAGGCACTGTCCTAGGTCTTGAAGATGCAATAATGAATAAGGTTCCAGGTTTAAGCAAACACTCACTCCTTCCCATAACAAATGGTTTTCTGTGCCACCTCTGTACCTCGGTTCCGTACAGGGCACTGAGGATTCAGAAGCCAACAGGACGGACCAAGTCAATGCCTCCAAGGACCTACAGCCCATCAGGGACATGGGCAGCTGAGCAGCTACAAGAAACCGTGCACAGTCGAGGGGCCAAGCAGAGACTCAGAGGTGCCTAGGCCAGAACAGAGTTCCAGGAAAGCTCCCAGGGGAAGCAATGACCATGGCCAAGACCTGAAAGGTAACAAGGAGTTGGTCAGGCAAAGGCAAAAGCAGGAAAATGGCTTCTGGCTAAGGGAGAACTGGAGAAAGTACTCAGTATGACAAAAAGTTGATGTGGGCTGAGAGTCAGTGCAGTAGCTGGTTGGTGGTTTGGGGAGTAACTAGCCTCGGCCAAAGCTAAGGAAGGAAGGAAGGGAGGAGGGGCCTGGAAGAGAGCCTCCAACTAAGTCCAAATTAAAGGAAAAAGAAAAAAACATGGAAGAAAAAGACTTGGACTTGATGGGAAGATAGCAAAGGATTTTGAACATGAAAAAAACCCAGGGTATCACTGCATTGCCCAGGCTGGCCTCAAATTCCTTGGTTCAAGCAATCCTCCCCCTTCATAGCCTCCCGAGCAGCCGAGACTACAGGCGCATGCCACTGTGCCCGGCAGAAACATATTTTAAAAAAGATTATTCTGGCTATTTCCACTGTAGCCTTGTAGGGTAAAGGCACTTAAAGCTATCCTGAAACCCTGGCAAGACAACGGCCCCTCACCAGGTCACTCCCTCTGCCCTCCCAACTGCCCAATAGTCCTTCCAGTTCCCCCTTTTCAGAGCTGAGCCTCACACATGTCACTCTGGCAAGCTGTGGGTCAGATAGCCACCAGCCTGGCTGCCCATCAGGTTCAACCTGATTTCACAGGAAAACGCACCCAAAAGAACTGTAAAAAGGTGCTCCAACAAATCCTAGCACACGCATCTTCAAAGCAGCATTCACAACAGCCAAAAAGTGGATGCAGCCCAAATGTCCATCAGCAGATGAAAGGACCAAGCTATGGCACACGCATACAATGGAACATTCTTCATACATAAAAGAAAGGAAGTTCTGACCCGTGTGACGTAGATGAACCTTGAAAACATGATGCGAAGTGAAAGAAAACAGACACAAAAGGCCACATACTATATGATTCAATTTATAGGAAATGTCCAGAACAGGTAAATCCACAGAAACAGAAAGCAGATGAGGGAGTGGGGGGAATGCAAAGTGACCACTTGGTAGCTTTCGTCACCTTTGGGGGTGATGAAAATCTTTGCAACAGGATAACAGTAGTAGCAGAAAATTATGAATGCATTAAATGTCACTGAAGTGTTCAGCTGAAAACAGCTAATTTATTTTATTTTATTTTATTTTTGAGGCAGGGTCTCACTCTGTCACCCAGGCTGTAATTCAATGGCACAATCACGATTCCCTGCAGCTTTGATCTCCTGGACTCAGGCGATCCTTCCTCCACAGCCTCCCAAAGTGCTGGGATTACAGGCGTGAGCCACTGTGCCTGGCCTAAGATGATTAATTTTATGCTATATAAATTTCACTTCAATCAAAACATTTTTTAAGGAGTCCATGAGATGGACAACTTCTGGGGCCTCCCCATGCCAAGATGGCAGTACTTCTCGGCCAGGTACTACCAGAGCTTTCCAGATTCCTGCTGAGTTGCTATCTGCCTTTTTGGGCTGTACCTTGGGTCTCTCACCTTAATAAGCTCTATATTCCCTAGAGACCTAGTTTATTTATTTGTTTATTTAGAGTTGGAGTCTCACTCTGTTGCCCAGGCTGGAGTGCAGTGGCACACTCATGGCCACCCCAGCGTTGACCTACTGGACTCCGGCGATCCTTCCACCTCAGCCTTCCAAGTAGCCAGAACTACAAGTGCATGCTACCACACCCGACTAATGTCTTGATTTATTGTAGAGATGAGGTCTCGCCAAGTTGGCTGGGCTGGTCTTGAACCCGTGGGCTCAGGCAATCCTCTCGCCTCAGCCTCCCCAAATGCTGGGATTACAGGTTTGAGCCAGCGCGCCCGGTCTGAGACCCAGTTGAAAATGCAGGTGCCCGGGCCTCACTCCAAGGGCTTTTGAGTCATTGAGTCTGGGGTGGGACCCAGGCATCTGCATTTTGTTAGGCATCCCAGGTGATTCTAATACGGTCTAAAGTTTGCCATCAATAACAGAATCAAACTCTTCCCCTCTTTTCATCTTCAGACTGCCCCTTAATCACCTGCAGGAAAACCCTTCTTTTCCTCTTTTCTGAGTCTTCTGTTGCAAAGCAGGAAAACTCTGGCTTCAAAGGGGAAGAGGAAAAGACTTAAATCAGAAGAACCATCCAAAACCCAGCACCCGAACAAAAGCAAGTTACAAGTAACCTCCCGTCAGTGGTCACTGACCTTGGCTGACTCAGAGTCCTTGTGGGGATTTCTTGCAAGTGCCTGGGTCTCACACTGGGCACGATGAACCAGAGCATCCAGAGGGAGGTCCGGGCGTCAATCCTTTTCTAAAGCTACGTCCCTGCTCCCATGCTACCCTTCTGCTCAAACATCGCTCAAAATGTGCTTGTTGTAAATGGCAGCGTGAGTATCTAGCTTCTCAGGCAAACATAATTATGAAAGTAAATAAAGCCTGAAAAGTCACATAACACTTTCACATTTCAGATGAAGCTTTTTTGCTCCTGCATGTTTAATTATCTGTGCCTCAAGTCTGTAGTGCCAAAAAAGCGGTCAATGGCAAAGGGCACGGATCTGCTCCCAGAAAGTAATTCACATGCATAATGCACCTTTTTTTTTTTTTTTTTTTTTTTTTATTGGAAACCGGGTCTCACTCTGTTGCCCTGGCTGGAGTACAGTGGCACCCTCACAGCTCACTGCAGCCTCAAACTCCTTGGGACAAGCAATCCTCCTGCCTCAGCCTCTTGAGTAGCCAGGACTACAGACACATACTACTCTGCCTGGCTTATTTTTTTATTTTTTGTAGAGACGAGGTCTCACTTTGTTGCCTGGCCTGGCCTCAAACTCCTGGGCTCAAGCAATCCTCCCACCTCAGCCTCCCAAAGTGCTGAGATGATAGGCGTGAGCCACCACACCTGACAAGCATAACAATATTCTCCTTTGGTCTTCTCCATATCCCCATTCATTTACCCATTCATCAGATACCTTCTGAAGACATACTCTGTGCCAGGCATTGTGCTGGTGTGCAGGACACAGCAGAGAGAAGGGCAGATCTGTCCTGGGCAGCGGGGGGGCTGACGCCGCCTTCAAGCTGCACGTGACTTGACCCACAGGTGATAACAGCCCAGGAAAGGGAAGGGCCAGGATGGGGAAAGCACCAAGTGGAGCCAAGACATGGGACAAGCCCGACAGGCCTCCTGGAGAAGGAATGCACAAGCCACATCCCAAGGGGTGGACAGAAGAGAATAAGGCAGCTCGCTGCAGGGACGGTGCTCTGGGTGGAAGCAACAGCCAATGCAAAGGTGAGGGGGTGGAAGAGGAAACTGGAAGAGATGAGCACGGATGGGGAGTGACTGAGAGCAACACGGCAGCAGGGGGCAGTAGGGACCAGATCGGAGGGCTTTGGTCAAGCACACTACGGCAACAGAACTTAAACGGAGGGTACAGGAGCCTTGAAGGGGTTTCAGCTGGAAGCACGATCAGACTCCCAAACTGTAAAGAATATTCTGGGGACTGTGGGGAATGATCTGGAGTAGGGAGGTGACGGGATCCTGGAGAGAGAGGAGACACGGGCACAAAGAAAAGGGACCCGCTGGATGAGTACTGAAACCAGGGTCCGCAAACCTTCTAAAGGGCCACATAGGATTCTCCACTTCTCAGGGTCTATCACAGCTAGCACAGCTATTCTGTTCTGCCCCTGTGGTGCAAAGGCAGCCACAGACCCTCAGAGGCTTCGTAAATGAATGGGTGTAGCTATCGGGCCCTCAGGCTGCAGTCTGCCAATTCTGTCTGCAAAGGGTCAAATCCATGGGGTTAGAAGGTTGATGAGGGGACAATGAAAGGCAACAGCCGGGTATGGGGGAACGCAGGTGCCGTCATCACCAACCCAAAATCGAGAACCCGAGACACAGAAAGGGCCTGCGATCTGGCAGAGGACAGCCACACCCCAGCCTCGGTGCAAATCCTCTCAGCAGTGTGCCTTGCTGGGTCTTGGAAATCACAAATAAATCCCACGTGCTTGCACCACGCTCCCTCACATGCTTGAGTTTGCTTACTTTGGCCACATGAGCCTTCAGCCAGTTCCCTTAAGCCATTCTCTACAGAGCCCACCCCTCCCAAATACACACAGAACAACTTCATGCCTCCTGGGCCTAGGTCCCTGCAGAGGGAGATTCTCAGTCTGCCCCTCCTGCAGACCCTTCAGTTTATAATAAGATGACCAGTTACCTTTGGCCTGGCCTGTCTGAGGAGAAACAAGTTGCTGGGAACATTCAGTTCTCACTCCCTCTCCCAGCACGATGAAGCCATCAGCTCTGTCCTGTTATCAGTCAGCTGAGTGACTCTCAAAAACGACACACCCTAGCAGCCATGCGGGTGGGCAGATGCAAGCAGCGTTGGGGCCCAGGTTGCTTCACCGGGCCCAGGTTGCTTCACCAAGTCCTGGAGGGTCCAGCCAGCTTTTGAGGCCCCCGATCTCTTTGCTCCCAGCTTCATCTGACCCTCCAGCTGCACATTTCTCTTGCCTCTGGACAGAGCACAAGCCATTGGCTGGCCTGCACCAGTTTCCTGTCTCATGGATTCATGTGTCAACTCTTCCCTTTCTGTTCAGGGCTCTCCCCAATATTGCATATATCACTCTAGCCTCCAGCCCGACTCTGAGCCAGACTCATGCTCCCAATCTCCTCTAGACATCTCAACTCAGATACTGGTATCATCAGCATAAGCTCCACACATGCATAGTCTATCAAACAATTTCTCAAGTTAATTGTATTCCCTTCCAAACCCATCTCCCACTTCCAAATATTGAGTTTTTGTCCAATTCTGGCACTGTCTCAAAGCTAGTGAAGTTCAAATCCTGTGTATCACCTTGTACTGTTTTTTTCCTCCTCCGTATATCCAAACATCTGATATTTTGCACACCTTCTTCTTCTAGATGTTTCTCAAATGTCCCTTCCTTTCTATTCTCACAATCTCAGGTCCTCACTGCCTTTGGGTGGAATACTGCATTAATATCCTAATTAGTCCCCGGGCCTTTTGTTTCTTGCTCTTCCAAATTAGTTTCTTATTAGATTAATAATACAAAGGAGATTAATCAACACAAACACCACTGGACAATGTCACAACCTATGCAAAATTTCCTAACTTGTTTCCAATCCCAAACTCAAGGAATAATACCTCGCATGGGCATTTGTTGTTTATAGTTTAGAGTGTTTTGATGCATCCTACACACACTTGCCATCCTGTTCTTTCCCATATCTTGTCCTTAACAAAATGCTACATGGAATAGCACTTCTACATCAGGAAGGAGGTTACGGGGAAATAAAAAGAATGTGGAAAGGTGGTGTTTTCCCATCTTAGAACATGACATTACCAACTAACGTCAGCAGAGTCCAGAGAATATGACCATCTTGGATAACTGACCTCAGTCCAAGCTCTACACTGAACACTTTCAAACCCTGGGAAGACCATAACTTCTCTGGTTCTCAGTGTTATTCTCTCTATCACAGGTTAATAATGACTATTCTGTCTATATGCTTTCCTAAAAGAAAAAAAAATACAGCACTAGATACGACAATATGCCCAGCTTTCATTTTAGAATGAGAACTACTGCAGAAAGCCACTATATAGTGTTTCTCAAAGTGAGGTCCATGGGTTACCTACATCAGAATCTCCTAGACACCCGATAAAAACACAGATTCCTGGGTTCCACTCCAGTCCTGAATGAGACTCTCAGGATGGTAGAGCTTCAGAAAGCTGAATTTTAAAAAGTAAATCATTTTAATGCAAGCAAAAATTTCAGAACACACAATCTCCCAAGAAGCACTTAACTGCATTGTTACAGAGATAATTCTCTAAATGTAAGCAGTCTCTCGGAAGTTGAGGAAAGTGAAGGCAGCCGTGGCAATACTTCAGAGCCAATGAACCAAAACTAAATCTAGTCACCTTCCCAAGAGTGTCAGCCTTCAGCTGACTCTCTGAATCAGACAGTGTCCCAGTTCTTTGTGTGTAGGGTTATCATCCAATTATCCTGATTCCTGCCATCTCAGGCAACACTCCATTAAATAGCAGAATCAAGAGACTCTAGTTCCCCACTTCAGTGCCTGCTAATTAAAAGAAATGTGTGTGGCCAGAATGCAGCAAAGATTGGGAGCAGATATCAAAGCTGCGAGAAGAAAAATAAAAACTTTTGCTCAGAAACACATGTTCCTTCTTCTTAAAATTACTTACAAGATACACCACTTTCATTTAGAAAGAAAAGGGGACTTGAGGGGAGAGAGATAAGGAAAGAAGATGAAACCTGCAAAGAATCTGGAGTAAATGTTTCAAATTAATTCCACTGTGACTTCCTCTTTTAGTCATGAATGGAGTAATAAGTAACCCACTATATATAAAGCAACTATTTTATAGTAAAAGTATAGTATATAAGGCAACTAGTTTCAAGGATGAACAATAGGCTGTGCAGGGCTATGACACTTGCAAGAAGGGAAAGACACCAAGGGTGCTCCACATCACCTGAGCACTCCTTGCAGGGGCACTTTTCAAACTGTGGCATAAAGAGGTGAAACAGTAGACAGAAAAAGATTGAAATCAGGACTGCTGCAGCAGCTGGAATTTGTAGCTGCAGGATATCACACAGGAGGAAGTTACACAAAGGAGTCTCACAAATCTGCAAAAAAGTATTCTTGAGTTGCTAGCTAAATACTAATCTATGCATGTACAAAGTGAAACACTATGAGACCTAGAATAGAATCATTCCTAGGGTACTATGACCTAAATAAAGTTTCTAGAGGTCATATGACACTAGATGTTGGAGTTCCAATTATTCAATGAAGAGATCTCAATATGTAATCTGGTCATTCAGTGAAGGCCTTAAAGATCCTCCTTAAGGGTAGAGCTACTCTAGTCCTACAGTAAAAGCTACTGTATATCCATCCTACAAAGCCTAAAACCAATATTTTGCAGGATCAAGTTGAGCCACCAGTAAACTGACTGCCTGTTAGAATAAAATCCAAACTCTTTAAAATGACAAAATCTATTCTCTCAACAATATAGCAGTGACAATGTCCAATATACAATAAAAAATTACTAGACATGGAAAGAAGCCCCCAAATACAATTCATAGTCAGGATTTAAAACCTAAAAAGACAATAGGAATGGATATAGAGTTGACAGAGATGATGGAACAGACGAGAAGTTTACAATAGTTATTATAAATATACTCAAACATTTAAAGGAAAAGATGAACACAATGAGTGAGCAAATGACAAGATTTCAGCAGAAAAATGGTAAGTAGTTTAAAAACAAAAAGAAACCAGAGGGAAATTATAAAACTGAAAATTTTATTAACTAAAAGAAGAAATATTTGAATGGGTTTAGTAACAGACTAGATACTACAACAAACATGTCAGTGTGGCCCTAAAGACCAAGTAATAGATATATTCATATGAAAGCACACAGTGAGAAAGATGAAAATATAAGCAAAGTCTCAATAAGCAAAGGAAAGCATTATTAACCAGTCTAGCATGTATGTATAATTGGAGTCCCAGAAAGAAAAGAGACAGAGAATGAGGTCGAACATTTTTTTTCCCTAAAATTTGGGCTAATATTTTCTTCTGAATTTGATTTTTAAAAATCAATCTACATATCCAAGAAGCATAATTAATCAAAAGAATAGGGATCCTGTAGCCCTAGGATAAAGACTACCCATCCCTAAAGACCAAGCTTTAGGAGTATCAAGCTGCATCAGTAGTAAATTAACTACTTGCCATAATAATACTTAAAGCTCTTTAAGAGAAGACAACAAAAGTTAGAGAGTCTCAATAACATAAAAATCACCATGCCCAGCATATAATAAAAAATTGCTAGACAAGAAAAGAGACAGTAAACTGTGACCCATAATTGGAGAGGAAAAAACAGTCAGGGAAGATAAACAAAGAAAACCACACGAAGGCATGTCATAGTAAAAAATGCTGAAAATTAAAGATAAAGTCTTAAGAGTAGCCAGAGAAAAATGGAGAACAATGCCAACTTACATTACATTGCATTCAGAAGAACAACTCTAACTTCTTATCATAAAAAAAAAATAATAGGCCAGAAGTCCTTGGAATGCAATTCTTAAAGTCCTAAAAGCAAGATCCAATGAAATTATTCTGCAAATAATGAAGGTGAATCAAAGACATATTCAGGTAAATAAAAGCCATGAGAATTTGCCACCAGCAGGTCTAAAACCTATAATAAATGTTAAGGAAAAAGTTCTCCAGGTAGAAGAAAAATGATGCCAGACAAAAATATGGGTCTAGTGAGAACTGCTACTGAAACTCACTGAAAATTGTAAATATGTGGGTAAATATAAAGACTTTTTCTCATCTTAAAAAATTTTTAAAGACAACTGACTGTTTAAAGCAAAAATAATAGAAACGTATTGAAGATATTATGATATATGAAGAAATAAAATGTATGACAAAAATAGTACAGTGAATGCAGAGGGGTAAACGGAAGAGTGCTGCTATAAGGATGAAGTAGTACAATGTTAATTCAAGGTAGACTGTGATAAGTTAAGAATACTGTAATTTTTAAATCCAGTAGAGAAAATAAAATGAAATACTAAATATTATCTGATTAACCCCCAAAAAAGGCAAGAGAGGTAGTACAGAACAACACCACCAACAACAACAAAAACCCAGATGGGCTAAAAACAAAATAAAGAGTAAGATGGTAGGCATAAACCCAATCACATCAATAATTACATTAAATGTAAATGGATCAAACATTCCAATTAGGAGACTGAGATTGTCAGACTAGATAAAGCAAAACCCAATTATGTATTGTTTATTAAATATAAAAACTCAGATAGGTTAAAAGTATGGGAATAGAAAAAGATTTATCATGCAAACGCTAACAAAAGGAAGTTGGAAAGGCTATATTAATATCAGAACAAAGAAAACTTCAGGGCAAAGAGTATTGCTAATTTCATTGAGAACAAAGGTGAGGAACTACACTCCTTTTCCTGCTGTCTAGAGAGGTATCTATTTAGAACTGTACTTGGGAAATTTTCACCACATCCAGAATCCTTTATGAGCTGAAGACAGTGGAAGAGAATGTCCTCACATTCTTTATAGCAGGTGTGATAAACAGAATTTGTGTCCCTCTACCCCCAGAATTCTTATGTTGAAGTACTAACCCCCAATGTGATGGGAACCTTTCAGAAATAATTAGGGTAAGATGAGGTCATGATTTGTATCCTTATAAGATACTAATACCAGAGAGCTTGCCCTCTCTCCCACCTTCTCTTTGCCATATGAAAACACAACAAGAAGGTGGCCATCTGCAAGCCAGGAAGAGAGCCCTCA
The DNA here is from genome assembly GCA_027257055.1 of Cephalopachus bancanus. Lineage (NCBI taxonomy): Eukaryota > Metazoa > Chordata > Mammalia > Primates > Tarsiidae > Cephalopachus > Cephalopachus bancanus. The sequence continues at coordinate 7,271,519 of JAPVLO010000065.1, forward strand.
CCAGGAACTGAATCAGTCAGAACTTTCTGATATTTTTTGCTGTTTAAGCCACTCAGACTATCTTATTTTGTTGTGGCAGCCCAAGTCAAGACAGCAGGAACCCACTTAGGTGGCATCTGCCTTGACTGTTACATGGAGCAATATTCTCAAGGAGAACAAGTGAACTCTGAGGAGAACTTCTGCTTCAGCCCGTGCCACTGTTGACACTGAAAACTTAAACCATTCTCTAGAAACACTGGCCATCAAGCTGTTCTGAAATTTGCTACAATCTCTAGGGCCAGAGATATTGCTCTATGTGTAATGCCTGGAACATTCACTGGCCAGATTCCGACTGTTCTTTGGGAGTTACCGATCCCAGAGCTGAAAGCTAGTTTCTAACAGAGGCAGCTTCTGTAAACCTGCCCATAGACAACCCCCGCATTCTATGGACACTGCTACCCTATGCAACAACAAAGGAGCTTGGGCAGGGAGTCTGATGTGGTAGATGCCAGCCTGAAAAGTCATGCGTGTGTGCACACATGTGTTCAGCAGTGTGTACATATATGAGTGTGTGTGTGCACAAGTATGCCCACATACATGTGTGCCATCTTCCATTTGTGGGAAGACATGCCTTATCTCCACTTTTTCAGAGATCCAAAAGGACAGGAAAAAAATATCAGGCTACTTCTCAAAAGGTAGACTAAGGGGTCTAGGATGAATGACTGTCCCAGTTCCCAAGCCTATTCTTATGCCACCTGGAGTCACTGACTGCTCTGGGGCTATGCAGGTGACACCCCTGTGCCTCTTCAGCAATCCTTCACCAATGACAGGAAACTCAGCCTGCCAATGAAGACTGATCAGCAAGCCAGGCAGAGTGGCTCACGTCTGTAGCAATGGCACTTTGGGATGCCAAGGTGAGAGGATCGCTTGAGGCCAGGAGTTCTAGACCAGTCTGGGCAACATAGTGAAACCCTGTCTCTGAAAATAATTGCTTTGTAATTAGTAAGGCATGGTGGCACACGCTTATAGCTCCAGCTACTCAGGAGGCTGAGGCAGGAGGACTGCTCGAGCCCAGGAGCTTGAGATTTCAATGAGCTATGCTGGTGCCACTATACTCCAACCTGGGTGACAGAGTGAGAAGGAGAAAGAAGAAGAAGAAAGAAGAAGGAGAAGGACAAGGGAAGGAGGAGGAGGAGGAAAGGAAGAAGGAAGAAAAGAGAAGAAAGGAAGAAGAAAGAAGACTGTTCAGCAGTACTCACTCACTACCCAGGGTACTGAAAGGGTCAAAAACACCCCAGCAGTCTGCAGCCATCTTCCCAGCGTCTCTTAATCAGAGCATAAACAAGGTTAGCAAAAATCAGCCTCCATCATATTAAAAATAAAATCAATTAGCAGTAGGTCACTAATGCTACTGCCATAATCATGTGCACAGCTTATGGAAACCCTAACACATGCCCAGCCATGACAGCTCTGCAGCTGTAAAGGGACACTCATCCCAACCACAGGGTGCAGGAGTTTGCACGACTTCACCTTCCCAGAGGCGCTTTGTCCACTACCTCTTCTTTCAGGTTTATATTCGGGGAACACCACAGTTCTCCAAACTACCCAGCCTGGGAGAGACTTAGGCTCCACTGGTTCTTTTGCTGCAGCTTTGGCCCTGCAAGATGGCCCCTCCAGCTTTCAGTTTCTTGGTCTAGGCTTGTCTGAGCCGGGGAATACACTGGGCACTGTCCCCACTAGAAAGAGAGGGAGTGTTTGAGGACAGCCACAGTCAAGGAAGGACGCGGCTACAGAGTGACGGGATGGGGGGGCCACAGAACACAGGCGCAGCTCTATTCCCAGGCACTTCTCTCCAAGGCAGATCATGTCTGCAGGGTATCGACAGACAAGGTGAGGGTGTGCGACTAACAAGAAAGACACGTGTGTTCAGCTCCCAAGCCTTCAACAGGAAGACGCAAGAACCCACTGGCTGCCACATCCCCTGTCAACCACTGCCATCATGTTACAAATCATTTATAATGATTTCACTGATTTGTGTATTCAATTCAGGACACCTCTGTGCTGCTCAGGCCCAAGTAAGGTGAGTCCTCCTATTTCTCAGCCATGTAATTGGAGAAAGGAGGCCCTAGGGACAACTGGCTGTGGTTGGAGACACAAGATGCCTCTGAGACTTGGTGAAAAGAATCTCTTCCCCTCCACCCAACCCTAAAATACAAGCCAGCAACAGAGACACAGATACAGTGCTCCACTGAGCATATTCCAAGTGAGGTCCCATGTTCCACTAGCAGTGCCATCCCCAGGGTTTCCTATGGGAGAGGACAATGTTTTAGTTTTTCTAGTGGCTTTAATGGGACTCCCTCCTCCCCACAATTGGTCAAACCACATCTCCGCTCCCAAACTTGACTCCTCATTTCTTCCTCGACACCAGCCAGAACACTGTTTTGTTGTGTTTTTTTTTGGAGTTGGAGTCTCACTCCATCGCCCAGGCTGGAGTGCAGTGGCACACTCACCGCCACCCCAGTGTCGACCCTCTGGGCTCCTGCGATCCTTCTGTCTCAGCCTTCCAAGTAGCCGGAACTACAGGTGCGTACTACCATGCCCGGCTAATTTTTGATTTATTGTAGAGACAAGGTCTCACCAAGTTGCCCGGGCTGGTCTCGAACCCACGGGCTCAGGCAATCCACTCACCTCAGCCTCCCAAAGCGCTGGGATGACAGGCTGAGCCACTAAGTCTGGCCCAGAACTCTTGATCTAACCCCCCTAGGACTTTAATTCCCCAGTCTTGGGACCTGCACCAACACTACCAGCGCCACAGTCAGTCCCACAGGAGATGAACCACACGGGCATGACACGACCTGCTCCATGCGCACCAAGACACCAGCCACTGAACGAGGGACGTGGCTACAAGCCAGACAGACGCTGTCCCAGTCAACTTTGGGAAGAAGGAGGGATCTAGTCACGGATAGATGCATCCTCATTTCCTTTACCTTTCCACCCTCATAATTATCTTTGCCACCCTCTGCCACCACCTGGTTCAACATATTTCCCTGGTGACTTCTGTGTTCTTTTCATAAACACACTGCCTGGATCAAGCGATGGCAGGAAAAGATGGGTACACAGTCACAACTTCATGACCAAATATACTGTAAAGGCATTCTAAGCATCGAGAAGGAAATCCAGGTCCTAGAAGGTTCCAACCATGCCTGTTTGCAGTTAAGAATTCCAACCACCCTTATTACAATAACAAGAAACAGTCATCAATTCAGGGGCTCCCCCAGCAAGCCTGTGTGTGTGTGTGTGTGTGTGTGTGTGTGTGTGTGTGTGTCCGTGTGCGTTCATGACAGACCCACTGGGAGCCTTCTGGAAACAAACATCACCAGCAGAGGTGGATTTCTGGACCCTACTCAAAAGCCAGAGAGAGCAGACGCTCTTGAAATGCTCCGGACTGCACAGCTACAGATATTCTCCCTACAGCCTTGAGGAGCGAGAGCTATGCACACAGCTAACACACACAGGCAAACAAAAGTGTGGAGAGCAGTGTTCACCAGCTGCCGCAGGAAACGAAGAGAGCATATGGAGAGAGAGAGAGTGAGTTCATGGCATGCACTCCTGGCGCCTCAATGTACGCTCACAGGTATCCACAGAACGGTCAGAGCTGCCGTTCTCTCTAAGAATCAACATGCACAGCACACTAGGAAACTGCCTCCATCTCCTTTACAACCCCTCTGTGTGCCAGCAGGACCCAAAACCACAACTGAACATCCTCTAAAAGCCTAAAAGGCTGTGATGCCTCCAAAGGCAGAAGAAACGACCCTGACCGTGTCTCCCACCCGACCAGGGAATAGATACCAGTACCCAGCAGGGTCTGGAGGCCAGTTCTCTCCAACCTCATGTCATGAGAGGCCTGTGGCTTCAGTGCATCAAGGCCCCATCCACCCTGCAAAGAAATACACTGCCTTTTTTCACAAACAACTCAAAGCGCTCCCTTGGCAGTGAGTCCTTCTGAACTATAAGCTTTCTCATGCACCCCTAGCCAGGCCTTACCAACCACTGCTTCCATGACTGCAAGCTCACAGGTTTTTCTCCTTTGTTTTTTTCTTTTTCTCTTTCTTCTTTTCTGAGCCATCGAGTCTGGCTGGTTTTTCTCCTTTAAAACTGAATAATTAACTATTGTGTATCCCTTAACATGGCTTGCCCTTCGGGTACCAGGGGAATGCTCTCGTTCCAAATGCCCAGTGTCTGATTGACAGCCTCCAGTGACATCCACAGGATGAGCGAGCTCTCTCGCCTCTAGCCAGTTCTCAATCTCAGTACCATCAATATCAAAAGAATCTGAGAAGATGCTGTCATGGGCTGAACTGCATCCCCCAAAGTTCACATGCTGAAGCTCTAACCTCAGAATGTGACTGTATTTGGAGAAAGGACCTTTGAAGGGGTGATGAAATTAAGATGGTGCCATTTGGCAGATCAGTCTGACTGGTGTCCTCATACGAAGAGGAATAATTTGGACACCAGGGATGCCAGAGATGCGTACAGAGGCGAGACTATGAGGACACAGGGAGAAGGCAGCCATGTGCACGCCAAGGAGAGTCCTCAGGAGAAACCAACACTGCCAACACCTTGATCTTGGACTTCCAGTCTCCAGAACTGTGGGAAATAAACATGTTGTTTAAGCTGCCCGGTCTGTGGTATTTTGTTATGGCAGCCAGAGCAAAGTAACACAGATATATAGATCGTGAAGTGAAAGGTCTGATTGCAAAACTGTAACCTTCTTTGGCCTGGGGCTGCCCAATCCACCCCTACACACCAGCCTCTTGGGATGATACAACCATGTCCCCACACTGGAAGAACCTGCTATCGCTACAGTGGCTGTCTCCAGCCCAGTCGAAATTTCAGCGACAGATCAACCCCACATGCCCCTCACGGTATGAAGTAAATGTGCCTATCTCAAACCTCAACAAGGCATAAGAAAGAACACAGTGCTAAAATTGAGTCAGAGGGTCACGTTTCAAGTTCACTCTTAAGACTCGTCAGGCTTATCTGACAATGTCGGGCTTTATCCTGGAGACTCTCGGGTAGATGCCACTGCAACTTCTCCTTTTTGTTTTCCGTAAGATATTCTTGCCATTTTTCTTCCGCCCCCCCTTCTAAGATATTCCTTCACGAACTAGAATCAGAATGTTAAAGATGGAAAGAACCTATGAAGGAAAGAAATAAATGCAAAAACCCCTCTAGGGAAAAAAAAAAACACTTCTTACAACATCTGTCAATTCCAGACAGTTGTCATATATGGTATATCATAGCAGCTCCAATGACCAAATATTGACATCAGTAAAAGTTGAGTATGTATTAAAAATATGGGCACAGCTCGGTGCCGTGGCACATGCTTGTAGTCCCTGTGTTTTGGGAGGCCAAGGCGGGAATATCATTTGATGCCAAGAGTTCAAGATCAGCCTGAGCAATATAGTAAGACCCTCAACTCTGCAAAAAAAAAAAAAAAAAATAGCTGGGTGCAGTGGCTCAAGCCTGTAATCCCAGCACTTTGGGAGGTTGAGGTAAGTGGACTGCCTGAGCCCATGGGTTGAAGAACAGCCTGGACAACTTGGCAAGACCTCATTCCTACAACAAAAATTTTTTTTTTAATTAGCCAAGTATGGTAGCATGCACCTGTGGTTCCAGCTGTTTGGAAGGTTGAGGTAGAAGGATCGCCTGAGCCCAGCAGGTCGACACTGGGGTGGCCGTGAGCATGCCACTGCACTCCAGCATATGCAACAGAGTGAGACTCCAACTCAAAAAGAAAAAATTAACCAGGCATGGTGGCTTACACCTGTAGTCCAAGCTACTTGGGAGGCTGAGGCGAAATAATCACCTGAGCCTAGGACGTCGAGGTTGCAGCAAGCTGCAATCATGGGTGACAGAGCAAGACCATATCTGAAGAAAAAAAAGTATGTGCACATACTGTTCGTTTAGTGTTCACTAGAGGCATCTTCTTTGCCAACACAATGGGAACGAACAGCAACTGAACATGACTGGAGATTCAGAGAAATTAAGGAGGAAATGAGAAGAAAGTGGTACCCATCCGCTAGCCTCCCCTGCCCTCCTGGAGCCTGTCCGGGAAGGACTTTTAGCCAGGTGCCCTCAACTAGGGGAGAGCCTCAGAGCCACAAGTACCTGCCTCCTCAAGATGTCAAACACCAAGAGAGGAGGGGACAGGGGAGGAAGCACGCATCTCCCAGGAAAAGACTGTCAAGACGCAAAGCAAGCTGAGAGAAGCGCAAGCAACACCAACACAGCCAGTATGTTGCCATTTGTTTTTTCATAAAACACAAAACAAAATTATATTTCCAGATGTACGTAGAAACATATGTAAAAGCATAGAGCAATCTACCTACTAAAGAGGAGGGCATTGTCGACAACTACACTAGGATGGCAGAATGCAGGTAGATGATACTATTAAAATGTCCATAGAGAAAAATCATTTTTAATTTTAAAATAACACGAGCGTGCACGGCCTGATTCCAACCATGGAAAATGTGAAGCATGCACATAGATAAGGGAAGACGAGGAAGACCTTGATGGAGACAGGGTTCCCATTGCTAGAAAGTTGATTTAGCCTATATATTCAAACAATACAAGCAAATGGGGAAAGTGTTTATATTTCAATATTTTAAAAAACGCCACATAATTATTTTTCCTTAAAAAAAAAAGGACGAGAAAAGACCAGAATGATGGGAGTTGAGAAGGCTCATGCAAAGCTGTTCACGGGAGGCAAAATGACAGGGATTTATAGACATTGCCAAATGGTGTCTTAATGAAAGGTAGAAAGAGGCAGAGTAAGGGAGTGCAGCCTGCCAGGCCTGGAAGAGGCTGGCAAGGGGTTAGATAGCAGGAAGTGCTCCAACTATGATAACAAAATGGTTGGTCTAGGAAGAAGATGGGGAAGGGATTTTTACATACTTTTAGGGGTTTTTTGAGCCAAGATGGAGTGTAGTGGTATCATCATGGCTCACCACAGCCTAACCTCCTGGGTTCAGGCAATCCTTCTGCCTTAGCCTTCCGAGTAGCTGGGACCACAGGCACATGCCACAACACCTGGCTAATCTTTTCATTTTTGAGTCTCACTATGTTGCCCAGGCTGGTCTTGAACTCCTAGGCTCAAGTAATTCCCTCACCTCAGCCTCCTAAAGTGCTGGGATTATAGGCACGAGCCACTGTGCCTGGCCCTTCACATAACATTTGAGACCTCACCTCTGCAATAAATCAAAAATTAGCCGGGAGTGGTAGCACGCGCCTATAGTTCCAGCTACTTGGATGGCTGAGGCGGAAGGATCGCCGGAGCCCAGCAGGTCGAGGCTGCGGTGGCCGGGAGCGGCCCCTGCACTCCAGTCTGGGTGACAGAGTGAGACTCCAACTCAAAAAAAATAAAAATAAAAAAATAAAATGTTCATAATGAGATTTCTGTATTATACTGATGTGATCCTAATATGGCTACAGAGAAAGAATGAGGCCTTGGGGACAGACACTACCCTCGTCCCCCACCTTATCTGTCAACCTCCCAGTGGAAAATCACTGCTTTAGACTCAAGGTCAAGGCTCCCCACCTACTGCCACCCCTTGACTTGATATAGAAGAAAAACCACAAAGATCATAAAAACGTCAGTGTCTCCAAACAGCTATTCAATGTCCATTCTGTTTCTCCCTAGAACCATCCCAGGGGGAATGTCGGGCTCGAGATGAGCACTTCCCGTTATCCAACCCCTTGCCAGCCTCTTCCAGGCCTGGCAGGCTGCACCTCCCTTACTCTGCCTCTTTCTACCTTCCATTAAGACACCATTTGGCAAAGTCCATAAATCCCTGTCAATTCGCCTCCCCTTAACAGCTATTGCATGAGTCTTCTCGACTCCCAGATAAATAAGTGAATAGAAACACCGAGTTCGGAGATGAATTTGATGCATCTGAAGTTAACAAAGCTGCGATGGCTTCAACCTGACAGGCCGTTATGAGTAAAGCCCTCTCCATGAGCAATATCTTGCTTCAGCTCCAGCAGGGGGACAAATAAACCACAGAAATGGAGGTAAAGAACATCGTCTGATGTGAGCCATTTCCTCCCTGCCAACCCAAGAGTCTGGCTGCCCATCACATCCTAAATGTATAAGCAGAGGTGGTGGCTCTGAGGCTCCCAGGTCCCGGGACCTGCGCTTGGGTGGTCACGGCAAGGGCTCGACCAGGGAACTGCTGCAGAATGCCTCTCGCCACATTTCTGCCCCATGTTCCACGTTGGCTCATTTCTCCAGGTGAAATGACAAACTCCAAGAAGAAGTATCTCCAGGGGACAGAAAGGAGATGCTGGGGCTTCCTGCAGACAGGCCCCCTTTATCATGGGGCCTGTTCCGAAGGGCGAGAGGCTCGGGCAGAACTGCAGCCAAAGCCTTTTGCTCTCCCAGCCTCCTCCTACTCCTGGGGCCATCTGTCGAACAGCGGGGTTGTGTCGTAAGGTGGGATGATGAGATGTGAAGCTGGATTTGCCCACAGAACTTCCCACATCCCCCAAAGCCTCTGGTTCACAAATTCCAAGAGCAACACACGTCCTGAAAACAACTTCTTGCCCTCCCCGCCCTCCCGCTAGAGATGATATCCCCTGTGGGGGCTCAATCGATGCTGGACAACCAGGAGGAATCCAGATCAAAACCCACTAACTCGGGCTCCAGAGAGAATCCTCCATGGATCTGAACTGCCGCCCTTTTGGGGTTTGGCAAGCAAAGGAATAGCAGGTCACACCAAAGAAAACAAGCTTGAGCTGGCCTCAGAGTGGAGGTCAGCAGACTGTTTCCAAGCACGGCTCTCTCAACAACATTTGTATTCAATGGCTGTAGCAATTATAAATAACTCCCCTCTATTTATAAGGCCGTCTAAGACAAATCCCCCTTCTCGCATCAACAGCAAGAATTAATTTCTTTTAGAACATCCCAGAACAGATGTTCCCTGTCAAGCTGATCCTTCTGCCAACCGGTAAGGTTCTGGCCGTTCGTGGTGATTATGCCCATCCTGAGTCCTTGCATCTGCTTCCCAGAAACTGCTCCCAAACCGTTCTCGGTTTTCTGCAGAGCCTATCCAGGGCTTTCCATATGGGATCTTCTCCATATTCAAAACACATATTAGAACAAACATGAACCAAAAGGGTTTTTTAAAAAAAATTACTGCTGCACAGCACAAACTGGCCAATGACTATTTACACTGCCCAGAGAAAGCCCCCACATTCGGACAGCTGATCAAATACACACCTGACACCACCCCACCCCACCCGCCCACAGTCCCTGTAATAAGGACCCACCATGACTGCACAGAGCCCTCTACAAGAGACTCTTAGAAGTCCAGTTGGGTGCAGGGGAGAAGGACAGAAGGAGACCCAGCAGTGCGCGTGTAAAGCCGATAAACAGATCTCTGCCTGCTGCTCGAGCATTAAGGCCACTGGCCACCAGGTCTTCCTGCCAGGGCAAGCAGAATACACTCCAACAGCAAGTTCACACACAATCAGGGCGGCCTTGAGAACAGAATACGGCAGCCCACATCCAGGGCCTCTGGAAAGTACTAAGGCACAGATAGAGCTGACAGCAAGGAAGCCTTATATCCAGGGGGTAGAAACAGGCACTGCCACTCGATCTTTTAATGACCAAAAAAACACGCAAACAAAAACATGGCTTCTTCTTTAAGACAATATCATAGCTGCCCCACGTGTCACACCCAGCCGTCTGGTCCGAGCTTAGTCCTTCTATGACACAAGGACTCAGTTTCTCATGAGTCCCTGGGCCCAAAGGCCACGTTCCTAAGAATTATTCCTTCTCTTTTTCCAGTTGGGAATGTAAGGCAAGAAAGAAGGCAGAGAAACAGGGAAGAGAACTCCATTCTACCTCCTGGGGTACACATCAGTCAACTCTAATAAGCCTGACTTAATCCTGTCTCATCACCAGCCAACAGAAGACAGAGGCTTTGGCCCCATTCTCCCCGTGCAGTCCTGCCTGAGCCGCTTCCCTTGGTGGATTAGCAGGGAATCCAAGCCCCAGCTTGGGGTGCTTGCCCACCCCTAGGATTTGCCAGGCATAGTGTCTGGTAAGGCTGAGTGTGCCTGCACCACGCCGTTATTGGAATGGACCCCTTTCCTCTACTGATCATAGTGTGTGCAGATGACAGGGTTTTAGCCAGTGGCGTGCGGTTATTGTTGTCGCATCGTCTCGGCTCGCTCTTCTCAACGATCAAGTCATATTCTGGCTGTGGTTCACAGTGTGCTTCTCTGTAAGCAAGTACATGCTCATTCCCAAACCCATCTCACAAGACCCATATCAGCAAAAAGCCCTGCGATCTCTGGCTCACCCTCAACCCCAGTGCCTTCTAAAATGCCTTTTTTAGAAGTCCCGGTTGGCTAATGGATAAGGCATTGGCATCCTAAAATTCCTTCTTTTTTGTTGTTAAACTGTATAGTTCCCCAGGGTAGTTATCCTCAAATTACAGGAAGAAAAGTTGAAGCCTAGGGACACACGGCCAATAAACAACAGACATGAGCTCAAGCTCAGACCCCCGCTGCCCAGACTCTAGCCTCACCCTGCTATCAGTCCTCAGGGATGTGACGCTTTGGCAAAGGATTTATGCTGTGGGTGGAGGGACTGTCATCTTCCTGATGACATCGCAAGCTCATTAAGGGTCAGGACCATGGTGACAGTTACTCCTCCCAGTTCTAGGTCCCCTTGTATATATGAAGTCACATGGCACATCAGCTGCACCCTATATTTTAAATGGAATCTGAACTTACCAGAATATAAATAAGGAGATGATTAGTCATATCACCAAGAGATTATTTTCTTTAAAGAAGAAATCACCATTCAATCCCTCTAATGCCTCGTTATCTGTTTTAATCCCACTGGCTACTTAACAGAGACATTAAACTTGAACAGAATACCACCAAGACATGTCAAACTTGAACAGAAACAAGTCTATTACACAGAGCAGGACATATCCTGACATGACAGCCCAAAGTAAAGTACTCACCAGGTGAGACATCAGGAGGTCAGCCAAGTAGACAAAAGCAGCTCCGAGGGTGAAGCCAACAGCTACCGGGAAGAAGGCAAAGGCACCAAAGCCCCCGGAGGACATGGCCATCTCGACCGCAGGGGCCAGGAGAGACCAGTAGGAAGCTGCCAACATAACCTACAAAAACCACAAGGAGCAACAATCATTAAACCAACCACAGAAGGCCTTCCAAGCAGGACCTCAGTTGCCTTTTGAACCCTGCAATTTTTTTTTTTTTTTTTTTTTTTAGTTGGAGTCTCACTCTGTCACCCAGACTGGAGTGCAGTGGCCGCTCCCGGCCACTGCAGCCTCGACCTGCTGGGCTCCCGTGATCCTTCCGCCTCAGCCTTCCAAGTAGCTGGAACTACAGGCGCGCGCTACCACGTCCGGCTAATTTTTGATTTATTGTAGAGATGAGGTCTCGCCAAGTTGCCCAAGCGGGTCTCGAACCCACGGGCTCAGGCAATCCACTCACCTCAACCTCCCAAAGCGCTGGGAATACAGGCTGAGCCACCGAGCCCGGCCTTGAACCTTGCAATTTCTCGAGTTAGGTCTTTAACCCCAGATGGTAGGTACTATCCTAAACCAAAAAGGTACCCCCAGAATTCCTGGAGCTACAGTTGTAAGAACTCAATTTTGGATAGGATAGAGTTGACCTTGAAAGGATGCAGTCTAGTTTGCTGTCATCTAGCCTATAATTCAGTGATTCTCAACCAGCAATGACGTTGCCCTCTGCAGGACATTTGGCAATGTCTGAAGATGTTTTTAGTTGTCACACTGCAAGCAAGGTAAGGAGAGGTTGTGACTGGCATTCATTGAATAGAGGCAAAGGGGCGGATAAACATCCTCCAATGCATAGCACACCCCTGAAAACAAGGAAATATCTGGCCCCAAATGTCAGTAATAAATAACATTGCTGAAAATCCTATTCTAATTGAATCCTTCTAAGACAAATTGCTCCTACTTCATGAGCTCCACTGCATTATAACACGACTCTAATTATTACAAAGTCCTTCCTTATGTTGAGCTGAAATCTGTATCCCTTCCATTTTTGCCTCTTAACTGTAGTTCTGCTCTGTAGAACACCAAAGAATGTGTCTTTCCTGTATAATATGTGACAGTCTTTGAAATTTTTGAGGACAACTAGTAAGTCAATGTCATATTGGTCTCATCAACTTTCTTACCTTTAAAAAGGAAGAAGATAGCTAATATTTATTGACCACTTACTACTTCCAAGGACCAAGTTTTACACTTGACATCTTACTTTGTCATCACAGCAACTCCAGAAGGCAGATGTTGTTTTCTATTGCTATTTGTAGATAAAGAAATCGAATCATGAAGTAATAAGGTAATTTGCTCAAGGTCCCATAGAGAATACGTGGCAGATCCAGGGAACAGACCAAGCAAGACTATAACCAACCCAATGAGAGGTGAAATGTGAAGGAGAAGAGAAAAATGAGACTGGGCCTCAAACCTCAGCAAAGTCAATTTAATAAAAGGCGCTCCTGCAGATGAGCTAGACATGGTGGCCTGCCTGTAGTCCCAGCTACTCAGGAAGCTGAGGCAGGAGGATAGCTTGAGCCCAGGACTTCAAGGCCAGTTGGGGCAACATAGCAAGAACCCATCTCAAAAAAATAAGAAGAAGAAGAAAAAAGTCATCCAGCTTTGACCAAATTAAACACCCACCTATGGCTGTTTACTCTTATAGATGCCATGACATCATTTGGCTAGAGTACAACCCACTACCCATCATAATAACATGACAGCCATCACCAACGTATAAAATGTTGAATGAGTTTCTAAAAATTACTTAATTATGCCTTGCCTTGAAAAATCATCTGCATCACCCATCTCCAAAATAACATTCAGAGTGGCAGATCCAGGTATTACAACAGCAAAAATAAAGAACAAATTCATGCATAAATCCATGAATTCCCTTCTGCCAGCTGTCGTTCACACTTGCTCTAGGCCAAATGCACCCAGCAAAGTCTTAGTGCCACCCATGGAAAACTGTGTCTGCCTCCGTCTCCCCAAAAACTGGAAATGCCTCAGCTCAATAGGACAGGAGCTGAGACTGACCAGTTCAGCTAAGCCAGACCGTGGAGAAAGACCACCAAGGGAAACCTGAGAGCTCCCTCTACCATCTCGGTCTAAACCATCCCTTTTCGAGACTTTGTCTCACTTTAGAATTCAAAAGCCCTTAGTGGCCGCCACTCATGAGATGAAAAAAGCAGAGGTTGCAGTCACAAAGAGAGACGAGAAGATGCTACACCGCAGGCTTGAAGATGGAGACAAGGCCACGAGTCAAGGAATGAAGACAGCCCCTAGATGCTGGAAAGGCAAGAAAACAGATTCTCTTCCGAAGCCTCCAGAAGGACCACAGCCCCGCCACCACCTGGACTTCATCCCAGCTAAAACCATCTTGACTTCTACCCTCCAACACTGAAAGATAATACACTGGTGTTCTTCTATTTATTTTTTTTTCTTTTTTTTTTGAGTTGGAGTCTCACTCTGTCGCTCAGACTGGAGTGCAGTGGCCACTCCCGGCCACCGCAGCCTCGACCTGCTGGGCTCCGGCGATCCTTCCGCCTCAGCCTTCCAAGGAGCTGGAACTACAGGCGCGCGCTACCACGCCCGGCTGATTTTTTTGATTTATTGTAGAGAAGAGGGCTCGCCAAGTGGCCTAGGCGGGTCTCGAACCCGCGGGCTCAGGCAATTCACTCACCTCAGCCTCCCAAAGTGCTGGGATTACAGGCTGAGCCACCGAGCCCGGCTACACTGGTGTTCTTCTAAGTCACTGGATTTGTGGTAGTTCGTTATAGCAGTAACTGGGAACTAATACAGTATATAAAGGCATGATTCCTTTTTTCACTTTATTTTTCACAGCACTTTCAGGTCCACAGCAAAATTGAGTGGAAAATACAGAGAATTCCCACATACCCCTTACCCCCCACACAGTCAACTTCCCCCACTATCAGCATTGCACACTGCCTTAGGGTACATTAGATACAAGTGATGAACCTACATGACACTGCATAATACCCAAGGTCCACAGGTTAAATTAGGGTCCGATGGTGTATCTTCTACGGATTTTGGCAAATATAGAATGATATATATCTACCATTATAAAACCATACACAGTAGTTTCACTGCCCTCAAAATCCTCTGTGCTCCACCTGGTCATCCCTTCCTCCCTACTAACCCCTAGAAACTCCTGATCTTTTCACTGACTCCATGGTTTTGCCTTTTCCAGAATGCCATAGAGTTGAAACCATACAGTATGTAGCCTTTTCAGATTGGCTTCTTTCACTGAGTAATCTGCACTTCAGATTCCTCCGTTTCTTTTCATGATTTGGTAACACATTTCTTTTGAGAGTTGCAAATTATTCCATTATCTCAATGTACCACAGCTTATGTCTCTATTCACAAAGACATCTTGGTTGCTTCCAGGTTTGGGCAATTACTAATAAAGCTGCTATAAACATTCGTGTGCAGGTTTTTGAGTGGACAGAAGTTTTCAATTCATTTGGGGAAATAAACACCAAGAAGTGCAACTGCTGGTCCCTGTGATAAGAATGACTTTTCTAATAACCCCCCAGCATAAGTGGCTTGCCTAAAACTCTCCACACTAGCAAAGCCCCCTTTAAATGTTAGGCGTTTTTTAATCTGGGTGTAGTGCCATATTAACTAGCTGGCACAGAAGCAGGAAACGGTGTATCTGATTTACCCTCAATTACCCCTAAACAAGCAGGGAATAGGCCACAGAGAAGGAGGTGAGCATGGTCCCAAGACTTTGGGAAATGGGCTCCAAGGACAAGTCTTGCCAACCAGTCCTTCCTGAGCCCAGATGGCAGACAGCAAAAGTCCTGCAGCTGGGGCCCTGCCTGGAAAAGTAAACAGCTGGCCTTTCAGGGCCATCCTGAAGACACCAGATGCAACCAATAGGTGCCGATAACCAACACCTTCCCCTTCACCACCTTTGTCTATAAAAGGAATGCATGATAGGTTTCAACACACATGGCAGTAGCCTCGCTCCACTCTCAAAGTCCTTTTTGCCTCTTTACTCACAAAATAAAAATGAAAAGCCCAATCAATCAAGTAAACCCAGGGAAAAGTTTCCGTGGGGCCCATCCTCCAAGCCAGATGTTTCTAAGACCAGAATAGCCCAATTTCTTGCTAAATAATAGAAGAAGCTCAAAGGAGTATTTCAATAACAACAATGACAACAGGAAGCTCCTGAAAGAAAAAAAAAAAAGCTGAGGAAATAACCAAAACAAAAATGGATTGAATATCTAACTTCAATCTTTGGGCTGGTTTGGAAGGTCTACAACAGCACTGGCAAATTTGGATGTGGAACAAAGTGATTCTCAAGCAACTTCATGTTTGAGAAGCTGGTTGTAATTTTTTCACTTCTGCCCAAGGTTGTATATCACCTTTGTTCTTCTTCATACACTTCCTTGAGTCTCAGCTACTAACATGACTTCCGCTTCGATCTCTGCTCACAGAGGAACAAATGAATGACTTGAGTTAATTAAAAAACCCTGATCACAATTTCCAAAAGATGGAAACGGCCCAAATGTCCACCAACAGATGGATGGGGAAACATTCCATGAGAAAGCCTTGAAAAGGAATGAGGTTCTGATGCAAGAAACAACATGGATGACCCTCAAAAACACACTCCTAAGTGAAAGAAGTCAGACACAAAAGTGTTAAGGTGAGTGCAGAGAAAAAGAGAACAAGCCAGGGAGTCAGACAAAGAAAATAAAATTTATTAAAGAGCAACGAGAGAGACTGGTCCTAGAAAAATACCAGCTCCTTGTTCTTTTTGTGGGTCCCTCTTATATTCGGTATCTGAAGTCTGGCGGTCATGTAGTACACATAGTTCTGAGGAAGCTGGAGCTGGTGGTCACGCAGCCTTAAGATGCAACCTTGACAAAGCAGGTGTCAGCAGTGAAAACAAGACATCTCTTAAGCAATGCAAGGTTAGCACAATAACAGTGGGCGCCCCCATGTAAGCCCTATCAAAAAGACCACACAGTATACGACTCCATATTTATAAAATATCCAGAATAGGTAAATCCACAGAGACAGAAAGCCAATTACTGGGAACAGGGGGTGGGAGAGAAATGAAGGGGGAGTGACTACTTAATGGGTACAGGTCTCCTTTGGGGTGATGACAGAGGTAACGGCCACACAACACTGAGAATGTACTAAATACCACTTAATTGTATACTTTTAAATGACTGATGTTGTTATGTGAATTTTGCCTCAATTTTTTGAACAAAAGAAATTGAGGCTGACCTACTCGACCATTAAGGACCCGTCCTGAGCGGGCTCAGTGGCTCAGCCTGTAATCCCAGCACTTCGGGAAGCCAAGGCAAGCGGATTGCCTGAGTCAGCAGGTTCGAGACCAGCCTGGGCAACTTGGCGAGACCTCTTCTCAACAATAAATCAAAAATTAGCCAGGCGTGGTAGTGCATGCCTGTGGTTCCGGCTACTTGGAGGCTGAGGCAGAAGGATCACCGGACCCCAGCAGATCAGTGCTGGGGTGGCTGTGAGTGTGCCATGGCACTCCAGCCTGGGCGATGGAGTAAGACTCCAACTCAAAAAAAAAAAGAAAGGAAGGACTCACCCTGTCTACTGTCCCAGCTGTGTGCTGAACCCTCCAGCTCCCTCGTCTTGCCCACCCTTTCTTTCAAGTATCCTCACCCTTTTGTCTGAGTTCATGTTTATAATGGGAAAATGCAGGATTTAAGATCAGGTCTGAGTTTGAATCTTGGCTTGCCATTTACTAGTTAGATAGTCTTAAGCATAGATAGACTGAGCTCTGTGGCAGCTCAGCTTTGTCACCTGAAAATCATACTATTTAACAGGGCTGTTGCTCTAAGAACCATATGATGCAATGCGTGTCTCACACCAACTCTGCCCCTGGTAGGAAATACCAGATGAGTCAGTGTTCTTTTGGATTCCCCCTCTCTCTGAGCTGCTTTCTCTAAGCCTGCTCTCCTTCTCCTGTCTTGCTCTGCACCCCACTTTTAGGGCGGCTCTTTCCATCACACTGGATTCGTTATTTGTGTCCACACCCCGCTTGACTTTGTACACACCCAGGATTGGGCTACACCTTGAGCATCTCTGTCTTCTGGCACCACCATAAGAATAGTCCTGGTAAGAGTGGTTGTTCAATACTTGTTGCCTAAATGTGTTCTCCAACATCCTTGCTAATGAAAGGGGGTGACGGGGGTGGAGAAATCCGAACACATGATCAGGAGGTGAGTCAACACTCAGTTTTTAATCTATCACTTCAGTTTTACAGTAATTTTTACCTTCCAAATTAAGTACTATATAGGCTCATACTCAAATGCCTTCACTCTTTTGACAAACACTGACTGAGTACTTGTTTAAAATAACAGAGTGCTTCATGGGTGTGGAAAGAAGTCAACAAAGAATTTTCAAAGCTTCCTGGATAATCTACTGAACAGTCTACTGATAGAAACACAGGCTAATCTGGAATTGAAAGGGGCTTTAGGAGACTACTTAGTCAAAAAATTCCCTTAACAAAAGAAAAATTGGGACTCAAAGCGATTCAGTGGCTTTCCCCAAGTCCCAGAGCAAGTTAATGCCATCCAAAGTTGGCTGCACCAACCCCAGATCAAATTAGTACCATGCTTCACACCTAAAAATGACTGAAAGTCTTTGAAGAAATTCTAAGAGCTACACGGTAATGACCAGGTTTAAGTTATTGCTTCCTCTCTCACCAGGCAAAGAAGCCCAAACCAAAGTGGGGATGAATCAGCTTCAGCAATAACCAAATGAAACTGATCCCATGGCATTCCCCAATATTGTGATATACGCTACTCCAAGAAAAACCAAAACAGAACACTTCTGGCAACTAATAAACAATGGTAATGATCCTGTTAAACACTTGCCTTCTAGAAGATAAATCAGACCATACAACATTAACCCCATTAGTAGCCCTGATTGCCTTAGAAATAGGTAGAGAAACAAGCAACTTGGTAACTTGCAATATAACCCCCTCCTAATAGCATAGCTAAAGCTGGAATTTCAAAACAAGACATACAGACATTAGGTCTAGAACTGAATAAAAGGCACCTTCCTCTACTGTAAACTACACTTTTAAAAAAGAAGAACAGTTTAATGCAGTATATATCCTGATTGGGATCCTGGAACAGAAGAAAAACATTAGTGAGAAAACTGGTAACATCTAAATAAAGTCTAGAGCTTAGGGAATAGTAATGTAGAAATGTCAATTTCTTAGCTTTGACAAACATACCATGATCGTGTAAGATGTTCACGTTAGGAAAGTTGGATGAAGAAAAAACCTGGTCTACAGAAATGCTCTGTACTATTTTGTAAACTTTTCTGAAAATCTAAACAAAGAGCTTATTAAAAATTGATGATAACAATAACAGTTACCAAGGCCTCAGAGAAGATCGAGGGAGATCATCCTGGCTGAGACGCAGAAACTGTGCAAGCAAAGACTCGAAGCCAAGAGCTCCCACAGTTTTCTTTGTGGGGTCAGTAAAGTGATTAGCCCAGGGCTTTACTAAATGGTAGTCAGAGGGGGTGACGTATATGCTTTTCCTCGTTGAAACCTACAGCCCCATCTCTGTGGTTCAACAACTCACCCAAGGACATTCAGCTGGAAGAGACAGAGCTGGGAATGTGAAACCCAGACCTGATTCCAGAGTCATGTTCTTAATCTTGCCACTCCCCTCCAATCTCTTGGATATATAAACATCTTTTAAAATAAAAATATGAGGCCGGGTGCGGTGGCTCAAGCCTGTAATCCCAGCACTTTGGGAGGCGGAGGCGAGAGGACTGCCTGAGCCCAAGGTTCAAGACCAGCCCGGGCAACTTGGAGAGACCCTGTCTCTACAATAAATCAAAAAATTAGCTAGGCATGGTAGCACGCACCTGTAGTTCCGGCTATTTGGAAGGCTGAGGTGGAAGGATTGCCTGAGCCCAGCAGGTTGACGCTGGGGTGGCCGTGAACATGCCGCTGTACTCCAGCCTGGCCGACAGAGCAAGACACTGACTCAGAAAAAAATAAAAATATGGTATTCACATCATCACCTACTCAGTACAACTAACGAGAGCACTTCCTGCTAAATACAATTTTCAAATGTTTACAACACTAATGTGAAATTCCTAGTCCAGTCTGGAATATCACAAAAAGTATGCTGTAGGGCTTCTAGTTAAACATGGCCGGTGGAACACAAGCTGCTAACTTTCAAATTCCCACTACAGTACAGGGATAAGAAGGATGCAAAGGCCAAAAATGACAGGAAGAGGACAAGGCGGCCGCTGTGTTTTGGAAGACAGAAGAGAAGGACAAGTCATCACTGACAAGAGACAAGAAGCACAGTACTTCGGCTCACAGGGCCACATAACAGCCTGAGAGTCTGTGAAAACGAGAGTGCAGACAGGTCTATGAAGAGGACGGGTGAGATCCTGGGTAAGAAGCAATTAAACCCCAGACTCCTCCTGCACCCCATGCAGCCAAGCAGATCAGATATAAAATTAACGATCTAAAATTTAAAAGTCAGTAAGTACCTAGTCAGTGATTGTTAAATAACCAACAATATGCTAGACCTGGGAGGCTGAAGGTGAGGAAGAAAAACTCAAAGCAGATCTGGGTTCTGCCTTCCAAAAGCTATGTCCCACAGTGAGAGGGACTACAAGAGACATCTGAAAGGGTAAATGAAGAAAGTCTGCAGGATTGCCCCAAAAGGAGATGCCAACTTAAAAAAAAAAAAAAAAAAGATAAATAAATAAATGAAAGAACAGGGAGGGGCTCATGAAGTTTGGATGCGGTTTGGGAAAAAAAAGAAACAAAGAGGCGGGGACCTTTCTAGCTGGGAAGGACAGAGTGGGCGGAGTCTGGGGGCAAGGGAGCTAAGGCTTACCCGGTGGGGTCTGCAAGGTGATCCTTCCGGGCTGAAGCAGCCAGGCAAAATGGTTTGGACTTCAGACAATGGGTGGGCTGATTCCAACCCTGGCTGCACACCAGAACGGGAGTTTTCAAGATGCAAATGCCTCCACAACCTACAGAAACAGACTCGTGGGGTGGGGGCACAGGCCCTGTGTTTTAAAGTCCCACGATTTTTGTTTTGTTTTGTTTTTGAGTTGGAGTCTCACTCTGTCGCCCACACTGGAGTGCAGTGGCCGCTCCCGGCCACCGCAGCCTCGACCTGCTGGGCTCCGGCGATCCTTCCGCCTCAGCCTTCCAAGGAGCTGGAACTACAGGGGCGCGCTACCACACCCGGCTCATTTTTGATTTATTGTAGAGATGAGGTCTCGCCTGCTCAGGCGGGTCTCGAACCCACGGGCTCGGGCAATCCACTCACCTCAGCCTCCCAAAGACGCGGGATGACAGGCTGAGCCACCGAGCCGGCTACAGTCCCACGTTTGATGCTGAAGCGGCTCAGCCAGCACTGAGCAGGTCAGAGCGAGGCAGCCACCAAGGCGTCGCCAGCGGGGTGAAGGAGCCATTTTGGATGGGTGATGGTGTCAGAAAGCAGTAAGGGGGCAGATGGGAAACCAACCGTTCAGCCGCTGAGCTATAGAAACAATCCAGAAGTGAAGGTAGGGAAGGTCCAGACCAGAGATGGGGCAGAGACTAAGACCAAGGAAGGAATCTGCGTCTCTCCAAAATGAGGTCGCCTGTGCCGGCTGAACATTGAGTCACTTGGTCAGAAACCCCGGATGGGTGGCCACATGAACTTTGCATGGAGTCGGTTTTAAATGTGGCATGTCGGTGATGAAGCATGACTCAGAATGAATCAAATTCGTATGGGGGCTCTATCTGTGCCTAATCTGCTTTTACCAAGAAGTCAGCTTCACAATATCAGCTTCAGATAATTTTACAGAATTAAACTAACAGTTCAAAATTAAAATCAATTTCATTCAGCTTCAATTACAGTTACTAATTGGCATAGATCTGCTTGGATGACCCGACTCTTCTCAGCTACACCTACCCAGTGACAGTGATGGACGAGAGCTTGGCTTCCACTCTCCAAACTAGGGAAGAGTTTTCCAAAAAAAAAAAATCTACAGCCAGGCACAGTGGCTTATACCTGTAATCCCAGCACTTTGGGAGACCTAGGCAAGAGGATCATCTGAGGTCAGGAGTTTGAGACCAGCCTGGGCAACATAGCAAGACCTTGTCTCTACAATAATTTTTTTTAAAAACTAGCTGGAAGTGGGTGGCGCACACCTGTAGTCCCAGCTATTTGGGAGGCTGTGGTAGACGGATTGTCTGAGCCCAGTAGGTTGAACCTGCAGTGGCTGTGATCCTGCCACTGCACTCCAGTTGGCAACGGAGTGAGACTCAAAAAATAAAAAGAATGCTCACAGCAGCTTTCATAGTTGCCCCAAACTGGAAACAACTCAAATGTCCATCAACAGGAGAGTGGATAAACACATTGTAGTATGTTTATAAAATGAAATACTCTAGCAATAAAAAGAAGGAACTACTATTACAGCAATATTGGATGAATCTCAAAATACTTAGATTGAGTGAAAGAAGACAGACTACACACACACACACACACACACACACACACACGGAGAGAGAGGTTAGGGAATAGGAACTCCATTTGGGATGACAGAAATGTTCTCTATCTCATTTTGGGTGGCAGTTATACATGTGTATCCACTTGTCAAAACTCACTGGGCTGACACTTTAAGATCTGGGCATATTATTGTATATAAATCATACCCAGTTTTTAAGTCTTTTTTTTTTTGAGTTGGAGTCTCACTCTGTCGCCCACACTGGAGTGCAGTGGCAGCTCCCAGCCACTGCAGCCTCAACCTGCTGGGCTCCGGCGATCCTTCCGCCTCAGCCTTCCAAGTAGCTGGAACTACAGCCGTGCACTACCACACCCGGCTAATTTTTTTTTGAATTATTGTAGAGATGAGGTCTCGCCAAGTTGCCCAGGCGGGTCTCGAACCCGCGGGCTTAGGCAATCCACTCATCTCAGCCTCCCAGAGCGCGAGATTACAGATTGAGTCACCGAGCCCGGCTCAGTTTTTAAAGGGGCTGTCTGCATCCCAGATTCTGATGAGCCACATTTGCTTCACAGACAGCATGCTGTGTAGCCAGGTTCTGGGGTCCACCCTAAAATGGTCCCTGCAGGGATAGGCTTGGGTCATCCAACAGTCACTAAGTACCTCACAAGGCACAGGCCCATCCTAAGTACCGGAACTAGACGATCATGGCAGTCATACTCAAAGGGACTTCCAGCACCCATTCCCAGTGATCACAGGTCTCCCCGGAAGTCCTGGGCTGTAGTAAGTTCCTTAAAACAAATGCAATCACCCAAGACATGTTGGGGCTTCAAATTTTCTGACCAGCAACTTAATTCTAACTCCTATGCCATAAAAACGGAGCTGAAAAGAGTTAGCCACCAAGCCCAGTCCTGCTCCCAATCTAGGCTCCCATTTCCAAGCACAATTCATCTCAACATCTACCAAGCAACTACCATGAGTGAGACGCCCGCCTGGACTGCCCTCCCCACTTCTCCCCTAAACCCTCCACCCCCAGCAATGACCTTAGCCTCACCTAAAGTAAGACTGCTATGCTCCAAAGTCTAATCATACGTGGACTTTTTGTTTGAGTTTGACGAGCCCCTTCTACAAACCCATTACTTTGAATCACAGAGGCATAAGTTACACTCATTACTTTGGTCTTTTCGAGGCAGATCCAGACCAGCTACATGAGGAAGGACTCCCAGAATCCTTCACTTTGCCAATATCATTAACTCCATGCAGACTTAAAAAAAAAAAAAAAGATGGTAAGGGGAGGGACATCCTTATTAACCCTTTTCACCAGCTGGTCACCAAGAGAGTGAGAACATGTTGCCCCAAGCTGCCTCCCCGTGGCACCCAGCCACCAATCCGTCAGCACCCTCTCAACTCAGGCCTGTTGATGGACAATCGCACCAGCTGGTCAAGTCTCCCCCTCGCCCCCCCCAGCCCCAACACCACCACTCATTCATGGTGATCCAATCTGTCCCAGTTCTGGCTGCTAAGGAAGCAGCCCCTGCCAACACTTGAAGGAAGAGAAAACAGTCAGCTGTCTGGCTCCACTGAGTGAAAACTCCAAGATCTAGGAATGAGAAGCTTCTCCCAGCCTACTCATTGCCCTCAAGAGAGGTGAGAAACCACCAAACCACTGGCTCTGTGCCTCTCTCCTATTTCAAACTAGCCACAAGGCACAGGGGCAGGACCTTCAAAGACAAGGAGGATTTGCCGGGCTCAGTGGCTCAGCCTATAAGCCCGCGCCTTTTCGGGAGGCTGAGGTGAGTGGATGGCCTGAGCCCGCAGGTTCGAGACCCGCCTGGGCAGCGAGACCTCATCTCTACAATAAATCAAAAATCAGCCGGGTGTGGTAGCGCGCGCCTGTAATTCTGGCTACTCGGAAGCCTGAGGCGGAAGGATCGCCAGAGCCCAGTGGGTCGAGGCTGCAGTGGCCGGGAGCGGCCACTGCACTCCAGTCTGGGCAATGGAATGAAACTCCAACTCAAAAAAAAAAACCAAAAACACAAAAAACAAACAAACAAAAAAAAGACAAGGAGGATTAAAGATGCCATGCTTACTCCAAATAAAAACACATTTCACCAGGCAGCCTGTAACCCCAGAACTTTGGGAGGCTGAGGCAGGAGGATTGCTTAAGCCCAGGTGCTTGAGACCAGGCAGAGCAACATAGTAAGACTTCATCTCTACAAAAAATAAGCTGGGCATGGTGGCACATACCTGTAGTCCCACCTACTCAAGAGGCTGAGGTGGAAGGAATGCCTGAGCCCAGGAGGTCAAGGCTGCGGTGGGCCATGATTGTGCCACTGCACTCCAGCCTAGGGAACAGAGCGAGACCCTGACTCCAAAAAAAAAACAATTCACTCCACCACTCATAAAAACACAGGTTTTCAAAGAGTTTTTGTCCTAACTCACCTGAGGAATGCAAGCAACCTCAGTGGGTACAGTGGCAGTGATTCCTGGGAGGTGGAGAGCAGGTGATAAGGACAGACACTCAAGAGGGGCCTGGGTATAGTAAGAAAAAGCTCCTCCTGGGATTGCCTGATAAAGCAAATAAAAATGCAGGAAGCCCAGTTAAATGTGAATTTCAGATAAACAAAAACTTTTTTAGTGTAAGTGCGTCCATTGCATGAGATATACTAAAAAGGTATTCGTTGTTTATCTGAAAGTCAAATTTAACTGGGTGTCCTATGCTTTATTCTCTCTCTCTCTCTCTCTCTCTCTCTCTGTCTGTCTCTCTCTCTCTGTCTCTCTCTCCTCTCTCTCTCTCTCTCTCTGTCTCTCTCTCTCTCTCTCTCTCTGTCTCTCTCTCGCTCTCTCTCTCTAAGGCAAACAGCATAGTGGCCAGAAGGCTTTACTCTGGAGTCAGACTCAAATCCAAGCTCTACAATTTACCAGTTGGGGATGTTGAGTAACAGATTAACCTCAAGCTGGGCTCGGTGGCTCAGCCTGTAACCCCGTGTCTTTGGGAGGCTGAGGTGAGTGGATTGCCTGAGCCCGTGGGTTCGAGACCCACCTGGGCAGCGAGACCTCATCTCTACAATAATCAAAAAATCAGCTGGGCGTGGTAGCGTGCGCCTGTAATTCCGGCTCCTCGGAAGGCTGAGGAGGAAGGATCGCCGGAGCCCAGCAGGTCGAGGCTGCGGTGGCCGGGAGCGGCCACTGCACTCCAGTCTGGGCAACCTAGTGAGACTCCAACTCAAAAAAAAAAAAAAAAAAGAGATTAACCTCCCAGGGACTATTTCTCCATATGTAAAATGAAAATATAGGAACAACAGTAACATTCAGAAATAAAATGATATTAATAATAACAGCATAGGCCAGGCTCGGTGGCTCAGCCTGTAATCCCAGCATTTTGGGAGGCTGAGGCGAGCGGATTGTCTGAGCCCGGGGGTTCGAGAACAGCCCGGGCAATTTGGCGAGACCTCATCTATACAACAAATTTTTTAAAAAGTTAGCTGGGCCTGGTAGCGCGCACCTGTAGTTCCGGCTACTTGGAAGGCTGAGGCGGAAAGATCGCCAGAGCCCAGCAGGTCGACACTGGGTGGCAGTTGAGTGTGTCACTGTACTCCAGCCTGGGCGATGGAGTGAGACTACAACTCAAAAACAAAACAAAACAAAATTTACTAAAGAGGAACTTACTTAATCTTCCTACCATTAATCATCAGGTATGGTTGTTATTCCTATTTCTCATACAGAGGTGCAGAGAGGTTAAGTAACTGAGCAAGGTCACAGAGCAAGTAAGCAGGAGAGCCAAGACTCAGACCCAGCCAGTGTGGCTCCTGAGTCCCTGCTGATGACCCTAACACCATCCTACCTCCCTGAGGCGCTGCTTGGTAAGGATTAAACGAGAGAAAATGCTCAGCACGGCCAGGCATGGTGGCTCGTGCCTGTAATCCCAGCTACTTGGGAGGCCAAGGTGGAAGGAATGCTTCAGGTCAGGAGTTCAAGACCAGCCTGGGCAACTCAGCGAGACCCGCCCATCTCCAAAAATAAATAAATAAACATGTTCAATGCAGAAACTGGTCCATAAATGCTAAATACTACCTAAGTTTATGATGTCTCATTTTTACTATTATTACAGACACTAACTTGAGAAAAGGGCTAGGATCAAAGCCTCATGATCTGAATGCTAGAGTTCCAAGGGAATTTAAGTCCAATTCACCCATCCTGAAAACACCATATACAGGTGTCTGAGAAGAGATAATAACGTGTGTGTGACCAGATGGCGCCATATGCACATCAAATGACAAAGACTCATTCTCAGGCGCGAAAGGATCCCCTCAAGCTTTCCAACAGACCACTGGCCCTCTAAGTCTCAATCCAAGTCAACAATCTGTATAAACGGACTGCTGATGATACACAGGTCTGTGTACAAAGCACTGTGCCACCCAACTATGGGAGACAGTCCCAGCTGACCAGGAGTTCAGAGTGTCAGGGAGGGTAGGATCCAGCAGAAGGCACCCCAGGAGGCCAAATGCACTTTAGTACTCCAGGGGGATCCAGAGAGGGGTGGGCACCGGGGCTTCAATTAGGGGCATCCAGGCAAGACTTTGCACACGGCACTGTACAGAGGATGCACAAAAGGCTAGGAAGTAAGTGAGGGCTTGGGAGAAACAGATGGGAGGACGAGCATCCCAGACACTGCAGGTTCAGGGATCAGAAGAGGTCAAGGCAGAGACAGGTGTGTGTGGATGTGTTAGGGGAAGAAGCTGGAGGTGGGAACAGGTCGAGGAGAGTCAGACACACCATGCAGGATGAAAACAGGACGCTTTGAAGAGCTTCAGAGGTGGGGGTGTCCAAGAATCTCAAATATGAGATTATGCTCAAATATGAGCGTCAATTAATTCAAGCAATATTTATCAAGTGTCTACTGTCTGCCAGGCACTGAGGACCATCATGAACAAGACAGGCAGATCCCCCGCCCAGGAGGAGCTTACACTCCAGAAAGAGCAGGAGGGCAATAAACAGGAAAGCAGACAGACAGACGGGAAGCTCAGAGAATGGTGAACAATGTGAAGGAAATAAAACGATGCCCTCGGATGGAGAGTGACAAGGAAGAGCCATTTCACTTGGGTAGTCAGGGAAGGCATCTCTGAGGTGGCATTTGAGTGAGACTGATTGATGAGAGGAGCCATGGTGCAATTCGAGGTAGAGGGAATATCAAAGTCCTAAGGCCAGAACAAGCTTGGCCTGTTTGTGACCAAAAAGAAATGACCATGATAGAAGCAGAGTGACCAAAGCAGGAAAGTTACCAGTGGAGGGGTGAGGGGGGCGGCCGCACAGGCTGTGAAGCAGTTCGGATTTTATTCTGGGAGCAGGGAGTGATGTGGATTGACTTGCATTTATAAAACATCACTTCTGGAGATGGAAGGAAGGGACACAGAGAAACCAGCCAGGAGGCTCCTTCAGGCTCCACATGAGATGACAACAGCCTAGACAGGGTGGCAGCAGTGCAGGTAAGTAATGATGGTCAAATATGGATGCCTTTTGGAGGGAGAGATGGCGAGGCTTGTCAAGAGAATGGATGGCACAGGGGCCAGGAAATGACAGTACATGTGCTTCCTGGGGCTGCTGGAACAACATACCACAACTGGGTGGCATCCAAAAGCAGAAATGTATTCCCTCACAGTTCTGGGACACGCTCCTTCAAAAGACCCTGAGGAAGGATCTTTCCTTGCCTCGCCTAGCCTCCAGTGGCTGCCAGGAGTCCTTGGTGTTCCTTGGCTTGTGGGCACACCACTCCAGTCACATAGCAATCCTCAGGCTGTGTCTGTCTCTCTGTGACCAAATTTCCCTCTTCTTGGATTTAGGGCCCACCCTAGTACAGGGTGCCCTCATCCTAACTTGATTACATCCACAAAGACACTAATTTCCAAAAAAGGTCCCATTCACAGGCTCTATATAGACAAGAATGTTGGGGGAGAGGACCTGTTCAGCCCGGACAGGATTCAAGATGGCTTCCAGGGCCAGGGCCTGCATAACTTGGTGGAAGGTGGTCCCCTTGACTGGGAAGAGAAACAGTGGAAGAGAGCAGATTTAGAGGGGAGGTTGGGGGAGGAAGTGAGGTGGGACCACCAAGAGGTATGTGGTTGAACACGTCGGGTGCCAGCTGTCCATCAAACAGCCAATCAGAGACCTGGAATCGAGGGGACGGCTGACAAGACGGCAGCCAGCCAGTGACCTGAGCTAGGGTAGAAGCTGCTGCAGTGTACAAGGGCTGAGCTGCCTGAGGTCTGCACATATCGATGGCGGGTTGGGAGCAGACTGAATGGGGAATGAAGGAGAAGGAGAAGCACAAGACTTTAAAACGCTGGCCTCAAAAGCCTCTGGTGAAAATAATAATGTAAAACCATAAATGGCCTGCGTAGCTCAGTTGATAGAGCATCAGACTTTTCATCTGAGGGTCCAGGGTACATGTCCCTGTCCAGGTGCTGAAGTACCAGTACTTTTCTGGCCAGGCGCAGCAGCTCGCGCCTTTATCCCAGCACTTTGGGAGGCCGAAGTGGGAGGATCGCTCGAGTCCGAGAGTTTGAGACCAGCCTAGGCAACAAAGCGAGACCTCGTCTCTACAAAAAAAATTTAAAAATTAGCCAGGCGTGCTGGCGCACACGGTCGTCCCAGCTACTTGGGAGGCTGAGGCAGAAGGATCGCCTGAGCCTAGGAGGTCAAGGCTGTGGTAAGCCAAGAGTGTGTCACTGCACTCCAGCCTGGGGCACAGAGTGAGATCCTAACTCAAAAATAAATAAATAAGTAAAACTATAAGCCAGGAAAAGGATGCAGACAAGCAACTCATCACAAAAGAAATGTCGAAGGATCCAAGAAACTAAAGAAATGTTTAACCTCCCCTGTCATCAAAGAAAAATCACGGAGAACTCTGTCACCAGGCTTAAGGGACAAACTCGAGAATCAGACAGACCCGAGTACAAATTCCGCAACTGTTTGGGCAAATCGTGTCACCTCCATAAGCCTCAGTTTTGTCATCTGTAAAACTGGAACAACAGTCCTCAGCTCCATCAAGTTGCGGTCAGAACTAAACAAGCAAGTCCATGTACCAGGCACATACCAGGCCCTCCACACGCTGGCAATTACTAATATGAGGCATTATTTTTTACCCACCTGAAAATGGCGTCTAAGCACAAGCCCCCAGTGTTGGTGAGGGAAAACGCAACAGCCAAAGAGGAAACAAAAGACCTCTCAGAATGAATACAGAGTTCATGGAGACACCATTTACGAAAAAGAAAAGCCATCATTAATGCCAGAGAGATGAGAATGCAAGGGATAAATCCGTGAACAGGGACAGGATGCCGGGAAGGGGAGAGCAGGGGGGAAAGAGAGTTTTGGAAACCAAAACTGTAAAAACAACCAACAAAGAAACATTTGTTCTTCTTATGGAGTTGGTGAAATCTCCCACCATGCAGAACCAAACAACAAAGAGATGATAAAATAAAGAGAGAAAAGAGAGGAAAAATGAAAGATGAAGTCCAGGAAGTCCCACAGCCAACTAATAAGGCTAGCCGAGAGAACAGGGAGGAAGAAGAGGGCAATTAAAGGAATATAAAATAACATTCACCAGAACTGAAGGACACTGGCTTCCAAATCAAGAAATCGGAGAACAAATTGAGAAAATTTCTCAAGAAACAGACAAAAGGAGGGCAGGACCACGAACAAGAGGGCAGGACCACGGAAGGCCGCGAGAGAGAACGGCGGGGTTTTATTCTTTATAAGCCTTTTATTAACATTTGCTTTTTCTAGGTGTGTGCGTATATTACCTTGATAAAAAAAAATAAATAAACAATGAATCAAAAAAATCAGGACCAACCTAAATGTCCAAGTTCTTAGTTAAAAGTATCACAGGTAGATGTGCTGTT
Organism: Cephalopachus bancanus; assembly: GCA_027257055.1. NCBI lineage: Eukaryota > Metazoa > Chordata > Mammalia > Primates > Tarsiidae > Cephalopachus > Cephalopachus bancanus. The sequence goes on from JAPVLO010000065.1 coordinate 7,300,986, forward strand.
TAGGGCACTTCAATTATACCTCAGTAAAAGTAAAAAACAAGTATTATGGTGAATGCATGGGATAGAGTATCATGCAACCACCAAAGTAACAAAAAAAGGTCAGACTAAATTAAGCGAAATAACACTTTTTAAGCATTATGTATGGTATGATCCTGTTTTGGGTTTTGTTTTTCCAGTCTGTATAGGAACACAAAAGAAAGGATAGAAGAGCCATACAACGGAAAAGAAAGCTTTGAAGGAGTGTGTGTGGAGAAGTTAATTAACTGGGGATGAAACAACGGGATACGTATAACACCGAGGGGCATGCACTAGACAAAAACAGATCCCATCTTCCCTGGCTTACACCAGTCTCAAGTTCCTGGTGTTTCTTCTGCCCATCTAATATGGGATCACAGGAATCAACATGTATTGGGTAATGCTATGGGGCAATCCCTGTGCTAAGTGCTTCAGACACATTTACTTATTGCCTCTGTACAAAAATCCTACAAAGGAAACAATACCCTTTTACAAATGAGGAAATTGAGGCTTACAAAGTCTGGGTAACCTAATCGAAGCCCATACAACTAATAATTAGACAAACCAGGATCAAACCCAAGCAAGGTGGCTGCAGAGTTTATCATAACACCAGAGTATATGTCTGCCCCCCCAAAAAAGTTTCACCCCACGGTGCCCACTGTCCCCTGCCCTGAACTCACCCCCTGCAGACGATGGGTTAAGATATTTCCTGGCAGGACTGCATCCTGAGATGTTCATCATAATTAAATCGTGGGGAAATTTTCAAAGTGCTTCAAAGACGTAATGAGTTTACATTCAATTAGTTTCTTCCTTCATTGGGAGAATCAGAAAAACTGATTTCCTTATAGACTCAGCAGGGAGGGTTTCTCACTGCCTATTTTGAGATTTCATTCTGATGTTCCAGTGATATCAATCAGCACACAAGAGAGGTCTGGAGAAACAGGCTGAGTCTAAAGGTAGCCAGCCCCAAAGAAAACCTCTATTGCAAACACCACACTCACTCAACAATCACTTTAAAGATATTTTTGAATGTTAACTGTGTTCTAGTCCCAGTACAAAGAACTAAGGCTCACCAGTGAAAATACGGCCGTAGCCCTCAAAGTACTTCTGGTTTGGGAAGGGAAGATGGCAAAAAAGAAAGCAACCAGAATCTTGAGATGAGTGCTATGGTGGGCTTCAGATGCTTATCAAGAGGCTTACCAATCCCATCCTGCAGGGGGTGTTAAGTCAAGAGCGTATGCTCCCAGAATGGGAAAAAATACTTGCCAACCATATATCTGGCGAAGGCCTAATATCCAGGATCTACAAGGAACTCAAACGTGCCAAAAGTGGGCAAAAGACATGAATAGACATGAATATCGTCTTCTCAAAAGACGAAATACGGGCAGCCAACAGACACATGAAAAAGTGCTCAGCCTTACTAATCATCAGAGAAATGCAAATCAAAACCACATTGAGATACCACCTAACCCCAGTAAAGAATGGTCATCATTAATAAAACAAATGGTCAGGCATGGTGGCGCAAGACTGCAATCCCAGCACTTTGGGAGACCGAGGCGAGAGGATTGGGCAACACGGTGAGACCTCGTCTCTACAATAAATCAAAAACTTAGCCAGGCATGGTAGCGCACTCCTGTAGTTCCAGCTACTTGGAAGGCTGAGGCAGAGGGATCACCCAAGTCCAGGTCGATGCTGGGGTGGCCATGAGCGTGCCACTGCACTCCAGCTTAGGCGACGGAGTGAGACTTCAACTCAAAAAAATAAAAATAAAACAAACAACAGAGGCTGGAGAGGATGCGGAGAAAAAGGAACACTTCTATGCTGCTGGTGGGAACTCAAACTAGTACAACCTCTTTGGAAAACAGTGTGGCAATTTCTAAAAGAACTAGATATCCACCTTCCATATGACCCAGCAATCCCCCTACTGGGAATATACCCGAAGGAACTCAAATCATTCTACAAAAAAGATACCTGCACACGCATGTTTTTTGCAGCACTATTTACAATAGCAAAAACATGGAACCAACTGTGCTGCCCATCGAAACTGAACTGGATAAAAAAAAAATGTGGTACACATACACAATGGAATATTACACAGCCATAATGAAGGACAAATATATGGACTTTGAAGAAACTTGGATGGATTTAGAGTCTATCATACTCCATGATCTGTCACAGAAACAAAGAACAAAGTACGACATGTTCTCACTCAAAAGTGGACCCTGCACATTCACCATAATACATATATAAGAAAGGTATTGGCCAGGCTCGGTGGCTCAGCCTGTAATCCCAGCATTTTGGTGAGTAGATTGCCTGAGCCCACGGTTTTGAGACTAACCCGGGCAAACTGGCAAGACCTCATCTGTACATCAATTAAAAACAAATTAATGTGCATCTATAGTTCCAACTACTTGCAAGGCTGAGGCAAAAGGATCGCCTGAGCCCAGCAAGATGACACTGGAGTGGCCATGAGTGTGCTGTGGCACTCCAGTCTGGGCCACAGAGTGAGACTCCAACTCAAAAAAAAGAAAGAAAAGTAGCAGGATACTGCTGTGGGGGGGCACAACATCAATAAGGGTACCTGATCTCAAACCAGGCGAACTGGGGACCAAACGGAGGCCCAAACTTTACCTATACGATGGCCATTTGCATACCTAATCCTGAATTGGACCTCACATCTTTAAAACAAAAAGAAAATTTTTTAATAAATTTTTAAAAAAAGGAAGTGTGTGCTCCATAAGAAGCAAACACTCACTGACAAGGATCTGGAAGGGACCAGGATCTCAGAAGGACAGAGCAAGTGAACCTCCAGGACTTAGGGAGCCAAGTCCAATGAGAAGGTCAAGCTGGAGTAAACAACAAGCACACTGTCCCTTCACTAGCTGTCAGCAATTTACCTCCCAACCTAATCTGTACAACACCAGGAGTGTCCTTATTCCAAGCCAGTTAGATTCTGGCTCTCTGTAGCAGGGAGGGGCCCTCCCTCCTGGGGAGGGGGCATTTAAGATGAGTCCTATTTGGGGTGCTCCACGTTGATTCATGCATGACATTGGGGTAGGAGAGAAGAAGAGCTCGTGCAAATATTTAGACACATTAAGGCTCTCAAAGGAAGCACGGGTCCTCAGGAGGTAGGGTCTGTTAAATTAAGTTCAAGCCTGGGGATGCCTCTGCACTTCAGTCGTTACATGGCAAACCGCAGCCTGGCTGGGTACATAGACTAGCTGGAAGCCTAACTTAGGAGTATGCTCTCGTGACAAGTGGCTGAGTCTCAGTCAAGCAAGGCAGCTAAGCTTCAGTCAATTGCAGGTGGTCAGCTGATTCAAACAAGGCAAATCACCAGGCTGCAGCCAATGAAGCTGTCTCTTACATCCCTTTCATTGTCTGTCCATAAATTTCATCGGACCACGCTGTAGCTCCCGAGTTCTTTGAACCCATTCTGGTTCTGAGGGCTGCCCAATTCTAGAGTTGTGAATAAATGCCAAGTCAGATCTTTCAGCGAAATATATTGTGATTTTGCCTCTGGACAGTTGTGGCGCCCAGTATGGGGCCCAAATGACATGGCTGGCCACTCCCGAGACCCCTTGAGGAATGTGGGGAAGGTACTACTGACGCCTTTTGAGGTTCCCTGTCTTTCTCATGAAGCCTCCAGTGTTGTGTGTTCTTCTTGAGTCAGACTCTCGTCTTTTTGCATTGAGCCCCTGATCTTTTTTGGCTTTGAATCCAGGGTTAGTTTGTGCTGGGAGAAAACATGTGACTTTTTGGCATCTGTGGTGGCTGATGAGTCACTGGCAAGAGCAGAAGTTGTAACAAAGACAGGACTGGGTACTAGAGGCCTCAGGTGTCTGCCTGGGTCAGACAAACTAGACTGGGTTCAGTAGGTAATTAATGTTTCTAGAAGACAGAGAACCATGGGTTCATCTGGATCCAAGAACTCTTCCATCTAGAACTCCAGTCAATTTCATATACAGGAACTATGGATCCAGACTAGAAAAATGAGTGAACCTCACCAAAGCAAATTTAGAGCTACAGTGGCCACGGTAGAGAATGTTTGACCCACACATAATTTTTATTTGTGGGGCACAATAGAAAAGGAAGATTCAAAACCCCACAAAAACAATAAGCTGCATTTTAGCTGAGATGCAGAGGCATCTAAAAGACTAAATGAAAACTGCCTCTTTTGGCAAATGAAAACCTTAAGCAGCTAATTGATGAGAAAAGGTATCTTGCACTGACTGGCAACTCTAATTGCATCTTTTCTCTTTCTTTCTATCCTCTTCTACCTAGCCTGAGTTTGCTAACCTTTTTACTTAGTTACCTTTCCATTTCAAAACAACAACAACAACAACAAGTATTTATAAAAGTTAAGCCCTGGTCAGGCACAGTGGCTCACACCTATAATCCCAGCACTTTGGGAGGTCAAGGCAGGCAGACTGCTTAACCAGGAGTTTCAGACCAGCCTGGGTAACATAGCAAAACCTCATCTCTACAAAAAACTCAAAAAATTAGCCAGACACGGTGGAACATGCCTGTAGTCCCAGCTACCCTTCAAGACTACCATGTCTGGGCAACAGAATGAGACCTCGACTCAAAAAAAAAAGTGAAGCCCTCAGATCAACAGGGTCTGCTTCTTTAATCACTTTTATGCCTCTGTCGCAATCTGAAACTGAGCCCTGTTCATTAACGGGCTTCCCCACTGAACTCAGTAGAAAACACACTAGGTTAGGAAGTTACCTATATTTTGAGACCTTATTTTTGTAAAATAAATTTGCATCTGTGGGAAAAGTCTCCATTTGTGGGGGGGTCTCCCTCTTTGCACCCTAAATCACTAGAAACTTGTACAACAAAAACGAAAATAGGTATAACAGGCCTCACCTTTGGTCATTTTGTCTGAAACAGGCTTCCTGCTATACCTTTGGTTGTCTCAGCAAATAATGGTATTTAGGCTGAAATCTGTTTAGCAACCTAGCTAACAATTGCTTGGGGCAAAAATCAGGCAGGTAAATCAAGAAAAAAGAGCAAGGGACCCTTGCCTCAACCTCTTGCTGGAATAAGTAGAATGGTCAAGGGGTGAAAAAAATAACCGCAGAATAAATGATGTGGGGGAAAGATGACCAGGCCCTTGGAAGAATGGATCATGGTTTGTCTGGCTGTGGGGGACTTCTGGCCTCCTCTCCTGTGATAAGAGATAACCTTCAGAAGATTGATGACAATCGAGTTATTTTTGTAGGATTGGTCTTTAGGCAGGAGGAGGCGGAGGAGAACTCAGAAAGCCTTGCCCTGCATTTTGCCTTCAGCTCAAAGAAATTAGTATACCAAAACAACATAATTTGGGGGCGGCATGTCCTGAATGCCTTCAATGGTTAGCTTTGTTTTTAATGAGAAATTCAAGCATAATTGTTCAGAACAAGTACATTAGGTGAATTGTAAACAGCAGAAAAGTTTATAAATTAACTTGTCATCGTTTCAGAAATCCTTTGGTAATTTGAAGTTTTAAAGTTATGTTAAGTAATAGATATTTTTTAAATGTCTGAGTCATTTCTAAGTAAGTTAAAATAAACATTAATTGCTGAACATAAGTTTAAAGTATAACTACTTTGGCATCTTGTTTTTATACAGTACAGAGAAACTGAATACGTTTAGGTTTGTTAGTAAACAAAAAAATTGTTTCATAAGGAAGCACATGTTTCTAGAAATTATGAAATGTATATTCATAAAATGTTGGTATATGACAGGTAGTTCAAAATTGTTTCACTTCCTGGGTTTTCTCCAAAAATTAAGATTAGTAAGAGTTTAAAAGTCTAATCAATATAAGGTAAGTAAAACAAGAAATAATAAGGCAAACAACCACAGATGCAAGGAAAGTAAGACATGCTTTTGGTAAGTGAAGCAATGAGGTGTGGAAGATGCCTTTGTTTAGGAAAAAAGAGAGTAATTTTGGATGTAAAGCAGAATGGCTGGTTGTTCTAAAATGAGAAAGAGGAAATGTATAGGACAAATAATTGACGGGATATAGCTGGGCTCGGTGGCTCAGCCTGCAATCCTGCGCTTTGGGAGACTGAGGTGAGTGGATTGCCTGAGCCCACGGGTTCAAGACCCGCCTGGGCAACTTGGTGAGACCTCATCTCCACAATAAATCAAAAAATTAGCCGGGCGTGGTAGCGCACGCCTGTAGTTCTAGCTACTTGTAAGGCTGGGGCAGAAGGATCGCTGGAGCCCAGCAGGTCAAGGCTGTGGTGGCCAGGAATGGCCATTGCACTCCAGTCTGGGTGACAGAGTGAGACTCCAACAACAACAAAAAAAGTACACTAATGCAAAGGTAACATTTGGTAGCCTGTGTTAAAACAAGTGTTTTGTGGCATGATGTTCTGCTCTTAATAGGAAATTGTAAGAGCTTTCTCTTTACCTTTGAGGAAGTTGGCCTAGGAAACAAAGACTCTGTGTTCTACCAAAATAATGTTTTGTGCTTCATGTCATCTTTATTAAGTGTTTGATTGCTTAAGAAAACTGAGCTAAGATGTCTCCTATGGAACTTTGTAACTTTCAGTATTCACCTTTGAAGTCTTTATCACTCTGGTTAAATGAATAGCTATTATTATTTCACAGAGACTTGTGATCCTGTTTTAATCAAGCATTTTAAACCTGTGATAATTTTGACAACATTCCCAAAATCAAGTTCTAAATTGTCTTTTTTACCTAGAATAAACTTTGGTATTTTCCAGTTGGGCCCCTGGAAAGTTTTGAAGGATATGTCTTTACCCACTAAAGGGGAGATATTAAACTAATTAGGTTTGTTTGATGTTAACTATATGGGAAAGATGGTCAAATAAGTAATGCTAACGCTTCTTTGAAGTATATGTGTATGTGCTCCAGAAAGTGTATACAATTCTTAGAAATCTAAAGTTATCAGTCATAATTTTTGTTCTGTTAAATTGTTGTATGCCACAGAAACAACCAAATTTCCTTGTCAATTGCATCGTTATTGTAATAAACTCTCATCAGATCTTTAACCATGGCCATTTTAAGTCTTGTCATTCACATATGGTTGTTTACTCTGCTACCTTCCTGAGCAACTATAAGCTTCTAATTTTGTCTTAAAGGAGGTTCATGGAAAGGATTCTGACGTACAGGTTTCTGATAACATTAAGACCATGTCATTAGACTAAGAATTCTCAGAACTCTTAGGAAGAAACTGATTGGTTCATACAAGTGCTAACTTCACATCCAGCAGAACAAAAATTTGTAAATACAAAGGAAATGCTTTGGCAAATTTTCCTGCTCAGTCAGTCAGTAGTGAAACTGTGAGGACATGCATGTTGGATGAATTCTGCAAGATTTATCCAAGTCAGATCACCTACAATGATCTATTCAGTGGTGGACCTGAGCTGTAAAAACAAAAGTGAAACCTGAGGGGATGTAAATTCAGTGTTAAGTATGGATTCCTGGAGGGCCTAAATGACTGCCTCATTGATTCAGAATCCTTAAGGCTTCCATTATTAAAAGTGCCACACTCCATAACTCATTATACAGTAGAAAAATGATGCAAATTACAGAAAAAATATCAGTGTGGTGATTGCCACAGAACTGCGAGGGTAGTTTGTGATCAGCGTTTGGTTTGTGAAGCCCATAACCCTGAGAAGACATTCAAAACTGCTGGTGGCCCATTTGTACTGCCCAATAGGTCATTTGAACATCCACAGAGGAACTTCGTTCAGTGCCATCCTCAGTGGAATATCAGTGTGTTCTTGTAATAGTTTTCATGTTTTCTGGTTGGATAGAAGCTCTCCTATATAAGAATGAGCTGATCCTATGATGGTAGCTAAGAAGTTATTAGAAAATAAGTTTATTCTTATGGGGCATCCCTGGAGGACTCTCCAGTGACAAAGAAACCCATTGTATTGAGCATATATAAAGTAGTAAAACAAGGTGTTAACAAACACAACGGCACGCAGTTGTCCCTATCGTCCTCAGTCTTCTGGAAAGTTTGAAAGGACAAATGGCATTTTAAAAATGAAGCTGGCAAAGGTAACCAGATCAATTGGACTGCCTTGGCCAAAGGCAATACCATCAGCTTTAACGGCAATCTGATACGCTCTCACTGAAAAATATATATTGACACCTTCTGAAATAAATACTGAAAGGTCCATACCACTACTAAAAGAAACTCATGTATCTCCTACTCTTCTGAACTCAGAAATGACTAAATACTGCGAGGCTTTAATGAATGGTGCCAAAATGTATTTTTTCCCCACAGGGTCAAAGAAGCTTTCCATAATCCACAAACTGGGGCCAAACCCTTACAAATTAGATTGTGACTTCCAGAAATTACAGCTGAGAAAGACAGCTCCTGAACCATTGGAAAGGGCCATACAAAGTCCTTCTCACCACCCACACTGCAGTAAAGCTTCAGGGCCTCAGACCTTGGGTCCACATCTCACAACCAGAACTCCTCTTCTGAACAGTAAGCTGGAGAAGTGAAGAAGCTGATGAGGAAACCCCCTGAAGCAGACATCTCAGACGTGAACAGCTTGTGTTACCAGGCTAACTTCAAAAACGAATGCCTCTTTAAATCAGGCCACTTTACAGAGAACGATGGTCCTGAATCACAAGTATGCCCTGAAAAAAGACTATGACCAGTAGGATTTGAATACCATTGAACTGTCTACATTGCATGAACATTGACTGGCTCAATTCACAGGGCTCCTGTTAAGTCCAACTCGGTCTTTTGGTACAATTCTCCCGATAGTCCCCCAGTGCGTGTATCCTCTCAAAAAGTCTCAAATGTTCACAGGCAGTCACCAGCTAAACATTAAATCGTCTCTCTGGGTAGAATGACCAAAACTTCAAGAAATGCGTAACAGGGTCACCGGAACCTGTGAGTGACCTACTGAGACCAAAAACCCCAAAGGATGGTGACGGAGTGTGGCATCGATGCTCTAAGTTTTGGTCACAGCCTCACCTAGGGGAGACCCTGACCAAAAGGTGAGAATTGTTCGATTAAATTAAGTTTAAAAGCCTGAGGATGCCTCTGGACTCGGGTCCTTATGTGCCCAACTGCAACCAGGTTTGGAACATGGACTAACTGGAAGCCTCACTTCGAGTACACTCTCCTTTCCTTCATCCTTTTCTACCACACGTATCTCTGTCTGACATACCACACGCCCTATTGTATAGTTTATTGTGGACCTCTCTCCACTAGAATGGCAGACCCTTGAGGACAGACATTTTCATTTGTTCTGTTCACTGCTGTATCCCTAGTGCCTAAAGAAGTGCCTGGCACATAGCAGGGAATGGAGGCTGTCAATAAATAACTGTACAATGAATAACTTAGACGTTTACTGGGTCAGAGCTATGTAGCCCATACAGTCATCTAACATGCTTGTAACCTTGAGCCCTGGAAGGACCACGTAAGGCTCCCTCCTCTTCTCTACCTGAGCATCCCACGAACACATCAGACAAGAGTTCAGCATGGGATGTAACACCCTCTTCATCTATTATATGCAAATAATCAAACCTACGGCTACAAGATTATTGCAAGGGTCAGATGAGGTAACGAAGGGGAAAGTGCTTTGGAAAATATAAAGCAATCAACCAATGTCACATAATAATATTTGGGGCTCACAAGCCCGTAAGATGCAAGCGTTTCCTGCCATCAGCCTATGGATACCGCCACCCCCATAGAACTCTCTTCATGCATAATTTCAAAGTGTTCAGCAAATTCAAAACTGTAATCTATTTAAAGTGAATGCACAGGCAATGACCGTGTGTCCCTTCCTCTCTCTTAAATACAATACTAATCCGTTTTCCCCGTTTATGCACTTAACAGATATATATTTTTTCCACCCTCCTGGAAAACTAACTCACTCAGCTCCAGGGCTGTCGTGGTTGATTTCTTCACAGGAAGACCAGAGCTTCAGAAATTGAGAAAGAGTTCCAAAGAAATGCTAGAAAAAGAGAAAAGGAAAAAAAGAAAGAAAACCTATGCACAGGTAAGTGTAACACCTCCCCCTCATTCACGCAGCAAAAACACAATCCTCGTCATCAGTCCTGATGGTTCTATTTGGCCTGCTGTTTGAGTGAGTGTGGAATTCAAGCACCATGGTCCCTGGCCCCGAGCCAAAGTCAGATGTGGGATTAAAAGCCAGGGCATCCTGACAGCGAGCTCAGCTTCCACCAACAAGCTATTAAAATGTCTGCTTCCCTGGTACTTTGTTCTCGCTTTTCTCCAGAGGGCACGGAAGCATTAAACAGTCATGACTGGATTTATTCTCCCACCACAGGCCCAAGGTGGGAGGAGAAAGACTTCAGTCCCAGTGGAGCCTTGAGATGCCTGGAGGTCAAAGGACTTGTGGCTAATCATGGAGACTGTTTGTAACCAGCTCGGCTAGAAATGCAATCCAGGGCTCCAGACGACCCATCTGAGTTGAACCACTCTATTTCTGTGTCAGATCAGAGCTCTGCTAGCTGGCCTCAGCCACCCAGAGAGGTGTTCTCCCATCTAAGGAAGCAGTGGGATTCCTGAGGCCCCCTTCCTCAGGGCGGGAGCCACTAGGGAGGGGGAGTGGAATAGGACAAAGAAAACCCCTCACTCCATTTGACATCCAACCCTAAGGCCACCGACCCTCTCTAGGCCCCAGGAAAGGCAGAGAGCAAGGATCCTCAGCACATAATTTGAGCTCCCTGGTCCCCATGTTTCTCACTATCCTCATGGGGTACAGTGAGAGGAATAAAAAAGCAGTTTGGTACTGTCCTCTTATTCTGCCTATACCTCTGCCTGAGAAACACCAAGTTGGGCTTCCTCTCCACTCCCTCTGCCCTCAGGAAAAGTCTCTTTATATCCACAAATGAGATTTATAAAATGAGACAGTCTCCCCTGCAGAGAGGGAAGAAGATTGATTCCTGACTCTGAAAGAGAATTGTTTTATCCTAAAAAAATAAAAGTAATACAAGTGCAGGTTTACAAAATCAAGTCATGCTGAAGCTTAGAATACCAAAAAATGTTCTCTCTGGCCAAGGCAGGAGGATTGCTTGAGCCCAGGAGTTCGGCTCAAGCTAGGCAGCATAGTGAGACCTCGTTTCTACAAAAAAATAAAAATAAGTTGGCTAGGCATGGTAGCAGGCACTTGTAGTCCCAGCTACTCAGGAGGCTGAGGCAGAAGGATCACCTGAGCCCAGGAGGTTGAGGCTGCAGTGAGCCTTGACTTCGCCACTGTACTGTAGCCTGGGCGACAAAGTAAGGTCCTGACTCAAAAAAAGACGGGGCGGGGGGAGAGAGAAGGAGGGGGGGGGGGAAGGAAGGAAGGAGAAGGAAGGAAGGAAGGAAAGAAAGAAAGAAAGAAAGAAAGAAAGAAAGAAAGAAAGAAAGAAAGAAAGAGCCAAGCTTTTTTCCCCCAAGCAAAAGGATTCTGAGGAGATTAAATTACTGTCAGCCACAGAATATCACTTCACCCAATAGCTAATCCTTGCTTCCAGAATAACATAGCCCTCAGTCTGAGAATTTAGCTTAAATCCTTCCCTCTCTGCAATCCAGAACACCTATGGCTGATCTGGGAGTGTAAAGATTTTGCCTCTCTGCTGCTTACACACAGACAACAAATCAAACTTAACTGGGACTTTAAGTTTCTTCCTCAGGTGTCTAAGTTGGTGAGTTGAATGAAAACCCAGAAAGTCAGCATTTCTTTTCACTGGTGCCCAAAAGGAAACTGAGAGACAGGTTGGAGAAAACAAGACAATCAGGAAGAGCAGAGTGGGGCCAAATGGATGCTGAAAATGGTCACAAGGCATTTTGCGCCAAAAAAGAATGCTGATTCTGGAAGGACTGACTGTGAACAGGCGTCACCTCTACAAAGGAGAGGTGACAGATGGCAAAGCATGGCCGGGAGATTTTATAGGCGCCACCTCTCACTAGAGAGTCTATTTCCCCAACCCTCTTGAACCTGAGTAGTCCTTGCAACTTACTTTGGCCAATAAAATGTGGCAGAAGTGGTTGTGTGTAAGCTCCAGAGTCTGGGTCTCCAGAGGTCTTGCAGTTTCCGCCTTCACCTTCTTGGAACTCTGCCATGTAAAGAAGCCTGGGCTACACTCCTGAACCATGAGCAACCATGTAGAGAGGTGCTGCCAACAGGCAGCCTCAAGGCCCCAGACCCGTGAGTGAAGCCCTCTTATACCCTCCAGTCTAGCAAAGTGGCCTCATGAGTGACCCCAGGCAAGACCAGCAGAAGAACCACCCAGCCGAGCACAGCCAAACCAGAACCTTAACAAATAATTAACTGTTGTTGACTGACGCCACTAAGATTTTTTTCCTCACGCCAAGTCTGTCAGAATCTAAATATGTTGAGGTGGCTTCTAACCATACTCCATGTTTGCTGTTTGTTGGCTACCTAGCCTCCAAAAAAAAAAACTCAATCTGCTTTGGAGGAACCATCTTTCTTCCTGTTATTAGTAATTATTGGTCTTTGTTTTTTACTCTAATGGGGGTAGAAGGGAGGAAAACACACAAGGCCCAGGCCTGGCCAATTAACATACTACATCCCCCTGGCTTCAGGGATGAGCACACAACCCAAGTCAGGCCAGTTACTCCCTGCCCACGAAACTTAATTCCAAAATTGTCTGAGTGTGAAAGAAAGAGACTTCTCTTTCCTCTGCACTTCAGGCAGAGAGGATGTGGACAGACTTTTTAAACATGGAGTCACACAGGGAAAAACAGGACCAGAAAATGGAGGAAAAAACGGACATTCTTTGATCCAGAGTCTAGCAGTGTCCTGAAAATATCCAGTTCTACTCCTGGATATTTTAATTCTGTGGACCAATATGTTTCCTTTCCTCCTTATGCCAGATAGAGTAAGGTTTTCTATCATTCAATCCCAAAATCCTGGCTGATCCAAGGAGACTGAGGGTCTCACCCCTTTTGTAATACTTGAATTTCTTACCAAGTATCTCTCCTTCAAAAGAAACTAGTCAAAGAATGAAATAACACAACTCATTTAAAAAGCAACACATAAAATATATTCTGAGACGGTAAATCAAAAACATGAGGGATCAAAGTTCTCTGTGCACTGGGCTGCACAGCCAAGAGTGCTAACTGCCTGCTCTAGTTTCCATTGCTGCCCTCTCTTTCTGTAATAAGACCCCGACATTTAGCTGAGCAAGCTGCTGCACATCTAAAAGACCATGTATCCTGGCATTCCTTGCAGCTAGATGTGGTCATATGAATAAGTTCTGGCCAATGAAATTAAGTCGACCTGTTATGCAAGACTTTTAGGGCATCTACTTCCCTTCTGCCATTTTGCTGCCTGGAAAACAGATGTGATGACCTGAGCTCTGGTGGCTACCTTAGGCCAGAAAACAAAGGTTACCCTCTTGGGCAAAGCAGTGAGTAAAAATGAGTCTCGATCCCTGCTGACTCTATGGACCTACTTTCTCCCAGCCATGGTCTCTTGGATTTCTTCTACTAAAGAGGGGTCTTTCTTGTCTAAGTCACTATTTTTCAGGTCTCAGTTACCCTCTGTCAAATCTAATCCTAATGGGTATAGCTCACCAAAAACAGAGCAGCGGGAAACATCACCCTCAGTACAACTAGCAGTAGGTGTCTGGTTGCCAAGGAGACCACTCCCAACACATGCAGATTCCAAAGTACAAACCTACTCAAATGAGAAAGGCCTGATACAAGCCTAAGAGACCCCTGCTTATTTCTGGTAAAAATTCCCCTCAGCACAGAAGGCTGGACAACGATGCAAAATCTTTTAACAGTCATCCAGAAGCAGGGGGTGGCCACAGGCCCCGTCTCTGTGGTAGACTTGAACAACTTTCTTTGACCATTTTCACAATCTAAGGACCACCAAGCCCTCCGGGTTCTCCATCAGGACTGTCCTCTGCTCTCTCACCTCCTATCTCCTCTGCCTCTGCCCGAAGTCAACACATCATTACTGCCTTTCAATTAAATGTCCCTCCAACCTGCCTCTCTCTGCCAGTCTTCCCAGCATACTCCCTATGGCTGAGCTCTCTGCTGCCAACAGAATGCATGTCCTAAAAGCATAGCTCTGCTCCTGTCCCCTTCTCAAAAACCTCTAGGGGCTCCCCCTCTATCTAGAGAACAAAGCATAAGCTCCTTTCCACGGGACCCCAAGTTACCCCTCCAGCATCACCTCCCAACCAAACCAACTACCACGCGTCTAACAGCCGTGTGTTTTCCACTCATGTGCTTCCAATTTGCTGTTCCCTCTGCCCAGAACTCACTTCCTTCCCTTGGGATTATAGGTGTGAGCCACAGCGCCTGGCCTAACTTTTTAACAACCACCTGCTTGCAAGTGAACATGGCCTCTCCCCAGCAGACCTGAGTCCCTTACAGGAAGGGATTATACAAGAGTGGACTCCCAAAAAAAACTGGAATTATCTTCTGGAGGGCAGGTCCCTTGTAGTACAGGCTTCCCCCGCTAGGAAACGGTTCCAGGAACCAATTGGCATCAGTGCACCAGCTGGTGGTGTTGTGAGAGGCTGCATACCGCTTCAGTGAATTTTGTGTTTTGGAGATTCTTTCAGTGCATTTGCCCATTTTATGAAGGGTGTTTTACCAGCGCACCTGCCCACACTGCACTGAGCGTTCAGTAGTTTTTGACAAAAGTGGCATGAGCTCCAGGCCTCACCCTCCCTATTCACCCGATCTTGCCCCAGGTGACTTTTTTTGTGTCCCCAGATGAAAAAAGTCCTCAAAGGGAAACTTTTTGCCAATGTGGAAGAGGTGAAACAAAAAACAGCAGAAGCACTAAAAGGCATCAACACTGACAAGTTCTGTGCAGTGGGTGGAAAAAGCATCTCCGTCGGTGCACTGCATCAAACAGAGAGTACTTTGAAGGTAACTGAAGTTCAAACACAGAAGCATAAACACACAATTTTTTATAAATAAATTCCAGGTTTTGGGGGGTCCCCCCTCATATCTTGCTTCTTTGTCTACTCTCCTCAATGCCTTGCACATAGTAAGTGCTCATAGAAAATGGTTGATAGATTGGCCTGAAGACAATTCTCTCCTTGCTCTCACATTCTGAGCAGCTGTTCTCCAAGAAAGAAAACAAATGGTTATTCTGCAAACAGAACACGCTTGGGTCATCTCTAAAATTACACAGGCCCTTGAAAAAGCTTTGATTATGGCTCTTCTCCCCTCTTGAGAGCAAGCCACCGCTAAAAAGCAATCATATGCTATCCAACAGCAGCTTTCTCACAAAGCTCTTGTATTAATTAATACGTGTATAGATTGGGTCTTGACATGCAAAGGCTGAAGGAGAAAACTTAACCGATATTAACTTTGATCCCACTCAGAGTAAAAGTATCTTTCCCAAAGAACCCGCACTCAATAAATAAATGCTTTTTCACGTGATTGGTACTAAGATGCCAAAGAAAAATGATGTCAGCTACTCCCTATTATTTAAATTGCAGCAGAAGACATTTAGATCAGATAAATTTCTAACAAGCTAGCTAAACACTCAATTAGGTTACCAAAAAAAAAAGCGTAAAGTCTCGCTTCACAAGAGTATTTGGGAACGAGCCGCACTCCTACCATCTGTCTGGATTCAGTGAAGCACTGTCCTGTCTGATGGCAGAGGGCCGCCTAAGATGACTCCCCAAGTCCCTGCCAGTCCTGAGATTTTCCAGACACAGCATATGATCCACAAGGACTGTGCATCAAGGGAGAATGCAAACTTCAGCTCAAGCTTTCCAAGTAGTGAAGAGCCTGTCCTTCATCCTTCTTTCATGAGAGCCAAGAAGCCCAGCAGACAAGCCTGAATTCTCAGCTGGTGGTCAACCAATACAGCATGACCAACTTCAAAATGAACCTGAGTATACAACTGCCCCCACCCCAGGCTGGTATCAAGAGCCACCAGTCTTGGGAGCCAAGACAAATGTCAAGTACATAGTAGATTGCCTCGGGAGGCAGGGCTGCAGACAGACAGACAGGGCTGCAGCTGGAGACCAAAGGTGGCAGCTTCTCCCACCCAAGTTCCAAGGCCCCGACCACTATGTCCAGTGTTCTTCTGACCAAGATCCCAACCCTAAGCATTGACTCGGCTAGAATCTTAGCCTCACAGCTACACGAAGCCTTTGTTTTTTTGTTTGTTTGTTTGTTTGAGTTGGAGTCTCACTCCGTCGCCCAGACTGGAGAGCAGTGGCTGCTCCCGGCCACCATAGCCTCGACCTGCTGGGCTCCAGCGATCCTTCCGCCTCAGCCTTCCAAGTAGCCGGAATTACAGGCATGCGCTACCACGCCCGGCTGATTTTTTGATTTATTGTAGAGATGAGGTCTCGCTGCCCAGGTGGGTCTCGAACCCGCGGGCTCAGGCAATCCACTCACCTCAGCCTCCCAAAGGCGCGGGATTACAGGCTGAGCCGCCGAGCCGGGTTTACACAGAGCCTTTGAAGAGAGGCTGCTTTTACCAAACATCAGCTCACCCTTCATTAAATCATGACCCGGATGAGAACAGGGATTCTCAGCTTTGGCTGCACATTGCAATCACTTGGGGCACTCTAAAACCTACTAGTGCCTCACCCTGCTCCCATCACCCCCTGCCCTCAGAGATTCCAATGTAGTCAGTCCGGGGACTATCCAGGGCATTGGGTTTTTTTTAAGGTGATTCTAACATGACTTCAGGGTGGAAAAACCACTGAGCAGAATGAAGAGAACTTCCCCAAGGCCAGGAAGTTCGTTGGAACTGACCGCAGATGCTGCTAGACCACGGATGCTGGTGACAGTTGCAAATGTGAGCATTGCCTGAGCTGGGAAACCTAGTCTTCTTCCACAATCTCCAATTGCACATTTTTGCCCTTGGCCTTCTGTCTTGAAACACTGTCATATGTGACAAGGAGCACTGAGCAGAAGGGCTCACACAATTCATCATGCTTCACTGCAGAGCCAGCCATGTCGATTCTGCAAAGACCCAGCCCAGCCAAGGGGGAGCTCTAGCATCGGTCTCCTGAGTGGAGACCAGGCCCTTCTTGGGAAGGTCTACCACAAAGCCAGGTGTCCCCCAGGAAATCGCCTATCGGGGAACACCAGACATTCCAGGGAGCTTTTCTCCAACATAGAGCTGTGGTCCAGATGGTTCTTGCTTGGTGCATTCACAGTCACCAGGCTTCAGAAAACCCTGCCATGAACACTGCATTGGGGGCCAGCAAACTCTTTCTGTAAAGTGCCAGAGAGCAAATATTTTAGGCTTTGCGGGCCATATAGTTATGTTGCAGATATTCAGCTCTGTTGTTGCAGTGAGAAAGCAGTCACATACAGTATGTCCACAAATGGGCAGGGTTGTGTTACAGTCAATCTTTATTTACAAAAACAGGCGGTGGGCCAGATTTAGACCCAGGGTGGTTGGCCTACTTCCCCGCTAGATCACTACTTCCTTACTGACAGAGGCCAGATCCTACCACTTCTTCAAACCCCCAGCACTCGGCACAGTGACTGGAACAGAGCAGGTTCTCAATAAGTGCAGAAAGAAGGAAAAGAAGGGGGGAAAAAGGAAGGAGGGAAGAAGAGAGGGAGGGAAGGAATTCAAATGAACACCTATTAAACTTCTACCTGTCCCTACAGAGGAACATACGCATTACTTCAGAGCACTCATATCTGACTGTGTAAATTGGATCCCTAGGCCCCAACAAAGCTTGTGCCCATCACTCAGGTAAATTCTCACCGTCTTCTTCATGGAAACAGGGAAGGATGCTGTCAAACAAAGAGGAAGCTATTAGCCCCAAGGAGAATGCTCCAGCCTCTCCATGCAGTAGGTCCAGGCCTCAATAAGAAGCCAGAGGGGGGAGCAGGAGGCAGCCCTTTCCGGGCCGTGAGAATGGGGCAGAGGCGTCAGGCACTCACTCACGCAGCGGAAGAGGGAAGAAGGGGAGGAGAGGAGAGGAGAAGCCAGAAAGGGAAGCAACTGGCGGGGGGCAGGGGGTCTGGGCAGGTCAGGGCCACACCCGCCCAGATGCTCAACGCGGCATCCACATTCTCGTGGGCTCTTCTGCCAAGACGATGCTGTTGCTTCCCATCACTGTACGGAGAAGGTCATATATATCACTCCCTCCCCCACACCGTTTATAATGACACTGTAAATCTGAAGCATGAAATTGAAAAGAAAAAATACAATAATAACAGTGTGTCTCCTTCCTGGGTGTTTTTCTTCCCTTTCTCCCTCCTTCCGCGCCTCGCCGCCCCCTCTTCTTGCAGCAAGACTTGGCTTCTTTGCCAGCGTGGAAGCAGGAGTCTGGAGGCAGTGGGAAGGGGGTTCCTTATCTTGCCGGCACACGTTGCACAGGATGAAGGGCCAGGCAGGGGACAGAGCTGTCATCACAGTGCCCTTGAGCCCACAAAACTGCTGGGGTTTGGAGGCCAGCAGTGCCAGATCAAAAGTCAGGCTTGCCTCCCCAAAATATACTCAGGGTCTCCTGGTCACACCCTCATCCATGGGCCAGGCGAATGTTTGGGAACATTCACCTTACCTGAAACAGCGGTTTTCTCATTGGAAACTGACCATTTGAGGTGGTTAACAATAAAATCCCAACTGCCGCATCAGATAAACTCTCGGGGCACAACCCCTCCCTGCACCCCAGTTATGAGAGCCTGAAGAGTCATTGTCTTGCATCACCATGCAGGAAACAACATGGCAGATGGGGTAGGTACCTGTAACAACAGTGCCATGGGCCCTGGAACTGGGCTGTGAATAATGGCTAAAGAAGGCCTGCCCCCCCATGTCCTCTTCATGTAGCAGGCCACACTTGGCAGGTCAAATGGGACCCCTGGGGCAGGCAGCTGAAAGTCCTACCAAGTCAGCCCATTTACACCGCCTCACTTCTTTGCTGAGTGCCTGCTTAAAGGGTAGCTGTAGCCCTAAGATAGACAAATGTCACCTCCCTGGTCATTGCAACCCAGTGCAAAGCAAGGAAACCTGCAGAGAGTACAGCCAAGTGTGGTGGTGTGCCTGTAGTCCCAGCTACTCGAGAGGCTGAGGCAGGAGGATCGCCTGAGCCCAGGCATTCAAGGCTCCAACTATGCTCGTGCCACTGTACTCCAGCCTGAGGCACAGAGCGAAACCTTGTCTCAAAAATAAAAAAAGCGGCAGAGCCTAGACGTCCCTGGGGTTCCCCAGCTCCTCAAATCCTTAAAAAGTAATTTGAGAGAGGAACTCCGAACTGAATGACTGCCCGAAACTTCCAAGGCCATCCATCCAGAGTGAGGATAGGGATGGGATCCGGTCTAGGTCCAAGCATCCTCAGCAGGGTGTCACCCCAGGAAGGTCATCCCAGGGAATTTAGCTTCTCCCCAGCCTCATAAAGACAAAAATCATGGCTCAGAGTGACAGACAGTAAGCCTTCTCCTTCCACATGGTCTCATGGCGCTCCGGCTGTGGCCCAGCCCATTTCAGTGTAGTCCAAGAGACCTCACATTCCAATTCCAAGTAAAACCTCCAGGAAGACGTATCTGGTGTCCCTATCTCTCGGGCAATAAGAAAGAAAAAGGTAGCAGCAATTATTATCAATCCAGGATCTGTAGAGCCAAGAGTATAAAAGCTAGGTTTCTAAAGATCCAATTCAGTGGCTGCTCCCTGGCCTGGACTTTCCCTCTCTCATTTTAACTCCAGAATAAACCTTTCCAGTGGCCCTAGCTGAAATCTTCTCCCTGACTTCATGCTATAACTTCAATCTATTTCTTTCCCTCCAGTTCTCTACGGAAATGGAGATCAGCTGGTCACTATCATTCCTCCAGACTTAGAGCCCATCACTGGAGAGCATCGTTAACTTCCGACAGTGAGCCAGTTATTTGGAAAAAACATTATTCACCACTTGCTGCACAAAAGCAGACTTGCCAAAACCTCCTTAATAAAATCATGTCTTTCACAAGAACCCAGCTCCCTATGGGATAAAATAATAGATATTAAATTGCCTTTTCATGCCTAGAAGTCAGCTTCTCAATTGGTAGGCTGTCTCTCTCTTCCTCAGTTTCAGGTCCTATTTATTCCACACAAGTGCTTCTTCTTTGAGACAGAATATGCATTGATGTAGAAATTACAGGCTGGTTCAAGACTCACCAAAGAGACACACCAGATCCACAGCAAAGAAAATTAAAACAGTAATCCTCCGTGTTTCAGCCACTCCAAATTTACCCAGACATCTTTTGGGCAATGGCTTCTCTCTCACTCACATGAAAAGATATTCAATTACATGTTTAATTTTACCATTGACTCATATCCCGAAGTAGGTGAACCAAACTCTAACCGAAACACTTCACAAGTGTCTTACAGCGAAAGGTATATGCTAACCTGTGCGACAACGCACCCCTTTAAATATGCAGAACCAAGGAGCTCTTAATCCAGTCCAATGCCCTCATTTCTCAGCAGAGTCAACTGCGGTCCAGGAAGTCAAGGAGCTTGCCCAAGGTCACTTCACTGAATACTGGCAGCTTTGACCTCTCCTCTGGGTGTGGTACTCGCTCTGCCACTATCTAGCAATTTTGTATTCTGAATAAGTCATTTACTCTCCCTGGACTTGCTTCTTGTCTATAAACAGAACTAACTGGATCAGACATGAACTAGAGAGCTCTACAGTCAGACTGTGGGTTCAAATTCTGGCTCTGCTCGCCATGTGATGCAGAGCAATTTATTTAAACTCACCGTTCCTGTAAAATGGGAGTGAATAACAGTACCTGGTGTATATTTCATAGAGTTGTAATTATCTAGTCAAGACTCAGTAAATATTAGGTATTATCATCACCTAAAGTCTTTTCCTCTAGGATTCTCATAGGGAATAATGACTATCCTTTTTTTTTCTACACACACACAACACACACACACACACACACACACACACACCCCAAATGCACCATGAACAATTCTTTTTCTAAAGTCAAAAAATTTGCATTTTCGAGCCAGGCTCAGTGGCTCAGCCTGTAATCCTAGCGCTTTGGGAGGCTGAGGTGAGTGGACGGCCCAAGCCTGCGGATTCAAGACCCACCTGGGCAACTTGGCGAGACCTCATCTCTACAATAAGTCAAAAACTAGCCGGGCGTGGTAGCATGCACCTGCAGTTCCAGCTACTTGGAAGGCTGAGGCGGAAGGATCGCTGGAGCCCAGCAGGTTGAGGTTGAGGTTGTGGTGGCCGGGAGCAGCCACTGCACTCTAGTCTGGGTGACAGAGTGAGACTCCAACTCAAAAAAAAAAAATTTGCATTTTCTTTTCTCCTTGTCTGGTATTTCCGTTCCATTTCTCCAAAGAATTTTATCCCAAAGCAATGTATATTTTATGTTAGAAAATCTATTATTGATTTCTTGATCACACTTCCTGACAATATAAATATCTACATGCATTTCATTTTTTTTAATTTCCTGGGAGCCTAGGGCTGTAAGTGCTTAAATAACAATTTCTTGGAATGAGTAATGATAACTATTAGAGACAGGAAAGAGAGTCATAACAACAAATATGCCACTTTACAATTATTTAACATTAAAAAGTAAAATATTCTTAGAAATGCATATGTTAGTGGATGGGCCGTTATTCCTTTTTTTCAATTCCTTAGTATATCTGTGGATAATTATTAAGTAGTAACTGCTAGAATAAGACAGGGTTACACATCAATTTTTTTTCTGTTTTTCTTTGGTTTTTGCTTTTTGGGGTTTTTTTTTAACGTAAACAGAGAAATGTGTTCATGTAAACGAGACAATGGAAAAAAATGTTGTGTTACAATCTTGTCATTCTGTTCTTTGTACTTTTTTCAAGTTACAAACCCAAAATCCCAGGGTGGTTCATCATGGAAAATTACTTTCAAGGACCTCTCTGAGGACAATCCAATTAACTCCATCGTCAAAGGACAGCACAGCATCTAAACTGCTAAAGGACTGTGGGCAGTGATAAGTGATAAGGGCCCTTCACTTTCTCTACAGAAGCGCCAACATTCCAAGGGGCCATCGTGTCCACCTGGAGATTTGCCACCCAAGACTACGGAGAAAGACAAGAGCGTTTCTTTCTTGTCTAAAGTGGGAGAAGGAACTTGCAGTGCGAGGGAAGGTGTCAATGGAGAAATGGCTTCCAGGAATTCTCAGGCAGAGCAGCCTTAGGGAAGAGACCATATGGAAGCTGAGGACCTGAAACTGAATTTTGCCAACACTCTCTGTGCACCCAAGTGCCGCTCGCGAAGCCTCCACGTGATCTCAAAGGAACAAGGCCCCAGTCTGACAGCTACTGACTCAGGTGGCCTCAGGGAGGTCCCATTCCCAGTTTTTTGAAATCACAAAACTATAAAAACAGGGAAAAGGAACCAAAGCTTGATTAACTAAAAGGGAAACCCCCATAGTATCTGCCTTGTGACACAGTTAATAACATATTCAAGACTAGGAAATGACATCTGAACTCATCAAGATTCTAGGTCTAACTCTCCACCTAGCAGAAATACAGGGGACTGAGGAACAAGTTATGCAGCACCACAAGGAAGCCATCAGTCAAATTCAGAATGTGGAACACTCTAGAGACAATTGACCCCGACTCTCCAGCCAATTACTGGTGCAGAAAAAAATATTGGACTGCTATTAAAGAATAAAACAGACCTAAAAGACATAATGAACAAATCCAATGTAAAAATCTTGTTTGGACACCAATTCTAACAAAACAATCTTAGAAGACAAACCAAGTAGGATCTAAACAGCATTGTTTAGAAAAGATGAGGGAAATTTGAATATGGATTGGGTTCTAGATCATAAAAAGGAATTACTGTTAAGATTGGTAGGTATGATAATGGAATGGTGATTTTTTTTTTAAGTCACTCAGTTAGAGATGTGTATTGAATTCACAGGCAAAATTACATGATATCTAGGATTTGCTTTTTAAAAATCTTAGCTATTATATCGAGAGGAGACAGACAAAATGAGATTAGCAAAATGTCAACAATGATTGAAGTCGGGTGATGAGTACCTAGGACGCATCACAGGAGTCTCTCCACTTTTTCTGACATGTCTTAAAAGGTCTGTTAAGGGGAAAGAGGAAGAAAGAAAGTGTATTTAATTGATGCCAACTATGTACGAGACTAGGCCTGTGCTGAGCCCTTCCTAAATATTATCTTATTTTGCAAGTCCTGAGGCAGCTGTCACATAAGCCTCCTTTCCTGTCTAAAGAGAAACAGAGGCATCTGGCAAGCTGGATAATAAATATGGCAGGTGAGAAGAGGTAGCAGTTAGCACCCGGGAACACAGAGATGCATATAGATCAAAGGGGAAAAACTGGAGATAGCCCTTGGCAGACAAATGTCAGAATCAACATTGTCTCCATTTGCTTTTCTCCTGCTAAGTGTTACTTACCCCTGCAGCAAAGCCAAGGCTTCCATCTAAGATCCGCCTCTGAAAATGAAAACAAGATGTTTCAGTTCCTAAGGAACAATACAGTGCTGTATCCTAGCACAAGAGGAAACCTTAAGGCCCAAGATAACCACACAAATAAGGACCAGCCCATTCCTGAGCTCATGAGTTTATACAGGGGGCCAAGAATCAGGGGAATAATTTTTTTCAACTTTCCATCCACCACACAGCCAATCAAAAGTGTTCTTTCAAGAGGTGTGTTTGTGGCTTGTATTGGCCTGTGTGGTCTCTTACTCAGCTCTCTCTGTGAATTACAACTATAAACCTTGAGTCAGCAGCTGGTCTAAAAGGTGGAATGACCAAGTGTTGGTGAGGAGCAAGTGGAATGATAAAACCCCCACATGGGCAGGTTTGATCACTGGCACCCCACTTTAAAAACTATTTGGCAGCACCAAAGGAGAAATACACACTACGGAGGCCACTCCTGAATCATTCCATAACAGAAATGTACACTTGGATTCACCAAACTCATGTACAAAAACATTCAAGGCAGCACTATTTGTGAACGCCAAATGCTCACCAACAATAGAATGAATACATCAATTTTATATTCATAGGCCAGGCGCGGTGGCTCAGCCTGTCATCCCAGCACTTTGGGAGGCCGAGGCAAGTGGATTGCCTGAGCCCATGGGGTTCAAGATCAGCCCGGGCAACTTGGCGAGACCGCGTCTCTACAATACATCAAAAATTAGCCAGGCGTGGTTGTGCACATCTGTAGTTCCAGCTACTTGGAAGGCTGAGATGGAAGGATTGCTGGAGTCCAGCAGGCCAACACTGGGGTGGCCATGAGCGTACCACTGCACTCCAGCCTGGGAGACAGAGTGAGACTCGACTCAAAAAAAAAAAGAAGATATATTCATACAACAGAATACCATATGGCAGTGAGAACACGTATAAACACTAGACACACACACGTGTGCGTATGTGTGTGTGTAGATTCTCTCTCACACACACATACACAAACACAGGGCCATTAAAGAAACTGGAAAATAAATCAGGAGAGACCAGCCAGACACAGAACAGTGCATTCTCTATACTATTACTCCATCTAAATAAAGCACTGACCCAGGGAAAAAGATCCCTGCTGTTAGAAGTCAGGAGTGGGCATACCCTTACAGTGGTGGTCGAGGGTTGGGGTAGTGATCAGAAGGGAGCCTGAGGGGGATGTCAGAGGCTGGTACTACTCTGCTTCTTGATCTAGGCACTAGTTTCATGTGTATTTATGAAAAAGTATCAAGCTGTATATTTATAATATGTGCACTGTTCCATATGTATCTTATATTTCAATAAAAAGATTTTTTGGTGTCTATCAAGAAATGAATGGATACATAAAATGTATGTACATACAATGAAGTAGTTTCCAGCCTTAAAAAGAACTTCTCACACATGCTACAACATGGATGAGCCCTGAGGACATTATTCAAAGTGAAAGAGGCCATCTGTCCACGGAACTCTTTCATCATACAAAACTGAAACTCCATACCCATTTGACAATGAGTCCTCATTCCTCCCCTCCCCTAGCCCCGGGCAACCACCATTCTACTTCCTGTCTCTATGAACTTGGCTACTCTAGGTATCATTTATACCTAGATTCCAGGTAACCCGTGACTCTAGATTGTGTGTTTTGAGTTCCAATCACCAATTCATCAGCTCCAAACCTCCCCCTGAGGAGGGGAGAGGGCAGTGTTGCACTGGAGGTAGGGTCTTATCGCTGAGATCAAGATCTGCTTGCGGGTCTCTGACGCAAGAGTGCCTGGCTCGCCAACTTCCTAGACAGGCTTTCTTTCCCAGACCCATCTCACAGCGTGTCGAAATAGATCTTAAGCCGCTCACTCATGTGCCACTCCTACAAGTTTGTGACTGCCGTGATGAACAATGCAGGGACTGTGCATTCATCAAAACAGCCCGATGGCTCAAGGCTGTGGACCGAGGGAATTCTGGGAGGCAGAAGAGTGGCATCCGGGCATATGAGGTGGGTGTGGATTGCACAGGGGCAGGGTGAGGGGAGGCTGTGTGGGCGTGTGTGCAGGTGTGGGGGTGGGGTATGAGTAGGAGGCGTGTTGGGGTGGGGGAACAGCCTGCGGGGGGATGGAGAGGGGGCATAGGGGTACAGCGCGCACGGAGGAGCAGGAGAGTGAGGGAGGGTGCTGGGGGTACGAGCAGGATTCGTGGAGGATGCGGGGGCTAGGGGAAAAGCACAGGGGTCTGCAAGGGCCAGGGAGGCGGGTCTGTCTGCACCCATCCCAAGCTGGGGATGAAACGCCCTGGAAATGGAGTAAAGGGAAAAGGGAACAGATACCCCTCCTTCCACAGGGAGGACAGCTATACCCGAAACCTAATGTTCTTCTTTGGTCATACGCAGTACCAGGCCTGAAAGAAATTAGGCGGAAGGTAAAAGTCAAGCGGCAGGCTAAAGGAGGCTCAGTAACCGGGTTTCTCACTTCCTACTCCCTCCTAGCCGGGCTGCCAAGAGTCAGGACGGGAGAAGGCCCCGCAAGAGGTGTCTGCAGCAAGCAGACATTTATTCTTCCGACCCTGCAGGGTGAAGGTGGGAGAAGACAGTGGACTAGCCCACCACCCACCACTGGGAGGGCCAACCGGGCCAGCAAGGAGTCTGCAAGCCTACTCTATGGGTGCGACGGTTTCAGAGCTTGCCAAGACCATCCCCGCAAATGCCCAGAAGCAATGCAAGGAAACTCACCTGTCCACTAGAGAAGATGAACACAAGTGCTGCCCCCGCGGCCGTCATCCCCCAGGTGAAGAAGGTCCCCAGCAAGGCCTGGAACACGGAGCTGTGGCCTTGGAGCATGCTGGATACAACTGTGTGCAGAGGAGCAAGGGGGTCAGCTCTGGGGGTCCCTTTCAGTGACAGGCGCGTGTTCCGATGTGTCCTAACACCCCGTGCCTGAGCTGGCCTGTCTCTGGGCTGGTGGCATGCACCCTTCCACCATCCCAGCGTTCCTCAGCTACCCAACCCACAGGCTAGGATTCTCCTTCCCGGTCCCCCCAGGTATCAGAAATTGCCTAACTCTGCATGGAGACCCGGGGGGCCCAGAGAGGGGCCGGGGAGCCCACAAGAGGTTACAACATTGAGAAGTGGTTTCAAAAAGAAGCAGCACGAGGAATGTGGATTACATAGCCCAGAGGAAGGGGGCACAGGAGGGTCTGAGGCGGTCTTCCCTACACAATCAGCCTCTTCTACCATCTCCTGCCCAACCTCTGCTCTCGGCAGAGAGGCAACTAGCTCAGATGCTCTTAAAGCTCTCCCATCTGATTCTCAATCACATCTGCAACAACTCCCCTGACCCGCCAAAGAGTAAACTCCGCCTACTATCCTGAGCCCCTCCAGCTTTCCAAGCCCACGTCTCCCTGACATCCTGTTTGGGCTCAAACGCATGACTTACGGTGCCTCCAAGAAGCCCCAGACGGGCCTGGCCCCGAGGCTCTGTGCACCGTGCCCTCCCTTCCACGTCTCCACCTTCATCGGAACCCAGAGCATCCCTGCAGCCCACTGATGCCAACTTCACGATGAAGGCTCTCCTGCCCTCCCCAGCCCCGTCCTTGTGCGCAGTTTTGGTGCTTACTCTGTGACTTTGCCTCCACGTCTTTGATAGCCTTAGTGGCTTGGGGACTGGGATGATGCTTTTTCACAGATGGCACCCCTGTAAATTAGGGCTTGGTGGCTCCTGAAAAAGACGTGCTGGATTGAAAAGGGCCAGCTTACCTGGACAGGACAGTCGGCAAGGACAAGGAAACAGACCCATGAATGGAACTTCCCCTGGTCAACCCAGCTCCCTGCTGCTAAAGCTGAAGTGACATCACAGCCCATGAAGAAAAGAAAGGGAAGTCCCTCCTCCAGACTTAAAATTCTAGATCTGAAATGACAGGAAGTTGGACCTCTCCCTGTGGAAAGTTACCAGGTGGAGAAACTCATTTGTGGGCAAGTCCTGTGTGGTACACAAACCCTGAGGCTAGGGCCTCATCTCAAAAGCCTCATTCAGCTCCCCAGCAGCCTGCCAATACCTGCAGGGCTAAACATGACCTGGGCTCAGCCTTGCCAGGCCTCAGTGCTTTGTAAGGAGCCAGCAGCCCTGGGCCTACAGACCAAGAGATGAAGTCTCATTGATCCCGGAAGGAGACCAAGGGGGAGGGTGGACAGCGACCTTATGCCAAGAGCCTCAGCAACACAGCCAGGTTCAAATCTCAGAAAGCCCAGGAAAGCCCAGATGAGTCCAGATGAGCCCAGGTGAGTCCTGGCTCCACCCCTGTGCTGAGCATTCTGAGATAAGTAGCATCTATGGATTCAGACTCTGGTCCTATAGTCAATACAAAACTCAAATGGTGACAACACAAATTAAAGAAAAAAATAATTAAAAAAAAAAAAAACGGCCAGGCTTGGTGGCTCAGCCTGTCATCCCAGCACGTTGGGAGGCCGAGGCAAGTGGATTGCCTAAGCCCACAGGTTCAAGACCAGCCCAAGAAATTTGGCAAGACCTTGTCTCTACAATAAATCAAAAAATATCTGGGCGTGCTAGCATGCACCCGTAGTTTCAATTACTTGGAAGGCTGAGGTAGAAGGATCGCCAGAGCCTAGCAGGTCGACCGCTGGGGTGGCCATGAGAGTGCCACTGCACTCCAGCCTAGGCAACAGAGTGAGACTCCAACTCAAAAAAAAAAACCACACTTTACATACATCATCTTAATAAGTCACCCTAAAAAAGAGTAGTTTGTGTTTGTTTCGAAAACACCACCTCCAGATGATGACACCAGTCATCTATTCCTAGGTGCTGTGGATAAAATTTCAGACAGCATTTTTGAAATGTCACAACCAAAAAGACCTTTCTTCCTGTATCTTCCTGTATCTTCCTGTATCCTGCCTTTTGACAGCTCCAGAAGAGAGCAAACAACTGACATTTGCCAAGAGGCCAAAGTCAAAGTGGATTTTGGGGGGTGGTGAACAGAAGGAAGCTTGTGGGTGTTCCTGGTGGTTAGTGGAAGAGGAAGACACTCTTCTAAGCCCGTCCCCATGTACACCAAAGCCCCCTGGGAAAGAAGAAAAAGGGACACACGGGGCAAGTTCAAGGCCACCGTCCTTTCCATCCCAATAAGAGGAATATTTATCCCAGGCAATGCAAGCCCAATGCCCTTGGAGAGGTTTCTTCTTCTGTTTGCTATTTTAAATCTAAGGGGTGGCGTGAGAACCAGCAGTGCTGGTCCTTCTTGGGAGCTAGTTAGAAAAGCAAAATCTCGCCGGGCTCGGTGGCTCAGCCTGTAATCCCGCGCTTTGGGAGGCTGAGGTGAGTGGATTGCCTGAGCCCGTGGGTTCGAGACCCGCCTGGGCAACTTGGCGAGACCTCATCTCTACAATAAATCAAAAATTAGCGGGGCGTGGTAGCATGCGCCTATAGTTCCAGCTACTTGGAAGGCAGAAGTGGAAGGATCGCCGGAGCCCAGCAGGTCAAGGCTGCGGTGGCCAGGAGCGGCCACTGCACTCCAGTCTGGGCGACAGAGTGAGACTCCAACTCAAAAAAAAAAGAAGAAAAAAAAGAAAAGCACAATCTCAAGTCCCACCTCGGACAATCTCCAATTTGAATCTCCAATTTGAATCACAATCTGCATTTTATGGAATTCCGCGGGGGATTCTTATGCACATTAAAGTGTGGAAAGCACTGGTCGAAAACTGGAACAACTTCTACAAGACCGAGTGCTTAGAAAGAGAGTTCCCCTGCCCTACAGGGGACTGGTGAGGCTGGCAGAGTCCCAAGAGCACAGAAAGTTTCCTCTAACTGGGAGACCTTTGACACCTGAGGAACATGGAACCTCAGCTGGGCATCTCCAAAGCAGCTTGCACAATGGGGCTCAGACGTCCTCAAGTGAGCCAGAAATTAATGCCAGCCACCTTGAGGAGCTTAGCAGGAGGGAGGATCATTCCCTGCTGACTCCAATTTTAAACATGCCTGTGCCGCACTCACACACTTGTACACGTCGCACACAGCACGTGGGGCGTTCCTGGCTGACTGATACAGGAGCGTAGTTGTTCTTTCTTTTCTCCCCCTTTAAACCTGTTGTCCGGCTTCCAAGAGTCAGCTTCAACACGCTGGTGAAGTTGCAGAAGTGGAAACAGCCCTTGGGCTGCCTGGGCCTCAGTGGAACCGCACTCCAGGAGGGGGGATCCAGCAGAGGGATTCGTGTCCCAGCGCACACGACTGCGGAAAAGTTCTCCAATGCCTCGCTACTCCAAGTGCGGTCCGCGGACCAGCTGCCCGGGGAACTGGTTAGAAACGCCTACGCTCAGGCCCCACCTAGATCCGCTGCGGGACAGCCAAATGCAAGTTCAAGAGGTCCCGCTAATGCCCAGAGCGAGTGGGAGGGGCCTCCAAGGGGCTGCAACCGCAGCCGCCTCAGCTCCCAGGATCCCGGATCCCCCCACACACGCCCACCACGAAGGGCGAATGGAGAGGAGTCTGGCCGAGGACCCCAAAAGGAAGGCATGTCATCGTCCTCCAGCTCGCCCTGGGGAGGGGCACGGGGGGGCTCCGGGCGCCGCCCCCCACCTGCCAAAGCCTCCAACTTCTCCTCCAACCCCCTCCTCTTTCCGGGGGACACCCTTTCCAGCTCCAGGCTGCGGCCCCTCCGAGCCCCACACTCCTGTCGCGACGGCCCCCCGGCCCCGAGCCTGGGGCCCACCCGAAGGCCCTGAAGGAGAGAAAAGCCACTCACTAGGGTGCCCTCTCCAGCCCCCACCGCGCTTCCATCAGCCCCCGCCGCCGTTGGCTCGCCGGCTCCGCTCGCGCAGCCACTTCCTGCTTCGCCGGCGCACACGTGTCCCTTCGGCCTCCGCCCCGCCCGCCCGCGGCGGGCAGGTCCCGCCTGGAGAATCGATTCTCTGGTTCGCAGCCTTCTGCGGGCCCAGGGACAGGGCGGGCGGGCGGAGCGGAGCTCTGAGGCCTGGCGCAGGGCAGCCTGCAAGCATGAACTTCCGCAGCCCTAGGGAAAGCCGGGGACACCCACACGCCCAGGGAAAGCCCACCTTGTACTGTCCCTCTGTGGCTTATGTTTCTACACCTGTGGCAGCCCGGCTGGGGGGTGGGGGAGATGATACCTCCATCAGCATCTTTCGCTAGGTCATCGTTCCCGTCAGAATCACCCAGGGGCGTCTCAGACACAGAACGCTGCACCCCCAGAGGCTCTGGCTCTGCAAATCTGGGTGAGGCTGAACTTCTTCTGTTTTGAACTAGGAGTGTCTGATGCTGCTGTTCTCGGGGCTTCCTCTTGAGAATCACTGTCCTGGGTCAGGGGTTTTGTTCTCCAAGGGCTCTGTGAAAAGACCCGAGGGTGGAGTGGCTACATTTAGCCAAAAACAAAACAAGACAAGACGAAGGGAAAACAGGAGGCTGGTTAAATTTGAATTTCAGATAATTCGAGCCTTGTAGTACAGGCTTCCTCTGCTAGGTAAGTATTCTAGGATCCCATGGGCAACAGTGTACCAGCTATCCTTGTTGAGAGAGGCCATGTTTGACTTCAGTGAATTTTTTTTGGAGATTCAACATGTTGGCCCATTTCAATGTGGGTGATTTACCAGCGCACCTGCCCACACCATGCTAAGCGTTCAGTGGTTTGTTTGTTTTTTTACCAAAAACAGCATGACTTCCCTGCCTTACCCTCCGTATTCACCCAGTCTCACCCCAAGAGACTTGTTATTGTTTCCTGACATGAAAAAAGTCCTCAAAGGAAAATGTTTTGCCAGTGTGGGAGGGGTGAAACAATAGACAGCAGAAGCACTAATTGGCGTCAAAACTGATGAGTTCAAAAAACTGTTTTGAGCAGTGGAAAAAGCATCTTGACAGGTGTATTGCATCAAATGGAGAGTACTTTGAAGGTAACTGAAATTTAAGCATGTAAGAATAAATTCACAATTTTTTATAAATAAATCCAGGGGTTTTTTGGTCCCACCTCGTATATCCCAGGCAATATTTGGGACATACTTATGCTAGGCATATTCCTTGCTATCTGAAATTTAAATTTAGCTGAGTGCCCTGTCATTTATTTGGCAGAATACCAGAGGGTGATCTGGGCAACAAAACTGCCATGGTCTCAGTAGCCACAGACCAAAGGGTTCAATAAGAACAGGCCTTGGCCAGGCTCAGTGGCTCAGCCTGTAATCCCAACACTTTGAAAGGCCGAGGCGAGTGGATTGCTTGAACCCGGGGGGTTCGAGACCAGCCCAGGCAAATTGGTGAGACCTCATCTCTTCAATAAAATTTTAAAAAA
The DNA here is from genome assembly GCA_027257055.1 of Cephalopachus bancanus. Classification (NCBI taxonomy): domain Eukaryota; kingdom Metazoa; phylum Chordata; class Mammalia; order Primates; family Tarsiidae; genus Cephalopachus; species Cephalopachus bancanus. Next base: position 7,332,643 of record JAPVLO010000065.1, read on the forward strand.
TTAGCCGGGCGTGGTAGCGTGTGCCTGTAGTTCTGGCTACTTGGAAGGCTGAGGCGGAAGGATCGCCAGAGCCCAGCAGGTCAACACTAGGGTGGCCGTGAGTGTGCCACTGCACTCCAGCCTGAGTGACAGAGTGAGACTCCAACTCAAAATTTTAAAAAATTCTTTAAAAAAGAACAGGCTTTGTTTGTCCGGGATGTCAGTGGTTCACACTGGTGGTTGCACCACGTACTGTGCACTGTGTCAGGAGGGGAAGACTGCCCTCAAAAGGCCCCCAGGCCAGAGAGAGTCAAACTGGCCACCACACTTCAACGCAACAGTGTATAAGAGGCACACAGAGAAAAGTCACCCAGGTGGCGAGGGCCATCAGTTCAACCTCCAAGACATGGTCATTTTCCCTGCATTCTGTTGTAGTGGTGAGATGATATGACGTCTTGGACTTGCTTCAAAACACTATGGAAGGAAGAAGTGGATGGAGTAGAGATTGAATGAAATTGACCAGGAATAACCAGGATTGAAACTGGGGAATGGGCATACATAGTAGTTCGTTCCATTTTTCTACTTTTTGCACCTGTTTAAGTTTTTCCTCATGAATAGAATTTTTTTAAACAATCAACCAAGTGCCTCTCCTGCCCAGTCCTTTCTCGTCTCACTGCTGCTGTGAGGATTTGGTCTCCCATCCTTCAACTAGGTCATGTCGATCACCTCCTGCCATCCACCCTGTCTAGTCTGTTCTGTGCACCACTGCCAAGATCACCCTGCCTAAAGCACAGCACGTCACTATCTTGCTCAAAAACTTCCAGTGACTCCCCAGTGCCTTTGGCGAGAAGTTCGTCTCCTCGGCCTAAAACTCGAGGTTTTCCCTGGTGTCGTTCTAACTACACTTTTTCAAGTTTGTCTCCCAATGTCCTCCCTGGACCCTCTGACCACCCAGGTTGGATGACTCACTGCCCTCCCACACATCCTTCCCTTCCTGCCACCTGGTCCTCCCCTTACACAGCTTCCATTTAACTGTCCTTCACTTCCAATTCCCTAAATCTAAGTCCCACCATCTCGCAGTGCTGGGTTTAATGCAATCTCCCCAGCCCCTGCTCTAACCTTGTCTCTTACCTGTTCAAGCTCTGAGGTCACACAGAGCTTTGTCTGGATTTAAGGCCTGTGTCTCCTTCTAGCTTACACTGTAGGGACTAACTTCACTGCTGTATTCAGTACTCAGAGCCAGGATTGTAATCCAGCTTCTCACCGAACCCCCATTCCAGCCAGCACTGCATCTCATATCAGAGCGCGTACTCAGAATATGCTTGTATGCAATGCGTGGGCAAGCGACATGCAGAAGGAAGGCACGAGGGGGGGAGGGAGGAGGGACACCAACATTGTGGAGTACCTCACCTAGCCAGACTCGGTACACCATCTTCTTATGTAAAACTCACAACCTTGGGAGGTACAACGTGTTATCCCCATCTTACAGATAAGGGAATTGAGGCTCAGGAAACCTCTGGAATGATCCCAGGTCAACAGGGCAGTGTGCGAAACCAAACTCCACTGACTCTAGCGACGGTACCAGACATTCCGGGTTTATGGGACAAGACCTGGAGCCGCTCTGATGGACAAAAACTCTCACTTCCCTTAAACCACCGGTGTCCTCAAGTGAGAGGGCCAACAACTCCCCAGGAGACAAATCTTTCCATCTCCCGTCTTTCCCAACAAATCACCCCCCCATACACATATACATACACACACACACATACACTCACCTTCCCAAACATATACACTGCCAGTCTTTCACACACTCCTTACAGTAAGAAATGCTGGAGTACTGACCAGAAGAAAACTAAGTACGCTGGCTCTCACCTCCACCCATCCCCAGTCCCTCCCTGTCCTCTCCCTTGGGGGCAAACGTGCCCTGCAGTCCCCATAAAGCGGGGGAGGGGGGAATGAGGTACACAAGAACAGGCCAGAGCAGTTGCTTCTAAGAGAGTAGCAGGGTGCGTTTTGGGCAGCTAGGGGTGCTTCCCAAGTGTCAGAAGATCATAAGGCTGATCCCAGCCATCAGCAAAGGACCCACAGGGCGACAGAATGGCCCTTTCCAGAGAATCACCGTTGCTCAATTTGGCTAGAGTCCTGCCAGCATCTTTCCCTGGAAGACTGGGTAGGCCGGGTCAGGATACATCATGGCCAACAGTTCCACAGAAAGGCTAGAGGTAGGCACAAAGTGGTCCAGTCCAGTTACGTCCCAGATCTCACCTTTGCTCCTCTCTCCTTCACTCCCCTCCTCCCTCCCTCTCTCTCTCTCTCTCTCTCTCTCTCTCTCTCTCTCTCTCTCTCTCTCTCTCTCTCTGTAAGACAGCAATTGAGTGCCAGCTTCAGAATCTGACCACACAGGACAGATCCCTTGGCATGTGGGTGTCCTCGAGCAAATTTTCCAACCCCTCCCCCCCCCCGGTCTCCCTATCCTGAGTCTGGGAATAAGACAGCACTCTCTCCAGGTTCCATTGACCCCCAACACCCCGCCTGGCACCCGTCCTGGCACCCTGAATGATCATTATCCATGTACCCCCTCCCTCCTTCATTTTTTCCATCCATTCACTGACTCAACAGATCGTTTTGGCAGGTGTGCCTTCAGCATCTGTCCCGTGCCAGGCACTCTGATGGCCCCCTGGTATAGGGAGACCAGCTAAACGGACAGCTTTGCCTTGTCTGCCCTCTCCTGCCTGCCAGTTCTTCCCTTTGGCTGAAGGCTGACAGGGATACAGCACGAGGACCGAGACAAGCCTCTGAGCCTGGGGCGGCTGGTTCCTTCCCTCCACGGGGTGTGGATAATAAACCCCGCGGGAACCAGCTCTCAGGTTTGCTGACGGGATCATACAAGTGAAAGTAATAGGCAGTTTATAGACGTGCTATAGAAATGCGAGGGGTTTCTTGTTGTTATTGTTTATTTAGAAGGTTTTAGAAATTATCCCCCACCTGTCTAGAATTCATCCACTTTCCTCCACCTCCACCACCCTCTACCTTTGTCTAAGCATCCCCATTTCATTCTCCTGTCCTGACCGCCTGACCCATCTTCCTGATTCCCGTGTGCCCTCCAATGGTCCCTGCTCTGCACAGCAGCCAAAACGATCTTCTAAAGACTGTCTACTACTACAAACCCTCTGAGGGCCACTTGCTGCCCTTAGAGTAAAACTCAGGCTCCCTCCACTAGCCTCAGGACCTCCTCACCACTCTCCACCTCTTCCTTACTCCGCTTCATCCAGGCTGGTCTGTCTTCACTAGGCACACCAAGCATCCTCCTGCCTCAGGGCCTTTGCACTTGCTGCGCCTTCTGCCTAAAGTGCCTCTCTCTCCCAGATTTTCATCTGTTTAGATCCTTCTTGTCATTTGGAGTTCAGTTCCAGCGTCTTCTCATCACATCCCTTGAATACCCAACCTAGCGTACACCTTCCAAGGCAGGCTCTGTCTTTTTCAAGGGTAACTTTGCAAGTGGGATCCTAGGGGGCATTCAAGTGGGGAGAGTGCTCCTGGCGTCTGGTGGGCAGAGGCCATAGATGCTGCTAAACTCCATATGTTATTCAGGGCAGCCCCATGGCAAGGAACTCTCTGGCCCAACACGTCAGAGGTTGAGAAACAAAATGTGTAAAGTTGAGAAGCCCTGGTATAATCCCATAAAATAAATTTGCTCAGAACAATAGGATGATAAAAATCACTCTTTAATTTTTTTTTTTTTTTTTTTTGAGTTGGAGTCTCACTCTGTCGCCCAGACTGGAGTGCAGTGGCCAGGAGCGGCCACCGCAGCCTAGACCTGCTGGGCTCTGGCAATCCTTCCACCTCAGCCTTCCAAGTAGCCAGAATTACAGGCGCGCACTACCGCACCCGGCTGATTTTTGATTTATTGTAGAGATGAAGTCTTGCCAAGTTGCCCAGGCGGGTCTCGAACCCGCGGGCTCAGGCAATCCACTCAACTCAAGCCTCCCAAAGGCGCAGGATTACAGGCTGATCCTCCGAGCCCGGCTTAGCTAATTTTTTAATATTTTGTAAAGACAAAGTCTCACTATGTTGCCAAGGTTTGTCTCGAGCTCCTGGGCTTCAGCGATCTCCCCACTTCAGCCTCCCAAAGTACTTGGATTATAGGCAAAAGCCACCGTGCCCAACCGGCACCACTTTTCTGAGCCTAGTACAGGAAAGCACTGACCTTGAGAGCTTGAAAGAGAAACTGAGTTAGCAATCAGGTTCTCCTCACCTTTGCCTAACGTTTGATTCTGAACCTACACCACATATGTAAAGATTCCACTGACTATACTCTCTATTGTTGGCAGAGACGTTTCTGGTCCTGTGGTAGGTATTTAAAATGCAAACTCAAGCTTGCTGAACTGCCAGCTTAATAAGATATCCAATTATTAGACAAAAAAAAAAAAAAAACAAGCAACGAAGGAATATGAGATGATAATCCCCACAAATCTGTTTTCCCCATTTTCTACATTTGTGACTTCAAGCAGCTCTCTGGCATCTCATAATAAGTGATCCTTGGAAAGCCATGTTGATAGGCTTATGAAGAGGAATTGATTAGCAATGAAGTTCTCCAAAATAGTTGTATGGATCACATGAAAGTCCTGTTTGTCCATCCAGCCCCTCAGCGAACGTTTACTGCACACCCATTACATGTGAGGCATGTCTGAGGCACTGGGTACACACCAGTAAATGAGGCCGATACAACCTCACAATGTTTCCAGCCCAGAGGGTTTGGGCACTGAATCGATTGTGCATTTTAAACTAAGGCTTATTATCAAAACTGTTGTGTTTTTCAGCCACCTCTTTTCTTTATTTTTATCGTTTTATTAATTTTTTTTTTTAAAGATGAGGTCTTGCTACATTGCCCAGATCAGTCTTGAACTCCTGGGCTCAAGCAGTCCTCCCACCTCGGCCTCCCAAAGTGCGGGGATTATAGGCATGAGCCACTGTGCCCAGCCTTTCCTTTGCTTATTCCTCATAGAACATCTATGCCTTCCACTGCTAGAAGCTAGTGAGTCACTCTAAATAGTGAGGACAAATCAGCAGGACAAATCAGCACCAACCTCCTTCCATTGATGGGGAGAGAGCAATTGACCACAAGTTCCAACACAGCCAAAGGCAGGACCCTCACCTGCAAGGGGGTTGCTGGGAGTGGACAGTGGACAAGGTGGGGAGGGGCCAGGTTACACATCAATGTACATTCTGCTGATAAATTGTTGAGCCACACCCCAGGAGAAAAGGACCCAAATCTAAGGTGGATACTTGTGATTTCTTTCTCCTTCTAAAGTAATATTCATTTTCTTTTATTTTTTTTTTTGAGTTGGAGTCTCACTCTGTGGCCCAGACTGGAGTGCAGTGGCTGCTCCCAGCCACCGCAGCCTCGATCTGCTGGGCTCCGCAATCCTTCCGCCTCAGCCTTCTGAGTAACCAGAACTACAGGCGCGCGCTACCACGCCTGGCTGATTTTTGATTTATTGTAGGGATGAGGTCTCACCAAGTTGCCCAGGCAGGTTCGAACCCGCGGGCTCAGGCAATCCACTCACCTCAGTCTCCCAAAGGCGCGGATTACAGGCTGAGCCACCGAGCCTGGCGTAATATTCATTTTCATACTTAAATTCCTTTGTTTTTTGTTTGTTTTCCTTAAAGAAGATCCTCAAAATTGTATAAGCTTCAGAACCCACAAGACCTGGTTGTGCCTTGGGTGAATGTTTAGAGATTTGAGCAGAAAGACAAATAACTTCCTCTGCTAGGCAGAAGCATGTTCCTCTCCCCCCCCACCCCACCCCCAAAGACGCCCATGTCCTAATCCCTGAAACCTATGAAAATGTCTTACATGGCAAAAGGGTCTTTGCTGATGTGATTAAATTAAGGATCTTGAGATGAAGAGATTAGGCTAGATTATGTGGGTAGCCCTACGTAATCACAGGTTTCTTATAAGGAAAAAGAGGGGATTAGCAGAGTTAGGCTAAGAGGAAGAGATGTCACCATGAAAGCAAAGGCTGGCATGATGCAACCATAAGCCAAGGAATGCAGGTGACCTCTAAAAGCTGGACAAGGCAAGGAAATGGACTTTCCCTGCAGCCTCCAGAAGGAAGGCAGACTTGCAGACACCTTGATTTTTAGGAATTTTGACCTCCAGAACCGTAAGACAATAAATTTGTATTTTTCTTTTCTTTTCTTTTTTTTTTTTTTGAGTCAGGGCCTCATTCTGTCACCCAGGCTGGAATACAGGGGTGTGATCCTAGCTCACCACAGGCTTGACCTCCTGGGATCGAGTGATCCTTCCACCTCAGCCTCCCAAGTGCCTGGGACTACAGACATGCACCCCTGACTGATTAATTTTTTGGTTTTTTGTAGAGATGTGGTCTCACTATGTTGTCTAGGCTGGTCTCGAACTCTGAGGTTTAAGCAATCCTCTCACCTCAGCCTCCCAATTTGCTGGGATTATAGGTGTCAGCCACCATGCCCGACCAGATTTGTATTGTTCTAAGTCATTACACTTGGGGTCAATTGCTACACCAGGTCCTCGTCCACTGTCATTACTGAGCAAGACTGCCTATGTAAGTGGTAGGGCCTGATGCAACATGAAAATGGGTAGCCCTTTGTTCAAAAGCAGAAAAAAAGTGCCGTTAAAGGAACCGGAGGCCAGATGCAGTGGCTCAGTCTGTCATCCCAGCACTTCGGGAGGCTGAGGAGAGTGGATTTCCTGACCCACCTGGCAACTTGGCGAGACCTCGTCTCTCCAATAAATAAATAAAAACTTTGCCGGGTAAGGTAGCGTGTGCCTGTAGTTCCAGCTACTTGGAAGGCTGAGGTGGAAGGATCGCCAGAGCCCAGCAGGTCAAATCTGGGGAGGCCATGAGTGTGCCACTGCACTCCAGCCTGGGTGACGGAGTGAGACTCCAACTCAAAAAAAAAAAGAAGAAGCCGGGCTCGGTGGCTCAGCCTGTCATCCCGCGCCTTTGGGAGGCTGAGGTGAGTGGATTGCCTGAGCCCGCAGGTTCGAGACCCGCCTGGGCAGCGAGACCTCATCTCTACAATAAATCAAAAATCAGCGGGGTGTGGTAGCGCACGCCTGTAATTCTGGCTACTCGGAAGGCTGAGGCGGAAGGATCGCCAGAGCCCAGTGGGTCGAGGCTGCGGTGGCCGGGAGCAGCCGCCGCACTCCAGTCTGGGCGACGGAGTGAGACTCCAACTCAAAAAACAAAAACAAAAAACAAAACAAAAAAAGAAACTAGCATATAAAGACTTTTCCTCTCTTCTGACAATAAGCAGCCTCGATTGTCCCATCAGACTTTGCTTACAAAACACAAGTTCAAAGATAAAATTATCAGGAATCCCAGGATGTGATGACAAAGCATTAAACAAGCCCGATTCCTTCTGCACATGGGGTGCTGTGTAACTGTCCACACCATGGACCAGTGAAACCAGTCATGTCCCTGGGCCAGGTGGCAGGTGAAGGCCATAGTATCAAAATTGGAACATCCAGCCAGGCACAGTGGCTCACGCTGTAATCCCAGCACTTTGGGAGGCTGAGGCGTAGGGATTGCTTGATCCCAGGCATTTGAGACCAGCCTGGGCAACATAGTGAGAGCTCATCTCTACAAAAAATAAAAAAAATTAACCAGGCGTGGCGGTACATGCTTATAGTCCCAGCTACTCAGAATATTGGAAGTATCACCAGAGCCCAGGAGGTCAAGACTGTAATACGCGGTGGTGGTGGTGGTCATGTCACTGCCCACTAGCCTGGGCAACAGAGTGAGATTTCGACTCAAAACAACAACAAAAATAGGAACATCAGGGAAGGGTTGATTATTCTGCAAAAAATGTCCAGTAGAAGGTTCTGGATGGAAGGAAAGCACAGGCAAGACCCACAGGCAGAGCCAAAAGTCTAATTTAAGCCAGCCCAAGGTGGGAAGCAGTAGAAAATCCCAGGAGCCTGGAAATAGAGATTGGACACCCTGCCAGGGGAGCCTGGGGTTTGGGAAGGAGGAATTCCAAATCCTAGCTGGAATGAGGGGCCAGGCAAGGAAAAAAGCAAGACCATCTCAGCAATCAGATACGAGTAGGCCAGTATCTGGAGTCTGGGGCCTCTAAGTTCTCTAGGGGTGTAAGGAATAGTTAAGAATTGAAAAAAAAAATCTAGATATTGAATCAAAAGGAAAAAAACCTGTAGAAATTCAAATTAATAAATGTTTAAATATCTATGAAACCTTGTTAAGTGTTGACTTTGGCATTCATAAAAATTTAATTGCATTTGAAAAACAATCTGAGGCTTAGCTTTTCTCACTTCAAGAAAATTCCTAAGTATGCACAGTGATGGCCAAGAAATCAAAGCCAACCATAAATTAAATATGCTTAGAGCCAAATAATTTCAAAAGCAAAATTATAAAAGTTTTTCTGATTATTTTGTAAGGAACAAAATCACTCAGTGTAGAGTGTGGAAACATTTTAATATGTTTGGTTCCATATGGGATGAGTCCTCAAAAAGCAGGTGGTCTTGGGGGCCTACTAGGATACTAAGAGACCCCAGGGGAAGGGGGAAGGACCCAGATTCCAGGACACTTGATTCTCGCTCAGACTGGGGGCAGAAATGAAACTCAACCCATGTGAGTTAGCTGGGGCTCATGAGGTCTGAGGATAGGAACGGGGAAAGGGTGGTGGGCCTTCCAGGAGAGGGGTGGTCTCTAGCTGTCACCATTCCCTTCTTAGGGCGTGCAGAAGATGGGAGAGTGGGGAGGGAAACCCATGGAAAGCAGGGAAGAGCACACCCCCTAAGGTGCAGAGAGACAAGGCAAAGCTGGTCCCTCAACTGTCCACAGTCAAATGAGACCCCAAGTTTCTCCAGACCCCACCAGTCCAAGCTGGGGGCGAACAAGGCCAGCGTTGGAAATGTGTGGCTGCTATGTGAGGTCATCTGAGAAGCCCTGTGCCGTGGGTTGAATAGGGGCTCCCGAAAGAGATGCTCAAGCCCCAAAGTAACCCTGTACTCATGAAGGCCCTTTGCAGATGTAATGAAATTAAAGAGATTGAGATGAGATTATCCTGGAGTAACCAGGGAGGACTGAAATCCAATGACACAGGTACTCGTAAGAGACAGGACAGGGACAAAGGAGCAAAGGAGAAGGCCATGAAACATGGAAGCATAGATGGAGGGATGCAGCCACAAGCCAAGGAACACTCGCAGCCACCTGAAGCTAGAAGAGGCAAGGAAGGAAGGAGTCTGCTGGAGTCTTCAGAGAGAGCGTGGCCCTGACAACACCTTGATTTTGGACTTCTGGTCTTCAGAACTCTGAGAGAACGCGTTTCTATGGCTTTAAGCCACCCAGTTTGTGGTATTGTGTAGCATTTTGTTACAGCAGCACTAGGAAAGGAATACAGACTCCTAATGTTTCTGCCACAAAGAAAGCGAGGATGCCTCCAAGCACAAGAAATTGCCCTGAACACTTCTACACTGCTGGTGGGAGTGTAAACTGATACAGCCTCTGTGGAAAACAGTGTGACGATTCCTAAAAGATCTAAAAATTGACCTTTCATACGACCCCACAATCCTCCTACTGGGAATATTCCCGGAAGAACTCAAATCACTCTATGAAAAAGATACCTGCACACGTATGTTTATTGCAGCATTCTTCATAATAGCAAGAACATGGAACCAACCATGCTGCCCATCAAAAGAGAATTGGAGAAAAAAATATGTGGTACATATACACGATGAAATATTATGCACCATAAAGAAGGACAAAATCATGAACCTCACAGCAACCTGGATGAACTTAGAGTCTCTAATACTGAGTGCTCTGTATCACATGTTCTCACTCATAAGCGGACCTTGAACAATTATCGTAATACTATAAGAAAAGGATTGGCAGTAGTGGGAAACTGCCCCGGTGGGGGGAGGTGGAATTGGCATAGTGGGAATCTGCCTGGGGGGGTGCACACCTCATCAACAAGGGTACCTGCATAATGAACATTTGTATACCTAACCCTGAATTGTACCCCACATCTTTAAAATAAAAAAGAAAGAAAGAAATTGCTTTGAACAAAATACTCAGTGATACCTCTCTCTCTGCCCTTCCACATTAGGAGGAAGGCTGCACAGGTAGACAGGTGCATGAATCTCCTTGTTGGGAGCCAACATCTATAGCTACATGGCTGAGGCCTGTAAAGGCCCATCCGGAAGATCGCCTCTGACATAGGATATCAGTTATACCTATAATATTGGCGTGTGATTGATGACCAGTGTGCATACATGGCAGTAAAACTTATAAGAAAAATCTCTATACGTCTGATGAAAGGTTATACAGCAGAATGACCTTGTCCTTTCTAAATCTTACTTCTTTCTAGATATTTTTCAAACTTCTATTCTCTGGTGAGTCAACTCTTAAGCAGTTTCCCCTAGAGCTAAGATTAGAGACTAAATTACCATCATAGTCTTATTGCCCTGTTCCTGGCCAGGCAGAAAGGATTGCTATTGTCCCATTACAGGTATACATTTCCTTGCCTTTGTGCTGTTAAATACCGAAAACTGTCTGCAGTCAAAGCCATTAACTTGGCGACTATGCCTTTGTTTCATACCGACTATGCCTTTGTTTCGTACCGAAACTCTGTCTGCCTCTGTTTACCTCAGCCTGAGGCCATGTGGCCATCCACTTCCTTACTCAGGAGTGTGAAAGCTACTATATGATTTCTAGAGTAGACTTGTTAGTTAGGATAAAATATAATTTATACACTTATAGTTATGTTTTAGAGTATATTTGAGTGGACTTGTGCTTGCTGTTTTGTTTCTTTTGGTTGCATTGTTTAGATATGGTGGTTGCTATGCGATTTGTAAAAGAATTAAGGATATAGCATAGTATTTAAAGGTCAATCATTACAAAAATTAAAGTTTAGACATAGGAAATTCATTTAAGTCATGGTAAGGTTTTATAATTTAAGAATAAGTTTTAATAGTTATAGAATTACAGGACACTACATTCCATAATAGATTAATAGAATAACTGAGTCATTTAAGTAAACTTATAGATTATAGTATAGTGTTAAATTGATACTATTAATCATTAAAAATATTAGGAGTCAGTAAACAGATTTAACTTAGAAAAGTTTTTGTATTAATCAGGGTCTGGAACAAAGAGTATAATGTGAATGATTTATTGAACATTGTGGAGAACACTTTGAACAATCTGTATAAAAATTGTATACCTGTGAATTTAATGTAAGTTTTGTGAAACACGTCATGTATCATGGAATTGTAATTGTTTGCTGGAAACTTGCAAGTCTCATGATACGTAATTTGCATAAAGTTTGTACGCCCCCAAAGTGATTGACACACTGATGGAGGGTATGGAAAAAGGTATATAAGTTGGAAGGAGTCAAAATAAAATTTGGCTTCAGTCCTGATCAGACTGTTCCCAGAAGAAATCGCCTCTGAGTGGTCTCTTCTAGCGCCATCTGGATTCTCCGTTGCAGTCCTAACCCTTCCCTCCGTCGGGGCTGGACCCCGACATCTCCTGACCTGCAAACGGGTGCCCCACTTTCCTGAATGGTCTATCTACTTTCTGGAATGAGCTCACTTTCCGTTGTACTGCCAGTCTTTCTGCCGGTCTCCTTAACTCCCACACCCCTCCACCCCCATCTTCCAACCCCGGCACTCTACCACAACAAACCACCGTGCGGAAACTTCATCAGGAAACACAACATTTTTTAAATGTTTCCCAAAAGAATTTCTATGAAGGGTGAATACATAGTAAAATATCTCTTGACCCAAAAGCCTTCTCAGAAGCCTGAGTTCTTGCTCAGAAAAACCTTCCTTTGGGTCTGTGGGTTTGTACATGATAGCACTCAAGTGGGCGTGAAGGGAGGGCTTTGTCACTTAAGCCATGAATGCCCTTGGACTTGACGACCCACCAGCTTCTGCCCAGGGCAGCAGCAGTGACAGAAAGCAATAAAGTAAGGAGCGCACAGGCAGTGACAAGGACACAGGCAGACAAGGAATCGGGGCTCAGCCGTGTAAGCCCTGATGTGGCCAATAACTCACTGAATGACCTTTCCCCTCTGACCTGTGAGATGTAGGAGTCGGCCCTGGTGAGCTCCAAGGCCCCTTTTCTAGGGTGGGTGCTCTGACTCTCTGATTTATGGCCTCAGCAAAACAGTGCCAGGTCACAGATTGGAAGAGTCCAGTTTGGAATCTGGAACTGAGGCTGTATCCAATTTAAGGTGTTCTTTTGTAGCTTTAATTTTGAAAACAAACCAAAACCAGCTCTCTGTGCTAATAGGAGACGATCTCAATCTCATAGGACTGGCCCAGTTTGCACTGGGCTTGTTATGGTCTGAATTGTGCCTCATAGCCTCTTAAATTTCTGTGTTGAAATCCTAACACCCAGTACCTCTGCTTTTGACCTTATTTGGAGAGAAGGCCTTTAAGGAGGACAATCAGGTAGGCCCTATTATTAGGGTAGGCCCTAATGCAATATGACTGCTGTCTTTATTGAAAGAAAGGAAGGAAGGAAGAAAGGCAATTTGGACACAGATCTGCATAAACGGAAGATAACGTGAAGAAACATGGAAAGGAAATGGCTGTCTAAAAGCCAAGGAGAGAGGCTGGGACAGATTTCTCCCTCACAGCCTCAAAGGAGCCAACCCGATGACAACTTGGTTTTGGATTTCTGGGCTCCTAAATTGTGAGACGATAAACTTCTGTTGCAGAAGTCATCCAGTTTATGGTACTCGGTTAAGGCAGCCCCAACCGGCGAATACGATGATGGTGGCTTCCACCAGAGAATTTAGTGCTGGAGAGAACCTCCAAGAACATCTGGTCCAAGCCCTTCTCTTCACAGATGGAGGCACCCACATCTCCCATTGGCCCCGTTCTCCCACGTTCCACACATTTGTGAGTCTCTAATCACCTTAGGCTGTTGGATTAGAGTCATAGCTTTGCAGCTCAACCATAAACATGATTATTGTAATCAAGACTACAGGGAAACTGTTCAGAATACCAAAGCTAATAAAAATATTTCAACGACTCTCCAAGCACACCTTCTAACAAACAGCTGACATTCCAGCCCAAGTCTTGACACAGCCTGAAAGAGAGGTGTGAATACTACAGTTAGTTTCATGGTAAGACTCTAAAACTATTTTAAATAATATGTAATTGAGACTTTGTACAGATTCATTTGGCCTTTAAAGTCCTGCTGCATATTCAGGAAAGCCCAACAGGCCTGCAACAGATAATAATGCAGACAGAAAGCCTTATACATAAAACTCACTCAAAAAAATCCTCTGTCCCATTAAATTGAATGACGAGGCCCTGCAAATTGCCCTGTGCCCTCCAGTCCCACTAAGAGAGTTGACTCATCAATGTGATTTCCCAGGAACTCGCTTAACAAAATTATCCAAAATATAAGGGAAAAAAAGATACTGATCACCTTGATGTTCAACAAATGAACGTTAGTTAAATAAAGTATTGAGCACAAATGCACTTGTATGCAGCTAGCTAAATGATAAATACCATGGCATTATGGGAAATACATTTTTTTAAATCAGATTTTTAAAAATATCCAAAAACATATACCATTTGTTATTGCAATGGTTAAAAAAAAATGCAAGTAACAGAAGATTGGAAGGGAATTCATACCAATTAAGGTAGTTAGATGAGAGTACAGGTTTTCCCCCTTCTCTAATGTTATGTTCCTCTTAAAATTTAAATATATCTTAATAAGTTATATAAAATGGTTGAATACAGAAAATAAGGCTCATTTAACTTAAACAATAATACCTAAAGTCAGTAGTGAAACCCAATCAAGAATCCTGAACTCCTAAATTTCAGCACAAGACTCTCAATCAATAAAATAAACTCTCTGTGCTTTCATCTGAAGCCACCTGGATGTTTAAAACACCCGGCTCTTTGCAAAGTCCGTTTCCCTTGAAATTTTCCACAATTGGTTTTAATCAATCATTTCCCAAGAATTTTCTTCACCTCATTAGCTCTTCGGCAGGCCAGCTGCGGAGTGAGGGCGCTTCCATGTGCTCAGAACCGAAGGCCTCAGGAAGCTCCCTTCCTCCCTCCCTCCCATATGCACAGGGGTCCTCCTCCGAGCTCCTGGGGCCCACCTGTCACCATCAGGCCAGCCTCTCCCACTACGGCTCATGTCTCTTCCCCACCAGTTTCACAGACAGATGGTTGGTGGGGTCAATGGCTCAGACAGAACATCTGCGCTCTAAGCCTTCAGACCCAGGGACTCCCACTGCCCAGCAGAGGCCCCCTTCCTCTGGCAATCCGAATGCTGCCTCAATGCTCCCAGGGAACCCCAAGTTCAGAGGAAAGTGTCTACGCCTAAGACTCTTTTTCTCCCTCCAGCCCCAGTAAAGTATAAAACGTGGGGCTTTCCATGGGGCCCCTGACTCACACCCAAAGCTGCAGTCAGGGCTGGCCACCTGGCAGTTGGACTTTAGAATGCAGTCTCCTAAGATGCCTGCTTCTGGGGTTGAAAAGGCTAGGCTGAGCTCTTCTAAAACCTTCTTTTTTTTTTTCTGAGTTGGAGTCTCACTCCGTCGCCCAGACTGGAGTGCAGTGGACGCTCCCGGCCACCGCAGCTTCGACCTGCTGGGCTCCGGCGATCCTTCTGCCTCGACCTTCCAAGTAGCTCGAACTACAGGCGCTACCACGCCCGGCTTATTTTTTGATTTATTGTAGAGATGAGGTCTCACCAAGTTGCCCAGGCGAGTCTCTAACCCGCGGGCTCAGGCAATCCACTCACCTCAGCCTCCCAAATGCGCGGGATTACAGGCTGAGCCACCAAGCCCAGCATTCTAAAACCTTCTATAGCCATAGTGGGAGAGCACCTTCTAGTTCATTTTAATACCAAAATCCAGTTTATATTAATTTCAACAAGCACTGATTATCTAGCAGGCAAGCAGCTCTGGGCTAACTGTAAGCTACCTGTTATTATTTCTCTAAATCCACTGCTACGGTCTTGATATCCTCTCCAAAACCTGAGTTAAAACTTAATCCCCAATCCTCACGATCTCGAGATGGAGACTGTGAGAGGTGATTGGATCATCACGGATTGAGGGGTTGTCACAGGAGGGGAATGGATGGCTTCATGAGGAGAGGAAGAGAGACCGGAGTTAGCACCTAAGTCCACTTAGCCCCTGGCCACATGAGACCCTGTGCCACCTCAGGACCCTGTGTACGGTCCCCACCAGGAAGAAGGCTCTTACCAGTTGCAGCCTCTCAACCCTGGACTTCTCAGACTCCATTGCTATAAGAAAGAAATTCCTTTTCTTTATAAGTAACTCAGTTTCAGATAATCTGTTATAAGCAACAGAAAACGGACTTATGTATCCCCCCCAAAAATGGTTTGTCAAGTAAATGTGTTAGTTAAGAGGTTCTTTTCCCCATTGTTTATTCATCAAAAACACACTGATGTCGCTGTCAATCAGAGCTTCAGATCAGAGTGAAATACCAGAGCTGCGGAGCTGAAAGGCTGTCACTCCAGCTGAATACAAAGAAATTGGATTTTAATTTGCCTTTGCTTCATTCTGCTTTTGGAAATATTAATAATTGATAAGTGTGATGCCAGGCAGTCTCTTCAAGCTCAGGAACCCAAGGCTGGAAATCACGGCTACAGGGGGTGAAGAATAAATGAAACACACAGCCTTTGGCTTTGAGAACAAAGGAAAACAATAATGTAAATATCTCCTTGCAAAACCGTTAATTACATAAGCAGCTCCCCAATCCTTGCCCATTGCTGGTCTAACATGTATACCAATTAGGTTTTTCAGCCCTCCAGGGAATTACAATGAATGTGCATTATCCCTCTGGTGAACAGAAAAGACACTTAATAAGTATTTGTCAAATAAATGAACGGTGACCCACATTCTTTTAAGACAATTAATTTTTACAGTGCATTCTCCTAGGCAAGACTTCTAATACCTGATCTCACAACACCTCACCCCAAAATCAATCAAAGAAGTAAGTGTAGTTGCTGTTCCAGAAGGTGGGCAAGACGTTTGGTGGTCAGCACGGCAGGGAGCTCACCCCGAGATGCTCTCCTCTCTTAATGCCCATTCATCCTCTTCTCTTGAAGACATTTTCCCACCTTTGAGCCCTTGCTGGGCCAGACTGTGGTCACTGCTCAGTCGGACACCACTGCCACTGATGAAATGCCAGAAATCCTAAAACAGAGATCATTAAGGGCCGGAAGTGTATAGGGGGGAGACGATGAGGGCAGGATCCCTGGAGGGTATGAAGGATGTGGGTGGCCAGAGAGGAAAGGAGAGGACAGTCCGGATGGGGAGACCAGTTTAAACAATAGTGCCACGGGAGAAAGGAACCAGGAGTGTTTGGCCGGCTACACCGAAACTGGCCAAGCCATCACAGAGGGGAGATTTCGATGCCATGCCTGCTGATGACTCTAATTCATCTGCAAATCCATACCCACCAGACCTTCTAATCCATCTAGCATTGTAGCCCTTCATTATATAAAATTATGGACTCAAAAAAAGATTGATGTATGTTTCTCACCCACTGAAAATACAAGCTACTTGGAAATATCTCCCACTTCTTGTTTTCTATCCAGCACAAAACTGATTTCCTTGAGGGCAAACACCTTGAGAGCTGTATGAGTCAGGAAATACTGAAAGTTTCAGAGGAGGAGTGTGGCCTGCTCAAAGGAAGAGTTGGAGAAGAATCTAGAAGCAGTGGTTAGCAGGGTCAAGGGCAAGAAAAGACTGGATTTGAGGGACCTTTTGCTGGAGAATACAAATCACAAATGGAAGACAACAAATATAACCATTCTGGTAACAGGAAATGTGCCCTAATGTTAGGCAGTGGGCATAACAAGATACCTGTTTCTATTTCCAGACTTGGAGAGAAACTTTTTTTTTTTTTTGTCAGAAATCTCACTGTGTCACCCAGGCTGGAGTACAGTGGCACAATCACAGCTCCCTGCAGCCTTGACCTCCTGGGCTCAGACCATCTTTCTGCCTCAGCCTCCAGAGTGGCTGGGACTACAGGCATATGCCACCACTCCCAGCTAATTTTTTTGTACAGAAGAGGTCTCACTATGTTGTCCAGACTGATCGAAAACTCCTGGGCTCAAGCAATTCTCTCACCTCAGCCTCTCAAAGTGCTAGGATTACAGGTGTGAATCACCATGCCCAGCCAAGAGGCTTAAAATAACTAAGTAAATCAAACATCTTTCGTGAGTCCCCACTGCAGTGGGACTCAGAGCCTTCCTCATGAAAAGTCGCTCAAAAGGTTCAACCTTTTCTGGCCCCTGAGGATACCATGGGGCTTGATAGAGTGGCCAACTATTCTGGTTTACACAGGACGGAGGGGTTTCCTGGGATGCGAGACTCTGGCCTTTTATTGGAACAGTTCTGGGCAAACCAGGATGAGTTGGTCACGCTACACTACATCACATTAATGCCCAGAGTTTTGCAAAGGGTTTTCCCATCACCCACATTTAAACAAGTGGTGGCAGCCGGACTCGGTGGCTCAACCTGTAATCCCAACACTTCGGGAAAGCGAGGCGAGTGGATTGCCTGAGCCCACAGGTTCGACACCAGCCCGGGCAGCTTGGCAAGCCCTCGTCTCTACAATACATCAAAAATCAGCCAGGCATGGTAGCGCGCGCCTGTAGTTCCGGCTACTTGGAAGGCTGAGGTGGAAGGATCGCCTGAACCCAGCAGGTCCACGCTGGGGTAGCCATGAGTGTGCCACTGCACTCCAGCCTGGGTGACGGAGTGAGACTCCAACTCAAAATAAATAAATAAATAAAGTAAGTAAATAAATAAATGGTGGGAGTTATGGGCAGACCCTCCACAGGTCAGTGTCTTGCCACTGGGTGTGTGGTCTGCGGGCTTGCAGGGTAGGAACCTTCCGGGAGCCTGGAAAGATGCAGAATCTCAGGCCCCACACTGACCTGATGAGTCAGACCCTACATTGCAACTGAATTTGTGCACAGTCAAGAGTGAGGAGCACAGGGTTATTAGATGAAATGTGCTCCTTAAGCATCGGTGAGTCTGTGCATGTACCATTCACCTTATTGCTTCAATATCAGAACAAACCTTCCAAAATTGGTGCCAAGTGAATGATCGCTTTTTATGACCATTTACAACATCACACTACAGGAAGGCTGCAGTGAATACCGCCTAAAGAGTCGTTTTATTTCCTTTCTTCATTCTCTTCTCCCGATTTCAAGAAATAGAATGCAACAGTCCAGAACACTTTGAATTGAGTAGTTGCTCTGCGTCTCAGGCCAGGATTTGTCAACCAAAGTACTAGGGACATTCTGCACCCGGTCATCCTTTGTGTGGGACTGTTCTGCGCACGGTGGGATATCCAACTGCATCCCTGGCCCCCCACCCACCAGATGCCAACAGCCCCTCCTCCCCGTTGGGACAACCCAGAATGTCTCTAGACATTGCTTGATATCTCCTGAGGGGCAAAACAGCTCAGTCAAGAAACACTGGCTTAGACAAAGAAGAGACTCGTGGAAGTAAGAGCCCGAAGGAGACACAAGGGAACTTCCGCTTGCCAGGGAGTTTGTTCAAGTCTTGAAAACTAGGCCAAGCTGATCTCGACAGGCTCCTGGGGAGAACCAGCTGGGTGACCCAGGGGCCCTCTCCACGTCTAGGGGAAAGCTTTCTGCCAATGACACTAATGAAGACAAGCATTCCCCAGCTGTTGACGGCACATGCCGCCTGCCCCATCGCTTACAGCTGCTCTTATTATTTAACCCACAGAGCGCAAAGAAGGTCCTTGCCTTTTTATTCGTGTGCCATGCCGTATCATATTGGAGGTTTTCTATCAGCATTGTAAAAAAAGACTAGGCAGTTTATGTCAGAGTCACCAGAGTAAACCATCTGGGTCAATCCTCAGCCATCGTCACAGGAGGCAGAAGGCCATACCAGACAGGACAGTTGCAGCTCTGTTCCCTGCTGTGGGCAGGCACGGCTCACTGTCTGAGAAGTCCCAGAAGGCTGACACTGAGAAGAAGCAGCTCCACCTCTGCCTCCAGGCTGACCTGACCACGCCCTTCCTCGAGGCATGCAGGGAAGGTTAACTACTTCTTGTCGCCCACTCTAAGATGCGCTTCTCCTCTCTCCTCCTATTCCCAGTTTAGCATCTCAGAAATCTGGATTCATCCTGTGATGATATTACAGTGGCCATCAGCCAAGTGACAGGTAGGAAGCAGACATCAGGGCCTGATCATGCTGCAACATGGAAAGCACCAGGAAAAAAAAAAATACTCTGAGTGGAGTCTAGAAGATTTTTGAAGAAAATCCAAGAGAAACAGAGGGTCACCTTTTTGAAGTGTAGGAGCTGGACAAGGAGGTAGGGAATCGGATGTCTTCGGTAACATTCCTGAAGGGACAGAGTGGGCCAGCCCTACATCAGTGCTATTCAATGCAACGTCAGTTTTGGCCAGGTGTGGTGGTTCATGCCTGTAATCCAGGCACTCTTAGAAACCAAGGAAGCAGACTTGCTTGAGCCCAGGAGTTTAAGACAAGCTTGAGCAATGTAGTGAGATCTTGTCTCTACAAAAAATTAGCCAGGCATGGTGGCGTGTGCCTGTTGTCTCAGCTACTCAGGAAGCTGAGGTGGAAGGATTGGCTGAGCCCAAGAGGTTGAGGCTGCAGTGAGCCATGATCGTGCCACTGCACTCCAACCTGGGTAACAGAGTGAGACCCTGACTCAAAACAAAACAAAACAAAACAAAAAGCAACATCAGCATCACCTGGAAGCTTGGAAATTCTCAAGCCCCACCCCAGGACTACTGAGTCAGAATCTCTAGGAGTGGTGTCCTGCAACCTGTGTTTCAAGCCCTTCTGGATATTCTGATGCATGCTCAAACTGAGAAGTGCTCTCTACATGTTTGATTTCTATCCGCAAACTTGGCTTAAATTGAGATGAGCACCAATGGCCTTTAGTTATTTGAGGAATTTTTAAAGAAATGCTACATCCCCATTATTCTAGACAAGATCTATGCTATATTTAAAAAAAATTCTACCCCGAAGATTCTGACTTGAAAAGTGATTGAGAAGCCGGGTTCGGTGGCTCAACCTGTAATCCCAGCATTTTGGGAGACAGAGAGGCGAGAGGATTTCCTGAACCCAGGGGTTCAATATCAGCCTGGGCAACTTGGCTTTACCTTGCCTCTACAGTAAATAAAAAAATTAAACCGGGCTCAGTGGCTCAGCCTGTAATCCTGTGCTTTGGGAGGCTGAGGTGAGTGGATTGCCTGAACCCACGGGTTCAAGACCCGCCTGGGCAACTTGGCGAGACCTCATCTCTACAATAAATCAAAAAAATTAGCCAGGCGTGGTAGCGCGCGCCTGTAATTCCGGCTACTCGGAAGGCTGAGGCGGAAGGATCGCCAGAGCCCAGCAGGTCAAGGCTGCGGTGGCCGGGAGCAGCCACTGCACTCCAGTCTGGGTGACAGAGTGAGACTCCAACTCAAAAAAAAAAAAGAAAAGAAAAGTGATTGAGAAGCATCACACTCGAATACAAAGCCACTTTAGGAAGTGATTCCTCTTCCAATGAATTTAATTACATCTCCTTTATATGTATGCAAAATAGATATTTATGGGTATGCAAATATGTATAGTTGTCTTTACGTACATGCACAGTATATGATAAAACTAAATCTAAAAGAGTAAATAAGTGAAATAAATTCATAAGTAAAAATTAAAATTTCTGAGTACAAACAAGTGTTACAGTTTTGGGTTGATGCTTTTCTTTTTCTTTCTTAGTGGTTCACAAAATAACGGTGCATCCTTAGCTTGGCAGGGTCTTAGGTTCAAACAAATATGGAATTCTTTGATCTAACTTTGCTTGGTTTAACCTAAATCTCTTGCGATGCAGCTTAAGCCTGTCTTCAGCAAGCCTAGACCACAGCTCATCACCATCTTCCATGCGATAATGTGCTCCATACTCAAAGATAAGGAACCCACCTTTTCTCCGCTCTATTTGCCCCCCCACGAGGCCCTTCCTCTGAACCCTATGCTTGTCCCACTTCCTAATGCTCTCAGCATCTTTGTGGCTTCTCTCTGCATTCTCTCCAATTAATTGATTGATGCTCCTCTCCAATGATAGCATGTTTAGACATTTTAGAATCAGGTATGGGGTAAGAGGCCAGGCGAAGGAAGTTGGACATCTAGATCACAGTTGTACACTGCTGAAGGGGAATATCCTCCACCCCTGAAAATGAGTCAACTGAGGGTACCTGTGAGGGCCTGTGAATCAGAAACAAACCCTGCCATCGTACCTAGGACCTCAGAGTTCTCAAGTAAGTCGTGAAAGCAGAGAAGGTGGGAAGACATCTGTGTCCAAGGAGCCCCACTGGAGCTTCCAACCAGATTTCTCTCTTGGATTTCTGCCAAGGGCCTGCGTGAACTCTGGGTTCCCTGGGTGATCTTATAGGAATTGACTAGAGGCTAACATCAGTTGCTTTACAGCCAGATAGAGTCAACCCGGAGGGAACCGGGATGTGTGCCTGGCGGCAGACATCACATGGGTTAGTGCAGGCAGTCATGTGTTTCAGTGACTGAGCCTCCCAGTCAGGATTCCTGAGGCCAGCCCAGCCTGGAGGGAGAGGCAGCCTCTTCTTCTTCTTTGGGCATCGGGCAATCAGCAAGTTCAGCTGCAAGGGTGGACTTCAGGAACTTGAGGCATCTATAAGATGGTGACTTATGCACAGCAGGGTTGCTTTTAAGCATTCCTTAAACATTGTTGAATGAAGGAGGCATGGATTGGGATATGGATCTTGGGATCAGCCTATGAAAACAAATACCTTGTAAATAATTCATGCATTTGTTTCAATGGTAGAGGACAAGGCAGTGGGGCTGCTGTGTTTATTTGGTCTGTCTTCTCTGTGAGAATGTCAGCTCCAGGGTGCAGAGACAATGCTGACTGTTCAGCCTTGAATCACCAGCACCTAATACCAAAAAAATGTGCCAACTTCACCAATGAATTCAATGGATCACAGACTTTCTGTCTTAGATCAGAGTATCTCGACTGGTCAGGTTGGAGATGGGGTGGAAAAGCAGGGGAGATGTATCAGGAACTTTACAAAATTACATATAATAGCTAACATCTTACCACGCACAAAGTGCCATTCGAAATACAGTAAGTTTCTATACAAATGAGTTCCATTCTGAGAGCACGCCTGGAAGTCCAATTTGTTCAGAAGTCCAACAAAGTTAGCTTAGGTACCCAACTAACGCAATCGGCTGTCCAGTATCACTGCTTTCGTGCTTGCTTCCAGACATTCTGGGCTTGAAATAAAGATATTGTACTACAGTACTCTGTATAGTCATGCGCAGTAAAGTACACAAAAGCACAACCACTTGTGGAGGACGCACGCACGTGACAATGTACGCCAGACGCGTAAACTAACTTTGTGATTGGACGTGCGAATGCACATTTGCATCTTCGAAAGTTTGCAACTTGAATGCACATATGTAGGAGACACTGTCACAAGTCATTTACTCTTCACAACAACCTTATGAAGCTTATCATTCCTGATGCCATCTCCGTTGAACGACAAGAACCCTGAGGCAGTCCCCACACTACTGACCAGGTCTCTGAGATCCATCTCCATTGCCAAGGTCCCATGATTGAGAATAACAGCCCTTTGGGAAGACCACTGGGGGTGGGAGGCCACAAATCCTTTGTGCAGCAGGGAAGAGACACAGCCGAGCCTTGGCTTCTCTGAGTCGAAGGCTGAATTCCCAACATCCCCCACATCAAAGAAAAAAAGAAAGAAAATCACCCATTCCTTTCCTTCCTTCCTTCCTTCCTTTTTCCTCCCTTCCCCCCCTTTCTTTCTTCCTTCCCTCCCTCCCCCCCTTTTCTTTCTTCCTTCTTTCCTTTATTCATAAGGGATTTGAAGTAAAAAGTAAAATTCCCCTTCGCCTTCTATCTTCCCCAACAGAGGCAACGACTGCTAACTGTTAAGCATATTTCCTTCTAAAACATTTTGTTGGCATTTACAAATACATGTAGAGCCATATATGTATATACACATACACACGCACAAATATATACACGCATGTTCACATATTTAGATATTTATATAGATTTATACACATGTATGTATAATTTCAGATTGCTATATTATTTCTGTATGTTTACTTATATACATATAAATGTATGTGCATAAATAAACTGAGATGATGTATAATTCTTTTAACTACATAATTACTACATCATATGATTCTTCTATTTTGGAATACTTATCCTACTCGGGGCTTGTGTTTTCACTTGATGTCGCATGGTGACACCTTCCCAAGCCACACGCACCATACCTCCTTCTTCTTTGTTGTGCCGCCTGGCACCCCGTTGAGGAGCTGTGCTGTATTTGAATTGGCCAGTCTCCTCCTGGAGGACTATGAGGATGTTTCTAACCTTTTGCTAGTACAGACAATGCTGTAATGACTATTCTTAGGCATCTACCTTTAAGCACCGAGGAGGATTATTTCTACAGAATCCATTCCAGAAAGTGCAAGCTGGGTCAGAGGGCATGTGCATGTTTCATTTCGATAGCTATTGCCAAATTACACTCCAAAGCAGTCTCCACATTTCTCTTCCATTATCAGTAAGTGGGAATTCTTTTTTTACCCCTAAACCTGACAGTTAATAAATGGTACCTCATTGGTGTCTCTCCCCAGTGTTTGAGGTAGCACACAGCTGTATCCTCAGATCGGCAGTGGAACAGTGACTGAGCATGTGAGCCCTGACATCCCACGGCCAGGATTCTAGTGTGCTTCTGTCTCTTATCGACTGGTGCCTCTATTTCCTCTATAAAATGGGTGAATAGAGCCGATGTGATGTAAAAATGCTACGTGCTTAGCTCAGAACCTCTGCCCCAGCCGGGCTCGGTGGCTCAGCCTGTCATCCCAGCACTTTAGGAGGCCGAGACAAGTGGTTCAAGATCATCTCAGGCAACTTGGTGAGACCTCATCTCTACAATAAATCAAAAATTAGCTGGGCATGGAAGCACACGCCTGTAGTTCCAACTACTTGGAAGGCTGAGGCAGAAGGAACACCGGAGCCCAGCAGGTCAACATTGGGATGGCCATGAGTGTGCCACGGCACTCCTGCCTGGGCGAAAGAGTGAGACTCTGACTCAAAAAAAAAAAACAATTAAAAAATAAAAAAAGAGCATCTGCCCCACTGCAAATGTAACCTAGTCTTTGGAATTCTGTATTCTCTATGCAACCTCTCTCCTCCCTCTCTCTCTCTCTCCAAATCACCAGTTTCACTTCTGGTTCCTCCACTCTTCTTCCCAACGCATCTTTACACGTTCATACCCTTCCCGCTGTGGTAACCCACACCTCACTGGGGACATTGCCCCCGTGGACAGCTCTCGAGCCCACCATACCTAAGCACCATGGTGGATGCCTTGCTAAAATCCCGAGGCATCATGTTCCCAGCACTCCCCACCTCTGCCTGCCAGCTAAGCCAACAGAGAAAATAATTGATGTAACTCCAGCACAGCTTTTTCTTTGTCATTCAAGCCTTTTCTTTCAGTGCACACAAACCATCTACTGTGCAATCTATTCTAGGAACACGTCCTGGGACTGGCGACAAATTAACAAGCCTTGATTAAGGCATCTATCTTTACTGCCCTGGTCTTTTTTTCTTTTTTTGTAGAGATGGAGTCTCACTATGTTGCCCAGGCTAGTCTTGAACTCCTAGTCTCAAGCAATCCTCGTGCCTCGGCCTCCCAAGTGGCAGGATTTCAGACATGAGCCACCGCACCTGGCCTTCCCTGGTTTTTGCTACAATTTCTCTTTCCTATTTCTTCCAAAATCCCGCTCAG
Organism: Cephalopachus bancanus; assembly: GCA_027257055.1. Classification (NCBI taxonomy): domain Eukaryota; kingdom Metazoa; phylum Chordata; class Mammalia; order Primates; family Tarsiidae; genus Cephalopachus; species Cephalopachus bancanus. Next base: position 7,357,479 of record JAPVLO010000065.1, read on the forward strand.
CAAATCCACAAGGTCTTCTACGCCTAGTTTCTAGGCGTCTCATTCATCTGGGACGGGAGCATCTTTGTTCAGCAATGCCAGCCAGAACTTGCATTATTCCTTGGTGATTTCTGGAAATAACTTAATCCATCTCTTAGCCCCCACAGCTGAGCCCGCACTTTGATAAATTAAGATTTGCAATGAGATTTGTACCTGTTGCCATCCGACTGATAACCCCATCCCCAAATGCAGAGCTGAGAAGCAAAAAGCAACACAACTAGTGACAGAATGGACTCTGCCGGGCAGTGGCGGAGGTTGATGTTGGCAGTGAGCAGAATCAAAGCTGCTTTATGATTTTTCAGCTGGGTACAGTGACCTTTCATTCCATGTTTGTTTGGAAATGACCTTTAAGCAGCAATCAGCCAAAACGAAATGCTTCAAAGAAATAAATTAGATAATGCAGATGTTTCCCAGTGGTAAGTTATGCCCAGGGAATACAGCGGAAAATAAAAGCAGTTCAACCCCGGGAAGCCAGGGGCTAGTCTGTCCATTAGACTAATAAGTGAATCCAGAGTTCTTGCAACCTCTGTCACCCAGACAATTGAGGATCCGAAGCCAGGGTGACCCAGTCAGGAAACGTGATTATTTTCAGAATCGGACCCAAACTACCAGCTGATATTTCATTTTGATTCTGTTTGAAGCAGAGGTAACTGAGTTACTTGGAGTCCTAACAAGTGATTGACCATCTTGGAGAAGAACGTCCCCAAGGTTGGGGCCAGGCAACGACCTGGCGAGCTCTGCATGCCCCCGCCAGTCTCGCTCCGATGGAAGACGTTGTTCACTTACGTTATTTGACTCATCACTGAGCATCTACCACATTGGGCTCTTTGCACAGTGCTGGAGGAAATTCAGCCATCTGAGGTCAAAGGCAAGGGGAGAAAACGGATCAGCTGGGCCTGCAGGGGGCTTACCCCTCTCCATCACGGCAATGTGTCTTTCCTATTGGTGTCTTCCACTCTGCAGATTCCTGTCTTTCCTCCCAGCCCCCCATTTTCCTCTTCTCACTTGCACTGAATTCTACCAAAGACGGAACTCCCAAGCAGTACCAAATAGTGATCTGTGGAGCGTAACAAATCACTCACCCCGAAGTAGAGCGCATCCGGAAAGAGAACCTCAGAATCAAAGACTTTGGCCTCCTCCACCGCCTCCACTCAGCAAATTCTGGAATCTCCTGGACCCCAATCCCAGGGCAAGTGCCTCTTTCCTGCCCTGGGTGGTCTGCTAGTGGGATCCATGAGGGGGGATCCTCCAGAGTGCTTTCCTTCTGGAAAGGGGTTTCCACAACCACCCCCAGTCACCTCCACTGTCCCATGACACCTGTCACTGCCCCCAAAGCAAAGGCTGCCTCACAAAAGGCCTTGCATGGGGCAGATGTGAGGCCAGAGCCCAACCCCCATCCCAAGAGCAGCCTGATTCTATCTAGCTCCCTCAGGGACAGCAGAGGAAGGCAGGGCATCAGGAGACAACCTCCAGAGGCCCCTTGAAGGCCGAAGCTGGGAGCCAGCCGGCCACAAGGAGGCAGGGGCCTCACGGACACCAACATGGCTGACTGGGTGGGTTATTCTTCTCTTAGGAGGCCAAAGGTAGTTTATGGGAGTTGGGAGCTGTACATGGAGAATAAGGAGTTTTCAAAATACAGAGCACGAGTGAGAAAGTACCTAGCTCTGTCCTTGCTGAATCTTGCCAGGCTGGGAAGGGGACGGAAGGGAAACTTCAGCACGCGTGGGGATGGGAACACTGCCTGGAAGTCCCAGACCCAGTTCAGTTTTGGAGCTCCACCAACTCCACATGGCAAGTCACAGCACCCTCTGCTTCTTATAATGGGGAAAACAGAGACGCAAACAAATCCTTGTACATTAATGTTCGTGGCAGCACTGTTCACGACAGGCTAAAGGTGGAAGCAGGTCAAATGTCCATCAACTGACGAAAGGGTGAACACAATGAGGTCTACCCATACAAGAGAAATTATCCTTCGCCCATGAAAAGGAATGAAGTACTGACACATGCTACAACGTGGATGAACCTCAGTGAAAGAAGCCAGACACAAAAGGCCATGTCTTGCATGATTCCATTGACAAGAAATAGCCAAAAAGGTAACTCCATAGAAAGAGAAAGCAGACTGGTGGTTGTCAGGGACTGCAGGAGGTAGGAATAGGTAATCGCTACTTAACAGGTATGGGGTTTTATTATGAAGTGATAAAAAATTTTTGAAGATAGATAAATTTGAATATACAACATTGTGCTAAATGCCACTGAATTGTTCACTTGAAATTTTTTTATTTTTACTTTTTTTTTTGAGTTGGAGTCTCACTCCATTGCCCAGGCTGGAGTGCAGTGGCATGCTCACTGCTACCCCAGCAATGACCTGCTGGACTCTGGCCATCCTTCTGCCTCAGCCTTCCAAGCAGCTGAAACTACAGGTGCATGCTACCACGCCTGTCTAATTTTTTTTATTTTTATTGTAGAGATGAGGGCTTGCCAAGTTGCCTGGGCTGGTCTTGAACCTGCAGGCTCAGGCAATCCACTCACCTTGGCCTCTCAAAGTGCTGGGATTATAAGCTGTGCCACCAAGTCTGGTTGAATTTTATTTTATTTTATTTTTTGAGTTCGAGTCTCACTGTCCCCAGACTGGAGTGCAGTGGCCGCTCCCTGCCACCACAGCCTCGACCTGCTGGGCTCCGGCGGTCCTTCTGCCTCAGCCTTCCAAGTAGCTGGAACTACAGGCGCACACTACCACGCCCGGCTAATTTTTTTTTTTATTTATTGTAGAGAGGAGGTCTCGCCTGCCTAGGCAGGTCTCGAACCCGCGGGCTCAGGCAATCCACTCACCTCAGTCTCCCAAAGGCGCGGGATTACAGGCTGAGCCACCGACCCCAGCTTTTTTTGTTGTTGTTGTTGGAGTCTCACTCCTTCACTCAGGCTGCAATGCAGTGGCACACACGCTCACAGTCTCCCCAGCGTCGACCTGCTGGGCTGCAGTGATCCTTTCGCCTCAGCCTTCTGAGTAGCCGGAACTACAGATGCACACTACCACACCTGGTTATTTTTTATTTTATTGTAGAGACGAGGTCTCACCAAGTTGCCTGAATCTGCGGGCTCAGGCAATCCACTTGCCTTGGCTTCCCAAAGTGCTGGGATTACAGGCTGAGCCACCAGCCCGGCCAAAAAAATTTTTTTTAAGTCTGATGAGTAGGGTTTACAATAGTTAGGCTTCAATTTTGTGTTTCTGCAGATGCATTTGCCTGTCCTGGGAGGGGTTGTAAGAGGGGCCACTCCTTCCATTTCTAACTTGGAATCCCTGACACCACTGCCCCCCAAAATGGCTAAGTTAAACTCTTCCTTCTTGGTGGAATTATAGGTCTATTTGTTTATTAATTCTCCCTCAAAAGGCTATAAATTCAATGAGGCAACGATGTATCTGGTCCTCAGTGCCTAGCCATGGGTGGACACTCAATACAAATTTTTTAAATGAATAAGTGAAATATCCTGTTTACATTTTTTTAAAAAAATAAAGCTATAAATGTGTTGATGGGAATGAAAATGGTGCAGCAGCTATGGAAAACTGGATGGAGGTTTCTCAAAAAATTAAAAATAGAATTACCATCTGATGCAGCAATCCTACTTCTGGGTATATATCCAAAATAATTGAAAACAGGATCTTGAAGAGATATGCACACCCTTGTTCATTACAGCATTATTCACAATAGCCAAGAGGAAGAAGCAACCTAAATATCCATCCATGGGTGAATGGATAGAGGAAATGGGGTATATGCATAAATGGAGTATTAACCTTAAAAAGGAAGAAAACCCTATATTATGCTACAACATGAATAAACCTTGAGGACATTGTGGGATGTGAAATAAGCCAGTTACAAGAAGAATAAAGGCTGCATGGTTCCACATACATGAGGTATCCAAAATAGTCAAATTCATAGAGACAGAAAGTAGAATGGTGCTGCCAGGGGCTGAGGGAGAGGAAGAAAAAGAGAGTTATTTAATGGCTACAGAGTTTTGGTTTTGCAAGATGAAAAGTTCTAGATACACGTTGCACACAACACACATGTAGTTAACACTGCTGTACTATACACTTAAAAATGGTTAAGATGGTAAATTGTATATTTTGTGTTTTTAACCACAATTCTATGAAACCATAGACATGGGTATAGATGAATGTATAGTTATACTTTTCAAGTTTTTATTTTTAGAGACAAGGTCTTGCTATGTTGCCCAGGCTGGTCTCAAACTCCTGGCTTCGAGCGACCCTCCCACCGCAGCCTCCCAAGTGACTGGGACTACAGGCACAAGCCACTGAGCCTGGTTAATTATACATTTTCAATTTCTTTTTCATAAAATTATGGACCTGTGATAGGGCAGCTGAGAGCTCTGGGCTGGGTTTTGAGGAGGAACTGCCCTGGTGGGCGAGGCTTTGGACAGCAATGCCCTTGAGGAGTGCTGGCTCTACCTCTGGTCTCCAGGAACACATCAACACAGATTGGAAAAGCATTATATGGCTGGATAAAGTTGCAGGGGGACCATCCAAATAAGCTTATGAAACAAGAATCATTAACAAGATAAGTCAGCTACAGTGCTCTTTGCCAAGAACTGGGCTGCACAAAACTCAGCCCAGAGAATGCAAGATCGATTACAAAGTGGGTTTCTCCTGGAAGGCAATGCTCCTTGTCTCCCCCAACCCACCCCCCACCACCCAGGGACTGTTGGAGCTATGAGCGGACATGCCAACCTGCACTGTGTGAAACTTTCGAAGAAAGAGAGAAAACAAGAGTGATCTGGGCCCTCATAAGCCTTAGCACAAGGGTTGGCACACAACAGCTCACAGGCCAAATCTGGTCATGCCTGTTTTTATAAATAAAGTTTTATCAAAACACAGCCACAGTCACCCATTCATGTAATGTCTATGGCTGCTTTTGCTACAATGGGAGAGTTGAGTAGTTGTGACAGAAACTGGATGGCCCACAAAGCAAAAGATATTTGCTCTCTGACCTTTTACAGAAAAAGTCACCAACCCGGCTCTAAGGAAAGGAAACAGTGTCCTACTGTAGGGGAGGGCATAATGCTTGTTCCTCCTTGTTCAAGGGCCGACAAGTCCCACGGTCCCTATTGTTTTTTCCGACTGTTCTCTATCCTAGTGCAATCAACTCCCAATTGTGTCTGAAGTGGCACAGAAAATCCCCAGCTGAAGATAATGCAAAAGCATTTATAATTGGTTTTAGATGCTAATAGGAGTCGTCCATCTCTCTCTGCTTCCCATAGCAGATTTACCTTCCTAATCATGCGCGACTTAGGCTGATGTTGAGATGCGTCCACATTCCCAGAGCACCCCCGACTCCCACTGCCTGCAGAGTGGGGAGGCTTCGGTGAACGAGGTCGTGATCTGAAAGGGGGCTGCCCACCAGAGAAACAGGCTGCATCACCCTGTGAGGAGGAACAAGCAGCAGCCAGAGTTGAGATACAAATGAGAAACAAGAGTTGTCTCTAGAATGATAACCCTTAAACTTATTTATTTAGAGACCCCTTGGAGAAGCTGACAAAAATTGTGAATCTCCCCCCACCAAAATGCAAATATATGTTCCAAAAAGTCTTGGAATTCACTTATAAAAAACTGTGGATTTATTCTTACATGTTTAAACTTCAGTCACCTTCGAAGCAGTCTCTGATGGATGCAATACATCTGTCGAGATGCTTTTTCCACTGCTCAAAACATTTTTTGAACTTGTCAATTTTGATGCCCTTTTGTGTTTCTGCCGTTTTTCGTCTCAACTCTTCTACCTCGGCAAAACGTTTCCGTGTGAGCACTTTTTTTTTTCATCCAGGAAAATCAGAAAAAGTGGACCGGGGCAACTTCAGGTGAATTGGGAGGGTGGAGGCATGGGGGTCATGCTGTTTCTGGTCAAAAACTGCTGAACACTTAGTGCAGTGTGGGCAGGGGCACTTGTAAATCACCCGTCAGGAGACTAGCAAATGCATTGAAATAATCTAAAAAAAAAAAATTCACTGAAGCTGAATGCAGCCTCTCACAACACTGCTAGCTGGTACACTGATGCTGATAGGTTCCTAGAACACTTACCTAGTGCAGGAAGCCTATATAGCATAGTAAGAGACCCGTCTTCTATTGCCTGAGCCCACGGGTTCGAGACCCGCCGGGGCAACTTGGCGAGACTTCATCTCTACAATAAATCAAAAATGAGCCGCGCGTGGTAGTGCACGCCTGTAGTTCCAGCTACTTGGAAAGCTGAGGCGGAAGGATCGTCGGAGCCCAGCAGGTCGAGGCTGCGGTGGCCGGGAGCGGCCACTGCACTCCAGTCTGGGCGACAGAGTAAGACTCCAACTCCACCCTGGCAGCTTCTGGGGTTGTTGTTTGCAGAGCTGTGCAGTCTACTGATAGCATTTTGGTCAGTGGTCAGATCAGGGGAGGATTCTACAGGCTCCACCAGCTAGTACCAGGGAGAGGCATTGGAGGGGCTGAAACTTACTCTTCGTCCAAAGACTCAAAAGATGGCTGGGGTAGACCTACCAGTCAGGAGACATGGAGACTCTCCGCAGCTATTGAACCTGGAGGGGTTACTTCTTGTGGACGGTAGGTCATGGCCTCGGAATTCAGTAAGTTTACAAACAAGGCCAGAAGACCCCAGCACATCACACAATACTACAAAAGTTAATTGAAAGAGAGAGATTGTAAATAGAAGGTCTTTGCCAATGCAGTCAATGAGAAATTGCCAACGAAGTCACTTCAAACCTTTTCATGGAAATAAAGAACGGATATTTCTTTTTCTTAATGGCCCAAAGAGAGATATAGACCCATCAGGTGAATTCAGAGGAAGGGGAGATGGCTTTCAGCCCAAGTGGACCCAGAAGGCTTTCTCGAGAGTCAAGCACATGGACTGGATCTCAGGGTGAGCAGGACACCTTCTGTGGCCACTCAGCATCCACCAATTCTGCCACAGATTCCAAAGCATCAGCTGTCAGAAGTTGTTTTGCTTGGATCTCTCAGCTTCTTCCCCATCAAAGCTTCCCAGGCCAAAGAGTGGGAGGAGTAGCCATCGATGGGCTCTGATTGCACACCAGGCCCTACTCCTTTCATGGGTTTTCTTGTTTAATCTTCAAATACCCCTCAGTAGTATACATTTTATTCCTACTCACAGAATAATACTGACCATATAACAAGCTCTCAAAAAATCAGTATTTGTTTATTCGTTGACTATTTTTATTATGTTCACTAACTCCTCATTTTACAGGTGAGGAGGGATAAAGTTGCTAGATTTATCAAATTAATATACAGGACACTTAGTTAAATTTAAACTTAAGACAAATAACGATGTTTTTGTATAAGCATGTCTATATATCGGGACACCGAGTAGCCTGTATTTTATGTAGCAACCCTAGGAAGCTGGGGATGGGGTGAGGAACTGCAGCTCATAGAGGTTTTGAACTTGCCTAAGGTCACACAGCTAGGAAATGTCAAAAACAAATTCAAGCCCAGGCAGTCACACGCTAGATCAGGGCTTGATGGACCTCTGCACTGCACCATGCTGCCTTTTCCTTCTGACCACTCCTACAGACCTTTGAATGCGTCACTATCTATTAACACATTTAATGTGTTGCACAGGAGCTGACGGTGTACTTGTAGGTTTCCTCTCTGTGAAAATAAACTCATCCGATTCTTTATAACTGCTTGGGGGTAAAAGCAGCTAGTTATCTTTAGGAATCCACTCTCTTCTTTGTCCTCCATTAAAGAAACTCCAGTTCCTAGCTGGGCACATGGCTGGCTACTGGAGTAAAGACTATATTTCCCAGCATGCCTTGCAGCTGTGAAAGGTCACGTGATTGAGCTGTAATCAGGAAGTGTCCTAAAAGGAGAAAGCATACTTTTTGCTGTAGCAGCCGTCTTGAACCACAAGGGACCTTGGGAATGAAAGCCACCCCCAGCAGAGCCATAAAACAGAATGAGTCATTGACACCATGGGAGGCAAGCCTGCCGTGGACACTTGCAGGCTTTGTTTTCCTAATTTAAGCCATTGTTATTTGGGGCTTTCTATTACTCACAGTTAAATCCAATTGTAAGTTACGCATAACCGCAGCGCCTAGAGTAGGGAGGTGCTGATGTGTCTGAAAGGGACTCGGGAAGTTTGTTGAAAGGATGCTTGTTATATGCATGAACAATGCCCTGTGTTCTGGATTCTGGCCCGAGAACACTCACCTCTCACTAACCTCATATAAAACCTCGATAAAATGCATGGTCAGAAAGCTCACAAAATCCTTGACCTCAGTACATCTGTATGGGGCTTGATACTTCTGTGGGGAAGGATAATATGTCTGGAAAAAGAATATTTTCTTTTATGGGTATCCCCCAGCCACTGAGATTTAGTGGTGCAAGGCCAACCTAAGAGTTATTAATGATATGCTATTGGACAAAATGGGTTAGAATCACAGCAACATGGAAAATCAAAAGCCTTCCTCATAAAACTCCTGCTGTTATATAAATGCGCCACCACTTGGGAAAATGACTAAGTATGACATTCATTACAAGTAATGTTTTCATCCCAACATTCATGGTCTTTGGAAACTTTAATATATAACCCAATTTATTAGCCAAGAGAAATAAGATCCCTCTACAGTACTTTCCAGTAACTTCTATACATTTTTAAGTTTAAACCACTTATGCAAATACCTTATATTATTAGTCATGCAAACCTCTCGTATTATTTTTAAAAGCCCGGAACTTCTGGAAAACCTTCTTAATCCTTAGTGCATTTCCTGATCCTACTATCACTTTACTGGAAAAAGACACTATAAAATTAAAGATATGCACAGTAAATATATGAAAATAAATGATAGCATGTGCATCTATCAAAAATTTTACTTTCATGTCATAGAAACGAACTCTGACATCTTTCAATGGAAACAAAATGTATTAAATGGCTAGTGAGCTGCTTGCAGAATTCTCAGAAGCGACAGAACAACTAGACATAGAGGTACATAGTCAGGTGCAATCCCACAATTGTACCATAGAGCTGACCCAGTGAGGACAGCCGTGCTGCCACCCTGGGGGTGTCAGAGCTTCAGGCTGAAATACCAGCACCAGGACCCCTGGATGCTATTCCCAGAACCACTGCCATGTGTCTTCTGGAATCTGGACACAATCACTGCTGCTGCCACCCTCACAAGAATGGATTCTGTATGGTCCCTGCTTCTTTCTGTCACCAGCTTCTCATCCAAAGCCACGTGCAGATGCATGTGATAAGCACTTCCCACCGCATGATACCTGGACTCCAGTTGCAAAGGAGGCTAAGAAATTTGATACCTGGTTATTCCAGAAGTGAACTCTATCTCACAAGGTGGGAAATTCCCCATAAGACAGTTCTTCTGGGGACAGCCAAAAAAACACAAATATCTACGATGGTGCAATTGGGTTGACTGGAATTTTGTCACGATGACGATGTGACCCAAACCACTGTCCCTGTTTCTCTCCTGAGTGTTACCAATTCCAAGACACCCGTAAGTGGCTTTGTAACACTTTAGTTTTTCTACAATTCAATTTTTTTTCTAATTTGTGGTTTTTACTTCTAATTTATTTCCAATCAATTATTTCCAGCTCTGTATACAGAATAGGGAAAAATTAGAAATAAACTTAATATCCACCAATTTGCTAAAACAAATTAAGGTAGATCACAAAGTAGCTTGCATACCAAGCATAAGATATAAATAGATACTTGGTTATTGTGATGACTTTATGAATTTTAAAACTTGATGAAGCACTGACCAACAGTAAAAGCAGGAATAACTGAATCAAAGTAGGTTGGAAAATTTGAAAACTCTCCCTACTACCCCAAAATTTTAGATACTTGTATCTTATTTGTTTCTTCCTACTTTATATATTTGGGGTTTCTTTTTTTAATTACAAAAGCAACGTGTGCGTGTTAAAAATAAAAAAAATACAGATAAGATGAATATAAAAATTCCCATAATCTCACTACCCAGTGGCAAGTGGCCTTTGCTCTAGGACGATGGCTTTGAGCATAGACTCTGTGGTTAAATGCCAGAACTAAATTCTCACAACCCTGGGCAATCCCTTGATCTCTCTACCCTCAGTTTACCCCCTTTTTTTTCAAGAGTAGTCAGATGGATTAGGATTCAAATTCTGGCTCTGAGTTTTCCCATTTTTAGAAAGGGTTTGTCTATGACCCCTCCTTCATAAGGATGCTATGTGAATTAAATGAAATAAGGCCCCTCGAGCCCTTAGCACTGAAATAATCACCACAGTCTTCACAGTGAGCTTCCAGAAACACTGGCTGTTATTTCAGATCCTGTTCTTGCATCGGTCTAGTGATTTTTACAAAAATGATGCATTCAGGCTGGACTTGGTGGTTCAACCTGTAACCCCAGCACTTTGGGAGGCTGAGGTGATTGGATTGCCTGAGCCCTCGGGTTCAAGACCAGCCTGGGCAACTTGGCAAGACCGTGTCTCTATCAAAAATTAGCCGGGAGCAGTATCGCACACCTGTAGTTCCAGCTACTTCAAAGACTGAGGCAGAAGGATCGCAGGAGCTCAGTAGGCTGACGCAGGGGTGGCCGTGAGTGTGCCACTACACTCCGGCCTGGGTGATGGAGACTCCAACTCAAAAAAAAATGTACACTTCATCAAACCTCTATGAATGTACATCAGGGTGGTCTCTAAACATAACAATTACCAACAGCACATAGCAGGAATTATTTTTTAAAACAATTAATCAGAAATGTTAAGAGAGGGAAGAAAAAATTTAAAAACCTCTGAAAGACAAAAATCCTCTTTGAAAACATTTGTACAACCGGCGGTGTCAAAAAAATGTATGAACATTTTTAAGTGATGTTTACCATAATCAGAAGTGTCTGGATGTTGATGGTAACCACTTTGAGCACCTCTTGTGATTGCAGAAGTCAAACGTGACTTGTAGTCATCGTACTGAGTATTACAATTGTAATAGTATTTTCTTGCCCTTTCTTAAAATGTGCATACATTTTTTTGGGCATCCTCTGTAGTGTGAAATTTTCCCGCATCTATTAATTCAAGCGTGCACCACATACATCACACACACACACACACACACACACACACACACACACACACACACACAGTGCTTACAGAAAATAATTGCCATCTCAATGAAAATGCTTTTGACTATATCTTCCGTGATCAGTTCAAGGAGTGGAGTCTTGCTGTCTCTGATCTGGCATGAAAAATGTCCCCGCAGCCTGCTGGGCAGACATAGGGCTTTGCAAAGGGCTTAATTGCTCAAGTCTGATCCGTGGGAAACTTGTCCAGTGTTGCCCGGCAATACCGGTGTCAGGTGAGCAGTGCCTTTGGGTCCTGCAGTCACCTGCTGGCCAGATACCAGCCCAGCGCTAGCACAGGCAAACAGCAGCCCGCACGGATGGATCTCGGGGGATGGCCTGACAGTGTGTGTGGGTGAGGGTACAACCAATGAGTCAAGACTCGAGATGCAGACCTCAGAGCCCAGCAAGCCAATGTATGGTTGACTTGTAAGGCTCTTGTGTGCTGGCCACACTCCTTGAAGATCACTGTCATCTAGGAGTGTAGGGAGGAGAGTGGAAAATAATGATGTTTGGTATGTCTGAATTTCTCCCCCTCCTCTTTTTGGCTCTCTTTCCAGCCTGGGGCACACTTTCCTAGTGACAGCTGGTCAGGAAGATGAAGGTGACATGGCGCCTGGACCATCTGTTTGCGCCATCCCCACAAAGCCCTGTTCTCCCCTTCCCAGACCATGCCCTCCTACAGAAGCACCTCCAGATTCTCGGAGCCCTGAGGGATCTTGTCCGGTTTCAGCTCTGTTTCCTGGAACCCCCGTTTCCAGGTGGTGCTGGGGCCCTTCCATTAGCCTGGAGATAACACTCCCTCTTCTGGGTTTAGCCTTGGCATTCTCTCCTTGGGCTCCTTCAGTGACAAGGAGAGTGGGCAGGAGCATAGACAAAGAGCTTGAGCTTCAAAGAGAGTAGATCTTAAGTGTTCTCAACAAACACACACACACACACACACACACACACACACACACACACACACACAATGGTAATTGTAAGGTAATGGATGTGTTAATTAACTTGGTTGTGGTCATTATTTTGCAATGTAGACACCTATCGACTCATCCTATTATAACCTTAACTACATACATTTTTATTTTTTATTTTTATTTTTTTGAGTCGGAGTCTTATTCTGTCCCCCAAGCTGGAGTGCAGTGACACGCTCACGGCCACCCCAGCATCGATCTGCCGGGCTCAGGTGATCCTTCCGCCTCAGCCTTCCAAGTAACCGAACTACAAGCACCTGCTACCAGGCCCGGCTAATTTTTTGATAGCTAGATACTATGTTTAAATTTTTTTGATGATAGCTCAATAAAGCTGGGAGAAAATGTAAAGAACTTGGATTTGGGAGTCAAAGTGACTCCGAGGATGCATTGATTAGTTGCAAGAACTTAATGAAGTCCCTGGCCTCTCCAGGGTGGAGGCAGGGAGTTCATTTTTCTCGGGATTGCTCCCTGTGTTGCCTGAGGATTAACTGGGACTCTGCACTGAAGCACCGTCATCAGGCCCAGCACGCAGAAGGTGCACAGTGCTGGACCCGTTGTCATTCCCCAATCTCTGTGCACTGCAAACTTGAGAATCCACAAAGAACTCATTCGACCATCTCCGTAGGACTGGACATGTATGGCTTCAAAAGTGACTTTAAGCTGGGCTCGGTGGCTCAGCCTGTCATCCCGTGCTTTGGGAGGCTGAGGTGAGTGGATTGCCTGAGCCTGCGGGTTCGAGACTCGCCTGGGCAACTTGGCGAGACCTCATCTCTACAATAAATCAAAAAATTAGCCGGGTGTGGTAGCGTGCAGGTGTAATGCCAGCTACTTGGAAGGCTGAGGCGTAAGGATCGCCGGAGCCCAGCAGGGTGAGGCTGTGGTGACCGGGAGTGTGCCACTGCACTCCAGTCTGGGCGACAGTGAGACTCCAACTCAAAAAAAAAAAAAAAGTGACTTTAAAATATGGCTTTGCCTAAAATGTTGAGAAAGCAAAAGGGGAGGGGCGCTTTTATTCTGCCACACATTTTATAATATTGAAACCACGCTGCCCAGCTTCCCACTGCCCTGTCACTTCTTAATTCAACAGAAGTGGCCACACATCCAAATCCTTTAGAGGCGAACCCTTTCAACAGCTGCAGTGGCTTTGATCACTCCTGGGATAACTTTGAAGAATGCTCTGTCAAAGGCAGCAATTTGCTGGGCAGAGCAGCCCCTGTACTTCCATCCTGGCAGGTTTTTATTACAAACTGCATTTGCATGAAAACAGGATTTGTCCTTGATTCCGAAGCAGCTCGTGTCTATTATGCCCAAATAAATCCATAACTCTCCCCATCCCTGTGATTCGGCGACATTGGCAACGTGGGGGAGGGGATGGGGGAGTGCCAGCCTCCAGGTTTTAACAAGAGACAGGATGCTGACTGCCTGTCGCCTTCAGGAGGACAGCTCTGCCAGTGGGGAGAGGAAGAAAGGGGACGACCCCCACAGAGCTGTTTCATTTTCAATTGTCAGTGGAAACTAGATCTTTGACCTTTTTGACTAGCCTTGCCAAAATTGAAAAATATTAATATAGAAGATATAGGCTCTAGTCCTAGAGAGGAGGACAGCAAAGAGGGAGGTGAAGAATTATCTAATGTCAACAAAGCAATGGGCATTATCAGCTTGCGGTGATAATCCCCTCCAAGATGATGATTCCTGTGGAAGGAGGGAGTCAGGGAGGGAGCCGGCCAGCTGGAAGATCTCCCAGATGGGTCTGTAATCCCACGAAGCAAGTGGGGCACTACGGAGAGTTGGGCATGCTGGGTGTGCTTGGAGGAAGAGGGTGTGTTTGTAGTAAGCTACAACCACGTTTAGGAAAGACCGGGCTCGGTGGCTCAGCCTGTAATCCCGCGCCTTTGGGAGGCTGAGGTGAGTGGATTGCCCGAGCCCGCGGGTTCGAGACCCGCCTGCGCAACTTGGCAAGACCTCATCTCTACAATAAATCAAAATGAGCCGGGCATAGTAGCGCGCGCCTGTAGTTCCAACTACTTGGACGGCTGAGGCGGAAGGATCGCGGGGGCCCAGCAGGTCGAGGCTGCGGTGGCCGGGAGCGGCCACTGCACTCCAGTCTGGATGACAGAGTGAGACTCCAACTCAAAAAAAAAAAAAAAAAAAATACTGAAGGGGTCAGAGAACAGTGGCTCACACCTGTAACCCTAACACTTTGGAAGGCCGAGGTAGGAGAAAGGCTTGTGCCTAGGAGTTCGAGGCCAGCTTGGGCAACACAGTAAGACCTTGTCTCTACACAAAATTTTAAAAAGCAGCCAGGTGTGGTGGCACGCGCCTGCTGTCCCAGCCACTTGGGAGGCTGAGCTAGGAGGATCACTGGAGTCCAGGAGGTTGAGGTTGTAGTGAGCCAGGATTACTCCACTGCACTCCAGCCTGGGTGACAGAGTGAAACACTGTCTCAAAAAATAAAAATAAAAAGACCCAGTATTTTTAGAGAGGCTAGATGTGGGTAAGAGGATCACTCGGTGCTTGTCTTAGTGTTTTTTATTCTGTGCTTTCTGTGTTTTTCAAGTGGTTTTTGTTGAGCATGCAATTCTTTTGTAATGAAGAAAAACATTTAATGTTGTGTTTTGTTTTTAAAAGAGGAGATGGATTCCTAAGAGCATGGTCACCAGGAAAGTAGATACGGTGGGAGTGGGGGCTGGGAAGAGGGAACGCAAGCAAGACCAAGATGTCTTTTGAAAGTTATTTGGGGCCAGGCTCAGGGTAATCCCAGCACTTTGGGAGACCAAGGCGAGTGGGTTGCCTGAGCCCCCAGGTTTGAGACCAGCCCGGGCAAGTTGGAGAGACCTTGTCTCTACCATAAATAAAAAAATTAGCCAGGCGTGGTAGTGCGTCTCTAGTTCCAGCTACTTGAAAAGCTGAGGCAGAAGAATCGCCGGAGCTCAGCAGGTTTGACGCTGGAGTGGCCGTGAGTGTGCCAAGGCACTCCAGCCTAGGCTACAGGGTGAGACTACAGCTAGAAAAAAAAGAAAGAAAATGTCTTTGAGGGACAAGACCCAGGACTAGTTCTTCCCACCACTGCTACCTCCCAGGCCCCAGGAAATATGGTCCAATGCCCCAATCTCCTCCTGGGGTGATGCTACATACTGGTCATGCCCCCCAAATTCATAGGTTAAAGCTCTAACCCCCAATGTGATGGTATTTGGAAGTGGGCACTTTGGGGGGGAACAGGTCATGAAGGTGGAGCCCTCACGAATGGGATTCGTGCCCTTATAGGAAGAGACATGAGAGAGATGATCTCTCTGCACCATGTGAAGACACAGCAAGAAGCCATCTATCAGTCTGCAAGCCAGGAAGCAGGCCCTCACCAGACACCAGATCTTGGACTTCTCCCACTCCAGGACTGTGAGAAATAAATGTTTGTTGCTTAAGCCATCTAATCGATTCTGTTACAGCAACCGGAGGTGACTAGGACAGGTGACAAGAATATGGAATATTCCTTCACGGGATTGGGCGGGATGAGGACGGACACCCACCCACCGGCAGGAGCAGACACAATTGTGACTCCTTTGCCCACGTGCCCGTTGTCTCCTGCAGACCAGAAACTGGACTGACCTTGGAGGAAATGCTGGGGATTGTCACCTGAGTGTCGATTCCTGGGTCCTCCCATTCACTGAATTACAAGGCATGGGGTTTGGACCAATTTTCCAGGTCATGCTGATACACCCAATATTTGAGGACCAGCAGAGAGGTAAAAACAGACAAGGAAACAACGGATGGTGACGGACCTATGAGCAAATTGAGCTCATCATGGGAAAAGGGGGGCCGTCTCTGTCTCCATAAGAGCAGGAAGACTTTGCTGAGACCTGGAGTGGGCGTGGAGCACATATGCTTTGGAGACAGACAGACCTGGCTTTGCTGCTTACTACCCAGGTAACTTGGAGCAAAGCGATATCCTCTCCAAGCCTCAGTGTCCTTAACTGCAAGCTGGAGACTACCTCTCACCTCATGAAATGCTTTTGAGAGGAGATGAATGCAACTGCATAGCATTTATATTTATAACCCGATTATCGGTGAAATAGTCCGTCTTTTCCTAGCATTTCTCTTCCTCAGAATCTTCTGGGAGCAATGCAAATGTCCCCTTGGTCCAAAGGTAGGTGGAATCTGAAGGTCACTTTACCTTCAGGGACCCTTACGGATGGGGGTGTTGCTTTATGTTTGATCAGAGCTGTCCCTTGCAGTGTCCCTCTGCTCCTGTGACATCCGCTCCCCCAACGGTTCCTGTCATCCAGCTGGCCACAATTCACTGCCACTCTGATGATGACCATCTCTGGACCCCACGCTTCTAGCTTAGCCCCTGTGGACCACTGGTCCCTGGTCAGGAGCTTTGCTGGACCAACTTACCGGTGGTGAGAGCCACAGAAGAAATGTTATAAGCTAGTAATGTCGCCCTCCCCCTCGTGCTGTAGCCCTCGTACCAGAGCACACAGGTACCTTGGAAAAGTCACGGTGTGTGGGAAACTCTGACCATCTCCCCCAGATTAACATCAATAGGGTAACTATGTTAGTTTCCTGTTGTCATCACTAAGTACCACACGCTGTTGGCTTAAGGCAACAGAAAAGCTTATTCTCTCAGAGTTCTGGAGGCCAAAAGTCTGAAATCAAGGTAGGATCAGAGCCATCCCCCAAAGGCCATTGAAAGCTCGTGGAAGGATCTTCCTTGCCTCTTTTGGCCTCTGGTGTCTTGTGATTCTCGGCTTGCAGCTGCATCACTCCAGTCTCTGCCTCTGCGGTCCCATGGCGTTCTCCCTGGGCGTCTCTGTCTTCTCTTCTTAGGAGGACACCAGTTGCACTGGATTAAGGCCCACCCTAACAACCCCATTTTAACTCACAAGAAACTGAATATACAAAGACAATGGCCAGACCCTACTTAAAAATAGAACTCTGACTCACAACCTGCAGCCAGTCCAGGAAGCAACTCATTATCCACGGTAACCAGTCCAGGAAGCTCAACCATCACCCCTGTAGCCAGCGGTCCAACATGGCCAGGACTTGATTAATAACTGACAGCTAATTTTGTCTCCACTTCCGACTTAGGACAACCTGGAGAAACCCAGATATACTCCCCTGACCAATCAAGTAGGAGTTTGGCTAGCCTACTTCCGGCTAACCTGCCTCCAGCGTCCCCATCCAACAGCCTCCACACGGGACAAAGGGGGACCCTCCCTTTTTTCACTAAGGGCTTTCTCATCCCTCTGCCTGCTTTTGAGTCTCTGCCAAATGCAGACGATGGTGGCTGACTCCCTTGTTGTAGCCAGCTCTGAACAAACAGCCTTCGCTTGTTCCCGTGTAGGTTGTCTTCATTTATCTCCACACTTGATTGGATAACGTCTACATAAATGGAGTTAGAACTTCAACATATCGTTTAGGGGATGCGGCATAAGCCACGACAGGGACTAAGGCCTCTGCCCCCTCCAGGCAGGGGCAGGGTTGCCCCCACATATTTCTGCACACCCTGTCTGGCTTCCCTACTGGACAGCGAGCCCTCTGAAGTTTGGGGTTGTGTTCATCTCCTCGTTCCTGAGCAAGAAAGGCGGTGTGTGGAACTGAGGAAGTGCTCAAAAAGGACCTGTTGCCGGGCTCGGTGGCTCAGCCTGCAATCCCGCGCCTTGGGGAGGCTGAGGTGAGTGGACTGCCTGAGCCTGCGGGCTCGAGACCCGCCTGGGCAACTCGGCGAGACCTCATCTCTACAATAAATCAAAAAATCAGCCGGGCGTGGTAGCACGCGCCTGTAATTCCAGCTACTTAGAAGGCTGAGGCGGAAGGATCACCGGAGCCCGGCAGGCGAGGCTGCGGTGGCCGGGAGCGGCCACTGCCCTCCGGTCTGGGCGACAGAGTGAGACTCCAACTCAAAAAAACCGAAAAAACAAAAAAGGACTTGTTGTGTGGGTGGCCCTTAGACAAAAAGACCCCCCAAATTCTTCCTGCTCCTTCCACAGGCACGCCCCCCTCCCCAACCCTACCCCAGTCCCACCTACTGCTAATGCCTGCAATCACTTCACATACGTAGGAGGGTCTCCAATGCAGGGGAAGCCCCCTTGCTGGCTCAGAAGAAGAGTAGGCAAGTAGCATTGTGGAAGAGGAGAAGAACATTCGTCATTCACCCCCAAAGTTGCTTGCACTCTCTTCTCTCTCTCTCTCTCTCTCTCTCTCTCTCTCTCTCTCTCTCGTTATGTGTATATAACATTTATGGGCTGGCGTGGTGGCTCCTGCTTATAATCCCAGCACACTTTGGGAGGCCGAGGCAAGATGACCGCTTGAGTTCAGGAGTTCAAGACTTATCGAGGCAACATAGTGATATGCCGCTTCTACAATTTTTTTCAATTAGCTGGGCATGGTGGTGTGTGCCTGTAGTCCCCAGCCACTTGGGAGGCTGAGGTGTGGGGATCACCTGAGCCTAGAAGGTCGAGGCTGCAGTGAGCTGCGATCGTGCCACTGTACTTTGCCCTAGATGACAGAGTGAGACCCTGACCCCAAAAAGCAAACAAAAACCGCCTTCCACCAAACTCCTTTCAGCCATATGCTTTCCTCTGACCAACCCCTACTCTTTCTCTCCTCTTCTCGGTCAAGCTGCTGAAAGAACTGAGTCCCCTTGCCACCGCCACCACCTCTGTATCCACAGGGCCTTCCTCCCGGACACACCGCCATCTGCCTCCTGCCCACACCACCTTCCAAGACCCCAGTGACTTCCTGGACGCTGCTTCCCTGCTCTTCTTCTTAGTGAGACTCTGTCCTCTCGCCATCCAGGGCAACAACCAGGCTTCCCTTCACGCCACTTCTCTCTCTCCCACCCTCCCTTCCTCCCAGCCTAGTAGACATCTCTTTGTTGTTGTTGTTGTTGTTTTGAGCTGGAGTCTCACTCTGTCGCCCAGACTGGAGTGCCGTGGCCGCTCCCGGCCACCGCAGCCTCGACCTGCTGGGCTCCGGCGATCCTTCCACCTCAGCCTTCCAAGTAGCCGGAATTGGAAAAAATGCTCAACATCACTAATTGCAAGAGAAATGCAAATTAAAACCATAATGAAGTACCACCTTACAGGCGCGCGCTACCACGCCCAGCTGATTTTTTGATTTATTGTAGAGATGAGGTCTCGCTGCCCAGGCGGGTTTCGAACCCACGAGCTCGGGCAGACATCTCTTAACAATTGGCATTCCCCATTCTCTCCTCTTCTCACCTTTGGGTGAGCTCATTCACTCTCCTTCCAGCTGTCACTCATAGATCCTGACTCCCCCCAGCTTCCATGTCTAACTCCGTTTTCCCTCCTGTGGTATCTCAGTTCATAGATCAAACTGTTTTCTTGGTACTTGCTTAGCTGGCCCGTAGGCATCTCAATCTTATTATAACCCAAACAGAGCTCACCCTCTCTGCCCAGAGTGTGCCCTTCTCCTTGGCTCCTGTCCTGGTGAACAACACCACCCCACAGCCCCATCCAGTCGTCAAAGTCAGAAACCTGGGAATCCTCCTCTCTCCCCTGTGTCCCACTCCCCTGCCTCCTAAATCCAATAAGCCACTAGGTCTCTGGATTCTTCCCTCTTAAAGCTCTCAGACATATGACCTTGTCTCACACCCATTGTTACAATTCCAGTCATCAGCAGCTCTCTCTTGAATTACTCCAGTGACCTTTTAACTGGTCCTCTCCCTCCTCCAACCAGTGTCATCCACACTTGATCCATTCCTTCAGACGCAGGCTGGTTATCCTCATGAAAGAAACTGATCGTGTCCACTTCTGCTAAAATCCTCCAAGTTCCCCCAGCAATCATTCAGCATAACATCCAAACTCCCGGCACAGGCGCGATCTATCCCTTCTGGTTCCAATCCTGCCATTCCCCCATGACCCTACGGCCCAATCATCATGACTTTTTGCCTGTCACCTGATACATGAGAACAAGTGGTGTTTGGTTTTCTGTTTCTGAGTTAGTTCACTTAGGATTATATTCTACAATTCCATCCAAATTGTTGCAAAAGACAGTATTTCATTCTTTTGTATGGGTGAATTGTATTCCGTGGTGTATATACATATATGACACATTTTCATCATCCACTGATCAGTTGATGGACATGTAGGTTGATTCCACTTCTTTGAAATTGTAAATTGTGTTGCAGTAAACCTATGAATACAGGTGTCTTTTTGGTATAACAGCCTCTGTTCCTTTCGGTACACACCTAGTAGTGGAATTGCTAGGTCAAATAGTAGATCTACTTTTAGTCCTTTGAAAAATATCCATATAGATGTCCATAGCAGTTGTACTAATTTGCACTCCTACCAACAGTGTATAAGCGTTCCCTTGTCACCACATCCACACCAACATCTATTGTTTTTTGATTTTAAAATAATGGCCATTCTGTCTGGTGTAAGGTGATACCTCATTGTGGTTTTAATTTGCATTTCTCTTGCAATTAGTGATGTTGAGCATTTTTTCATATGTTTGTTGGACATTTGTATATCTTCTTTTGAGAGGTGTCGGTTCATGTCATTTCTCACCTTTTAAAGGAGTTATTTCCTTTTTTCTTGCTGATTTGTTTGAGTCCTTTTAGCTTCTGGATATTAGTTATTTGTCAGGTGTATAGTTTGCAAATATCTTCTCCCATTCTGTAGGTTGGCTATTGACTCTGTTGATTATTTCTTTTGATGTACAGAAGCTTTTTAGTTTGGTTAAGTCTCACTTATTTATTTTTGTTTCTGTTGCATTTGCTTTTGGGGCTTTAGCCATAAATTCTTTGCCTAAGCCAATGTCTAGAAGAGTTTTTCTTAGGTTTTCTTCTGGGATTTTTAAGGTTTCAGGTCTGTCATTTAAGTCTTTAATCAATCTTGAGTCAATTTTTGTATAAAGGTGAGAGACATGGATCAAATTTCATTTTTCTGCATGTAGCTATCTAATTTTTTTCAGCACCATTTGTTGAATAAGGTACCCTTTCTTCAATGTATATTTTTGTCTACTTTGTGGAAGATTAGTTGGTTGAAAGTATTTGGATTTATTTCTGGTTGCTCTATTCTGTTCTATTGGTCCCTGTATCTGCTCTTATACCAGTACCATATTGTTTTGTTTACTATATCCTTGTATAATTTGAAGTCAGAGTCAAGTCATGTGATGCCTCCAGCTTTGTTCTTTTGCTTAGGTTTCTTTCTTTCTTTTCTTTTTTTTTTTTTTTTTGCTTCCATATGAATTGTATGATTTTTTTTCTTAATTCTGTGAAAAATGTCATTGGTAATTTGACAGAGATTGTCTATAGATTACTTTGGGTAATCTGGTCATCTTAACAATGTTGATTCTTCCTACCCATGAGCATGGGATGTTTTTCCATTTGTGCCTTCTATAATTTCTTTCATCAGTGTTTTGTAATTCTCCTTGTAGAAATCTTTCACTTCTTGGTTAAATGTACTCCTTGGTACTTTAGCTTTTTGACTGCTATTGCAAATTGAATAGAGTTCTTAATTTTATTCTCAGCTTGGTCACTACTGGTGACCAAGTAGTGCTACTGATTTATGTATGTTGATTTTGTATCCTGAAACTTCATACTGAATTTATTTATCAAGTCCAGGAGACTTTTGGAGGAGTTTTTAGGGTTCTCTAGGTATAAGATCATATTGTGAGTATACAGAGATAGATGATTTCTTCTTTTCTAATTTGGATACATTTTATTTCTTTCTCTTGCCTAATTGCTCTACCTAGGACTCCCAGTACAATGTTGAATAACAGTGGTGAAAGTGGGTACCTTTGCCTTGCTCCAGATCTGAGAGGAAATACATTCAACTTTTTCCTGTCCAGGATGACATTGGCTGTGGGTTTGTCATATATGAATTTTTATTATTTTGAGGAATGTTCCTTCTATGCTCACATTGCTAAGGGTTTTTATCAAGAAGGATGCTGGATTTTGTCAAATGCTTTTTCTGCATCTGTTGAAATGATCATATGATTTTTGTTTTTAATTCTGCTTATGTGCTGGATCACATTTATTGACTTGCATATGTTGAGCCATCCTTGCATCCCTTGGATGAAACCCATTTGGTTTTGGTGGAAAAAAACTTTTTTAAAAGTGCTTTTTTAAAATGCTAGCATTTTGTTGAAGAGTTTTGTATCTATGTTTATCAGGGATATATTGGTCTGTTGTTTTCTTTTTTTGTTGTTATGTCTTTCCCTGGTTTGGGTATTAGAGTGATGCTACCTACATAGAATGAATTAGGGAGAATGCCTTTCTTTTCAATTTTATGGAACAGCTTCAGTAAAATTGGTACCAGTTCTTCTTTGAATTCTTATAGAATTTAGCTGTGAATTTGTCCAATCCTGGACTTTTTTGTTGCTGTTGTTGGAAGACTTTTAATTAATGTTTCAATCTCACTACTTGTTATTGGTCTGTTCAAGGTTTCTATTTCTTCCTGATTCAAGATGGAAGGGGTTGTATGCTTCCAAGAATTTATCCATTTCCTCTAGATTGTCTCATTTATTTGCATAGTTTGTTAATACTAATCTTGGATGATCTTTTACATTTCTTTGGTATCAGTTATGATAGCTCCATTTTCATTTCTGTTTGAGCTAATTTGAACCTTCTCTCTTTGTTTCTTCATTAAGCCAGTCAGTGGCCTTTCAATTTTGTTCATCTTTTCAAAGAACCAAATTTTTGTTTATTGATTCTTTGTATTTTTATTTGGTTTCAATTTTATTTATTTCTTCTCCGAACTTCACTGTTTATTTTCTTCTGCTAGCATTGCATTTGTTGTGTGTGTGTGTGTGTGTGTGTGTGTGTGTGTGTGTGTGTGTGTGTGTTTCTAGTTCCTTGAGGTATGACATCAGGTTATCAATATATGATGCTTCAATTTTTTTTTTTCAGTTGGAGTCTCACACTGTCGCCCAGACTGAGTGCAGTGGCATGCTCACAGCCACTGCAGCCTTGTGGGCTCAAGTGATCCTTCCACTTCAGCCTTCCAAGTAACTGGGACTACAGGCATGTGTCACCATGCCTGGCTAATTTTTTTATTTATTGTAGAGATGAGGTCTCACCAAGTTGCCCAGGCTGATCTCGAACCTGTGGGCTAAAGCAATCCTCTTATCTTGGCCTCCCAAAGTGCTGGGATTATAGGCATGAGCCACCATACCCGGTCTCAATATTTTTAATATAGGCTTTAAGCACTATCCATTTTCCTCTGAGCTGGGCTCAGTGGCTCAGCCTGTAATCCCGCACTTTGGGAGGCTGAGGTGAGTGGATTGCCTGAGCCCACGGGTTTAAGACCCGCCAGGGCAACTTGGCGAGGCCTCATCTCTACAATAAATAAAAAATTAACCGGACGTGGTGGAACATGCCTGTAATTTCAGCTAATTGGAAGGCTGAGGCGGAAGGATCGCCGGAGCCCAGCAGGTCGAGGCTGCGGTGGCCGGGAGCGGCCACTGCACTCCAGTCTGGGTGACAGAGTGAGACTCCAACTCAAAAAAAAATTTTTTTTTCCTCTGAGCACAGTTTTGCCTGTGTCCCAGAGTTTTTAATAACTTCTGTTGTTGTCATCACTCATTCATTTCAAGGAATTTTTAACTTTCCATCTTGATTTCATTGTTGACCTAGAGATCATTCAGGAACAGATTGTTTAACTTCCATGTATTTGTTTGGTTTTGAGAGTTCTTATTGGAGTTAATTTTTAGTTTTATCCTACTGTGGTCTGAGAAGATGCTTGATATGACTTTGATTTTTAAAAATTTATTGAGACTTGACTTGTGGCCTATTATATGGTCTATCTTGGAGAATGTTCCATAAGCTGATGAGAAAAATGTATGTTCTGTATTCTGGCGTGGCATATTCTGTAGATATCTGTAAGGCCCATTTGCTCTCGGGTCCAGTTTAACTCTTCGTTGACTTTCTGCTTTTATGATGTGTCAGTGGAGTGCTGAAGTTTCCCACTATTATTGTATTTTTATCTATCTCTTTTCTTAGGTCTTGTAGAATTTATTTTATAAAGCTGGGAGTTCTGGTTTTGGTACATATATATTTAAAGTTATTATATCTTTTTGTTGAATTGATCCTTTTATCATTATATAATAACGTTCTTTGTTTTGTTTGTTTTTCCACTGTTATTTTAAAGTCTGTTTCCTTTTATATGAGAATGGCTACTCCTGCTTGTTTTTAGTTTCCATTTGCATTAAAAACGTGGATCTCTTGAAGGCAGGAGATATTTGGGTTGTGGGTTTTTTTTTTTTTAATTCATTCTGCCAATCTTTATCTTTCAAGTGGGATATTGGGATCATTTACATCAGGGTTAATAATTATATGTAAGGTACTATTCCATTCATCATGTTGGTTGTTACCTGGTTGCTTTTTTTCTCTATTGTGTTGGCGTTCAATAAGCCCTGTGAGCTTTATAATCTCCCGTGTTTTTCTATTGGTGTATTTCAATGTTTAAACCTTTTTTGAGTGTTTCTTGCAGAGTCAGTCTAATGGTGACTAATTTCCTCAGCGTTTGCTTGTCTGAGAAAGACTTTATTTCTCTTTCATTTATGAAACTTAGTTTTGTGGGATACAAAATCCTTGGTGAACTGTTATCCTGTTTGAGTAGATTGTAATAAAGAAAAGATTTTAAAAGTTTGTGTGGAAAGGAAAGGTATTGGACACACCCGCATCCACATGAGAAGCCAGGATACAATAGATAAATGCCTTCGAAATTTTTAGGGAAGAGGATTCTCAATTGTAGAAGAGAATTCTACACAGAGGCCAATCATCAGTCAAAAGTGAGGGTATAATAAAGACATTTTTAGATTAAGCATCGTATCAAAAAAATTACCTGTGTCATATTCATTACTGTCTAAGTCACCCCAAGTTTTGGTGGCTTAAAACAATGGACATTTACTACCTCACATTTTCTGTGAATGAGAAGTTTGGGAATGGCTTAGCTGGCAGTGGCTTCAATGGATGGCTCTGGCTGGGGTTTCTCATGAGGGAGAATTATGGAGTCAGCAAAAGCTGAAGTCATTTGAGACTTGACTAGGGCTGAAGGATCCACTTCCAAACCCATTCATGTGGCTGCTGGCTGGAGGCTCCAGTTTCTCACATCAGAGGATGGCTCACAGCACGACTACTGGCTTTCCTCAGAAGGAATTATCATAGAGAAGAGAAGAGGACAGGAGGGAAAGGTAGGGGTAGGTGGGGCGGAGAGAGCAAGCCAGAGAGAGCCTCCAAGATAAAGGCCACAGTGTCTTCTATACCCTAATCTCTGAAGTGATAGACCATCACTTCCATCATATTCTGCTGGTCATACAGACCAAACCTGGTGCAACATGGAGGGGCCACACAATGGGGGAGTTGAGTGGGGGGGAGGGATTCAGGAGTTCTGTGCTCCTGCCATGAACTTGGAAGTCCCCCTGAGCCTCGCTGGTCTTCAGTCCCTCACAAGAAACTGCCTTACCTACAGCTGTGCTCTGCCAAAACCCACATGAAGCAGTCCAGGAAAGCCCACAGATTATGAATACCAGGAGATGGGGACTGGGGAGGTTATCTTGGAGACTGGCTACTACATACCTTTTCTCAAGAAGCTCCTAGAGGTGATGCTCCACCAAAACAAACAAGTAAGCTGACATAGAACAGGCGAGGAGAAACAGAAGACTAATGGTAGGAAGGAAGAAAGAAAATCTTCAGGATGGTGGTGAAGAGAAGTCCTGCAATGAGAGCTGTGCAACAGACTTCAAGGACAGATGATCCAGATTGAGCAGAGGGATAACAGGATCCAAGAAGAATGCTTCCAAGCTCAAAATGAAACCAATATGTGGAATAAGTTTAGAGAAGATTTCAACTCTGTCAGAATTTGGGAATGCATCATTGATAGGTACATAGAAAAGTAAGCAAAAAAATTAAAAAAAAAAAAAGAGGTAATCATTAACTCCAGGGAAAACAAAAGGCTCTATCAGGAAAAAGAGGCCAGCAGAGAACAGTGCTTGGCTCAGCCTTAAATAATGTTTACATAGTTATAATAATGCAAACACTGACCACTGATTTGACAAAAAGGATGGTAATATATTGGGAGGCAAGGGAGTAGAAAAGTTCATTGCAGAAGTGGGAGTTGTGACTCTTTCATAGCAGAAAGTTGATAGACGCTAGAACAGAAAAACCAAGAAATAGAAGTACACGTGTACCATTTATAAAACATAGAGGTAAATGAAATAACAGAAGAGACAGCGAGAAGAATTGAAAGTGTTTGTCCTTAAGGAGTGCATCAGACGTGCAGGATGAGGTCAGGCACAGCAGCTCATGTCTGTAATCCCAGTACTTTGTGAGGTCGAAATGGGAGGATTGCTTGAGCCCAGGAGCTTGAGACCAGCCTGGGCAACATAGTGAGAGCACATCTCTATAAAAAATCATAAACATCAGCTGGGTGTGGTGGTGCATGCTTGTAGTCCCAGCTACTCAGGAGGCTGAGGTGGAAGGATCACCTGAACCCAGGAGGAGGTCAAGGCTGCAGCTGTGATCTGGCACTGTACTCCAGTCTGGGTGACAGAGTGAGACCCTGATTCAAAAAGAAAGGTAGGAAGGAAGGAAAGAAGGAAGGAAGGAAGAGAGGGAGAAATGGGGGATGGGGCAGGAGTCTGCTGTTTTTCACTAGAGGCCTAATCCTACTCTTTGACTTTTTAGTCATGTACATATATAGCTTGATCAAATTAAACTTGAAATAAAAAGATTTTACTGGTGAAACAAATCCTTCTACCATCTTGTACTAAAGATCAGCCTATATTATCAGCATATATTTTACTATCTAGACCTCAAATTCTAGAAAATGATATAATTTTAGAAGAAATTAACGAGAATGAATAATTTGAACCCTCTAGGCAGCATCTATACGCAGGCTACAGAGATGTCCTACCTCCTTCCCCACTAAAGAAACGCGTCAAATGTTCATTAAGTCATGCACCCACTAATTGCTTTTTGATGAACTGCCAGTTTTGTGGCAAGATACCAAAAACAGGGACAAAAGCAGTTTTAGCCATGACATCCTTACAGCCTCTCTCCTAGCAGAATGCAGGAGACCACGAACGCACACGGCACTGCCGAAAGGCCAGGCACGGATTGTGCATCAAATGCCGTTATTGGCCTGCACGACTATGGAGCACTTGCTAGGGATTCAGGCTTAGAAAGTAGAGGTTTCTGAATTCCCTTGCCCTGAGAGGACACAGTCAAGAGTCTGAAGGTCTTAGAAAATGATTTTGCTTCCCTCTTCCCTGATACACGCGTTATGCTAACTGGACGGACGGACGGGTGGACGGATGGATGGATGGATGAAGGTATGTGTGCCTGTTTGGGAAGATTATATACAGATATATTCTTCAGAGGCATGGTCACATTGTCAGTTGCCTGTTTTCCAAAACTACACATGAAGGCGAGGACTGGCTATTTCTGAATAGTCTAACAACACTCAAGATTGCTCAGCCTGGGAAACCAAGTATGCATTCAATGTCACCATTGTCATATCACATTTGAAACTTGTCTTCAAAAATTCACTTTCAGAGCTGAAACTACAATGTTTAGAATAGGCTCACTGGTGCCACGTTATCTTCAGGGAGATGGGAGGTGTAATTTTTAGAAGCAGCCATATTCTGGTGAGTTGTAAATTGGTATATGCTGGGTATACACAGAAAAGTTGTATACAAAATCGTGTAAGTTCTGTTTCAATGAGCTTATTACTGAAGGAGCACTAAAATGAGTTCTCGTGCAGCTTCAAGATGTGAGGCCAAGCCTCATCCTCCCAGTCACCTGCTCTGTCGGGTCACGTTAGGATCCTACAATGTCATTGCCTGTCTCTGCCAGGAGGGAGGACACCCCTTAAGCCTTGAATCTAATTATTCAAAAGAGTACAGTGTTCCAGCAGGCTAGACTCAAAGCCTAGGAAGTGTCATGCTTCACAACCCCAAATAAAAGGGTCTTGCCAGGGAGAAAGATTGAGTGTCTGCAGTGGCACAGAGAAATTAGCTTTTGGCAGCTGCCACTGGGACAATCTGTCAGATCTGGCTGCTGGGGAGTGAAGCGGGAGAGAGAGAGGAGGAAGAGGAGGGGGGAGCAGCCGTTGGGGGACGTAGGGGTGAGAGGAGACATAAGAATGACTCTCGCCCCCCTCCCCAATCTGGCCATCTGCTCTGGGGCCTCAGGCAGGCGGGCACCATGATGCTTGGGGACTGGAGCCGGACCAGCAGACAAAGCCAACAGGCTGGCTCCCCGACAAGGGAGAAGGGAGAAGCCGCCACTAAACTCTCATGTTTGGAAAGTGGCCAGGTCTCATCACGGGGCCTCACCTGGGTGAACAAAGTCCTCCTGGCCCTGCAACTCAAGTCTGTGCCAGCACCCACCAGTCTCCGTGGAGTCGCCTCCTACGTCAAGGAAGGAAACCCCAGCCTGTCTGCCTTGCAGAAACTTCCATAGCATGCAGCCAAAGCCTCGTTGGCCTCACCTGGGGCTCTGGCCTGCAGCTCAAGAACAGGCACTGAGCTCCCGGAAATAGCTTTTCGAGACCCTTTCCACATCCATTTGACTATGACAACTCCCTCTGCAGACGATGCATCTGCCCTCAGTGACCTCCCACCTGGGCCTCTAGCATCAACCCGGACAAAGCTGCAGAAAGGGGCGGCTGCCTCCCTCCCAGGAAGGCCCCAACCCCAACTTCCCACGAGGGCCAAAACGTCAGAGTGAGGGTTCCGAGGCACCGCCATGATTCTGATTCCATCAGGTGGCACAGCATCGGCAGATCGGTGGGTGGATGGGGAAGGGAGGAAAGAAGGGAGAAGAAAGGCCGGGGGTGGGCCGTGTGGCCCCACCCGGCAAGGCCTGGTGCGGAGCTGGAGGAGGCTGCCTGGGCGGTGAGTTCTGTGCGCTCTCCCCACCCGGAGGCTGGCTTAGGAACTGCAGCTTCCCCGGAATCAGGATTTCAAACTATCAACTGCTTCCCGTCTCTGGACGAGCTCCTGGCGTCTGCCGCTTCTGGGAGGACAGGGGCCCTTCAGCAACAGAAATCACTGACTCCGTGCCAGCGAGCAAGAGCGAGCTGTAAGTTCTGCAGTCAAAGATGAGACGCCGCCCGGGTGAAGACTCCCTTGGAAATCTTTCCCTGGGGGTCTGGGCCTCCCCAGAGCCTTGCTGAAGTGGAGCCTGTCCACGTCCCGTGAAGATGACCCACCACATTTGCCACTAGCAAAGAGAGGAAGGTACAAGGACCCGGTCCGGAGCAGGACGAGCTAGCCGCAGAGAGAGGACAAGCTGGGGCTTCTCACCAAGGTCCCGGACCCACAGAAACACAGACCCCAGGAAGGGAGGGATGTGCCAGTACGGTCATCTTGCAGCTCTGGCCGCGGTCATGCCTGGCTCTGACCTTCGTGGCTCTAAGTACAAACAAAACCACGGAGACCCATTTGTGAAGTTGTCCCCCTTCTCCCCAGCAGTGGAGACCATCTGCATCGGCGCCGCCCCGCTGGTCCACGGGGGCGTTTGCTGTTCCCAAGGACTTTTCTTAGCGGGAAGGTGATGGATCGATCTGCCGGTGGGCTGCAAAGCCCTGACACTGGTGCTCTCAGAGGGCTGTTCAGCCACTGTGAGTCTGCCAGGGGCAGCTCTCTTTCTTGGGAAGAGGCTGTCTTCGGAGCAGAATAATTGGGCGATTCTCCCCTGCCAGGAGAGCACCGGACGCTTTTTGCTACGGAAGTCCATCTGGAAGGGGGAGGAAAGGGTGTCAGGGCCTCAGAGCAACAGATCTGCAAAGACATCCTGAAGCTGGGAGAAGAACCGCAGAGACAAGGGCTTAAAATAGTGCAGGTCACTCATCAGGGGAGGGAACAGTCCCTACTCCATTGTAATCGGCCTCTAAGAATGAGTAGAGAGAGGAAGGAGCCCCGCCCCACCTCCAGTGAGTGTTGCTCTGTGTAACTGTGCTCAGGCTTTCATACCTGGGAGGGCAGAGTGGTTAAGTTCAGTCACTGGGTTGCTATGTGGCTTTGGGCAGGGTACTTAACCTCTCTGTGCTTTGGGTGCTTCATTCTCAAAGAGATTAACCACAGTGACAGTGCTTCGGAGGGTTACAGTGAGGATTCAATGAATTGATACGAAGTGTCTAGCATAGTGCTTAGCACACAATAAGTACACAAAGAGTGTTGAAACTTATTCATAGGGAAAGTTCCCATGGGTAAACACGTCGGGGGAAACATTGGGTTAAAGATCAACAGGTGGGCCAGGCTCGGTGGCACTTTGGGAGGCCCAGGCGAGTGCACTGCTTGAGCCCACGGGTTCGAGACCAGCCCGGGCAACTTGGCGAGACCTCATCTCTACAATAAATCAAAAATTAGCCGGGCATGGTAGCGCACACCTGCAGTTCCAGTTACTTGGAAGGCTGAGGTGGAAGGATCGCCGGAGCCCAGCAGGCTGATGCTGGGGTGGCCGTGAGTGTGCCACGGAAGTCCAGCTCGGGCGACGGAGTGAGACTCCAACTCAAAAAAAAGAAAAGAAAAGAAAAGAAAAAAAGATCAACAGGTGTCTTGACTGCAGGACATCTCAAAATAACAATGTTAGTAATGCCAGTGGCACCTACGGCAAAGGCTGAGAGGATTAAATGAGATAATAGATGTGTGACTCACTCGGTCCTCCCCTGCACATATGGCTACTTTACGGCTACTTAATAAACATTACTCCGGGTGTTATTAACAAGTATGTGAATCTGCAAGACAGGGGGTGGGTGTGCAGCGTCTCCCAGAGTCCTCTGCGCTCTTTTTCTGCAGAGCGACTTGCTCTGAGAACAAGTGGTCCCAGAAGCACACCCTGGAAAAAGTCACAGGGGATGGCCCCGTGTTTTCCAACTCTGTGGCCGTGGCACTGAGAAAGAGGGGGCGGGGCAGGGAAGGGCAGCAGGTGATCAGGACAGAGGTACCGGCGCCAGAGCAGAGACAGGCAGATGCTGGGGGGCCTGGGAGGGGTGCCCCTCCCACTTCACACTCCCTGGGGGTGGGGTCCTTGGGGCAGGGGCATGAGCTCAGGACTCAGAAGAGCTGGTTCCACTCTTGACTTGGCCATTAGCTGGGTGGCCTTGGGCAAGTCACCTGGCCTCTCTGAGTAATGATGAGATGTGAGCTAGATCTCTGATTCTAGACAGGGGAGGAGGGGTTTGTAAAGAGGTTCTAATGCCTGCCCACCCACTCAGCCAATGCAGATCAAGGATACTAATAGAAACATGTGCCAAGTCGGTCTCACAGCATCAAGGGGAAGGAGGGGAGGAAGAAAGGTGCCCGTTGAAGTTCTTGTGTACTTGAAGAGACTTATACACCCAATAGGCCAAACGGCCAAATTTGCCAAGGGGCCAGAGATATGGTGACTGCATTCCACATTTTCCAAACCAAGCATCAGGTTATATGATGTCAGAAAGACTTTTTCACGCCATCAGCTACAAGATGCAGCCTCGGAGATGATAGAATGTGGAGGCTGACATTCTGATTTGGGTAAAATGCAGATGGTTTGTAGGGGACAAGGGACAGAACAGTTGAAAAGAGGGGAGGTCCCAGGAAATCCAGGTAACATGACCATCAATCCAAGTGCCTTCTCTCCTTCTGCACATCCGACTTTCTCCCAGCAGGAGGAGGACACCCCCCACCCCACTTTCCTCTAAGCTTAATTGCAATGCTTACTTTCACTAAATTAATTGCAGAGTAACAGTTTCCCCCACTTAATTTATTAAGACGAGACGAGCCATAACAACCTATGTGGGAATCGTGGTTTCCCTGGAGCTCCTGGGCTGTGAACGTTTCATCCCCGCAGCCCTCCCAGACGAGGGGCTGAGCACTTTGTCCCACTCCTGTTCTTAATTTCCTGCAACCTATTGTCTCTCCGATAAGTGCTGAAAGAGGAAAGGGTGTTATTTAATTACTGTAAAGATATCAAACAAGAGGTTATCTCCTCCCAGACCCCTCTATTTTTCTGGCTCAGGGTTTTGTAACTTAGTTACTAGCCAAGCCGCAGAGGAAGGAGCAGCAGCCCTGTGTGGATGACAGCTCAGACTTCATTCAGCAGCCTGGGGGGTGAAAGCCAAACCGACAGCCAGATAGGGAGTAGGAACTTGAGCTTGGCGGCTGAATGCAGGTGACAGCGAAGTCAAACAGCTCGTTGAAGGTGTTCAGAGGTGGGGGAGGGGAGAGAAGGCACCCGTTATCTGGACAAAATCAACAATGGCTCTAGGGGACACATTTCTGCTGGCAAGGTCAGTGTCACGCAGATGCCACTCAGCCAGCTGCAGTGAGACAGGTGTGTCTATTGTGGGTGGGCCAGGGCTTTCTCCGGGCTGGACCTGACCCATCTGACAGGAAGGGCAAGACTTTACATGGGAAGAGTATCAGAAGGGATTTCACCACATTTGATCATCCAAGTTACAGAATGTACAGACAGGCATCAACTAATCGGCCAAGTTGCCTGGAAGGGAGATGGTCATTCACCTAATCTTCCAGAAGCAGTCTGTTTTGGATTTGTAGTATTCATACTAAAACTAAAGCTTAAAAAAAAAAAAAAAAAAAGCCATGCATTGCCGGTAGGGGTCACCTTTGGGGGGAAGGGGGCATTCAGAGCCAGTGGTTCGTTTCTTGCATAGGTTAGACAACAGTAGTTAAAATTACACATGAATTTGGCACCAACGGTTTGAGAACTTTTAATGTTTCTTTTCTTTCTTATTTTTCTTTTAGAGACTGGGTCTTGTTCTGCTGTCCAGGATAGAGTGCAGTGGTGCAATCACAGCTCATGGCAACCTCGAACCCTTGGACTAAAGGGATTCTCCTGCCTCAGTCTCTGGAGTAGCTGGGACCATCATGCCTGGCTGATTTTTAAAAATCTTTTGTAGAGACAGGGTCTTGCTATGTTGCCCTGGCTGGTATTGAACTCCTAGGCTCAAGCCATCCTTCTACCTCAGACTCCTGAAGTGCTGGGATTACAGGAGTGAGCCACTGTGCCCACCTAGAGAACTTTTCAAGGATAGCATGGTATCAGGGAGAGGAGTTTGAGGGCAGAGAGGACACTCACTGGCTCTTCCTTTCCCCCTCTCTTCCTGGAAACTAGTCGGGTCACTGGTTTGTTTTTTGTGTGTGTTTTTTTTTTTTTTTTGGTTGTTTTTGAGTTGGAGTCTCACTCTGTTGCTCAGACTGGAGTGCAGGGGCACGCTCCCGGCCACTGCAGTCTCCACCTGCTGGGCTCCGGCGATCCTCCCGCCTCAGCCTTCCAAGTCGCTGGAACTACAGGCACGCACCACCACGCCCGGCTAATTTTTGGTCTATTGTAGAGATGAGGTCTCGCCAAGTTGCCCAGGCGGGTCTTGAATCCGCGAGTTCAGGCAATCCACTCACCTCGGCCTCCCAAAGCGCTGGGATTACAGGCTGAGCCACCGAGCCCTGCCAGGCCACTGGTTTTAAACCGAAGGAGGCAACAGGTGGATCAACTGTGTGGCCAGAGGATGCGGACCTCCCCTGAGCACAATTCCACGACGCCCTCCTGGCACCACCACTGCCTCTTCCTCTTCTGGATAATAGTGAGCGGGGACACACCTCTCTCTTAGCAAGCTACCGGTCCCACCTCCTCCACCCTGCACCGAAGTGCAAAGAGCAACTGGCTCCCAGGCCGCTGGACTTAAGGCCATCACCAGCTCAATCTCCATCTTGCCCTGAGCTCCTGGATGGCGGGGTTCGAGCCCTGTCATGGCCCAGATCCCAGAAAGAGATGGTCACCCCCGCTGTCCATCCTCACAGCGGGTGCCCCAAGATGCGGTGTGTCTGCTGCCCGTCGCTGGGGCTCACCCCACCCGCGTCACAGCTTCTGGACTCGTGCTGCTCGCTGGTGAACTGGAACTCAGGTGACAAGATGGACAGGCCAAGGCAGCGAGTGGGGGTTTGCTTTCTGTTTTCCCGTGGTCTAAAATGGTGCTGAAGACTCTGTGTGTGTGTGTGTGTGTGCGTGTGTGTGTGTGTGTGTGTGTGTGTGTGTGTACTTGGAGGCGGAGGGCGAGGAAGGGGAGGCTGCAAGATTGATTATGACTTATTAAACTATTGGAACAGAGGCTGAATCATCACAGTCAAAAAATAAATAGCTGCAACTCGGTGCGACAGAACTCCCACTTCTTGCCTGCTCCTCGCCGCCTGATGGCGGGGGGGGCGTGCTGGAGACCCGCAGGGCGCGGAGGGGCCGTGCTGGGTCAGACCCGCATTACCACGGCGGGGTGCTGAACCCAGTGCCCACGGCGACCGTGTGGTCAGAACCAGTGCCCACTCGGGCCTGCTGGTCAGCCCGCAGCGCGCTGGCGCGCACGCGAGGCCGCGCCGCGCCTCCACTCCGGGCCTCTGACGCTCCCGGAACGGAGTCTTGGAACCCAGCGCGTGCTCGCAGGCCGCGCGCGTCGCCAGCTGCACGGAGCCGGGCTGTCCCCTGAGCCTTCCGTCTCCCGGCCGCTCCCGGCCCCGGCCCTGCGCGCCAGCTGGCCCGCGGTCGGCGCGGCTGTGCAAACTTGTCCGGCCACGAAAGTCACGGAGATCCCGGAGCGAGTCGAGGTCACCGCAGCCGCCACTCCAGCTGCCTGGAAGGTGCGGGGCGAACCGAATCGCGGCTGCGAAGTCGGGGGGCCAGCGGTGCGCGTCGGTGCGCGCGTCCTGGAGAGCGAATCGCTGCCCCGGCCGCGCCCCCGCACTCGGGTCCCCTCCCGCCCCCGCCCCGGAGCCCGCGAGCTCTGCCCGCAGCCCCCCGCGGGGTTCTGCACCCGCCTCCCCCGTCCTCCCCCAGGACCCGGCGGGCGGAGCGAAGCCCCGTGACGTCGCGGGCGGGGGCGTGGGGAGTGCGCGGAGGGCCCGGGCCGGCGGGGCCAGTCCCAGCCGCGCAGCCCCGGCGCGCACGCGCTCGCCAGGCCGCCCGCGCCGGAGCCCCCGTCCGCGGCGCGGGGTCGGGGCTGCGCGCGCGGGGCCGGCGGGAGCCGGCGCGAGGGGCCGAGGAGCCCGGGGCGCCCAGCGCCAGGCGCCGGCCCGGCTGCTCCGCGCGCGGGCGCCCGGCCGGGTCGGGGACGGACGCCGAGCGCGGGCGAGCGGGGCGCGCGGATCGCGGCGGAGAAGCAAAGGTGAGTGGGAGAGAGAGGGAGAGGGAGAGACGGAGAGAGAGACAGAGACAGAGAGAGGCAGAGAGAGAGAGAGAGACAGACAGAGAGAGAGACAGAGAGAGAGAGAGGAGAGAGAGACAGAGAGAGAGAGACAGAGAGAGAGAGAGACGAGAGAGAGAGAGAGAGAGAGAGACAGAGAGAGAGAGACAGACAGAGAGAGAGAGAGACAGAGAGACAGAGAGAGAGAGAGAGAGAGAGAGAGAGAGAGAGAGAGACAGAGAGGAGACAGAGAGAGACACACAGAGAGAGAGACAGAGAGAGACACAGAGAGAGAGAGAGAGAGAGACACAGAGAGAGAGAGAGAGAGAGACAGAGAGAGAGGACAGAGAGAGAGAGACAGAGAGACACAGAGAGAGAGAGACAGAGAGACAAGAGAGAGAGAGAGAGAGAGAGAGAGAGAGAGGGGAGAGAGACAGAGAGAGAGAAGAGAAGAGAGAGACAGAGAGAGAGAGACAGAGAGAGAGAGACAGAGAGAGAGAGACACAGAGAGAGAAGGAGACAGAGAGAGAGACACGACAGAGAGAGAGACAGAGAGAGAGAGAGAGAGAGAGAGAGTCACCTGTGTGCGTCTGAGCTCGTGGCGGCGCGCCCGTCCGTGTGCCTGAGCGCGGGTCTCGGCGCGTGATTCCCCGCCCGTGTGCCTCTGGGGCTGGCGGGAGGAATGCACGGCCGCGCTGTCTCCGCGAGTGGGAGGCTGGACCGGGCGTGTGGAACGGACGTGTCCGCACAGCCTCGTGCCCGGCGCGGCGTGTGCGCGGATCGTCGCCGCGACGGGACGGCGGCTCTCCCGGCCGCCTGCGAAGGACCCGGCGCGCGGGCCGCGGGAAAGCCGGGGCGCGACAGGCGCCCCGAGAGCTCAGCCCGCGCGGGCGCAGAGGGCTCCTCCCCGTTCCTCTTCGCCGGGCCGGGGAGACGACCCCGAGCGGCCCAGCGGCCTCTCTGTCCCGGGTGGGCAGAGACGACAGTTCGCCCAGGTTGGGAGGGCGCGGGCCGCGGAATGCCCCGCGCCCGCGAGCCGCCCGCCGAGTCCCCGAGTGGCCGTCGTCCGCGCCCGGCGGGCCCGGCGCCTCAGCCCCTGTGCGCCCAGAGACCCGGCGTGAAGACCCAGGCTTCGCCTCCCCTCGTCCTCCTGGAAGTGGCGTGGGCTCCTCCGGGAAACGCTGGCCCGAGGGTGCGGGAGCGGGTGGCCAGGCGGGGGACTTTCGGTGCCCGCCGGCGGCCTCGGCCCCGCGGTCCCGAGACCCGCCCCCGCCCCCTCCGCCCGGGCTTTTCGCAGGCGCTCCAGCGCCGCGGCGACCCGCGTGGGGCTTTTGTCGCCTGCCCGTGGGGACTCGCGCTCCAGCCGCCCGGGGCCGGGCCGGGCTCCGCAGGCCGGAGCGGCGCGGGGTCCCGCGTGGGGAAAGACGCGCGGAGACGGGGGACGCCCCGAGGGCCGGTCCCGCTCCCCGCTCTGCTCTCGGTGTTGGGCTGGAAACCCCAGCCGCTCTGGGCAGGGGGCGCGTGAGACCACTCCCACCCTCCTCTCCGGCAGAGCCCGACTCTCGGAGGAAACAACCGCCGGCCATTTCCAGTGTCGAACAGTTCTTGGACAAAAATAAAGATCGCAGAAAACCAGACCTCCTCGCACGTTTAATTTAACCACAGCTCGGCAGGAATTGACTGCCTGGCGTGGGGAAAGAAACGAAGCAGAAGCCCCCTGGAGACCCCAGGCTGCTGGCTCCTTCCTTGAATGAGAGTCCCGGTGATTTGAGCCTCCCCCACCACCTGCACCCCGGCTCTGAGCCCCCAGGCAGTCGCCTGTCAAGTGAGACTGTCGGGTGAGACTCCAGCCGAAATGGCAGTTAGGGCTGGGGAGTCACATCCAACCCCCCTCACACCTCACCATCATCACGCTAGCCCAAGAGCCCTAAACAGGGCTCTGCAGCCGGGGCCTTCAGCCTCACCCAGACATGGGAGTGTGGCCGTTCATGTTCCTCCGACGGGACCCTGCACATCCCCGGGGGCTGACGTCCCCTCCAGTTGCGAGAGCCTGAGTAGGGTTCTGGGTCTGAAGCGTTACAGTCACTGGCAGGATGGTTGGAAATGGGCGTGGAGCCCATCCAAGGTCATCTGGGGATACGAAACACGGTTTCTTTGCAGCTTCTGTATTTCCCAGCTCCCTATTTTTTTGTTGCTTTTTTTTTGTTGGAGTCTCACTCTGTCACCAGTGGAGTGCAGTGGCCGCTCCCGGCCACCGCAGCCTCGACCTGCTGGGCTCCGGCGATCCTTCCGCCTCAGCCTTCCGAGTAGCTGGAACTACAGGCACGCGCCACCACGCCCGGCTCATTTTTTTGATATATTGTAGAGATGAGGTCTCGCCAAGTTGCCCAGGCGGGTCTCGAACCCGCGGGCTCAGGCAATCCACTCACCTCAGCCTCCCAAAGCACGGGATGACAGGCTGAGCCACCGAGCCCTGCTGCTCCCCGTTTTATATGCTTGTTTTCCCAGTGCAGACGTGAGGGCACACGTCCCCCAAACACCTCTCAACATGGTCAGCCGCAAAAGCCCAGACTTCACTTTGCAGACAGCTGCGTGGTGGGGAAATGAGCACTGCAAGGATAAGGAGGCGCCATGTTGGAATGCCTCGGGATGAGTCAGGCGAAGGCGGGCAAGGACCTGCAAGCACTTGTTGCCGGCTAAGTCTCCTTCAACTCATCTGCTGCATCGAAGTCTACTCCCTCCCAGCACTGAGGTGTCATCCCTGCTCTACACTAGGGCACTAGGAAAAGCACCGGGCTCGGGGGAGATGTGTCCACTGAGTGGCTTTGTCCCACTCTGCTGAACACCCGCCCCTTGGACATCTCCCAGCTCTGCCTGTCCTCTGGCTTCATGCTTCATCTGCCCAAGACACGGCTCAAAATGTCTCGGCTGGGCGCAGTGGCTCATGTCTGCCATCCCAGCACTTTGGGAGGCTGAGGCAAGAGGATTGCCCCAGAGTTCGAGACCGGCCTGGACAACATCACAAGACCTCATCTCTATGAAAAAAATACAAACATTAGCTGGGTGTGGTAGTGCACACCTGTAGTTCCAGCTACTGAGAACGTTGAGGTGGAAGGATGGCCTGATCCCAAAAGGGAGAGGCATGGTGAGCCGTGATCATGCCACTGCCCTCCAACCTGGACAACAGAGTGAGACCCAGACCCAAAAAACAAAGTTCTCTTTTGAAGCATCTCGGAATCTCTTAGGAAAGGAAGATGTTTTCCAGCCCTTTGTTCCTACTTCTGTGCAGTTCCCACCCTCTCATGAGTTGGTTTCCTTGCTGGTCTCCCCACTGCAATGATCACCTCCTAGCAGACACCAGCCACGTTTATTCCTGTATCCTGCCTGAGGATGCATTTTTGAATGGCTGTAGATAAATCATTTACTTGTGTGATAAGCTGTTGTTTTAGATCTCAAGTCACTTATTTCCTCAGCCTGGAGGTAACAGAAGTCAGCTACTTCAAGCCAAAGCCACTGGGTTTCCAGGCCACAGAGCAGCAGAGATGATTTCGTGAGACCCACAGAAGACTTAGGGTGGCCTGTGTATGCATAAGGGAATGGGAGTGAGCTCTTCCGATCTCTAAGCCTCGGTTTCCACATCTCTAAAATGGGGATAATTATCCCCACCTCATAAGATGGTTGGAACGATCGAGGCAAGAGTGGGCGTGAATGAACCGTCTCAGCTCTGGGAGCCTAGCCTGTTCACATCCATGAATGAGCTTGCTTCCCGCACCTGGTTCCCATTTTGGTCCTGAATTCGGGAATGACCGCAAATTCTCTGGGGTGTCGGAGCAGTTGGGAGCAGCGTCCCATTCGGGGACTTTGGGAAAGAGCTCTTCTCAGCATGAGGAGGTCAAGTATCGGGTATCAAAATACAAAACAGAAGAAAAACAAAAACTAAACTAACGCCTACATTTTAAAAGTGAAAGCAAGCCAGACTTTTATTAATAATATTGAAAACTACAAGTTGGCTCACCATGTAGGTAGAGTTCAATAAATCAGAGAGAAGGAGATGGTGGAGGAAGAATAAGGGGTCGGAAATGAGGTTTGCCCATTATGAACGCAATGCTAGGTAGGCATTTTCACATACATCCCGTCAGTTAACTTTCACGACACCCCCGTTTTCACAAAGGAGAGCTAAGAACTGGGCGTGCGGTCACGTGGGCTCAGCAGTGGAACGTGGGTTTGTTCTGCCTCTAAAGTCTGGGGTTTTCCACTATGGGGTTGTCAGAATGGAAAGACTCCACGGCGGCCGGCAAGTCAGCATTGATTTCCTGGTCGGGAAGAGGCCGGGAATGTCAGTGTCAGACCCTTCTGAAGTCAGGGCTGAACTTCTTCAAGCTCTGCCTTTTTGGCATTTTGGAGCAGTCAGCTTCTGAGGGGTCAAAGTGTATGTTTTTGAAGCCACAGCCACACCCCACATGTGCGTCATCAAAGACGATGGCCGAGTCCAAACCCTTTCACTCTTGAAAAACAACTGGAAAAGTCTGCACCCTGATGAGGAACATTAGAGCTTAATGTGGATGTGGAAAGAGAACACGTTTTTCAATGTAAGAGCTTGTCTGAGAGGGTAAACCGGCAGCGGGGAAAGCTGGAGAGAGCTTAGCTAGCCTGTGACTGATGCCTGACTGATGGGACAATCTTCCTTTTCTCCTTCCAGATGTCACAGTGGATCCTTGGTCTCCAGGGCCCACTAAGGTGAGAATAAGATCATTGGGCTGGTTGGAACTAGCCTAAGACTGAAAAACAGCCGTCGAGATGGCGGATGAGCCACTCAATGGGAGCCATACCTGGCTGTCCTTTCCGTTCGATCTCAATGGCTCTGCGGTGACAGCCAACATCTCGAACCAGACAGAGCCCTACTACGACCTGACGAGCAACGCGGTCCTCACGTTCATCTACTTTGTGGTCTGCATCGTCGGGCTGTGTGGCAACACACTGGTCATTTACGTCATCCTCCGCTATGCCAAGATGAAGACCATCACCAACATCTACATCCTCAACCTGGCCATCGCAGACGAACTCTTCATGCTGGGTCTGCCCTTCTTGGCGATGCAAGTGGCTCTGGTCCACTGGCCCTTTGGCAAGGCCATCTGCCGCGTGGTCATGACTGTGGATGGCATCAATCAGTTCACCAGCATCTTCTGCTTGACGGTCATGAGCATCGACCGCTACCTGGCTGTGGTCCACCCCATCAAGTCGGCCAAGTGGAGGAGACCCCGGACAGCCAAGATGATCAACGTGGCTGTGTGGGGCGTCTCTCTTCTGGTCATCTTGCCTATCATGATCTATGCTGGGCTTCGGAGCAACCAGTGGGGGAGAAGCAGCTGCACCATCAACTGGCCAGGTGAATCTGGGGCGTGGTACACAGGGTTCATTATCTATGCTTTCGTCTTGGGGTTCCTTGTGCCCCTCACCATCATTTGTCTTTGCTACCTGTTCATTATCATCAAGGTGAAGTCCTCTGGGATCCGGGTGGGTTCCTCCAAGAGGAAAAAGTCTGAGAAGAAGGTCACCCGAATGGTGTCCATAGTGGTGGCCGTCTTCGTCTTCTGCTGGCTTCCCTTCTACATATTCAATGTTGCCTCTGTGTCTGTGGCCATCAATCCCACCCCGGCCCTCAAAGGCATGTTTGACTTTGTGGTGGTCCTCACCTACGCTAACAGCTGTGCCAACCCTATCCTGTACGCCTTCTTGTCTGACAACTTCAAGAAGAGCTTCCAGAATGTCCTCTGCTTGGTCAAGGTGAGCGGCACAGATGACGGGGAGCGGAGTGACAGTAAGCAGGACAAATCCCGGCTGAATGAGACCACGGAGACCCAGAGGACCCTCCTCAATGGAGACCTCCAAACCAGTATCTGAACTGCCTTGGCAGGGTGCGGGGAACAAGCCAAGCTCTGCCTACTGGCAGTGGGCTCCCTACCCGCACCCCTCCCACCCGTCACACCGGCTTCTAGAACAGGGGTGGCTCCGTATGAGTCCAACTCTGAGAACAGTGTTTGAGTTGACTTCCCTGATTGAATGATCATGTATTAAACTGATTACCACCCTCCCCCCGAACGTGACCATTTGAATGCAGGCAGTCAGTTCGAAGTCTGGAGGGGAGGAGATCGTGCCTGAGTATGATGTTTAGAAATGCTGATGCTCCACAAAAATAGAAAAAAAGTACAGTATCTGTGTGTGTTTGTGTGTTTAAAACCCAGTATGTAATCTTGTGTTCTTATATTTATACTTGTATATTCCTATTTATTCTCTGTATTGTCGTTACCTGCGTTCCTGTGTTGACATGCACAAGTGGCAAGTTCAAGTGTGCATAGTACAGGTGGACATTCACAACACCTGTGGAAATGGACTTACCGTGAAACCAATAAAGTTTAAGCTGCAGGGATCTCTCTTGCATGGGCCTTCCCGAGGCCCAGGAGAAACCTGGGCAGTGTGTTCTCATGGTCATATGTTTTTGTAAAAAATTGGAAAAGTAAGAGTTTTTTATTATTTTGCTTAAAGAGGCCCCCTCAGTTGTATAAACTTCCAGCCTCACAGAACCTGACTCTGCCCCTGGGTATTTGCTTCATGAATTCCAGGCAAGTTAGGTCAACATCAGAAGAGAAGGGAGAACACCAACTCATCTTTCCACTTCTCAGATATAATCAAAGAATTATTCACTTGCCCAAAAGGACTTAAGTGCCTGTGGTCATCGATCATTGTATTTATCAAGACAAAGCCAGCTTTGTTACAAGATTGCATTTTTTTCTTCTCAAATTGCTTTAGTTTTTCTTAGGGAACCATGAGGGGGAAAATCACTAATATGAAAGGCAAAAAATGGACTGCGATTCTTGTGGAGAAACCATTTTATTCTCCCCAACGTGAAGATAAATGAATAAGAGCGAAGCAAAAATTACGTCTTTATGAGAAACCATGAAATTGTGTGTGTTTTTTTTAATGCCAGACATAGCTTCCTAATGAAGGAAAATGGAAATGTAATTCAACAGCTCCTCAAAAGGAGTTTTGTGGAGGACTTTCTGCAAAGCTGGGCATTGGGAAAAACACAATGCATACTAAGACCTGAGGACGTTGTTCATAAAAACATAAGCACACGCACCAGCCGATGAATATGCAGCATGTGGGGGCATTGTGAGTGCCGAGAGGTCCCATCCCGCCCGGGTGTTGCCATGCCACCTTCCCCACTAACTGTATACATGTTATATCATTAATGCCACAGACCCTCTCGGCTACTTCTCAAGGACTGTTGTGCATAGGCACTAAACACCATAAAGTGGCATTTTTGGGGGTCCCTGAAGCTGTCATGTACAAGCCAGAAGAGACAATGCTCATTTCATTGACCAATCACCATTTCCAGAGTATGATAAAACACATACTTGTTTGCAAGTTTGCCGTCATCTCTGAGTTTTATGTGAGAGCATCATTCTAGTGTCTCACAGATAGGTTTTACCGTATTTAAAAAGTAGCCAGGTATGGTGACTCACACATGTAATCCCAGCACTTTGGGAGGCTGAGGTGAGAAGATTGCCTGCACCCAGGAGTTTGAGACAAGCCTGGGCAATATGGCAAGAATGCGTCTCTACAATAAATTTAAAATTAATTGGGCGTGGTGGCATGTGCCTGTAGTCCAGCTACTTGGAAGGTTGAGCCAGAAGGATCACCTGAGCCCAACAGGTCAAGGCTGTAGTAGCCATGGACATGCCACTGCACTCTAGCCTGGGTGACAGAGTGAGATGCTAGGGCTGTTTAATGGGCAAAGTGACTAAGTGTTCACCTGTGGCTATCCTTGTTCATAAGCATCTTTATTTTATGTAATTCACACCACCCCACTCCCAGAAGGACTTACTGAGGCTTAGAAGAGCGTGTTCAATAATAAATTCATGCAAAAATAAAAAGAGGCACAGTTATAAAGCAAGACTATAGGAAAAATTGTTGCAAAAAAATGTATGCAGCAATTCCACAGCATTGCTAAAGGCAAGATCAGATACAGGGTCAGCTAGCAGCCACATCTGGGGAGTGTGACTTTTTGTCTTTTTATAAAAATAAGCAACGATTTGGAAGAAAACACTTTGGACCTAAGTATATGATTATTATAATATGAGCTGTGCTGGGGGTCTTTGAATCAGTGCTGATTTTTACTTAGGAAAATTATTCCAAGGGACCAAAAACTGGAGAAATAATTTCAAGGCAGATAAGACTCATTCTACTGTATTCTGTGGCCAGAGCAACTCCCTCCAGGGACATGGGATCCAAAGCAGTCCTCTGCAAGGTGTAGGCATACCCAGGTGTCTTGGGTACTCACCAGCAGACTGGTCATTCTGAGGCTGAAAAGAGATCCATGCTCAACTCCATCCAAATAAGCAATTAGGACCAGGTGCAGTGGCTCATGCCTGTAATCCCAGCACTTCGGAAAACCGAGGCAGGAGGACTGCCAGAGCTCAAGGGTTTGAGACCAGCCTAGGCAACACAGCGAGCACTCATCTCTATCAAAAAATTAGTTGGACATGGAGGCACATGCCTGTAGTCCCAGCTGCTCAGCAGTCTGAGGGGCAAGGAGCGCCTGCGCCCAGGAGGTCAAGGCTGCGGTGAGCCGTGATTGCACCACTGCACTCCAGCCTGGGTGACACCCCAGACCCCACTCAAAAAACAAAACAAAACAAAAAATAAACTGTTAGGTTTCTACCATAAGGAAGGGTATTCTCCACTTTTTGAAATGTCTATTTCAGAGATGACTTGCTTTCTTTCTTTTTTAAATCCAAAAGAGGAACTAAACATTTTAATTTAAAGGTTAATGCAATTTTAGTTCAAAAATT
Source organism: Cephalopachus bancanus (assembly GCA_027257055.1). NCBI lineage: Eukaryota > Metazoa > Chordata > Mammalia > Primates > Tarsiidae > Cephalopachus > Cephalopachus bancanus. Next base: position 7,401,582 of record JAPVLO010000065.1, read on the forward strand.
TAATCTTAGCCTCCACTCAACATTTAATTGCAAAGTTAAATCTGCTGGATGCTGAGAGCGAATAAAAAGCAATACAGCTCATTGATCTGGGGATATTTGATCATCGGGGTTATGCAAGCTACTCCCTACCTTCCAAGGGAAGTTACTGTTTTTCACAGTGGCCTAGTAAAAAAGGTACTGGAAAGATAATATGACGTTGTGGCCCATGATGAATGACATTTGCGTGTGTTTCTGTAATGAGTTGGGTAATGTTGGATGTGGAGATGAAACTTTGGCGGGGTTCATGCCATAGCTTGGAACAATCTAGAAGACAGAAGAACGCTGAATGGTGAAATGGCATAAAAAGAGGAAGATATGGACTGGTGGACGGGGCTTCCAGACCGGGCAGGGGACTGGTGTCTGCTCGCTGACACCAATGTAACCTCTCGGCAACGGGACACGAGTGTTGCTTGCTGAGGCTAGCAGCCCTGCTGCCCTGGTCAGGAAGGCTGTGCTGGAAAAGCGGAGACAGGCAGGAAGTAAATGGCTGTAGAGACACATGGCCCTACTCGGCTCCAAATGTGACTATTCCATGGAGACAGTAAAGATACAGTGGCAGGCAGACGTGAACTTGGCCTTGCTGAAGAAAGCCGGCGAGAGATTCATCAAAGATTTCCATTGCTGGTTGGAAAGGTCCGATGAGTGTTTCTGAAACGTGGAACATCCTAAGAATCCCACCAGCAAGCAAGCCAAGCAGTTGAGCTTATGAGTAATGACTTAAAATCAATCACTTATCTCATCCGCATTTTCGCCAGATTAAAAACCGCCAAATTTCCCATCAAATGTTCTATCAACGCAAACCTTTACTTAAGTGCTTGTTTTTCTAATATGTGAATTTCTGGGAACATTCCCACAGGCACAGTTTCTCTCTCTCTTTTTTTTCTTCAGCAGCTCATCTAGAAAGTAGGCACCAGGGACTGTATTCTACTTACAGCTGAAAAGCTTTTGTAGCTGCTGTTACCCAATTTGGAGGGCCATTAAGGTTGAGAAGGGCATCTCAAGGACAAGCTCTCACATCTCTCGTCCTCACCGCTGCTTCCAAGGAAGGCCCACCCCTTCTCCTAACTTGGCAGGGACTGGACATGGGAGGATAATCTGGTTTCTTCTTCAGCTGTCTCAGGTTGTATGTAACTGAACTATGCAAAAAAAAAAAAAAAAAAAAAAAAAGCTAAATATTAACCGAGACTTAACCAAGCTGCCTACAAAGTCTTATTGATTCTCCTAAGGTTAAAAATGATGAAAATATCATTAAAATGAAATGCTGTGGGTTGGTTGATCCCTCGGCTCAGTGAACATATGCCTCCCATTGGACACAGATTTTAGGCTTGAGAGAGCCTATGACACAGCCTAGCTTCAGGTTGGTGGAGTGGGAGTTTATATGGGGAGAGGGACGGCTTTATTTTTCACTTCTTGCTTTCCTGACATTATTGAAATGATGGGTGGGGGAGAAAAGGACACCTCTTTGCTTGGATATTGGTGTTGTTCCTGATCCTGGTAGGCCTGGAAGCAGAAAAGAAATGTACTGGTTAGAGATAAAATCGCCCTGTCCTTTTAGAAGAGCTTGTTAAGGAACGTGATACCAAACCTGAAATGGCCCCCACAGCCTTGTCCACACCAAGGATTCAGTTACTGCTTGAGCCACAGAGAGGGTCTCTTTGCAGGAGGGGGTCCTTGAAGAAATGGAGGCCCAAAATGGATCTTGCAGCCCTAGGGAATGCTGGGGTCTATCTAATAAGACTGCTTCTGGCTGGGCGTGGTAGCTCTCACCTGTAATCCCAGCACTTTGGGAGGCCGAGGCGGGAGGACTACTTGAGCCCAGGAGTTTGAGAGCAGCCTGGGCAACCTAACGAGACCGCGTTTCTATAAAAAAAAGAAAAAAAAAATCAAAAAATTAGCGAGGGGCCGGGCTCGGTGGCTCAGCCTGTAATCCCAGCACTTTGGGAGGCTGAGGTGAGCGGGTTGCCTGAGCCCGCGGGTTCGAGGCCCGCCCGGGCAACTTGGCAAGACCTCATCTCTACAATAAATCAGAAAAAAATTAGCCGGACGTGGTGGCGCGCGCCTGTAGTTCCAGCTACTCAGAAGGCTGAGGCGGAAGGATCGCCGGAGCCCAGCAGGTCGAGGCTGCGGTGGCCGGGAGTGGTCACTGCACTCCAGTCTGAGCAACAGGGTGAGACGCCAACTCAAAAAAAAAAAAAAAAAACTAGCCAGGAGTGGTGGTGCATGCCTTTAGCCCCAGCTACTCAAGAGGCTGAGGTGGGAGGATCGCCTGAGCCCAGGTCAGGGCTGCGGTGTGCTGTTGATCATGCCATTGCACTCCAGCCTGGGTGATGGAGAGAGACCCCAACTCAAAAAAAAGAAAAGAAAAGAGATTGCATTAGCCCTAGACCCACAGAGAGACACAGTTATCCCACGTCCTTACAAAGTGACTAGCACAGGGATCCTGAAGGAAATTTGCTGGTAAGAGAGGAAGACCCGTGGTCAGCTCTCTGGGACGACCTGTCAGCTCACCAGGTGCATGAAGGAGCAGCAGTGCCGCTCCTGGTCCGCACCTCCTCTGCCTCCCAGGTGACTGGGCCCTCGGTTCCTGGGAGGTTCCTGTCCCCAGGCAAGCAGATGCAGATACTTTTCTCACGGGTGTGATTTTTTAGCAAGAAACCCAAATGGCTTATGGAACATAGCCAAGGCTTGCTTGTTTTCTTGACATTAACTGGCATGCCACTGTCCCTCTTCTCCAGAGACATGGATGATGTTTTAAGGCTCTCAGGTTCATCTCCATTGGACTTTCACTCCAGTTTGTGCTCTCAAGTACACGCACACACAACACACACACACACACACACACACACACGATGCACATGCATACAGGTGCCGCATGGAACACACATGCGACACATGTGATACAAACGCATGTGACAGACACGTGTGGTGTGTGTGCATACACATGGGAAGCACACATGTGATGCACATGCACACACGGGAGGCGTGTGTGTGACACACACATGCACACAGTACACATTCTCCATTGCTAGGGCTAGACCTCTGATGCAGAGATTCTCCAAAGGCTTTCAGCGGAAGAAGAGAACTATGCTTTGACCAGCTCATCTCAAGATGAGGGACGGTCCGTTCTGCACTGATGCCACAGTAGAGAAGGGGACACTGCACATAAGCTGACTTTTTTACCCAGAGGATTCCATGCTAAGTCACAGACTGCCTGGGTAGCCCGGCTGTACCTGCTGTAACAATTCGCCTCAATTGGAAAAAAAAAAAAAAGCAAGCCGGGCTCGGTGGCTCAGCCTGTCATCCCGCGCTTTGGGAGGCCGAGGTGAGTGGATTGCCTGAGCCCGAGGGTTCGAGACCCGCCTGGGCAACTTGGCGAGACCGCATCTCTACAATAAATCAAAAAATTAGCCGGGCGTGGTAGCGCGTGCCTGTAGTTCCAGCTCCTTGGAAGGCTGAGGCGGAAGGATGGCCGGAGCCCAGCAGGTTGAGGCTGCGGTGGCCGGGAGCGGCCACTGCACTCCAGTCTGGGCGACAGAGTGAGACTCCCACTCAAAAAAAAAAAAAAACAAGAAAAGAAAAGAAAAAGAAAAAAGCAAGTTGGCAAAGGGTGTGAGTGGTTTCCTGCAAATCATCCCGCCAGTCAACCAACTTAAAGCACTTGTGCCACTTTAGCAACATTTTGTACAAGCAAAACAATGTAACGTCTTTGTGGAAAAATCACTGAAAATAACTTTGACATTGAGTCACATCAAGGTCAGCACCTTAACAGACATTGCCTCCCCTCGGTGCTTACCACAAATCTACTGCTGATGCTTTGGGGGAGCTGTGATACTTGGCCAGCCACCGAGAAAGTGGATCCCCGCTGTCTCCCCCGCCCGCAAGCACTCTGCCATGACAGCCCCTCGAACACAAGAGAGGCCCTCCCTCTGTCCATTTCCATGGCCTGGGATGCCCACAGCAGTCCCCATGGCTTGAGAATACGACATCACTCATCTTATTTGCCTTCTGCGTACCAGCCAGCATGGGATGGGGAAGAGAGCATTGTTGCATCCTTCTGTGATGAACAGAAGTCTCATCTCCAGGGTTCATTCTCAAGATTAATTAAAGCGAGCCTAGATTCAGCTGCACTGCCAGCCTGGCACGCTGGACGCGCGCGGCGCAGAGGCTGGGACTTAGTGGAGACTCACGCTGCTTGGCTTCGGCTTAAACACTTTTGGCAGATTAAAATCCTCTCCTAAACATCGCTTCCAGACCCCCAGGTGGATGGGCTCTGGAGGTGACAGACCACAGCTGTTCCACTTTTCATCTCTGCGCCTTCATGCCACCGCCTTTTGCTTTCTCCCGTCCCCAAACTCTGTTGACCTAAGGGCGGCATGACATGCATCCTCAGCCACGCCACGTGGCCTCTGCAAGGGGCTGTCTTCACTGCCAAGGAAACCCTCCCTTCTTGGCTTTAAATGGAACATTTCTAATCCAGCTGAACAGACACTAAATCTGCTTTGCTACCAGCAACATGGTTCTGGGCTGTCGAGCAGACGCGTATGTGGGTATCTAGAAGACGTGGGATGTCGAGGGCTTCCTTACTGCCTCCAGGATCGATACAGAACTCCTAGCTGCCAGACAAGAACCACAGTGAGGTCCGACGGGGCAGGTGGCTTCAGCCGTGAAATCTGCTTTCAGAGGTCAGCTTCCCTGTAACCAGTGTCAAGGTCAGTGGATACCCAGCTACTCTCAGCAAAGACAGGAGACCAGCTGCCTTTGAAGTGGGGAGTCTCACATGTTTAAAAATTAGCACTTCAGAGTTTATTTCCCTTAACGATTCCCTCCGTCTTTCAAAACAGCGTCCTCTTATTTTATATTGAAAATTTTAATCCCAGCACTTTGGGAGGCTGAGGTGGGAGGATCGCTTGAGGCCAGGAGTTCGAGACCAGCCTGGACAGCAAAGCAAGAACCACCCCCGCCCCCACCCCCATCTCTACAAAACAAAATAGAAACATTAGCAGGTATGGTGGCACATGCCTGTAGTCCCAGCTACTTAGGAGGCTGAGGTGGGAGGATCGCTTGAGGCCAGCTATGATCACACCACTGCGCTCCAGACTGGGCAACAGAGCCAGACCCTGTATCTTAAAAAATCAAATAAAAATTTTAAATGCCTTCTATTTTTTGAGAGTTCTGCAGTGCCCCTTTTTAAATAAGTAGAAAGGGACACTTTGTTTTCATAAAATGTGTCCAGGAACCGATTTCAAGAGAGTCTGCAGAGGCTTTTAACTCGGCCGATGGTGCAGAGCCAGGTCTCATTCCTTTTCTGTCTCTCCGTCCTTGTGGGCGTTGCCTGCCTTGTGACAGATGCTGTGTTTAATACATAGCTGAGGGGGAAAAGGGTCCTATTTAGGACACTGAGTTTCCATCCCCTTGGAGGGGACAACCAGGCAGCTCAGCCAGCCCATTGCGATATGACTCTCCCAAAGCTCTTTCCCCAGGAAAGTCTCCATTCACAATCCCAGCACCCCGAAAGCTATCTCATCAGTAAAGGCCAGGGTGTGGAGTCTATGGAGCTGACTTTTAAGTTAGTGTAACTTAAAGTTTAACTCGTTTAAGTTAGTGTAACGTGCACAGTGTATCTTCACTGAAGTCTTCCTACTCCTCATTTCACCATTAATCTAGTCATCACTCTCTGGCTGTCACTCACCAATAAACAACAGCAGAGTTTTACAAACAGCAGATCAATCACGATCAGAGAGGCTGAATGTTCTTTCTACACAGCCTCCGCGCCGCGCCTCCTCCCTCGTCTGCCCTGAGCGGCGCTGACCCGCGGAGTTTCCCTTTTCTTCTCTGAGGTGGTGGAGATGATGAAACCAAGCCTCCCGGCTCCTTTCCACCCCGTCTTCGAAAGCTACATGGAATTTTCTTTCTCTGTCTATGCTCTGTGGACATGAGCACATCCAAGAAAAGCCTTCAGCAGCCCTGACTGCAAAAACAGTTTCCGTGACACGATGGGATGGCTGGTTTCAATATGGCAAGAGGTGTGCACACGGTCCGTAGCTAGAGCCTGTATGACTCTTCTGGTATTCTGAATGTGGTTGTTCTTGTTCCTGTGTCATCTCTGCATGTCCAGTGATTTGGTGTAACGGCTGAAACTGCCTTTGCTATCTAATGAGCCTTTGTGATTGTGTGTTTCTCTGTTGGATACATTTACCTCCACATTTGCCATTAAAAGTGACTGTATAATCCTGGAACTAGGAAACCAAAGGCAAACATTTCTTTTTAGTGACTTGTTTGTTTAAAAATTCACAGGTGTGCCATTTTACGAGCTGCCTTCACGTGAAGTCATATTCTCAATCAAAGGGACTGAGACTTGGGTTTGCCACCAGGCCAGTGCATGAACTCACCTCTGTCCTCACCCACCTCTGGAAAAGATCCCGCATGCTCAGGAAAAGGGGCCGGAATCCTAAGTGACACAACCCATACCCTCCAGGTTCCCTGAAACCCTCAACTAAAAATGGGCTTTAACATTTTATAATTTGGTTTTTAAAAATCTAAGCCCAACATAAAGCCTGTAAAATGTTTCTAGATGTCATCAACGTCTCATCAATCATTTGGGGACAAAATGTTTAAAAAGCTTGAAAATAGGCTGTTCTGTCCACAGACTGATTTTTATGGCCCTGTCTGATTTCTTCCAGATTAGTAGGTCCCGTTTAAATAGAATGGCTATTTAAGTCATAATATAGCAGAGAACAAAAGGAGTACTCTAGAAAAATGCTATAAAGACACACCGGGTCTTGGTGATAGCAAAACTGACCATAGTTTAGAAATGCCAAGAGTTTAGAAAGTATGCTGACGAAAACAAACTCTTTTATCATCTTCTCATCTTTCACTCAAATCCAAAACATAAATTTCCAGTGACTTAAAATAGACTACTAAAATCAGGTAAGACATTAGTGAATTATTTGACCGCTAGCTATGTACCCAGCCCTGTTCTAAACAGTCTATATGCATCATCTCGTTTAATATAAGAGCCCTCTGAAGTAGGGCTCAATTTCTGTAAGAGCCCTCTAAAAGTAGGTACTACTATTACTCCCATCCTACAGATGAGCAAACTGAGGCACGCCATACTTTCGTCACTTGCCCAGAGACTGAGCTCTTGACCGCTCCTCTGCCTTGCATGTCCACTATGGGAGGTGTGACCTTGAGCAAGTGCCTGACCGTCCAGAGGCCATGCCTCCTCATTTGCAAAACAGAGTTAACACCAGGTATCTCACAGAATTTTGTAAAGATTGGATGAAAGAAAATATTGAAAAGAACTTGTCACATTATCAGACATATAGAGGTGCCCAGGAAATATTAGGTTCACCTCACCTTTATTTTTATCTTTCTATTTTTTTTTAAAGCAAGATTTATTGAGAGCACAGAAAAGCTCCCACGGTGGGAGGGGACCCGAAGCGGTTGCCCGCCTTGCCTTTAATCAGAGCAAAAGAAAACCAGGCATTTTTAGGTGGTTAAACAGCTGACCATTTTCCAAAGCGGTTAATATTAAGCCGTGGTTTTTAATCCTACCGTTAATGGCAAGCTTGGCGGACACTCTCAGAACCAGCCGTTTGATACAATATGGCAGCCAGTTGGTGCCAAAAAGTAAGGGCAATTATGTGACTCCCTGATAACGTGGCACGTGCTTTCTGTTTGCAGAGCGTGCCTTTCTGGCTGGAAGACTTTACCCCTCTGCTAAGCCTAGCTAGACTTGGTTTCCTCCAGAGTAGGCCAGGGATAGCCTTCCACCTTCCCATGCAGAGCCTCCTCTTGCCAAAGCATTCTGGAAACTTAGCAGCCCGGGGTATGTTACACATCACTATGTTTTTCCCCTCCTTCCTCCAGTGGAGGAGAGACCATGGTTGGCCCGGGGCCTGGTGCTCACTAGAGAGCGGGAGTGTGCACTAATCCTGGGTCTGTCACCATCTGCCTGCTCCGCAGGTCCAGCTGCAGACAGATGGCACACTCATAAGGGTGTAGCTGAAATGAATGTCACGAAAGGGCTACGGACAGAGGTGTGGGCAGGTGTGGGAGGACCGGGAAGAGACGGACACGGCACGGGGAACCAAGTCAAGGAGTAAGGGAGTAAGGTTAACAGGGACCACACTCCTTTCTGATCCATGAGGAAGTTCAAAGACTTCACATGATTAGGGGTTGAGAGGAGGGCTGATGCTAGACAGGAAGATGAATGACTTCAACCTTTCTGAAGTCAGAGTGAATGAATCTGGTCACTTTCTCTCATTCAGGAACTAAAGGGTATGATGTAGTTTGAATCATTACAGATTAAAAAAAAATTTTTTGTTGTTTTAGTCAGAGTCTCTGTCGCCCAGACTGGAGTGCAGTGGCCACCGCACTCCCGGCCACCGCAGCCTCGCCCTGCTGGGCTCCGGCGATCCTTCCGCCTCAGCCTTCCGAGTAGCCGGAAATACAAGCACACGCTACCATGCCTGGCTGATTTTTTATTTTTTGTAGTGACGAGGTCTCGGCAAGTTCCCCGGCGGGTCACAAGCCCGTGGGCTCAGGCAATCCACTCGCCTCGGCCTCCCAAAGTGCTGGGATGACAGGCTGAACCACCGAGCCCGGCCTAAAAATCTTTTAAAATATATTTTAAGGCCTGGAATTATTATTCATGCCCTCAATGAATATTGAGTGACTACTGTGGGCCAGAGATTGTTCTAGAATCTGGGAATTCAGTGAAACAAAATACAGACCAGGTATCTGCTCTTTGTCGTGGTAGAAGCACTCAATGAATAAATCCACAAATAGTTGAACACGTCATTTCAATTCGGTGACAAATGCTATGATGAAAATATATAAACAGTAAAGAATGATAGTTAAAGGCTAAGGCTCCAGAGCCAGGCAGCTTGTTTCTATCTCAGCTCTGCTACTTCCTGAATGATTTGGGGCAAATTACACGACCTCCCTTGGCCCCAATTTTCTCCTTGGAGATAAGAACAGGATCTAGCTAGGAGGAGTTTTTTGTGTGTGAGAACTGAATAAGGTGGTTTATATTCAAGTTTTATAACAACAGCTGACATGTAATGAGCTGTTCATCAATATTAGCTTTGAATACTTTAGACCGGGGTGGTCCTGGCAGGCTTCTCAGAGCAAGCAACTGCCATGTGAAGATCTGGCAGGAGAAACAGCAAGAGGAATAGCTTTAGGAAGGAGGGACTGGAGCCTTGTTTATGGAACAGAAAGAAGACCGGGACTGGGCAGTCGAGGGAAGGAGGGGAAGGGTGGGTGAAGTGGGGTCAGGGCACCTAAGAACTTGAAAGTCCGGGCTCGGTGGCTCAGCCTGTCACCCCGCGCCTTTGGGAGGCTGAGGTGAGTGGATTGCCTGAGCCCGCGGGTTCGAGACCCGCCTGGGCAACTTGACGAGACCTCATCTCTACAATAAAATAAAAAATTAGCCGGGCGTGGTAGCGCGCGCCTGTAGTTCCAGCTACTTGGAAGGCTGAGGCGGAAGGATCCCCCGGAGCCCAGCAGGTCGAGGCTGCGGTAGCCGGGAGCAGCCACTGCACTCCAGTCTGGGCGACAGAGTGAGACTCCAGCTCAAACAAATAAAAAAAATAAAAATAAAAAACAACTCGAAAGTCTTTGGTGGGAGTTTGCATCACCTGTTCTCTCTCACGGCTGCCACCTATGAGCCTTCATCTACTTATCAAAAAACTTCCTCAAACCCCTTTCCTTTACTGATTTCAAATTCCTGAGAGTAAATCTTTGAATCCACCTACGACCTGCAAGCTCCTGCTTGGAGATGCCACACCTTCTTGGGACGATGTAAACCTCACATGAATTGATTTATAGTTTTTTGCTATTTCTGTTTTCCCAAGATGTAAATAGCCAAGCTGCAGTTCAACCATTATGGGCACAGGCTCTCAGGGCCTCTTGGGACAGTGCCACGGACCAATGTAACTCATGTTTGGCTCAGACTAGACCTTCGTACTAAACACTTTACACAGTTTGGCTTCTTTCATCAACAGAGGGGTCGCAAGAAGAGAGTTATTCTTTTGGACGCGTTCGGTTTGAGAGGTCCCTTAGATGCCTGAGCGGTGTTCAAGGAGGCAGCCAGATGTAGACAGCAAGAACTCAGGGCTGGAGGAACAAATGCAGGAGCCATCTGCAAACATTTCTGCCTGGCTGTTTGTTGAAGGCAGAGTCTCAGGTATCTGCAAACGGTTAAGTCAAATAACCATCCCTTCTACCACAAATGTCACCTCCAGTAGACACAAGCTGATAAACACTGTCATAAAGATAAGATGTAAGACAACTGCATTCGACCTGTCTTGATCCCACTGGCATCTCAGTCAAGAGCAAACATCAAATACCTGAATCCCACCGGGCAATAGTGTGGAATTCAACCTCCCGCCAGGCCCCGGGATTGCCTTTGTTGACACAGTCTATTCCTAGTATATCAGCTTCACCTTTCTCTCCTCTTTTGTTAATCTGTAATCAGATGCTGCTCTTTTCCTTTTTTTCTTCCTTTTTGCTGCCTTCCCTTCCGTGTCTCCTAGCTTAGCCAGAGTTACATTTCTTGTTTTTGTTTTCCTGGGTAATTTTGTCTCTCCTGTTTATTATCTCTTCCCTGGTGTGCCCGGCCCCCATTCCATCCTAACCCTTTCAGAGATCCAGCGTCATCAGGACACAGGTGCGAGGTCCAGCAGGCTCACGCTTCAGATTCTAAATGGATATGTCCAAAATGCAGCCACCATGCATCACAGAGGAGGTACTGGAACAAGGCCAAAGTGGGTGTGATCTGGGTGAGAACTGTCCTACGGCTTTGGTTAGTTCAACTATGAGGCAACTGATGGTGAAAGACCCCATGCCTTTTCCAGTGCATTCTTTGGAGAGATACTTGGCGACTATGTATGACATATATGTATGACACATTTTGCTAATATTTACGGAATCATTTGGTCTGAGAACCACAGTCTATGGGACACCTGCTTCCAGATGCTAGATCACATATTGCATAAAGGAAGTGCATGTGGTATCTGCAAAGTCTGGAAAGATCTGTTAAAACCCTTCTATGTTAGGCATCATTCTGGCTTGCTGTCTATATTTCTATTAAAAAGTAAGGACACGCACCTGTAGCTCCGGCTACTTGGAAGGCTGAGGTGGAAGGATCGCCGGAACCCAGCAGGTCAACACTGGGGTGGCCATGAGCGTGCCACTGCACTCTAGCCTGGGCAACGGAGTGAGACTCCAACTAAAAAAAAAAAAAAGTAAGGAGAGATCTGCCCCGTCAATGTTCTGAATGAAATAGGAGAGTGCCAATGGACCTAGAGCAAGTAAAATGTCCCCAGTGTTGAAAGACCCAGGGTTGGGTTGAAAGACAGCCACCAGCATGCAGACACTTGACTGCCAGGCATGACCACCCTGTGTGTCATCTCCCAAGTCACGGGAGAGCCACTCCAGCTTGGGTCCTCACAATGACTGTACAGTCACAGGGACCCATTTTAGGCAGGGTGCAGGGATCAGCATGGGTGCAATCTGAATGTCGCTCAGAGTTGTTTGGGACACTGTCTCGAGGTCCTGAAATTTCCCTTGAGGCGAACGACGTGAGAGAGTAGAAAGACCAAGGGCTTCTAGAGTCAGGCTGATGGGGATCTGAAGACAGGTGCAGCCACTGACTGGCTGTGTGAGCTCAGGCAGGTTGTCTAGACCTGCTGAACCTTGGATTTACCTGTAAAATGAGTGTCGGGCCACCTATGCCATAGGATTATCATGAGATCCAGCACTAATACATGCAGAATGTCTAGACAGCACTAGACAGAATGCCTAGGTTTAACTTCGGGGACCCAGAAGAGCCTGAATATAATCTCCTGCAATTAAACATCTGATGTTTAAAATTCTACAACTAATCAGGTAAAAAGAAGAAAGCTTGACACCAAGAGCCATCACACGAAACACACACACACACACACACACACACACACACACACACACACACGCTCATCCCTAAACTAAAACTAAATGATGACACTAAGGCCAAAAGGTGCCTCTTGCACTCAGGGACCTCCTAGTATCCTGGGGGGAAAAAAGACTCTGGGTTCTCATCTCTGTCGCTCCTGTCCCCAGCACAGTGCCCAGTCCGGCTGCGGAAACCCCTGGTTTGGAGAGTCCCGGCCGACGGTGAAGGAGACGGGGTTGCTCCCGGGACTCAGGGACAAGGGGCATTAGAGAGTAGAGTCAAAGCCACATTCCCTCTGGGCCCAGGAGCTTTTCTATTGACCAGGCTAAGAAGAAAGTTTCAGGACAACCTCCGTCAGCGCTCAGCTCAGCAGGTGGAGGAGCAACAGTGCCATCTTCAGGCCAGTCCGACAAACTTAGCCGCAAACTATAGAGGGAAGGAAGGCCGGGACGCCCTGATTTCAAAACCCACTCTGCGTTGAGACTGTCAATCGGCCACGTGGCTCTCCTCTACCTGAACTCACAGGCATTGTGCGCCAGTGCAAGCCGTCTCATTCAAAGCCCAGGCCCCGCACCACACCTGATATGTTGACACTTCTCCCCCTGGGGCTAGAAAGGTTTCAGCCAACCTCTCGCAGAGCTGGAGACTCAGCAGGGTGTGAGTTTCCGTGAGGGCTAGGGGCAAGCGCAGAAACTGATGTTGATTGCCCAAGAAATAAAAGTGATCACACACTCACAGAATTTCTGGGAAATCCGGGGAACCATGCTCAGGGGACAGGCAGGAATGAAGGGAAGCAAAACATTCCTGGTTAAGCACGCCACAAGGTGATTCTGGTGAGGACATCACTGTGGTGGCCTACAGCTGCCACCGGCTCCACTGCCAGCCCTGGCAGCCGGGAGCTGGGGCTGGACTCACTGGCCCTGCTGACCCTGGGGAGTGGATGTTGCATGTGACACCTGTGCCACCACCAAAATGAAATCTCTACCATCACCTGCTGCTTCTTCCCCTCCTTCCCCCACCCTGCCACCTGCTTCACTAGCTGGGAAGGTTGTGTCTGGCCAGTCCCAGGCCACAGGCTTGCACTGTACTGAAAGGGGTCCGGAGAAAAGATCTTGCTAGACAGAGATGAAGTCCTCAAATGCAGAAAAGAGATTCTGCAGGTGCTGAGCAGCAAAATACCAGGAAATTCCTGCTGCGGATTGGGATTGCAGAGACGGCAAATGTCAGGCCCGCTACCAGGGGGCGCGCTGAATTTGTGGGAGATTATGTGAAGGCCCCAAACCAGGAATTAAAAAATCTAGGGTCTGCTGGGTCATTTAGAGAAGTGACTTGTAAATAAGCCTCTCTGGACCTTTGTCATGCATGGGCCAGGAATGTTATTCTTAGCTACCTTGCAGGGCTGATGTGCATGTCACATGAGATTATTTTGTAGACAGGTTTTGAAAAGCCTACCATCACTGAGTAAAACTCAGTCTACCCATCTGTAAAGTGAGAATGATATTCCCTACATTTAGGGCTATTGCAAGGTAAACGAAAATCTTGTAAGTTAATGGCTTATTCACAGACTGAAATTCTTTAATGTCTGGATTTGCCTAAAAACACTGGAGGTGGTAGTTGGGAGAAAAATGGGTAGGACCACGAGTTAGCAAATGCTGAGCCTGGCTGGTGTGCACACTATACCACTTTTTCTACATTTGTGTGGGTATGAACTCTTCCATCATAACTATTTTTTTAAACGTGAAGGATCTTGGAATTACTTGAAGAAATGGGCCGCAATCTCCACATTTTATTATTACTGGGTCAACATGAGGCGTCCCCATCCCTCGGGGGACGTGTTCCCTCAGACATTACCATCTTTCCCTCTCTCTGCCCACCACCTCCTGGGGGGGGGGGTGTAAGGTTCTATCAGGGAAAACACCTTTAGTGGCTAAATGCAGGCCTAAAACAAAATGAAAAACCCCGAAGAACAAATCAACCAAAGAAAAACAAGTAAAACCAGCACTCCCGTGCCCCTTTAAGGGGCAGCAAAGTAACCCTTTCCAATGCAAAGGCAGACTAAAACGTCTCGTTTTCTAAACTGCATTTGGCTGATGGCCACAGAAAACAGCGTTCAGGCCTCTCGCTGCCCCGGGTACTAGAACCTGGCAGTGAGTGATGGATTAAGGCTGCAGCGCCATCAAGTTGTGGGGGGCTCATCCTGCCCACCAACTCCACAGGCAGCCTGGCAATCTCATCTCCCTCCTTCTCTCCCTTTAAAACAGCATTCCCCAGCCTTTTTGGCATCAGGGATTCGTTTCTTGCAAGACAATTTTCCCATTGCTGGAGGTGGGGAATGTGCAATAGTTAAACCTCACTGCTGATGTTAATCTGTACTTGCAACTGCATTTACAGCTGCTCCCAGCGCTGGCATCACTGCCTCAGCTCCACCTCAGAACCTCAGATCACCCATCAGGCATTAGATTCTCATAAGGAGCACGCAACCTCGAGCCCTCACACGCACAGTTCACAGTAGGGTCTGCGCTCCTAAGAATCTACTGCTGCCACTGATGTGACAGAGAGGGAGCTTAGGCGGTAACGCGAGCGACGGGGAATGGCAGTAAATACAGATGAAGCCTCCCTCACTGGCCCGCCTCTCACCTCCTGTGCGTCCGGGTTCCTAACAGGCCACGGACCACCAGTTCACGGCCCGGGGATTGGAGACCCCTGCTTTAAGAAACCCCCGCGCAGTGACAGCACCGCCCATCGCCCGCCCCGCCCCCCTGCCTCGCAGAGGAAGCCCGGAACCAACATGGTCCCCGGCGGGGCGGAAGCGCTTCCGCCCCCAACCAAGATGGCGACGGGAGGGGCGGGGCTGGCGGGCGGAAGTGGCCAGCGGGTGGCTGACGGGTGCACCATGGCGGCCGCGGCCGCCTCCACCGCGCTGAAGCGGCTGGATCTACGCGACCCCGCGGCGCTTTTCGAGACGCATGGAGCGGAGGAGATCCGCGGGCTGGAGCGCCAGGTCCGGGCCGAGATCGAACACAAGAAGGAGGAGCTGCGGCAGATGGTGGGCGAGCGGTACCGCGACCTGATCGAGGCCGCCGACACCATCGGCCAGATGCGCCGCTGCGCCGAGGGGCTGGTGGACGCCGTGAAGGCCACGGACCAGTACTGCGCCCGCCTCCGCCAGGCGGGCTCGGCCGCGCCCCCGCCCCCGCCGGCCCTGCAGGTCAGTGCCGGCGTCCCCGGCCGTCCCACCCCGCAGGCCGGCCCTGCGGGTCGGTCCGCACGCCCCGCCCCCGCGGCTCCTGCCGGTCGGTTCCAGACCCCGCAGTCCCGCGGACCTGCTGTCAGTCCCGGCGCGCCGATTTCGACCCCGCCCGTCCTCGCCTTCCTTGGGGAGGAGCCTCTCCCTCACTCTTGGGCTCCCCTCGGGGAGGATACCGGCTGTCCTTTCTGTCCTGGAAATGTCATTCGACAGTTTCTTGAGGAGCTGTCCCCGACTTCCGGGTCTTGAGTTCCCGGGGCTCTATTCAGTTTTAGCGGAAAACGCCAAGGGTCTTTATCTAGACAGGTAACTCTTATCTGTATGATGACGTCTCCTGACGATTTTCTTAGCACAGATTTTTCCTCCACGTTGACAACTTCTCCCCGAGTAATTTCTCCCTGTCCCAGCCTCAACCCCCCCTCCCGCCCCCCAAAATAACTTCCACATTCCCAAACAGCTGCGCCACCCTTTGGGAGTTGTTGAAGGGTAGTACCAGCCGTCAAGCCCTTGCCTCTTAATAGCTGAACATTTTCATTCTAGAAACGAAGGCTCTTCTAATTCAGTTGGTCCTGTTTTCCCCAGCCCCCAGCCTCCAGTGCTACCGATTAGACTCGGTGTGGAAGGATGAGGTGGTAAGCACATCCTAATATCGGAGTTCCATTTTGGCTTTTTTAGAGAATGTTGATCTATGGGTGAACTAAGTGGAAGGGCATGGAGAACGAAAAGGGTACAAAGGAAAGCTGTTCTTAAAAACCTGGGAGAGGAACTTACCGGGACATGGAAGAAGAAATGACAAAATATGATCTAGCTCCAGTTTGGAACTTTTTCATGCTACCTTGGTTTTGGAAAAATCCAGGTCAGTAGACTGGGCTGACACAACAGGACCACAGAAAGCTGGGAATACTTTGCAGATTCTTGAAATGAGTGACCTCATTCCTCCCAAAGCTGTGCATTTAGTGCATGCTCCCCGCTTAGGTGACCAGCCTTTGCTGTAACTGAGTCTTGCTTCCAGGTTTCTTAAAAAGCTAACTTGTATTACACCTGATTTCAGAAATGTATAGATTTTCATCATTGTTATGTTTGACTTACTCTCCATCAAACCCACGACAATTTGAAAGCCTTCTCTGTTCAAGTCACAAAGAAACAGAAGTCCTCAATTGCTACTGTGAAGGAACTTACAATCTGATCAAGAAAATAAGTCCATGGAGAGTTGACAAGAAAAATATAAATAATTTAGAATAGCAGTAGAAAACATTTTAGGATAAATAGATTATTAATTTCCAAGATAACTGTCTACATTTACCCTAAGAATTCTGAAGGAAGTCACTTTAGGTTGGGGTCCTTCTTCATAAGAAAAGGCCTTAAGGACAGATGAGATTTGGAATATGGGTGTCTTAGTCCATCTGTGCTACATAACAAACACATGAGAGGTATAATTTGCAAAGAACAGAACATTATTTTCTCATAGTTCTGGAGTCTGAGAAGTCCAACATCAAGGTGCTGGCATTCGATGTCTGTTGAGGGGCTTTTTGCTGCATCCTCATGTGGCCGAGGGTAGGAGAACATAAAAAAGCTGAAGCTAGTTCCCTCCATTTCTTTTATTTCTTTATTTTGAGTTGGAATCTCACTCTGTCGCCCAGGCTGGAGTACCATGGCACACTCATGGCCACTCCAGCGTCAACTTGCTGGGCTCCAGCGATCCTTCTACTTCCGCCTTCCAAGTAGCCATAACTACAGGCGCACGCTACCATACCCAGCTAAATTTTTGATTTATTGTAGAGACGAGGTCTTACCAAGTTGCCCGGGCTGGTCTCGAACCTGCGGGCTCAGGGAATCCACTTGCCTCGGCCTCCCAAATTGCTGGGATTCAGGCTGAGCCACTGAGCCTGGCCCTCTCCAGCCCTTTTTATGAGGCACTAATCCATTCATGAGGGAATATTTGAGGGAAGAGACTCCTGAAGGAAGAGGGTATGCTGTAATGAGTAGAGGCCTGAAGACTGAAGGTTTGGTGTGAGGTTTGTGAAGATGAACAGTCAGCAAAGAAGTCCATGGAGCCCATAAAGTAGTAGAAGAAAAAGCAGGAAGACTAATCACCAGAAAAGGAAGGAGGCTGGGTGTTGTGGCTCACTCCTGTGATCCCAGCACTTTGGGAGGCCAAGCCAGGAGGATCACTTGAGGCCAGGAGTTTGAGGCCATCCTGGGCAATAGAGAGCCCATCTCTACAAAAAAATAAAAAAGATATCTAGGTGGTGGCATGCACCTATAGTCCCAACTACTCAGGAGGCTGAGGCAGGAGGATCACCTGAGCCCAGGAATTCGAGGTTACAGGGAGCTGTGATCACCCCAGTGCACTCTAGCCTGGGCAACAGAGTGAGACCCTGTCTCTTTTTTAAAAAGAAAAGGAAGGAGAAAGCGCGCAAGTGGTAGTCCTCAGCTGTTCATGCCATTGTGACCTCAAGAGGATCACTGCTAATTAGAGGGTGGGATGAAATTTTGCCTCTCCTTGGGACTGAGCAGAGGTGTACGTGTGGCAAGAAACCCTGGGACTGTCCGCACTCTCGACCCCAGCAACTCTACACCGCACTCTGATGCCTCGTGAGTGGTACCGAGCGCAGAGTAATGAGCGCTTCACGTCCTAAGACATCCCCGCCTTTCTCCCCAAGCCTGGAGAGCACTGCCCTGGCTTTTGCTTGCACGTCTGACTTGGTTCTGTGCCCCCCTTTGCCTCCCTGCAGCCACAACAGCCGTCCCAGGAGAAGTTCTACAGCATGGCTGCCCAGATCAAGCTGTTGTTGGAGATTCCTGAGAAGATCTGGAGCTCCATGGAAGCCTCTCAGTTTCTCCATGCCACACGGCTCTACCTGCTTTGCTGCCACCTCCATAGCCTGCTC
Source organism: Cephalopachus bancanus (assembly GCA_027257055.1). NCBI lineage: Eukaryota > Metazoa > Chordata > Mammalia > Primates > Tarsiidae > Cephalopachus > Cephalopachus bancanus. The sequence goes on from JAPVLO010000065.1 coordinate 7,419,700, forward strand.
CGGCTGGATTCTTCTAGCTCCCGACACAGTCCCGTCCTCTCCCGGTTTCCTATTCTCATCCGGCAGGTGGCAGCAGCCAGCCACTTCCGGTAAGTGGATCTGGCACAAAGAAGTTAGTTCTCTGATGATGGCCAGGTTTCGCCACTACCGTGGCAGATTCCATAAAAGAGTCTGTCTTCTTTCCTTACTTGCCAAGGCTCTTTGTCCAAGAGGCTGAAAATGCCGTGTTGACCCGTGTCATCATTCTTCTAGGTCAACTATACTGCACGAAAGCAAGATGCTGCTCAAATGCCAAGCCGTGTCTGACCAAGCTGTAGCTGAGGCCCTGTGCTCCGTAATGCTCTTGGAAGAGAGTTCTCCTCGCCAGGCCCTCACAGACTTCCTGTTGGCCAGAAAGGCAACTATTCAGAAACTTCTCAATCAGCCACACCATGGTGGGTGTGACTTCTCTCCTGCATTTGGTCCTTAAGTGTGGGATGGAGGAGGGTGAGCCGAGGGAGACTGAAGTCTCTAGAGTGTCTTTCATGTTTAACTCTACCAAGGGAAACTGTTTAAAAGAGAATGGTTTCTTCTTGTAGGTGCTGGTGTCAAGGCTCAGATTTGCTCGTTAGCGGAGTTGTTGGCCACCACTCTGAGCCAAGCTCATGCCCTTTTCTACACTTTGCCAGAAGGTCTGCTGCCAGATCCATCCCTGCCGTGTGGCTTGCTCTTCTCGACTCTAGAGACCATCACAAGCCAGCATCCTACCGGTGAGCTTTTAGCCGATTTTTTTTTTGTTTGATTCAACTGATACTGAGTCGCCGTCTATCATGTGTCAGCCAGCTCCTGTGTTAGGCTCTGGACAAATATGGATCCTTTCCGCGTGGAGGTCACAGTTTAGTGGTAGAGGCAAATATTGACTTCACGAATATGCAAATATCTGTTTAATGTCAATATTGGACATTGTTATAAAGGCAAATAACACATTGCCTTGTGAACATTGAATAGAGGGAACTCACCAAGGTCAGAGAAGCCTTCCTTGGAGAAGTGATTTTTAAAAAAATTTTTTAAATTTTTTTGAATTGGAGTCTCACTCTGTCGCCCAGACTGGAGTGCAGTGGCCACTCCCGGCCACCGCAGCCTCAACCTGCTGGGCTCCGGCGATCCTTCCGCCTCAACCTTCCGAGTAGCTGGAATTATAGGCATGCGCAACCCGCCCGGCTGATTTTTTGATTTATTGTAGAGATAAGGTCTCGCCTGCCCAGGCAGGTCTCGAACCCGTGGGCTCAGGCCATCCACTCACCTCAGCCTCCCAAAGGCGCGGAATGACAGGCTGAGCCACCGAGCCCGGCTGGAGAAGTGATATTTAAATGGAAGGATGGAGGTCGAGTAGGAGTTTGTCAAGAAGAAGGCAAGGAAGAGGGCTCCAGGCAAAGGGAAGAGGTTGTGCAAAGATCCCAAGGCCAGGAGGAACTGTAAGAGAGTCCATGAGTTTGAGGGGTATTGGATGAGGGGGAGAGTGGCAAGAGAAGAGCCTGGAGCCGTGGCTGGGGGCCAGAGTGCCCAGCCTTCAGGGCCAGGCTAAGGAGCTTGGACTTTATCCAAAGACCAATGGATAACCTTCTGGAACCTTCCAGGCTTGGTATGGTCCCTCTGCTGTATGGCCCCACGCATCATATACTTTTATTTGGAAGCATTTATCCCACTTGGAATGAAATAAATGCATTTGGCTTTTATGTGGCTATAGATCCCCAAGGGGCAAGAGTGGATGCTGAGAACTCACTTAGGAGGCTGTTGCCATGATACAGGTGTCAGAAGCTGGGGACTTGGGTTTGGAGGGAGCAGCAGAGATGGAGTTAACTGGACAACTTGGATGTCTGTGCAGGCGGAAAGGATTTGGTGATGGATTGGCTACATAGGGTGCAGGGAGGGAGGTGTCCAAGGGACCTAGAAAAGGAGCCTGTGTGAAGGGGCTGCCGATGGTTCCCTTTGAGTGTTGCATTGGAGACGCCTGAGACCTTGGAATGGGACTGTGGAGTGGGCACGTGCCTGCAGGCCTACAGCAGTGGGAGGTCTGGCTAGAGAAAGACACCATGGTACACCTGTGTGTGGCTGTGGCAATGGATGACTTCGTCAGTAAGAAAAGAAAACGAAAGAGGACTGTGACGTAGAGAACTCCAGAAATCCAAGGTCAAATGGGGGCACCAGCCAAACCAACTCAGGAGTTACAGCCAAGGAAGGACACTGATATGGTTCGGTGATCACCGAGCAGTCGTTTCCAGAGAGAGCTGTGCATTCTGGGTCTCATCTGGCTTACCTTATCTTTTCATTAGGGCACCACCTCCTTGTGCTTTGGTTTCCCTCTAGGTGCTGACGCCTAATACTTTGTCTCTCTCAGGAAGGTGAGTATCAGCTGATTTGTCATGCATTGTAACCATACAAGGGACTGTGGAAGGGCCCTGTGTTTTGAACTCCAGAGGGTACCCTGTACTCAGAACACAGCAAATAGTGCCTCCCAGAGTTGCACAGTGCAGGCCTGTGCCCTTCTTGGTGGGTCACCTCTGAAGAGCCACAAATGACTTGATAATCAGGATGAATGACTGTCGATTCTTTCTTTAGATCTACAGGGAAGTGGGAAGATGGTGAGGAAAGGGAAGCCATTCCCTTTTCCTTTTTGACAACTTAAATTCTACTTTTAAAATCCCAGGTCCTCCACAGCACTTATTTCTTCTTTCTACTCTTTTTGACCAGTTTTTTCCTCCTGACCTTTGCCATTCTTCTCAGCCAACAGAGTGACTGGAGTCATAGGGAAACTGCCACACTCCCTGACGAGAGGAGCCCTAGACATATTCTATACTTTCTTTTCCTCCCTGTTTTTGGAGGCCAGTTTGACCTTTCTGAAGAAAAGCTAGATGATGCTTGGAAATTTTTTCCAGGTCCATGTTTTCATTTGCTGTTCAAAGAGTGACCAAGATTGTGTCTCACTTGACCTCCTCTTTAGGAAGGGGCATCAGTGTCCTGCAGGGAGAGATGAAACTCTGCGGCTGGTTCAAACATCTGCCGGCATCCGTCGTTGAGTTCCAGCCAGCACGCCGAACTCTTGCACATCCCATCAGCCAGGAGTACCTGAAGGATACGCTGCAGAAGTGGATCCACATGTAAGTGGCCAGAAGGCGCCTTCCCTGGGGGCAGGGTCCTGCCTCCTGGATGACGTACTGTGTGGAGACCACTTGCTGTGGCCCATCGCCACCTTGGTAGCCACTTAGCACCCACTGCGGGAGAACCAAGAAAGAATTTCTTTCAGAAGGTTATGAGGAGGGTCTTAAATTATCTTTATGTAAGAGTTCTGCAAGTCCTAAGCTTTTATTTAATGCATTGGTTTTTGAAGCTATTCCATGGGGCTCTAGACTTCTTTATATCCTCAGGGAATCAGGCATAGGCCTGGTGAGAGGGCAGCAGACTGCACACCCCACTCCAGCCAGAAATGCTGTGTTGATTTAGATCTGTAAATGGTCTGAGATATACAGATAGGAACTCGGGATAAGAGTCTTCAAGTGGAATCCTGCCGTTTTTTCTAATAAAGATGTGAAAACCATGTGTTTAGTGGAGCCCTGGAAAATGACTTTGTTGCAGGTGTAATGAAGACATTAAAAATGGGATCAGCAACCTGCTTATGTATGTGAAGAGCATGAAAGGGCTCGCAGGGATCCGCGATGCCGTGTGGGAGTTACTTACCAATGAGTCCGCCAATCACAGCTGGGATGTGATATGTCGGCGGCTGCTGGAGAAGCCGCTCTTGTTCTGGGAGGACATGATGCAGCAGCTGTTCCTTGACCGGTTGCAGGTGAGATTGTCCGCCTGTTTCAGGCCAGTCTGAGCATGGTGTGCTGTCTTGGAGACTCCTGTCATTCCCCGAGTACATTCTTTCCCTGCTTATTAACAGGGATCTGGAGTCTAGAGCTGAACGACACCAGGCCTGTCAGTTGGCTGGCAAAGGCGCCCCGTCTGTCAGTAAAGTCTCCTTTGTTCTCTGCCAACACCATGTCAGCTTTCTGAATATAGTGGGAAACTCTCTGAACGCTAGGAGAAAGCTGCCATCTGTACACTTGTTTTGAGGTTTCCTTAGAGGAACAGTGAGTAGAACTCTCCTCTCATTCTCTTTTAGACTCTGACAAAAGAAGGCTTTGACTCCATCTCCAGTAGCTCCAAAGAGCTCCTGGTTTCAGCTTTGCAGGAACTTGAAAGCAGTACTGGCAACTCCACTTCAAGTAAGCACGTTCACTTTGAGCACAACATGGCTCTCTTCCTCTGGTCTGAGAGTCCTAACGACCTGCCTTCCGACGCTGCCTGGGTCAACGTGGCAAACCGGGGTCAGTTTGCCAGCAGCGGCCTCTCCATGAAAGCTCAAGCCATCAGCCCTTGTGTACAGAACTTCTGCTCTGCTCTGGATTCCAAGCTGAAGGTGAAGCTGGATGATCTCCTGGCCTACCTCCCCTCTGATGACTCATCACCATCCAAGGATGTGTCTCCCACACAGGCCAAGAACTCTGCCTTTGACAGGTTCGCAGATGCCAGGACCGTGCAAGAGCTGCTGCGGACCCACTCTGTGGCATGCATCAAGCACATCATGGACTGCATCTGCGCAGAGCTGCAAAGCATTGAGGCAGCCGTGCAGGGACAACAGGATATCCTCAATAGTGTCAAGCTGCACTCAGTTCTTTTCATGGCCAGACTCTGCCAGTCCCTGGGAGAGCTCTGCCCCCATCTGAAGCAGTGCATCTTGGGAAAATCGGGGAGCACTGAGAAACCAGCAAGGGAGTCTAGGGCTCTGAGAAAACAGGGCAAGGCCAAAGCTCAGGAAGTCATTCCTACACAGGCCAAGTGGCAGGAAGTTAAAGAAGTACTCCTGCAGCAGAGTGTGACAGGCTACCGTGTCTGGAGCGCAGCGGTTTTGAAAGTGAGTGATACAACTGCTTCCAATCCCCATTTTATCTCACTTTTACCACATTCCAGTCTGGCCAACCTCAGGAAGGTCCTTCAGTTGTTAGGGCAAACTGTTCTTATTTCATAGAGCTCCTTCCACTTTGTCTCTGCCAGAAGGCTCAGTAAAAACATTTCCATAAATTTTTAGCCGAGATTTTGTAGATAGAAAACCTGCACCTTTTCTGTCCATCGGATAAGAATGAAAGACTTTCTGCCTGGACAAGGGTCTACATTTTTCCTGCTCTTCAACCTAAATACCATGTTCCCCGTAGTCTCCACTTATATCTTAAGAGGTGGCATTTGACATTTATAGGGTAGGTAGCAAGCAGACTCCCACTGCTACATCCCCACTTAGCCACAAAAGTGCCACGTGCCACTCACCAGCGCACACATCACCTGAGCAGCTTGGGCTCTCAAGATCACGCAGGTAGTTTTATACAAACTCTACAAGGGCTCTGAATGGCTTATATGGATATTGCCTTTTATTGCCAGGTTTTGATCCATGGATTCACCCAGTCATTACTTTTAGATGATGCTGGCTCAGTCCTGGCCACAGCCACCAACTGGGATGAGCTCGAAATTCAGGAGGAGACAGAGTCTGGCAGCAGCATCACATCCAAGATCCGACTTCCTGTGCAGGTGAGCAAGTCCCACTGTAGTGGGGATTGGAAGAGGGAAAAAATTGCTCTGTGGAGAAGAAAAATGACTTTGGAAAATCATTCAACATACAACCTCTGAGGAATAGTGGAAATTAATCTTTATAACTTTCTACTATGGGGCAGAGCAGATGTAGGACCAAGTAAATGGCAGACTGAGAAGTCAGTTAATGGTTCTTTCCTTTTGTGCTAATTGGAAAACCACTTACCTAAAGTGAAAACAGCAGTGTTAAACACTGCCAGGTCAACCTCAGATCACAGAGGGGATGACAGTGAATTGCACTTGGCAGGTTTGTATTTGTTAAATGGTCTACCTGTACGAGGGCTTCATTGGAGAGGTCAAGGTCCTGGCATATAGTCCTCGTAAGGATAAATGGTTTCACTTTTACTGTATGTCATTTAATTGGTGCAAGTTGGCAACGCAACATTCCTTTGTTCTTTTAGCCATCCTGGTATGTACAGTCCTTCCTGTTTAGCCTATGCCAGGAAATTAATCGGATTGGAGGCCATGCCTTGCCAAAAGTGACACTGCAGGAGATGCTAAAAAGCTGTATGGTTCAAGTGGTAGCTGCCTATGAGAAACTTTCAGAAGAAAAACAGATTAAGGTAAGTATTTGAGCATTTCCCATTAAAAACAGACACACAAAAATAGAAACCTTAGCTATTGGGCAACTCACATGGAGGATTCAAACTGTTAGGGATCACCCAGCCCAGGCATTGGGTGCTGTAAAAATGCCATATGGCAGTAGGCGTGGCTCCCAGGTCTGCAAGCTTAATTGCACCTATTCTTAAAGGTCAGGCAGATCTTCACTAAGCAGGCAGTTCCTTGCAAATGGAAAGGACAAACGCTTTGAAATAAAAAAGGCCTGGCTTCCAACCCCAGTGCTGCCACTTGCTCACTGGGCAAATCATTAACCTGTTTCCTCGGGATCAAATGTGATCATGTAGAAAAGCTGCTCAGTTCACTTCCTCTCCTGTGAAATGGAGACCTTCCACACCGCACCCACCTCAGGGGTGACTGTGAGGAGTTAAGAACAGCTGCGGGGTGCAGTGTGTGGCACACAGAGGTTCTCACTGAAGGGAGTTCTCATCTCCCACCCTTCCCAACCCTCTTACCTTCTGTGAAGCATCCTGCCCTTGATGTATACGCCCATTTCACTAGTAACATTTCTTTTTTCTTTTTTTTTTTTTTTTTTTTTGAGTTGGAGTCTCACTCTGTCGCCCAGACTGGAGTGGAGTGGCTGCTCCTGGCCACTGCAGCCTTGACCTGCCACGCCCAGCTACCACGCCCGGCTGATTTTTTGTAGAGATGAAGTCTCGCTGCCCAGGCGGGTCTCGAACCCGCGGGCTCAGGCAATCCACTCACCTCAGCCTCCCAAAGGCGCGGGATTACAGGCTGAGCCACTGAGCCCGGCTTAGTAACATTTCTAAGGGACTCATCCTGGCTTTGGAAAGAATTCAGTTAAGTCTTCTCTCGTAAACTTCCTCAAAATACCTCTCTTCATGCAGGAAGCCCCATTCCTTTAAAATTATCACTTACAGTACCTGAGGCATTTCATTAAGGGCTGGGCTTCCCTGCTGTTAGGTTTTTAGTTTTGTATAAGATCAAGATGGTAACATAGCCTGTCTTCTGTTGTTGTGTGATTAAACTGGCCATGAGTATCAAAAGCATCTGCTTCTGAAATAGCAAGCTGCAACTCAACCAAAACATGAAGCTGTTTATTATGCTCATATAACAAGTCATCTCTCTTCATGGGTGGGGCCCGGGAACTCATTTGCAGAAAGAAGGTGCATTTCCAATAACCCAGAACCGGGCGCTGCAGTTGCTTTACGATCTGCGGTATCTCAACATTGTTCTGACAACCAAGGCTGAAGAGGTGAAGAGCGGCCGAAGCAAGCCGGACGCCAGGTGTCGTATCCTTTCTATTGAGCTGTCCCAGGGCGTTCTCTCCCAAACACTAACACCCCCTTTGCCGGGAAGCCACCCAAAAGAAGAGTCAGCCTCTTACTGCACATTCATTGTTTGTTTTAAACAGGAAGTGTTCATATTACCAGCAAGTTGAATAATGGCCACCTGCTGGATAAATTCCACGCTCAAGTGAAGTAGGTGGACTCTCCTTCCTTGCTTGAGTCAGCCTAGCAGCTGCTGAGTATCATTTGAGCCTTTAATGCCCTCCTCAGAAACAGAACATGGGGAAGGAGTGGACCTCACTTAGTCACGTCATGTTTTGAGGATTACATAGGCACTATCGTCAGTGGCAAGTGTCCCAAGCCAGCAACTAAGTAGGAAAAAAGCCAGTTTCAGGATTTCTACATCATTAAAATGCTGTTAGATTGTTTTTGATCTTGAAAAGTGAATGATGATGCTCATCCTTTTTCCAGGATTGAGAGCGTGACTGACCAGCTAGAAGCACTCATCGATCCATTTGACCTGGATGTTTTCACACCGCACCTCAATAGCAACCTTAATCGCCTGGTGCAGCGAACTTCTGTGAGTCAAGGCAAAGAGGCTCAAATTACAAAATTAACCTGCTCCAGCACTTAATACTCTAGGATGCAGCGTTGGGAGGGGGGTAAAACACAGACAGCTAAGTGTAGTTAGATGGGCTGAAAGAGGGTTAAGATCTCACGCAACCATGGATCTGACCCCTTTAGTTGTCGATAAGGATTATTCCAGTTTTATCCAGGCCTCAGAGAGAGGAATAAAAGAACTCCATGACCGTAAGAGTCTGACCTGTGGGCAGTGACAAAAATGAGTTCTGAAGCATTAACACACTCAAAAGAACGTTACCCAAAACAATGGTTAGAACCAAAGTAGTGATTGGCCAGGCACGGTGGGTCACACCTTTGGGACCCACCAACTTTGGGAGGCCAAGGCAGGAGGATCACTTGAACCCAGGAGTTCAAGACTACCCTGGGCAACACAGCAAGACCTTGTCTCTTCAAAAACTTTAAAAAATTTAGTTGGGTGTGGTGGCATGGGCCTGTTGTCCCAGCTTCTCAGGAGGCTGAAGCAGAAAAGATCGCCTGAGCCCAGGAGGTTGAGGCCGCAGTGAACTGTGATCATGCCACTGGCACTCCAGCCTGGGTGAGAGTGAGACTCCAACTCAGAATAAGAAAAATAACGATAAAAGTAGCATTTGGTTACTAGTAAAGCAGCAGTCTTCTCTTTTACCTGGACAGTATAACCCAGCATTTTCTCGTGCCCCGCTTCTTATCTGCCAGGTTCTGTTTGGATTGGTTACTGGCACAGAGAATCAGTTCAGCCCCCGGAGCAGTACATTCAACTCCCAAGAACCCCATAACATACTGCCACTGGCATCAAGTCATATCAGGTAAATGCTTCTAAGAGGCTTGTGTTGGGCCTGAAGGTGCCTAACTGTTCTGCTGAAACTCTTTCCTCTTGTCTCGAAGGTTTGGACTTCTCCCCCTGAGCATGACAAGCACTCGAAAGGCTAAGTCAACCAGCAGAAGCGTGGAAACAAAAGCCCAGGTTAGTGACCAGAGCAAGAGCCTCATCCCTGTTGATCCTGTCCCCGTCTCCCACCAAGCCACCCCATCGGTTCCCTTTTAAATAACTGGTAAAGAACTGAATGACAAAATGCACTAATGCTGCTTTTAATGGCGGCGCAACAGAGAAGTACAAGGTTTTACTAGCCTGAGCTAAAGGATTTAAAAGATGCCCATCGACACTACCAAGTAGCCTCCTAATAGAAATGTACCTCAGGCTGCCAAGGCTGTAGAAAACATCTAGAAAGGGTGGAGATGCTCTTGCATTTAGTAGGGTCAGAGTTCCCTGCTAACCTGGTGCTCTGATTGTACTTATGTGGAAAAAATTCTTTTAGTTCTGGTGATGGTTTCATCTTCCCTATGTTTTAATTGGGTGGGAAATAAAAGGTGTTTTTACATTTTTTGTTAATACACATTTTGTTTCGGTAGGATGCCATCCGTTAAGCCTGCAGGAGTCCTCCTGGGTATTTCTGAATTGTGTTGTGTACACGTGTTTGAGAGTGCAAACAGCTTGCCTTCTTACAGTATTTAGTGGTTTGCTTTACTGTTAGACAAAATATTAGCAGTGTGCTCTTTCCATATTCCCTGCTACTTAGCCCATTAAGATCCAAAATCCTAGTTAAAAATTTGATTTTAAAACCTGGGAGATGGTAGTTTAAAAAAAAAAAAAAAAAAGGAAAAAAGCTCTTGTAAAGAACCACCCATTACTTAGGCATGGCCTATGCTGTAACTTCCCCCAAAACACTGAGTTTCTACTCCAGGTGACTGGCCTTTCAATTCTGCCCATACCAGAGGAACAGACTATGGAAAGGAGGTGCCTCTGTTTACCCTTTTCCTAGGACAATCCTCATTTTCAAATTGGAGTTCCTTCACATGGTAAAATCTCATGCTATCCCTGTGTCTTCTTCAACCTCGACAAACAGCAAGTTAGCTGGGTACGCATTGTGCTTCTCAGCTCTGCTTGTGTGTGCCGTGTGGACTCCGCATGGCTTGGCGTGGAGGGCGAGCAGGCAGGAGGGCTCTGATCAACTCTAAGGCACTTTCCTCTACATCCAATGGCAGGTTGTCCCCCCGGCCCGCTCCGAAGCTGGTGACCCGATGCTTCCTGGCTCCTTGTTCAGACAGCTCGTCAGTGAGGAAGATGACACGTCGGCGCCTTCACTATTCAAACTTGGCTGGCTCTCTAGTATGACTAAGTAATGTGGAACATGTCCATCTCTCTCTAAATAAACACCACTGCCTTCTCTCTTCTAAAGGTGCCTCTGCTCGTCTGCTTACAAGCCACACCGACCTTTCCAGTAGCGCTGATGGAATGTGGCCCCTGGTTCCTGTCAGGGGTTACCTGAAGCACAGGGTTCATCCTTGTCCAGTGGCTTCACAATACTTGTTGCTTACATCAGGTAGCTTACACCTTATCAGCCTTCGAAACACCTTAGTCACTGTGACACTACAGGGTGGAACTGCTGATGAGCTCATGTGAGCTGCTGATGTAACAAGTCTGTAAGAAGAAAAGTCATTACATAGTTCCTCACTTTCAGAACTGTGTAGGGTTTTCTACTAAAGTCTGAGGTGCAGACTCTGGAGGAATGTTGATACAGAAATTAGCCGGGTGCACAAGAGTCTAAACGACACTCTTCCTGGAAATACAAATATATAACAAAGAGTGGAGACTGTTAAGAGGGAGGGTGCTTCCCTGCACAGTCCATATGGGATCTGATTGTTCCCTCACAGAGGAGAGAGTACTTTCAATAGAACATCTACTTGCTAAGAGGTAGTATGGCAGTTAATTTCAGTGCAAGACTGAATCAAGCTTTCTATAGTTTGGGAAAAAAAGTATGTTTTTTTTCATGGAAACTAGATACTTCACTAGTTTATTGAATTTAAAAAATTGAAGATCCCGCATTTTTAAAAGGCCCTTTTACATAGAATTTCTAATTGACAGAATTGAAAATCGGTCTGAATGGGACACACTATGGATTCAACACACAGATGAGATTTTCTCATACCACTACCTTGACATGGATTTGATACCCTCCCTCAAAAGAATTCTATAAAAAATTGCTTCAAAGCCCCTTGGAAATTGCAATAGTGCAGCAAAACCACAAGTAAACAACTGCCTGTTAACCTGTTATTTCAAATATAGACTGAAAAGCCAACAGGCATTTTTTTGTGTGCAATTTTTTTAAAACAAGTCGTAAGTTGAAGTATCAAATCTGCACAGCGCTGTCCCTTCACAGAAGGCAAGAAACTGCCGGCACATCATGTCAGAGGCCGCCCTCGGTGCTGTAGGCTGTGGAAATGGGCCTCCCTCAGGGTCTGGTTGATGTGGAAGTAGGGGCCTTGGCACAGTGCGGACTGCTCACGCACAGGCTGGGGGGTGTTGGGGCTGGATCCGGCCACGGTCTGGCTGAAGCTGCCTTCTAGCCCGCTGGCCCTGTCTGGGCTGTTGATGCTGCTGCTGCTGCTGCTGCCACCGCTGTCACTGCCCGAAGACTGGAAGGAAGAAGAAACGGGATCAGGCTATTTTGTTGAAGCGCTTTACTGTGTTCTAATGTACGCTATCCTAGAGTAAGAGTGGCCTTCCAGTTCAGCTTGAGGATGAAGACATCCTGAGTTCGGCGGTTCACAAAGTTACATTCGCCTAAGACATTTCATTCCATTCTCACAACAACCCTGTGTCTGGCCAAGTGGGATGTCCCGTCCCCATTACACAGCCCTGGGAGATGGGTGGGTCTAGATTCAAGCACAGGCCATCCGACTCCACAGCTCTTCAACTGCCTCTGAATTCCATGACACACCTTCTCTGCCTGCTTTTACCGTTCATTTCAGTAATTTCCACTCAAAGAAGTTCTCTACTTCCAAGGAAATGTATCAGTCATTGGTACAGAGTATGAAAAAGGTGTTCTCACTAAGATGGCTTCTGGGCACAAGATTGAAAACTAAAAATCACTACCAATTTTGCGATCATTATCTCATCATGGACACGAAATGGAATGTGTGACTGCAGGACACATACCCTAAAAGGACTTCACCACACTTCCCGTATCTCAGGTTGGCATTTCTGCAGTTCACATACATGTGTGTACATGAGCGTGCCTAATTTTTTTTATAACGTAACTAGCATAGCTTGGTGTGTTAGTCATCTTGGAGAAGCTACTCAAAGATCACTGATAAGAGTCAGTTGCAGAATTTCCTGTCATCAACACTAGAATTCTCAAAAGGGAAGGGAATGGTAAGGATCCACTTCAGAATTATATTTTACAATCTTAATACTGCATTTCTAATAGATGATGGCCCTGATACGTCCATTAGCAATACCTTCTCATAACTCAACATATTGTACTCAATGCATAAGAAAGTACTGTAGTAATTAATGATCTGGTGTATAATTTTTTTAAACCTAGCCCTTTGAAACATCTAAATTTATGTTCCCTTGGACAAAGACATTGTTCTAAAATGTCTGCTTACAACTATGTAAAGTCTACACACCAGAAAAAAGAATAGAAAGAAACAGACCACAGTAGAATGGAAGGATTATAGTTGCTTGTTTTTTTCTACCCTTTACTGTAGCTTTTTTACATGTGGTTATTATGTGTTTTCATTATAAAAATAAGAATTTAAATGTTTCCGGATATATACTTTTTTTTTTTAAGTTGGAGTCTCACTGTCACCCAGAATGGAGTGCAGTACAGTGGGCTCCCGGCCACCGCAGCCTCGACCTGCTGGGCTCCGGCGATCCTTCTGCCTCAGCCTTCCGAGTAGCTGGAATTACAGGCATGCGCTACCACGCCCGGCTGATTTTTTTGATTTATTGTAGAGATGAGGTCTCGCTGCCCAGGTGGGTCTCGAACCCGCGTGCTCAGGCAATCCACTCACCTCAGCCTCCCAAAGGCGCGGGATGACAGGCTGAGCCACCGAGCCCAGCTCAGATATACACTTTTAAAGTGATTTCTTTTTTTTTTGAGTTAGAGTCTCACTCTGTTGCCCAGGCTAGAGTGCAATGACACAGTCAGAGCTCACTGCAGGCTGAACCTCCTGGGCTCAAGCAATTCTTCTACTTAAGCCTCCTGAGTAGCTGGGACTACAGAAGTGCGCCACCACGCCTGGCTAATTTTTTGATTTTTTTGTATAGAGGAGGTCCCACTATGTTGCCTAGGCTAGTCTTGAACTCCAAGGCTCAAGCAATCCTCCCACCTCAGCTTCCCAAAGTGCTGGGATTATAGGTGTAAGCCACTGCGCCTGGCCTAAAGAGATTTTAAAATCCTAGTTCTATCCCTATTTTGACCAAAAGTTACACCTAACAATATGCATATGGATATCTGAAATACTGAAAAAAGCAATGTTCACAAAGAATCCATCATTATAAGAACGAAACCAAGACTTTTCATGTTCCAGAGGTCACCTGGAGCTAGTCACATACCCCACTGCCCATGGGTCACAGGAAACAACCTTTTTCTACCATTATGGTGGCTCAGCCTGTAATCCCGCACCTTGGGAAGCTGAGGTAAGTGGACTGCCTGAGCCCGCGGGTTCGAGACCTGCCCGGGCAACTTGGCAAGACCTCATCTCTATAATAAATCAAAAAATTAGCCGGGCGTGGTAATGCGCACCTGTAATTCCGGCTACTTGGAAGGCTGAGGTGGAAGGATCGCCGGAGCCCAGCAGGTCGAGGCTGCGGTGGCCAGAAGCGGCCATTGCACTCTAGTCTGGGCAACAGAGTGAGACTCCAACTCAAAAAAAAAAAACACAAAAAACCCCTAAAACCCCAGGAAAGGATGATAATGGGTTGAATGAAGTCAGACTGCAGCAATTACATTTACTAAATGGTTAAGAAGTCAAAGTCAATTCAAAAACAAAGTTTCTACTACAAAGTCCTCTCCTAACCTAGTAAAACAACCTAGAAAGGCCACTCACACCTTGTGAGGTCATTAATATTTAATGAGTAGGTCACTATACTGGCTAAGAAACTCACCACACAGAACGCTTTGTTTCTTTTAGTCTGTTTTCTTTACTGTGTTTTATTATGGTACTGTCAGAAAATCAAGGCAAGAACTAGAATCAGTTTCTAGCAAGTCAAGTGTTCATCTCAAATTACGTCTATTTCACACTTTATAGCAAGGGTGATGCTACTATGAGAAAAGGTAAAAGTTCTTCAAACAGGTTAGGAAAGATCTTTGTTCATACTTTCTTTTTTTAAAGGCTAAGTAAATTTGCAATTTCTAGTTCATCTTAAAAATCTTACAACTCAACTTATAGAGACACAAATATAAATGTTTTTAGTACATCCTTGTTTATAATGGCTAAAAATTGGAAACAACCTAAACATCTAACAGTAGGAAATTGGTTAAATTATAATACATCTGTTGTACACATACATGATGAAATTCTATTCAGTCATTAGCAATGATAACGGAGGTGGATATACACTAAAAGAGAAAGCAGTCCTAAACATCTTTTTTATATCATTTTTAGTTCACACTAAACAGTATGTGTAGTTTATCAGCTGATTTCTAAAATGCTTTTTTAAATGTGTGTGTGTGTATGCATACACACACACACACACACACACACACACACACACACCAAAAAATAGTCTGGAAGGAAATATATGCCAAAACATTTAGAACTTAAATATTCTAGTTTATTTTTAATATCTTTATTTTCTAAAGCTTCCAAAAATTTTTTTTTTGAGAAATAAAACTGATCATGAGTAAGTGAACTAAAGAAAGCTACTATGAAACCAAGTGATGTCTTCAGTTACTTCTAACTTCAAGACGGAGTCTGAAAAAAAGTACTCATCCTGCCAGTAAGATTTTCAGAACTATTTCGCCTTAAGACCTTCTAAAGCTGCTTCAGTTGCAATTCACTTGCACTGAGCAGGCCAATGACAACTTTAAATTATATTAAAAGAGAGGCCCTATTGAATCCAGGTGAATGTACCTTCTGTGTTTACATATAAAACATTTCATATGCTACAATCATCAAATCAGCCGGGCGTGGTAGCGCGTGCCTGTAGTTCCGGCTACTCGGAAGGCTGAGGCGGAAGGATCGCCGGAGCCCAGCGGGTCGAGGCTGGGAACTGCACTCCAGTCTGGGTGACAGAGTGAGACTCCAACTCAAAAGAAAAAAAAAAAAAGTAAGAGCGATACATTGTTTTCAAAGATGCTTTGGTTTCTATCTTCTGCCGATCCAAACCAGTCTTCTCACTACCAGGAAGGCCTAGGGGTATCTCAGAATCCACAGATGGATCAGGATTTTTCACATTGAGGGTGAAGTCCATTGGTGGGCAGCAACCAGCATAAGAAGAAAATGCAGTGCCACACAGCAAGAAGAATTGCTCTGTGAAGCTTTTTTTCAATTATTCACAAATTTATTTGATATATACTGGGTCACAAAATAAAATACTTCTATGGGGCAGGGTCACAAAAGTTTGAAACTTATTATCATCTATCTTAGCACTGCCAGCCATCAAAGCAGTCTGCTTTATGGAGCAAACCATTATTTACTTTTACTTTTAACCCACAAGGCATAAAACTAAATTTTAAGTCTCTAGCGGTACTTTAAGATATACACAGGAAGCCGGGCTCGGTGGCTCAGTCTGTAATCCTGCGCCTTTGGGAGTCTGAGGTGAGTGGCCTGAGCCCGCGGGTTCGAGACCTGCCTGGGCAGCGAGACCTCATCTCTATAATAAATCAAAAAATCAGCTGGGTGTGGTTAACGCATGCCTGTAATTCCGGCTACTCGGAAGGCTGAGGCGGAAGGATCGCCAGAGCCCAGCAGGTCGAGGCTGCAGTGGCCGGGAGCGGCCACTGCACTCCAGTCTGGGCGACAGAGTGAGACCTCAACTCAAAAAAAAAAAAAAAAGATATACACAGAAGTAAAATCATTTTTGCCTCCTAAAAGCAAAAATCTGAAATAGGAAATGGTTGAAGCTTTTTAATATTAGGTTGCTTGGAAATAAAAGCCACTACTTGATGAAGGGCTTTGAAAATTGAAACTGTAAGGCTGGGTGCAGTGACTCACACCTATAATCCCAGGGCTTTGGGAGGCTGAGGCAGGAGGATTGCTTGAGGCCAGGAGTTCCAAAGCAGCCTGGGCAACACAAGATCCCGTCTCTATTCAAAAAAGAATCCTCTTCTCATGACTCTGATTTCTTACAGACTCATCAACAGTTACAGTTACAGAGCTCACTTTCTTTTCTTTAAATTTTCTATTTAGGCTTAGTACTGACATTTGACCAGGTTATTTTCATGACAAATTTATATTATCGATGAAAAAGTGATGATCTGTGAAATAAAAACCCTTGCAAATTCATCAGCAAAAGCAAGATAAAGTTATGTTTAGGAATACTCTCTATAAAAAATATGCAAAGGCAAGAGTCCTGTCTTGAAGATCCATGTGAAGAGGGAAGATTCTAGATTAGTTTAGGCAATAATAAAATCTACCATTATTTCCTTGTAACTGCAGCCATCTGAGTAAGACCCTGAAGAGAACCGTGATATACTCTACTTTGGAATCACCTATGGGCTTTGTAAAAAGGTGTTCATGCCAGGGTCCCAGTGAAGGACCATGCTGCCAAACAGCAGGGCAGAGGTCATCCTCCAGGTCCAACCACCGTGCAAACAAATGTATATACCCACTGTGTACAAGAAGGCATTTCATTAGGGCTGCTTAATCGCCCAATAAATATCTACTGAGCTTGGTCAAGAAAATGGTGGCAATACATGCACTGATAATGACGGTACACAGCTACTGCGGCGACAGGAATCCAGCAATGGATGCCAACTAGAATCACAAAAGGCTCCTGGACATGAAGGTGTCTCAGCGAGATCCAGAAGGATGAGCAAGATTTTAATAGGCAGGGATGACAAACTGGAGCAACGAGAGCAAAGTCAGTGAAGAAGGGTGGCGGGGCCCCCAGCCGGCGGAGTGGGGAGAGAGAAACGATTCTCAGGAGTCCTGGCTGGATCACCAAGGACCACGAAGTCTGCAGGGACGGGTTCTGGGCATGTCAGGCCTGCCCGGTCTACACTCCGCAGTGGAGAGCCGAGGGATCTGTGTGAGAGGAGCAAGGCCAGGGAGCCTGAGAGCAGAGCCCTCCAGGGAAATTTCCTGATCCGCCCACAGGAAGGCCGGCCGGCCAGGGAGGGCGGCGGACACTTCAGGGAAGGAGTGAACGCGCCACACCTCGGAGGGGAACGGAGGGGATTCCAGGAGATGAAGACAGCCCTCTTCACTGGAGACCATGCTGACACACGGCAGGGATCGGCACAAGTTTGCTGAATGGAAAGATCACTGGCGAGCCTTGCAACAAGTCTGAGGGAGGCCGAGGAGGAAAGCAGGACCCAGTGAGGGGAGGAAGGAAGGCCAGTGAGGAAGTGCTGGCCATGGCTAAGAGTAACTGAAGGCATCAGGGCGCAGGGAGAGAGGGAAGGCACGCGAGGCTGAGCGGAAAGTGAAACGAGCACATCAGCCGGCGCGTACAAGAACCAGGGGACAGGAGAACCCGAAGCGATGAAGCAGCCTACTGGCCAAAGCCTCCAGGAGTCTTGGGAACGCAGAACAGAGGGCGGAGGGACGTGCCATGCTCTTTGGCAGGAGGGACAGATATACATCAGCTGTGAAGCAGAGGGCAGGGGAGCTGAAGTTCACTCTCTTAATGCAAAGGGCTCAAATGATACATCAAAGGCAAAGAACTCCTGGTCCCTCGGCCAGGCCTGCCTTTAATTTTATTTTTCCAGGGTGGGAAGTCATTTTAAGAGACAACCCATTTTAAATCCACGGCAGAAACTAAACAACTCGACAACCCATTTTAAATCCATGGCAGAAACGAAACAACTCTAGACTCTTTCCACAAATAACCTTTGGAAAGCCCCCCCCAGACAGGAATATTAATTACTGAGCCTCTCTGCTTCATAAAAATAGAACTATACGTATATTATTTAGAACCAGATGTTTTCTTAATGAGAAAAACAGATTAATGTATCTTATTTTCTGTCAAGTCCCAGCTTCCTCTCACCTCCATCTCCCCTTTCAATGGTGCTTTTAATTTATGTGAACCTTAAAAGAAAAAGGAAATCTTACTCATAATAGACACTACACCCCAGAGTCACAACAGAGTTTATTTTCATTCAAAGGCTGCTATAGAATCTGGATTAAATGCAAGCAATGATCTCAGCCGAGTCTACCAGAGCATCTAATGTAAAATTCCATGCTTCCAAGGTGTCCAGTAATTTCAGAAAGCTCCAGGTCTACGAATACTGGTGAGACCATAAGATTCTAAATTAATTCAGTGGGTTAATTAAAACTACCTTCTAAATAACCAAGGCAAGAAGGTGCAGGCGATAACTTTTCTATCTTCATGAATAAATAACATCCTTTCTGTACCTCATTACCCTTGTAAGGTGAAACTGAACCACATAATATGTTTTCAGTTCCTTCCTAACTGAAATACTCTATTATCAATCACTTCATTTGGATGTAATTTTCAACAGGCCAAAAAATAATGCCCACCTGTAGAAAAAAAAATGTGCATTATACTATATGTATCTTCAGTACTTAACAGACATTAACATTCGATAACAAACTGCTTGGGGTAGCTTAGTATGCTATGAATTAATGTATTTCAAACATTTCAAGGACTTAAACTGTGAGCAAACTTTCTTAAAATGCACACTAAAAATTAGACTAACAGGACTGTTCCTCCATTTTGAATAGGTTTTTTTAAGAAGTTGATTTCAGAGTTAATTCGCTACACATACAACCCTAACAGTTTTCGCAAAATAATCTGCCAATCAAGTGTCTCTTAGGAGGTAACTACTACCCTAAGAAAGATTAAAGATGAGAATGGGTTAGGTGCAGTGGCTCGCACCTGTAATCCCAGCACTTTGGGAAGCTGAGGCAGGGGGATCACTTGAGGCCAGGAGTTTGAGACCACCCTGGGCAACATGGAAAGGTCCTGTCTCTATTCAGATGCAATTTAAAAAATTGAGAATGGGCAAAAGCTAAGAGTTTAAATACCATTTTAAAAAATCACTCTAAATATTACCATTATCATATAAATTCACACCATTAAAAAAAAATTACCTAATGTTCAGCTAATTCTGATCAGTTAAAACAAATGAATTTACGGAATCCTAATTTTATCTTATTTTATTAATTTTCTTTTTTTGAGTTGGAATTTCACTCTATCGCCCCGACTGGAGTGCAGTGGCACGCTCCCAGCCACCGCAGCCTCGACCTGCTGGGTTCCGGTGATCCTTCTGCCTCAGTCTTCCAAGGAGCTGGAACTACAGGTGCATGCTACCACACCTGGCTCATTTTTTGATTTATTGTAGAGATGTGGTCTCGCCAAGTTGCCCAGGCGGGTCTCGAACCCAAAGCGCGGGATTACAGGCTGAGCCACCAAGCCTGGCTCAGAATCCTAATTTTAAAGACACATGGATCCCCTAGTCCTATTCTTTTATTTGTATTGCTCTCACATTCCCACTACGTACATCCTTGGGATTTTAGTATTACTGGCATCAACAGTCTTCCCTTTTAGTAGCGACGCGAAGAAGGCTGAGGCTGTTCTGGGTAAGTCGCCTGTTAATCCCTACATCTTTTCACTCTTTATTTGATGTCACTTCACAATGGTCTAAAAAAATCAAAATGGTCTTGATAATCTATGTTAAAGGTACAAAAAAAAAAAAAAAAATTGAGGGCCAGACACAGTGACTCATGCCTGTAATCCCAGCACTTTGGGAGGAGGAGGCAAGAGGACTGCTTGAGCCCAGGAGTTTGAGACCAGCTCAGACAACATAGCGAGACTTCATCTCTACAAGAAATTTTAAAAATTAACTAGGTGTGGTGACACACACCTGTAGTCCCAGCTACTCAAGAGGCTGAGGCAGAAGTATCACCTGAGTCCGGAGTCCAAGCATGCAATGAGCCATGATTGTGCCACTCAACTCTGGCCTGGCCAAAAAAGTAAGACCCCAACTCAAAAACAAAAACCAAAATTGAAGTCTTTGTATTTTTAAAAGGTGTTGCTTTTAGTTACTTAGGTAAAAGCACTTTTTATAAGGCATATATACCTATGTCCCAGAAGCCAGATTTACTTCGAAATTTTTAGGGCAATTTGCAAAGATATTAAAACTGAAAACATTGTTCCATACAATTCAACCTAAAAACACCAGATCCTAAAAATGTTAACTAAGTTAAATCTAGGTAGTTTCTGCTACCATCCAAATAACAGGCTCTGGTAGCAAGATACAAATTGAAACATTATTTCACTTCTTACTCCCACTGAAAAGAAAACTGAGCCTGGCATAGATATTAGCTAACATGATTCATCTAGAATGGCTTGATTAAAAAAATAATAGTAATAACCCTATACTAGTAAATTATACTTCAATTTAAAAGATCATCATCCTAAGACTCATAAGTCATTCAGTTTAAGTCACTGGAGCTAAAATTCAAAGTCTTCAATTCCAGCATCAGAGATTTGGGAAAAACAAAATAAAACCACTAGACCCCTATTTCTTCTTTGCTTTTCTCTTGCTAGAAATCTAAAATTGCTTTCTAACAAATACCATATCATAGCACTTACTTGGAAAAAACATTTCTGGCTAAAAGACGCGGGGAAGGGAAATTACCCTTCTCTGTCCCTAGGATTCAAGAGAAGCCCAGGGCCTAGATGTCCCCAGACAGATTTAGCAAACACTCTGTAGGACTGTCTTCTCACTGCCACAGTCAGGAGCAAGCTGCTCAAGAGGCCCCTCAGGGGTGCCACTCCCTCTCTGCCTCTTACCAGTTGTGTCTTTAGGCAAGTGCTGCAATCTTCCCAACTGAAAGGCGGAGATAATAAAACCTACTAACACGGTAGGAAGAACAATTTATACACACATAAATTAAGGTTTCTTTCTACATGACTAGTCTGGCAGATCAACTCACATTCTTGAGCTTCACAGTGTCTAGGAAAGAGGCATGCACTATTCTCTATTTGACAGATAAGTGCCATTTACTTGTGGCATAGTTGAACTGAGTTAGTTCCAAGGAAATTCACCACGCTGGCCCTACCTTAGAATGAAAGGTTAAAAATTAACATGCAGTAATGTAATTAATAAACTATTTTACTGTATAAATTACTAATGAAATAAAAATGAATTTTCATTTTCTGTTTTATATACAATTGTCAAAAAGCAGCCAGCCGGGCTCGGTGGCTCAGCCTGTAATCCCGCGCCTTTGGGAGGCTGAGGTGAGTGGATTGCCTGAGCCCACGGGTTCGAGACCCGCCTGGGCAGCGAGACCTCATCTCTATAATAAATCAAAAAATCAGCTGGGCGTGGTAGCGCGTGCCTGTAATTCTGGCTACTCGGAAGGCTGAGGCGGAAGGATCGCCGGAGCCCAGCAGGCGACCGCACTCCGGTCTGGGCGACAGAGTGAGACTCCAACTCAAAAAAAAAAAAAAAAAAAAAAGCAGCCAAATGCCCCTAAACTTGATTTGTTTGGGCTACAAACATAAAGATCTATTCCAGTGTGAAATTCTCATTCTGCAGGGCTTAATGTCCACTTGGAAAGGGGTCCCCCGCCTTCTGCTTCTCCAGCTCTCCCTTTGTTCACCTGCCCTGGGTACCTGGTAATATCACCACTGGGAAGCACAGCACAAGAGGCTACTCGGGCAAATGTTCAGGAAGTGAGGCTGAAACTACTGATTATAACATCTCACTAGTTGATGTGTCAGTGAGTTCAGATGGAAATGACCTGTAAAGACCTTAAATTACAATGAAGACAATCTAGGCCATCCTTCAGACTAATGATTACAGAGCAGTTCAACAAGTGAGCTTCTTTGGACAAGTAAGAACAAGATATATGACCCAGGAGGCTGAATAATAAGATGCTCTTTTCTTCTGATACCAATATACAAATTTTAGAATGAGAGCAAAGGTCATTTTCTACAAACAACAATTAAAACAAAACAAAACAAAACAAAACAGTCAAGGGAACATAGCAAGACCTTATCTCTACAAAAAAAAATTTAAAAATTAGCTGGGCATTGGTGGCGCATGCCTGTAATCCCAGCTACTCAGAAGGCTGAGGCAGAAGGATCACCTGAGCCCAGGAGGTCCAGGCTGCAGTAAGCCATGATCGTGCCACTGCACTCCCTAGCCTGGGGGAAAAAAAGGCAAAAAAACCCTAATACTAAGGTATCTGTCTTACTTAAGAGATAAGAAATGTTTATCTTTTTTGAAAAACATGAAAATTTCTCTTTCTTTTTTTTAACCAAGAGATAAAAGCAATGAAAAGATGACAATTTATATTACTGTTCTCAGTATCAAAATTATAGATACAAGGAAAAAAGGCTAACACAAAGACCTACTGAATCGTTGAAATGATGTTAACATCATATAGCAGCATTTGTATAGACACAAGTAAAGAAATACTGATGCTGATGAAAGTCATCTCTATATACTTTTCAAACGAATCGTCTTATAATTCAAAAGAATAATGGAAACTCAATTACTCTTGGTTTTATCATCAGGTATTCATGGTAGCCTCTAATCTTTGTTTTCTTTTACCACTCAGATTCCCTGATTATTACATTAAACAAAAGCTCAATTACTTTTCTGTTGATGATTTTTGTAAAAAGAAAAACAGCAAATAGGAAAAATTTTGAAGTGAGAAAGAAAGAGCTGGCTGGGAGCAGTGGCTCACACCTATAATCCCAGCACTTAGGGAGGCTGAAGAGAGAGGATTGCTTGAGCCCAGGAATTCGAGAGCAGCCTAAGCAGCATAGCAAGACTTTGTTTCTACACAAAAATAAGAAATAATTAGCTGGGTGTGGTGGTGCACGCCTGTAGTCCCAGCTACTGGGGAGGCTGAGATGGAAGGACTGCCTGAGCCCAGGAGGCCGAGGCTGCAGTAAGCTGTCATCTTGCCACTGCACGCCAGCCTGGGCGACAGAATGAGACTCTGACTTAAAAAAAAGAAAAGAAAAGAAAAGAAAAAGCTACAGAAACTCAAGTCTACACACAGGAGTCTAATCTGCACTTCTTCATTAACTGTCCCTGCAAGAGTGCGACATGAGAGAGCCTGAGTTTCCCCGTGGGGGAGTTTGGTTGCTGCTAAAGTCTGGATATAGGTCAAATCCTATTATCAGGAACTAATTAAAGCACAAATGATTTTGGTGCGTGCGTGTGAATTCTGCCCTGAGTTATGAGCTGGGGCTTAGGAATCTCAGCTGTTGAGGCGCTTCTGTGACTGTGACGGCTGTGAAGGGCCAGACCTTGAGGTGCGTAATTCCAGACCAGCATCACTCTGATGGTTGGCTCCCTTTCCCCAGCATAGAGCAGCGCTCCGACCGCACAGAAAACTCCTCAGGACACAGACTGGAGCACCCTTTCGGGAAACCAAAGATCCCAGGAAACTTCCCAAGTGCCCCCTCCCCTGCAGCACCACAGGAATTCTTTTCAGAAAACAGAACGAAAAGCAAACACACTTAAAAATGGGATTTTGCACATATATACCTCAAATATTCTGCTTGCTTCAAGTCCTCTTGAGAACAATTAATGGTCTATAAACTATCAGAAAATACGTTGGTATTAGAAATATAAAAAGAGGGTTCAGAGACTGGCTTTGAAAGGTCCATGAAACTGCTGACACACAAATCTGTGTGTATGTGTGTGTGTGTGTGTGTGTGTATAAATATGTGCAGACATGTATTGTTTTGTTGAGGAGAGGGTACACAGCTTCCTCAAAGGGACATGACTCAAAAAATAAAAAGGTTAAAATCACTATAATCAAGTAAGATCACTTTTATCTATTCTTTAAATTAAAAAATTTATTTTAATCACATGGCAGAAACTGGGTTATTTATCTTAAGCAGTGAAAACAACACACTTCCTACCTCTGTGTCCCAGGAATCCTGAAAGACAGGGTTTCTACTACTCCTTTTGGTCTGAGGGGGAAGATGGTTGTCTTCTTCGTTGCCATTCCTTCTCCTTTTCCTGAAATTAAATCACGAGGAAAACAAATCCCAAATTAATCTTTTGGATACTTAAGCTATAAGCCACGACAACATATAAATTTGTCCTCTTGCTCAAGAAACTGTAATTCTCCATACAATATCCCAATAGGTTATAAGTTGGAAGTACACCATCCCTGGGCACCAAGAAAATATAAGACAGCTGCAGTAAGGTCAGGCTTAAATTAGTAGAATTCAATTCTGAAAAGAAGTCTGACAATTTAAAATGTCCATTGGGAATAAAGTAAGAACACAAAGTGGTTAATGACTTAAGCTTTTTCCACCTAATTAAGAGTTTCTATCTACATTCCCTGAAGTTACAATGCCAAGTCACTCAACTCTGCTTTCTTCCACACGACAACATTTAAGATAAGGGTGGCTACCTTTGCCCATCTGCCCTGAAAAACCCTATTAAAGCACCTCTTGGTCACATTGCCTCATTATTCTGGCTACACCAGCTAGCAGTATGACATAACAGTTACTTTACTAGATTGTTACTGTGAGATTATAGCACAAGCTGCTTAAAATGTCCAGATTTAAAGAAAAATCACACATCTTCTCAGGCCAGTGTTTGCAGATGTGCAAGAGACAAAATTTGTATGTATTCTATGCAAAGCTGATGCACTGCCAAAGGGACTTCTAAGCTCCAGGTAGAAAACAAATTCACAGAGGTGTAATTTCAAGTCAGAATGCCTGGAACTGTACTGTTGAACATGCAGCCACTAGCCACATGTGGTTATTTACATTTACATGAACTAAAATTAACAATCCAGTTCCTGGGTCACACTAGCCCCAGTTCCAGTGCTCACTGGCCACCTGTAGCTTGTGGCTCTAGCGCACACAGAGCACAGGCCCAGCACTGCCAAAAGTTCTTCTGGACAGCACTCACTCGAGGTCCACATGTACAGGGCAGCAGGATTTATTACAACGAAAACTCTTAAAGGTTCAAATTTCTACAGTTAGTTAAGAGACAAAAGGCAAGTGAGAGGGCTATACAGCTTATGAAAAATATTTAAATCTGGAGGCTACAGTACCTTTGATACAATCACATGCTTTCTATGTGAGTAGGATGGCTTGTGGCAGCAGGCCTTGAAACCTAAAGGTTTTGAATTGAGGTTGAAGAATGGAGAAACTTTAAGCGGTCACCCTGAGTTCCACTCCCTATGCTCTGCAACATTCCCAACAGGTATAACCTTAAACTAGAGCATGGATCCCAGTTCAGGTATGAAATGAGAAAGAGTGACTGTGGTTCTGATAAAGCTTTAACCACCCTGCAGTGGGCTACACAATTTATCAAATTCTAAGACTCAGCTTGTTTGTAAAATAACTGCTCCCTATCTTTCTCCCAGGAGATCAGATCTTACTTGCATATTACTTTGAAGTACTTGGAGATTAAAAAATAGACGAATAGCAAGTTTTAATAATCATTAAATGGACGTGCTATTATCACAGGTTTGAGCCAATAAACTGCAACTTTCATCCTGACACCATCAGAGAATTTGCGTGGGAGTGTGCTGCAGAGGCAAAGCAATGTCTGATGCGAAGCCAGTTGACGCCCAAGGAGAAACTCACTGAGTGGCAGTTGTTGGTCCCTGAACTCTCATTTTATCGGTGTGCCAACAGCTTTGGGCTGCTGAGTCACTCTAATCAAACTCATGACTCTGACCGAAATTTGCCACTTCCTCATTTATAATGGGGGATATGGAGCTTTCCAGGGACACGACTATGAATGCCAAGGAGGCTGCACAGCAGCAAGAGTGTAAGAACGAAAAAGATGAGCTGGTTTTGCAGATTCCACCTAATCTCTAGGAAAGTCACATAGTATCATAGGAAAGCATTCCGGCCTCATAATCAGTTGATTTCTCAAGGTACCAAAATTATCTCTTTAGCCTGCTGGTGGCCCTCTCCTTTGGATGGCACTAAAATTAAGAATGATCCCAAGTTATTCTTCATTCTCCTTTTTCTAGGCTCTCAGCAGATCCCATCCTTGAAACAGACTTCTTTCAACAACATTGTTCATAATTGGCAAGATTACAGCTTCATGCTTATCTGTATCAGTACAATCAGATTATAGCTTTTGGTATTAATGCCATAGACCACGTCATAATTTTAGCAGGCACCCTATAATTGATTATATTCTCCCAAGGCCATCCAGGTATGGATTATTGTTTAGCATCTGTTACTTCTAAGGATGGCTGATTTCATCACTTTCATCATTTCATTTCTCTCCAACCTTCCTGTCATCCCCTAAAGCAGTGGTCCCCAACCTTTTTGGCATCAGGGACCGGTTTCATGGAAGATAATTTTTCCATGAATGAGAGGGGATGATTCAAGTGCATTACATTTACTGTGCAGATCAGTGACCGCATTCAGTTCTCATAAGACCATGCAACCTTAGATCCCTCACATGTCCAGTTCACAACAGGGTTTGTCTCCAATAAGAATCTGATGATCTGGCCAGGCTCAGTGGTTAAGCCTGTAATCCCAGCCCTTTGGGAGGCCGAGGCGAGTGGATTGCCTGAGCCTGCGGGTTTGAGACCAGCCCCAGCAACTTGGCGAGAACACATCTCTACAATAAATCAAAATTTAGCTGGGTGTGGTAGCGCACGCCTGTAGTTCTGGATACTTGGAAGGCTGAGGTGAAAGGATCACCGGAGTCCAGCAGGTTGACACTGGGGAGGCCGTGAGCGTGCCACTGCACTCCAGCCTGGGCAACAGAGTGAGACACCAACTCAAACAAAAGTAATAATAATATGATGATCTGACAGGAGGCAGAGCTCTGGTGGTAATGCTAGTGATGGGGAGCAGTTGTGAATACAGATGAAGCTTCACTGGCTTGCCACTCACCTCCTGCTGTGTGGCCCGTTCCTAACAGGCCATGGGCCCCTGCCCTAGAGAACGAGGCATAGAAATAATCTTTTTTTTTGGGGGGGGGAGGGTTTTACTCTGTCACCCAGACAGGAGTACAGTGACAAGTTCACAGCTCACCACAGCACTGACCTCCTAGGCTCAGGTGATCCTTCTGCCTCAGCTTCCTGCATAGCTGGGACTACAGGCATGCAATACCACACCTGGCTAATTTAAAAAAAATTTTTTGTGTAGAGACATGGTCTTGCTTTTGTAGATACATGTTGCCTATGCTAGTCCTGAACTCTTGGGCTCAAGCAATCCTCCAGCCTCAGCCTCCCAAAGTGATGGGATTATAGGGGTGAGATATCACGCCCAGCCTTAAAATTATGAAGACTAGTGATTTTCAAACTTTTTTTTTTGAAAAGTAACAACTCTTTTTACTTACAGGGGGAAAAAACTTCCCTCTCTCTCTATATAAGATAAATAATCTGTCTCATCACACACCCATCCGTCTACGGTCATCTAGTCCACCATGGGACAGTTTAAAAAAAAAAAAAAATCTTGGACCAAGCCTTCATCTTAAAATTGAAGAAACAGTTCCAGGAAGGAGAACTGACTTGGAGACAATGAGATGACGGAGCTGGCAGAGCTGGTTCATCACACTCCATGAAACACAGGCAAGAAAAGCCTGTCCAAATAAAATAACTTCTTTAAAAGAAGTTTTCAGTATAAACATGTTGAGATTGTTTGTGTTCTAGATAAAAGGAGTCTACTACCAGTATAAACATATTCAGATTACTGTGTACAGTATTGGATACAAGGAACTTTTTTGGTAGGAATTACTTAGACTTTTTCAGATACATGAGACACCCCAAGAGAATATCACAAGTATCAACTGGGGTTGGGAAGGAATAATACGGCAGTCAGACCAGGTTTACTAAACCTAAAGATCTTGCTTCTAATTCTGACGGCATGTCTATAATTGGGCCCCCAATTTCAAATTTAGTCCACTCTTCTTTTCTATACAAATAGAGGCTTTATGCCCCATTTGCTGCTACAATGACCCAAATCAATAATCCAAGGAATCCAGTTTGAGGAACTCTGGAACCAAATAACTTCAGGATGCTTTTCAGAACCCCGATCCCATGAAAAAACGACTTCAGCAAAGGGTCCTTGTGAAAAGACTGCCATTTACATGCAGAGTCAATAAAAACAAGAAAAGAATCTAGCATCATCCACCAAGGCAATCTTATCCATCTTGCCCATTTATGCATGAGACCATAGTGGAATCAAGGAAACAGACATGAACTTAATGAGACTCAAGTAAATCAAAGGAGCTCTCTCAATCTGTTTCCTCATCATAAAAATGAATGTGTTGGACTTGCTGAGTTATAGATTTTCACTTCAGGCTCCACGATAAGTGATTTTTCTAATTTGAAATAAAACGAATCCTCTTCATTCTGGAGTAACTCATCCCAACATTCTCCTCCCCAACTTCTCCCATGGGAAAATAAGAGGGAGGAGGGAAAAAAAAGTCTCAGCTTGGTCTGGACTCTACACGTCAAGCACAAAAACCCTAACTAGGTCTGCGTCCTGAAGCCAGGCCCTGCTGGGTAGGTAGTTGAGCGCATCGCGATATAAATCCTACCTCCCGCCTTCGGAGCCAAACGGCTCCACATCCAAACAGTTTAGAATCCTGCCTGTCCTTCCTGCCACAGTCAAGAGAGGACTCACAACCCACTTTGATCATCTGCCGGTCTGTGTTCACAACCGTTTAGGGCACAAGTTCTTCGGCCTAACCCGATCCTTCCCTGCCGTGGGGTTCACAGCCCAACCCTTCCGTCTGACCTTGGGGAGCCGGCAGCTCCCCGCCCCGTGCCCTCAGAGAAGTCCTAAGGGGCTCCCTTTCCAAAATCAGACATTTCCCCCATCCCCCACCCTCCTAAATTTAGGACAGGGAAGCTTTAGGGACAGCGCCTCTCTTCCCGCACCAACCTGACTTCATTCCAAATAGGAAAAGGCAGAAAGAAAACAAAAAGACGGAGGGGCGGGAGAACTGGACCTGGAAAGTCACCCCTCCAGCTACCCACAGGGACCAGGTATCCGATCACTCGCGCATCCCTCTTCTCTTCTCCTGGACCGCCGAGGACCCCCGATGAAGCCCCGCAGGGTCCGCGCTTGCTCGGACCCCCGCTTCGCGCGCCCCCTCGGCTCCGTCCCCCAGGACCTCCGGCGAGGGGCTGGAAAGGAAAGGGGTCCCGGTCCCTCACCTGGGGCGGAGGCGCTCGCTCATGGCAGCTGGTGGAGGGGAGCGACGCGGCGCCGCTCCGCGACGAGAGGGCACGCAGGGGGTCGCGTTTCGGCGGCCGCCACGCCCACCCCCTCGGGCCTTGGCTCTCGCGGCCGCTCGGGTGGACGCAGCCGGCGGCGAGTACCCCTCGGTGGGACCCGTACCACCGCTACTTCCGGCGTCTCCTCCGCGCCCCCCCATGTCGCAGCCGCCGTGGTTCCGCCCTCTTGCGGCTGCGCACTGGCGCGAACTCGCCGCGCCGACCGGTAACCCCGCCCACGGGAAGAGGCGGGCTCGGAGGGGGAGGAGCGACGGGGAGTGTCTGGGCGAGGGGACCTCTCCGGGGGTGGCCCAGGCGTTCGCCTGTTCGCAGCCACAGGAGGACGGGCGTAAAAGTCAAGCCAGGTTTAAAATAAATTAAGACTTGCCATGATAATACGATACAAGTATTCGAATTAAACCTCTGTGGGATAACTCTTTTCAAAAAATAGGCGAGACCCGTCAGGCAGTGGTGCAGTCGGCCTGCCGCGGGTTCCTTGGGCCGGGGGTTGGGAAGGCGCTGGTGGGCGCCCCCGGGGGGCTCGTCGCGGGGGCTTCCCGGGCTTTCGGATCTTAAGAGGTGAGGACCGTGATCTGCGGGGAGCCTCCGGGGGCGGGGCTGGTTCCACGGCCCACAGAGGGGCTGTACTCGGGCGGGAGGGGAGTGGGTCGGGTGCCGGGGCCGGCGGAGGGGCTTCCCTGAGCCGCGGGACGAGCCCCCGGCCCCTCGGTGGGGAAGCCGGACCCAGACCCGGAGCTGCCCGGCGGTCTCCACCCGCTCGGCTGGGAGAGACCGGACGGCTCCGGGAGAAAAGAGGGATGCGGGGAGGCGGGAGGGTCGGCTGCCAGGCGCCGGGAGGAGGGTGGAGACGAGCATCCCTGTGAGCTCCGCCCCGGGCCCGGTAGGAAGGTAACCCCGGCCCAGGGTTTAACTCGCTGGGAACCTCCCGGGGGAGCTGCCGAGCAGATGACCCAGTTACTGCGTTTGCGTTTGGCTACATGGACTCGCCGTGTGTGCTGTCGAGTAACCTCTGATCGTGTCTCACCCAGGCTGACATTTCCGTTTCATCCTGCCACGCTTGGGAGCGGTGATCGGGAAAGCATGGGGATCCGGGAGAAACAGCCGCAAAAGTAGTGTCCTCCTGGAGGCGCTCGGGTGAGAAAACTGGCACCCACGTTTAAGACATTACCGTGTCGGCCGGGCGCGGTGGCTCAGCCTGTAATCCCAGCACTTTGGGAGGCTGGGGCGAGAGGATTGCCTGAGCCCGGGGTTTCGAGACCAGCCTGGGCAACTTGGCGAGACCACGTCTCTACAGTAAATCACAAAAATCAGCCGGGCGTGTGGCATGCGTCTGTAGTTCCACCTACTTGGAAGGCTGAGGCCGAAGAATCGCCGGAGCCTAGCAGGTCGAGGCTGCGGTGACTGTGAGCGTGCCACTACACTCCAGAGTGAGACTCTGACACACACACAAAAGACATTACGGTGTGAGCGTGGAGAATGTGGAGAGATCTTTCTGGTAGATCGCACTTAGTCGAGTGCAGGACCGAGTACGGTGAGGCAGAAGCGTTTCACAGAAGTCTCACGCCTTTTCTAAAGTGACTAGCCGGCCAGGCACGGTGGCTCAGGCCTGTAATCCCAGTACTTTGGGAGGCTAAGGCGGGAGGATTGCCTGAGGCCAGGAGTTCCAGATCAGCCTAGGCAGCATAGCAATACCTCTTCTCTCCAAAAATAAAAAAAATTAGCCTGGCATGGTGGTGTTCTCCCGTAGTCCCAGTTCTGCGGGAGGCTGAGGCGGAAGGATCACCTGAGCTCAGGAGGTCGAGGCTGTTGTGAGCCGTGATTGTACCACTGCCCTCCAGCCTGGGCAAACAGAGTGAGACCCCAACTCAAATACATACATACATACGTACATCTAGCCGAAGGCCCGTGGACTGACTTCAGTTGTGTGTGTGTTTTTGTGATTAAACGGTCCCTAGCTTTCATATGTGCCAATGTGTACCTCCAAATAATGTAAGGATAATCACTGTAGTCTGTTAGCAGAAAACAGTTTTTTGATGACTTGATGCAGGATAAAGTGGGTTGGTTGCTGTGATACATGGGTGACAAGATTAGATCTGTTTATTTTGTAAATGGTTTCAAAGTCTCACCTTTTGAATATGTCATAGTCTGAAAATATCCTTAGTCATAGTACTGGATGATGATAATATTTGCATGTTTATGTCGAGAAATCATTCAACAAGTACTGTATGGCCAGGCCAGTGCTAGGTTTTTAGACTACAGCTGTGCACAGACTAGATGTTCCTTGCCCTATAGAACTTTATAGAAAGAATAAGAAATGGAAAAAAGGAAAAAGCTTTCAACTGAGCTTTGGAATTAAATATGTTCTTTTCCCGACTCTAGAGAATAATGGAAGAGATACAAAAGATACATGGTATAAATATTTTAAATGTTCACATAGTATATATTTAACAAACATAAAAAACTAAAAAAAAGCCAATAATCTATTGTACTGCAAACTATAAGTAAAAAATTTGAGATGATGTCCCCTCCACATATATGTTTATTTGTTACTACAAATGCATTATGTATATATATATTTATACACACACACACACACACACACACACACACACACACACACACACACACGTATACTATACATGCTTATTACTAATTTGTTATGTGTTTGTAGAGTTTTGTTTCTCAGGCTTAGGTTGGGGGAGTTCTGATATTCTTCTCTTGCACCCCAGTGGATCATCTATCCGTAACTTTGGAAACCTCTTCTATAGTCAGTAACCTTTGGGACCTATCCTGAGTTTTTCATTCTTTACCACTCTGTCCTTGAATGACGTGTTCAGGGGTTTTTAAACAAGAGTTTAAAGGATTCAAGGGTTTCTTTATGATGACCACTGTATACCTAATCCTGAATTGCACTCCACATCTTTAAATAAACAAACAAACAAGAGTTTCTTTATGCTCCCGTGATATCCAGTTGACTTGCTATAACCTTGAATAGCAAACATTTTCTTCTGACAGGTAATTTATACTTCTTTTGACTAACCATTGATTTATTAGACATAAGTCTTTTGGCCTTGATCGCTTTCTTGCTAGGGATGTTGAAAAATCTCTTTGTCTTGTATATTGATGGATTCCTTCAAGAAAAATGTAAGATAAGAAGCATAAATAGAACCAGGCCTTTTTTTTTTTTTTGAGTTGGAGTCTCACTCCCTAAGCTAGAGTGCAGTGACACACTTACAGCCACTGCAGCCTCAATCTGCTGGGCTCAGGTAATCCTTTTGCCTCCACCTTCCAAGTAGCTGGAACAAACAGGTGTGTGCCACCAGGCCCGGCTAATGTTTTGATTTATCATAGCGATGAGATTTCACCAAGTTGCCCAGGCTGGTCTCAAAATCCACCTCCCAAAGTGCTGGGATTACAGGCAGGAGCCGCTGCACCTGGCAGAACTATTTATTTTTAAAGTCAAGCCATGTCTTCTATTTTCTACCTCTGTTAGAAAAAAGAATGGATTGAAACAAAGTTTTAAAAATTTCCTTTGACCTTGCTGATTCCAAATAAATATAAAAGATACGACTCATAAGTAAAATATTTGTATTTACTCTGCAAACGATATGCTCCTCATAATTTCACATTTACCTTTTTCAGGAAGAGGATGAGTGACACTTCACCTAGAATGGAAGTGTGTCCTTATTGTAAGAAGCCATTTAAACGATTGAAATCCCACTTGCCACACTGTAAGATGACAGGACTGACCAAACCCCGTGATGGGAAAGTTTATCCGTTGAAGCCAGCTACACTCCCACATGCTAAAAAAATGAAAGGG
This sequence comes from Cephalopachus bancanus, assembly GCA_027257055.1. Taxonomy (NCBI): domain Eukaryota; kingdom Metazoa; phylum Chordata; class Mammalia; order Primates; family Tarsiidae; genus Cephalopachus; species Cephalopachus bancanus. The sequence continues at coordinate 7,452,853 of JAPVLO010000065.1, forward strand.
CCAGTCAAAGGTTTGATTCAAGCTAAAGGGAGAGAGCTAGATAAAGCAAGTGAGGAAGGAGATGCTGAGATGATAAGGGGCAAACCAGAACGGACAGTTAAGTCGATTCCACTGCCAGCTGTTAGTTTAGAAAGAGCAAGCACTACAGAGACAGGTGAAGATATCAAGAACCAAATCCATCTCTCCTTCCAAGTGTTAAAAAATACCGAGCCAAAGGCTGCTTTCCAGGGAGAAACTGTGGCTCAGGTTTATGCATCAGAGAACACCTCTCCTAAAAGAGAGCTTGCCAAAAATGTACCTAAATCAGGGGAAAGTAGTAGTAACCCTGCAGAAATGGAAGCATCTTTACTGGTTGGCTCAATGGACCCTTCTTTGTCAAATCAAGATAGAAAGTACTCCTCAGCCATACCTGATGATGTCCAGGCCACCTCTGCTAGTCTGAAATTGGGCAGAAATGATCCCCAAAGAAAGGAGCTTCTAGTAAAATTACTAGATGTGCCTACTGGTGATTATCACAGTGTTCAAAAGAATCTCAGTGATGGAGTTAAAAGAGTAAGGTCATCATTATCAAGCAATGAGAGAGATTCCAAAGGCAGGGATCGCGTCTCAGGAGTTTCTACTGATGTTAGAGACACCGAGTCTCAGGAAAAAAACACAGACTCACTAATTTTAAGCCTTAAAATCAACTCATTGGATAAAATCCAAGTCACGGAGAACCAAAAGAAAGGACTTAGCCTTGGAGTAGAGACATGTAGAGGCAAAGGAAACGCAGAGAAAAATGTGTTTGTGAAAGAAAAACAGGAATGGCCTGCCATGAGTGATGGCCCTGAGAACTTCAGAACTGCGGATTCAGCCACAGAGAAGAAATTTCAAGATGAAGGATCACATTTAAATTTGTTCATTCCAAGGGAGGCAGCTTGCAACGAATTTCTTCCTGTGTCACAGTCAAGGAGTCAAAATCTTGCCTCTCTAGCTACACAGTTTTTTCAAGAGGAGAAAGCAGAAGCATTCAGTCATCAGGTCCCCGATGTAAAGGCATTAATGGAGCAGAAGAGACAGGTTTCTCTGGAGCCTGAATCTGGTGGTCACGTCCCAGCATTGCACGCTGGCTGCCAGTGCCCTCTTCGCTCAGCCGAGCACCACACTGCTCGTGCTGCAGCTGCCGACAGAAAGACCCTTCCCAGCTCCATGGGCCTGGAGTGGTTTCCAGAGCTCTATCCTGGTTATCTCGGGCTGGGGGTGTTGCCAGTGAAGCCTCCGTGTTGGGGTGGAATGTCCCAGAAGCCACAGCTCATCGGTCCCCAGGGGGGGCGACTCTCGCAAGGTAAACCCTCTCATTTTAGTGTATTTTATTTTATTTATTTATTTTTGAGTTGGAGTCTCACCCAGACAGGAGTGCAGTGGCCATTCTCGGCCACCTCAGCCTCCACCTGCTGGGCTCTGCTGATCTTTCCACCTCAGCCTTCCAAGTAGCTGGAACTACAGGTGCGCGCTACCACGCCCAGCTAATTTTTGATTTATTATAGAGATGAGGTCTCACCAAGTTGCCCAGGTGAGTCTTGAACCCGCAGGCTCAGGCAATCCACTCACTTCAGCCACCCAAAGGCACGGGATTACAGGCTGAGCCACTGAGCTCGGCAAACCTCATTTTATTTATTTACTTATTTATTTATTGTTATTTTTGTTTTGTTTTGTTTTTTTGAGTTGGAGTCTCACTCTGTCGCCCAGACTGGAGTGCAGTGGCCACTCCTGGCCACCACAGCCTCGACCTGCTGGGCTCCGGCGATCCTTCTACCTCAGCCTTCCAAGTAGCTGGAATTACAGGCATGCGCTACCACGCCCAGCTGATTTTTTGATTTATTGTAGAGATGAGGTCTCGCTGCCCAGGCGGGTCTCGAACCTGCGGACTCAGGCAATCCACTCGCCTCAGCCTCCCAAAGGCGCGGGATTACAGGCTGAGCCACCAAGCCCGGCAAACCTGCTCATTGCCTTTTGAATTTATAAGGGCCAGAATGCTAATATTTTCATTCATTTAGCTTATTTTGACCTGAGTATTCCAGTGCTCGGCCCTTGTAGTTGTTCTTGCTTCAGGGGTCGGTAGCAGTGTTTTAACGTTCTTTCTTTCCCTCCACCAAGAGTTGAAGGTTGGGCTAGAGCAGGTTGGTAGTATTGACAGCAGTTGTGTTTCTACATCGGGAGGAGGCATAACCCATAGAAATTGGATGGGTATTCAAGCTGAACAGACTCAAAAAAAGCAGGAAGCCTTCAAAATACACCTAAATAGAACAAGTGCTGTGTTCAGAGTTCAACCAGGACCACATTTTGCAGGAAATGGGTTCTAGGTTGATGCTTAAATGCAACATCTTGGAGTTTAGAGTAGCGAAGAAGGTTTTGGAGTTGGTGATAGGACACAGTTAAAACTGGTCAAGTAAGAAGGGCAGGCGAAGTGGAGCGAGTGGTGGAGGTCGAGGCTCAGGAGGTGAACAGTGAAGGTCAAGGATGAGGAAAGGAGGCTGCGGCAAAGAATAAAGGTTTAGGAATCTGCGCGCTACAAGTAGACGAGGACCCAAGAGTAGAGCCACAGACTGAGCCTCAAGACACGAGCCTGGGCAAGAAGGACTTGGGGGGGAAAGGCTGGATGTTGAAACTGACCTTGATTATGAGTCCAGCTCTTCGGAAGCTTCCCAGTGCTCCTTGCTAATGGCAGGAATAGGTTAACAAGAAGGTAGACTGAGGCCCAAGCACGAGCCAGGAGGTTCCCGAAGGTCATTTCCCGTAGCCTCACTGTTCTCTGCTGAACTTCGCCTTGGGTTACTGGACTGCCTCTCAGGTTGAAATCCATAAAGTTTCTTAAGATTTTCTAGGGGCAGATTAGCATAAAGTGAAGTAGCATTGTCTCTCTTGTGTAGTGATTGCTGGTGCTTTCAGGCTTGTTTTGACAGGAGACCTGTGACAACTCAGAGTAGGTTTGCACCTGAAAAACTGATACTATCTCTTCCTGAAGGGAGATGGTTTTTTCCTCTCTGGTATATTCTGCAAATGATCGCATAGTCACTAAACCCCTATTTGTCTGGTCTCAAAATGAATGTGTATTAAATAAAGAGCATTGCTAGCCAGAACTACATTTTCTTTTTTTTTTTGAGTTGGAGTCTCACTCCATCGCCCAGGCTGGAGTGAAGTGGCACGCTCACGGCCACCCCTGCTGGGCTCTGGCGATCCTTCCACCTCAGTCTTCCAAGTAGCTGGAACTAGAGGCATGCTACCATGCCTGGCTAATTTTTATTTATTGTAGAGATGAGGTCTTGCCAAGTTGCCTGGGCTGGTCTCGAGCCTGAGGTCTCAGGCAATCCACTCGCCTCGGCCTCCCAAAGTGCTGGGATTATAGGCTGAGCCACCGAGCCTGGTCTACATTTTCTTTATAGGTACAAGTTTTTCTACAAACAGACCTAACATCTAGACCTTTTAGTACAAAACTGTAGTCTCAAGGTCAAGCTGCTTCTCCATAATAAACACAGACTTAATGATATTAACATTTGTGTTGCTCTGTGGTTTTCAGAGAGCTTCCATCTGTGTTTTCTTATTTGGGCCACACAGCTCTGAGGAGCAGGCAAAATGATTTTATCTCTGTTTTGCAGATGCTGAAACAGGCACAGAGAGGATAAGTGATTTGTCCAAGGTCATGTTGCCCATAAATGGTAGAGATGAAAGTAGAACCCAGGCTCTGGGCCTAGTTTAATCCTCTCCATTAAACTGTATGGTAGAAAATACACCATAACTAGAAAGTGTTCACTGTCTCTCCATACTTTCTGTGTGTTTTTCACTTGCCATATACACACACTCAGCACTCCATGACAAATCTCTCTAGTAAGTTGAAGGACTTATTTTCTGCACTGTCTTTTGTGGTGCTAAGGAGTGTCTGATACATCCACTTTTCATGAGAAAAGGGAGGGAACTAGCATGTATCAGTGGTGACTGTGACTGTGTCATTGTGCTGGATACATTACATATTATCTCATTTAATCCTCATAACAGTGTTGAAGTGATGTCACTGTCCCACTCTCTTATACACAAGAGCCTCAGACATCTTAAGTGACTTGCGACAAGTGAGAGTCAGGATTGAAATCCAGGTCTGAGCCAGGCTCGGTGGCTCAGCCTGTAATCCCGTGCCTTTGGGAGGCTGAGGTGAGTGGATTGCCTGAGCCCGTGTGTTCGAGACCTGCCTGGGCAACTTGGCGAGACCTCATCTCTACAATAAATAAAAGATTAGCCGGGCGTGGTAGCGCGTACCTGTAGTTCCAGCTACTTGGAAGGCTGAGGCGGAAGGATTGCCGGAGCCCAGCGGGTCGAGGCTGCGGTGACCGGGAGTGGCCACTGCACTCCAGTCTGGGCAACAGAGTGAGACTCCAACGCAGAAAAAGAAATCCAGGTCTGGTCAGGCTTGGTGGCTCAGCCTGTAATCCCAGCACTTTGGGAGGCCGAGTTGACTGGATTGCCTGAGCCCGTGGGTTTGAGACCCGCTGGGGCAACTTGGCAAGACCTCGTCTCTACAATACATCAAAAATTAGCCAGGCGTGGTAGCACACGCCTGTAGTTCTGGCTACTTGGAAGGCTGAGGTGGAAGGATTGCCAGAGCCTAGTAGGTTGAGGCTGCGGCGGTCGGGAGTGTGCCTCTGCATTCCAGTCTGGGCGACAGAGTGAGACTCCAACTCAAAAAAAAAAAAAAAAAAGAAAAGAAATCCAGGTCCATCTGACTTTTATCTGTGGTCTTTAAACTCTACCTAAGGGTTACTGTTTGGTATAGTTAGTAGTTGATATCTTGTTTGCTATAAGTTGATGCATTTCATTTTAATGGATGCCCAGAAGACAATACTTATAATATTCCCAGGCTTATGACATAGAATATGGGGGGGAAATGCAAATTTTCCTTTAATAGTAAGTTCTTCCCAAATAATGACTAGAAACTATTTTGTGCCGAGCGCAGTGGCTCACTCCTGTAATTCCAGCACTTGGGGAGGCAGAGACGAGAAGATTGCCTGAACTCAGGGGTTCGAGACCAGCCTGAGCAACATGGTGAGACCTCGTCTCCACAATAAATCAAAAAATTAGCTGGGCGTGGTGGCACGTGCCTGAGGTTCCAGATACTTGGAGGGCTGAGGTGGGAGGTTCATCTGTCCAGCAGGTTGAGTCTGTGGTGGCCGTGTGTTACTGCATTCTAGCCTGGGTGACAGAGTAAGACTCTTAATAAATAAAAAAACACCTATTTTGTTCCCTTTTATAGCTTACAGTCTGTAACTAGTATTGTGCTTCAATATTATTGGTACTTCAATGTCAGAACAGATAAGATGTAGCCATCATAGGGCTTCACTTCTGTTATAAACTGAAAAACACGACTGAAGTTGAATCCGGGATTAATGTTCAGCTGTGAATGCTGTCACCAAGTTAATGGTAGATGCTAGAGGAGAGAGAACCTAGGATCTCAGTTAAGGTCAAGACTTCAGCAAGGTCACCTGAATCTACAAGGATTAAAAGATAGTGTCACTGTCTCCTCAGAAAGCTTTGTAGTTTCTCCAGGCAACACTACCTCCAATGACGGTATATTCAAGTGGAACTTTCATGGAAGCTTTGCAGAGGAGAATGGGCGACACGGTCCCTTGCTCAGGCAAGTCCTCTGATAGGTCATTTTCCCTTTTTCTAGGAAGCCAACTCTTTCCTTTGATACCTTAAAGGCAGGGTCAGTGAGTTTGCAGTTACTGAATTAACTGTGTCAGGCATGATACTTCATGTCTATATAGGTTTTCTCAGGTAATTCTTTTACCAGTCCTGGGAAATTGGTATTATCCCCTTTTGTACACAAGAATACTGAGTTTCAGAGAGGGAAAATAACCCAGCATCACTTTTCAGCATCTGACATTACCTGATGGTCTTTGCCAAGTTTTTCCGGATAGCATTTTGTCTGCTGGGCCGTGGGCTTCAAGATTACATCAGGAATGTTTTCCCACAGAGGGAGGCCCACAGCCACAGCGAGTCCTCATACAGCAGGGTAACTGAGTCCACTCAGGTGGTTCCACCAGGTGGATAGGTTATTTGAGAAGTATCAAGAACTATCTTGACATTTTGATAAAACATAGTAGCGCCAAAAGCTCTCAGGGCTGAAGAAAAATGAATGTATTCTGGTAGCCTAGAATAGGAAATAGCAAAGCAGACAAAACTGGTAGTTCTCAGGATGCCCCTGAGTCAGGTTTTAGTAAATCAGGAATAAGAGAATTAGGTATGAAGTTCAGCAGCTTTGGAATCATTTTTTTGAGTTTCTGCAAGAAGGATTTTCATGGACTTACTACTTAAAAGGAGTTTTCCTGGCCTTAGGGAAAATAGATTTTATTTTGTTTTAGTTTATTTTTGAGTAGGGGTCTTACTCTGTCGCCCAGGCTGGAGTGCAGGGGAAGGCAGAGAAGACATTGTTAATAAAACTGTCACGGGCTGGGCACAGTGGCTCACGCCTATAATCTCAGCACTTTGGGAGGCCGAGGTGAGAGGACTGCATGAACCCACAGGTTCGAGACCAGCCTGGGCAACTTGGTGAGACCTCATCTCTACAATAAATCAAAAATTAGCCAGGCGTGGTGTTGTGTGCCTGTAGTTCCAGCTACTTGCAAGACTGAGGTGGAAGGATCACCTGAGCCCAGCAGGTTGAGGCTGCGGTGGCCATGAGTGTGCCACTGGACTCCAGCCTGGGCAACAGAGTGAGACTCCAACTCAAAAAACAACAACAAGAAAAAACTGTTGCAGGACTTCTGTGGGTACAGGGCTGGCCCCGCCTTGGCCATAGGTTTTTGTCTGATGCTGGCTCAGTGCCTGAACAGGTGTCATTCAGTCAAGTTTGGCTGAATCTACAGCTGGCAGTAAACAGGCTCATCTGACTGGAGAAAGTGGAGCAAGTTCAGGAGATGGCATCGCAGAGAACATAGTTGTTCAGTCGCTGTTTTCAGAAGGCTGTTTCTTCCCATGTTTTCCTTCCAACTTGTTTCCTGGATGAGTGAGTTTTACGTCATGCTTTAAGAGACTAGCCCTCCACCTTGCAAGAGAATTCTCTTCTGTGTGATTTCTTGGAAGCCAATGTGGTTCTTTTCATTGCTGTTTCATGACCATGCGGATATTTTTACATCCACAGCAACTTTTACCACACCTGCAGAACCTGTCATCAATTTTGGCTTAATTTATCCTGACGAACCAAACCAAGATCAGAAAACTATCAGTAGATGACTTGCCTATCATTAAACATGGAGCAAAACAGGTGCAGGAGAAATGTGAGCAAGTGACGTAAGCCCTCTTTTCGGTTCTACTTAAGTTATCCACATACCGAATATAAATAGGAAGTGTTTGCTGGCCAGTAACAGCAATGGAGTAGTAGAACCACATACGGACTGTAGACGGTAGTGACAAGTCACGGTGCTTTATGTATGTAGTGGAAAGTCATGCTTTGGCTAGCATGTTTAGCAGATGGCAAGATGTAAAGGAGTCATTTTGTGGACCGTGTGCATGTGAGTCATCCGGGCAGTGTACTCACAGACCAAAACAAACAGAGGTCCTGATTGCCAGTGACCCCTTGGCTTTTGAAAAAACTTCTTGATCTGGAATAGGTCTAGCTGCAGTCCAGTGCTGGAGTCATGAGTGTACCTCCTTAGAATGTGCTTTTCCCGAACCTCCAGTGCTGAGTGTTGGGGAAGGGGTGAGTTTAGATAAACTGTCATCATGACTTCTGTTTGGAACCGTAGCTCCTTTGTTGGAAAGAAGCTCGGCTGATAGGAGTTTGGAACCCCCGGCCAGACTTACAACCTCCGGCTTCTCTCTCATGAGGTTCTTGGGAGCTGTACAAAAAGGTGAGACTGGAGTTACTGACTGTTGGGGTCTGTCTCTGGTTTCAGGCATTTGGAGAAGCTTCTCTTACTTGAGGCTGTTACAGCAAGGCTAAGGAGAAGAGGGAAAATGGTCATTGTCTTCCTAGTCTTCTGCTTGTCTATTTCATTTTGGAGTTTGACTTCATCGAAAGCACACAGCTAATATCACAGCAGCTGCCATTTATTGAACAGCTTGCATCTTTTAATGTCTACCTGCCCCCCACCCCCCTTGCCTTGTTGATGGTGCCTGCTCCCAAAGCCAGGAAGATGTTAAACCCCAAGTTAACCAATTGCATTAGTCTCCTCCCACTAAGCCAAGTTCCCCCAAGCAAGAGTAACTAGTTTGAATTTAGTAAATTTACGGTTCCTGGATCTTAGCCTTTGTTAAAATGTGTGTGTGTGGAGTCTCTGAGTTAAAATTTTGTCACCCAGGCTAACTGGGAAAACGTCATAACTCACATACTGGCCCCAGTTCCAGTTCCCTGTAACAGTGGCTGTGTTTCCTTTCAAACAGGCTGGATCAGGTGCAACGCCACTGTGAAGAGAAGCGGAGTTGGTGGCATCACGATGCTCTTTGCCGGGTACTTCATCCTGTGTTGTAGCTGGAGTTTCAGGCATCTGAGTAAGCCTTTCTGTATTTTTGGTCTAAATTGCAGGTCCCTTCCCATTATAGGGACCTACAAGGGAGTCTCTGAATTGTTTTCCTATTACAGTTTTGCTTATCTGACATGCTCAGGTGAATGCGCTGTTGCCTGGGGGCTCTGGAGCTTTTTTATTTGAGGTTTTGGTTACAAGGGCCTTTTGTAAGACTTGACTAGAATTTACATAATTGCTCTTGTCCTCCATTTAATGTTGACACTGATCTGGGAGTTTCTTTTTTTTTTCCCCCCTTAAGCTATTTCCCTGCTGGAAGATCAGGTGCCTAAGAACTCTTTCCCTGCTGTAAGGGAAGGCGTTCTGCTTGGTGCCTGAGAGCCCCTCTTTAGCATTGAAACCAAACAGCTTTATACTACAAAAGAGAGGAGGAGGATGAGATACAGCTGTCACTTGCCAATGTATCTAAGACTCACAGCTATCCTAGTTCATCTACTTTGAATATTTAAAAACATACACCCTTCTAATTATGCATTTCTGTTTGGACCAAGTCTTGACCAAAAGGAAAATGCCTGGATTTCTTAAAGTTCAATATTTTTCACAGTTAAAAAAAACACACAACAGGCCAGACGTGGTGGCTCACGCCTGTAATCCCAGCACTTTTAGAGGCCAAGGTGGGTAGATTACTTGAGCCCGGGAGTTTGAGACCAGCCTAGGCAACATGGCGAGGCCTCGCCTCCACCAAAGAATGAAAAAGCGAGCCAGGTGTGGTGAGCACCTGTAGTCCTAGCTCCTCGGGAGACTGAGGCGGAAGGATTGCCTGAGCCCCAGGGAGTTGAGGCTGTGGTGAGCTGTGACCCTGCCACTGCGCTCCAGCCTGGTGGCAGAGCGATACACTGACTCAAAAAAAAGTCCATTTTCAGATGAAAATCTCCGGTGTAATAGTACAAGATAGGCATGAACACTAAGGGCCAACATAATTCGCCTTTAAGACACTAAGTCTTCTTTTAAAAAAAAAAAATCTCCGGGCTTGGTAACTCAGCCTGTAATCCCCCGCTTTGGGAGACTGAGGTGAGTGGATTGCCTGAGCCCGCGGGTTCGAGACCCGCCTGGGCAACTTGGCGAGACCTCCTCTCTACAATAAATCAAAAAAAAGAAATTAGCTGGGCGTGGTAGTGCGCGCCTGTAGTTCCAGCTACTTGGAAGACTGAGGCGGAAGGATTGCCAGAGTCCAGCAGGTCAAGGCTGTGGTGGCCGGGAGTGTGCTACTGCACTCCAGTCTGGGCGACAGAGTGAGACTCCAACTCAAAAAAAAAAAACAAAACCAAGATTTGATGCTAATGGAATTTGTGTGACTACATCAGTGCCTGGTGAGTAGGAGGGAGGTTGAACAGCAGGAACTGGTTGCAGCATACTCCTGTGTACTGGCTGGGGTGGCCTGGCGGCTCTCTCTCTTGTATTGACACCTGGGCATGGGTGAGAAAAAGGAATGCCTTTCTGATCAATCTGCATAAATGGAGGTTCAAAACCAAGAATCATGTGCCCACAGAGAAGAGTTTACCAGTGTCTGAAAGGGATTATTTAATTGATACGTGACATTAGTAGGTAGAAACTGCAGAAAGTAAAACAGAAACTTCTCATTGTGCCTAAGACTCTATTTCTAAACTTATGAAACAAAAATATAACAGACTGATCTAGAGAGGCAAGAGATAGAAATATCAGTGGAAGTGGCCTCTTGGATCCTTACATGTGTCTCTGTTTATCCAAAGAGCGGCAGCGCTGGCGTAAGTAGTGTTGACCTGGACGTCACTTAAGAGACTGCAGGGGCATGCGGTGGAGACGATTGCAGGACATACTTAACCGTTTAAAGTTGTACTGGGGACAGGGAGAGGGAATGAAAAGAATAAAGTTGCTGGAATCTAAAACAGTTATGTAGGAAGTAAATTTTCTGTCAACGTGGGCAGATCTGTTTCTGTCTGGGTGTTTTTTGGCTTGCCGTTAAAAGTAACCGAGAGTTATTGAAAAAACCAGTTTTGTTTACTTATGAAGTTGTTATTCAAGGAAACATGAGGTTATTCAGGGAGATGTGAAGATGACAGAGTTTATCTTTAAAGTTAAGAAGCTATTTCTCAGTAAAAAACAATATCCCTAAAATTGTTTTCTAAGCCTTGGTGTTTTAACATTTATCTGTACGAACTGTTAGACCACATCTACACAGCTGATACAGAACAGGATCTGAATTGGCAGATTAGCCTATACCAGACCCTTCCTGTCAGGAGTGCTTGGGCTCTTGGGGACCCTTGACCAGATCTTGACAGGCGTGAGAAACACAGGGGCACAAGGTGGGCATTCTAATGGCAGGTGAGCCTATGAGAAACCCTTACAGATATTCCATATATTTTTAAGCTGACTGAAATAGCACACTAAACAGAATATAAAATCGCATTTTGTACAACTTAATTGAGTATAATAGTGAGCAGCTGATTTCTGTTTGTCATCTCTTCCTGGAAACTTTTCAAAATCCCACCCCTATCCCTTCAAGAATTTCTGTGAATTACTGAGAAAGCCCTCTCAATATGTTAGGGTTGTTTTTGGCTGGTGGGCTTTCTTTGTCTCTTTGCCCCATGAAAATAATGTATATTGTTTTACTTCCATTTTGGCTCCTAGAAAATAACTTGGATACTTACAAATAGAAGAGGCACTGAGGATATTTAATCTAGGCAGCATAGACGGATGAGTATTTCCCAACTCCACGCGCAAACACACACACACACACACACACACCATAGACGGATGAGTATTTCCCAACTCCACGCGCAAACACACACACACACACACACACACACACACACACACACACACACACACACACACACACACACACACACGTCTCTGCCTCTTGGCTCTGCCTGTGGTAGTCTCGTGCCAAAATATGTAGGGCCAGTCCCTCTCACATCTCAGCTCTTTCAAAACCGCAGAAAAGCCAGTGACTGTTCCATGGCCCACATGTGTTCACTCACAGTGTTTCTTTCTCTCCGCCCAAAGCTTGAATACTGGATCTGCTGCTTTATCTGCCTTTCCTATTCCCAGTTCCCTCTTTAGCGATCCCTAGTGAGAGTAGTTGAATTCTGCAGCAGATTCTCATAGTTAAGGAAAAGGTATTCCAGTATATCCAGGGGTGCTAGAATTCTCCTTAAGGAAAAAATCGTGGCTGTGGGAGAGTTCTACCGTTAGTTTAGTTTAATATTACTAAGTTCCATTGGAACCCCAAACAGTCTCTTTCCTTAGAAAGGGCTGCGTGCCCACCTCTGGAAGGTCCCTTTAAAAGGGACACATGGTGGTTCTCTCTGCACCTCCCCATGTGTCTTTTCTCAAGATCAGAAATTCTCAGAGTAAGAAGGTAGATGAGAATGACCTCCTTCCCAGTCCATCTCCTCAAGCAAAGCTCAGCAGATTATAGTGGCCACTGGCCAGGTTCAGCCCACTGGCTGTTCGTAAATGAAGTCTGGTTGGAGCCCAGCCCCCTTACCAGTCAGGTGTCATCCTGGCTGTTTGATGCTTCAACGGGAAAGTTGAGTAGTTGCAGCAGAAACCATATGCCAAAAAGCTGAAAATGTTTACTATCTGGCCTTTACAGAAAAATTATGCCGGCCCCCGTCCTAGAGAAGTACGATACCTCCGTGTGTTGGCGTGACAAAGACAGCTGGGGACCGCTGCTCTAACACGTTTGGAGTAGGAAGCACACTGAAGTGGGAGAAACCTTTCCTGACTTGTCTCTCGTGCCTCAGTGCCCTGTGTTGCCCCGAACTACCCAGAACACATAAAGGAGTGGTAGCACAAGGGATAACCTGATACCCCTCAAGATGTGTATCAAGAACATTTATACCACTACTCCAAATAGACTAGTATCATCTGTCGTAATCATAATGCTAAAACTTAATGAAGATGTTTAACTTAATCACAATAACTATTTTATATCCCTGAACATAAGTTCCTTAATGAGAAGAATAGAACAGTTTAATGATCCATCAGACCTAAAGGGATATCTGCCTCGTATTGATTGCCATTTAAGACAAAGGTGACATCCTGTCATAAGAGGAGGGCTTTTTGCTTGACATTGGTCAGTCCCATGAATTCCAACTTACATGTAGTAGGAAAGAACAAAAAAACCTTAACTAACTTCCTTGGATCAGATACTGAGAATTCTTCAATAATGTGATAGGGGTAACTTTCAAGAAGCTGTTGGAAGCATCTCCACATTCTGCAGTTATTTGTAAATATCCATGAAGTGATGGAGGGAACAGCTTCCTTATCTGCTTATTGCTGCCATCTGGTTTGGGAAAATAATTGAAGGCGTTTTATCAAGCCCATTAAGGATCTCTTCATAATGTTAGAAATAGTGTAAGAGACTTGTTGAGATAAGCTGATAGCCTGTGATTCATTCTTGAGATTTCAATGTCAACAAACTAAGTGCTCCGGGAATATACCTCCTAGCTCCAGTTTGCAGTGCTCTTGTAAACTTGCCTAGTGAGGATGTGATTTTTTTTGTATATGCAAATATATGCAAACAGTTCATTGGCACACCATTTCCCAATCATGTATATGATCTGGCAAGTTAAAAGCTTTATCCAGGCTGAGCACAGTTATCCACTGTAATCCCAGCACCTTGGGAGGCCAAGGCGGTAGGATTGCTTGAACCCAAGAGTTCGAGGCTGCCATGAGCCATGATGATGCCACTGCGCTCCAGCCTGGGCAAGACAGTGAGACCCCAACTCAAAAAAATAAATAAATAAAAGCTTCATCTTAAAGACTAGAGATTCTTTTCAAAACTAGATAGTGGACACGTAAGAGTTTGCTCCCTGCAGGAGCCAGCACACCTCAGGTGTGAGGCGGGGGTAACTACTCACCTTTTCACAAAACTGAGGGAAAAGAAGAATGCCTGTAACATGATTTACTATTTTAAACAGCTTTCTAAATTCTGTCTTTTAAAATCATGCTCTGCGCCCCCACGACACTGGTGAGAGCCTGCCTTAGTAAGCCACGATACCTAGATTTTGCTTCCAGGGCAGCAACTTGAGTTCCTGAACAAGTCTTCCTGCACGTGTGCAGTATCTGTACACGCAGTCCATACCCACCTCCCATCCATCGTGCAGAAGCTCTGCAGTGATGCCAGGCTCCCGGTCATCCCAAGAAGACTCGCAGTGATGCTTCTGTTCAGAAGTTTGGAAGTATTAGCTGGCAGGGAAGGCCTGAACACCCAGCTGGGACTCACATGGTGATTACCCCTCCTGTACCTACCAATCCTAACCCTCTGTAAGGTGGTTAGCCCTCCTGCTACCTACCAATCCTAAGTTATAATATCTGAAATAGTGAGTTTACTGGGGAAAATAGTTTTCTAATACACATTAAATTATTTAGCTGTTAACAATAAGGTCATTTTCTCTATCAGCAGACTGTTTTATACTTTATGGGGAACCCATAGTTACTAACACTAATAAAAATATTTGTAAAAAATTGGTCTCTGAGCTGATCATTGGCCTCTTCCAGAACCTCACCTGTGAAACAGGTGGGTGTGTCCCGGGGCAAGTTATCCACTTTACAGGAGCCTCCTTGGTCTGGACTGTAAAGTAGGGATAATTATACCTACTTTGCAAAGATTTGGTGAGATTAGAAGTCTTCCATCTGTGAACTCCAGCAGGGTCTCTGATGTAGGAGGTCACCAACGGCTGTTCTGAAACCTCTTGCACCATCAGACTCCACACAGATCCCACACTTGAACCAAGAGAGGCCCCGCTGAAGTCCACACTCAACTCCAACCAACATGTGGGTACTTGGCTTCGTGCATGTGCCGTGCAAGGATCCTTTCAGCGTCTTCTGATTCTCACAACAGCCTACAATGGAGATGTTGCCAGCTCCCTCTAGAATGAGACCAAGTGCTTTGCCCCCAGAGCTCTTACTGCCCTCACATAGCCTAGGGTAGTTTGAACTGGCCCGCAGACCCCCAACATCTGACTTCCTTTAGACTGCCTTACCAATGACCCCCAGCTCCAGGCAGGCCAGGCAGCTGCCTCTTCACCGATCCAAGACAGGTGACGAGTCCTACATCAGGACTCATATGGTTCTTCTGTTTCTCTAAAAGTCCTGCTTAGCCACCACCTCCCGTCCCAGTGGATTAAACTGATTTGGAGTTTGATTTCTACAACGGCATAGACAGCAATGACATTAAACACTACCCTCCCTTTCCAGGATACGCCTTTTTTGTACCAGCTACAGCCCCGTCATACTCCATCCACATGGAGCACAGAATATATTCTTAAATGTAAATAAGCCATACAGAGAACTAGATGTCGTGCTAAAGAAACCACTGAATTTAATTGCCAATATGCAGCAGTCACTGAGCCCTTACGTGCAGCCCAGAGCCATCTAGTGGTGCTGGGCCAAGTGGAGTATAACGACCGTGGGCTTGCCATGTACCTGAGCGTTTGGTTTCACATCCGTTTTGCTCCCTCGGTTTATGGATAGCTCCAGTCCTGTATTTTCAGTAGCTCATTTGTGGGATAGCAGGAAGTAAACCCGTGGCAGCAGGCTGCTTGTGGGTCCCATGTCCCATTCCGGCTGACAGTGGCTTGCTGTGCAGGGTCGGGACAGAGGTCCATGGTGTGACCGCTTCGAATCTTCACAGGATCTCCTAGCCCCGGGGCCAGTGTTTAATAACGCCTACCAGTTGAGGCTGAGTGACTTACTGGCATAAAGAACGGCCTGGTTTTCCACAGGAAAAGAGAAAGTGTTCATGGCATGACTTTTTGTAAAATCAAATCTCGAGGAAAATTCAGAATTGTCTAGGGAACTGTTAGGAGAGCGTTGGCTGGCTTTCTGAGAAGTTGAATGCATTCTCTGCTTATAAAGGAAACATCTCATCTCAGGCCTAAAGAGACTTTGAGATTCCAGCCCAGTATTGTGATCCCAGGGAATGGGGCTCTAGGACTTCAAAGGCCTGGGAAACCCAGTGTACAACAAAGTTAGGGGTTCAGCCTCTCCCCCATCATCTTCGTATCACTGTTCTCTTGCAGGATCGAGAGAGAACTCAAAGCTCAGGACAATTTAGAGGTTCATTTGAGAGTCAAAGTATGATTTTTTTAAAAAAATGATTTTCTTATTAATAAGCCAGAAGGTAGCAAAAGAAAACCAGGCTGGGTGCAGTGGCTCACGCCTGTCATCCCTGAACTTTGGGAGACTAAGGTGGGAGGATTGCTAGAGCCCAGGAATTCGAGACCAGCCTGGGCAACCTAGCAAGACCTCGTCTACAAAAAGTCAAAAAACGAGCCAAGTGTGGTGGCACGTGCTTGTAGTCCCAGCTATTCAGGAGGCTGAGGTGAAAGGATGGCCTGATCACAAGAGGTCAAGGCTGTGGTGAGCTGTGATCGGGCCACTGCACTCCAGTCTGGGCAACAAAGTGAGACCCTGACTCAAACAAAACAAAACAAAACAAAAAACCAAGGAGCCACATCAAGGTATGCCCCACCCCAAGTCTTAAGGACATTGTGTACAAGTAACTCAGTAGGAAATGAAAGAAACTTCTTATCTGGCAGAAGATGCAAAAAGGATTAGGTTGTTGAGGATAATCTCCCCATTATCTGTTAACTCGCACCCCTAGACCCAGTACAGTTTTGCTACAGAAAAGGAGTCCCATTCTCCAGACCTGCATCCTCCCATCCCTCCCACCCCTTCACACACCCTGTGGCACTGCGCTCTGTCCCAAGCCCTGGGCCCCAGGCAGGAGAGCCAGTGCTGCCGGGAGGTGGCTTTCGTACCAGAAGCAGAAGGCACCAAGTCCCATGGCCCGCTGACAAGCTGCAGATCAAGTGACGTCATAAAAAAAACCCTGCTGTACATAGTCCCTTTGCAGACTTGGCGACTTTTCACTGAGGGCCAGGGCGCTGGCCATGTGTTTGAGGTGAACCCAGGGTTCAAAATGCCTTCAGTTATAATTTCTTGGTTTTGAGTCAGGATCTCACTCTGCCACCCAGTCTGGAATGCAGTGGCACGGTCACAGCCCACTGCAGCCTCAAACTCCTGGGTTCAGGTGGTTCTGCTTCAGCCTCTTGAGTAGCTGGGACTACAGACACACACTGGCACTCCAAGCTAATGTTTTGACTTTTTTGTAGAGACGGGGTCTTGTTATGTCGCCTAGGCTGGTCTTGAACTCCTGGGCTCAAGCAATCTTACCTCTGTCTCCTGAAGGGCTGAGGTTATAGGCGTGAGCCACCACGCCTGGCCCAGGTACAGTTTTAATTGCCAAAGACATGCCTTTTGATACAAGTTATAAACAGACTTATAAATTCCCCACCATTAGGCAGACTGGGTTCCCACCTTCTGTCAAAGGTGCTCTCAGAACCAATAGGGACCGCCTTCCTCTCGGGCCATTGCCTTCCAGCCTCCACTGCTAGGCAGTCCCAGAGCTCAGTAGCTGCCCCAGCATTCACGCTCCAGTTTGGTCCCTGTCACACTCACACGGGTGTCCAACATTCAGTCATGCTAGCCAAGGCTCAGCAAACTTTTTCTCTAGATAAATTAAATAGTAAATGTTTTAGACTGCAAACCATCACATCTCAGCTTAGCCAACGTAAGCTCCTGAACGGCCATGGGCAGTGTGCAAACATGCCCATCACCCTGTGTCAATAAAGCTTGATGAGCACTGGAAAGAGCATTTTCACATACCACAAAATATTCTTTTAATCCCCCCACCCCTGTGCCCAACCTTTAAAAAATATTTCTCAGCTCTGCAGCTGTGCAAAGACAGGCAGAGGGCTAGGCTTGGCCCACAGGCTAGGGGTTGCTGACCCCTGATGCAGGCTCTCACCAGTGCTTCTTGTCAATAGGGAGAGTGTGTGTCTCCATAGGGACTGGGCACATGTCTCAGGGCCAGAAAACTGACCTTGGAGCACAAATCCTGAGCTGAACGTCATTTTCCTTAATAAACACCAGCATGGTTACCTGGCTAAGCAGCAGGGATGCCTCGGGGGCTAGTCCACAGAGAACTTCTACCCAAAGCAGAGATCATAGAAGCTGGAGGGGAGGCTGGGAGGAACAGTCACGTGCATGTGCCACACACACGGTGACAGGTGCCCTTCCCTAGGGAGGGAGGGTCCCTGGGAAAGGAAGGGAGTAACGGGAAGAGATGTCAGCACCCGCCAGCCTGAGCTCGTCTGCATGTAACGGGTCAAATAAAGGATCCATCTTGGAACTGAGGGAAGTGGAGAGAGATCATCACCACCAGCTCTCACCCTCCCACCTCTGCTCATTAACATGCTCTGTACAAGTCGCTGCAGAATGCACGTTTCAGAACCCCGAAGGGAGGGCAGGAGAATGGCAGAGAACTGGGGGGAGACGGGTGGTATGTGTGGCCGCTCATTTCCAGAACCATCTGTGAAAAGAGCCACACCCATCCCCAGCACGAGTGCACGGTGAGGATAATTAGAGTTCGGGTCAGGCCCCGATGCAAGGAAAACACTGGGCCAACGCTTGCCAGACACCGCTTCTCCCACCATGGGCCAGCGAGGGGGTGGAAGGATCCAGAAGGCCAGGCTCGGTGGTACTCCAGTGGAAGTGAGGGATCTTACTTACTGAGCAGATTGGCACTTGAGTCCCTCAGGGCAGAAGCCACCTAGAGAGTCGAGACGCATGATTCTAGGGACATGGCGGTGTTTGTACAGAGGACCTGTGAGGCAAGGAGAAAATAGCCAGCCAGAAGGCTCTGCTGTAGCACGCGGCAGTCAGCCACGCCTCACGCAACAGGGATGTGTACGTCTTCCCGTACCGCCCTGAAGCACCCACTTCTGGCCCTGAGGCGGAGATGGCTCAGAGGGGGAAAGGAGTCCCAGAAAATGCCAGGCAGGTGTCAGCTGGCAAGTCCCGAAGTAGGGAATGTCCCCAGTGTCACTAGCACATGGATGATGCGTGAGGGTCTGGAGCACTGACATGATGTGGCCTGTCCTTTGCTGCCATTTATTTAGCTACAGAAGGGGCAGCTAAGAAAATGCTAGCCCCTCAGTCCCACGGGTCCCTCACCCAGGCCTGCCAACACTAGTGCGCTGCAAACTCAGAACAGCACAGCTGAAGACATGGGAGCAGGCCGGACATGGGCACATGCAGAACGGGGTCCTGATGGGGAACCTGCCTCCTAAGACTGGCCGGCCACAAGTCAACCACAGGTAGGACGAAAAGCTAGGATGTCAGTGAGTGAAACTCAGGGCCCCGGCCCCCTACGAGGCCAAAGGAATAGGGAAGAGAGCACACGTGAGCGGTCTCCTTGGGCCAGACCCTCTGCCGAAGGCTTCCCGTGCCCAAGTCTCTCGCTCAAGATCAGGCAGTCACACGTGGTGCTGAAGACCGGGTGTGAGCCCAAGTCGGCCCTGGCCCAGGGAGCCTGCCACGCCCCATGCCAGGCTGTGCTTCCTGGTGTCACAGTCGTTTTTTTCCACTGGAGCCCAAGCCTGGCAAGAACTGCGGAAAGGCACAGCCTCGGCAGGAAAATGCCCCCTCCCCTGCTGAGAACCCCTGTCCTGATCACCCACATCTCCTCGTACCTCCTGTCAAGGCCTCACCGTCCTTGCAGGAGCCTTGATCATACCAAGGACAGTCCTGGGACTTGAAAGCTGGCTTCATGTGGAGGAAGGGACACTCCTTGTTGTTGCAGTTGCCTAGGAGTTCCAGCATTCTTTGGAAATAAGTAGGTTTCTCTCCTTTATTTTTTCTTCAGTTTTTTTTTTTTTTTTTTTGAGTCGGGGTCTCACTCTGCCACCCGGGCTGGAGTGCAGTGGCATGATCGTGGCTCACTGAAGCCTCCCCCTCCTGGGCTCAAGCGATCCTTCTGCCTCAGCCTAAATAGTTGGGACTATAGGTGCACACCATCATGACTGGCTAATTTTTTGATTTTTGATTTTTGGAGATTTTTCAGTTTTTCTCACTTGGTTGCCCAGGCTGGTCTCAAACTCCTGGTCTCAAGTGATCCTCCCATCGAGGCCTCCCCAAATACTGGGATTACAGGCATGAACTTCCACACCCAGTCGGACTCCTCTTTGTGAGTTGCCCTCACCCGTCACATAAAAGCCACCAGCCTTTCTTCAGCAGCTTTTGGAAGACATTAAGAAACACTTTTTCCACAGTCTAAGTGTGCAACCCAGTAACATTCACCAAGCATGGCATGGGTCTGAATGTACACATCAGGAAGGGGCGGGAAGGATCACATATCCAGAAGGAAGTGCTGGAGCGGAAGGCATTTACAGGCTGTCAGGGAGGAAGGAGCCAGGAGACCTATGACATTAACAGAGTAGTGACCATGTGCCGGGACTAAAGCCCCCTCCTCATCTCTTCCAGGAAGCCCACACTGCCTCCAGAGCCTGGGGGCAACTTCTCTTGCTGGAAATGCTAGGCAAAGCAGGGCACTGCTCAAGTTGGCACAGGGATGACCATAAACATGCCACAGCAGCACCTGCAGTCCTACTCAACCTGCACTGTAATCTGGCTGTGGATTAGACCAAGTCTCAGGTTTAGCTTGTTTCTAGAGGGAGCCAGCCCTGCGGGCATGAGCCACCCAGGAGTCACCTGAAGGGCCCTCCCAGATTTCTTAGGAAGGGAGGAAAGTCTGAAGGAAGCTTGGGGGAAGATTCGGCTCACTTTCACCTCGTTCCAACTGTGAACTTGTGAATGTTTCCAACTTCATCCTCCTTAAGAGCCTACAACTCGGCTGAGTGAGGTGGCTCACACCTGGGAGGTGGAGGCAAGAGGGTTACCTGAGTACAGGGGTTTGTGACCAGCCTGGGCAACTTGGCGAGACCCCGTCTCTACAATTAAAAAAAAAAAACCGGGTGTGGTGGCACGTGCCTGTGGTTCCAGATACTTGGGAGGCTGAGGTGGAAGAATCATCTGAGGCCAGCAGGTTGAGGCTGCAGTGGCCATGAGCGTGCCACTGTACTCTAGCCTGGGCGGCAGAGTGAGACTCTGACTTAAAAAAAAAAAAAAAAGTCTACAACTTGGTGCTTTTCAGAGCTACAAGGGGTCTCGTGTATCCTCCACTGATTTTCAAACTGCCTCAAGAGATCTGTTTTATACGTCGGGCTTCTACAGAGCAAAGGTTCACCCTGAAGATGAGCTCACCTGATTCCCGAGGGCTAAAATCTCCATTCTTTCCCCGCCCTCTCATTTCACAAATGAGGACTCAGTGCTCAGACAGGGGAAATGCCAGGTCCACGTTCACTGGGCTTCTTCACACCGATAAAGGGTTCATTTGCTCATCGTCAGTGTACAGCACTGGGCAGAGAGCTGTCTCTGGGCTTGAGCCTTCTAAGGATTCAAAGTGACATCACCCCTAGGGCTGGCTGGCGTTGGATGGGTGGGGATAACTTGAAGCTGGCTACGCCCTTCTGCGGAGCCTGATGTGTGGCTCTGCGTTCCTTGCCTGGCCAGCAGGTGGCAGCAGCGCCTCGGCCTTCAGTCGGCCTTCGGCAGGGCCCCCACACGGGGCGGAAGACCCTGGACACCCAGCCCCTGTCAGCCGCCCTTTCCCACCCCCACACCTCCCCAGCAGTATTTTAGGGCATAGGCCGGGCACGATGGCTCACGCCTGTGATCCCAGCACTTTGGGAGGCGGAGGCGAGAGGATGACCTAAAGCCAAGGGGTTCGAGACCAGCCTGGGCCACTTGGGGAGACCTCGTCTCTACAATAAATCAAAAAATAGCCGGGCTTGGTAGTGCGTGCCTGTGTTTCCAACTACTGGGAAGGCTGAGGCGGAAGGATCGCCTGAACCCAGCAGGTCGAGGCTGCGGTGGCTGTGAGTGTGCCACTGCACTCCAGCCTGGGTAACAGAGTGAGACTCCAAAAACAAAACAAAACAAAACAAAACAAAACAAAACACAAAAGCCAGGTGTGGTGGTTCATGTCTGTAGTCCCGGCACTTTGGGAGGCCAATGTGAGAGGATTGCCTGAGCCTGTGGGTTTGAGACCAGCCTGGGCAACTTGGCGAGACCTCATCTCTACAATAAAAGAATTAGCTGAGCATGGTACCACATGCCTGTAGTTCCAGCTACTTGGAAGGCTGAGGTGGAAGGATTGCCTGAACCCAGCAGGTCAAGGCTGCAGTGGCTGTGAGCCTGCCACTGCACTCCAGGCTGGGCGACAGAGTGAGACTCCAACTAACTCTATCTATCTCTAATAGGAATGATACTTTGATATATTAGAGATATTCATTAATACACTATAAGAACAAAGCCATAGGTTACATATAATCATGGGTTTATAGGTGTGTCCTCCACTATTGGGTTATTTGAAGGCAGAAGAGGACCTGATCCTATTCCTGTATGCAAGCCCAGAAGTGTCTGATCCCCACACGGAAACCAACCGAGGGTTAATGGACAAACAACCAAGTAAAAAGGCAAAATCCCAGCCTCCCGCAGCCTCGACCTCCCAGATTCAGGCAATCTCCTGCCTCAGCCTCCTCAATAGCTGGGACTACAAGCGGGTGCCACCATGCCTGGTTATTTTTTGAGACTTTTGTAGGACGAGGTCTTGCTATGTTGTCCAGGCTGATTTCGAACTCCCGGGCTTAAGCTAAATCCTCAGCCTCGGCCTCCCACAGTGTTGAGATTACAGATAGGAGCCACTGCGCCCAGCCTCAGTTGTGTCTTCAAAAGAATTTTAGGCAATGACCAAGGGGTGCTGAGCTCCAGATGAACTTTGTCCTTTCAGGGAAGACCCCAGAGGCAGGCAGGATAGGTGTGTGACCTGGGAAGGGCTTTTTTGGCTTAGGGGATGCTTTGCCTTCTTTCCTGCACCCCAACTGTTCCTCCCATGGACACTAATAGGGAACAGCCACATTAAGAAGCCGAGTCTCGGGAGTCAGGGCGTCCCTGGGGATTCTGCCAGCTCGCTCTGTGCAGGACGCTCTTTTTGGTGCACAGTTGGAAAACCACTGGACTGGATAATCCGTAAGGCTCCTTCCAGTTCTGAAAAGCACCGAGCTGGAGAATTTTATTGAGAAGCACAAGACCTGAAGCGCATTCACAGATTCCATTCTTAAATGAGGGGGAAAGGGGCCGAAGCTCTCCTCCAAACAGCCCCTTGGTTTAAAAAAACAAAAGGAGCACTTGAGGCCAGGAGGGAGCTGAGACGCTGGTCTAGACTTGACCACACAAGATGACTTCAGGGCCAGTTCTATGTCCTCAGTCGCCTTTGCTTCCAACAAGCGATGCGAGTTTCGCATTTATGAAAACAATGCAGAGTTTCTTCTAAACTAAGAGTTAAGGCTGGGCACAGTGACTCACGCCTATAATCTCAGCTCTTTGGGAGGCTGAGGTGGGAGGATCACTTGAACCCAGGAGCTTGAAATCAGCTGGGCAACATAGCGAGATCTTGTCGCTACCAAAAAAAAAAAAAAAAAAATCAAAAAATTAGCCTGGCATGGTGACGTGCACCCCTAGTCCCAGCTGCTCAGGAGGCTGAGGTGGGAGGATCACCTGAGCCCAGGAGGTGGAGGCTGTGGTGAGCCATGATCCCACCAATGCCATCTAGCCTGGGCAACAGAGTAAGACCCCCGACTCGGAAAATAAAGAACTAAAATAAGAGTTAAAACTGCAAGACAGTTGAAAGAGCAGACAGTGGTGCAGGAGTGTCGTGAAGGTCACTGTCAAGGACCCACTCTCGTCTCGAGACTTATTTTTAGTCAGTCTGGGTGTGGCGTGAGCTGGGACTGGGGAGAGAAACAGCACCCCCTCCTGTTTTAGGGGTACCTGGTGTATGCCTTGGTCCTGCAGGGACAGTGGGGTGCAGCTCTGTTGTAGGGGCTTGGAGAAGCAGGCACCTCAGACAAGCCCAGTCGACCTCCTGGGACACTCCCAGGCTCCTCTGGGCCCCCTCTCCCAAAGCCTCCCTTCCATCCCACACCCCATGGCACCCCCGCCATGAGGGCAGAGCCAGGAAGGGCCTCACCGAACTCGCTGCCGAAGTGGCAGTCGGGAACCTGCAGGGGGCGCCCCTCCCAGAACTGCTTGCTTACGTCCAGTTTCTCCCCTCGGCGCCTCCCTGAGACGCCAGAGCCCAGCTGGGAGGCCCCTCACCCACAGCCCGGGCCCAGCCCAGCCCTGAGTGCACCCCGGGAGGGTGCTGGGACTCAGTTCCCAGCTGCCCCGCCTTCGCGCCTTCACCCGGACCCTGGAAGGGGCTCCGGGGGGGCCGAGGCGCCACGGGGCAGGCCGGTGTCTTCGGCGACCGCTGCTCCCACTGCCGCACCTTAGCTCGTCCTTCCCTCTGCCCGGCGTGCTTTTCTGAGGGGCAAACCCCAGGAGCTCATCCCGTTGCCCCCTTGCTCTCTCGTGGCACCTAACCCCCACCCCTCCTACCAGGGAGCGGGGCCAGCCCTGAAGCCCTGCACCCAGCCCAGCCTCTGGCATGTCGTAAGAGCTCAGTAAGGGCCTGTGGAATTCATGTCTTTAAAAAAACCAAAATAGTCTGGGCAACATAGCAAAACTTCATCTCTACACACACACACACACACACAGGAGCACACTTTTTAAAATCAGCCCAGTATGGTGGCATATACTTGTAGTCCCAGCTACTGGGGAAGCTGAGGTGGGAGGATTGCCTGAGCCCCGGAGATTGAGGCGGCAGTGAGCCATGATCGTCAAACCAACCTGGGCAACAGAGTGAGACCGCCAACCTAAAAAAAAAAAAAAAAAAAGGCTGGGTACAGTGGCTCAGCCTGTAATCCCAGCACTTTGGGAGGCCAAGGTGACAGGATTGCCTGAGCACAGGGGTTCGAGACCAGCCTGGACAACTTGGTGAGACCTCGTCTTCACAATAAATCACAAAAACTAGCCGGACATGGTGGTGTGTGTCTACTTGGAAGGCTGAGGCGGAAGGATTGCATAAGTTCAGCAGGTGGAGGCTGCGGTGGCAGTGAGTGTGCCGCTGCAGTCCAGTCTGGGCGACGACAAGAGTGAGACTCCAACTCGGGGGTGGGGGGGAGGGGGAGGCTTTCTGTTTCCTGATTCCAGAGACCTAATGTGGTAACGACAACTTTGTTACCATTTATAAGGGATCTTCCATGGAAATGTTACATTTAACTGTTTTATCATCTCCATTCAAGTCTGTGTCGCCACCAACAGGAAGGACACCCAGTTCCTAAGTGTCTGAACAGGACCGGCATCACACATGGCCAACGCTTCAGTATAACTTAGTGGGTGGGGGTGGTGTTCTTGTGAAATACCCCTTCCTCCACCGCAGCCACTGACTTGCTTGGCTCTGACCTGTAATCGCTGTATTTCTTTGCAAGAAAGTGTCACTAAGAACCTCTGTTCTAGAGACAGGATGGGCCAAGCGGAGGAGACGTCCCTCAGCCCACGACTGAGTGTGGAGGGTCCTGACCCCCACAAGGCCTTGGGTGATCAGTGAGCTCATTCCCTTCTTACCCCATGGTCCAGGGCTGGCCCCGAGACAAACAAGGCAGGTAGGTAAACATGGCCCCAGGTCCACCCCGTCTGGGGCCCTCCAGCCTTCAGGGGCTTGAGTCATCTGGACCCCAAGGGCAGGGCCTAAAGTCATTCCCACTAGCAGGATGTCTTGACCTATATCTACAGGCAGACTTGGAGTGCAGGGATGGGGGCGCTGGAAACTCCTGAAATTGGAGGCCAGCTTTTTTTGGCCACTGCGTATTACTAGGGTGAGAGTCTCTATGTGGTCCATGAGCTGGAAGGAAAGTGGTGAACCCCTGTACTGAAGTCAAGCCTCCCCTGAACAGTTGTGCTTGGCGAGGGCTCAGGAAGAAGGTGTGTTTGATCCAACATTGGGCAGGAGAGATGTGGTGCTTGGTGGTAGCATTTCAACTATGGCCAGGGCTACCTGAGGGCATAAGGAACGGATGTGACAGTCGACGCGTTTCCATGATGATAGGAGAGAAGACGGGGCGAGGACACCACTCTCCTGGCTGGGAAGACAACCGGGGGAAATAAAGAGGTCTGGTGCCTCCTGGGAACACCCCCCCCCCAGAGAGAGAGAGGAAGGGATGCCCCCTTCCAGGTCTCCCAAATACTGAGTACTGAGTACTGAATACTGCTGAGATGGCAGTGGGGGACATGGGGGGCGGGGGCGTGCTGCTCTGTGAGCCCAGTCGCTCGTCTTTTTCTACCTGTAAGTCTAAAATTCTGCCCATCCCGACTTCCCCTCCCCAAGTGCAAATCTGATACCCTACCCCGGCCCCACCCATCACTCGCCTTTCTCACAGAGGCCTCTAGCCAAGAAGTTGCACACAGCTGAGCCCAACTCTGGAAGGGGAAAAGGGAGAGGAGAAGGTAGCTTCCCCAGGGACTGCAGCTGCCTGGTGAGCCTCCACCTCCCCATCTGCAAGCCCCACCAAAACGTCCCTCCAGCTCCGGCCGGTGGGCCCCTGTGGAGGCTGGCCTCCAGAGCCAGCCTCCAAACCTCAACTCTTAAACCACCCCCCACCCCAGAGGCTCAAGGCTGGCCTGCGAGCTTGGAAAATCAGGGTGATTTCTGTCAATTCGCCTTCTCTGCATCTCTCTGTCTCAGTCTGGAAAATGGGTTACTTAAAAGTTCAGAGAAAAGAGAGAGAGAGAGAAGGGGCTGTCCCATCAGGGAGCCAGCAGGGAGGCCTGCAGAGAGGCCTGGGGGAGGTTGCGCACCCTGCGCTCACTCATTGTGCCATGCCCCGGGAAAGGCAGGAGCCCGGTGCCCCTCTGCAACTTGACATTCTCCTCAAAGGCCAAGGTGAGCCACTCCAGGCCCGCGATGACCTCTTGCATCTCCCGTCCTGCTGGGACCACTGAATGCTCCAGAGCCCCCGCAGGTGGGCCCTATATAGCTCATCCAGGCCCTCAAGGGGCCAGGGTCTGATGCCGCCCCCTCCATTCCCCAGGACGCCAGGGGCCGGTTGACTGCAGGCGACTCCCCAGCCAAGGCAGTGCAGGAGGGGCCGGCTGCCCCACCCCTCCCACCCGATGCAGGTGCAGCCGCCCCAGGGCCCCTCACCCCCACACTGTGTACCCACGTCCCACTCAGGATTAGCAAAGAGCCACAGCTGCTTCTCTCTGCGTGTTACCAACACAAACACAGCGTGCGAGCAGACATTACCAAACCTGGGCTCATACTTTGCACGTGAAGACTAGACTCGGCCCGTGGGTTAGCAAATGAAGAGTTGCACAAGCCAGGCATGGCAAGGCTGTTCTCATTCTGCCAGGGCAGGGGGGAGGGGAAGGGGCGGCGAGGGAGGGAGCCTACCAACCCCTCCCTCCGAGACTCTGACATCCCTTCTCTAGCCTGAATGACAAGCCCTGGGTGAACTCTTCACGGGAGAGAGGGGAAAGGAATGAGATCCCGAAAGAGTCAGAGAGCTGGGTGAATCGCGCTTTGTTTACCGTGCACACAATGGCGAGCTGGGCTGGAGGGTGGAACCGACCCAAGGCGAGGCCTCGGCCAGGATTCCGTGGCCACCCCAGCGCCTCCCCGCCCCTGAGAAAGTGCTTGGTAAAGGAAATCTCTATGCAAATGTTGTTTTGTTATTACTGTACCACCCCTGCCTGCAGGGCTGGGGACATCTGAAAGCCTTTCAAAGGAGCATTTTAGGGCTCTAATTAGACCAGGCTCCTCCTCCCCCTGCCCTGGCCCCAAACTGGCCTGTGCCTCTGGCTGGAGCTGCAGTTCTCCGTCACATCGGACTTTGTCCTGGGCGTGTGGACCCAGCCAGGAGGGGTGGGCAGCCCCTGCAGGCTCTCAGCTGGGCGGACAGGACCGAGCCTGCTGGCTTTCGTTTCTGTGGCTGTCTCTCCTGGATGTGGTGTTCTTTTGAACTCCAGATCAGAAAGGAAAATAGCTGGAGAGAGAGACACCTGGAGCCGAGGTGGCGCTGGGAGGGGCCGGGAAGCCATCCAAGAGTTTCCAGAAGCCTGGTCTCTGGCTGCATTCTGGCGGAGGCAGAGGGAACGAGCTCTGGGGCCGCTAGGGGGTGGGGCGGGGTCCCTGGGGCCACGCCCTGGCTTCTCTGGGCTGCATTCGTGTGCATCCATGAGTCGTCCCAAGAATACAGCCGTCTGTCAACACAGGCTCGTTTGAGGCTGCAGCACCTGGCAGGGCAAGCAGGACGGATGGGTGAGGCCGAGGGCACCTGGTCTGGAAGGCGCAAACGATGGAGTCCAAATCCAGGCCCTGACGGTGTCCTTCCGTGAGAATCTCTGGGTATTCGCAGACAACGTTCCCCGCCCTCCTGGATGGCCCCATCAAGCAGGGACGAGATGACACAGAGGCATGACAAGGGGCCTGAGCCGGGGGTAGGTGGGGGGCAGGAAGGGCTCTCAGAGGAGGGTTGTGATGACACTGGGAGAATGTTCCAGAAGAGGGCCAGCAGTGTGACACACGGGGCATGGAAGTGAAGGGTGAGGAGGCGGCGCTCCAGGGTCGGGCTCGGCAGAAGCGGGGCCGAGGAGGGAGAGAGAGCGTGGGTGACCCAAAGTGGAGGGCCTCTCGGGTCGTGCTGGGGGCGGTTATCACGAAGGCTGCTTAGGGGAGGCTTAAGCAGCAGTGAGAGTCCTGGGGGTGTGGCCCGTATGCTCTTGGTGCTCTCTGCAAGAGTTGACTGATAGGAGGTGCGTGAAGGAGACCTGCAGCTTCTCTCCTCTTCTGGTCGAGGTCCCACCTTCCACCTGTGCCCCCATCCCACCTCCAGGTGCCTGGCCGGCAGAAGGTGCTCAGGGGATATCGCCTAGGTGGGTTTTCTACTCCCAGGGGTTCATCATTCCTTTGGCACAAGAACTACAACATGACGGCACCTTGTATCCATGACTTTTGCTTATTCAAAATACCTTCTACTGGGCGCTGCGGCTCACACCTGTAATCACAGCGCTTTGGGAGGCTGAGGCAGGAGGAGTTTGAGACCAGCCTAGGCAACATAGTGAGATCTCGTCTCTACAAAAAAATAGAAATAAAAAAATTAGCTGGGTGTGGTGGTACACGCTTATAGTCCCAGCTACTCGGGAGGCTGAGGTGGAAGGATTGCCTGAACCCAGGAGGTTGAGGCTTCGGTGAGCCAGGATTGTGCTACTGCATTTCCGCCCGGGTGATACAGTGAAACCCCCACTCAAAAACAAAACAAAGCAAAACCTTCTGTAGGGGACTGAGCTATCTCTTCTGGAAAGTCCTAACTCCGTGTAACTGTCAGTGTGGCCTCATCTGGAAACAGGATCTTTGCAGGTGCAATTCAGTTAAGGATCCCAAGATGAGGGATCATCCTGGAAGGAGGGTGAGTCCTAAGCCCAATATCCGGTGTCCCTGTAAGAGGAAGGGAAGGGATATTTGAGACACACAAACCCAGGAGAGACACCGAGGAGGCCAAGTGAAGACGGAGGCAGAGACGGAAGTGGGACTCCAAGGATTGCCGGCCACCTGCAGGCGCCGTGAGAGAGGCGTTGGACAGCGTTTCCTTCTGAGCCGTCAGGGTGTCACCCACCCCATCCTTTGATCTTGGATCTCGGCCTCCAGGACGTGAGCGCATACATTTCTGCTGTCTGAAACCACCAAGTTTGTGATGATTTGTTTTTGTCTGTTTTTTGAGTCGGAGTCTCATTCCGTCGCCCAGGCTGGAGTGCAGTGGCACGCGTGCTCACGGCCACCCCAGCCTTGACCTGCCGGGCTCCGGCGATCCTTCCACCTCAGCCTTCCAAGTAGCTGGGACTACAGGCACGCGCTACCACACCCGCCTAATTTTTGGTTTACTGTAGAGACGAGGTCTCACCAAGTTGCCAAGGCTGGTCTCAAAACCACGGGCTCAGATAATCCTCTCGCCTCGGCCTCCCAAAGTGCTGGGATGACAGGCTGAGCCCTCGAGCCTGGCCAGTTTGTGGCGATTTGTTACAGCAGCTCCAGGAAACAGATAGACCTTCTCACTTGGAAATTCGGTTTCAGAAGCCTTCACCCCTTTTGCAGATGGGCAAACAGAAACCCAGGGAAGCTGGGTGATGGTTGAGGCCCACTGAGGCTGGGGAGCTCCCGGCACCCCCACTGCACAGAGATGGAAGGTGGCGTCCCATCCCTGGGTGTCCCCTGGCACCTCACATCCACTTTCTGGTGCCCGGGAGCTCAGCCCCCGCACTTGTATGTTCATTGATTAATTCACGGTGCCAAGTGGACACCCCAATCACTGCACAGACAGTGGTGTTAATTTTTAATCACCATCATTATGAGGCTCACATTTAGCTCTGGCTGCGGACTTCCTGAGTCATCATCGTCTGGCTCCTTCCCCTTTATATATGTTCTGGAAAGTGGGGGTGGGGAGGGTTTGGAATTCTCTGGCCAAAGGGCCTGGCAAGCTCCCCCAGCCGTGCATCGACTGCAGCCTGCGCTTTGCTGGGCAGAGTGTGGCCACGTCTACTTTCCTTTTCCCTCGAGTGCTTGCCTTCCATCCCGCCTGGGTGCCTGTGTTCACAGAGAGGATGCAGACCATAGTGCCAGGCAGGCTGGCGTTCCAAGCCCAGCGTGGATGGCCACCCGCCCGAAATCCTGAGTGGGACATTTCAGTACCTCTCTAAACCCTGGATTCTACAACAGTAAGTCAGGTCCCAGGCCGGGCATGGTGGTTCACACCTATAATCCCAGCTCTTTGGGAGGCCGAGGCAAGAGGATTTCCTGAGTCCAGGGGTTGGAGACCAACCTGGGCAACTTGGCAAGACCTCATCGCTACAATAAATCTCTCTCTCTCTCTCTCTCTCTCTCTCTCTCTCTCTCTCTCTCTCTCTCTCACACACACACACACACACACACACACACACACACACACACACACAGTAGCCAGGTGTGGTGGTATGCACCTGTAGTTCCAGCTACTTGGGAAGCTGAGGCGGATGGATCACCTGAGCCCAGCTGGTTGAGGCTGCAGTGGCCACGAGTGTCCCACTGTACTCCAGCCTGGACAACAGAATCAGACTCCCAACTTAAAAAAGGGGGGTGCTCAATGCACACTACAAACCTGGGTGACTGAGGTCAAGTGAGTTTCTCTATAAGAATTATCCTTCTATGAGATAAGGGTCGTGCCTGTGGGTACACACACACGTGCATGCCACACACACGTACACATCACACACACACACACCCTGGGTGAGGTACTGGGAATGTGTGGCTTGATGCTCAAGGACCCAGGTGTCCTTTGCCCAAGTCCACAGTGCCACCTTTCTTCAAGTTCATTATTCCTGAAGGACCTTGGTAAGAGGTGCCGTGGGGGCAGGGGCCCCATGTGTGCCCAGGTGCATGGAGGGGCTGCTGTAAGGTCCGGCGGCAATGGCCTGGCAACTAGACAGCCACTGTACTGGGTGGGGAGGGACTGGAGGTCAGGAGGGGCCCTGTCACCCACAGCTGCTGTGTCTCAGCCCCAGGGACAATGCGCCAGTGTGCCCTGCCCTCTCCACTGCTCTTTGTGCCCCAAAGATGCCACTAGCAGGGGACAGCTGTTGGCCTCACAATGACCACTTGATGTGCAGGGCGGGGAGGCCCAGCAGCCCGATGGTCCCGCTCTGCCATTGAGTGGGAGCTTGGCCTCCGGGCAACAGTCGAATCTAGGACCCACACCCAGGAAAGGTGTCTGTCTCCCTTGGGGCTTGGAAACAGCAGCGGGTCTAATGAACCACCCACGCTTCTGTAAGCAGCCTCCGGTCCTCATGGCAAACTTCCCAGTGGCTCTACCCGTTTTACAGATAAAGAAACCAAGACCCAGAGGTGAAACAACTCCCTAAGCTTACACGGCCAATTGAGGTCGGAATGGGGGCCTAGGAGCCGCCTTCGCTACCAGTTACTAGGACTCAATTGGTTTAGGTTCACTGATGACACTGTATTTCTCTCTAATTCCCTGGAAAGGGAACTATTATTATTGCCCTTCTAAAATTTTTTAAACAACAACAACAACTAAAA
The DNA here is from genome assembly GCA_027257055.1 of Cephalopachus bancanus. Lineage (NCBI taxonomy): Eukaryota > Metazoa > Chordata > Mammalia > Primates > Tarsiidae > Cephalopachus > Cephalopachus bancanus. Next base: position 7,484,299 of record JAPVLO010000065.1, read on the forward strand.
ACAAACAGTCTCAAAGGCCTAATTAGATGTGCTTTCTGAAGGCCACAGCTCAGGGCTGCATGACCCCAAGTTCCTTCCACACCACCAAGCTGCAGTGTAGGCGAGGTCCTCGGGCCCCCGGGGCTGGGAAGACAACCGAGACCCTCCAAGGCCCAAGCAGTGACTGGGCCTTGCTGGTCCCCAAGTGGCCACAGGAGGGATTATACTTTTGGCGCAAGAGTCAGGGAGACAGGCTGTTTTGGGCCCAGAGATGTGTCCCGCCAGGTTTGCTTCCGCCATCACCGCCTCCCGTCTTCGCTTGGTCCTCAGGTAGTCCTCTGCCCCCTCCTGCTTCTGTGCCTGAAGCTTCTCCAGGCTGAGCAGAGGCTGCCTGAACCTCCCGGGGTTCAGAGGGAAGCTCTGCAGACTCCGGGTCCACCCACCACCCCCCAGACCTGTGAAAAAGGAGCCCGTCGCCCACGGCTTGGGGGAGCCACGGGCCCAGACTGTCGGCAAAGCTGAGTTGGCAGAAGTGACACGTGGGGCCAGCTCAAGTCACGCTCTGGACTCCTTCTAGGCAGAAAGAGTCCTCCGGCTTCCCACAACTGGCTTCTGCCCCCAGCCTCTGGGGAGCTGTTCATTCATTCATTCATTCACTCACTCACTTACTCACTCAAAAATATGTTTTAACTTCTAACCCTGGAAGATACAGAACAAACAAGACCCAGCAACTTGCCTAGGAGTGTGGTCAGCAGAAAAATGCCCCCCACCCCAAGATGTCTGGGTCCTGATTCCCAGAACCTGTGGCTGTGTTACCCTACGAGGCAAAAGGAACTCAGCAGATGCTGAGTGAAGAATCTAAATTAAGAAACCAAGTTAAGAATCTTGATATGGAGAGATTATTCCGGAGTAACGGGTGGGCCCAATATCGCCCCAAGGGTCCTTGCAAGAGGAAGGCAGGGAAGTCAGAGGAAGGGAGAAAGAGGAAGCGGGGGAGGGGGCGAGGGGAGAGCCAGAGAGAGAGAAAGGAGAGAAGGTGGGTGGGGGGAGAAGGGGAAAGAGAGAGAGAAGGAAGGCAATGCACTGCTGGCTTTGAAGATGAAAGAAGGGGCCACAAGCCAGGGAGTGCGGTGGCTCCCAGAAGCTGCAAAACATGAGGGAACAGCAGAGGAAACAGTCCTGTTGACACTGTGGTTTTAGCTCAATGAAAGCCATTCGGGCCTTCTGACCTCAAGAACTGTTTTGAGCCACCACATGTGTGGTAAGTTTTTGCAGCAAACAATATGGAAATGAACACACAGAGGAATGTAACCAACAAGGCTGCAGTCAAGTCCAAGGCCCTGGCAGCGCTGTTACAAGGCTGCCTCGCTCTCACTGGTGTATCAAGGGAAGGCTTCTGGGAAGAAGTAGAACAATGCTGGCGACAGAGTCTTGTCAAGGCAGCAGGGGACAGCGGGCCTGATGCAGGGCAGGTAGGAACCACATCTCATTCTGCAGAGCCAGATCTGGCAGGTGGCTGCTGAGGAGAGGCAGGGAGTTCTAGATTTGGGCAGAGCCTTGAACCCCAGGCCCTGGGGAGTTGCTGAAGGAGCCGCCTTACGGTGTGGGGTCAGATTTGCATTTCAGAAAGAACCTCTGGCTGCAAAGCCCTGGGGCCACTCTCTGGAGAAGACAAGAAAGAAGGATATTCAGCTGCCCAAGCACCCGAACCCAGAAGTAGCAAAAGCCAGCCCCAAGAGAGGAGGTGTCCTTCCTGTGGCTGGACAGTGTCTGTACTTTCCAAAATAGAAAAATGTAGAGGGTCCAGATAAACCGCAATTGTCGGCAAAGTTCTCACATGTATTTCACACCCCTGTGCATGGTCTCGTGTCCCCCTGTGGATGCACACATGACCCCACCCTGCGTGGAGGAGGGGAGAGAGAGCTTTCCAGAGAACAGGGAAGGGCCGCTGACCGGGACACTGTGATGGATTCATTCTCCCAGCTGTGGCCTGGGGTGCTCACTTTGATGGATTGTGGGTCCAAGGTCACAAGTTTGATCTTCTTTGGGTCAATTGAGTCTGGAAGAAAAACTCTATTTTCATCACCACAGACTGCCCTCCGGTCTGTTATCTCTAAATAATTCTTGGGTCACAAGGCAGACAGACAGAGTCCAGATGGAAAAACCCTCCAGGCCCGACTATCGACAAGAAGTCAATTGTGTCCACTCTGTGTACAAAGCCCAGTGCGCGTGGGGAGGGCGAGCGGGAGAAGAGGGCGGCCCCCTCGCTGCCAGCCTGGATAAACCACCCAGATCCCGAGGGGGTGCTGGAGAGAGACGCCGTAGAGCAAGGGGACCGTGGCCCTCCGTCCTGACCGTCCCTCTGTCGTCTTTGCTCCCTCCTCCTGGCTAGGCTGTGCCGTCTGTCACTCAGCCGAGGACTCCCACGTCTAGAGGACTTTTCTCCAGGCAAGCAGGTCCTTCTCCCATCTTAGTCAGTTAGGGCTTCATAACAAAGTGTTGTGGACAGCGGTTTACACAGCAGACGTTTATTTCTCACCGTTCTGAGAAGTCCAAGATCAGGGGAGGGCTGTCTTCCTGCCTGGCAGACGGCTGCCTTCTTGCCGTGTCCTAGCAAGGGGGACGGAGGGAGGGAGAGAACAAGCTCTGGTCTCTCACTCTTCTTTTTTTTTTGAGTTGGAGTCTCACTCTGTCGCCCAGACTGGAGTGCAGTGGCCACCGCAGCCTCGACCTGCTGGGCTCTGGCGATCCTTCCGCCTCAGCCTTCCGAGTAGCCGGAATTACAGGTGCGCGCTACCACGCCCGGCTCATTTTTTGATTTATGGTAGAGATGAGGTCTCGCTGCCCAGGCGGGTCTCGAACCCGCGGGCTCAGGCCATCCACTCACCTCAGTCTCCCAAAGGCGCAGGATGACAGGCTGAGCCACCGAGCCCGGCTTCTTGCTCTTCTTGCAAGGACACTAATACCGTCATGGGGTTTTCCACCCTCATGACCTCATCGAAACCTAAGTAACGCCCCAAGACCTCAATTCCGAGTCCTATCGCATTGGGAGTCAGGGCGCCAGCGTATGAATGTCGGGGAGACCCAGACATTCAGCCCGTAACACTCAGGGGGAAACAGCTGCCTTCTTGCCGTTTCCGCTGGAACGGCTTCCACGCGTCCGAAGTCAAACTCTGACTTCCTCCAGGTCTGGGCCTCCCTCAGTCTCCCCTCTCAGGAAGGGCGCCACCACCCAGGGGCTCCAGCCAGAAGCCAGGGGTAGCCTTGATCTCCCAAGCATGCTGGTCCCTGCCCTCACTCCCTCACCCTCTGGGTCTGGTTTAAATGCCGCTTCCTCAGGGACCCCGGCTCCCATCGCTGGGTCTAAAGGGAGACCCCGGGGTTTCCCCATCCTGGCACCCAGCTGTATGTTTTCTCCAAATCAGCACCACATGCAAATGCTTGTACATATCTTCTTGCTTGTTGAGTGTCTGTCTGTCCGGTTCCTCCAACCCAAGCCTTGAAGGCCCAGGGCCCACGCAGGCAACTTCTCCACAAGGCTCAGAAGGACAGTGCCAGGGTCCTCGGGACCTTTAGGGGCCCGTAAACATGTTTTAATTAATTAATTACTTTTTTGAGTCAGTGTCTCTGTCACCCAGGCTGAAGTGCAGTGGCACAATCATGGCTCACCACAGCCTCCCAGGCTCAAGTGGCCCTCCCACTCAGCCTCCTAAGTAGCTGGGACTACAGGTGCACGCCACCATGCCCGATTAATAATTTAATAGCTTGTAGAGATGACATCTTGCTAGGTTGCCCCAGCTGGTCTTGAACTCCTGGGCTCAAGCAGTCCTTCTGTCTTGGCCTCCTCAAGTGCCAGGATTATAAATATGAACCAACGCAGCCAGCCCTTCTCTTATGAGATTAGAATAAGATTATGTGAGCTCATAGGTCAAAGAAAAGATTTTAATGTATAATAGGAATTCATTGATCTTTATACCAACAGAGTCATAAATGTAACTTTAACGATTGCTTTTATGAAGGAAGGGGTCCACACAAGTCATAGTGTCACCTGGGACCATGTCTGCCTTTTCCACTGTTCTACCTGCCAGCCCATCCCAGGGTTCTTGGCACATAGTAGCTGTTCAATACATGGCTGATGAATAAATGAATCTGCACTGTAGACTTTTGGAGAATACAACCTCAAACTCTCTAGGTCAACCTGGATTTGTCTGGGACGGGGGTGTGGGGGGAGGGTACCATGGTTGCAAGAAATTTTTTTTTTTTTTTTGAGTTGGAGTCTCACTCTGTCGCCCAGACTGGAGTGCAGTGTCCACTCCTGGCCACCGCAGCCTCGCCCTGCTGGGCTCCGGCAATCCTTCCACCTCAGCCTTCCAAGTAGCTGGAACTACAGGCGCGCGCTACCACGCCCAGCTGATTTTTTGATTTATTGTAGAGATGAGGTCTCGCCAAGTTGCCCAGGCGGGTCTCGAACCCGCGGGCTCAGGCAATCCACTCACCTCAGCCTCCCAAAGCGTGGGATTACAGGCTGAGCCACCAAGCCCGGATGTAAGAAATATTGATGCAGCTTCGTCTTCCAAGTCAGGGAGGTGACACAGTTCACTCGCAGCTTGAGGTCTCAAAGAGCAGTCCCTGGCCCGGGCCACCTTCTCAATGTAGTCCTCAGGCTTCAGGATGAAACATGAGAAAGCTCTGTCCAGCCACCTCTCAAGTATGCCCATGTAGAAACATCTTAGTGACCAATAAGAACCATCAATTTTCTCAAGTAGTTAAATTGAAATGGAAGTATATACATTTTTTCCCGAAGGAACTCCATAAATTTTTTTGTGTGTGCCTTGAATTAAAAAAAAATGTGACCTTAAAACATTTTTGTTTGGCCAGGCTCGGTGGTTCAGCCTGTAATCCTGTGCTTCGGGAGGCCGAGGTGAGTGAATTGCCTGAGCCCGCGGGTTTGAGACCCGCCTGGGCAACTTGGCGAGACCTCATCTTTACAGTAAATCAAAAAAAAATTAGCTGGGCGTGGTAGCGCATGCCTGTAGTTCCAGCTACTTGGAAGGCTGAGGCGGAAGGATCGTCAGAGCCCAGCAGGCCGAGGCTGCGGTGGCCGGGAGTGTGCCACTGCACCCCAGCCTGGGCAACAGAGTGAGACTCCAACTCAAAAACAAAAAACAAAAACAAAAAAACATTTTTTATTTGTCTTAGATTAGTCTTTACATTATATTATGTATTTATTTTTATTTTTTTGAGTTAGGGTTTCACTCTGTTGCCCAGGCTGGAGTGCAGTGGCATGGTCGTGGCTCACCATGGTCTTGACCTCCTGGGTTCAGGTGATCCTCTCACCTCAGTCTCTCGAGTAGCTGTAACTTCAGGTGTACACCACCATACCCTATTAACTTTTTGAGTTTTGTAGAGGCAAGGTTTCATTATGTTGCCCAGGTTGGTTTTGAACTGCTGGACTCAAGTAATCCTAGAGTGTTAGGGATTACAGGCGTGAGCCACCGTGCCCAGCAGTCTTTATATGTTTAAAAAGTGCCTCACCCCACCTCTGAGAGCAGTAGTTTTCAACCCCCAGTGGGACATTTGGCAATGTCTGGGGACATATCTGACTGTCACAACTTGAGGAAGTGCTTGGCATCTAGTGGGCAGAGGTCAGGGATGCTAGTGAATGTCCTACATTGCACAGGTCAGTACCCAGTGAGAAAGAATGATCCAGTCCCAAATGTCGATGGTGCCGAGGCTGAGAAACCCTTCTCTGGGAGAGTTTAAGTTGTATCTCTTGGATAAATGGCTTGATCACGTGGGTCTGGCCCTCCCTAGACTCGTTTTTATTGATCTGCACCTTGGCATCAAGCTCTCGGTTTATACTCAGCAGTTCTGTGGAAAGCAGTCCAGTGGGGTTTGTGTGACTGTATCTGTGTCTTACTTAGTCCACTCAGGCTGCTATAACAAAATACCATAATCTGCGTGGCTAACAAACAACATACATTTATTTCTCACGGTTTGTGGAGACTGGGAAGTCCCAGATCAAAGATTTGGTGTCTGGTGCAGACCTGCTTCCCGGAACGGGCCAGGCAGCTTCCTGGAGTCTCTCCTTTCTTTTTTGAATCGGAGTCTCACTCTGTTACCCCACCTGGAGTGCAGTAGCATGATCACTGCCTCAACCTGCTGGGCTCAGGTGATCCTTCTGCCTCAGTCTTCCAAGTAGCTGGGACTACAGGCATGCGCCACCACACCTAGCTACTTTTTTTTATCGTAGATCCAAGGTCTCGCCATGTTGCCCAGGCTGGTCTCGAACCCTTGGGCTCAGACAATCCTCTTGCCTTGGTCTCCCAAAGTGTTAGGGTTACAGGTATGAGCCAATGCGCCTGGCTAGTGTTCTTTTTTGTAAGGGCATTAATCCTATTTGTGGGGACTCCACTCTCATGACCTAATCACCTTCTAAGTATGCCACTTCCTAACACCATCACCTTGAGGGTTAGGATTTTAACATATGAATTTGGGGGGAAACATTCAAACCCCAGCAATCTGTCACAAGATTTTGGATATTGCCTGGATTCTACCCTTCACCACTTCAAAGTTCCTACAAGAATTCCTCTCAGACCTGTGTCAGAAAAGCTGAGCTGCTTTCTGAGTCAGGTTTAACCTTGTGGACTTTGTGGGTTTCAAAGCAGGTGGATTTCCCTTTTTGCTTGGACTGATAGGAAGCTCACGGTCCCGTGTGCTGCCCACCTTTGAGAATTGTGGGGACCCAGCCAAAGAACATTTCTGCATACTAGCCTCTTGGTTCATTGTACTGTTTGTTCCAGTGTTGTTTTCTCTCTGATCTATTTTTACCCTATTGTGTTTTGTTTATTTTTGTAAGCTGCTTCCAATCATTTTTGGAATAAAGCGGGGCAAAAAAAGAAGACACAATTCATCAGAGCCCTGTGGCCTTGACAAGTGCTGTTGTACATGCCCAGTGTCACTTTAGGGTTGGGTTCCTGCCGGGGAAGCAGCTACTCTTGTCTCCTTCGGTGCCTCCTGGGAGTCTCCCTCTTGGAGAGCAGCAGCTCGGTAAGTTAGAGCAACAGGTTTTAGAGGCAAAATCACCAACATCCATCTGCCTGCAAACACTGCTCCCTCCCCCAAACGGTCTTGCAATCTCCCATCTGTCTGCTGGCAAGAGGCCACAGGGCCTGGAGGAGATTGCAAAGGGGAGGCAGAGAGACAAGCTCTCCCATTTCCATTCCTAACTTTCCTTGCCTGCATCTTAAATCAGGGACTTTGGGGCCCCGGGATGAATTGTGTGCAGTTAGCGCTGCAGGTGAGGGGCGTGCCAGCGAGGGCACCTGCCCAAGTGTGGGGGGAGGGGAGGGACTTGGGGCGTGAGGGTCCAGGTGAGCCAGGGAGGGGCGGGGAGTGCCACGTACAACTGGAAAGGCCAACCCTTCCATCTTTTTTTTTTTGAGTTGGAGTCTCACTCAGTCGCCCAGACTGGAGTGCAGTGGCTGCTCCTGGCCACCGCAGCCTCGACCTGCTGGGCTCCGGCGATCCTTCCGCCTCAGCCTTCCGAGTAGCCGGAATTACAGGCATGCGCTACCACGCCCGGCTGATTTTTTGATTTATTGTAGAGCGGAGGTCTCGCTGCCCAGGCGGGTCTCGAACCCGCGGGCTCAGGCATCCACTCACCTCAGCCTCCCAAAGGCGCGGGATGACAGGCTGAGCCACCGAGCCCGGCAACCCTTCCATCTTGCCGGAGTTCTGCGGCATCTTCCAGCCACCCCCACCATAACACCCCCCTCCCTGCTCATCACCTGCCAGGCCAGTGCTAAAGCCAGTCCAGCGAATGTCGTGATCTCTGCTCTGCACCACTCACAGGACTTTGACCACTCCCTTGGTCTCCCAGCCGCAGTCTTCCCGTCTCTAAAATGAGCAAGAGATGGAACAGATTCTAAACTTTGAGAATCCTGACTCTCCCGCCGCCTTCCTGCGTCCTGCCGGCCGCCTTCCCTTTGATCTACTTTCTTCTGGGATGCGGTGCAGCCCTGGAAAGACAGGAGAGGTGGCGGGGTGGCAGCGTGCCTGACTCTGGGGTTGGCGGTGGACATGTGCAGGACCATCCTGCATGCCGGCAGGAACACAGGCTCTGAGGCTGCGGGCTTGAGGGAGGAGGGGCCGACCCGGAGCCCTGGTCCCGCCGGCAGAGACGGGGCCAGCAGAGTGACCCTGGGAGGCTGGGCTGGACCGGGTGCGTCAGCAGCTGCTGAGGGGCCTGGAGCTGTGGGCGCCTCGCCAGCAGTGCCCTCTCTTCCCTTGGACATGCAGTCCCCGGGGAGGGGGCACCTCCACTCCCCCGGCCCCGCCAGCCCCACTGCCTGGTCACTCGGGGCCCCAAAGTGTAGCTCATCAGGCTGGAGAGTCCAGCGGCTGTGAGGAAGGGTTCCTGCCCTCCACTGACCAGCCCGAGAGTGGGTTGGGTCTCTCGAGTCTAGCTGCTCCTCCCACAGAAGGGGTGATCCAGGTAGTTGACCTCACAGTTACGAGAATGAAATGAGGCTAATACTAAGAGCGGTGCCCGGCCCGTGGTGGTCATCACCACAGACACACACAGCCCGATCGCACAAGGAGCACAGTGCAGCACGTGCCCAAGAGAAGCAGCGCCTGGTGTGGGGAGGAGAACGTGGAGGGAGGAGGCACTCCCTGGTGGCTGGATGTGACCGGGACAGGAAGTGGGGCTGGTGCCAATGCGTCCTCTCGCCAGAAGGCTTTGGCTCCCAACACGCTTTGGGGAATGTATTTAAAATGACCAGATTATTACCCAGAAGCAGTTCCAGCCCTGGTTTCAGTTTTCCGAGGCAGAAGGGGCCCTCCCGGATATCTTTAAGGAAGAAGGGCCCTGTGGGGGCCCTTGGCTTTTCAGGCAAACCTGAGCCCACAGGGAGAGAGTTAAGGAGTGACTTCTCAGTCACCTCATCGTAAACGAAGTTTATGGTAAGAAGTTGAAAACAGGCCAGGCATGGCGGCTCATGCCTATCATCCCAGCACTTTCGGGGCTGAGGTGAGAGGATTGCCTGAGACTGTGGGTTCGAGATCAGCCTGGGCAACTTGACGAGCCCTCATCTCTACAATAAATCAAAAATTAGCTGGGCGTGGTGGTGCGTGCCTGTAGTTCCAGCTACTTGGAAGGCTGAGGCGGAAGGATCGCCTGAACGCAGCAAGTTGAGGCTGCGGTGGCCAGGAGCATGTCACTACACTCCAGCCTGGGCGACAGAGTGAGACTTCAACTCAAAAAAAAAAAAATGTTGAAAACAACTGAACTAGCACCTAATTTTAAAGATGGACAAACTGAAGCCAATTGGAGCCGGAAAATAACTGACCTGAGGCCACCCGGCAAATGTCAGCTGAGCTCTGAGGTTGGGCTTGTTCAGCCTGTTTACCTCATTTGTAGCTCTGGACCCACTGGGCCCCCAACCAGAAGGTATGCTCCTCAGGCTACGGGTCAAGCCAGGTCCCAGGGTCTCATGAATGGCTACAGCATTTCCATCAATGGTCAAGAAACAGGCCAGGCGCGGTGGCTCACTCCTGTAATCCTAACCCTTTGGGAGGCAGAAGCGAGAGGATTGCCTGAACCCAGGGTTCTAGACCTCATCTCTACAATAAATTTTTAAAAAGTAGCATGGTGGCACATACCTGTAGTTCCAGCCACTTGGAAAGCTGAGGCAGAGGGATCGCCTGAGCTCAGGAGGTCGAGGCTGTGGTGGCCGTGAGCGTGCCACTGCACTCTGGCCTGGGCGACAGAGTGAGACTGACTCAACAAACCAAAACAAAAAACAAAGAAAGAGACACTGGTGCTTGGGATGTCTGGCACCTCTTGGACCCTCCAGAATTCTTGGAGAAGGAACGGATCCAAAACTTGGAGAATCCCAAGTGGGTGTACGAACAGTCATTTTTGGGACAGACACTATGTCTGGGAGGGGCAACTCCTACACATCTGGTGCCCCAGCCCTGCCCCCTCTTGCCTTCTCTTCCCTTGGGGCCCCCACATCTGCTTGGCTTAGTCCAGAATGAGACCGTCCAGGGGCAGAAGGACCTGGGTGTCATTTTTCTTGAGTTGGAGTTACACTCTGTCACCCAGGCTGGAGTAGTGGCATGCTCACAGCCACCGCAGCCTCAACCTGCTGGGCTCAAGCAATCTTTCTGCCTCGGCCTTCCAATAACTGGAACTACAGGTGCACATCACCACACTTGGCTAATTTTTGGATTTACTGTAGAGACAAGGTCTCGCCAAGTTGCCTAGGCTGGTCTCGAACCCCTGGGCTCAGGCAGTCCTCTTGCCTTGGCCTCCCACAGTGCTGGGATTACAGGTATGAGCTACCACGCCCGGCCTCCTGGATGACCTCTTCATTATACCTCCAATTGCTTTCCAGGGAGATGAGTGGGCAGTTCACATTTCTCTGTAGATGCCCAGAGGAGAGGGCAGGGCTTCTAGTAGGTACTTACCCATGCTGGGATCCCCGAGTTTTCCCCAGATTCTTAGGAGCCAGCAGCAAGCCAGCCCTCCCCAGGCCAGGGTTGCCTTCTGAGAGTCGTCCAGGCAGAGGGCACGTGGGTGTGAAGGAGAGAAGATGGCCAGGCAGGAGCTGGACAGTGGGCAGAGGGATCACTGGGTCCCCACCAGGCAGATGCATCCCAATCTTATTTCTCTCTCTCTCTTTTTTTTATTGCAGTGACAAGGTCTTGCCAAGTTGCCCGGGATAGTCTTGAACCCGCGGGTTCAGGCAATGCACTCGCCTCAGCCTCCCAAAGTGCTGGCCCAACCTGATTTCTCAAGGCACCTGGGAGTCGTGGAGGGTGAAAGGGCAGGGTTTTGTGTGATGATGACTCCGCCACCGATTAATTCTGGCCTCTGGAGAAGGTGGCCTCGGGGCCTCTCTGAGCACACTGCTTTCTCGAGAAAACAGGGACACCGAGATTTCACCTCCCTGAGCAGCGAGACTGAACTGAGGACCTGCCACCTCCAAGCTGACTCTCCAGGCCCGAGGGTAACGGGAGAGGAGGGGGGAGACGGCCCTTTCCCAGCCCCCTTACCCTAATTGCAGCGGCACAAAACACCCCTCGTCACTGTGTCTGCGCCCACGTTCTCTAAGAGTGGCCGATTCCCATTTTACAGAGGAAGAGAACGAGGCGCAGATCAGCCAAGTGACCGAGCCTCCAAGGACACTGATAACGGCAGGGGGGACACCCGGGTCCCAGAGCCCTGAAGGGCCTGCCGGGAAGAGGAACACGGGAGGCGCAGCCTTACCAGGGCTTGAGAGCAGTGGGGGGGGGCCCAAGAGACAGGGAGGGAAGCCGCCTCGGGCTGCCACGCCCACCAGGTAGGGTCAGCCCCAGGACTCCAGTCCAGATCCCCCCATCCTGAAATACCCCTCCCAAAAAGCGGAGACAGACTCCAGGCGTGCTATAGGGCTTTTTTAATGTTTCCTCACTGTTTTGACAACGTCATGAAAAAAATACACAGTTTAGAATCTGGAACTGACCTGGATTGGTTTCAAGGGCAGCTGGTGGGGGCTGCGAGCCCCTTCGATTCCTCCTCCGCCGTGGGAGCTAAGTAAGCTACTCGGAGCACCAACGGGGCACTGAATCAGGAGCTACGTTAGTTAGTGTCTGGGAGCCAGGGCCTGGCAAGAAACCACCAGCGGCCGCTGCGGCGCCCTCTGGGCTGTAGTTAGTGCCGTCTCTCCCACTGCCCCCCACAGGCTACTAGAGAGGGGGGAGTGAGTCAAGCTGTTCCCAGGACAGAAAAGGAATGGGCAGTCAGCCCTGGGGCTCACACCCAAGCTTCAGCCCAATGCCCTCGGGTAGAGTTACAGGACGCAGAATGAAACTTGAATTTCAGAAAAAACAACTTTCTAGCACACGTCCGTTCCAAGTATTGCATGCGACGGACTGATGCTAAGAAAATTATCTTCTGTTTACTGAAATCTGAATTTCACTCAGCATTCTGTTTCTCGTTTTGTTTCTGCTAAACCTGGCAACCCTCCCCTCAGGGCCTGGGCCTCGGGAGTGGGGGAGGAGCCTGAGAAAGGAAGAGGAAGGGGAAGTAGCCAGTGCCCAGGGCAGGTGGGGGGGTGGGGGTGGGGAGGGGAGAGCCCAGCCAAGAAGCGGCTTTTCCCCCACAGAAATGATATATTATTTTTTTAAAAAAATCATTCTCCGGAAATTTTCTACACTGGCCTTCGGCTGTTAATGAACACGCACAGACACCCGCCCCATGTCGTCCTAAATAAAGTCTGTAAGCACTAAAGTAGAGCTGGTCTCTTGCCACAGGGCGTCCCCAGACATGACTTTCCAAGAGGAGACCTACTGTAGGATTTTCTAAGAGGACCGACCATCCTTCCGGTGGCAGGCCTGTCAACATGTCCCGCTATTGCTCTATAAGGGTTTAAACAGGATAATAGAGAACCAATAAACCCCCAGGGACCGAGCAGATGCCCCAGTCCTGTTCCTAGTGTCATTCTAGAAGGGCCCCTTCTGGAAAATTCAAGAAGCCGGGGGCCGTTCCTTCCTTCCCATCTGTTCTTGTTCTCTTCCCCTGGATGGGGCTGCGTTTAGTGTGCACGTTCAGGGCTAGCCCCGGGTCCAGCTCAGCTCTGAGGGGCTCCGGGCTTCCGGTGCAGGAGTCGGGGTGGAGGCGGGAAGGGCCGCATGACCACCCCCTTCCTCCTGTGACACACGCTTCCCTGGCGGCCACCACCGGTCACAGCAGAAATGCCGGAAGGGAAAAGGTACGCCGAGTGTCCCCAGCCCTGGGGCCCAGGCTGCCTCTGGGCTGACCGGCCACGGCTGCACGTGGCAGGAACCCAGGTTGACATCTGGCATCCATCCGCCGCCACTGCAGGAAAGGGAGGCCGAGAGAGGAAAACTGATTCCTTTGCGAGAACAAAGCCCTTGTCCCTCACGGCCCCGGAGAGGGCAGGTGCCTGTGCCTCTGCAGTCAGGCGGCCGGTCAGCACCGCCACCCGCTCCCCAGCTCTCCAAGGGCCCTCAGGCCCGTGTCCCTCATCCACGAGGTCCAGGCTCTGTGGCTTGAAGCTGCCCCTGCACGGGAAGGTCAAAGGTCGCGGTGGGGCGGGGGCAGGGAGAAGATGCGACCCAGAGCTTGGAGCGGCCATCGACAGCCCACCTCACACGCGGATCTCGTCCTCCTCCTCCTCGTCCATGAAGGAGAACTCCTTGTCGGGCTGCCTCGGGACGGCGGCCCGGGCCCTGTCGGGCCCCCGGAAGGCCGGGCTGCGCTCCTCCAGGACGCCCGAGGTGCAGCTGGACAGGGAGCTGCTGTCCCGCGTGGTGTGGCTGCCCACGCTGCGGGCCGAGCCCGGGCTGGGGGCCGCCGCTGCCCACCCCTCATCCTCCGGAGCGTGGGCGGGCAGCGAGGGCACGTCCGGGCCAGCCTGGCCTGCCTGCCTTGCCAGGGGAGGGGCCTCCGTGGCCAGAGCGGGAGCCTGGGCCACGGCGCTGGGGCCCTCGCTGCCGTGGCGGCCGCCAGCCTCCTCCGTGGGCTCCCACTCCTCCTTGTCCATGATGCTGAGGACGTCCCCCAGCATGGAGGGCCCCAGGTCGATGTGGAAGGACATGATGGACTCCGCGTGCTTCAGCCCGTAGCCGGCCTTGGGCATGACGGGCAGATCCGCCAGGTCCCCGAAGGCCCGCTCGTCCAGGAGGGGGTCGGGGGAGAGTGGGCCCGCGGCCCCGTTCCGGCGGGGCACTGCCTCCCCCGTGCCCTCCTCGTCGCCGCCCTCCCCAGCAGCGGCCTTCTTCACGGGGCTGGACGACAGGCTCTTGGGCAGTTTGCCGGAGACCTTCTCCGCGGCCTCCTTCTCGTTGAGCTGGGGCAGGGACATGGCGTTCTTGACGAAGAGGGCCGAGTCCCGCAGGGAGCCCAGCATATCCCGCTGCTCCCGGTCGCCCCGGGTGACCGACTGTGAGCGCTTGCTGCCCCGGAACTTGCGGGACAGGAGGCTGCGTTTGGAAGAGGAGGAGGCCTGGTCATCCAGGGACTCGCCGTCGGGCTCGCCAGCCTTGCTGTTGAGGAAGGAGGTGTCCCCAAAGGCGTCTCCGGCCCGGCCCACGTGCATGGTGTGGCGGAAGTCGCCCAGCGGCGCGCTGATCATCTCGGCCGTGAGGTCCACACGGGAGCGGCGCTTGGAGTGCACCGAGCTGGACACGAGTTGCTTGAGGATTGGCATCTTGCCGGCGGGCGGAGAGGAGGGCCCCCCTGAGGTGACGGACAGGTCTGGGGTCAGGTCTGAAGTCCAAGTTCGGCAGATGGAGGGGACGATGTCGGGGGATCATAAGACTGCAAGCAGAGAACAGGCGGCAAAGGGTTAACGTGAGCTGGAGGCAGCATACAAGCCCATCTGCCGAGGGGCTGTCATTTAAACCCTGGCTCTCTGGCCTAAGCGAAATAATGTGAAACAAGCAGCCATCAGTTGTGGAGCCCTGCCCGTCTTGCCTGGTAGAGGAGTGAGGAGTGATTTTGCAAATCCTGTTAGAATCCCAGTAGCCACAAATGCACTTTCCCTGAAACTTGAGAGAGATACAATCTTCCTTGTAAAGAACAATGCTTCCCCTGCCCCCGCCAGCCAGCTGCTGCCAGAGCAAACACCCCCGTTTAAGGAGGTTAAGGTACCTCCAGCAGTTCCAGGCAGTCTAGGGAAGAGACGGAGCCTGTGAAGAGTCAGCCTGGAGACGTGCTGTAAATTCTTCTTGCTGTCTAACCTCAATTCCCGTGGAGTCAGTGGGCACCTCAATCTGAGACATGGTCCTCAGAGAGGGCGAGGGGAACGGACAGGACGGGCTGGGCGACAGAGAGCTGCCCGGCTTCTGCACACGCGTGGGTGGCACGGTTCTCTTTCTGAATCGGAATTGGGGTGGGGCTGCTGGGACCCACAGAACCAGCTCCCCCACCTTCCAGCCCCGGCTGGGTGTCCCATAAGTGGGACAGAGTCCCAGCACAGAGCCTGGGGCCTGCGACATCTCCACCATGGGGCCCCAGGCTCTGTGCTAAGGACCCAGCTTCCCGTCTCTCAGGAACGCCAAGGTTGGGACACTCCCAATTTCATTAATCGTGAGGGCAGAAGGACGCAAGGACTAGGCCCCAAATGCCTCGGCCTCCCTGGGATCTGCAGACCCCTAGGTGATTCACCAGAAATCCAACGACCAGCAGAGGCAGAGCCGAGGAGAACCGGGAGGCACCGCCGACGCCGCTCCCGGCAAGGGCCAAGTGGAGGTTTAGTGTTGGAGTCCAACCGGACTCTCTTCCCCAGAGGGACTTGCCCCAAATGTTAAGTCTAGAAGAGCTGGGCCGGGAGGGGAGAGACGGGTACAGGGACCTAACAAGGCCCGGTGGGTGAGGGTGCCTCCCTCCCAGCCTGGCCAGCAGCACCGTCCCACAGGCACCCTCCACCCAGACCCACCCTTCCTATCGAAAAGCTCAGAGGACAGGTGCCTGCCTGGGCTGCTTCCCTCCCGGACTGCCGTCCTACGCGAGGCCACCACATCTCATCTTGCCCCTGACAGCAGCCTCACGTGTCTCCTGCCTCCACCTTTGTCCCTCTCCAGTCCATCCTTCACCTCTTAGCTACAACAAAGCCCGTCCGCATGACGCCCCACCTCGTGCACACCCCTCGACCCAGGGACTAGTCAGTGACCCGCCTCACTCCTCAGTATCACGGCTTCCCCCCAAGCTCTGTGCTTGGCTCCTGCCTCTGAGCTTCTGTACAGAACATGGGCTTTTTCTGCTGTACCCCCTGCCACTCGCCACACCAACATCCCTCAGGGCTCAGCGGGGGCAACACTGCGCTCGGGAATCTGTCCTTAGCCAGGGCGAGTCCTCTGGCCACTTGTCCCCAAGCACTTTGGCCCTCCCCTTTCCTGCAGGCCCCGGTCACATCTTCACATCTTTCTATCCCATCTGGCTGGATGGTAACCTTCCTACTGGAGTGTGAGCTTCCAGAGGGCTCCGATGGGTCTGTTCACCACTGAATCCAGTCCAGCAGTGCACGCCATACAGTGCAACCACTGAGGGTCCATCACCTCCCTCCTAGCCCCCTCCTGCCCATCTCAGCCCACAGCCCGGCTCCAGGGCTCCAAGCCTGACCACTCAGTGTCCTCATCCCTCTCATTCCACGTCAAGCTGTTGGCGCCCAGGCTGATGCCTTACCCACCAGCAAGCGTCCCCCACCTCCCATGCCCAGGCCAGTCATACCGCTTATCACCCCAGCAAGCACAACGTTCTCTGGGGCGGGAGGTGGGAGCCAAGCCCCGGGCAGACCTGCCACACAGGTGACCTGGGCCGGCTCAAAGCCAGGTGAGGACTCTCCTGGAAGGCCTTCAGATGACCCTCTGTGACCTGTCATCGGTCAGTTCTCCCTCTTCTCCAAACTCAGGAAAATCGCCTTCCCCTAATCCTTACCTAGGTCGTCCCTGGGGCCACACCTTCCTGCCCTACCTCATCCTCTAAGCAATGAAACATTGAACGGCTAGACCAGGGGCCGGCAAACACTTTCTGCAAAGGGCCAGAGAGTAAATACTCTTGGCTTTGTGGCTGATAAATTCTTCATCATAGCTACTCAACTCTGTCTTCTTAGCTCGAAAGTAGCCATAGATAACATGTGGGTGTGGCTGTTCCAGTAAAGTTTTATTTACAGAGAGCTTCTGGGCTGGTGAGTACATTGAGGGGCTGGGAGAGGGGTGTGCACACTGCCCCCACCCTAATACCTGGCACCACACACCTCTTCAGTTTGGCCGTTCCCAAGCTGTATCCTTAACCAGGTGGGGCGTGGTGGCCCATGCCTGTAATCCCAGCTCTTTGGGAGGCCAAGGCAGAAGGACTACTTGGGCCCGGGAGTTGGATTCCAGCCTAGGCAAAGTAGCAAGACTTCTCTACAAAAAGATAAAAACGAAAAATGAACCAGGCATGGTGGTGTGCACCTGTGGTTCCAGCTACTCAGAAGACTGAGGCAGAAGGATCATCTGAGCCCAGGAGGTTGAGGCTGTGGTGCGTCACTGCACTCCAGTTTGGATGACAGAGTGAGAGCCCGACTTAAAAAAAAAAAAAAAAAAAAGTAAAAAAACAACATAAATTGGCCAGGCGAGTTGACTCACACCTATAATCCCAGCACTTTGGGAGGCTTGCTTGAGCCAGGAGTTCAAGACCAGCCTTGTCTTTACAAAATTAAAAACAACAACAACAAAAACACATGACAGGCTGGATGTGGTCCATGGGCTGCAGTTTACTGACCCCTGAATACCATGTGTGACCCACTGTCTAGGCCAGTCACGGGTCAAACTTTGGGGGAAAAAATCTCTGGCAAAAAAAAAAAAAAAAAGAAAGAAAGAAAAGAAAGAGAAAGCAGAGTCTGTCTCAGTCACGCGGCGCACAGAAGAGAACACAGCCAGGTTTCAAATGAACTCTCGGTCCTCAGGCTTCTGTCGCCACTGGCACGGGCGGCAAAGCAGGAACGGGGAGGGCAGGCTGTCTCCCGCAGTGCCTGCCTGCACTCTGGCCCTCGGCTCTCTGCACAGAAGCCCGGCTCTCAAAGACCTGCAAGGAATCCTCAGGGTAGTGCTCTTATTCCATGGATGAGAAAACAGGTTTATTGAAGCCAAGTGACTTATCCAGGTTTATACCCCGAATGACAGGGCTGGAGCTAGCAGCTGGCTCTCCAGGCCAGTGCTCTGTCCACCCCCCTCCAGGCCCTTCTCGGCTCCGGGCGGGGGGAACGGGCGGCATGACTGGTCAGCGACCACCCTCCATAGAGTGCCCCTCCCCACTGCTGACTGGGGGTGTGGAAGGGAGGCCGGTCTGCTGGCTCCAGAAGGTTCTTGTGCAACCCTGGAACAGATTCCAACACCCTTGGTACTGTAGGCTGGGTGATGTTTTCTTGTTGGGGGTGGGGCTGTTCTGTGCATTGTCGGAGGTTGGGCAGTGTCCCTGGCCTCTTCCCACCAGATGCCCGTAGCAGCCACCCTCCGTCGCGACAACCAAAACTGACTAGGGACACTGCCTGATGTACTCCGGGAAACAACATGCCCCAGGGTGGGAATCACTGACCTAGAGTGAGAACACACAGGTGGACACGAGGCAGGTGCAGCTCGGCAGGTGAACGACAAAGAGAGAGGCGGGGAGGGAGGAGGGTCAGAGTTGGGCGAGAGCACAGGGACAGGAGCTGCGTTCAATGGAACAGCAGGGCTCCCCAGACCCCGCAGGCAATGTCAAGCCCTGTGGTTTCTCGATCTTAAGTGCTCATTACACAGAACAGAAAGGGAAACCACAGGCCCAGCTGTATGGGACTCACCAGAGAAGCTGCAGACCACTGTGGTCACCCAGAGGGACCAAAAATCCTGGCTGTGATAGCCACAGGGGGTGCGGGGTGTGATACACCCACCCTAAGCTAGCCCCCGGGTCCCCATGGCCTTGCTCAGCTCCACACCCCAGAAAGACAGCAACAGAACGACCCATTGCTGTCTGCTTCCCATGGTCTCGTTCCCTGGAAGACATCGGGCTTTTGTTTTTGTTTTGAGACAGGGTCTCACTATGTCACTCAGGCCAGAATACAGCTCTCTGCAGTCTTGCCCTCCTGAACTCAAATGATTCTTCTGCCTCAGCCTCTCAAGGTAGCTGGACTAAGGCACGCGCCACCATGCCTGGCTAATTTTTACATTTTTTTGTCTTGCTGTTGTTGCCCAGGATGGTCTCAGACTTTGGGCCTCAAGTGATCCTCCCGCCCTGGTCTTCCAAAGCCCTGAGACTATAGGGTGAGCCACCACACCCAGCTAGAAAGGAAGCTTTGTGGTTTGGGAAAAGCCATCTTCAATATCCAGCAGGGAAGGGTCCCCAGAGAGCCAGGGCCTAGAAGAGTCACCCATCTGTCCCACTGTCCAGCAAGGAGGGGGCTGCAATGCCCTGTAGTCTAGGGTGGGGGCCAGGTCTGGGTCTCTGAGGTCCTAGAGCCAACCAGCAGAACTCAATGGGCTGTTTTAAGTCTCCGGTTTCACTGGCCCTGAGTTGCATCGAGTCACCCTGAGCTTCTAACAGAACCATTTGGGGGCGAGGAGACGGAGCGCGGAGTTTAAGAGCAGGCAGGTGGTGGGAGCCCTTGCTCCAGGGCTGGCCCAGTCCTAGGGGTGGCAGTTTGGGAGGCCACAGGGGGCCGTGGCTCAGGAGGGTGTTGTTAAGCTCCGTGACTCAGCTCTGGGGAAGTGGCTAAAATAGGCCGCTGAGAACAGGCGGCCACTCCCCACAGCCTGCCCTGGGCGGGACACACCCACCCACCCCGGAAGCCACGTCCCACGTTCCTGGCGGGGCAAGGGAAGATGGACCCCAGCTAACCAGCCCTCTGCAGCTTTCCTGGGCCTCTGGAAGACCGGATTCCTCTAACCCAGCCCGCTCACCACAGAAGCTTCCCTGAGGCAGGAAGGCCGGGCCCCTGGCCGGGGTCACACCAGCCACACCCTCAGCTCAGTCGGCTTCGGTCATTAACCGGGAAACCCTTGCCTGCACCTCTGGCCCATCATCCCTAGCAGGATGCATGGAGAGCCAGCTCTCCTGATTGGCCATTCCGGAACGCCCAGACAGGACAGGCTGGACCATCGCAGCCCACTTCAACTGCCCTGGCCGTGGCCTGTCCCTGGCCACCCGGCCTGAAACAGGAGCCAGACCTGATCTCTCCTGGGGCAGCCAGGCAGGCCCCCTCTCTGCAGCTGCCCTGCAGCTCACCCGGTACACAGAGTCCACATGCCTCAACGCCTACCCCACCACCGCCCACCGCGGGCGCGACCTTGCCAGCTTTCCCCTGGTTGTTCCAACATCCATCCGATGCCAGTCCCCGGCAACGTGGCTGGAGAGAAGAGGGTTTAGCACATGGTGACTACAGTCACGACAGGCTGGCTGTAAGAGGCTTCGTTCATCTCCTCATCTTTCATTCAGTGACTGCCTGCAGACCCCCCAACACTCATATCACCTTCTAGGCCTGGGAGATGGAGCAGTGAAGATAACCATGGTGTTTTTCCAGGGCACACATGTGGTGCGAGAGTGTGTGTGTGTGTGTGTGTGTGTGTGTGTGTGTGTGTGTGTGTGTGTGTGTGTGTGTGTGTGTAGGTGTAAACCTGGAAATAATATCTCAGACTCCTCCATGTAACGAGGAAAATGGGGTGACGTGAGTGTGGGAGTGAGGGGCTCTAGGGAAGGACCCCACGAAGGGACACTGTGAGCCGAGAACTGAGTGACAGGATGGAGCCAGTCATGTCAACAGTGGTCCAGACAGAGGGAACAGTGCATGCCAAGACCTCAAGGTAGGAACACGTCTGTGGTGTCTGAGGAATAAAATGACCAGCCCTGTGGCCAGGGGCCGGGTCACTCACGGGCCAGGTAAGGGTTGGAGGTTGTTCCAGGAACACAAGGAAACCAATGGCCGTTTTATACCAGGCAAGGGATCCAGTCTGTGCATTTGGAAGCTTCTGGTCTTGGACGCATGGAGGAAGGGAAGCAGGAATTCCATCGAGAGGCTGTTACAGGAGTTTAGGTCAGAGAGGTGGAGGCCAGGATGGGGCGTGGCTAAGGAGGACACAGGGGGGCATTCAGGGCATGTTTTGGAAGTAGGGATACCATGGGGTGCAGTGGGCCTGGATGGGGGATGAGGAATGGGCCAAGCGGGATCAAAGGAGACCCAGGCATCCCTTCCCAGCGGGAGTCCACGAAGGCAGGGCCGACATCCGACATCCTACCCCTAGGCAGAACTCCACTTTGCCAAAGCACAAGGCCGGTCAGCCGGAACATCACACTGCAGGGGCACTCAGTGGAACGTGGCCACCACTCCCTAAGAGCCGAGGGGCTCTGGCTTGTGTCATCTTCTGGGACGCTCACCAGCCTTATCCTGCAAAGATAGGAAGGCCCAGGGAAGGCGGAAGGCTGTTCTGTTCAAACAGCACAGTAGGCTGGGGCAGCTACATGAATGGCAGAGAACTGTGGCTGCTTTGAATCACACAGCCACACATTCCAGAAGGGCCTCAATGGGGACGGTGTTGTGGTTTCAGCTGACCTCAGTCCTGCGGGGCAGCCTCTCCCTCCTTCACACGCCTGCCCAAAAGCCCTCACATATGAAAGTCCGCTCTCTATACAAGGGGGCTAAGGCGCATGGTCTGCCTTAAACATTCTGAGCCTGAATAGCCAGAATTGAAAAAAAACCGAGATAGGAACATGAAACATCACCATGCTGACCCCTGTGCCATTCATGTATCTATGTCAAACAGCTCCTTCAATACCAGGTGGGGTGGGGTCATACATTCAGAGGTGGAAAGACCAAATTAAGGGACTTGTCCTGGTCATGGATTGAAGCCAGGGCTTCATGTCCACTCCAGGGTTCCATCTACTTAAACAGCAATGCCCTGGCCAAATACAGAACATGTCATTTATGTGTGTGTATGTGTACGTGTGTCTATATTGTCTCTCTCTCTCTCTCTCTCTCTCTCTCCACACACACACACACACACACACACACACAATTTTGAGTTGGGGGTCTCACGCTGTCACCCTGCTGGAGTGCAGTGGCATGATCACAACAATCACAGCTCAGGCGATCCTCCCACCTCAGCCTCCCAAGTAGCTGGCACTACAGGTACATGCTGCCACACCTGGCTAATTTATTTTATTTTTATTTTTTTGTAGAGACGAGGTTTCGCTATATTGCCCAGGCTGGCCTCAAACTCCTGGGCTCAAGCAGTCCTCCTATCTCAGTCTCTCAAAGTGCTGGGATTACAGGCGTCAACCACTGCGCCCAGCCCACACACATTTTAAAAAATGGGTTTTATATATATGTCTGTTGTCAACCCATGCATTAATTAATAAGTCTTAGTTTTCCCATTTTATAAAAGTTCTGGGGAGTGCTTCCTACATGCCAGTGGGTGTTCTTACGTACCCCTAGGGGTGCTAGAACACAGCACCCCCGGCATCCCATGACTCCCATGGAGACTGAGCGTTGAGAGTACCCAGGAGAGGATCCATCCAGTGGCCCTGATTGAGCTGTCAGAGCCAGGAGAAGTGAAGTGCCGAAGGTCAGAGCTTGAGTGACCAGGCGGCTCTGGAGCCCAAGACTCTGGCCGCCCAAGCTGAAGATCTTCCCCGGGTAACACCTGCATTGGCTCTCACCAGGCACCAGGTGAGACGCCACCAGGCAACTGGCACCAGGTGCCACCAGGCAGGGAGGAAGTTGCAAAGCCCTGATCCAAGAGCTGCTCAGAGTTCAAATGATCCCAGATTGGGCGGTCCTGGGGCCCCTGCAACTAAAGCAAAGTTCCTCCAAATAATGGCTTTAAAATGAGCATCCCAGCACTTTGGGAAGCTGAGGCAGGAGGATTGCTTGAGCCCAGGAGTTTGAGACCAGCATGGAAACACAGTGAGACTTCTCTACCAAAAAAAAAAAAAAAAAAAAAGCCAGGTGAGGTGGCATGCACCTGTAGTCCCAGGAGGTTGAGGCTGCCATGCTGCTGCACTCCAGCCTGGGCAATAGAGTAAGACCCCAAACTCAAAAAAAAAAAAAAAAAAAAAGAAGAAGAAGAATATGGCTCAGTAACCCAATGGAACTATTTCAAAGGAGGAAAAAGGCACACAGACATTTGTTGCAGCCTTAATCCTAAGAGCAAACGACTGGAAACAGCCTAATATCCAGCAATGAAGGAGTGGCTGAGAAAACTGGGAGTGTGAACTCAACACATGACTCCGCCACCCCGAGAAGCGGTAGACACGGAGACCGCACAGCAACATGTTCACCAAAGGCATTAAGCGGAAGGGAACAGCAGAAGACATACTTGTTTATACACACTGGTTTCAACTCAACACAAATACGCACTTGTGACCAGAGGCTGGAATTAAGACGTTACTAGCCTTGAGAGAAAAACAGACTTTCTCCCCCTAAGTTTCCTTTAATGTGGTAGTGCAGGTTTAATAAATTAAAAAAAAACAACAACCGAAAGCATCAAAGGCTTAAGGAAAAGGTGTTAATGTCGAGACCAGCTTAGAATGATCCAGTCATCTGGGCACCCCGGCTACAGGCCAGGGAGAGGCACCGAGCGGGTGGGGATGCGGGTTGGGTCTCCATCCACGGGGGTCTCTCTCGGGGCTGCAAACCTCCCACTGATGTATCTTCTCTCTCCCCCTCCCTCCAAGCTGCCCCCAAGCTGGATGTGTTTACCAGGTCCTTGTTTATTCTAAGCTGTCTGGGAGGAGAGAGCAGGCCGCCTATGACCACCTGATGTCAGGGGAAACAGAGGTTAGGACCCTCTCCAAGACAAAGAGCTGGCTCTCCAGCAGCTGCTTCCTGACACTTGGGCCTCCTCCACCCAGCAGGAGATGGGTGATAACCATCCCTCCCACCCCACCGGAGGCTGGCCTGTCTCCAGTGACACTGGAGCTCCAAGCTGAAGGCCAGCCTCCCACGACAGCGGGATCCTATCGGAGATATCCTGAGCAGGTGAAGCTTTTGCTTCTGCTCCATCTACAGCCCCAGCCTGGCTCGCTGGTCTCTGCAAGGGATCAGAAAACACAGGAAGGGGCGGGGGACATCTCGGGGCTCCAGCAACTGGCCGGCCCCCAGCTGTGTGCGGAATTAGCACGACTGCCCACAGTGCCTACGCACTGGGTGTCTGCTGTGTGCCAGGAGTTGTGCTGAATGTACGCCCTTGAACCTCATCAACACAGCCCTGCAGGAGTGAGATGTGGTTGGCCCACTTTTAAAATAAAGGGACACGGAGGCTCAAGTGGGGTGAATTCTTGACTCATGCTCACAGCTTTTGAACGGCGATTGAGCCGTTTCTGGCAGACCTTGGGGGTGCCTGGTTTTCCGTATGAGGTGGTGCTGCTGCGGGCATCTGGAGCCGAGGACGAGGAAGTGCTGAGGACGGGGAAGGAGGAGACGGAGAGCCTGCCGACGCAGGACTCTGAGAGCTGAGACACTTCACTGCCTCCCCCATGAGAGGCCTGCCCTCAGGGAGGGCTTGGGGGAAGCCTCCGTAAAGGACACCCCCCGTCTCCAATCCCATTTCTGCTGTCAGGAGCCTCCCAGTGTTCTGTTCCCCTGGGAGGTGAGGGGTACAGAGCACCACCCCGACGCACCCAGGACTCTCCACGCACAGTTGGGAGTGGGCTCAGCCCAAGGCCCCGCTTCTCATGTCTTTGTGTCTGCTCTGCCCCCGTCCACTCCAGTCTCCGTCTTGCGTTCCTCGGTTGCTCCAGCGCCCAAGAAGGAGGACCGGAACCCCGACCCGACACCCCCTGTAAGAGCGCCCGAGCCACCTTCGCCGCCAGCCAGCCGACCCAGGCTAGGATGGCTGCCTCAAAGTGCCACTGCTTTGGCCACACGGGGGCAGATCCCACTTCCTGGAGATAAACATCCTCTGCTTTGTTGGCCCTTTCCTGGAAGGAAAAGAAAGTGGCCGGGCCCCAGGGTTCACTCCATGTTTTCCAGAGCTGTAGTCCTGAGCACATTCCCTGGGCATCCCTGCCGGGAGCTGGGTGAGAAAGGGTTCATCAGCCAGAACAGGGTCCATAGGCAGGGTGGCTCCTGCCTATAATCCCAGCACTTTGGGAGGCAAGGAGAGAGGATTGCTTGAACCTATGAGTCCAAGATCAGATTGGGCAACACAGCAAAACCTCATCACTACAAAAAAATAAATCAGCTGGGTGTGGCAGTGCGCACCTGTAGCCCAGCTACTCAGAAGGCAGAACTGGGAGGATTGCTGAGCCCAGTTTGAGTCTGTGGTGAGCTGTGATTGTGCCAATGCATCAGAGTGAGACCCGCATTTTAACAAACAAACAAACAAACACAAAAACTTCACCTACATTGTCCAACATGGCAGCCCCCGGCCACATGTGGCTATCACGCACTTGGAATGTGCTGAGTCCAATCAAGTGTGAAATAACAGACACTGGAGACTCGGGAGGGTGGGGGGGTGGTTAGGGATGGGAAATCACCTAACAAGTATGATGGACTCTATTCGGGTGATGGTGAGACTCAAACCCTAGACCTCCCTACTTGGCAACATATCCATGTAAAAAATGGCATTGGTGCCCCTTACATTTATACACATTTAAATAATGCAATAAAAAAGAAATGTAGGGGCCGGGCTCGATGGCTCAGCCTGTCATCCCAGCACTTTGGGAGGCTGAGGCAAGTGGATTGCCTGAGCTCCCAGGTTTGAGACCAGCCCGGACAACTTGGCGAGACCTCGTCTCTACAATAAAAATTAAAATTAGCTGGGTGTGGTAGCGCATGCCTGTAGTTCTAGCTACTTGGAAGGCTGAGGCAGAAGGATCGCCGGAGCCCAGTAGGTCGACGCCAGGGTGGCTGTGAGTGTGCCACTGCACTCCAGACTGGGCAACAGAGTGAGACTCCAACTCAAAAAAGAAAGAAATGTAGGGAGTCCAAATGGAGAGTGCTCACGTGTGAAATACACACTGGACTTCAAGGACTTGGCACAAAAAAGAGAATGTCAAATAGCAACATTTTTTGGGCATTGGTTATATGTTAAAATGATATTTTTGGCCAGATGTAGTGGCTCATACCTGTAATCTCAGCACTTTGGGAGGCTGAAGTGGGAGGATTGTTTGAGCCCAGGAGCTTGAGACCAGCCTAGGCAACACAGTCTCTCCCCCCCGCAAAAAAAAATTAGCTGAGCATAATGGTTGAGGCTACAGTGAGCTACTGCACTCCAGCCTGGGTGACGGAGCGAGACCCCCCAACTCAAAAATAAATTAATAAACTACAACAATATTTTGAACACAGTGGGTTAAATAAAATATCCATTTCACCTGTTTCCTTTTACTTCTTAAAATTAGCTATTAAAAATATAATTTATGCAAGGGGCTTACATGAGCCTTCTATCAGACAGCCATGATGTAGACATTTTTCTTCTCACTACACAAACAGCACCTGCCATTGTAAATGGAGAAATAAGGCCATCCATTGTTCTCATTTGGGTCAAAATATTTACATGTTAACAAATTGTACTACATTATTTTAAATCCTAATATCTAATTGTTACATCCAGTCAGCCTCTGATGAATGTGGGAGTTGTTTCAGGTATTGGTTGAAACTTTGTAACTATCCTTTCAGCTAAATACATGGCATATCCTTCACTATTTCCGGATAATATATTCTTGGAAGTGAGAAAAATTACTTTTGTTTCTTATTGCTAACTTTTTCTTTTACCAAGTTACAGTGCCACCAACATAGGATGATGGTGTCCAACATCAAGCGTTACATTTTCTTTCACTGAGTTAAAAACAACAAAAACTGCACTTCAGTCTGGGCGACAGAGTGAGACTCCAACTCAAAACAACAACAACAACAAACAGCCGGGCGCAATGGCTCACACTTGTAATCCCAGAACTTTGGGAGGCCGAGGCAGGAGGCTTGCTTGAGACCAGGAGTTTGAGACCAGCCTGGGCAACATAGCAAGACCTCATCTCTATTAAAAAACAAACACACACGACTACCTTCCCTCCAAAACTTGTAACTTCCATTTCTTGTGACTACTAACGAGGGTGAACTTTTTTTAGAAGAAGTATATTATTTACCAGATGAGGTGGCTCTCACATGTAGTTCCACCTACTTGGGAAGCTAAGGCAGGAGGGTTGCAAGAGCCCACGAGTTCAAGGCTGCAGTGAGCCATGATCGCTCCACTGCATGCCAGCCCAGACAATAGAATGAGACCATTTCTCCAAAGTGTATTATTGGCATCTGTATCCTTTCATAAATTGCTTTCTGGCTGGGTGCGGTTGGCTTACGCCTATAATCCCAGCACTTTGGGAGGTGAGGTGAGAGGACTGCCTGAGTCCACAAGTTTGACACCAGCCTGGGCAACTTGGTAAGATCCCATCTCTACAATAAATCAAAAAATTAGCTGGGTGTGGTGGCTTGTACCTGTAGTTCCAGCTACTTGGAAGGCTGAGGTGGAAGAATCACTTGAACACAGCAGGTTGAGGCTGCGGTGGCCGTGAGCCTGCCACCGCACTCCAGCCTGAGCGACAGAGTAAGACTCCAATTAAGAAAACAAACAAACATAAATTGCTTTCTGCCTTTCGCCCATTTTTCTATTGAAGAATTTTTCTATTGAAGAACGAGGAGGGCTTCACTTTTTCCCATAGATTTGACTCTTTAAGCTACTAAAATTTTTGAGTCATATTTTGCAAATATTTCTGCAAATTTGCCAGCTTGCATTATGGTGATTTTATTGTTTTTCTTTCCATGGAGTGCTTGTTAATTTTTACATGGCCAAATCTGTTTTGTGGTTCCTAGTTTTAATATCATGAAGAAAGAACCTTCCCCACCCCCACATATGTGAAAATATTCACATTTTTCTAAAACTACCAGGTAATATAATAATTTAAAAGTACTCATAGAAAAAAATACTAGGAGGAAATATAGAAATTAAAGATATCTGTGACTTACAAAATTGTGGGTCACTTAAAATAGAAAAAAGTTAAAAGTAATTTTAGTTACTGATTCCTTATAAAATTAATTTTGTTTTAAAATGTGAATCAAATGCGACTTTTATTAATTCTTCATGATAACTCCTAGTCATGATCCTATTTCCAGACTTCTTTTCTGTTCACTGGTCTCTGTTTATTTCTAAACCAGGTCTACACTATTACTATGTATAAAGTTTTGAGAATCTAGTAGGGCAAAAATCTCAACTTTACTTTTTTTTTCCAAAATTTTTCTTGGCTTTTCTAATTTTCCAGATGGACTTTAGAAACATTTTATTCAATTCTCCCCCAAATCCTGATGGGATTATATTGGAATGCAAAGAAAACAACAAATTACTCTGGAAAGAACTGACCTTATCACAACCATAAGTCTTCATATCCATGTATTCAAGCCTTTTAGACATTTGCCATTAAGTTTTGTGGGGTTCCTTCCTACAAGTCATCTTATTTACTTCTTGTCATGTTCATTCTGGATTATTTTATAGTATCTTGTTGTTACAAATGAGTTTTGAACTCTCCCTCTTTAACATACCCATATTTCTGGCTGGTTATGACTGGCATGGAGGAAATCACCTTTTCTTCCGTTTCCCCCTAATGTATTTAATGGCCACCCCACTAAACTTGTACGGCCTTACACGCTCCAGTCAATTTTATGATCAAATCTTGTGGGCTCTGCAAGCAGGCAAGCCCATCATCTGCAACTAATAATAATTCTGCCTCTTCATACATGAAACATCTCTGTTCCTGGCACTTACAGTGATATTCTAGACCTCAGGCATTCAATTCAGTAGCCACTAGCAACACAGGGCGATTGACTGCTTTAGAAAATGTGGCAAATTAGCTGAGTGTGGTGGCATGCACCTGTAGTTCCAGCTACTTGGAAGGCTGAGGCGGAAGGATCGCCTGAGCCCAGCAGGTTGAGGCTGCAGTGGCTGGGAGCGTGCCACTGCACTCCAGCCTAGGCGACGGAGTGAGACTGACTCAAAAAGCCAAAAACCAGAAATATGGCTACTCCCCGGGTGCAGTGGCTCATGCCTATAATCCCAGCACTTTGGGAGACCAAGGCAAGAGGATTGCCTGAGCCAGGGAAGTCTAGGTGTTCGAGACCAGCATGGGCAACAGAGCAAGAACTCGTCTCTACACAAATCAAACAATTTTCACGGGATTGCCTGAGTGCAGGATGTCTAGCTGCAGAGAGCTGTGATCTTGCTACTTCACCGTAACCTGGGCGACAGAGTGGGAACTTGACTCCAAAAAATAAAGGGGCTCCTGCCTAAACCCCGGGCGTGCAAGCACAAATGCTGGGCACTGCTACAGGAGGGAGGGACAGAGAGGGGACAAAGGGCACACCACCACCCGCTGGGTACCATGCCCACCAGCAGGGAGAGAGGGGGCCCAGTAGAAGCCCAAACCCCACCCGTGCACAATTTACTTATGTAGCAAATCCTCACATGGACCCCATGACTCTAAAATAAAATTTAAAATGTGGCTAGTGTGACTAAGGAAATGAATTTTTTCATTTTATTTAAGCTTAATTGGTTTACATTTAAAAACTATGCTTGACTCAGTTCAGAACAACTTTGGTGTGTGAATTTACCTTTTCTTTTTTTTTTTTTTTGAGTTAGAGTCTCACTCAGTCGCCCAGTCTGGAGTGCAGTGGCCGCTCCCGGCCACCGCAGCCTCGACCTGCTGGGCTCTGGAGATCCTTCTGCCTCAGTCTTCCAAGTAGCTGGAACTACAGGCATACACTATCACACCTGGCTAATTTTTGATTTATTGTAGAGATGAGGTCTCACCAAGTTGCCGAGGCGGGTCTCGAACCTGCGGGCTCAGGCAATTCACTCACCTCGGCCTCCCAAAGCGCGGGATTACAGGCTGAGCTACTGAGCCCAGCCGAATTTACCTTTTCAACTGTAAATTTTATGAAATCCAAATACCGATCTAGTGTTTATGAAATTTAGCATCCCAGCTGAAATGCACTACAAGTATAAAATACACACTGGATTTGAAAGTCTTCGTATAAAAAATAATGTGAAATATGCCAGTAATAAATTTTCTTATGATTACATGGAAACAGGTGTGGCAAGCATGATGCTCCCATTGACAGCGCTGTCTGAGCAAGAGTGCCATGGGTCCTCCTGTCACCAGGATTTTAACATCATGCAGACATTCCTCGTCATCTTAAGGGACTTACAATTCTCATGGTTTGTGCCAAAAAGGATGCCAATTGCCCAGCCAGGGTGAGTTTTGGGAAGATACACTGGGGCTTGGACAGTTGCTGGAGAATGTAGAAGAGAGAGTCCAATCTGGTTTAAGCAGTGACTTGGCCGGCCGCAGTGGCTCACCGTGGCCTCATGCATCCCAGGACTTTGGGAGGCCGAGGCAGGAGGATCACTTGAGCCCAGGAGTTCGAGACCAGCCTGGGCCACATAGCAAGACCCTGTCTCTATGAAAAAAAAATTTTTTTAAATTAGCTCATGTGGTAGTGCTGCCTATCGTCCCAGCTTCTTGGGAGGCTGAGGCAGAGGGATCCCCTGAGCTAGGAGGTACAGGCTGTGGTGGCCATGATAGTGCCACCGCACTCCAGCCTGGGTGAATAGAGTGAGACCATGACTCAAAAATAAACAAAACAACCCCCCCAGTGACTTGTATTTAAGCGTGCTCTGAAATTATGTCTCTGAGGGGTCCCAACAGACACCAAGACCGTGTGCTGAGGAACCCTCTCTGGGAAATGCTATACCGGGCCCTACCAGTCTCGGGGGACAGGCCCTCCCGGAACCAGGGTCACAGGTCACGGAGGAAGCATGGGAAAGGTCTAACCTACCCCAAGGTTTTAGTGTAC
Source organism: Cephalopachus bancanus (assembly GCA_027257055.1). NCBI lineage: Eukaryota > Metazoa > Chordata > Mammalia > Primates > Tarsiidae > Cephalopachus > Cephalopachus bancanus. Next base: position 7,514,640 of record JAPVLO010000065.1, read on the forward strand.
ACCAGGCACTGTGCTAGAAGCCATGTTTTGATGAAGCTGCCTTTAAAAAACTATATATGAAGCTGAGCACAGCGGCTCACACTTGTAATCCCAGCACTTTGGGAGGCTGAGGCGAGAGCATCGCCTGAGCCTAGGGTTTGAGACCAGCCTGGGCAACTTGGGGAGACCGCACCTCTACAATACATCAAAAAACTAGCTGGGCATGGTGGCACGCATTTGTACTTCCAGTTACTTGGAAGACTGAGGTGGAAGGATCGCCTGAGCCCAGCAGATTGAGGCTGTGGTGGCTGTGAGCGTGCCACTGCACTCCAGCCTGGGTGAAAGTGAGGTTCCAACTAAAAAAAACCAAAGAAACTGTAGAGTAATCCACTGTCCTGGGTATTTAGGACTTTATTTCATGTTTCTGCCTAACAATTCCATGGAGTTATCATTGCCCCCATCTTGCAGATGAAGAAACGGAGGCCCGGAGAGATCCATGATCCACCCAAGCTGCACAACCGCTAGCCACAGAGCGGAGGGAAGAACCCCGACCTGCCTGGTTCTAACCCGAGGTTTTCCCACTGCACCATAAGGAATACTGGGGGAGGATGGGAAGTGTTATGGGGCACAGGTCTCGGAGATCTGACACGCAGATGCCTCAGGCTGCATGCGGCTTTGTTCACAGCTTCAGGCTAGCGTGGCCCCAGGCTGGGCACCTCTTCCCACCACTCCAGGGGAAGCACAGATGGATTCTGGGAAGTGTAGACCGCAGCCCACCTTTCCCAGGTCCTACTGGGCACTCCTGGTTCTTGTGAACTTCACAGAGACCTTACTCCTGCGCCCACCTGTCCTCAACCCAGATCCACATGCTTTGGGCCGGGAGGAGGAGGTCACAGGAGGGGAAGGAGAAAGCGTCTCTCACCTGGGAATCAGAACCACTTAGAGAAAGGAGCTATGACCTGGGAGTGACCGGAAGTGACAACCGAGGAGCCGGTGATGCAACTTCACCCCATGACAGGGCCTTTCCTGCAGACCTGTGTTTCCTGATGCCAGAGGCCACCACAGGGGGAAGACCAGAGAGGGGCAGGAAAGCAGCCTGCCCCCCCCCAGCTCTCCCTCTCCCTCCCTCCGTGCCCAGTCCCCTCTCAGAAGGAAGCGACTGCACTTGAAATCAGATCTGCCGGGCCAGTTTGGTTTCACTTCTGAGAGCCCAGAGCTCAGCTGGGGAGTGGAAAGTTCAAGGGCACTCCGGGGTTTCCAGAGGAGGCAGACCCGGGAGCCCTCCAGAGTGGGCTGGCAGATCTGCCGTCCTGGCGCTGCCAGGCTCCTAGCCAGCTGGCCATCTGGGCCACGTCATCTGTGCTTAGCTCACCCCTTAGTTTTCAAGGCGACTGGTAGCATCATGTACCTCCTGGCGTTACGGTGAGGATTAAATGTGGGAAGCCCTTGGCACGGTGCTGTGCTAGGATGAGCGCCGTCACCCTAGTGTTATGAAGGTGACGCTGCCCTGGGTTCTGTCTCTCAGCAGGCGTCCTACGCAGGGAGGCAGAGGCTGGGGGAAGAGTCCAGCACCTCCAGTGACACTCCGGTCACCGTCACTCCCCTGAGTTCAAACAGGACATCCACTGAGGACTCGCAATCCAAAGGGCTCCAGGGGGAGGCATGGGCTGACCCTCTCAAAGTCCTGGGGGTCCTCGGGGTTATCTGCCGCTGGGGAGGGACCCTCCAGGCGGCCCAAGCCCAGGCACAGACGCCGCCCTACGCCCTGGAGTTGGACCAGCAGGCAGTCAGGCGGCCCTCAGACTCAGTTTCTCTCCTGATCTGACTTCCTTCCTCGCTTCCTCACCTTTTAACTTTCGGTGACGCCTGGTTCCTCTCAGAGGACACTTAGGTTCCTTCTGATTTCTGTTTGATAAGGATGGTGGGGGGGGAGAGAATCACTCCCATCCCTCCCTGGGATAAGGGAAACAGAAAACTTGGGAATGTGCAGGCCCTGAGGCCTACCAGCAACCAATAACGCACGAGACTTCCACATGATCACCTGACAATAACACATAACCTGCTCCTTCAGACCTGACCAGATTCTCATTAGCGGCATCCTCAGACCCTCCGGCCAGCCCCTGGGTTCCTTTTGGGCTCTCAGGCTCTCCAGCCCTCCTGCCACTTGATCAAGCCTTAAACCCCATCCCAGGAGTGTACGGGGGGGGGGGCGCAGGGGGAGCCTCTTTTCTGAGGCTTCAGGGCCAGGGGTGCATTCTAAGGAAAGGAGAAGGGTTGCATGAGTGGGGTCCCGAGGCAGAGAGGCAGGAGAGGCAGGAGAGGCAGGAGAGGCAGAGAGGCAGGAGAGGCAGAGAGGCAGGAGAGGCAGGAGAGGCAGGAGCGGCAGGAGAGGCAGGAGAGGCAGGGAAGAGAAGCTGGAACACAGAACCTGGCTTCATTGTCACCTCTGGGGAGGCCCAGGCTGGGGTCTCCAGACCAAGTTCAGTGACTGCAAGATCTGCATGGGCACAGGAAAAAGGAGATCTCAGAGGCCCGCTCAGGGTCTGTCACCCTCATGGCCAAGGCAGAAAGGTGGTGGCTCTGGCTGGGCAGACATGCGCAGGGATCTTTCTTGCCCTGACCCTGCAGGTTTTCATGATGCCCTTGGCCCCGCTCCTGGGATGAGGGGACAAAGTCAGGAGGGCAGAGCAGCCTCGTACATGCTGGAGAAGAATGGTAAACCTCTATCATGAACACACCCCACATGACCCTCACCTGAGCTCCCCAGAGGCCGAGTGGAGACCCCCAGTTCCCCTGCTCTTGGCACCAGAGGGCTCTGGATGCCAGCAGCGCCGCCCTGGCGTGGCGCCCAGAGCTGCAAGCTGGCAGTGCCTGGGGAAACTCCGATGTACGTTAGCTGGAAGGAAGCCCGAGGCTCCTCGAGGAGGTATATTTTAAGCTGTAACTTCAGGGGCACAGTGAGTGGGTACAAGGGAAGCTGATGGTCGAGTTTCTTTCGCAGGCATTGCAAGCAGACGGGGCTGTGTCCCACTCAAGGGCTCCTTCCAGCACCACTATCCAGTTCCCTGCCCCGTGAGACTGGCATGGGTCTGGCCTTCTGGGGCACCCCAGACGTACTGGCTCAAGGTGGCCCCACAGAATGTCCCTGGCTCCAGAACTTGGTTCTCTCCCCCAAGGTCGAGCGCAAGCCTCCAGCAGAGGTTCCAGGTCACCCTCCCAGCTTCCGGGAGAGATTGCACAACCCCTCTCCCTCCTCCCCAGGCCTTATCTCTGGCATCAACCCAACTCCCCGCTCCTCCAAGGGAAAGACTCCCTTCCCACCCCCAACAAGCTCCTATGAGTCTGTGGAACCAGAACCTCCGGCCCAAGAAGGCTGAAGTTGCTACCCCAGAGCAATCCTGGACACTCTGGCTTCTGACTCCACCACTCCCAACCCAATCCACATGTGGGGGGTGGGGAGGGGGCAGGGAGAGGCCAGTACCAAACACCCTGCTTGCCACGCCTGGGCACGGCCTGTCCCAGCTACAGAAATCAATGACGACTCCAAAGGTGGAGGGGACGGGATCCCGGGACCACAGCCATCCTGAGGCCCTCCTGGAAAAGCTCCTGCCTTGTAAAGAAGGGTCCAGATTCCTCTCCCAACAGGGCTCACCCCCTGGGCTATAAATGGGATCCTCCTCTGCTGGTGACGCCCTGGTCTCCAGGCTTGTTCGGACTGTCAGGTTCCAGAGGCAACTGGACAGGAGGCTGGGTATACACATGGGATTGGGACACACATGGATGGGTGGGCAAGTGTGAGAGAAAAGAGAGGAAAACAGGGGTCAAACAAGACAGAGGAAGGTCAGAAGCCCCAGAAAATGGAAGCAGATGCTACACGAGCACTCAGCCCTCCCCGAGTCAAGACCCCATGAACTCGGGAGACTTCAGAGGGGCTGAGACTCACCCCCCAACTGCTACGGCTTGGGAGTCGTTCATGTGATCACACCAGCCCCCTCCCAGGCCCTGCAGGGATCACCAGGATCCCTGGGAAGACCAGGAGAACCCACCTGGGATCTCCCAAGGGTCACCGAACCCCCTTGTGGGAAGGAGCAGCTGTCTTCAAGCAGAGGCAAAGTCTAAGTTCAGAGGAGATAAGCCACCATGCTGATCGATAGGCCACAAGGGCACTCCACAGGGCAACAGGCCACAAGGGCAGCTCCACAGAACCCACCCGGCACCCACACTCAGCAGGACCCCAGCTATCCAGCAAGGACGCCCCTCCCCCCCAAGATCCTGGCAGACGCCCGTTACTGCCTCGGGAGCCGTGGGGCTGCGGGGGGGGGGGGCTGGCAGGCCTGGCTCAGTGCCAGGTAACTCCCCGTTTCTGAGAGAAATTCACAGCCTGGCTCCCCCTTCCTTTGTGCCCCGTTCTTTGTTCTCTTAAAATTCAGTCCACCCCGCTGGTGGTCCCTCCTCCGCCCCAGCCGCAGAGAGGGGGCGGGGGCTGCCGGGGAGTCATTAGAAACCCAGACCCTGCCAAGTGGCCCGGCGGGAGGCCCCGGCGGCCGGGCCCCTCATTGTTTGCCCGGCTGGATGTGGGGAGCTTCCTCTGGTCCAGACGGCTGCGGGGGGCCAGGACGAGCGGTTCCCCCTCTGGGGAGGGCAGGGGGCTCGGGGCCCGGGGGCTCCGAGGGCTCCCGCCCAGCGGCCGGGGCGGAGAATGGGCGCCGGTGCGATTGCGAGGGGCAGGGGCAGAGGAGGGAGGGAAGTTCCAGAGACAGCAAGAAAGGAACAGAAAGGGCACTGCGTTTCCCCTCCATTCTCCCGGGGAGAAAAGAAAACTTCCAAAGCCCAGGCCGCAGTCGTCGGGCAAACGCGAGGGATCTGGTTTGAGTTAGCAGAGAGCGAGCACCCCGCCCCCAGTCAGCCTCTGCCTCTGCCTCCCCCCTCCTCTCTCCCTCTCCCTCTCCCTCTCCCTCTCTCTCTCTCACTCACACTCACACTCACCCAGTCCTCTCCCAGGAAGCCGGCCCGGCTTCCGCCCAGCTCTCCGCCCCCCGGCCGGGGCCCTCGCCGTTGCGGCGCCCGGGCCGGGGGGCGGCTCCGGGTCCCCGACGGGGGCGCCCCGGGGAGGGGGCGGGGACGGAGACGGCCGCTCGCCGCCCGCCCGCCGACATCGTTAACCCGCCGCTCCCCGCCAGCGGGCCCGCCGAGCGCTCGGCTCGGGGCGCACCCGGCAGGGCCCCCGCGCCGGGCGGTCTCCCGGCTCCGAAGGGGCGAGCGGCCGGCCCGCCCCGCCCCGCCCCGCCCGCCGAGAGGCGCCGGGCCTGCCCGGGCCTCGGCCCCTGGGTCTTCCGAGGGGGCGGGCGGGGCGGGAGCCCGGCGGGGGAGGGGAGGTCGCGGGGGGCGGGGAGGGTTTGCTCCTTCGGCCCTTCCCTTCCAGGCAGCTCCTTCCCCGCCGCCTCCCCGGCCCGGCGACCCTGGGCGGCGTGTGCTGCGGGGTGTGTACGAGAGCGAGAGCGTGTGGACGCGCTGCTCACGCTCCAGGCGAACCATCCGCTTCGCATTCATGGGACACTCCGGGCGCGCACACGCCCCCTCGGGGAGACCGCGGGCTGCGCGCCGCCGATGGGGCTCCGGCCCCCCCGACGCACGCCCCGCTCCTGGGCGCGGGGGACCCCTCCGTCCGCCCCCGCGCCCCCACCCGCCCCACCCGCAGCAACGCCCTCGGCAGACCCGCGAGTCCCGGTCTGGGGACGGGAAACAGCCCCGGCGACGCCCGCCCGGCTCGGTGCCGCCTCTCCATCCCGGCCCCGGTGCCCGGACACAGGCTGCGTGGCCCGGGCCCCCGGCACCCGGGGGCCCCGCACGCGCCCGGCCCGGCCCGGCCGCCCCGGGGCGGGCGCCGAGGAGCGCGGCCCTGCGCCCTCCTCCCGCCCCACGGCGCCGCACCCCCGGCTCTTCGCTCCTCTCCGCCCCACGCGGGGGCTCGAGCGCCCCGTGCCGAGCCCCGCCGGGCCTCGCCGGGCGCAGGCGACTGTCACGGCCCGGAGCGGCGCCCGTCGCTTACCTCGGCCCCCGGGGACCCGCGCGCCCGGCCGGCGCGGCTGCGCTCTCCGCTCCGTGGGCTCCGCGCGGCGGCGGGGCGCGCGGCCCATGTCAGCGCCGGCGTCTGCCGCCCTCTCGCTGGCGGGCGCGGGGCTGGAGCCGCCGGACACGCCCCTCTCCGGCTCCGCCCGCGCCCCCCCCGCGCCCTCCGCGCGGACGTCGCGGCGCCGTCGCAGCCAATGGCCGCGGGCGCCTCGGCCCTGCCGCTCCGCCTCCTCGGTTCAAACCTGAAAGCCCGAGCCCTTCTCGGATCCGTGAGGGGCAGCCTGGCTCGGCCTGGCGTCCCGCGTGCCCCCCAGCGCGCGCGAGGCTCTCGTGAGGCTCTCGCCCAGAAGCCGTTTGCTCCAGCCCGCGTGGGGTTCCTCGTTCCTGCACCCTCCGGCACTGCTGGCCACCCCTGGAGGGCCGGCGCCCCAGACTCATGGATTTCAGCCCAGACTTACTGGAACCCAGCCCCCCCCCGAACTGGATGGAAGAAGGGTTTCGGCAGGGTGGCTTGTCTCATGTCACCTTGCAGTCCCAAGTCTACGGCCTTTGCCTCCTATGTATCGCCCGAGGCCAAATTTTGCTTCCAAGGAATATGGAGGAGGGGGCTGTCAACTCCAGAGTCCCAGAGTCTGAATCCTAAGAGAAAGAAGTAGGCTTTGGACTCTATTCTTCTTAGAGCAACCATTTGTCGTTCTAAACGGTCATGATCATCAACAAAGTAGTGAATGCCAGCGGAAAAATGTTCAACAAAAGCTAAGTGGAGTGGACATAAAGTGAAAGTTCCCGTGCCACCACCAGCTCCCCTAACCTGGGCTTTTTTTTTTTTTTTTTTTGAGTTGGCGACTCACTCTGTCACCCAGGCTGGAAGACAGTGGCACACACACGGCCACCGCAGCCTTGACCAGCCGGGCTCCAGTGATCCTTCTGCCACAGCCTTCCAAGTAGCTGGAACTACAGCTGCATGCCACCACGCCTGGCTAATTTTTTTTTTTTTTGAGTTGGGAGTCTCACTCTGTCGCCCAGACTGGAGTGCAGTGGCCGCTTCCGGCCACCGCAGCCTCGACCTGCTGGGCTCCGGCGACCCTTCCGCCTCAGCCTTCCGAGTAGCCGGAACTACAGGCACGCGCTACCACACCCGGCTGATTTTTTGATTTATTGTAGAGAGGAGGTCTTGCTGCCCAGGCGGGTCTCGAACCCGCGGGCTCAGGCAATCCACTCACCTCAGCCTCCCAAAGGCGCGGGATGACAGGCTGAGCCACCGAGCCCGGCTACGCCTGGCTAATTTTTGATTGATTGTAGAGATGAGGTGTCCCAAGTTGCCCAGGCTGGTCTTGAACCCGTGGGCTCAGGCAGTCCTCTCACCTTGGCCCCTCAAAGTGCTGGGATTATAGGCGTGAGCCACTGCGCCCAGCCGGAAGGAAGTGGGAATGGAAGAAACGCAGGGGCCACACTCTCCCTCCAGTGGCTGGGAGGTGCCTGCCGCCACTGCTCCTGGAATCTGCTTTCTCAGGAGGCCACATCTCTCCCTCTACAACCTCTGTGGGATCTAATGGTGGGGCCACTCAATTTCTCTCCACCTTCAAGGTCCACCCCCTTGCTCAGGAAAGGGGTATGTGAAGTTAAATCCGGAACTAGACACCTGGGCAAGAAAGTGGGAGCTCGAGCTACTTGGGAAGAAAGACATGTGGCTTCAAGCCCCGCCAGGTTACCACGGAGGAGTCACTGATCTCCTGGCTAGTCTGGCTCTCCTTACTTGCCCAGGGAACGCGGGGTCCCTCTGCTAGCCTCAACTGGAGATTGTGAAGAGGTATGAGATACCAGGTGCGAAAGGGAGTTTTGACTACAAAGCAGCCCCCAAGGGAGTGGATTGTTGTCATGATGACCTGGTGACAAGGTGTCCTAAAAAAAAAGGAGCTACAGGAGAACTGTGGGAGAGGCTGGTTGGCAGGAGGCTTGGAGGCGCCTCTGCCATTCCCGAGCTGGCCGGTTCTCCACCAGCTTCCCCATCTGTAAGATGGGAGCTGTCCCGTCTTCTCCCAAGGAGGTGACATTAAAGGAGGTCACTTCAAGAAGGCACCTGGCCATTCCGGGGCATATGCAGGCTCCAGCGGGTTCCTTTCCACAGTGCTCGCCTCCACAAGGCTCCCGGGTGGATGCGCTCCCTCATTGCTGGCATTCCAAGATCTTTTCTTCCTGAAACCACAGCTTGAGTCTATGTCTTTTCTCTGAGATATCTCCCACACTGCCATCTCTTTCCCTCCATTTTATTTTATTTATTTATTATCTAGTTTTTGAGTTGGAGTCTCATTCCATCGCCCATGCTGGAGTGCGGTTGCACGCTCATGACCGCCACAGCCTCGACCTGCTGGGCTCAGGTGATCCTTCCACCTCAGCCTTCCAGGTGGCTGAAACCACAGGCGTGTGCCGCCATACCCGGCTGATTTTTTTCGATTTATCGTAGAGACGAGATCTTGCCGTGTTACTTAGGTTGGTCTCGAACCACTGAGCTCAGGCAATCCTCTCGCCTCCGCCTCCCAGAGTGCTGGGATTACAGACATAAGCTGTGAGCCGGCTTTGTCTTCCATTTTAAGTAAATTATTTTGTTGTTTTAGGGACAGCTGTTAGTCATTGGTTTTCCTTTTTTGCAAGTGTTTATGTCTGGCCCTCTCAGATTTGGCATCAGTTAATACCTTCAGGACAAAGTCTATAGGTCCCTTTCACTCTGGCTCCTTCCACAAACATCCAAAGAGGTTTGCCTTTGGGAACAAATACAATACAAGCTGCCCAGGGAGGGAACTCAGTAAATGCTTCTAGACTGTATCATTGGGCTATACTCTGAGGGAGACTTGATTAAGAGAAAATGGTAATTTTCCTTTTTGTTGGGTCCCAGACCCTGAGATTTCTATCCTAAGAGAAGCCAAGTTTTGCTCCAACCTTTTAGGCTAAAGCTGTCTACAGATTATCAGAGGAAATTAACAAAATTAAACAAAATAAAACAAAACTTGAGGCTGGGTGTGTGGTTCATGCCTGTAATTCCAGCATTTGGGGAGGCAGAGGCAGGAGGATGGCTTGAGCCCAGCAGTTCAAGACCAGCTTTGGCAACATAGCGAGACCCCCCTCCTCCATCTCTACAAAAAAATTTAAAAGTAGCCAGTTGTGGTAGTGTGCACCTGTAGTAACCACTACAGGTTACTGTAGGGAGGCTACAGGGAGGCTGAGGCAGGAGGATCATTTGAGCCCAGGAGTTCCAGATTACAGTGAGCTATGATTGTGCCACTGAACTTCAGCCTGAGTGATAGAGGAAGATTCCCGCCATCGCCCCACTCCCACACTCGAGGCTTGAATACCTAGCTTGAAGTTTCTGGCAAGCTGTAAGCCCCAGACTTTGGAGAGGGATTTGAGGTCTTAACTGCACCCTTGGTGTAACTTGACCTGTAAGCCTTTAGGCCGAGGCGTGTGTCTCTGCCTGTCTAGGACTGCTGGGACCTGCCTCTGGGATTTGGGCTTGCATGATCTTTTAGCTTCACGGGCATGCCCTCTCTAATGTGCCCGCTCCCAACTTCCCAGTGTTTGTTCACGGTGGACTCTGGGCATTTTGGTTCACATTATTTTGCCCCAGCCTTAAGAGGTTAGTTCAGAGGTTGGCTAATTCTGGCCGGGCATGGTGGCTCATGCCTGTAATCCCAGCACTTTGGGAGACCGAGGCAGACGGATTGCTTGAGCACAGGAGTTCAAGGCCAGCCTGAGAAACATAGAGAAACCTTGTCTCTTCCAAAAAATTAAAAAATTTGCTAGGCGTGGTGGCACACGCCTGTCATCTCAGTTACTTGGGATGCCAAGGTGAAAGAATCACCTGAACCCAGGAGGTCGAAGCTGCCACGATCATGCCACCACACTCCTGGGGAACAGTGTGAGACCCCAACTTTAAACAAACAAAAAAATAAAGCCGGGCTCGGTGGCTCAGCCTATAATCCCGCGCCTTGGGAGGCCAAGGTGAGTGGATGGCCTGAGCCCGCGGGTTCGAGACCCACCTGGGCAACTTGGTGAGATCTCATCTCTACAATAAATAAAAAAATTAGCCAGGTGTGGTAGTGCACGCCTGTAGTTCCAGCTCCTTGGAAGGCTGAGGCGGAAGGATCGCCGGAGCCCAGCAGGTCAGGGCTGCAGTGGCCGGGAGTGGCCACTGCACTCCAGTCTGGGCGACAGAGTGAGACTCCAACTCAAAAAAAAAAAATAGAGGTTGGTTAGGTCTATTTCTTTACAGAGAAGTTGGAAGCCCCATTCATTCTAGTCTGTTGTTTGCCATAAGGTGTGACCCCAGGCAGGTCATTTTCCTTTCTGAAATAAAATCAACTTATTTCAGACCCTTTCCCATGAGAACATTCTTTGACGACCATCTCTATCCTGAGTCCCTCCTCCTCCTCCTGAAGTGAGAGAAGGTGGTTCTGACTGGACACCTCAAGGTGTCACCAGGACCTTGTGTCAGCACAGTCTGGGAGAGGAGCCTTGGTGACTAAGGTCTGGAGCCGTCCGCTGAAGGGCCGGGCCCTGGGCTGGACAGAGGCTCTTTCACTCCTTGATTCCCTGCTCTTGGGAACCACCTGGAGCCATCTCATGCGGCTGGGCCAACCTCTGCTGAGCAGCTGGGAAAATCCTGAAGATCCCAAGCTACTGGCAGGGCGCCTGGGCTCAAGATCTGCCCCACCTCTGTGGGCAAAAGTACCGACGTCTAGGGACTCTTTTGCCGCAGGCTTCGGTTGTATAACGCCTCTAATTCTCTGAGAGTGTTAACACACATTGGGTTCTGGGGCAGCTGCCCCATACCAAGAGAGTAATACAAAAGGTTTTCCCGGGGCGGGGAAGGGGGGACGTTTGAGTCTCCGGCGTGGACTGACGCATAGTACGTTAGTTAGATGGACGAATGAGCAGAGCCCATGCCACCCCGCCTCCATATGCAGCCCTGGCCTTGGACGGAGCTCTGGGTGCTCGCCTCCTCCATGAGGTGAGCTCTGCCGGCCTTCTGCAGGGTCATCGGTCCTCCCGGAATGGGCAGCTCCTGAGAGCTTGCGGCACAGATGGCTTAGGGGCGAGGGAGGCCTTTGAGTCTCAGAGGACCCCTGGCCCAGAGAGAAGCTGTTCACCAGGCTGGGGACTGACTCTGAGACACCGTAACAGGTTCATTGCCCTGTTTGTGCAGCAAGCGAATACACGGAGACACTGGGCTGTAGCCGAGAAAGAGGTTTAATTGTAGGGTCACCAAGTGAGGGGATCAGAGGAAACCCCCAACCCACCTCCCTCAGGGTTAGGGTTTGGGAGTGGGCTGAAGCATGGAGATCGTTTGATTGTCAGAGAATGCAGGGGAAAGGAATGGGGCAAGGAGAAGGGGAAGCTGTATTCTCGTGATGATTCCATTCCTCTCTGGGGGTGGGGGGAAGGTCTTCAAACTGGTTGGCATCCGCTGTTCACTAGAATTTAGGACTGCTTAAGTAATTTTTTTTTTTTGAGTTGGAGTCTCTCATTCTGTTGCCCAGGCTGGAGTGCAGTGGCATGCTCACAGCCACCATGGCCTTGACCTGCTGGGCTCAGGTGATTCTTCTGCCTCAGCCTCCCAAGTAGCTGGAACTACAGGCGTGCGCCATCGTGCCCAGCTAATTTTTGGTTTATTGTAGTGATGAGGTCTTGTCAAGTTGTCTGGGCTGGTCTCGAACCCGTGGGCTCAAGCAATCCTCTCACCTCGGCCTCCCAAAGTGCTGGGATTATAGGCGTGAGCCACCATGCCCAGCCTGATTTTAAATTTCTTATTCATCCAGAAGAGAGTAAAGCGTGGGCAAGAAAGATACAGCCCAAGCTCTGAGCTCCCGAGAAAACTAGCGTAAACTTCAACTCGTGGTGCTACGTCTTAGGACCTCCTGGGAGGGATGTTCTGTGTGAAACCCAGAGCTTCACCCCTCAGGAACCCCTGGGAAAAGTGGGAGAACCCAGCCATGCTCCTCAACAGAGGCTTTCTCCTGGTGCTCTAAGGGCTGGCAGGTCCCAGCTAGGAACATAGTGATCCTGAGTTCGAATCCTGACTGCAGCTGTGTTGTGTAACCTGAGAGAAGTTACTTGAACATCCCCCAGCCTCAGTTCTTATCTGTACAACAGAGACCGCAGGGGCACTCACCCCATGGCACTGGTGTGGAAATGCCATCAGAGCTCAGCACCATGCTAGGGCTACACCAAGGGCCCATGTTAGACCTTTTGGAGCAAGTCTGGTCCTGAGTGTCTGCCCTTGCCACAGAATGGTTCTGTCCCTGTTGGTGTTTCCCGGAGTTGAGCTAACAGATAAAAAAAAATTAACAGCGCTATCTGCAAAAGGCAGTCAGGGACTCCTGGCAGGCCTCGCCCAGAGGGCCCACGCCTTGTGTCTCACTCAGCCCTGCTGGAGAACCACCCCTGATAGCCAGAGACCCTCAGGCCTCCAGAGAGACAGATGGAAAAGGGACTAGAGGGATGGAAAGCACTTCTGTTTGTGTCCAGAAAAGGCCTCTCTCCACTGGGAGCCCAGCTCCATGGCAAATGTAATTTAAATAAGGAGCACTTAAAAAAGGCAGGAGCTGGCCAAGCGTGATGGCTCGTGCCTATAATCCCAGCACTTTGGGAGGCAGAGGCGAGAGGATTGCCTGAGCCCATGGGTTCGAGACTAGCCTGGGTAACTTGGCGAGACCTCATCTCTACAATAAATGCTTTAAAAAAAATTAGCCGAGAGTGGTGACACATGCCTGTAGTTCCAGCTACTTGGAAGGCTGAGGTGGAAGGATCAACTGAGCTCAGCAGGTCAAGGCTGTGGTGGCCGTGAGGGTGCCACTGCACTCCAGCCTGGGTGACAGAGTAAGACTCTGACTAAAAAAAAAAAAAAAAAAAAAAGAGGCACTTCTGGAATACTTTATTTATCTATTGAGCAATTTACTGTTAGGATTTCTGCCTCTCCGGCTTACCAAGTAGTTGCTATTATGATTTTCATTTTTCAGGTTAAAAACAGAAAAGATTAACTTGCTCAAGATTACGCAGCTAGACCATGTCTGAGACCATGCCTCCTGCCTGTAATACCAGCACCTTTAGAGGCCAAGGTGGGAGGATTGCTTGAGGTCAGGAGTTTGAGACCAGCCTGAGTAACATAGCAAGACCTTGTCTCTACCAAAAAAAAAAAAAAATTAAAAATTAGCTGGGCACATTGGCATGAGCATGGTCCCAGAAGGCGGAAGAGGAAGAATAACTTGAACCCAGGAGTTTGAGGTTGCAACATGGTATTCCAGTCTGGACAACAGAACAAGACCCTGTCTCAAAAAAAAAAGAAAAAATTTACACAGCTAGTAAGACCAGATCCTGGGTTAGAAACACCTAGACAGTCAGGCTCCAGCCACAAAACCACGAGACGACAGGAAAAAGAAAATTCCAGCAGAAGCATGAATGGCCTTGTTAATATACTGAGCTGTGCTGGGCAAGGGGATATTGCTAGCAGAGACCGGGCATCATTGTTACCGAGTAGACAGACTCCCATCGGCCCTGGGAGGTCTACGTTGTTTCAGGAAGAACCGACCCCTCCTGCTTCGAGGCACTTCTTAGCAGGCCACAGTCATAGCTTAGATTGCCACCTGCCCCCTCACCGTTCGCCACCCCCTGAGCACACATCCAACCAAAGGCCCCAATTAATTTCCTTCCTGGAGCTCAGCACATGGCCCAGGGGTGAGGATTACTGGAGCTGATGGCATCACTCAGCATTCTCTCCATCCCAATGTGATGTGACACCTCAGCCCAGATGTCCCAAGTGCTTAAAGGAGCGGTCCCCTCGATGCAGAAGGTTCTGGCGCCTCAGAAATTTCTTAGGGAGGCACTCTTACCTTCTTTCCTCCCCTCATACTGGGCCCCCAAGACCCCAGACTCCGGGCTAAACTTCTGATGCTTCTGTACTTTTGTCAGACCCTCGAGTTTCTTGGGACCTTCCCAGCCCCCTGGAGATGGAAAAGGAAGCTCCCTTGGCAGGAAAGGACCTTGTGAGACACGTGAGATAGATCCTGTCCTCCTGTCTAGACACATCTGCCCCTGAACTCAAGCCCCTGAGACTGTGGCCCGAGCCAACAGCTGCCAAGTAGGGGGGCGGGGAGAAGGGCCTGGCATTTCTAGGTCTCTTTATGTGTGGGGAGAGTGAGAAAAATGTGCAGGAAAAGGTGTCTGTGAGCTGGGTTTAATTGTTAATGCTTTTTGTTGTGACGATGGGGTGTGTTTCTCCTCTCCAGAGTTTTTACTTTCCTAAGTGTTGTCTTGGTGTGTGTGTGTGTTCTTTGGTCCTGAGAGGTCTTTGAGTCATAACAACAACTCATCCCAGCCTGAGGTCAAGACTAATTTATGCTTCCCAATTTGATGGCTGGTGCTGCATGTCACTAGCTTTATCCACTCTCCAAGTCACCTCTATAAACCAGTTGCTCTCCAGAAAGCGGCTGGATTTGAAGGCAAAGGACATGTTAGGTAAGGCAGCAACTGGGGAGTCCTAGAGCAGACAGCCCAGGCCAGCCACAGGCTCAGATGGGCGGTGTTCCCAGGTAGCCGGGGAAATCCTGGCTGAGTAGCATCCTGGGAGTCCTCCGCAAAGCACCGCTTTCCTTGTTGAAGGTCACCAAGAGGCCCAGGGAGAGAGAGGTGGGGTGAGAAGGCTTAGGGGCCTTGTAATTGAATCTGTGCTAAACGAGTCACATGACAATGTTCAGAAGTGAACATTTCTTCCTTCTTCGTGAGCACATAGTTAGGGCTATGTGAGGAAGAAGGGTATCACATTAGAGCTCATCTAAACCACTCACTTCTCAGAACGGCAAATAAAATCCAGAGAGGTCAAAGGACTCGTCCAAAGCCACACAGTCAGCTACAAGCAGAATCTGAGATGAGACATGAGCTCGCCTAACCCCAGGCCAATGCCTGTTCCACTGTGTGAGTAGTTTCCAAATGTTTTATTTTTGTGAGCGGCAATTCCACCTTCCTCCCCAGTGAGTGAAACCATGTAAGATATAAAGCAGATCTGAGTGGTCCTGCCTCCCTCTGCTCTGCCTTTTCTTTCTTTCTTTCTTTTTTTCTTTCTTTCTTTCTTTCTTTCTTTCTTTCTTTCTTTCTTCCTTCCTTCCTTCCTTCCTTCCTTCCTTCCTTCCTTCCTTCCTTCCTTCCTTCCTTCCTTCCTTCCTTCCTTCCTTCCTTGTCAGAGTCTCACTCCATCATCCAGGCTGGAGTGCACTGGCACACTCATGGCCACCCCAGCATCAACCTGCTGGACTCTGGTGATCTTTCTGTCTCAGCCTTCCAAGTAGCCAGAACTACAGGTGCGTGATACCACACCTAGTTAATGATTTTATTTTATTGTAGAGACGAGGTCTTGCCAAGTTGCCTGGGTGGGTCTCGAACCCATAGGCTCAGGCAATCCACTCGCCTCGGCCTCCCAAAGTGCTGGGATTACAGGCTTGAGCCACCGTGCCCAGCTACTGTGCCTCTTTCAGTGCAGTTCTTGGAGCACCTCTGGGAGACCGTAAGGTTTCAGGATACTGTATGAAAATCACAATACAGATCCTAACAATGGTAAGCCCTCCAAACAGCCACCATAAGTGAGGGGGCATTCCTCTCAGAATGTTACAAGTGGTAGCTCATTTGACCTCCAGAACCCTACCCCTGGGCTCAGGCAATCCTCTCACCTCTACCTCCCAAAGTGTTGGGATTACAGGCGTGAGCCACTGTACCCAGCGGCACTAGGGCTCTTGAAATGGGGTCTTTGCTAGTTGAGGGTGACTTCCTGTTCACGCACCCTATCCCCTGTCATGTCCTCCCCACTTCTCCACTTTTTTTTTAAAGTTGGAGTCTCACTCTGTCACCCAGACTGGAGTGCAGTGGCCGCTCCCGGCCACTGCAGCCTCAACCTGCTGGCCTCCAGCGTTTCTCCCGCCTCAGCCTTCCAAGTAGCTGGAACTATGGGCACGCTACCACGCCCGGCTAATTTTTGATTCAATGTAGAGACAAAGGTCTCACCAAGTTGCCCGGGCGGGTCTCAAACCCATGGGCTCAGGCAATCCACTCACCTCGACCTCCCAAAGTGCTGGAATTACAGGCTGAGCCACTGAGCCCGGCCACTTCTCCCTTTTTAAAAATTTCACCAGATCCCCCCAACCTCCACTTTCCAGAGTGTTCAGAGAAGGCATGGATCCAGGTTAAACAGCGTTTTTTTGTTTTCTTTTTTATCGGTGTCTTACTGTTGCCCAGGCTGGAGTGCAGTGGTGTGCTCACGGCCACCATAGTCTTGACCTGCTGAGCTCAAGCGATCCTTCCACCTCAGCCTTCAAAGTACCTGGAACTATAGGCATGTGCCACCATGGCCAGCTAATTTTCTAATTTATTGTAGAGACAAGGGCTCGCCAGGTTGCCCAGTCTGGTTTCGAACTCTAGACTCAGGCAATCCTCTCACCTTGGCTGCCTGAAGTGTTGGGATTACAGGTGTGAGCCACCATGCTTGGCAGCTGAACAGCTTTTAGTCATACTGAACCCACAGGCAGGTGGACTGGTATCATCCAAAGGCAAACTGGCTACTTCATCTTCATGTGATCAGAGGCAGCCTGAAGACATAGTCTGTTTGGCACACATAATTGTTCCAGGTACTTTTTTTTTTTTTTTGAGTTGGACTCTCACTCTGTCACCCAGGCTGGAGTGCAGTCGCATGCTCATGACCACCACAACCTCGACCTGCTGGGCTCAGGTGAACCTTCCACCTCAGCCTTCCAAGTGGCTTGTTCCAGTTACTATTACTGCAAAACAAACTCTTCCCAAAATGACCATTTTACCGTGCTTCTGGAGTCTATGCGTCTCAGGAACTTGGGCAGCACACGGAAAGAATGACTTGTTTCTGCTTGTTATGTAAAGGATTTCAGCTGGGAAGATATGAAGACCACTGGTGACTCAAGCTGGAATCACCTGTGTCACCTTCACATGCATTTCTGGTGGTTGATGCTGCCTGTCAGCTGGGATCTCAGCGGGGCTGTGAGGCAGAACACCAGGTCCTCCTGGTGAAGAGTTTGGGCTTCCTCACAAGATGGCAGCCGAGTGCCAGGATCCAGAGAACCAGGTGGAAACTGTACCACTTTTTATGACTCTATGCATTTGCTAGACCTGCCGTAATGAAGTGCCACAAACTGAGTGACTTCCCGGGTGTGGGACTCACATGTGTAATCCCAGCACTTTGGGAGGCCGAGGTGAGAGAATCGCTTGAACCACATTCAAGCCCAGCCTGGGCAAGAGAGTGAGACCTAGTCTCTACAAAACACACAAAAATTAGCCAGGTGTGGTGGCACACGCCCATTGTCCCAGCTACTCAGGAGGCTGATGTGGGATCGTCTGAGCCCAGGAGGTCAAGAGGCTGCGGTGGGCTGGGATCATGCCACTGCCCTCCAGCCTGGGCAGCAGAGTGAGACCCTGCCTCAAAACAAAATAGCAGAAATTTATTGTCTCATGCTTCTGAAGCCTAGAAGGGCTTGATCTGGGTTCCTTCTGAGGACCGTGAAGAGGCGGCTGTCCCATGCTTCTTATATAACTTCTGGTCACCTCAGGCACGCCTTGCCTTAGAGACGCCTCACTCCAATTCTCCACCTTCACGCGGCTTCTGTCCTGTCCTCCCATTGTCTTCCCTTTCCGCATGTCTGTCTCTGTGTCCAACTGTCCCCTTTGTATGGAATTAGGGCCTGCCCCAATGATCTCATCTTAACTCGATCATCTGAAGGAATTCTATTTCCAGCCAAGGTCACAGTCCTGGGGGTGAGGACCTCCACATCCTTTGCGGGGAGCACCTTTCGATCCGTGACATTGACCTGCCCTTAACTGTCCCACGGCGTCACTTTTGCTGTGGTCACCACCCCAGCACCCCAGGTGTAAGGCCGCCCTGACCCACCTCTTCGTGGAAGGAGCGTCTACGGCGGGTAAGCTGGGAGATATTGTCGAGGCCCTTTTTAGAAGATACCGTCTGCCACGACAGTGTTTAAAAAGACAGATATTTTTAGTTGCTAGTATTTAAGCAGAAGGGGAATTTACATAGAACTTGAGTTCTGGTTCTTGAAAAATCAGAAGAACTTGACAGCTTCGGGCTCTGATTTCCCCGTGGCGGCTGCCAGTGAGAGCCGCCCCTTTTAGGAGGCGGACGGGCCCGCCAGCTGCCCCTTTCCTGTGTCCCCTTGTCCCCTCTTCTGAGGTCCAGTGTCGGTTGCCATCGAGTCACTGTGCGGAGCTATTATTTCTTTGCACTCTGCCCGCTTCTCTCACGTCTGTCCTAGCTGCCCGCTGCCTGGGCATCTGAGCACGCCTCCACCCCCAGGCCGCGCAGAGGAAGCTCCCTGGGCAGAACCCCGGGAACCTCCCCCAGGGTGAAATAATCATGTCCTGGCCTGTTCTTAGCAACCCCACCCCTCTGCCCTCCCCAGACATTAGCTTGGCTTCTGATTCACGGCCCTGTGTCGGCAGGACTGGTCCGGGCAGAAGGACGAGGCTGGACAAGCACAGGCAGCTGGTTTCCTGCAGAGGGAAGGACGGGGTGGAGGTGGAGCGGCCGCCTGGAAAACTGCAAACAGATGTGGTCATCACAGCCACCTGCCAGGGCCACCAGCATTGGCTCCTTCTGTCCCTCCCCCAAGGGCCTCCTTCCCAGACATGACACCAGTGGCTTCTCCGACCCCCCCACCGTTCCCATTCAGCTCCGTCTTCTAGAACCTTCCCAGATCTTCTCTGCCATTGACCCAGTCCCTTTATGACAAATGCCACAAAAATAAACAATGCCAGGTTTGCCAACACTGTTTCTGTCATGCCAGGAGCCTTGAATGGGAACAATCATCTCCACAGAAGGGTCCACCACGCAGAAGCAGCCTAGGACTTGGAGTCCAGGACTGTTGTCTTACTGTTCTGAGTCTCCCACAGAAGCGTGGGCAGGCCCCTGCACCCCAGGAGCTGGGCCCTTTTCAAGCCTGGATATGTCATGCTTGGCTGGGATGGTCCCCAGGCATTGGGAATGTCCTCAAAGACCCCAGCTCTCTCACCTGGCAGTTACCTGGCATCTCTGTGTCTTGCTCTTGCGTCAAAGATTAAATGAGTTGATTTACGCAAAGTGCTTAGCCACGTGTCTAAGCGTGAGCGATTGTTGCTCAGGCAATTCACCCGCCTCGGCCTTGCATTAGTGCTGGGATTACAGGCTGAGCCACCGAGCCCAACCTGCAGGTCTCCTTGATTAAGTTTTTTCATCTGGCTATACTGTTGGGTTCTACAAAAAGTAGTTGAATGTGGAGATTTGCCCACCCCTGGCTCTCAGGTGGAGTGAGGGTGAGGGGGCCCAGGTACCCAGACAGAAGCCTACCCTGCCTCCCCAAGTACCAGGCAGAGGAAGCGGCAGACCTGCCTCCTCCCGCAAACGGGCTGGTTGTGCCCCCTCTGTGTCCCGCTCCCAAGGTACCCAGGGTTCCCCAGGTCCCCTGCCTATACCCAGAGCCAGCCACACGGTGGGCCGGGAGCCCTGGAGTTCTGGTCCCCAGCATCTGTGATTAATATTTTGCAGGTTGATGGCCAGTGAGGGTTTTTCCTGGCCTCAGGGAATGACTGTTGTTTGGCTCTTAGTGACGGGCGGAAACATTTTATTTTTTTTGAATTTTTTATTTTTTTATTTTTTTGAGTTGGAGTCTCACTCTGTCGCCCAGACTGGAGGGCAGTGGCCGCTCCCGGCCACCGCTGCCTCGACCGGCTGGGCTCCGGCGATCCTTCCGCCTCAGCCTTCTAAGTAGCCGGAACTATAGGCACCGCTACCACACCCGGCTGATTATTATTTTTTTTTTTTTGAGTTGGAGTCTCACTCTGTCACCCAGACTGGAGTGCAGTGGCTGCTCCCGGCCACCACAGCCTCGACCTGCTGGGCTCCGGCAATCCTTCCGCCTCAGCCTTCCGAGAAGCTGGAATTACAGGCATGCACTACCACGCCCGGCTGATTTTTTGATTTATTGTAGAGATGAGGTCTCGCTGCCCAGGCGGGTCTCGAACCCTCAGGCTCAGGCAATCCACTCATCTCAGCCTCCCAAAGACGTGGGATTACAGGCTGAGCCACCAAGCCCGGCTCTCTCTCCTTTTCTTACAGCGACACAGGTCATTGGACTTAGGGCCAACCTAATCTAATAAGACCTTATCTTAACTAATTACATTCATAAGACTCTACTTCCAAATAAGGCATTCGAGGCTCTTGGTGGAGGTGAATTTTGAGGGGACACTATTCAACCTACTACTGCCTTTGACTCTCTTATCTGGGGGCCACATCAGAACCTCACAGAGTTCCAGCAAGTGTGGATTTGACTGTAAGCCCCTTTAGACTGGTGTTGGGCAAACTCTTGACCCCACCTATTTCTGGACGGCCCATGAGCTAAGGATGGCTACATCTTCAAGTGACTCAGAAAAAATCAAAACCAGAATTATATTTTGTTACATGTGAAAATTATATACAATTCAAATTTCACAGTCTATAAATAACACTGGATTGGAACACAGCAATGTGCATTCATTTACACATTGTCTATGGCTTCCTCTGCACTATGGCTGAGATTGTGGTCCACAAAGCCCAAAGTATTTACTATCTGGCTCTTTAGGGAAAACGTTTGCTCACCCGAGGACATTGTTATATACGTATGCATTTATTTATTAGAGATAGGGTCTCTCTCTGTTGCCCAGGTTGGAGTGCAGGGGAGCAATCATAGCTTCCTATAACCTCAACCTCCTGGGTTCAAGCAGTCCTCCCTCCTCAGCCTTCTGAGCAGCTGGGACTATTTTATTTTTGTGCGAGGTCTCGCTATGTCACCCAGGCTGGTATCAAACTCCTAGCCTTAACTGATCCTCCTGTCTCAGCCTTCCAAAGTGCTGGGATTACAGGCATGAGCTGCCACCACGCCCGGTCCCCCTCCCTTTTTTTAAGAGACAGAGTCTCTTTCATTCTGTCACCGAGGCTGGAGTGTAGTGGTACAATCATATCACTGCAGCCTCGAACCTCTGGGCTCAAGGGATCCTCCTGCCTCAGCCTCCAGAGTAGCTAGGACTCCAGGGGTGAGGCACCACACCTGGCTAAAGTACATGGTTATTCTGAAACAATGTTTCCTGCCTGATCAATAAGCCACCCAGAGTTTGCAGGTCTCCCCAGTCCTTAGGTCTCCCCCT
Organism: Cephalopachus bancanus; assembly: GCA_027257055.1. Lineage (NCBI taxonomy): Eukaryota > Metazoa > Chordata > Mammalia > Primates > Tarsiidae > Cephalopachus > Cephalopachus bancanus. The sequence continues at coordinate 7,535,922 of JAPVLO010000065.1, forward strand.
CCGGGTCAAGCAGTGTCTGAAACCTGGCCAAAGGCGACTTAGGGTTAAAAAACAGGGCACAACGAAGCCAGGCAGGCCTGGGTTCAAAGCCTGGCGCTTGCATGGCAGATCCCTTCACCGCGCCACAAAAGGTGTTCGTCTGTGAATGGGGAGGTGAAATTCCACGTGGTGGGGTTGCTGTGAGGGCCAACAGGCAGGGCCTTGAGCACCAGGAGCGTGGCACCTGGTGACCAAGGTCAGCTGTTGATATTTCATGCTGTCCCCGCTGACTCAGGAGGTTGCGGGCAACGGAAATGTAAAAAGACCTCTTAAAGTCGACACCACGCCAGAAAATCCCACCCATTCTGCTGGAAGCTCCCAGCAAGGCTCTTTGGATATAAATTTACTCTTTATGAACATTGAAAAAAGAGTGTAAGAGGGCCTGCGATCCCAGTGCTTTGGGAAGTCAAGCAGGGAGGATTGCTTAAACCTGAGAGTTTGAGACCAGTCTGGGCAACTACGTGAGACCCCCATCTCTACAATAAAATAAAATAATTGTCTGGGCATGGTGGTTTGTACCTGTAGTCCCAGGTACTCAGGAGGCTGAGGTGAGAGGATCGCTTGAGCCCTGGAGAGCTCTGATCGCTCCACTGCACTCTAGCCTGAGTGACAGAGCCAGACCCCAACTCTACAAATAAAAAGTCAGAGAAGTATGGATTATCTGCTTTGGGCACAAGCGGGGAACCTGCCTTAAGGACAGTAGCATCAGAAGGCACAGGGAAGCACCACCTGCAACTCCCATCTGCCCCTCCTGTCCATGCCCCACCTTGCTCGTGCCCCACTAAGGGGACTGCCTGTGTCAACGGCACCACAGTGACCTTTGAATTCCCACTGGGCTTGGGCCACAGGAAGCCCATGCAGGGGCACGGAAGAGGAGGAGAGCCAGGTTGGACGCCCCAGTGCCCTTCTTGCCCTGATCGGGTCTCTCTCTTTCCTCAACCCTCTCTGCCTGCAGGTGCTGGTTACTTCTCTCTCCATTTACCAGGCAGGCCCGGGGTGATAATGACCCCAGCTGTCACTCACCCTGGGGCCTGCGGGACCCCTGTGGCTTCAAAACACCCTCTCCACAACCTGGGAAGCGGTGTCTACGGAACTCCCCAAATGAGCCTATTATAAGTGTGCCATTGCTTCTCAGCTTGGCAGGTAGCTTCTGGAAGACTGTTTTGCTTTCCCCCTAGAAGACTCAGAGTTTTCTGTGGACATGCTTTCCAGCTAGGCAGAGTCTTGAGGTAGGGCAGGACACGGCATGGTGAGGGAGTAAAGTCAGCAATGACCGAGGCTGAATTGCATCTAAAGCCAGAAGCTCTTAGATGATTCCACATCAATGTCATTTTATCCGTGAACAATAGCAATAATCCCTTACGTGCGTGGAGCGTTGCATGGCTTAACAAACCATGTTCCCACATAATCTCCCTCCTAATACTCACACACTTTTCTGTGAGGAATACAGAGCAGGAGGGATCAGCACCCCCATTTTTCTGGAAGGAGAAACCAAGGTTCTGAAAGCTTTGCATGAGCCCCCATGTTTGGTTTAGAGTTGAGGCTTGAACCAGGTGGCTGATTTAGCAAATAAAACAGAGGATGTCTGGTTACATGTGAATTTCAGATAAACAATGGATCATGTTTTGGAAGAGTATGTCCCATGCAAAACCTTGTTTGTGTTTTATCTGGCAACTTGAACTTGAGCCCGGGTTTCTGATGTTCAAGGCTTGTGTTTTCCACCACATCAACTATGCTGACCAGTGAGATTCTTGAAGATAGTTTCTTACCAGTGCGACTTCTCCCAAATTTCTCCCAAATGTCACAAACAACGGGTCAGTCTTGGGGAGTGGGGGAGACCCCATGGAAGAAGGGTGTCTCCCCAACTTTGGGAAGCACCATGTTTTACCTTCCTTATTATTCTTGGCATAGTCATTATCTTTTTCTTCCCTTCTGGTGTGTATCTGACTGATTGTGAACCTGTAGATGCCAAAGTCCACTGCCACAGCTAGGGACAGGCCAGCCTAGGATTCGACATGGACGAGGAAGAAGGTTGGAATTAAGGAATAGAGTGAGTCTTGTGGGTCCAGAGCAAAAATGCCTCGGTGCCTGCTGTACTTTCTGGCGTTCAAAGCCCTTTCTTTCAAATCCCATTATTTTATTTTATTTTAATTTATTTTTTAATTTTCGAGATAGAGTCCTTGCTCTGTCACCCGGGCTAGAGTGCAGTGGCACGATCATAGCTCACTGTGGTCTTAAACTCCTGGGTTCAAGTGATCCTCCTGCCTTAGCCTCTCAAGTAGCTGGGGCTACAGGCATGCACCACCCACCATGCCTAACTAATTTTAAATCCCATTTTTAAATTTGATCTTTACAACAATCTGATAGGTGGTAGGTCAGGGATCACTCATTCTCCATGAGCAAAGGTACCTTGAGTCTCACTGTTCACAAGAGATCATTCTAGAATCAAATCCTACTCTTCTGGCTCCAGGGCCAGAATGCCTTCCCTGTTATTATTCTTTAAACAAACATTCTCAGAGAAGTCGAATGTGGGGTTGGTTCCAGATGATTCGTAAGATAGAAACTATGTGTAGTCAGAACGACCCTTAAGAAATCCCTTCAGCAACTCGCAAATTGGTCATAAAGTACCGCTTACATGGTTTGTCCTGTGACGTGTCCAGAAGCTCTCTTCCCTGGCTCCCCTTGACCAACTGGCCACGTTGACAGACGCCCTGTGGTCCTTCTGCAGAACACACAGATGCACACAGTGCCCTGAAGCAAAAGGTAGCGGGCTGCTTTCTATCACACCGGTAGGCCTCACTCCGGCTGAATTGAGTTGCGTGTTTACAAAGAGCCAATTATCGCTGTCCCCAAACTTGTTTATGCCAGTTGTACTTTGTATAGTAACTACATAATTTAATTAAACATGAGGTCAGCGAATGAAATAAGAGTGGAAAGGGAGAATAGTTATTTCTCTGAAAATTACATTGAATGCTTTGCAACAAGAAAGTTGCACCAAAAAAAGTGTGTTGAATTAGTCATGGGCAAAAATGGTCAAATATTAGGAAGAGACAATAAATCTGGAGTTCTCATCTTATATCAATTCATTATTTCTATTTTTTTGCTTTAAAGAAACAGAAACTGGGAAGCACTGGTGATACATTATAGGTGACAGGTGTGATTGATGCAAGACAGTCAATAAGGAACACCATGCCTTGAGCCCATGCTCAAAATAAGGACAATGCTATATCAACAGATTGGTGAATGAATTCACATCTGTGTGTTTTAGGCAAAAAATAAAGTGTTTAAGATATATATAATTTTCTGCTTTGTGTTTTGATTAGTTGAGCAGCCTCTGTGTGAATGAATGTCTGATGTGCAGTATACAGCAGACTGTGCAAAATAGGCGTACTCATTAAGTGGCATTCCATGCACTATTTTTTTTTTTTTTTTTTGAGTTGGAGTCTCACTCCATCACCCAGACTGGAGTGCTGTGGCACACTCACAGCCACCCCAGCGTCGACCTGCTGGGCTCCAGTGATCCTTCCACCTTAGCCTTCCAAGTAGCTGGAACTACAGGCACGTGCGACCGCGCCCGGCTAATTTTTTATTTATTTTTTATTTTTATGTATTTTTTTGAGTTGGAGTCTCCCTCCATTGCCTCGGGCCGGAATGCAGTGGCACATTCATGGCTACCCCAGTGTCGACCTGCTGGGCTCCAGCGATCCTTCTGCCTCAGCCTTCCAAGTAGCGGAACTGCAGGCACGTGCTACTGCGCCCAGCTAATTTTGGATTTTTTAAACTGTAGAGACGAAGTCTCGCCAAGTTGAGCGGGCTAGTCTTGAACCCGCAGGCTCAGGCAATCCACTCACCTCCACCTCCCAAAGCGCTGGGATGACATGCTGAGTCACCGAGCCTGGCCCATTCTATGCACTCTTAACAATATTTCCCTTCACTCTCTTTCTCTTATTGGAGTCTGTATGACTTGATTTATGTGAGATCGGTGTGGTGTGATGCAACACCATTGTACTCATAATCTCGGCGTTCTAAGCCCTAACTGTAACCCAGGGTGGATTAACTAGCTGGGTTTTAGATCCATCAAATAACACAGTGTTTCTGATGACATCAAGATCTTGATCAAGATCAAGACCTAGGGTGTTTGCCTTGTAGAAATTAAAATAAAAATGGGCAAAGAGCTTGCCTTGAAATATTGGATAGGCAGCATATGTCTCCAGAGACAGAAAGCTTTCGTAGAAATTCTGACTCTACCATTTCCCGAGGGTGAGTTCCTTCAAGTCTCTCTACTCCAGGTTCCCTCCTGGAGGTTGTCACAAGGGTTCCACGAGCTAATAAATGTAAAGTGATTCAAACAGTGCCTGGCACAGACTGAATAATGCCACAGAAGTGTTAGCTATCACTTCTATGCTAGTGTTATTATTCACAGCATTTCCATAGCACATCGGGGACGCTCTTATCCTAAAAGTTTAAATAAAACCAGGCGTTTCACTCGAAGGCACACACATCCACGCACCTTTGAATTAAGACAGCAGGTAGGCAGGACCCTTGACTCTCTCTGCAAAAGCACAGCACGGCTAAAAATGACTGTCTAGGGAACAGAGTGCTTGGATTCCAGGATAGGAGTCCCCCTTCTCCTTCCAGGAAGGAAAAGAATGAATGCTGCTTCAGAACTCCAAAAAAAAAGTTTATTTATAAAATACTGACAGTTTGACAGGACATGGGACTTCTTGTGGTATATATTGCAAATGAACTCCTTTACCTTTCGTTAAAAAATAAACTTGCTAACAAGCTATATGACATATAGATATATATTTTTTTCTTACAGATAGACACCTGCCGTAATGAATACTCTCCCCATAATTTTTCCTTATATCTTTTAAATCAAAAAATAAAGATTTGTGTTGGTTTTTGTTTTTGGAGTCTAGATGGGTGAAGAAAGGTAACACATTTAAATGCTTTTGGTTATTCTTATGGAAACAGAGAGAAGGGGGGTGGTCCCAAGGGGGCACCTGTGCTCAAGGTGGTGGTCGAGGTTGCTGTGTGTGCGTGCCCACGGGCGACAGGACCACACAGAGACACTGGGGGGCGGGGGGCGGCTGTCCAGATGGTCGTCTCCTCTACCCAGCCCCTCATCCAGGGTAGGCACCTTCAAATGTGCGCTCTGGGAAGGCGAGGGAAGCCCCTGCCCAGCCAGAGTGGCACTATGGCGAGGCTCTGGCACCTTTAGAAGCACTGCCGCGGGGGGGCGTGGTGTGGGCAGTGACAGAAGGCCTCGAGACACTGTGCGCCAGGCGGGGCAGCCCCCGCTGTGCCCTTGTTTCCTCCAAATCATGGCAGTGTCAGTGGGAGTTGGAAGTGGGGGGCAGAAGGGGGAGGCAGCCTGGGCTTGCAAACTCTGTGGAGCCCTAGAGAAAGGTGCTCCTGGAACCCAGAGCATCTTTTTGGTTTGTCTTGGCAGTCTGGGTGAGGAGCTGACACCAACTCTGTAGACACAGCCAGGAGGGGGAGGGAGCAGCACAGACTCCTGGGTGCAACACTGGGACATTTCCTTAGGGCATAGTGAGGCACCGCCAAAGGTGCCAGGTGTGTCCTGGTGTGAACCTGCTTTGGGTGGAGTCCCATGGGCAGGGCCTTGGCGTCGCTGGCTCAGGAAATCAAAGGCCAGGTTACCCATGGGCAGTGCCCACCACCCCTTTCCAAGGTGGCCAGGTGTGTGTGTCGGCGGTGGGGGGGGGGGCGGTCGGCGGTCTCCACTGCCCCAGTAGATATGTAAACAAGGGCAAAGAGATGTCTCCTTAGAAAAATCTAGAGCTCTACAGCTGGAGACCTGGGTTTCCAGATGTGGCGGGGGCGGCGGAGGCAGTATTTCAGATGGGTGGTTAGACTAAGAGTGGGACTTTCACCTTGGTCCCAGCCTGACCTCACGGGCTTGTCTAAGAGTTCTGGCTCGCACCGTGTCCTCACCCTTTCAGGCAACAGACCCAGCCGCACCCCAAGTGCAAGTGACCTGGGCCACCTGTGCCTCACAGGGGAGGGACAGCTTAGACAATCAGAGCAAGTCACAAGATCCTCTTTGCCAACACAAGTACAGACGTGCGTCTGTGCATATCTGTGTGTGCACGTGCGTGGGCACAGGTGTGCACAGGCACTGCTGCGTGTGCATGTATGCGTCAGCAGGGTGCCGAGAGCGGGTGGGGAGGAAGAAGGGGGGAATATCTTAGTGCACCAGGTGATTCATTAAAGGCAAAGGAAAATTGGCCTCATGTGCGATACAAACACACATACACAATATTTTTACTCACCCCGCTTCCTCCCCCAAAAAATCCCTCGCTGCGGTGGGCTAAAATCATTCCCCAATGCAAACTGGGAACTTCCTTAAACGGTTAAACACTCAGCAGACAGGGAAATGGATGCCGTTGCTTCAAAAAAAAAAAAAGATGAGAGAGGAAAGAAAAGAAAGTGCGGTGGCATGATCACAGGCCAGCGCTGCAGATGTTCTTTTCTGGAGACGCCAGATGCTGGGGTGGGGGGTGGGAGAGGCAGGGGTGGGCCGGGGAGTCCAGCTGCTTCCACAGCAGGCCCCCCCCACAAGTCCCGGGCGGGCCTAAGCACCTTACTTCTGGAGGAGCAAAGCCTCGCCGGGTGTCCTTCCCTGGGGGAAGGACTCTGCTTCCCTTCCAAGCCCCCTTAGTGGACATCGGTGGAGAAACCACTGTTTGGACACTGGAGCTGGGCCAGCCTGTCTGCCCAGCCAGCTTCCAACATGTCCCCGTTCACAGTTCCCAGGGGTCAAGTGCATTGGCAAAAAGTCACGGCTGGGTGTGCCCTTCCCATGGGCCCCAGATACTGACTTCCTTCCCCAGGCACCACTAGCAGAGTGACTGATTTGGGGCTGGTGAGGAGGGGTTCGGGCTCTTTCTGCCTTGGTTCATTCCCGAAATCCTACCTGCACTCCCTTCACCCGCCTGAATAGGGCAGGGCCTGTGCTTGCATACCCCGAGCCCTGCGCCGTGAAGGGCCTCACTGGCATCGGGCATGCCCCTGCTGGGCCATCTTCCTTCCGTCCCCAGCAGCAGGGGTGGGCTTCACAGGCCTGGCTGGGAGCTTGGAGGGCCTTGGACAGCCCAGGGAATAAGACAGAAAGGCCCCTCCCTAAAGCCCTGCACCTGGAAGTACCAAGCAGATGGAAAGGTCCAGGCCATCAGAAGTGACTTTTTGGAGAACATTCCTTGGTGCAGATTGTGTGTGTGTGTGTGTGTGTGTGTGTGTGTGTGTGTGTGTGTGTGTGTAAAAGCTTTCCCTCCCATGAGCTATTCTTGTCCCTTGGTTCCCTCTGACCTGCCCCTGTTGGCCAGTCTGGCCACACATCTTGAATGCTGTGTCTGCTTTGGACTAGCTTTCTGACCAGCCCCTCCCTTCCCAGCCCTCACTGGGGGCTGGGTGCTCTTTGCCTCTTTGTAAACCAGGTGCTGGTCAAACGGGGCCGCTCTGGCTGCTCCAGCCTCTGGACCAAGGACTTGGGCCGCCCCTCTGGGCTCCTGTGCCTCTGTGCTTAGGAGGCTGTGGGTTGAAAGCCAGAGGGACATATCTGAAAGGGAGTGTGCTGTCTGGACAGGAGGAGCCAAAGGGGTTTCTTCTGGGGGGAACCTCCAGGCTCTCTTCCTTGCGAATGCATGGGAGGTGTGTGTGCATTTTGTGTGTGTGTGTGTGTGTGTGTGTCCGTGTGTGTCCGTCCAGTGGAGAGTGACGTGTCTGCTCAGATGGTGATCCCTCACCCCCCGCCTAGCTCCCAGCCTAGGCAGCTGGATTTCCTTGTTTTAGCAGTTCCTGCTTCTCTCCTCCTTTAAGGGTGGGGCAGGTGGTACCTGGATTGGCAAAAAGAGAACAAAGCTTCATTTCCATCTTCCCGACTTCCCACAGTGCAGCACAACCAATGATCCCACGGTGCCAGGCTAGCCACCTGCTAGTTCATCGGCACTCCTTGTCCATGCTTAGGAAAGTGAATTCCAGCCAAGGGAGGCAGGGTCCAGTTGTGGAGGGAATGTCCCCACAACTGGGGGGACTTCCTTGAATCCACAATTTTAAAAGGTATGCAGGAACAAGGAAGCAGCGAAGCAAATTCTCACTCTTTAAATTTTTTTTTCCTTTTTCTAAATAAACCAAATGCTTCCTCGAGCGGCTGAGCAAGGGAGGTGGCGGTGGCGGTGGCCAAGGCAGGGCGGGGGTTTGGGCAGGCCATCTGATGTCTGCCACACTGGGAGGGCGTCGGGGGGAGCAGAGAGAGGGCAGGCTTTGCCTCTGGGATGTCCATCCTTTCTGCAGACAAGTGGCCGGCGGTGGGTCTGGGGACCCAGCACAGGCCGGAAGGGGGCAGCTGGCTGGACGTCCAGAAGCTTCTTCCTCCCTCGGCCACGCCTGCCTGACAGCCTCCAGCCCTCTACTTTCTTCCCCTCCCTTCAGGGGCCTGACCCACTGTGTGTCCACCACAGCAGTGGCACGGCCACTCCCCGAGCTCCGTGCCAATCCCGGCCGAGCAGGGAACCCAATCTCGAGGTCGCCACACATCCTCTCGTGGTTTTCTCCCTCCTCCTCGACACCAGCTTTGCCGGCCCTGGAATCTGGAAAAACAAACTAGAGAGGTGAAAAGTTGACTTGGCTTCTTGGCGTTTTTGTTTTCCGGAGGGCAGTGAGAAGGGGTGAGGGAGGAGCTTGGTGCCATTTTTCTTTCTCTCCTCTTCCTCTTCTGACGTCAAACGAACGATGAGAATCCTGCTATGGGAGCCCGGGATCCAGGGGCGAGACTGCTGGGGGGACGGTAGAGGGTGCTCTGCTGACTCGGGGGGTTCGGGGGGTTTTGGGGCGTTGGAGTCCGGCTGGCCTTGGGCCGAAAGAGGCTGCCCTGCTGGGTGCTGGTGCTGTTGGCCATGGTGGCGTGGTCCGGCTCGCCCGAGTCGCTCTCCGTGTAGCTGTACGCCTGCGCCCGCGAGATACCCTTCTGCTGCCGCCGCCACGAGTTGTAATATGTGGGGTCGCTGATGTAGTGGTTGACAAAGGAGTGGGCCTTTTGGTGGCTGGAGTCGACCTCATATTCACTGTCGCTTCCCTGGGAGGACAGAGAACCGGGGTGTCAGTGGCCCCTGGGGATCGGTCACTGTGGGGGGCTGGAAGGCACACAGGGCTCTGTATCTCCTCTCTGTCTCTCTTAAGACTTGGGCTGTGGGCCTCTCGCTGCCCGAGGGCACGATGCCCCTTTATGCCCACTTTCCGCTTCCTTCAGAGCAGATCCCGGACATGAAGTGTCTACTACAGCGACGGCCGGGAGCCAGGAGATACCAGGTGTGAATCAGGAGACCTGAGCTCTAACCTGTTTTCAGCCGAGGTGAAATTCACGTAACATAAAGTAAATCAGGCTGGGTGCGGTGGCTCATGCCTGTAATCCCAGCACTTTGGGAGGCCAAGGCAGGGAAATTGCTTGAGCCCGGGAGTTTGTGACCAGCCCGGGCAACATAATGAGACCTCCTCTCTACAAAAAAAATAAAAAATAAGCTGGGCATGGTGGTAAGCGCCTGTAGTCCCAGCTACTCAGGAGGCTGAGGTAGAAGGATTGCCTGAACCCAGGAGGTCAAGGCTGTGGTGAGCTGAGGTGGTGCCACTGCACTCCAGCCTGGGCAATTCTCTATCACTCCCCCCATCCCACCTCCGGCAGCCACTCATCTGCTTTTTGTTTCCAAGGATTTACCTATTCTGAGTATTTCATATAAATGGGAGCATACACTGTGTGGCCTTGTGCATCTGGCTTCTCTGACTTGATGTAATGTTTTCGAGGTTCGCCCACAATGTACTCATCTGGGTCCAGCCTCTGATATCCTTCGTAACTGGGAGCAAAGCCAGAGGCAGATTAAGACCTTCAGCGGCCTCAGCCAGCAAAAAATGCCAGCCCTGCCCATGTGTCATCCAAAATAAAAGCAGCACTTAGCTAGGAAGTGAGCACGAGAAAAATATCAACACGAGTTCTGAAGCTGCACGTGGTGACCACCTTGAAGTGGTTTGAGTTGTTTTTTTTTTTAAAGATAAAACATTAGATTATTCTCAACGTTTTTTCATACTTTGGTGTCCCAGGCAGGGGCTTTGTCTGCCTATTGAGGGCATCAGCCCAAGGCAAGAGTCAATCTGCGTTTGTAAAGTGAAATCTGAATTGTGGAGCTAAAAATACCATGTGTCCCTCCCCCACCCGAGCTCCCAGCAATGTTTTGAGAACTAATAAGACAACAGATGGACCGCCCTCAGAACTCTCTGGAAGAGAAGCGCTCTGATTTTAGCGAACAGCACACGCTCGGTGAAATGCGGCTCAAGGACCCCGCCAGGGCTTCCTGGGCCCAGCTCAGCAAATGTCTCTGCCTGGGGACAGTTAGCAAATGGCACCAACCCAAGAAAAACAACATGGGGGTAGACACTGCAGCAAGAAACACAGCTCTCCCCATGCAAATGAGAGAAGATGGAGGGGTGACCCGGCCAAGGGGTCTGAGCTATGGGAAATGGGACACACAACTAGTTCTCAGGGGCTCGGAGTCCTTCGTAACATTGGGACGCTCAGAGACCTAGAGAGACAAAAGCTACAACCCGTAGAGGGATAAGGACCTGGGCTCCTGGAGCAGGCACCGCTGACTTGTATTACTGCATTTAATTTTCACACTTCCGAGCCCTGGGTACTACTGCAGCCTGAGTACTGCTGCTGCCTGAGTACTGATGCCCTGTGAGTCCTGATGAGAACACAAGTGCAGAAAGGAGGAGGGTTTGCCCAACAAAACGGTCTCGTTGGGCTTGAACTCAGATCTGCTGGATTTTCTAAAGCCCAAGCATGTACCTCCATACTCCTGCCTGGAGCTGCCCTCACTCCCGGTGGGGGTGAAATACTCCCTAGTCCATCTGCTCGTTTATGCCCTCTGGCCCTCCCCTCCGTCTCCTCACCTTCCACAACTCCAGCCACTCTCCTTCCCAGCCCGCAGCAGACACCGCCCCCCCACCCCTCCCAGGACCTCAATTCTCTTGGCGGGCAGAGTCGGCTGCCCAGGACAATGGCGAGTTCTCCGTGACGCAATGCGGCACAATAAAGCCCCTTTCTGTGCCTACCGCCCAGCTGCCGGCCCAGGAGAACAAAGGGGTGCACAGGCGGGGTGGGGGGACTCCATATGCCGAGGGTGGGCACCTGACGCTGGGGCCGAGGGGAGGCTGGCCTGAAGGCAGGGGCAGTCAGAGGGAACGTGTGTGGCAGGTGACTGGGGGTCCGTTCCGCCGGGGGTGGTGAGGGCCTGTGGGCGGGAGGGACCAGAGAGGGTCCCCCACATTTTCCCTCAGGTCCAGTCTTTCTACCCACTGACTGGCTGGCATGTCTGAGGTTCGAGGATTTGGGCTAGCCGCCGGCACCAGCCTTGGAAAGGAACCCCCAGAGCACTGCGGGCCCCATCCCAGTGCGTGAGCCTCTGGGCTGTGAGGTGATGGCAGCATGGGGAAGTTCCAGCCTCAGTCTCTCTGTCTGCAAAACGGGTAGGTCCCCACAATCCATAAGGTGGAATGAGCTAACACATGAGAGGATGCTCGAAGAGGGATGATTAGGGAGAGAGTGAGGATGGGCCCAGGCAGGAGGGGGCAGAGATCAAAGCCCCCCTGGGAGGAATCAGAAGGGGCCAGGGAGCCTGGGAGGCTGACTCGGTGCTCAGGCGTTCAGCTCCTGCCCTCCGATCCTAATGCCTAATTCCAAGAGCGGGACAGGTCTGGATCCCGAGCAGAGAGGGGAGTGGGCTTTTCTGGCCTCCAATCAGCCAGACCATCACCAGCCACCAGCCACTATCTGCTGAGCAGCCCTTGGGTGCCAGGCACTCGGATGGGGTCGAGAGGCTCCCAAGGGAAGAGTCGGGAGCCAAACCAAGCTGGCGCCTCTGGAGGGGCCGGGCGGGGAGGGTCAGGGTCGTCTCTTCCCTTCAGCTCTCCAAAGCCCAAGGAGGGGGTCTTTGCGTGAGCCACTGCCGCTCCCGCCTCCATCTCCAGGAACATCTGTTTCTTTTTGGGGTGGGGGTGGGGTGAGAAGAGAAGAAAACAAGCAAACAAGGAGGGGACCCAGGGCTCTTATTGCAGCTTCCAACTCTCAGGGGCCTCCGGTAATTGAATGCAGTTTCCCAGGAACCCGCCCAGCACAAAGGGGGCCTTTCAGGGGCTGTCCCCAGCCTGCCAGGCCGCCAGGCAATCAGGCCGTGGCTTCGGCTCTCTGGTCTCTTAACAGCTCCTCAAAGCCACTCAATCAACAATTACCCGGGATGGGGAGGGGAGGGCAGTCTCCAGGCCTGGTGATCCAGCGGGGAGGGACCCGAAGAAGGGAGGACCCTGGAGGAGAGAGGCAGCAAGCCAAGCCCTTTTGCTTTTTTGTTCCCCTCCAGCCCAAAGTTTCCCGCACGGACTCCGCAGGCAGGCGATGGGGTGGGAGGCAGCTCTGGGCTTGAGGATGGTGTTGAGCCCCTGGGGCGGGCAGAGGACCCTTATCTGGTTGAATCTTTTTTTTTTTTTTTTTGACTTGGAGTCTCACTCTGTCGTCCAGGCTGGAGTGCCGTGGCATGCTCGCAGCAACCCAGCCCAGCATCGACCTGCTGGGCTCAGGGGATCCTTCTGCCTCTGCCTTCCAAGGAGCTGGAACTACAGGCGTGCGCCACCACGCCCGGCTAATTTTTGATTGATTGTGAGACAAGGTGTCGTCCGGCTGAATCTTATAACGTCTTCCCCAGAAGACAGAGAAGTCACCCTGTGCTGCTCCTTTGGAGACTGGAAGCTGGAGTCCTGCTCCCATCCATGGTCCCATGTACGGTCGCCTCTGTGCACAGCACTCCAGACTGTCCTGCCGGGTGCCCCCACCTTAAGCCAGCTAGGGTTCAGTTCCCTCTGGGCTCGAGGTGGGCTGGGGTGATGTGCTAAGAGACGTCTCCTGGGCGTCTCTGAAGACCTCACTGGATGCCCTGTGAAGGCACAATTCTGTTGGGACTCTGGGTTCCCCTGTGCTGAAAATCTCCCAGGAATGTCCTTTGAAAACTGTCAGCTCAGACACAGTGTCACATGTGCTACCTGTGTCTCTATAAGTAAAGGGACAACCAATGCGTGCTCCCACCCCCAGCTATCAGAGATATCTGTGGTCAGGGTCTCTCTGGGGTGGAGTTGGAGTCAGCCAAGCCTCTCTCCTCCAGCCTCCCCTCTGTGCCGGGTAGCTGGACAAGTCCAGACTGCAGTGGGCACAGCTCTCAGAGTCAGCTGGACCTAGATTTGAATCCCAGCTGCCTGCACTTCTGAGCTCTGTGACCAAGGCAACCTACTTGACTTCTCTGAACCCCAGTTTCCCCAGCTGTTAAATGGGGATCATCCCACTTGCATGGAAGGGTGATCAGATGTCAAATAAGAACATACAGAGCACAGGGAGTGGCACAGAGTAGGTGCCCATGACGTGACCTGGCCTCCCTTTCCCTGGACTCACTCTGCTCTGCACTGAGGTGCTGAGTGGCACAAGCCTGGGCTGCCAGGGTCATCTCAGGGAGATGAGACCTTGGCTGAGCCTGGTAGACTCATGGCCCCAACGTTATAGACAGGTCACAGCCACTCTGCAGGAGGGGCGAGGAGAGAACAAGACCACCACTCCAGCCAGCCACCCACCCACACAGCCCCCTTCTGTGCATGACTTGGTCCTGTTTGCACTTGGAGGCCCAGCTCGAATAAACACCACCTCCTCCAGGAAGCCTTCTCAGAGCCTCCAGGCAGTGTGGCCCTTCAGCCACGTCTCCTCACAGATTTTATCTGCCACACGAAACAGAAAGACTTTTGTTCACCACTTTCTTCCTGAAATTATGGTTCCATAGTAGTTTAATGAGAAATGAGGCTGGGCGTGGTGGCTCATGCCTGTAATCCCAAAACTTTGGGAGGCCAAGGCAAGAGGATTGCTTGAGCCCAGGGGTTCGAGACCAGCCTGAGCAACTTGGGCAGACCTTGTCTCTACAGTAAATCAAGAGAAACTAGCCAGGCATGGTGGCGCACACCTGTAGTTCCAGCTACTTGGAAGTCTGAGGCGGAAGGATTGCCTGAGCCCAGCAGATCAAGGCTGTGGAGGCCCTGAGCGTGCTCCTGCCCTCCAGCCTGGGTGACAGAGGGAGACTCCAGCTCAAAAATAAATAAATAAATAAATAAATAAATAAGAGAAATGAAAGGTGACTGTTTAGACACACGCAGTGTCCCGGATAGATCACCACACATGATGATGCAACATTTATCAGAGTCTGCTTTGCCCACTGCTGTAGTCACCACTCGTAAATAGCGCCTGGCTCCGTTTGGTGGGTGCAGAACAAACAGTTGTTGAATGAATGCACCAAGGAATGAATGAATGAATGAACTCCACGGAGAGTGAAACTAGCACTTACTCCTCCTAGGTGCTACCCCACCTGTGTGGGTGCCCAGGGCAGATGTAACAGGAGGTTTGGGGGCACTTGGGCTCACTGTTCTCTGCCCCTAGTGAGAACTCCATAAACAGCATGTATTAAGGAGTTTGGAAAACAGGACTTATCCTGTATGTTTTATTCTTACTTTTTTTTTTGAGTCGGAGTCTCACTCAGTCACCCAGGTTGGAGTGCAGTGGCATGCTGCTCACGGCCACTGCAGCCTCCATCTGCTGGGCTCAGGCGATCCTTCCACCTCAGCCTTCCAGGTAGCTGGAACCACAGGCATGTGCCACCACACCTGGCTAATTTTTTGGTTTATTGTAGAGATGAGGTCTCGCTATGTTGCTCAGGCTGGTCTAGAACCCCTGAGCTCAGGCAACCCTCTTGCCTCCGCCTCCCAAAGTGCTGGGATTACAGGTTTGAGCCATCCCACGCGGCTTGTATTGTTTTTAACAGAAACTTGATTTTCTTTTGATGCGGGCCACCTACGATATTGCAAAGAACGAAAAGAAGCTCAAGATTAAAAGGTGTGCACCATTGGCTTGGGGCCGGTTTTCCATTGAGATTTGACTGTGTGCTAAATATATATCTTTTTTTCCCACCAAACTTGGGCTTTTATTTTGAAAATGGAATTGGAATGCCGCCACACTGCAGTTTTAGAAGTTCCATCAAACAGGCCAGGGGCCGTTAACTCTCTGGTGTTTTTTTAAATCTCCGGTCTTTGGGTGCCCTTCCTTCTGCCTGGGGCCCTCTTCTGTACCCTGTGTCCTCTTGGGGACCGCCAGCCCCTCTCTCCTCAAGCCCCTGTCCCACAGCTGAATGATGGCCTTCCTCACATCATATCGTGTGTGTTTGTTTGTAACTCAGACTGACTTTCTGTTTATTACCATATCACAGGAAAACAGCCGGGCAGATTTCCACCAGTTTTGGAGAGCGTTTTGGGTGGTCTGATTTGGAATATAAACCAGGCCAGGCGGCATATGCAAGACTCACTCAGAAGCCCTGGGGGAGGGGAGCCCTGGAAAAGATAGGCAGTCATTCTCCCTGGCAGCTGAAACTGAGGGTCCAGGCCCATGTGGCTGCTGGTGCTTGGGGACATGCCCTTGCATGAACTGTCACAGGAAGGAACTACCAGAAGCACCCACCATCTGCCCCACACAAAAGTCACGATGGTGAATGTGCCACGCCCCAGATACCAGCTGGTAGGTGAGCTGCTTCTCACATGGCAGCAGGATCGACTTATCTGTGTGTCTAATAAGGACGTCAGAGGGAGGCCTGCTACTCTGTCCCAAGTCTGTCCCTTCCTCCAGTCCACGGAGGCCTCCTGGGAGGCAGGGCCATGTCTCTATCACCTCAGAGCCAGCTCAGGAAATTGGCAGAGAACGGCTCAGTGTGGAGGAGAAAGCAACGTCTGCCCCTGCCTCTGCCCCTGCTGGAGCTGCCCTCACCGCCCTGGGAAGATGTAGACACCCAGGCTCATTTGCTAATAAGGCACAAACCCCGGGCTGATCCTGTAAGCACAGAGGAAAGACCGCTAGCTGGAGTACAGTCTAGGCATAAATGTAGTTGTGGAATCGTGGAACAGTCTGCCTGGGGCCCTCTTGGCAATGCTTAGGGGCTCAGGGTGGGGGCTATTTACCAACAGATATGGAAACAATTCATTTTAACAGTGGATCAGAACACCAGTGCCCTGGGACAGAGGAACACGGGTGACTGATGACTTCCCCACAGAATGTTCTTAGTGTCTTCCTGGGCTCTTCCATCTCTGAAGGTGCCAATGCCCTGGCAACAGCCTTCTGGAACCTAGAGTACCCACGTGACCCTAAAGCCAAGTGCCTGGTTTTCAAGAGCAATTCTAGGGTGAACAGACCCAAGTCATCCCAGGTGCCTTCTCCAGAGTCCCCGTGACCAGCCTGTCACTGCACACCTCGGCCTCATCTCACTGAGTGCCCTCTTCCTTACAGCCCCCTGGATAGACCCACAGTGTGTGGATGCAGGATGTGAAGGACCCTCCCGGGTCACAGACTCATTAAGGGGCCAGGGTTCAGACCCAGGGTTCATGCACCAAACATGACCAGCGAGTACCTCCTCTTCAAAGCAGCCTTCTGAGAAGGCTGGACAGTTATCCCGGTGACCTCACTGCTGCTGGGGGGTCTTTTGGGGAACAACTTCAGTGCTTGCAGCACTTTCCTCTGTGTGTCCGTCTTTGCTCTTTGAGGATGGGCTTGTGTCTTTTGTAGAAGCCCATCCACACTGACTTGTGAAGTGCAAGTCAGAGGAGTGAGTGTTGGCCCTCTTGAGTGTCTCATCAGTGGGTTCTGAAGGTTTTTCCAGAAAGGTCTGCAGTGAGGGTGACATGATTGGACTGTGGGTGGGGTTTCGTGACAGGATAGAACCCAGGGGCTGACCCAACCGTAGCCAGAAGGGCTGTCTGTGCGCAGGATCTGGCTCTGAAACTTGGGAGCTGCCATCTCAGGTTTGTGTTTTCTGTCTGTTGGAGCAGAGCTGACTCACTTAATCTTTCTGAGGCTCAGTTTCCCCATCTGAACAACAAAAAAGGCAACCCCACTGCCTGGCTTAGGAGGCTGCTTTGATGATAGTAGTGGGCTTGTAAGACGCTGTGTACAGCCCCTGTGGGATGGGCATCTGGGGTCAGTGTTACTATGAAGGGGTGGAGCTTCTCTGGATGTAAGAGTTTGGGTGTTGGTCAAGAAGGAAGCATAATTACAACCATGCTCTTCGTTTCTCTGTCCTAGGGTCCCACAGTTAACATTGAGTCTGCTCTGGTTGATTAGTTTCCCCAATGACTTTTCATTCTTCCAACAATGATTTATAGAGTGCCCATGGGCGAGGCTCTGTGTAAGACGCTGTGGATACAACAGTGAACAAAAGCCTCACGGCCGGGCTCTGTGGCTCAGTCTGTAATCCCTGCACTTTGGGAGGCTGAGGCGAGTGGATTGCCTGTGCCCACGGGTTCGAGACTAGCCCGGGCAACTTGGCGAGACCTCATCGCTACAACAAATAGAAAATTAGCCGGGCGTATTAACGTTCGCCTGTAGTTCCAGTCCCTTGGAAGGCTGAGGTGGAAGGACTGCCAGAGCCCGGCAGGTTGATGCTGGAACAGCCGTGAGTGTGCCACTGCACTCCAGCCCAGATGACGGAGTGAGACTCCAATTCAAAAACAAATGCCTCACATACCCTGCCTTCAAGAAACTTAGCCTTCAGATTACATAACCCAACTCATCTGAGCCCGGCTAACACTATAAACCATCCCAAACTCTACAGGCAGGCCTCCAGAGTCTGGGCTGAGGTCAAGTGCCCCTAAAAGCAGCTTAAATGTTCTGCTAGACAACTGCCTTCTGGAACACGGGCAGCCTTCTTTCTCTGGAGTCTGCTCTGTGGGAGTGACTGGTCCAAGTTGCTATGGAAACTGTGTTCAAATGATGGGCTTGTTCTGAACAAATCAGATCCATGGCTCGGTGGAGGATTCCACGCACTCTTTGTCTGTCCTGGGGGTAACTTCTGAAGCAGGATGCTCTTGAGCACAGGGATTCTTCTCTTGGCAACTTCTTGGCACCACAGCCTCAACCTGCTGAACTCAGGCAATCCTTCCCCCTCAACCTTCCAAGTAGCTGGAACTACAGGTGCACACTACCATGCCCGGCTAATTTATTATTATTATTATTTATTGTAGAGACAAGGTCTTGCCAAGTTGCCCGGGCTGGTCTCGAATGCGCAGGCTCAGGCAATCCACCTGCCTTGGCCTTCCAAAGTGCTGGGGTGACAGGCAGAGCCACTGAGCCTGGCCTTGGCAACTTCTTAAAAGCTGGGAGGTCCTGGCCTGCCTCATGGCCACAGAATGACTCTGTGTCCCTGTGAGGGTCCTCCAGGTTCACATGGGATGATAACAAAAAGCTCTTGAGATACCCAGGCAATATCTTCTACACACAGAGGACTTACTTCCTGAAAGTTCAGCATCCAGTCAACGAGGGTAAAATAATAATGTGCTCTGCAGAAGGTCAAGGTCAAGGCAAGCCAAACAGAGCAACACAGGAAGTCCCTCTCGCTGGCTGCCTTTTTCCATAGAAGCATGACTCAAGGAGGTCCGTGTTACAGTTCCATGGGCAGAGGGCTTTCTTTTATCATTTTGAATTCTACCTTGCGTGTCTAGAATCGAAATGCCGGTCACCATCTTTGGGGTAAAGGAAAGAAAAATCACGCTCTGTGGGTCAGCCTGTCAGCCCCAGGATCTACGTGGCTACAAAAAGTTAAATACAGCCGGGCTCAGTGGCTCAGCGGCTCAGCCTGTAATCCCGCACCTTGGGAGGCTGAGGTGAGTGGATTGCCTGAGCCCACAGGTTCGAGACCCGCCTGGGCAACTTGGCGAGACCTCATCTCTACAATAAATCAAAAAATCAGCCGGGCGTGGTAGCGCGCGCCTGTAGTTCCAGCTACTCGGAAGGCTGAGGCGGAAGGATCGCCAGAGCCCAGCAGGTCGAGGCTGCGGTGGTCGGGAGCGGTCACTGCACTCTAGTCTGGGTGACAGAGTGAGACTCCAACTCAAAAAAAAAAAAAAGTTAAATACTCATAAGAAGGTCTCATAACCTGGTTCCCATGGGCTCAGGGCATCTGTATCCCCCCATTGAGTCTCCGAGTGAGCCAGGATAGATTGGGGTCTCTGTCTCTGCCAGCTTTGGGCTGGGGGGTTAGGGCCAGTCCACGGGGCTCACAACCAGATCCCAGCCTTCCTGGCACGTCCTGCCCGGCCAGCAGCCCTGCTCCCTGCTGGTACTTCTTCCTCTGCTTCCTCTCCCAGGCCTGGGCAGAAAGGTCCAGGGCGTGGGACACAGTGGCCTTTCTCGGCTCCTTCCCGGGCAACCACCAGGCTCCGCTGAGGCTGAGGGGGCTGGGTGGGAAGTTGTGACAGCGCATGACTGGAATGCACTCAACCCCCGCCCCCCACAGCCAGGGACAGAGTGTCCCTGGGTGACCCACCTAATGGCAGCTCCCTGAAGCTCTGTGTCTCCCAGAGACATTGACTGCCCCTCCAAGATAAAAGTGGACATTTTTTGAATGGTTGTACCAGGCTCTGTGTAAACTCTTCTGTGCCTAATCCCCGCGACCATCCCCACAGCCCCATGACAGAGCCTACGATCACCGCTGCCTGTCCTACAGATAGAGAAACTGAGGCTCAAAGAGGTTACCTAGCACCCCAGAATGTCCTAATTCATAGGCAGCAGAGACGGGATTCAAGGATCCAACCTCAGATTCGAAGCTTCAAAGCTCAACGCCTCCCTGGTCTCTACCACTTCTCAGTCCCAGGGCTCTGGGGCACCCCAGCCCTCTGTTTCTGGAGCTGGTTCTGAGCCCTGAGTAGTTAGGTTGGGCATTTCTCCAGGCCTCTGGCAATGCAGGGCTGGGTGTCAACCTTTTCCCGGGATCTCCCTCTCTGTGCCCTCAGCATGCATCTTTGCAAGCCTACTGAGTAACTGAGCAGGTGGGGTGACTCCTGAAAGTCTAGAAGACCACGTTCTTGGGGGGACCTTATGTGATCAAGGTTCCAGGGACCCCATGAGCACTGGGTACAAATTTTGAGCAGAATTTGGCAGCTGGCCCATAAACGACTTTGGGGTAATTTCTTGGGTCCCTTATTCTTTTTGTGTTTTTTTACGTCACAGTCTCACTCTGTCACCCAGACTGAAGTGCAGTGGCACCATCACAGCTCACTGCAGCCTTGACCTCCTGGGCTCAGGTGATCCTCCTACCTCAGCCTCCTGAGTCGCTGGGACTTACAGGTATGTGTCACCATGCCTGGCTACTTTAAAAACATTTTTTGTGTGGGTAGAGATGAGGTCTTGCTATGTTGCCCAGGCTGGTCTCAAACTCCTGGCCTCAGGTGCTCCTCCTGCGTTGGCCTCCCAAAGTGTTAGAATTATAGGCGTGAACCACTGTGCCTGCGCCCGGTCCCCCTTAGTCTTTATGGGCCCATAAAGGAAAGGAAGGAAGTCCACCAGGCCCGTTCCGAAGTCATCTTTCTTCACTGCCCCACTCTGGGAGGGGGCGCGGCCTTCCCTTCCCTCACCTGAGAGTCGGAGATTTCTGAGGGCTTCTCGGTCAGACTGCTGCTCTCTGCCGGGATGAGGTCGTTGTACTTGGTGACGTCCTCGTCGGAGTAGTGAAGGCTGCCTGGGCTGGGCCTGGGAGGAGACCTAGAGAGAGAGTAGGAAGGGGGGCTGAGAGATGGCCTCACTCAGAGCGGCCTCTCCTGGCAGGGGAGGACACAGCAAAGCCTGGGACCACAGGCCAGGAGCCTCTCCTGGGGTCCTCACTCCAGAGGCCGTGTCCACACTCCAGAGGCCGTGAAGAGAGGGCCCTGGGAGTCTGAGGAGGGAAGAGATGTCGCACCAAGCTACTGCAGTCTTGGCGGCATGCAGGGTGAATGTGGTGGTAGAGGGGGTGTCACCGTGTCTGGGCTCAGGGCCCTGCAGCCTGGGGCTGATTTGGTGCCAATGGGACTTCTGTTACACACGGGGGTGTAGGGGACACACGGGAGGCTGGTGGGTGGGCACTGTGAGTGCCAGAGGCTAGGAGGGGCAGGGGTAGGTGAGGCCGCTGGTGAAATGCCTCTTGTTATGTGCGGCAGGGTCCCGGAGGCAGCCTGGCAGAGCTGTGGTGGCCATGCTGGACCCGGCTGGGCCCGCCACAGTGGCCTCAACAGCTCTTTCTTTGGAAGGCTGGATCTGGCGGAGGATGAGAGCCCGGCTTTGCGAGCCCCTCCCTGTGTCCTCCAGATGAACACACACATCGCTTCACCCCTCCAAGACAGAGACAGAGAGAAGCTTTGTGAGCTCCCGAGAGAGGCTGGGCCCCCCGCTCCTCACCGCCTCCATGCGCTGGGAATGCAAATAGGTTTGAGGCCAGAGATGGGCCTCGTCTCTCTTGAGCTCAGGGGAGCATAAAACTGCCACACCATGTCAGAGGAGGGCCAGGTGGGCCCCAGCAGCTGCCCTGTGCTTGGAAATGGGGTAGTCCACAGGGAGTCGGGCCTTGGAGGGACCTGGGGCTGGAGAGAAGTCAGTAGGAAACCAAAGCCGGGTGCCCACCAGCCTCTGCCTGTCCTCACGGGCTGCTTTTAGGTTCTGCCTTCGGAGGCAGATGGGGCAGGAGATTGTCCTCTAATGAGTACAGATAAGGATCCAGGGGAGAGGGTTTCCTGGACAGGGAGGAAGGTGGGTAGGACATGAGCGGTACTGGGGGTGCTCCTTGCCCCAGCAAACACCTTGGCTGGACCCATCTCCCTTCTGGGACAAGTGACTATTGGCGGGCCTGTGACCTGGGCAGCTGGCTCCAAATTGCAGATTGGTGTGCAAAATGTCATGCCTTGTGAATTTCTCCCTAGTGTGTGCTGTCACCCCCAGGCTGCGACTGGACCTTGTGGGATGGGCACAAGACCCTGGTGGTGCAGCCTGGGCCCCGCCAGGTCTTTCCGCTGGCCATTCCCAGCCTTGGAGCTTGAGTGCCGTGTTTCCCAGTGGGCGCTGCCCGCTCGGTGGCCCTCCCCAGCATCCTCCACACCAGGGCACTGCCAGGCCCTGGGCTCTGGCCCCCAAACCTCCATCCTCGGGCTGCCCGACAACAAGGGACCCTACCTGGTGTACAGGCCGTTCTTTCGGCAGAAGGAGTTCTTGACGGAGAGCCGCCGGTTGTTGAGTTCCAGGGCAGGGAAGCTGCTTTCATCCAAGCTCATCATCTCCCCGTGGCCCAGGGCGCCGGACTTGGCACTGTTCCCTGTGGGGGGAGACCGACACCCTCTAGACCATGCGGACTTCCCTCTCCTGCCCCGCACCCCCTTCTGGCCTGTCACCTCTTCCTTTTGCCAGACTTGAGATCAAAAGAAGAGACCGCGGTCGTGTGCAGGAGTCCTAAGCTACCTCGCCCTTCAGCGCGGGGGTGCCACCAGGAGAGGCCCGGCCGCCCCCTCCCCTGGCCAGAGGGAGGCAGACCCGTGAAAGCCAAGGCTGGTCGGCAGGACGTGGCACCGGCTGACTCACCCGAGTCTGTCTTCTTGGCATACTTCTTGCTCTGGCCTCGGATGATGAGCACGAAGACCAGAAGCAGGATGAAGATGAGGCCGACCAGGGCGATGACCACCAGGAACCACCATTCCTCATAGAAGGGGCTGGCTTTCTGGGCTGGAAACGGGCGCGGTCAAGCCCGGGAGTGCAGGCCCCCTTGCCTTTGAGTCTCCTACCCTAGCGACTGTGCTGGCTAGGACCTTGCCACCACACCGTGTATGCGGAGGCAGGGTCTGGGCCCTCTGGACGGGTGGGAGCTAAGACAAGCTGGCAAGGAGGGTGTCCTCTCACACGCCTGCTCTGATCTGCAGGTAAAGGCCTGCCTGGTGGGCTGATACGAGAGGGTTTCTGTGGCTGCTTCCCGACTCACTGGGGGAAGAGGGCTGGGATCGATCAACGACGTCTGCCGGGAACAGAGGAGGGGAGAGTGGCAGTGACAGCATGCTAGCTACTGTTCCTGTTTTTATTCCTTGTCTAGGGGCCACCTTGACAAGCAGACCCAGATCTGTGTGGGGGAAGGCTGCTTCTCTGGCCTGCAGGAGGCAGGGAGCGCTTTCCCCAGGGTTCAGTTGGGACTGAATTTTTTTCCCGGGGGGGTCTCAGGCTGCAGTGCAGTGGCATGCCCATGGCCACTACAGCCCTGATCTGCTGGGCTCAGGCGATCCCTCTGCCTCAGTCTTCCAAGTCGCTGGAACCGCAGGCACAGGCCCTCATGCCTGGCTAACTTTTTGATTTATTGTAGAGACGAGGTCTCACGGAGTAGTCCAGGCTAG
Organism: Cephalopachus bancanus; assembly: GCA_027257055.1. Classification (NCBI taxonomy): domain Eukaryota; kingdom Metazoa; phylum Chordata; class Mammalia; order Primates; family Tarsiidae; genus Cephalopachus; species Cephalopachus bancanus. Next base: position 7,559,268 of record JAPVLO010000065.1, read on the forward strand.
TCTTGAACCTCTGGACTCAGGCGATCCTCTCGCCTCCGCCTCCCAAAATGCTGGGAGTATAGGCGTGAGCAACGCACCTGGTCTGGGGGGGTCTTTAGAATGCCTCTGCCAGGTAGACCCTCTCTTCTTTCAAGCCCACCCCCTCGAACTTTGCTTTCTGCACCCAGCCAGTATGACCTATGAGGAGTGGGCTCTGCTATTTCGGTCTTGAAGCATTTCTGTCCCCCGATTTGATTCTGACGAAGAGACCGCGATTGTGTGCCAGGGAGGAGTGTGTGTGGGGGGGGGACCTTTGGAACTCCTCTGGCCAGTAGAAATTTTGAGTTGTACTTTTGCCTTGGGGAGGGAGCTTCATCGCAGAGACCTTTGTGTGGTCTGAGACAGGGTAGATGGGGAGGATGAGAAGAGGGAAGAGGGGAGGAGTGACTAAGGCCTGCCCATCAGCTGCTGACCCTGTTGTTTCTGGGGGGGGGTTTCCATAGAAACACGGTTTATGGCCTGGCGTGCTTGAATCTCCTGGGTGATGAGCTCATGGAAGCTCGCACCTTGGGCCTGGAGGGCTTGAGTTGGAACCCAAAACCTTCCCCTGGAGCTGAGGGCTGACCCAGGCCCGGGCCCCGGAACTTGCTGCTTTGGAGGCTTAAGTGGACAAGGCTTTGGGTCCCCCCAGGACTTCTGGCGCTCCGGTTCCTTCTCCACCGGCCAGCATCCATCGCCAGACCCTGCCCCGGGGCTCCCCCCATCCCTCACCCTACGGGCTGTTACCTGGCACGGACTGGGAGGGGCTGCTGGGGGTGCCGAAGCCGTAGTCGTTGACCGCGATGACCCGGAAGTCGTAGCTCACGCCCGGCTTCAGGATGTCCATGCTGAACGTGTAGGAGGTCACCTCCTTGGGGATGTCTTTGATGAGGATGTCCCATAGGCCCTCATCTGTGGGGGCACAGAGATGGAGGCCTGTGAGGCAGGGGGCAGCCTCAGAACCTGATCCCAGCCAGGTCCCGACCGTGCTCCCTGAGGGCGGAGCCTTGGGATACGCCCCGCACAACACTGAGTCTCGACACTTGGTCCTCTGTTGATGTTTCTAAAAAGACACCTTGCAGAGTGTCTGTTTTATTAAAAATCTGCACTACTTTAAAAAATACGAGCTGGGCAAGGTAGCTCAGCCTGTAATCCCGCTCCTTTGGGAGGCTGAGGTGAGTGGATTGCCTGAGCCCGTGGGTTCGAGACCCGCCTGGGCAACTTGGTGAGACCTCATTTCTACAATAAATCAAAAAATCAGCCGGGCATGGTAGCGCATGCTGTAACTCCGGCTACTTGGAAGGCTGAGGCGGAAGGCTCGCCGGAGCCCAGCAGGTCGAGGCTGCGGTGGCTGGGAGCAGCTACGGCACTCCAGTGTGGGCGACTCCACCCCCCCCAAATATATATATATACGTACCGGTCAGACAGTACTGTCCCAACCAGTGACAGTGCCACATCCAGAGAAGCAGGCTAATTTCGGCACTTGGAAAGGCAGAACTCTCCGGGCTCTGTCTTCCCTGTCATTAAAAATGGCTGGGAAACATTTTAAGCGGCTGCCTAGGATTTCATCATATGGGAATATCCTTCTTTAACCTGGTTTTCTAGTTCCCTTTCCCTGTGAGTGAGGCAGAAGTGCTCGGCCGCCCGCATCCTTTCTCCATGTTGGGGTAAGCCTGCGGTGGGACCTGCTGGGGGGCTGCCCAGCGTGGAGAAAGGATGTGGGGGGGCTGCCCTCTCCACACCCCACCCGCCATCAGCACAGATCCCTCCAGCATGGGAGGCCAGGGGGCCCTGTCTGCATTCAGGACCATCATTGGGAGAGGCTCCAGGGTCGGAGCCTGGCCTCATCGTTAGTCCAACTTGGTTTTGAGCGTCTGCCTCCTAAACCGCATCTTGTTGTCTAATGTTGCTCACCCTTGCTGCTCTCTCTCTGTCTCCCTCCATCTCTCTCTCTCTCTCTCTCCAGCTCTCTCTCTCTGCTGGGCTGTAAAAATCCCTCAAGAGCAAAGATTATGTCTGATTGGGCTCGGTCTGCCCAGCACCTAGCACAAGCACCCTCTAAGTGTCTGCTGGATAAATGAATTAAAATTTTCTTCTCTTGCTTTTATGTACCCATTTTTGGTGTTTCACACCTTAAAATTTAAGTATTGGGGGGCAAATCCATTTTGCCCATATAACTCTGAATTCTCTCACTTATCCTCAAACGATAGCCATAACGGCCAGGTGTGGCGGTGTACACCTGTAGTCCCAGCTACTTGGGAGGCTGACGTGGAAGGATCGCCTGAGCCCAGGAGGTCAAGGCTGCAGGAAGCTGGCATCCTGCCCCTGCACTCCAGCCTGGGCAACAGAGGGGGAGACCCTGACTCAAAGAAAAACAGTCATAACGATTATGATGGGGACGCAGACAACAGCTGGCTCTTACTCTTCTGTCAAGTACCCGGGGTCTACGCATTTTACTTTTCAAATCCACAGCAATGGCGAGAGGGAAAAACCATCGTTCCCATTTTACAGATGAGGACACCAAGGCCTGGAGAAAGGCATAGCTCATCTTCCTAAGGTCACACACGGAAAGTGGCAGAGCTAGTACTTCCGCCTGGGGCCTGACTCCTGGCGCCAAACCTCCTCTGGGTACCCAGGGAGCTGGATCCATGTTTGCTGGGCGGGCTCGGCTCGCCGAGGGCCCTGCGACCTTCCAGAAGCCAGGGCCTCCGGCCTGCTGTTCAACCTCCCTCGTTCCACCCCACGCAGGGACAAAGGGTGGGGCCGGGGCGACCGGGCCAGGCCAGAAGCTGCTGGAATGTCACGCTGGGGCTCTGGCCTCCCGCCCTGGGCACTGGCTGATGTACAGCACCGGTTCCCCGGGGCTGCAAATCCCCTGAGCGAATCCCTCCCGGGTCTGCAGGGCCCAGCAGCTCTCCGGCTCATTCGGGCGTGTTTAGCTGATCCTGCACAGCACGGAGCACACCCCACGCAGCGGGAGCACGGGACGAGAGCCATGTCCTCCGAGGACGAGAAGGGCGGACAGCCGGGGCACAAGGGGGCACGGGAGAGGGGCGAGATGCCCCCCACCGCTGCTTGCTCTCAAACAGCCCTCGCCCACTCTGCTCTTCCCCTGTCCTCCTCCCCCGGCCTTGTCGCTGATCCTGTCTTCTGCTCTCTGGGCCTGCTCCACGCCTGGCCCTTCATAGGGCCCTGGCTTGGTTCTTCCTTTCACGCTCAGGCTTGACTCCTCCTGCGTGGACCAGGTCCTGGTCCTCTAACTTGGAACGCCGAAGTCCCATGCTGGGCCTCCCAGGGAACACTGGAAAATCAACAGGGCCGAGTCCGGGGCCAACATTCCACAGCCTGGCATCTCAGTCGGCCAACTTGGGTGGAATAAACAGGCACGGGCCCTGGTGGAGGAGAAGCAGACCGAGGTGTCCTGGCCAACGTAGCAGCCAGCACCGGAGGGCTGGGGGGGACCATCTGGAGTGGGGAGAGAGCCAGCCCGCACACGTCTTCAGGCCCACAGTGGAGCCGAGCGGTTAGATGTATAAGCTATTTGCACCGGTGATGATTAGCATAGGATTAAGGCGACAAGGGGGTGGCGGTGGCTTCCAGAAACTACTAGAATTATTAACTCTTTGCTATTGGGATGATGAGTGCCCAGCTACCTCGCGGTAATAGCAATCTGTCCCTGGGCTGTTTCCATATTCCCCATTAGAACTATCAGCTGCCGAGAGACGCTTGACTACTTTCCACGAAGGTTATGATTTGTTATTCAGGTTAGAGCAACAGCCCTTTTTTTCTTTCTCCACTTCAATCACCTAACCATGGATCCGTGGAATACAAAGAACAAGCCTCCAGCTCTTGCTGACTCTGGCACCTCTGATTAACTTGGAAACCTAGCAACGCGGGAGCCGGCCGTGGCCGAGAACCCTTGCACGTAAGCAGAGCCCGGACATGGGCGTCAGGACGTGTGAAACAAGAGCAGCCCCCCGGAGTGACTTATCAGCTGCTCATCTCCTGATGGCTTTGGAAGTTCTTGTGATTCGATTTCAGGCTTGACAGGAGAGGTTGGTACAATTACAGGAGCTGCTGAGACAGCCGTGATGGCACAGACAGTGCTGAGGGAAGCAGCTGGGGTCTCCTTGGTTACGGGGCACGGGTCCGTTGGGTCGCAGGGTTAACCAAAGTGAGCCATGTGCTCATCCCTCTGGCTTTCTGAACAATCCTCAACCCAAGGTAGTCTCTGGGGGTCCCCTGGTTCTTTCTTTCTTTCTTTCTTTTTTTAATTTGAGTTGGAGTCTCACTGTGTTGTCCAGGCTGGACTGCGGTGGCGTGCTCACGGCCACCACAGCCTCGTCCCTTTGGGCTCAGGTAATCCTTTTGCCTCAGTCTTTCAAGTAGCTGGAGCCACAGGCATGTGCCACCAGGTCCGGTTAATTTTTTGATTTATTGTAGAGATGAGGTGTTGTTGCCAAGTTGCCCAAGCTGGTCTCAAACTCGTAGGCTCGGGCAATCCTCTCGCCTCTGCCTCCCAAAGTGCCGAGATTACAGGCACGAGCTACCATGCCTGGCTCCTGGGTGTTTCTCAACCAAGACTCCCGCCCCATCTATCTCCCACTCCCCAGCAGGGCCACCTGTCGCTTCGCCTGCAGTAGCACAAGCACCTTCTCAGGGGGAGGACTCACGTGCCCCAAGTGGAGGGACCCAGGATGGAGGGAGAATGAGAGCCATGGAGTCTTGGCCCAGCGTGGGGCAGGGGCGCACCTGAAGGCCTGGCCTCTATGACATAGCGGGTGATGGGCCCTTTGCCGGGGTCTCCGCTGGACCAGTGGATGGCGATGGCAGAGCTGTAGCGCACAATGATGGGCACACCAGGTGGTCCCGGGGCACCTGCAAGCAGCACACAGAGGGCAAGAGATGTATGGAGCCCAGGACGGCCGCCTGGCCTCCCACCCTGGGCTCGAGGAGGAAACCTGGGTGATAAAACCCATTGTCGCCTTGGAGCCTCTGGGAAGCCCTGCACGGCTGCCGAGGCCTGGGCAGTGTGTCTCGGGCCAGGCCTGCCTGGGTGGACTTCTGTCTCCTCTGGGTCACCCCTACTACCCCGCATTCTGGATCCCAGGGAGAGGGCACATGGGGTGATCCAGAAGGATCCCTGGAGTAGAGTCCGGAGATCTGGGCTCCAGCCCAGACTTCCCAGATGGGTGACTTTGATCAATTCACACAGCCCTCCACTGCCTCAGTTTCCCCGTCTTCAAGGGCCTTTTGGAGGGTAAGGCTTAAGGGGGCATTGGAGGTTGGTGCGATGAGGGCAGAGTGGACGCGTATAGGAGGGGTTGTCTGGGGGCACCGAAGAACCCCCAGCATCGCCCCCTGGTGTGTGACAGTGATGTCCTCCCTTCCTCCTGCCTGAAATCCCACTCCACCCCCACCGCTTTCAACTGCATTTGCTATTAGGTTAGGCAAGGGGAGAGGGGCTGTGGCCCTGGGAAGACTTGGGACCCCTCTGCTAGGAGGAGGGAGGAAGGACTGGGTTCCCTGCTGCTCTCCTGGCATGAAGGTATGTCAGGGAGCAGCCGGGCACGTTGGCCAGCGGGGAACCAGCCCTCGGAGCCGGAGCACGAGAGAGGCGGTGACTTCTGTAGTAAGAAGGGTGAGCCAGGTGTCCACAGTTGGCCTTAGCCCCTCTTCCTTTGGGGGTGTCCGTCCAGAGTCCCGACCCCATGTGCTATCACCACCACGCTTGCTTCCCATCAGACGGGGAGCTCTGTATCCCCAGAGCCTGAGACAGTAGGTGCTTCCTACATGCTTAGGGGTGAGAACCAGCGCTTGAGTGTGTGGGCACCCGGCTGGCTGGGTGGCCTCTGTGGACACCCACCAGGAGGAGAGCTGAGTCCTGGCTCACACCGAAGCTCCTCCAGGGCCCAGGAGAGCTGGAGGGTGGGACGGGAGGCCCAGACACAGCCTGGCAGCCCACTGCCTTGCCCCTGCATCCGGCTCTGACCGTGCCACCTTCTACCAGAAGCCCAGGGGCAAGGTCAGCTGAGGAATCAGGAAGGGTGGGGGACACGCTGGGGGGTGTGGAGGCAGGGACAGGACAGTGTCCAGGGCTGAGGGAGGGAGCCCTCAATTCTTCTTGGGCCAGAAGGTTCCAGGAAAGCCAGCCAATGCCTGGCTGCCAGTTCTCCCCCTGCAGACCCCGCCCCCCCAACTGGTGGGCACCATTTCCCCCCCCCACGGGCTGGGTGAGGACCCGTTCCTTCTTTACCAGAGTGCCCTCTGCCAGTCCCTCTGCACTTCCTACCCATCCCCCCAGCCTGGGACTCTTCAGGCCTTAGGTTAGAACAGCCTGTCCTCCAGACAGCTCTCTCCTGTCCCTAAGCCACCGCTTGGCCCTCAGCTGGCTGCCAGAGCTTTCTTCCTGCTTTTGTTTCTCAGGAAGCAGCTCAGGTGAGAGGCAGCGAGGGGCAGGATTGGGGGGGCAGACGGCGGGGGCAGGGTTTCCCCTTGCAGGTTCTGTCCTAAGGGGGCCACATGGCTTCTAACAGGGTGGGAATGGAAAGTGACCAGATGAACAGGGAAAGTGCAAAGCGGTCCCTCTGAGCCACCAGGGAAGACAGGCCTGCAGGGCAGGCGAAAGGTACCCTCAGGGCCAGGCTGACCCGGCCTGCTGGGGAGAGGAGGCCTGTGTCCACTCCTGGTCACTGGGCCAGGGTACAGGAGGAGAAAAACTGAAGGGAGAGTTTGGGAGTGGCTGTGTCCTTTCTTAGGGAGGGGGCAGCAGGGTGGCCTGTGAGGTGGCTTTTGTGTTGAGGATGGGACACCCTGCATAGGTGACAGGGTCTTTGGAGGGCTCACAGGGGTCTGGGTGGAAGAAGGGTGAGAGGGGATGGGAGGTGGTTGGAACATTTAAGGAGGTCATTGGGAATACTCCGTGGGTGGGCATTTCAACAGACAAAGGGCAGAGGGCAGGGCGTGGGCAGTGAATCCACAGCCTCCTCCATCAAGGTGTTTCTCAGTGTGCCACTTTTGTTAGATCCTCCGGGGCTCTTAGGATAGGAGCAGATCGCCAAACCCCACCCTGGCCCCAGGACATCAGCACCACTGGGCATCTGCCCTGGGAATGTGCATCTTAGCAAGAGCTGAAAGTGGTGCTTTCCACACTGCCAGGGGGCAGGGTGGCTCTGGGCGTGGGAAGATGGCTACGGCCAGGCCAGATGCGGGGGGGACCGGCTAGGCCGCCTCCTTCCTGGACGGAGGTGATGGAGGAGAGGGAAAGAGAGGAGTGGTGGGTTAGCCGGGCTCGGTGGCTCAGCCTGTAATCCCGCGCCTTTGGGAGGCTGAGGTGAGTGGATTGCCCGAGCCCGCGGGTTCGAGACCCGCCTGGGCAGGCGAGACCTCATCTCTACAATAAAATAAAAAAATCAGCCGGGTGTGGTAGCGCATGCCTGTAATTCCGGCTACTCGGAAGGCTGAGGTGGAAGGATCGCTGGAGCCCAGCAGGCAAGGCTGCGGTGGCCGGGAGCGGCCACTGCACTCCAGTCTGGGCGACCGAGTGAGACTCCAACTCAAAAAAAGAAAGGAGTGGTGGCATGGCCAGGCCTGTGCCCTGGGCCTGGGGGCGGGGAGAGGAGGCCCCAGTGCCACTAACCACAGCAGAGAACCCAGGGGGAGGGAGGAGATACAGAGACCAGCGGGAAGAGTGAGCTCTGCTCCCTACTCTGTGTCTCCAGGGTCTGGCTTTTAAAACCTGGGGGGCCCTTCTGACTTGGGGGGCTGAACAGCCATGTATGGAAGACTGCAGCTCACACGTGGCGGCCACTCTCCTACCTTCTCCAGGGCCTGTGGTGACGTTGGCCTCGATTTCCGGCCCGTAGGTGAAGGTCTTGGCTCTGATGCGGAACCTGTAGGTCATGCCCTCTGCCAGGTCCTTCACCTTCAGCCACAGGGGGCTGCTCCCCTTCACGTCCACCGTCACGATCTTGCTGACTCCTGGAGGAAGCGCAGCAGGCAGGGTTGCAGGCGGCCAGCGGGAGCGGGGAGCCCCCACCCCCCGAGGCCACCGGAGGCCGTGGGGAGGGGAATGGGCAGTAGCCAGAGCCCTGGACGCTGGGCAGGGGCCGCCCCCCTTGAAGTCAGGCTGAACAGCAATGTTGACCAGGCTTGGTGTCTTGGAATACGGTCCTTCCTGCTGGCTGTTCTGGGTGGGTGGGTGGGGGGTGCTCCGTGGATAAACACATTTGAAAAACGCTACACACTGTGTGTCTGTTGAATAACCAGAGTCCTTTAGCATCTAGAGGGAAATAAAACTCACTTCTCTGTACCCCAAGTATATTTCACCCCCATTTGTATCCCCCTACGAAACACCCTCAGAACTAGAATACTAAGGAGCATTTTTCAGGAAGTGCTTCTGTAAAGAAACCAGAAGTCCAGAGTGGTGGGGACACTTGATCCCTGACCCCAGCCCTGCCTCTGGGCTTTAGCCCAGAGCACACACCGGCCGGTCCTTCATCACCTGAAGAGCTTTTCACCCACCCATGCTGGGCTGTTCAGGGAAAAGGTAAGCATGCTCACCCACCCATGCTGGGCTGTTCAGGGAAAAGGTAAGCATGCCTCAGCACCTCAAATCAACCTGAGGGGAGGCTTGGGACAGCTTTCGGGAGGGGGAGCTTGCACTTGGTGCTTCACAGACTCCCAAAGCTCCCGACCGCCAGCTTCCCGAGGGCCGGGGCTGGTGTCATCTCCCACGTCTGCAGAGCACACTTTCATGGCTGAGAGACGGCCTCGCAGTCAGTGGGCTGGGCTCAGACAGCCCCGGCGTGTCAAGAGGTTTAAGTAAAATAACAGAGCACCCAGGTCCCTGAGATGATGAACGAATGAATGAATGATTGAGGGAAAGAATGTAGGCTCATGGGGGGCTTCTGAAATAGTGAAATGACCCCCAGGCATAGGAACAGGGACTCTGGGTACCTGCTCCCTGACATTTCTGAACAAAACCCCTCCTCTGCCTGGGCCCTGGTTTTCCCTACAGGAAGGAAGCACTGCTGGGCTCCTGTGAGGCCGGTTGGCTGCTGACCTGAGCCCAGGGCTGACGCAGGACCTGGGGTGGACACCGCACAGCCAGGCCAGGCCTCATCCAGCTGCACTTACGGCTGGGCTACCACTGGAGGACGGGACCATGCGAGGGCGTGGAGTGCAGCCACACGGTCCAGATCCCACCAGACTGAGGACCTGGGAGGCAAGGCACTCGCACCTCTCAGGGCAGGTGAAGAGAACTCCAACCGGACCGCTGTGACATGTCTCTGGGACCTCCGTCCTCTGCCCCGTTCCCAGGCGCTGTACCTGGCCGGATCTCCTGGGCCCGGCACCCCCTCAGTGTTCTGACACACAGCTCTGTCTTGCAGAACGAGCTTCTGGCAGCCAGGTGGTGGCGGGGAAGACTGAGAGCCATTGTTCCCTCGACTGACCCAGAACTGCTGGCCACAGCGACGGTCCCAGGCCCCACCCCTTGTTCTTGCTGGGCTCTGTGGCTGGGGGAGTGAGAGCAAGGAGGGTGACCCCAGAGGCCAGCCACACCCCCAACGCCTCGCTGGAACTCGACCCAGGCAGAGAGGAGCCCAGTCCCCTTCCTGCCTGTCCTCCTAAGATGGCTGCCCTCTCTAACTGCCCTGTCTTCCGAAGATGGCTGTTGGTAACAAAACAGCAGTGATCTGGGGGCACACCGCTCACCCCAGCTCACTCCCACCCAGCCTGGGCAAGCAGCCCTCAGGGGTAGAAAGCTGGCAAAGGACTGATGTCCACTGGCAGGGGCAGCGGGGCCCAGCCTGGGAGCCCGGAAGTGGGGCAGGGTCTCTGCGGGGGCCTGGAGGAGAGCACGGGGGCTGGGGATTGTGAAGACGCTCGGATGAGCAGGATTTAGGACGCGAGGGAGTTCTGGCGGAACACGGCTCGTGACCTGAGGCTCACAGAAGGCAACAGTGAACAGACTGGGGGTGCAGTGAGCACCCCGGTCTTATGCATCTTCCCGATCAGATTCTCAAAGGGGTTCCTGGCCTCCACCAAAGGGCTGGCCTGAAGCAAAGCTGAGAAGCCTAAGGTTTGGGAGAGGAAGGAATGGGATGGGACCCCCAGGGGCTCCCTCCTTCTTTGTAGTTCCAAAGAGCCCTGTCCATCTTGGGGTGTGATACCGAGCTCAGACGTCCCTTCTTCTCCCCTCACGTCCATTGACGGAAAGGGGAGAGTAAATGTAAACATTCTCTGTCTGGGAGTTGGGAGACCCAGGCAGCCCTTCCAACTTTGCCCTCAGCTTGCGGGTGTTTTGCCTTGGAAATACCTTTTCCTCGTCTGGGTCTCAGTTTCCCCACTTATAGATGGGGAGACGCTCACTGCATCTAACGCATACGTAGTGGCTGTGACAGGGACCCCAGAGGAGAGAGCGTCCTTGCAGAGCGAGGGTCTGGGAGCCGTGCTGGAGGGTCTTCTTACCATCCACGGGGGTGCAGGGCTCATACACTAGCCGGTAGCCCTGCAGGATGCCATTGGGGAACTGCGGGGCTTCCCAGGACACGTTCACTGAAGTTGTGGTCAGCTCGCTGAACTTGACCGAGCTGGGAGCGCTGGGGGCTGTGGGAGACAGCAAAGGGTTTTTGTTTCTTCCTTCTGCGGACGTTCGAAGCCTTGGATTCGGCTCCAAGGAGCAAGCAGGAGGTTTGGGTCTGGGCCCAGGAAGAACAGGAGAGCAGGGCTCAGCACAACCGGAATGCAGGGGGGTCACCGGAGGCCGCCAGACCCCTTCCCCTCCCCTCTCAACTTGCCAGTTATCAGGGTCCCAAGAACTGGGAAGGAACGCAACATTATTTTTCCTTAAAGTTGGAGTGTTTGGGCTTTTTTCTCTAAGTGTCACCATGGGGCAAGGCCATTTCCTGGCTCTGTGGGGCTCATCTTTCAGCAGCCCTGGAAGAGAGGGCAGGGGGTGTCTGGGCCTCAGAACATTGGCTGGGCGCTAAACAAGATGCCGGAGTGGCAGTGGGCAGACGTGGCCTTCCTCTGCCCCCAGGCTCCAGGGCTTGTCACCAAGACCCCACACTGCCAGGAGGAGCTGGCGCCAAGCAGTCAGGCCTTCCGGAAGAAGTGCTTTCTTGGCCAGAGAACGCTGGAGTGACCCCGAAAACACGGGGGCGGGGGCTCCTCTGAAGAGGACAGAGAGGAGGGGAAGGAAGTGTCTCAACTCCACAGCATCCCGAGTGACCCGGGTGGATGACCAGGCTATTATTGTCCGCCGGCCTCCCTGCCAGCCGGATCTAATCCCGACCCGCTTCCGGCTCTAGGCCCGAAGGGAACATCAGCGGGTGTCTTTGAAGGAGGGAGGTGAGCTCAGGGGCCTTTCCTGCCTCCCCCGGGCTAGAGGGATGTGGGACAGAACATGTTGTCCCACTGCCACAGTGACGGAGGCTCCCAGGGGCTCACATCTAGCTGATGACTCTGATGGTGTTTCCGGGACAGGCAGGCAGAGAGATAGGCAAACAGGTGTAATATAGACAGACAGGCAGAAAGGCAGACAGGTAGACAGGTGGATAGAAAGGTAGACAGACAGACAGGGTTGATAGGCAGAAAGACAGGCAGGCAGATAGGTAGACAGACAGGTGGACAGATAGGCAGGCAGGCAGAAAGGTAGGCAGGCAGGCAGACAGCAGGCAGACAGGTAGACAGGTAGGTGGACAGGCAGACAGACAGACAGGCAGGTCGTCCGGCACATTCAGACGCCCAGGCTCAGCCTGGCCCCAGTCAGACCCTGGGGAGGCAGCAGAGGAAAAGGGTTCCCCTGAAGCCAGGGCTTGTTCCCAGAGAGGGTCATAATTAGGAACTGACTCCACAGGTGTGCCTTCTGCAGCTCTTTAAGGGCCAAACACGAATGACAGCATAGGGGACAGCAGGCTCAACCAGAGACTCAGGGGCGGCTGGGTCACGAGGCCGTGCGACTCCAGACCTTGGTCCTCAGAAGTCCTGGGTTCCTGCCTCTACTCTCCCACCGACCAGCTGGGCAACCCTGGGCACGAAGCATGACTCCCGGCGACCCATGCTCATGGTGAAGTGGGGGAACCGCCCGCCTGCCTGTCCCTAGGGCTACAGGGAGGACCGAGTGTGACACGCCGGAGAGGAGCTCTGGACACACACGCGCTTTAGGGCTGGCTCTGCACACAGGCCACAGGAGTCTCACCAGCGCCCTCCCCTCCGCCTCGACCTACGCTCCAGCCTCCTGGCTGGCCTCCCGGCTGTCGCCCTTTGCCCTCCACCAGGCTGTCCTGCGTGCAGCAGACAGAGCACTTTTTCTGAAAACATAGCCCAGATCCTGTCGCTGAGGCCTGGCTCTCGACCATTCTCTTTTCTCTTTTTTTTGGAGATAGAGTCCCGCTCGGTCACCCGGGCTGGGGTGCAGCGGTGTGACTGTAGCTCCCTGCAGGCTCGACCTCTGCCGCCCCCTCCTCTTACAAGCCGCCTGGTGTTCGCTCAGTTCCCCTCATCCCCTCCAGCCGCCAGGCCCTTGCGCCTGCGGTTCCCTCTTGCCCCAAATCCCGTTGCCCCCTCCCCACTCCCTTAAGTTCCCAGGACGGGCCTCTTCTCGCACAAATCTCAGCCTCGCAGTGAGGCCTCGTGGGCACACCTATCCAAAGCCGCCGCCCTCAGCCTACCGGCCCTTGCCATCCGCTGCAGTGAGTTCATCTACTTGTTTATAATCTGACCCCACACTAGGATGGGACCTTTCTGGTCACACTCCCTGTTGAGTCCCCGGCATCTAGCACCGTGTGGGCTCATAAAACACACTCAGTAAATATCTGTGGAATGATGGAATAAATGATGCCGGGAAGCTCGAAGAAAGGCAGGTGGGAACCAGGCAGGGAGAGGGAGTGAGCTGGCCGGGGGTGGGTTGGCGGTCCGTCTGCAAGATGGCTGCCAGGGACGGAGGGGAGGCCAGGCCGGAGGGGGCTTTCGCAAAGCTTTAGGGGACAGCTTCTCCTTTCTGAGCACGCACCCTCCCACTCTGGTGGGCGTCTCACGGGGCCTGGGTCCCAAGCCTAGATCCCAAGCTGGGTAAGGCAGCTGCCGTCCCCCCTCCAAGAGCCCAGACGCCAGGTGGGTCTGCTGGCACCCCCCCCCCAGGCAGACCCAGCCCTTCCCAGGCCCCTCCTCCCCCACCTGCTTGCTGGGTCTGGCCACGGGTGGGGGTGCTCCGAGGTCCATCCCCGGCGGCGTTGAAGGCAGCCACGCTGACCATGTAGGCAGTGTAGCCGGTCAGGTTCTTGAGCTTCACGCTGTTCTCAGCCAAGAAAAGCGTCTTCACCCGCTCGGTGAGGTTCCGCCGCTGGGCTTCCCAGAAATAAATCTGTGGGCACAGAAAGTTGTAGGAATGAGGGGCACAGAGGCACCCAGCTTCCCTCCTGCCCTGCCTGACCCGGGGTCCGAGACACCTCGCTGTTGGAGTCACATAGGAAACACTACAGAAGTCTTTAGGAGCTGCTTCAGAGACCCTTCCAGAATCCTCCTTTTCACAGCCAAGACCCCGGTCTCTGCTAGACTGTAAATGCCAGGGCATGGCCCCTCTGTTCACTGCAGAGCCTGGAGGGGTTAGCATCGCACTGGCACATCAGCACTTGAATACGGTTCCTGGAGGAATAAGCTGATTCTGTCCTGCAGGAAGCTGAGCTGGCGAGATAAGTGCTGTGTAGAGTCCACCCAGACTGAGCGGGTGCAAGGGCCGGCAGCCTTGGACCACCTGGGAACTGGTGAGAGACTGAGTCTCAGGCCCACCTCAGACCTGCCCTGTGAGGACCTGCAGGTTAACAAGCCTCCCAGAAACATATCGGCACGCCACAGTTTGTAAAGCCCCCAGGAATCAGCACCCTACAGCTTGCAAAGCCCCTAGGGATGCACCTGCACCCTACCTGGGCTTTACAAAGCCCACTGCAGAGGAACACCTAGACTAAGATGGCAGGCAGCACCATTCACTAGCAGCACACCTTGGCCAGGTGACTTCCTGAGCAGCAGTTCTGGAGTGTAAGTAAGTGAGGTTAGGGACACCCACTTCCCAGGCTCAGTGTGAAGGGTGGCGGCCTGGGTACTCGGCCAGTTTCCTAGGGCACCTTGGGGCTGCAGAAGGTTTTAGGAGAAACACACAGCAAATGCTCTAGCATTTCAAATTACTTCTTATTCAGCAGGCGTTTACACTCTTAGTCAGCGAAGCATGGAAGATTCTTTTTTTTTTTTTTTGTGAGTTGGTGTCTCACTTTGTCACACAGGCTGGAGTGCAGTGGCACACTCACGGCCACCACAGCCTCGACCTACTGGGCTCAGGTGACCCTTCCGCCTCAGCCTTCCAAGTAGCTGGAACGTGCCACCACACCTGGCTAATTTTTTGACTTACTGTAGAGATGAGATCTCGCCAAGTTGCCCAGGTGGGTCTCAAACCCGTGGGCTCAGGCAATCCTTTCACCTTGGCCTCAGATTCTCAAACTAGTTCTAGGACTGAGGCCATCCAGAAAGCTGCGAGCCAGTCCCAGATCACGTGGAGAATTGAAGATCATTGGGCGTCACCTGCTGGCCAAAGAAATTCCTGCAAGCTGCCACCTTTTCAATTTCTGAATTTCCCTGGAGGAAGCTAATAAAAGTGAGAAAGCTAATAAAAGTGTTCCCCTCGGCATGTGGGAGTGGCGGTTAGGGCATCGTGCTACTCTGAAATCCTGGCTTTTCTTCAATCCCGCCCCCTTCTTTGAAACCAGATTCTCCTATGTCTAGATGAGTGCGCCGTAGTCATTCACCGAAGCATTCATTCACTCACTTGTCTGTTCATCGTCCCGGGGATACAAGAGTGAGCAAAACTCCCGCCGCACTTGGGGTTCAGAGGAAAGGACACGGCTAATGCTCAAAGTCTGGATGTCACCAGCACCTCGGTGGCATTTGGTGAGTGCCCACCCAAAGGATGAACCAATCCCATTAGGCAGAGAAGAGGGTCACGGATGGGTCAGGGGAGCCTCGGGTGTTGAGGGCGGGGAAGGAGGCTGGAACAGCAGAGGAGGGGCCGCCGGGGGTCAAGTGGGCAGGGGCTGCGCAGGAATCCCAGGGACCTTGGCAGGAAGAGCTGTGGCGGGGGGGGAGGGTGGGGGGTGGGAGGAGGTAGAAACGAGAGCCTACTCGGGGTTCAAGGCAGAAGAGGAGGAGTATCGGAAGGGATGAGCACAGATGATTCTTTTTAGGAGTTCTGCTGTAGCTGGACCAGCCAAGGAATGGGTGATGACTGGAAGAAAACGTGGGGCCAGGACAGGAGCGGAATGTTATATCCTGTGGTGGGAGATGGCCCCTGGAGAGAGAAAGGTGGGGACGCAGGGGAGAGGGGTCACTGGCTAGAGTCATGCCCCTCTGGGGGGGGGATGGGCAGGCCTGGACCCAGGGGCAACACCAGGAGAAGATATGACTGTTTGCGTGTGTTGAGCTCTGCAGACCTTTGTTAGGTGATGCAAGACCGAATGACCCTTGTGCGAAGGAGCCAGAGGGGCTGAGCCCGGAACCCGGTCCCCAAACTGATGGGTCTGCCGGGATGCACCCTCCAGAAGGCAGGTGTCTTGGTCCACGCGGCCCCCTTGTGATGACCCAAACACCTGGAACATGCCGGGCACAACGTTGGAGCGCAGTAACTATCCACTGGGTGAATACATGCCTGTGGGCGGGGCGGGTGCAGGAGCCCACCTTATAGTTACCACCTGCTACCTGCTATTCTCAATTCCCTGCCTTTTCTTTTCTTTTTTTCAGCTTTGTTGAGATATAATTGACACAACTAAATTGTATGTATTTAAAGTATGCAATGGAATTTTTTTTTTGGTCGAGTCTTACTCTGTCGCCCAGCTGGGAGTGCAGTGGCTGTGATCTCACAGTTCACTGCAGCCACGATCTCCTGGGCTCAGGTGATTCTCCTGCCTCAGCTTCCTGAGTAGCTGGGACCACAGGTGTGCACCATCACAACCTGATAGTTTTTTTGATATTTTTTGAGGCGGGGGTCTTGCTACGTTGCCCAGGTTGGCAATGTGATATTCTGATATAGGTATACATTGTGAAATGATTACCACAGTCAAGCTAGTTGACATATCCATCGCCTCACAGAGCTGACTTTTCTTTCTTTTCTTTTCTTTTTCTTTTGAGTTGGAGCCTCACTCTGTCGCCCAGACTGGAGTGCAGTGGCTGCTCCCGGCCACTGCAGCCTCGACCTGCTGGGCTCTGGCGATCCTTCTGCCTCAGCCTTCCAAGTAGTTGGAACTACAGGCGTACACCACCACGCCTGGTTAATTTTTGACTTATTGTTTTGTTTTTTTTTTTGAGTTGGAGCCTCACTCTGTCTCCCAGACTGGAGTGCCGAGGCACACTCACGGCCACCACAGCCTCGACCTGCTGGGCTCCGATGATCCTTCCGCCTCAGCCTTCCAAGTAGTTGGAACTACAGGTGGACACTACCACGCCCAGCTAATTTTTTGATTTACTGTAGAGACGAGGTCTTGCCAAGCTGCCCGGGCTGGTCTTGAACCCGCAGGCTCAGGCAATCCACCCGCCTCGGCCTCCCAAAGTGCTGGGATGACAGGCGAGCCACCGAGCCCGCCGTTCCCTTTTCTTGTGTGGTGAGGATACTTCAGACTCATCCTCTCAGCAAATTTCAGACACGTGATACAGTGCCGGACCCCCTTCCCCCCACCCCGGCAACCACCATTTTACTCCCTGCCTCTAAGACTTTGTTTGAGACTCCACGTACACAGGGATCACCATCACTTGCCTTCCTGTGCCCGGTTGACTTCCCCCAGCGAGGTGAGCTCTAGGGCCATCGTGGTGTTGTGACAGCAAGGTTCCCTTCAAGGCGGGCTGGCACTCCATTGTGTATCCACACTGCATCGCCTTTGTCCATCCACAGACACTCAGGCTGTTTTCACACCTTGGCAAGTGTGGCTGATGTTGCAATTAGCATGGGAGTCCAGAGAGCTCTCCAAGATTCCAATTTCTTTGGATAAATACCCAGCAGTGGGATTGCTGCGTCACATGGAGTTCTATTTTTAATTTTCTGAGAAACCTCCGTGCTGTTTTCCATGATGGCTGTGTTGATTCGCATTCCCATCGACAGCGTGCAAGGGTTCCCTTTCCTTCACGCTCCAGCCAGCACTGGCCTCTTGACTTTTGGGTGATGGCCAGCCTTGTGGGCGTGAGGTGCCATCTCACTGTGGTTTTGATTCCCTTACGTTGAGCGATGTTCTGTGCCTTTTCTCATATCTGTTGGCCATCTGTGTCTTCTTTTGAGAAATGTCCATTCAGGTCCTTTGCCTCATTTTTCTTTTCTTTTTTTTTTTACAGATGGGGGTCTCGTTCTGCTGTTCAGGATGGAATGCATTGATGGGAATCACAGCTCACTGCAGCCTTGACCTCCTGGGCTCAAGTAACCCTCCCACCTCAGCCTCCTGAGTAGCTGGGACTATAGACACCGTCACCATGTCTGGCTAGTTTTTTGACTTTTGGTATAGACAAGGTCTCACTAGGTTGTCCAAGCTGGTCTTGAATTCCTGGACTCAAGTGATCCGCCTGTTTCAGCCTCCTAAGTAGCTGGGGTTATAGGTATGAGCCATCACACCCAGCCTGCCTCCTTTTTTGCTTTTTTGTTGAGTCGGAGTCTCATTCTGTTGCCTAGGCTGCAGTGAAATGGCATGATTATGGAGACCACCGCATCCTTGACCTCCTCAGCTCAGGTGATCCTTCCACCTCAGCCTTTCAAGTAGCTGGGACTACAGATGCATGCTACTGTGCCAGGCTAATTTTTTTTGCTGGGGGGGGGGTAGAGATGTAGTCTCGCTAAGTTGCCCAGGCTGGTCTCAAACTCCTGGACTCAAGCAATCCTCCTGCCTCGACTTCCCAAAGTACTGTGATTACAGGTGTGAGCCATTGCCCTCGGTCAGCTCTACTGTCAAGTGTAACCGAGTGAGACCACTTCTCACCGCAGTTCCCACCTGGACGACTCAGCCACCTCCTCGTGGCTGCTGGGCCTTTTCCACTTCAGACTACGCTCAGCACGGCAGCCAGCGGGATGCTCTGAGAATCCCAGCCCCCCAGCCCTCATCTCGCTCAGGATGCCCAGGCCTGAGAGGGCTCCAGGTGCTCTGTCCGTCTTCCCATCACGCTCTGCCAGCTCACTCTGGGGACACACAGGGCTCTGTACACTACCGGCACCCGCTGACCCCAGGGCTTCACTCTTCCCTCACCTCTTCTGGAATGTTCTGACGCTCTGTGATGTGTGTCCTGTTCTCCCGCAGGCTTTTGTTCACGTACCGCCTTCTCATGAAGTCCTTCCGACAACCCTGCTTAAAATTCCCAATCTGCCTCGGACCCGGACCCAGCTCTCCCTCACCTGCTCCGATTACAGCCATCTGGTGGGACTGCGTGTCTTGCACATCGCCGGTTTCTCCCCTGACCTTAAAGCTCACGTGTCTCCGTGCTCACTGCTTTATTCCCAGGACCGAGGACAACGCTGGGCACACTAACTGCTCCATAAACACGCGTCTGTGAATGTCTGTGAGACCCGAGCTCCAGGAGAGCGGGTGAACAGCCCGCCCTGAGTGCGGCCTCGTCTCAGCTGCACTTGTGGGTCATGGTATGAATGCATCACCGATGCTCGTGAATGCTGATGTGAACACACGGGCTGACACCGTTGGGAGGCGGCGACCCTGCTTCCCCAGTGGCCCATGTTCTCAGTTGCTGCTCAGGTGTGGACCATGTTTTCTGAACGCCAGACATCTGCTGTGTTAAGGATGGTGGTGGGTGCCCGTGGGCTTCCTGGGCCGGTCTATTAATGTGCCACTTCCACAGCTCGACAGTCTGGTGACTGCCAAACTGCTGCTGGTACTGCCTGTCCCCTTTGTCTTCGGTGGGAGACATATGCTTGGGTGTGATATTTAGTCTTTCTGGCTGGTGCTCCCAGGTGCCGCCTTGAGGGGTGCTGCCTGTCTTTGGCACTTCCTTGGCAAGATGTGCTCCCTCCCCTTCGTCCCAGAAGAGACTCCTGGGCTGGATTCTGTTTTAGATGGAGGCCACCGGTGTCTGCAAGCTGTGTGTCCTCTTCAAGCTCTTCTCCTGATCTGGTTTCCACCGTGGCCTGAGGAGCGGGTTGGGCGGACCATGAGGTCCCTTGTGGCTTTCATCTGTCCCCATGGGCTGCGACACTGGGGCTGCTCTCTGGAATCATGTCCCACCGACGAGAACTGGAGATGACCAGACACCGGTGTGCGTGGCAGGCAGGCTTCCAACTCGGCTGAAGGCCACGTGTTTCACTGCTCCAACCCGGGAGACACATTCTTTTTTTTTTTTCTTCTCCCCCTCTGGTGCTGTGTGCTCAGTGGTTCCTCTCTACCCTTTGTGGGGTGAGAGCCAGCAGAACTGGCGTCTGACTCCCTGCTACCAGGCCACCTAAATTGGGACTCAGTTTCCCCATCTGTACAACAGGCGTAAGAAAATATATAACCCACAAGCCCTTTAAGAGGATTAAACAGTTCCAAAGGGCTTTGTGAATGTTAGGGGCAAACGGAATCCCATCAGCACACATGACATCTCTTGAACCCTAGAGATGCTGTTTGAGCAGAGATCTCCAAATTCTAGCTGGGCGCTTTGCTAGCTGGCGATCCAGTTAGTATCGATATTGTCATTCAGGGCCAACTAGTCCCCTGGAGGGGTTTTAGGTTATGTGTGGGGCTGGGGCTTGGTGGGGTGGGTGGGGGTGTGCGTGGTTTGGGACAGCACGGTGGAGGCATGGCCAGAGTCTTTTGCCCCGGGCTCCACCTGCCCTTGAATGCTGGAGGGAGAGCTGTTGTTTTTGCTCCAGCTGTACAGTATTTCTGTGAATTGGGGACAAACAGCTCAGACACACAGGAGCGCCTGGAAGGGCAGACGCTCAGCTGGGAGAGGGCCCCGAGGACCTCTCCGCCTATTCCCCCCACGTGGGTGACTCCCCAAGGTGGCCCTTGCCCCGTGGCCCCTCTGTTTGGCCAGAGCGCCCCCTACCTTGTACCCCTGGATGTCTCCGTTCTGGCTGTCCAGCGGGGGAGGCTCCCAGGTCACATCCAGCTGTGTGGCCGTGGCACCGTGGACAGCCACGTTGCGCGGCGCTGCCGTGGGCACTGGGGGGCAGGCGGGGTGGGGAGTGACGCCATGAGGGGACTCGGGGAGGGAGGGGAGGGGGGCTGGGGGGTCGGGGCGCCTGGGTCTCCTCCCCCTGGACTGGGTGGGGCCGAACAGGGTGGGGGCGCTCACCTGCCTCCCCGACAAAGACCTCCTGTGGGGGGCTGGAGGGCCCCTCGCCCACCGCGTTGTACACGCTCATGCGGATCTCATACCGCCGGTGCTTGTTCAGGTCTGGGGGTGAGAGTGGGAGAGAGGAGACAGACCCAGGTCACCAGCCCTGCTGGGAAGGATCCCCCTCCTGTAGAGGGTGAGACTGCAGGGGGAGGGAGGAGGCGCCCTGCAGTTCTAATCTCCTGTGTGAAGGTTCAGGAAAAAATAAGTAGGAGGCGGGTCCTCCTGCCAGTCTGGGCACAGGGTGATGCTGGTGGGCTTCCTGGCGGAGGGTGACATTTTATTGTTCAACTGAAGGCTTTTGAGACTGAAAGGCGCACTATGAATATATTTTTTTTTTGAGTTGGAGTCTCACTCTGTGGCCCAGACTGGAGTGCAGTGGCCGCTCCCAGTCACTGCAGCCTCGACCTGCTGGGCTCCGGCGATCCTTCTGCCTCAGCCTTCCGAGTAGCTGGAACTACAGGCACGCACTACCACGCCCGGCTCATTTTTTGATTTATTGTAGAGATGAGGTCTCGCCAAGTTGCCCAGGCGGGTCTCGAACCCACGGGCTCAGGCAATTCACCCTCCTCGGCCTCCCAAAGCATGGGATTACAGGCTGAGCCACCGAGCCCGGCTTGCACTATGAATATTTACAACGGGGCAACAAGTGTAAACCAAAGCTGTCCCAGGTACACCAGACCACAGGGCCATGTCTCCCCTGCCTGTGATCTTACTCCACCCTGACAGATGTCCAAAGTGTCCCCAGCTATGCCCCTCATCTCCCATCCACCGACTCTTTATTCATCTCTTTTTAGAGGTGGGGTCTCGCTACGTTGCCCAGGCTGGACTCGAACCCCTGGACTCAAGCCACCCTCCCACCACTGTGCCTGGCTTCATCCACTTGATCTCTACACAGGCGGGCTCAGTGCTGAGGAAGGAGCTTATTGGATGTGAACTCAGGGCTAAGAAACCCCACGTTTTTGCCAAATTTGGGGTGCTTGGCTGAGGACGCCTGGGAGGGACACAGCCGCGAGGCACAGGCTCAGTCGCCCTGGTGGGAGCCGCTGTCCCTGGGAGGTGGCTGAATGGCTCTCACACCCTCCGCACTCTTCTCCCTGGGTCCCCCTGCCTGCGCACCCTTCCCCAGGGTGGAGGTTGGCCCTTTGGCAGCCTATGGGCGGAGTCACCCTCGCCCAGCCGCTCTGCAGCCTGTGAGGGCCCTGGGTGGAGGAAGGAAGACGCAGCAGGAGACCCCTTGGCTCCCGGCCCTGGGAGTTCCGAAGCACAGGGCTGAGGCTTGAGAAAAAGGTCACGAGCTGGTGCGAGCAAGCGGGGAACACGCCTGGTCTCTGGAGGGAGACGGAGGTGGGGGAACGACACCGCCGTGGGCTCCCTCCGGGAGAGGGCCAGGAATGCGAGGCCCAGCTGGGCCGGGAAGGGCCTTGGGCGCTGGGATGAAATGGGCAGTGGCCAGGCGCACGCCTGCTCCACCCCGCGGCACCCAACAGCACCCACTGCGTCTCCCTGGCCCCTGGAGCACTAGGCTACGAGCTCTCTTTCTTCAGCCCTCAGAGGGCAGACTTGAAGGAGACTGGGCCTGCCACCGCCTGCGTGCTCGTGCGTTTAGGGAAGCCCTGTGTGTGAAGGGCGGTCCTGCTCTTCCAGCACCCCGGGGTGGGGGCACCCTTGCGCGTGTGGTCAGATGCTCTCGAGGCCCCACTCCCTGCCCCCGCGGGAGGCCTAGGCCTGCGAGGTGAGCACATGCAAGGAGACTTACTGTCCAGCTCGTACTGCGTGAGGCTGGGCCGGCTCAGGTTCCTCAGGGAGTACATGGCTACGGGGTGGGGTGGGGCCGGGGGAGACAGCAGACAGAGGCGGTTAGTGCACACACGTCCCCGCCCTCTCCCAACCAGAGAAACCCCACCGGGGGTCCGATGGGGGGGGCAGAGCAGGCAGAGAGAGCATTTCCAGCTCCCCATGCCGAGTTAGGGGTCGGGGTGGGAGTGCGGGGTGGAGGGGCGGAGGCAGCGGCTCCCAGGTCAGTCGGCCCCACCCCGGGCACACCGGCTGGAGGTCAGGGAGTATCCAGAGCCCCTTGGAGCATCCCTAGGGACAGCTCGGGGGTACCCTCTCGCCCCAACTCGCTCCCTGGAAACTGCCGTGAAATACTGGAGTCGTTAATTTCCCCATATGAACCAGAAACGATTTGACTACCAGGAGATATGACTGCATTATACACAGGCAATATAAAATCACAACCACAAGCACATGTCGGCAGAAAAAGAAAAGCACACCGAAACGCAAGCTGTTGGCTTAGCTACTTTCAAGGTTTCTATTAATGCTCTTTTGCTATGAGCCCCATCATGTCCTTGTCTGCCAGCCTGCTGGGAGACAAGGCACACGGGTTTGAAGGAGCCGTGGGAGGGATGGTCACAATGAAGAGGCTCTTAAACGGCCACCTGCTCCGGCCAGTCTGGATGTGTGTCCGCCACCCGCCTGGGAGCCCAGTCTTCCCGGCGCCTCCCTCCCGGCCTGCCGCCGTCCCCCCATGAGCCAGTCACAGAACCCAGCGCGTCTACACGGGTGACGCATCATCTCCCAACTGGCCTGCGGTCCATCTGAGCCCGCCTGGCTTCCGGCCTCATGCCTGCCGCCCACACCCCTGCCACAGCCTCCCTGCCTCCGGGCCCACGCCCCAACCACGGCCGAGAATCATGATGCCAAAGCGACCTCCTCACCCACAAGTCCAGTCTCGTTCTCCCTTTCCTCCCCTGGGTGTCCCCTCTCCCTGGGATTTCCACCCGGGCTCCGTGCTCTCTGCCTTCCTGCTACAGAGGTGGGGTGGGATTCCCAGGGCCTCAGGGCAGGGCGGCGACTTCCCCGAGGAACGTGAGGGGACCAGGATCCCTGCTCTGGCAGCCTGACCTGGTGAGGTTTTCGGTCCCTCAAGAGCAGGGTGCCCTGCCTACATGCTGGGCTCTGCCTGTCCCTTCTGCCTTGGCCTCATCGTTTCGGCCCTGGTTTCAGGCTGTCCTGGAATACTTCCTTCGCAGCTGTTCTGCCACCGGGCCTTCCACGCCTGGTTCCTCCTCCAGCCTGCAACTTCCAAGGGGCCGGGACCCTGTCTGTCTTGAGCATCCGTGGGCCCCCGTGTCCCGGGCAAGGAGAAGGTGCTCAGTGAGTGAATGAATGAGGTGGCAGGGAGGGAGGCCCAAGGGAAGGAGGGGGGTTTCAGGTTAGAGCCACTTAGCGCCACTCCAGGAAGCTGAGAATGTGAAATGAACGTGTGTACCCCCAGCCCTGCCTCCCCCGCCCCCCCTCCCTCGGGGCGTCACTCACAGGTAAGCTCCGCCCACGTGGCCCTGGGGTTGTTGATGCCTCGAAGTGTGAACCCTCGCAGCCCTTCATAGAGCAGCTCCCGGTACCGGATCCGGAAACCCAGGAGGATGCCGTTGATCTTGTCCTCGGCTGGCGGCTGCAAGCAGGGGGCAGGAAATGGGCGGGGGCCCGGCCCCAGGCACCCCACGCCACCCTCTTTCCCCATCACGCCTCCTGTGGCCACAGAGCGGGTGCTAGCTCCACCGGAAAAAGAAACCAAAGCATACTGGGCATTGCGATCGTGCGGAGCATTTCCTACGAGGTTATTTCATCCTGGCAGCATTCCCTGGGAGGCAGGGAAGGGCAGGAATCAGGCACTGCCCTCTAACAGAGCAGAAGACAGGCTCGGAGATGTTCAGGAACTTGCCCAAGATCTCACAGCTTCGCTGGGACCTGGAGCATGGCTCTGGGTGCATAGCTGTCTTCCTAGGGCCTTCCTTGTCCAGGATACCCCTTACCCCATCACCAGCTTCCCAGGCCTGCTGGTCCCGGCCACACCTGGCCGTGCACACCCTGGCCAGGCTTCCTGCGAGCTGGGCCTGCGGTCCCTACTCTCCATCACACACAAGGCGAGTGCACGCCCCTCTCCTTTTCTTCCTTGGAGAAGAGGCTTCGGGAGAAGGTGGAGACTACTTTTTATGATCCCTCTTTTTAAAAACCTGCTGAAATAGTTCAGCCTTTTATTAGCTCCTTGATTGCTTCCCTGGCTGCTGCGGGTACCTCCCTCTCGGCCACGTTGCCCCAGCTTCTCCCCTCGCCTGGTCACGGTCATGGGTGCACAAGATCATTTTCATCTAAGGGAATGTCCTCTTAGCTGGGCTCTGTGTCTCAGGCTGGGGAGGGGCCAAGGGCCTGCCTGGCTTTGTCTCCCAAGGGATTCCTTTCTGAGGGCTGCAGATGTCCAAAGGGGTGTGCCTGCCCCTCTGATTCTGAAAATCAGAGATAGGAGTTTGCAGCTTTGGGGCATCTAGGGTGACCTGCTGAGCCAAGGTCAGGAAACACGGGCAGCCTGGTCTCTGAGGTTTGCCTGAGATTTTCCCTGGGCTGTGACAGTGCGTCCTGGGCCCACTGAAGAACAGGCAGCTGGAAGTGGTATGGAGAAGGGGGTGTTTTCTCTCTACCTGGATAGTGGGTTCCTGCTTATGGTGACTGGTCAGGTCTCTATTAAGAATCCCTTCGGGGCTGGGTGTGGTGGCTCAAGTCTGTAATCCCAGCACTTTGGGAGGCTGAGGCGAGAGGGTTGCCTGAGCCCAGGAGTTCAAAACCAGCCTGGACAACTTGACGAGGCCCTGTCTCTACAATATATCAAAAAATTAGCCGGGTGTGGTGGCGTGCACTGTATTTCCGGCTACTTGCAAGGCTGAGGCAGAAGGATCACTGGAGTCCAGCAGGTCGATGCTGGGGTGGCTGGGAGTGTGTGCCACTGCACTCCAGCCTGGGTGACAGAGTGAGACTCTGACTCCAAAAAAAAAAAAAAGAAAGAATTTCTTCACTGACCGGTAGGTCTGGGTTTCATGGAGGCTCTGGGGCCCTGAGAGCCTCAAGCCCTTTTCTGTCCAAGGATTCAGCCGTCCTAAGGCTGACAAACCTGGCAGTGTGACGTGGGACCTCGTGTCCCCTCCCTGCGTCTTGGTGGTCGTCTGCAACGGGGGCGACTGCAACTGATTTGAAGATCTGGAGTGTGCATGAGGCATGTGAATGGTGGGTGAGGCGTGTGCACGTGTGTGTCAGGAATGCTTCATGATACGAACACTCATGGATTGCGCATGCCTTCCCAGTTGCTCTGGGGGCAGAGAAACCCAGGGTCCCAGGCAGCCCTGGGGGGGACTGCTGGCTTTCCAGTCCCACTGCAGAGCTTGTCTGACTCCTCCTGGAAGCACCTGTCTGCTGGGCCGTACCTGCCATCGGATCAGCACGGAGGTGGTGGTGTGGGGTGTCACCGAGAGGATGGTGGGCGCTTCATCGGGAGCTGTGGAGAGAGGCAGACAGGTGGGCTCTGGGGTCGCAGCTTTAGGCCCCCAGGAGCCCAGGGGACCAGACTCTGCTGACATGGGACTTTGTGGCAAGTCCCCCTCTGTCACCTTCAATGCCCGCTGGCCCAACTTCTGAGGAGCACAGGGCCAGTGTGGAGGGAGAGAGGGACCCTTCCCTGACCCCAGTCCAAACCCAAGGGACACAGAGCCCCCTCTGCTCCGCCCCACAGGGCCACCAGCCTCTCATGCTGCTCCGAGACCTCCTCCCTTCCCTTCACTGGTAGCTGGTGGGACCTCAGAGGAGGAATGCACTAGAAGGCCAGGCTGGGTCTGGCACCCCGAGGCCCCGGCAGAGGCCCCTCGGGCCCAGACCTCCTTGGGACTCTGCCCGGGAAGCTGCCGGGCCCGGAAGGCCCAGTGCCCTCTTGTCTTCGGCGGCCTCTCCCCCCAGAAGAGAACACCTGAGGAGGTGGCCTGTGGGCCAAGAGAAAGACCCTCTGGGGAAGGGGCACGGACCAGCCTGCAGGGTGGTCAGTGATTCCGACTCCGCGCTGAACTCGCTGTCCCCGATGTCATTGGTCGCCTTCACTCGGAATTTGTAGGACGTGAAGGGCTTGAGCCTGTTGGGGGAAATCGGGTCCAATGAGCCGGGGGGTCCCCTAAAGACTTCGTTTCACACCTCTACCACAGAGTCCCTCTGATCTAGCCCTGCTTGGGGAAAAGGGGCAGGGGGACCGACCCACTACACAGAAGGGAACACTGAGGCTCAGAAAAGGGCTCTCATACAAAGGCAACAAACTGGGGCCGGGCTCTGGGGGTCCTGAGAACCCAGGCCAGGCCCCCCAGACCACACCAGCCTGGGGCACCTATAGTCCCAGTTACAAGCCAGAGGTCTCCATAAAGAAATGTCCACATGTCAGAGGACCACACAGCCATGAAGACACCCACCCCAGAGACTGCCATGGCTTTCCTTTTCTTTTAACTTTAAAATTTTTTAACTTTAGCTGGGCTCGGTGGCTCAGCCTGTAATCCCGTGCCTTTGGGAGGCTGAGGTGAGTGGATTGCCCGAGCCCGCGGGTATGAGACCCGCCTGGGCAACGTGGCGAGACCTCATCTCTACAATAAATCAAAAAATCAGCCGAGCGTGGTGGCGCACGCCTGTAGTTCCAGCTCCTTGGAAGGCTGAGGCGGAACGATCGCCGGAGCCCAGCAGGTCAAGGCTGTGGTGGCCGGGAGCGGCCACTGCACTCCAGTCTGGGTGACAGAGTGAGACTCCAACTCAAAAAAAAAAAAAGAAATTTTTAACTTTAAAATTGTGGGGTACATTTCAGGGTTAGGTATACAAATATTCACTGCACAAGTACCCTTGTTGATGAGGTGTGGCTTTCTTAAATCTAACACACTTAAGAAGAGTGGAGGTTCTTAAAGGGTTAACCAACACTTCACCTCTGTGAGCCTCACTTCTGTTTTGAATAATCTCTTTCTTTTGGATTTACTGAGAGCTGGGGAGGTGGGGAAGAAAGTATTGCTCAAAATGCCCGGTCACCTCAACCGGAACATACAAACTCCAACCCCCGAGGAGTTAAAACTGAGGCCAGAATCTCGGAGTGCAGCTCCACGCCCCTATTAAGCCGGAGTGGAAGACACAGCCTGGCTGGAGGCATCCTTAATGAAGGATGACAGGCACTTCACTAAAAGGGTTTCCGGCTCCAAAATAGTTCATTAAGAGGCAACCCTAGCAGGGGTTCTGGAGGGAAAGGGAGCCAGGGAGATAGGGCGAGGGCTGATTCTGGAGGGGTGAGAGCGGGCGGAGGCGCCCTGGGTGGTGTGAGCTGAGAGGTGAGAAACAGCTGGAAGTGCTCTCAGCTGGGAGGACCTGTCACCACTGCCCCACCGGGAGGGGCGGAGATGGAGACGCTGGCGCTGGCCTCACCTGTCCACCAGGAAGGTGGAGGCGTTGTGGCTCACGGAGGCAGAGTGCAAGGCCCACCGGCCGCTGGGCAGCTCGCGCGTCTGGATGGTGTAGTAGCGCACAGGAGACAGCCCGTCACTCCCGGGCTCCCAGGACAGCAGCACGCTGCGGGCTCTCACGTCCTCCTGCTGCACCACCGGCCTGCTGGGCGGCTGCGGGCGGTCTGGGGGCAGCAGAGGGGAAGGGGCAGGTGGGCCAGCCAGCCTGGGCCTACCGGCAGTAGGGGGCTGGACTTGCTCCGGGGAGGAGGGAGGTGCTCCGGCCCCCCTCCCCATCCCATTCCCATGCACACAGGGGTCTGGCGGTTCCTCACACCCGTGTATAGCCAGCACCCGTGTCTCCTGGTCAGAGACCCATCCACAGGCTCCTAGGGCCCCCAAACCTGGGAATCTGCCCCTCAGAGAACCTCGAACCAAGGCCTGACAGGAGGAGAACAAATGCCGCCCCAGCCCCCTTGCTCCTGCCTGCCACGAGGCCGAACGCACCTGCACTGCCAACTCCTTCTCTCGCACCCTCACCTCCCACCTCATGCCGGGGTTCTCGGTCTCAGCACTACAGGCATTTGGAAAGGGCGCTTATTTGTGGCGGGGAGTCCTGTGCACGGTGGACTGTGTGGCAGCGTCCCTGGCCTCAACCCACTTGATGCCAGCAGCAGCCCCGCACGTGTGACAGCCAAAGTGTCTCTGGACATTGCCCAATATCCCCTCCGGGGCAAAGTTGCCCTTGGTTGAGAGCCACTGTCCTATTCGTTTTTCCTGAGAAGTTTTTCTAGTACGTCGCTTCCACATCCACTAGGGTCTTGGGTCTGCTTCCAGGGACCCCGAGGCGGGGCAAGGTGCCAGCTCAGGGCAGCAGGGCAGGGGCAGCCAGGGGTCCAGCTGCAGCCCTGCTGCTCCATCCATCCGGGCAAGGCCAGGGGCTTGGAGGGAGGGGAAGATGGTCACCGACCTTCCCTTGAGGACACCAGAGCAGAGCAGGGTCCTCGGGAGGGGAACTCCCAGCTCAGCTCTGCCAGTCCGCCAGATTCCTCGCTGACCTTGGGCTCAGAGATTGGATCCCACTGCCCGCTCCAGTCCAGGGATTCCCAGCCAGTCACTAGGAGAGGCTCCGAGCACCGGTCAGCTGGGGTGCCCCCTCGCTGCCCCCTCAGGCTAGCCCAGCACCCCCGTGGCAGTCACCTCTCTTCTCCGTGGTCACCACTAAAGCCTCGGCAGCCTCTCCCCAGCCTTTGCGGGTCTGGGCTGTGATACGGAACAGGTAGACAGACTCTGGCTTGAGGCCGGTGGCTGTGTATTGGCGGGCACTGGGGGCCAGCACCTCCACCGTGGCAGTGTTGGCTGTGGTGGTGTTGAGACGGTGTGTGATCTGGTAAGCTGCAGGAAGGAAGGAGATGGCCATGCTGGCAAGCAAAGCAAGCTTCCCCAGAGCCCTGGGAAAGGTCACCCTTTCCTCGGCCACAGCAGTGTCTGCACGTGGGCCACCCTGCCTGTGGCCACCCTGGCTGTGATTTGTCTGTCTGATGCTCTCTCAGTCACTCTCCGGTTTTTGACTCCCACTTGGGGAGTGTGGACTGCGGCGGGCACCGGCAGGCACTCTACGCACCATGTCCATGACCCCCATCCACCCCCAAGTGGGGAAACTGAGGCTCAGAGAGGCCAGAACTCCTGCTAGGAAGTGGCTGAGCTGGAATCCCAGGGCAGGCCTTCCTGGTCTAAAGCTCACGCCCTTCCTGTCTTCAGGGATGTGGCAGGTCATCCAGGGTAGGCGGTGCGTGAGGTCAGGACCGAGAGCCCTGGGTCAGATGGCCGAAGCCCTCATTTTTAAGGAGAAGGAGCTCTTCTCAAGTTCACGCAGCTGCTGACTTCAGCCCTGGGTGTGTGTGTGGGGGGAGCCTTGAACTTGGGGTGAAGCCTTTTGGATTTACTTACAGGATCAGTAGCCGAGGTTGACCAGATGACCCGTTGGCTAGGGACTGGGGGCATTTGGGGACACAAAGCCAACCCATGGTCCTTAAGGGACCTGAACCCTGACCTTGACCTCCAGCAGATAATCTTACAGACTGAAACTTCTGGCGAGAGAAATAAGACTCAGGACCCGTTCTTGAAGAGATGTGGGCGCTTCCTGGGCCTATTCGCCCTCCAACCAGGAACTGATTTGCCCCCTTTGCACCTCACGCCCCCTCCTTCTTCTCGCAGCCGGGGCATGGGGAGGGCAAAGGCTTACCCAGAATGATGCCGTTGGGGGCAGCTGGGGGCTGCCAGATCAGCCGCACGGATGTGGTCCGCACCTCTGGGAACAGGATGCCCATGGGTGGTCCTGGCACTGGAGGGGGGGTCAAAGGGGAAGAGACCGACCTGTGAGGCTGCCGCTTGGCCCCAGCCGAGGCTGACACCAGCAAGGCAGCCCAGCGGGGCAGAGGGGCCGGGGCCATTCAGCCCAGGGAAATTCTGTCAGGAGCCAGGGGCAAGAAAATGAAATCACCAAGGTTTCCACCCTCAAAACAAGTGTCATTTGGTGGAACTAGAAGGCCAAGTGAGCCTTCTGCCCTCAAAATTGGTTATTGGGTGAAGGCCCAAGGCTCAGCTCTCTGGTTCAGTGTCTATGTAGATGCCCCATAAACAGGCCGCCCTGGGTCTGTGCTTTAGAAGGTTTTGCCCTGTCTTCCCTCCACCCGTGGGCAAGGGGAGGCACCCACCCCGAGTCTGCACTACCCTTCCCCCTAGACCTCACTCTGAGATCCTGGGATTCCCTGTCCAGGAAGTCCTGAGCACACTTCCAGGGTCTGCTTGGGCCTATTCCCTAGAGGTGCCCTTTCTTGCCCCAGGGATGGTGGAAGAGTAGCTGTTTTGGGAGTGTGGATGGAGACTGAGTGGTGTGGACCAAAGGAGAGGGTGGGAAGGGAGCAGGGCGGGGGGCTGGGGGAGGGGGCAAGTGGCGGGGGGAGGGGGGACCTCTCCCCGTGTTGCCCCGCTCCAGCATAGAATGCCAAGACGCCTGAGATTTCGAAACTTGAACTCGGCCTTCCAGGTCATCATAAGAGTATCCTCGTCAAGGCAGGAGGGGAGAGAACATATTTAACAGTTCATTAGCTTGATTGATAACTTTAGAATAATGGATAGAAATGTGGTGTTTGGGCTTCCTTCCTACTCCGCTCTGGATCCTGCAAATGTTCACGGTGGCCTTGCATGGGTTTGTGTGTCGGGAGGAGAGAGGAGGCGGAGGACGCTCAGTGACGTCTGATGGGAGTTTTGCTGCTCATTCTTTTGCAAACAGGACCAAGAGGCTCCTGCCCGGGAAAAAGCAAGACTTTCACGTTCAGACTCAAAGTGAACCCGCCCCAGGTGAAAAAGAATGAAAGCTGATGCAGAGGCCCTATTCCATGCCCTGTCCAGGAGAGAGAGCCAGAGACCGAGTCAGATGCCAAACTGCCCTTGTATTGTCCTGAGGGACACACGGGCTGTAATTAGCCTCCCCCTGCAGTGGCGTTGTCGCTGGCCCTGAGTGGCCGGTCCTGTCTCCACCTGACTCCCCACGGGGCAGAGCCTGTCCCAGAGGGGCAAGGCCGGTGGACGGGTGGAAGGATGCGCTCCTGCACCCCCACCCTGGCCTCCCTGAGCTTGCTGGGGTCTGGGCTCACCGTCGTCCAGCGTCCGCTCCAGGATGGGGGGGTGGCTGGGGCTGCCGTCGCCGATGCGCGTGAAGGCCAGCACCTGCACCTCGTAGAGCACGTACTTGCCCAGGCCTGTGAGCTGGGCGCTGCGGGATGAGTTGCCTTCCACCAGCCAGGACCGGGGCTGGACATCCGAGTCTTTCTCCCTGTACATCACCTGCCGGGGCCCAGAACAGGGTGAGGGTTTGGGCCTGGGCTCACCCCCAGGAGTGGGGTGGGCAGGGCATGTGGGGTTCTTGGAGTGACTCGGCCCCAAGGAGATGGGGAGGGATTTCGAAGCTATTATTCTTGGAGGGCTGGGGACACAAAGATGGACTCAGCCATGGAGCTTGGAAGGCTCCTTAGACAGGCCCAGACAGGAGCCATGGCTTGCCCAAGGTCACACAGGTCATAGTGGCCAAGCTGGGAGGTCAACCCACATCTCCCAACCTCCAGGCCAGGGCTGGACCCTGCGGCTAGGCACAACTTTGAGAGGAATTCTAGAACATGCTGGAAACCAAAACTGGGCTCATCAGAGCTGAGAGTAAGGCTGGGGGAGCCCAGCACGGTCTCTTGGGAGAGGTGGGACAGCCCCAAGAACCCTGAGCCTCACTGGGCGCCTCCCCGCCCTTGAGGATAGGACTTCCTGGTTGCTGTGATGGGTGTCTAGGACACCTCCAGAAGGCAGAGGCCCAGACGAGGACAGGGCCCTGGGATGGAGGGATCGGGGAGGGCAGTGTAGGCCTCCCGCCTCCCGGGTCCCGGGACTCACCTTGTAGCCCAGCACAAGCCCGTTGCGGTCGGCCTCGGGGATTTCGCTCCAGCGCACCAGCATGCTGCTGGACGTGGTGGCCAGTGCGGACACGTTGGTGGGGCCTGCGGAGGGGACTGAGGGGAAAGCGAGCGGAGGGAAGGAATCAGGGCCAGCTTGGCCCTACGGTGCAAGGAAGGGGGAGCCAGTTTGATGCCATCCGCTCTGGGGCAGGAAGCATGGCACGGATGGTCCCCACACGGCAAACGATCCTGCTCCGAGGATGGCTTTTGGTTCTGGAATGCTGCAGAGGCTGCTTCTGGTTTTAGATGGGTCTCCCCCACATCACCCCCACATCCTCTGCTCGGGCTGGCGGTGGATGGGCGTGCATTTCCTGCTCGTACAGCAGTGCGGGTGGGGAGGGACCAGGGTGGTCCAGGAAAGCGACCTGCCCGTTAAAAGGTGTTGGGAACATGGCACGGGGTGGTGAACCGCATGTGGATAGATGAGAGTTGCCTGAACACTGGGCTTATATTCTGGGGGTGACCTCTGGCCAGGCCCCTAGGAACTGCAGGTTGTTTCTGGAATGTTCTGAGAGCCGACCCTCTTCCCCACCCTGTCCTCCCCCGCCCCCCACCCTGGGCTCTTTCAGGCACCAATGGGTGTCTGGGTTAAAGTGGAGGTCGGGGAGCAGATAGTCTGAAGACTGCCTGACTATCCCCCAATGGAGGGGACCCCTCTCTGGGAATGACAGGAATAGCTGCAGGTTCCTGTAGACGCCGCCACGGGGCAGGACGCTTGGCCATGGCCTTGAGCACAGACGGGAAATGAGCTCAGACCGCTTTTGAGTCAGAGCTGTAGCCTGCACGCCCTTGGACGGCCCGAAGGCACAGAGATGGAGGGGGCAGTAGGGCGGCGGGTGCAGGGGGCCGGTACCTGACTCCCGGGTCCTGCCCACCACCGTGGGACTCCAGGGCCCGCTCCCAATGGCGTTGAAGGCCTGGACCTGGACACGGTACTCTGTCCACTCCTCCAGATCCTCAATGGTGTATTCCCGTTCCACGCGGTCCTGGACCACATGGCTGAGTGTCTTGCCGTGGCCATCGGAGCGGCTATACTTGATCCTGTAGCCGACCGACTCTGGGCTTCCATTGTACTCCATTTCCGGGAGAGGCTGCAGAGAGGCCAGGCCCCCCGTGAGGGAAGAGCTGCCCTGGCACGGCTGGGGGCTTGTGCCCCCTCCTCCAGGGAGCCTTCAGGGTTTCCCCGCCCACCGTCAACCTGTGGGTGTCCACGTGAGGTGCTTTCACCGAGTGTGGCTGGGAATGTGTGGCTTTTCTGATGATCCCATCTCCCCATAGGGAGGATGAGGGAGAAGCAGCACCCACTCTTTTCTGTGCTGTGACAAGCTTATTACTCTGCCAAGGGAATCGGGCCTTTGAGGGACCCACAAAGGCTGTCTGTCCCTCACATTGATGGCATAGTCACCTCTGACTCTGGTTGTCTCTGCTGCCGGGACACAATAACTGTCTATACACCTGACCTCAGCTCACGTCGGCCCTTGGAGGAGCAAGCATGGGAAGAGGGCACCCGTGGATGGGGCACCCGCCAGCAGGAAGTCCTTCTGACCCTCAAACTCCAGTCTCTCCTGCTGCATTCTCAGCCTTCCCCTTCTTGCCTGGATCCCATCGAAAAGACAGATTTATTTCCCAGGCCTCAAGACGAGGCTGGTGGGGCTGCAGGCACCTGTTCAGGGCTGTTTGGATGAACTGGGCGGGGGAGCCTGGGGTCTGCGGCAGTTGATGAACTCTGCCCATCTTCTGGAAGGCACAGAGCTGGGGCGGGACATCCCCACCCCTCACCTCCCCCCATCCTGCTCTCCCGGGGCTCCGAAGGCTCCACGGTCGGTGGGCTGACCCATTCTATCCCATTCCTCCCTCCGCCCTGGCCTCCCGCTCACTCCGCGCTCCCCGCCTCCTGCCTGCCAGTCCTGCAGACACTTAGTGAGGCCAACCAAAGACCATTAAGACAGCGATCGATGATGGCTTGAGAGCCAAGGTGGGACTTGGACTCTCCCGCTCCCCTACCTGCCGAGGAAAGGTAACGGACCATGCACCATTAAGTGGGGCCTGAGAGGTGCCCGGGGCCTGCACTGCACGGAACTGCCTCACTTCCTTGCTCCAGCCCCTGCCTTTGGTATTGGACTCTGCCTTTTAGTGTCTGGAAATCTTAAAGTGGGATTCAGGAGGGAAGCGGAGAGCCAGGCCAGGATGGGGGTGGAGGGACCAGGGGCGAGGAGGCAGGAGGCGGCAGGGTCACAGAGGCTGCGTGCAAGGGTGACTGCCCGCGGAGCACTTGGCCACTGGGCTGGGCCGAGACAGCTCTGCTCTGCGCTGGCTGTCCTGGGAGACGGACTGCCATGATACTAAGGTTCATAAAGGGCCGGAGAGCCAAGCGCTGTCACAGCCTCCGGCCACTTGCTCCTCCCTTTCCACACACAGGAAAATGTAATAATGGCTTCACTGTGAACCATGCAGAGCATTTTGCAAGTTGGGTTTGGTAGAACTAGTGAGAGATCATCCGTGGAAACAAAGGAGTTATGTGATCAGGCAGGTCTGGCAAGGTGGAGTCAAGCAGGCTCTTCCTATGCTTGTGTCCTGAGCTCTCTAAGGAGCCTGGCGTGGGGTGCCGATCCCCACGCTTATGTGTCTAAGGATTGCTGCTTTGTGGGACCCGTGCTGGGAAACGCTGTCCCAGGGAGTCTGGGGGAGACAGGATGGCTCCCGTCTGCCTGAGGATAAGAAGGCAGCGTGCTCAGTGGGTAGGGCTGTGGATTTTGTGGCTATGGACCCCCGTGTTGGGATCTCAGCCCTGCTGTTCATTACAGGGTGTGGGAGGATGTGGAGACTCGGGCAAGTTATCGGACCTCTCTCTACCTCAGTTTCCTCATCTGCAAAATGGAGACCAGGACCGCTCCACGGCCACAGCCCTGCTGAGGGCATTCAAAGCCTGACTTCGATGACATACTCAGAACAGCAGCACCTGGCAGGTGAGGAGGGCTCAGCATGTGTCATCACCTTGTGCAGGGTCACTCGTGGTTGTGACCCTTAATACAGCAGCACTGATCTGTGGCACACTCTGTGACTTAGTGTGGCCCCTGAATCCCAGACTCAGTGCTTGGGAGCTTTGTGGCCCTGGGCAAATTCCTAACCTCTCTGAACCTCAATTCTCTTAGCTGTGATCCTACGAGAGCATCCGATGGAAGAGAAATGTAAACTGCTTGGCACTTGGCCGTGGTCGGTCAACAGCATTTCCTAGCTACTTCACCTCACAGGGTGAAGGTTGGTTCCCAGGCACCTTACCAGGTAAGGAAAGAAGTGGAGAAAAGTGAATAAAGAAAAGAGAAAGGTGCTGGGGGTATTCTGATGGGCGCCGTCTCTGAAGGACCGACCGCTCTGCAGGGTCTGCGGGGGGAGATGTCCCACTCGCCGCCCTCCAGGGAGCCTCACCATCCAGCGTAGCCACAGGCTGGTCTCGCTGGCCGTGCGCAGAGACACATTGGCTGGGGCCATGTCTGGGGGCGCCTGGAGGGTCTGGATCTTTCTGGAAGGCTGACTGGGTGGGCTGGTGCCCACGATGTTCACCTGGCACATGCGGAAGCTGAGGTGGGAGAAGAGATGAACAGGACGGTGAGGGGCATCCCCAGAGCCGAACCCCGTCCCTGTCCGGGCAGCCCTCCCTGGCCCTGGGGCCGCTGCCCTGGCCCGTCGTGTTACCTGTAGTAGGTGAAGGGGTTGAGGTCCGGCACCTCCATGGAGCGGGCATCGGGCTCGTTGGACAGCTGGTGGACGGGCAGCCACTCCTCCCCCTCCCCGACCACGCCCACCTGGAAAAGGGCGGGACCCTTAGGTCTGCAGGGCCACGAGCAGCGTGCCCTGAGCCCTAGCTCCTAGGGGGCAAAAGCTCTGCCCAGGGAAGGTCTTGGTTCAGATCCCAGGGCTCACTTGGGGGGCACCAAGTGGGGCCACCGTCTTTCCAGGCTCCGAAACACGGCTGCTGGTGTGACTCAGACCTTCTGCACTGGAGTCTCAGAGACCGCTTGCTGCAAACACAGCACTAGGCCCTGCCCTGGACCCAAGCCCAGCAGAATCCCTGGAGGTGGTGTCCAGGAATCTGTGCTTTTAACAAGCTGACAATTTGCCCCCACGCCCTGGGGTGCTTTAAAGTCCCAGGTAGCCCCTCAAACCAGCTCAATCTGCACCCACTGGGGGTGAGATTGAAGTGTTGATTGCGCTGATGATTCCTGGGTGCAGCCGAAGCTGAGAGCCATGGGTGCAAAGGGCGCAGGCAGAACCAGGTATTTTTCCAGGCCAACCAGGTACCCCACGGACCCAGGAGGGGATTGGTGTGTGTGTGTGTGTGTGTGTGTGTGTGTGTGTGTGTGAGTGTGTGTGTGTGTTTGTGTGTGTGTCTTCACACATGTAGGTGAGATGAAAGGAGAGGCACTATGAGAAAGTGTGAGCATTTGGGGTCTGTCTGGCCATCGACGGCTGCGAGTGAAATCCACAAGACTGAAACACACGTGCGGTTTTGCCGTCGAGGGCACGGGCTGCCCAGGCCCCAGGGCTGCTCCCCAGTAAGCCTCACCTGAGCCTCTACCAGCCAGCGGGAGATGGAGGTCTTCCCATCATAGCCCGGCCTGAACTGCAAGGTCACGGAGCGGGGGCCGATATTGGAAATGCCCAGGTTGGTGGGGGGCCCTGGGAGTTCTGGAAAAGGAGAACAGCGTGGGAGAGGAGATCGGGTGAGAGCGGACCCCACACACCCCGAGGAAGGCAAGAGGGATGGGCGGGGACAGGAATACTGTGGGCTCTCGGGGCTCAGGATGAAAGAGCACAGATGCCAGAGTCGAACTGTCTGAGTTTAAAGTCAGCCTCACCACTTTCAGGCTGTGTGTCTTTGAGCAAGTTACCTACCTCTCTGTGCTTCTGTGTCCTCCTCTGTCAAGTGGAGATGAAAATGACATCTCCCTCAGGACGGTTATTGTGAGGACTGAATGAGTTGATGTGTACAAAGCTCTAGTGCCATGCCCACTGCACTAGCGGATATCTGTCAGTATGACTGTTACTACCACTGGCGGTCTCCGGAGCTCAGGCACTCCAGCCATCTCAAGGGGCAGGTTGAGGAGTGCTGGCCAGGTCATACAGGCATGGCCTTACTGGTCGGAACGGCACCACATGGTCATCTAGTCCAACTCCCTATCAGTACAGATGGGGAAACCAAGGCACCAAGGGGCCACTTGACTTACTCAAGGCCGCAGAGCTTGGTGGAAGCAGAGCTGAGACCAGACATCAGCCCGCTCTTTACGCCGGGCCCAAGACGATGCCCACCATGCCCTGCCACCTCTCATCAACACTTCCACAGGCTGGTGTCCAAACTGGACTTCCCGGGTGCCATGGGAATTGCTCTCCTGAATGACAGACACCATTGCCTGATGGGGAACCTGGTGTGAAATGGGTAGTGAGGGAGGGGTCAGAGGGGTAAATGAGACAGAGGTGGGGCCTCTGGGGGCCTTTGCTTCTCTGAGAGCCATGAGAAGCAGCAGCAGGAAGCCTGTGGAGACCCCGGCCGGAGGCTGGGATCATGAGAATTCAGCCTACTCTGGAGAAGGCTCTGACCCACGGGCCACGAGGGAAGGGGAGAACCTTGTGGGAATCAAGCCAATATTCCGGAAAGATGAGGGGCCTCTCGGAGGGGATGCCGCTCGGGAGAACCAGAGGCCAGGAGTCCTACCTGAAGCCACCTACCTGGAGGCACCCCAGATGAGATGGTCGAGGCGGACACCTGGCCCTGACCCTTGGAGGTCATGGCGGCCACCTCGATGGTGTAGGTGGTGAGTGCGGTGAGGCCCGTGACACGGTACTCCAGGGTCACATTGGGCAGGTAGTGGGTCACGCGGGTGTTGGTTCGGTTGTACTCCTCCCAGGAGATCCGGTACCCTGGCGAGAGCCCCCAGCGGCGGCCTGAGCTTGGAGTGCCCGAAGTTGGCCTTGACCCTCGGCTCCACTTCCCACTTCTCCCCTAGGTTGGCAGTCAGACCCACGGCGGGGGCAACGGGGCCCGGGGAGGTGGGAGCTGCCGGCATCGTGCCCAGGGTCCCAGGCTTGGCCTCGGTCCCGACTGCTGCTGGGACTGCAGGAGGGAGAGCCATCGGGGCGGCCACTGGGTTTGCAGCCGAAGGCCTGGGGCCCGAGGCTCTGGGATGTGTTCGGGAGAGAAGGCGCCGAGAGCCTCCCTGGGGGTTTCTAAGAAAGAGAGGGTTGGCTGGGAGGGTTTGCTGAAAATGAGCTCAGAGGCAGGGGATGGACAAGCCGACCTTTCCCGCCTCAGTCCTGCCCTCTGGTTCACAAACTCCGCCGTGCTTACCTGTGAGGATGCCATTCTTCTCTCCTGGCTCTTGCCAGCTGACCTTCAGCGAGGTGTCCAGGATCTCACTGAAGCTTAGATGTCCCACGGGCCCAGGCACTGCATCCCCAAAGCGCCCCACCCCCGCCCCCCCAACGCCAGTTAGAGCCAGAGAGAGACCGCCATGTGCACGGTGTTCCGGGGGAGACAAGACCAGGACCACCGCCTGCCCGGAGCGCCCAGCCTGGCTTGGGGTGGGGGTGGGGCTGAGGGAGCAGGGGCGGGGTGCTGCCTACCATCCTCATGGGTGCGCACCAGCTGAGGGGTGCTTCGAGGCCCGTCCCCGGGGGTGGTGAAGCACAGCACGGAGGTGAGGTACTCGGTGAACTTCTTCAGGCCGGACACGAAGCCCACGTGGATGCTGTCTTGAAAGTTAGGCCGGGCGGTCACCATGGTAACCTCCTCTTCCTGCGCGGGTTCCCAGGCGATCAGCTGGGGAAAGGTCCGTCATTCAGGCAGGGTAGCAAGGAGGTTCCGGAAGAGGCCGGGCCCTTTCCCACGGGCTGAGCCCACCGACGGACTGGGTCCAGGAGCCCGGGTCCCTGGGGTGACTCCTCCCAGAAAAGGGACAGGCAGAGCAGGGGACCCACAGGCCACTGGGGTTCACTGTGGTGTGCTTCTCCACTCCTGGAGCCACTGAGCCCGTCCAGAGCACTGTGCGGAAGGCTTTCCCTGAGTCTCACGGGAGGCGTTGTACCAGGACCGGCTCGGTGCACAGTAAAAATGGAGGGTCCCCTTGTTTGAACATTATTCAGAATTTCAAGATGACAGCAGTAGAGCATTGAACCAAGCCCAGGGCCCTGGATGATAGCACACATTGCACACCCACCAAGAGCCGGCCCTGGGTTTTACAGATGAGGAAGCTGAGCCTCAGAGAGGCTGAGTCGCTCACACTGTATCACACAACTGGCATGAGCTGGGCGTTTGCCCTGGAGATCTCCGAGGGTCATTGCCTATGGAGCAGGGAGCTTTAGTTTGTGGGTAACTGTTATCCTCTGACACACCTTCCAAGCTGGGACTTCAGGCTTAAACACCGCCTAGAGTGGGGCCTCAGCGAGAAAGCCCCATCTGGATCACCATCACTTTCTCTCCAGTCTCTGCTGCTCACACCCCACTGCCAGTCGCCCACGCCCTGCTTCCCTCCTGCCTTCTCGCCCTCTCACCTCGCGCTCCGGCTTCCTGGGCCTGTCATCTGTCTCCAGCAGTGACAGCTGGCTTCAGAGATTTCCTCATTTATTTGAAGTTGATTAAATAGCAATTAATGGTGAAAAGCAACACTTGATGGGTTTTAATAAGTACGAGTATTTATAGATATAAAACAATACCGTGCCAATGTCTCCCGATTAACTCACGCCTGTGACAATGCTTAATCTGCTGCTTTTCATGGCCGTGTGTTTATAAAGGATGTTTTGAAATTTAATTGGTATTGTGGAAAGATAGCCTATAGCAAGTTAATTAGACACTAATTAGGCCCTAAAAATACTAAACAGAAATACTAAGTGGCATTTAATAAGTATGTTAAATATCCTCCTTATTTTGGTTATCTTGTTTCATAGCAATTAAATTGCCGAACTTCTTTGGAGTAGATTAAGAAACAAGTTTAATGTTTTAATTTAATTTAATTAATGTAAATTTGAATTAATTATGCTGTTAGAATTAATTGTGTGGTGTGTTCCCCAGCAAGCGTAAAATCTGGGTAAATATTATTTTATTGGACTTAGGCCAATTACAATCACTACCATTTTCTAAAAAAAACAAAGGAAAGAGAAAGTCTTTATAGGCATCTTAAGACAGCATCACCGGGACTTGCCCACAAAAAGGACCCCGAAAAAGTGCACAGGGTAGTGGCAGTGTGGGTTGTGGGGTCACGATATTGGCTTCATCCTCCTATGGTTCCACACTCCACACCTGGAGCCCAAGATGGCAGCAGGGCCATGGCTTTCTGTGGCCTCTTCAAAGTATTCACTCTGGATGTGAGCCACTTGGCCTTCTCTTGCACCTGAAGAAGAGGAGGCTGAGGGATGAGAGGCCTTCCTCTCAGGGATAGGGAGAGATCGGAGAATGCCTTTTGTATCATCTATTGCCCTGAAGGGGTTGGTCTCTGGCCGTCGATGGAAACTCAGTGCTCAGGTAAACCACACCAGGGCTTCGGTCTGCTGAGCTCTGCCTACGTGTCTAAAGCTGGTGTAAGTCCATCCCTGACCAGTCCCGTTCATTCATCACAATGAAGAGTAGATGGACATCTCTGCCCTGTGCTGTCACAGAAAAGTAAGCCGAGATTCAGGAAGGCTGAGGACCTCGCACATGGACCCACCAGGAGCTGGCTCCAGTTGTGTGGACCCTGAGACCTTCGTGATGACCTCTGCCTCTCGCAGGTACACAGACTGGGCGAGGCTTGAGGGCTTCTTGGTGATGTCTGGGGGCCCTCTCCTCGTTAGTCAGGGTCAGTGTCGATGAGCCCTGTTCGGACCTTGGTCTCAGATTCTGAGAAGACTGAGCTCCCCTGAGCAGGGCTGGGGTGCGTTCTGGGGAATGAGCACAGACCTGGTTTCCTGGGACACGCCATTTCCTCTTAGAGAGCAGAGGACCTCGTGCCTGAGCGGTGCGGTTGCCAGTAGGGGGGGAGGCACAGATTGCACAGCCAGTGTGGAGAAGGAGGGTGCAGCCAGTAGTCCGCAGTCCGTGGTCTGCACTCTTGAACCTGAGCCCAGCTCTGTCACTTAATGTGTGACCCAGGGAAAGTTACCAACCTCTCTGAGCCTCAGGCAGTTCTAGGGAACAGTCATCACGGTCTTGCAGGGTTGCAAGGAGCAGACAAGTAACGCGCTCCCGTCCCTGGTGGGGACCATACTTCACAGGGCTTGGAGTGTGGGGTGAGTGTGCAGCCTCTCACCGCTGGAGAGACATAAAGGGAGGAGACACTTTCCCTCTCCGTCTCCCCTCTTTGATCTCTCTACCTCTTTTCACATGCATGGGTTCACACACAACAACGTGGAATGACGTGTAAGAAACCCATGGCAGTGGCTATTAGAGTGGGGGGAGTTTAGAACCAGGCAGATGGGAAACTGGGGCGAGCCAGAGGCTTTCTGCTATATGTTTATTATTTTTCATTCTTTGAATCTTATAAATATATTTTGTTTAACAATTAAATAAAAAAAATCAAACAAGAGGTACTTGAAAATAGTAGAAAAATGTTGGACACATTTATTCTTTGACTCAACAATTTCATTTCTAG
Organism: Cephalopachus bancanus; assembly: GCA_027257055.1. NCBI lineage: Eukaryota > Metazoa > Chordata > Mammalia > Primates > Tarsiidae > Cephalopachus > Cephalopachus bancanus. Next base: position 7,601,040 of record JAPVLO010000065.1, read on the forward strand.
AAATCTAGTCTAAAGCTATACTGAGAAAATAGAACTGCATGCACAAAGCCACTCACTGCAGAAAGGATGTTTGTAGTAGTCAAAGGCTGGAAACAATCAAAATGTTATCACTAGGGGGCTGGCTGACTAAACTATGGGAGGTCACACAATGGTATATGATACAGGTGTAAACAGGAGCAAGAAATGTCCCTACACACTTCTACTGGCTGGTCGCCAGGTTATATTGCAAAACAATAAGAAGAAAAAGAAGCAAGGTTCAGAGAGTGTGGAAAGCACATCATCTTTCTTTCTTGTTTTGTTTTTTTAAATGAAAACCATTTATTTAGCTCACACTTTTTTTTCTGAGTCAGAGTCTCACTCTGTCACCCAGGCTGGAGTGCAGTGGCATGCTCCCGGTCCCTGCAGCCTCAACCTGCTGGGCTCAGGCAATCCTTCTGCCTCAGCCTTCCAGGTAGCTGGAACTAGAGGTATGCACTACCACGCCTGGCTAATTTTTTGATTTATTGTAGAGACAAGGTCTCACCAAGTTGCCCAGTCTGGTCTCAAGCCTGCGGGCTCAGGCAATCCTCTTGCCTCAGCCTCCCAAAGTGCTGGGATTATAGACTTGAGCGACTGCGCCCAGTCCACATCATCATCTTTCTAACAAGGAGAGGTTGTGCATTATGGAGCACATTCAGCCATGCCTTGGATTGCATGAGGGTGGGGGAGGGAAACTAGTACCCAAACCCACAGATGCTCAAGTCCCTGATAGAGAATGGGTAGTATTTGCATAGAACCTACATACATCCTCTGGTGTACTTAACTTTTCTCTGGATTACTTCTTGATAATATCGGATACAATGTAACTACTGTGCAAATTGTTGTTAGACTGCATTGTTTAGGGAATAACAACAAGAAAAAAATAGTCTGTACATATTCAGTACAGGCATGATTCCTTTTTGAATTTTTTTATCTGAAGTGGGTTGAATCCATGAATGTGGAACCCATGCCATGGATAAGACAGCCCTGCTCCATTTGTGTATATAATAAAATGGAAGGAAAAAACCAAACCAACCAACCAAACAAAAAGCAATTGAACTCATGCTTTAAGCAAGAGGCCCAGGGTTCAAGCTGATTTTCCCCACATTGGCTTTGTAGACCTGAGTTTGGAATCATGTAAATATTCTACATAATTATTGAACAAAATGAAACTAAAAAATCAATCCCTAAAAACTGAAAGAAAAAAATGAAGTAAATAAACTGAACAGAGTATTGGAGTTGCAGCAAAATTATGGAGAGTGAAACAATTTCAAAAGACTTTGCAGCACGATGATGTGAAGTGCATCCCTAGAGGGATACAATTAAGAACAAAATGAACTGTAAATAATTGGAAACTGTTTTCAGTAATCATAGTGTTGATAGTAATATTCTCAAACTGTTGTGTGTCTTTGTGGAATAAAGCAGGTAAATATATTGGCGTATAAACTGGATTTTCAGCATGGAGAAAAGAGATACAGACAGAAGACCAATGAGTTTATGAAAAAGTGTATAAGTTGTGAAATGGAATAGAAAGTATCTGTATCTATTTTATCTTTAAAAAAGGATTTCCTAGTTATCCATTAATAGAACCTAGAAACAGCAACCATTCCTGGAGTGAGGAGCACCTTGAATGACCAGATTATGGTATCTAACTCTCATTTCCTAGTAAGAGGAACAAGAGCTCCTAGAAGAATTGGCTGATCCCTGGCACAGTTTAGGGAATATATATATAATTTACAACTTCTTGCCATACCAAATTGCAAGGAAGTTGTCAGAGACTACTGGGCCCATGTCAAGAGGACTCTTAAATCAAGTTGAAGAGGCCAATGATGTGTCGAATTTGGCATCAATAATAATGGGGCTGGGGGTGGTGGTTTATCGTTTTGGGAGGCAGGGGTGGGAGAATTGCTTAAGCCTAGGAGGACAAGGCTGCACTGAGCTATGATTGGACCAATGCACTCCAGCCTGGGCGACAGCACGAGACCCTGTCTTTACAAAAATTAAAATGAAAAATATCATAGGATAAAAAAGAATAATAATGGTAGTGAATTGAAACATATCAGAAGTGTTTTTTAAAAAAACCTTAGGGATAATAATATAACCCAAACCAAAACAAAACAAAAATATGCACCGCCCCCTGCAATCCAAACTTACCTGTAGCCTTAGAAGGTGCTAAGGAACTGATTCATTATCCAGAAAATTGGCAACAAAAAGAAACAAACTGAGCATTTACCCTGCTTTTCTGAGATGAACTGAACCTTCAGGAAACTAAAAAGTTGACAGAAGGAAAATTTTTTTTTTAAAAAGCATTTCAGCTAATAAATCAAGAAGAAATGACAATATCTGCCTACCCTCATTGTATAGTCCTTACTGGAATGATAGCTCCAGACACAAAGACTGTCTGGTCGACACCACAGTGAAAGAGAGACAGCCGGATTTTGTGCCTTCTCAATGCCATCGAGGAAGTAATATTTTGAAAAGCAAAAATCATCAAACCTGAGTCTGATTAGCCTCTAGCTTTAAGTTCCAATTTACTGCAAATATAGTGTTCAGAGGTACGTGCTCAATGACCCCGCAGGGATGCAATCAGCAAAATCCAGACTGTGGAAAATTCTCTAGGACAAATGACTAAGTTTCCTCACCAAATAAATTACATGGAAAAAAAAAAAGGGGAGAGCAGAAGAGAAAATCTACAGATCAACCGAGACCTAAAAAAACCCCCAACCAACGATCATTGCTTGAGCTTCATTTAGATCCTAAAGCAAGTAAACCAACGAGTAACAGAAATTATGTGGCAATCAAGGAAATTTGAAGGCTGACTGGATATCTGATGATATTAAAGGCACTGTTGATATTTTTAGGCATGATAATGATAATGTGGCTATTGTGGTCTTGTTTTAAATAGCGACCTCATCTATAATATTGCTCTGTGGAAACATTTACGGATGAAATGATACAGAGCCTAGAATTTGCTTCAAAATATTCCAGGGAAGTACTGAAAAAAAATTGTCTTTTTTATAACTCGATTATTTTATAATTAAGAATATAATATTCTTTCTTTCCTTCCGTCCTTCCTTCCTTCCTTCCTTCTCTCTCTCTCTCTCTCTCTCTCTCTTTCTTTCTTTCAAGTCTGGGTCTTATTCTGTCACCCAGGCTGGAGTGCAGTGGCACGCACAATCACAGCTCACCAGAGCCGAGTAGCTGGGACTCCAGGCATGCACCACCACAACCGGGCTAATTTAAAAAGATTTTTTTTTGTAGAGATGAGTTCTTGCTATGTTCTCAGGCTAGGAATGGCTTTCTTTTTAATGTAAGGAAAGATGCAGGCTCTGGTTTGAATCTGAGTTTTGCTTTGACTTGTCACTTTGTGTGACCTTGAACGGGTGACTTCCCTCTCATGCCTCAGTTTCTTTCTCTGTTAAATGGGATGACGAAAATAATGCTTACTTCTTAGGGAACTTGTGCCACTTGCACGAGACAAGAGCCTATGTGGAGCGTTGAGCATGCTGCCTGGCATGGAGAAAGTGCCCCAGAGGTGTGAGCTTTCCTTACTCTTCCCCTGGCTCCTGTGGTCAAAACATCTGGGTAATTAATTCCTGCTGACCTTCATGGAGCAGCTACTGGGGGGCTGGGAACCCATAGGATCCGGGAACCTGGTGGCCTCCGCAGTCTCCTTCTGCTCTGGGTCACCATGGGCCATTACCCTAACTGTCCTGGCCCTCGGGGGGCTGTTTGCCTTCCAAGTTTGTAGCTCAGCCCTCCCACATGTAGAATAAAACTGCTGCTTGGAATTGGCAACAGGAGGCTAACTCCCTGTTCCCAACCCAGCTCCTCTGCTCCTCAAAATGCTGGCCTCCCATCCCTCCCTGCCTGCCCCCAGAGTCCCAATTAGGAGACTCTTCTAGCCAGCGAGTGCGCCGAGCATTCAGCTGTAGCTCCCTGCCCAGGAAAGTGCTGCCTGGCCTTGGGTTCGCCGCCTTTCCTGGAGTGACGGCACCAGGGCTGGGGTGGATCTGGGATGGACCTGGCCCTGGACCATCCCTCCTTTCTTTGCTTGAAGCATCGGCAGAAATTCTCTCGGTGATCCAATCCCCGGCCCTTCCTGTCCAGCCTCCTCCAACATGGAGGAAGGAGGGCTGAGTCCTAGAATTAATCTCAGTGGTGGTAAGCATGGTGCAGAGGGGCCACCAGATCCCTGGGCTCAAGCCCTGCGGCACTTTCCCCTTCACAGCTGGTTTCCCCTCAGATGCCTCCTTTCCCACATCTGGAGGGAGCAGACGGCACTCTGCCATCTGCTCCCCCGTTGCTGGGACAGGCACTACCCCTTGAAAACAGGGTCGAACAGGGTCGAACTCTCACTCTGTGATCTGTCTTCTGTTCCCTTAGGGAAGGCCTCACAAGACTGGATTGAGAGGAGAGACCCAGGCCCGGGGCCCAGAGTCTACGATACAAGTCAGGATGGCTGAAAAGTCCTGGCGTTTAGCATAGTGACGATTACAGCATACATGCTACCACTACGATGACTGCTATTACTGTTATTATTTGCTGTGGGCTGACTATGTCCCTGCAAATTTAATATGATGAAGCTCTAACTTCCAGTTCCTCAGAATATGACTGCATTTGGGGACCTTTACAGAGGTAATTAAAGTTAAATGAGGTCATTGGGGTAAGTCTGAACCCAGTATGCCGGGTGTTCTTATAAGAAGAGGACATTTGGATGCAGACACAGAGGGAAGATGGACATCTACAAGCCAAGGAGAGAAGCCTCAGAGGAACCAACCCTGTCTTGACCTTGTACTTCCATCCCTCAGAACTGTGAGAAAAGACCTTCCCTCCCTCCCTCCCTCCGTCCCACCCTCCCTCCTTTCTTTCCTTCTCCCCTCTTTCCTTCCTCTCTGTCGCCCAGGCTGGAGTGCAGAGGCATGATCTTGGCTCAGCACAGCTTCTACCTCCCGGACTCAGGCGATCCTTCTGCCTCAACCTCCTGAGTAGCTGGGACTACAGATGCGTGCCACCATGCTCAGCTGATTTTTTGATTTGTTGTAGAGATGAGGTCTCACTATGTTGCTCAGGCTGGCCTTGAAATCCTGGGCTCAAGCAATCCTCCCCGACCTCCCAAAGTGCTGGGATCCCAGGAGCGAGAAACCACACCTAGCCAGAAGATACATTTCTGATACTGAAGCCACCCAGGCTGTGGCACTTACGGCGGCCTAGCAAATGCACGCACCACCACCACTACTACTAAAATCATTTCTGAAGGCTGATTTTGTGTTCGTCATTGTGCTGAATAAATGACAAATATTCCCCTATTTCATCCTCACACAACCCTAAGAAGCAGGTATTACTCCATCTTCACCTGTGCACAGAGTAGGTGCTCAGTAAATATTGATCAAAGGGCTGAAGCTCAAACGTGCTAAAGAACATGTCCAGGCAGCCAACAAGAGCAGAGCTGGGCTTTAACCCAAATCTGTCTGAGCCCAATCTTGGGCTCTTCACCACACACTTTGTGGGGTCAAGTACAGCCCGAGGAGACACTTCCAAGCAGGAGGCCTGTTAGAGCCAGGATGAGGTGATAAGAAGTGGATACAGGGCTTTTCGGCTGGGGCCATGGCTACCCTCAGGTTTCCTGGACCCGAAATAAGCTGGGTTTTGTTTACAACCCACGCTAAAAAGGCTCTGGGCCGCCGTCCCCATGGTCTGTGTGCGGCCTTGGAGAAAGCCCGTGTGCCTCTGTCTCTGCCATGTGTTCTGGGCCTGGCTCAAGCCGATGATTTCAGAAGCAGGTGGGGATTCCCTCCCGCCCCGCCCTCACCTTACCCCCACCCCACAGTCGCCTTCATCCCACAGAGAAGCTGCCTCCTCTTGGGCCAGGCGAGGCCCCACGTACCTTGTAGCCCTGGTTGATGCCGTTGATGAATTGGGGGCTGGGGGCATTCCAGGTGAAGCGGATGGTGGTGGAATTGGTGGCTTCCGCGTGCACGTTGCCCGGAGGGACCGTGGGGACTAGAGGAGAGCAGAGAACAGGACGGGGTGCAGAGCTCTGTGGGTGTCCCTTGCCCAGTTCAGCAGGGAAAACACAGCCCTCCCCACCGCCCCCTCACTGTGTAGACTTAAGATGCCCTCTTACTGTCTCTGGATTCGTTTGGGCTTGGTAACTTGAACCACCCTCTCACAGGGGTCCGGTAAATAAAAGCAATGGAAATGAAAAATGCTTGAGATGGCTCTCAGGTGCAATAGCCCATGTAGGTTGTTTCATGATTCAGTTAACGTGAACTTCACAGAAGTCCCCAGATGCCCGAAGGCCCTGGCTTTCACCAAGCCAGCCGGGCCAAGCCAACCCGATCTCCATCTTCCCCTCAGTCCGTACACCCTGTGGGGTAGGTGGGCACCAGGTGGTGGCTCCAGCCTCACAGTGCAATAGCGGGGCCCGCTGAGCACAGGACACACGGGCTGTGGTTCTCAGGACTGGGTCGGCAAGGGGCCCGACAGGCACGGAGCATGCCAGGCACAAGGTCCAACAGGCAAAGGACGCGGCAGGTGCATGGCCCCACAGGCCACAAGGCCTGATAGGAATGGGGCCCGACAGGCCAAGAGCCTGGCAGGTACAGGGCCTGACAGGCCAAAGGTGGGACAGGCAAATGGCCCGACGACGGGGAAAGGGCCCAACAGGCAAAGGGCCCGACCAGCATGGAATCCAGGAAAAAGGGAAGCATCTACTGGTCCGAGGACAGTCTCTACCCACCTCCCTGCAGTGTCCACTCGGTGACTTTGCTGCTGTAGACGCCTAACCCGGCGCTGTTGTAGGCGGCCACCTCGATCTCGTAGTTGGTCCAGATGATGAGATCTTCTAGCAGCAGGTTGTTGACATCAGCATCTGTGATGTTTTTAAACTGGTACCCAACAGGCAGTCCAGCTAGGCAGTATCTGAGGGGAAGGTGGCGGGGAGGTGCAGAGGATTCAGACTCAGCTCACCAGGGCATTCTTTAAAGGTCAGCAGAACTTTCCACAATGGTGGAATGCTTTGCATTTGTGCTGCCTAACAGGATGGTCGCTAGTGCGTGCAGTTGTTAGCGCAATTGAGGAACTGCATTTGAGTTTGATTTATTATTCATTTGTTTGCTTGCTTATTTGTTTGAGTCAGGGTATCCCTCTGTCTTCCAGGCTGAAGTACAGTGGCACAATCACGGCTCACCACAACCTTTACCTCCTGGGTTCAGGTGATCGCTCTGCCTTGGTCTGTCTAGTAGCTGGGACTACAGGCATACACCACCATGCCTGGCTAATTTTTTGAATTTTTTGTAGAGATGAAGTCTCACTATGTTACCCAGGCTGGTCTCGAACTCCTGGCTTCGAGCACTCCTCCCACCTTGGCCTCCCAAAATGGTGTGATTACAGGTGTGAGCCACTGCACCTGGCCTGATTTATTTTTAACTACAGTTGACCCTTGAACAGCATGGGATTAAACTGTATAGGTCCTCTTTTATGTTGATTTTTTTTTCAATAAATATAGGAACTTTTTGGGAAATTTGTGACGATTTAAAAAAACTCATGGATGAACCACATAGCCTAGAAACACTGAAAAAATTTAAGAAAAAGGTATGTCATCAATGCTTAAAATATACGTGTTAATCGACTGTTTGTGGTATTGGTAAGGCTTCTGGTCAACAGTGGCTGTTAGTAGTTACGTTTTGGGGGAGTCGAGAGTTATATGTAGGTTTTTCAACTGCTTGGGGGGTTGGATCCCACAAGCACCGCATTGGTCAAGGGTCAACTGCGGTTTAAATAGCTAGAGGTGACTAACGGCTACCTTACTAGATAGTGCAGGTCGAGGAATGTGTCTGGACTATTCTTTTTGACAGGGAAGAACAGGATGGGCCGACTAACCGGGGACACTGAGAGTCCTTGGGGCAGCTCTCACAGGTCTCGAGAGGTCATTGACGGGGAGTGGTCCCTGAAGGGCAGGCTCATTTTCTTTCTCCCTCCGGTTAGTCACTCATGCAGGTGGACTGAAATGCCTGGGACGGTCTACTCTACCTGTTTCTACCTCCACTGGGAAAAAGGACGCAAGACACTGAAATGGGATCTGTACAAGTAAATTTTGGGGCATTATATATATGGAAGATGGATAACTCATTGGGAACCGCGATGCACGCAGACCTCAGAGTCTAACTATCGGAAAACGAGGGACCCCAAAGGATGCTGAGGAATCGCGATCCTAGAGTAGTGGTTCTCTAAACCTTCGTGTACACCACCACCTCCTGGAAGACTTTTACGAACAAAGACTGCTGGACCGGTCCCACAATGTTTCTAGTTCCATAGGTCTTGGATGAGACTTGAGAATTTGCATTTCTGACTAGCTCTCAGATTAGGCTGATGCTGTTAGTTCAGGGACCACACTTTGAGAACCACTCCCCTTCAGGGTTTACCAAAAACCTGTAACAAAACCAACTGATAATGGGGCCGTCAAGTCAATGATCATGCCTTCCACGTTTGGAGAATTCCAACGCTGTGAGGTGCACATGGGTAGGGACGAGACATGAAGTTGTCTAGCATTTTGCAACCAGAGGGAATCCGGAATATCGATGACACTTCTCAGTAACTTCAAATACCACGATGATTTGAGTTCATGAATATCGCGTTTTCGTGATCCTTTATAGCCCTCTTCTGGGTCACCAGCAAAGTAGCAAAACGGGCTTCATTTTCCAGTAGGCGCCAAAGAAATTTCACTTTTCTTTCTTTTCTTTTTCTTTTTTGTGAACTGGGATCTCACTCTGTCACCCAGTCTAAAGAGCTGTGGCAGGATCATGGCTCACCATAGCCTCCACCTCCTGGGCTCAAGCGATCCTTCCACCTCAGCCTCTTGAGTAGCTGAGACTACAAGCACGTGTTACCACACCTGGTGAATTTTTACCTTTTTTTTTTTTTTGGTAGAGAGGAGGTCTCGCTATGTTGCCCAGGTTGGTCTCAAACTCCTGGCCTCAAGCAATCCTCCTGCCTCGGCCTCCCAAAGTGCTGGCTAGCAGGTGTGAGCCACCGTGCCCAGCCAGAACTTCCATTTTTTCAACGAATTCTTCACCTGTTGGCTTCTCCACGCATGATCTATCTTGAGAGGAATCTCTCTGCAAAGTCCTATCTTTGGCTTCCCAGGCGGCTGGCCCCGTGAGTAGTTACCCCTTTCTTCCGTTTCCCTGCAGGCCTAGTCCCACATCAGCCCTGACCTACGGCCGGCTTGCCCTTCCCTGTAGCCTTCTGGCGATGACACAGCACCTCCTCCCTCAACCATGCCTGCTGGGTTTCCAGGCTCTCCCTGCCGGAAGTTCCCTCTAGGTGCCCAGCCTAAATTCTTCCTCCCGCGGTCCAGGCGTTTCTAGTCTCCTTGTCAGATGGAGGAGGGCCGGCCACGAACCTGCAGTTTCCTAACCCACCCCTGCTCCTCCCCCACCCCTTCCCTCCAGCTGGGGCTCCTGTCCCCAGGGTGGGGGACACCTACCTGATGACGTAGCCCTTGAGGAGTCCGTTCTGGTGGCTCTCTGGAGGCGGCTGCCACTGGATCATGATGGACTGATTGGTCCGGCCACTGGCAATGACATTCTGGGGCGGGGCCGTGGGGGGCTCCTCGGGGAGGGAGATCCTGGATAAGAGAACAATGTTCTTATTCTTGGGGGGAAACGCAGGAGTTTAACGGGATACGGGGAGGCCAAACCCTGCCCTACTCTGTCCTCCATGAGGTTCTGCACCATTGTTGTGTGTCTTCCGGCAAGCCACTCAGCCTCTCTGAGCTTGTTTTTGTCAAAGGATTACAGGAAAGCCCTACCTGTCTGCCTGACAAGACTGGTTGTGGCTCAAGTGATACAGCGTGTGTATGTCTTTTAAAAAACACCATAAGGCAACAAAAGTGTCTATTTTTGGGGTGCAGGTATGGGGTATGGGCCTCGGTTTCCCGTTGGTCAAAGAAGCCACTCTGGGGGTCACTGAGGTCACAAGTGTCCAAGTGTTTTGAAGGGGGTGTTAAGCAGTCAGGCCCCAGTCGCCCGCGGGCGGTGAGCTTTAACGAGGCCTCCCTTCCTGGCCAGCGAACTCGGGCCAGGAGCAGGGCGGGCGTGGGGTGTGGGTGAGACAGCCACGAGCAGCCACTCGCCTGCGGGAGCCACACGCTGTGGCATTCCTCCCCCGGCATCGCCGGGGGACGGGGTGTTCTGTCTCAGAGTATTTTTCACATCACTGACATGTATCCATTAGAAACAAAAGTTAATTATTTTTGATGGATGTCTTTTCCTTTTTGTTGATTTTGATGTTTGCGCTTTCTGATGGATAGCTTTCCAAAGCACACCATGCACTCCTGTGCTTTTGCAACGGCTGCAGTAAGGGGGCTGGACTTCCTCTTGGTGACTCCAGAGGCTGTTAGGATTCCCCTGCACTTTGAGTCTCTCTGCTATTGGCATCTTGTGCCTCCAGGCGGGCTGGGTCTGTTCATCTGGTCACTTCCTGTCCTACCTCTGGAGGTCCAAGTGCGGCCTGGTATACAGTGGGTGCTCAATAAGCAGTGAGTAAATACATTCTCCTGGTAACCACTCTCCATGCTGGGCTGTCATCTACGGCTGGCTTGTTCTTTCCTGTAGCCTTCTGGCAATGACACAGCACCTCCTCCCTCAACCATGCCTGCCGGGTTTCCAGGCTCTCCCTGCCGGAAGTTCCCTCTAGGTGCCCAGCCTAAATTCTTCCTCCCGCGGTCCAGGCGTTTCTAGTCTCCTTGTCAGATGGAGGAGGGCCGGCCGCGAACCTGCAGTTTCCTAATCCACTCCTGCTCCTCCCCCACCCCTTCCCTCCAGCTGGGGCTCCTGTCCCCAGGGTGGGGGACACCTAGAGGGAACTGCTGCCCACTGTGAGTGTCTTGACCCCAGCGGTGTCACCCTGGTGAAAGCTAGAGAGACCCAGGCTTACTGGAACTGTGGCAAAACCACAGTGATTGATTTAAGACGGGGTCTTCTCAGAGGCACCTAAAAAAGAGCCCAGAGACAGTGTTGGTGTCTGTGATGTGTCACCCTGACCTCTCGCATGATGGCTTCTTTCCCAGGAAAGTTTCTCCCCGGCTGGGGTGGAAAGAATCTGCCTTCTGCGCACATGGGTATCACAGTGGGATGTTTTGAGACGGATTACTGGCTGTTTTTATTCTATTTCCATCATTTTCTAAAAGCGTTGTGGGCTCCCCAGACTGGCCTGGCACTGTGCAGAGTGCTGGCTGTGGGGCTCTGTGGAGTCCTGGCATCCTCGGCAGCTTCTCGTCCGCTCAGCGAGGCTGCAGCCATTGGAGCGTGGAGAGCTGAGGTGAAGCTTTGAACTTGCACGGCTCATAGTTTTGGGAATGGTGCCTTTGGTCAGTGCTCACCCCATGCTCCTGTGCTTCACCTACCTGCGTCCTCTCACTCCACCATTAAAACACTCCCAGAACTGTGAGTCCGCTTCTACAGAGGAGAGGCTGAAGCCCAGCGGGGCAGAGATGCGGAGCCCAAAGCCCACCACGGCGGTTCGGGTGCAGCCCCACCCCCAGCTGGAGGCCCCGAGAGGCCCCCGGAAGAGTAGCCACTGCCCTCACCTCTCTGTGTCCTTGCTGAACTGTCCCTTCCCCACATCGTTGACAGCACAAAGACGGAACTGGTAGGAGCGGGCGGGAACCAAGCCCTTGACCGTCACCGAGGTGGCTTCGGGGTCCACACTGGCTAAGAGGATGGTCCAGGGGGCATCTGCAGGGGCAGAGAATGGAGGCAGAAGTGGGCCTCTTGGGGTGGACAGTGCATGCTTCTCACTCCCCACTCCCAGCAGAGGTCCCGCCTCATTGATGCTGGCAAGAGGGCCTCCCTGGCTTGTTCCAGGACGCCCGCCCTGTTACTCTTCTAGGTCCCATGAGCCCGTGTGACCCTGGGGCATGGGAGTGAAGGGTGCTGGGAGGAAGGAAGGTCTCATGGGAATGCATCTCTCACGAGATGCATTCGTCTTTTCCACCCTCAAACTGATGAGTTCTTGGCGAACCGTGTTTAAGACACTGTTCAGATTATGCCTGCTTATTTTAGAGTTCACAGCTCTGGGACTTGGAGATTTAAAAAAATAAATAAATAAAAATAGAGTGGGCAAATGCCTGTTATCTCAGCACTTTGGGAGGCCGAAGCGGGAGGACTGTTTGAGCCCAGGAGTTTGAGACCAGCCTGGGCAGCATAGTGAGACCCCATCTCTATTTTTTTTTTTTTTGAGTTGGAGTCTCACTCTGTTGCCCAGACTGGAGTGCAGTGGCCGCTCCCGGCCACCGCAGCCTCGATCTGCTGGGCTCCGGCGGTCCTTCCGCCTCAGCCTTCCAGGTAGCTGGAACTACAGGCGCGCGCTACCACGCCTGGCTAATTTTTTGATTTATTGTAGAGATGAGGTCTCGCCTGCCCAGGCGGGTCTTGAACCCGCGGGCTCAGGCAATCCACTCACCTCAGTCTCCCAAAGGCGCGGGATTACGGGCTGAGCCACCGAGCCCGGCTTCCCATCTCTATTTAAAAAAAAAAATTAGCCAGGTGTGATTGTGTGCATCTGTCATCCCAGCTAGTCGGGAAGTTGAGGCAGAAAGATCACCTGAGCCCAGGAGGTTGAGGCTGTAGTGAGCTGTGACTGTGCCACTGCACTCCAGCCTGGGTGACAGAGTGAGACCCTGAATTCCAAAAAGAAAAAGGAAATAGCCATTTTCTCTGAGGTGACTGCCATGCCAGGCCCTGAGTTAAGCCAATCGTCACAGTGTCCTGACAGGCCAGTGTTCCTCGCAGAGAGGAGGATACTGAGGCTGCCAGAGGGAAGGATTTGCTCAAAGGCCCAGAACGAGGAAGTCAGGAAGCTGGGACCCTAGCCCAGGACTGACTCTCCAGCCACGCTTCCAGCCCCTTCTTCCCAGGCCCGGGCTGCAGCGAAGGGTGCAGGGGGTGACAGGCATCTTACTGTTCTCCGACATCTCCAGGACGTAGCGGATCAGGGGGCTGTTGCCATCAAAGGGCTTGGCCCACGTCAGGTTGATGGCCCGCCTTTCCACGGTGCTGAGGGTGGCCACCGGGTGCTCGGGGGCGTGGGGCAGTTGCCTGGGGGGAGAGCGAGAGCGCGACACATGGTTGGGCCATCCTGTGTGGTCTCAAGGCAGGTGGCGGGGCACCGAGGATACAGATTGGGCGGGCCCTGCACTTCCATGACGCCTGTGCTCAGCCACAAAACACGGCCTTTGGGTCCCTTACCCAGACAGACTTCTTCCTGGAGTTGCAGCCCCCCTGCTAAAGCCATCCCACACCCTCAGTTCTTGACAGGGGGCCTGTCTGAGTCGAGGGAAAGGCCTGGAAGGGTACTCGGAGCGTGTTCTGAGTGGAACAGACCCAGGTCACACGTGGCCTGGTGGCCTGACAAGAGGGATTTGGGTGGCCCTGAGCCTTCCCTCGGAAGTCTGCGCCTCCTTTGCCGCGGGCCTGGGAGGGCTGCCCTCACCTGACGCGCAGGTGAGCACTTCGAGAGTCATTGCCTCCTGCAGAGATCACCCGGCAGGTGTAGGTGCCGATGTCTCCCGACCACGTCTGCGAGATGTGCAGGGAGCCATTTTTGTCCAGGCGGATACGGGGGCTGTTCTCCACGCCCAGGGTGGCCCCGTCTTTCTCCCAGGCGTATCTAAGGGAAAGAAGTATCAGTGAGTAAAGAGAGAGAGGGACGTTTCCTGGGGGGTGGGCGAGGCCAGAAGCTGGTCCTGAGGAGAGAGCTCCCGGGGGGGAGGGGCAATCCCCGGTCCCAGGAGTGCCCCTGTTGCTGGTTGTGGTTATGCAGGAAACCGTGGCCGAAGCCTGAGTGGACTGGGTGTTAACCATTCCTGCATCTGGGAGAGTGAACGCATTAAGTCATTATCTGTCCTTACACTTTCAGTTTGGCTCAGGTCAAAGCGCAGTTGCTTTTGGCCAGAAGCTAAGGCAAAACAGCCAGCACAAAAGAGCCAGCCGAAGGTATTCTTCCGACGAGGTTAAAAGATTACAGCTGGAAAAAGAATTAAAGTTTCCGCATAGACTACATTTCGGAATTAGTTTTATGAGGGGAATCATTAGATCAATGCATCACTGTGACAAATTGACTTTAGTGTCCAAAAAATCACTTTAGCTTCGGTCAGTCAGTACAAAGGGGACTTGAGAAATTACACGCATCCCTGTGCCTGACAATAAGAAATATCTTCTCTGGAATTGTTCTTGAGGAAATACAACCATTATCATCGTCGTCAACACATGTGGAATGCCAACTCTGGGGGACAGGATGCCATCTGCCCCCCACCCAGGGCAGGCAGCCTTTGTTCTCAGCACAAGGGTGAGGAGTCGGGGTGGGAGGGTGTGGGATGCCCTGAAAACAGCCCAGTCAATAAGGGGGTGAAGGGAGGGGACGGAGTCACAGGCTCTCAGAATTACCTGGGTTTAGAGACATAAAATTTCTGGGGAGAGTGTGTCTGTAATTTTTTTTTTTTTTTTTTTTGAGTTGGAGTCTCACTCTGTCACCCAGACTGGAGTGCCTCGACCTGCTGGGCTCCGGCGATCCTTCCGCCTCAGCCTTCCAAGTAGCCGGAATTACAGGCATGCGCTACCACGCCCAGCTGATTTTTTGATTTATTGTAGAGATGAGGTCTCGCTGCCCAGGCGGGTCTCGAACCCGCGGGCTCAGGCAATCCACTCACCTCAGCCTCCCAAAGGCGCGGGATTACAGGCTGAGCCACCGAGCCCGGCTGTAATATTTTTAACCTAGGTTTCAAAAGAAGAACAAACAGAAAAGTAGAAAGTACAGATAAGGAAAAAAAAAACACTCAAAAGTTTTCCAATAATGGGGAACCGTGATTAATACCTGAGCATACATCTTCCAGATGCTTCTCCCTGCCCAGATAAGCAGTCCACCACAGCACTACGATGTTCTGAAGTCAAATTCCTGGATCAAAGCTGGCTCTGCCACTCACCAGCTTTGGGATCTTGGGTCCGTTTATCTATCTATTTATTTATTTTTTTGAGTGGGAGTCTCACTCTGTCGCCCAGACTGGAGTGCAGTGGCCACTCCCGGCCACCACAGCCTCGACCTGCCGGGCTCCGGCGATCCTTCCGCCTCAGCCTTCCAAGTAGCTGGAACTACAGGCGAGCGCTACCACGCCCGGCTAATTTTTTTGATTTATTGTAGAGATGAGGCCTCGCCAAGTTGCCCAGGCGGGTCTCGAATCCGTGGGCTCAGGCAGTCCACTCACCTCGGCCTCCCAAAGCGCGGGATGACAGGCTGAGCCACCAAGCCCGGCCTGGGTCCGTTTATTAAACCTTGCGGTGCCTCAGTCTCCCTGCCTGTAATACGAGGATGTTGACACCACCCATCTCATGGTGTTGCTGTAAGGATTGTGTGAGCTGATATAAAATACTTAGAGTAGTGTCTAGACCATGGGAATTTAGCTGCATTATATATTTTTAATGAGACAGTATATTTACATGAATGATATCTAGCAGTCTATTCAACCATCTTGCTTTTTAAAGCTGCTTTTCCACTCAATAAAATCCCATCACCCCTTTTTAACATGACATTTCCACACCATGATTTTTTTTATCAGATGCACAGTGGTCTGGCATAGTTCCTTTGTAATTGAACGTAAAGTTGGACTTCCAGGCCAGTTCCTTGTTTTCTGATATTACAGTTAATGTTGTGATGAATATCCTTAAAGGCAAAATGCTTACATACATTCCAAATCACTTCCTTGAGGACAAATTCTTAGAATGAAATTGCTGAGTTAATTTTCAAGACTTTTAATACTATGTATGAATCCATCACAGCAAACACTTTTCTTTATTTATTTTTAGCAACCACCTTTTATTCATCTCTTTATCTAGAAAATAATCATCCTTGCCCTTGCCAGCATTCGGGGGATGGGCAGAATTTCACTTAACAGAAAATCCAGTTGCAGGATGTAATTTCTGCGTAAGAAACCATCTGTGGCCAAGAGACATTCTCTGCTCAGGTGTGGTGTTTAGGAAGCAGATATCTCAGCCTGTGAAGTATCTGTGCCAAAACAACTGGACCTAAATCTAATTACAGTTACTTAAATCTAATTAGAAATACAGAGGATAGAAGAACAAGTTAACAATACCATGAGAAAGCAGCTAGCCAAATCCAGAATGTCCATGGCATGGTGAGCAAATGCTGGCCTGCTGTCTGCTTGTGTAAATAAAGTTTTATTGGAACACAGACACACTCATCTGTTCACATACTGTCTATGGCAGCTTTTGCTCTACAAACGTAGAGTTGAGTAGACATGACAAGACCACAGGGCTCTCAAAGCCTGAAATGTTGATTCTCTGGCCCTGTACAGAAAATGTCTGCGGACTTCTGTCTTCTAGAACCTGGTTTCTCCAGCAAAGCAATTATGTGAAAAAAAGCAAAAACAAAAATAAAAAGGAATGCATCTTTTCAACAAATGATTTTGGAATAGCTCGCCATCCATGTGCAAAAAAATGAATCTAGAGACAGACCTTACACCCTTCACAAAAATCAGTTCAAAAGGAAGCACAGACCTAAATGCAAAATGCTCAACTATAAAACTCCTAGAGGACAACACAGGAGAAGATCTAGATGACCTTGGGTTTGGCAATGACTTTGCAGATACGACACCAAGAGTGCAATCTGCGAGAAAGAAAGAACTGATAACATGGACTTCGTTAAAATAGATGAGGTCAAGAGAATACAAAGAGAAGCCACAGACTGGAAGACGGGATTTGCAAGAGATATATCTGACAAAGCACTCTTATCCAGAATATACAAAGAACTCTGAGAACTCAACAAAAAGAAAACACACAACCTCACGAAAAACAGGGCAGAGTCCTTGACAGAGGACTCGATAGAGCCCCCGGATAGAGGCTTCACCCCAGGAGATGTACAGACAGCAAGTAAGTCCATGTCATCAGGGAAATGCCAATTAAAACGACAACCAGGTATCACCACGCAGCTGCTGGAATGGCCAGATCCAGAACACTGACATCAGCAAATCCGGATGAGGGGAGCTCTCACTCATGGCTGGTGGGAATCAAAATGGTATCAACACTTGGGAAGATGGTTTGGCAATTTCTTACAAAACGAAACGTACTCCTGCCATTATATTCCATAATAAAAAAATTTAAAAAAGAAAAACAGCCTGGGTGTGGTGATTCATGCCTATAATCCCAGCGCTTTGGGAGGTCAAGGCGGGAGGACCGCTTGAGGCCAGGAGCTTGAGATTAGCCTGGGAAACATAGCCAGACCCTATCTCTACAAAAAAAAAAAAAAAAAGCCAAGTGTGGTGGCATGCACCTGTAGTCTCAGCTATTTGGGAGGCTGAGGCAGAAGGATTGCCTGAGCCGTAGAAGTCGAGGCTGAAGTGAACCGTGATCATGCCTCTGCACTCCAGCCTGGGCAACAGAGAGAAACCCTGTTCTCAAAAAACAAACAAGCAGAAAAAAACCCCAAAACCCACATAACCCATGAGTCCATTCAACTTAAATAGAATAGAAATTTCCAAAATAATCTCCAGTTCTACAACTGGCTATTAAACAATTTTAATGAGTGGTTTTCTTTTTTTTTTTTTTTTTGAGTTGGAGTCTCACTTTGTCGCCCAGACTGGAGTGCAGTGGCCGCTCCCGGCCACCGCAGCCTCGACCTGCTGGGCTCCAGCGATCCTTCCACCTCAGCCTTCCGAGTAGCTGGAACTACAGGCGCGCGCTACCACGCCCGGCTGATTTTTTGATTTATTGTAGAGATGAGGTCTCGCTGCCCAGGCGGGTCTCGAACCCGCGGGCTCAGACAATCCACTCAACTCAGCCTCCCAAAGGCGCGGGATTACAGGCTGAGCCACCGAGCCTGGTTGAGGAGTGGTTTTCAGAGGTCTTCTTAGTTTTAAATAATAGTAGACAGTTCTCAGGAAATCAAAGGCATGCAAAGATATTTAATTACAAGGACATTCATAATGCTTCTTTTTTTCTTTCTTTCTTTCTTTCTTTTTGAGTCAGGGTCTCACTCTGTCACCCAGGCCGGAGTGCAGTGGCTCGATCACGGCTCACCATAGCCTCAACCTCCTGGGCTCAGGCAACCTTCCTGCCTCTTTAGTAGCTGGGACTATAGGTGGACACCACCCCGACCCCCGGCAGAGATGAGGTCTTTGTTGCCTAGTCTGGTCTTGAACTCCTGGACTCAAGCATCCCCCCTGTCTTGGCCTCCCAAAGTGCTGGGATTACAAGCCTGAACCACCATGTCTGATCTTGATTATTTCTTAATATTAGCACAAATTTAGAAATAATCCAAATATCCAGCAATGAGGAATAGGTAACATAAATGACGTTATACTTACACAGTGGGTCACTGAATCATCGTGTGTCTACACAAAAATATTTATTGACATGAAAGAGGGTCACAACAGGCTTTTAAGCGAAGAGCAGATTAAGAAACAGCACATTGAGTTAAGAATCGAGTTTTCCGTCCTGGTGACACGTCAGAATCGCTTGGGGAGTTTTTTCAAAACGCTGAGGTCGGGGTCTCACCCCGCCCAAGACACGGCCAAGAAGACGCAGGGTAGCAGGGAAGTCCAAGGAAGACAGGCTGAGGTGGGAGACCTATGCTGTGGGCAGAGAGACTGCCAATTTGGGGGGGAAGAGAAGATGATTCTGCTCTCTCTCCCCATCGTGAAAAGATGGTTCTAGATGGTTAATTCCCTTTACAGCAAGGATCACCCTCCAGTAAACTGGAACGGGGAAGTCCCACCTGTAGGGTCACTGAAGTCCCTAGAAAGTGGGTCTGCAGAGACGTTATAATGGATCCCTGAATCCCTGAAAGCTTTTCTGCCTCTAGAATTGTCTAGAGAGTGAATAAAATGCATAAATCTTAGGCCAGGCCCAGTGGCTCTTGCCTATAATCCCAGCACCTTGGGAGGCTGAGCCGGGTGGATTGCTTGAGCCCAGGAATTTGAGACCAGCCTGGGCAACATAGTGAAACTTTGTCTCTAAAAAATAAAAATAAAAAGAATGCTGGACGCAGTGACTCATGTCTGTATCCCTGCACTTTGGGAGGCAGAGGCAAGAGGACTGCCTGAGCTCAGGGGTTGGAGACCAGCCCGGGCAATGTGGCGAGAGCTCATCTCTACAATAAATCAAAAAATTAGCCAGGCATGGTGGTGCATGCCTATGGTTCCAGCTACTCGGAAGGCTGAAGTGGAAGAACAGCCTGAGCCCAGCAGGTTGAGGCTGCAGTGGCTGTGAGAGTGCTGTTGCACTGCAGCCTGGGTGACAGTGAGACTCCGACCCAAAAACAAACAAACAAACAAGCAAAAAACGAAGGTGTGGTGGGATGGGCCCACAGTCCCAGCCACAGAGGAGACTGGGGGAAGGATCACCTGAGCCCAGGAGGTCGAGGCTGCAGTGAGCCATGATTGCGCCACTGCCGTCTAGCCTGGGTGACCGAGTGAGATCCTGACTCAAAAAAAGTGTAAGTCTTTTCGAATATAAGTAGATGACATTTTAATAAATACATCCCAACTTAAAATGTGCTGAATTAATATAGCCTTTTGCTATTACAGAGTTTTCCAATTAATGAACAATGAAAGTACAGCTACCACACGACATATGGGTCTGAGATGCAAAGTCATAAGTACTCTGTGTGAGCTCTCAGGATCTTTTTACAGCTGGTATATTAATTTTTTAGAAAAATCGATCGCACCCAGGAATAAGCACGTTCTGGATTATCCGTTGAGATGTTCTAACTGTGTGATCTCAAGGCTACGTCTGCATCTGTGCTAGCAACACGTGACGGTTGCCCGAAGGAGCCAGCGGCTGGCGTTTCGTGAGGCGTTTCTCAAACTGGGGCCGGCGACGTGTCCTCTGACAATCCTTGCACAAGTCTAGAGACCCTTGCGCCCACCTGGGCTCCCGGGTCTCATTTCGCGGGGCCGCAGAGACGGTCACGTGCCCAGCGACCACCAGGTGGCGCCGCAGGACACGGTTGTCTCCTGGAGCCCGGGGAGGCCATTTCTCCAAGGGGCAGGAGCGCCCGCCCCTTCCAGCCTGGGTGCCAGTCGCTTCGACAGCGATATCGCTCATAAAATAGAGAAGCAACACGGAGGGAATATTTATCTGTGAGGACACGGTTGCATTTTCCCTCTGCATCCTGGAGCTCGGGGAGGGGAAAGCAGGGAGGATTTCCTCCTGGTTTGGGGAGTGGGGGGAGTGGCGGGTGTTGGCGCTTGGGAGGGGTCTTGGCTGCTTGATTCAGCTTCTCCAGCGGCTTCCTCAGGGGACTGAGTTCCTGGGAGGCCAAGTTCCTTGGCGTGGTCCCAGTTTCCCCATGGGGGACAGGGGGGCAGCTCAGAATACGTCCCCCTCGCATGCCTCTCATGGTGAGTCACCCCAGGGGTCACGTCCTGCCCAGCCCTGGGGCTGACCCCATGTCCTCTGGCCCAGACTCCTCTGCGGTCCACTCAGTGGTTGGGGGCCCGAGACGGGGGTTAGAAGTGGGGTGGTGGGGGATGCCAGCAGTGGCATCCAAGCCTTCCGCCTCTCACCAACCTGCAGGCCTTCCTCCCCCACCCCTCCCTCCTCCCATTCCCCCATCCTTCATTTCTTCTGCATTCCTCTCTCTTTTCCCCGTTGGAGACGGCTTAACTCAGTTCAAGGCAACTCAGTTCCCCAGGCGTTTATTTTGCGTTTTCTGCCCCTCAGCCCATGTCTGGATCTGTAAACCCCTCCTCCCTGCAAGGCAGCACTGGTAGTGACAACCCTGGTACAACCTGGTACAACCTGGTACAACCCTGGTAGTGACACCAGCCCAGCCACAAGCCTCCCTAGCGCTCCCCACACCTTGCTTGGCCTCAGGCTGCCACAGAGTGAGTACCTGACAGTCACGCGGGGGTCGTGGGTCACGCCACACACCATGGAGGCCTGGGTGCCCTTGATGACGCTCTGGTCCTGGGGAGGCCTGGTGATGCGGGTCCGGGCTGAAAGACAGCGAGACGGTGGAGTCAGAAGGGCCGGGGGCTCCAGATCCCCAGGTGTGATGCAGGCATGGGGGAGGGATGTCTGGGGTGACTCGGGCCACGGGGCTGACTCTGGGCAGAGGCAGATCTGGAATGGGGACAGGTTTCCCCAGGACGGTGACAAAGAGCAGCCAGTCCCCTGCACCTTAATTCCTGGAAACCGCATTCCTGGTGGGGCTCATTTAACAGTACTTGCATGAGTCCAAGTCACAGACAATCTCAGGGCGGTAGGGCCAGCCAGGGGTGACTGCCCAGCCAAGGGAGACATCGGGTCTTCTGATTCCCAGTCCAGGGCTCCACCCGCCAGGGCCCCCGGCTCAGCCCAGGTGGGTGTGTTTAGGGTGTGGGGCCCAAGTTGGAAGCGGCTGGAGACGGTCCCTTGGAGCCCGGGTCCGGTTTAGGTGAGTACCATACATACTTCCTGGAACCTGGCCACGCCCACTGGATGACATCTGTCTGTGGCTGCCTTCTCGGCACAACAGAAGTCAGCTGAGTTGTGGTGACAGAGACCGTCTGGCCCACAAAACCCAAAATATTTATGATCTGGCCTGTGCTACAAAAGTCTGCCGATTTCTGCCCTAAAATATCTGGAGACAGCGCTCCCATATCCTGCACGTTCTCTGACTTGGCCAAGCATGGCAGAGCCGGCCCTCACGTGGCACCACTGGCAGAGGCTTCACCGCTCCGTCCCCGGCCTCTGAATTAGTTTGTCACTGTTCCTCTGATAAGAAGGGCCTTGACCAGGACAGACACACGGTGGGAAGAAGCTGGCGGTATAAGCGAGCACTCCACAAGTGTCCGTGTCCTCAGCACCTGTAGGGATGTGCAAGCACACATGCACACACACGCACAGACACATAAAATCGTCCTGCTCTGTGCACTCACCCCAAACCACCAGGTCGGCGGAGGCCTCGTCGACGCCCCGCGAGTTGGTGGCCAGGCAGGTGTAGGTGCCCGCGTCGGAGATGTGCGTAGGGCTGATGAGCAGGCTACCCGACTCCAGGGGCGTGAAGCGTGGCAGCTGCACGGAGCCGCTGGCCAGGATGCGCTCCCCTGGGGGCGACACGCGTGGGCTCAGCCTGAAGTCCGTGGCATGGCCTGCCCTCCCCGGTGGCCCCAGGGCAGGAGAGCCCTGGCTGGTTCCGAAAATGCCAAGGGGTGGGGGGCTGGGGCGGGGGCAGCGGGGCGAGGACAGGGATGAAGCCCGGAGAGCCTCCGGATGGGCGATGGCTCAAGGGCGTGTGGCCACAGGGCTGCAGCCTCAGCCCGGCACGGGTGCCCTTGCACCTGCCCGCTGCCTGTCCTTCACCCGAGGGCAGCACACTAGCTCCTGATGGCGGGAGCGGCAGCCTGGCACGGCCCTGGAGGCGGCTGGCACCTGGGCCGGGGGGGAGGGGGACGTGGCGGCGGCTCTGACAAGGTGACCACGGCATCACGCAGCGGGATGCTTCTGGGAGTCACCTTCAAGGGAGGGAAGAGAGGCTGGGAGCAGAGAGAGGTGGGGGTGGGGGGTAGGGGAGTCCCTGCCGACTGCTCTGGTTGGGACAGGCCTCCTTCGGCAGGGGGACAGGGGGGCCTGGTGCCTGGCCTGGGAGAGTCCTGGGCAGAGAGAGAAAAAGGGGTAAGTGTAGGGGTGGTGGGGGAGAGAGAAGGACAGAGAGAGAGAGACAGAGAATACAATAGATATGAGGGGTAGACAGAGAAAAGGAGAGAGGGATATGGGGGGGGAGAGAGAACAGAGGGGATACAGAGAAAGAGGGACACCGGGTGGGGGGAGACAGAGAGCAAGCCTGCGCATGTAAGAATGAGCTGGAGAGGGTGGGGTGTCATGACTCTGTCTCTTTTAAAGACTGTCCCCCTCTCTATGCAGAGGGAAGCCTGTGTGTGCATCATGGGTCACGCGAGCCCACGTGTACACTGTCCAGGCAGCATGAGCTCATGGTGTGCTTGTCCCCAAGTCTGGGTGCACGTCTGGGTGTGTCTGCACTATTTCCACAGACGCTTTCTGAGCACCTACTGCGTGCCACACCCTGCTCTGGGCCCTGGCAGACAGCAGCGGACGACGCCAGGATCCCGGGCATGGCGGGGAGGCAAGCAGTGAGCAAGACGACCGGGATATGAGGAGGTGGGAGGTGAGGCGGGGAAGGGGTGTGGGGGGCGAGGCAACGAGTCCTGGGGAGAAGGCCCGAGTGAGCAGGGCCTGCGGGTGTGAGGGAGCAGGGCCTGTGTGTGCGTGTGTGTGGACACGCGGACAGCGATGAAAGTCAGGGTGCGGGCTCAGAGGGGGCGTGGACACACGCGGGGTGGAGGGATGAGGTCCGCGGCTTGGGCTCTGCTGGCCGCGCTGCCTGGAGCCCTCCCAGCAGCCATGGGAGGAGGATGGCCTCCTACCTCATGACAACAGCCACCACCAGCACAGTACGAGTGACCAAACGCCAACGTCATGGCTTCCCCACTTCCCAGGACCAATCAGGCCCTCCCACACATGCTCCCATCTAGCCTCGACATCACCCTGCGGTCTGTGGAAACTGAGGCCCAGAGTCATAACTCGTCCGAGATCACAGGTCCTGGAAGATGCAGAGCTGGGCCTTGAGCCCGGCAAGGTGGCACTGAGTGCGTGGAGTGATGTGAAAAATGCTCCCTTGGGTGGTGCGGTGCGCGGCCTTCGCAGCCGTACCCGGGGAACCCAGCCTAGCAGGCTCCAGCACCTCGTTCTGCAGACTGTCCTGGGCTGTCACGTGCCACACCCTCCGAAGGTCCAGCCCATCTACCTTTCTGCCATGTGATAGCCGGCCGCGGTGCTCCCGAGGTCTCACACGCCAGCACCACGGACATGCCATCGATCACCGTGCTGTCCAGTGGGCCCCTGGTGATGTTGGGAGCGATGCCTGCAAACAGACACAGTGGGGCCTCTTAGCCCCACGCTGGGAGAAGCCCCTTGCCAGGGTTCTCTGAGCCCCAAAGAGCCAGGTCCTCTTCCCCCCTGCTGCAGGGTGGGGCCCTCTGCAGGGAAGGGTGCAGGTGTCCTGATGGGGTCCCAATGCTGGGAAGAAGGCGGAGGGCCCATGAGGGCTCCCCTTGCCCCCTGCCCGGTGGAAGGGCCCAGGGGACACTCATCCCCACCCTGCTTCGATCATCAGGACCCCAGAACAGTGTGCATCCCCTGTGACAGGCAGATGGGATTTGCCCCCGAACTGCACATGAAACGAGGCTCTGGCTTCTTAAAAGATCACCCACAGTCTAAGACGCCCACCCGAGCGCACCCTTCAGCCTGGCTGCGCTGGGCTCTTCACGTGTCGGCCGGCTTCCTGGCCCTGCTACCCCAGGGAGGCTCTCGGGGAGGGACCGGGAGCAGAGAGAAACACCAACCAAAGTCACCTGCACTTGGAAGCCAGAAGCAAGACAGCAGCCCCTGGGTGTCACCTCCGGGGCACACCCAGTCCCTCTGCCCATGGCTGCTGGGTCTGGGGCCTCTGTGGGCCTGGGTGGTGAACCCTGTGGGGCCCAAGGAGGGCCCTGCACACCCCGTGTGGCTGATGTGAAGACCACCAGCACGTATCCGATGGGCATGGCCGCCGGCAGTGTTGTCTCTGGTGGCTAACAGCAGAGACTCCAAGAGCGGAAAGGGGCTTAAGGGGGAGGCCCGCGAAGGAAGTGCTGGTTCTCTCCTTCGAAACCATGAGCAGGTCCTCTGGCCTGGGACGGAGTCGCTTCAGCCCTGCCCGGAACCCAGGGACAGGTGAAATGGCAGAGCTGGAAACTGGTTTCAAACCTCCCCCTGGTTCTCAAAGAGCCGATGAACCCATCCTAGGACACCGGGGCGAGCTTCCAGGGGCCGGGGCCTTCCTCCAGGGCTCAGGACTCAGGACCGCAGGAGCTGCAGGCATCATCAGCTGGCGCCCTCAGGCTGCCGTGCAAGGGACAGTCTTGGGGACCCCGCCTCCACATGAGGAGCGTGACTTTGTCCTCCTCGGCTTGGAGGAAAGCTGTGTCCTGGGCCGGACAGGCGCAGGGGTGGGCCAGGGAGGCCCCACTTACTGGTGACGGCCAGGTAGGTGGAGGTCTGCACCTCGCCGGCGGCGTTTCGGGCGAAGCACTGGAACATGCCGGTGTCGTCGGGCACCAGGCCGCTGATCTGCAGGCCCCCATCGCCGCGCTGCCGGAAGCGGGCCAGCTTCTCCACCCCCACCAGGGCCGCATCCTTGTACCAGGTGATGGAGGGCGGGGGCACGCCTGGGGGGACACAGAACGCATCAGCCTCCTGCTGCCTCCTTTGCAGCCTTGCCTGGGAGGGGGCTCGGAGGCAGGGGAGGGTGTCCCTGGTGTGTCTTGGACTCTAGAACCTTCTCAGAGGTGCCGCTTTGGGTGTAGGGGGAAGGACTTCTCAAAGTCTTTGAGATACAGTAAAGATCCTGGTGTCTGTTTAGCAAGAACCATTGCTTATCCTTTACCGCAATATTAGGCAGAACCTTTTTTGCGCTGTGGGATGGTTTCCCAAGACTACTTGACCATAGTGCCCTGTGTCAAAGAGTATGCAGAGGTGCAGAGGACGCCTTATCACTGGGAGGCACCCTGGTAACCCCCCCCTACCTGGTCTGCACATGGAGGCAAATGGGGGCTCCCCTGGGCCCCCAGCCTGGCATTCTGTCCTTAGACATATCCCCCAGCCCTTCCTCCTCAGTCTTTCCGGGTGTCTGCTCAAAAGGGACTTTCCAGCCCGGGCAGCATAGCAAGACCCCGTTTCTACATCAAAATATGAAGGAATTACCGCGGGTTCGAGACCCGCCTGGGCAACTTGGCGAGACCTCACCTCTACAATAAATCAAAAATCAGACGGGCGTGGTAGCGCGCGCCTGTAGTTCCAGCTACTTGGAAGGCTGAGGCGGAAGGATCGCCGGAGCCCAGTGGGTCGAGGCCGGGAGCGGCCACTGCACTCCGGTCTGGGCGATGGAGTGAATCTCCAACTCAAAAAAAAAAATGAAGGAATTAACTGTGCATGGTAGCATGCACCTGCGGTCCCAGCTTCTCAGGAGGCTGAGGTAGGAAGACTGCCTGAGCCCGGGAGTTCCAGGCTGCAGTGCTCTGTGATTGTGCCACTACACTTCAGACTGGGTGACAAAGGGAGGCCGTCTCTCTCTCTCTCAAAAACAGTGACTTCCCCAGATAAGTTGGCCACACTGTCACAAGGAGCACCATGGGCTCCGCCCCGAGCCCGCCCGCCTCCCCTCCCCGGCTGTCTCCCGCCCTGGCAGCCTGTGATACTGTATCTCATTCCCACTGTGACATCTCTGAGATCGGGATGTGTCTTGTAATCGACAGCATGTCATAATTTAATTGGCAGCCTTTTTTCTTTCTTAGTGGTACATAAAATAATGACGCGTCTTACAACCCGTGGCGTTTCAGATGAGAAGAAATACGGTCCCTTTATTTGTTTATTGGCACGCCCCTCTCCCTGCCGAGGATGCAAGTTCTGCACTAGCAGGGATTTGGCTATCGGGTTTCTTCCGTGCCCGCCCACCCCTGGGGATAGTGTCGGCACATGGGAAGCCAACAAAAAATATCTGTGGCCGGTTTGGACAGATGGCCGTGTTTCCCATGTGGGGCTGGGCAGGGAAGGGGTGTCCTTGCTCACGCCCCTCTGCCAAACCTCTCTCCTGAGAGCTACATTTTGCCCTCTGCTCCAAGGACCCCAGGGTGCTGATTCTTCCTTCTCTGTCATTGGGATTTCACCCTGACTGCAGCTGGCTGCTGGCTCAGCCTAAGCCAGGGGAGGGAAGGCGGGGACGGGAGAAGCAGAAATCCCTCCCTCTGGGGTTCTGACAAGGGGGGGTTAAGGAGGAAGAGGGGACGGAGGAGATGGGGCAAAATGGCCCAGAAAACAGGACGAGCTTGTGAGACGCATCTCAGGCGAGACATGCCCAAGGCTCGCCGCTACTGACATTACGGTAATTCGGCATTGTCTGCAACTCTCAAATCATGGGCAATTTGGATCTGTCACCTGTCCTGAAATTACG
The DNA here is from genome assembly GCA_027257055.1 of Cephalopachus bancanus. Classification (NCBI taxonomy): domain Eukaryota; kingdom Metazoa; phylum Chordata; class Mammalia; order Primates; family Tarsiidae; genus Cephalopachus; species Cephalopachus bancanus. Next base: position 7,628,124 of record JAPVLO010000065.1, read on the forward strand.
GTAATTTGGGCTCATTTGTAACCCCCGAGTTATGGTCCCGTCAGGGGTTGATTTCCAGCCCGAGATGACGGCAGTTTGGCCTGTTGGTCTCCTGGGGTGCCAGCGCACAGCCGGCCAGACTCTACTCGGCGATGTGCCCTTGAGAAAGAGGCGGGGCCTAGGAGCGTCTGGGCCGGAGGCCTCTCCCGCGGGCCTGGGGTCCTGGTCCCACTCGTGTACACCGCGGCTGCGCTACCTTTGGCCCGACAGGGGATGTCCACCACTTTCTCCATCTCTGCTGTGATGTGTCTCTCTGGCTCCTTGACGAACTGAGGCGGCTCTGAGGAGGGAATCAGAGCCATCAGAGCCATGCTCCTGCGGATCCAGCCACGGTCGGGCCGGGGGCGGGGGACTCGAGTAGGGGCCTCAGGGGAGCCCCAGCGGTCCGCCCCTCTCACCCAGCACGGAGAGGTAGGCGCCCCGGACCACGGCAGGGACGCTGCTGCTGCGCAGAACGGCCTCGCACTCGTAGTAGCCGGCGTCGCCCGCCATGGGGTTGGGGATGGTGAGCCGGCGGTTGTGGTCGCTGACTCCGCCTGACAGCACCACGCCGTCCTTCTTCCAGACGATGTGCAGCTTGATCAAGGGCCTGGGGCGGGGGGCAAAACCTGGTTCAGCCACAAGGGCTTCTGGAGGCAGGGAGGGGGTGGTGAGGAGGGTGGGCTTGGGCGGCCGGGCTGCCTGGGCCTGCCCACCCCCTGCCACTTTCTGGACGTGAGATCTCAGGCAGGTCCCTTCTTTGCTCTGGGCCTGGGTTTTCTCATCTGTGAAACGGGAACAACTGGTGCAAGCAACGCGCTTGGTCCGAGGCCCGGAGACGGGGTGATAGCTCAGGGTGCAGCAGCTCTGGGGAAGCAGGGAGCAGCCTGGCCTCACATTGCTCTCTTCCGAAGCACCCGAGTGCTGTCTCCAACCAACCACCGACCAGTGACCCCGGGGGAGTCGAGGGTGAGGGGAAGCCACCAGGAGAAACGTGACGTACCCAAGGTTTGGAAAGGGGACACAGGCAGACAGACAACCCCCCAACTGCAGGAAACCCGGCCCCTTCTCCAACCATCACTGATCCCTGCACCCCCAGACCCCGAGGCTTAGCAGGCCTGGGTGGTGCCCGGATGTCCCTGAGGACAGCGCTTTCCCGGGGGGATCCATACTGTCTCCATGGGGCCCTCGGGGGGTGGGTCCCACGGAAAAGGAGCTCTTGATCGCATATATTGGGGGCACCTGGCTTGAATGAAGGCGGGCAGGTTCCCCACCGAGGGCCTCCTCAGGGCCTCCAGAGTGTCCAGTGACGCCGAAGGGGCCTTTCCCACACTTCGGAGAAACGTGGGGTCTGAGGAGCATGCTTTTAGAAACGCTGCCCCAGGGACGTGCTCTCCAGGGATCTTCAGCTCAGGGGGCCCCCGGGGTCACGGTCGAACTCCCCCTAGAACATTGGCTTAACTTGGTGGAGCACTTGCGGGGTGTCAGGGCAGGCAGTGCCCAGACCATTCCCAATGTATGCATGAGGAGCCTGGGGCCCAGAGCGTGGCAGTGAGCACAGGCCTCTGGGGTGGCCAGTTGCATTTGAATTCTATCCGCCAGCGGGATGATGTCAGGCAGGTTGCTTGCCCTCTCTGGGCTTGGGGTGGTGACACCCATGCCGTGGGGTGGCCGTGGGGTCGTTTGGGAAGGCGCTTAGCACAGTGTTCACATATAATGAGACTCAGGGCTTCTGCCACTGTTCCCCATGAGGGAGAAGTGAGGGCCGCACACGTCCAGGAAGGGGCCCTAGTGCCCTCTGCCACCGTCGGAGTGGTCCCTGCACCGTGGCCCTCCTGCACGCCCAGCAAGCCAGTGGCTCTGCCTCGGAGGCACCCTGCTCCCTCTGGGCTGCTCCATGTTTTGGAGGCCCCCTGGGGTCCTGGACGTCCCTGGCTGACCTCCCCATCCAGGGAATCATCCAGCATATGCTCTTCTTGAGCCGCAGAGAAAGAGCTGGCCCTGCCCGTGCATGGAAACCCTCCGACGGCAGCTGACGAGTCCCCGGCCCCCTCCTCAGGGCCCCTCGCATGACACAGCTCCAGCCACTCTCCTCGGAGCAGGAGAGATGCGGAGAGGCGCCACCCACCTGGCGTTGGCCACACACTCCATGGTCACCTCTGAGGTCCCAGCCACCACACTGGTGTTCTTGGGAGGGATGATGATGGTGGGTGCGATGGGGTCTGCGGGCCCCCCTACATCTGGGGAGAGGTCAGAAGTTAGCTGGAGGCAGAGGCTGGAAATCCCATCCCTGTCTGGGCCGTGGGTGATGCCATGACAGACTTCTGTCCTCATGGAGTGGAGCAGGTGGTCACGGGGGCAGCCCTGGGGCCGACCCCAAGACTATCTGATTCCTCCTCTTCCTCTGCTAATGCGTCACCACACTGGTGTCCAGGAAAAGCCAACTGGAGACTTTCTTTTTTTTTGAGTCGGGGTTTCACTCTGTCACCCAGGTTGGAGAGCAGTGGCAGGATCACAGCTCATGGCAGCCTCGACCTCCTGGGCTCAGGCGATCCTTCTGCCTCAGTCTCCTGAGTAGCTGGGACTACAGGTGTGCACCACCATGCTCTGCTACTTTTTTTTTTTTGGTACAGATTCACTATGTTGCCCAGGCTGGTCTCAAACTCCTGGCCTCAAGCAATCTGCCTGTCTTGATCTCCCAGAGTGCTGGGATTACAAGTGTGAGCCACCGCCCCTGACCACCCTCCTGAGACTGACGGCTTTCCTCACTCCTATAATGCCACCATGCGCTCCCTCACCACCTCATCCTGTTCCATTCCCTTTGAAATCCTTCCCTCTGCCTGGGTTGACCTGGTCCCCCGTCCGCGTCCTCCACCAGAACTCTCTGTACTGGGTTGAATAATACCCCTCCAAATTCATGCCCACCCAGCAGCTATAAACGTAACCTTATTTGAAAATAGGGTCAATAAGGGGGGAGGTGGGAAGGAGGGACTCACTCGGCTTCAGAAATTACCTATTTGGTACAGTGTCCACTATTGGGGAACGGGTCACTGGAGACCCAATCCCCACCACTACATGACATGTCAGTGTGATGAACTGCAATGTGCACTCCCTGAATCTAAAATAAAAATGGGGGGAGAAAAACAAAAGAAAATAAGGATGTTGCAGATGTGATGAGTTAAGGTGAAGCCATGCTGAGGAGGTGGATTCTAGGTCCAGTACAACTGGTGTCCTTCTACGGAGAGGGACATGGAGACACAGAGGCGGGAAGGCCTTGTGAAGACAGAGGCCAAGAATGGAAGGAAACAAGAAGCCAGCTGGGAGGCTGGAGTGGCAGGAAGATCCTCCCCCAGAGGTTCCCTGGCCTTCAGACCTCTGGCCTCCAGAGCTGTGCTTACTGAGCGGCCCAGTTGGTGGTGGCCGTGGGAGCCTGATACAGCCCTGGAGGCAGGAGCCTCGTGGGTCTTTGCTGTGGACTGAATCGTGGGCCTCACCAATTCACATGGTGAAGTCCTAACATCCAGTGAGACGGTGTTTGGAGGCCTGGCATTGGGGAAGTCATCGGAATGAGATGAGGCCACAAGAGTGGGTCCCTGAGATGGAGTTAGTGTCCTCACAAGAGCCCAGAGCGCCCAGCCTCTCTGCCACAGGAGAATACTGTGGGCAGGCAAGCCAGGAAGACAGCCCGGCCATGCTGGCGCCTGACTTTGGCCTTCCAGAGCTGTGAGGACACCAGTGTCTGCTGCTGAAGCCCCAGCCTGTGGTGCTTGGCCTGAGCTGATCCACAGTCTTGCTGACCACACCAAGACCGATGCCCGGCACACACAGAGCCTCGAACACATGTATGAAGTGAATGAATGAATGGAGCTGCAGCTCTCATCATGCAGCTCCTAGGGTCCCTGAGTGAAATCAGCAAGCACTTCCCTCCAGTGGGTTTGTCCTTTGAGTCAGAGTCTGACTTTGTTGCCCGGGCTGGAGTGCAAGGCTGGCCAACAGAGTAGGACTCACTGTGGCCTCCACCTCTTGGATTCAAGTGTTCCTCTCTTCGCAACCACCCGAAGTGCTGGGCTGCTGGGATTATAGGCATGAGCAACCACACTCGGCCCCACAAGTGGGTTTTATTGGGAAAAAAAAAGAAGCACCTGAAACTCTTCTAATAGAGATGGTAGCACTTCTCTCTCTCTCTCTCTCCCCCCCTCTCGCTTTTCTCTCTCTCTCTCCGTGTGTGTGTGTGTGTGTGTGTGTGTGTGTGTGTGTGTGTGTGTGTTGGGGCCTCACTCTGTTGCCCAGGCTTGAGTGCAGTGGGACGATCACAGCTCATTGCAGCCTCTATCTACCTCCTGGGCTCAGATGATCCTTCTACCTCAGTCTCCCGAGTAGCTAGGACGACACAATGCCTGGCTATTTTTTTTTTTGGTAGAGATGAGGTCTGGCTATGTTGCCAGGCTGGTCTTGAACTCCTGGGCTCAAGCAATCCTCCCGCCTCAGCCTCCAAAGTGCTGGGATTACAGATGTGAGCCACCGCATCCAGTTGGCATTTCCTCTTTTATTTTTTTGAATTCTTTAAGAAGTGGCCAGGTCTTTATCTCAGCGGGGCAGGGTAGGTTCAATATTGGCAGAAACTCCGGTATTCTCTGTACACCTGCTCCACAGCTTCTGAAAATACAGCCTCCGAGGACTTTTTCTCTCCTGACAAATCTATCCAGTTGGCGCCTTTCCAGAATGTTCTGGAGGTAGCAGGCCATGATGCCATGCGGGGCCCTGGGGTGACAGGGACAGGACATTCTTTATGGAGCCGGGGGAGGGCGCATGGTGGCCCCACTGCCCCTCTGGGCCACCCTGGTCAGCCTCGGGCAGGTTTCCCTACCTTGGCTCCAGGCCTTGCTAGAAAAGGCCCGGGAAGAATGGAAATAAAATGTAAAAAATAAAGCCAAATGAAGGGGGAAAGAAAGGCAGCGTATAAAGCAAAATAATTGCAACAATATAAAAACCTCGTGTAGGTGCCATAAAGAGCGATCGGATTGAAAGCTGCTGATATGACTGAATCCATAAAAGTGTGCTCTAAGTTGTTTATTACATGCGGGGGCGCACAGGTATCATGGCCCAGATTAATGGGGCACAAGAAGCAGACAGACAGTCGGAGCCCGAGTCAGGGCACCGCGTGGCACAGCCGGATGAAGGGAGGAGCCCCTGGAAAGGCGAGCGCCTGGTAGGGAACGCGAGGCCAGCGCGAGGGCTCAGGCTGCCCCTGGAGGGACGCAGTGCGCACGCCCCAGCCTCGGCGGCGGCCTACAGACCCCAAGGGGGCCCGCCGAGGCCCAGTGGAGGGGTGCGGGGGGCTAGGAAGGCCTGAGTTCAGGCACCCTCGTTACTTCCTTCCGTCTTCTCAGTGGTAAAATGGGTATAAGGATTGCGACCTCTTAGGGTTAAGTGAATTCAGCCCCCAGGTGGACACATCTTTCCTTGGTGATGCTTGGTAGATGCCAGCCTGTGCACCGGGCACACAGATTCCCCACTGAGCAAGGTGGTCAGGTCTGCCCTCAGGGAGGGTGTGGTCTGGGAAGAAGTCAGATCAGTGACGGGTGCCAGGAAGGAGGGCCCAGGTGGGGGCTACTAAACTGGTCTGGGGTGTGCCTGGCACCCAGTAGGCGCTCAATAAATGAGTCTCCCCTCCTGTGATTGTCTGCCTATGCCCCACCCCCAGACCAAGGGATGGACCCAGTGGTTGCTGGGAGGTGAGAGTCACAGATCCTGTGGGCAGGACGGAGGGAGAGGGCACGTATGTGCAGCCCTGCAGGACACCAGGCACAGCTTCAAGCACTTCTTGGGGCTGGGGTGGTGGGTGGCTTCACGGGAGATGGAGAAACTTGAAGGGGACTCAGAGAAGTGAGAGGAGGAAGGACATTTTGGAACGAGAGCACTGTGTGAACGGGGGTGTGAATGCAATGCCAGCTGGCCCTCATAGCACTAGGATAGGGGAGTTTATCCACAGAGCAGAGGTGACAGTCCTGGACATGCTGTCCCTTTCCCGGTCACTCCCCTTTTCCTTCCAGAGAAAGTGCTACTTAGTTAACGGCACTTTTTCTGGCTGAGCCCAGATGTGTCCTCAGAATCTTTCCTAACACAGTGCAACCAATACACCAGAGTTGGATGGGAGACGAAACCCACTTTCCACTGGGAGTGGTTAAGTCAAGGCCAGATCCCTGGGAATTTTGAGCCTGCCTCTGGGCTGGAAGTTGGCCCTGGGTGGGTGCAGTGGACAAGGAGGGGATGAGACGGGCAGACGAGGTCAAGAGGGTGAGGAACCATCTCAGATAGAGGAAGACACAGGGCGGTGGCCGTTTGGAGACCGAATGCCTAGAGACGGGGTCTCCTTTGGGGGAAAGGGGAGTCCGGGGGACCTGGCTTTCCAAAAGGGAGGCGAGTTTTGATTTTGTCATGCCGTTGGAGACAGTGGCGGGATGTCCGAATGGAGATGTCCAGAGACGCGAGGCAGGAGCCCCACCGGGGACAGGGACCCACGGCTGTTTGTGGGGTCGCGCTAGGTGGAAGCAGAAGACTGGAGAGATCAGCGGAGCCAGGGGTTGAGAATTAGAAGGGGCCTGTTTGCTTTGGTGGGGAGAAAGGAGTGGTGACGGCAGAGCGGACCTGGGGTGCAGGGATAAGTGGATGGCTCCGAAGTTGGGGGGGGGCGCCGGAGACGGCGCCCGTGGCTCATGGAAGCCCTGGGCATCGGGACTGGGGTGGTGAGGGGGAGGAGCTGACCAGGTTGGGAGAGGAGGTGCAACGAGATCTGCCGTCCTCCTGGCGTGGACGAGGGCTTAGCCCTACTCGGACGGAGCCCCAAGACGCCATGGGCAGGGGCTTTCGGGCAGCCCTGCAGCCTGGGAAGCCTGGGACCCATCCTGGCTTCACCAGTTCCTGGCGAGCCCCACTGAGTGGACAGGGCCCTCTCTGGGGCCCTGTCTCCTCAGCTTTCTTCCTGTGAGCGGTGGAGGGTGCTATCCTGACCACCTGCTGCTGACGGCTGTGTAGCTGAGCTGGGTGAGCTCAGCGCAAGCCCAGACAGTGCCCAGCACGCAGGAGCTATTGGCGTGACGTGGAGGCAGGTGGGACAGTTGGGGCGGGAGGAGGATGTCAGAGACAGGCAGCAGGGACTCACCCTCAGCAGGACAGGCCCTGGGGGCAGTACTCTCTGCTGGGAAGTGTTGTGCTATGTCGTCTCTTGCCCTCTCCGGGACTCCCCGGTGACCAGCCACGGACAGGGCACAGCCTGACCAGGCTCAGGCACCAAACGCAAGGATATGTGTCTCCGGACAGAGGCTCAAGCAGGGACAGCCCTCTAAGCTGGAAGGGAAGGCAGGTCCAGAAGACACAGTCTTCAGCCTGGGGAATGCTTCTCAATACCTAGCTCATGCCTATAGGGGTCTCCAAGGACTCGCAGTCCCCACCAGGGCCTGCTGTGAGCGGGGACCAAGACCCGGGGCCTGGGAGAGGGTCACGCAGCCTGGAGTGGCTCAGCCGCTCCCTGCTATGGCTGGTCCTGGAGCAGATTTACCGAAGATAAAGATCGCTCCAGCCCGAGTGGGATATTGGGGTGAGTGGGACCCCAAAGCTCAAGCTGTGAAAAGCCCAGGCGAGCCCAAGCAAGAGGATGGCATGCGTCTTCCATGTGAGCTCCTGCCACAGGGGGCCCGGGGAGGGACGCTTTGCGTAACATCCACAGCAAGGGACATCTTCCATGACCCATTCTCTGGAATCATCTCATTTAATCCTCAACTTTGCCACAGGCATCGCTTTAACCGAAGGGGAAACTGAGGTTCAGGGTTCATGTGACTCCCCTGGGCCACAGGTCCCCTCTCCCGGGCAGGCTGCCAGGACGCTTCTCCAGCCCCCAGGAGCTGAGCCACCTAGGCTGTGTGACCCAAGCCACCCAACACAGGGCCGCTAGCCACACGTGCCTGTGTGAGCTCGTGAAATGTGGTGGGGACCCCTTTGATTTAGTGTGATTTAATTTGAGCTAATTTACATTTAATTAAGAACGGATTCCCCAGTTCAGTTATTAGAACCCTTTCAAGGATGTGCGGAACAACTTGCGCGGACAACGCCACCCTTTCGGCTGTAAATTTGATGAGATCTGAACACAGATCACGTATTTCAGATGAAAATTTAACATCCGGATTGAGGTCTCCTGTTAAGCTTAAGGATTTCAGAGACTCAGTCTGCAAAACACACACACACACACACACACACACACACACACACACACAATGTAAGATATCCCGGGAATAATTTTTACATTGATTGTATGTTGACTGTATGGTTACGTTGGGTGAGAGAAAAATACATGAATAAAATTAAGGTCAACTGTTACTTTCAACTTCGTAGAAAATCGGGCTGGTGGAAAAATGCAAGTTCCTCCTGAGGCCCACATCCGATTTCTACGGGACAGTGCAGCACTGATCCCAGGTGGGGTCACCAGCCGTATGGCGTTTCCAGGAGCTGGGATAGTCAGGGTGACGTCACCAGGGCTAGCCCAAGCTGCGGGTAACTCCCGGGCTCACCGAGCACGGACTCCCATATAGAGTCCCAGGAAGCCAGGGGCTCCCGGGGCCCAGGGGGAATGAAGGAAGAGGTGCTGGGGGCGGGGCGAGGCTCAGTGGGGGGGCGAGGGGAGCTGGCACTAGTGGTGGGCGAAGCGGCAGTTGTTCCCCGCAAACTGGCCGGCAGGCAGGCCGGGGATTTGTGTCAGGAAGAGGAGCAGGGTTTTGAAGTGCAGTCACTCGTGGGAAGAGAAATTAGCTAAAAATCAGCGGAATCTGCTCTCAATTCAGTACAAATCATCGCGTGACAGCAGGAACCAAGGGGCGATGGGGTGGGAGAAGCAGACAAGGGGGTGAGGACTGGGAGGACAAGGGACCGGGGAGGCCCTGCCGGAGGGTGGGGGTGGTTTGAGGCGGAGCAGAGAGAGAACAATGCCAGTCAGCCAGGAGCGCGGACCTGGATGCCGGAAGAGCCAAGAGGAAGGCCCCGACGTTGGGCCTCAGGGTAAACTGAGTCACCTAGGAAGATGTCTGCCTTTGACTAGAGCTATGATCGCCTCCCACATCTTCGACATTGCTTCTTACCAAATACTGGATTCCATGAGACCCCAGGAAATCTGATTACTGGGAACTATATGAGGAAACACACCTCCCTCTGATGATTAAATTCTTTTTTCCTATAGAAACTGCAGCTCCAGGTCAGAGCTGGGCCCAGCTGCTGGGACTTGACTGAGACCCTGGCCCAGGTCAATGGCAGCAGTTACACCCACCACCCTGACGGAATGAAACTCTTTCATTGAAAATAAAAATTTCAGTGAAACTCTTTCACCCTCCAGAATGAAACTATCCCCCTTGCGTCCAGATTTCCTTCTAGGTAGACTGAAGCCTGGGTGGGAAAGGGATCCCTGGGATAATGAGAAGGGTCTGCTGGGGTGTGAAATCTCCAGGCATGTTCTGGCCCTCCCGGGCACCGACAGACAGAGGCCTGGAATAGAGGCAGGCACAGGAAGCCTCATGCTGGCGCGCACCCTCATCTGCTGGCTGGTGGGTGTGTACCAGCGTGGCCACGGATGATAAATGAGACTTTCTTTGGGAGCAGGAGTTGTGCAGATGTGGAGGGACGTGAACATCTGTCTCCCCCTGCTCGTGCGGCAGCTCAGCTGCTGTGGGAAGCTCTGGTCTTGCCCCGTGTACCCTGGGATTCCCAGCCTTGGCCGCCTCCTGGGCCACCCGACCCCTCTTCTCTGAGCTGGGAAGGAACATGACGGGAGGTGGCAGGGAGGACAACCCAGCATCTCATCCCTGACAGGAAACCTGGCTTCAGTCTTGGCTGGACAAACGCTCCTTTGCCAAAGCACCCTTTTAAGGGAAGAGTCACTCTCTGAGGTGCGTCTCACTGTGCAGTGACTTCTGGGGAGAGTTCGGCCTCTCTCTCCCAGGAGTTGGGGATGTCTGAGGAGGGGGAGATGGACACTCGCAGGTGGGATCCTGGGCAGAAGGCCTGTGCTCTCATCAGTGGGGATTGCCTGGCTCCAAGGAGAGACAGTGCTTTGAACGTGCCAGCTAGGAGAAGCAGTTAGTGTATTTCTTTAAAAACAAGCTTCCAGTCTCCCCATCCCCCTGCGTGCTTTCTGGGCCTGACTCCCATGAGGGTTGCAATCCACGCGCATTCTCGCTCTGCCCACCCCTTCCCTGGGCCCCCGGTGGCCCTGCACACAGTCGTGCTAAGCATCCCCTCGGACCCCAGATGTGTCGTGGGAACGGGGGTCCAGCCCTCAGCTCCCCCTTGCCTGCCAGCATCCCCACCCAGCTGAGCCACCTCCTCTCTGCCATCCCTCGGCCTCCCGCCCCCTCCCTGGCCACTCCATCTTCCCAGTGACCCCCTGGAGCACCATTCCCAAGATTTAATGACCTGCTCCCCTGTCGGGCCCAGGCCTTACTGCTCACTTACTCTCCACGGCGAGAGTGATGGGCTGGCTGGTCTTGTTATCCCCGTTCTTGTCATTAACAGCCTGCACGTAGTAGCGGCCCGCGTCAGGAGCCACCGTTGACAGGATGACAAGGGTGTTCTCCAGCGTGATGGCTCTGCGGAGAGGAGACGGATTCCTCTGACAGGGGCCCGAGGGGCTCTGAGCCTCTGGGGAGCAGGAGTGGGACCGAGGCGGGTGGCCCGACGGTGCCTCCGGGTCCCCATCCTCCTGGAGCCCTTCCCACCCATCTGCCCGGCCACTTACTGCCCACACCCTGCCACGTTCAGTTAGCAGAGAATCCCCAACACGGTGCTGGTGCTGTCAGCCAGTCCCAAGGATTGCACAGGAAGCTATCCCGCCCCCCACCCCCAGGCTGGGCAAGGGGCCTTCCATGCCCCCCTGGGAATTCTGGCTGTGTGTGGTTATCTCTGCTTCATGAGCGTCCAGACACAGAAGAAATGTTCACAGGACGAATGAGTGAATGACAATGAATGAGTGAATGGTCATGAGTTTAGAAGTGAGAAGGGGCACTCCAGAATGGGTGGCTTTGCCCTAATCCTACATTTGTTTAGATGGATTTGAAGGCCACAGGCCTCCTGTAACAGACTTCTGGGGTCCTGTCTCCCCGCACTCCCCTCTCTGTGTATCTGTGTCCACCTCCCTGAAGCTCGTCACCCGGCTAGGCTGGGTCAGAGGGACACGGAGGCTGGTGCCCCTGCCCGCTCCCCAGGGTCCCTCTGCCAGGATCCTGTCACACCGTCCCTCGGCTGGCCCGGCACCAGCAGGGAAAAGGGCCTGTCCAAGTGGGAAGCTGGGAGCCCCATGGAAAGGTGGGTGCCACGGAGCCAGGAGCGCCGCCCACACGGCTCTGCCGGTCCCCTCCCTCCTCCCATTCTCCCGATGACAAACAAAACCATTAGTTTGTCAAGTCTATCTCTGGGTTTTAATGTGATGTGCCCGAGACAGCTGTTAAACATCCTTAATGTTAGTTTAACAAGGACAAATCCAGTTGAATTCTTTTCAAAATTTCCCATTAGGTGAATGTTACAGAGTTTTAAACAGGCTCGCAAATAAACATCCTGCTAATGCCTCTCGGCCCAGCTCTCTCAGGCTGGCTGTGCCGGGTTCTTCCCCCTCTCTCTCCTGCTTTTGGGGCGTCACATGCTGAGATCCACACCATCCGTGTGGCTCTGGGGAGGAGGAAGGCAAGCCCTTGCCCCAGCTCCTGGGTGCCCTAATGATAGGCCCAATTTTTCTTCTGGAGTGATCTTTGAACCTACAGCTCACAAGGTGATAGGAGGTGAGCCAGAGTCAGGCTCAAATATATATATATTTACATATATAGGCATACACACACACACACACACACACACACACACACATTTGAGTCAAGGTCTCACTCTGTCACCCAGGCTGAGTGCAGTAGCACAGTCATGGTGAACCTCAGACTTGACTTCCTGCGCTCAGGTAATCCTCTTGCCTCAGCCTCCTGAGTAGCTGGAATTACAGGTACATGACACCACACCCAGCTATTTTTTAAAAATTTTAATTTTCTTGTAGAGACAAGGCCTTGTTATGTTGCCCAGGTTGGTCCTGCACTCCTGGGCTCAAGCCATCCTCCCACCTTGGCCTCCCAAAGTGCTGCAATTATAGGCATGAAGCTGGCTGCAGGACTGAGGAACCTTCTGGACAGCCACACCCTAGACCACGCAGGCCAGCTCTCCAGCCCTACCACTGTCATGGCTCCCATGGGAACAGGGTCACCGAAGCCTCTGGAGGCCCTGGACAGGCCTGGCCCACCTTCCAGTTCACTGGCCTGTCCTGGGACCCTTTTGGCCTCTAGAAGGTCCCACCTCCAGTGTCTCCTCTCCTTGACTAGAAAGGCTCCTCCCCCATCCCCCATTCTCTTCTTGACCATGACTGAGCCTTCTAAGTCAGTGACTTTGACAATGTCTGGACAACCTTTGGTTGCCCCCGCTGTGGAGGTGTTACTGGAAACCAGTGGAAGGGGCCGAGGATGCTGGTGAAAAAGTGTCCTCCGGGGGACAGGAGGCTCCACAGGGAAGAATGGTCAGTCCGAGAGCACCATGGATGAGACAGCTTGTCCCAGGTCGGGTGGCATGTCGAGCTGGCAGAGATGGTCTGTTGCCCACCCCAGTTTCAGGCTCTTCTTCTATGAAGACCACACTGCCGGGAAACCAGGGGTGCACATCTCAGCTCACTCGATGCCGGTGGGGCAGGGAGGCTGAGCTAGTGGGAGGTGGTGGAAGGATGTGTCTGCGCCTGCACCTCGGCTTGGACCTGAAGAACTTCCTGCAGGTACTCACGTCCCCTCTCACCTGTCTCTGTTGGAGCAGGGCAGCTTGGAAGGCCTGTGTGGCTGGTGGCAGAGCTCCTGTCTGCCGGGCCCTGAGTGACCGTGTGGAAGAGGAAGGGCTTTAGACCCCTTCTACGGTGTGAAGTCCCTGAGATTTGAGGACCTCTCTGCTGTGGCAGCCAGCATGGCCTTAACTAGCAGCTGGAGGGTAGCAACCTGGACTGGACATCAGAGGACCTGGGCTCGCATTCCAAACATGGCTTGAGACAGGAGGCAGAGAGGCCTCCAGAGACCCCCAGCCCGGCTCACAACCCTGCGAACGATGGCTCCCTCCCCCCACAAGACAGAGAGTCTTGGAAGGCGCTGGGCCTCCCTTCCCAAGCTGTTCCTGGCACCCAGGAGGGCCTCCAGCTTGCTGTGCCCCGATGCACGCCACACAGAAAGACGCTGGAGAAGCACTCCTGGGGCATGGACAGCAAAGTTCGACTCTCATCCACGTCCCCTGGTTTCCATTTCCTAGGCCGTGGCTGCTGTTCTGATGGGCCCGGGCCTGTCCCCTTCTTTCGCTCACCGCTCCCATGAAGCCTGCCCCTCCGACCTGGTTCCGTGGGGGCCCTCTTGATAATTTAATTGTGAATAAACTAAATCATCCTAGAAGGCCCCCAGCAGGCCAGTCTATGAGGAATCTTGTCTCCTTTTCAACAGCGAGCACCAAGGTGCGGGTGAGTTATTGCTGATCCCTGCTCTGGCCCGGAGTGGGACTGGCCCTCTGCAGACAGCGGCTTCTTCTCACCCTGCACACCCTCTGAGGACGGTACTCATCAGATACGGTCTCTGACACGCAGACACCAGGGAATTTGCTTCCAGAAACCTTTTCATGCGGTCATGAATATTCATCCACGGTAATTGCCAGGATAAAACCACTACAGTGCTAGATCACGTATTTGGTAGGAGTGTTTATGGTGGGCAGGGAGTGGGGCTGTGTGTGACCAGGAAGGGTGTGCACATGTGTGTTGGCCAGGAGTGTTCTGTCCTGGTGCCGAAGGGTGTTGGGAATGAAAAGAGGGTGAGGACAGAGAATGGGAATGAGAAAAGTGGTGGAAAGGTGTTAGCAAAGGGATGGCAGGAGCAGCAGCAAAGATGCCTGCCAAGATGCCCCCTCCTGCAGCCATGGCAGACATTGCTAATGGATCACTGATGTTCATTCCCACGAGTCCGGATGAGGCCTCATAATCTTTCTCAACTCAGTGTTCCAGGCAGCCACGGCCAACCGACTGGCTTGCAATAGGGACTGTGAGATAATAACCTCAGAAAAGGAGTGGGGATGGGACCGCACTCATCTACCTGTCCCAGCACCTGAGAGGTAGCGCATTCTCCATCTATAGCCTAACCTGTGTTCAGGGTGAACCATTCTCTGCTGTTTTGTTTGTTTGTTTGTTTGTTTTTTGAGTGGGGGTCTCACACTCTTGCCCAGGCTGGAGTGCAGTGGCTCGCTCACAGCCACCCCAGTGTCAACCTGCTGGGCTCTGGCAATCCTTCTGCCTCAGCCTTCCAAGTAGCCGGAATGACAGGTGTGCGCTATCATACCCGGCTACTTTAAAAAAAAAATTTATTGTAGAGGCGAGGTCTTGCCAAGTTGCCTGAGCTGGTCTCGAACCCCCGGGCTCAGGCAATCCACTTGCCTCGGCCTCCCAAAGTGCTGGGATGACAGGCTGAGCCACTGAATCTGGCCCCTCTTCTGGTTTTACTGAATCTGAGTTAAGCCTGGGGGCATGCTTTGACTCACACAGCTTGAGTCCATCTGTTAACGTGGGCACCCTCCAATGCTTCACCTTGCTCTGTAGTCGCATCCTTTGCTACGGGACTGCTGGTCTTCTCACTCAAGGGCCAGTGTCTGTCTCCCTGCCTCTTGATTCTAAATTCCACCATGTCCTTGTCTTGGCCACTGGGATGTTGGCAGAAGCTTGAAAAGTGTATGTATTTGCTTCTTCTCCCATGACTCTGCAGTGGGCAGGAGGACATGCTAGGGCTAGCTGGAGGGAGGATGAGGTGTGTGGAGCAGAACTGAGGCAACCCAGATATCCAGCATGAGGCCAGTCTAGATCTGCCAATTGCCAGCTGCCCCCAGACAAGGGAGAGAGCCCAGCCAAGACCAGAAGAACCACTCAGCTAAGCCCGGTCTAAATCACCAACCTGTAGAATCACAAAACCCCCAAAATGTATATTCCTATAAGCCATTGAGATGTTTTGTTATGCAGCATTATTGTGGCTGTGGCTAACTGATACATGCTAGGGTGGTGGTTCTCAATTCTGGGGGCTCATTAGAATCACTTGGGGGGCTTTACAAATCCGGATGCCCAAGTTCCATCTCTTTCAATCAAATCAGAACGGCTTAGGAAAGAACCTAAGGATCAGAATATTTCAAAATTCCCAAATGTTTCAGCAGGTAGCCAGACTGACCGCCGCTGTCCCAGGACTCATTCCCCACAAGGGCAATCCCCTCAACATGTCCGTGTGCATGTTCTCAGTTGTTTTCCACATAAGGCAAGAACATGTAAAGTTCTGGAGTGGGCAGGGCTGATGCCAGCTCACGGCTTACCCCCTGTACCTGACAAAGTAGTTAAACTTTTGGGAGCCTCACTTTATTGTCTGTGAAACGGAGAGAAAAGCAGTCCGCTCACAGGGGCTTGCTATGAGGGTCGTTCATTCACAACCGTTTTCCAGCAGGCACTCTGGGGACAGGAAGGAGAGTGGGAGTGACAGCATCTCCCTCCTGCACGTGTGCTGTGTGCTTAGCTCGTCCCCGTTCACAGCAGCCACGTGGTCAATGGCAGCCACTGGTATGAGGGGGATATGATGATGCTCTTTTCACTGGACCTCCCGTGAGGTCAGAAGTGCCCATCTGCTCCTCCACTCTGAAGCGTCCAGGACAGGCTCCATCCCGTCCACACGGCAGTCTGAGTGGCCTTCTGGGAGCAGGGGAGAGCTGCAGTCCGGAAGAGGAAAGGGCTGGCTCCAGGCCCTGAGGGGGATCAGGAGGGAGGGGAGGGTGGGTGTGCCCTGGGAGGAAAGGCCTTGCTCCTCGCCTTCTGCTGAGGTGTGGGGTGTTGGCTCTGCGGCTCCTGCCCACAGGCCAGGCTGCTTCAGCCAACCCCTGGGGGCGCACAGAGGGGCCCTTGTGAACACTGAAAGGGCCCTGTGTTTCTCTCCACCGGCCTCCCCTGGCCACACCTCTGCTCACAGCCAAGACACACACAGCCCCCCCGCACACCACTGGACCCCTGGCCAAGGGACACGCCCGGGGCCGCCTGGCTACCCAGGAGACGCCAGCCCCTCCGACGTCCCCGGGCGCTGCTGGCCTGTCTCCTGGGCCCGTAACCATGGAGACAGCGCCTCTGTATGTGTCTGTTTGGGTTTCTGAAGTGCTCTGGGAGGCAGATTTATTCCCCAGCTGGCCGTGGAGGCAATGCCCTGGGATTCCCCAGGAAGAGCCCCGAGTGTGGGCTTCACGGTCCCAAGTCTTCGCACGCACAGCCCAAGGAAGCCCCTCATAAATCAGGCTTCTGTCTCCACCCTGGGGGGTCCCCTGTCTGGCTGTGTCCCACAGGAGCTAGGAGGGGTTCTGCAGAAAGGGCCCTCTTCGGGGAACTTAATCTGGCCCCAAGCCTCCTCCCCCAGGGCAGGCCCCTCCTCTCCCCCAGGGCAGGCACTCACATGCGGCTACTGGGTGGGATCTTGCGGCCGTCCCGGAACCAGGTCACCTGTGGCCGGGGGAAGCTGGAGATGCGTGGGGCACGGATGACGGCGGCTTCACCGTGGGAGACGCTCTGGCGCTTCTCGCCCTCCTCGAAGCTCCCCATGTCTGCAAGGGAGAGCGTCAGGGAGGTCAGGGCCCGGAGGTCAGCCTCAGGGACTGCCTGGCTCCCGGAGAATTTGGGAAGGCACGATGATGGTGGGAAGGGCCATCTCACTGGGACCACCCTGCGTCGCCCACGCTGCCCAGTCCCCTGGCCCACCACTAGGGTGTGCCCTGCTTTATGCTTCTGTAGCCATACATTCTTGAATCAATGGATTCTTCCAACAATCGTGAGAGGTGGGTCATTATTTCACACATTTTACAACCCCATAACAGCTCCAATGGGCTCAGAGAGGTGAATTAACTTGTCCAAGGACACATCATCAGGATTTGAACTCAGGCCTGACTGAAGTCTGGAGTCGGGCCGAGCTGTTTCTCCTTCCCTGCCTTAGGGCGCCGCTCTGGGCATGACGGGGGGGGGTTTCGGTGTGAGGTGAAGGGTGAGTTTTGGGGCTAGATTTCCAAGCCCTCCTGGGGAGGGGTGGGCGGGCATGCTGAGAGAGCTGGGTGGTGGAAGCTTGCTCATACATGGGTGTGGAGAGGATTTCCTCCGTGCCTTGGGTGTGTGAGGCTCTGTGTGTGTGTGTGTGTGTATGTGTGTGTGTGTGTGTGTGTGTGACATAAACACCATATTGCTCTTTTGAACATGTCTTCCTCTTGGCAGACAAGGAGGGGAGCATTTATCCTGGCTCTGGTGCTCCACTGGCCAGGAGGGAAGCAGAAGTAACACAGGTGGGAGCCTTCAGCTTGCTCCCTGCCCTCTGGGGTGGGGTGAATGGGCCGGGGTGGGGGAGGGTGGGGAACTGATTCCAGCAGCAGTGGCCTGGAGATGGGGGTGGGAAGGGGTCCGCGTGCTTCTATCACACCCCTGAAAATCAGCACATCCTGCCGCTCCAAATGTGTCCCTGGGCAGGAGTAGGGGCATCACTGGGGTACCTGTCAGAAATGCAGAGTCCCAGGTCTCACCCCAGGCTTGCTGGATCAGAAACAGCTGGGCAGCATTACCTGTCCCAGATTTGGCCAGAACCACCTGCAGAGTTGAAAAATGCCGACGGGAGTCTGGTTTCGTGGGTGTGAGGTGTGGGGCGTGGGAGGTGGGGTGTGGGCTGGGGGACATGCTTACCACCCCACCCTCTAATCCACCACTAGGACTTGCCGGGGCCCGGTCCCGGAATTCCTGTCGGTGCTAAGGTTTCAGGCCACTGACTTGCAGGCCTCAGTTTCCCCACTGCCCACCCCCGCAACCAAGAGGAGCCACATCCCAAACCATCTCGCTTCTTCCTACCCCGCTGGTGGTTAGTGCTCAAGTCCATTAAGACCACTGTCTCTTATGCTTCCTTTCACCAAGAGTCCCCCTGCCTGGCTGCACCTCAGTATCCCTCGAGGAGCCTTGAATATTCCCAGAGGCGAGGCTCTTTTGTGGTGTGTGGGACGGACCTTAGTGTTTCTTTTTTAATTGAATTGGAGTCTCACTCACGCAGTGGCACAGATCACGACTCACAGCAGCCGCAAACAACTGGGTTCAGGCTATCCTCCCCCCTCAGCTGCCCGAGTAGCTGGGACTACCGGCGTGTGCCACCACGCCTGGCTGATTTTTAAAATTTTTTTGTAGAGACGATGTCACGCTCTGTTGCCCAGGCTGGTCTCAAACCCCTGGGCTCAAGTGATCCTCCCGCCTCAGCCTCCCAAATCCTGGCATTACAGGTGTGAGCCGTCGAGCCAGGCCCAGACCTCAGTATTTCTAAAGCTTCTCAGGTAGCTCTGAAATGAGCCATGACGGAGGGTCGCGCTCCTGCTAAGGACAGCCCGTGGTAGTTCTCACACTGGGGTGGGTCTCCGAATCCCCTGGGACTTGACAAACCCGCAAAGTGCTCCCAACCCTCCCTCTCCACCCAGGGTTCAGAAAGGGCCTGCTTCGACGCCCCTGGCTCTCTGAGTCCCTGATTCACTCTTTTGGCTCTCGAATTCTGCCACGCAGCACAGTGTGAGACCCGCTGGCTATGCACACTCATTTTCCAAAGCCCTGGGAGCGACTCTGTTTCCGGCCATGCTGGCCCCCCGGCGGGCGCACTTGGCCTCGTGGTTTGACCGCAATCTCCCTGCTGACGATTCTCGCGTCTCCTGCTCTGGCTCTGCCCTGAGCTCTGGACCCCATTTCCAACAGGCCGACCCTCGGTCACCTCCTTGCTCCTGGGTCCTGCTAACGGCTCTCCCTGCACCTGTCACCTAAGCTCAAACCTGTGGAGTCTCTGGTGGTGGTCCTCCTCCTCCCCCCGGCAAAATCCTTCAGCTGGTCCTCTGGAGGATCACTGTCACTTATCAAGGCCCCTCTGGTCCCTCCAGCCCTGCCAATAGCCAGCGAGCCCCTTACTCCGGCTTCACGTCCGTCTTCCACACTGTTGTCAATAGTTTTTCCGACTTGCCTGGAGCCTCTGGCATCCCCTCATCGGCCCAGGAAAGTGTCCATCCCCTTGCCTGGACTTCAGGTCCCGCCGTCATCTGCCCCCAACCAACCTTTCTTGCCTTCGTGTCCACACCATGCCCTGTCACTTTCAGTTATACCCACCCCAGAATAAGAATCAGATCCCCCGAAGATTCTTAAATATCCCCAGAGGTGAGAATCGTTTAGGGTTTGTGGGGCCTGGACCTCTCTCCTGCCTGCCTGTATTTTGGCCGAGTCCCTGCCTGGAATGCCACCAGGGCAAACCACAGTTTACCAAGGCACCATGATTCTACAGCATCCTGGAAGGATGTAATTACTTATGTGTTTCAAAAAATCAAATCTACGGGGCGCTATGGCTCACGCCTATAATCCCAGTACTTTGGAAGGCCAAGATAGGAGGATCACCTGAACCCAGGCGTTCGAGACCAGCCTGGGGCAACATGGCAAGACCTTGTATCTAGTCTCTACAGAAAAATCAGAAACGTAGCCAGCTGTGGTGGCACGTACCTGCAGCTCTAGCTACTTGGGAGGCTAAGGCGGAAGGACTGCCTGAACCCAGGAGGTCGAGGCTGCATGCAGTGAGCCATGATCATGCCACTGCATGCCAGCCTGGGCAATGGTGAGATCTCGACTCAATAAAAAAAAATCAAATCCACTGTCGGCATCCTCATTCTAAACTTGGTAAGGCGGTTTGTGTAATGACAGTAGCTTCGGAGTCTTTCGGGCCTAAGTTCAGATCCCAGCTCTGTTACTTATTAGTGACTGTGACGTTGGATAAAACTTCTGGCCTTACTGAGCCTTAATTTCCTCCCCTGTAAAATGGAGCTAAGACGAGTACCAACCTCATAGGTTGCACTGGGGATGACATGAGATAATGTGTGTCAGGTTGCATCTCACCAAGGATGGCGGCATCCATATTCCGCTGCCACCCACCTGCTCTTCTTATACTGTGATTGGCACTCCTCGCCGAGAGGTGGGACCTAAAACCCTCCCCTTGAATCTGGTGACTTACTCTACCAACAGAACTCACAGGAAATGGCTGGATTCGGTGACTCAGCCTGTCATCCCAGCACTTTGGGAGGCCAAGGTGAGTGGATTGCCTGAGCCCGTGGGTTCGAGACCAGCCCGGGCAACTTGGTGAGACCTCGTCTCTACAATAAATGAAAAAAAAAAAAAAAGCCAGGCATGGTAGTGCATCTGTAGTTCTGGCTACTTGGAAGGCTGAGGCAGAAGGATCGCCTGAGCCCAGCAGGTCGACGCTGGGGTGGCCGTGAGTATGCCAGCCTGCACTCCAGCCTGGGCTATAGAGTGAGACTCCAACTCAAAAAAAAAAAAAAAAGAACTCACGGGAAGTGATGCCATACGACTTCTGAGGCCGCTGTCATCCAAAGGATACAGCTGCCACCGGGCTCTCCCTCTCCAGACACACCCCATTGGAATCCCACAACTATGCTGTGAGGAGGCTCAGTCTAGCCTGAGACGTGGGAAGGGTCCACATCGGGGGGGCATTGACATCCCTAGATGACAGCCAGCGTCAACACCAGCCACGCGAATGAACACAAGGGCCCGCAGATGACTCCAGCCCCAGCCGCCTTCGTGCCTTCCAGCCGAGGCCTCAGTCACCACAGTGTGGAGGAGGCTGAATGTACAGAGAAGGCTGCCTCTGTGGGGGTCTGTCCAGATCCCAGAATCTGAAAGCGCTGCTGTGCACCGTTATGTTTTGGGGTACTTTGTTTCACAGTCATAGAAACTGGAAGGGTATATAAAAGTGCTAAACAATTCTAACAAATATTTATACTATTAAAATATCAGAATCTGATACATTTTCCACAGTTCAGTTTAAACGTCACCTCCTCCACCAAGATTACCCCAAACCATCCAAATGAACCAGACTTATTGAGCACTTACTCTATGCCGAGTTTTTTCTAGGTAGGCACCCCACACATTATCTCATTTAATCCTCACAATAATGTGACAGGCTCAATTTAAATAAATATAAATTTTTAGTTGTTTATTAATTTCTATCACTTGGCTCTGTCAATAAAAAATCACATCAATGAATCACATTGATTTCAGTTGTTGAAATAATTGTATCTATTTAAAAAACTTTTCGCAGAACTCAGAAGATATATTTGAACAATTTCAAGCCATTTTATGGTAATAGTGTTTCTTTCTCATCTCTCTGGTTTTATGAGCTCCATTTGGTCGGTGAGGAAATGAAGGCTCGTGGAGACAGAGGGCCTTATTCAGCGCCAAGCAGCCAGGGCTGGGCCAGCCAGGGCCACACCAGCCCATCCTGCTCATCCCTCCCTGGCTCTGCCATGACTCACAGCCTGTAGGAACGCTCAGCACGCACCGTCTTTGTCTCCTCCCATAGATGGTAAGCCTTGGGAGGCTGCTATATTCAAAAGCAAAGCCCTGCAAGACACGCAGCCCCACACTCTGCACTCAGCCGCGTCTCTCTGGATCCACCCAACGCCAGCATCCACCCGCTCCTCATCTAGCCCCCCATGGGCCAGTTGGGCTCTGTGGTGGGCACTGAAGGGAGGCCTGGTCCCTGCTCTTGGGGCTTCCGGTCTGGTCAGGCAGACAGGCATAAGCAAACCAACCCACGTGCAAATGTTCAGTGACGTGCTGTGACAACTGTTGGAGAGGAAGGAACAGGGTTCACGAGAGACAGTCGCGGGAGGATCTACTTTAGAGTGGGAGGTGGGCGAGGCTTCTTTTCAGCTGAGACACAAATAAGGAGTAGGTGTTAGCCGGGGTGTGTGTGAGTGTGTATGTGTGTGAGTGGGAGTGTTATGATCCGAAGGGAAGGCTGTGAGGGAAGCGGGGAGGTGGGAAAGCACGGGCTGTCAGAGGAAGTGAGGGAAGGCCAGGGGGGCGGGGTTGTGGGTTGGTTCAGTGGACGGGTGTCTGGACGGATGGACGGAGGAATGGACGGATGAGTCAGGGAAAGAACGGACGGGCGAATGAGGGAGGGAGGGAGGGAGGGAGAGCGGACGAACGGATGGGTGGGTGGGCAGATTGAAGGCTGTGCAGGTGGATGGATGGATCGTTGCATGGGGGGCTGGATGCAGGGATGGACAATGGGGGAACAGAGAGATGGGGTGACGAATGGAGGGAAGGATGGAGGGAAGGATCGATGGACGGATGGGGGACGGAAAGGACAGAGGGATGGGGGGAGGATGAAGGGATGGAGGGGAAGAAGGATGGGGAATAAGTGGGGGGATGGATGGATGGATGAGGAAGGGATGGAGGGACGGGTGGGTGGGTGGGTGGCTGGGAGAACAGAAGGCCGTGCAGGCCAGTGGGCGGGTGGTTGCATGGGCGGATGGAGGCAGGGACGGACAGCTGGATGAATGGAAAGATGGATGGAGGGATGGAGGAAGAAATGGAGGGCTAGACACGTGGAGGTATGGATGGATGGAGGCAGGGAAAGGAAGCGACAGACGGGAGGAGGAAGGGAGAGAGGGATGGCAGAGGAAGGCACGGGTGGATGGAGAAAAGAATGGTTGCGTGTTTATATGTATGTTTGTATGGTACGATGGATAGCTGTTTGTACATATGTATGTATGTATGTTTGCTTGTTTTTTTTTTTGAGTCGGAGTCTCACTCCGTCACCCAGACTGGAGTGCAGTGGCCGCTCCCGGCCACCGCAGCCTCGACCCGCTGGGCTCCGGCGATCCTTCCGCCTCAGCCTTCCGAGTAGCTGGAACTACAGGCGCGCGCGACCACACCCGGCTGATTTTTTGATTTAGTGTAGAGATGAGGTCTCTCCAAGTTGCCCAGGCGGGTCTTGAACGTGCGGGCTCAGGCAGTGTACGTATGTTTGTATGCATGTGTGTATGGTTGTATGTGTTTGTATGGTGGGATGGACGGTTGTATGCATGTTTGTGTAGTGGGATGGATGGCTGTATGTAGGCAAGTGTGTTTGCATGCATGCATGTGTGTGTTTGTATGGCTGTGTGTATGCTCATGTGGTGGGATGGATGGTTGTATGTATGTATGTGTGTGTGTGTTTGTATGGTGGGATGGATGGCTGCGCGCGTGCATGCTTGCATGCGCGTGTGCATCTACTTGTGTGGTGGGACGGTGGAGGCAGGGAGGGCACACCGGGCCCTGGTCCAGGTCTTACAGCGGCCCTCTCCTCCACTCCCCATCCCTCGATCTCCCGCCTCGCCGTCCTCCGGCAGCTCCGTTCTGCTTTGTCTGGTCACTTTCTGGGTCTGCCCAAGAGCCCCTCGTCTAGCAGGCCACGCAAGTCTGCCTCTCTGCACACATATGCCTGCACGTGTGCCCCATCCACGCCACCGTGTGTGCCCCGGGCCCCAGCAGCAAGAGGCTGGCGAGGGGCTTGGTTCAGCCAGATGGCGAGAAGAACAGGCGGCAGGGAGGGGCCCTGGCGACAGAGGCTGGGAGCCCAGGATCCCCTGGGGAAACTCATTCGCAGGAAGGCAGCGCCATCAAGGGCTTGCCATGCACACTCCCTGAGGTCATGCTCGCTAATACTCGGTGTTCTGCCCTGCGGGGCTGATCCCACGCCCAACAAATTCCCCCGAGAGCAAAGAAGTGTGGCCCGGGGCACAGCTGGAGGTGGCCTAAAAATTATTCCTGATGTCTTTGTCACATCCTAAAAGGCCTTGTAAAATATGCATTCTACTTCAGAATACACTGGTCGCTTTTATGTATTTATTTTTAAAACATTTTAAAGTCATGAGATATGTCATGCATACAAAAGAGCGAATACAATTATGTGTATGGTTTAAAGAAGCAGCATAAAATAAACACTCCGGCACCTACTTGCAGCTCAAGGATGACACTAACAGCACCTGGCCCCCTCCCCATCCCACCATCACCCTCCAGGGGTCTTTTCTCAGGGTGGTCTCTTTACAGAGAGATACATCCTTAAACAATGTGTGGTTAATCTCACCTGTTTTAGAGCCCTCCGTACCTAGGACTACTCTGTGTGTCAGCCTGTATGAATTGCTTTTTTGTGCAACATTATTTTTTGGTCCACTCAGGTCCTTGCCCCTCGCTCAGGCATCTTCGCGGCTGCCTGGAATTCCACGGGTTGCATGTTTGATTGTAGTCATGCCTCACTATCCTGCCAAGAACAGCCTCTCCCTCCAACCAGATCACGCCATGCCTCTGCCCTCAACCACCCGTGACTTCCATCTCATTCTGGATAGCATCCAAAGCACCGGTCGCAGCTTAGAATGCTGCATTCTGTCCCCAAGGCCTCATCTCCGCTTCCAGCCTCACCTCCTTCCACTCTCTGCTCCAGCTACCTGGCCTCAGACATCATGTGCATCTCCGGGCCTTGGCACTTGCTGCTCCTGGCCTGGAATGATCTCCCCTCGCTCTGTGTGGTCCGCTCCCTGGCTTCCTTCGGGACACTGCTCAGCATCACCTCCTCTGAGCAGCCACCCTTCACCACCGCATCAAATAAGACCCCTGCCCCATTCCCCCTCCCTTTCAACTGGCCTCCTTTCTTCTTAGAAAGCTTTGCTTTTTCTCATGGGCCTTATATAGTATACACCATACTGTGATTCGTCTTTTAACTTTTGTTTCTCCTGCTACTTTCTTCAAGGGCAGGGAATGTGCCCTGGTTTTGTCCTCCATTGTGACCTCACTGCCTAGACCAGTGCTCGACACAGAGGGGTGTACAGCAGTCATAGTTTTTGTGTGTGAATGATTCCAATTTCCCAGTGAAATGGGTGCTCCAGAAAGACACACAGTGCTTGGCCCCAAATGTCCTGCATGGGGATGGAGCAGGGCGCTTTGTTCCCGGTGGGCCGGGCGGATGGGCTTGGTGCTGCATTCCATTCTCACACCTTCCACTGGGAATTAAACGCAGGCCTCCGGCACCGTGGTTCATGTCTGTCATCCCAGCACTTTGGGAGGCCCTGGTGGGAGGATCGCTTGAGCCCAGGAGTTTGAGACCAGCCTGGGTAACACAGCAAGACCACGTCTGTATAAAAAAATTTAAAAATTAGCAGGCTGGGTGGCGTGCGCCTGTAGTCCCAGCTCACCTAAGACACTGACTCAAAAAAACAATAAAACAAAAATCCCAGCACTTTGGGAGGCAGAGGTGGGAGGATCACCTGAGTCCAGGAATTTGAGACCAGCCTTGGCAACATAGCGAGATCTTGTCTCCACAAAATAAATAAATAAAAAATAAATTAGCTGGGTGTGGTGGCATGCACCTGTAGTCCCAACTATCTGGGAGGCTGAGGTGGAAGGATCACTGAGCCCAGGAGTTTGAGGCAGTGGTGAACTGTGATTGTGCCACTGCACTCCATCCTGGGTGATAGAGTGAGACCCCAACTCGGAAAAAAAAAAAAAGAAACAAAAGAAGAAGAAAAAGAGAAAGAAAGAAAAGCAGGCCTAGGGTGCATTTCGGGATCAACCGTTGGCCTCCAGAGATGGGACGGGGCGCTTTGATCCCAGTGGGAGGGCGGATGGGTTTGGTGCTGGGGTTGGCGTATGGTGTCTGAGCCCCTCGGTGAGGGTTCACGCCGGGGTCACAGAGTCTCCAGGCGACGCTCACACAGGTGCCTGCGGGCCCCGGGTACAGGAAGCACGGGCTCTGCTGTCTTGGAAGTCTCTCCCCACCCTCTCAGCCATTCATCCTGCTCCGCTGATGGTGGAAATTTATGGCGACTTTAAAAATACAAAGAAGAGACTCTGGGTGGGGACGGGAAGGGGGCTGGAGAGGGGGAGATGTTTTATTGACTTCTCCTTAATTGCTGTAATTAAAAACATGTAAAGAATCCCTTTTTAACGACTTTGCCATTATCCTTAGTGGTAGACGCAGCTGCCTTATTAATTTCTCATTAGATCCCGATTCACAGCCCCTCTCTGGGAAGGGGATGGGAGCCAGGGGTGGGCCTGCCCAGCTCCACCAACCTTGGAAAGAGGCCCAGGGACAGCAGCCACCAGGGACTGGCTGCCTGGAGCCCCAGGACAAGCCCATCCCACCCGGGAGGCAGAAACAGCCGAAGGGCAGAGGGAGATTTGGGAGAAGCGTCCTACCCGCCAACCTCAGAACCGTGCGCCTCTTGTGTAAGAACACAAGTGGATGGACAGACAGGTGCAGGAGTCTGAGGGAAGAGCCCCCCGGGGTAGGGGGAGGGAGTGAGGGGCTGAGGCTGCAAGATCGAAGGGGGCGCCCAACCTCAGGGTCATGCTGGGACAGGCTGGGTCCTGAGAATGAGCCCCTCCCTAAAGCCTCAGCGCTGGCCTTCCTGAGCCTAGACCCAGCCCTAGAGAGTGAGGGGTGGCTGGGAATGGACCGACGCAGGTCGACAGAGTACGGAAGCTTGTTTATCCCTGGTTGACTTTCAGAGAGAAGAAAGTCTACTCCTCTCCGCTGTTCTGCGGGCTGGGGACCACTCCCAATGGTTTGTGTCCATTAACCCAAACAAAGACAACAAAGGTATAGAGAAGTTAAGCAACTTGTCCAAGGTCACATGGCTTGTGAGAGGTGAGCTGAGATTCAAACCCAGGGCTCACAGGGCTGGGTTCATGGTTATACCCTACCAGGCGACCAGGCAGAAGAGGGTAGAAGGTGGAACTACTGATTGGGGGACTTTGGGCTATCTTCTCACCTTTCTGAACCTCAGTTTCCCCATCTCGACATGTGGCCCCTAAGACTGGCCTTCCGACTTCTCAGACCTGTCCTGGGAACTCCCTGGAGAAAGACATTTACACAGTCACACTGGAGGATGGATTGTTCCGGAGGCTTCTTGGCACCTCCCTGGGCTCCGCATCTGGGGCAGAGATGGCTTTGGGCTTCCTCGGGGGAAGGTTCTCTCCAAGATGCACCCATGGGTCCCGATCCTGAGAGTCGCTTTAACCCCGTAAACATCAGCGCCGAAACGGATCGGATCTCATGTTACAAGACAGGGAAGCCGAGGCCCAGAGAGGAGAAAGGAAGTGTTGGAGTCCTAAGCTAGTCAGTGGCCTTGGTTGGGCCAGAAGCCACATTCTCGGACCCCCGTGGCAGGCCATGGCTTTAGGCACAAGGGCCGTGGCCTGGCGCACAGAGAACCCAGGAGCTTTGGCGGGTATTTTTCTTCTGCCCATCCTGTTGACAGCAAAGGAAACCACGTGATGGTGGGGTGTACACCACCCGCTGGCGTCGGGCATTCCCTAGGTGGGGACGACCTGTACTTGCGGGGCTGTTTTGGACCCTATGATTCTACTTGAACCCTGACCCCAGCAGCTCACCCCCCGCCCTGCTCCCATCCTGATATTCTTGTCTTGCCTCAAGCAGCAGAGTGGGGCCATTTCATAACCAAGCAGTCATGGGTTCAAGTCCTGGCTCTGGTCCTAGTTGTGCTGTCGCCCTGCAGAGCCTTGGTTCCCTCATCTGTACCATGGGGATGGGCACTTCTACCCTGCAGGTGGCAATGAGGACCAGAGGCAGTGGCACGCGGTGTGTACCGCCCGGTACAGTGACATGCGGGACGGAGTGCTGCTGTGGGTGAGAACGGCTTTGCCAGGGGTCACCTTCCCCTGCTCCCAGAATCCTGGGGGAAGCGATGGGGCTGGGGAAAGGACTGGACTGTGGGTCCCTCAATATTCACAGCTAGATGGGGAGGCTGCCCCGGGATGAGACACGTGTGTCCTGCAAGGGGGGAAAGGAGGGTGCGCTCCCCAACCAGGGCTAACTTGTTAGGATGATTGGTCTTCCTGGGGACCAGACACGTTTCTAGGTCTTCCTTCGCTTCCTGGGCTTCACAGCCAAAGGGCTGCAGAAAGTGGCTCCCACTTGTTGACCTTATGGAGGAAACTGCCTCAAGACCTGCAAAGCTGTATCAGACGTGGATCTCAGGGCTGGGTGGGGGAGTCGTGGCGGGCGGCCAGGGAACGGGTTAACCTGGGACTTTTCCTCTCTGCTCTCCCTTCCGCCCCTTCAAGGTGTCCCATATATTTTTTTTTTTTGAGTTGGAGTCTCACTGTGTCGCTCAGACTGGAGTGCAGTGGCTGCTCCCAGCCACCGCAGCCTTGCCTTCTGGGCTCCGGCGATCCTTCCGCCTCAGCCTTCCAAGTAGCCGGAATTATAGGCGTGCGCTACCACCCCCGGCTGATTTTTTGATTTATTGTAGAGATGAGGTCTCGCTGCCCACGCAGGTCTCGAACCCACGGGCTCAGGCAATCTACTCACCTCAGCCTCCCAAAGGTGCGGGATTACAGGCTGAGCCACCGAGCCCGGCGGTGTCCCATATCTTTGCCTGGGGATTGTACCCACACGCCTCCAGCTTGGCGGCAGCAGCACAGTTCAGCATGATGGGACAGGGTGACAGTTACAACCTTGCCCGGGGTGCCCATAGCCCTGCCTTGGTGAAGGAGCAGGTCGGGATCTCACTGCGAGAGGGGGTGGAGGGGCAGGCCTGGGCTGGCAGGAGGGTGCTGGGGAGCGGACCAGCCTGCGGCTCTGCATTTGGCCAGGACAGTGTTTGCTGGACACCACTCCACTCTGCGGCCTGCCTTTTTTGCTTCCTTAACGTGATAGGGTAGAATAGTAATTGCAGCAGTCACCTCCACAGATGCAGGGTGTACTATGTGTGGGTGCTTTGCCACAGATAAGCTCAAGGAACCCTGCAGACGAGCCTAGGAGGTTGGCGTTATTAAATGTTTTATGGATGAGGAACAGGAGCTGGGTTGAGGCTCAGACAGGTCCAGTCACTCCCCTGGGGTCACACAGCAATCAAGGGCAGAGCCAAGATGGAATGTGGTCTGCCTGACTCTAAAGCCCACCCTCTTCATGAAGCCACATCACCTCCCTGGTGACGGGCTCCCAGCCTGCCAACACCATAAGGCACCCCAAGTCCTTACACCGGTGCCCTAGATCTTAGCAACTACAGGGTCCTGAAGCTCCTCATGAGTCTGGCCAGGCCCCCGTAGGTCACTGCCACCTGGAGTCAACCCTGCCAGCATCACCCAGGGTGGTCCAGGACTCTGAACCTGCAGTGGAGGGGGGTGCAGCTCAGGGTGACCCCAACCTCCCACCCCCACCCCCACTGCCTGGACCGAATGGTGTCCTGGATGGCATTCCCAAATGCACACACTTACACACACACATTCCAAGCCATGCATACATGTGCACACACACACACACACACACAAAGATACATGCAATGCATAAGCATGCATCTACATACACTCACACATGTTCTTTCAAATACACCAGTGAATGGAGAGACAAAATGATACAGACACACACACAAGTACACAGGCATGTGTGCCCACACACACACACTTATCTTCTCTTGGACACTGTGAACAAAAAGGCCGACTGACCCGGACATGCCTATCTATACACGCCAATGTAGACACACACACACACACACACACACACACACACACACACACACACACACACGCAGTCTCCCTAGAGGCCCCGCCACGGTCGTCTGGCCCCTGGACTCACGGCACGGACTAGACAAAGCTCTGAGGAGTCCTCTCCCCACTGACAGCTGCCTGGAATCCATCATTTTAATTCAGGGCTTTCCTGCTCCTCAGAGTAAGTTGAGCTGCAGTTAGTTCTGATTTATGGGGACAATCCGTCCTCCACTTTTGATTACGGTTGTTTTCCATAATTATTATAAACACTCTTTGCCTCACTCCAGATCTTCTCTGAGATTTCTCTCCTGCACTTCTCTTCAAGGAGCGAGCTCTCTCCTGGCTAACTCTGAGGCATGCCCCTGTGGGCTCCAGACAGAGTGTCCCTTTCTCAAAAAACCCCTCAATTTCAGGACTCCCCGAGGATCGCTGCGCTCCCCTGGCCACAGTGCAACCTGGGACTTCCACCTTCGAGGAAGCCCAGGCTGGAACAGCCCATGTGAGCCTCATGTCTAGCGGACAGCAGATGTTTAGGAAAGGGGACAGGGCTGGGAAGGGACGCTGGGTCGGGGGGTGTTGGTTGGCGCTGGCATCCCATCCCTGAGATGCCCCTGGGTTCTTCTGTCGTCCCTTCCTTACCCGAGGACAACCTTCTGGGAATTGGCGGCGCTGGGGAGAAGGCCGTCACCCCCAAAGGCTCTGTGAGGGCCTCCCACTTCCATCTCTGTCTGGCCCTTCTGGGAACCCTGACTCATCACCCTCCTCTTTTTGAGTTGCGGTCCTCACCAAGAGGCACCTCCCAGCAACCCCTGAAGGTCGCGGGGACTCTCGGGCTGCTCTCGCCCCAGGGCCGAGGGGGTTGGAGGATGAAAAGGAGAGTCATGGGGCTCCCGGGAAGCCAGCCGAGAGGTTCGGGGTAGCCCTCCCCAAGTGTGAGGCAGACCCCGGAGGACGCACTCACGGCAGGGGGCCAGGTCCATTTTGACGAATCGGCTGGTCCCATTTAAAAGGCCCCGAGAGGTCACCAGGGAGTTCTTGCCTCTCTGGCCATGTCATGGGGCCACGGAGCCAGCAGATGCGCGTGGGGCTGTTCGACTGTGTGTGACCTGGAAGAGCACACACCACCTCTCTGGGCATTGGTTCTCCCAACTGTAGCATGAGGGTACTGGCCGGGACAAGTGGGAGGGGCGCCATTAGCACCCAATGGGTGTGGAAGGCCGTGGCTGGATCTGACTCTGCCCAGAATGGCTGGTGGGTGTGGACCCTGTGCCCTTGCCCCCTCCGCCCCCTGCCCATCCCCTGGTACTCACAGGCCACCTGGACCTCCGTTTGCCTCTGCAGCAGTGCCCCCATCCGGTTACGTACGATGCAGCGGTAGAAGCCGGCGTGGGTGCGGTCTAGGCTGGTGATCATGTATCTAGGGACAGATGAGACATTCAGTGAGCAAGCCGGGTAGCTGCAAGGGTGCAGCGGTCAGACTGGGTCCAGAGGTCAGGGGTCACCAGGTCGCCCTCTGTTTTTTTGAGTCGGAGTCTTCCTCTGTCGCCCAGGCTGGAGTGCGGTGGCACGCTCATGACCACCGTAGCCTCAACCTGCAGGGCTCAAGTGATCCTTCTGCCTCAGCCTTCCATGTAGCTGGAACCACAGGCACGCGCCGTGATGCCCGGCTAATTTTTAATTTATTTTAGAGACGAGGTCTTGCCATGTTGCTCAAGCCGGTCTGGAACTCCTGAGCTCAGGCAATCCTCTCGCCTCCGCCTCCCAAAGCTGGGATTGCAGGTGTGTGCCACCATGCCCGGCTAGGTCATCCTCTTTTGTAATGAAGAGAGCCGGGGAGCTCTTGACCCTCATGGGAGTACGAGAAGGATCCTTATCAATAAGAGGCTCCCTCTGAATCACAACAAGGCTGTTGCTCGTCCGCCCAGGAAGTGCCTGCACTTTTCCAAGGACGGGAGGTGCTTGACCCTGCCTGTGGCCGTGCCACCTGGGGCCGTGCTATCTCTGGTGGAAGCTGCTGTCCTCCCCTGCCTGAGATGCACATGACCGAGAAAGGTGGGGGCGTTTTTCTGGCCTTGCACAAGACTGTGCTGTAAAAATTAATTGAAATGGATGGCGGTGACAGAGGCAGGGAAATTTACACGTTTCCCCAAATGCTGAGCATCATTCCTTTCTTAAAATTACAGAGAACTCCGCTACAGCTTAGGTGGACAGGCAGAGCCTTTTGAGAGAGACAGGCTGGCGTTCCATAGGTTCCCTGGGCAGGACACGTGACTCCAGGCTGGCCCTGGGAGCCTGCCCTGCAACCTTCACACACCACAGAGCAGCCGAGTCTGGGGCTGGGGACAGGTGGCCGGAGAGCAGGTGCAGGGTGCGCTCACCTGGGCGGGGAAGGGGAGGGTGAGAGGAGCTTCTGACAGTGGAACACGAGCGGTTGGGGCACTGGGGACAAGGGGCTGGCTACTCCCCTGGTTCACCCTTGGTGATCACCTTTCTCTTTCCTGGGCAACAGTCCCACAGGGCCCTCAGAGGAACAAGGGGTGTGCGCCTGGGATACCTCTCCCCAGGCCTGTGCATCCTGGGGCTTGCCCAGCTGACTTGGTGGGCAAATTCATTGCCACCTGTCCCGAGGGTATGCTAAGATGCCGACCCCGGGATGCAGCAGCCTTATTCCCGGGGGTTGCTGGTTTGGTTTCAAAGAGTTCTGGCCGGGACTTGTCGTCCCCATCCCCGTCCTCCTCATCCCCATCCTCCTCATCGCCGTCATCCCCATCCTCATCGCCACCGTCAACAGCCATCATCCTCCTCTCCACTCCCGTCCTCATCCCCACCATCGCCATCTCCATCCCATCCCCATCATCCCCACCATCATCCTCACCACATCACATCCTGCTCATCCCCATCCTCGTCACCATCCTCGCTCCACCATCATCCTCATCCCCACCCTCCCCGTCCCCATCCTCCTCGTCCCCATCTTCATCACCATCCTCATCCCACCACCATCCCCGTCCCCATCCCCATCAGACCCACCGTCATCCTCCTCCCCATCCTCATCCCACCGTCCTCCTCATCCCGTCATCCCCATCCTCATCGCCACCGTCAACAACCGTCATCCTCATCTCCATTCCTGTCCTTATCCCATCACCCTCCCCATCCCATCCTCCTCATCCCCATCCCCATCCCCATCCTCACTCCACCATCATTCCCGTCCCCATCCTCACGCCACCATCATTCCGTCACCTCTCATCACCCCCATCACCACCATCCTCCTCCCCACCATCCTCCTCCCCATCCCCATCCTCATCCCCATCCTCACTCCACCATCATTCCCATCCCCATCCTCATCACCCCCATCACCGTCATCCCCACCAGCATCCTCATCCCCACCTCCCATCCCATCCTCCCCATCCCCGTCCTCGTCCCACCTCATCCTCATCCTCACCATCCCCATCCTCACCACCCCATCACACACCACCATCCCCATCGTCCTCACCCTCCCCATCCCATCCTTCTCATCCCATCCCCATCCCCATCCTCACGCCACCATCATTCCCATCAGCATCCTCATCACCCCCATCACCGTCATCCCCACCAGCATCCTCATCCCCACCCTCCCCATCCCATCCTCCTCATCCCATCCTCATACCCTCCTCGTCCCACCATCATCCTCACCCTCATCCTCACCATCCCCATCCTCACCACCCCATCACACCACCACCATCCCCATCGCCCCCACCCTCCCATCCATCCTCCTCATGCCCATCCCCATCCCATCCTCACTCCACCATCATTCCCATCACCATCCTCATCACCCCATCACCACCATCCTCCTCCCCACATCCTCCTCCCCATCCCCATCCCCACCCTCCCCATCCCCATCCCCATCCTCATCCCACCGTCCTCCTCATCCCCATCACCATCATCCTCATCCCCATCCTCATCACCATCATCCCCATCATCCTCGCCACCAGCCCCATCCCCGTCATCCTCATCCCCATCCTCATCCCCCATCCCCCCATCCTCATCGCCATCCTCGTCCCACCATCATCATCACCCCCATCACCAACATCCTCATCCTCATCCTCACCATCCCCATCCTCACCACCCCATCACACCACCACCATCCCCACCGTCCTCATCCCATCCCCATCCCCATCATTCTCATCCCCGTCCTCACTCCCACCACCCCCGCCCCACCCCACCCCCACCCCACCCCCACCCCACCCTCACCCTCATCTTCCCACGGATGCAACGGCAGCTCCCCCTTCCTAGAAGTGTCTCTGCCTCAGACCTGCACTGAGTACTTTCCATACATTTCTTCATTTCACACAGCAGTTCTCAGACTATTGGATATCATGAATCAGTAATGTTTAAAAAAAATAGAATCGACATAAGACTGTCAACATTTTACTTTGCCAAGATTATTAAGACCAACAGACCAAAAAGCAAACAGACAAACAATCAGACAACCAAAAAAAAAAAAAGGAAAAAAAAAAAAAAAAGAAAGAAAAAACGGGTAATATTAAGTGCCAGGGAGAGAAAAATAAATAGCAACGATCAGCATTTTATTTAAAAAGGACATTTCTGAGATGACAAAGGAGAAACCTAATCTCAGCATAGAGGCAATTTTAACACACTTTTAAATTTAAATTGTACTCAGAGCTCGCAACCCTCGCCTGACTCTTCTCGTTTGCTGTGGGCAGTTGCCAGCTGGCAGGGGTCAGCGTTTGTGGGTCTTCAACTTCATCTCCACACAATGG
The DNA here is from genome assembly GCA_027257055.1 of Cephalopachus bancanus. Taxonomy (NCBI): domain Eukaryota; kingdom Metazoa; phylum Chordata; class Mammalia; order Primates; family Tarsiidae; genus Cephalopachus; species Cephalopachus bancanus. Next base: position 7,662,381 of record JAPVLO010000065.1, read on the forward strand.
AGGAGGTAGTTTTATTAGCACCCCCATTCTAGAGGTGAGAAAGTGGAGGTTCAGGAGGATTTTGCCATTGACCTACAGCTTCACACGCAGGGGCAGACAGAGCCAGGGGCCCACAGAGACTTCGGACTCCAAGCCTGCTGTGCAGCCATTCGACACTGACATTACATCCCAAAGTGTCCCACTCCCCATCCTGGGACGTGCAGGCCTGGCTCACAGCGGGGCGTGGGCCCAGTGTGCTGTGGTCTGAAGCATTATCCAGAACCTTCTGACTGCCCGAGCGCCTTGTCTCTGCCACTGGCTGCAGCTCTTATCTGTCTCTTGCTACTGTGCACAGCGTGATGATGGGGCGAGGGTGGCACCTGAGCTCTAGCAAATCTCTGTCCATTTCTTCACCTCCTCCTCAACCTCATCCCTGGTGCTCCCTCCTGACTGCTGCCCCATCTCTCCTGGGGTGAGGGGAGGAGGCTTTGGGAGATGCCTGGGCCTCTCAGGAGATGGGGTGACCCGAGAGGGAGATGGAAGGAGAGATGGCTGGAAAAACTCTCCACCTTTGGAAATGGAATCAGATATTATTAAAAGGCACCAGAGAGAGGAAAATAAAGAGAAATGGCTGATAAACCCACGAAAGGATGCGTAACCTCTATCACACTGAAAAAATTCAAAACAAGACCATGTTTGCCTGTCAGATTGTCAAAGACTTTCAGGTATGGTCAAGCCCAGTTGTCAAGAGAGAGGGGGAAGGGAAGGTATACCTGCAGGCCTGTTGGTGGCACTGTTGACTGGTCCAGGATTTGGGGCAAAATCTATCAGAATTAGGATATGCAAGCTCTTTGACCCAGAGGTTGCACTCTCAGGAGCTGGTTTGTTAGATATACTAGCAACTATGTGCCCAAAAGCATGTACAAGGATGTTCACTGTAGCAGAGCTTGTAATTGCAAGATAAACAAGCCCAAGCTGGAGGCACCCCAAACGTCCATCAAAAAGGAACTGGATCAATCAATGATGCTGTAACCACAGGATGAGCAAAGAACACCTGTGTGGGGCAGAGGAGAAAGGTCCCCAAGATGTACAAAGCATGGAAAGGAAAGTTGAAGCAGGGCAAGAGGGAGGGGGCTTGTGAATAAAGCAGAGGGTAGCAGGATGCTAAATAGTATTACAGGTGACCTTCAGGGACAGGAACGATCAGTTGCTATTTCCTGACACTGGTTACCAAACCCTTCCTCTAATGTTCTAGATCATTCAAATGGACCCAATAGAAAGAGTTTAAGTTTGTTGTCTCTGAAAAAGTCAAAGATAGGGTGTGATGTGGTACTATTTGTTATAATATGCTACTTGGGTACACTGAAATAGTATCTGTGTGTGTGTGTGTGTGTGTGTGTGTGTGTGTGTGTGTGTGTGTATTTGTACATGCACATACCGGTATGTGTATACAGTTTTTTTAAGATGAATGCTTTGGACCGTGTTATCTCCCTTTTGGGAGAGGTATCTGGAATGGGGAGGGAGGGGAACTTGTACTTTTTGATTTTATGTCTGTTTATGCCATCAGAATTTTCTTTATCGTGTGCATATATTGGTTTTATTTTAAAAATAAAATAAAGAAATGCACTTTGTGCATATAATTTAAGTTATACATTATAAAAAGGCACCAGGGACTCATTGGATCTGGATTTGTTTGCTGATGTCAGGGAAGTGCGGTGAAATTTAAACTTTCATAAAAGTCGACTTCTGCAGACGATTCCACGTCCCCTGGCCTCAACCAGGAGCCCCCAGGCCTAATTAGGGCCACAAGGAATGCCCGTGGGATGCTGAACTTTCCTCTTCCCCAGGCCACCCTTCTGCTCCACTCCTAGGCTGAGGGCTGGTCCTCTCTGGCCCTGCCCCTGTCACCATGAGGGCTGCAGCCCCCTCTCTGGCTCCTCTGCCTCCCTCTTCCGGGCTGCCTCTGCCTCCCTCTCCCGGGGCTGCCTCCTCGGTGCTCCTGCCTGGGAGACCTATTTCTGGCTTGCAGGCAACATTATTTAAAGTAACAGTTCCGCCCACCGCCTTTCCTACCAGGGAAACCCACTTCACCCCACCCAGATTGCAGCTCTTGTCTCTCTGCCTCCCAGGCGGGTGCAAGACACATTTGGCCAGCTTCTGGGTTTGCGCATCCAGCGTGCTTTAAGCCTCCCTGGTAATGACAGTAACAGCACTCATGAGCCCCATCGCCTTCCCTCCTGGGCCACAGGGACACAGCGGTCATCCCACAGTTCTGCCCCCACCCCACCGTGGCTGCCAGTCTAGCAGGGGACCGGCTTAGTCTAGCCCTGTGAATGGGGCCTGGAGGAGGGTCTGAGCAGCAGAGCCCATACCCAATCCACCCGAGAGGAGGTGGGTGTTGGAGAAAGTGCCAGGACTTCCCCATCAGGGAGATTTAGGATTGACTCTCACATCTGCTTTTTCTTAGGAGTGTGGCCTGGACAAGTTGGGGACCTTGCAGTCTCAGTTTCCCTATCTGTAACGTGTAAAATGGAGATAATGATGGTCATCTTTTTTTTTTTTTCTAGTTAGGGTCTCACTAACTCCACTCATCCAGACTGGAGTGCAGTGGCATGATCATGGCTGATGGCAGTCTCTACCTCCTGGTCTCAGGTGATCTTTCTGTCTCAGCCTTCCAAATAGCTGGGACTATAGCCATGTCTGGCTATTTTTTTTTAATTTGTATTTTTTGTAGAGACAAGGTCTTGCCATGCTGTCCAGGCTGATCTTGAACCCCTGGGCTCAAGCGATCCTCCTTCCTCCGTCTCCCAGAGTGCTGGGATTACAGGTGTGAGCCACTGCACCTGGCCTGATGGCCAACTTTGATGTGAGTGTCCTGAAAGGGCCTGGGTAGAAATGCTTGGCACACGGAAGGTGCCACACAAATGCTTGTCAAATGGAGGGCGAACACAAAAGCACTGGTGGGGAGCAGAAGGTACTGGGCTGTGGGGGTGAGGTGAGGAGATAAGGCAGAAGCCCTTCCCGAACAGTGAGGATGCTTCAAGGGCTCTCCACCAGCACCAGCTTGGCACGTTCCTCGGCTTCTGACCGCCCAACTGCTCAATCACCTCCATTTGCCTCCTGGAGGTTAAAGGCCCGAGCCTGGCTCCTCCAGGGATGACAAAGCGTGGCATGGGCAAGTGACAGCTGCTTCCTGGTGACCTGCAACCTCACTCTCCATCCAATGAGAAAGAGCTGCAGGGGTGTGGCTGCCAGGAGCTGGTACACACCCAGAGCCTCCCACCCCCAGTTCCCCTCAAAGGACCACTGATTATTTATGCATTGCTTATTCCATGAAATATCTTCACCTTTCAAAATCCCAAGAATAAAAGAAAGTGTACACAGCAAAACACCTCCCTCCCTTGTCCCCCAGCTGCCCTGTCATCCTGACCTCCAGTGCACAGAGGCAGGAAAACACTGTCACTAGTTTCCTGAGGATCTTTTCAGAGTTTCTTTATGCAAATGCAATAAATGCAAATTTAGCATCCCTCTTGTCATGAGCAGGAGCCATGGCCTCTTGCACGTGCTGTTCTGCTCCTTGCTTTGTGCAGGTGACAACATATCTTGGCGCTCTTTCCAGAGCTGCACACACAGCTTCACTGGGCTTCTTTTTTTTTTTTTTTTTTTTTGAGTTGGAGTCTCACTCTGTTGCCCAGACTGGAGTGCAGTGGCCGCTCCCAGCCACCGCAGCCTTAACCCGCTGGGCTCCAGCGATCCTTCCGCCTCAACCTTCCAAGTAGCCAGAATTACAGGTATGCACTACCATGCCCAGCTGTTTTTTTGATTTACTGTAGAGATGAGCGGGTCTCGAACCCGCGGGCTCAGGCAATCCACTCACCTCAGCCTCCCAAAGGCGCGGGATTACAGGCTGAGCCACCAAGCCCGGCTCACTGGGCTTTTTGACAGCTGTAGAGTATTGAGGAATCTTCTGGATGGAGGGAGCTCTGCTTTCTCCCAAGTTAAATGGTCAAAAGGAGCCAGCAGCGGAGAGAGGGCCTTGGGGGCTGGGCTTGGGGCCAGGGTGGAAGGAGAGGAGAAAGATGCACCAACATCCACACCCGTTCTTGTTATCCTCGGCCCAGAGTGTCCTGATTTCAATTCGACAGAACCCTGAGGCTCAGGCCACTCTTTCGAGATGAAGAGATGGGCTCGGGGTGGAGGGCGAAGATGGCAGGGGGAGGAAGAGCCAGGGCAGATAATTGGATTTTTAGAGACAAGAGAAGAACCAGGGAGAAAATAATGGCCTAACAAATGTGGCATCTTCTCAGCACACGGGGAAACACACCATGCCCTTTTTGGTTCGAGTCCTTGAGTGTCACAGTTGATATTTAAAATGATTCTTGCTCACATTAAATAAGATATTTCAATTCCACGAAGCTGTCAGGAGCTGATGCGGACACCAGAAATAATAGGCACGCTCTCCTTGTATTGTCCTCGTTAATAAATCAGACGCTTGGAGGTGCGTGTAGTGGTGCTCACACACAGGAGGGGGTGCGTGGGTACATACATGTGGACACACGCAGGGCACCCTCGTGCACACCCACCCACGTGCACATGCACACTCATGCACACATTGCTGTGCACACGCATACACACTCATGCAGCCCACCCACACACAAACCCATATACACATACACTCGTGCACACACCCACGTGAACGCACGCTCATGCACACACATGCTCCCCCTCTCAATTTAACTGTGCTCAGGGAGAACAGGCAGCTAGGTTATCACATCCCCAGGGGTGGGTCAAAGGACCCCTCTGTGCCCATTGCCTGCAGGTGTTACCACAGACTGCTGAGGCCAACACAGGTTTTGGGGACAGCAGTGAGCAACGAGCTCAGGAACCTAGGCTTTCTGCCCCCTTCTCATGGGCTTTTGGGACAACAGGCAGGAGAGACAGCAAGTACTGGGTGTGTATATGCGTGTGTGTGCATGTGCGTGGGTGTGTGTGTGAGGTGCGTCCTCAGAGCACACCTTGGGCCTATTTCTGCTGTTTCTACTGCAGGGGAGCTTAGGTAGTGCTTGGCGAGCTGGCCACTGCCTGCCAGAAAATGGACTGACTCCTTATTGAGTGTTTGCTTCTGCAAAGATTCTTCAGGGAAGAAGGCAAAACTCTGTCCATGGTGATGAAAAAGGAGAAGAACACATACCAGGTAATAAATAATAGTAGTTTACTATTATGCACTTAGCATAATAACTATGATTCTAAAAAATGTCACTATCCTAAGGGCTTTAAAGTATGTCATCTCATTTAGCTCTCACAACGACAGGAGGCAGTGCTCACGCAAGCCTCAGTTTACAGATAGAAAACTGGGGCCCAGAGAGAGTAACTTGTCCAGAGAGAGTAACTTGCCCCAGGCTACACAGCTAGTAAGCACCTAGCATGCTGGGAAAGTCTGGAACCTAGCAGCTTGAGACTCAACAGGACACGCGCGTGGGGGCTCCCATTCCTGGAGTTTGCTTTGAAGAAGGACAGTTTGGCTGCCTGACCCCCTTCCCCTTCGCACAGCGCCATGGTTGATGACAGAGGAAGCAGAGGTGTTTCTGAGCAGGGCCGGACAACTTGACCTAGGCCATGCCAGTCAACCGCTGTCGCTGAGGATTGGCCAATCTAGTAGTGACGGAGAGTCGAAGGAAGGATGGCTCAGGCTACCCCTTAGTGGGTCTTTTGATTGTGAAAGGGGAGGTTCTGAGATGGAGGGGGCTGAGACAAACAGAGCTAAACTGACGGGTCTGATCAGGAATGCTGAATTTCCCTTCTGGCAGCAGCCCTGAGAATCCTGAACTTATGGGGATGAGAATGCGAAGGGGAGAAGGAGGCGTTGACACAAAGAGACAGAGACCGAAAGAGAGACAGGCAGAGAGAAAGGCAGAGAGAAACAGTGTGTCACAGAAAGAGACAGAGAGAGAGAGACATGAAGAAAGGAGACAGGAGAGAGAAAGAGATGGTGCGACACGGAGACAATGACAGAGACAGACAATGATACAGAGAGACGGGGGCAGAAAGAGACACGCAGACAGAGAGGCAGAGACAGAGAGTGACAGTGATACAGAGAGGCAGAGGCAGAGAGAGACAGGTAGGGAGAGAGGCAGAGAAAGACACTGTGACACAGAGAGGGACACACAGAGAGAGAAAACAGAGACAGAGCAGTGAAGTTTCCCTGTCCAGAGGGTACAGACAGAGCCTGGACCCGGTAGTAGGCTGGCCCTGGGAAGATGATATCAGGGTACACCCTGCAGTGAGGACTGGCAGGGCACGTCAGGAGCAACAATTTCTGTTCTTCTATTTTAAGCGGTTTCCGTCCTGTGCTGTAATTCCCCTCCCACACCTTTGGTGAGAGTCTGACAGGCACAACCGGCTTCTGTGAGCGGTGCTTTGGGAAGGATGCTGTGTTTGTGGCTGGGGTGGGGGTGGGGATAGCCTGTTGAAAGGGAGGTAGCAATCTCAGGAGAGGCAGGGTGGAGGGGAGACTCAGAATTGGTCCCACAGCAGGGGACTGGAGAGGTGGCAGGTGAGCCCAGGTGAAGTGAGCACAGTGATCTAGAAACCTTGGGCAGCTGGGGAGGGCTCTGGACTGTCTCCTCTCAGAGGATGGGTATTTAGGTAGTAAAGGACAAGCTGGTCCTTGGAGCTGGGGGGGGTCTTAGGCACAGCAGGTTCTCCTCACCACCTAGGAGACTTTGGGATGGAGGGTGTACCCGCAGTGGACAGAATGGGAGGAGCCCCTGACTCTGATGTGATGGTAATTTTAGGTGTTGGCTTGACTGGACTAAGGGTTGCCCAGATAGCTGGTAGAGAACTATTCTTGGGTGTGTCTGTGAGGATGAGAGATCAGCATTTGAATCAGTAGACTAAGTAAAGATGATTGTTCTCACTACTGTGGGGGACACCATACGATCCACTGAGGGCTGGGACAGAACAAAAAAGGTGGAGGGAGGAGGAATCTGCCTGGTCTTGAGATGGAGCATCCATCCTCTCCTGCCCATGGACATAAGTGCTCCGGGGTCTGAGGTCTTCACACCCTGGAACCCTCCCCAAGGTTCTCAGACCACTGGGCTCAGACCGAATTACAGCCCTGGCATTCTGGGGTCTCCAGCTTACAGGCAGCAGCTCCCGTTCTTAGCCATCATAACCACGTGAGCCAAGTCCTATAGCAAGCACGCACATACGCATGCTGGGTCAAAGATGTCGGGGTCTGTCCACTCACGGATCTGTGTAACTCATCCACGCACAGGCATATGGGGGGCTGGAACGTTGAAAGCGTTGGGGCCACCCCCTCAAGGTGCAGATGAGGCAGGGGGTCAGGGGGCAAGACAATCAGGTGAGCAGGTGGCTGGAGCACCTGCCGCCTGCAGGGACCGGGCTGGACATGCGGCTCAGGAAGGAGCCACCTCCAGGGATGTCTCCCTCCAGCTCTGCATATTTCTGGGAGTTTTTTTGATGGAAACGAGCTGCCTCTCCACTCTTCCGAGCTGCCCCCTCCACCCGCAGGGTTCCTCTCTGTTTTCAGCCAGGATGTCTCCTTCAGAAGCCTTTCTCAAGTCCCCTTCCCAAGATGTCCCAGAATTCTCTTCTGCAAGACCGGTGCATTTATCACAATTTATTTTAATGTCCTATTTACTTGCACGTGTCTCCCTGAGGCCATGTCTGTATGCTATCCACGCCCCCAACACCATGCCTAGAAAAATACTTGCCCAATGAACATTTTCTAGACGAGTGAATGAGATAGTGTGGAAGGCCAAATAATGTCTCCGAAAGATGTCAACCTAAACCCCCAAACCTGTGAGTACGTTATTTTCCATGGTGTTATGGGTGGAACTGTTTACCCCCAAAAAAGGCATATTGAAGTCCTAACTCCTCGTACCTGTGGATGCGGTCTTATTTGGAAATTGAGGTTTTGCAGGAGTATGCAACCAAATTGAGATGAGATTATTAATGAGAGCCTTCATCCAATATGACTGATGTCCTCACCAGAAGAGAAGATGCTGGGTGTGGTGACTCATGCCTGGAATCCCAACACTTTGGGAGGCCAAGATGGGAAGATAGCTTGAGGCCATGAGTTCAAGACTAGCCTGGGCAACCCAGTGAGACCTTGTCTCTACAAAAAAATTTTAAAAAATTAGCTGGGCGTGGTGGTGCGCACCTATAGTTCCAGCTGCTCGGGAAGCTGAGATGGAAGGATCCCCTGAGCCCAGGAGGTTGAGGCGTGGTGAGCCGTAATTGTGCCTCTGCACTCCCGTCTGGGTGACAGAGTGAGATACTGACTCAAAAAATAATAAATAAGTCACTAAAAATTAAAAAGAAGAAGAAGAAAGAGGACGAGACACAAGGAGGAGCCCACGTGGTGACGGAGGTTGTCGTGATATGTCCCCAAGCCAAGGGATACTGTGAGGAAATAGGGTTCTCTTGTGTTGAGTCGCCCATTTTTGGAACTTGGTTAGGCAGCAACAGGAAAGGCATGCACAAGGTGACAGTGATTCTGCAGCTGTGATAAGGCGTGGCTCTCGAGTTGGGAAATCATCCTGGACTAACCAGGTGGGTTCAGGTGACCACAGAGTCCTTCTAAGAGGGAGACGGGAGAGTCCGCGTGAGAAAAGACCACAAGCCCAGGAAGCAGGTGGCCTCTGGATACTGGAAAAAGCAGGGAACCAGCTTCCTCCTAGAGCTTCCCGAAGGAAGGCAGCCCTGCTGACACCTTAACTTCAAGACTTTGGGCCCTCGACTGTAGGAGAACATGTCTGCACTGTTCTAAGTCTCTGCGTTTGGATAACGTGTTACAGCAGCCTTAGGAAGGAATGCAGCTGGGGGCCAGGTGTACTCCGGGCTGGCGGCAGAGCCAGGGCCAGGGCAACTCTCGTCGACAGTGTGAGAGGCGGAGATGGACGGGGATGAGGATGATACCCTTCGTTCTTTGTCGATCCTGAAGTATCTACATTCTCTGTCGATCCAGTAAGGCTGAGCAGGACTGGATGCACCAGTGCCTGGAGGAAGCTGCTTGGGGTAGACAGGCTGCAGGCTTGCGCAGCCACCTTCGGATGGGGGTTGGGCTTCAGAAACAGAAAAGCGAGTTGGGCTCGGTGGCTCAGCCTGTAATCCCGCGCCTTGCGAGGCTGAGATGAGTGGATTGCCTGAGCCCGCGGGTTCAAGACCCGCCTGGGCAACTTGGTGAGACCTCATCTCTACAATAAATCAAAAATTAGCCGGGTGTGGTAGCGCACACCTGTAGTTTCAGCTACCCGAAGGCTGAGGCAGAAGGATCGCCCGAGCCCAGCAGTTGAGGCTGCGGTGGTCGGGAGCGGCTACTGCACTCCAGTCTGGGTGACGGCGTGAGACTCCAACTCAAAAAAAAAAAAAAAAGCTGCCTCAGGGCCTCCCGGCCCTGCCCAGGCCTCCCGGCCACCCCTGAGCCTCCCTGCTTTGCCGGAAGAGGCCGTGATGCTCTGATTGATTCCCAGGCCCTGTGGTCAATGAGAGGATGGCAGAGTTATTGAGCTGAGGCCACTATCTCAGGGATGGCTTGGGCTTGGGTTGACTGGGAAAGGGTGTCTGTCGGCCCTGTGACCTTCTGGGCCAATTAACTGTTCTCCGTGATCAAGGACGAGAACTTCATTAAACGGTGATCCATCACCCAGCAGTCCCCACTGAAGTCTGGCTGGATGAGACGGCAGAGAGGGGACGAGTGGGCCAGCGAGATGAGACCAGGGCAGGGCAGGGCAGGGCAGGGCTGGTAGTCCCGGACAGCCACTTGGCATGAGTGGGCGACCACCGCTGCTGGGAAAATGACTCTCTCTCCTCCATTAACAACTGCAATGGCAGCATTGGGTTCTGAGCCAGACACGTGACACGATCTGGTCTATTTCCATGTTAACTGCTGGGGGAAAGGGCTCTTTTCCCACTTTATAGACAGGAGACCTGGGCTCAGAGAGTGGTGAGCGCTGCCAGAGGTCGTCCAGCTACAAAGTAGCAGCTGAGATCCCATCTCAGGCCCATCTGACCCCATCTGGGTTCTTGCCCCACGACTTCCCCCCGACCTGTCCTGAGGCCCCCAGGAACACTCTGGGGCAGGTCTCTTCTCTGCTTGTTTTTTCCTCACACCCCAAAGAGAAATTCCTCCTGGAAGCTGCCCAGACCTTGCCTTGACGGAGGAGCCACGCTCCGAGGGAACCGCCACGCAGACGGGACAAGAGCAAGGAGGCCTGGGGACCACTCTGCAAAGTGAACCGTGACACAGGACATACCTGCTAGTCCAAGGGGCAGAGAGGGAAGGGAGAGCCAGAGAAGTCACACTCTGTCCAGGGTGCAAGGAGTTAAAACTCAGGTTTCAGCTTAAATGACAGGGAAAGGCGAAATCCTGAGATCTGAGAGGTGTGGTATGGTTATTATATTTTAAAAAACCGAATGAACAAGAAGATAGAAAAGCAAGATGAGAGGGTATCTCCTCTCACTCCGATGACACGATGCCTTAGAATTTCCCCCACGGCTCCCGCTTCCCCGGCCTGGGGAGAAAAGCCTCCCCCCAGCCCCGGGTCTTACTCCAGGGCTGGGGAGGTCTCTTTTGTCCTGGCACCCGGCTGCAATTCTTTATGATTCTTTCCATGCCAAGGAGGATCAGAAAGAAGCCGAATTAAGACAGGCTCACAAAGAGCCTGTGTAGAAATCTGGCCTCAAGGAACCAAGTGGCTTGTGCTCCGTGGCCTAATCCCAGAGGGTGGCAGACTGGCCTCCTCCATTTCTCAGTCTGCCCTCCCAGGCTTGCTCCAGCCTCCCAGTGGCTTCTCAGACTGCGAGAAGTGGCTTCCTGGTGAGACCTGCCGACTGCAAGGCGGCCCAGGAGTCCCTTCTCTCCTGCTTCCCAGTGGGTGAGTTCCCTGATATGAGAGGCCCTGCTTGTTTGGGGGAGGCAGGGCATGGGGTATTGAGGGTGTGTTAGTCTCCTGGGGCTTAAAACCACAGAAATTTCTTCCCCCACAGCTCTGGTGGCTGGAAATCTGGAATCAAGGTGCCAGCAGTGCTGTGTCCACTCTGAAGGCTCAAGGGGAGAGTGTCTTCCTGGCCTCTTCCTGCTCTGGTGGCTTTGGCCATGTCACTCTAGTCTCTGCTTCCATCCTCATGTGGTGTTCTCTTCTCTGTGTCTCTCTCTTCTTATAAAGGCATCATCATATTGGATTTAGAGGCCATCTTCTAAACATCATCTAATCATTACATTCGCAAAGGCTCTATTTCCAACTAAGGTCACGCTCTGAGGCACTAGGGTTTAGGACTTCAACACATGTGGCGGGGGGTGGGCATAAGTCAACTCTGAACAGTGGATCTTCGAGGATGCTTTTCTGCCTAGGGCTGAGGCTCCACCCTTGGGGAGACTGAGAGACCAGAGGCAGATGGGACTTGGGAGGGTGAGCATGAATGGAGAGGTGGAGGCTGGTCCTGGGGGAGGGCTCCTGGGGTAGAGGTAGGTGCTGACGGAGGCTGGGGGAGCTGAGAGCAGGAAAGGGTTTGGGGAGGAAGTACTGTTCAAGGTGAATCTGGAGTGGAAGGCAAGGATGGTTTAGAGGTGCCAGGCATAACAAGTAATATCAGAGTGAGAGATTCCAGAAACATTGACTGTGGTGTTGGCCAGAGAAGGAGCCTGGCCAGGGGAGAGGCTGGACTCATGGCCAAGCCAGTCCCCACAGGGCCTTGTCGGTGGGTTTAAGGAATTGGGGCTCTATCCTACTGACGGTAGGTCTCTGTTGAGGGTATGAAGTAGGCGTATAAAACATAAGTTGGCAAACTGCAGCCCACAGGCCACATCTAAGCCCCAGTCTCCTTCCAATAGATGCACTAAAAATCACTTTAACATTTTTTAAATTGTTGAACAAAATCAGAAGAGTGATGTTTCATGACAGGTAAACACTATATGAAATTCAAATTTCAGCATCCATAAAGTTTTACTGGAACACAGCCAAGTGTATTTGTCGATACACGGTCCTGGCTGCTCTCAGGCCACGACAGTGCAGTCGAGTAGTTGCCATTGACTGGACAGCCTGTGAGACCTTAAACATGCACTATCTGCTCCATTCGGAAAATGCTTGTCAGCCCCTGGTTTTCAATAGTCAGGCTGACATTTGCACAAATATCACTCTGACTGCAGGGTAGACAGGAAACTGGAGTCGGTCAAGGCCAGAGGGTTGGAGGCCAACTCGGTCTTTGCCATAACCATGAGGAAGGCGAGGGGGCTGACCTTGTAAATGGTGCCAGGGGCCAGGGGATGGTGGAAGGTATCACTGACATTGGCACCAGGAGGCACCTGATGGCCTGGGGTGGGTATTAAGTTTCAGTGGGCACAGCTGGCAAGGAGAGGAGGGGTGGACAGGCAGAGAATGCAGGGTCTTGGTCTAGAAGGAGGAGTGGTCAGTGGCCAGGGTGGAAACCTGGGGCAGGGAGAGGTCCTTAGGAGGGACTTGGATTTTTAGAGATGTGAGACTTGAGCACGTTGGCCGCTGGAAGTGGTTAGACGGAGAAGCAGAGAGAGGGGACAAGTCATGATGCCAGTTCCTGGGGGAGGAGGGCAGTCTGGGGTCCTGTGCCAGGCGGAGCGACTATCCCTGGTAGGAGAGGCCTGTGGGGCGTGGTCAACCGAGGCAGAGTGGCAGGAAGCAGGAGGAATTCCTTACAACGGCCTTAGGGAAGGGGTCAGTGAGGGGAGGCGTGACGGGCTGGAGGTCTGAAATAGCAGCTCTGGAGAAGGAGACCAGGGAAACTGTGCAAAGGCCCAGGTGAGGGCGGGACCTTGGCCGTACAGGTGCCGTCTACACAGGCAGCTGACTTTCCTCAGCAGGACTCAGCAGCCTTGTTGGAAAGAGCAAGAGAGGTTGGAAGCTGGGCTGACCCGAGGTTGGGGCTCTCCCAGGAAGCTGTGGCGGATGGACCCCGATGCCAGGGGCTGAAGATGCCGGCAGGAGGGGGGCGGAGATGGAGGTGACCAGACCACCAGCGAGAGAGCAATTCCAGCCAGTGGGAACCGATGAGCGGGGAGAGACAGGAGCTACCCATAGCCTTGCTATGCCCGGTGTGGTGGAGGGATCAGCTGTCTGGGCATCGCTTAACAGTGGGTGGCCCACTCCAGACCTGCTGATCAGAACCTGCATTTAAGCAATTACCAGGGTGATTCTGCGCACATCAAAGTTTGTGCCTCTGTGGTGAGGAGAAGGAACGGGGCAGAGGGAGGCTGGGCGGTACGGTCAGGGAGGGAGGCCGGGATTAAGGCTTCAGACGTGAAGTGGTTCCAGGTGACACCATGGCCAGGGTGCTGCCTTCTCAGTCCTCGGTTTCCCCATCTGTGACACGACTCTGGTCACAGTCCCCAAGAGCGCATCTTGGGGAATGCCAGCCGTGGCCCAGGACAACCCCTTGCTGTGGTCCCCTCTCTATCACTCACCGGGAATGAACCTCAGACAAGGCGTGAACCTCAGGCCCCCATCCGTAAGACAGTCAAAGCGAGGGCGGCTGCCTCACAGAAAACACAAGCTTGGGCAGTTGACTCCAAGGTTGGTTTTGAAACGTACATCTGTCCCAATGCGATTGAGATGCAGAGAACTCTATGAGCATCTGTGAATTTTGCATTGGCTATGCATGATTTTGTCCACAAGAAACAGTAGTCAATCTCGAAAACCACACCCGGTTGAACTCAGCTGCGCAGTGTGCACAAAATACACACGCCAACAGGGTCTTCAGCTCATCACGGGTGCCATCCACCCACACCTGGTGTTACCCACCCACGCCTGGTGTCTCCCACTCACCCTCACCTGGTATCTCCAACCCACTCATGCCTGGTGTCTCCCACCCACGCCTGGTGTCTCTGACCCACCCATGCCTGATGTCACCTAGCCACACCTGGTGTCGCCCACTCACCCATGCCCGGTGTCTCCTTTCCCCACACCTGGTGTTGCACCTTCCCTTCTGATTTCAGACCTCCTTCCTTCTCCCACTTAACACTAGCTTGTGAGCTGCAGTCCTTCCAGAGGCCACGACCTCAAGCACAAGCCAGGCCTCCTTCCAGGAAAGTGCCCCGGGCACTGTCATTATGCATTCTTCACTGTTTAACATATGCAAAATGGCGCCGTTCTCTTTCTTAGGTTCCTCTCTTTTTGACGGGGCACTCCTGATGTGTATGAGTGTTGTTCCCCTCGTTCATCTCCTCCTAAGCCCCGTGGCCATTTTGCATGGCCTAGTAATTTCCACGAACATGCATATGGCGTGTGGGCCGAACCCACTGCAACGCGCTTGGCCAGGGCCTGACGTTGGGGTTGCACTCACAGAGCGGGTCCTCACGCAGCTTCCTATGGTGACCAACCATTCAGCCCATGCTGGAGCACCCACGATGTGCCAGGCACTGGCTATTAAGGACAGCACCAGTAGTGGCAATGCCATCATCTCCACACAGCGTAGCACCATCCGTTCCCTATGTTTAGATGAAAATGTAGCTGCTGCTGCCACACTCTGGAAGTGTGCGGCTCCCAGCTCCACTTCTGGTCTGTTCTCTCCCTGCTGCTACCTCCATGAGAGGCGTTAACTTGGAGGGAAGCCGGGGGCACCTTGTGAGCTGTGCCAGTATGAGCCCTGCCAAGCCCTGCCCAGCCGCTCCTGCTCTCTGGTCTTCCCCAGGCTCCTGACTTCCCTGGGCCAGATGCGACAGGATTCCTGAGGGTCGATGAGGCTGGAGGGTGAGCCTCAGTCTCCCGGAGGCTGCCTGCAACTTGCCCAGCAGGTCGGGGGAAGCTGGGAAGACGCTTCTGGCCACCCTGCAGTGCCCACTATCAGCAGCTCTGGGGGTGGGTAGGAGATGCATGGTGAGAGGTCACTCCCTGTGCTGGGCCGATCTGACTTGAGGCTGGTGCTGGCCCTCTCGGCCTGCGGGAGGGGCCCCATGTGGCTCAGTCTCTCCTCTCTGGTATCAGGTATCTGTGTCATCATCTCTATCTATTCCAACATGGCGGGGGGCTAGCCTTACCGTGCCAACCAAGATGTGAAACAGCAAAAATGAGAGATCGGTCACACAGATTTCATTTTCTTGTTTAAAAAGGACATTTTTGACATTAAAAGAGCACAAAGGACAGAGAGTTTCAGACACGGAATGGATTTATGCTGTGAGAACCTGCCCTGAGGTCCTGGGTCTGATCAGCGCACAGCGGACTTTGCAGGCCCAGCCTGGGCCTTCCTTCATGGCAGAACCATGCTGGAGACCTGCGCCCTCGCCCAGAGCCTCCACACTCTTGGCGTGTCCTGGCCCTCCACGCGCCCTGCCGCGTTTTCCCTAGCGGGCTGCAAGCTCATTGTTCTTGTACCCTTGGCACCTGACACTCTGCTTGATACACAGCAGGTCTTCCACAAGCCAGGCTGACCACCTGCACGACCAGAGAGTGCCCTGAGAAAGCACAGCAGGAAGGGGGTCTCCCATCAAACCACCCTGCCTGGCTCTGCCTGAGTGGCTCTGCTCCAAGGTGTGACGGGTGCAGGTGGAAAAAGATTTTGATTGTGTATTCTGCTTGCTGTGTGACCTTAGGCAAGCTGCCTAATCTCTCTGTGCATCCATCTCCTCACCTATAAAAGAGGCACAATAGCAATAGATACTAATACAGACCAGGCACTATTCTAAGCGCTTTACAGGTGATGATACATTTATGCTTCATGAACTATTCTATGAGGTCAGAATTAATTATATCCAAATTTGGCAGGTGAAAAAAGAGGAAGCCAAGGCACAGAGATATTAAGTAACTTGCCCCAAATCACCCAGAAACCCAGTAGAACTGCCTCTAGATTTTGTGCTCTTACCTGAAGAACACCCTACTATAGCCCTACCTGAAGGTCCATTATAAGGATTAAATGAGATAATATGTGTAGTGTGCTTAGGACAGGACCTCTCATAAGTTTTGTAGTGAAGAAGCCATCCTCGCAGGGTTAACAAAAATTCTGGACAGAAATGCAGTTATAATTAAGCATTTTTTTTTTTTTTTGAGTTGGAGTCTCACTCTGTCGCCCAGACTGGAAGTGCAGTGGCCACTCCCCACCACCACAGCCTCGACCTGCTGGGCTCTGGCGATCCTTCCGCCTCAGCCTTCCAAGGAGCCGGAATTACAGGCGTGCGCTACCACGCCCGGCTGATTTTTTGATTTATTGTAGAGATGAGGTCTCGCTGCCCAGGCGGGTCTCGAGCCCGCGGGCTCAGGCAATCCACTCACCTCAGCCTCCCAAAGGAGCGGGATTACAGGCTGAGCCACCAAGCCCAGCTATAATTAAGCACTAATCGGCTGCACTTTGGCCTACTTCCTTGTATCTGAGAAAGGCACTAGATACTGACCATTTGCATTCCCATTGTTCCTATAGAGAGGATCTCTGATGTTAGAATCACAGGGCTTTTGTTTGAGAATGGCTTAAGATGCTTTTCAGATCCCGAATTCTGGCAGAACAGCTGACGCTGACTAGTTTGCTGAAGACCCCAGCAGAGAGGAACGGAATCAGTATGAGAACAGTCTCTCCATCTCCCTGTGCTGTGGCTTCTCCCTGCACTCTTGGACCCACGACCCATTTCCTCACTCCAGCCCACTCCAAAACCCAGAAAAAGCCCAGCCCCCAACTCCTCGGGAGACAGATTTGAGGTTTCCTCCCATCTCCTCGTTTGGCTGTCCTACGATTTGATCCTTCTCTGCTGCAACCCAGTGTCTCGGTGCATTGACTTATTGTGTGCATCAGGCAGTGGAAATTACAGTGACAGTAAGCACTCTAAGAGTTAGATGCTGCTGTTATTGGTGCTGTTATTATTATTTGCTTGTTCACCTGTCCTGTGCCCTCGGCCCCCTCTAACAGCCTCCTGGCACCGGCCCAGCGCCCACTCACCCGGGACAAGCGCTGGCCCAGCAACCCTGCCTGGGGACCTTCAGCCAGGTGTCAGTGGAGCTGTGGGCTGTGGGAGTGGCTGCCAGGAGCCCGCAGGCCCCAGAGCTGACACCTCTCTTTGCCCTACTGAACATTTGCTCAGACTCGGGCAGCTGGGCTCAGATCTCTCGCACCAGCTCTGACCTTTCGGTTCTCTGTCCTGCAAGACTCACCTCCGAGCCCTGCCCGTGTTCTCAGGGTTTTTCAAAGTCACCCTTGCAGGTGACTTCAGAGACACCTCTTGGGAGAATTAGACCAGAACTGCACTGATGAAGCCCTGAGATCAGCCTGTGAGCTGCCATCTGAAAAAGGCGATCAGCACAGGTCTCTGGGCAACAGCCAGATGTGAGTGGTGGCCGGGAGGAGCCTGAGGAGTGTGGCCTTGATACTTTGCAGCAACCTGGATTGGGACGCGGAGTCCTGTCTCCACTCCCCAAACCGGGGCTGGCTTTGCGACTTGCTTTCGCCACCAGGGTGTGGTAGACCACATCAAATCCCAGGCCCCAGAGGCCTTGTGGCTTCTGCGTTTCCCCGGGACCACCATATCACGGAGGATGAGGAACCACGTGAGGAGAGATCCAGTCCCCAGCTGTCTCCTATGAGCCCAACAAACTTTATGGGCGAGCCCAGGAGAGCCCTGCGGAGAATGAGTAAGTCATGGTTGTTGAAGCCACCAAGTGCTGGGGTATGTTTCAGCAGCAGTGGTAACTGACCAAAGGCCATGGCCGGGGCCAGGCTGCACGCTGCTGAGGGCAGGGCCCCACCCAGCACGGTCTCTAGGGGTTGAGGTGAAGGAGTGACCGCAGTGACTAGAACCTCTACATGTGCTGTGGGTTGGTCTCTGAGGACTGTCCCTATCTCCTCTGGGGAGACTGTCTTTCTAGGCTACTCTGCCCCATGCTGCTGAAAGAACAGCCTCTTCCTTACCCAGCCTGCTGGGAGCCCACCCATCTGTACCCCTGTTCCCCCTGAGCTGGAAAACACACTGGCATCAGCTCCAAGGGACTGCCAGTTAGTGCTGAAATCACTGTTGGACCTCCCGCCCCCCTGCCCCCCGCCGAGTCTCTGACACCCCAGGGAACTTGGGCAACCCTGGGAGAACACAGGGGCCCAGAGTTCAGAGTCACAGAAACCCCAGCTTCTCCCATAAGTCACAGAGCAGAAAAGTGGGCCACCACAGAGACTCCTCTTGGGGGGACAAAGACGCAGGGGAGAGACACCTGAGCCCACCCACGTCGAGAAATCTCACCCATGGACTGAGGTGGAGGGGGAAGGCTCCGTGGGGCGGGGAAGTCAGGCACACAGGCCGCCCCCAGGAAGCAGGGGTCATTACCAACTCCCCAGGCATCTGTCTAGACCATTTGCCTGCCTGAGCGCATAACTGAGTCAAGATCTAATTAGTTTCTGTGTCCTGGCTGAGAGCCAAGGGAGGGCACAGGAAGACCTGGGAGGAGGTGCAAGGAGGAGGATTCTCAGGGCAAGCCTGGGTCTCCAGCCCAGCTGCGTGGGAAGAAGGAACGAAATCTCATTTCCATACACTGAAACACCCCAGATGAAAAACATATGTGCCCTTGATGGGGCCCGTTCCTTCCTCTCCCCCAGGACGGTGGGCCATGCATGCCCCGCGCCCACCTCTGTGCCCTGGTTACCAGGGATTCAGGCCAAATTCAAACGTGTCAATTTCAGGTGATGAATGATCAAACCCTTCCTAATTTGCATGTTAAATTTCCTTGTGGTGGAAATAAATAGCCTCAGTTCATCAGAGAAGAGCTTTCCTCGGGAGCCTTTCATTAAGGGCAGCAGTCAGCACTTCATCTGCATGTTCTGCACCCCACACTGGGGAGTCTGGGGGGTGGGGGGGAGGCCACCAGGTCCCCAGGCTTCTGGGATTGGCTGGGAAACGGGAGGAGGTGCGGGTGCGGGGAGAAAAGAGGGCATGGCTGTGCGTGCACACCTGAGCATTTCAGACTCTTTGGTGCAGGTCCACGGCCCTACCTCCACCCTAATTGGCCGTGTGACCCTGGACAAGTCTGGGCCTCAGTTTCTGCATCTACGGGATGGGAGGTGTGACAACTGGTCTGTGGACTCCCCAGGCCGCCCTGTGTGAATTAAATGCATGAATGCTGATGACAGCACCTGTGCCAGGCTGCGTGGTAAGGCTGGGCGTGCAGAACTGTGCATGGGCACATGGCTGCCCCTGAGACAGCGACACCTCCCTGCCTACCCCAGCTTCAGAGAGAACCACGGCTCCACCCACAGTGCTCAGGGCGTGATCCTGTGACCCAGGGGGACACCGAGGGAACTCAGTCGGTATCCGCGGGAGGGCGAGGGGAGACCAGGACCTGCGATCAGGGGGCCGGGCCTGGCCATGCTCCCACCCTCAACGTGGCCCGTCCCTCCCACGTCCCCAGGCGCCCAGCCTGACCAGGGAAATGCCGCCGTACCAAACTGGATCTTGGTGTCTTTGCTTTCAGCCATGCCAGGATGCTGCAGAGCTGAGAGCCCAGTGGGATCTGAGCAGCCCTGGATGGAGACTCGGGGCGCCTGGGTTTGAATTCTAATTCTGATATTAACCCACATCCTTTCCTTCGGGAAGTCATTTCCACTCAGGGCCACGGTGTCACTGCTGTAAGACAGGGGGCTTGACCCCGATGTCAGGAGAGGTGTTCTCCGGCCGTGTGACTCTCTCAAGGCCCCTGCCGTCAATCCCTTTCTTGCCCCACCATTGCCCTCAGCTCGGGTCCAGCCGGGCAGCACCCACCGTCCATCGCCAGCTTCCTCGGGGGAGGGGGCCCTTTCCTCCCCAAGCCGGGACCCATTAAGGCGCGTGTGGGGAAGACAGGTTGCTATGGAAACGGAGCCAGCCAAGGTTTCAGAGACTTTTGCATCTTTTTTCGTCTCTCCCCTTACACTTTGAACTTATTAGTCTTAATCGCCATAATTATTGCAACGCCGCCAGCCCGGGGCACAAGGAGCCAGCTGCGCTCCTCGCTGCCCAGCACTCGCCCTGCCCCTGGGGGCTCCCCTGCGGCCTCTCCCTCCCATCTGCCGCTTGAGCCCCTGGCTTTTCCTGCTGCTCACCAGCAGATCCCGAGGCTGAGCCTGGACCCCTCATGTGGGGAAGACCCTGTCCTAAAGGAGGAGGCTTCCCTTCCCAGGATGCTTGGGGTAGGCTGGAGTGTCTTTGAGGGTGGTGTTAGGCGGCGTTTCTGGGCATCTGTGGGGACCAGGCGGGCTTGCCATGGCTCGCCATGACCCTCCCTGCATTCTCTTCCACCAGTGGCTGCAGCCTCTCCACCAATGATTTTAGCAGGACCGTTCAGAGGAGGCCAGAGTAAATGATTCACATCTCCGGGAGTTGGGGCTGAAGTGTCTGCTCACAGGTGCGTGAGCTTGGGCCAGGCTCTCGGCATCCCTGAACCTCCGACAACGGTGGTGTTTTACCTGCCTGCTCATCCCATCCCGGGATCAAATGCAGCATTAATGGGGGCAACCTGTTGCCGGGAAGTGCCGTCTACTTAGATTGCCATGAGAAAGAGGCCCTTGGGAGGCTGAGGTGAGTGGATTGCCTGAGCCCGCGGGTTCGAGACCCACCTGGGCAACTTGGCAAGACCTCATCTTTACAATAAATCAAAAAATCAGCCGGGCGTGGTGGCGCGCACCTGTAATTCCAGCTACTCGGAAGGCTGAGGCGGAAGGATCGCCGGAGCCCAGCAGGCGAGGCTGCGGTGGCTGGGAGCGGCCACTGCACTCCAGTCTGGGCAACAGAGTGAGACTCCAACTCAAAAAAAAAAAAAAAAGGGCCAAAGTTACCCCCAAGAGGGAACGCAGGGTGGCCAGCCCATTCTGTCCTCCCTTCCTCCCATGCTGAGCCAGGCCCTGACCGCAGCATGGAATGACACCCACACACAGAAGGGCAGTCTGGCTCCAGCTGGGTGAGTCGTGGGGACACCGGCACCTTGCTGGAGGGCGTTGGCTCTCCACAGGGGTGCTGTGGCCCGGCCCTTTTGGCATTTTGGGTTGCCACATCGGAGGGGCATCTGCCGGCAGCTGGTGAGACGAGGCCGGGGCTGCCGCTCACACCAGGCAACGCGCAGGGCAGTGCCCCACAACAAAGAACTTTCCATCCCCGAGGCCAACGAGGCCATGCCGAGAAGCCAGCTCTGGTTTCTGCCTTTCTCTTGGGCGGCACAGGCCTGTGGTCTGAGGGGTCCTCAAGCCATGCGACCACCCCGCTGGAGGAAGCCTGCCCCGTGTGGCCCATGGGGGTCCCTCAGCCTCCCCACTTTCCCGGGATCCCCGGGAATGGGAGGAGCTGGCCTCGGGTCAGGGGAAGGACAGGCTTCTCCTCCTCCCTGCCCGCCTCCCCAGCCTTCCCTGAGGATTACGACATTTCCAAACTCGTTAACTTTTAATTACTACCTTCCCTCTGCCTGAGTACACTGGCTCCATGCCACGTACATCTCTATTAAAATTCAATTTATGCCCATCATAACTAATTCCTGCACTTCGGCTTTCTCACCAGCAGCCTTCCGTTTTCAGACAAGATGTCCGAACTCATGGGCGAGTTGGAGTAGATCTCCAGAGAGGCTG
This sequence comes from Cephalopachus bancanus, assembly GCA_027257055.1. Taxonomy (NCBI): domain Eukaryota; kingdom Metazoa; phylum Chordata; class Mammalia; order Primates; family Tarsiidae; genus Cephalopachus; species Cephalopachus bancanus. The sequence continues at coordinate 7,683,906 of JAPVLO010000065.1, forward strand.
GAACAGGCAGACGGGGTCCGGCTTCATGGAGGGGGAGGAACTGGCACTTCCCGGGAGGGCAAGAATGGGACCGCGGCCGGGAAGCATGAGGAGGGGGGAGCCTGCCCCGCTAGGGGGAGGAGGGGGCGCCGGAGCCCCTGTCGTTTCCTTGGTGGCTCTCCGGCCACTCTTTCCATGTATAGACATCAGGGCCCGGACACGCTTCTGCACGCCCAAGCTTGCGTGGCATTCGCAGCCACCCTGGGAGGTAGCGACTAGTGTTACGGTTCCCATTTTACAGACAAGGCAACCGAGGCAGAGACTAAGTCACAGGCACACGGTGAGTCAGATACAGGACTGGAAGTCCTCCCAAGAGACGCTGGTGCTGGATCCTGGAAGATAAGCGAGGGTTTGCCAGGTGGCAAAGGCGTCAAGGACAGCACAGGTGGGAAAGGGATGGACGCAGGCACCAGGGTGTTTACGAGCAGAGGCCATCCGTACACTCGGGTCCCGCCCCTTAGCAAAGAGAGATGGTGAGAGGAGGCTGGACACAGGGCCGGGGCTGGGTGGCCGGGTCTTGGCCTCCACCCCTGCCATCGTGACTGACCCCATAGCTCTCACTGCTCTTCCCAAATCCTCTGAAGACTGCCTGCTGCCTGGATGCAGTCCAGAACGTTCTTCCTGGCGCTCCGGGTCCTACCTCTCCCTCCCCGGGCCAGCGGCGTCCCCGACGTGCTCCATCCTGCTCGCCCTGCCTCCAATTCTCTGCTCCTGCCCGTCCACGAGGATTCGCTCCCTCACGGCCTCCCTGGGCTCACCCTTCGCACCTCCTCAGCTTTCCCCATCCTCCCTCTCCTGAAAGCCACCTGACTTCCCGGTCCCTACGTCCAGCTGGCAGTCTTAGTATCCAGCCACAGCGGACAGAGTCAGCCACTGGGTCCCTCCGGAAACACCGTCTTCCCTTCCGTGACTCCCCGGTCTCCAGGCTTCCGACTCTAGACGGGCCTCTGGGCCGGCTTTCGCCTCCCTTATTTATGACCCGCTGGGGCCTCAGCGCCCTCGCCTCGGATGCTGTGTCCATTCCCTCATCCTGACGCATCCCGTGACTTCTCCATGGATACCCTCCGACGCTTCGTCTGCTTCTCTGCTGGACATCCCTACCCGGATACCTCACCCAGCAGCTACCACCCCGTGCCACGCCTTCCCAGAAAGCCCCTCCTCTGCCACGGTTTCCCCCGTCAGTTGCCTCCGTCCCTGCCATGATGACTGACCCCACAGCTCTCACTGCTCTCCCCCTCCATGGCCCGTGAGACCCTCGTTGATCTGACCCCAACGTCCATGCCCACCATTCCTCGGGCTTCCCCCCTCCTGTCCCTCCAGCCCCGGCTGACTCCACCCATTCTCTAATCCCAGCTTTCGGAGTAGAGTCTTTTCTTTTTGAGTTGAGGTCGCACTCTGTGGCCCCGGCTGGAGCGCGGTGGCACAATCATGGCTCATCACAGCCTCAAACTCTGGGTTCAAGGAATCCTCCCTCCTCAGCCTCCTCAGTAGCTGGGATTACAGGTGTGCACCACCATGCTTGACTATTTTTTAAAATTTTTTATAGAAACGAGGTCTCACTATGTGGCCCAGACTGGTCTCGAACCCCTGCCGTGGCCTCCCAAAGTGCTGGGGTTACAGGTGTGAGCCACCACACCTGGCTGGAATCTTTTTGACATGTATTTTCCCTCGAAAGCACCACCGGAACTGGAATCCGCCAACGCCTGCACCGTTAATTAATTCTGCTTACACACGTGTGAGGCAAAGGTCTTCTTGTCTCACCACTAGCCCCTGGTATCTGGTCACAAGGGCACATACTGAGTTCGTGGCGACCCCGTGATGTCGATGTCCCCGACAGGAGCACTCCTTCCCTCGCTGCTTGTCCAGTCAGGCCAAGTTCTGCACCTCCCAGGGGCTGGCCCAAACTCCTGCAGCTCCTGCTGTCTCTTCCTGCCCTTCCCAGAAACTCCAACACTCGCTCAGCCTCCGTCACCTACTGTGGCCCCGGTGGGGCGGGTGGGACAGACATTGCTGTTCGTGCCGTCCTCCTCGCCTACTCTGTGCAGGGCTGGCAGAAGACCCCAGATCCCGGCCTGCTGAATGAATACGGGTTGGGATCTCCTGACGATCCTTCACAGGCTTGGAAACCTGGTCTCAGGTCCACAACCTCAGGTCTTGGGCAAGAAGTGGAACCTGAACCCGGCACTCCTCAGGTGTCAAGATGCCTCCCTTCCTGCTGATGTCAGGGGGCCGAGAAGAGGAGCCTTTGTGGAGGTGGCCAGCACGGGGCAGGTGACCATTTGCGGTGTTGGTTAGTAGGAGCGAACGTACGATTTCTCTTTCTGCAGTGGCTTAGGAAGTGCCACTGCCCTGAGAAAGGACAAACACAGCAAGGCAGCATGGAGCAGGGGGGGGCATGGCTTGGAGTCCTGAAGATCCTGGGTGAAACCTGACTCTCCGTGTGCTGGCTGTGTGACCTTGGGAAGTTGCTGAACCTCTCTGAACTGAGATTCCTACTTGTGAGGCAGAGATTATTGCACCAATCGCCCAGAACTGCTGCCAGGAAGCGCTTGGCGTGGTTCCTGACACTCACCTGGCATGTGCTCCCGTGCCCTCGGGGAAGGCCTGCTGGCCTCTGGATCTTCGGCTTCTGCTGCCTGTTTTTGCTTCTAAGGGAGGCCAGGGAGAGGGTCAGAGAAGCCAGAGACAAAGCAGCTGGCTGGCCTGAGACTGTCTCTTCATCTTCCTCTCTGAGGCATTTCAAAGGCTGCGCATGGCTCTGTGCCTGTCCCCTGCCTCTGTGCCCTCCTGGGGCCATCACACGCGAGGCGCTCTCTGCCTCAGACGGACTTTCTTCTCTGACCCCATGCAGTTCCCAGACACCAGAGCTGTGTCACAAGCAGCCAGCCTGGCGGAGGGGTGGGGGAGCAGCCTGGGACTGGCCCTGCACACACCCACCCGTGGCCACTCGTCCTCTGCCGGCCTCCCACCCTCACGCCCGCGTGCCCTCGGAGCAGAAGAATGACACACAGCGAGGAGGGCCGGGGACGGAGGAGCCTGACGGGAACCTGTGCGTGTCTGTGCAGCGAAGATAACACGCTTGGCTCGGCCCCTGACTCTTGCGGGGACCCCAGGCAAGTTCCTGAGCATCTCTGAACTCCAGGTCCCTCATTTGCAAGAGGAGGGTAATAATAACACTCACCTCTTAGTGTTGTGAGGTGAGGTATGTGAAGTGCCTGGCACTGAGCGAGCCTCCAGAAATGTTAGTTCTCCTCTGAGTGTGTGCGTGCCTGATTATACACAGGAATCTCTCTCTCTCTCTCTCTCTCTCTCTCTCTGTAGCTGTGTGGCATCCACCCCACTCATCTTTTCTTTTTTTAAGTGTGAGAATAATTATGCAAGAAGGTGTTACCAAGGCAGGGCACACTCCTTTGGTCCATGACTCCACCAGAGTCTGGTCACAGGGACAGGTGGTCCAGTCTGTTCTCAGACTGTCCGTCCTCCCTCCTCCTCCATCACCACCCCCTGTCCTGTCATTTCAGCTGGCGGGGTCATCCCCAGCCACACTGCCCCTGCTGTCGAAAGGGAGGTAAACTGAGGCTGATTAGAGTCAACCTGGGAAGACTGATGGGGGAGGGCAGACAGGGAGGTCTGATGGAGGGGACGGGGCCTGATGGTGGGCGTGGCCTGATATGAGAGGGTGTGGCCTGAGGCGAGGGGCGTGGCCTGGTGGAGGGGCATGGTCTGATTCCGGCAGCCTGGTTTGATGGGAGGGGCTTCCGCAGCAATGCCACAGAGCCTGACCTTTTATGCAACTTGCCCACTACATGCTGTGGGCAGGCAGGCTCATGGCCAACACACCTGTATACACGACTGTGAGGGACTCACATTCACACACTCACGCATTCTCACACACCCCATACATCCCAGACGAGTATTGTGTTCAGCCTTCCGCCACCTTCCCCATCACATACCTGGGTACTCATTTTGGGAGGCTGCGACCCCCTTCCAGGGTAGGGACCGGCAGTGAGGCCAGTGCCAGACCTTGGGAAGGGTCTCCCAGGCAGTGTCCGGCTCACATGAGAAAAAGGATCTCATCTAGTCAGATTTTGCTTTATCTCTTAGGGATACCTGTCCCCACCCCCTCCCAACTGTTATAGCCACTTTATCTCTCTATCTGGGAATTCAAGGTTTCTAAATGGGTAAGATTTGTCACCAACAAGGAGCTCTCACAGCACTTGCCAAAGAGGAGTTCTGGAAAGGGTCCTGGGTAACATCATTGTTACTTGCAAAGGTGTCCACAGCCCAGGTGACCACTCAGGCTCATCGGTACGAGTGATTTCTGGTGGATTTGTTAGCAAATCTGCCCCCTAAGTCTATCCATACAGACATCTTGAATCAGCCTAACAGGTACCATTAATTTCATGTAAGTTCCACCAAGGAAGGGGTTTGACTTATAGAATCTCACAAATTCCTGACAACAACCCTCTAAGGTAGGTTTTACTGTTACTGATCCCAAGAAGAGCAAACAAATTCAGAGTGGCCCATGAGTGAATTCTGCCCAAGGTCACAGAGCAGGCAGGGACATAACTGCAGTCAGGAAGGCCTAGCTCCAAAGTCTATGCTCTTTCCAATCTGCACCCGTGAGAAAGACGTGTGTATGTGTGTGTGACTTCTGTCATAATCACATGTACTCAGAAGGATGCACAGGCTTGCCTTTGTGTACCTTGCTGTGCACGTGAGAGCACACACACGCACATCCCGGACGCATTTGCTTACAGATCCCACCAAGAATAAAGACTCAGAGATTGGACATGAATGTAAGCTTTCCTTCCTTGGAAACATAGTTATTTTTATGGCAGCACTTCTAATCTTATTTTCCCTCAACTTGCTGAGGAAATGCAGCCATTTTCCTGCCTGAAAATCGGATATTAACACCCTACTCAAAGCCTGGGGTTTGTAAAATTCTAGGAAGAGCTCAGCTGGCCAACCTCCTATGGAATGCAGTGTTCAGTGTGTATTTATTTGTTTGTTAAGCCCCAAAGAAATGCTGAGAATCTGAGGATGCGGGGGATGGGCATGTCAAAAGGACTCAGGATCCAGCCTGGAGGAGTTCCACTGGTTAGCTTTGGGTTCATATGAGCATTGAGCATATCCACAATGACATGGATAGATTAAAACACATTGAATAAATAGAACATATTAGTTTACACTGATGCTAAATTATTTTAAAAGAGATAAGAAGGGAAAGCTCTTTACAAAAGATGCCAAGGAATATAAGCAAGAGGAATAATACAAAATATCCTTTTCAAAACCACCATGGTAATAACAGATTCAGGCAAGACTCATCAATGGATTCTAAACTGCTGGGTGGGAGATTGCTGGGAAAAAGAATATTCACGCGGTCCCAAGTTGCCCACCTATTGCCATTTATCAATTACAAAGGGAGGAAAATACCTCAACGCCTTGACAATGGAGAAATCTGGCAGGCATCACCTTGATCAGCAAACCAAAGCTAATGCCCCCAATAATGGGGGCAAACTGTTGTCAGCGGCCTTCCAGTGTGACGCCTCAAGAATGACTCACAATGACAGCATATTGTTGCCAGAAAGGTTTAATGTGAGTTTAATCATGAAGCTACAGCTGGACAAATCCACATGGAGGGAGATTCAGCAAAGCTGTCTGAACTCTCAGAAGTGCCAATGCCATGAAAGAGAAAAAAAAAGCTATCCAAATAACTCTAGCTTGAAGGTGTATAAAGAGTCATGACAACTCAACGCAATCTGTGGTCCCTGAACGGGCCTCATATCAAACAGGAACAACAATGACTGGGACAAATAAGTGTCCATTGGATCAGATGGAGAAATCTGAATATGGGCTGAGTATTAGATAGCAGGATGGTATCAATGTTAAATTTCCCGAGTGTGAAACTTGTGTTGTAGTCCTGAAGATGAATGCCTAGTTCTTAGGCAATATTACTCAGGAGTAAAGTGACATGATGTCTACAACGAATTCTTAAGTAGTCCAGAGGAAAAAGGTGCATGCACATATGTGTGTTGGAGAGAGTGAGAGAGCTCAAATGAGTGATATCTTTATAACTGGTGATGGTAAACCTTTATACTTAGAATTTTCCTAAGATTTGAAACGATCAAAATGTAAAAGGAAGAAAGAAGCACCTGCTGTGGCCCAGGCCCTCTCTGGGGGCAGGGATGGCGCAGTGGACACGGGTGGCTTCTGTCTGCCCACAGAAGGGGCTGTCAAAGTTGGGTCCTATGCCCAGCAGTAGGCATGTGGTACAGGCCCGGCCAATCAGGATGCGCCGTGCAGCTGCCCGCTGTGATTGACTAGGGATGATCTGAACTAGCCAATCAGAATCCTCCCCTGGGACTTTCTAAGTGAAGTGTCCAGGGAAGTTCCCTTTACTCTGAAATCTGGCAGCTGTAGCCTGTGGTCCCTGCACTTCTCAGAGACACTCCTGGCTTGAGAATGAAGTAAGAATTCAGAAGTGGACACAGCTGAGCAGCCTGGGGGGCAAGGGCCTGGCAGTATCAAGTGTTTGCTTCTAAGTCCTGAGACCTCTGGAACTGCCAGGGTTCTAGAAGTTCCGAACTCAGTTCTGTGGTGTAGTTACAATGTAACAATGTTCTATGTAAATGACGAGAAGGCAAGGTCTCTAGGAATGTGTTATGGAAAGTCACAGAGGTCAGGAGAAAAGTGTGTGTGTATGTGTGTGTGTGTGAGACAGAGAGAGAGAGAGAGAGAGAGAGAGAGACAGACAGTGGGGGGGGGGGAGAGAGAGAGAGAGAGAGAGAGAGAGAGAGAGAGAGAGCAAGCATGCACACGTGTATTATGAAAAGCTTTCTTAAAAAGACATAATTTAAGCTGGATCCTGCAGGAGAGAGAAGGCTCTGAAAGGGATGATATTCCATGTGGATGGGATGGGACAGTTTGCCTCTTACAGAGACAGGTAAGAGAGGGATACACAGGGGAGTGTTCCGAGCCCTGAGATGGTCTGGCTTGGTGGGAGTATGCTACCCTGGATGGAGTAGCTGGAGGGAAGAGATGCCGTCAGGAACAGACCAGGAAGAGTTCTAAGGCCATCCTCAGGAGTCTGCACCTTACCTTGTGGGCACAGCAAGTTTCTGATCAGAGGAAAATCCTGATCAGACCAGCCTTCGGGCACAGCACTGCCACTGTGCCGTTAAGAGCCGGCACTCTTGGGGGCAGGGAGGCAGAGGGATGAGTTTCCCAAGCACAAGCTCATTTATTTCCCCTGAATAACTTCCACCCAACACCGCCATAAAATGGCATATTTGCATTCTCCCCATTGCTTTGTTTTCTAGAATTTGCAGAGCACATTTAGTAGAAGGAGTGCTTAGGATACACATTAAGGAAGAATTGCAGTAATACTTCCTCAACCAGGGACAGTGTGCCGGATGGTTAAAAAAAAAAAAAAAATCCTGCTCTGGGCTGGGTGTGGTGGCTGATGTCTGTAATCCCAGCACTCTTGGGAGGTCAAGACAAGAGGACTGCCTGAGCCCAGAAGTTCGAGACCAGCCTGGGCAACATGGTGAGACTGTCTCTACACTTAAAAAAATTCCTGCTCTGGAGTCAGACAACTTTTATTTGAAGCCCAGCTCAGCAATCTGCCCTTTGGTGATTAGGTTAACTTCTGCAAGCCTCAGTTTGTCTATCTGTAGAACGGGGGAGATAACTGAATCGACTCATGGATTGCTGGCAGGATTAAAGGAGACCATCACAGAGTGTACGTCATAACGCCTACCTTAGAACACATTCTCTTTCATCGCCAGGGGTTATCATTGTCATTACTATCAGTAGCTGAACCTTGTCTGCTACCTGGATGTCTACAGGGGCAAAAGCTGACTGTGTCCAAAGGTAGCCCATTCCATTGTTGGGTAAACCCGCCTGATCCTTCCGGTGAGTTGGAAGCTGCTTCTATACGTCACCCGCTCTTGCATCCAAGCAGTGCCAGGGCTCCCAAAGAGCCACTCTGAACCAGACAAAGAAACGACTCTCCTCCTCCTGGGTCCTGCCTCCAGCTCCCTGCTGGGAGAGGCCACGGGCAGACTGGGAGCCTGGCACCATGCACACTCATGGTATGCCACCTGCATACTCTCAGTGCCTCACTCAAGCATGTCCGCCATCTGAGAAGACAGCCGCTGTCAACACTTCCCTGGAGTTGCCAGGTGGCAGTCAGGAGCAGCTCTGAGCCCCCAACTGAAAACCACTGCAAGAACTGCCCAGGGAAGCCCTCTGGTTCCCTCTGGTCCCCTCACGAGCTTCCTGGAAAACCCAAGGCCCAGAGGGGCCAGCCTTGGAGGGCCTCTGGCTCGCCCATCCAGGTGTCCCCTCTTCAGAAGAGGACGGTGGTCCTCCTGCCCTGGGCTCTCTTACTCCCTCCTTTCCCAGTGTGGCCACACGACACCAGCCAGTCCAGTCCAGGGGTGAGATAAAAATACTGTGTGTGTGTGGTGGGAGAATGGGGAGATAGTTAGTCACCCCAGACTCTGTCCTCCAGGCTTCCCAAAGGAAAGGACGGTTCTCCAGGAAGGCCAGATCCTCAAGCAATTAAACCTCCTCCTCTCATCTGCATTCCTGTCCCTTGGCAGATCTGTATCAACATCCCCAGGGCAAGACAATCTTGTTTCCCCAACAAAACCGATTATGCACATCAGGCCCGGGATTAATCACCAGCCACGGGGTTGAAGCCAATAAAAAAGGCAGAGATGGGCAGATAGGAGCAGAAAGAGGAAGCGCAGCACCCTAGCTCTGCAGTCTTGAGGAAGGGTGCCAGTTGGACGGCCGGGGGCTGCTCAAGACCCCACAGCCACGCCTGGCGAGACCCTGCAGTCTCCCACTCTTCTTTCTCCCCAAGTGACGGTGTCCCCGCAGGGACACAAATAGGGAGTGGAGATACCTGGGCGGGTCATTTCCAGTTCCACTGGAATTGTCCCCAAATAGATGTCCCCTCCTTTGCAGAATCCAGGTTGCCACGTGCCCCACCCTCCAGTTAACTTGGGTTAACTTCTGCAAGCCACTCTCTCTGCCCCTGTACACTATTATACGGGTCCCGCAGTCTGGGCAGCAGCCCCGGCCCACTACCCAGCCATCCTCTGCCGGGATCAGCAGGGCGGAGCCGTCTCACCCCTGGGCCCGGACGGCCTTTGCCCCAGTCTCATTGCTCCAGCCTCCCAGAGCACGAGAGTGGGAGTCAGCAGCTGAGTCCCACCTCCCCAGCGACACACAGTCCCCCCACCATCCCCCCTCAGGGCGGGGCAGTGGCCCTGGCAGCCAGGAGGAAGGGGAGGGGCGAGTTACCTGTATTCCAGGGAGAACTTGGTCAGCTCCCTGTTGTTGTGCAGCCACTTGAACTCCAGCGGCCAGCTGCCTTCCGCCATGCACGTGAGCACCAGGCGGTTCCCTTCCAGGTGAACCTGCGTCCGCACCGGCTCCGTCTTGAAATACGGGGCCACGTCATCTGCGGGAGACAGGGAAGCAAAGCCACCGTCACCACTTGCTCACCTGCATGCCTCGGCTGGTTCAGGACGCTCACGCCCCCAGGCGGATGGGGCAGGTGCGGCCAGGCAACTTGCCCAAGGTCGCATGGCTGGGAAGGACTTGAACTGGGATCAGTCTAACTCCAAGGCTTGGTTATCACCATGACTGCCCCACGCCTACCAACTGGAGCCCTGCCTCCCTGCTGCCCGGACCACGCCGGGCTCACTGCCCTGCCGCCATCTCACTCTCCGGCACCTTCCATCTGTTCCTGCCCAGGTTGCCTGGCCATTCCAGCCCCTTCCCTCCTGGGTTTCTCGATTCAGGGGAGAAGGTGGGGTGGGGACACTGACTGTGCCTCAATCAAAACTGTCACAGGAAAACAGGGAGAAGCCGGGCTCGGTGGCTCAGCCTGTAATCCCAGCACTTTGGGAGGCTGAGGTGAGTGGATTGCCTGAGCCCGCGGGTTCGAGACCCGCCTGGGCAACTTGGCGAGACCTCATCTTTACAATAAATCAAAAATTAGCCAGGCGTGGTAGCGTGTGCCTGTAGTTCCAGCTACTTGGAAGGCTGAAGTGGAAGGATCGCAGAGCCCAGCAGGTCGAGGCTGTGGTGGCCGGGAGCAGCCACTGCACTCCAGTCTGGGTGACAGAGTGAGACTCCAACTCAAAACAAAAAAAAAGAAAGAAAACAGGGAGGTGGGTTGAGAAGATAGGGATCTTCTGAGTCCTGCTCCCCCAGCCTGGGGGAGCACCTCAAGGTCTATCCAGCGGGCCCTCTGCCACTGGGCAGCTTGCTCCTTTTGTCCTGGGCCAGCCTGCCTCTACCACCTCATTTGTGCCCAGTCAGCTGCCTGGGCAGAGGAAGCACCGCTGCTTGGGCTGTGTGTGGGGGGTGGGAGGGCGAGCGGTCACTGTGGGTCTCCACAGATTCACCCTCATCCCTTAGCCTGATGGTTAGCCCAGCCGAGCACAACCCTCCCCACCCCCCATGCTCCCCCGACAGAGACAATGAACGTTGTTGGCCCTGGACTTCCAGAGACGGCTCAGACCAACCGCTGCCGATGGAAAGGGTGGAAATGGAGCCTCTGTCCTCTGAGTCAGGGAGGGGGGTGGAAGTGAGTATGGATAAGAAGGAGACAGGATGGGGGATGGGGAAGAAGGAGGGACTCTAAGCCTGTCCTTGACATCTGCCTTCTGGGGTGGTTTGGGCCCGGAGATAAGAGCCAGCATTTGTAGTGACAGTCACAAGGGTCACTGTGCTTGCTCCAGGGTTTCTCATATATATGCTCACATAATCCTCCTGGCAACCCCATGACTAGACAGGATTAGAATCCACATTTTAGAACGGGCACACCCAGGCCCCGAGGGGTTAGAAACCTGCCCATGTTCATATAGCCAGGTGGGAGGGGCTGAGCCCCACAGACCAGCTGCAGAGGCCAAGTGCTTGAGCCCCGACGGTTCCCTCTGGGAAGCAGGAACTGGTGCAGGAGGAGAGGCATCAGGCAAGAACGAATCATGCAAGAACCCACAGACACCCGGAGTTGGGGTCCTTGCACTGGATAGACAGGGCGTGAGTTCCAGAAAGCCCCACCCACCGGCACTCCCGGGTGAGCACCCCTTGCCATGTGCTAAGAGCTTGACTGGGGCCAGGACCAGGCTGCCAGCCCAAGTCCACACACCTTCCAGTGACCACACTGTGCCCAGAGGGGTGAGACATGCTGAAAGCCATACAGGAAGCTGTTGGCAGGGCAGGCCCTGGGCGTCCTGACCTCCAGGCCCGTGGCGGGTCTGTGTTCGCTCCACTGCTTCCCAGCTGCGTGGGGGTGGACACGTATTCACCGGAGTCTCAATTTCTCCATCAGTGGACACAGGAAAAGTGACCTCAATGGCTAAGGAGTGGAGAGGTTAGTGACTGAAGATACTGGCCCGGAGCCTGGCCTGGAGTCGACGTTCAGCAAATGTTCATTTCTTTCCTGAACACTAAAGCGTGGGTGTCCCTGCCAGGCAGGGGGCTCCAGCATCCTCAGCGCAGGCTGATGCCCCAGACACACTGTGGTCAACCAGCTAATCTTCCTGTCTGGGTCCAGAGGGTTGATAGAACATCCCAAAGGAGGAAGAGGAAGGAGCGGGGGAGGGGTGATTTAAGGCCCAGGTGGTCAGTCAGACTGACCTTCAAGAGCATCAAGGGGCCTGGACCCTGGTCAGTCCCCTCACCCTCAGATCTAACCAGCGCTGGGTGTCCATAGTCTTTGGTTCCTCATCTGTTTCCAGGTCTTTCTGGGCTCCAGCTCAGATGTTATACCTCGGCAGAAGCCCCAGTGTACAAGTGGGGTCCGGCCCACTGACCCTGCTACACAGCACCCCCAAAACTTGCACCCCACTCATGCCCAAGGGCTCGATCTTATGGGTGTATAACTGGCAACAGTTTGGGGGCTTTTTCTTAAACCCCCATCTTGGCTACCCACCCTCACCATGGAGGCCACCAGAGAAACAGACCTAAGGGTGAGCTGACAGCGGCTCAGGGATCAAGAGGAGGCAGCAGGACCCCTTTGACGGCCCTCTCTGTGTCTCCCTGTCCGTTACCACCACTCTCATGCACATCTTTCAGTGCGCACAGAAACTGCAGGTGAGCACCTGCCTTGGAGACAGCCGAGAAGGTGCCTTTTAGAGCGTGGACTTGGGAGAGTGACGGCCGTCTCCTCGTCCCTCCTGGGGCTGTTTGTGCCCCTGGGATCCTAGCCCACCTCTGGCCGGGTAGCGGGGAGGGCAGAGAGGCGGGCGGTACCCATGAATCAAGGGAGAGGCCTGATGCCTGCTGGGCAGCTGGCTCTGCTCAGCTGAGCAAATGGGCGCGTTCTCACTTCAAAGGCGCATTCAGCTTCTCCAGCAGCTTTCAAGAGCCCTTTGAATCGAGCCTTTAAAAACCCTCTGTTCATTGCTCTCATCACTTGTTTGTTTTAAAACAATAACGTTCCCCACCCCCGAGTGATTAAATCCCTTCCATGTGGGGCTGACTCTGAGCCAGAATGGCACGAGGGGGCCGCGGCGTGTGTCTGAGCGCACACACGCGCACATTCGGGCGCACACATGCCCTGCGCCCAGACGCCCGCCCCTCTGTCCACCTGCTCACTGGACAATTTGCTCCAGGTCTGCATCGGCGGGTTCATTCCTCAGGCCCACCAGGGGCGCCAGCCTGGAGCACAAAGACTTTTGCTTAGATGGGTGGGTCAGGGGCTCCCAGAGATAATGGCTCTGGGGAGGAGGGAAAGGGAGGGGGCCCTTCCCTGAGCACCTGCTGGGCACCAGGCCCTGAGCTGGGGACACCACATCCCTCCTCCCACGTTATCCTCACTCGGCTCCTCTCCTGAGCCGCTGTGGAGAGGCCACCCCCTTCCCAAAGGCCCCCCGCCCTCCGATGCAGGGATCCTGGGTGAGCATCATGAAGTCCCACCAGCCAGGTTTCCTCAACACACCTGCACTCACCCAAAGGCGGGAGATGGCAGGGGAGAGGGGGCCAACAGTGGGATGAGTGCGTCTGTGTGGGCTCATGTGTGTCTGTGTCTGTGCACGCGCGTCCATGCACATCTGTGTATGCACGTCTGTGCGTTTGAGCATGTGTGTCTGTGGATCGGCTTCTCTGTGTGCTCACATCTGTGTGTGTGTGTGTGTGCGCGTGCGCGCGTGCAGGGGTAGATCTCTTTTTTTTTTTTTGAGTTGGAGTCTCACTCTGCCGCCCAGACTGGAGCACAGTGGCCGCTCTCGGCCACCGCAGCCTCGACCTACTGGGCTCTGGCAATCCTCCCGCCTCAGCCTTCCAAGTAGCTGGAACTACAGGCGTGCGCTACCACGCCCGGCTGATTTTTTGATTTATTGTAGAGATGAGGTCTAGCCAAGTTGCCCAGGCAGGTCTCGAACCCGCAGGCTCAGGCAATACACTCACCTCAGCCTCCCAAGGCGCGGGATTACAGGCTGAGCCACCGAGCCCAGCTAGGGGTAGATTTCTGTGCTGTGAATGCAAAGGAAGGTAATGCAAATCATTGACCTTGGGTAAGTTACTTAACCTCTTTGCAACTGTGTTTCCTTAGCTGTAGTTGGGGGATATTGTTTTTGTGAAGATTAAATAAATTAATAAATACACAGTGCTTTAGAGCAGAGCCTGACACACGCTTTTGGAGGAGTGGCTATGATTATTATGGTCATATACACAGATGGGCAGATTAGCTCAGAGAGAGCTCATAGCCTCCTGGCAGGGACCAGCAGCTCCCTTCAGTCTTAGTGCTAGGATGGTGCAGCATACAACCTGTGCAACTGTCCACAATGGCCCTGTGAGTCACCCTCTCAGTGCCAAGGGGATAACTGAGGGTGGAGGAGAACTGTGGACAGAAAGAACCAACATCGTAAAGATGTCATTTGCTCACACTTTTCTTCACTTTAAACACACAGGAATTTTTTCACAGTAGACAAAGTGATTCCAAAGTCCACGTAAAAAACTACCACCAGGAAAGAATAGCCAAGACAATTCTGAAAAAGAAGGGCAAAAGAAGAAACTAGCAAGACGTTGAATTGTATTCAAAGCTGCAATAATTAAAACAGTGTGTTGTACAAATAGACTGATGAAGAAATAGCCCCAGAGTCTAGAAACAGACCCCAAAACATATGGGGATATCAATGCGTGATGAAAGTAGAATTTCAAATCAGTGGGTAATAGACCAATTATTCCACAAATGGCAAGGACGCCATTTAGAGATAAGAAGATAAAGCAAATCCATGTGGCAAATACACATGTGTACCCCTGAATCTAAAATAACAAATAAATAACATAGGCTCTCTTCCTGACACGTTACAAACGCCAAATAAATGCTAGATGGATAATGTTTTAAACATGAAAAATGAAATTCTAAAAGAACCAGAAAAATATCAGAGATTTAAAAATACACAGTCTTGGCGAAGCAAAGCACCCGCCAAGTACTTTCTAAGTATTATACAAACTCCACGGGGTCATAAAAGAGACACCTTCGACTCCATAAAAATTCTGCATGGGGGAAAAAAATCCTCATACACAAAAAGCAGCGACAAATGACAAACTGGGGGAAAGCTATCTGCAGCTCTTATCACGGGCAAAGAGCTAATTTTCCTGATATAAAAATGTTCCCACAAATCAATAAGAAAAAGATTCACAAACCAATAGAAGAGTGGGCAGAGGATATGAAGTGCGCAGAAAAGAACTGCAAATGCCCCTGGAGCCCAGGCAGAGATGCTCAGCCTGGTGGTCCACGGGAGGCAAACAGAAACGCGCTGAGGTACGTCTCCCCCACAGCCAAGACGGGAAAGTGTGATGCTCCGGACGGCCAGCTTGGAAGAGACAGGCACACCCACACCCAGCCTGTGGTACTGCTGCTTGCCATGCCACCTACACCGCGGCTCGCCATGCCATCTATGTAGAGCGACTCGGCACTCTGTCAAAGCTCCAAACACACGCGCCCTCCAGTTCACCAACTCTTCAAGGAATTCACCCTCCACAGACCCTCTTGGGCATGTGTGAGACGACAGCACTTCACTTCAGAGTCGCACGGCTTGTAACAGCGAAGGCTCAAAACCACCTGGATGCCCGTCGAGAGGGCCCTGGGTAAAGAAGTTTGCAGTTCTTTTCTGCGAACTTGGTGCTGGAACAGTCTTTGAGGACTCCTCGTAAGCGACAACGGCAAGGTGCAGAATGGGGCGGATAACCTGCTGCCATTTATGTAAATGCTTTTCTTCCTGAAGTACGAAAATGTATTTGGTTGGCTGGGCACAGTGGCTCACACCCGTGATCGTAGCACTTTGGGAAGCTGAGGTGGGAGGATCACTTGAGCCCAGGAGTTCAAGACCAGCCAGGGGCAACACAGCAAGACCCCAATTCTGCCCTCCCCCCAAATACTTATATGATATAAAAATATACAACATACAATGTTATGTTATGTTATATAATATATCGATAACATTATATAATATTATACGATATTATGTATCGCATATAGTATAGTATATAATATTTTTATACCATATGTAATATATATTATATATTATAAGAAATTATATATATTTGCTTGCACAGACGTACGCTTTTTCTGGTGGCCACACAAGAAACTGGTCCTGCTGATGCTTCAGGGAGAGCTGGGTGGCTGGTGGCTCAGAGGGGGCAACTTTCTACTTTGTGTAATATTTCTTCTGTGTCCCACACGTATGGATGACTTATTTATGATCTGATATACGCAAACACGCATGTGAATGTGCAGGGTGGGCAGTCACAGGGTGGTCCTGCTGGGATTTGGGCAGGCCCTCGGTGTGTGACTCAGTGGTGTCACATGGCTGGGAATCCCTGACCAGTAGAATCTGAGTCCCTTGAATGAAGAGCCGCCTTCAGAGGCCGGCAAGAAGCCTGAGCCTGGGGTTTCCTTCCGATTTCCTCTAACCGTCCAGGGGCCCTGATCGCCATCTTCCTGTGCAATTCTCCTCAATGCCCCCATTGTCAGCCTCTGACTCCAGGCTAAATGGCCCCATACAGAAACTAATCTCAACTTCAACTTTTCCCCTCTCTGTGGCCCCCTGCAAAATAATGTCATCTTTCTCCAAGTTCCAGGCTGCTCCTTCTCATTGCTCTGGGCATCTGACCTCCCAGCCAGCCCCGGGAGCCGCTGCACTCCCTGGAGCCATTCCTGTGGGGAACAGGCCAGCGGGTGGGGAAGCTGGTGCAGGTCTCTGCCAGCCATCCAATTGGCTAAGTGATGCACATCTGCCCTCCAGAGCAAGCTTCGAGGGTCCTGCGCCTGCACAAATCCCCTTCCCAGCTCTGAGCATCCGGAAGCCTCTCTCCCTCAGCAGTTCCTTCCCAGGCACATGGAAATAACAGCTCCATCATCGCGAGCTTCCCTGGGATGCTTGGGAACCGGGTGGGAGCTGGGATTTCTAGACTTGCAAATTTTTCTCCCACCATGTCCCAGTCTTGGCCCCATTGCCTTTGTCCTGAACTGACCACCATGGCTTCCTAATGGGTGCCTGGCTTGGAAGCCTCGCTCCCTAGCCCTGGCTGGCCACAGACCTGAGCAGGGCGGACCCTGGGTGGGAAGGAGAGGGGACTCAGGTGGGCCACTCTCACCAAGCCACTCATACTTCTTCCAAACTTCTACTCCTGCTTCCACCTTCAGTGCACGTTATCTACCAGACTTTCTGTCCACGAAGCAGTTATGTCCATCATCTCAGTTAAGAGTTACCAGAATGTCTCAGGGACAGAACTACCATTGCCCCCGTTTTACAGATGGGAACGCTGACACTCAGGAAGGTTGTGTAACTGAACTCTACCACACAGACAGAATTCCCGGTCTAGGGGACGCCAGCGTTCCAGATCTTTCTGTGATTGTTTCACCCTTCACACCCCGACCTGTAGCATCACGGGTGGTAAGAGGGACGGGGACATTCCAGGAGGCTGGTGGCCTCTCTCAGTGTACTGGGTTTGAAACCACAGCAGAGGACATGCAGCATTTCTTATGATTTGTGGTCCCAGAGCTAGATCGGGGGTGAGGGTCAAAAAGACAGCCTGGCTGAGAATGAGCCCTGGGAAATAGTTGGAAGAAAAAGGACGCAGAACATTCTAGGAGAGCCTGGTCCACCCAGGGGTGAGGGCTTCAGTGGGACATGGTGATGAGGGGCTGGGAGAGAAGCCTGGAAAAGGAAGAAGCCCAACAGGGCAGAAGATGGACAGATGCAGGCTTAGGGAGCAGGAGGCAAGGAAAACGGGGCAGGGCCAGGGTCTCGGGGGCTTCTCAGGAGGGAGAGGCTGAGCTGGGGACCTCCCGCCCCGGCTCTCTCCCCATGTGAGTTCCTAGGAGCCACCTTTCCCGAGCTTGAAGGTCCCAGGGGGTGAAGATAAATGAGGTTTAAATCCCCTTCCTCTGCCAACTGAAGTTTGACCTCAAGCACTCCAGGGCCTAACCAGTCTTATCCATGAGAGAGCTGGAAACCCCTGCCCCAGAGGCTGCTGGGAGAAACACAGAAGCCAATGCATGTGAGGCTGGAGCCACAGTGCTTGGTGTCTTGGGGTGCCTTTTTTCTGCCATGCAGACTTTGGGGACGATCACATGGGAGGGGGATGGAGAAAGGGGGAAGACCTGTTATGCTCACCCCACCCCCTCCCCACTTCTCAGAGCCGTCCCCTTAAGGAGCCCCATGTTCTTCCAAACGTCTCATATCTTAGACTTCCAAGTTCAGCACCCTCAAAGCCACTTCCAGCTGACTTAAAAACTGGGTCTGGCTGGGTACGGTGGCTACATCTGTAATCCCAGCACTTTGGAAGACTGAGGCGGGAGGACTGCTTGAGCCCAGAAGTTCAAGACCAACCTAGGCAACATAGCAAGACCTCGTCTCTACAAATTAAAAACTATATATATATATATATTAGCAAGGTGTGGTGGCATGTATCTGTAGTCTCAGCAACACAGGAGGTGGAAGCGAGAGGACAGCCTGAGTCCGGGAGATCAAGGCTGTGGTGAGTTGTGATCATGGCACCGCATCACTCCAGCCTGGGCAACAGAGTGAGACCTCAACTCAGAGAAAGAAAGAGAGAAAGGAAGGAAAAACTGGGTCTAGGTGAAAATGAGTCATGGATCTTGAGCCAAGTGTCGGGTCTAGGGTAGAGACAGCTGTAGCCTCAGGAAGGACTGCAAAGGTCTATGTGGATGTGTCCCACAATGTGGGTGATTCCTGTAGGTCCGTCTGCCACCTCAATCCAGCTGGTACTTTGGTTGGGCAGCCCTAGAAACCTCATACGATGCTTCACGGAAATGTCTGTCCATCGCTTCACAGAAGGCATCATGGCAGCCAACCAGAGTGCTGGGAAGAGAGTCTAGAGACTGGATCCTGCCTCACTGGGCCACAGCCAGTCCTTCCCAGACACACCACATCTGCCACGCCTCAGGGGCAGAGGGCTGTGGCCTGGATGGAGGCTGCACAGCCCTGGTCAGTCCCCAGTCTCCAGAAAAAGTGTGGGGGGAATGCAGATAGCAGCAGGCAGGGCAGGGCCCCTCTCGCTGCTTGATGAAGACTGTGGGAGCTTAGGGCTTGGGCTGCTCCCCTGCACCCCCGTGCCAGCTTGACCTAACCCCCTTGCCCCACCCAGCCACAGCACCCCAGGCCCCTCCCCCCAGACTCCCTTCTCACGACTGCTCCCACAAATGAGATGCTAATGTATGCCCCTCCCCGGCCTCCTCTGTCTCCTGGCAGATGCCCGGCCCGGCTAGGCCCAGTGCCGCCTGCATGCCAAGTGCTTCATTAGCGAGGAGAGAAGACTCTCGCCCTCCTTAATCCAGTCTTCGCCCGTGACCTTCAGGAGCCAGGCGCCTCCTGACGTCGGGCCTGGGAGGGCGCAGCCATCAATTACGCCACGGCCTCCGCGGCCGCTGCCGGATGGATTTCTTGCTCAGAAAAGCGTGTTCGAAAAGCGTCTAATGGAACGGCTCATCAATTTGTTTGAATACACATCTAATCTGATTAGGGGGGCCTGGCCACCAGGGCAGCCCATGCAACTGATCCTTGACACGGCCCCGGGGAATCATAAGGGAGGTGGCAGGGCCCGTCTGGGGAAGGAGGAGCGTGTGTCTCGAGCCTGCCTCCAGCCTCCCTCAGCTCTAGCCAAAAAGTCACAGAGAAAAGAACAGCACATCACGCAGATGCCAGAGGGCTGGGCCCAGGAAGCCTGTCTCTCTCTAGCCCCACACTGGGCCCAGAGCCTAGGACAGAGAAGAGGCCCAGGAAACACAGAGGCGAATGATTAAGTGACAATCGGGTCCAGCACGGAAGCCAAGGGACGCTAACAAAGTCACCTCCGGGACGAGACCAGCTGATGCCCGAACTGGGTTGAAGAGTGTAGGTCCCAAGTTCAGAACGTGACCTCGTTTGGAAATAGAGTCACTGCAGATGTAGCTGGTGAAGATGTAGGGTCACACTGGCGAAGGTGGCCCTTCTGTGTCTGGCGTTTTTGGGAGAGAAGAAAGGCAGAGACAGAGACACACAGGGGAAGACCGAGGTGGAGGACGGAGTGATGCGGCTGTGAGCCAAGGAGTGCCCAGGACTGCAGGGAGCCGCCAGACCCAGGAGGGGCAAGGAAGTGTCCTTCGGAGGACACATGGCCCTACTGCCCCCCGGATCTCAGACTTCTGGCCTCCACAACTGCGAGAGAACACACTTCTATTGTTCAAAGCCACCCAGCTTGCGCCGCATTGGTAAGGCAGCTCTAGGAAATGAGTGCAATGCCTTCCAGAAACTTCCATCCACCGCTCCACAGAAGACAGCACGGCAGACAACCAGAGCACCGCGAGGTGAGTCTGGAGCCGGAGTCCTGCCTTGGTGGACCTCAATGACCCAAGGCGGGACGGCACACTTAGAGCCATTCTCTGGTTTATAGCTGGGCCTTCCCAGACCTACCGCATCTGCCCTGCCCCAGGGCCTTTGCTGATACCATTCTCTTCCGCATTTCTTTCCTGAGAAAATGCTGGTGTTCATCCCACGCTGGTTTCTGCCTGGCATCCCTTCAAAGCTCAACGCTGTGTCCTTTTCCTGAGGATGCTTTCCTCATGTCCTTCCCAGACATCCTGACATCCCCCTCGAACTCCTGAGGTCACCTCCTTTCTTGCATGTGTGGTGACTCCCACACCAGTGTGCCATCCACTGCAAGGAGAACAGGGTTTTCCTCATCGCCCCAGCCCCAGAGCCTGGCTGCAGCCTGGCAGGCAGGAGGGCCCACATCCATGAATGAGAAAATGGGCTGTCAAGTCAGCTGTGGGCCTCAGCCGGGTCCCTTCCCTCTAGGGGGTGGACCGACCCAGGGGTGTCTCTACATTCCTGCCTGGTTCTGACGTTGCCAGAGCTGAGTAGCCGTGTGGGGAAGGACCCTACTGGACCCTGGAATGGGAACACCTGGTTCAAATACTGCGGACTCTGTCCCACACTGGCCGTGTGACCCCAACATTTCTCTCTAACTCCTCTGCACCTCAGTCTCCTCCCCCGAAAAACGGGCTAAGAGCAGTGCCGCCCTCACAAGCCGGTGGAGGGGGCAGGGGCTCAGACCAGAGTCACGAAGAGGAGACTGTTATTCTTCCCCACCTTGGCTCCGTGCGGCCTCTGCAAGCCCATCTCCTAGCCAGGCCCCCCGTTGGGACCGCACAGGTGACTAATGCCAAAGATCCCCGGCCTTGCATGGAAAAAAGATGGTTCTCATTTCCCATGGGTTTACTTTGCAATTCACAGAAGGGAAGGAAGCCCTCTCTTCCACTTCACTCGGAGGGTTCAGAGATTAAACTTATACCATTGATTAGAATGTTTTGGCCTAACGGTGCTATTATCCTTTTTGTGTATTCAAATTCATGGGCACTATACAAGTGGCGATAATAAAATTTGGACGAAGTCCTGGAATTCCTCCCAAGAAGGTTCCTTGTGCTGCGTGGACTACACTCCCTTCCCCCTCAACGGCCCGAGGCGGGACGGCACACTTGGAGCCATTCTCCGGTTTATAGCTGGGCCTTCCCAGACCTACCACATCTCCTTAGAAATGGATGGCCTTGTCAGAGCTCAGATTTGGGGGTCAGCTGCCTGGCTGGGCCCTGGTGGCTCCGTGGAGACTTGGCCCCAGCCTCTGTCCCTCTTCCAGATGCTGCTCCTGAGGGTTCCTTCCAGGTGGCTTTCTCCACCCCATGGGCACCACTCCTCAGCCCACTCCCTGAGCCTGAGGACTCTGCTTGTCAGAGAGACATCGGCTTCCCACAGGCCTACTGGAGCCCAGAGCAAGGACTCACAGGCCTAGGGGTGCTTCCAAGAGCCCACAGCCGGCGGGTCTAGCCCTCTGGTCTACAATGGTGCTGCCAGACACAGGGCACTGAAGGCTGTGCCACGAGGAACGGACCAGGGTTCTGGCTGGCATGCTTTCCAGGGCAGACACCTGTTTCTCCACTTGCCCACCCTGGGAGGAGGGCCACCACCCAAAAGTAGACAGATGGTCCATTGGGCCAGAGGGGGGAGAGGTGGACAGAGGGGAAGAGGAGGACTGGCCCTGACTTCACACCAGCACCGATGTCCTAATACTGAACGGAGAGCTGAGCTGGACAGCAGACATCTTCAGCGGCTTGGCCTCACCACTCCAGGTGGGGGCTTTCCACCAGTTTTAGGGGTGTCTTCTCAGTCCCCTTCCCTGGCCTCAGGCAGGGCAGCCCAGGCCAGGGAGGGGGAGAAAGACAGCGAGGCATTTGCTGATGGCTGTTCCATGCCACGCTCCTGTGTTTACTCATGTAATCCTCCTGGCCACCCTAGGGTGGTGTTACCATTACTGCCCTTTTATTTCGCTCATCTGAGCTCAGAGGAGAAAGGGCCCAGGTCATATGCAGGTCACCAGCAGAGTGGGGTTTCGAACCACAGCTGCCCGCCTCCCTGCAGGGCCTCTGACCTCTCCTCAGGTCGGGCTGTGCCTGGATCCCAGGAAAGGAGTCTGGACCGGGCCTAGGGTCGGGGGAAAAACAACGCGCGAGCGGCTCTGTGTGCAGAGCCTGAGAGATGGGACCCGCCGCAGAAGAAGAACACACATTCATCAGGCTGGTGACCCTGGTGTACCGGCGCTTTGTGGCGTGTAACAAAGACTGCCGAGCAGAAAATTGGAGTTCAATTTGCCGTCCATCCTCAGCAGCGCTCAGCCCATTCCAGTCCCTGGCAGGCACCTCTGCGCTTTATCATAAATAATAACACCATGCGGTTCTATGGCCCTTTCCGCAGTTACAGTCCCCGAGCAATTTACAAGCTGGATTATACACAGAGGCCTGCACACGCCTGTCCGCGGGCACACATCATGCAGGCTGCCCCTTCCCGGTCATTCGCAGGGGCCCACAGGCCGCCCTTGAGTCCTGGTGTCACCCACGGGGGCTGTGCCCAAACTGGAGGAGAGCAGGTCCACTGCCTGGATGCTGGGCTGTGTTTCTGCCCTGCCCACCCTCCTGGTCTCTTTTCTTGGCTCTCGTGGTTGGCAGAGAACCCACCAGGCCTGGCGGCCCACAGCTCCTTACTGGGCAGGGTCCAAGGATTCAGGGTCCACCGTCTCTCTTTGCTCTCACTTTAGAGGGAGATTCTGGAACTCATCCCCTCTGGTCAGCAGTGACCCTCTGTCTCCACAAGAAGCCCATTTTCTCTCCTCTGAACTTCCTGAGGGGGGCTGAGAGGGGGCAGTAGAAACTGAGACCCACGAGATCAACCTCTAGCAGCGACTCCCCTGGGAATCTGCGTTGGTGGCTGTGTGGAGATGGAAGCCCAGGACTGCTGGCGCCCACTCCACAGCACGGCCACGTAGATGGCGGGTCTGCCAAGGCTGAGCAGACTGGGCCACTCCCTCTGAGCAGCCTGGAAACTACGCCAAGAGGCAGGGGCTCGAGGGGGGCCCCGAGGGGCACCAGCAGCAGTTTCCTTCCCCTCTTTCCATCCAACTAAGTAAAATGGAGGTCACATGCCACAGGACGCTGTTTACGCGAAATACTCAAAACAGGGCATCCATGGAGATAGCGAGATAGCGCTCGGGTTGCTGGCTTCTGGGCAGCTGGGAGGAGGGAGAATGCAGAGTGACTGCTTAATGGGTACAGGTTTCATTTTGGGGTGATGGGAGTGTTCTGGGTACGGTTGGTGCATACCATTGTGAATGCAGTAAGTGCCATGGAAGGGCTCGCTCTAAAATGGACCCCTCCATCTCGTGTGAATCTTACTTTCATCAAATAAATAAACGAATAAACACAAAGTGGGTGCGAGTGGTACCTGAGCCCTCCCACTCCCCACCCCGCCCCACGCCCCTGCCAGCCCCATGCAGTCCTTAGGAAGAAATCCAGAGAGAAGTTCCAGGTGCTCGTCCCTGTCCTAAGGTGTCATCTGGCTCCCACCTTAGCCCCTCCTCCTTGGCCCTGCCACTCAAGAGC
Organism: Cephalopachus bancanus; assembly: GCA_027257055.1. Lineage (NCBI taxonomy): Eukaryota > Metazoa > Chordata > Mammalia > Primates > Tarsiidae > Cephalopachus > Cephalopachus bancanus. The sequence continues at coordinate 7,707,412 of JAPVLO010000065.1, forward strand.
ACCTCTGGGTGTGGACCCAGGCAAAGGGTCTCCTCTTTGGTTCTGGAGGGCGGGGCTGGGTTTCCAATCAGTCTCATGGGCTAAAAGCCTGTGCTGGCTCCAAGTAAACCCCCTCCCCCCGGCCCCTGCCCAGGTTTCTAGGCCTTCTGGCATGAGGACAGAAAGCCTTGACTTTGTCGGTGAACTAAGGGTGGGGCTGAGCCCCAACTCTGCACTTTTAAGTTGCTTGACACCAAGTGAGCCCCTAAGTTTTCTGAGCCAGAGTCTCCCTGGCTTGCCCCAGGGAATCCTGTAATAGTGTCCTTGCTGAGTTTTGTTAGGACTCAACGCCCTAGGACAGGATAAAAACCCAGGAACACCATGCTGGGCGGAGGGCTTGGCAAAGAGATCATAGGAGCCGGACGCCATGCCAGGCCAGGTGCTGGGGCCTTCAGTGTTCCCTCTTATTCACACCATGTGGCCACGTGACAGAGAAGAACTGCCCAGCATCCCACTCCACAGAGGGGGTGCTGAGGACGGCAGAGCTGAGTGATTCTCTAGGCCAAGCAACAGGGAATGGCCTGGGAGGACGTGTGAGGATATACTAAGGGCTCGTTCTCTTGTTCCTTCCATAAGTTCAGCATCATCAAAGGCCAACCCAGAGTGTGCAGCTCTGAGAATGACAGCTCCTGAGGGGAGAAGGCAGGGCCTTATCCTGGCAGAGCTCCAGGTGGGCGTGTGAGTTGCTCCACACACAGGGGAGGGGCGAGGCTGCGCCCCGGCTGTCCTGACCCCTGTCCCGGGCTGCAGCTGCCCTGCTGGTCTGGCTGTCCCTGCTCACGTGCCTGGTGGCAGGTGGCTTTCCCAGACAGCAGCCTGGCCCACCTGCTTGGAAAAGGAGAGGAAGTCTGCAGAAGTGGGGTTGGAGGTGGGGAGGGACCACCACAGCCCCCATGTTCCAGGGACTGTATTCATCATCCTTGCGGGAACAGCCAGGCTCCCTGCTGGCCAATAAGGCCTTGTGCTTTGAAAACGCAGAGCCCATCTGTGGTGCACGAAATGTGGCGGAACCGAAGTCTGCAGGGGAAGGGGATGGTATCCGGCCTCTGCTGGCTGTCCACTTAGGGAGGTGGCTGGCCGACCTCCAGCCAGCAGCTTCCCACGTTGCCTCGCTAAGTGCCACAGTCCCGGGTTTCATCAGGTCCCCAGCACCCCAGAGGAGCCTGGGCACAGCAGCTGACCCCAGGGCATATGAGAGGCTGAGACACAGGGAATTCATGCCAAGGAGAGAGTAGGCCGGCTTTACCCCAGCATCTCCACAGTGCTGCGCTCACCTTGAAATGGGATTTATGTCTCTGCCTCTGGTACCCAGCCTCTCCTGCAGGTGGGTAGAGGACAGACACAGAGAAAGCCCTAAGCTGGAGTCCAGGTCCTGTCCCGGCTCTGGCTACTCACAGCTTCTTAGCGTCTCTAGAGGGCAGCTTTTATGGAGATCAGCTAACCCAGCACCTCTTTTGAAAGATGGGGAAACTGAGGCAGGGGAGTTTAAAGGAGGGCTGGGGCCTACATTGTCTGATACCAAATCACCCCGTTTCACCGATAGCTCTTGGCCTCATTTTTCCCATTTTTGAAATGGGCATGAGGGTTTACCAGGTGTCCACTGTCCCCTTCCGAGTCTAGGCCAGCACCTGGGTTTTCCTGAAGATGTCTGGTTTCCCCAAACCAAGCCCGAGCTGTCCTTCTTGATGGAGGGAGGGCCACTGCTTCTGAACAGTTCTCATGCGTTCCTGCTATACCCCCTATTATGGGTTGAATTATGTGCCTCCAGAATGCATGTTGAAGTCCTAACCCTGGGTATCTATGAAAGTGACCTTACCTGGAAACAGTCTTTGAAGATGGATTCAAGTTAAAATGAGGTCACTGGGGATCCCCAATCCAATATGACAGAGACAGACACACAGGGAGAAGCAGGGGAGAGGCAGCCATATGTACACAGAGGCTGTGGAATAATGCAGCTACCAGTCAAGGAACACCAAGGATTGTGGAGAGCACCAGAAACTAAGAGCGGCGAGGGGGAACCTCCCTTACGGGCTTCAGAGGGTCATGGCCCCACTGACGCTGGTTTCAGCCTTCTGGCCTCCGGGACCGCGAGACAAGAAACGTCTGCTGTTTGAAGCCACCCCGTCTCTCATACCTTCTCATGATAGTCCCAGGACACAAATCCACCCCTCACCAACACCCCAACCACAATCCAGCCCTGAGCTGAGCCCCTTCCTGTCTGCGGGCTTCCCAGGGGCTCCCCCGGCGGCAGAAGCCAATCCCCTCCTGCAAACTCACACGTTCGTTATCACACCCTGTGTGACTCGTGGAAACTTCTGAGGGCTCCCCTGGACTCTAAGCTGTTAAAGGACACACTTTGGTCACTTCTGTGCCCGCTGTCCCTACTCTGGTTTCTTGCACAGAGTAGGAGCTCGGTAGACACTGAGTGAAGAGATGAAGGAAAGGCACTTTCTCGCTTCTGGGGCCTCTGTGATGAGCCCCGCCCCCTCCCTTGACCGATCACTTCTGTCCGTGCTCCGGCCTTAACTTGCCCTCCCCGGCCCCATGGCCACGTGGTGACAGCCGCTCTGCAGTCAGGCCTGGGCTCCGCTAATGGTGACTAATGACTGACGACATCCCGCATGGCGGGGACCTGCGGGCGGCGGGATTGGCATGTTGGCAGGAGGCACACTGTGATTGATGGCCCTGTGTGGCCACAGACCCTTTCCAACCCCTTCCCTGGAAGCCGGTGCTTTCTGGGAAGGGGAGCGGCGTGGCCCTCCACCCCCCAATTCACCCGGGGAACACACTCCTTCTTTCCCTGCTGCCTCCCCCACGTCCCGGAGCTAAAGCCCCTGCCCTTCCTCTGGTGGGCTAGGGATGGGGGACGATGGGATGTTTAGCGGCCATGGCCTCAGGGAGTGTGTGATGTTTTTGTGCTCCCTGTTTTCCTGCCAGGACGCCTCCATCCAGAGAGAGTGATGTGAGGGCCACACACTTGTTGCCCCGAGAAGTGACCCTCAGCCAGACCCAGCCTTCCAAGGGTTACAGGGGCTCATGGTTACAGGGGCTAGGCGGCTCCGTGCTCTCTGTGGGATCCCCGAGCCCAGGTAGTATGACCGTCCCATGGTGCAGATGAGTAAACTGACGCTTAAAAACACGCAGTGACGGAGCCCCGGTTACACAGGTGGCCAGCGTGGGCTCTAGGGTTGGGACGATAGGCCATCTGTCTCCAATTCCTACAATCCTTCCACGGCGATGCATGAAGTGGGAAAGAAAGGCAACAAGTTCCTCTCTGGGCTCTCCACCCCCAACCACGCACGCATCTCAGTGAGGCAGCAATGAGGGCTCCGTCCCTGTACCCTTTCCAGGGGCCTGGGCTGCCTGGCGATGCTGGGGAAAGGCTGAGTCATCATGTACATCACATGGGTGAGGCTGCGGATGACTGTCAAGAGACCCACCTCCTCTAGGCCCTGTGTGGCCCTGGGCAGCCAGGCTACTTCTCTGGGCCTCGGTCCCTCTAGGTCACAATGAGGCTCGCCTCTGCCCCCACCTCCGCAGGGCACCAGGAGTGAGGACAGATGGCCGTTGAGGCAAGAAGCTGGGAGAAGTAAGGGTCTTGTCATCAGTAGTGTGAGACCCAAGATAGGCTCCATGGGGAATGGGTGTGGGGGAGGGAGGGCCCCAGAAGCAACCCTTAAGGGCTAAAGGTTGGGTGGGGGGTCCCGAGAGACCTTCGCTCACTCCATCCTGGCCCGGGTGTGGGGACCAGGAGGGCAGGCTGGGGCCTGGGCTTGGCAATGGACAAAGCCAGCATGGGAATGGGCGTTTACAGGAAGGCTACAAGTTACTGGAATGGACAATAAATTAATATAATAGGGCTGCTTGGCGGGTGACAAGGGATAAAACATGTGGTCCAAAAAAGCCCCATGTGAGGTTGTCAGAAGGATGGATGAGAAGGGAAGACGTAGGAGGAGGAAAAAGGGGACGAGGAGGTTAACGGCCCTTGACTCCCATGCCTTGCAAGTCCTCTCGGCCCTCCGCCATAATGCAGAATGTACATGACACTCATTCACTCACAGCTCCGTTTGCTCATTCAGCAAATGCTTTTTGAGCACCTACTACGCTCCAGGAGCTATCATGGTGAGTTTGAAGGGAACCGCTGCCCCGGGGAGCTCACCAGGAGGAAGGATGAGCCGATTGGCAGTGGGTCAGGCACACGGTAGAGCAAAGCCCACGGTACATCAGGCCTGCTGTGGAGGCTTGCAGGACTGCAGATGACCCTCAGGGGAGGTGTCCCCAAACAGTGAGGACATGTGCCAGGCAGGACGGTCAGGAAGACTCGCAGGCAGAGGGTGCCATTTGTGCAAAGGCCAGGATGTGTGAGAGGAATGGTGGCTTCTGGGAACTCCAGGTATTTCAGCCTGATGGGGCTGGGGGTGTAGGGGTGGGGGCTGCAAGGTGGAAAGAGGTGTGGCTAGCTGCCACAGTAGCCGCAGGGCCTGGGTCGCACAACTTGGATCCAAGCCCTGGCTTTGCCACTCAGAAACTGTGTGACCTTGGGTGAATCAGTTAACCTCTTGGATATGGTTTCCTCTCTGAGGACAAGAGAATGAGGTGGGAGTCATTGGATCCGCTTCGTAGGGGAAGATGCAGCTGTATCTCTTAGCAGTTTCTGGTTTCGAATAAATGAATGAATGGTGGGGCTGAGGTCCCAGAGAAGAAAGGGCTTATAAGTTGTGCCCGGGAGCTTGGCTGTCATCCCTAGGACAGTGGAAAGACACTGGAGGTTGTGAGTGTGTGCATGTGTGTGTCTTTGTGTGTGCATGTATGCACATGCATGCATGTATATGTATGTGTATATGTGTGTATGTGTGTGCATATGTGCATCCCTGTGTGTGTCTGTGTGCATGCACACATGCATGCAAATATGCATGCATATCTATGCATGTGTGTGCATGTATGTGTATGTGTGTGTCTGTGTGCATGCACGTGCTGGTGTGTGTGCCCACTGAAGCCTTGTTTGGTGGCAGGATCAGCCCAGGGTCGCACACGACCACTGACGTTTCCATCTCCAGCCTTTCCCAGAGGAGAGTCACACGCAGTTCAAGGAGGAGACGGAGAAGTCGAGGATGACCTTGAACGACCTCAGACGAGGACAGAAGGAAGGACCTTGCATCTCGTCACAGAGGGTCTTGAGGTCATGAGTCAACTCGTCAACGCTTCCTGCTCAGTGAGCACCAGGCACAGCCGGCCCTGGCAGCACAAGGAGGTGCAGACACGGCCCTTCCTGGAGGTCTTTGCAAGCTGGCTGGGGAGATAGGATTCTCTCAGCAAGGGATGCGGACTCACACACAGGTGGTGACTAACGGTGTGAGGCATCACGGGGCACCACCTTGCTGTGGACACAGGAACCAGGTGCAGGGGCGCTGGGAGTGGGGTGAAGGGGGGCGGCTGAAGACTGGTGGAGGAAGGGGACATGGTGTGAGTCACTCGCTCACAGATCCATCCAGTGGTGTTGGACTGTCAGGCCGGTCCCCGAAGGCGGGGGTCAGGATGATGCAGGCTTTGAGCCTGCGTTGCTCAGCATCTCCCAAGAAATGCAGGCTTTAGAGGTGGCAAGAGTGAAGGGGTGTGGATGGTGAGCAGGTGGCGGTGAAAACGCACAACATCAAGGAGAGGTCGCCCCAGTAGGTGACACTTGAGCCGAGGCAGAAGCCAGGCAGACAGGGAAGAGCAGGTTAGAGAGTTTGGAGGGGACAGGCGGCCTGGCCCATTCACATCCAGCTGTGGACTGGAAGGGGGCACTGGTGGCAGGAGCCTCTGCGGGGAGAAGGGGAGAGGGGGAAGGGAGAGAAGGTACGGGGTCTGCACTGCCCCACCCAGGCTCCGGGGCTCTGTTCCAAGTGCAGAGAGAAGTCCCTGAAGTGACACTGCCAGTTTCGCAGGCTTCTGCATCCCTCCTGGCAGGGTGAAGGAGGTAAGACTCCAGGGCACAATCTCCTGGGGAGAAACACCTCCTTTGGAGGACTTTGCTGTCTTTTCCATCCTATGGGAAATAGTTCCCAGTCCAAGAGAAAGAGGATGCTGGGGAGACAGAAGGCGGCTCAGGTGGCTTGCATGGAACCTGGTGGTGGCAGCAGGGTGGTGAGAAGTATGGAGATTTGGGAGCTATTTCGAGGCGGAATGGAGGTCTGTGGGGTAGACTGGAGAGTGCCCGAGGGGGAGGGAAGAGTCCTAGGGAGGGTGAGGGCTACTGAGATGGGAATACTGCAGCAGGAGCTGGTTTGAGGAAAAGATACAGAGTCTGGTTCTGGGCATGTTGTGGCCAGCTGGATATCCAGGTGGAGAGTCCAGGTGATATCCGGGCCTGGAGCCCAGAGAAGGGGCGTGGAGCCACCCACTTGCATGGATTGGGGAACTGGAGTCACACACATTACAAAATCTCCCAGAGGGGAAAGGGGCACGGGGAGGTCTGAGACCACGGCCGGGTGCAGCTCCCAAGCCTCACGGGGTTTTTCATCCATCCCGGGTGCCTTGGCCCAATTCATGGCCCGTGCAATGTGCCAGGTCGCCCCAGCAGCTTTGGATGCACTAAAGCCACATGACAACCCTTCAAGGTCGCCATGCTCCTCCAACAGATAGGGAAGCAGCTGTGCGGGGAGGATGTGTCCAAGGTCACTCACAGCCAGGCCTGGCCAGGTCCTCGGCTTGGGCTCCCCGCCCAAGGAGACCTGCCACCTTGCAAAGTCGCAGGTGAACAGGGAGGGCTGCTTGGGTTGTGCTCTCCCTTGTGTTCCCCCAAGCGGCTGAATCCACACATCCCTCCATCTCTCTCCTACCCGCTGTTGACTCTTCAACACCGTGGAGCTTCCCTCCCGTACAGCAGATCAATCTCTCTGTGGCCTGTCCACTCACACTGCATTTCTCCCCCGAAGGTCAAAGCTTTTATTTCCAGATGAGAGGAGAGTCCCTCTGGCCACCCCCAGTCACAGGTAACTTATGGACCAGTCCACACATCCCTTGCTCTTTGGACCATGGCACTGGCACAGGTGGGAGGAGGTAGGGAAGTGGACCTGGCCCTTACACCCCTGCCTTCCTTGGGGTCTCTGGAAGCTGGGCTTCCTCGCTTCTTCTGCGGCTTCTGGTGGCTTTCACGGGACCTGCCCTCTCTTCTCTCTTTCTTGAGTCCTCTTAGATCATTCTGGCTACTAGAGCCTTCTGTAAAACCTCCTTTTGGAGCTTAGCTTTTTTTCCCCATCATGTACGGAACATATGTCCCTGTGCAGTAGAAAGATGGTTCTAAATTATCATAATACCATAAGAAAAGGATTGGCAGTAGTGGGAAACTGCCAGGGGAAGGGGGAGAACACCTCATCAACAAGGGTAGCTGCATAATGAAGATTTGTATACCTAACCCTGAATTGGACCCCACATCTTTAAAATGAAAAACTTAAAAGGAAGAAAGATGGTTCTGGGGAAAAGAGTTGCTTTGGTTATAGTGAGACCCACATGTGAATCAGCACCAGGGTGTCCTGCAGTGAGGAACGAGGTCAGAAGAAGCTGGGGCAGCAGGGGGAGGCCAGACCGATGGCCGAGAGCTTCTGCTCGGGTCTGCTTCCACCCCGGGGAGCTGGGAGGCTTTGGAAAACAGACTTCACCCTTCGGTGCCTCAATTTTCTCATCTGAAAATGGGGGAGCAGCATCAACATGAAGAGTGGAATAGTAATGAAACAAGACAGGCTAGGATGCTGGCTTATATAAGTGATAGTCAAGTGAGGTTAGGGTACTGGGTTGATAGTGTTCCCTCAAATTCATTTCTACCTGGAACCTCAGAATGGGACCTTAATTTGGAAGGAGGGATTTTGCAGGTGCAAGTAGTTCAGTGACGATAAGGTCACAATGGATCAAAGGAGCCTTTGAATCGACTGGTGTCCTTACAAGAAGGCTGCGTGAAGACTCAGAGACACACAGGAAGAGGGCTGCATGTGGACAGAGGCAGAAGTTGAAGTCATGCATCTACAAGTCAAAGGCCATGAAGGGCCACAGCCACCGCTAGGGGCTAGGAGAGAGGCCTGGGGCAGACGCTCCCTCAGAGCCTCTGGAAGAAGCCAGCTTGGCTGACACCTTGATCTTGGACTTCCAATGCTTGGGACTCTGCATCAACCTATTTCTGTTGTTTGAGCCACCCGTTTTGTAACTGGCTCCAGCAGCCACAGGAAATGAAAACGGTTGGTGAGAGGGTAGCAGGAGAGATGTGTCCTTAACACTACACCCATTCCCATTGCTCAGTGGGGTGGAGGGACGTTCTCTAGGGACTGCAGTGGGGGTTGGGGGAAGAGAAAACCATCTTTTGTGTCTTCCATGCCAGTTGGACCACAGCTAGATGGGGGATGACATGTTTCTTTCTGCTTTGTGCTAGCTTCTTGTTTCATCTCTGTGCTCATTTGCGATATGCCCTCCCTAGGCTCCAGGGAACACCAATGGTCTGACAACCAGGTGCAGGGCAGAGCCTGGGTGGGGGAAGGGGTGGAGATTGTACTGCTGGTTGGATGGGATGGATGACGTCTGAACAGTGCCTCCCCCGCTCCCCTTGTCACCTCATCCCACAGTCTGGCTCTCCCCAGCTTCCCCCAACTCTTTCCCCATCATGGTCTTAACTGATGTCATGGCACCATATTACCATGCAGAAGGGTACTGTTTTAGGCAACTGTTTTAGTGCAAACAATCGTATCACTTGTGTTCCCCAGCAGAGCTTCTAGCTAAAAACCCATGGGAGTATGTGACCCTGGTTGTTTTCTCTGACGAGGGACATCAGATGCCTCCTGATCACCTACCCCGTGGAGGCCTGTAAGACCTCTCTGGGTGTTGGCTATGCCCATCACTCCCTCCTTGACACTCTGGCTTGGGCTTCCGTTACCTTCTCCTAGTTCTCCTCCTCTTCCCACCCTTCCTTCCCTGCCTCCCTGGCTTGCTCTTCTTCCTCCTTGGGCTCTGAAGCGTTGATGTTTCCAGTTTTCTGCTTGGATCCTTCCCATCCCCACCATCTTCCCTTAGAGAGGACAGCCACTTTTCTTTTCTGGTTTTAGCTATGGCTCGGATGCTAAATGCCTCCCAGATCTTTAACCCTGATTTTTTGCTTGAATAAGTCAACTATATTTTCATGACCTCCGGAATGCTTATAAGTTTAAAATATCCAAACTAGCCTGGTGCAGTGACTCAAGCCTGTAATCCCAGCACTTTGGGAGGCCGAGGTGAGAGGATTGCCTGAGTCCAGGGGTTTGAGACCAGCCTGGACAACTTAGTGAGACCTCATCTCCACAATAAATAAATAAATAAATAGCCAGGCGTGGTGGCGTGCACCTGTAGTTCCAGCTACTTGGAAGGCTGAGGCAGAAGGATCGCCTGAGCCCAGGAGGTTGAGGCTGCGGTAACTATGAGTGTGTCACCACTGCACTCTAGCCTGGGCGACAGAGTGAGACTCCGACTCAAAAAAAAAAAGAAAAAATCTCAGGTCTCTGCAGACTGGTGTAGTTCCCAGTTCTCTAGTGTAGCTAGCCATCTCATTTGCCCTGCTGTCTAAGCCAGAAATAACTGCGTCTGTCCTAGCTTTCTTCTCCCCTCCCCCACCTCAGGTGACCCCCTCCCCTGACCCTGGGCCCTGTGAGCCCCGGCTGCCATGCTGTGCTGCTTGCTTCTGGTCCACCACTGGCGTACAATAAATATGTCTAGTCCTGCCGGGTTTACCTTCTGAGTATTCCTTAAACTGGCATGCCACCCCTGCCCCATCTCTGATCTAGATTCCATCTGCCAGGCCCTTCCTGGCCTCCAGTCTGTCAATCATGAGCCTGACCTACTTAATTAAAGGGATTTCTAACCGTGTGTTCCTGTCCAAATTCCTTCAGTGGCAACCCACTGCGTACAGAGTAAAATACTCCTTAATGAGGAATACGTAGATTGGCCGGACCCAAGGTGGAGGCTCTGGAAATACTGGATAAATGGAAGGACTCAACAACTTGTGGTCCTCCCAGACCACACACCCTTACCCCGGAGCCTCCACACCAGGCAACCCGCTGCCTGACACACACCCATCTCGTCCCCTGGACACTGGCGATTCAGCCCGGTGGTGGCTGTGGTGCCTGTCCTCATCTCCGTCACGTGGCATCGCGATGATCTTTTCACGCATGGGTCTCTCTCTTGAGGCCAGAAGTTCTCAAGGGGGGTGATTTTGTATCCCCTCCCCTCCCAGGGACCCCTGGCAAGGTCTGGAGACAGCACTAGGGGGAGAGGGTGAAGAATGCTGGTACTATTCCACCGTGCATGGGAACGATCTGGCACAGAGTATCAACTGTTCTGAGACTAAGTAACCCTGGCTAGGCTTGACTGAGGTCCCCACCTACTTACCCACCCGCAGGACCTGGCCCTGTGCCCACCACACAATAGGCCTCACCACATGTTTGCTGAATGAATACCCCCGCACTCCAGTCTGGGCCTAGAAGTGCAATCCAGACGCTTCTTCCAAACAGGAGGCCCAGGCTGCGGAGAAAGCCTGCTGGCTGTCCCCCAGGCCCCAGAACCAGGTGGCAGGGGAGGCGGCAGCTGAGAGCACCGTCCTTCAGAGAGGAGCTGTTTCCTCCAGGAGCCGGGGCGGATGCGACCAATTTAGCTAACAAGTTGCCAGGGCTGTGATAACGCTGCCAGACAATGAAATTGCCCTTCTTACCAACACGGACTGCCAGGCTGACGAGACAAACAAGCCTGTTAATTAGGCCTAGAATGGCAGCCGCCAAAGGGACAATATTTCCCAGGGAACAGGGGGCTGGGGCTCTCTCTTGTCCCACCAGGGATGGGGCCTGAAGCTGGGCTTCATCCCATTCCAGGGAGGAGGAAAGGATCGTCTCACTGTGGCCACAGTCCCACGAGTCTGGGTCGAGAGGGTGGTTAGCGTGTCTGTCTTCAGTCACAGGCTTCCCAGGGGCAGGGGACTCGTCAGTTAACCCTCTGATGGCCTTCAGCATGGCAGTCTGCCCAGACGGGCACTTAATAAAGGCATTTAATAAAGATGAGTGTAAGCATCAAAGGGCTCACTCCCCTTTCAAGTTCCGCCTCTCTCTGTTCCTCTCCAGCCAGCCCCCTGGGTGTCCATTTTGCTCTTGCCTTTCTTGCCTCTCCCTCCGGCCCCTGTGCAGTCCTCCTGCCCCTACAGGTGATGGCAGAGCAGTGCGCCACCAAGCAAGGTGCGAAGAAGTCCCTAGGACTGCTGGTGGGCTGTGCCAGACCCCGCGCCCCGAGCCCATTCCCCAGCATCCCTGACCCTGCAGCCGAGGACTCAGGCAGCCGTGCAGCCGGGCATGCTCAGAGGCCCTGGGGCCAATCCACTTGGGGGCCTGCCCGGTTGCTGAGCCAGAGCAGGTGGGCACATCTCGTGGCGGTCTGTCTGGCCACTGGGCGGTGGCCAGAGACGTAGGTTGGTGTCCCAGCAAGAGTGCAAGCAGCCTGGGATACCCCAGGGCCTGGACACAGGCCCTGAGACCCTCTAAGGGACACACTGAGCTCCAGATCATCACTTCTGCCTGCTGTCATGTCTACGGGGAAAGGGAGACACTCCGCCCAAGACTCACTTTCCAAGGTGCTCTGAGCCGGCCACACCCAGCTACAGAGGCACCAGCGAGGCTTTCCTGACACAGTCCTGAGCCCCTCCTGGCAGACTGGGGAAACCACGTGGGCACCCACCAGCCTCTTCCCTGAAGCCCCCGTTGGGTTCCCTGTCACCCGCCGGCCGGTCCAGCCAGCCCTCCAGCTCCTCCAAGGAAATGCATCTCTTTGAGACTCTGCCCCCAAAGAAGGGTCATTATTGCTAATGCCTTCTCTCCCCCATCTGTTGTGATTGTTTACACTCCACTTGCTAATTAGAGGCTAATTAGCTGGTGCTGAAATTCATCACTTTCCAAACACAACGCGGCAGCAGGAAGAGCACAGCAAAGCGGGCAACATCTCCATATCTGCACCTGCGCTTGCTCGGGGCCAAGGCACCATTCTGCTCCTCCTTCTCCCTGCCCCTCCGCCTCTTCCCTCCCCACCTCCTCCCCTCCTCTTCCTCCTCCTCCTTCCCACCCCCTTCCCATAAACCCCCAGAAGGCCTGGGAATGCCTGTACTTTTATGGGGTTCCCCCAGGACGGTGCAGCACCCGGCTCATGGGAAACACTCGGTACATCCTCGCTGAATGAATCCATGCTGAATGAATCAATGAATGAATGAATGAGGACCGGTTAGAGAACGGACGCCTCGGGAAGTGTGTTGCTGGGGGAAGGGGAGCGGGGCTCACTAGCTTGGGCAGCGAGACACAAAGCTGCCCACGGATCTGTGCCGGACAGTCCTGGATGAGGCGGGGACCTGGAGAAAGCCTTCTGGGAGAGAGAGGTAGTGCTCAAGGGACGGCCCAGGCAGACCCCTGACTCTGCAAGGCCTTTGGGGTACGGGGTGGGGGGCACAGGGGACAGAGTGGGGTGCGGGAGGAAAGACAGACCTGAAAGAAGCAGAAGATGAAGTCACCAAAGGAGGGGATAGAAAGATGAACAGCGGGAGAGAGCGGCAGGGCTGCCCGTGGAAGGCCGTGGCGGGAAGGAGGCCTTGGAGTCCTGGTGCGGCGGGCTCGGATAAGGAGGTGTGATTGTGTCTGAGAGAAATCTCTGTGGCCTCTGGAGGGAATCCATCCATTTGCATGACAGCCAGGAGTGCAGTGGGCCTGGGCCCTGACCTCCCTTCCTCTCATCTCACAGAAAGCGGCTGCTATTACCCAAAGTAGCGTCTTCTAATTAGGCTGTGGTGGCGGGTGGCCTCCCTGGACTCTTGCATCTCCTAGGCCTCCCTGCAAGGATGCTCTGTGACCGGTGGCTGCTGGGCCTAGGGGAGCCAGGAGGGAAGCAGTCTGAGCCTCTGAGAGGCCAGCTCAGGCCTTGATCTGCAGTGGGAAGAGCCCAGGTTGTTTCAGAGAAGCCCCCAGGACAGCGTGGTACCTGGAGGGGTGAGGGTGGCACCTCCTCTCTGCCACTCTCTGAGTGGCATCCCAGAAGACAGTCCTGACCAGGGAACCAAAGATGACCTCGACTCAAAACCCGCGTCTGTGCACGAGGCGAAAACGGACTCGCCCTCGTTTGTGGGTGGGTTGTGAGCATGTCTCACCTGGCTTTCCTTAAGAGTAGGATTCTGAGCCGGGCCCGGTGGCTCAGCCTGTCATCCCCCGCCTTTGGGAGGCTGAGGTGAGTGGACTGCCTGAGCCTGCGGGCTCGAGACCCGCCTGGGCAGCAAGACCTCTTCTCTACAATAAATCAAAAAAATCAGCCGGGCGTGGTAGCGCGCGCCTGTAGTTCCGGCTACTCGGAAGGCTGAGGCGGAAGGATCGCCGGAGCCCAGCAGGTCGAGGCTGCGGTGGCCGGGAGCGGCCACTGCACTCCAGCCTGGGCGACAGAGTGAGACTCCAACTCAAAAATAAATAAATAAATAAATAAATAAGTAAATAAAGAGTAGGATTCTGGGGGTTATAACCGCTTGGGTAGAAATCCGACCCCTGCTGCTTTCTTACTGTGTGGCTTTGGATATGCTGCTTAACTTCTCTGAACTCATCTGTAAACTGGGGATGTTAACACTTCCCTCATGGGTTGGAGGTCAGGACAAATGAGCTGAGGTTTCACCCTTTTAGTACAGCTCCTGGTAAGCAGTATGGACTTGTTGACAGACTATGGCGGACCGGGGCGTTCTACAGTCCTGGAGAACACAGACTGTTGCCTTCCTCCCAAACCTCCTTGCATCCATCTGTGTGCGGGCAAATGCCTCTCACCCCACTCCTCAGGACAAATTAAAAAAGCCCTGATTGGGTGCGTTTGCCCATCTCCCTGGTGTCAAAGCTCCCACCATGACCGAGTTGAAGTCCTCCAATGGGACATCCACGAACACGGGCAGGGAAGAGATAGGTACAGTGAACCCCAGCTCCGGCACACCACTGCCTCCACGTCACCAAAGCAAGGGTGTGGAGCAGAAATCTCTCAGTCCATGGCCGTGACTGGCAGGGGCTGAAGGGGAACCCGGGTCAGGCAACTGAGTCCGTACAACACAAAAGCTGCCTTAGCCGGGCTCGGTGGCTCAGCCTGTCATCCCGCACCTTTGGGAGGCTGAGGTGAGGGGATTGCCTGAGCCCGCGGGTTCGAGACCCGCCTGGCCAGCGAGACCTCGTCTCTACAATAAATCAAAAAATGAGCCGGGCGTGGTAGCGCGCACCTGTAATTCCGGCTACTCGGAAGGCTGAGGCGGAAGGATCGCCGGAGCCCGGCAGGTGGAGGCTGCGGTGGCCGGGAGCGGCCACTGCACTCCAGTCTGGGCGACGGAGTGAGACTCCAACTCAAAAAAAAAAAAAAAAAAAGAGCTGCCTTGACCAGAGTGATCACTGTTCACATCGGCAGGAAGAGAAAGAGCATCTGGGGGTGATCTATGCCCTCCACAAGGGCCATACCCCGCCCCCACTCCTGGCGCACCCTTTCTCCCTAACGCTCCTCTGCCTTCCATGCTTCTCTTGACACTTTCCCTCTGCTCATTTCACACGTCTTAGAAACTCTGACCCCGTTTCACCCACTCGGCCCACCCTGGAAGCAAACCCTAACCCTCACCCCACAGAGTTGATGAACCAAGAAAAACATGGGCTTGGATGCTCACTCGTGCACACCTGAGCCGCAGCAGAATCAGCTGGAGAAGGCCGGGCATGGCAACTCACACCTGTAGCCTTACCACTTTGGGAAGCCAAGGCGAGAGGATTTCCTAAGCCCAGGAGTTGGAGACCAGCCTGGGCAACTTGGCCAGATCTCAGCTCTACGATTAATTAAAAAATTAACCGGGCGCGGGGGCACGCACCTGTAGTCCCAGCTACCTGGAAGGCTGAGGCAGAAGGATCGCCTGAGCCCAGCAGGTTGAGGCCGCTAAAAGATGGCTGTGAGCGTGCGACAGCACTCCAGACTGGTAATCAGAATGAGATTCTGATTAAAAAAAAAAGTCACCTAGAGGGCTTGTTAGACAAGGGAACCACCCTTTGAGAACCGCTGGCCTAGGGTGAGGGCTGGGCCAGCGAGAGGGCAGCCAGATTCAGCAGGAAACTGCACGCTGTGCTGGGTCGTGGAGAACTTGGTGTCCGGAGTTCCAGACTCTTGTCAAGGCACAGGAAAGGCTGAGACTTGATTCGCTGTGGCATTCCACCCCAAGCCCTCCCCAGCCTAGTTGAGTGACAATCCTAAGCCTTGTCCTTGAAGGTTCCCACCAACGTCCACCTCTGTGCCCTCCACATCCGCCAGGCCCCCAGGCTGGACCCCCTGGGCACCTCCCACGTCGCTGTAACAGGACTAGGTTTTTAGGCAGGGGAGGGCAGGCCAGGTGGGCCACAGACACAGCTGAGATCTGAGTTTCTGCCCTAGAGGAGGCAGGGCACCGTGCCCCCCGTGCTAATAAGGGGTTCTCAGACCCACTCACTGCTTTCCCTCTCCTTCCTTCAGGGTCCACAGAGCTCCCTCCACGGGCAAGCAACAAAGAACTAGTTTCTTCCTCATGTTCCCTGGCCACGTTGTGGGCAAGTGACAAGGGTCCATTGGGGGTTTCCTTTAGGTTGGGGGGGTCGTAGACAGGGTATGAGAGGGCGCAGGCAACTGCTCCCCACCCCTCTCCTCCTCTCCCTTCCTGCTGATTCTCTAATCTCAGCCTCCTGAGTAACTAATCCCTCCTAATGGGATCAACTTTCCTGCGTCTCTGTCCCTGCATTTTATTTACATAATGAGGACAGGAAGGCCCTCCTCTAAACAGCTTGGAGGGCAGCTGGGTGGAGGGCAGGAGTGAAATCTGGGGGTGCAGGAGCATCGGCCCACCCTGAGGTTTTGGGGACCGTGGAGATAGGTCTTAGCTCGGTGCTGGTTTGAGGCAGCAGCTCAAGATAACAAAGTGTGTGCGTGTATGTGCATGTTTGCACGTGTGTGTGTGTGTGTGTGTGTGTGTGTGCGTGTGTGTGTGCGCGCGCGCACCCGTGTGCGGCTGGGTGCTCAGTTAATACTCAGCCAGATATTAATCCCTTTTTATGCAAAGAGACGATGGGTTGTAAGCCCCGAGAAATCAAACTTGAAACTCAGCCAGCCTCCTGCCCTGTTCCCCTCGCCCCTGCCAAATGGACACGTCTGTTAACGAGGGAGATAAACGGAGAGGCCATCAAAGCAGATTTTCAATCTGTCGATTTCGCTTTGGGGCCTTCAGAACCTGATTCCTCACCTCCCCCTTCTGCCCTGACTCCGGCCTCCTCTGCCTTGGATTCCCACTTTGTTCCCCAGCCCCCACGCTTTTATCTCCCCAAGTTGGATCTATTGACCCGACTCAGAAGGGCTCCTTTCATCGGGCTCCAGATCTGCTAATGGAGAGGCAGGCGGAGGGGGTGGGAAGGGAAGGGACGGGGAAGGGGCCCCTGCCGCCTGGAGGGTGGAGGCTGGGGGAGACGGGGAGGCTTGGGGGAGGGGAGCAGATGGAGGCCTGCGCAGGTGGGGGGTGCTCGTCCCGGGACGGAGGGAGACGGAGAAACCCCACCAAGGCAGAGGGAAAGTCCCCAGAGCGGGGGGACACGTACACGTCTATAGTGCAACTCCCTGGTACATTGACTCAATTTCTCCACTTTGAATGCACTTTGCTCTTCTTTACTGTCTTGCCAGGGGGCACCCCAAGCCCATTCTTATAAGTGAACACAAAAACAGCACTGGAGGGAAACAAAACACTCTTCCATCCACAAACCCCGCAATGGCCGAAAGAAAAGAGGATGAAGAAGGAGGGGGGTGGACTTAGCCCAAGCTGCCCCCCAACCCCACCCGGCACGCAATGCCCGTTAGCCCTTTGTGACGGGTGGTTCTTCCCATTCTGCAGATGACAAACACATGGATAGGCCATCAAGCTGGCAGCCAGCAGACGCAGACTTGTGACCCCCGGGCAGTGGCAGTTTTCATCACACGGGGCCTGGCAGGAAGGGCTCAGGGAATATCTGCAGCTACAGCACAGAGGCCAACGGATCTCCAGTAGGTGCCACGCCTGTGCCAATTTTACAGATGGGGAAACTGGGCCACGGAACCACAGCGACTTGCAGAAGTCACAACTAAAAGTCAGGAGACCAGTCACTGGGTCCCAAGTCCTGCTGCAGCTGTTCTGCCAGGGCCCTGGTCTCTTCTTTGCCCTGTGTGCCCCTCACCAGATCCTCAGCACTCCGTCTCTCTGTGCCTTTTGGAGGGATCACTTAGCGGAAGATCATCCCGTCTTCTGCTAGAGACTCTCCATGTCCCCACCCGCTCCTGCAGCCTCTCCCCCCCTTCCTGCTTACCCCGCCCAGGGCCTCCTGGGTTGCCTACCTTGCAGACTTCACTTGCCTATGATGTTCCTCACATAACAGGGGAGACTAGGTATAGCATTTATTATTATACCCATTTTACAGATGAGAAAACCAAGGCTAGCTAGGAAGGGTATGCTGGAGAATACCCGTCAATCAGAGATTTAAAGCCAACCCGGGATTCTGGCTTTAAAACGCGCAAGGACAGCTTTTTCAATAAGCACACAGGCGAATGCGCCCGGGTGACACTTGACAAGATGGATGAATGAGCACACCACCTCCTGGCCTCCTAATGAAAGGCATCAAAGAAATTCCCGCCCGAGCCCCGCCCACACCAGTGGTGCGGCAGCGAGGGCAGCTCATGAGAAAGGAAGGCTTTGAAAGCATCAGACGTTGCCACATCAGGCTATAGAAGGGGAGAGGGCAGGAGGTAGCATTTATGAGGCACTTCATGTATGCCACAGCCATCTCTTCTCGGCCTAGAAGGACTAGAAGGACCTCAGCAGGGATGTCACCACTTTCCGGGGGGGGGGGGATCAGCCAACTAGAAGCAGGATGGGCCTAGACGCCAGGCCTCTGGACTCCCCAACCCAGTGCTCTGGCGGCCACCTGTCGCTGCTCTAACTTTCAGCGGACGTTGTTTCTGGTGGATCAGTTGACAGTCTCATCTCCTCTGCATACTCTGGGAATGTTACCTAGGACACGGAGACCCGCCCCAAGAAGAAGCTCCCCGCCATGTGGGAGCAGCACCACATTGCCCACCTCGGTTCCTCCGGAGTGCCCATCTCCAAAGAGAAACCAGCGTATGCCCCTCCCCCAAGTCTCCCAGGAAACTAAGGAGAAGGTTTGGGGACATTTCCTTGTCGCTTGAGGTTTGTTTGGCTGTCACTCACTGGACGGGCTGAGTAGGCCCCTTGCAGAGAAGAAATAGCCAGAGACGGGGAGGGCGAGACCGCACTCATTTGCCATCCGAGGCAGGACCATACACCCGTCAGCAGGGAGAGCCAGGCCATGTCCCCACCCGCTCCTGCAGCCTCTCCCGCCCTGGCTGGGCTGGGCAGAGGGGACTGATGAGTGGCCAGGGGCCGAACCTCCCCCTTCCTGCTTACCCCACCCAGGCCCTCCTGGGCTGCCTACCTTGCAGACTTCACTTGCCTATGATGTTCCTCACATAACAGGGGAGACTAGGCATGGCATTTATTATTATACCCGTTTTATAGATGAGGATACCAAGGCTAGCTAGGAAGGGTATGCTTGAGGATACCCATCAATCAGTAGCAGAGTCTCATGCTTGGGCACCCAGGCCCGCATCCTTTCTGCCCCCTCTCCCCTCATGGGCTGTGGTCTCTCTATTCCTCCAATCAGTGTCCAGTGTCCAAGCCCCCAGGTCCCTGCTGGAGATGGAGGTGCCAAGCTCTACACCGAATGTCCCAGCCTCCCCCGCAGTGCTCACCCTGAAGACATGACCTTGGTCATCAGGCTGCCAAGGGTCAGCTGCCAGGTCACTGCAAGCAGGTCTCTACCAGCAGCTGCCCAGCCCCCGCTGTGGGTCAGCCCTCCCCACTGCTGGTCACAGTGGCTCGAGCACCCCTAGAACGGCTGTGAGAACGGCTCTGGCTGGGGAGAGGCAGATGGGCCCAAGGGGGCTGGGGACGGGCCGCCTGCCGGGAGCTCTGTGTCTTTCTACAAGGTGGAACAGCACCAGCCCCTGGCTCTTTCTGCTGGCAGGGTGGATGCAGGGCATGGGCCAGCCCCAAGCTGTGAATGGCACCGGCAAGGCCCAGGCCAGCTTTGGCAGCACACTTCGTGTGAGAGATGCCTCATTGGGAGCGCTTGGGCAATCCCCTCTTGGCATCCTCACCTCCGTCTTAGTGAGGCTATGATGTAGCATCCCTGTTTCACAGGTGAGGACACTGAGACCTGTGGAGACGTGAGACCACCTGCCCAAGGGCCACCTCCCAGCGACTTCAAGGCCAGAGCTCGCCTCATTCTCCCTCTGCCTCTCTCTGCCGGCTCTCAATTCCTCGTGGCATATTTACCTTCCTTATTTTGTCTGCTTTTGTTTGGTTTGATATGAAGATGAGTTTGCCCAGAAAGCACAGCAGCAGAAGGAAGGGGGTGTGGGGTGGAACCACGCTGAGTGGCAGGAGGGAGTGGATGCTGAATTAAAAGCAGGCAGCCACGAACGTAATCCAGTCAGGGAAAATTCGAGATGCATTTAGATGCCAGCGTAAGAGCTTCGTCAATTGGGCTGGTGGTTTGGTGGAAGTCCCTTGGGCTTGGATGCAAGTCCTGGCCTGTTCTTGCCTATGTGTCTGACAGCCCCAAACCTCTCTGAGCCTCAGCTTCTCCTGCTGATAAACGGTGACAATTGTGTCCCTTTTACAGGACTGTTTCCACAAGGATTAAATAAAGCAGTGTCTGTGAGAGCGTGTTACAAACTGCCAAGTGCCACACAATGGTGAGGTTGTCTTTTTTGATTCTCCGCTCCCAGGGGTCTCTAAAGTGCATGGGACCGGCCAACCCCATCGAAGTGGAGGAAGTGAGCTGGCTCGAGCCCCTCTGTGGGGGCTGCGCCTCTCTGGCTGGGCCCACCCTCCATGCTGCCCACCCCGGCGCTATCTGAGGCAGCTTCCTAGGGACTGGGCACGGCTGGCAGAATGAGGGTGAGGTTGGGACTTGCCTGACAGCAGCAGGGCGGCTCTTGACAAGGAAGGCTGCTCCATGGGGACCAGGGCCTACGAGACAGGACAGCAGTCCGCCCATCTCTACTTCAGCCCTGCTTGGTCTCCTGGCCACCTGCCTGGTGGAGGGGTCTGGGCAGGCAGCTTAGCAAGATAAGGGAACCCTGCAGCAAGGGGTAAGAGGAGAGCGGGTCCCTGGGGGACGCACCGGCCATGGAGGGGCCAGTGGTGGAGGGCTCTTGGACTTCAGAGCCTCTGGCAACGTCAGGCCAAGGCCTCGGAACGCTTGGCTGCCCTTTCTGGGCCTGCAAGTGTCTGAGGCTCATTCAATGGGGTGGACCTCTTTAAGAACCCAAAATATCAAATATAAAATGAGGTGCAAGAGTCCTGGAAGTGCAGGAGGTACCAGGAGTGGCCTGCAGTCTCGCACATGCTCAGAAATCACGAGACTCATGTAAAACACACACCCTCACCGCCTGGGGCACCTCCAGGCACACAGCTGGGCCAGGGTAGGAATGGCATGAGTCCGGGGCTGGGGATTCTAGGACCACCCCTCCTCTGCAGCACAGGCAGGTACCCTCCAGGGCTCAGCTTTCTCATCTGCAAATGAGGGGACGAGAGGGGAACCCCAGCTGTCGCTCCTTCTGAGCTTCTGCAATTCTGTGAAACTGAGGACGCTGAGAGGGGTGCCTTCAAGAGGGCTGAGGAGCGGGGAGGAGGAGATGGGTGGGGTGGCAGGCTCTCTCTGGGGGTGAGGCTGTGACAGGCCCTCCACGGCAAGGACCACCAGCACCGCACGGGAGAGGATCCCCCCCACCCCCAGTCCTCCCTATGTAGAGTCAGGGTCTGTTTACAAAAACAATTAGCCTGATGAGCACTCCCTCCTCCCACCAAGCAGAGAATCACTCTTCAAGAAGCTTCCCCAAAAGTCTCCTGCAATGGATACTGGAGTTATGAGTCCAGAAGGTGACATGGGCTGGGAAGTGCACCTCGATGCAGAGGCAGCCCTGAGTCGAAGCCCAGGAAGAGCTGTGGACCCAGGTCAGTGCACACACTCTGTCCTCTGGGGATGAGGCCAGGCCAGCCTCCTGCCATCTTCTAGAGTCCAGCCTAACCAGCCTCTACCCAGGAGAGACAGCGGCTCAGGCCAGTTCTCCAGGAAGGCCAGGGTGCAGGGGAAGAAAGGTCTCCATCCCCTGGGTGATGCCGCTCAGCAAGTATGACTGGGTACCACTTGGGTGAGGCCATCTACATGTCCCAGATACGCAGCATGGACTCTCGGAGCAATACACAAGTGCTTCAAAACTGCTGACAGATGGACACTGGGGGGCACCAGGAAAGCCCCCACGGAGGAAGTCACCCTCCAGCGTGGCCTTAAAGATAAGTAGAGAAGGGGCATGGCATGTTTGGGAAGCAAGAAGTAGTTTCATGTGGCCGAAGGTCAGGGCACCTGGAGGCAAGGGGGTGATGAAGGCTTATCCCATAATGACGGCCACCAGCATTTGCAGAGAGACAGCCACCCCCTGGGCCTGTGATGGACTCATTTAAACACTCACAACAAACCACAAAGCTCACCTGGCCTCCTCATCCTGCAGGTTGCAGCTTTTGCGACTTCCTTCAGGAAGCAAGCCTTCCCCAACTCCTCAGTGGATGGGGCAGGGGCCTCATGGTTACCCCTCTTCACAGTATCATCATTGCCACCCCCTTGCCTGTCTCCCCCACCAACTCTGAGCTCCATGAGAACAGGGACCTGTCTGATCACGGAGTCACCGTCAAAGTCTGCAATGGGATCTGGCATGCGGTGGGACGTTCGCTGCTTGGACGGATGGGTGGATGGATAGATGGGTGGATGGATGGAAGCAAGGGAAAGTGGATGCATGGAAGGACAGATGGAAGCACGGACAGACAGAAGGATGGGTGAATGGATAGAAAGAAGGACGGCAAGATGGATGGACAGATGGATAAACGAATGGATGGCTACATGTGTGTACACATGGAGGGGTGAACAGAAGAATGCACAGACGGACGGATAGAGCGAAGGAAGGAAAGCTGGCTGGATGGATGGACAGATGGATTTATGTATGTGCACACGTCTGAATGGATGGACAGAAGAATGGATAGATGGATGGATGGATGGATGGATGGACGGACGGACGGACAGATGGAAGCATGAATGGATGGATGGTTAAGACACCTAGTAGCACCAGCGTCATGTCCCATCATGCCAAGAGTCGTGCCAAGAATCACCTCAGACAGCATCAGACCCAACCCCTTCATTTCACAGGTAGAAAACTGAGGTCATGGAGGGGAACCAGCCCCCTTGACTT
Source organism: Cephalopachus bancanus (assembly GCA_027257055.1). NCBI lineage: Eukaryota > Metazoa > Chordata > Mammalia > Primates > Tarsiidae > Cephalopachus > Cephalopachus bancanus. The sequence goes on from JAPVLO010000065.1 coordinate 7,729,828, forward strand.
TTGAGGAGAGCGGGGGTGGGGGCGGAGCTCAGGTGTGCAGCGCCCACACCAGAGGCTGCCCAGGTCCTGCGCTGATGGGAGTGAATCCCAGGTCGCTGGGCCCTCACCGGTGCTCCCCCCTGGTCCTCTGCAGAGACAGGTCTCCTGAGCTCACACCTCTTGCCAAGGCCCCTTCTCCTTTGGGCCTCCACCCGGACGGCATGGCCTCTGTATTTTGCTAGGGTCCCCTCCTCAAGATGCCCCTACCTCTTCTGGACTCACTCAAACCCCTTGTGTTTCTTCCCTGGCTGCCCAGCCTGCTGCCCTGTGCTTCACCTGCCCCCACTCTATGTAGGTCGGGTCCCACGGCAGGAGGGGGACCCTGTGGAGAGCTGATTGTGTTACCACCTCCTTAATTAATGTATGCACATTAGAGCTACCTGTGAGGGTGGGGGAGAGGAACAGGAATGAAGGCCAGGGGAGGGAGAGAAGGGGCACACGGGAGCCCAACGGGTCCTGTCGCATGCAGGCACAGGGGCCGGAGCCAGAGGAAACCCAACCCACCACTACCTCAGGGCCAGAAGCTGGGAAGAGGTGAGGGGACAGCACTGCCACTTCCAGCTGCTCCCCCAAGCTGATTAATGCCAATTAATAGATGTCCCCACTGGGCTGCACGGTGCTACCATCAGCTGCTCTCAGGAGGGTGTCCGGGCTGCCGTGCAAGACTGCCACGGGATACCAAACCTGTCTCTCCTGGATGGTTCTGGCCTCATTCTTCCGCTGACCTCATGGTGTGCCTGGGGACAAGACCCTTTCTCTTCTGATCGGAGGGTCTCCTCTTCGGTCTGTGCTGAGTCCCTACAGCTCCAAGTCTCCCCCATCCCTCCCACAGAGCCGGGGCGTTCTCAAAAGCACCTGCCGGAGAAGAGTTGCTCACAGGGTGAACAGGAAGGGACTAAGGGAACAGCCTTGGGGTTGGAAGAGGGTCTCTAAGGGGGCTGGAGCCACATTCCTTCCCTGCCTCTCAAGATTGGTTGGGTCAGACAAGCTGGGAGGTGGCCAGGTTCTGGAACAGGCAGACCACAGAGCAGGGAGGCTTATGGAACCCAGGACTAAGTTGGGGCCGATCCCTACCCTAGACTAGACCCTGCCTCAAAAGATGGGGCCGGGGACAGGCTGGGGAAAGGTGGCCAAAATGGCCCTCCAGGAAAGAGTGGGGGAGGGGCCTGCGGGGAATAAGAGGAGGAGGAGATGGGAGGGAAACCTGGGTCTGCCCCAGCGGCCCCCTCCACCCTGCTTCCCTCCCCAGGCTGGGGCAAAGGCAGCGGAGGTGGAGTTGAGACCTGCCCATTCTCATGCAGGCATGGGAAGAAAGAATCAATTAATTCATTAGGCTGACACATCTGCGAACATGGCTTCCAGGACTTGACGGGCATGGCGGGCAATGGTGGCTTAATGGGCACTTTCACTCTGAAGTGACACCTGGGCCAGCTGCTTCTTCCAGGGCATGGGGTATACTTCGAGATGCAGGGAGTCGCAGGCAGGGTTGCTCCTGAGGCAGACTGGGCAGAGGAGCCAGAGGATGGTGGAATCGAGTGGCTGGGGCAGGGCCCCCTCCCAGCCACTGCGCTGGCCACACTGCCTCTGCTCCCGGCTGGCCAGAGGGAGCAGGATATCTGGACAGGCCTCTTCTCGGGCCTGCCTGGGGCTTCGGCCCAGCTTGAGCAGCAGGTGCGGCTGCACGAGACCTGGTGTGTTGGTGGGAGAGTTTACTTCCTGTCTCTGGGTCTGCTAGGGGGTGCTGACTGGGGGACCCATAGGCCCATAAGTGGTCGGTTCTGTGATCTGGTGGGGAATTCACATTTCAGAACCTGGATTTTTTTCTCAACGCCAAACCACTGCAGGCGCCGGGGTCTCGAGAACGGGGCAGCTCAGCGAGGTGTAAGGATGGCTCTGTCCTCATCAGCGGCAGAGATGGGCACACACCTGGCCTCCCTGGGTCCCACAGTCTGTACTTTTAGCCACATTCTTTTTTTTTTTTTTTTTTGAGTTGGAGTCTCACTCTGTCACCCAGACTGGAGTGCAGTGGCCGCTCCCGGCCACCGCAGCCTTGACCTGCTGGGCTCCAGCAATCCTTCCGCCTCAGCCTTCCAAGTAGCTGGAACTACAGGCACATGCTACCACACCTGGCTCATTTTTTTGATTTACTGTAGAGATGAGGTCTCGCCAAGTTGCCCAGGCGGGTCTCGAACCCACAGGCTCAGGCAATCCACTCACTAGCCACATTCTTGCTGGGACTTTGGGGAAGCCAGACTTGGTTCTCGAGTCAGACACAAGCTCCAGGTGCCCACCTCCCTCCCCTGCATGCACTTCCCCAAGTCAGGTTGGCTGGTCCCAGCCTGCGCCGCCTAGGGGACCCGGCCTGGCATCAGCGGAGTTGCCTCTTTGGGACACAGTTGCTGAGTGATGCCGTCAGCGCCTCACACAGTGTCCACCCCCTTGAGACTCAGGTTGCAGGCTTCGGGCTTAGATGGGCAAAAGGCTCTGAAGCTAGTCCAGCCATCGTGTCCAGAGAGAGGATGAGCCCCCTCTGGCAATGGGAGGAAAAGTAGCTAAAACAGAGCAGTTTGCAGCAAGGGAGGTCACCCACGGACTCAGGTGGGGGAATGGAGAAGTCCTGCGTCCCTCCCATTCCTCACCTCACAGCAGGGCCCGCCTGCACCACCCCAGAGAGGGCAGACGCCATGAAGGCTTCCAGAAGGCTCTCTCTGGAAGAGGGAGTGTGCAGGAAAGCACAAACGTGTTCCGAGCAGTTCAGGAAACCAGGGACCATGCTGGATGCTTTTTACATTTCAGATCCCATTTAGTCAGGTCAGTTGAAGTGTGACTTGTGGTCCGTTTTACAGATGGAAGAAACTGAGACAGAAAGGTTAAGCTACACATTTAATGTCACTGACGGCAGTCAATGCCGGGACACATGCCCTTTCTGCTGCCCGAAGCTCGGGGAATTCCGATGCTGCTCCCACGGGGAGGGTGAGGATTCTGCCGCCGGTGAGCCCTGTGACCTGGGCCTCCAGAAACCTGGTTCCTCGCCATCCCCCGGGCGGACCCTCCTGGCATGAGCATCAAACTCCACTTCCCTGCTCCTCTCCAAGCCCCTCCCTGCAGTTTCCTGGGCACAAGGTAATTATTCCTCCTGCGGCGGGCAACGAATAATCCCGATCCCATTTGTGGGACATAGCAGCCGATGCCAAAGTCCAACTGGCACAGAAGCCGGGAGTGCTGGGCTCCCTCTGCCAGGCTTGCTGGGGTTCCTGAAGGCCTAGCCTCGACGCCCACAGGGCAGTGTGGCCTGCTCCCAGAAGGCCCTGGGGAGGACATGACCTTGGGCCCTGCCTGGTTGTTGAGCCCTGGCCAAGGGAGCTCAAGTGGGAGGAAGTCAGGCCTCCCTCTCTCCCTCTGAAGGCTCAGCCTCTGTGTGATGATGAAGCCTTGGACCTGCCCTCTGAGTCTGCTGCTGTCCCAAGGAGGCCGCCAGGAAGGTGGCTTCCCAGGGCCCAGCCCAGCCTCCTTCTGGCCCCAGTGACCGGCTCAGACTTCCCAAGAAGTGTCATCCACACCAGCTGCTGACTCTGTCAGCTCTCTCCTTCTCTGAGTCTGTGCTGACCCCGCTGCCTCCCAAAGAGACGTGCCAAAGACTCCCGTCCAAATGACTCCATCAGCCTTCCCGTCGTTCTCCCAGGCACCAGCACCAGCAGCTCCCACCCTGGCCCTGTCACTGGCTGGTAAAGGAAGGATCTCCCTGCCAAAGGAAAAACCCAGCAAGAGCGGCCTTCATTCACAAGGAGGCTCTCTGGCGGACAGAGCAAGGAGCAGGGAGGGGGCGAAGGAGAGAGGAGTGGGTAGAACAGAGCTGACTCCCTCCTCCTAGCAGCCCTCCTTGATTACTGTAGACCAGCTGCCAGCCACTTTGAAGAAAGCTTCCCACAACAAACTCATCGCTCGGAGGGGGGGGGGGCTCTGTGGGTACCTTCTGCCCTTTAACTTGCACTTGACTAATTTTAGCTAAATGATCCCTCATATACTCGCCCCAAAACCATTCCTTGAGTGCCTGGCATGCTGGGCATTGCAAACAAAGATTCAGCCCCTGCCCTCCAGTTGTTGGCCAGCCAGCAGAAGGGGGGCTGGGAAAAGGTGCTATGAAGAGCTGTGGGGGAAGAGGGATTATTCCAGCCTTGGGGTCAGGGAAGTCTTCCTGGAGGAGGGAGCATCTAAATCAAGCCCTGAAGGATGGGTGGGAGTCAGCCAAACTGAGATGCGGGAGAGGTCTAGGGGGGAGGGGCACACATGCAGCCACCCAGAGGTCACCTCCCAGGGTGTATGTGGGGGGGGGGATGGTGGGTAGAGATTAGGGGACAGGGTGAGGCCCCAGAGGCGACCGAGGTCATGGGAGGCACGAGAGAATTTCAGCAGGTGAAGATCTCCGCATCAGAAAGACCTCTCCAGCTGCAGCGTGGAGACGGAAGAGAGAGGCCAGGTAGGGCCCGGCCATGTCAGGTGGGGGGGGGTGACCGGAATCCAGGCTGAGACCGCGAGTGGGGGCCGGTGGGGCTGGAGAGAGGCAGGTGAACTTGACACGGATGCTGCCCCTGTGAGATGGAGCCAGTGCTTTCACCCAGCCCCACTCCCCACCTGCTCCCTCCTCCTCGGCACCTGTTCCAGTGATGGGGCTGTGTCCACATCCGGGTGAGCTGGCCTGACTTGGAAGGAAGCTCAGTGGAGTTCTGAACCTGCTGCCTCGTGGGGGGGGGGGTTGAGAAGATGGAGGGGGCAGGGAGGTGTGGGCTGAGGAGGCGGGAGCCACCGGCTCTTCTTGGCCTCCAGCCACTCTGCTCCGGGGTTAATGGCTCTGAAATATATTCTGCCGCGGGATGCTACATCCCCAGGAAGAACCCCTGACCTGCTAACCCTTTGCCCCGCTGGGAAAACAGCTCAATTATTGCCAAGCGAGGAACTGTCCTGGTGCTGATGAATTAGCACCAAAGGATCATTAGAATGGGCTGGACACCAGCAGCCTCTTGTCTGGAGGGTGGAGGGGCAGCCACAGCGCTTAGACCCTCCCCCAGCCCTCCCCCTGCAAGCCCCTGCCACCCCTCTCTCTTCCTGTAGAGCGCCAGTCCAGCCAGGATCAAAGAAATGATGCTCAGCCTATAATCCCTGCACTTTGGGAGGCCGAAGCAAGCGCACTGTCTGAGCCCGCGGGTTCGAGACTCGCCCGGGGCAACTTGGCGAGACCTCATCTCTACAATAAATAAAAAATTCGCCGAGCGTGGTAGCACGCCTGGAGTTCTGGCTACTTGGAAGGCTGAGGCGGAAGGATCCAGGAGCCCAGCAGGTTGAGGCTGCGGTGGCCGGGACTGTGCTACTGCACTCCAGTCTGAGAGACAAAGTGAGACTCCAACTCAAAAAAAAAAAGAAAAAGAAATGACTCTTTTTAGCACAGAAGGGATTTGCTACAGGGAACTGTTTGCAGGTGATGGGAGGGCAGAGAAGCCCAAGGGGCCAGAGACCAGTGACAGAGACAGCCTCGGCCACCCCAGGCTGGAGGGGTCCAAGGAGAAAGTGGGGTTGTCAGTTCCCAGGTGAGTCACGCGCCCATCAGTTCATCAGGAACTGGAGTCATGAGCCCAGCACGGCAGCTTCGGGGATGCCAATGGAGGCAGGAAGGCAAAGGGAACACCAGCCTCTCCCTCCCTTCTCCTTTCTCCTGCCAGGGGCTCCCACTGGCCAAACCCAGCCTGAAGCCAGCTGTCCGGGGGCCTGGGAAAACAGGAAGACGGCCACCTGCAGTGCAGGACAGGGCAGAGACAGGTGAGGAAAGGATCTGAGAGGTCACAGCCCTGGAGGGACACAACGAGTCACAAAGGTAGCCTTAAGCGGCAAAGCTTGCCTGCCGAGGACCTGGCGTCCGCCCTGCCTTCCTCCTGCCCAGGGCTGAGAGCTCATCCGACTTTGCTGGACGATGGCGTCTGGCTCCGAACCAGCTCCCGGAGCCTTGGTGACAAATGCCCAGAAGCTGCCACCAAGCCCGATTCATCAAGCTCCCGGTGGCAGGTTGCACGGCCAGAGACCTTGCCCACCAGGAGCTTAATCTCCCAGACAAAGAACAGGAACGCAGGCCGAGCCAGAGAAATAGAGCACATCAGGGGAGCCACAGACTGTCTAAGTCGGCCCGGGAGCCTGGCAGCTCCTGCCAGGAGTAGCGGGGAGGGAGCAGCCGGCGCCGCTGGTTTTCTGCCGCCTGCCATCTCTGGTGTGTGTGCGTTTGGGGAGAGCCGAGCTGGGAAAAACCAAGAGGTTTTCCGTGCCATTCTCCTGCCTTATCCCTACCTAACCCATCCCGGACCAAGGCGGGCTCCTTCCCTCCCTTCCTCCCTCCACGGGAATTCAAAGCCTCCAAGGCCCCGGTGAGGATGCGGGAGGCGGTGGGTGAGGCAGTGAGCAGCGCCGGCGTGGCCCCTGCCCTCGCGGTGCTCACACACACGGAGCTTCTACAACCTTCCCCGACTGTCCCCACACGGATGCCGCCCCACCCTGCAGCTTTCCAAACTCAGGCTCCCAGAGAGAGCAGAGACCCCGGCCTTCGGGAGACCCGACTGCTGGCTTCCCTCTGCCCGGATCCCTTTAGAGCAGAGAGCGGGGTCAGAGAGGGGAGGGCAGCGGATGCGGAGGGCTGTGATTGGCTGCCACCGGGCTGACAGACGGGCGGAGAGACCAACCACGGCTTTGGGGCAGTCGGAGTGACAGGCAACCTGGAGTCAGGCAGATGCTGCAGCAGTCCCCACCGCCTGCCCCCCACCCCTCGGCCAGCTTCTCCCCCGTGTCTGAAACCCAGCTCTAAATCTCTTTGACATAAAATATTGTCAGAGAGCCGCAGCACAGAGAGATTAAAAAACAATAAAGAGAAAGCGAAACTCTCGTCTATAATTACCAGCCTCTAGCCGGCAGCAGCAGAAACGCACTAAAATTTTAATAGGAACCACTGCATTTAATTTAACGACACATTTTTTCAATTACCAGAATAATTGTTTTATTCATAAAATGAGTTTCAATAAAGAGGGTAATTTTCCTTTGTTTTTATTATTCATTTGTGCAACATATTTGAGATAGAATTCCCTCATGTTAGGGCAGCTTGGCAAGGATGCGTGGCATCTGTGTCATGAGTTGAAATGGGAGACGGCCAGGGGACCCGAGGAGGAGGTGGCCGTCCGCACGCCCAGGTGATGGTTGAATGGGAGGGGCACAGGCCTGAGAGCGCTGGGCCGGGGCACGGAACGTCCACGCCGTAGAGCGCCTTCCAAAGCGCCCTGCAGTTAGTTCATGTCCCAGACTCATCCAACCCCTGGTCTGCACCCTCTGATCACACCTGCTGAGCTATGCCTGGCCGCGGGAGACTAGAAATGCATCCTGTCTGCACTGAGGGAGGGAGGCAGGAGCTCAGAACCTCCAAAAAGCCACCCTGCTAAACTACAACGCCATCAAAGTCCCAGGCCACGTGGAGGAGCAGAGAAAGGCAGGCAGAGACAGTGTGCAGAGAGATACAGCCTGTTGCTATAAAGAATTGGGATCGGGCTGCACCTAGGGACGCCAGGGCCCCTTTCTGCCCTTCCAAGATCCAGTCAGGTTATTATAATGGCTGATGTTCATCAGGTGTGCCCACCTTGGGCCACCTAGATCACCTTCCCATCACCCAAGAAAGGAGGCACAAACATTACACATGAGAAACTGCGGAACAAGCAGGTTAGACAACTTGGCCCAGATCGCACTGGCAGGACGTGGGGGAACCAGAACTGAGCCCGGCCAGGCTGACCGCAGTCTCCCGAGGATGCTGCCACCATGCCAGCGGGCCTCCGTGTGGGCCACTTCCCAGATGGAGTTCCCTTAGCGACTGCATCACTGAACCAACTCATTTGCACTTCTCGCTCTGGCTGCGTTGACACTGTACTCTAAGCTCTCTTTCTGGCAAGCTCTCAGCTCGAGAGCCCTCGCTCCGAGCCTCTGGCTGCACTTAGAGATAGCCAGACCGTCTGGAGAGAAGCTGGAAAAAAGAGGCTCGGGTCTGTTTGGGTTCTGGGTTCTTGGAGCATCCTCATCCCAGCCCTTGGGGACCGGCTGCAGCTCCCAGGCCAGGGCAGTGGCCGTGGCAACATGGACGAATGCAGACGAAGGTGGAGGCTGGGAGGGATGTGCTGGAGGAGGCTCGGAGGCCCCCACTCTGGGCATGGAAGTGGCCCCGAGCATGGAAACACCCTCTGGGGTGTGTGTTCATTCTGGACCCCTCTCGAGTCACAAGGGGCAGAAGAGACAAGATAGGCCAAAGGGGGTCGTGAAAGGCAACGGAGGCTGCCTCCAGGAGGGAAACGGATATTGATGAATCACTCTCACTGTTATGGGCTTGATCCACACCTATCACCTATGCAATGCCTGGGTCTCCGTAGTGACCCTGGAAGTGGATGTTATTATTCCTTTGGTATAGATGAGAAACCGAGGCCTCAAGAGATGAAATGAGACTTGTCCAAAGTCGCTGAGCTAGTGAGCAGCCCAGTGGGGAATCACCTCAGGCCTTGCTGGTTGTACCCCCTCCATATGGTGGGCTTCTCCTGAGGGATTGTGCTCTGAAATGCCAGGATGGCGCAAAGATGGGCAAAAAGCAGAGGACAGAGAGATCTGAGGCCTGTAGTCACCCCTGAGCCCCCACACCGGCCACAACTCCCGTCCTGCCTGTAACTTCCTTCCTGGGGCCGGCACCCGCCCGCAGGTGAACAGCCCGGGCCCTCTGCCCGTTACAGCACAGTCTTCATGCGGGAACACCAATCACCCCTTCCTGGGGTGGGGGTCCAGGTCGAGGGGCATGTCCAGCTCTGGTCCGAGCCTCGGTTTCCCCTGAGGTCTTCTGGGAATTCCCGAAGTTGAGAGGAGATGAGATGCAGAAGTGTTGGGTTCCCCCTCCCCCACAAGGTACAAGTCTGGCCTGAGAAGGCCTCTTTGAGGGGAGACATTTGGTGGCCCCAACACGTCCTCTCCCCAAGAGGACAGGAGGATGGAGGGAGGGTTACTAGGGGAGCTGGGACCCTGGAGCTCACGTGGAGAGAGGAGAGGTTTTATGTCCGCTGCGTGGGACCAGGACCAGCAACTCTTAACCTAGAGAAGACCCACTGGCCTATGGGTCATGGCCTCTGCCCCCTTTTAGGTCTTCTGCTCCTTCCACAGAGCTCTCTGATGACCTTGGGCTCCTGTGGACAGGGTCTGAGTCAACCTCCCCTTTGGAAGCCCGGTGCTTTGTACACCGCCAGGCATGTGCCAGCAGGAGTCAACACTCTACATAAAGGCACAGCAGCTACAAGAAGTGGAACCACTTTCACACTGGCATGCACCAAACTGTGTTTCCCTAAAAAACATATATTGAAGTCCCAAGCTGCAGTACCTCAGAATACAACTTAATTTGGAGACAGGACCCTTGAAGAGGTAATTAAGGTTAAATGAAGTCACTGGGTGAGTCCTAATCCAATATGACTAGTGTCCTTATAAGACGAGGCAATTAGGACACAGACTCACATGGAGGGGTGGCCACGCGAAGATTCAGGGAGAAGACGGCCATCTACATGCTAGGGAGAGATCCTTCCTACATGGCCCTCAGAAGAAAACAACCCAGCTAAAAACTCCATCTAGAAATTCTAGTTTCCAAAAATGAGAGAAAATACATTTCTGTCATTTAAGTCATCCAGTCTCGTGTTTGTTACAGCAGCTCTAGCAAACAAACACACACACTTTTGCACATAACTCTTCCCTTCCCCGGAATTTGTCCTCCCTTCTCTGCAAGGGTGAGTTCTGTATATCACGTCCTGCCTCAAAGCCTACCTTCTTCGAGACGCCTGCTCTAATTAAACCCTTACTTTCCCCTTTAACTCTGTGGGGCTCTCGGGTATCCTGTTTGTAGAGTATTGATTTACACTTATTCACGAGTTGTTCTGTAAATGTTACTAAGTCAATCGAGTGTGGGTTTTATGACAGGATTGAAACTGTGAGTTTTCTACTGCCGAGGCCTGTGTCTCTTCCATCTTCAGGAGTCCCTCTAGGTGCTTTGAGCTCAGGCAGGGGCTGGGTGCCCAGACTGGCTGGGGGCAAGGAGAAAAGGGGATCCCGGTTCCCAACCCAGCCCTGGTGCACGTGTTGCCAAGCTGTGTGCCCAGCCCTGAGCTGAGGGCTGCTGTTCTTTGGTCTTGCTCTCCAGAGGATTTGAGTGGAGCAGAGGAGACGGACCGTGTGGACCAGAGAGAACAGAAGGCATAGCAGAGGTGCTGCCTGCATAGATGACCCAGCGAGGAGGGACTTGAGTCTTGAGCTGGCCTTGCTCAGTGGCAGGACTTGGACTGGTTGAGGGCAAGAGAGAGCTCATGCCAGGTGAGGACAGATTGTGCAAAGGTGCAGTGTGTGGATGGGTGTCTGGGTCGGCCCACCTGGAGGAGGTGCCCCTTGGGGTGATATGCTGGACCCTGGGCTCCACATGGCTCACCCCTTCTCTCTGAACTGAGGATGCTGAATCCCAGGAGAGGACGGGTCTGCCCAAGGATGCTCGCGTGGCCAGGTCTCTGCCCTGGGCTTCAGGGGTGACTTGGAGGTCACTCTTCCAGCCTCTGCCATCGGGCAAGCACAGCTGGGCTGGCCTGAATCTCCCATCGCCTTCTCTCTGCCTCAAAGTCCCGGATCTCGACTGGGAAGGATAAGAAAGGGCCCAGGTGGGGGCAGAGGAGGAGCGGGAGGCCGCCAGGCGCCAAGATCACATAAGCAGCAGATGTCGGCGGATTAGCAGCTCTGCTTCCCGAAGCCGCCCGAGCCACTTAATATTCTGCAGACAGGATTGCTTCTCTTTCATAAAAAGCAAACATGGAATTGAAATGCTGCAGACGCCAAACACCTGGGGAGGGTTGGAGTCTCGAAGCCTCGCACCTTGGACAAGCGGTCCTGGGAACGAGGCGGAGGGACGGGAGGGATGGGGGAATCGCCCCCCCCCTTGCTACTGGCAGCAGCGGACAGTCCCTGCAGGGAGGGAGACTGTGGGCAGGCAGAGGGCCCTGGGCTTCCCAGGCTCCGGGGACAGGCGGGAGCTCGGAGAGACTCAGGGGTGCTGTCCATGGGGCTTGGGTTTGAGGCGAGCAGTTGACAAAGTGACTGTCCAGTGGAAGTCACTGCCAGGGACTATCCCTCTCCCTCTTAATGGCCCAGACACCATGGGTGGAGGCACAGCCCCTGAGGTGGATCACAGGATGGGAAGCGGCGGCAGGTTCTTTCTAAACAGATCAGCAGAGCAAAGCAGCAGACAGCTTTACGTAAACACGGCTAATTCCATGAGGCCAGAGGCTCGCTTTTACCTTACGAGTTTGTTGGGAGTTTTTTGTTTGCTTGTTTGCTGTAAGGAAAAGATGATGACTTTCTTGGATTAGACAGAGCTCGCCTTATCTGGATGGGGAAGAACCCCACACACCAGCTCTCTCCCTTGGCTTCATCTGAAGGGTGAGTTGTGTCTGGGCAGCTGGACAGGCGACACTCGTTGGATGTCAGGTTGTTTGTGGTCAGGCACTTACACACCATGAGTCACTTTGGGCGGAGGCATTCATGTGACTCTCTTTTAGGTACAGATTTTAGGGAAAATATTGGTTGGATTCTGTGCAACTGTTGTTATTATCGTACGGTGGTTGTCATTTGTGTCCCTTTGGGAATCTATTCCCAGGTCTGAAAGGAATTCAGTAGGGATTGTAAAAACTCATGTCGTCTGGGTGGAACTCCGGCTTGGTGGCTTTTTAGCATCAGGTCTGGAGCCAGGCTACCTCTGCCTTCCATTGCTTTTGAGACTTTGGGGGACTTTCTGAGCCTCAATTTTCTAATCTGTAAAGTGGGTGCGATGATTACAATGGAAGCTCCCTCCTAGGGCCTTTGTGAGGACTGTATGAGTTAAAAGACGTCAGGAAGTTGGCACCAGATTGACAGTGTGGGGATAAGGTCACCATTGAGATCGGAACAAAAGCTCAATGTCATCCTTATAAGCTAGGAAAAGGTATGCAGCAGTTAGAAAGTGAAGATACTGGAGGTGGCCTGCTGTGGGCTTGGCTGTGTGACATCAAGCAAGTCACTTAACTTCTCCAGGCTTCCTTATCTGCAAGATGGGAATAACAAGGATACACTCCTCTCAAGAAGGCAGTGACTGGAGCTCATGGAACAGCACGATGCATCATGCGTTCTCAGTTACTGTGAGCTGCCCCGGAAAGAGGCCTCACCATGGCTGGGGGTCAAAGGGTTTACAGGAGTTGCTGGACCTCAGACAAATGTTCTATTATTTCTCCCCCTTCCTCTTCCTCTCCTCCTCCTCTCTCCTTTCTCTCCCTCATTCCTCCCTTCTTTTTTGGATGACGCTCCTCTTTCAACAGAGGGTGGAGAATGCTGGACTCTTGAGAGCCCAACACTTCAAAGCCCGCCATTCGGATTCCTTGCCAGCTAAGGAAGTTCCTTGAACTCTGTGAGTCCTAGCTTCCTGCCCTCATAAGACCTGCCTGCAGCGTCTACCCTGCAGTGACACAAAGGGCCACCCCGGACCCAGCAGTGGGAAGGGTAGCCGGTGGCCTCGACCTGGCCTCGCCCTGGGTCTCCTTGGAAAGCCAAGCCCGGCTCCCCTTTCAAGGTCACCTGCTCTCTCTGTTGTTCTGTCCATCTTCCTCTGCCCTCTCCCCATCATCACGAAGCGGGGAGCCAGTGGGGCACCGAGTTGTGCCAGCCCCTGCGGCTGAAGCGGGAGGGATGCAGGTTGGCTGTGTGGTGAAACCTTGGCGGTCTGCCAGCTGACTGACCGATGAAAGATGGTCGGTCAGCCTACAGCTTCACTTCATGAATGTCGGGGAAGCTGGTGAACCTGAAAATATGTGGCTGTGACGGGTTCTGCACGGGGTCCTGCCAGATTTGCTATGGAAGCTTCCAGAATTTCTCCACTAGTGACAATGACCCTGCCCAAGCAGAGATAGAAAAGAACTCGAATGCCTTATTCCGAAAGGAACTTCACTTGGAAGGATGGGAGGGAGGGAGGAAGGACGGACAAGAAGGACGGACAGGAAGGGAGGAAGAAAGGAAGAGAATAAGGCACTTTTGCACGCCACTTTGGAATGTCCACGCAGTTTTAAACGGACTATTTCTCTTTCTATCACCCAGCTGTGACATTCACGGCTCGGGTCTTATTAGCCCATTAGACAGATGAAACCGAGGCCCAAGCAGGCGGAGTGCCTTTCCCATCCAACATGTCGAGTCAGTGGCCACGTCAACAGCACGTGGGAGGCCCGGCGCTGAGCCGCGTGTCCCTCGACCAAGATCCCTGAGGGCGAGCTGCCAACCCTCCCCCCATGGGAGTCCCTGCCCGACTCCTGGAGTCCTGGCCACCTGTCCTATAGGATGGGAAGTATTCCCACCCACCGCAGCGCCTGGAGAGACAATGCCTATCTCCTCGGCTTTGCCTGTGGCCTGGTTCCCAGGACAGGGTCTCGTTTCAGACTGAAAAATCAGCCGAGAATCAAAGTGAGATGGAAAAACACCTGTGGGAAGGAATGAGCCGCTTTCCCTCCCTTGCTCTTCCTCCTCCACCGGGAGAGAGAACAGGAAACACTGCTTCCAGCTGGAGTCTCCAGCCCGCACCAGGGTCCCACCGGCAACCCCCAGGTTCCAGTTGAAAGGCAGGGAGGCCCAGGAAGGAGACACGTGCCTGCTGAGGCCCTCACGGGCCGCCTGCCCCTGGGGAAACGACCCTAAGCTGTGGGTATTCTCCCGGTCAGGTAGAGCCGACAGCAACACCCACATCCCAGAGTGGCGGTGAGGACAGAATGGGGTAATGTAGACGAGGCAGCTGGCAAGAAGCAGGGAGCCGAGAGATGGAATACAAGATATAATCTAATACAACAGAATAATTACATTATAATGTGTCTTATAATTCTTTTTGCGGGCTCTTGAGAATGAGAGCCTTCTGCTGATGTCGGAAAAACGCAGGTAAGAGTGTGAAGCCCTGAGCGCGTGTGTGGGACGTGGGGGGTGTTCCCTGTCCTCTGCCCTTTGCCCATGCCCTCTCTTCCTCTCCCTCTCCTCTCCCCCCATACTCCCTGCTTCGCGGTAGTGTGGCTGCCCTCCAGCCTCCTAGGGGCTTTCCCAGGGCAGAAGGGGCAGGTAAGGTCAGCTGCCCCTCCCTGTTTCTTTCTTTCCCCACCTCCTCACCCTGCTAGACACAAGTGCTCCAAGGCCAGTGCTCCAGAATCATAATGCCTCAGAAACCTTGCCAGGATAGGACACAAGTACGGGGTGAGGGGAGTGGAGTCAACTCAGAACCTTTTAGTCCCAAGCCTGATCCGCCCACCGGCTGGGCACCTGCCAGGTGGTGTGGCCTCTTATCGGGCCTTTCAGGCCTGCTGGGCTCAGGGCAAGCTCCCCGGAGTGGGAAAGCACGGAGGGCTGGGGTCTCCTGTCACGCCACAGGACATGGGCCTATGTCCTGAGTCTTGCCTGGGCCCTGACCTAATAGACGGGGAGAGATGGAGAGCACACCCAGAGCCAGGGTGGAGTCCAACCTCGGGCAGACTTCTTAACTTCTTGGAGCTTTAGTTTCCTCATCGGCAGGACGCAGTCCCTGCTAGGACCGCCACCAAAAATCATGATAATAAATATAAGTAGGCCAGGCGCAGCGGCTTATGTCTGCAATCCCAGCACTTTAGGAGTGAGGTGTGAGGATCCCTTGGGGCCAGGAGCTCAGGACCAGCCTGGACAGCATAGCAAAATGCCATCTCTACAAAAGGTAAAAATCAGCAGCCGGGCTCAGTGGTTCAGCCTGTAATCCCACGCCTTGGGAGGCTGAGGTGAGTGGATTGCCTGAGCCCATGGGTTCGAGACCCGCCTGGGCAACACGGCGAGACCTCATCTCTACAATAAATCAAAAATCAGCCGGGCGTGGTAGTGCGCGCCTGTAGTTCCAGCTACTCGGAAGGCTGAGGCGGAAGGATCGCTGGAGCCCAGCAGGTCAAGGCTGAGGTGGCTGAAAGCGGCCACTGCACTCCAGTCTGGGCAACTGAGTGAGACTCCAACTCAAAAAAAAAAAAAAGCTGGGCATGGGAGCATGCACCCCTGGTCCTAGCTACTCAGGAGGCCCAGGCAAGAGCCTGAGAGCTTGAGGCTACAGTGAGCCAGGATCACACCACTGGGCAACCGTGTGAGACCCTGTCTCTAAAATCAAATAAATAAGTACATAAAAAGAATAGCCAGAAACACATGGGTGCTGCTCAATGGACATGACACTGGGCAGCAGGGCGACAGCAGGCTGGAGCCTGTGGCCGTGCCAAGTGTTAGCCCTTCCGGGGTTGGGACAGGGAGGGATCCCAAGCTGTCAGGACAACTTAGTTGTTTATTGGCTGTGTAATTACAGAACATCAATATCCAGCGGCCGCATGTTGAGGGAGGAGCCCTGAGGCCAAGTGTCCACTCACAGGGTCACCATGAAGGTTGGTCAGATCACGAGGTACGCACCCCTCCTCCTGCAGAGTGCCCAGCCGTCATCTCGTCCCCGGTCCCCGTCCAAGAACACAAGGCTCCCCTGCCAGCGGGTGGTGTTTGGGTCAGCAGGGCTGTCGCAGGAACGGGGCCCCTCTTTGAGGTCAGGGAGCGGGATGCATGGGGTGTGTGTGACGCTAGGCCAGGCCCGTCTCTGCTCACACCACCCTGGCTGGTGCAGCAAAATCAGCGCCCCACACTCTCCACTGCCTGTGGGTACAGGAAAGAGGAGAGACGCCGCCTTACTCCTGGCCACTCTGCCCAAGCTTTTGGGGACCCAGCGAGTGCTCCAGACTCCGCAACTTGGCATTTCTAGTCATGCCGAGGCGGGGCTAAGGGAGGGGCTGGGGAGCTATTTTGGGTGTGGAAAGAGCTGTGGTGGGCAAAGAGGGAGACAATGACGGGGTTGGCAGGGCCTGGCTCCTCCCACCCACAGCGCCCACCCGACCCGCGGTCAGGCCTCAGTCTGACCTCAGCACAGGCGATGAGGAACCCCAGGAGGAAGTGGGAGCTGGAGGGGAGAGGCCCAGAAGGGGGCCGGGGTAGGGAGAGGTGGCCTGGGAACCCCTAAACGGTAACGTGGCTGCAGAGAGAGGCTAAGAAGCCACGGCTCCCTGGGCTGCCAAGGAGAACGAGCAGTGGGCTTTCTTCTTCAGGCTGTACTATTTGGTTATATGCACGACACAGGGTCATCCGGGGGCACTGGGGACCACTGTCACGGGCCACCTTCTTCCTGTCAGTGGCTTGGGGTTGGCCTCTGCCCCAGCCTCCAATGGGCTGAAAGGCTGGACCAGGAGCAAGTGGCAGAGTGGCCTGAAGGGGTGGGAGCCAGAAGGCCACCTGAGGACAGTCACCATGGAGACCCCTGCACTGGCCTCCCCTGGAATGAGTCTCTGTCCTGGAGGACTCTGGTCTGGGGCTGGCATGAGGGGAGGTGAGTGAGACACCAAGTGCAACATCTAAGAAAGAGGCTGTCAAAAATCTTAGTCATCAAGATAAATATCTTAATGTAATATTCCCCAAAATTCAAATTAATGCAAAAAATTCCATAATGAACGACACATCAGAATGTTACATAAAGACACGCTCTAACGGGGCTGGGAGGGGGAGGGGGAATGAGGGGGGTGAGCCTTTGAACACCGTGATGTGCTGCTCCTCCTGGAATTTTTGCATTCATTCAGATTTTTAAAAATACGGCATTGAAGTATCGTTTGTCTTGATTACCAAGTTTTGGGGTCACCCTCTTACATCTTGTGCCTTGGTCTTGCTCCGTTCTCTTTTTAGATCCAATTAACTTGCCCAGTCCTCCCGCCTCCCTCCAAGAATGAGGCCAGGTGAGCATACGAATGAACAGCAGATGCATGGAATCCAGGGGGCCACATGAGGCCAGACGCCTCTCAAAGGAGAAAGAGACGGGGGGGGGTGAGAGGAAGGCACGGGAGGGGCTGGGAGGCAGCTCTGAGAGTCCGTCCAGGGTGCCAGGCAAGGCTGAGGACAGAGGAGATGAGGGGTCGGGTCTTGAGGCTTGGGGCAGTCAGAGAAAGCAGGTTAGAGAGAGGGATGCTGAGTAGGGAGGAAAGAAAAACAATAACCACCAAGACATGCTGTGCAGAGGAGCCCGGGGCCGCTGGAAGTGTTGTGTACACAAGTCTAACTCGTTTCCTGCTAACAGCAGTCCTGTGGCATGGGGGAAACTGAGGCACACAGAAGTACCCCAGGCGATTCCAGCCCAGGCAGTCTGACTCAGACTTCAGCGCTTTTTTTAAAAATTTTTTTATTTTTGAGTTGGAGTCTCACTCTGTCACCCAGACTGGAGTGCAGTGGCCGCTCCCGGCCACCACAGCCTCGACCTGCTGGGCTCCGGCGATCCTTCCGCCTCAGCCTTCCGAGTAGCCGGAACTACAGGTGCGCGCTACCACGCCCGGCTGGTTTTTTGATTGATTGTAGAGATGAGGTCTCGCCAAGTTGCCCAGGCGGGTCTCAAACCCGCGGGCTCAGGCAATTCACTCACCTCAGCCTCCCAAAGCACGGGATGACAGGCTGAGTCACCGAGCCTGGCTGACTTCAGCGCTTTTAACCATTCCAGGAGGGGAGGGAGAAGGCAGGGGATGGAGAACACAGCTCCACACAGATGCGGTCCTATTGCCAGAGGCCCCACCTTGGTCCTCAGACCTCTTGGGCAAGGAGGTCTAGGCAGGCGCCCACCACCTGGGAGCCTCGTACCCCCTGCAAGGCTGGCTGGAGACGAAGCAAGTCACAGGCGACACTCCAGCCAGAAATGTGCACCCCCAGAAGTAACAGGGAAATCTAACTTTTATCAATCATATTAGCTTTCACGTATCTTGAGGGAATTCGTAACTTTAAAAAGATGTCTTTGTGTCCCTTGGCAAGTGCTCCCTAATTCGTGTCTCAGTTTGAAACTCCACGAGCAACTTTGCGATACAGCAGAGCTTTGAAAGGGTCTATTCTAGGCGTCCATAGTTTGGGGGGAAGGGAGGAGGAGGTTGATAAAATCAGATTTTGCATGCTCTCGGTGAATTTTCTTTTTTCTTCCAGTCAATCTTTTTGAAACCTTTTTTGCGTTTGCCTTGCTTTATGTTTTTCTGTAACTCCCGACTTTGATTGCTTGGGTCGGCTTAGAGCAGAGCTGTCCAATATGGTAGCCAGTTACCAATACTGAACTAAAATAAACTAAAATTAAAAATTCACTTTCTTAGTTGCACTGGACGCATATGGCTAGTAGCTAGCATGCTAGGCAGCACAGATAATAGAACATTTCTGTCACCCCAGAAAGTTCTATTGGATGGTGCTAGCTTAAAAAGAGGTAGGTCTGCATTCTCTCCTGGGTCTAAGCCCCTGGCTGTATTGTCATCTGAACAACTGATTTAACTAATCCCGTTGGACACAGTGTGACCCAGAGAGGTGCCTGGTGTCCTATCCTGCCCACGCTCCACAACCTTAAGATTAAACAGCTGGGCTTTGGGCATCTGGTAATGGTGGAGGGGCCGCTATCAGACCCACGCCCTCCCACAGATAGCTATGAACAACTGCCCGAGGCATTGGAGAGCAGCCCAAAGCGGGCAGATTCTAGAGGGAAGTCAATGCACAGAAGACAGGAACAGCACTGGGTAAACTTCCTGTATTTCTGGGCTTTTGTCTGAGGTCAGGCTCCAGCCCAGTGGTAAACACAGTGGCTAAATCCAGATGGAAAACCCACAGTCTTACCGGCTTAAACAACTAGAGGGCAGAGTTTGGGGTAACTGAGGCAGTTGGAAATTGATGGTGAGAATCCCAAAAAGCAGAGAGTGAGAGGGAGGAGACCCAAATTCTATATAAGTTGCACCCAAACCTTAGGCCAACCTTGAAATATGCAAACATGGGCCAACTCCAAGCAGCCCAGCAAAGCTAGAGCGACAGAGATTCCTGCTATATCAACCATGGCAGAGACAGAGTTGGGAGTTTGAGTCCAGCTAAGTTACTTGCTTGTATAAAAATAAAATCAGTGTAACTTCATATTAGCAAAATCCAGACACTCTACAATGTGTCATTCACAACGTCCAGAATACAGTCCAGAGTTTCCAGGTACATGAAGAAACAGGAAAATGTGACACCTACACAATAGAAAAGGCCATCAATACAGACTATTTTAAGAGAGCTAGTATGACTATCTTTGAGGACATTAAGGAAAATATAGCTCTAATGAATGAACAGATAGGAATCCCAGTAGGGAAATAAAAACTATTAAAAAAGAACTAAATAAAAATTCCAGACCTAAATACAAGATTGGAAGTTAAAATGTGACTGGGTAGGATTTTTTTTTCTTTTTTTTTCGTGGGGGTCTCACTCCAGTGCCTCAACTGGAGTGCAGCAACACGCTTCTGGCTACCACAGCCTCGACCTGCTGGGCTCTGGCGATCCTCTGGCCTCAGCCTCCAAGTAGCCAGAACTACAGGTGCACGCTACCACACCCAGCTAATTTTTTATTTATTGTAGAGATGAGGTCTTGCCAAGTGACCCGGGTGGGTCTCGACCCCATGGACTCAGGCAATCCACTCACCTCAGCCTTCCAAAGTGCTGGGATTACAGGCTGAGCCACTGAGCCTGGCGACTGAATAGGCTTAACAGCAGATTGTTTGCAGAAGGATGAGTCAGTGGATGTGAAGATAGATCAAAAGAAAATATCCAACCTGAAAAAAGACTTGGAAAAAATAAAAGCCCAGAGCTTCAGGGACTGTATGTAAGGGCCTAGCAGGTATTGTTCACAAAGTCCTGGAAAGAATCGAGAGAGTGAATTAGGGCATAAAGAGTGGCTGAAGGAATAGCTGAAACTCCCCAAAATTTGAAGATTCAAGCCTAAGCAGTATAATTACAAAGAACAAAGTGCCATTAACCCAATGTCCTGCAGAAGAAGGGATCACCACGTTTTACCTTATAAGCCTCTACATAGGAGGGCCCACCTCTCTGCGGACCTCATGTAACTTCCATGGTACATTACATGACAATATTCCTGTCTTTTCCCTAAAACATGCTCAGAGGGGGTGAAAGCTAAAAAATCACCCAGCAGGTGCTAAGTGTCTTTGCATACATTTTCTTAATTTATACTCACAGTAGCCTCCTTAAGAACTAGGAGCTCTTGTCTCCAGTTTGTTTTTCTTACCAATCAATTCATTTTTTAAACAACAGAAATCAGTACTAAGGCTCCGAGATGCTGAATAACTCACCTAAGAACACACAAAGCCTGTAGTCAGTGGTGGAACCAGAGTTGGAAGCCAAATTCCAAATCCCTTCTTCTTTGTGTTACTGCCTGGTAACCCTGGTTGCACCTTGGAATCACAGGGAGGGGGTTGGTGGTGGTGGATGGGGAGGCTTAAAAGCAATTTCCACTCCAGACTCACTAAATCAGAATGGGTGGAGGTTGGGTCCAGGCACTGGGATTTTTTTTAAAGCTGCTTCATGTGAAGTTAAGGTGAGATGTGACTTGAGAGCTGTAGTACACGATGCTGCAGGCTGGAACACACCAGACAAGAGAAACACCCTAGGTCAATCCTGCTCACACTGGTAGGTGGAGACAAGCTCTCCCCCTCATAAAGGTCCCCGGAGCCAAGCTCCAAGCCCCGCTCCCTAAGGCTATAACCCTCCATCTCTTTCCCTTGTCTTTCCCCAGAGTTTTAGGAGGTGGGCAGCTGTCTCTGTCCTCAGCTCCAGGAGATATGGGCATGATAAAAGTGTCCAGGGAGCCTCTCCGCAGCGAAGCCTGAGT
This sequence comes from Cephalopachus bancanus, assembly GCA_027257055.1. NCBI lineage: Eukaryota > Metazoa > Chordata > Mammalia > Primates > Tarsiidae > Cephalopachus > Cephalopachus bancanus. Next base: position 7,750,691 of record JAPVLO010000065.1, read on the forward strand.
TACAGGAGCGCGGCCACCGACGCAGGACACTTACTCTGGGTGAAGGATGAAGACCAAGACCTCAGGGCCCTAACTCTTCCTGGCTTCCGCTGGGGAAGGAAGAGAGTCAGGCGGCCCCATCCCTCTCCCCGGAGCCCCCGGGGACTGCCCTGCTATCTTGGGGAGAGAGTGAGACTGTGCCACAGAGGCAGGCACCGGGTCTTGACAGCTTCCTCCGTCCCTTTCTCGCCACTACTCACACCTAGCCTCCTAAACACAGCCTGGCCTCAAGACGTGGCTTCTACCACCCCTGCCCCTGGCCCAGACACAACGCGACCTGTATGTTCTGAACTGCTGACTCTGTTTCCTCAAATTCCAGCACAGAGCAACTGTTCAATAAACAGTCTCTGAATACAGGGAGGGAGGATGAGGTAGGCTCCCACTGCTGGTTGGCCCAGTGGTCAGCAGGTGGCACAGCTTGGCCATTTGCCATTAGATTAGCCAGAAGAGAAAGAAGAGAGGGGGACCCTCTAAGAATCCCTCTCGTGACGGTGGTGAGGACGATGACAGGGAGGGTGTAGCTGTCACCTTCCATTGAGCGCCTAGTACATGCTAGGCACTCAGTATGTACTGCCTCACTGAAACCTCACAACTATGCCACGAGGTGGTTATCTTAGCCCATTTTACAGATGGGGAGACTGAGGCTCAGAGAGGTCATGTCCTTGCCAGTAGCAGAACTGATACCAAAGCCAAGTCTGTCTCTGATGCCAGAGCCTAGGAGCGGTCCTATTCTTTCCCCTCTGATGTTCCTCCTGTCCTCACTGGACTGAATCGAATTTAGCCCTAAATGCTCCCCCCCGCTGGGATGGGCCCAGGCTGGCAGGGAGGTGGCTGACCCCACATGTTCTGTGTCCTTTTTAGGGTTCCTGTTCCTGGGAGCGCCCCTACTATGCCCCAGCCCACAGTCCGGGGTCAAGGGTGACTACTGTGAGCCGTGGTGTGGTCCCCAGTGGCCATCCCATCCATGATCAGGGAGCTGGGGGCCCACCAAGCCCATCTGGGCCCCTTGATCTGGGTCCTAGGGGAGCGTGTGGGAGCCTGGCCTGGCGGCCTCTCAGACACTCCTAGCAGCCCATGCCTAATGACCACAGAAAGCCATTACAGCTCACTTAGCTGTAAACAGCTCTCCACAGCACTCGTTAGGGCCACCAAGGGGCTCAGAGCGCTCTCCTTGAGTGGAGGGGGGGTTCCCAGTGGGGCTATGCCTTCTTACTGGAAACGCCGCTTCCCGCCCGGCCCATCTTCCAGGAAAGGTGAGCCTGGCTGGGGCCCAGCCAGTACCCTGCCCTCTCCTGGCCTCTCCGACTGGGTCTCCCCCACCACAGTGGCTTCTCTCCTCCCCGGGACACTTCCCAGCCCGCACGGGTCTGGGGCAGGTCAGCTATAGCCCAAGCTGCTCCACGACATCACGGGCGAGGCTGTCCATGTCCGAGACTGCCCTGACGATCAGCTGGGAAAGAGGACAGCCCTTGGAACAGGCTCTCCCGGGGCCCTGGGCACACCAGGCCAGGTGAGTACGCACACAGACTTCCCTCCTCTCACTGTGGGGACATTCTAACCAGCATCGGGAAAGGTGGACTTTGGGGGCCTCAGTTCGGGCAGGCGGGGCCTTGGGTGCTTGGTTTAAGTGCTCTGTCTCCCCCACATCAGAGCTTTCCAAATGGTTTTGGCTTCGGTCTCCACAAAGTCCTTTTCAGGGCCCCAACTGATAAAACGGAGCTGAAGGCAAGCTTCTGCCCCTAAGTCGAGGTGACAGTGGGGGTGCCTGTCCATCTCCCTCCCCAGTCTGCCCCATGCCTGACCTGACACAAAGGCCGAGGCCTCTCTGCGGAATGCTGGGGTCCACAGACACAGTTGAGTAACCACCGACCAGCCCCGCGTGCTGCTTGCTCTACCGAGAGCGCTCCCACCCGCCTCACATCCTGACATCGTTCCCACCCTACCCGTCCTGGCCCCTCTGCCATCTTCCGTCTTTCCACCCAGTTCTGCTCCTTCTCAGCACACACCACATTTCCCCATACATTGTAATCTGGGTAGTTGTTTGTTTACTGTCTGCCTTCCCTGGCTGATCTCTGAGCTCTGTAGGGATGGAGACCAAGTCGATCTCGCCCCCTTATCTCCAGATCAGCCCAGAGCTAGGCACACCGTGGGCAGTCAGTGAAGATCGAATGAAGGAATGAGCCAAGCACAGGATGTCCAGCTTGCCTTAGGTCTTCTGGGGAAGGGGCACTGGCGTCTTCCTATCCTTGACCACCTCATATCTCGAGCCCTCACGGCCAACGTTTCTTCCACCTGCCTTCTCCAATCGGGCCAGTGCCTGTGTGTCCTTTCAGCTGAGATATTTCTCCACAGAAAGCCCCCCACCCTGGCCCCAACAAACACCCAACATGTCTCTTGCCATGGCCCCTTGTTGTCTCTTTCTCTGGACTACAAGGTAGAAGACAGATGTCACTAGTGTGAACACCGGCCTATGTGTCCCGTGTGCTGGATGAATGAATGAATGAATGAATGAATGGGTCGTGACTCTGCTATGCTGATGATTGGGCGTGGGACAGTCCCCCTCCATCCTCCACCTCCTGCCAATCAGCCATCCCTGGACACCTCCCCCATGCCCCAAACAAAGCTCTCCAGAGAACGGGCTCTGCAGCCAGCAGGAATTTGCTGGGCGATGGGACGTGGGCGTGGGAGGTGGATAAGATCTCTCTTTGTGTGAAGACAATGCCAAGGCTAAGGAGGGTGACGGAGGAACCCCTGAGCTGCAGGCGTGATGGGCTGGGAGCAAGCACCAGATTCCTGCCTCGCTCTTGCACCAGGGCGAGGACACGTGTATACCTGGCGCTGCAAGACCAGGGCCAGCGGATGAGTCAAGCTCCCTGCCTTTCCTGGGTGATGCCCCTTGGGTCGCTTGGGCCCTCTCCCCAACCCAGTCGTCCTGAGGCTCCTCCGTCTCAGGAGTGGTCCCCTCCACCCTTCAGCCAGCTGCTAGGACCTCAAGCCTTGGCGTCTCCATTGAGTCGAATCCTCTCGCATTCAGCCCCCCAGCTCAGCGCTCCAGCTCCACCTTCCAAATGCGCCTCGGACCAACCACTGCTTGCTACCCCTGTTGCCAGTGTCCTGCCCGCCCACCCCTACTTGTGGCCCGGACCGTGACCTCGTCCGGGTGTGCCAGCCTCGCCCACCCGCCCCCTGTGCCTGGCCCACACGGCAGCCAGGTGGATCGATCTGACTCACTGGCGGGATCAGCTCAAAGCCTCCAGTGGCCACAGGTTCAAAGCCAGAGTCTGTGCTGTCACCTGAGAAGACCCATTCTCTCCGGTTCCCGCCTTCCCCCCTACAGCCCCACTAGGCCTGCTGTTGCTCCCACACAGCCCAGGCAAGCCCTTCTTCAGGGCCTTGTGCTCTTGGGGCCCTCGGCTGCTCCTACCGGCCTCCCCTTCCAGACGTCACCTCTGGAGCCACAGTGGCCGCTCCCGTGCACGCCCACCCCCACCGGCTTCTCCGTGGCCTACAGGGACCTTGTCCCTTCCTGACACTGCCTCTTGTAGGGACACACTTCCCAATTCTCTGCCGCCCCGGGACTTCTGTCTGTGCAGTTTCGCCCCAGCCCTTCAGCCCCTCAAAGCAGTGCCTGGTGCACAGAAAGTGCTCGATGAATACTCATTGCATGAATGGATGAGTATTTTTAAAAACCAGTATCGATTAATCCATCAGGGCCCCTTGGTCAGATTTGTCTCTAGAGGACATCAGGTCCAACCCCGATCACAGCGGACATCACACAAGCACACACGTGGGCACACACGCATCCAGGAGTGTGCACGCAAGTTCGCACACACACGCATGCACACATGCACAAAAGAGCATGCACACACGCACATAAGAGCATGCACACACATGTGCACACACACACACACACACACACACACATACACACACGATCATCCTCCCCCTCCCCTCTTCTCCATCTTCATCTGTACCTTCCACCCCTTGGGAGCCATCCAGATTACGAACCTTGTTGTTTTTCTCTCTCCTACCCATCCCACCCCCCGGCAGCCACAAGTTGGGTAACCACCTTGTGTGTGTTGAGGGAGTGGGGTGGAGCTGTCCTTCAAGGCCCAGCTGTCAGCCAGGAGACCAAAGCCCCTGCGAACACAGCACCACCTCTCCCTCCCCCTCTGAACCAATGAACGCACAAAGTACCTTGCCCTCGCTTTCCTAGTAAACATTTAATGCCATGCTGTCCTCTCCTGCCTCTCTGCCCCTCTAGACACCTTCTACCATCCCGCCTTGGGCCAGAAGAGCAGATGCCCATGTTCATAATGATCCAAGGACAACTTAACCAAGGGGGCAAGTCCTGGGTCTTGGGAAGTACAGCTCTCCGGTGGACACCCAGGGAAACATCCCAGAGGCATCTGGCTCGGAGGAAAGCCCAACACACCAAGATTCAAGTCCTGCCCCTTTGCCCAGCCCAGCCCTAAGGCCTGGGGAAGCCACTTGTCCTCTCTGCCCATGGTTTCAATGGTGGACTGGCTGAGGGACGGCCCCCACAGTCCTGCAGTCCTGGACAATCAACCTTCCCTGAACCCCTGTTAGTGGAAGGCTGGGCTTTACCCAGCAAGGGAATCTGGCAGATGGGCATATCCACAAGGAATCAAACAGTCCTGGCCCTGCACTTACCGTTGGGATGATCCTGGCAGGCCACTGAGGCTCTCTGGGCCCGGGCACCTCGTACATACAAGGGGCTAATGACACCTCCCGCACCAGCTGCAGCAAAGACTAAAATCCTCCTCTGACTCAGCCTGGGCCATACTGCAAAAATTCTTGTAGTCAAAGGAACCCTTGGGTGTTTCCCTCATGGAATCTAAAACTGCTCTGATCATCCCAGAGCTCTCAGAAGAAGTCTCTCAGAACCAGCGCTTCATTCATTCACTCAATCATTCATTCACCAAGCATTTTTGGAACTCTTGCCGAAACCCTAGGCTGTCAAATGTGGTGTAGTGACACGGACGTGAGTATGGATTCGAGCCAGACTCACCTGGGCTGAAGTTATCTCTTGCTAGCCACATGATCTGGGGTAAACAAAACACAACATCTCTCTGCACTCTTCTGCACAGTATCTGCCACACAGGAGACTTGTCACGTTATCTCAGAAGGCGGTGGTCAGGATTAAGCACGTTAGTAGGTATAAGGCATGTAGGATTGTGTCTGGCACTTGGCAAGTACGATACGATTGTTGTCTTTGTAATTATGGAATTAAAGTTGAATAGACAATCTCTGCGCGCAAGGAGCTCAGCCTAGCGTGGGAGACGGCGCGTTCACTCAGACAACTGCAATACTGCAGCGGGGGTGCTGGGAGAGGGACACAGACACAAACTGGAGGCCTGGCTTCTCGTGGAGGGACAGGGTCTGCTCTTTAGTTGGGTCTCACAGGGGAGAAGAGATACACAGAGAGGAACAAAGTCAACCCAATTTCCGGTGTGTGTATCCCACTGCATACCCGCATGGAGCTGGCCATGGGAGGTGACTTCAGCAGGACACACGCCTGCGATCACAAGAGTCTGCACCAAGGACTGAGGCACAGTCACTAGGTTCCTACTGAACAGAACCCAAAGGCAGTCAATTCCTGAGGCAAAAGGGGTTGCCTGGGATGTCTAGGGAGAAGGGGAGCATGAGAAACGTGAGATGAGAGACCGTGAGGATGGGTGTCCCAAGGATGAGACAGATATCTCAAGGATGGGAAGGGCGCCCCGAGGATGGGATATAAGCACCATAAAGGCAGAAGCCAAGGGGCATGCATGGGGAGAGGAAAGGTGTTTTGAAGGCAAGTGAGCCAGACTGGCTTGCTGGACCCAGGTAGGTTCGGTGAGTGGGAGTGAGACCCTCAAGGGGCAACTGGCTTGAACAGATTCTCAACACTGTCAAGCATCGTGGCCTAAGAAATGCAGCTTAATGTGTTACAAAATTAAAAATGGCACTTTAGTAGGGGTTCTTGTGATCACAGGCGTAGCACACTCCCGGAGAACCCCTACAGAGGCCAGGGGGTTGCCAGCACCCATAGGTCTTCCTCCAGGTAGGACTTTGCCCAGCCATCACTGACAGTGAAATTTACAGCCATTGCTATACACGTTTCAGCCTTATCCACCTCACTCTGCTACAGCTGCAATCCCAGGTTCCCACAAATGCCGCCCTATTAGTGTCCCAGGTCTTCGATATAGTTCTGAGAACAAGCTGCCATGACCCAGGCATGGAGGACTCCATGAAAGCTGCAGAGGACACACTGCGGCCTGTAAGCAGCAAGAGTTTCCAGCAGATGATCCTGCTCCCATCTCCCCAGTCCTGTTCAGCCCCAGCTGCACTCCCTTCCGGGGAGGAGGGCCCAGGTCAGGAAACAGGAGACAGCCTGGATGTGGAGGTGTGGACCCCAAAGAGCTTCGGAGTGATGGAGGAGCACCCCTGACGACTGCTTGCTGTGATTTAGGGCTTGTCAGGTACCCATAAAGTCTTCAGTTGAGTTTATCCAAAACCCTTGTGTGGGATCCACCAGCACTAAGGTTCCAGGACCAGCCCAGTTACTATTTTCTTATCTATTCCACAAACACACACCGAGCACACACCACACCCTAGGCTCTGGGCTGAGGACATGGGATACCCAGGAAGAAAACTAACAGTCTTTGCCCCCAAGAAGCTGTAAGTTCAGTGGGGAAAAGCGGGTACCCAGCTGGTGTGGCAAGTGGACAGAGATGAACCTACTCTTCAGAGTTCTATGGGGTTGGGATGGTTTATGCTAGGTCAGTTTCCTCCAGGAGATCAATGTGTCCTTTATTTTTTCACAAGCACTGGAAATGGCCCTCCCTGAGTGAGGTGGTGGAGCAGCGGTGTTAGGGCAGGACTGGAAATCAATTTTCCTGGGTGTGAATCCTGTCTCCTCCCTTACCAGCTAGGTGACGTAGGGTAAATCCTTGATTTTCTTATGGCTCAATTTCCTCATGTGTAAAAGAGCAATGATGCTCATAGATGATCAGCAGAATAATGCCCCCTCACAAGTTCATGCCCTAATCCCCAGACCTGTGAGGACGTTATATTGCGTGGCAAAGGTGCAGTTAAGGTTGCTAATCAGATGACTTTAAAACAGAGAGACTCTCCTGGATGATCTGGGTGGACCCAGTGCAGTCACGAGGGCCCTGAGATGCAGAAGACAACGGCAGAAGGGGAGGTAGTGTCCGAGTGAAGTGACCGGAAGAAGACCCGGCCGGCCATGATGGAGCATGGAGTGAAGGCAACCTCGGAAATTGGGAAAGGTAAAGAAATGGACCCTCCCCTGAGGCCTTGAGCCCTGTCTTAATTTTAGCCCAGTGAGACTCACTTTGGACTTCTGACCTCCAAACTGTAAGATAACAAGTTGTGTTGTTTGAGCCACCAAGTGTGTGGCAATTTCTGACAGCAGCCCCAGGAAATCCACTCATCACTGCAGTGCTCACCCTACAGGGTTGTTGTGACAATTCATGACTTGATGGTATGTAGCAAATGCAGAGGAGTCTCATGATTCGGGGACCTGTGGGGACACAGTGCTGTGGGCCAGGCCTGGGTGGGGTTCCCACTGGAGACAGCATGAAGGTCCAGGAACCCTTGGACAGTGCACATGCAGGTCAAAGGGCCAGGGGCAGTATGAGGGCTTGAGCTACCTGGGACACGGTAGACAGGTAAGGTGGGCTCACCTTCTCCATGCAGCCTTTAGTGCTGGCCCCACCCAAGGCACCATCTAGGCCAACTCCACCTCCCATTCCAAAGCCCTGGCCCTGAGTCATTACAGGCTGCACAAGCCCTGAATCCTCTCTTATATCTGCCTGGTGTCTCCAAGGCACACACCTCAGGGTCACTGTGTCCCAAACCAAGCTCCCTGCCCCATCCCCAACTCAGGCTTTCGCTCTGGTGTGGCTCCCCAGGGAGGGACACCCCCACTGGCCAGCTTGGAGACCTGGGAGACGTCCCAACACCTCCTCCCCCTTGTGTCCATGCCGATTCCTTCTGAGCCCTGATGAGCCCAGCTTTTCCTTGTGGAGTTCTGCCACATCTCTCCATCCTTGCCACCATGGCCTTGGCCTGAGCAGCTGTTTCCTCCACCTGCCCCTTCAGAAACCTTTTTTTTGGAGTTGGAGTTTCACTCTGTCGCCCAGGCTGGAGTGCAGTGGTGGGATCACGGCCACTGCAGCCTCGACCCGCTGGGCTCAGGCAATCCTTCCACCTCAGCCTTCCAAGTAGCCTGGAACCACAGGTGCATGCAGCTAACTTTTTGATTTAGTGTCGAGATGAGGTCTTGCCAAGTTGCCCAGGCTGCTCTTGAACCCCTGGGCTCAGGCCATCCCCCCACCTCCATACTGCTACACTTGGCCAGGGGCCTCTGTGTCACCCTCCACACCCTCTTTCAGAATCTCCAGGCCATTCTTCTCCCCACGGTCAAAGATCAAACCCAGTCAAAGGTTCTCATCAGGGCCCGTGGGATCAGGAGCCTGCCACCCTCTGCAACCTCACTGGGCACCGCTTTCCAGAATCTTCCCCGGTGCTCTCACCCACCACACAGCCCCTTGGCAGCACCCTGCATCTTCTCACTCCGGCTTCTCAGGCGACGCTCTCCATCCCTGAAAAGGTTTTCTCTCCCCCTTCACTCAGGGCTTATAAGCAGTGCCTGGATTGGAGCTCAGACGGCACTTCCTCGGAGAAGCCATGATGGGCCGGACCATGCCCCCGCCCTCTGCCTGCTGACTTCCGACATTGAAGTCCTGACCCCTGAGACCTCAGAATGGAACCGTGTCTGGAGACAGGGTCTTTGTGGAGGGGGCTAAGGTTAAATGAGGTCACGGGGGTGAGCCCTAATCCAATATGACTGGTGTCTTTTTTATGAGAAGAGGTATCAGGACACAGATCCAGGTGGAGGAAAGACCAGGTGGGGACGCAGGGGAAGATGGCCGTCTGTGGTCAAAGATAAAGTCCTCAGAAGAAGCTATCCCTGCTGACACCTTGACCTAGGACTTCCAGCCTCCAGAACGGTGAGACATAAACTCCCATCATGGTGGCCCTCGCCAACACCCACAGTAGTCTTTCCATCCACCTGCCTGAGCGCTCCTTCTTGTCAGACACCCCGCCCCCGTCTGTTCTTTACCCTCACGGCACATACAGGTTTGTCATCGTATATCCTCTGTCACACCACAAGACCTTACACGATCCTGGGAGGACAGAGTGTGCTCTCCAGGCATAACTCTGCTAGACCCACTCCTGTGTCAGCATCCCTCTGAAGTGTGGCCCCAGCTCTGACTGCACCCTGGGCAGGCACCGATCCCCTCTCTTGGGACAGTCTTCCTGACTGCCACCTGCTTCCCTGGATCACTGGGGCTCACACCCACCTAGGGCCGGCTTTAAGGGTGGGAGACCTGGGTAGTCACACAGGGCTCTGAGGCCAGCAGGACCCATGGCTGGTTTCGTGCTTTCCTGCTGCTGTCTTGAAATTCTTTTTTTTTTTTTTTGAGTTGGAGTCTCACTCGGTCACCCAGACTGGAGTGCAGTGGCCGCTCCCGGCCACCGCAGCCTCGACCTGCTGGGCTCCGGCGATCCTTCCGCCTCAGCCTTCCGAGTAGCTGGAACTACAGGCGCGCGCCACCACGTCTGGCTAATTTTTTTGATTTACTGTAGAGATGAGGTCTCACCAAGTTGCCCAGGTGGGTCTCGAACCCGTGGGCTCAGGCAATCCACTGACCCCAGTCTCCCAAGGCACGGGATTATAGGCTGAGTCACTGAGCCCGGCTATTTCTTAATACTTTTATCTTTGAACTTGGGCTCTGTAAGTTATGTTGGAACAAGGGCACGTGCACACGGGCAGAGAAGCTTCACAGAGAAGAAAGCTTGGTAGTTTGGCATCTCTTTTTTTTGTTTGTTTGAGTCTGGGTCTCACTCTGCCACCCAGGCTGGGATAAAGTGGCATGATCACAGCTCACCATAGCCTCAACCTCCTGGCCTCAGGTAACATCCTCCCACCTCAGCCTCCCATGTACCTGGGACTACAGGTGTGTGTCACCACGCCCACTAATTTTTTAAAAATCTTTTTGCAGAGACAGGGTCTCACTATGTTGCCCAGGCTGGTCTCAAACTCCCGGGCTCAAGCAATCCTCCCACCACAACGTCCCAAAGTGCTGGGATTACAGGCATGAGCCACCGGCGCCAGGCCCAGCATTCCTTATCTGAAAGACTTGGGACCAAAAGTGTTATAGATTTCAGACTTGGGGATATTTACATCACGCACTTACCAGTTGAGCATTCAAAATCCAAAAATCCGAAATGTGAAATGCCCCCAAATCTGAGCTGACATGACGTTCCAATGAGATGATTCTCTCGAGCATTTTGAATATTGGATTTTGGGCTTTAGGAAGCTCATCACCCTGTGCCTTGAACAGCATTTTCAGGGGTGTTTCAAACACAGGTCCCACACGTTCAGTTTACAACGGGCCCTGCAAACTACGCAGCCAGTCCCATCCCAAACTCAGGGAACGCACGAGGCCCCAATTCCCCCAGACCGGGACTGAGGCAAGTCTCTCTCTTAATCAGTTCCCAGAACCTTCCAGAGGGGACTCTGCACCCATTCCACACCCTCCTCACAGCTTTGGGTTGACCTGTGGAGAATCCTGGTCTGGGGTCCACATGCCCTCCCATCCCTGCTGGGCTGTGACAAGCACACCCCTGCCTTAGAGGGGCTCTCCTGGGTGCGGATGGCAATGAGCGCCACGCAGTCACCTCCCTCCCCCAGATCCACCACCGATCACCGGTCAGTGCCCCCTGGCCAAACTGCCATTCGCCTCCACATCCCTGCCCATGGCGGGAGGCAGCACTCCCGGAAGGAGAGCCTGGCAAGAGGCCTTCGTCAAGGGGCACCTCCAGGAAGAAGCAGCCCCTCTTCCCCATCCTGTCCCCACCTGATAAGGCGTCTCTCTCAGACAGCCTAGGCCACCCCGAATGCAGTGAGCCCCCTGAGCGGGCCCAGGGTGGGTGGCAGATGGTGTCATTTGGGGAGGAGGCGGATGGCATAGGCAGAGCCCCCTGAGGGTGGTCTAGCCTATTTAGGGGCATTTCACCGCCCACACTATTTCTGGAGGTGGGCACAGGAGCCCTTGCTGGAGCTCTGTCCTGGGCTCTCTCCGGACTCTTCCTGCCCCTCCCAGGACATGACCTGGGGCTGGGATGGGAGTGGAGTGTGAGAGTCCCTCCTCTGTATTACTGAGCAACCCCCTTGCAGCTGAGCTGGGCTAGTGTCTGATTTATGGGGGAAAGAAGAAACAAGGCCGTGGGGTGCATGCCACACAGGCACTCATGTTTGGGGTTCACCTGGCACTGACAGGGCATTTGGAGGTGCACCCCCACAGGCATGAGCATTTGGGGATGCACCCCACCCGGGCATGAGCATTTGGGGGTGCACCCCACCCGGGCACGCGCGTTTGGGGTGCATGACATGCAGGCATGAATATTGGAGGGTATGGTTCCACTCAGGCACAAGCATTTGGGGGAGCGCCCTGGGTAGGCTCAAGCGTTTTGCCTTTTTTTCATGCTGGCAACAGCTGGTGCTGAGTCTCAGAGCCTGTGGCTGTGACAATTATCAAAATGTTTACTATGTGTCACTATTAATAATGCAGAAACCCTGCTAGCCTCCTAGTCAGAAAAAGAGAGTGTGACAATGGATGGGCCAGGCTCCCAGGGAGGGTCCTGCCCTCCCGCCCTGTGACCGGGCCTGTGTCTTCACCCACGAAGTTTCTCAGCCGGCCCTGGAGAAGAGGACAGAACCTCTCTCTCTCCCTTCCCCCTTCCCCCACCGCAGCCTTTCAGACGCAGGCTCTAGATCTGTCCACCCAGGAAGCCTTCTCGAATGTTCCATCTCCCCCGAGCACTGCATTCTCACCTCTGGGTGCAGAAGTGTGGTTGGGAGGGTGCACCTCTCCTCAGCCTGCCCCTTCCCCACTCCACGCTGTGAGCTCCTTGGGGCTGAGACATGGCTCCCCCAGCTTCCTTCCAGGCTCTCCTGCCTGCCCCAGGGCCTTTACACATGCTGCCTCTTCTCCCAGAACACTTGCCACTTACCTCTGCCTACTAACTCCTACACATCCTTTAGTGGCTCGTTTAAATGTCACTTCCGGTGGGAAGCCCTCCTGGACTCCCTCCCTCCATCTAGGTCACAGATCCCTGTTGAATATTTTCACAGACTCCTGCAACTTGTCTTATGGCACCAATCACTTAGTAATTAAACAGTTTTTAAGCTCACATCTGTCTCTCCCTCTAGACTGTGTACTCCCTGAGAGCAAACCGTGGTTCCTTGCGCATTGTTGTGTTCTCGGTATACAGTAGTCACTTAATAAATATCTGCAGGATGACAAATTGAATGCCAAGGATGAGCCCTGATCCCTGTAGACTATGTAACATGCAGCAGCAGTGATCTACACCTCCTCCTCTGCTCCAGTGAGCATCTGGGCTGCCGGGATTGCTGGGGGTCTGCTATGTCGTGGAATGTCCCCTTCTTCTGGAACAGTCCCTGCGTCTCTGTCATGCATCCTGTCCCCACTCCAAGGCATGGGCAGCTCCTGTCCAGCCCTCACCTCGGCTCACAAACAAGTGAGTGCCTGGGTTTGTGTGGATGCAAGGGCTGCCCATCACTATTCCGTCCAGGACTCGGGCTCCGGGTCCTGGTAAAAGGGTGAGCCCGTGGGGGGGGGGTGGAGCCGGGGAAAGTGCCAGGCACACCCACAGTCTCTAAGCCAGGCTGCCTGCACCAGGGTTGGGTCCCCATCTACGTGCAGATTTTGGCTTCTACAGCAAAACGCTCCCGGCTGTGTCCTTCCCGCTGGCCAACCCGGAGAGCTGGCGGTAGGGCCTGGCCACTGGAGACCCGGCCTTCTCTGCAGGCCTTCTCCCAGCTCCAGGACGGGTGGCTGGTGGGACTCAGGGTGGGTGGTGGTGAGGGTCGTGCCTGGCCAGCCAGGGTCAGGGCGGTGGGAAGCCCTCTGCAGACACACTCGAAGATGCTTTCCCAAGGTTGGTGCATTCAGCAGAAAACAACTGGGTGGGGGTGGGGAGGTCACCCTCTGGCGCTTTCCAGACCTGGGTGTTCTGATGTCCAGTTATGGGATCTGTCCTCCCTAAACAGAGCCACAGTGACCATCTCTGCATTGCCCCCCCTGCCCACCTGTATGAGGCTTTGGAGAGAGTCAACCCCAACAAGTACTCAAGGAGCACCCCGTTAGCAGGCGCCTGACCAAAGGCCCTGAGCTCCAGGCGAAGGCTCCGGGGTCTGGGCTTCAGCTCCTGGCTCTGCCAGCGCCTTACAGAGTAGGCTTGGGCAGAACGTGTCCACCTCTGAGCCTCCGCTTCCCCAAGTGTCAAATGAGGTCTCCCAGGTTTGCTTCTCCCCCCTGGCCCCCTGTGCCCATGGAGCAGCCCTGCCTCTCCTGCCTGCACCCCCCGGTCCTTGGGTCTCTACTGCAGGAGGAGAGAATGATTTAGAAGAGGAGGACTCAGAGGTCGAAGCCTGTTGATTTGTTACAGGTGATGGATGCTGACGGCCGCTCATCTGTGGTCGCTGCTGATTAGAAGCCAGTCTCGGATGGAAAATTAAAGGCTGGATGAGGGGCTGGCTGGGGAGGACCACACTCTGTCCAGCACCTCGGCCCTGCTCTCCATCAGGGGAAGTCAGGGAGTGGTGCCCAAAACTGGCTTCTCATCGTCTGTCTGCATGCCCAACACACTGATGGGTACCAGCTCACTGAGGCTGCTTGCCAACCCCACGTGGAAAGGGGTGCTCTTCCTGTGAAGAATTGAAGCTCGGAGAGGTTAAGTAACTTGCCCAGGGCCACACAGCTGGAAGCAGAGCCAAGACTGGAGCCCAGGTCTGTCTGACTCAGCACGCACACTCTTTCCCTTATGCTATGAGCTTCCTGTTGTGGGTGGCAGGGTCTGGGGAGAGTCCGTAACAAGAGCATCAGGCTGGAGGTCAGGCCTGATGCTCTTGTTACTGAATCTCCCCCCTCAAGGTGTCCGTGGACAACTCGGGGGTGATTTCTGAGCCTCAGCTTCACTATCTGTGAAATGGACGGTGGAGTTAACGAACTAACGTGAATAGGAATCACCTGGGAGGTCTGTCAAAGAACAGATTCCTGTGGGGCACGGTGGCTCATGCCTGTAATCCCAGCACTTTGGGAGGCCAAGGCAGGTGGACTGCTTGAGTTCAGAGTTCGAGAGCAGCCTGGGCATAAAGCAAGACCTTGTCTCTACAAACAATGAAAAAATTTCGCCAGGTGTGGCAGTGTGAGGCTGTAGTCCCAGCTACTCGGAAGCCTGGGTGGTCAAAGGACTGAGGTGAGCCATAACCTTGCCACTGCACTCCAGCCTGGATGACAGAGTGAGACCCCGACTCAAAAAAACAAACAAAACCCCAGAATTCTGGGCCTGTCCAGGATATTCTGAGGGAGCTGGTCCTGGCAGCGGATGCTGGAACTGCTGGCCTGCTGGACCACACTGAGAAGCCCTCAATAGGGAGTCCCTTGGGTTCCTCTCCTTTGCGGCAAGGGCAAAGAGGCCCAGGTGGTGGCTGGCCAGGGGTGTGCTGCTGAACCCCCGCGGCGCCCCCGTGCTCAGCTCCCTCCCTAGACCCGCCTGCCCTGGATCCTCCGGACCCACCTGGAGCCCAGGGACAGCCTCACACCCCACGCCCCTGCGCAGCTCTCGTGTGAGCCCACAGAGGACGGTAGCGAGAGAGGGGACTCAGGAGCCAGGCACCGCGGCCTGGAAACAGCCCTTCCCTTAGAGCCTTGCGACCCTGGGGAAGTCACTAGGCGTCTCTGAGCCCCAATTTCCCTGTCTCTAAAACAAGGATGAGACTGGAACGACACCTAGCATCGAGTGTCGTTAACCACCGCACACCCGCTGCGCATCCCCGCAGACCCTCATGTACATAAACGCGGGATGTCCCGGGACAGGAGCAAGGGACGCATGGCGGGGACTTCAGCGTGGGAGCGGACGTTTGCTGCGTGCTTGGATTATTCCTCCGACACTGAAGTCCTGCCTCTGCTTCGCGGAGGGCGGTCGTGAGGGCGAGTGGTCAGCCCGAGAAAAGGCCGCGCATGCCCGGCGCTTGGCAAGCCTGGCGCTCAGCTGGCGTTCGACGCCGTGGGAGCCCCGCCTCCTTTCCCTCCTCCGCCCCTCCCACTGGCTGGCCCGCCTGCCATTCTCCGGGACTGGCCCGCCCCCCCCCGCCCGCCGCGTCGCCCTTTATTTATTTATATTCTCTTCAAAAGGAAGGTGTGTGCGGCTGGCTCGATTCCTCCGCGCCACTCACTGGGCTCCGCTGGCCCCCCTCGCCCCCAACCCTCTCCCCCTCGCTGAGACCAAGAGCGTAAATTCCTCCTGGCTATTAATTAAAAGCCGCCTCTCCCTTCGTGCCAGTGTGCTTGCCGTAAATTAATAGCGGTCTTCTTAATCAAATCTTATCTCCTCCTCGAGCCATAAACACATGGAGCTCGAGTTGGTGTCTCTGCGCATCCAGCCGTGAAATTTAATTTCTGACGCTTCGGCGGACGGCACGGGGTGGGGTGGGCACCTGTTTGGGGGCCACCCCGACTGGAGCCCCAGAACCGGGCCCCTGGTGGACCAGCTGGGTGGACTGAACCGCCTCCCCCATGCTTGGAGGCGAAGCATGGCTGGCCCTTTAAGCCTGAAGGTTCAGCAGTTTAGATGGGATGATAATGGGTGCGTTGTCACGCCTTTCAGATGATTTTATCCCATCTGACTCTTGTGACAACTCTATGAGGGGATGGTTGGGAGTGTGGGCCCCATTTTAGAGATGGGAAAACTGAGTCTAAAACGTCCTCCAGAGTCAGCTCTGGATGGAATTCCAGCTCTGCCACTTTCTAGCTGCCAATCTGACCCTTAGTGTCCTTCATCTGTCCAAGGGAGAAGATAGGGCTTCCTGCAGCTTTGAAGTGAGAATGCGACAGGCTGCCCTATGCAAACGATTCCGGGTGCACGGGGTGAGATCGTCCGCTGAGTGGTCTGCCCAAGAGTCTCCATCCAGCTGCAAACTGGCAGAGCCCAGACACAGACTCCCACGCAGATTCTTGGACTTCCATCTCCACCTCTGGAAACTGGGGTCCCCGGGCTTGGTCCCTTGGGCGAACTCAGCCTGCCCCTCCTCCAGGCCTGTCAGATGCTCAGGATAGGTCCACAAGCCACAGGCCTGAGGAGGAGCCAGGAGCTGTCTGTGTCCCCAGATAGGCCAGGGCAGAGCCTGGAGAGGAGACACAGCCGCCAGCCCCGCCACAGCTGCCAAGTAACTCCGAGCCATCACCCCTAGCGGCCCCTGGCACGCCTCTCCCTGGGGTCACCCCACTACCACCACCCTACTTAGCAGCAGGAAATCTCCAGCAATTTCCCTTTGGCCGTGGGAAGCCTGGGCCGTGTCTGCACACTGTCCCTGTTACTCGCACGGTGACTCATGTTGTCCTGGCACGGGCTCATTCATAAAAGAGACGGGAATCCGCAGCCACGTTGAGAGCCACTCTTCCCATTCAGAGCGGAGTGCTGCCGTCTCTCCTGGCTCTTCCAGTCTGGGGAAAGTCCACCTCACCGGCTGGGTCCGGGCATCCCAGCCCCCAGCTCCCAGGCAAGCAGCCCCCGGCGCGCCCATCAAATCCTCAGTCCAAGTTCCCTGGATCTAGCCCCCTGCACTCCCCCAAATCAGCCTCTCCGTTCCCAAACATGCGGCTTCTTTCCTTCTGAAGCCTTCTCACTGCTTTGGAGTCTGCTGCTTTTGTTTTTCTGGAGAACATTCAAGTCTGTTTCTAATTCTTCACATCCTCAGGGAAGCATCTCTCTAAGAAATGCTCCTCCTGTCCCGTGATCTGTTCTCAGCATCACCAGAGCCACTCATTCACGATCTCTAAAGCCCGCCATGTTCGCGAGATGCTCACCCAGTGGCTCTCAAAGTGAGGATCCCTGGAACAGTGGGAGCAGCAACACCTGAGATCTTGTCAGAAATGCGGATTCTGGGGCCTGCTCCAGACTTGACGAATCGGAAATTCTGGGGTGGGCTCAGCAGTTTGTGATTTAACAAGGCTTCTAGGTGATTCACTTAAGTTTGAGAACCAGTGGTTCTCACTGGGGTGACTGTGGTCCCCAGGGGACATTTTGCAATGTCTGGAGACCTTTGTGGTAGTCACAACTGGCATCCAGAGGGCAGAGGCCAGGGGTGCTGTGACACATCCCACAATGCACGGGATGCTCCCACCCCCTAGACAAAGAATTATCAACAGTGCTGAGGCTGAGTTCTCGCTGTACGGAGGGCCAGGGCAGCACAGTCTCGGGGTGGGGGGGAGGTGCCCAGGTACAGGCATCAACAGGGAAGATGGGGGCGCACTCCTCTGCAAGCCGTAGGCTCCGAATGCATGCTAACCCACTTCATTCCCCCCACAGCCCTCAGAGCGGGGTCCCTTCAGATGGCCCCCTCTACGGAAGGGCCCAGACACCTGTGGCACAGAGGAGCAACTCATCTGAGGTCTCGCGGCAAGTGAGTGGCAGGGCAGGGGTGGGACCCGAGACCCACAGAAGCCAGAGTCTCAGTCCTCCCCGCGATGGCCTGCGCTTGACCTTGTCATGTGCACTTGACCTTGTCGTGCCTAGAGAGGCTCAGTGGACATCAAAGGATCTAATCAAGCACAAAAGACAAATTGTAGGCACTGCGAGCCCTCACTTATTCTTTCTAGTTAGTGCCTACTGTATATGCTCCTTTATAAGCCAACTGCTCTACTTGGGATGGTGTCACTCCAGGATGCAAGAAATTCACACTCCAGCTCCGAGCAGTTCACGCATGTGAGTGTGTGTGTGTCCCTTCCAAGACCAAGAGCTGCAGATGCTCAAAGCACTTGCAGAGATAGTATGGGTCCCTCGGGAAAGCTGGGCTTTGAGGGGTGAGGCAGATTGGCAGAGCTGGGAAGAGAGGCCAGGAAAGCTCAAGCAAGGGATGTAGCCTTGAAGCTAGACAGACGCGGCTCTATTTTGCTCCACTGCTACCAGCAGTGAGAAGCTTGGCCGAGTAGCTTACTACACAAGACTCAGTTTTCCAGTTCTGCCAAGTGGGGGTGTGCCTACTGGTCCCACAGCATCGGGCGGGGATAAAAACGGAAGTTCCTGGAAGGCGCTCAGTGTTCACTCCGTCCTGGGTCCACGCTGGCTGGCCCTGGAGCAGAGGTGGTTCCAGTCTGGTCACTGGAGGCTGGAAGGTGGGGTGAAATCGGACAAGGCCGAGGTAAGAGCAATCCAGCAATCCGCCTCATCCCCAGACAGCAGGAGCCAGCAGCGAGGGTTCTGGGCAGTCCCGCAGAGCTACTGTGGATTAGCAGGTGTTACAGAGGTGCTAAGTGCCATTAGCACCTAATTACACCTTTGTCCTTGTTGTAATGAACTTGGAAAAAGGACTGAAAAAGGGAGAGCCTTAAAGAGAAAGCCAGCTGCCAGCAAGAATATCTGCAAAGGTGTCCACTCCTCCCCAGAATGTGGCCTCTTTCCAACGGCCAGAGGGCCTGGGGCAGCCAGATGGCCAGGACACAGCCGGTGACAGACCCTCACTCAGTGCTTCTTCGGCTCCTGACCGCAGTCGAAGTCTAAGTCTTGGCTCAGTAGGAAGCAGGGAGCCAGTGAGACCCTTTGAGAGGGGAGAGGCAGTTGATGAAAGAGGACGTTTAGCAAGACGCAAGTCGGACGGCTGTCTGCGGGCTGAATGGCAAGGCGTGGCTAGATCTGAGGCTCGGATGGGAGGCTGTTATGGTAATCTGGGTGTGCATGAGTGTGGCCCAGTACCAGGAACCCACATGAACTGACAACCACACCCTCTTTCCCGCATTTGCTTCCTCTCTTGGAGACGATGCTGGATAAGCCCAAGGGTCCCACAAGAAACATGCCAGGGACTCAAAGCTGGCTTTGCCCATGGCCAAGAACATGCGCTGAGACCCGGCACCACCCGGACGCTGAAGGCTCCTGTGCCCCCCAGACTCAGGGCTGCTCCCTTAAACCATGGCCTAGTAGATGTGGGGTTTCCAATGGTGCAGACCTAGAGAAAACATGGGTCAGAGACACTAAGTCTCAGGGGCTGGAAGGCCCAGCCGTGGCCCCTGCCTTTTCTTGTGGTGACCACCCTGCTGGGCATGCCCTTGCCTGGTGGCAGCTGGTTCTCATTGCTCCTCCTCCGAAGTGTCCCTCCAGGGGGCTGAGGTCGGGACGTCCACCCAGGTGACTAGCGGTGGTTGGGGCATTGTGCTGGGCTCCTGGTCACCCCCCCCAAATCATCTCGGCTCCCCTGACCACCAGCACCCTCCTGTTGGGTCCATGTTGGGCGGCCAGGTTTAGCAAAACCACCAACACAGGATACCCAGTTAAACTTGAACTTCCCTTCAGACCCAAGGTTGCTACAGTTGGGCTCTTGAACGGTTCAAGCCCGCAGGAAGTGCAGCACAGATTTGCAAAGATGCGGATGCTAAAGGATGAATCATTTATCTGTCACTCAAACTTACCTGGGTGTCCTGTCTCTTACCTGGCACCCCATCTACCTGGAGATGGCAGAGACACAAGACCTGGACACGGCATGGAGAAACATGCAGAGGGCACCAGGACATCTGGTCCCCTCTCGCACTCCCTGTTAAAGTGGACACATGACGGAGCTCTGCAAAGACCACTCCACTGTGAAGTGGGGTAACTACCTAGGGCGGCCTCCCGCAGCTGCCAGGATACCTGACAGATGAAAAGCGTCAGACACAAAGGCGAGAGGGGTTGGGGGAGGGTCAGTGAGGGTTCAAAGGTCACCAAGAGCACATCTAGCCTATCTGGGGACACAGGACACATGCTACCCACAGGCCCAGCCTCAGTTTCTCAACTGGGAGAGAAGGGCGCTGATCTCTGTGGCCCCTTTTAACTTAAGACTGTGAGACTGTTGCCGGCCACCTGCCTTGATCTGCCAATAAGGAGTCATCCGGGAACTGCAACTTGTCTGCCTGCAGCCCCGAAACACAGAACAGGAAGGTAAATCCACAGTCAGAAAGAGCGTCATGTGCTGCAGTCTGCAGCCAAGACTCTGTGAGCTGGGCACCACGTGCTTCCTGGAACGGTCCAGGCCTCTGTGCCCCATCATGCCGGAATTAGAGGCTGCCTACATGTGGCCACGCTGCACCTGCCGGCAGGGTCACACCTGTATGATTAAAATGTGTGGCAGCGCATTTTATCGGAATAATAAAAATTAAAATGATCAAAATGGAGTCGGAGCCCAGCCAAAGAGGGAGAGCTGGAGGGAAGGCGTCTGCGGCTTTTTATTTTTGAAGTGCGATAACCGCATGGGGGTTGTGACGGCCTCTTTCCCATGCCCCCAGCAGCGCCTCCAGCCATCTGTCCCTGCCAGCTCCCTGCCTGGTTAGCTGGCTTCCCGAAATGTGGCTGTCTGGAGTCTAACTGGGGCACGGCAGGAGCCGTCACCCCGAGCTGAGCCAGGGGCAGGAGGAAGGGACGAGAGGACGGGAGGCAGGACGGCCAGGGGCAAGGGCGGCGGGCCAAGGATGCACAGGTGAGTGGGAGGACAGGATGGGCAAGCGCACTCTGGTGGCTCCTGGGCTACCCTTTCCCCAGAATGAGGACAGGAAGGAGGGTCCAGGGAGGACCCACCGCACCACCGTGATGGCACCAAGAGCTTTGGGGGGTCTTTGGAATCAAAGGGGCACAGATGCGTGACCCGGCCACATGTCGTCTCCCAAGCACACGCCAGGTGTTAACCTCAGCTCACCCCAGTAACGCTGCACTTGTAGCACACAGGGGTGTCCGTGGATCACCCCAGAGCGGTGTGGGAAGAAGGCTTGGACTTCGGCTGGCCTAACCTGATTGCAGGGCATGTGGGAGGCCCAGGGAGAAGGTGCGTGTGCGTGAGTGCGTAGGGGGGGCTTCCTAAGCTCATGGTACAATGGCCCTCCCCGCCTCCTCGCCGACCCGGCTCCTGTTCCAGGTCTTCCCTCAACATCCTCACCCTCTGCCCACCTCCGTGCCACCTGGGATTGTGTCCAGTGCAGATGTGGGACTCCACGAGTTCCTCTGCCAGCCCCGGATGCAGACAGACCTGCTCCTGAGGGGCCCAGATGCCTCTGTCATTCGAGTTGCCGGGCAACCCTGAAGCCCAGAACCTCTCTCTTGCGGGGGCCCACAGAGTGGCGCAGCCTTAGCACCCCTGCTCCCCACCCAGTGCTGGCACAACAGCAGCCTTTCTCCTCACTGTGTAGGCAGGCTCCACCCACAGGTACAGCTACGGGACCAGGGGTTCCCCCAAAGGCCATGAAGCATGCACTCAAGGCATTGGGGTAACCCAGGCAGCATTTGCTTTCTGGGGACTGGGGGAGGGCAGAGGGACCGTCTTGGACCCAGGGGCAGGACACCCAGCTTGCAAGGGCTGGAGCCTTTAGGGGAAGGAGCAGATGGCACCCAAAGTTGAACCCCTTCTCTGCAGCTCCCTCCCACCCCGCGCCACCCACGTGATGCCCACTGATCAGATTTGGGGGTTCTGACACGCAGTAATCGGATCACAGGAGGTGTTAACTGGATTAGGCAGAAGGCTTCAGGAGACACTGGCTATTAAGCAGCACGGGGTGTGGGCATGTGGCAAGGGCGGTTTCCAGCCTCACTCTCTCCTCCTTCCCGCCTGGAGGGCAGGGCTGAGGGCGCCCATGGCGAGGGCTTGGAGCAAGCCATCCCTCAACCCTGGCCCCTCACTCACCCTTCCTGGCTGTGTCTCAGTGTCCTTCCTTCTCTGAACACTGACCGTGCAGCCGGATCTGTGCAGGACACCCTGGTTGCATTATCTCCTTTGATTCCCATACGGAATTTGCAAGTTAAGTTTTAACATCCCCACTTAACAGAAGGAAAAACAGAGGCTTGGAGGTTAAGAAAATGGCCCCGTAACGCATAGTAATAAATACAAGTCTGGAATTCCAATCATGCCTCCAATTTTCCATCTCAAAAGCCATCTCTCCAAACCTAGTCATAGTAGGCGTCCACCTTTGGGCCCAGGTGGGGGCGCGGTCCGCCCTGGTCAGCCTCTGAGGCTGAGTGCCGGGCTGGGAGGAGGCAGCAGAGGAAGGGATGTGTGGGCTCCAGGGGAGGCCAGCCACCAGACAGTGCCCCCAGCGCCCAGCCCGCAGGCTGGAGTGCCCGTCTGCCCCACCGCAGCAGCCAAGGGCCAGAGTCTCTCCTCCTCAGGCTGCTCCAGAATGCACGGCCTCAAGACAGTCCTTGCTCCTGTGTTCGAAGACGCCCTCCCTCCCCAGGTGCTGCTGTAAGACCCTAGAGGCAAGGACCTGGCTGCTCCACGGGATGGTGGGGGCAAGGGGAGAGACTCTGCAAGAGATTCCAGAAGCCAGTCAGTATGTACAGTCCCTGCACTGTGCTTGCTCTGGCAAGACTCCCTGCCCATCCCATGATGGGTAGATGAAGAAGTACACACACATATACACACATGCACACACATATATGCTCATGCAGTGCATAGACACACACGCACACACATGACACACAATACATACACACATGCACACACATGACAATACAAGCATGCACACACGCATACATGTGCATATACACACCTGCGCACACATACAGCACACACATGCCTGCACACACTGCACATATACACGCATGTGCACACACAGCAATACGCACACACACATATACACACAGCAATACATACACACACGAATACACACATGCGTGCACTGCACACAGCACACTCACAACGGCACACATATGCACACACATCCTACACACATGCACACACACATTGCACACATGCACATACACATGCACATACACACAGCACGCACATATGCACACAGATACACATGCACGCACATCATACACATGCGCGCACACAGCACACACACATTGCACACATGTACATACACATGCACATACACACAGCACACCGATATGCACACCGATACACATGCACACGCATCTACACGCGTGCGCACACATGCATACACACACGCACAGGCCCTCCCCTCCTGCCTGCCCAGCACCCCGTCAGCACTGACATCTGAATCTGGCTCGTCTGCTCCATTGTTCTCTCTTCAGCCGCCATGTTGACAGCCCCAGAACAGAGACTCTGGCCTGTTCCTGCCGCGCCTGCTGCTGCACCCTCAGCTCCCAGCTCGGAGCTGGGTAAGCAGGAGTCCGTCCAAGAGGCCCTTGTGGAAAGACTGAGGCCTCGAGCGAGAGAAGGGTGCGAGTGGGAGCAGGCCAGTGGGCTGGGGCAGGGCGGAGGGAGGACAGGGGGCGTGGGACTCAGAGGTGCAGGCCTGGGAGAGGGCGGCCCTGCGTGCGGGAGGCAGAGAAATTGGCGGGGGGCGGAGGGGCTGGGGGCAGTTCACTGACACCATTTGCTCTGTGACTCTCCCGCCTAGGAGAGCGTATCTCCTGTCCGAGCGTATCTGCCAGGAACATCTGGACACGACACCGTCTGTGGCAGGGCCCCGGAAGGAGGCCCCGTGCTGTCCAGGGACCAAGCCCAGCCCCAACCCCCCGCACAGCCACACATGTGACTCCTGGCTCTGCATGTGACCTTGGGCCCTGGTGGCCCAGAGAAAGCTGCTCACCATGAGGACACCACCGCAGGCGGCCTCAGGGGCTCATCAGAGGAAGAGGCATCGTCCACAGGAGGTAGCCTGGGCCCCGCCTGCCTCGGGTGGCCCCGGCGGTTGGCCACAGCTCCGGGGTCAGCAGGAAGCTGGGTTCAGGGAGTAGTCAGGGACGGGAGGCCAGAAGGCAGCTTGGAGGAGGGCCTGCTGGGACAGTGTCCGTTCAGGCCTGGCGTCTGTCCCCGGAATGCTTGGAGGCAGCCAGGAGGGCGGCGAGGGTCCGGGGAGCTGGGGACGGCAGGCCTCATCCTGCAGGCTCCCTGCTGCCCAGTACCAGCCGCCAAGCAGCCCGGGGATGCAGCAGACATGGCCCGGGTGGGCCAAGGGGAAGCCCTGAATCACAGAAATGGAAGGCCATGGCCTTGGGGAGGGAGGAAGAGCCTCCAAGTAGAGGCTCTCCCAGTTTCCATGGCCCAGGCAGCCCCCAAACACCTGGCTAGGATACACACATAGGAAGCCTGTGAGATGTGGGTCCCTGCAGCTCTGGAACAGAACCGCGGGGCAATGTGGGGCGGCGGAGGCCTGGAGACGGACCCACAGGAGAAGCGTGGAGGCAGCCGGGCCTCCATGAGAGACGGCAGCTGGGAGTATCCGTCAGCGATTAGCAAGAAATGTCAGCACAGCAGGGTCCGGCTGGTGGCCTGGAGGAAGCCTCCTCCCTTTCCAGGAGAGGGAACACGGCACAGTGTGAACGTTTACTGGAACCTCACGCAGGGCCAGAGACCTCGGACAGGTCATGTCCCTCAACCTCGGTGAGCCTGTTTCCTTATCTGTAAAACGGGTTAGCATGACTGCATGGAAGCACCTACGACAATGCATTTTGCCTGTCGATATATTTATGCATTTGTGTATTTTTGCATTTTCCCCACCCCTGTGTCCCAGCCTTTGAGAAGCAGCACTGGCTGACGGTGTTGCTGCAGTGACGTTTCCCAGAAGTCTCCAGCACTCAGTGAGGCCACAGCTGTCTCTGATGTTTCTCCCATCCCCATATGGGAATGAGGAGGGTGTGCACCCAGGAGGGGCAGGGGACACAGCGTGGGGTGGCGGGTCCCAGTCTCCCTCCCCACTCTGATCTCGTGGCCCCTCCAGCCCTCATCCTCGCTCCACGGCCTCCAGGTGCTGGGTCCTTGCACCAAGGAGGGAAATCAAGCTGGCCTGGAACGAGGGAGGCCAGCCTCATCCCCAGAGTCTGACACTTGCCCAAGGAGGCACGGGTGGGACTGAGGCCACTGCCCTCCTGGCAATCCTGGTGGGGACCTGGGCCTAGGGACTGTCTCCTCACTTCAGGCTGTTCCTGCCCGGGGGCCAGGTCCCGCGCCCCTGGGCTCACCCCCAGCATGGTACCTGTGCCCTTTCCGCCCACAGCAGCTGTTCTCATGTTCACTCGGCTTTCTCTTGCCCATAGTGCTCAGTCTGGTGATTTGTCGGGAATATTTTTCACTCTCCCCACTGGTGTTTGCCGGGTGGAGATTCTCCCTGGTGCTGGCTACCCAACAACGCACCACTGATACAGGAGGGACAGCTGCCCTGGGTAGCCGGCGAGTGCCAGGGATAAGAAGGTTTCTGGACGCTGTGACCACGTCTCAGCCTGCCACATACGATGGCCTGACCCTGGGCAAAAATCATGAGATCTCAGTTTAGTAAAGCAGGGATCACATCTTTTGCTTTCAGGACTCCTGAGTTTATGCCAGCACCGTCGGGCCTTGTCCCCAGCACACAGATGGCACAGAGTCAGTGGAACCCTGAGCTGTCACCATGCCACTGGCCCAGGCTCTCAGGACTCATCGAATAACAGCCTTCCTCCAGTCCCCTTGTCCTTACAGACGTGTGTTCACAGGAGTTTCCACCACGTGCTTGTGCATTTACCATTTCATTTAGTTTATTGTGATATCCCTACAAGGCAAAATAATTCTCCCTCCAGTTCTGCAGACGAGAAAGTTGAGGCATGGAGTTCGGGTCACTGCTCTGAGGTCGCTCAGCCAGTCGATGGCTGAGTTGCTCTCAGGTGCCCTAGTCTTCAGACTTTTCCTTCACATCTCCCTCTGGGGAGGGCACGAGGGTCCCCTGCCCCCCCTCGGATCAGGCCAATCCTCCCACCACCGGCTCCGTCTGAGCACATGCAGAATGACAGGAGTCTGTGGGGCTCAGAGGCCACTTTCTGGGGCTTGGAGGCCCAGCAGGGGTGAGTCCCAGTCTCTGACGCCTTGCCCTTCCAGCTCAGGTCGCTCCGTCATCGGCCAACGGCAGCTACACCAGGCCATGTGGGCGGTTCAGGTGGCACAGGCCTTGACAGCCAGCTGGCCAAGGCCGCCCCGTGTGTCTGCCAATTTTAATTGTTTATTCTCCAGCCTTGTTTATGACTCGATAAAATCCATAACACAGATAGCGCCTGTCTCCCCCTGGCTTCCTTCGCCCGGCTCTCACTCCCCGGGGATGCAGCTCTGCTCTTTATAGAAACCACTTGCTAAACCAGGCCCACTTGAAACCCATCACTGTCAGCAAATGACCCTCCAGGAGAGGAAGCTGCCAGTTAAGAGAGAAGATCGGGCGTGACGTGATTGCCAGCCTCTTCTTCCATGGGCTCCACACGGTCTTCCTGGCAGTGGCAGAACCCATCCAAGGACAGCCCTGAGTCTATACCCATGCCAGCTGTGGGGAAGGCGGGCGGGGCCCTGGACAGGCTGGAGAGGAGGACTGGCACCTCGTGTGCGTGAGGAGACCTGGGTAGTCGTGGCACGTCTACACCACAAAGGGAAAGGATCAGGCGCCGGCAGCTGCAGCCTGGTCTGGCTTTTCATCAAGTAGTGGACCCTTTCCTTAGGCACAATATGAGGCAGACCCCCGATAGATGTGTTGGCTGAAAACAGGCCTTTCTGATGCAGTAGCAAGTGGGAAACGGAGCACCACCCAGAACGAATGACCCCTTTTCTCGTTTATCCAGCTGAAGTCTAGGCGCTCTAGAAGGCCAAGACTGGACTTTTTCCACTGTTGTGTCCTGTGCAGTGGGCCTGGCCCAGTGATGTGTCTCTAGCAGCACTTAACACGCTGTCCAGAAGGAGGAAGGGAGGGAAGGAGGGAAGGAAGAAGAAAGAGTGGAGGAAATAATGAGGAAGAGGGAAAGGGAAGAAAGAACAAGGAGGGGCAGAGAGGGAGGGAACCTGTATGAACCTACTTTCTCTTTTCTTCCACCTCAAGTGTAGCCCAAGACCCATTCTTCCGCCTGAGCCACCCACCCGTCTCCTTCTTGGGACTCTGATAACATCAGAGGCTGCCGCCTCCTGTCCCGTCCCTAAGCCAGGGATGTCCAGCCTGCAGGCCCGGGCTCCTGGGCTGTCACGGGGCTCCTTCAGAGCAGGTGGGTGCCCAGCCCCGTTGCGACGGCATCGGCGTCTCACACACCTGGGGTTATCTGCCAAAGCCTGGGGCGGCTGTGGCAATGGATAAGCTAGAGATCCATGCAAAAGCGATGCTGACCCCATAATAGCCCTTTGTCATGATGTGTCTTTGCAAACAGTGGTTGCCAAGAAAACAACCACAAGCAGGTGGAAAGTCCCGACTTTCTTGGGGAAAGAGGGAGCCTGGTTCTGGGTGCCCAGCTCTGGGCTGCCCCACCCTCCTCTAGCCTTTGCTGCTCCTGCCGCCTCCTGGGTCCCACCCAGTAGTAGCACTGGCTGTCTCTCCAGGGCCTGAGGATGGCGGCTGTCTGCTGGGCCACAGGCCATATCTGGAGTTCATCCTTCTCATCAAATGAGTGGCTGTTTCCCAAGCTCTGGCTCTCTTGATCCCCCAAAGCCCTGTTTGTGTTGCTAACAAGGATGGTAATTTGTTCATTAGAAATGGGCCGCCTTCCCAATGGGCCTCCCTGGCTTCTGCACGGGACACACACACACACACACACACACACACACACACACACACACACACACGACACAGCTCCTTGGTCCAGGGTCGGAGCTGTCCCACTAGGGACACCGAAGTCCTCTTCAAGACAGACCCTCACCTGCTCCAGCACTGAACCCCTAACTCTCCAGGTGACTCCGGGATGCCTGGGGACAGTGTGGGGAGATGGCGTCAGCAGCCCCTGCCAGCTCCTCTCCAGCTCTGTGACGGGGCTTTGCGGCCATCCAATCAATGCAGACAACTCGATCTGGCATCAGGTCCCTGTGCAAACCACAGCCCATCAAGAGGCATTTACTGGCGTGAAAACAAACAGTCCCCCTCCCCAGTGCCCGGCCAGTCCTACCTCCACTCCCCGCCGGGTACCCTTCGCCTGTCCTTGGTGCAGCTCAGACAACTAATCCGGGCTGCTCACTGCTGTGCATTCCAATCTCTGCCCAAGCAAGTCTGAGTCTCCCAGGGGACAGGAGGCGGGGGCCAGGGGGTCTGGGAGGCAAGACTCTGTGCACAGCAACCCACCCAAGAGGCCTTGGGCCCTCCAGACCTTGTGCTTTTACGGATGATCTGAGTGGAAGCACCTTGACCTCTTGAGGTGATATCCTGGGTCGAGTAAGCCCCTCCCCAAATTCATGTCTACTCAGAACCTTGGAAGTTGACCTCATTTGGAGGTAGGATCATTGCCCACGTAAGCAAGTTGAGACGAGGTCCTGCCGGACTAGGGTGCACCCTAATCAACGACGATTTCCTTCTCTTTTTTTTTTTTTGAGTTGGAGTCTCACTCTGTCGCCCAGACTGGAGTGCAGTGGCCGCTCCCGGCCACCGCAGCCTCGACCTGCTGGGCCCCGGCGATCCTTCCACATCAGCCTTCCGAGTAGCTGGAATTACAGGCATGCGCTACCAGGCCCAGCTGATTTTTGATTTATTGCAGAGATGAAGTCTCGCCAAGTTGCCCAGACAGGTCTAAAAGGAGGAAAATTTAGACACAGAGACACGTGCAGAGAGATGATATGAAACACAGAGACACGGGAGGAAGGCCAAGTGACACGGAAGCAAAGGACCGAGTGGCTTGGCTACAAGCCAAGGAACACCACAGATCGCTGGGAGCCCTAGAAGCCGGGACAGAGGTAGAGAACCAATCACTGCAGAGTCTCCAGAAGAATCTAGCCCTGCCGACCCCTTGATTCTGGACTCCTGACCTCCAGAAGTGTGTCTGAAGCCACCGGGTGGTCGTACTTTGCTGTGGCAGCCACGGGGAACCCATTCAGGTGGATAGGTGGGTTGGGCAGGCTTGGGAAACCGAGGCCCAGAAGTCAGAGTGGTTCACCCCAAGGCCGCAGAAGCGAGGCAGTGACACAACCGAGGCTGGAGTTTAGATCCCCTTCCCCCACCCCAAGAAACCTCTGAGAACCAAGAGGACCCCAGGCCCACGCTGCAGCCACTGGGTTGGGAAGGAGGCCGGGGTGGGAGGCCTGAGCACAGCTGGGCCCGTTTTCCTCCACTGCACCCCCAGCCGCACACACGCCCCGTAAGGCCCTGGATGGGAGTTCCTCAGCTCCAAATCCGCTTCTAGGATTCTCTGGTACTTAGCAGAGTGCCGGCGCCTAGAAGGCGCTAGTTTACGAGTACATGGATGGAAGAAAAAGAAATCTAAGATTTTTTTTTAATGGAGCTCCTTTGCAAAAATCCTCCTTTTTCGGGTGCCAACTGGAAGCAAAGTTAGATGACTTTTTTTTCCCTCATTCTCAGTCTCTTAAATCCCAAGAAACCCACATAAGGGATTCTGTGTCTGTGTTCAGGTCTGGGCATGGCCCTTAAGGAGGGATGCTGATTCAAAGCAGGGTTTCCCCGCTTCGGCTCTGTTGACGGTTTGGCAGGATCATTCTCCGTGTGTGTGTGTGGTGGGTGGATCCTGTCCTGTGCACCCTGGGATGCTGAGTGGCACCGTGGCCTCTACCCGCTAGAGGCCCAGATCACTTAAGCCACCCCCATTCCCAGTTTGTGACAACCACAAGTGTCTGCAGATACTGTCCCATGTCCCCTGGAGGGCAAAGTCATCCCCTGCTGAGACCACCAGGTGTTGACCTGGCAGGCAGGCAGAGGTGAAGAAAGCCTAGGCCTCCCTCAGAGGTCTCGAGGGTGGAGAGTGAGGGGTGTGTCATGTATCCTGGAGGCAGCCATCTTGTGGCCTGCCTCACCAAGGAGAATTTTCCTGTCCTGGGGGTGTCCAGGCAGAGGCTGGGGCTCCCTGTGCTTGAGAGAGACTTTCTGTTCTGGGTAGAGGATTCATACTGACCTTCCCCCAGAAGCTTCGTGTACTATCAAGCTGTCGAATTGGAGAAATGACTTCTTTTACCTCTGAAATGCAGGCTCTTGTGTCCCAAGCCGGCCCACACAGTGGGGTGCCCTTAATGCTGCCCCAGGTGGGACGGCCTTCCCAGCTTGCAGGGTGTGGGCCCCTGCTCCCACCCCGCCCTGAACCTACAAGTGAGACCGCAGCCCCCTGTGTGTCATAGTGCTGTGTGGGTAACTTTTTCAAACATTGTCCCATTAGCCCTTCTCCTTAAAGCTACCCTATTAGAGAAATGGTATTAGCCTCACTTTAAAGATGGGGAAACCGACAGGGCACGAGGGCTCACACCTGCAATCCCAGATCTTCGAGAGGCCAAGGTAGGAGGAACCCTTAAGGCCAGGAGTTCGAGACCAGCTTGAGCCACACAGCGAGACTCTGTCTCTACAACAAAATTTAAAAATTAGCTGAGTGTGGGGGTGCATGCCTGTAATCCCAGCTCTAGGGTGGATTGCCTGAGCCTAGGAGGCCAAGGCTTCAGTGAGCTATAATTGCGCCAGAACACTCCAGCCTGGGCAACAGAGTGAGGCCTTGTCTCCAAAATAAAGAAAAGAAAGGCTCCAAGTTTAAGAAGTGGCCAGAGGTCACACAGCTTGAGCGGTCAGGGCTGGGACTCCAACCTAGGTCTGTCTGGCTCCTTCTACAGGACGGGTCCGGGATCATCTGAGGATGTCCCCTACCTGGACCACCAGGGGGACAGCAGCCAGTAGTCACAAGAGTGCCCTCTTCATGGGAGCCCTGGAAAAGAGGTGTGAAAGACAGGCGGGTGGGGCGGAGGGGAGGGAGCGCAGAACCTCCCAGCAACATCCCCCGGCAGGAGCACAATGCCCGTTTCAGAACCCAGGGCCAAACGGGCAGCAGGTCCCCTGGAGACGCCACACCGAGGGAACGCCTGCCCTGGGGGCAGTGCCAACGCGTCAGCCTGCCTGGCCGTGGGAGTGTTTTTTTCCAGGGTGAGGCTGGGAGCGGTTTCCAGGTGGGGGTCTGTGGAAATAGCGAGCTCACACGTGCTCTCCGTGAACAGAGCCCCATTCAGCCTGCCTAGCCCAGTGGACCCTCAGGCCAACAGCCCGCATTCCGGGAAGGGTGGAAAAGCCATTCAGGGAGGAATGCCTGGTCGGAGCCAGCCCCTCCCCACCCCCACGTCCTCTGCCTCCTCCTCCTCTTGCAGGACAAGGTAAACACAGGCAGGGGACAGGGACCTGACACTCGGACACCCCGCCGTGGGCCCACAAAGCACAGTACTGCAGCAGAACGGGACCCTTTTCACCACAAAAGACTGGTGGGAGGTGGCTTAGAGGATCAAGCAGTTGCTTTGGGACCACCACTGCTGCCTGTCATTCCCTACTAAGTCCTGGGACTGAAGGCAGAGGACAGGCAGGAGACTGTCGCAAACACCCAGGAGACCTTGATGAGCTATTCAGTGAGAAGGTGCAGGGGTGGGGCGCGGAGAGAGAAGAGGGGACGCTCGGGTCTCTGGCCTCAGCTGCTGGGTGGCAGGTGGGTTCACTGGGAGGACAGGAAGTGGATGCAGACACTAGCAGGCTCCATCTGGGGATGGTGTTAAGGGAAGGCCTGGAAGACCAAGGTGAGGTTTAGGAGGGCCTGGGGCTCATCACAGCCATGGTTGGGGAGCTTTGGGTGAGGATCCTGTCAGCACGGCAGGGACAGCTATGACCACGGAGCCCGGGGGCGGGGAACACAGGTGCACACCCATACTCAGGGGACCGCTGCAGGCAGAGGAGGCCCCAAAGGGTCCCGGAGGGAGATTTGGGCAGGAGGCCCTCAGGATATCTGAAAGCCCAGGAGAGCTCCCTACCAGGCGAGGCCAACTAGGGACAAAGGGGCAAGGTGTTCGAGGTCCCCGTGGGTTTATCAACATGGAGGTCACAGGCGATCTGGATCTCAAAGTCCGAAGGAGGCAGGGTGATGTCAGAGGCAGTGAGGGATGTGGTAAATGGGAGCGGAGCCTTCAAGAGGTCTGGAGTGAAGGGAAGACCTGGAGAAGAGGCCAGAGCGATCAAGGGAAATTGCTAAGATCATGACTCAAGAGACTTCACAGGTGTGTGCGGATGGGACGTTCTTGGCAGAGGGGGAGGACGGAGGCACAGTGCCGGGGCACCTGGGTGGGTGAGGGGGCGGCGTCAGGCTTGGGCGGCGGGTCTGGCCTTGACCACCGGAAGTGGGAGCAGAGAGCATGGGGGTGGAAGAAGAGCTGCTGGAAGGCTGGACTCCTGGAGGATCTCATTTGAGGGTTCTCCTCCTCCTTGAAAAGACCATCGAGGCCACGTGCTGAGGGGCACAGGAGGTGGCAAAGTCGTAAGGATGGCACATGACTAACTTTCCTTCCCTGAGTCAGCCCGGCATCACCTCCCCCAGGAGGGCTTCCTTGTCCTCTAATTCTGGAGGGGTGCCCCGTCACTCCTTGAAACCCTGGTGATACCCCAGCACACCTCCATGCACGGACGGCATACACTGTGGTGATCTATTGGGGTGTTTGGGTTCCTCACTAACTGAGTTCGTGCTCCCAGGTCGAACGCACATGTACATTGCCGGCCCTTCGTGGCATGCTCGGCACCTAATAGGTGCTCAAAATGCTCTTTGAGTGACTACCAGATCGGAGGTCTCTTTCCTCCATCTATAGACTCAGGCTACTGCCATTCACCATGTCTGAGAAAGCTGACACCCCACTTCCCCGACATCCCAGCGAGACCACAGGAAACCGTGGACTTGGCTTTTTCCTTCCTGTGTTTTGAGGAAAATAACAAGTTCATTCATACCAGGCAAACAAAACGGTGGCCCTGTGCTGTGCTGATGGGATCCAATTAGCAGCAGAGGTGAGGCTGTGTTGGTTTCCTTTGCAAACATCTTATTAATTTGTGGGGTGCTTGGGGGGCACGGTACACTCGTTTCTCATCATGACTTTTTGCTTCATATCCCAACTAGCGTGACTGACTCTTGAGGAAAGGCTGAGGCTCTTGGAGGCAGAAGCAGGGGTCCAGGAGCTGGCAGACAGCAGCCCCCAGGAGAAGCGGGACGTGGCAGGGCTTGGGGTGGCCCACTGAGCCCCGCTTCCAAGGCGGGCCTTGTGGGTGTGGGGGCTGGTGAGTAGGAGACGGCGCTTTCAGAGGATCAGAAGCTAACGACAGCGGTCACCTCCCTGGTGCCTGCCCTGGGCGGGTCTTCACCATGTCACGTCACATCTCTGACCCTCACAGTGGCTACGAAGGCAGGGATGACTCACTCTGCTTTGCAGATGAGGCTCAGGGAGGTGTTCCAAATGGACCGTGTGACGTGGCCGGGACATGCTGAAACTAGGTTTGAACCCAGCTCTGGTTCCCTCCCCAGCCTGCTTCCATCTGGACAGTCACCATCGACCCCATCCACGAAGATATTCCGTTCCAAGAACGGAGAGTCGAAAAGGGAAAATCGTAGGAGCAGACAGGTTCTGTTCATCACAGAAACTGGTGCTCCTCGTCCCAGAAGCGCCTGCAACCCAAGCAGTTGCTTTGGGACGGCCACCACTGCCCGTTGTTCCCTGCCGAGTCCTGGGACCGAAGGCAGGAAGACAGCTGGGGGCATTAAGAAGGGGGACGGGGAGGAGGCTGTGCTGAAGGGACGGTCCCCCCGGTGTGTTGAACGGAGCAGTAACAGGTCACGGCCCACACAGAGGGTGATGCTGCAGGCTGCCAAGATGGAAAGGCAGTGGCAAAGCCCGATGGCCAATGCCCAGTGAGGGTCTTCAATGTTCCGGGCTCTGAGCCAGATCACGTGACTAGACACGTGGTTGAACAGATGAGGGGCATGGTCCCTTCCTCTCTCATTCTTTCAACACCCTTTTCACGGGTGGCCTCTTTGTCCCACATCCCTGGGATAAGTATGTCCTTGAGAAAAGGCAACTACTGATTCAAGTGCCTAATAAGAGGTGTGGTCAACGGACGGTCAAGGGCACTTCATGGAATCCTCCAGGTCTCTGAGAAGGAAGAGTGGTGGCCCCCTCCAGGACAGCCTCGATGTGAACAAGCCTGGTGGGACGCAGTGCTGTGAGGACACGGATGAGACATCTGCTCTGATTATCACCCGGGAGTTGGGGGGAGGGACGGGGCACACCATTCATTCATTTATTCACTCAACAACTAGGTATTTATTTAGTGCCTACATGTCCCTGGCACTGTTCTGGGCATTTAGGATTCCCTGGGGAACCCTTAAGACAAAGTTCACTGTCCACTGCCCTCACAGAGCTCACACAGGCGAGACAGACAACAGACGCGATAAATAGGTGAATGACCTAATATGTCAGAAGCAGCATGCGATATCAAAAAAAGCAAAATGGGACCAGGTGCAGAGGTTCACGCCTGTAATCCTGACACTTTGGGAAGCCAAGAAGAGAGGATTGCTTGAGCCCAGGAGTTCTTCGAGACCACCAGCCTGGGCAACATAGCAAGATCTCGTCTCTACAAAAAAAAATTTTTTTTTTTTAAATGAGCCAGGTGTGGTGGCATGCACCTGTAGTCCCAGCTGCTGGGGAGGCCGGGGCAGAAGGATCACCTGAACCTGGGAGGTTGAGGCTTTGGTGAGCCGTAGTCTTGTCACTGCACTCCAGCCTGGACAACATAGCGAGACCTCATCTCTACAGAAGATCAAAAACAAGCTGGGTGTGGTGGTGCATGCCTGCAGTCTCAGCTACTGGAGAGACTGAGGCAGGAGTGCCTAAGCCGGGGAGGTTGAGGCTTTGGTGACCTGTGATCATGTCACTGCACTCCAGCCTGGGTGACAAAGTGAGACCTCAACTCAAAAAAATAAAAAGGAAAAAGTTGGGCAGAGAAGGAGTCTGGGGGCAGGCGAGCAGGCTACAGTGTTCAAAAGGGAGGCGGGACAGATCCTCTGAGGAGATGACACTGTGCCAACACTTGAAGACAGAGTCAAAGAGTGTGGCACTGGGGCTAGTGAGCCCAGCCGACTCCAAGGTCTTCCAGTAGGGGCTGCAGGACAGGCTTGAGAGACAGAATGGGGGCTACATGGCAGAAGCCAATGGGATGAGACGGGCTTCTAAGCAACAGAGGGTCAGATCTTGGGCCACGTAAGCTCTGTAAGGACGATGGCTTTTACTCTGAGAGATTTTTTGGGTTTTTTTGAGTTGGAGTCTCACTCTGTCGCCCAGACTGGAGTGCAGCGGCCGCTCCCGGCCACCGCAGCCTCGACCTGCTGGGCTCCGGCGATCCTTCCGCCTCCGCCTTCCAAGTAGCTGGAACTACAGGCGCGCGCTACCACGCCTGGCTAATTTTTTGATTTATTGTACAGATGAGGTCTCGCCAAGTTGCCCAGGTGGGTCTCGAACCCATGGGCTCAGGCAATCCACTCACCTCAGCCTCCCAAAGCACGGGATTACAGGCTGAGCCACCGAGCCTGGCTTACTCTGAGAGTTTTACACTGCAGGCCTTTGAGCAGAAGACACATGCTCTGACTTCTGGGTTTTTTTTTTTTTTGGTTGTTGTTAATATTTTATTTTAGAACAGTTTCAGATTACAGGACAGTTGCGAAGAGAACAAAGAGTTCCCATCGCCCCCATCACGCAGTTTCCCTTTCTGTTAACATCTTGTGCACTCTGGTCCATTTGTCACAACTCAGGAACCAACGTGGGTCCATTACCGGTAACTACACTCCACAGAGTATTTGGATGTCCCTAGTTTTTCCCCAGTGTCCTTTTCTGTTCCAGCTTCCCATTCAGAATCCTACATTACGTTTGGTCGTCACATCTCCTTAGGCTCCTCTGGACTGTGACGGTTTCCCAGGATGTGCCTAGTTTTTGATGACCCTGGCAGCTTTGAGGGGGGCTCGCCAGCAATTTTGTAGACTATCCTTCGGTTTACTTTCGTTTGATGCTTTTCTCATGGTTAGATGGAGGCTGTAGGTTTGCAGAGGAAGCCCTGAGGTCCTTCTCATCCCATCAGGGTACATGCTTTCAACGTGACTGATCACTGACGTCAACCGTAGCCACCTCAGAAAGATAGGGTTTGCCAGGTTTCCCCACTATAAAGTTACTTTAAAATCCCCCTTTCTAGCCGGGCTCGGTGGCTCAGCCTATAATCCCGCGCCTTTGGGAGGCTGAGGTGAGTGGATTGCCTGAGCCCGTGGATTCGAGACCCACCTGGGCAGCGAGACCTCATCTCTACAATAAATCAAAAAAATCAGCCGGGCATGGTAGCGCATGCCTGTAATTCCGGCTACTTGAAAGGCTGAGGCGGAAGGATCGCTGGAGCCCAGCAGGTCGAGGCTGCGGTGGCCGGGAGCGGCCGCTGCACTCCAGTCTGGGCGACGGAGTGAGACTCCAACTCAAAAAAAAAAAATTCTCCTCTCTATATCTAGGCACGGTGGCTCATGCCTGTAATCCCAGCACTTTGGGAGGCCAGGGTGAGTGGACCGCTTGAGACCAGGAATCTGAGTCCAGCTTGTCTCTACAAAACGGCGAAACCCTGTCTCTAAAAATAAAAAATAAAAAAAATTGGGCAGGCATGGAGGCTCTGCCTGTAGGCCCAGTTACTCAGAGGTTGAGGCAGAAGCACGGTCCGAGTCCAGGAGGTCGAGG
This sequence comes from Cephalopachus bancanus, assembly GCA_027257055.1. Taxonomy (NCBI): domain Eukaryota; kingdom Metazoa; phylum Chordata; class Mammalia; order Primates; family Tarsiidae; genus Cephalopachus; species Cephalopachus bancanus. Next base: position 7,787,295 of record JAPVLO010000065.1, read on the forward strand.
TGGTGGTGAGCCGTGATGGTGCCACCGCACTCCAGCATGGGTGACAGCAAGACCCCGACTCAGAAAAAGTCCCTTTCTATATTGTACTCTTAGGAAGCAAGTGCACTAAGTGCAGCCCACACTCAAGGGGGAGGGAGATGATGTCTATTTTTAAAGGGTCGCCGTGGCTACCGTCTATTGTGAGGAGGTGACCACAGCGGCTCAGGACAAAGCTGACTGTGGCTGGGGAGAAGTAGCAGCAGGGAAGGACGATGAGAAGCTGTTGAACTCTACATGTGTTAATACAACATCTCCGGTTAATTATTCTCTTGGATTCGATGGGGTATAAGAGAAAAAGCGAAACAGAGGTCGGCCTCAAGGCTGTGGCTGTAGACAGCTGCGTCTCGGCATCGGCCCCCACAGAGGGAAGGCCACCGGAAGAGGGCATCTAGGGGAGGGTCAGGAGTCAGCAAAGCCTTGAGTGTGTTGGGTTGGGATGACTTGGTCATCTAAGCAAACGCGGCACTCGGGAGATACGTCGAGTTTGAGGGCTGCACACGGGTGTCATGGGTGCCAAGACCGAAGGGGACCCCCAAGGGGGTGCATGCCCATGGGGAAGAGGAGAGCCCAGGACTGAGCCCAGGATGCCCTGACGTCAGAGGCTGGACCAGGAGGAGGAGCCCGCGAGGGAGGCGTCAAGCCAAGAGCGAACCAAGAGAGGACCACGACGGACGGGGTCAAGGGCTGAGTGCCATCTCCGCAAGGGCAGCTTCACTGGACCCCTGGGTGGGCTTTAGAGAGGAAGAGAAGAGAGGGAATAGAGGCAGGGGCCTGAATAACCTTTCCAAGACACTTTGCTGTCAAAGGAACCAAGAGACGGTGTGGAAGCTGACAGGCGGGCGGGCGCGAGAGATGGCTTGGTTTCCAAGATGGAGAAATCGCCGAGCGTTTCTCTGCTCGCGGGAGTGACCTTCGAGGAAGGTGACGCCCTCTTGCCGGTGCGCGGTCGACAGCAGTTCACCAGGGTCGACAGCAGTTCACCAGGGTCTCACCAAGTCCTGAAAGGGCCAAAGCCCAGGAGGAGGGGAGGGAATCCCTGGGGCCAAGCTGGAAAGGGGAAGGTGCACGAGGAGCCCCGGAAACCTCAAGAGTCCCCAGGGCCTGGAGACAGAGCCCCTGCAGACTCGGGACGTGCCCCCCTCCAGGATCCCACGAGCAGCGGTCCGGAGATGAAAACAGCTCAGGAGGCCGGGAGTGGGGCCGGGCTGGTGTCACGGCTGGTGTCACGGCAGGCGCTGAGCTCAGTCCCAGGCAGCCAAACGGGAAACGAGCCCCGTGAAGAACAAGGGAGAGAGGGAGTCCCCCCTCTGCATTCTCGTCACTCCCATCAGACTGAAAAGACGTGGGGATGAGACCCCGTCTCCCTCCTCCAGTCCCCGAGGAGATGACACTGGCCTCCGGAAGGCACTAAAGTCCCAGGATGCGGCGACATCAGCATCACAGCACTTTGTTCAGGATCAGGATCACTTTGCTCCTCAGGATCCCAGACAGGGAAATCCCTGAAATTATACCCCAAAAGTTGCATGCTCATGCCCATGTGTGGGATTTTCTGGGGAAGGAAGCCAGAGGTTCCATCAGCCTCTCGGAGAGTCCATGTCCTCGGGAGGATGGGGAGGCCCCGTCCAGCACTTGGGACACCCCCAAATGCACCTTGTCCCCTGCTCCAAGCCCAGAAGCTGCTTGCTCTCTCCCAGACACTGCAGGAAGGGGAAAAACATCAATCGATGAGGCGTTCTGTTACCAGCCTGGATTCTGGCCCATCACACGTTCCAAGCGCAGCAAATCCCAGCGACAGCACGCATGGTGCTCGGAATCTGGGTCACTCGCCGGGGCTCCGCTCGCAGGGCTGCTTCGGTACAGCCAGGACAGCCCATGGCGCTGCTGATTTACCCAAGAGCAGTGGGGAAGGAGGCGGGAGCTGACGTGTGTGTGTTTATGGGCGTGTGTGTGTGTGTGTGTGTGTGTGTGTGTGTGTGTGTGTGTGCGCAACTGGTGGTGCTTCCACATGTGCATATGATCTTTTGTGTAAGGCATGTGCGTAAACAGCGTGTGTCTGCGTGGTGTGTATCCAGGAAGGACGGAGAGGGCGTGTGAGCCTGTGCATTTGTGTATACACACGTGTTCATGTATCTATGTATTTGGCTTGTGTACAAATGGAGGGGGGTGTGTGTGTCCGGGGGGCAGGAGCACAGAGATCAATAGAGCATGGGGCGGGGGCATGTGCCCTCACTTTTCCAACTTCTCAGAATGAGCGTGAGAATCGGTCAGAAACATGAGAGAACTTTCCGAAGGATGTGAAATCAGCTACGGGTCTCCGAGCTGCAACTGCACAGAGTGAAACCCCAGTGATGGGACCCGCCAGATGCTGTGGTCATGCTGCGATCACGCAAGAGGCAGGCAGTTCCGGGGCTCAGAGAGGCTGTGACACTGCTCCAGCTCACACAGCTCAGAGATACATCAATGCCTGGCTCTCTCCTAGAGGAAGGAACCAGTGCTCAAGGAGGGGGATTTAGAGCCTCCCTCACCTGCTTTCCCTCCTCCCTGTTTGTTTTCCCTCCCTCCCCACACCCTCTCTGTCCTGTGACACTGCTGGGGGACAAAGACTCCCTCACCCAAATTCAGGCCTCTGGGCCATGTCCCTCCTTTCCCGGCGCCGGGACTGTGACAAGAGGCCAGCCTGTGACCCCAGCTTTCCCGGAAACTCCTCTGGGCAGGACTACTCCCTTGGAGGGCCTGACCCACCTGGGTACCTGGCACTCTCCAAAGAGAACCATGATGAAGCCAGCATACTCTCTCTGGCCTGCCCAGGGCCCACTCTGACCAGCATGGAGCACATCCCAGAGCCCTCTGAGAGGTCCCCAGAGGCCAGGCCGTGGCACAATGAAACCAGGCTGGCCCCTGCACCTGCTCCCTGCTGGACACCCAGGACTCCTGGAACAGGTGCCCTAGAGAGACCTCATGTCCTGGCCGGGCATGTGCTTCCCCCCACGACCACGGCCTCTGCTCACGTGAGCACGACATCACAGAGGCCCAAGTGTGAGATGTGTTTCTGCCGTGGACAGACCCATTGTGGGACTGTGTGAATTACCAAAGCTCTCAAGCCTCAGTTTCCACAACTTCCCTCACTGGGCTGTCATGCTGCTTCTGAAGGTGCAGCTCTGGAAAGAGCCCAGCAAGGGTCTACATACACATTGTCGGGGTTCAGTGAGGGCATCCCCTGTCCCCACTTCTGCCCTGTGGGGCCCGACACTCCCCCTGCCTCTCCCTGGGACCTACATCCTTGCCAATTTCGGAGGGGCAGTCCAGCCCAGCCCCCAGAGCCCAGCCCCCAGAGTGGAGGAAGATGTCACCAGAGCGCAGGGTCAGAAGAAGGTGTCTCCCAGCTCTGGACTCAGCCTGGGATGGGGCCCCGACCCTTCGTGGGGAAGGGGCGGAGCAGGACTCAGGTACATGCTGCCGGGCACAGAGGGATTGTCCCTGTCTCGGGAGGAAGCCCAGATCACCGTCAGCCACCAGAGAAGTCTCCCCACAGCACAGTTGTGAATTAAACATGCAGCCTAATGAGTTGATTTTATTAGTTTGCAAACGCATTGAGAACTCGTTATCAAAATAAACATCAATTCCTTTCACCCCTGCCGCAGCCTCTTCAAGCGAGGAAAGATAAACACAAATATACCATAGCCGTGACCCAACCGCACACAGCTCTAAGCCGATCCCTGCACGCCCCCACCTCCTGGGGTCCCTGTCGGGGTTGGGATGGACAAGGAGGCCAAGGGAAGGGGCTTCTGCAGCCTACAGGACCAGGGTGAGCCACCTGAGGGCCTGGGCTTCCTGGCCTGACCCCTTCAGGGCTTAGGGGTGGAGGCGAAATGAGGGGCTGGGGGACCAGACCGTCAAATAATGGTAACAATGACAATAGCAGCATGCTGGATGCTTATATACACCAGGCTCCGCGCTACACGTTCTTTGGTTCTCTACCTGCCCTAGGGGCTAGGAAATATAATCCTATTTTATAGATGAAGTCGCTGAGATCTGCTCAAGGTGGTGCTGGGGAACAGGGAACACAAGTGGTGTGCGAGGTCTGAGTTACTCACGAGACTGTCTCTTGCAGAGTGGGGCCTGGATTAAAGACAGCAAGGCTGGTTTTCCCTGGAAAAGATCTCCACAATCCAACGACTGAGCGGGGGGCAGGAAGATGGACAAGTTGACCTTTGGAGGAGCCCAGGGCCCTCCATGGTTCCGAGCCACGTCTCCCTGGAGACGCCAATGAGTGGCCTGCTCACCTCTCCCCACCCCCTCCGTCCTCCCGCCCTGCTGCCCTCCAGGTCCCCCTGGCCCCAGGCCCCTGGAGAGCGATGGTTCCAGGCTGGCGGAATTAGCCGCGAAGCCAGCAGGACAGGGACCGCATTGTCACGCTCTGCGGTCCGTGCTCTCTTTGGAAAGGATGTTCTAATCCCATTTCATCCGCTTTCCATGGCTGTCAGCTGTTTGCAGGCATTTGGGAGGCAGGTTTCTGAAATCGGAGCCAGCGTGGGGCGCCACCCCCACCCCGCAGCCCCTCCCCCTGCATGTGCTCGCCTATCCGTCATGCTGTCCTGGACCCCTTTGTTGGCTGGCCAACCCCCAGCCCGTGGCATCTGGAGCCTCAAGCCCCTCCCGGCTGCCCCACCTTGCCTTCTATTTGGGGCCCACAGCAGGACAGGCCCGGGAGGTGCAGCCAAGCCCCCTGCGATGAGGAGGGGGGCCCCTGGCATTCCTGAGGGACCGAATGAAGGACGTTTCAGCTACTTTGTGCAAGTGGAGGGGGGAGGAAGGGAGATCTTTGACAAGCCAAGGACCAGCGCCTGAATACAATGCATCCGCCCTAGTGCGCCAGAGGGATCTAGCTGCTGGAACAAAAACAAAAGAAAAACCACCTCCCCCACCCCTCTGGTGCACAAGCTTGAGTCCAGCCTGCCGCTGACCCTGCCCTTGCCAGCCTGTCCCCCTCCCCTCCTGCCGCTGGACTCCATGCTCAGCTACTTTTCCTTTCCAAGCACACCAGGGCCCTTCCGGCCCCTAGGCCTTTGCTCTGGCCAGGGCTGCGTTCCCCACCTTCCCAGAAAGGCCCAGCTCCCACCGGGCTTCACAGCTCAGCACAGGTAGAGACCCCGCGCTTCCAGAAAGTTTTCCCAAACTCTAGGATGGACCACATACCCTCTGTTTCCGAAAGGACTTTATGACACGCCTTTCTCAGCCCTTGATTTAAATATCATCCTGGATCCACCTGCCTCTGTTTCTCCCCTGAGTCCAGACTGTGCATCTAGGCTAGACAGCAGGCCAGGGACCACGGAAAATGTCCCCGGCATCTTTGAAAGACAGCTTGACAAAGCTGCTTCTAAATTGTTGTGTGAGTAGTGCCTGACATGGAATAAGTACTCAGTAAGTGTCAGCCACCTCTAGTGTTATTATTTTTCTTGTTCCTGTTGCTATGTTTCAGCTTTCTGAACCGTGCCAGGCACATCATGAGTACATGCTCGATGGTAAAACTGTTGATTCAGAGTGTGCGATTCCATTTCAGAGTCTTAGATGCGGCAGAAGATAACCTCAAACACCACTGACTCCAGCGTTCTCCCGTCACTGGTGATGAATCTGAGGCCCCTGCAAGCAGAGTAACTTGCTGAGGCCCCTAAATCGGCCCCTCCCGAGCCTTGAGCCGGGCCCCTGATGTTTTTACAGTGGACGACCCACTGCCTGATGCCTCTTCACCACTCGCCCTGGTCCATGTGAAACCACAGGCTCCTGGAGGGAAGAGCAAGCCTTTAAAGTCTCTCTGTAGAATCCAGGTCTTTGCATAACCCTTGGGGAATGCCAGGAGGAGGAAGGCCTGCTGGCACGTGCAACTCGCTGAAAAGGGAGACAGACCTTCCCTTCGAGCTCTGCGCCCTCCTCTGTCCCAGTCTTATGCTTGTCCACCATGTGTGACGCAGGGCTTGACAGTGGTTGCTGTGGGGGGTTGGTCTGTAATAAAATCCCCTGTAGGGTGATGCCCGTGAGGAGGGCATGGGAAGGCAGGGTGGTGGCCAAGCTGAACTGACAGCCCTTCAAAGGACACACTTTCAAACCGCAGTTATGTGACATGAGCCACATGCACACAAATACACATGCACACAAACACACGCGCATACATATATGCACAAGATAACACAACATATACACACACATGCATGCACATATACTTATAAATACACATCACACGATCACACATGCACAAATATACAACAATGCACACGTACGTACCTATGCACACGTACACACATAACACAAATGACATATACACACATGTACCCACGTATGCAAACACACAACACACATGGATGAACACACACAAACATACCCAATGCAAGTACACACATACACAGTCCTCTGCGTCGAGCTTGACAGTTTGCACAAAGTAGACACATGGTCCCCAGAATGCCACAAAGCTGACCAGAAAGGACACTCTGTAGCAAACTGACCACAGGACACTGAAACTTGCGCTCGGCTGACCCAGGCTTCCCTGTGCCCCTTGCCTTCCCTCCCTCTCCCCTCCCACCCTGAGCTGGACCAACTTCCACCCTGGCACTCCACAGCCTCCCCAGCCCAGCTCAGAGTCCCCAGCACACGTGCAGCTCAAGAGGGAAAAACTAGAAGGAAAGAGTCGGTGATCGTGCTAGCATGTCATTTGGCGGGCTGACCAGCTGCCACGGGGCCATGGCTAGAGTGCTTGGCCGGAGGAGGTATTTGTCTTGTTTGGTTTGCTGCTTTAGTTTGTCCCATTCTCCTGGTGAATTACCATGTGCAGCAGGTCCTCTTTCTGGAGTAAAGGAGTCTTAGTCTTAGTTTGGAGCTGGAGAATTAACATTCTAAGATGGTACCAAAGAAGGAAGGTGGGAAGCAAAGTGGTCCGGCTAGTTTCTGCAAACTCTGTGAGAGTCACAGAGCAAGAAGCCACATTCCTTCTGGGCCCAGCATTCTGAAAGGGCCTGAGAGATGGGGAGGGGCTCACAAACCAAGACTTCCCGGGGCTCCCATGGGCTTCCTGGGCAAGTGGTCAGATTCCAGGGCTCGGGGACAGACAGGGCCCCTTCTGAAGCAGGGACAGCTGAGAATGCAGGGGTGTGCAGGGTGGGTGGGGAAGCAGCTCTCCTAGGCAAGGTGCAGGGACGAGGGGCGGGTGTTCACAGGCCACACACGGCATTTGGGAGGCCGGTGGCAAATATGCATTGAATGGGTGAAGGAAGGAGTGAAAGGCCATAGCTGTGAGCACACATGTGGGCAGGAAGGGGTCAAGACAGCCAGCCTCCCACCAAGCAAAGTGGGTGAAGGGCCGAGAGGGGAGGGGAGGGGGCTCAGTTCGGCAGCAAGGGGCCCAGCTGACACCAGACCTGGGCGCTCCCAGGGGCTTTTCTCAGGGTAGCGCCTGCCACCCTCCCTCTCTGGAGGGTCTCAAGGGGCGAAGGGCCAACCCTTCCCACTCTGGGATGACTGGAATGCCATTTTGCTCTACAGTAAGGGAGTGAACCCAGAGACCCCAGGGCCCCGTCCAGCTCCTGGCTCTGACTTTGACTTCCAGGCAACGTGGCGAAGAAGGCTGCAGGCAATGCTGCCTTCAGGCCTCGTTCACCTGGCCGCAGGAAGCTCTTCCTGTCCAGTGCAGCGAGTCAAGGGTCCCCGGGGAACAGGAGCGTATGAGGGAGGTCTCTGCTACTTGCGTTCTCCTGAATGATTTACCACCCCCTGCCAATACAAGCCCATCTCCTGGTGAATTACCTGGCTCTCCTGAAGTCATGAATAATTAGTGAGCCATCCTCGATGCCACTTAACAGTTTGTGTTTTCAAAGCACTTTATGCCCATTAACTAAAGTCTTCTCGATCTACCTCCTGGAGACCAGGAGAGCAATAAGAGGGGCCTGAAGAGACCTCTGGAGTCACCTTATCCATCCCCCTGCCTCTGGGCTGTGGTAAGGCAAAAACAAAACAATAAACCGCCCTGTTTTGAGAACATGTCAAGATCTAAATGTTCTCTTACAGAACGGAACGAAGAAAAACACGCCGCAACCAGGGCAGGCAGCTCTCCGAGGAGTTAACCACTAGACTGAGCCCAGCAGGCCGGGAGTCCAAGGAGATCTGGGGCAGTGTGGTGGGCGGGAGAAGGAAAGCCTGTCAAAGGACAGAGAGGAGGTGAATTTAATCCGGGGCAAACGGGCTGGGCCTGGAACCAATAAGTAGGTTTCCTCACCTGCAGGGAGGAAAAATGGCAATTTGCTACGCAAAACCCATTCATTAGCCTGGAAATGACACACAGCGTGGATACACACGTCTCTCTTAATGAGCTCCCCTACTTTTGCCCAGCCACATTTCAGGTTTTGATGCTGGCTTGGGGCAGAAATGGCCATTCATGCCAATTCGCCTCTCCCTGTGGAGAGGAAGAGCTCAATTGGTGTCTGTGGATTCATTCACGGGCACCGAAACAAGATCCTCCTGGGAGGCAGCGGTTGGCCAACCCCAAGGGTTGTGGAGCCAGAAAGAATCACGGAAGCATCGCTCTTTTGTCCTTTGGGAATCATAGCTGCGTCAGGATTCAATGAGGAACTGCTGAAAACCCACTGTATGCCCAGCAGAGTGCTGAGAAACGAGAGGAAAAACGAGTCTCCACTTCTGTCTCATGAACAGGAAGGGCATTTCCATCTGGAACCTAGGATCTACTTGGCGTCCAAGAATGGCACAGGGGAACTCAGGGAGCAGGTGCTAAGCAAGGCATCTTCTACAGAGAAGGCGTCTGGACAGGTAGCTTCCCATTCCACCACTAAGAATGCCATTTTCGCTAAGAGTCAAGGAAAGCAATGTTAGGAAAAGGGACAGATGGGTGGGGGGTCTGCACTTGGCACAGCTGAGTAAATGCCTAAGAAAGCACCAAGCCCATAGCTAATAGCTATCAATTCTGGACAGAGCACCCCCCAAAAGCGACGGCCAAAGGCACTGGGGAAGGAACCAAAGCAGGCAGATTCTGTGAGGAACCTGCTGTGTGGGAGGAATGGACGGCATAGCGTGTTTCCTGTTTTTTATGGTTTTTAACTTGAGGACATGCTGATGTCAGCACAACACAGAGAGCTACACTTTCCACCGAACAAAGTGGCCGTAATCAAAACTCACCACCATAAGGACAGACATAGAGACCAATGGAATGGAATAGAGAATCCAGAAATGATCCAGTGGATTTTTGTCAGGATTACCAAGTAACTCAGTGGGGAGAAATATCCTCTTCAACAAATAGTGCTAAGACAACTGGATATCCACATGCAAAAGAATGAAATTGAATCCCTACCTCACACCGTATACAAAAAAATCGATTCAAAATAGATCAACAACCAAAATATAAGAGCTGACCCATAAAACTCTCAGAAGAAAACATAGGATTAAATCATGATAAACTTAGATTTAGCAAAGGATTCTTAGATATGAGGACAAAAGAAACAATAACTAAGTTAGACTTCATCAAAGTGAAAAACTTTTGTGTACCAAAGGGCATTATCAGGAAAGTGAAAAGACAGTCTACAGAAAGGGAGAAAATATTTGCAAATCATACATCTGACAAGGGTCTAGTATCCAGAATATATAAAGAACTCTTACAATGCAACGACAGAAAACAACATGATTTTTAAAGTGAGCAAAGAACTTTAATATAAATCTCTCCAGAGGAGACATACAAATGGCTAACAAGAGCATGAAAAGATGGTGAACATCATTAGTCACTAGGGAAATACAAGTCAAAACAACAAGATGGTTACAGCTAACGTCACCAGGCTAGCTATAATTAAACAAATAGAAAGTGTTGGTGAAGAAACAGAAATGTTTGTACACTGCTGGTGAGAATGTAAAATGGTTCAGTAACTGTGGAAAACAGTTTGTTAGATCCTCAGAATGTTAAAAATAGAATTACCATATGACTCTGCAATTCCACTTCAAGGTATATACACAAAAGAACTGAGAAGAGGTACTTCAAACAAACACATGGACACATATAATCATGGCAGCACTGTTAACTATATCTAAGAGGTAGAAACGGCCCAAATGTCCATTCACAAATGGATGGATAAACACATTGTGGTATATACCCACAATGTAATATACATAGCCATGAAAAAAAGAATGAAGTACTGATACATGCTACAACATTGACTGACCCCCAAAACATTACACTCAGTGAAAGAAACTAGATATATAGGGGTACATATTGTATGACTCCATTTATATGAAATATCCGGACCAGGTAAATCCACAGATACAGACTGCACATTGGCTGTTGCTAGAGGTTGAAAGGAGGGGAAAGAGGGGGCAACTGCTTAATGGGTAGGAGGTTTCCTTTTGGAGAGGTAAGATGTTTTGAAACCAGAGAGAAGCAGTGGTTGCACAACACTGTGGATGTGCTCAGGGCCACTCAATTGTTCACTTTAAGACGATTACTTTTATGTCATGTGAAATTTACCTCAATTACAAAAGATTAAAAATCTTCCAGAGAAAACTCACAATCTAGAATTCAGGGCAATCACAGGCACCAGAAAATGAGGGTGAATCCTGGAAAGGGGAGAGTCAAAGAAGGGAACTCCAAATTCTGTGAACAGACTCTGCCTAGATCTTGGGTTGACCTTTGAGCTATGCATGCTCAGAACAAATGGCAAGTGACCCAGCTAAGGATAAAACAACTGAACCGAGATTTGAGATATGGCCCAAGAGAGTCTTCAGTTTGAGGCAACTAAGTTAATTCCCACTAAAGCAAAAAGTAAAATAAACACTCTTTGAAGAAGTATAACAGAATCTTGATTCTCCATAACATTTTGCAATGCTCACGATACATTCAAAATTATTCCACATAAAAAGAATTAGGAAAATACAACCCATTCTTAAGATAAAAGACAATCAACAAGATTGAGTCTGAAATGACTAGAAGTTAAAATTAGCAGACATGAATTTTAAAGCCACTATTAAAGCTATACTCGATGAGATAAATGACAATATGCTTATAATAAATGAGCAGATGGTTAATTTTCAGAGTGCTAGGAATTATATGTATGAAAATTTTATAGCTGAAAAATAAAATATATCAAATTTTAAAACTCACTGGATGTGCTTAACAAAAGAATGGAGACAATAAGGAAAATAATAAACTTAAAAAATGTGAACAAGAGAAGTAAAAAGATTGAAAAAAGTAAACAGGACCTGACTTGTAGGACAATGTCAAGATGTTGAACACTGATATTAGTGAAGCCCAGAAAGGAAAGAGAATGGGGCTGAACAAGTATTTGGAGAAACAATGGATGATATTTTCCCAAATTTGATGAAAGACACACGTTTACAGATTCAAGATGAAATATTCAAGTAGAATAAATACAAATAAAACTACATCTAGACACATCACAATCTAACTTCTGAAAACCAGAGATAAAGAAAGGGAGGACAGAGGGTTTAGGTTCCCGTCTCAGCTACCCATTCTGTATGTTTCAGTAACGTAACACCAAGGAGGGACTTAGCACAGACATGGAAATCAATGCATGTGTTCTCTACCATGCTGCACTGGGGATGCTGCACTCCAATCTTCCAAACTTCAAAGGCTCTTCCCAGGTTCATTCCTGCCCAGCCTTGGGCGCTAACTACTTTCCTCTCTGTTGAACAGAAAGATCAACCGAAGGGGAAAATAAAGCCTTGCATCCCTGTGTTGCTGGAAAGTCATCAACATGTCAGCAATGGGGGTCCAGAGACCTCCTTCCTGCCCCCAGTGTCTCCATGTACAAATTTAAGCTGATTCCCCCAGCCCCATGCAGAGGTCTCTAATCCCTCTGAGTTTCCCTCTTGACCTGCAGCTTGATCCTTCTGGATTCCAGAAACTGGAGCTGTTTTCATGACTCGGACTAGTCTCCCTGGCACAGGGAGGGAAGTAATAGTTCTTAGTCATTTTCCTCCTCTTCCCCATAGTTCAGTGTTTGAGGAGGGAGGGAGACAGGAAGCACTGTGGCTGGTGCAGAGGCCAAAATCCACCCATTGCCTCACCCACAGTGACTGCAAGTAGCGAGGAGAGATGATCCTTGCTTCCCATGACTCACCCACTCCTCCCATGGGACAAGGGCGTGAGAGGGACCACAGGGGAACCAACTACTTCAGGGAGCTCCCGTCGATCTAGGACGGGCCAAGAGCAATACTCAGATGCCCCGCGCTCGCATAAGGAAAGTGGGGGCTTGTTTTCAGCTTTTGGGTCCCAGAACTCCAAAGTCCTCAGCTTAGAATCCAAAGGCCTTGACCCTCTGGCCCTTTCCTTGTCACTCCCGGGACGGGTAGCAGGGGCCCAACCCTCCCCCTCACCCATCGTGCACTTGGTTCAGGGCCCCATCTTCAGGCCCTGGCCCTGGCAGTGCCCTCGGCCCAGAATACCCTTCCTGAGTCGGCTCCTGACATTCCAGCGACTAAGCATCTTTATGTTCCCAGTTTAGATGTCCCATCTTCCCCAAAGGCCTTCCTGGTCCCCCTAGTGGGAAGGCATTTCTTCTTTATTTGGCCACTGCTTCCTATTTCATTTTGAGTTACTTAACAAATAGTTATATGATGCTAGCTATATACCCGAGCTCTCTCTAAGAGCTTTTACAAACAATTGGCTAATTCTCACAACAACCTCATGAAGTGAGAATGGTCACCCCCAGTTTACAGAAAGGGAAAGGTTACAGAAACCGAGAGAGGTTAAGTTGCTTGCTCATGGCCACAGAGGTGGTCTGACTCCTGGGTCTGCCACCTCTGTTCTCCATGGCCTTAGAAGCTGCTTGAGACCTCATCAATTGGTTAAATCAGGGATAGGGAATTCTAGCATGCCCAGGGCCCTGAGTGAAGGAAGGAGTGAGTGGGGAAGAGGCTTTCCCACCCCCTCCAGACCTTCAGAGCTCAAGCAGGACAAGACTGGGGAAACGGGACGGTACCCTAACCCAATTCAGTCCCCTATCTACCCTGCAAAAGCAGGGGTGAGGTGGAGAACACTCAGGTGGGCTCCCATCTGGTTGCACCATTGCCCCCTGGGTCTCACCTAATGCTGGGTCTGTAAGTTCCCGAGACTCAGCTCCACGGCACCCCACGCTGCCCCATACCCTGAACCCCTCTGCTCCTCTGGGCAAGCCTACAGACTGCTCTGGGCTTTCCCTGCACGTGGAGCGATCCACACTGTAGAGGGAATGGCCCTTGAATAAGTGATGCGTTCCCACAAGGGCTCCCTGCACTTCTCCCTGGAGAATTTCCTGTTTTGTTTACGTGAGGGGGTGATCCCTTTTCATGTTCTCCTTCCTGAATCAAAGACAGCACTGCACACAGACCATTAAGGAGGCAGGGCCTCTGGGTTGTTTCTCCAGGAGGAGGATTGGGCAGGACTGACTGCTCCAACCCCAGGCTCCCTCCCGGGACCCCCTCACTGCTGGCTGAGGGAGGGGCACGGGCAGGGCCGGAGGAGGGCTTCCTTCTGCGTGCAGAAAACTGGGATTCCAGACAGACCAGAACGAGGCAACTGATGTGTTCCCCATACAGACTCTGTGCAAGTGGGTGGAGAGAGAGCTCGTATTTTAGCAGGGTAGAGGCCCTTCTAAACCCTATCTTAAAATAGCAACAGCAGCAAATGAACTCCAGTGCTTTCCAAAATCAAACGGGCAGAACTGTCACCTTGGGACCCTAAAATGCAGCCTCTGATTCATCAGGTCTGGGGTGGGGCCCAACTCGGCGTTTCTTTTTTTCTTTCTTTTGTTTTTAAGACAGGGTCTCACGCTCTCACCCAGACCGGCGGCACAATCACCGCTCACCACAGCCTCACCCTCCTGGGCTCAGGAGATCCTTCTGATCCTTCAGGAGCAGGGTAGGTAGTATAGGCCACCTCAACCCCTCACCGAACAGAGGAGGAGAGATGGAAATCTCTCTGAAGCAGATACCCCACTTACTCATTCATGGGTATATCAGGCCTTTTTGTCAAAAGCAAAAAGCACAATTTTTCTCTCGTCCATGCTGTCTCTTTCTGGCATGTCCCTCTATCTTTCCCCTTCTTCTCTTTTTCTCTAATAAATTTTATTTCAAAACTACGCCGGTTGCTCTAAAATTCATTTCAGGGTCGAGTCAAAGAACCCATGAGTTTTGTCCCCCACCCCATTCAGCATCGCTTTGGCCTCAGGCTCCGGAGTACCATGGGACTACAGGCATGCGCCACCATGCCTGGCTAATGTTTTTTATTTTTTTTCTTTTTTTGTAGAGATGAGGACTAGCTACGTTGCCTAGGCTGGTCTTGAACTCCTGATTTCAAGCAATCCTCCCGCCTCGGCCTCCCAAAGCTCTGGGATTACAGGTGTGAGCCACCACACGGCTAAGACTGCATTTCTAGCAACTGTTGAGTACTGCTGCTGGTTCAAGCACTGCTCTCAGCCGCTCAAGGGATGGGTGCCTCCCAAAGCCCTGAGTTAACCTGGCTGCACCTGGGGGAAAGGCAACCACAACCACAGTGAAAGTGGCCATGCTGTTAACGGGAGGAGTATTTACCAAGCACCTACTGTGTGTCAGGAGCTCCGAACCCACTGCAGTGCAATAGAGGGAAAATCTATCCAGTCTCACAACACGGTCCTACTCTCCTTGACAGAGTCACGCAGTCAACAAGAAGGAGAACCTGGACAGAAGACAACATTTTCTGAGCACTATGGATCACCGCCCCCATTTGAAAGATGAGGTACCTGAGGGTGGGAGCGCTTCAGTGTCCTGCTGAAGTCCCACGGCTAACGAGCAGCTGGGCAAGGATTCCAGCTGAGTTCAAAGACCATGGTCTTTTGTACTCTCATGAGATAAGGCGCCAGAAACAGTGAGAGCAGCGCATACCAGACAGGACCAGACAAGCAGGCACCCCAGACATGAGGCTGAATTCCAAATCCTGCCCCTCCATTCCCAGCCATGAAGCTCACGATGGTCTCCAGAACAAAACCGGAGAACTGCACGGAGAAGTTTCCAGGCTTACTGTCACTCTTCTGCCTCGCCCTCTCTTGTCCCCGGGACCTAAGATAAGAGGGTCCCCTTGCCTTGTCAGCCTCATGAGAGGTAGCAGCAGGGAAACAGGTTCTAGGCGGTTGGATTCTGTAACTGAGGCTCGGAGAGGGGAGTGGAATCCCTGATTGTGGTACCCATGGTCAGGGCTGGCTTCCTGGGCTTGTGACCTGGCAGTCACGCTGGGCCCTGTGCTTAGAAGGGCCCTGCCCCTGGTGTAGCACTCCCATGTCACCATCTTCAAATTGCTTGTTGGTTTGGTTGGTTGGTTGGCTGTGAGCCAGAGTCTCGCTGTCACCTAGGCTGGAGTGCAGTGGCACGATCACAGCTCACGACAGCCTCGACCTCCAGGGCTCAGGTGATCCTTCCGCCTCAGCCTCCCGAGTAGCTAGGACTACCGGTGTGTGCAACCATGCCCAGCTAATTTTTTGATTTCTTTTGTAAAGGTGAAGTCTCGCTATGTTGCCCAGGCTGATCTCGAACTCTTGGGCTTAAGCAATTCTCCTGCCTCAGCCTCCCAAAGTGCTGGGATTATAGGTGTGAGTCACTATGCCCAGCCACGATCTCAAAATTCTTAATCGTTTTTAAACAAGGGGCCCGCATTTTCATTTGGTACCAGGATCTCTAAATGATGCTTCCGATCCTGCTTGTGGGGTAGGAACATGCCAGGGCTGGACCCCCTTTCAGAGCTGCTCCCACAGCCAAGACTGCGCAGTGCTGAGCAAGACAGAGCTGTGTCTGTCGGGCAGGCTGGTGCAAGCCCACAGCTCCGTGGCGGCCAGAGCCTGAGGACTGGAACACAAAGGGAGACTTCAGGAGAAAAACAGAGTGAAGAAGGACCTTCTGAGGGCCAGGAAAGAGATGCCCGAGAACGGTGCCCCGGGGGAGCTGCGTAACGGCTCCCACGTCCTCCCCTGTCTGTGAGTTGGCCAGGGCTGGAGAGGGAAGGAGAGGAGCCAGCAGTCTTCAGGGCCTGGGCTCTCCCAGGAAACCTCCATCCCACAACACCCAGCCCCCAGGGCTGGGCAGTCACCAGGCGCCCAGCTGTGCCAGCCTGTTCCCAGGGGCTCTGGGTCATCTGAGCCAAGCCCTTCATTTTGATTTAGGGATTGGCCAAAGGAGAAGGAAAAAGTCAAGTGGATTTGATTCAGAAGCTCTGGCCTGGCCTGGAAGTCCCAACTCAGAGGGGAAGCACTCCTCCTGCTCACCACCGCCCACGGCTTACTCAAGCCTGGTGGTTACTCAAAGCCAGACATTCATTCCTCAGAGGCCACCGTCCCCCAGAGACAGGTGCTGATCCCGGGGGCTGGGGAAGGAGAGACCTAAGACAGGACAGAGGAGAGATGTCATCAGGCGAGTATATTCTAGGAAGATAGTGACAGGGAACGGGGAATGCTCTGGAACTTGGGCCAAAGCAGGCTCTGAGCCTCAGGTCTTTGGTGGGGATCCTCGGAGGAATATTCCTGAAATATCTGTGAGCTTGGAATTGCTGGGGGCAGCGTTCAGTCTCTGGGGGTGGCCTCTTCCCTCTGCGCCTCCCTTCTCCAGGCAGGCCAGCCCAGCAGGCCCAACCAACAGAGGCCAACCCCAGCCGAAGGCAGAGAATCCCGGGGAAGCTTGCAATATTGGACAGCGGGTGAACACTGTGAGCATCTTCAATCTTTTGAACCAATGCGATGGCCCACTTTCTGGTTGCTAGGATGGTCACATCCAAACTCACTGGGGTCGTTGTGAGGATTAAATGCGTTAATACACGCGAGGCACTTAGAACAGAGCCGGGTAGGGTAGGCATTATATAAACGGTGGTGATTACCGTATTTCATTGATTCCAAATGCACGTTGTTTTTCATTTTTACATCTCTGGAGTCAGAAAGCATCTTGTTGTAGATTAAATGGTAGCCTTTTTTTCCCTTTCTTAGCAGCCCATAAAATAACGTGTCTTACCATCGATGTGTCTTAGGTTCAGTCAAATATGGGATGAGGAGGAGGAGGAAGAGGAGGACTGGATACACAGACGCATCTTCCAGGGGTGCCTTCTCCCAGGTGAGCTGAGTTCTGGGATGCTACTGAGTTCCCTGTTCCACCTGGGAACAGACATGGGTGCCCTAGGGTGCAGGGGAGGGGCAGGAGGGTCGAGCACAGAGTCATGGGCAGAGGTTGTCCAGGCTGGCCGGGTCCTGGGAAGACGGGGCCGGGGAGGGTGGACAGCAGGTAGGACAGGACCCTAACGAAACCCCTCGGGTTCATATGGTAATGCCCCACATGTCGGCACTGTGTTAGATTGATTCCCACATATTACAGCAGACTCTTGGGGGGAGAGGGCGTTTTGTTGTTTAAAGCCCACATTTAACAGACGAAGAAACTGAGGCTGGGAAAAGCTACGTAATTTAGCCAAGGTCGTTTAGCCAATAAGTGCCACAGCCAGGCCACATTCCAGGCCAATGCGGACTCCCCAGGAGCCTGGGGGCGTCAGGAGAGGCAAGGAGGCTGCCTGGCATACCCGGTGAGTGAGAACACAGACTGAGCCCAATGCCCAGGCCCGCTGCTGAATCCAACACTTACAAGTTATGCGACTTTGGGCCAGCCGCCTCGGTTTCCCGGTCCATATAATGGGGAAAGTATGCTTCCTCAGAGCTGTTGAGATGACCAGAGAAGGCAGCTCACCCACAGCATCTAGAATGACGCCCAGCACATGGCAAAGACTCGATTCCTGTGTGTTCTTGCTATGCCCTGATTTTTGGGGGACCCCAGAGCTCATTGTCTGGGAGTTGAGGTACAGTCTCCTCAAAGCCTGCTTAAAGGCCTTGTGTGTCTGGGGCTGGCACAGCATAGGAGAGCCTGCACTGACCATCTGGGAAGATTGGAGAGCTTCACCCCAAGCAACAACCGGCCGTGGTGTCAGGAAAAGAGAGTGAGCCTCAAGGAAGGGGCCACCTGCGCTGCTTCTGGGGCAACCCCGGCCGGTCACTCCCCCTCCCTGCTCCTCAGTCCTGCAAAGGACACTCAAACCCGCACACTCCAAGGAGACGCCGGGGCTATGGGAGGAAGTGTGGTCCCCTTCCAAAGCCACACCCCAGTGGCTGGTCTTTGAGCCACCCCCTTGTCTTGGCAAAAGCCCGTGGCTGCTCTGTGTCCAGCTGCCTGTGTCTGGACCCCGTGGCTGCGAGCTGGCTTCTCCGGCCACAGCTCCAGCTATTCTGCGGCTCTCCCGCTTCCCAATTCTGCTGACTCAATCATCCCCATAGCTCAGATTCCTGCGTGGGGTCCAGAGACATCAGTCCCGCCAGAGCCTGGCTGTTCAACCCAAGAGCAAAGCAGGGGGCCAACAGCTGCGGCGGGTGGAGCCTGCGGAGGGGGCGGGACATGCAGGACTTGCCTCTCTCCACAACCTCCTCTACAAAATGAGGGGGCCCTTTGTAATCTGACCTCAGTGAGCTCCCCTACAGGTTCAGCTTTCCCACCAGCCCCCAGGGAGGCCGTAGGACCTGGAGCCAGGGCAGGGCGAGGGGGAGGAAGACCACAAACCCCAGATGCACTGTTCATCCCACGTGTGCCTGGTTGGATGCCTCCCTGCGGTTTTATCGGCTGCTTCCTTCCTGATGCTTTCAGAGCTCCCCTGAGAGGGCTGTCACCCAAGAAGGTAAGTGTCCCCGAGTGTAAGCATTTGAGGACAGGGGCCACGGCTGAGGAAGCCACTCGGTATGGCCAGGCACAATCTGCCCTTGGTGGCGAGACACTGCTATGGTGCGCATGTGCTGCCTAAAATTGCCGCCTGGTACCGTAAGGTTGAAAATGAAGCTCCATGTTCCCCAGGAGAGATGGGGGCTCCTCCCATCCTACAAGACGCGGCTCCCCGTCACCTCTTCCCCTGGGGCAGTATTCTCAGGTCCCTCTCTGGACTCCCAAATCCCCGGCTCCTCTCTGCACGCCCATGTTCCACACAGTCCTAGATAACCTGTCGCATGCTTGCCGCCTTCACTTGACCATGAGAAATTTGAAGGCAGGGACCTGCCCTGGCCTTTGCTGGATCCTAGCACTGCGCCTGGCACACAGTAGATGCTTATGAAAGGCATGATGAGCAAACAGAGGTTCATGGATTTTGCTGTCCACCGACCTGTGGGGTTACTTCAAGCTTCTGGTAAAGGCTTCTTCAGCCAGCACCTCCCTCGCCCAGGAAGGGGGCTCTGGGCTGGGTTTGGTTTTCTTTCCTTTCCTTTTTCTTTCGAATCAGGGTTCTCACTCTGTCTCCCATGCTGGGTGCAGTAGCACGCTCACGGCCACTGCGGCCTCAACCTCCTGGGCTTAGGTCATCCTTCCACCTCAGCCTTTGGAGCAGCTGGGACTATAGGTGCATGCCACCAAGTCCAGCCAATTTTTTAAATTTTTTGGAGAGATGAGGTTTTACAATGTTGCCTAGGCTGGTTTTGAACTTCTGGGCTCATGGGATCCTCCCACCTCGGCCTCCCAAAGTGGTGGGATTACAGGCACCTGGCCGTGACTGGGTTTTTCTTTTTAAAAAGACACGAAGAGCAAGACCTTCCTGACGGAAGAGGAGAGAGACAAGTGGTGGTCACACCCTCAAGTGCAAGGCTACCGCCGGGTTCACACATTGACTGAGCTTCAGCAGACAAAGTCCACGGGGCACAAATGGCTCGGTCAGTCACCACAGCGACACCCAACTCGGGCCACGGGAGAAGCCCTTCTCTTCAAAACTCTCTGCCAGGCCTTCTCAAAGTGGGGTTCCCAGGCCAGCAGCTGTGTCAGAGTCACCTGCAAACTTGTTAGAAACGCAAGTTCCCAGGCCCCCTCTAGCACCTGCTGCTTCAGAAGCTTTGGGGCCGAGGCCCCGGAATCTGCATTCCAGCAAGCACTCTGCAGGTCTTCCGATGGGCGCTCACATGTGAGACCCACTGCCCAGGCCGTCCCCTGACCTCTGTCAGAAGGCAAGTGACACCCACACTCTGAGAAGGCAACTCCTGAGGCCCTGGATGGAAGAGCAGCCCCTCACCCCTTCCATCCCACACTCCTCTACCGCAGAGCCCCCTAGTTCTGGCCCTACGAAGAGCCTACGCCACCTCCCTTCTCCTATCTATTGGTGTCTGGGAGGCACGATGGCGCTTTGGCCTGGCCTCTGGCCCGGGCTCCGGCACCCAGGGCCCCTCGAGCTCTTCCACCGCAGAGGCCTAATCCCCACACCCCAGGCTGGACATTCCAAGTTCCTGGAGACACAATCGGTTCTAACATTCCTGGTGAGGTGCAGGCTGGGGGGGCGCGGACAATGGATCTTGTGTTCCTCCCCACGCCTTCCTGCTCTTGCACTAGGGCTCTGCAAAGGACGCTGAACCATCAGAAGTACCACTGTCCACCCCACTGGGCCCGCCTGCCTCCGCTGGAGGCTGGGGCTGAGGCCGGGGAGCCCCTGGGCCCATGCCCCTCGCCCGGGGCTGAGCGGTGCTTTTTTCCTCATGGCCTCTGGGACCTGCTAGGTTCTTCGTCCACCTCAGCCTCAGGAGGAAGGGGTTAAATGCCAACACCTCTCTCCTCCCCCCCCACGTCAAGCCTCCGTCTTCCCAGCCAGGGGAGTGTGGGCAGTGGACAGGACTCTCCAGCCACCCGAAGCCACAGCCAGCAGCGTCTCCTCTGTCTGTGGCTGACTTCTCTTCATTAGTGCAATCACATCAACACTGACAGCAGCGTATTTATTACTGTCCCGACGACAACCATTTTTCACCCAGTGATGCGCAGACTGATAATGAGCTTGGAGCCCAGCTAATGAGGAACTCCCCTCGGCCCGCCTTGGCAGCTCCGGGCCCTGCGACGGCCTGGCCACCAGCCCTCTCTCTGCCCGCAGACACTTCCCGGGGCAGGCAGAAGGGATCCAAGTGAGGAGGTCAAGGGTCACTGGGCTGAGCCATCCAGAGCTGCCCACAGCCAGCAAGCACACTGCCCGTGGGGAGGAGACTTCAGGGAGGATGCAGCGAGACTTCAGGGCGGACCAGGCTCCGGGCGTGGTCTCAGGCAGAAGTCCCTCTTGCATGCCAGATTCTGGGTCCTTAAGCCAGGGCAGCAAGAGACCAGCAGCAGGATGGGGCGGGTCAGCAGCCGGACAAGAGCCTGGAAGGCTGGATGGCTGGTCTGGGGGCTGGTTCCTGGAGCACAGGGAGGAGGTGGGAGGAGGTGCCTGACCCAATCAAGACCGGCTCACTAGTGTTGTGTGGGTGGGGCAGGGTGCTCGTGGCTGCTACATGGATGCAAGCCACTGGAGGGACCGGCTCTGCTGGAGGATGGTCCTCTGGGAACCTCAGCTCTCCTGGAAGGCACCTATGTATCTAAAGGAAAAAGGCCCCTGTGCAGCAGATGTGGTTACCTAGAGCCTAACACCCGCGACTAGGGAGCACCTCAGACCTCAACCAGCACTCTGCCCAACTCCAAGCAAGACCCCACTGGCGGTGTTCATCAGTGGCCTGGTCCAAATTAAAAGGAGGTGGGAGGAGGGTCTAGGGGGAGGCTAAGAGACAGGCCTATTCCACAGTCCACACACACAAAAACCACTGGTTTGGAGACTGGGTGACGCTGAGGGAGAGCCCATAAAACCACCCAACCACCCAAGCAGCAGGCCACCCGGGGAGGGGCGACAGCCTTAGCCTCACGCCCACCACCCTCAAAGGCATCGCCACAAACCAGGCATGGTGGACAGTTATGGTGGCCCAATTACGTTTGGGGCCCAACTGCTTTAGAAAGCATTATAGGAAAGTTCAAACACAAATAGTTTAACTATATATATGTAAAGCATCTTAGACTCTTGCAGATGATGTGACCCAAGAGATCATCCCATTCAAGGTTTTCAAAGCCAGGTTTTGACATATATCCCAGGGGGCCCAGGAAGCCACAGGGTAGATGGGCCACATCTGCCAGAAGCCTCGATTGGCTTTAAAATATCCTCTGTGTGTTAAAATGGAATTCAGATGGACCACGGAGCAGAATGCAAATCGTCATATACTTAACAAATGAAATATAAAAAAGGAAAGATGCATGGAAAGTGAGCAGCTTTAGGCTGCATGGCCAGATTCCCCAACGCATGTGTCCACACTCCTCCTCCACCAGGAAAGCCTGTCGTGGAAATGCTGTATTTATGCCCCCGCAGTTTCCCAATGAGGACACTTCTAGCCACACAGGCTAAAAGGCCTGGCCCAAAGGGACCCACTAAGAATCTTTGACTGTGGCCTCTGAGGCCTGGCACAGTGTCATAAACTGGTCACCTTCTCTCTACTTCACTCCTACCCCCTGCAGCACCCTTCTTAAAAGGGTTTATTAATTGGGAAAAATAACTTATGTCTAATACCTCAGTCCTTGTTGATGGAGGGTTATCATCTAAACTTGAGGAGTTTATAATGAAATAAATCAGTTGCACACATGTTAAATGGTAATTCAGAATCAACAAAGCCCAAGTGCCAATGAGACGTCTAGACCACTGGAATCCTGAGGACTGGAGACTTCGGGAGGAGGTGTCCCAGCTGGGGAGTGGGGAGGGACGGCTGCATGCTGGAC
This sequence comes from Cephalopachus bancanus, assembly GCA_027257055.1. NCBI lineage: Eukaryota > Metazoa > Chordata > Mammalia > Primates > Tarsiidae > Cephalopachus > Cephalopachus bancanus. Next base: position 7,809,942 of record JAPVLO010000065.1, read on the forward strand.
TTTCGGAGAGGGTGAATGGGATATGGGTTACGAGGAAAAGAGAGAGAGGGTGCTCACAGCAGGGAGAACAGCCTGAGCTTGGAGGACGGTTGTTGTGGGGGCAGGGAGAGGGGAGACTGCAGCCATATCTAGGGCCCGACGGTGGAGAGTTTCGTGCTGACACCACAGCTATGGGAATGCCACCAGAAGTCTGGGAGCGGGGGGTGGAGCGGTGACGTGATAGGTCTCTGCGTCCAGACCCAATGGCTGAGATCCTGTGGTCATCAAGAGAGCGCTCCGAGTTTCCTTGGACAGAGGAGAGGCCACCCCAAAATGCCCCCATGCCCACGCCTGTGCCCATCCAAGCTGCGGAGAGGCCCGTGGTCAAATGAGACAGCCCCCAAATCCTCTGGGCCCACCAACCCAATGGAGCACGGTGAACAATCAAGGAGCGTGGGTATCCTGACCTGGCAGGCAGCTGGCCTGCATTCATCGTTGCTTTCTTACGAGTCGAGTGACCTTGGCAAGTTACTTAATGTTCCTGAACTTCCATGCTAACAGATTAATAATGTTAATACTTTCTGGCCAACCTCCTTCATAGGTTAGTGTGAAGAGCAAATGGAATGTCTGTGAAAGCAACCCACATACACTTGAGGTTTTATGAAAGGATCCGGCAAAAACATTCACCTTAAGGTCTGAACAGCTGACAAGTAGCTTAACAGGTGAGCTCTGGGTGGTAGATCTGCATTTTGAGTTGGAGACAGAGAATATCTTCACCAAGGAAATCACGAATAGCAGAAGTTTAGAGGCCACTGGCAGGTCTGGAGGACAGAGGGAGAAGAAGTCTTTGGGGCCAGGGCACCTGTCAAATAGCAGGGCCAAAGCTGGCCTTGCTTTCCTGGCATCAACATGGAGATAGCAATGACAATGACATGATAAACACTTATTGGTGTTTGCTGTACACTGAGCACTGTCCTAAGAGCTCATTAAACCCTGCCGCAAACCAACAAAGCAAGTACCACTATGATCCCCATCTCACAAACAAAGAAAACGAGGCACAGATCGGCAGCGGACTCACCTAAGGTCACCCAAGCAGGAAACGACTGGCAGGGTGTGAACCCAGGCAGTTGTCGTGTTTCAGGCTCCTCGGAGGTCTGTCCTGTCCCGCCTGGGCTCTCCGCTGTCATATCCAGCACTGGCTCTCAGAAGTCACAGCAGGGAATGAAGAATCTGTACCAGATTCCTAGGTAGCTCACCATGTGTGGTGACAACCCAATCGCTCAGGTACCCAGCTGTATTTCTGACCACTACTCAGATTCTGAGCAGCACAACTGGCTCCCTGACTTCCAGAGAAGTGTCCAGGGGAAGTTTCCAGAGTCCTGGCTCCAGCAGTCCCTTGAGAGTTTCCAGTGTCCACCCTAGAAGCTTCTTCTCCCTTTGTCCTCCAGACCTGCCGGTGGCCTCTAAACTTCTGCTATTTGTGATTTATTTCGTGAAGATATTCTCTGTCTCCACCCTGAATGGGCCTCGCTACGGCAAATATTTCCTTCCGTCAGGCTGGATGATCACATCATCAAGATTTCATCACCCCCCATATCACTGATGGCTTCCTATGTGGCATCAATTGTTTCCCGCCCCCCATCCTCCCTTCTCCCACCCCCTGCTCAATTTGGAAGACTCCTGGTGGCTTGGTCACTGGCAAGGCAGTCGTGAATGCCTCAAGTGATCTTAAGGAGATTCCTCAAGCAGCTCTGGGGCATCCCAAGCCTAGAGAGGGGACGGGGACAAGGTGAAGAGAAGACCCCTTGCATTCTGCCGAGTGAAGGCCCAGTGAGGACACAGCGAGGGTGGATGCACGAGTGGGAAGACGAGGAGAAAGGGTAAGCACAGGGGGACAAAGAATCCCAAGGCCCACTTCCAAACGCTACCACCTTCTCTGGACCATTCCCAGTCTTCCAGCAGCACAACTGTCTGGACATCTCCCTGGCAAATGGTCGTCCCTCCTTGGGAAGACAGTGACGGATGCTGTGGAGGCCAAGGGCAGCCTGGGGCAGAGGACAGGCATAGGGACGATAGAGCCCTGGTTTAAATCCCGACTCCTCGACTTCCCTGCAGGAGGGTCATAGGCAGTTAATCTCTCTGGGCCTCAGTTTACTCACATGTTGGAGTCACAGGAAGGCTGAGGCGCCTAGGCTGTAGCTACAACATAAGGAGGCTGTGTCTGACAAGGAAAACTCTACACCAAATAGGAGTTCTAGAATGGGGAGGAAAGACCTAGGGATGAAGCAAGAGAAAGCGGGGTAAGAAGAAAACGTAAGTGAAATACAGAGTGAAGATACGGGGAAGAAAATCTATAAACGAAATGGAATCTGAGATCTTATCTCAAAGCCATTTAAAGGACAAACACAGAAGTACAAATATAGTTACACTCCCTTACTAAGTGCCGTGATATGTTGGGTTCCATTCCGAGAGTTCTACCTGTACTATCCCATTTAAGCCCTGGAAGGCTTTTCTCCTGGTTTTACAGACAAGGAAACATGAAGGTTGAGAATGTTAAGTAACTAAACCCAGAGTGCCACAGACAGTCAGTGACAGCGCTTGAGGCCAGGGCAGCTCAGTTCCAAGGTACTGATCCCTACCTATACCACTCGCAACAGCTTCAGGAGAAAAACAAGCCTCCAAACAGGAAAGTGACAACACAGCCAGGGTGGGGGAAGGGGGGTGAGGATCTGCTTCAGGAATGGCCCTGTCCTGGGTAGAGTCACCCATTTCTGTATGAAATGCGCAGACTGCAGTATCTTCTCTGTGGGTATGCAGGAACATGGGGTGTCACCAGTGCACGGGACCCACGTCTTCTTTTCTTCCAGCACACAGATGCCTGCACTCCCGGCTCCCTTGCCACTGGGTGGAGCCACGTGGCCAATTCTGGCCAATGGGTTGCAGGGGAAGAAATACAAGCTCACGCATTTAAGTGTTGACCCAAGGTCTTCCTCTCTCCTTTCTTCTGCAGCATTCGAGGGGCCTAGCATTTCAAATGGTGCATCCATGCATGGATGGCATTACTCCCAGACCTCCTACCCCTCTTCCCAATTCCCTCCAAGTCATAAAGGCGGAGTTCAGCGGGTGGGAATTCAGGGAGGAGCCGGGGCCATCCATCCCAGAGGTCATGCCAGTTACCTGTTGGCAGGCACTTCGGTCTCAGTGGCAACACCACCCTGTTCCATGTACGCACAGGCTGGAGCTGGTGGAGGGCAGGGCCCCCACTCTCGGGGTGTCTGGTTGCTCAGGGCATTGAGGGCTCCATGGATGGGGTGTAGGGATGTGCAGAGGAGATGGGGCCCTTCGCAAGCCAACGAGCCCGCAAAAGGAAGCTGGAGAAGTAGGCGGGGGCCAGATGACCAAGGGCTTCATGCCTCAGGCAAGTGTTCATTCGTTCAGCTTTCAATCACACATTCGTATTTGTTGAGTTCTTCTATGTGCTGGGCACTGCCCTAGTGGCTGGGAATACAGCAGCCAATAAAGTAAAGCTCCTGCCCTCCTGAGGAAGATCAACAAAAAACAAACAAGCCAATATATGTCAGCTGGAGCTGAGTGCTGTGGCAAAGTCAGAGCAGAGTGGGTGTCGGGAGATGCCGTGTCATAGGGTGCTGGGGATGGAGAAGGGGCGTTAGGAGAAAGTCCCGGAGGAATAAGGAATGGGCTTTGCAGACAGCTGAGAGGTGCAGACATCACTACGAGAACAGGAACTCTGAGTGCCGGGTCGGAGGCCTGGTGAGTTCCAGAAACGAAAGGCGGTACGTGAACCGGGAACAGTAAGACGAGGTGGGAGAGACGGCTTGTGAGTGACTAAACCCCATGACCCGCACACGATAAGCACTAAACACTTCAAAAAGCGTTTTCAAAGTGATTTGGAAAATCTCATTTCATCATCCAAGACAATTCTGTAAGGTAGACACAACTATGTTTAACTCTGTTTACCCATTTTACAGATGAGAAAACAGGCTCCACTCAGTGCCTTTCAGTGGGAGAGGCAGGAGTGGGAGGGGACAGAACCCACACTTGGAGCCCTTGCCACATCTGAAGGAGAAGGACCTCCCCGGGGCTCCCAGGGCTCCACGAGGCGCTTTCTGGTCCAGATGCCAGCCAGGGAGTCTGAGGAGACGAGCTCTGCAACTTCTCTCCCTCCCCCCTGATGCTGAGCAGCCCTGGACTGTCCCTGCCTTCTGCCCGGCACGTGGACAGCAGGGGGTGGGATGCCTGGGTGCGGGGAGCCACCAGGATGTCTCAGCCGCCGGCCTGTTTTCCTTTCCATTACAGGCAGCTGGCCGCTGCCGGCAGTTGCTGCTGGCCCATTTGTTGCTATTGGCATCCCAAGGCCCCGAATTACGATGACTAATTCCCACAGCTTTAGGCAGCTCCAGGGCTGTCTGCCGCAATGTGCTCCAGGGGCGGCCAGGACACAGCAGTTCAGTAACACCCAGCATCAATTCCAACTCAGTCTTCTACTCCCCCAGGGACCAGGAGCCAGGAAGAGGGGTGGGAGTTAGGGGTTCAGCCAATCAGAGACTCCTTCAACCATGGCCAAATCCTAGGATAACCAGTCGTAAGCAGGCTGATTTCCCATCAATATAAAGCGAGAGTGTCTAACTGCAAGCTTGTTTCTTGAGGTAGTGAGTCCTCCGACCCCAAGAGTATGCAAGTAGAGACCAGTTAACCTGGGGGAGGGTAGGGGGGCAGAGGATGGCCTGGACAACTTTCCGTGTGTCTTTTTTTTTTTTTTTTTTTTTGAGTTGGAGTCTCATTCTGTCGCCCAGACTGGAGTACAGTGGCTGCTCCCGGCCACTGCAGCTTCGACCTGCTGGGCTCCGCCAATCCTTCCGCCTCAGCCTTCCAAGTAGCTGGAACTACAGGCGCGCGCTACCACGCCCGGCTAATTCTTGATTTATTGTAGAGATGAGGTCTCACCAAGTTACCCGGGCGGGTCTCGAACCCATGGGCTTAGACAATCCACTCACCTCGGCCTCCCAAAGCGCTGGGATTACAGGCTGAGCCACCGAGTCCGGCACCGTGTGTCTTTCAAGGCAAATGCAATGACCCCCATGAGTCCTGAGAGAACATGCCCATTCTCCCTTTCCCTTCAGCTTACCGCCCAACTGTGTCCCATGGTACAAAGTCAAATACAGAACAGTCTGCAATTTAACACAGCATTTTAAAGTCAGTCGTTTGGGCCCTGTTTAAACAGAGGATCGCTGTGAAGGATTTGGCCTCCTTCCCAGCCTCCCTTCCCTGATAGAACAAGGTTCCTGGCCCCTACTCCAGCCTTCCAGTAGAGGACACGAGGGAGAGGCAGCCGATAAATATTTGCCCAACAAATGCAGGAAGGAGAAGGATTTCTGAGGCAGGTGTCCAGCAGCCAGCAGGATCTGGCCTCTGGGTGGGGGTCCTGACTGTTCATCCCAGGCAGGGATGATCGTCTTCAGCCAGTAGAAGCACTAAGCTCTATCCCTCATCTAACCACTGCCAGAATGTTCCAGACTCTCCAGCTGGAGCCAAGGGGCCCAAAGGGTGAGGGAAAGAGGGGCACGGGAAGGTAGGGACACCCTATCCCACTCTAGAGCGGGGCTTTTGACAGCTAAGCCGCAGGCAAGCACGACACTCGGCCTCCTGGTAATTAGCAAAAGGCCCCGATCAATAAGTTATTTTTTGCTGTCAGTAATTAATAATTACAGCTTAGCCACACCATGTAATTAAACTTTCATCCCGCTCCCTCGTGTACTGTTGGGCTTTTATTGTGATTAGCTCCCAGCACTAAACTTTCTCCCTCTGGAGCCTGTGGGAGCCTCTGGAGCTGAGGTTTCCAGTCCCCTCCTGGGTTTCCCACTGCCGGGTTCACTCGGCTCAGACTCCCTTTTGTTCTTCCCCCCAGCACGGTTGTCTTGAAAGAACCTTCTGGACCGGCTGGCTCGGCTGCTACCCCTCCTCCCAGCCTCTTGAGCTTGCCAGGATGACGTCCAGCAGGAGTCAAGCTTCCGAGGTGCTTGTTAAAGGACTTCCAGGCTCCCCTAGACCTTTCCCGTCAAGGTGTCTGGGAGTGGAGCCCGAAAATCTGCATCGTCACAAGCCCCCTGGAATGAACCCTCAGGACCCCCACCCAGAGCTTGGGTACCGCTCTTTGAGACACAGAGATGTAGCCATGGAAGGACGCTCAAGAAAGGGCGTGGGAAAGGGACTCAGGGTCTCCTTGGTTGGGGGCAGGTGCCACTCTTCCTGGCCCCCGGCTTAGTGGCAAAACCCTCAACAGAGCAGCAACTGCCAGGGATTAAGCACCTTCCACGGGGGAGGCACTTGCAGGCGCCTCCCCCTGGAATACCTTGAATCCTCACATCGACTCCTCAAGGCAGGGGAAACTGAGGCTCCGAGAGGCCAAGGGCCTAGCTGAAGGCCTCTCTGCAGCTAAGCGGCAAAGCCAGTGCTCTATCTACCACACCCCAGCACTTCATGGGAAATGAGTTTGCATCATGTGACACTAGGTTCCGGGGAGCACGGTCAAGTGTTGGCTTTCAGGAGAGCCAGGTGATGTTGTTCACCAGGCCCAGCCCCCCAGAAAAGAAACAAGACTAGGTCCAGATAAAATCAACGGCAGCAGCCCATGTGAGGTTTGTCCCAAGGGAGGAACAATGGCTTGGTTCCTCATTCTGTGTCATGCCTGGAGAACGGGCTCGTGGGCTCGGAAGTGACAATGCTAGTAGTGGCTTCAGCTGCCCCCAAGGGATTCGTGGTGTGGCCTCAGATGAGAAGAAACGCACTCTAACCCCAAAGCAGAAAAGACAGGACCCTACGCCCTCCCCAATCTCACCCCCTCTGACCCTCAAACTCAGCACGGCCCCAAGGCCAGGACCATGTTCCCACAATCCTCTGCAAGATCTGCCACTAGGAGACAAATAGATGGAGAGGGTCTTTTGCTGGAAAACACGCTCCGAGCCAGAAAACACAAATGGAGCAGCAGGGGACCTGGGCAGTGCCACACTCAGACAAGCAGCAGACAAGAGCCGGAGAGGTAGTGAATCAATCAAGGAGACCTTCAGGGCTGGTGACAGGGGAGCTCCTCCTGCGGGAGGCCCAGGGACAGGAGGCGGCCTGGCCTCAATGTCAGCAGGACGGGTGGGATCTTGGCCTCAGGTGGACTGTGCCGGTGTGGAGGTGGGGCAGGAAGGGACAGGAAGACCCCAAAGGAAGAGCCATCGGGGGCCCTGGGGACTCCATATGGGCCTGGTCCTAGATTGTTCCCACAGAACAATTCTGTCTAGGGACAGAATGAGTGAGCCACCCTCCTGTTGGAGTGTGTGCAGTCAGGAAGTTAGAAGGAGCCAGACAGATGCCGACACCCCTCAGAGCCCCCATGTCTCCCCATGGCTGGTAACCCCCTGGTTATTTCAGAGCAAATCTGTGAGGTGCTCCAGGGCGGAGGACCACCGAATCCAATTCTGTCAGCGTCATGGAGGTCCTGGGACCCTGCAATGAGGGGCCCAGACATGGAGCCCTCCTGTGGCTGGTCCTGGCTCTAGGGAGAGGGGTTCAAACTCACCGGATTCCAGTCCCCCCTAGATCACAGAGTGGCTTTGAGCAGGACACATAATGCCACTGGGCCTCAGTTTCCCTGTCAAATGGCTACCAGAACAAGATGACCTCTGAGGTGCCTGCCTGCACGAAGATTTTATGACGATCGTAAAAATAATAACTTTTATTACCTTACATTTATTTATAGGGCTCGTTACAAAATTTCTAAGTGCTTTTACGTAAATTACCTCGTAAAATCCTCCCCTCGACCCTGTGAGTGAGAGCTGATTATTCCATCTCTTTGATCCGAGCTCTCTGGATTGCCTGGCGCGGGGGCGCCCTGGGGTCCCTTCTTTCCCGCGCGTTCAGAGGCCCCAGAGGCGGAGGGGGTTGCGGCCCCCGCAGCCTGGCGACCCCGGGCGGGTCCCGGGCCCCTCCCGAGCCTGGAAGGGGTGAGGCCGAGCCTTGCTGGTCCAGGAGCGCCGGTCCAGGCTTCGCCTCCCTCCGCCCCCAGCAGGCGCCGCTCGGACACCGCTGGCATCACCGTCTGAATCCGCGCACCCCCAAAGAGAGGAACGCCGGTGCAGCCGCCCTTCCCCCCGGGGACCTGGCCGGGACCGGGGGGCCGTCTGGGCGCCCGCCCTCGGGGGGGGGCCGCGCCGAGCGCGCCTCCGGCCCTTCCCGGCGCTCCTGCCCCCAGAGCCACCCGCCCTCCCCCGCTGCGAGGCTGCTCCTGGCAGCCGCAGGTCAGAGCCGCGGCTGCAGACACGACCCAGCGAGCCGCGGAGCTGGAGGCAGGGGCGGGATGCCGGGGGGCGGGGGGTGTTAAGGGAGGCCTCAGACGGTCCCTGCGCCCGCTCGGCAAAGCCCCCAGCCCCGCGGCCGGCCAGGCAGCCAGGGGTGGGCTCCCGTGAGCGGCCAAGCCGGGCGACCGCTCTCCCGGGCGACCAAGTCGGCGCCGAGCGACGGATCTGGCTCCGTCCCAGCGCCGGCCCGCCCCCCTCCCTCGGCACGGGCCTTGCCCTTCCCCGCGGACGCCGAGCGCACAGCCAGGTGCCCGGCCTGGACAGCCCGGCGCGGCCGAGCGTGGAGCCCGGCACGGAATGTCTCGCCGCCCTCGCGCCGGCCCGAGGGCGGCCGCGGCGGGCGGGGGAGGGGAGCGCCCCCCCACCTCACCTTGGGCTCTTCTCCGCTCCCGGGCGACCCCCCCGCCCTTCGGAAGCCACGAGTCTCGGGGAGACTGCCCCACCCCCGAAAGAGAGCCCCCAAACTCTGCCGGGGGAGGGTAGTCTCGAAACTCCCCGGAGAGGGCTCTGCCCAGGCGAAGCCCGGCGTCCAGGAGGCCACCGTGAGGCCGGGGAGCTCCCGCCACCGCTCCGCCGCCACCCTCCCCGCCTTGCCCGGCCCCACGTGGGGCGGCCTTCCTTACCTTGGGCTCCGGCCGCGGGGATCCGATGCAGAGCCAGCAGCGTCCAGATCAGCAGCCCCCGCATGGTGACCGGCCTGGAGGGGGGCCTCCGCGTCCCCGCCCCTCCGCCCTGTTTTATAATCCTGGGGGGGTCCGGTGCCCCGCGGCTTCGTCCCGGGAGACTGCGCGGCGCGGGGTCGGGCGTAGTGCGCCCAGGAGGGGCAGTGTCCGAGACGCCGGCTTCCCTCCTCCTCTCTGGCCAAGTCCGGTCCGGACGGCGCGTCCGGAAGGCGAGGGGGTGGGCAGAGAGAAAGGGGCCAGCCGCCCGTGCGGGTTCGGGCACCCCTCTCCCTCGGCACCCCAACTGCGACTGCTCCCAGGCGGGGCGGCCTCCGCGATCCGGCCGGGGCGCCGGCCGAGCTCCGGAATGAACGGACAACTTCAGGAAACTTCCTCCCGTGGCCACGTTGCCCGCCCCCCGCCCCCTCCCCGCCCCCTGGCTGGGTTCTCCCGGCCGACGCAGTCACCGCCGTTCCGGGCGCCAGGCCCCCAGGACGCGGCCCGAGCCGAGCGCGGCAGCAGACGCGAGCGTGGGGGTCCCTTCAGGGGCGCCGGTGTCGGGGGGCGCGGTGAGCATCGCGGTCCGAATCTCCCCGGAGCTGAAGTTTTCTTGTCTCCAACTTTGCAGGCGGCGTCTGGCGGGGCCGAGCCACCCCTCTGGGCTCCACCGCGCTCGCGCCGAATCCAGAGACTCCGGGTGCCCCGGGGGCGCCGGGACCCGGCGCGCCCTCGCCTCCGCGCCCAGCCTGCTAGCAAACTTTGCGGGTCCCGCGGCCCCGCGCGCAGCGCCGCGCGCCCATGTCCGCGCCGGCCGCGGGGCGGCGGGGCGGGTGCTGGGCTCGGCGACCCGGGCTGTCGCCGGCGCCCGGGCGCGGAGCCTCCTGCCGGCCCGCGGATGCCGCCGGGCGGCTCTGCCCGCCGCCGCGCCCCGGCCGGAGCTCCCGGGAGACGCACGCGGAGCCCGGCGGGCAGCCCTGGCTGCGGGGCGCGGCGCCCCTCGGACGCCGGGCGCTCGCCCGCCGCCCGGCCGGAGGAGCAGCGGCCGCCCCGCGCCGCGGCCGCGCCGCCGCCGCCCGCCTCGGCCGCCGCTCGCCGGGCCCGCCGCCCTCCGCTTGCCGGGCTCGGCGTCCTGCGAGCCGCTCCTGCCTGCGCGGAGCCGGAGCTGCGGGGGCAGCGCGAGCCGGGGACGCGCGCGGCGGAGGCGGAGGCGGAGACGCGGGGAGGGGGCGAGCGCTACCCCGTGGCCGCGACTGGAGAGCTGCCGCGCGCCGGCGGGGGGGCGGCGGCGGCGGCCCGAGCCAGGCCCGGGAGCGAGCCCCGCGGAAACACGACCCGTCTGCGCGGCCGCGGGCGCCCAGCGACCCCGGGACCCGCCGGGGGGGAGCAGCGTCGCCTCGCGCCGTGCCGGGGAGCGGCGCGCGCGAGCCCCTCCGCGCGCGGGCACGGCCTGTGCTTCCAGCCTCGGCCGGCACCCGCTCCCGGAGGCCGCCTCTGGCTCCCCGTCTCTCCCAGGGCCGGAGCCTCCTGCCCCCTTCCTGGACTTGGAGCGTCACGGGATGAGGTTTGGGGAGCAGGGGTCGGTGAGCCGGCTGACTCCAGCTTCCCGCTTCCCGGGCCAGGCTCTCGGAAGTCTGGACATGCTCAGGGCGACAGACAAAGGGCGGCCCGGGACGTGCAGAAGGCTGCGAAAGCCAAGCTGGTGCCAAGGCACATGCCTCCTTTGTTTCTTCCTTTTATTCTTCGGAGCTCGCGTGCAAAGGGCAGAAGACGGCGAAACTGGTGGGGACGGCCCAAGAAGGTGTCCTGTGCTGTGCCGAGCAGGACCAGCACCTCCGAGGGCGGGAAGCCCAGCTCCTGCCTCCAGGACCCAGTTACACTCTTCTGGGCACCAGATGCCTGTGCCTCGGTGGACTTCTCCCGCCACTAAAAATATATTAAAAATAATATTTTGTGACTGTGTTGGCATAAAGGCAAACATATTAATATTGCATATTAAAACATTTCCTTCAGCCTAAAAGTTCATTTAGCTTTTTCTGATTTTAAAAGAAATTAAAACTTTATTGTTATCATTTTACTTTTTTTTTTTTTTTTTGGTAGAAATAGGGTCTGTCTTCATTGTCCAGGCTGGTCTCAAACTCCTGGCCTCAAGCAATCCTCCCCGACCTCAGCCTCCCAAAGTGCTGGGATTGCAGGGATAAGCCACCATGCCTGGCAAGAGATTAAAACATTTTCGTGGATCCCCTAAAAGACAGTGGTCCCCGGCACTGGGCCCGCAGAGCTTCATGGAGAAGTCAGCCCTGCCCACTTCCGCTGGGAAAGGAGGACTAGAGAGACCCTCCACCTCTGGCCACAGTGCTTTCATTCCTTTTATATTCTCCTTTCACCTGCCTTGGAAGAACTGAGAGCATTTGGTGAAAATGGCTGAGAAGAGGGCCTACCTTCCCCAAGTCCCTTCAATCGCCTAATTCAAACCGCATTCTGTGACTTCCTTTGGCAGCCTGAGCTCCAGTCCAGGCCGAAGCCCCTCTGGCTGGCTTATCCATAACGGAAGGGCTTTGGGGACAGACAGCCTGGATGTGACGGGCTCTCCTTCCCTCTGGTGGTCATACCACACCCAACTGCTCAGTGATGTCCAGATGTGACCACACCCCCGCCCCCATGCTCTGAGCTCCCCAACTAAGAGCTCAGGCCCTTCCCAGAGCATCAGGCACAGTTGGTCTTTAGGGTGCTGTTACACTGCTTGCTCACAGAGGGGGCCTGAGAGCCAGATTTGTAGGGAACCTCTCTTTCTTTTTCCCAGCTAGCAAAGGAACAGCAGAAAGGCTGGATCTCTGCTCACAGGGGGTGGGTGTTCACGTGGACACAAGCGTCTGAAACTTTGGTGGGTTTCTCCCTGCTCATGTCCAGTCCCCAGGAGTCTGGGCTGGATGTACCTGGCGCCCTGAACAGCATTCGTTCCCATCATGAGAGGGGGCCTCTTCCACAACCACGTGGAGCCTCACAGACCTGGGAGTCTGATCCCTGAAGAACAGGATGGGCAACCAGCCAGGGGATGGGGTGAAGGAGGAGGGTTCCTTTTCTTTGCTGGAAGTCTCCCACGCTTGCGGGTTAGAGAGGAGAGAGGAAGGTGCCCTTCCAGCTGCTCGTGCAGCAAACATCGGTCTCCGTCCACGTGGGATGGAGAAGATTCAGGCTCTTTCTGGCCTCAACCTCTACACACACGTAGGAAGGGAACACTCTGATTTTGCTTCTTATCAGAGTTTTGCTGACCCAGGAGGAGGCTGAGCTGGGAGCTGCTTCTCGGAGAGAGGCTTGTTACTGGGAAAGTCGCTTGCAGACACCATGACCTCATCCTTGCCACCAGCGGCATAATTAGAAGGTTGCAAACGGTGCAGTAGTGGGTGTGCCACTTTGGGAGGGGGTTGCGTGGCTTTCACAGGCATTCCTCTGGCTCCTTGTTGCAACCATGCCCACTTCCTGTTTGAGCCTATGCAGACAGCTTTCCTGGACGCTCTGGGGACAGGATCTGGGTCTTCTTCACTTATGTTCCATCTTCGTCCATCCCCAAGGCCAGCACCCAGAGAAGACTCTTTGCTCTACCCTCTTGACTGTGACTTTGAGGGAGGGGTAGAGGCGAAGAAAGACACAATTTATCTCCAGAGAGAAAGAGAGGCCTGGGCCGCTCTGCTCTGGCTTCTCTTTCTCCCTTTCCAAGTGGATGTGAGTTTAAAACATTACCCTTCTAGGAAAACGTTCACTGAACCCCAAATAGGGCCACTCTCTTAGCCTGACACCCCACACACAGTCAACAAAAGGGCATTGCCGCCGAACCTTGCCAGGGAACCTTCTGAGTGGGAGGCACGTTACGCCGTGTCCCAGCCAAGGAGCAGGAAGTCAAAACCCGGGACAGGCAGACGAAACTGCTCGATCGCAGAAGGCCAAGACCCTCCTTACTCCGCCATCCTTCGGCATCAAACTCCATTTCGCATACAGAAAGCAAAGTATAGGCAGGGGCAGAGCCAGCTTTTCAATATGGTTATTGTGTACTTTTTTCTGTTTGCCGTCTCTGATGTAACAGCACCGAGAACAGAGTGTTCGATTGCAGGATGACACTGTGTCCTCCAGCAGTATGGGATCTGTATCGGGGACCCGCAGAGACCAGCCAGGCGGTAGTGGCAGTGATACCAGGGAGGCAAGGTCACATGCTTCTGCTCCCTACCCATGCCCTGTCCCCTGTCCCCTGCTTCCTGAGTTGTATGGATGCTGCCCTCAGCCAAGAAGTCCGCTTTGGTGGTTGTTTTGGGCGGGGTAAGAAGGGGGAAAGGGTGAGTGGGTGTGCGGATTGGAGACAACTCCGTTTAGAAGAAACATGGAAGAGACCGGAAGAGGAGTCGGGGGCTGGGCAGGTGGGACTTTCGAGCAAAAGTATTCCCTACACCCATGTGCCCAACACCATGGTGCCAGGTGTCACGGCATGAGGCTGCTCTCAGGACTGCTGTGGTGGGCTGGACCAAAGTCCTCCAGAGTGAAGACTTTCAGCAGGGCTGTCTTTGCTCCACCCAGAGGGTACGCAGACAGCTAATTGCCTTGAAACGTGGGCTTCCGGTAAATAACGAATGGCATTCGCTTTTCATTTTTGTTCTGTTTTGAAGACAGAGAAAGGAAAGGAGTTGAAGAGATAAAAGTGGTTTACTAATCTCAATTGGAAAGAGGGTTCCCTGTCGCAGTCAGTTCAGGAGGCTGTAACAAAATACCATAGACTGAGCATCTTAAACAACAGACTTTTTTTTTTTCGGTTTGTCAACTTTTTAATTTTATTCTGAACAACGTTGTCAGCGTGCATGAAAGCAGACTGTATGGCACTGAACTCTGCTCTTCAATACGGTCCTCACTAGCCATAAGTGACCACGGAGCACTTCAACGGTGGCTATTGACACATGTTGAAATGATAATGTCTTGTCTATATTGAATTAAGTAAGAAGAACTTTTAAAATGAATATTATTTGTTTCTTTGTGTGTTTTTAGATGTGGCCCCTAGAAAATTTGAAATTCCACATATGGCTCATATATATTTTTGGATAGTGTTGGCATAGACCCCCTGTTTACCTGTACACACTTTGACAGTTATCACCTCATGCTTTCTCTTGTTTCATTCATACCCTATGTGCTTATTTGTTTAGTTATTATTTCTGCTTTGATGTCATACTTATTGATGTATATAAGCTAAATTTTTTTGACAACAGACAGGGATTACTTATGGCTCTGGAGACTGTGAAGCCCAAGATCAAGGAGCTGGCTGGTTAAGTTCCTGGCAGGGCTCTTTTCCTGGCTTGGAGAAGGCTGCCTTTTTGCTGTGTCCTCATAAGACAGAAGGGAGGAGGGAGGGGAGAGACAGGGAGGGAGGAAGGAGGGAGGGGGAGGCGGGGAGGGGGAAGGAAAGGCAAAGGAGAGAGAGGAGGAGAGAGAGAGAGAAGTGGGAGGGGAGGAGAGGGAAAGGGAGAGACAGAGAGAGGAATATTTGCTCTTCTCCTTTTCTTATAAGGACACTAATGTCATCATGAGAACCCCATCCTCATTACCTCATCAAACCCTAATAATTTCTCAAAGGCCCCACCCCCTAATATTAACACATCAAGGGTTAGGGTTCCAACATGTGAATTTGGAAGGAGACACATCCTCATCCAGGCTCCATCCCCACCCTCAATCACCCATTAACGTTTGCTTTCATTCCCTCAGGAAAATGGGCCTAAGGGCTCAGGACATGTCTGCGGCCGGGCTGGGGGCAGCCTGTATCTTTAGCTTTTCCGTGCCAAGGTCAAAACCACTATGGGTTCCAGTACTGACTTTCAAGCCCCGGGATCTGATTGGCTGGGCATATGCCTAGACAGGCTGGGGTTCTGGCTTCCATGCTCCTTCCTGCTTGTGCAGTTCTACAGGAGAGGAGGAAAGGAGACATCGAGAGAAGAAGGAGCATGTCCCAATACCACCAGTACTGGTGTGGAAATGCTCACTGTCTTGCTGGTCAGGAGACAGATGCAAGCCAGAGAGAATGGAGGTTGAGAGACCACAGGAGACAGTAATTTTAAACAATAAAACTGCTAAGTGTAGGCTAGGCTGGGAAGGAAGTGAACACATAAGGAGCAGGAATCTTCTCTATCTGGGCTGGTTTCAGCCATTCTAAAGTCAGAGGCAGAGAGCACAGGGATAAGCTAGGGGGCGCGGGACAGAGTATGGCGTCTGGTGGAAAGCACAGTGCTATTGCTGGACAGGAGAGGGTGCTACAAATGTGCTGCTAGAAGTTCCAGGAAGGAGGAGCTTGGTTGGGGTAGAATGTGTACTTTGTGGTAGTTTCAGAAACAAAAACAGCACGCATGTTATTCGTGAATGTCTTTGACGCGTCTACCACAAGATATGTAAGAACCAGGGAGAAGTCAGCCTGTGGGTAGCTGGGACATTGACCTTTAAATTGGACAAAGATTGAGAATCATTTAGGGCCATTCAGAATCACAGAGTGATGAGCAACGTTTACTTAATCTGCTTAGTCCAAGAGGAAGCCAGAGGATTTGCCTCTCAGAGACTTCGGAGCCAAGTGCTCACAACTTCAAGGGCGAGTGCCTTTGATTGGACATGCCCCTGGCCAGCCAAACTGACCTTTTATAGCCATGTCCTGCCCAGTCCAGCCTCTGGTCTTTGCTCTGATGGGTCCTTGTGCCCGAGAAACCCTTCCCTCCAAATGTCCACAGGGCTCATCTTCATTGCGTCTCTGTCTAGAAGGTACCTGACCAGTGAGGCCTCCCTGTCAATCACTTTGAAAGAGCGATGCGCTCTGGGGTGATGTTCAAAACAGTCAACACGGACAAAGCAGAGGTACCGACCAATCACAGCTGCTGCTGCCTGGTCTCCTTACCAGCATCTGCTACTGTGTATCAGCCCTGCTGACTCACCAACACATGGTAGTGTGCACAGAAGTACACATATGCACAGCTCCCCTCCCCAACCCATTTTTTTTCCCTTAAGCACTTTTGCCTCGATCTAATATACTATAGACCTTGTTAGTTTATTTGTTGTCTGCCTTTTCCTGCTAGAATACAAGTTCCTTGAAGGCAGGGATTTTTGCTTGTTCATCTCTGCACATTTAAAATCATCAAAATCAGACCAAGCAGTGATACTTGTTTGGTGTAATCAAAACAATAAGAGAAAATAAACATGAAGTGTGAACGGCCTTTCAATTTCATTACTGGGTCTTTGCTTCCATTGATATTGCAAATTAAGCTATTTACACCTCAAATGTGTGCTTTCTGATATTTGGACTTGCAGGGAATACTCACTAATCCCTCAAAATTAACCCAATGTTTGTATGTGTATCTGTAACACATACACCCATATACATCAAATCAATTTCTCAGAAGTAAGGTTTTGTGAGGCTAAATAAGGTGTAAGGCAGAGGGAGTTTTAGGCCTGAGTCTACTTCTCATCAACAATGCAAAATATACATGCTCTAAGTTGGACTGAGACCCGCTCACTTGGCTTCTGAAAAAAGACACTTCTCTTTGCAAAAGTCTACACTACAGAATTCTTCAAAGTCAGTGCATATGAAAGGTGATTTGGTTTGCATTCTAGGATCAAATCCCACCAGTGCTGGGATAGGTTAGATGTATTTACCAGAAAGTAAAATGCAAACCGGGCTTGGTGGCTCAGCCTGTAATCCCGCGCCTTTGGGAGGATGAGGTGAGTGGATTGCCTGAACCCGCGGGTTCAAGACCCACCTGGGCAGGCAAGACCTCCTCTCTACAAAAAATCAAAAAAATTAGCCAGGTGTGGTAGTGTGTGACTATAGTTCCAGCTACTTGGAAGGCTGAGGCGGAAGGATCGCCGGAGCCCAGCAGTTCGAGGCTGCGGTGGCCGGGAGCGGCCACTGCACTCCAGTCTGGGTGACAGCGAGACTCCCAACTCAAAAAAAAAGAAAGTAAAATGCAAGACTGTATGAATGCAGTGTCAGAAAGATCTGAGCTTACGTTCCCGCAGGACACTACCTCTGTAAGTTTCATTTCCACATACGTAAAACGAGAGGACGTTGCCTGCCTTAGAATGCTGTGAGGATTAAATGAGATAACGTGGAGGGTCTGGTATAGAATAAAAACCAGTCATTCTCATTAAAAGTCATTCCTCAGTGAGCACTTGGATTTTGGAACAATCCTGCCATTACTAGATATGGAACTAGACTTTAAAGAAGGAGGAGAAAGACTACAGTCCATGGGAAAAATCTGGCCTGCTGGCTGTTTTTGTAAATAAAGTTGTATTGGAACACTCCTATGTCCATTAAATTACATATACCCTGGGAGTCCTTTTGCACTATGACAGCAGAGTTGACTAGTTGTCACAGAGACCTTCTGGCTTGCAAATATTAAATAGTAACTATAAGATCCTTTGCAGAAAAAGTTTGCCGACTCTTGCTCTAGAAGCAAACGCAGGTAAGTCGTCTCATACATTTCTTAGCAATTTAAGTTCCAAGAGTGGACACCTGTCCAGGTCTGCTTTCACCACAGTCTTGAAGGTAGAAGTATCCTCTAATCCTTCCATATGTGCCTGAAGCCATCTTAGTGCAGCAGCTCAGCGAGGTGGGTTTATCCTAGCTTTCCTGTCTCTGACTTTTATCTGGTTAAAGGTCACACCTAGCAGGTGTGAGGTATTCTAGCTTCCCTGCACCTGCTTTTTTTAACCTGACTAAAAATTGCACCTATATGTACAATATAAAAAGTATAGCCAGGCATGGTGGCGCATGCCTGTGGTTCCAGCTACTTGGAAGGCTGAGGCGGAAGGATCACCTGAGCCCAGCAGGTTGAGGCTGCGGTGGCTGGGAGCATGCCACTGCCCTCCAGCCTGGGTGACAGAGTGAGACTCCAACTCAAAATAAATAAACACATAAATAAAAAATAAAAAGTGGGTCAGACCTTCCATACAATCTAGCAATTCCCCTTCTGGGAATATATCTGGATACACACAAATTGTTCTATAAAAAGACACCTGCATGTACATGCTTATTGCCACACTATTTGTAATAGCAAAAAACATGGAATCAACCCTTCTGCCCACTGAACGTAGACTGGATCAAGAAAATGTGGTACATAAACATGATGGAATATTATGCAGTCATAAAGAAGGACAAAATCATGGACTTTGCAGCAAATTGTGGAGTGGAGCTGGAGGCGATCATACTTAGCGATCTATCACAAAAACAAAGAACCGGATACCACATGTTCTCACTCATAAATAGGACCTGAGCATTAATCACAATAGCACAAGGGAGGGGTCGGCAGTCATGGGGCACTGTCGGGGGGTGAGGTGGGGGGCTTGTTACAACACAGAAAGCATCTAGTCCTATACCAGAAGAAGAAAGGACCAGTTGGAGGCCCAAACTTCACCTGCACATACGTTACTTATATACCTAATTCTGATTTGCACCCCACATCTTTATAATAAAATAAAGTTTTTAAAAAGTGGGTCAGAGAACAAACACCCTCTGTCTTGAGCACAGAAGCACCTGCTTGGCTTGCTTGCAACACTTTCTTCATCCTAGGACCCTGCAAACTCTGGGTCCCCTCTACCGGCCTTAACATACCTCTCTGAGCTGGTCTCTCTCTGATTTGATCCACCCTGCCTCTTCCTCATCCTTTGATGTTGCTACTTGAGCTCATGGCCTCTTCAAGTTCTCTTTCCTTCTCCTTCCCCAGACTTCTTATATATAGTCTCCCGGCTTAGATGTGCCCTGACTGGGTCTGCCCATGCCAGTAAGGCCTTGCAGGTCAGTGCTCCGATGAACGGTTGGGTCTCTTTCCTTTTCTCTTCCTTCTATTGTATACCCTGAGTGGAACTTAATCTCCATGATCCCTACAAACTCATAAAGTTGCAGTGGAACCCCGGGGACCCCAATTTCCCTCCCTCTCGCTGTCCTTCCCCATCCTATCTAAGGTGACTTTCTCCTTGTTGTATGATTCCACATCGTTGCAACCACCTAGTTCATCAATCAATCACGCTCCAGGCTATCTTTACTACTTTCTGTGATACCCATTCCATCACAGGCAAGCAGTTCTTTACACAAAGGTATTTTTCTTGCCTCTTGCTTTTTCCTTCCTATCTTAGCTGAATTCTGAATTTTCCCTAAAGTTGCTACCAAAAACAAGGATCACTTCTTCCTGCTTCTCCGTCTCAGAACAGGAGGGCACAGACTCTTCAGTACTGAAGATCCACCATCCTGCCTCTACTCCCATGTGTTCTCTTGTCTCTGCCATTTGTTTTCCTCTCATGGATGACATGACCTACTTTCTCATTCCTAAATGATGGCACCTCATTGTTTTCTCTCTATCATTCAACACTTGACTTCTAGATAAAGTCAGAAAATCAGTCCTGTATATCTAGATTCCATTGCTTTTACTACCCTGATTTTCCTGAATTTCAGATGGCCATTATGCCATAGATTCACTGAAAGATGACATAAGAAATAGCCCTGAGAAACAGAAGCCATAAGATTCTTTTTCAAAAAGTTGTGCTTTACGCCAGATTATCCTCTTGTTGGAGTGACAGTTTGGCTGGGTATATAAAATCCCAGGTTCAAAATAATCTTCCCTCAGAACACTGTAGATGCTTGAGCCCCTGGCATTCCTGTGACTCCCATGATACCAGTTTTACTCTTATAGCTTTGCAGACAATCTGTTTTGTTTTTCAATTCCTGGAGAGAAGTTATTCTCCTCATTCTGAAGTTTCACCAGTTTGTGGTTGTGTGGGACATTTTAAGCCCATTTGCTTAGTGGACTCTTTCACAATGAGAGTGTGGGCTTTCATTCTCCTCAAGGAAGTTTCCTTCAGTTGGGTTTTTACTCATTTCCTCTCCTCCATGTTCTCTGTTTTCACATCTTAGGATTCTTGGCAGTTGGATGTTGTCCATGAAGATCAGTAGCGTGGGCATCACCTGAGAACATGGTGGAGATGCTCTCAGACCTCACCCAGCTCTGCTGAATCAGATTTGAGTTTTCATGAGATCCCGAGATGGTTGGATGCACATTACATTTTGAGAAATGCTGCTTTAGTTCACTCTCACCTCTGAAACAATGAAGACTACATGTCAGAAGAGCCCTTGCTTCTCACCACATCTGTCCTGCAGGCAAACTTTCACCTTTCAAGGCTTAGAAAGCAGGTGTACCTCTTCTCTAAAGTGAGAAACTTTCTAACTTTCAAGGAATCCTTCTATGTACTTGTTCCTCGCTGGCATGTTCCATCTTTTACTTTCCACTGACTCTTTTTTATAACATCTTTAAATAGAAGCAGGCATTTCCCAACTTGAAAAAGCTTCACTTGACCCTTCTGCCTCTTGTAGCTCCCGTCCCATTTCTCAACTGACTTTTCCTGCCAAAGTTCTTGAATTCATGCAAAATAAGCCCTACCTCTGTGTCTTTACATAGCCCCTTTCTTAACCCCTGGAAATCTGGCTTTTGACTCATGGCTCTAAAAAAACTTTCCTGAAAGGCCTTCTCTTGGCTTTTATTCTTGGTTCCTTTCAGCCACACTGACTGTGACTGACCACTGTGACCTTCTGAAACATGTTCCGTCTTCGTTTTTCATGACATTTCAGTGTTATGTAATCCTGCTGAAGAAGGAGTGGGATTACCCTCCTCTGGGATGACCTCCCTCTCCTACCCTTCCCTAAATGCTCAGCCCACAGCTGGCCACTTCAGAGAGACTTTTCCTGATGGTTGCATTTCACACTGATCTACTGACACCATTCAGTGCCTCCTTTCGTTGCACACGCACACGAGGACCAGACAAGGTATACGATGATGTAATTATTGCAATGTGTCTCATCTCACCACCAGATTAAAAACCACTTGGGGAAAAGACAAAATCACTCAGTACCTCTGTGAGTGATTGCTCTGGTTGATTCTGCTGCCCAAGGACAGCTGCACAAGGGGCTATACCATCCCAAAGAGGAACATTTTTTCTTCATTTTCACCAAAATACTGGCCACTTTTAAATGCATGTGCCTGGGGAGATATCTGCCCAGAGAAGACTTTTCTTCTAATTCACCCAATGTTGCCATGTGGGCTTGCCGTGCCCAGTACAGTCTTATTCCTCTCCTGTGCCCTCTTATCCCAATTCAGGGGCATTCTGTTAGTGCAATCGCCACAATATGTGGAGAAGTCACCATTCTCCTTTAATACTCATGATATAAGAACATTTCAGAGATGATTTCTCAGGATCTGGGTGTGGAAGCATCATGTGAGCTTTAGAGGGCAAAACTCGCTTCTTAAACAACAATGAAACCCTGCCCAGAGAGAGTTCACGGCCTTTCTGGAAAGCTGAGGGGGCTGCTTTGATCACCTGACCTATAGCCTGGTCCTTCTTGTCCCAGGACATGTTGTAAGGGTGAAGTGGTGCAGAGGAGGAGGAAGGGGAGAGGAGGTTAGGGAGGAAAGCGGGTACCTCTTTTATCACCCCTCCGAGGAGCAAGCTCAGAGGAGCAGCGAGAGAACTCTTCCTCTGTCCTTCTCCAGGTGACCCCTATTGCTGCTTACTCCGAGGTCCTTGGCTCAGCAAACAGCACTTCCTTTCTTCCCAGTGCTCCAACTAGAACCTAAGGACCATCCTTGGTGTCTCCCCTGTTTCCTCCTCCACATTGCTTCCATCACCAAGTCTGTGCATCTCCCTCCAAAACAGACCCATCACCCATACTTCTCTCGGTCTCTTTTGCCACTGCCTTTGTCCAGCCCCACCAAGTCCTACTTGGGCCTCCACCATGACTTTCTAGTTATCTGCCTCTATTTCTCCAGCCTCTAAGTCCATTCTTTGCAGGGCAGCCAGGAAGACCTTTTAAAAAAGTAAATTACATAATGGGATTTCCCTGCTTACAACTCTTTAATATTTGAGGTTATTCTACAGTTACTATTCCTTAAGGTGTGATATAGTATTTATGTTATCCCCCCTGACAAAAGACAGTCCTTCTCATCAAGAGGTACATACTACAATATTTATACATGCAATGATGTGATGCGCTGGATTTTCTTCCAAATAATACCTGGTGGGTCAAAGAGGTGAGAGATCAGCCATGTTAAAATAGGGTGCAAGAGGTTTCATTGCATGATTCTATTTTTGCTTGTGTTTGAAAAACTTTATAATGAAAACGTTAGCAGGGCATAGTAGCTCACACCTGTTATCCTAGCACTCTGGGAGGCCCAGGTGGGTGGATCGTTTGAGCCCAGTAGTTCAAGATCAACCTGGGCAACAGCAAAACCTCATCGTTACAAAAAAAAAAAAAAATTAGCCAGGTATGGTGACATGTACCTGTAGTCCCAGCTACTTGGGATGCTGAGGTTGAAGGATTGCCTGAGCCCAGGATGTCGAGTCTACCATGAGCCATGATCTTCGTAACCATGCCACTGTATTCCAGCCTGGAAAACAGTGAGACCCTGACAAAAAACTTTTTAAAAGTTAAAATCCAATTGCAACGATTCTTCATTACTCATAAGATTGAAACAGACATCTGCCCTGTGTCCTGCTGGGTCCTGCCTGGTCTTGCCCTGCCAACATTTCTGGCCTCATCTCTTGCCAGTCACATCCTTTCAGTCCTGGGAAAGTCAGGCTCCGACCTGCCTGGGGAGAGGCCTGGGGCAGCCCCGTATCTTCCCCAAGTCCACTTCCTCCAAGCCCCCTCTGGCTACTTCCTGCATTAGGTCTCAACCTAAAGTCGGTCTTTCTGAAATGCCAGTTGCAACGTCCCAATTTAAATTTAACCCCCTAATTTACTTTCTCACTGCACCCTCTAATTTCCCATCTTTGTGCTTACCACAGTTTTGGTCTGTCATCTCCACGAGGCTGTACATTCCACAGGGACAAAGTTCATGGCTATTTTGTTCACTGGTGTGTACACCAACGCCCAGCGCAGCACTGAAAAATGTGACCACCACACCCTCAGTTCCCCTCTGAAGAAACTGTCCTAGGCAATTAAAACAATACTTTCAATTTTAAAAAGTACCAAGGATGCAGGAAGTCATGGATCTGCTGTGCCAAATCAACAAATGTTAAGCTTTTTTCTGTATTTTCTTAACTTTTTTTTTTGAGTCGGGGTCTCACTCTGTCACCCAGGCTGGAGTGCAGTGGCACGACTGGCTCACGGCAGCCTTGACCTCCTGGAACCATCCTTCTGCCTCAGCCTCCCAAGAAGCTGGAACTCTAGGCATGAGCTACCACACCCAGTTAATTTCCAAATCTTCTTGATGCTCAGTCTCTCTTTCATTACGGAATACTCATTCAGAGATAAGGTGACGGTCTTCTGTATTCCCTTCCCCAGACCTGTCCCCTTCCTTCCCTGAAAGTAACTACCATCATGAATTTGGGGTGTATTCAGTTCATATCTTGAATAGTTCTATTTCAAATGTGTGTATTCATAAATAGTGCATGGCATTGTTTTCTGTGCTTTTGAAATTTTTTTTAATTTTAAATATGTGGAGTACAAGTCAGGGTAGGCATACAAATGTTCATTACACAGGTACTCTTGTTGATGAGGAATGCTGCCCCTTGTCCCCTGGCAGTTTCCTGCTACTGCCAATCCCTTTTTTATAGTATTATGATAGTTGCTCAAGGTCGCTTATGAGTGAAAACATGTGATACGCGGTTCTTTGTTTCTGTGATAGATCACCTCAGTATTTTCTGTGCTTTTAAAAACATGTGTGAATGGCATAATGTGCTACATAATGTTGTACAGCCTCTGTTTTCCACCCGGCACTGTCCTATATATGCATATGTGCATGCGGATTATGGATTAGTCATCCGCTGTCACTGTCCTGCAGCAACCCACCGTACAGATACACCGCTTTCATGAGGTACATCTCTCTTACCTCCGATCTCATCTCTGACAAAAATGCTGGAAAGAAGGGACTTGAATGTGTGTCCCCCTCTGCTCCATTAGACTGACCAAAAGAAACAAGAGAGAACCAACCAGGTGGTGAGGCCATACGGTCTCTCATGCCGAGGCTAGTGAGAGTGTAAACTGATGCCATCGTTTGAGAGAGCAATTTGGCAATATCTCGTTAAGAGAAAAACGCTCAACCCTGTGACCCGGGAATTCCACCGCTGTGATAAATCCTTTTCACCAAAGGCAAATTATTTCTTTTCTACTCAACAGAAAGCATAAAACATATAATATTCCTTTATGACTTAAAGTTTACGATGCATTTGACGTGTATTGTCTAATTTGACATTCACAATCACGTTATGACTGAGGGAACTGAGACCAAACACAGGGCCACACAACCGTGGCTTGGTGACAGGGCTTAAATCTCAGTCGTCTGACTGTTCGCCCACTGTGTTTCCTGCCACCCTGCAGCGCCTCGCTGTGTTTTTATGCCATGAAGAAAATGACCAAACTCTGGACACTTTGTCATAGATGCTGCTGGGGCCCCAACCGGAAACATGGTCCTTTTACTGGGCCCTGTACCCGTCCCGCAGGGGCTGCTGTAGGCTGCTGACAAGTCATAGCTGCTCTTTCTCCGAGAACTGTCCACCACCACCCAGAGTAGCCTCAGCTGGAGAGCCTGGAAATTTCCCTCGGCCCCCTTGGCAGGGGTACCTTAGCTAGTGGCTAGTTGGTACAGGTGAACAGAGCCGGCCTCGCTGCCTCAAGGTGGGGCAGCTTTGTGGTATCATTTGTGCTCTAGAGTGTCCTGTGCGCTGATGCAGAACCCATGTCTCCAGCTGGCTTCTTCTCTAGCCTTATTCTGCTTTCCCTTGCCTCCTTCCACCTTCTTCCTGAGACATTCCTCAGGAACTCAGGTGCACCAGGACTGTCCCAGGCAGTGGTCCTTGGTCTAAAGGACGTGGAAGAATCACCCACAGGGCTTGTGGAAGCACACATCGCTGGGCCTCATCCCCGGAGTGTCTGCTTCAGTGGGTCTAGGGAAGGGTCCATGATTTCATTTCTAGCAAGTTCCCAGGAGATGCTGATGCTGCTGGTCCAGGGACCACACTTTGAGGACCACTGTTCCAGGGAACCTGACGTAAAACAGTTGATGCCAGGAAAAATCAACTCCAAGGATGGGATTCTGGAGTTGTGTAACCTGCTGGCAATGAGAACCCCAGCACTGGTGGTAGAGGGAGAATGGATAGTTCCCGGTGTGTGGGAGCCATACAATTTCTGTGACAGCTTACAATTGGAAGGGGATGTACTGACTTTTGCAGTATTTCTGGCATTGGAGCAGTGTGGCAGAGACAGTAATTATAAGGACTGTGGAAATGAGAGGCTGTTTCTGAGGCATTGGTGCTGCAAAGAAAGAAAATGACAGGCCCAAGTTGATTTGTCATCAACTCAAAGCAAAGTGTGAAAGTCAGAGAAAGTCTTTGGTGGTGAAGTCCTTATCTCCTGGAACCGTGCAGTGGTGCAAAGGCCACGTGCATGCAGTATAAACAGTACTTCAAGGCATTCAATACTTTATTACCAAACAGCCTTTGTGTGAGATGGTTTTGCCCAACGATAGGTTAATGTCAGCATTCTGAGTAATGTTTAAGATGGCTAGGCTAAGCCATGATGCTTGGTAGGTTAGGTGTATTAAATGCATGTTTGACTTATGATATTTTCAACTTGAGATGGATTAATCACAAAGAAGCCCCTATAAGTCAAGGAGCATCTATACACCTAAAAGGAAATTGGATAATTCTATACATGTTTTTTCTATTACTTGTTTCATTTAAAACACGTCTCAGAAATATTTCCATGACAAAGCATACAGGTCGACCTTTTAAAAAATAGCATGATACGCATATGCATATAATTTATTTAATTGCTTCCCTATGGGAAGACAGAGCAATATGAAGTATTTAAAGTTGAAGGTATTTAATACAGGGGATTGGTCACACAGGTGTTGGAAGGCTAAGAGAACAGAAGAGATACTGAGATAACCCAGATACAAATCCACCCCTAGATATTAGAGTGTGGAAAACAGTGATCACTCCTAAGAATGGGGAGAACCAAAGGAAGTGGATTTACCAGAACCTAGGGTTTACAGAGGGTGCATGGGCGACACAGTAATCTATGGTCTTCAGTCAGTAAAACTCATGAGTAAAAAAATAATGTCTTCCCTTCCTCCTCTGCATTTTTCTGATTCCCAGTTAATAGTTAGTATGTTGAAAAAATACTCAGCAGATCTAGATTTATTGCTGGGGCAAACAGGGAAGAAGGCATAGGGAATGTCGCCTCTCCCATTGCAGCAGGCAGAAGGCTCACACCCCCTCACAGCAGGAGATTATAAGCCAGACACAGACAGACAAGTACTGTAGGATCTCACATATCGTCGGCGGGATCTAAAAAGCCCACCTCATAGAAACAGAGGTGGTTAACCAGAAACAGGGGGTGGGGTGGGAAGACAGAGGAGAGGGAAGGTGTTGGTCAGAGGTAC
This sequence comes from Cephalopachus bancanus, assembly GCA_027257055.1. NCBI lineage: Eukaryota > Metazoa > Chordata > Mammalia > Primates > Tarsiidae > Cephalopachus > Cephalopachus bancanus. The sequence continues at coordinate 7,836,384 of JAPVLO010000065.1, forward strand.
AAAGTCTCAGACTGGAGGAATGAGTTTTAGTGAACTATTCTACTGCATGGTGACCGCAGTTAATTATGATGTTTTGTGTATTTCAAAATTGCTAAAAAAAAAAAATTTTTTTTGCCGGGCTCGGTGGCTCAGCCTGTGGTCCCGCGCCTTTGGGAGGCTGAGGTGAGTGAATTGCCTGAGCCCGCGGGTTCGAGACCCGCCTGGGCAGCGAGACCTCATCTCTACAATAAATCAAAAAATCAGCCGGGCGTGGTAGTGCGCGCCTGTAGTTTCGGCTACTCGGAAGGCTGAGGTGGAAGGATCGCCGGAGCCCAGCAGGCGAGGCTGCGGTGGCCAGGAGCGGCCACTGCACTCCAGTCTGGGCGACAGAGTGAGACTCCAACTCAAAAAAAAAAAAAAATTTTTTTTAAATGTTCTTTCCATACCAAAAAAAAAAAAAAAAGAAGGCTGGCAAGTTGATAGATATGTTAATTTGCTTGATGTACTCTTTCTACAGTGTATACATAGATCAAAGTCACGTGGCATCCCATAAATATACTCAGGTATTATTTGTCAATTGAAAATAAAAAATAAAGGTGACAAAAAATATTTATTTTTATCATTTAAGATGGCAAGGAATTGGAATCTTTTCTCCCATCTTTTAGCAGAGTATTTTGACTTTCCCTATTGATTTGTAGACATTTTCTATCTATTTTATAAATTATTCTTTTATTGGTTAACTCTGTTGTGAATATATTCTTTCAGATACTTTAGTTCTGGATATACATATTTATATATATTTAATTTGTTGGGTTACATCTTTTTTCTTTATGACTATTAGGTTTTATGTTTTTTTCTTAGAAAATCTTTCTCTATAAAAAGAATTTTTTTTTTTTTTTTTGAGTTGGAGTCTTACTCTGTCACCTAGACTGGAGTGCCGTGGCCGCTCCTGGCCACCGCAGCCTGCTGGGCTCCGGCGATCCTTCAGCCTCAGCCTTCCAAGTAGCTGGAACTACAGGCGCGCGCTACCACGCCCGGCTGATTTTTTGATTTATTGTAGAGATGAGGTCTCGCCAAGTTGCCCAGGTGGGTCTTGAACCCGCGGGCTCAGGCAATCTACTCACCTTGGCCTCCCAAAGCGCGGGATTACAGGCTGAGTCACCGAGACCAGCTTAAAAAGACTATTTTTAAGAAAATGGTAGTCTTAACCTAATACTTTTCTCAAAGAATGATTTTTGCTTATGAAATGAGGCCTTTCATCTATTTTGGTTTTATTTTTGTGTATGATGTGACACAGGGCCAGACTTCCTTATGCTAGAGGGAATAGGTATCACTTGCTAACAAGGCTATCTTTTTCCTGCTGAAATGTCACTTAAATCTTACACTATATCACCACATTTGCATGTATTTGTTTTCGTTCTCTGTTCTGCTCATTTGATACACTTTTCTATTCTTGCATAATTACTAAGTTATCTTAACAAATGCCTGGATAGTATGTTTTGCTACCTAATAGGGCAAGACCTCTGTTCATTGTGCTTCTTAAAAAAAAATTATCATCCATTTTTGAACATTGCTTTTTTTTACGAGTTGGAGTCTCACTCTGTTGCCTAAGTTGGAGTGCAGTGGCACTTAACCTACTGGGCTCAGGCAATCCTTCTGCCTTAGTCTTCCAAGCAGCTGGAACTACAGGCACATGCCACCATGCCTGGCTAATTTTTAAAAATTTATTGTAGACACAATGTCTCGCCAAGTTGCCCAGGCTGGTCTTGAACCCCTAGGCTCAGGCAATCCTCTTGCCTCTACTTCCCAAAGTGTTGGGATTAACAGATGTGAGATACCGTGCCTGGCCAACATTGCTTTTCCCATACGGATTTTAGAATTAGCTCATCAAGTTAAAAATTTCATCGAATTTTAATTGTTGTCATATTATATGTATATACTAATATGAAGATAATTAATGTATTTTCAAAGGTTAGTCTTCCCATAGTGGACTATTATCCAGGTGGTTTTTTGTGCCCTTTTGTGAAGTTTTATGATTTTCTTCATATATACTTTAGTAGGCTTGATGTAGTATTTTATAGTTTCTGTTGCAATTGTGAATGGCATTCATCTTTCTTCCTTTTTTTTGAGTCGGAGTCTCACTCTGTCACTCAGGCTGGAGTGCAGTGGCACACTCACAGCCACCCCAGCATTTACCTGCTGGGCTCCAGTGATCCTTCTGCCTCAGCCTTCGAAGTAGCCAGAACTACATGCACATGCTACCATGCCTGGTTAACTTTTTGATTTATTGTAGAGACGAGGTCTCACCAAGTTGTCGGGGTTGGTCTTGAACCCGTGGGCTTAGGCATTCCACTCACCTCAGCCTCCCAAAGTGCTGGAATTACAGGCTGAGCCACTGAGCCCAGTCGGCATCCATCTTTCTATTAGATTTTCTAATCAGTTAGTGCTAGTGAACAGAAAAGCTGTTGGATTTTGTATGTTGACTTTAAATATAACCTAACTCTATTTCTTCTGCTAGTTTTTTGGTTGGTTCTCCTGTACTCTCTAGGTTGATAATCAAATTATATGCAAACAGTGACAGTTGGGTTTCTCCTTTGCCAATATTTATACCTCATTTTGTTTTAATTCTTTGTTGCATTTATTAAATGGTAGAAGTAATAAGGTTTAAGTTGAAAATTTTAATGGGAATGATTTTAATATGCCATTATGAAGTCTGTTATTTGTGGTTGGGTAGCTGTCATATGAAGAAGACTTCACCAGGCTGAAAAACTTTTCTTCTCTCCTGTCAATCTTTTATTAGTGAGTTGGCTCAATGTCAGTAAGAGAGGCAATGGAACTAGGAAAAGTTTGCCCAATAAACCAGTAGTTAAGCTCAAATGTTGTCTTAGTCTATTTGTGCTGCTCGAACAAGATATTTGAGACTAGATCATTTACCCAGAACAGAAATTTATTTCTTACGGTTCTGGAGGCGAGAAAGTCCAAGGTAAAGGTGTTGGGGTCGGTGTCTGTTGAGGCCTGCTCTCTGCTTCTGAGGTCTTGCAGCAGCGTCCTGATGTGGCAGAAGCCGAAGGCCAAGAGAGTGCCGCCTTCCACCTCTAGGCTTTTTCTAGGGGACAGATCCCTTTATGAAGGTGGAGTCCTTATGACCTCATCACCTCCCAAAGACCACACCTCTTAATACCATTGCATCGGGGACTGAGTTTCAATGTGAATTTTGGAGGGGTTACCATCGTTCAAATCATGGCCCCTTCCTTCTAGGGGCCTTGTCAGCACCAGATGAGGCTGGTTACAAAGTTGATTCATTTTTCTTCCAGAGAACAGGGGAAAAATCACTCTCCACCCCAGCCTGGGATTCTGCAAAACGAAAACTTGTCATGACTGCCAAGGTTTTGTGCTTTTTAATGAGAAAATGTGTTGGATTTTATAAAATCTCTCTTCGATATCCCCTGAAAGGATCAGAACACTTTTTTCTTTAATTTGTTAATGTGAAAAAATTACATATCAATGTATCAACATTTCTCAATATCGAACCATCCTTTAATTCCTAAAACAAATTAAACTTGAGGATAATGTATTATTCTTTTAATACAATGATAAATTTGATTTTTTTCTTCTATTTTTTGTCATTAATTTTTAATAATAAAGTTGGCTTTTAGGTGTTTCCTTGCTTTTTATGCTGTCCCGGGTTGGTTGGCTCATGTTATTTCATGGAATTATTTGGAAACTTGTTCACTTCCTATGCTGAGTAGTTTCTGTAGAAGTCAACTGTTCATGAGAGGTTTTGCAGAACTCACCCATGAACTCCTAAGAACCATGATCTTGAGCTGTAGTCCTGCTCACCATCAGATTCATTCCTTGGTTTTGCCCTGCTTTGCTCTGCATCTCGGGGAACTACATTTTCAGACTTGCTTGCCCTCTGGCTTCCAGGTGGGTTGGCCAGTGGGGGGCACTGTTTCAAAACTGGAACAAAGGAGACAGGGAGAAGTAAGGGCATTCCCTTCCCGCCTCCAGCCATTTAGGTAGTGTCTCTAACAGCAGCTGCATCCCCTCTGTGGCCTCAGCCACCCTCTCAGACCTCCCTCATTGGATCCAGCTCCCACTGAAATGGCCTCTGCTTGGCGTGTGTCCTCCCCTTTGTTCTGTCAGCTTCCTGCTGTTGCTAGGCAACCCTAATAGGCTTCTCAGCTCTACTGTCTCCTATGTGACCAATCCCTTATATTAAACTCCCTCGGTTTGAGATACCTAGCACGATTTCTGTGTTCTGTCTGGTTCTTGGCTTATTCAGACCTTGATTTGATATCTCTTCCTTACTGAATTTTGATCATTTACTTTTTCTTAAGGAGTAATCTATTTCAGGCTGAGTTTCAAATTTGATAGAATAAAGATGTATATAATATTATCTTAAATGTTAAAATCATCTTTACGCCAGGCTCGGTGACTTAGCCTATAATCCCAGCACTTTGGGAGGCTGAGGTGAGTGGATTGCCTGAGCCTGCAGATTCGAGACCCTCCCGGGCAACTTGGCGAGATCTTGTCTCTACAATAAATCAAAAAAATTAGCTGGGCATGGTAGCACACTCCTGTAGTTCCTGCTACTTGGAAGACTGAGGCGGAAGGATCGCTGGAGCTCAGCAGGTTGAGGCTGTGGTGGCTGGGAGCGTGCCACTGCACTCCAGTCTGGGCGACAGAGTGAGACTCCAACTCAAAAAATAAAAATAATAAATAATAAAATCACCTGTTCCCCTTTCTGTTACTAAAGTTGCTTATTTGTATGTGTATGCATGTTCCATGATCAAAACTGTCAAGCATTTGTTCACTTTATTAGTTTTTGTTGCTGGGAACAGACATAAATCCTTATTTAATCTTTATATCAACTTCCTGGAGGAGGTTTACATTACCAGAAAAGGGCAGCAAAAAAATCACTCCTTTTCTTGCCCAAGAGTATATGCTCCTCTGTTGCAGTTCTGTCTGAATTCAAACCCTGTGCTTCCCTTACTTCGTCAGACAGCCTGAATACTCTGGCTGAGATTAAAAGGATCATTATAAACAGGCTTGACATTTTCTACAAAGAACATGAATTTCTTTTGTAATTGGGAAAGAAGTTAATTAAGCCTAAACAAATAATTATTAAAAAAAAAAAAAGCCTTGAAAGGAGAGGAAATGTCACAGCACAGCAACTTAGCCCTTTGGAATGTTTATGAAAGGGAGATACATGTCCCTGGGTGGCCAGCTCCATCCATAGACCCTGCTTACCCTGGGTTTAGTAGTTGGTATAGACCTGGGTCTTCCTTTTCCCACCAGACTGCTCCCTCTTTAGAAGCTGACACTGCCCTAGAAGGCGACGATCATGTTAGTTATCCCATCGGTGCTCTTCCTGGCATTGTTCAGTGAGATATCCCCTGGAGAAATGGCCACCTTGCCTTGCCCATCGCTGCTCATGTGGTTTGGAAATTCCACCTTGCTCTTGCTCGACCAGAGACATTGAAGCTCTCCGTGGGGACTGGGCTGATCTCCACTGGCCAGGGCAAGCAGAGAAGGATCGTCTTCCATTCCTACTTCCTCTCCGGGTCTGAGCTCAGCTTCTGATGGCAGAAGAGCCCTGAAACCTCCTAAAATAGCCTCCTGCTGGAAAGAGGTAATGCAATGCACACCACAGTATGCATATTGATTTCTATTTTTGGTTCTTATCAAGATTTATGTTTCATTCCTCCAGGTAAATAGTGACCTTGGGCTTGCCGCCTTCCATATTTGCAGCCTGGGTCAATGAATCTTGGTATTGACCTCAGGGGCCATCAATACCCGCTTATTGTTGAGATATTTCAATGTCAATAAGTGGCCCCATGGAAGTGGGAGGGGGCTGCCCAACAACTCCAGCAGCTAAAAAGCCAATCCCTTTTCTCCCAGTTGTCATCTTGGCACAGAAGGGGCTGGTTCTAAAATTGATTAACTTTCCTGCAGGGAGTGGGAAAGAAAACTCCCAAATATAGCCTGAATCCTGCAAAGAGAACTTTCTCAGAATTACTATCCATTATTATGAAAGGAGAGAAACACCCATGTGTGCTCTGCCCCTGTCTTCCCCTCCCTCCCTCTCCTCCTCCCACCACCCCCTTCTCCCCTCCACCCCACAGTGTCACACTCAATCCTAAAAGAACATCCAAAAGACTTCGGAAAGGCGTACCTGGTTACCGAAGCAGCTATTACCCCACCGCGGCTCACCCGATGGAAGATCAGGCAGGCTGGTATAGTAGAAAGAACTTACGTGCTGGCAACAGACACTCCTAGGAACAAATCTTGGAGTTTCATTATTGACAAGTGTTTTCATCTGTACAGTGGGCATGCTACCTACCTTACTTTTTGCTTTTTTTTGTTTTTACAGAATTCCCCAAACTTTAATGCTATGGCTCTGGGAGGGGTGGCTGGAGGGTGTGGAGGGCCATGCCTTCTGCCTCCAGCCCTGGGGTTCCCAGGCAACCAGTGACCAGGCAATGAGGAGCACAGGGACCTCAGTCCTATGCCGGGTTGCCTCTGGCCAGCTCTCAGATCTCCTGCTGCAGGGAGAGGGGAGGATGGAGTGGAGGCAACACTAGTCCTTGGAGGGCTGGGCCTGGCACACTGAAGACGATTTGGCCCGGGGACTGCATGGTGCAACAAGGGGGTGGGAAGTGTAGAAAGAAACCAGGGTTCCAGCCTGGGGAGCAGGATGGGCCTTGAAGGGCAGGGAGGCCTCGGGCAGTTTGGTACAGGAGTGTGCACAGGGCTGGGGGCCTTGGGGACTCCTGGTCTCTCGGGATGCCCGATTCAGGCAACCCAAGATGGGCAATGGGAGGACACATTCCAACTTAGGTCCCAGAAACAGAGGTCAGGAGCATTCCGAGAGAGGCCTGCAAGGCACAAGGAAGGGAAGGGATGCTGTCTCTACACGACTGGCACCTAGTAGGTGCTTCATAAATCCCAGCTCTTGTTGTTTTATTTTTATCATTAGACTTGCCTAGCTGAGCAATCAGGACTCTACTGGTGGTCCCTCGTTCCCTGACATTCTCTGAATATTCACGCATTCATGTCCCATTTGGAGGAAGGTTAAAAAAAGAGGACAAGCTGGGCTCGGTGGCTCAGCCTATAATCCCGCACCTTTGGGAGGCTGAGGTGAGTGGATTGCCTGAGCCCGCGGGTTCGAGACCCGCCTGGGCAGCGAGACCTCATCTCTACAATAAATCAAAAAATCAGCCGGGCGTGGTAGCGTACACCTGTAATTCTGGCTACTTGGAAGGCTGAGGCGGAAGGATGGCCGGAGCCCAGCAGGTCGAGGCTGCAGTGGCCGGGAGACAGAGTGAGACAGCAACTCAAAAAAAAAAAAGAGGACAAGGCATCTGGCTGAGGTTAGATCCTCTGTTACTACCAAGCTGTGTCTGTCTGTCTTTATAGGCCAAGCCCTCAGCGACCGACCCACGTTCTTGTCCTCCTTGGTGTGCTTGGCCTAGCTCAGGGACTTTCTGAGGGCTGGGCTGATCCTGGCAGAGTTCTTCAGACCCGGAGCAGGGACTGGGCTGTCTGCGGCCTCCCTGGGCAGCGCTGCTCCCGCTTCCCTCCTTGTGAGTATTGCAGCTCACGTCCCCTTCTTATTCCTCTCTCTTGCTTCCTTTCTCCCTGGCCACCTCAAGGCTCCCGGCAGCCCTGGTGATGTCTCTCTCCTGGCTCCCTTCTCCCCAGGCCATGTCTGCCCAGTGTGACTTGGATGGTATGTATAGCCTTGGGGATGATGGAGGAGTGGGGAAGGCAGGCGACCAACCCGCTGTGCCTTGGCTTGGCTCTCCGGCCAGAGTGGCAACTTGTCCGGTGAAGACGGAGAGATGCTCACCCTGAGGTGAGTGGAAGACGCCAGAGAGGAGAAGAACTCTTCGGAAATGGGATTTCACCAGGCGCTCAAAACAACCCTGAGGGCAAGACCCCGGTGTACCCATTTTACAGATGAGGAAACAGAGGTTCAGAGAGTTTCAGAGCGAGATTTGAAATCAGTCTGTCTGCCTCCAATCTCATGCATAATTGAACACTTGTGCTGGAAGGAAGGATTCTGGCGGCAGAGGAGAGATAGAAAGGAGACTTTCAAGCATCTGATTTGGTTAAAGAGTCGCAACAGATGCCCTTGGTGCCCTTATCGTGCCCTGGATCTGGAATTCTAAGAATAGAAGCACGGAGAATGCATCTCGCTGAAGACCATTTCCTGGCACAGCAACTCAGCCCTCAAAGTCCAGTTTCCTCTTCAGAGGAGATTTTACAAACCACAGGCCAGCTTTGGGCAGATTTCCAAATCCTCTGCCTAGTGCCGCCTCTGGACCCTGGCTCGCGCTGCCAACACGCTAAACCTCAAAGCAAACACCTTAAACTCAGAATACTTAGGCTGAGTTAAAAATGTGCACATGCACACCAACACTTGCCCCCGCCGCCCCCCCACACTCCCCTCCCAATCAAGCAGAAAGTAAAAGATCACACGTTAGCAGGCAGTGACTACTTCTAATGTCGATGAATCTTCAGGACAGACAGCAGGAGGCTGTTCATTTATTTACTCATTCATTAACCCTACAAGCATGTGTTGTGCACTTACTGTGTATCAGAGAGGATGCTGGGACCTAAACACAAAAGGTGAATATTCATGTGTTATTTGTTAAGTAAGCATATGTTTGTTTAGTGATTTGTGTATGGGTATTATATGTATATATAATATCTATACTTATATAATGTATATATGGTGCTTATATACACACATATTTGCGTGTACATTTGTGCATGTGTGTATATATGTATCTAGTTCATTAACTACAAAACCTCACCTTGAAGGCACTCAAAGTTCAGCAGAGAAGACATGCAAACAATTATGATGTAGTGAGAAAAATGGCTTTAATGTAGGCAGGATCAAAGGACAGAGGAGACGAGAATAAGAAGTGCCGAAGGCTACTGGGGAAATTGGGAAAGACTTCAAGGAGGAAGATGTGAAGGCTGAGTGAGCATCTTCCTAACAGTCAAGGAGCACAGGAGTTGCCCAGGCAGAAGGAACATACCTTCACTTAATCATTATTTATTAGGACGTTTTCTTCTTGTTGGAATGGATTTTTGCTACCAGTTAGGATGTGGAAAGTTGCAGGAGACCACCACTGTACGTTTCTATCCCAAAATTGAAAGCAAACTGTATAAGCTACATAATCACATCTTTCAAAATTCATTAGAGAGCAGAGGACACAAATTTGCAAGTGCTTCCCAAGACAGAGAAAACTCATGACTGTGATGATGGTAAGAGAAGGATTAGTCCAGCCTAGACGGGGGTAAAAAGAAACAAGTCAAAGCTTTTTTTGTGTCCTGCAGAGTCCAGTCACAACTTCCATCTACCCCTCTTCCCCACCCAAGTTTATGGCAGTGGCGGAAAGCAAGTCAAGAGAGCTGAGAAATGCCCTTGATGTGCTCCAGGACTTCACCCAGTGCAAGGCAGCAGCCGGTCAAAGGATATGGGCAGAAAAGCAGGCTGGAGAGAGATTGCTCAAGGCAGAAAGCCAAGGGTGAACCTGGGGAGCCCAAGAACTCCCCAGTGGCCTTAGGAGCTAATATCTGGGTTTTAAAGTAGAGAGACATCAGCTGTGGTTCAGGAGACATGTTGGTGCTCAGATCTCAGGCCCTGCTGCAGGGAGTTCTGACCCAACCCTCTTGACATTTGAAGTCTGTGGTAAACTGGCTGTCACGAAAGCTTAGACTCAACTCAACCACAGATTAAGTTGTTTCAACATCCCATCTCAGTACGTAATTATTATTATGTACTCTAGTTTCTATTGTTCTTCTATACACAATGTCTAAAATATAATTAAAAATTACAAAACACTTGATGAAGCAAAAAAATGGAACTGATAATCAAAAGGGAAAAAAAGTCATTGAAGCAGATCCACTGATATTCCAGAGGTTGCAATGAGCAAACAAGACTTTAAAATAGAAATTTAAAATATTTTAATAGATTCAATGTGAGAAACAAACACTATATCTGAGCAGATGGTGAATTTTAGCATTGAGGTTTTAAAAAGAGCCATATGGTTATTCTAAAACAGAAAACTACTGTATCATAAACAAAGAATTCGCTCAATGGGCTTAATAGAAGACTGGACATCATAGAAGAAAGAATTGGTGACCTTGAAGGTGGGTCAAGATAGATAACCTGACTAAAGCAGAAAGAAAGAGATAACAACAATAGCAAACCAACAGATCACCTGGGCCCTGTGGGAAAATATCAAAATGATCTAATGTACATGTAATTAGAGTCTCAGAAAGAGAGGAGAGAAAATGCAGCAGAAAAAATATTTGAACAGATACTTGTCAAGAATATTCCAAAATTGATTAAGAGCTTTAACCCATAAATCCAAAAAGTTTATAATTCCCCATCAGTATAAATATATACAAAATTATACCTCATTATATCATAGTCAAACTGTAGAAAACCAAAGCTAAGGAGAAAATTTCTAAAACCCACAACTAAAAAAATATATAATATATTAAGGGGAATAAGAATTAGAATGATGAGTGACTTCTCACAAAACAAACAAACAAAAAAGGAGGCTAGGAGACAATGAATGCCATCTTTAAAGTGCTAAACATAAAAATACCAAACTTTTAATTTAAAATGTTATGCCCAGTGAAAACCTCCTTCCAAAGTGGTAGTGAAACAGAAATGTTTTCAGAGGGCAAAAGCTGAGAAATTTTTCCTGTAGACCTATACCACAAGAAATGCTAAAAGAAGCGTTTCAGGCTGGAAAGGAAATAATGCCAGATGGAAGCCTATACCTGTGGGAAGAAATAAAGAGTAACAAAAAGTGTAAGCCTAAGGATAATTAAAACTTATATTTCTATGTTATGTAAACATATTTGTAAATTTCAATAGAAGACTATTGGCTAGGGTACCAATTATAACAACGTACTGTGGGGTTTATACCTTACATAGAAATAAAATATATAACAGCAAGAACACATTATGCAGTAGCAAGAGTTTAACGTTATTTGTAAAATAGTACAAAATTATTTGAAGAAAATTAAGTTGAGGATGCATACTGTACTCTAGAGTAACCGCAAAGAATTAACATAGAGGCATTACTGAAAAAGAATCAACAGAAGCGGTAAAATGGAATACTGAAAAATAATCCAAAAAGGAAGGCAGGAAATAGAGAACAGGGAGAACAAATAATAGGACAAATAGGAAGCAAGTATTGACAGTAGGCCAAGTTCAACTATATCACTAATTTCTTAAACTCTAAATGGACCTAACTCTTAGATTAAAATATAGGAACGGTCAGGATAAAAGCAAGATCTGCCTGTATGCTGTTCATAAGAAACACAATTCAATATAAAGTCGTGGACAGTTGAAAATGGTAAAAGGGATCCCAATGCAAACATTAGGCGTGAGAAAGTTATTGCCCAGAGATTATTCAATAAAGCAGACTTCCAAATGAGGCATACTAGCAGTATTTCATAATCTTGCATTTCATATTGATTAAGAGTTAATGTGTCAAGAAGACCCAACAGCCTTAAATCTGTATGTACCTAATAACAACGTTTAAAAATAAGTAAAGCAGTAATGGCCAAAGAGACCAATATGCAATCTTTGTTGAATATTTTAGTGCCCATTATTGCTCATTAACATGATAAAGAGGTAAATCATCCATAAGGGACATATAGGGCTTGAATAACACCATTAAACAACTTGACATGGTTCATGTTTATAGAACACAACTGCACTCAAATTTTTCAAATGTATGTGAATATTCACCAAGATTGTGTACTGGATCAAGAAGCACAATCTTAAACATTAAAAAATAGGCCAGGCACGGTGGCTCAGCCTGTAATCCTAGCACTTTGGGAGACCGAGGCCAGAGGATTGCCTGAGCCCCAGGTGTTTGAGAACAGCCTGGGCAACCTGGTGAGACTTCGTCTCTATAATAAATCAAAAATAAACTGGGCGTGATAGCACGTACCTGTAGTTCCAGCTAATTGGAAGGGTGAGGCGGAAAGATCACCTAAGCCCAGCAGGCTGAGGCTGCGGTGGCCATGAGCATGCTACTGTACTCCAGCCTGGGCGACAGAGTGAGATTCCAACTCAAAAATAAATAAATAAATAAATAAATACATAAAATCTCGCAGACTATATTTTCTGAGCATTGCATAATTAGATTATAAATTGATAACAATAAAATTCAAGAAAGTCTGCAAATACTTGAAAATTAGGTAATATCTTTTCAAATAAGCCATTGTTCAAAGAAAAAAATCACAAAAGTAATTAACAATATTTTATTTGTTTTTTTCTTTTTAAATTAAAATTTTTTTTTGAGTTGCGGTCTCACTCTGTCACCTGTGCTGGAGTGCAGTGGCATGATCACGACAATCACAGCTCATGGCAGCCTTGATCTCCTGGGCTCAGATGATCCTTCCGCATCAACCTCCCATGTAGCTAAGAATACGGGCGTGTGCCACCGTACCTGGCTAGTTTTTAAAATTTTTTTGTAGAGGTGAGGTTTCACTATGTTGCCTGGGCTGGTCTCCTTATAAATTCTGGCTGTTACTCTCGTCAGATAAATAGTTTGCAGATATTTTCTCCCATTCAATGGGTTGTCTCTTCACTTTGTTGATTGTTTCTTTTGCCGTGCGGAACCTTTTTAGCTTGATGTAATCCCAAGAAAATGTTTTCAATTGAATGTAAATGAAAACATAATACATCAAAAGCTGTGAAATGAAGCTATTTCAGTGTTCTAATGGAAATCTGCAGCTTTAAATGCTTATAATAGAAAGGAAGAATGGTTTAAAATCTACCCTAAGAAGCTAAGAAAAATGCAAATTAAATCAAAACTAAAAAGATAGAAATATTAAAGATAAAAATAGAAATCCATGAAATAGACAAGGGAAAATCAATACATAAAATCAATAAGGAATACCAGGAAGCAAAAATTTGGTTACTTAAAGAAGTAAATAAAACTGATGAAACCCAAATTGACTGGTTAAAAAAAAACCAAAAAACAAATTGCCAATATCAGGAGCTAAAGAGACACCATCACTACAGATCCCATGGACAATAAAAGGATGATAAGGTAATATTATAAAAATTGTATGCCAACAAATTTGACAACTTAGGTGAAAGGGACAAGCACCTTGGAAAACACAGTCTGTCAAAAGAAAACAGAAAATTGAAATAGTCTTTATCATTTCTAGAAATTGAATTTAAAAATAAACACTCACACAAAGAATAATAGTTCCAGATAGTTTTACTAGTAAATTCTTTATCAACTCAGGGCAAAAATCCTTTTTAGCAAAAACCCAACAAATTTAACTTAATAATTTTTTAAAAGAATAACATATCAATAACAAGTGAGTTTATGCCAAGAATGCAAGGTTGATTTAACATTTAAAAATTAAGTAATGTAATTGGTCATATAATAGAATAAAGAAAGAAAAAACACTTGGGCATCTTAATATATGCAGAAAAATCATTTGACAAAATACAACGCCTATTCATTTTAGTCCTTTTCATTTTTATTTCTATAGAGATAGGGTCTTGCTCTGCAACCCAGGCTGGAGTACAGTGTCACGATCATGGCTCACTACAGCCTTAGACTCCTCCACTCAACTGATCCTCCTACCTCAACCTCCAAAGTAGCTGGGACTACAGGTGTGTAGTCCTGTATTTACCACACTTGGGTAATTTTTGTTTGTTTTTTTGTAGAGACAGGGTCTTGCTATGTTGCCCAGGCTGGTCTCAAAGCTCCTGGCCTCAAGCAATCCTATTGCCTTGGCCTCCTAAAGCTGGGGTTACAGGTGGGAGCCACCACACCAGACCACTCCATTCATAATTTCAAAAAAAAATTTCTCAGCATCCCAACAATAAGAAAACATCAGATTTTTTTCCATTAAATGAAGTACATTCATGAAAAGCCTAAAACTAAATCATACTTACTAGTGACTTACTAAAATATTTTACCAGAAAGAGGGTAAGGATGTCCATTCTCTTCTTGTACTCAAAGTCTAGCCAGCATAATAAGGCAAGGAAAATAAGTAAACACTATAAAAATTGGAAAGAAAAAGGAAGATGTTTTTACTCAGAGATGACATGATTGTAAATGCAAAAAATTCTAATGAGTTTATATAATAATTCCTAGCATCAGCATGTGCATTTAGCAAGATTTTAGGATACAAGGTCAAATATACAAAATCCAATTGCATTTCTATTCATTAACAATGGGCAGTTGACAAATACAATTTTAAGACAATATCATTTTAAAAGTATAGAAAAAAAATACCTAGGTATACATTTACCAACAATATATAAGACCTCTACACTAGAAACTCAAATCATTACAGAGAGAAATTAAAGAAGACCTCATTAAATGGAGAACTATGCCATCCTTAGATTAGAAGATTAGAAGAGTCAACACATTAAAGATGGCTACTCTTCCCAAATTAATGTATGCATTCAATATAATTCCAATCAAGCTCTCAACAGAATTTTTAATAGAAATTGGCAAGCTGTTTCTAAGATTTATGTAAAAATATCCAGGGCTCAGAAGAGCCAAACAGTCTTTCAAAAAATTGCAGAATTTTACACAAGACACATGAGAACATAGACCTCCATAAGAGTTGTGCAAGAATATTCAAAGCTGCCTTATTTTTGGTAGCCCCAAACCGAAAGTAACTCATTTGTCCATCAACAAGAGAATGATCAAGTCGTGCTATATCCATACAATGGGATACAACTCGGGGATAAAAGGAAATGAATGACTGACACACAACAAGGATGAATCTCACAGACATTGTTTGAACAAATGAATCTATACTGTGTGATTCCATTTTTAGAAACTTCAAGATCAGGCCAAGCAAATCCATGGTAATAGAAACGAAAAAACAGTTGCCTTTGGGAGAGTGTTATAGAAATGGACTGATAGGGGCATGAGAGAAATTTCCAAGGTGATGAATGTTCTCTATTTTGTTATGTGTGGTTGTTGTGTGGGTGTATACAATTGCCAATATCCATCAAATGGTCCATTTCATTTTATGTAACTTAACCTCAGTATTGGACAGAGAGAGGAAGAAGAGGAAGGAGGGAAAGGAGAGAGGAAGGAAAGAAACCTAAGAGAAATTCCAACCAAATGCAATATATAGACCCTGTTTGCCACCTGATTCAAACCAAGCAATTGTAAACATTCATTTTGAGACAGTCAAGAAAAATTGATCGTCAACTGGGTAATAGAAGGTATTAAATAATTACAGTTATTTTCACTGAGTATGGAAATGGTATTAATGTCATTTGCTAGAACCACAGATGGATGTATATAATGGTGAAATGATAAGATGCCTGAGATTTGCTTGAAAATGCTTCAGCTAAAAAAGTGAGTAGGAATAGTAAAAGTCAAGATGGCAAAATGTGATCCTTATTGAAGCTGAATGAAAGGGTGTATTATTCTGTTCTCTCTACTTTTGTGTCTGTTTACATTTTTCCAACCAAAAACCTAAAAGTTAAAACTTAAATTAAAACATTAGTCATAGATTAGGTCGTGTTACTCCTCCATTCAAAACACTCCTGTGCTTCTCATCTCATAATAAAACCTGACCGGGTTCGGTGGCTCAGCCTGTAATACCAGTACTTTGGGAGGCCAAGGCCAGTGGATTGCCTGAGTCCATGGGTTTGAGACCAGCCCGGGAAACTTGGTGAGACCTCGTCTCTACAATAAATAAAAAAATTAGCCGGGTATGGTAGCGTGCGCCTATAGTTCTGGCTCCTTGGAAGGGTGAGGTGGAAGGATTGCCAGAGCCCAGCAGGTCGATGCTGGAGTGCCACTGCACTCCAGCCTGGGCAACAGAGTGAGACTCCAACTCAAAACAACAACAAAACCCAAACTCTTTGTGATGTATACAGAAATCTGTTAGCAGATTATGAAATCAATTTAGTACATCATGAATAGCATTTTTATGACTTTTTTCTCTACCCGAAGATAAAGGAGATATTGAAGGAAGACATTCTGATGACACTCAGGACACCAAGGTAATACGACAACAGCCCTGATGGCCATTCCAGAAAAAGGGTTCCAGAATTGTAATTCCACTCCTGGGAACAAACCCAAAAGAGCTGAAAAAAGCAAACCCCCAAAGAGATACTTGTGTACCCCATCATAACAACGTTATTCACAATAAACAAAAGTGGAAGAAACTCAGTGCCTATAGGTAGATGAATGGATAAGCAAAGCATGATATATGCATACAATGGGATGTTATTTGGCCTTAAAAAGAAAGAGAATCCTGACAGATACTACAACATGGATTAATCTTGAAGGTGTGCTAAGTAAAATAAGCTAGTCAAAAAAAATGAAACAGAAAAAATGAAACAAAAGAGTGGAGAAGCAAAATGCTAGAGAATATTGCATGTATAATAAAGATATGTATTGCTATGCAAAACCACGTCAGTGTGTGCACACATGTGCATGCGAGTTTTCTCCAGTGGATTGTGAATTTGGGAAACAAATCCATCCCCCCTCCACCTCTTTCCCCACTCCTGCCATATAAACATTTTTGCCGTGCGTCCGTCATGCCAAGCCCTGCCCCGAGCATCCACAGGGCTCCCTTCCTCATCTTCAAACATCTGCTCACATGTTGCCTGACTAGAGGTGCTTCCCAAGTCATGGTGGACAGCACCACTCTCTAGCCTCCATCAGTTTGATTATTTCGTTCGGTGCACTTCTTACACTGGACCCACCATATCGTTGTGGGCTTACTTGTTCACTGACACTCTCTCTATCCCATTCCCATCCCACAATGGCAGACCTAAGAGATAAGGGGTTTGCCTGTATTCACTGTGGCACCTCCAGCACCTAGGATATGGCTTGATGCATTCTAGGCACTCAATAAGTATTTGTACAGTGAAAAAAATTATTGCAGTCCTCCTTTGTGCCCAGGACTGTGGTCAGAGCCGGAGAAACAGCAGTAAACAGGACAGATGTGGGCCAGATCTTTGTGAAGCAGAGTCTACGGGAGCAGCACTGCATAGCCCTGGGATTGTGTCTTTCAGTTGTGCAAGACCCAGCCAGGAGATGCACCAGCCCTGTGAAAGCTTGTAACAGAGAGACCTGACTCTGTGTGTGTGTGTGTGTGTGTGTGTGTGTGTGTGTTTGTCTGTGTGGCATGTGTGTGTATGTGGTGTGCATGTGGGGGAGTACGTGTATGTATGTGGTGTGTGTATGTTTATGGTATGTGTCTGTGTGGCACGTGTGTCTGTATGGTGTGTCTGTATGTGCTATGTGTCTATGTGGCATGTGTACCACGTGTAGGGTGTGTGTGTGTAGGTGTGTGTGGTTGTGTGTGTGTAGCAGGCAGGGGGAAGGATGCCTCAGGAAGAACTTTCCTGAGGAAAACATGAAAACTGAGACCTACAAAACAATAAAAAGACAAATGGGTAAAAGACCCAAACCAATACTTCACGCAAGGGCATTTTTGAATTGCCATAAGCAGGTGAAAAGGTGCTCAACATCATTAGTCAAAAGGGAAATTAAAATTGAAAGCACAAAACAGTGTCACCACGCACTCAGCAGAATGGACGTTAAGAAGACTGATAATACCAAGTGTTGGGAATGATTTGGGAGAAACAGGAACTCAGATACTGCCTGTGGGAATGTAAAATGGTACAACCACTTTGGAAAGTTGTTGGTTTCTAATAGAGTTAAATATATATCCACTCTTCAGCTTATCAATTACATTCCTAGATATTTACCCAAAATACATGAAAATATGTGTCCACATAAAAGCTTTGTATACAAATATTCATAGCAGTTGTATTAAGAACTCCAAACTAGAAACAACTTCAAACGTCTGTCAACAGGAAAATGAATGAGTGAATTAAGTATCGTACATTCATATAATGGAATGCTACTCATTTTGGAAGAGTCTCAAAAGTACTATATTGAGTGAAAGAAGCCAGTCGCAAAAGAGCAAACACTAATTTATCCCATTTATATGAAGTTCAGTAACAGGCAGAACTAATCTTATAGTGATAGGAAACAGAGCAGGGCATTGAAGGGAAGGGGACATGGGAAACTTTCTGATGGAGGAAGTGCCCTGTATATCTTGATTTGACGGTTGAAGAAAATATTATATATGTCTTGATTTGGGTTGTATTGGAGTAAATGTCAAAATTCACCCCACTGCACACTTAAGATCTCTGCATCTTACTGTACATGAGTATACCTCACCTCTCTCCCGTGAAAAAAGAAACCTACGTCCTGAAGAAGGAGTAGAGGTGAGCCTGGGGAGGAAGGGGGGAGAGCATTCCAGACAGAGGGATCCAGGCTGGGGAAGCTCAGGGGGAGGGCCAGAGCTTCATAGTCTAAGAACAGAGAGGCGCCCTGTTCGTTTGGAGGATGACAGAGAGAAGGCAAGATGGGACTGGGCTGTGGGCTAAGGCAGGGGCTTGATCTTACCTGACCTTAAGGGCCAGGTAAGAAAAAGAAAACACGATCGCAGCCATGGAGAATGGATGGGGGACGGAAAGAATGGGGAGGAGGTGAGACCTGTGGGGAGGCTGCTCTAGTCATCCAGGTCAGAACGAGAGGGGGGTTGGGCGCGGGTGGGGGAGCAGGTGGTGTGGTGATTCAGGACACTTTTGGAGGTGGAGTCACGTTTTGGTGAAACGTGTTTCGCAGCCAGGCAGCGAAACAAGATAATCTTTGTAAGCTCAAATGTGTGTAGGAATCTGTATAATGTTGGAGTCCACACACACTGCAAGCAGGAGTAAGGCATGCAGCTAGGGTAAGCCTGGGCAGAAGGGCAGGGCCAGTCCTGTGGATCACTCAGACACCCTCTTGTGCTACTATCTCTTGGTGAATAACAAGCTACCCCCAAACTGAGAAACTTAAAAGAACAACTGTGTTAACTAGCTCACGATTGATTTTGTAACCTGGATTGGGCTCAGCTGGGTGATTCTTCCGCTGGTCTTGCCTGTGGTCTTCCATGGTGGGTCAGCTGAGGTCTGGGCTCAGCTCAGACCACTAGCTTGATGGGGTGTTCTCCCACCCCCATGTTCTCTCAGGGTCTCTCCTTCTCCATGTGGTCTCTTCTGCAGGATAACTGGATTTTTTGCATGGTGACTCAGGGCTCCCAAAAATACAAAGCAGAAGAGGTAGACCTTACGGCTCAGGCTGGGTGGTGTCACATTTTGTTGACACTGTATTGATGGTATTGTGCTGTATTGGCACTGTATTTGACTGTATTGTATTGTACTGGTTATAGCACATCACCAGTTCAACCTAGATTCAAGGAGAGGGGATCACCTAAGGTCACTAAGGTACAGACTACCATAGCCACCTGTGAGCTGTGTGGCCTCTGACAAGTTATGCAACCTCTCCAAACCTCAGTTCTCTCGTTTTTTCAAAGGGAGATATTAGTACTGACCTCATAGTGTTCTTGTTCGGATGCAGTAAACTGACACATGTTGAGAGCATGGCAGAGTTCCTGGCTTGGGACAGTGGCAACCGTCATCAGGGTCACTGCATAGATGTATCTACTGAGCCTCTGCACCGCCTGGTGTGCCGTCCAGGGCCTCCCCTGGCCTTTCTTCTGGAGGAAGTTCTGTTCTCTTCTGGTGCTGAGAGCAGCGGCTTGCCTGAGAAGGCCCCTCACACATCGGTGTCTCTTGTTCTCCGCCGGCTTCTACTGCTCAGGGAGCAGGGCCCCTCAGTCCATGCAATGCCAGGCGAGGAGCCAGTCAGGTTCTGCCCCCTCCCTCTCCCTCCCGTCCCCTTGTTTTCTTTATGCTAATTAAACATGGGTCAGCCATTTACATGAATGTTAAATGTTGCCATGCCAACCCGGACAGCATCTTGGAGGATCGGCAACCTTTGCCCTGCTTCTGGAAGCTGCTCTCCAGCCTGTGTCTCGGGTCTCTGCCCTGTACCTGCCTCTCTCTCTCTTTCTCTCTCTCTCTGTCTGTCTCTTCCTCTGTCTGCTCACTCTGTCATTCTGTCTATCTTTCTCTGTCTGTCTTTTTTGCCTCTCTGTCTTTCTCCATCTGTCCATTTCTCTGTCTGTCTCTCTCTCTGTCTCTCCTTTTGTCTCTCTCCCATCAGGCCCCAAAGCGTGCTCTTCTTTTTAGCACTTGCTTCCTGCCAGTCAGTCCCTGAAGAGGGCAGGACGCAAGGTTCCTGAATCTTCTAGGCAGGTCTGAACTCCCCTGCCCCTTTTCCTAATGAGGGCAGACCTCGCTGTCTAGCAGCTCCCACGCATTTAGCATTTATTGTTTGGGAAACTACATCACGGTGAAAATTTCCCTGAATTCAGCAATGCTTTTATTTATTTATTTATTTATTTTATTTTATTTATTTTATTTTTTTTGAGTTGGAGTCTCACTCTGTCGCCCAGACTGGAGTGTAGTGGCCGCTCCCGGCCACCGCTGCCTCGACCTGCCGGGCTCCGGCGATCCTTCCGCCTCAGCCTTCCAAGTAGCCAGAATTACAGGCATGTGCTACCACGCCCGGCTGATTTTTTGATTTATTGTAGAGATGAGGTCTCGCCAAGTTGCCCAGGTGGGTCTCGAACCCGCGGGCTCAGGTAGTCCACTCACCTCAGCCTCCCAAAGGTGCGGGATTACAGGTTGAGCCACCGAGCCCGGCTAGCAATGCTTTTAAATGAGCACATTTTCTTCAGCCGAGCCAGCACGAGGAGTCTGCTGCCCGCATCTGTGAGGCGTAGGGTGGGTTCTGATTTCAGGCAACTTCACGGATCCAGAGCCCGCTGTCCTGTCCTTCACTCTGCTGTAATTCCGGGGTCCCCGGGATGCCTTGTTCACAGGTCAGCACCCACTCAAAATGGGATCCATGGACCCCGTGGTCAGCATCTCCCAGGAGTTTGTTAGAATGTGGGATCCCAGGACCCCTCCAGATCAAATTAGAATCTATATTTTAGCAAGATACCCAGGTGATTCTTGTGCACGTCAAAATTTCAGAAGGCTTCCTGAGTAGACGGCTGGACCTGCCCCCGTCCGTCAGTCCACAAGCAGCTGCCGAGTGTGGGGCCCTGGAACCGCCAACTGGGTGTGAATCCCAGCTCCTCTGCCACACACCCAGAGGATGCTCCTCCACCCTCGGGTGCCTGTTCAGACCCCAGGGTGCCTGCCAATGGTGCAGCACAGAGAAGACTAGGCCTGCATGCTGCTCTCCGGGCACCTCCCACCTCGTAGGGGAGACATGCTAATAAATATGGAACCGTAAGACTCTGGACACAGTCCACAGACCCGTTCATTCATTCCTCCATGCCGGATACTGCTGTGCATAGGAGGAAGTAGACCTTCCAGGGAAGCCAGGGAGGGCTTCCCTGTGGAAGTGACACCTCAGTAGAGAGCAATGGGTACACTGGAGCTTACTGCGAGAGGATGTGGTGGGGGTGATAGAAGCTTCCATCACGGGCTGTGTCAAGTGTTGCTGAAAAGACATACGGTGTGTGGGGTCTGAGAAACCCCATGGTTGCCCCAGGGAGGTCACTGCCAACCTTGGTGGGACATTTGTCTCGGGAGCCACTGGGCTGAAGCCAGGTTGGACGGTTGACAGACTGGGGGTGGGAGGGGGGGAAGGAAGACTGGGCAAGATCACCCCTTTGAAGGGCTCCATGTGAGAGGCAGCACGGCCTGACATCTGTGGCAGATGCAGGCGCTGGGGGTGGGGCTTGCTTCTGTTTACTCTTGGTGGCCAGGGAAGCCGCTTCTGATGAGCTGTGTGACCTCAGGCTTGCCGTTTGTCATCTCTGAGGCCTGTCTCTTCTTTCTCTTTAACACGGGGATAACAGGCACAAAACAAAAGCCAAGCCCACGGTACATGAATCGTGTTGGCATTCCTCCTGGAAAGCAAAGACTCCCGTTTGGAGAAGTGCCCTGATTGGAACCACTTGGGAGATAAAGAGGAGGCCTGGGAGAGTCTGGGTGGGGGCAGAGCCGCCCTGCTGAGCCCCAAGCAGGGAGTTGGCAGCAGAAGGGAGAAGAAAGCAGAGAGGGATGGGGACCAGCGAGGGGGCAGGCGACTGAGACCTTGGGCCTTGCGGAAGGAGACACTTTCAGCTCCCTCCCCCCACCCCCAAGTCTCTTGCGACCTCCTCTGCTCACAAAATCCTTGGTGCGGGTGGATTTTTTTTTTTCAGATTTCCTCGCCCGAACTGATGAGACTCAATCAGAACGAGGCAGCCCAGGAGGGCAGGAATCCAGATTAAGTGGGAAGCAGGCCGGGGGATGCTCCGTGAGTCTTAGCAATCCTGGGCAGGGCTTTCAGGGAGACAAAGGTCTGGCCCAGTTCACCTGCTTCCTCTGGGGTACAGAGACCGCCACGAACGTCAGATAGGGTTTGTTCTGCAGAGACGCTAGGCTGCAAGCCACTCTGTAAGAAATGACATAAAGCCACTTTGTTACCTCCATGCATGCCTCCAGATTCACAATCGCGTATCAGGCACCTGTTACGTGCCTTCTGCGCTGGCTGTTGCAGGCGTTAGCGAGGCAACGTTGAATGAAATAGATACGAATCCTTGCCCTCCTCGAGGTTACATTGTAGCAGAGGGAGACACACAAAAAGCAAGTGAAAATACATAGTATGTTACATGGTGATAAGAGCCAAGGAGAAAATGGAAGATTTATTTATACTTTTAGAAAGTAAGGGGGACAGAGAGCGCCAGAGCAGAGCATGTATACTGGGGGGGGGTTGGGTTATTTAAATAGAGTGGTCAGGGAAGACCTCCGTGTAGGGTGACCTTTGAACAGAGAACACAAAGGAGTCTGGGAACATTCAGGGACGACCATTCCAGACAGCGGGAATTTAGCAAAGGGCTCTCCATCTGGCCAGGAGTAGGAGACTTACTCAAAACTCAAATTCCTAAACACGAGAGCCCCTAAGTGTAGCAGGTGGCCTGTGACTGGGAAGCTCAGAGGAGGACGAAGTGACCATGGGCTCAGAGTTCCAGGTGTGAATCCCAGCTCCTCTGTCACACTCTTTCTTTCCAGAAAGGCGGGATTAAGCCGACTTGGTAGCTGAGAGTTTACACACCCAGAAGAGAGGAGAAGGGCTACAGGGGGAAAGGAAATGGTGAGGATAAAGATACAACAATGAGTTTGGACATGGTCTTGGACGAGCGTTCATTCTCAAGGCAGCACAAACATCACCTCCCCTGAGAAAACTTCCTAGACTCCCCTCTCTCCACTAAGACCTGCAAGGCTCCTTCCTCTAGGGAACTGGCACCTTCTCTCCGCACTATCAGCGCTTGTCTCACTGTGTTCTGTTCTTTATTTGTATATGTGTCTTTTCCAGGAGGTTTGTGTACTCCCTCAGGGCATGGCTAGTTCGTATATTTATCATATCCGGCACCAGCAGAGGCCTGGTGCTTAGATGGAGAGTTTGGCTGGAAGTGGGCGGGGAGTGGCAGGCAGGTTGAAGAGAGGATCTGGGACCTGACTGGAGCTGGGGTTTGGGAAAGTGAATCTGGCTGTGCCAGGCAAGCTGGTTTTCAGAAGAAGAGCCGGGCAGGACACCAGCGAGCAATGAAACTGACAGCCGCTGCACTGGCTAGGGGCGGGGCTTGTCCTAAGAGTAAACAGAGAGGATGAAGATGAAAGGGGAGACTGGTCCTTAGCCAGAGTGTGGAGGAGAGGGCACCACTGTGGACGACCCAAGTTTGGATGCCTGGAGCTGGAAGAAACAGGAGCCAGCGTCTCACGGGCACCACACCACGAGCATGACGCGGCCTGTCCCACTGACGGCCGCCCTCCACATATAATTGTCTTTATTTCAGCCCCCAGAGAGGAACTTTTAGATGATGTTCCAGACACTGGAATTAAAATAGTGACAGGGCGGCCCAGTGGTTATTAAGACATATTAGACTCAACTCTGGGTGCCTTTAATGGAACCTGGAAATTTGTATATACACAGCCAGTGACGAAGCCACCTGGTGATGGAACGACCACGGTGCTAATGCAAAGTTGGTTCATCAGAGGTATGAAATCATTATAATGATGATGACGGGCCGACATTGCCAGAGCACATTAAAATCAGATTAATTGGTTAATTTTAAATAACAATACCCACTAAGCTCATTAAGACCACCTTAACTCGGCTTATCGTCCCAGCTCTGTAAACTTCTCACAACTTTTCTCAGGAATCGTCTAATGCTGAGATGAGGCTATTTCTTTCCTTCTTCCGACACGTATTTATTGTGCACCTACTGGGTGCCACACCCTCAGCTGGGACCGGGGCTTTAAAGAGAAACAGGACAGGGCTCTTCCTTGAGGGCCTTGCCATGGGAATGGCCCTTGGTCAGTGACCGCTCAGGGTGGCCGCAGAGTCCTGGGAGCACAGAAGAGAACAGGATGGCTTGTTCCAGGGCCGGGGAGCCCGCAGCCCCGAGAGGCTGAAAAACCATGACTGACTCTCATTGGTGCTGTCTGGAATGATGATGGTGGAGACATGGCTAAAATGACCCCGAAAGCCACGCCTGGTGACTTGTGTTTGCCACGAGGCAGGGAATGCAGAGGAACAGGCATATTGGGGCGTGGGGTCAGGGCCATAATTCTGGCCCCTTCTCTCTCACGGCACTCACCGTCCTCAAAGCTCCAAAAGGTGGGTTCAGAATCCAGATCTTCCCCTTTGTAAACTAAAAACCAGAGGATGCCCTGGAGTCTCTAGATTGGCAGCTGACTCGCCCTGCCAGACTCAAGAAACGAGGGAGGTGGTCCTAGGGCCAGGAGTGGCCAGGGCAAAGGGGCCGGGTTGTAAAGCTTTTGCGTGCTCCAGACCTGTTGGAAGTCAGTGTTGCTATACTCTGATGAGGCAGGGGTGGGGAGGCCAGAGAGGGGCCGATGGGAAGGGTCTGAACTCCATTTGAGTGGCAGTGGGAAGGTATAAGGGGTTTCCAGTGGAGGAGCAACAGGAAGACATTTGCGTTTTCATACATATTCATCTGGTTGCTGAGTGGAGGCTGAATTGGAGGTCGGCCTCCAAACCCCTGCTGTCCTGTGGAAACTTTTGAGGTGACGGAAATGTCTGCATCTGCGCTGTCCACTGTGGTGGCCACTTGTCACCTGCGTCTGTGGAACAGCTGAAATGGGGCTCATGTGACTCAGGGCTGAGTTCAGTTGGCTCATTCAGACTTACACGGCCCCACGTGGCTAGTGGTCCTCCCGCTGGACACAAGTCCAGACCCCTCTGTGGGATCTGGAAGTGGGGAGGACTGAGAGGTGGTATCCCAAATCCCCGTGGACACATCTACCTTTGTCTACCTCAAAGGGGGGCACCCTTTTAGGACATTTGTGTTCCTGTTTCCAAAGTGCTGTCCAGAAGAGGCCTCTGAGCTTGGTGATGGACGGAGCACCACGGCGCAGATTCTCATTGACCCTGGGATCACTTTTTCTTCTTCAGCCTCCTCCAACTTGAGGGGTAGGAGTGGCTGACCGAGGAGCCGACTTCAAAGCCGTCTCTAAGCCTCCTTCTACCCTCCCCACCCAGGACCCTCCCTAAGACACCCTTGCAGCCTACAAATACTCCCAAACCCATTTTCCAGAATTAAAAGAAGTACTGGCCATGGTGGTGTGCGCCTGTAGACCCAGCTATGTAGGAGGGTGGCCACGGCAGGAGGACCGCCTGAGCCCAGGAGGTTGAGGCTGTGGTGAGCCGTGATGGTGCCGCTGCACTCCACCCTGGGCGACAGAGTGAGACCCTGACTCAAAATAATAATAACAACAGTAATGAAATAAACAGAATTTTTTGAAAAAGCCATCCACGACGTTCTCCTAGGTTCCCAGGGCACAGATCAGCTGTCTCTGTCAGGCTGGAAGGGCCTTGGTCCGTCTCAAGGCCGTCATGGGCAGAAGCGAGCTGGCACTTCCTTTTCCTTCCTGGCTCCATTATCTCCACTGAATCTTTTCTCGGCATCATTTTTCAATTAACAACCCCAATCCTCTGGATTACAGTTTCTCACTTGCCAGGATTATTAGTAGAGAAAAATACTAACAATAATGATAAATATTTGCTGCAGCGATCGGCTCTGCCCGGAGTTCCTGCGCTCCCCACTCGGTGTAATTAACAAGCAGCCAAATGGGCAAATAAAAAGCCCAGATGGCCCCTCCGGCCTCGGAGAGGACACAGGAGGATCGCGGACCCCAAATAGGCCATTAATGCCGCGCCAGAGCCACCAGCAAATATGGAGCAAAACAAATGAAGCCCAACTGCGAAAGGAGAAGCCTAATAAATCTTACCCAAAGTGGCTTTCACTCGGGGCCCCACGCTGCAATCAGAGGGGGTGATATCGGAGGTCGGGAGCGGCGGGGAAGGGCTCAGCTAACTCACGTCTGCCTTTGCTGAGGGCTGCGTCCCGAGTCCCCCCATGAGGGCAGGCACCACAGACCCTGCCCCTCTCACCACTTCTGATCCCACCCTGGCCTGCCGCTTGGGGCTCCTGGGCCAGCCTGGCCTCTTCTTCCCTCCAAGCCCTGATGCATGCCCTTCACTCCACCTCAGACCTGCCTCCACCATCCGTCTGGCCTGCCGCCTCCCCTGCACCTCGTCTGCTTGTGGCACCCCCAGTCTCCCCTTCCTCCTACGCCCCTTCCTTTCTGCAAAGCAGGTCTCCAACGCCTCCGCCTCCCAGCAGCCTTTCCTTCTGCAGCCCACCCTTGGAAGACGGCTTCTCTCCATGGGGCCTCCTTGGGGCCTCGGGGGAGCTGAATGCACCCCAGAGCTCTGCCCTTGGGTGGCACCTGTGACCTTGGGCAAGTCTGTGCCTCTCTCTGGTCCTTAGTGTCCCCAACCACAGAAAGGCCGCTTCCTTACAGCAGGGTCAAGGTTAAACAAGATACTGTCTGCATAGGTGCCTACACAGAGATAGCACATAGTAGGTCTGCAACTCAAGTGAACGAAACAGGCCTCCTTCCCCGCCACACCTGTCAACATTTGGAGGCCTGGTTTGCGTGGGACCTAGTTTGGAGTGGGCATGTTCTGTGTCCGTCAACTACACCTCCCCAGCAGACAGAGGTGAGTTCTGCTTCTTATTTGTCCTTCCTTACGATAGTTGACATAGGGCTGTACGTGCCGGGGCTGCCAAATTCGTGCAGCAAAGACAGGAGCCGGTGAATTACTGGGATGCGTTTCCTTCCTCTGCTCCCTGGGAAGCTGCCTTGCCGCACTCTCAGCTGGCTGGGACTCCTGGAGAGTTATTGGCAAGGGTGGCCACAAGGGCTCTATGTCACTTGCTCCAGGGCTGAGAGCCTCCTATTTGGGTAGCACCTTTTCTCCCAGCTCTGGAGACAATAAAAATAATTCTGCTTCCACTACGGTCCGTGCATCTCCCTACCTCCACCACACACATACCTCCTTAGAGGGCAGGGCTTCCTACATCATGGCGGGCCCGGTCCGCCTCTTGCAATTGAGTGGTGGAGTCTTCCAGCCTTAACTGAGAAAGCCAAACACAATCTGGATTTCGAAGAGGGAGTCTGTTAAATAAGTCGTAGCGCCATACACACATTTGTGATGTATTTTCAATGTTAAAAAGCAGGTTGCAAAAGACTCTGTAAAGTAAGAGCCTATTTTGGTTAAAAACAACAAAAAACGTCCCCCAATTCTATATGTAGGGGCCGAAAATTGTCTGGAAGAAGGAATACACGCCAAAATGCTTGCAGTGGTTCTTGGCTTTTCCTGGGCAGTGGGCTGACAAAGGGTTTTGACTTCCTCCTTTGTGAGTGCCTGTAATTTTCTGATTTGTTGACAACGAGCATATATTTCTTCTGTCTCAACTAAATAAACAAATAAAGAAAAGCACCGCCGAGCTCTCCCAGTCCTCGTTTGCATACATTTCCATGCCATCCCATCCAGGGCCATCCATCACGGCGCTCTTCCATCGGCCTCCGAGAGCCGAAGAGGCTGGGCGGGCCTCCATCGCCTGTGGTCATGAGGCCACGCCGGCCAGCAGCCCAGCCTCCCAGGGAGGGCCTAGCCCGCCCCCTGCCTCTGAGAGCCGAGCCCAGCCTGCCGCCCCCACCATGTCTCCATCCGCACTCCCGTCTCCGGGGAGACTACGAACGGTGACACCCGCCCAGAGGCAGCAACAGCTCTGTTGTCACATTTCCAACCTCGAAGGCGTCTTGATTCCACTCCGTTGGCAGCATTTTCATGTTCTTCTCACTGCTTTGACCTGAAGTGGCTTATTTTCCTCTTGCTCTTCCCTCCCCTTCTCTCTCCTGGCTGCGATTGTCTGAGCCAGGCATCCGAGCTGTCTCGAGCTGCCTCCTATTTTGGTACTTTGTGAAACCGGGGAAACAAAGGGCTGTGAGCACCGCACACCTCCCAGTCCTGCCACGACGTGCCTGTGGCCTTGCCTTGGCGGGGCCGGGCTGCATCTCCAGAACAGCTGCAAAGCGGAAGCCGGGAAAGACCATGCTCACTGATGAGCACAAGTTTTGTCTGACTCTTCCTTGTGGCGAAAACAGTAGATCCAGAGCCACACACCTCCACAAAGGACCGAAAGTCCGTTTGGACAATTCTATCAGAAATGGGTGCTCTTAAGGTCGGACGGACACGGTGCAGCTCTTGAAGCTGATGGATTAGGAGGACGGGAACGCCAATTCCAGGATGTTCCTTGATAATGTCATCCGTAACCCGTCTGTTCTGGCGTTCATGACAACCACCATCACCAGGTTACAGTTTGCAGAGTGTCGGTTATACTTGATGGATATGGCCACATTCCAACCCAACACTTACTAGTTAAATAATGAACTTGCCTCATGTGCATAAAGCATTGGGAACGGTGTCTGACACTGAGGGAACACACAATGCAAGTAGGTTTATTGTTTAATCTTTCTGACAAGCCTGGAGAATGGCTACTATGGAGTGACCATGGTGTCTGGAAACAGATTATTGGTATTATTGTGATTATTTTTTTGAATTGGAGGCTTACTCTGTTGCCCAGGCTAGAGTGCAGTGTCACGCTCAGGGCCACCACAGCCTTGGCCTGCTGGGCTCAGGTGATCCTTCCGCCTCAGCCTTCCAAGCAGCTGGAACTACAGACACACACCCCCATGCCGGGCTAATGTGTGTGATTTATTGTAGATTATTATTTTATCAGTCATTGTAGTATTGATAATCTATTTACTGTCCATTGATCTCTGCTTCCAGGCCTAGTGACCACTGTGTTGCAGCCCATCCCACTTCTGGGGGAACAAAGATTGAGGCTCAGTCTTTGCTTATGTCAAGGCAGCTGGTGAGTGAGCAGCTGGTGGTAAGATTGGCAGTCTTTTCTATTTGATTCCAAAGCCCACTCGAAGTTCTCCTGTGGACCAGGCCTGAGCTCCCTTCCCCCAAAGTGTAATTGTCTTGTGATATCCTTGACGGAGGGCCATCTTCTACAAGATTGCCTTTCGTGAGCGTAATAGACTGAATGTTTGGGTCCTCCTAAAATTCATGTGTTGAGATCTAACCCCCAATGTCATGTGATTTGGAGGCGGGGCCTTCTGGAAGTGATGAAGTCGTGAGGGTGGAACCCTCATGAATGGGATCGGTGTTCTTACAAAAGAGGCCCCAGAGAGCTGCCTCAGCCCCTTCATGTAACGACACAGGGAGAAGGCCCCCCCTCTGAACCAGATTTCAGACCTGCCAGGACTTTGATCATGGAACTCCTGGCCTCCAGAACTGGAAGCAATAAATCTCCATTGTTCATCAGCCACTTCGTCGATGGCATTTTGTTATAGACGTGAGAATTGACTTGGATGGTGAGCTCGTGGCAGGTCACCCTTTTACCTCCTGGGGTCCTGCTTCCCTACCTGTCCTGGGGGTGTATGAAGCTTGACCCTCTCTATTGCTCAGGGCTGGAGGGAACCCCATGAAGCGGTGAGGAGAAACAGCAGTGAGGGCACCCCACGAAGCGGTGAGGAGAAACCATGAAGTGGTGTCTGGGAGGCAAGGCTGAGGTCACAGGTGAGGAAAGGGATTTCTCCATAGGGGGCTTGTCTGCCCCCTAGTGGGGGGATGGTGGCTCCCTCTCCTGCCACACGGGGTCTGCGGAAAGGAGACCCCCATGGGGCCCACCTGGCAGCGATTTCACCTGAGCCTCAGTGAGTGTTTGATGAAGAGCTGCCTGTCTGGCTTGACAGGACACCCTGAGGGGCGGGACTTTGTCTTCTTTATGCTTTGTAAGTGCCCGCCGCACTGTCAGCACTGAACAAATAGCAATAAAAAATAGTGATCATCATTGTAATGAGGCCGGCAGGAGACAGAGCAGACTCGAGACGTGCGAGCCCGCTTGGCCTCCAGTGGTCTCTCCTGTCTCTTATTTCTGGAGGTGGAGAGCTGGAGGACACCGCTCCCTCAGAGCTGGGCTCCTTCGGAGCCAGGCCCTGGTGCCTGCTGGAGGGAGGGCCCTCACAGCCAGAGGCTGGCAGACACAGAGCCTCACGCCCTGCAGCTGCTCTGTCTTGGGAGACAAAAAGTGCCCCTGAGGCGGTGCCCGCGGCCCAGCCCACGCGCTCCCTTCCTGCTGTCTCTTCATCCGTGAGACCCGCCAGCCAGGGTCTGGAAGGGTGGTCTGCATGGAGTGGGTGAGGGGGACATCTGGGGTCTGTGACGACAACCTGCTGTGCCAGTGACACTCCCGAGCGCCCCCTGGGGGCGGCCGAGGCGAGACTTCCCAGGAACTTGGCCTCACCTGCGCCTGATAGCCTACTTCTGTCGCTCTCTTACAAGGTTACCTGAGGGCATTGCCTTCACGAACCAGGTGCACGGAATCCCTCTGGCCGGCTCTGCTTCCAAGGCTCCGGTCCTGGGATGGTGTCCCAGAGGCCCTAGAGCTCGCACTGCAGGGCCTCTGTGTTCAGGGAGTGTATCTAGGCACTCCCCAACTCTGAGGGAGCTGCAGGCCTTGGGACTCACCCCCTCTGCCCACTCCGGCCCCCCCAGTTACACACACATACATACACACCCATCCACACATATACTCATGCACACCCCCAATACATGCATGTACAGTCATACACGCATGTGCACACAAACACACACAGGCATGCACATACAACACACAGGCACACACAACCATCCACATGCACACACGCCCACCCCACACACATGCACACCCACCCACATACATGCACGCACAACCTCACACACAACCATACACATGTATGCACACACAGTCACACACATGTACACATACATACACACCCATCCACACATATACTCGTGCAAACCCTCCACGTACATGCATCACAGCCACACACACGTGCACAGCCATCCACATACATGCATGCACAACCTCACACGCACACACACACAACCACACACTTGCATGCACACACAGCCATACACATGCACACACACACACATGCACATATGCACACCCCCCACATGCATACAGACACATGCATGCATAATCACACATGTACACGCACACGCACACACAACACACACTGAGCTCGGTGTCTTTGACGTGAAGTCTGCTCTCCCTGGGTCTCCCTCAGTTCTCTGGAATTCGAAGGGTGACAGAAGTTGATTGCCAAACTGGTTGTCCTTCCCTCAAAGCCAAGGTCAGGCTGAAGGCTCGGCATCCCCACTCTCCTCTCCATTTTCGCTTTCTGGGGAGAAGGATGGTCTCCCAGGACGCCGCTAAGGTTGGAAATTGATTTGATGATTTCCACATGCATTTTGTTTTCAGGTGAGGACATGGCAAAACTCAGCCCGCCCTTACCTCCTTGATCCTTGCCAACAGCGTGGTGACCAGGATCAGAGGGGCAGGGGTGTGAGGGGTTCCCCTGTGTCCGTGGGGCCCAGAGACAGGTTGGCTTTGGAGAAGCCCAGCTCCTGGTTAGCTTTGAAGATGTACACTCCATCTCGTCTGCTTTTGGGGTTGCTTTTTCTCCTTTGGTGGCAAGCAGCACAGGCCCAGAAGGGCTCCTTGCTGCTGTCTTTGTACTGAAATCTGTGTGCTGGGAAGGATCTGGGTTCGCCGTTTGGGGATAACTGGCTTACTAAGCATTGTGCCTCTGCCTGGAATCTGAGAGACAGACCCACTCAATGGCCTGGGTCCCCCCACTTGCCAGCATCCTCAGCACTAATAATAGGGAGATATGAGACTGGGTCGCCCCACTTTGCACATCGTCTATCTGTCTGTGGGGGTTTAAGCACCCAGATCATTATTCACAGACAGCACGCAGGGGTAAGCCATGCTCCCTCAAGGCACAGGGTCTCGCTGAAATGGGGGTTCTGGGGTGGTGAGGTAAGACCAGTCCCAGGAGACTCACATCTTCGGCCCCCAAAGCCCCTCGGACTATCCTTTGCCACGGCCGCTCTCCCAAGCGTGCCTCAGTGACCCTTGGCGCCTCCGCACCAAGAGACCCTTGGTCTCTTCCCTGTCTGTCCCAGGAGGTGCTCTGTGTCTTGGTGTCCCAACCGGCTTGCACTTGGCACACTCTGGCTTGACATTCTCCCCTCGCATGGCCACTATTTCTCCTGCCCTCCTCTTTTTAAAAAGAAATAAAACCTCTCCAGCTTTGGGGAATGTGAAAAGTCACCTCCCATTTCCTCAGTTTCTGCCTCCAGTCGCGCGGACCCTCCAGTCCCTCAGGACTGTGGGATGAATTGTATCCCCCTAGAACTCATATGGAAGAGGGTTGAAGTCCTAACTTCCCATAATTGAGAATGTGACTGTATTTGGGAATGGGGTCTTTCTTCTTTAGATTTTGGGTCTTTCTTCTTTCGATGTTTTTTGAGATAGGATTTCAGTCTGTTACCCTGGCTAGAGTGCAGCGGCACAATCGCAGCTTACCACGGACTCGAACTCCTAGGCTCAAGCAATCCTCCTGCCTCAGCTTCCAGAGTAGCTGGGACTACAGGTGGGTGACACCACGTCTGGCTAATTTTTCTATTTTTTTTTTAATGAAGATAAGGTCTCACTCTGTTGCCCAGGCTGGTATTGAACTCCTGGCCTCAAGGGATCCTCCCGCCTTGGCCTCTCAAGGTGCTGGGATTATAGGTGTTAGCCACCACTCCCGGCCTGGAATAAGATCTTTAAAGAGGTGATGAAGTTGAAATAAAGTCATCAGGGTGGTTTGGACACATGAAGGAACATGTGTGCAGAGGAAAGACCATGTGAGGCTATCACAGGAAGGTGGCCCTCTGCAAGCCCAGGAAAGAGGCCTCAGAAGTGACCAGACCTACTGACACTATGCTATTGGCCTTCCAGCCTCCAGAGCTGTGAGAAAATAAGTCTCGTTGCTTCAGCCAGCCAGGCTGGGATGTTTTGTTATGGCTGCCCTAGGCCCTGGGTGAACCAGCCACTTTTCTAGACACATGTTAGACAGCAGGGAAGAGTGGAGGGTCGGGAACGGGTTGGGGGTGTGTCAGATCTCAGTTGCCACAGTTTGCTCATCTCTAAAATATTACCTACCTCACAGGGTGCTTACGAGATTGCAGGGCGTGAATTATCAGAAAGCACCTAGAACAGTCCTCAGCACCAAGGCAGCCCTCTCCCCACGTAAGAGCTGACACCAGTGGATTCTGCAAGCTCGGGCTGGCAGGCAGACACGTGCAGGCACGCACTTCTGCTCCCAGATCACTCTTCAACAAGGGTGAACCCCCATGTAGGTCAGAGGCCACTTTCTTTCACAGCTGAGAAACTGCTAGGAGGCTCTCAGCTGTGGCTGATTATGGGTTGAGTTTGCACATGCACCCCTGGACCTGGCCCACCCACACCAGGAGATCCCTTAGCAGACCCCTGCACTACAAGATGGGCACACTCTCTGTCTCCTACTTTGAATGATGAGCCACACTGTCCCCAAGGAGAAAGACATACATACCTAGCAGGACATCACCGGCAAAGAAGGAAGAGACTCAGCTTTGGAGTTGAAGCTTTGCGCTTCAACATCCTTCCACCGTCTATCAGTCTCTCTGAATCTTAGCATCTTCAATTAGTCTCTCTGAATGTTAGCATCTTCATCTATAAGTGAAAGACAATGCTATGCACCTTGTAACGTTATAGTAAGGATGTAGGGAAATTGTGAGTACCTAATAATAAGAGTAGGAGCGTAAGAGTGTTGTATCAAACACTATTTATTAAAGAAGATAAGACATATACCAGAAAGAATGTGTCTTATGTAGATATAGCTATACCTTGAAGATGCTGCAGGTGTACTTCTAGACTACACAGCAAAGAGAATATTACAATAAAGAGAGTCACATGAATATTTTGCACATATTCTTCTTCTATTCACTTTTCCAAGTGCATATAAGAGTTACATTGACTGTATACTGTGATCTATTAAACGTGCAATAGTATTATGTTTTAAAAAAGTGCACACCTTAATTTTGAAGTATTGCCAAAACATGCTAATGATCATCTGAGGCTTTAGTGAGTCACTGTCTTTTTGCTGGTGGAGGCTTTTGCCTTGATGTTCATGGCCACTGACTGACCAGAGTGGTGGATGCAGATGGTTGGGTGACTGTGGCCATTTATTTTTCTCTCTTTTTTGGGGGGGGGAGGTGGAGTCTCTCACTCCATTGCCCAGGCTGAAGTGCAGTGGCACGCTCACGGCCACCCCAGCATCGACCCTCTGGGCTATGGAAATCCTTCCGCCTCAGCCTTCCAAATAGCCGGAACTACAGGCATGCACTACAACGCCTGGCTAGTTTTTGATTTAGTGTGTCTCGCCAAGTTGCCCGGGCTCATCTCGAACCCATGGTTTCAGGCAATCTACTCACCTAGGCCTCCCAAAGTGCTGGCATTAAGAGCTGAGTCACCGAGTCCAGCCGCCATTTCTTAACATAAGACCGCAATGAATATGAAATTTGCCACTTGACTTCTGCTTTCACAAAAGATGTCTCTGTATCATGCGATGCCATTTGATAGCATTTTATCCAAAGTAGAA
Source organism: Cephalopachus bancanus (assembly GCA_027257055.1). NCBI lineage: Eukaryota > Metazoa > Chordata > Mammalia > Primates > Tarsiidae > Cephalopachus > Cephalopachus bancanus. The sequence continues at coordinate 7,871,278 of JAPVLO010000065.1, forward strand.
CTTCTTTCAAAATTGGAGTCAATCCTCTCAAACCCTGCTGCAGCGTCATCAACTAAGTTTATGGAATATTCTAAATCCTTGCTGTCATTTCAGCAATGTTCACAGCATCTTTGGCAGGTGTAGATTCCATCTCAACGGACCACTTTCTCAGTCCATCCATAAGAAGCAACTGATCATTCATTCAAGTTTGATCATGAGACGGCAGCAATTCAGTCATGTCTTCAGGCTCCACTTCCAATTCTCGTTCTCTTGCTGTTTCCACGACACCTGTAGTGACTTCCTCCACCAAAGTCTTGAACCCCTCAAAGTCATCTATGAGGGTTGGAATCAAGGTTGGAATCAAGGTTGGAATCAAGGTTGGAATCAGAAGAAGTTGATTCCAACTTCTTCTAAACTCCTGTTAGTGTGGATATTTTGACCTCTTCCAATGAATCATAAATGTTCTTTAATGTCACATAGAATGGTGAATCCTTTCCAGAAGGTTTTCAATTTACTTTGCCCAGATCCATCACTCCTGATGGCAGCTATATTCTTAGGAAGTGTATTTCTTAAATAATAGGACTTTTTGAAAGTCAAAATTGCTCCTTGATCCTTACGTGTTACACACGTAACACTTATTGATTAAATTTGTCATCTTACAAGGGTGCAGTTCGTGGCATCCCCAAACAATTAAAATATCAGCAGGCATGAAAACAGCATTAATCTCTTTGTACATCTCTACCAGAGCTCTTGGGTGACCAGGTGCGTTATCAATGAACAGTCCATATTTTGGAAGAAAGCTTTTTTCCCCCTGAGCTGTAAGTCTCAACAGTGAGCTTAAAATATTCAGTAAACCACGCCTGTAAATAGGTGTGCCGTTATTCTGACTTTGTTGTTTTATTTATAAAGCACAAAAAGAACTGATTTAGCATAATTCTTAAGGGCCCTGGGATTTTCAGAATGACAAATGAGCATTAGCTTCAACTTGAAGTCACAGCTGCATTAACCTCTCACACGAGAGTCAGTCAACTGGCCCTTCGAGGCCAGTTATTGACGTCTCATCTCCAGCTATGGATGTCCTAGATGGCATCTTCTTCCAGTAGAAAGCTGTTTCATCTGCAATGAAAGTCTGTTGTTTAGTGTAGCCACTTACATCAGTTATGAAGCTGGAGCTTCTGGATAACTTGTGGTAGCTTCTCCATCAGCACCTGCTACCTCGCTTTGCACTTTTATGTGATGGAGATGGCTTCTTTCCTTCTCCTCATGAACCAACCTCTGCTCACTTCAGACTTTCCTTCTGCAGCATCCTCACCTCTCTCAGCCTTGATGGAATTGAAGAGCGTTAAGGGCCTTGCTTTGGATTAGGCTTTGGCTTAAGGGAAGGCTGTGACTGGTTTGCTCTTTGATCCAGACCACCCAAACTATATTCAAGTCAGCATCAAGGCGGTTCCGCTTTCTTAGTTACTCTCGTGTTCACTGGAATAGCTTGTTCCATTATCTCCGAGAACTTTTCCTTTGCATTCACAGCTTGGCCAACTGTTTGCCACAAGAGGCCTGGCTTTTGGCCTATCTCCGCTTTCAACATGACTTCCTCACAAAGCGTAATCATTTCCAGCTTTTGATTTAAAGTGAAGGACATGTGACTCCTCCTTTCACTTGAACACTCAGAGGCCTTTGTAGGGTTATGAATTGGTCTCATTTGATTGAGTCTCAGAAAACAGAGAGACCCAAGGAGAGGGAGAGTAACGGGGACACCAGGTCAGAACACACGTAACACTTATTGATTAAATTTGTCATCTTACAAGGGTGCAGTTCGTGGCATCCCCAAACAATTAAAATAGTAACATAGAAGGTCACCGATCACAGATCACCATCACAGATACAATAATAATGAAAAAATTGAAATACTCGGAGAATGACCAAAATGTGACACAGAGATGCAAAGTGAGACATGCCCTTGGATAAAATGACACTGATAGACTTGCTCAATGCAGGGTTGCCCCAAGCCCTCAATATGAAAAAAATGCAATAGCTTCCATGTGCAATAAAGTAAAGCACAATAAACGGGGTGCACCTGTATCCCCTTATCCAGACTGGGGCGTTTTTAAAAAATAACCCTCTGCTGTTGACTGGGAGTATTCCTAAATGTTGACGTCCCGAGGAATCACAGCTGAACTCCACTCTAGTTAATGGGCTCAGGATGGTTTCCGTCAAGTGCTTATACACCATGAGGGTCTGCCCACCTAATTTTCTGCAACTTGTCACTTTGCATAATGCGAGGGCTCATGGATTCAGGAGCCTCAGGGTCTACGGACAGTGGCAGGGCACAGATGCGTGGGAGGGGTCCTTGGACACGTGTGTGATAATCCTGACCCATCAGACAAGCCGGCCCTGTGGGCCCACGACTTCCGTGTTCCAGGCGTGGGTCCCAGCTGGGGGAAGAGGTAGTGCCCCGGCCTGAGGAGTGACTGCCCTGGGGCTATCCCCAGCTGGCCACATGATGACCAGCGGCGCCCAGGCCCGTGGATGTGCCGGGAACGCTGGGGCCTGGGAGAGGCGGACTCCCTCGAGGTGAGGCGCTGCCAGTCCCCGACTCCAATTCGAGCTGTCCACATGCACCCCGCCCCGTCGTGAGAACGAGGATGTGCAATTTACCAAGCTGACTGAAGTTTTATTAACCTGCCACCCACCAAGGGGAGTAAATCAAAGAAGTCCACGGCATTGAGTCATTGGCTTCAGAAACATGGACATTGTCTCTGCCCCAAGCTCTCCCTGGTTGCATGACACAGCATAAAACTCACGCTCTCCCGTGACGGCCGCAAAGTCAGGATGCTTAGATAATTATGTTTCTTCTGGGCTTTGAGATAAATACACTGTGTGCCCGTCTGGCTTGTTGTCGTTTGATTTTTGTAACAGATTTGCTTTCGTCGTTTTATTTTTCTCTGACTGGTTGAAATGAGGTTATCTTTCTGCATTCACACCCTCAGATGGACAGGAAATTGTACCTGAATGTACTGGTGGGAACTGCAGAAGGGCCACCTCTTGAGCAAGAACGTGGACAGTCAATTGTCAAAGAGAGTCGGGTTGGGATTCCTGCATGTGCGTATCCTCTTGCTTAATTAGGGGAGGACCCTCCCCTCAAAAACAGAATTATCTTTTGGGGGGTGGGCCCCTCATAGTAAGGCTTCCCCTGCTAGACAGGTGTGCGAGAGGAACCCATTGGCCTCCGTGCACCGACCGGCATTGTTGTGAGAGGCTGCGTTCGGCTCGGTGAATTTGTTTTGGAGATTCTTTCAACACACTTGCCCATTTCATGATGGGTGACTTACCAGCATACCTGTCCACACCACGCTGAGTGTCCAGCAGTTTTTGACCAGAAACGGCATAACCTCCCCTTCTCCCCCCGATTCACCTGATCTCACCCTGAGCAGCTTTTTTTTTTTGTTTCTCCGAATGAAAAAATTCCTCAAAGGGAAACGTTTGCTGCTGTAGAAGAGATGAAACAAAAATGGCAGAAGCACTAAAAGGCATCAAAATGGATGAGTCCAGACGTGTTTTGAGCAGTGGAAAAAGTGTCTCGATGGGCGTATTGTATCAAACAGAGAGTACTTTGAAGGTGACTGAAGTTTAAGCGTGGAAGAATAAACCCACAATTTTTAATAAATAAATTCCTGTTTTGGGGGGATCCCCCCTCAGATACTTCCTTACCTGTACTTCCCTCCTCCTCCCTTTCTCCTTTCTTCCTTCTTTTTCATCCTGATGGTATGTTTCATCTGTCCATCTACCGACGTATTTATTCCATAGCTATCGAATTCTTGTGTCGGGTACTAGGGATTCAATGGAGGAAGGAATGATGGCCTCTCTTCCTGCTGTGTCGCGGATGCATTTATCAAAGATGACAGCAAACGTATCTCCCCCCACCATACACACATACTCTTTGCCATGTGGTCTTCCCACTCTCCCATTGAGGGTTGGGATCTAAACATTCTTGAATCCGAGCCGGCCGGGGGACTGGCCGATACCTTGTAGAAGGCAGCGGGAGTCATGGGACACTGAGTGACTTCCCAGGCCAGATCAGAGGAGGCCTTGCAGCTCACTTGGGGGTTCTAAGAAGTGGAGCACCTGAGACTGCTGTGCTGGGGAGGCCCCACGTTGAGGCTCTGGTCTACAACTCACCTGAGCTTCCGGCCAACAACAGTAACTGTCAGGCCAATGCGTGTACCATCTTGGAAGTCCAGGCCCATCAAACCTTCCGGTCGCCACAGCCCTGGCAGACATCTGACAGCAAGTACCTAAGAGATTCCAGTCCCTGGCTAAACTTCTCCCAAGTTCCTGACCCACAAAATTATGAACAAGATACAATGCTTGCTTTATTTTATTTAGTAGAGGTCTCACTCTGTCACCCAGGCTGGGGTGCAGTGGCACTGACAAAGCTCACTGCAGCCCTGCCCTCCCGGGCTCAGGCAACCCTCCGGCTCAGTCTCTGAGTAGCTAGGATTATAGGTATGTGTCACCATGCCCAACTATTTTTTTTCTCCTACAGAGGCGAGGTCTTGCTACGTTGTCCAGGCTGGTTTTGAACTCCCGGGCTCAAGTAATCCTCCTTCCTCAGCCTCCCAAAGTGCTGAGATTACAGGTGTGAGCTGCCATACCTGACCATAGCAGTTGTTTTAAACCACTAGGTTTGGGGTCATTTGCTGGCAATAGGTGCCTGACCATGCTCCCAAGGAATTTATGGCCCAGGTAAGGGGATAGATATTAAAGCTTCCTACAAACATGAAATTATACTTGAGGCTGCAGAAACATGGAAGCACTCTTTAGAACTACAAGGGAGCGTTGGTCCAGAGAGGTCGGGAGACTGCCCTGAGGAAAGTGGGATGGCTTGAGATCTGAAGGAAACACAGAAGTGCAGCAGGGGCTGAGAGGAAGAGTATTCTGGCATGAGTAAAGGTCCTGTGGCAGGAAGGAGATTCTGAAAGAAGGCTAGTGAAGCCGCGGGGTGAAGAGGGAGAGGCCAGAGAGGAACACAGGACCTGGACCCAGCAGGGCCACCTTGGGCATGGTGCTGAGAATCTGGGTGTTTGCAAGGAGAGCGACAGAGAGTTAGCCACGGCTGGGAGTGGGCTTGGAAGCAGCAGTTGTGGGTGTCAGGTGGCGCAGTTAATGAGCGTGGCGAGCGCTCTCTGGAAATGGCACTCCAAGCTGAAATGATGCGTGCAAAAACCAATATCCGATAGGACAAGGTTCTCGTGGGGCCGTATTCCCGCTGAGGTCCTGATGCCCCTCTGTCCCAGAAAAGGCCGCAACTTAAAACCTAATTGCATGACCTTGGGTAGGTCATTTCACCTCCTTGGGGACTGGACTTATGCAGATGATTTATAGGTCCTTTCAAATTCCAGGAGTCAAAGAATCCATCCTCCATGACTTTCCCATCATGAATACAGTGCTGGCTAAAACCCACATAAATAGATTAAATAGGCCAACGACATGAAATTATATATAAATATGATTCATTATCATAATGTGCTTATCTACAGCGCTGTCTCGTTTCTCCCTAATGTCGGCCTTATTTTAATGTCAACACAGGGTTTGGAAAGGGAGACACCCAGCAAATGTCCCGTGGCTCCCCGGGGGATGTCTGGCCATGGCAAGCTTTAGTGGGGCAACAAATGCCTCCCACCTGGCCGTGGCCTGGATGTGGAACTGTGTCACTAGACAAATGTCCCCCATGTGGCCGTGGCCTGGACGCGGGGCTGTGTCACTAAACAAATGCCTCCCACATGGGGCCGTGTCACTAAACAAATGTCCCCTCCACAGCCATGGCCTGGACGCAGTGCTGTGTCACTCCCCGGCCACTCACTCACCCCCAGACGCAGATGATGGCTGGCTGACCAGGATCACTTGCTAGGAGAGATTCACACCCCAGACACCAGCTACAGCACTCACTTGCAATCTGAACTCGGCACCAATACAACACAGAGATGAATGGCACACGCGGGGTTGGAGTCATGGACTCTCCCTGGAGCCTCGGGCCAGCTATTTTACCTCTCTAAGCAGACGTTTCCTCTAAAATGGAGATTAAAATACCAACCGACCTGCCTTCAAGAGGCCCTGCAGAGATTAAGTGAGATAATTCCTGTAAATCGCCCTATGCCAAGCACCTGGCACGTAGTATATGCTGAGTAAATGTCGGCGATTATTATTATTCTCTCCGATCCTTCAGTGCTGTTGTGAATAATTGAAACTACACACAGCTGAGATGACAAATGTCACACCCGCAAAATACCAAGGGCCTGCTGTATGAATTTATGCTCAAATTGTTCAGAAATCAAAGACTAGGTTCGGCTTGTCTCAGGAATCCCTATTGCTGTTTTTCTACAGTCCCTAGTTAAAAATAAAAAGCAGAAACAAAGTCATAAGTAAGGCTGAGGAGAGGTGCACGGGCCCAGTGGGTCCAAGCGATGTTGAAGTCACTCTCTCAATAGCCACAGGGCCCGTTCCTGGGATGCGTGCTTTGGACCGGCGCTTGAGTGGTCACCCAGGTGCACACGTGCGTGCACACGCGCGCGCGCGCGCGCACACACACACACACACACACACACACACACACAGTCGTTGCTGAGAGTGTGCCTGGAAAATTAACTCCCGTTTTCTTGACACCATCCTGCTCTGCTTTCCAAGACGGAAAAAATCCCCCCGCCCTGTCCCCCGCAGCGGCTGCCTCAACCCTGTCTGGCGAGGGCGGGAGGCCCTGTGTCCTCCCGCGGCGCCCCTGGGCCCTCCCAGGCTGGGGCTGGTCTCCAGAGCAGGCGAGAGGATAGGGCTGCGTCTTGGATCCATCTAGACAGTAAATTTTTTGAGTCCCTATAAGCTAAAATCAATATTGGCACAACTGTGTGTCATTAAAAACTAAATGAACATGACAAAGCCAAACTGCTGCCTATTAAACAAATGAGTTTTCTCTCTGCACAGGCACAGCGGGTTATTAAATTCTTTATTACAGGAACATCACCATGGGAAGGGGGTAAAAATACGTCTTTGTGAGTCACCCGCATGTGTGTGGCAGCCAGGCCTTCCTGGGCCTGGACCGCCTCCTGCCGGGAGTCGAGGTGTCTCTGAGCAACCGGCACAAGAAGAGAGAGAAGCATCCCGGGACACCTGGCGCTCACTCACGTGGGGTCCATCCAGCTGTCACTTCATTGACTCACCAGTGGATATTTATTGAACACCTACTATAAGTCAGATGTTCTGCTGGGTCCCGGGATAGTTCATGTGCTCAAGGCGAGATACTTGCAACGGCATCTCGCAAGAGCCAGCTGCCACTGGCCTAAGAGCCAACACTTCTTATTTTCTCTCCTAACAAGAAGCCTGGAGGCAGGGTGTTTCCAGAGTTGGTGTAATGATTCAGTGATATTCGTGCAGACCCAGTTTCTTTTCATTATAAGCTCTGCCATCCTCAGTGCGACACTACTTCCCTCACAGTTGCAAAAGGGTTGCCATTGCTCCAGACAGCTTGACTACACACAGCCACACCCTAGAGTCATTTCTCCTTCCGCAATGCATTGTATTAGGGAGTAAAATCGACTCCAGAAGCCCCAAAAGGTTTCCCCCTGGGTCCTATTCTCAGGCTCTTGCTGTAGGAAAGGCTGGGAATGTGTTGTTCCTAGTCTCCCTCTAGCCCTCTGGAAAAGTTTCTCTTCCTGGTTCCAAGGCGTTGGCAACTCTCCAGGAACCTCCCCTCCTAGAGGCCCCCAAGCCCACGTGCTCTGCCCAGGCCTTTCTCCGGTTCCTGGTGGTGCTGGTTTTCTGGCTACACCCCCAGGTCTCCTCTCTCCCATCCGCCTCACTCTGGACTCCAAGGGGCCCGACTTCACAGAGCTGATCGAGGGACTGCTTTGCCATCTGGCTTCAGACGGGACAGGCCGGTGGGAGTCACGACTGTGGGTCGGAGGGGGAGCGGAGAGGGAGAGAGGCCTCTGTTTCCCCGGGGGTGTCCAGGTCCCTCTGCCTGAGGCTTCTGCTGGGCCGCCCTCTTCCACAGCCGCTTCCTCCCCTTGTCACCCATGCCTGGAGCCCAGGGACGCGGTGTCCCCTCCGTGGGACTTCCCGGAGTCGACCTCTATCCAGCTTTCCCCACCTCACCGGAGCATGCCACCCGCTTCTCGGCAGGTAGACGGGCCGCTGCCTCCCCGCAGGCTCTCTGTCCTTGCCCCGGAAGAAGCGTGTCTGCCTTTTTTTGTGTGTTCTCACCCCCAGTTTTGCCCCTGGAAAATGTCCTCTTGGCAACCCTCTCCCTCCCTCACCCTCTCCCCGGCCCCCGCACAGTCCCAAGCCCCAACCCTGGTGGGTGCCCAGCTCCCGCTCACCCAGACGAGCACGAAGCCACGCTGACCTGACGCCAACCAGAGAGTCTCTGGCGTCAGAGAAGAGGGGACGAGAGGGTGAAGGACCAAGAGAGACTTGCAAGGATGGGGAGGTCGAGGGGATGGATGGGACCCTCGCAAAGACCCCTCACGCCTGGAGAAAGTGTGGATGGAGCCCATGCCCACCGGCCGTGGTGTGCACCCACTGGGATTTCTCCCCCACGCTGGGAGGGGACCCGTCTTCTCTGCCTCGACTCAGGGTTGCCTCCCGTCGCCACCGGGTCTGAGAGGCCGCGATCCAAGACTTCGCGCTTCTGCATCTGTTCTTGCTCTTCATTTTCAGCAGAGTCAACGCCACGGTCTATGTCTTTCAGACAGGGAAGCCGGGGCCCGAAGCCGTTAAAGCACCTTTGCCCAAAGCCGTGTATTCTTCCTCGCAGGGTTTGGGCCAGAATCCCATCTCCTGAAGTCAGGTCCCATGCTCCTTCCCCAGTGCTGGACACCTAGTCTCTCTGAGCCATCTTGGGTTCCATGTGATGAACTGAGGGGTTTGTTCTACAGGTGAAATAGGATAATGACAATCTTTCCTCGATTTGCAGATAGAATACAGGAGCACACGTGATTTCTTGGACTATTCTGTTGTTCTCCAGAACGTTTCCGTCTTTTGGCCCTGACCGTCCTATCTTCAAAATCAGAATCTCACATCAAATGGGATCTGGTTTAGCACGACATTTCGTTGTTAACTCCCAGGCCTTAATCACTCTCAGTGTTTTGCACAGATTATGATGTAATTATCTGTGCTTTATGCCCAGATTAGTGGTGTGAAAACCACTTTACACACTTTTTTTCCTCCAGGCCAGGAAGGCTCATCGAGACATTTCAGCTTCTAGCATGAGTAAGCTGCAGTGATTCTGGAAGGGCTGCGGCTCAGGGGAGAGAGAACTGGGCTCCACTGGTTATGCCTGCCACAGGCACAGGAGCGGGCGCTGTTGGCACGCTTGCCGTTCATGTGCACACCCCCGCCCAGACCTGTCCCTCCCGCAGAAGAAGCTGATCTCAACCCCTCTTGGTGTGGGTTCCCCTTAGAATGACAAACGTGCAGGGGAGAGGCCGGGCTGGCCTCATCTCCCCTGCCTGTACAAAGTGGCAATCGTGGTGGCAGCAAAGACAATCACATGCTATTATTTAAGCATGGTTTTTAATAGCCATGACCATGGCCAAGCTCCATCTGTAGACCTTGACCTCTACCCAGCAAAGGGCAGTTGCTTGGCTTGCGTAGTGAGAACATGGCTGGCACGCAGCCTGGTCCGTCATCCTCGCTCGCTGGAATTCAGAGGCCAGTCTCTCTGAAGGTGACTCCGCCGTTGGTGGACGGGGTTGTCTGCTGTTGGCTGAGCAAGGATGGAGCTGAGTGGAAAAGGAGTCCATGACCCTGGAAGGGTTAGGGGTACATGGAAGCAGTGACCCCTTCTGGCCAACACAGGAATGACATGGGCGTAAGAGCCAGGCGTGTCTAGCTGGTGGCTTGTCTCTTCATTCACTCCCCACGTAGCTGTATCATCCCATCCCAGCCCTCAGAGGGAGGCAGAACAAAAGTGTGTTCAGGGAGCCTGTAGTATGACAACGAACCTTGGCCATGCTCATCTGGAAAGGGCTACAAGGGAATGGGACAGCTATCATGAGGACCTGCTTTTTTTTCTTTTTTTGAGTTGGAGTCTCACTCTGTCGCCCAGACCGGAGTGCAGTGGCACGTTCATGGCCACCGCAGCCTTGACCTGCTGGGCTCCGGCGATCCTTCCGCCTCGGCCTTCCAAGTAGCTGGAACTACAGGCGTGCGCTACCAGGCCTGGCTAGTTTTGATTTATTGTAGAGACGAGGTTTCGCCAGGTTGCCCAGGCGGGTCTCGAACCTGCGGGCTCAGGCAATCCTTTCACCTCGGCCTCCCAAAGTGCTGGGATGACAGGCTGAGCCACCGAGCCTGGCCAGGAGCAGCTTTAGGAGCCTCAGGGACCATGGGGCATGCATTCGAGAGTCTCCTAGTACTCTGAGGCTTGGTGCTGGAGTTCAGCTGTGACCTCTCTCCTCGTGCTCTGTCTGCCTATGACTCCTGGGGACACTCCCCACCATCTTTGGAGAGGTGGGCCGTCCTGGAGCCTGATGTAAGACAGAGCCCCGGTTACCCCAGCCCCGGGGAACACCCTGCTGGCCCCATATGCCAGTCACTCCAGATGTTCCACAAGCCCCACCCCTCCCACCTAGGCACACGCCGCTCCTTCTCCCTGGACAGCCTCTCCTTTCCTGGTCCCTCTGGTCTACCTGGTCTACTTGGCCGCATCCAACTCGCTCTCTGAGGCTTGGCTCAAGGCCTCACTGGACTGCTGCCCCGTTCTCCAAGCAGAGCTAGTCACTTCCCTGCCTGTGCTCCTGTAACACTGTAGTTGTACCAAGCCCACTGAGTCAGAGTTACTTATTTGTGTATTAACGTTGTCATATTTAAAATATAGCAACAGTTACGATTTGCTGGGTGTGTTCTCTGGGCTGGGCACTGAGCAATTAGCCTGCCGCAGGTGATCTTGTTTCAACCTTGCAACAATTGATGGAGGAGGTGCAATTATTATCCTATTTAAGGATGCCAAAATGGGGGGAGGGGGGAGGGGAGGATAGATTACTCACCAGTCGTAAATATTCCAAGGATGACAATTTCAAGCTGCGACGCTTTAATGATGGACTCTCAGTATTCCTGAACATTTAGCAATAGCCCTCATGAGCCAGTACTTGCCAGCATAAGCCGGTTCCGATGTGTCACTGTGACAGCTGCCTCCATCTCCAGGAACTAGACTGTGAGAGGCTCAAGAGCAGGGACTAGCTTTTAAGGACCCGCGACCCCAGCGCCCTACATGGTGACTGGAGGTTAGTAGCTGCTAGATTCACGTGGGTGGAATGCGCTGGATCTCAGAGTACTCGGGGCAGGGGCCGCTGCCTGGACAGACCCCCACAGGACATGGCCTTTCTCCCCCTTCTCTGAAGCAGATGCTGTCCAAGAGGATCCGACCCTGCAGTAGCCAGGTGTTGCAGGCTGTGAGGGGCAGCTGAGGCTTCTGAGCTGGGAATAGATGCCACATCCGGGCATCCAACAGGAGGAAGCTTCCAGGTAGTGGGGAGGGAGGAGAGACGTCCAGTTTCCAGTGTCAGGTGCTCACCTCCTCCCCCCATCATCCTGCCAGGGCCCAGTTCTCCCAGGACAAGCAGACGGGCTGCTGGGTGCCAGGCAGGGGGCTGCGTGGCTGTCACCCTAGTCAGGATGGGTCCAAGCAGAAGGCAGGGTCCTCACTGAATGTGTGTGTGTGTGTGTGTGTGTGTGTGTGTGTGTGTGTGCGTGTGCAGGTGTTAAGGGGGCTGAGGAACGCCCTGAAAACCTTGGGTCTGTGGGAGGGGAGAGGGTCATGAACCTTCAACCCCGTAAATAATGGGGAGGCGAGATTTTCCTTCGTCAGGATGAGGCCAGAACAAGATACCTAGAGTTGGCAACGAAGACGCTCACTGGAGTGCGGACGTGTACCTGAGCAATCCTGTGGCCAGGAGAGGGGGCCTGGGTTGACTTCCAGAGGGGACTGGGACTGGGACCCCACGAAGGGCAGCCTGATGGGCCTAGAACGTTTCTGGAGCCCGTTGGGAACGGTGTGGGAAGATGAGCCCCGGAGCTGCTGGAACGGCGATTCCCAAGCTCCGGGGCGGGTCAGGATCACCAAGGGTAAGGTCGGCTCCACAGAGAAGTGACCTGTGCAGTCACACTGGTCCCATGCTCGGAGAGACCCTCGCCCAGAGAGACTCGCACTCGGAGAGATCTCGTGCTCAGAGAGATTCTGCATTCAAGGAGAAAGACCCTGTGCTGAGAGAGACCCTGCACTCAAAGAGATCTGTGTTGTGAGAGACCCCTACATCTAGAGAGACTTGTGCTCAGAGAAACTCTGTGCTCAGAGAGATCCCGCGTTCAGAGAGAAAGACCCCGCTCTCAGCGAGATCTCCCTTTCAGAGAGACCTGTGCTCAGAGAGACCCCTACATTCAGAGAGACCCATGTTCAGAGAGACCCCTACACTCAGAGAGACCCACACTTGGAGAGACTCGTGCTGGGAGAGACCTGGTGCTCCAAGAGATACCATACTCAGAAAGAAAGACTCCTCACTCAGAGAGACACGCGCTCGGAGACACCCATGCTTGGAGAGACTCCACTCAGAGAGACCCTGAGCTCAGATCGACCCGTGCTCCAAGAAACCCACGCTCGGAGAGTCCCGTGCTGGGAGACACCTCTGCCCTCAGAGCGACCCGCACTCGGAGAGGCCGGTGCTCAAAAGGGGTCAGTGATCTGCTATGGCCATCTTGAGATTCTTAGGGCCTTTTCAACAAGGAATCCTGTCTTTCCGTTTTGCCCTAGGCCCCACGAAGGCTGTAGCTGGCCCTCCCTGATGGGCCTGGTGAAACCCACAGTCCTGGATTGCTTCCTTAGAATTTCTGATTCAGAAGACTCCCAGGTCAGAACTTGAAGGATCCCCTGAGCCGGCAGAGTAGAGCAGCCCAGGCGTTCACACCCAAGAAAGGCTCCTCCGGACGAGACCAGGTCAGAGGTCAAGAGGGTGCAACCGGGGTCAGCGCAGCTCAGACCTTCCTTTCCCAAAGGGCTGCAAAGCCTAAGACCAGTGATCGTCTCCAGTGGATGGGAGAGAATCCAGGGTGTGCAAAAAGGGCATGTAGGATCTGAAAGATCAGCTCTTGGGAGGAGGAGGTTTATTTGGGGTGAAACACGGAGTCTGAAGTGGGTGGCAAACAGAGGGAAACTGAGTCACACGAAGCAACATGTCTATGCCTGCGCCCGCTGGTCTGGGAGGGGATTGCTCGATGCGAACTCCTTGTACCCTAGAGAAAGAAAGTCCATGTGCCTGTGGGCTGCACACTGTGACCCAGGAGGAGTGAGGAGGTGCTCTGAGCTCCCAGGACATGAGAGGGTGGATCCTGGGGCTCTCCAGCAGTACCGTGCCACTCTGGAGGAGGGAGTGAGACTATTTGTAGCACATTTTTCCACTCCAAAACGATTCCTCGCTGACCGCGCTAGGCCCGAATCCCACCATTTCTGCACTGCTCCTTCCATGGAAAGGAAGGGGTTTTAAACCAGAGATTACAGACCCCTTGGGAGACCATGAATGTGACTTGGAAGGTGCATGTACCCTGCTGAAATGTGTTCGTGAAATTGAGTGTGCATTTTACGTACATATTTTTTTCCCCCCGGGAGAGGATCCATAGCTTTCATCAGCTTCTCAAAGGCTTCTGTGACCCCCTCACCAAAGGATTTATTGAAAGGATTTGTCTGAAATGGGGATTATCCAATAAATGATGTCAGGATAACTGGCTAACCCTTTGGAAAAAAAGAATAAAGTAGGAGCCCTACCTAAATTCTTACACCAAAATACACTCCAGATGGATCCAGGATTTAAATGTTAAAGGCAAAAAATGAAGCAATGAAAGTTATGGGAGAAATTTGGGTAAATATATTCATAATGTTAGAGTTGAAACATCCCAGTGTTCACAGTGAGAAACAAAATCCAGACGCCCTAGAGGGAAAGGTTGGTTAGTCTAGTTCAGAAAAATTCAAACTTTAGCGCAGGGAAAATAAAGACAAAAGACAATGGGGGTCCAAAGACCAGGAGTGAATGGGATATTTCCAGTATTTGCTGCACAGATCAGAGACAGGAAGTCAGCTCGTTAATTTACAAAGTCTTTAGACAACCCATAAGAAAAAAAGATTAACCAGATCTAAGATGTGTCTATGCTGTGGGCAGGTAATGCAAAAAGAAATACAATGAGTCGATAAAAAGATTACAGAAATGCAAATGGACACCAAAAATGAGATTATCTTTTTGTCTGGCCTCACAGATTGACCGAAATTTATATTGATAGTGTTTTATTCTATGGGTGTTTTATATTTTATTTGGTTTTCTATAGCTTGATATTTAGATTGCGTCTGGTTTCCAGGTATTAGAAACAATGTTGTCAAAAGCAATTTTGTAGCTAATGTCATCCTTAGTTACTTAAGATAAGGACTAAAGGATCACCAGTACTTAGCTTCCTGTAGCTGCTCCGTGGTCTCTTCAAAGGGATCCGATTTCTTCCAGAGAGCCTGCGGGCTAGAGCCCAGGCCGTAGTACAGGTCTGATGCCCTCCTCAGGATGGTAATCCTGCATCTCAAGATGGAGAGTGTGGCAAATGATATTTGATGAGTATCGATTACCTGCAAGCTGCGTCCTGGGTACTTGGGAATGCATCAGTCCTCTTTTAGCCTTACAACAACAAGAAATCAAGCAAGCATCTTTTCTCCATTGTACAGAGGAGAAAACAGAAGACCAGAAAGGTTTAGTAACATCTGCAGATTGCACGGTGAAGTAAGAACTCGGATTTGGAGAATTGCAGGTCTCTCTGGCCTGAAAACGTGTGTTCTCGTGTCCCCAGCTGTCTGGGGCTGGATGGCATGCTTCTGGAGAGTTGGGGGACCAGGAAGGAAGAAAGGCATCATCAGGGAGGTGGAAGGACATTCAAAGACAATTTTGTCCCTGCTTAGAATTTTCCCAAAGGTTCCCCTGTCCCCCGGTGCCCCGATGTGGGTCTTTCCATGGAACATTCTGCACAGGAGGCTCAGGGGTCGCCCATGTGAGCTTTTGCAAGGAATGGGTGAGTGGATATTCAATAACCGCAGGCCTGGTCCCCTCCCTGACTCTTCTGGGCCACGTGAATGGGCTACTCAGGCTTTGAGCCTTCATGGCCCAGGCGTGCACACAAGCTTTCACATAGCTCATCAACAGAAAGGCGACTTCTGTGTCCCCTCTGGCCCCAGGGAATTCAAACCCCTTCCTCATCAATCGCTGCTCTTGACCTTCCCGACTGTGGTGACCTTTCTTCCCAGTCAAGCCAGCCCACTTGTCTTCCCCACCCTCATGCCTGAAGAGACTGCTGCCTGCTGTCCCCAGGCCCTCTCCCAGCTGAGCAACGTGTTCAGGCCGAAGTCTTCAAGAGCAAAGACCAGCTACCATGTTCTCTTCTAAACAGATGATAAAGACCCAGCACAGTGAGAAGCAGTCTGGGAACTCAGACTGGATTTTCTAAGAGGAACCTGACTCTAAACCACTCCATGTCTCTAGATCTGTGGTCGCCAAAGGAGATAAACCGATCCTGGGTGGGAACTAGGAGCCAGTGTAAGCTGAGAGAGAGAGAGAGAGAGAGAGAGAAGAGAGAGAGACAGAAAGAGACACACACACAGAGAGAGAGAGACAGAAAGAGACAAGAGAGAGAGAGAGAGAGAGAGAGAGACAGCCCTACTTGTGTCTGCAGCAAAGACTGTGTTTCCTTACTTTGCTATTACGTGAGGGGTGGCTACCATTAAAATTAACCTGAAAATATTTGGCTGTTTCTAAAGACACAAAACACAATGAGCGATAGTGCAGAAAGCATCGAGTGACTTTAGAAAAAAAATGCCCATACTCTTTGGCCTAGCACAATTTTACTCCCACAAATTTATCTTAAGGAAATAATCTGATTTGTCCGAAGATCTATGTACAATATGTTCTTCACGGCATCTTTTATACTATTGGAGAACTGGAAACAAACCAATTGTGCAATAAAAGGGACCGAGCAAGAAAATGAATGTGGCTATTAAAAAGCGTGTGGTGGAAAAGATAGTGATGTGGTCCTGAAGTGACAGTCAGTCAGAGAGGGGTGTGCGGTGCTTCCAGAAGAAACAGGCTGGGAAACGGTAAGGGCGACAGCACACACGTTTAGAAAGAAAACGTACTGGAGGGAGAGAGGAAGCGCCTGGAAGTCTAGGTGGCACAAAGGTGAAAACATTTTCCTCCAGAGGATGGAATTATGGGCAATTTTTCTTTTCCTTGCGCTTTTGGCTTTTCCGCTTTTACTGCATTGATCTTGCTGTGTAATTAGAAAAGCCATTTTTTAAACAAGAGATGGCTCTGTGACGGGCCCTTGGGCTCCGGGCCCTGAGGTTGCAACAGGCTGTGGCGGGTGCCCGGAGGCGTCTGCTCAGAGCAAGGTGGTTGTCGAGCGAGGCCTGGGAGGCAGGTGGGGCCCTGCGGCCCGCTCGGTTGCAGGAAAGGGGGGCTGGCCTCCTGGCTTCCTCTCCGGCGGTCGCTCTTACCTCCCTGGTCCCGCAGGGGACAATCAGCATCCCAAATACCCAGCCTGTTAGACACCGTGTTTGATCGAAGATCGAGTTCCCTGGATTAGTGCCGGGTTGAAAAATGACCGGTGAGTCCCCAGAGACGCAGCCGAACCGGAGCAGAGCTTGGAATTTATAACCAAGCCTCCCAGCGCTGGGCCTGGACACCACACAATTCTGACAGATGATTCTCGTGAGAAACTTTCAGTTTCCATTTGATTATGGGCCCATAAACACAGATTGCAATTGAGCAGAGTTAGGACTCTGCCTGGATTGGACCTGCCAGGGCCCGGGAAGCCTCTCTGACAGCTCTGGCAAGCCTGTCACCCGCTGGCTCTGAGCAGCTGCCCCGAGTTACTTGTGTTTCTGGTGTGGCCGTTGGTGTCCCCACATGCAGCTCTCGTGTGGGCGTCTGCCTCCCCTGTCAGTCTAGGTGGGACGTGGCTGTCTTCTGGATCATCCAATCCTACCTGCTGTGGCTGGTAGATGGACCCTGCTACTTCTAGGAGGTGTCAGTTAACTTTGGTTGGGGGTTCACCATCCTGCTTTTTTCCATTAATTCATTCACTCTTTGTCATTATTGAGCAGTTGCTATGTGTCCGAACCTGGACCAAGAGATGCCAGGCAGGCTGGGTGTGTCAGCTTATACCTGTAATCCTGGAACTTGGAGAGGCCAAGACAGGGGAATTGCTTGAGCCCAAGAGTTCACAACTAACCTAGGCAACTTTGTCTCTTTAAAAAAAAAAAAAAAAAAAAAAATATATATATATATATATATATAGTAGTCCCAACTACTCAGGAGGCTGAGGTAGAAGCTTACCTGAGCCCAGAAGTTCGAGGTTGCAGTGAGCTGTGATTGCGCCACTGCACTCCAGCCTGGGCGACAGGGTGAGACCCCAACTCATAAAAAACAAATAAAAAAAGGGAGGATGCCAGGTAGCAGGTGGACCCAGAGATGCAGAAAATAATGTCCCGCGGTTGTCCTCAAAGGAGTCATTCTCTAAGACAGTGTCACACCTATCAATTTAGAGAAAAGCTCAGGGTCCCAAGAGAACACAGAGGGTGGCACCACACAGGAGGGAGAAGCCAACCCAGGCTGCAAGGGAGGGAAGAGAGTCACTCGGTCCCCTCCGCCAAAGTGTCTGGAGCACCCGCGCCAGGCTCGGCCCCCTGAGGAGTAGAAAGAGCGTGTGGAGCGGCCAAGTCCCACCCCACGTTGCTTCCCTTCGCTGGGCATTTCTTCTGGCATTCTGGGCCAAGACCACTTCCTTCTCCTTCTGCCTGGAGGGAAAGCCTGAGGGGCTGCTTCGTGACCCTCGAGCAAGAGACAAGACAGACTCACCGCAGAGTGACACGGTGGGGTCTGGAGTCTTCAGCTGGAATGATCAAATATTTGTTCACTCTGACCCTCTTCAGAGCGCTGGCGAGCGGGAGAGGCCCGAAGAGACAAAGCCCACGTGCCCTGGGAGCTTCTGCTCTCCCAGGAGAAGGAAGAAGAGGCACACCAGTGCGTGAGTGTGACGTGTCGCAGGCAGGGGAATGCAGTGGAGGAAGTTCGGCCAGAGGAGGGCCGAGAGAGGCTGCAGGGTGGACATGTGTCCACATGCAGGCAGAGGTGACCACGGCTTGGCCCGAGGTGGCGACGGAGGAAATGGCTGGAGATGACCGGACTCCAGACCCATTTTGAAAGACGAGTCTTCAGAGGGAGGGCTGCGGGAAGACGAGGAGTGAAGTCTGGGTGTAAGGTTTCTGGCTTCGGAACTGTGTGTGTTGGGACGGAGACCCCTGGGGGAGGAACAGCCTTGGGGGAAGCCACTTCCATCCCACACCTCCGCCCACCCTTGGCGCTCTGTCCCAGGGCCCCCGCACGCCACCCGCACCTACGATCCCTTTACTGGGGCCACGGCGGACGCTGTCTTTTCTGGGAACCGTGTGCCAGCCTTTCTTCGTGTGTGGTTCCACAGCCAAGCTTTCTGCACCCGTTTCGTGTGTGGTCCCCGTTGCCTCCGGGAGAATGTGCCTGCTCTTGCCGGCTCCACAGAGCACTCCGGCCCTGAGCCCAAGGGGACCTTCCCGCCCTGGGCACAGAAGCCAGGCCACCCCGGCCCCAGCCCCGCCTCTCTGCCGGCCCCTTGTCCGAAGCACCCCCAACTCCTGCCCCAGCTTCTATTGTGTTCCAGCTGCCAGGAGCTGGCTCTTTCATTCCTGCCCCCTGGAGACCCTGGCGCTGCATCCGGCACAAACACATCTGGACTTCTTCAGACCACAGGACGGGAACATCTGCTCCAGGCACAGTCGCTCCTGATGGTCTCCAGCCACAGGGCGTTTGTGTTTTGGTCAGGGACTTAAGGACTTCCAAGACGTTTCTAGAGGCATATGGTTGCCCCGGGCCTGGCCGAGCCTTCTGGGGCCCGGGCGGCAGCAGGAAGTCGGGCACCGAGAGGGGTACAGAGGCAGCTGGGGCTGAGCGAGAAACCTCATGCCACTCTTCTGTCCCAAGTCTCCTGACTTCGCTTAGAACGGGACGCGGCACATAAGGAGAGAGGGGAGAGAGTGACAGATGGCTGCCGGGTCCCGGGGCCTCGTGGCCGCCAGGGTCTCCCGCGAGCTTCTACCTGCTGGTGTCTCCCTCCCTTTGCCTGAGGGTGGGTTTCTGAAGCTGCAGGTTGCTTTGCTGGAAGAGGGGAAATGAACACCCGTCTGCAGGACAGCCCTCAACCGGCGGCTGAGGAGGATGGGTGCATACATCCCCCAGTTCCCCGGCCCTGGCTAGAGGACTCAGGCCCTGTGTTCAGCATGTCTCCAGAAACCCGCCAGAGGATTAAGCTCCTGCTGTCCACCCGGGCGCTGGCTGACACCCAGCCCCCCCGTGTTGCCTGTCCTCCCCTGTGTCCCCTACCATCTCCCCGGTGGTGGTCCCGTGTCGCCTAAAGGTGCCCTGGATCATCCCCGGGACCTTCTCTTAGTTGAACCTGAATGGAGATGAGCCATGGCAAGTGTCAGCCTCTGTGGATTTAGGGATTGTTTTTAGGGCAGTTCTAATAGGCACCAGGAACCTGTACTTGTCCCGAGGGCTCAGGAGAGGGCGGGGGGGGGGAGTGCACAGTTCAGCAGCCTTTCCCAGGACCAGCACTGAGTATGCTTCAAGTCCAGAAAAGACTCAGATAAACAGGCCCAGATAAGGGACAACCATAGTTACTGAAGGGAGAGCTCTGTCTCCTCCATCTCCTCCCACACAGGAATCTTTTTCTTTTTTGAGGCAGAACCATGGCTCACCACAGCCCCATCCCCTGGGTTCAGGTGATCCTCCTGCCTTAGCCTCTCGAGTAGTTGGGATTATAGGTGCACTCCACCATGCCTGACTTTTTTTTTTTTAATAGAGATGAGGTATCTGTATGTTACCCAGGCTGGTCTTGAACTCCTAAGCTCAAGCAGTCCTTCCACCTCAGCCTCCTAAAGTGCTAGGATTACAGGCATGAACCAACATGCCTGGCCCAAACAGGAACATTTAAAGTCATTTAAACCTCCATTCCTGGGTCAGAGATTGGACTAGACAGCTAGTCTCAACAGGGATAGATTGTGTCAGGACAAAGTCTAAGGGGAAGGTGGGGAGTACCGTGGACTTAACCTCAGCCTGATGGACGGACGTGGTTCATTCACTCGCAGTTGTCATTAGGGAAGTGGAACTCCTGGTGTGTGGAATCCCTTAGCCTCATGATTCAGCCAGCATGATTGTTTCCCGGGTAATCACTGCATTAGCTGTGGTTCATGGAGATCAACCTTTTCATTTGTAACATGGAACCACTCTGCAGTTATTGAATTCCCACCCATGCTGCATCCACTCCCCCAAATCTCTTTCCTCATGCTCCTGGGTGAACGACCTTTGCAGATATAAGCCGTGTATTTCCATCATGAAAGCCCACCCTGTGCGTCTTTTCTGGAGTTCATCCGGAATGGCCAACATGGAGGACCACCCCGTGCTGGACCAGCTGAATTTCAGATCAACATGATTGGGGCAGAGGGCTGAGTGCTGGGCACACACACGCTCTCTCATTTGCAGTTGGTGGAAAGGACAAACCATAAACACTCAGACGGAGCTCCTGACACCTCAGGCTCGGCGGCCATGGGAGGTTCGGGGGCCGAGTCTGCGTCTCACTTGGAGAGATGGGCTTGTTTGCAAATACTTCCTTTGATAGCCTCTAGCACACATCATCTGTCTGGGGTGGGTGGTTGTGACAGGAGAGACCAAACAGACCTCAAAGAAACACCTGTTTAGAAGTAGCAGCCTCTGGCTGTCAAGCCAGGATGCGTCTGCATGGCTGCCTCTTTGTCTAAGGGTGGGATTCTGTCCATAAGCAGGCTGGTCGTGAGGTTCCAGGAGCCAGAGCCGGCGGGGAGGAGGGGGGAGCCAGCCTCAACGCTGTCCTGCCTTAGAAGCTGTTGGCTGAGGTCTGGAAGGAGGAAGACGGGATGGAGAGGAGCAGAGTGTCAAAATGTCAACCGTGGCTGTATCACTCTGGCTTGGCCCCTGGCTGGGGAAGCCATCTCTCCAAGAACTGACGCTAATCTGAGAAG
Source organism: Cephalopachus bancanus (assembly GCA_027257055.1). Taxonomy (NCBI): domain Eukaryota; kingdom Metazoa; phylum Chordata; class Mammalia; order Primates; family Tarsiidae; genus Cephalopachus; species Cephalopachus bancanus. Next base: position 7,892,411 of record JAPVLO010000065.1, read on the forward strand.
CCATCTTGCCCGGCCAAGCTACCTCTGGGTCCTAGACTTGTCCAATTTTCTTCCAAGGACAGGCAGCCTATGCTCTGTCTTCTTTGCAGTGAGACTCCACTGCAGTTGGAGACAGAACCCTGAAGGCGTTGCAGCACGTCCCCAGTGTCATTTACGAACATTCACTCAAGTATGGCACCAGGCCAGGGCTCCACACAGAGACAGACTCTGAGACTCCTGATATTCTCGGGACGGGGGTGACAAATAGCAGGCAGGGATCTTACTGATCCGTCTTCTGTGCCCCAAGCAGACGTAATGCATGCCATGCCCATGTTCAGTTGGGATATCGCCTCAGAATCCTTCTCAACACTACAATCCAGCAGGCAGCCACTAACACTGAGGTGCAGATCTGACATCTGAGATGAAACTTACTTTCCACATCTTTTAAACTTGCAGTTAAAAACGGAGTGGTTGACACAGATAAACATGTAGCAGCTATGCAGATACCTCAATAAGAAATGTTTAGTTTTGTGACCAGCCCGGGCAACTTGGAGAGACCTCGTCTCTACAATAAATAAAAAATTAGCTGGGCATGGTAGCACGCACCTGTCGTTCCGGCTACTTGAGAGGCTGTGGCGGAAGGATCACCAGAGCCCAGCGGGACAACACTGGGGGTAGCTGTGAGTGTGCCACAGCACTCTAGCCTGGGAAATAGAGTAAGACTTGAACTAAAAAAAAAAAAAAGAAAAAGAAAAAGAAAGAAAGAAATGTTTAGTGATTTATAATAACAGATAGGCCGGGCTCAATGGCTTAGTCTGTAATCCCAGCACTTTGGGAGGCTGAGGCAAGTGGATTGCCTGAGCTCACGGGTTCGAGACCAGCCCGGGCAACTTGGTGAGACTTCATCTCTACAATAAATCAAAAAATTAGCTGGGCGTGGTAGTACATACCTGTAGTTCCGGCTACTTGGAAGGCTGAGGCAGAAGGATCGCCGGAGCCCAGCAGGTCGAGGCTGCGGTGGCCAGGAGCTGCCACTGCACTCCAGCCTGAGCGAAGGAGTGAGGCTCCAACTCAAAAAAAAAAAATTAAAATTAAAAAATTTATAATAACAGGATTATTCACTCTGCCTAAAAGTTAAGGGCTTTTACTACATTGTGAGGTTTCAAATCAGGAGAATCACATGATTCAGGTTCCTGAATTTGACACAAGGGCCATTCTCATTTGAACTGGAAAGGAACAGCAATCTTCACTGACCTTCCCCAGGAGAGTAAAGCCGATAAGCCTAATGTCTCTGTTCCCTGAAGAATCTCTCCAGCCTGCTCCTGCTTCTCTCCCTCCTAAGCTGTCCTTAGGCTGATGGCCATGGAAATTATCCTCCAAACTAAGACAGGGGCCTATTAATAATTACACCAGAACAACAGGTATAACGGAGGCATTCCAGGCAAACAGGGAGGCAAGCTCGCCATGCTCCTGCTACTTTTTTTTTGAGTCAGGGTCTCACTCTGTCACCCAGGCTGGAGTGCACTCCAGCTCACTGCAGCCTGGACCTCCTGGGTTCAGATGACTCTTCTGCCTTGACCTCCCAAGTGGCTGGAACTGCAGGCATGCACCACCACGCCTGGCTAACTTTTTTATTTTTATTTTTGTAGAGGAAAGGTCTTGCTTTGTTGCCCAGGCTGGTCTTGAACACCTGAACTCAAAACAATCCTCCTGCCTCGACCTCCCAAAGTGTTGGAATTATGGATGTGGACCATGGTGCCTGGCTCTACTTGTATTTGGGAAGGTGCCTCTGTGTGTGGGAGGGGGAGGGAAGGGGGTGCCAAAGAGCTCTGAGGAAATACTGGTCCCCTGCCCCTACCCAAGTGTTGGTCCCTTCCTCAACCCTGTGTCCTTCTGGCTGCTCCTGCCCTGGCTCTCTCAGGTGTGAGAATGTAAATCAATGAGCTCCTGGCTGAGCTGACGAGGCACCGAGGGGCTGGAGCAATTAATTAAGCCTCTGCCCAGCTCTCATCACCAGCCTAGTGCCGTTACAAGGGCCTTTCAATTGCCACGAAATGGATGGCTTCCTTCCTTCTCTCAATTCAAGATTCTGCTCAGAATGGGGCTGGGGTCTGCCCAGCAGGCACAGCCCTCATCTTGGGCAGGCCACAAGGAGTGTTCCCTGCTTGCTGCTTCTCCCTGGAGGTGCTCACGATGGGATCTTCTGTAGCTGGCAGGGTGTTGACAAAATTCAGACAGTTGTACGTGGAAGAGACTTCTGAGACCTCAGAGCCCAGCTGAAGTCCCCAGAGAGGAAGGGGCTTTCTGGAGCCTCCAGCTTCCTGGGAGGGAGATGATGTTCCAGGTCTGGCCCTGGCCACCATCTCCACGGGTGGGAAAGACAGACCCAGCTGCGGCAGGCGGTGTGGGTCCCGGGACAGAGGGCTGGACACTGTCCGCACTGGCTGAGCCGGGAGTCCTGTTCTGAGCATCCCTGTGGAAAGACTGGGCAGAAGATGCTCAGAAACAAACAGGGGGAGCCCAGGGAACCTGGAAGTGGATTATATGAAGAACCTTGGGCCAGGCTCTCGGGGGCGAGTCAGTCTGACCCGAAAAGCCTCTGTGACAGCTGCTGGTGGTGCAGTAACCTCACAGCTGCCTCTCAACTCTGAGATTCCGGACTGCGATTCTGCAATGGGTCAAATACAGCATCCAGCACTGAGCAATGTCTGTGCCCTGTCCTCCCACCCCACATACCACACAGGGAGGCAGTGGCACAGTTCTGTCCAAACAGCCAATAACACAAAAATCACCTCTATTTGAAATGCATTAAGATTCCAATTTACAGCAAATTTCCCTTCCTAAACTCACTTGGCTTTGCAGACGTGTGTCTGCTAACAGCAGAGCAGGGCCAGCGCCCTGCATGCCGGGCCAAGGAGAGGATCCCACAAGGAGGCCTGGATTTTCAGGTGAAAATCTGCTTTAGGAAGACGGGGAATGAATGCTGATGCGAGTTCGGGGGTGTGTGTGATGAAAGATCCATGTGTCCTGGGGGAGACAGGGGCTGTGGAAACCCAGTCCAGTGACAGCCTTGAGGGTGAAGATGCCTGGTAATACTCTTAATAACAACCACCATCTTGCTCACACATGTGGTGGGCCAATAATGTCACCCATCACCTTGGCTTGTCTTGTACTCAACCCTATTGGGTAGGGGCCACTATGGCCCCAGCTTACAGATGAGGACACTGAGGACCTCACCGCTGGTAAGTGACAAGCCAGGCCTGGAAGGCGGCTGTCTGCCTGTGGGGGTCCCATGCCTAGCTGTCCCCAAATCTGTCACACGTGGACAGAGTCAGACTGGGCTGGACACACTTCCAAAGTGGATTTCCAGCCCCGAGGAGGCTGAGAAAGCCGCTGAGGGTGGTGGCCCACGTGGCTGCCCTCACCCAGGGCTGCTATTCATTTTGCAGGCTGCAGGGATGCAGGCTGGGCCTTGGAACGTGCAGTAGCTCTGCACCCTCATTTATGCTCCCAGCCACGGGAGCAGAGACAGCCGCGGGTATTGACTTGCAGTCTTAGGGCTTTGGTAGTTGTCCTGGTGCTTGATCAATATGGCAGCTCTGTCTTCATTAAAGTCCCGGCCAGGGGCAAGACCCAACCTGCTGGGCGCCTCGGGCCCTGGGGTCATGTCTCTTTGCAGGGGCACGCCAGGCCAGGGCAAGATGAGCGGGGAGCTGGGCGGGCCGGGCTGTGTGCACCTCTCGGAGGGCAGGGGCCTGGCTCCCTCGCTGCAGGAACTGCAGAATCAGCTTCTGGCAGCGGGCGGCTGAGTTCACCGCTGCCAAGCGAACAGCAGGAGGGCAGCGGGCAGCTCCCTGGGCCCCGCCCTCTCGGTACCCACTGAACTGTGGCCAGAGCCGAGCAGGCTGGTCCGCTTCCCGCCCGCACAGAGTCGGGTCAGCAGCTGTAGGACAGGCACTGTGTGGGGCTGAAAGGGGAGGTGGCAGGAAGGAAGGGAAAGGAAAAAGTCACAGCGGAGCTCCTGGCCAGAGGTGATGGGAGACCCACCCCCAAATGGCTCAAGGAAAGCCAAAGGGGAGGAGGTGTCTCTTGTCGGTTCCCCTCACTATGATGTCGCCACCTGCTGGATCCAGGGCCTCGTGGTATCATCAGGGTTGGGTCACAGTCCTTCAACCCTGCTTCCTCCCTGCTCAAGCAATTGGGACAAGATGGCAGGCCGGCAGGCCACAGTCCCAGCCTTGGGGAAAAGACGGCTTCCCTTCCTCAACCCATACAAGCCAAGTTCTGGCCTGACTGGGGTCCCACGGGCATGCACGAACCACTCCGGTACTCCTGGGGTCAAGGCGGGGTCAGCCAAGGTCCAAGAGCAGGAACAGAGTCCGGGTGGCCCAAGGAGCCATCACTGCCTGTTAGCGGGGACAGAATCAACCTGGGTAGGTCAGAAACTGGGAGTTCTTGGATGGGGAAGAGAGGGAAGGAGGTACGGGGGTGCAGCTGCAGTGAGCCCGAGAGGCCCCGCCCTCAGGAGGATCTCGATGTGACTTGGCGGAGGTGTGTGCACACCTGTGTATGTGTGCACACCTGTGTATGTGCGGAGGGGCAGGGGTCCACTCGCTCCCTGGGATCTCCCTGGGAACAGACCTTATGAAGCCCCACCAACAACGACCACTGTTTTCCTGTTGCCTTAGACACCTCAAGGTTTTCCACCTGGTGTGTATCTGGGCGGCAGGTAAAGCTGTGCTATTGGGATCTCCGCGTGACAGGTGAGACAGGGCTAGAGAGTGCACGTACAGGTAAGCGGCCTGCCCCTGGGACCTGCTGCCTGGGTTGGATTCCGGGCTCTGCTATTTACCAGCTGAGTGACTTCAGATCATATGCTCAGCCTCTCTGTGCCTTGGTTTCTCTGTTTGTGAGAGGAACTGGTAACAGCCTCTACCACACAGTGGTAGTAAGGTTGAGACATAAGTCCGTGCATGTGACCTGCTGAGAAGGCTGCTTGGTGTGTTGCAGAAAAAGAGGTCTGGGACTCATGGTTCAGCCTTTTGGGCTCAGTCCTGTGACCGAACCAGTGCTTTCCAGGTACTAAGCAGCTATGAGTGAAGTTTCCCAGTGGAAGGTTGTAGACTGTCTTGCAAGCACTCCTTCCTGCAGCCAGGAGTGCAAGCAAGCCAGAGCTCCTCTGGGACTGGGGCCGCTGCTGAGCTGGTGAGGCTGTGTATGCTGTTATTTAGCAGTGGGTTGACGTTGCAGGGCTAAGCCAGGCAGAGGGTGGGACCTGGGAGGCCCTTCCCCCACTATTTCAGCCTGGCCTAAGGCCTCTGGGGAAGTGGGAGCTGAGGGTTTGGGCTTCTCTTCTCCAAGGGAATGCGTGGAATAACACAGACGGTGGTGGGATGGGCCATGGAGCAAAGGAGCCAGGCAGGAGGAAGCTGGACTGCTTGCCTGCTGGGGAGAGGGGGCGACTGCAGTGCCCGCTGCTTCTGGTGGGGCCCGTGGGCCAGCAGTGTTGTCATCATCTGGAAACACTGTCAGAAATGCAGAACCCCAGGCCTAGACCTGCTAATGGCATCAGAATCTGCTTCCTCTTTTGAGTTGGAGTTTCACTCCGTTGCCCAGGCTGGAGTGCAGTGGTATACTCACAGCCACCCCAGCCTCAACCTGCTGGGCTCCGGTGATCCTTCCGCCTCAGCCTTCCAAGGAGCCGGAACCACAGGCGCGCGATACCACACCTGGCTAATTTTTTGATTAATTGTAGAGACGAGATCTCGCCAAGTTGCCCGGTCAGGTCTCGAACCCGCTGGCTCAGGCAATGTGCTCGCCTCGGCCTCCCAAAATGCTGGGATGACAGACTGAGCCACTGAGCCATCGAGCCCGGCCTGAATCCGCTTCTTAATGAGATGAGTTGTATGCATGAAAGTGTTTGAGAAGCGAGTGTTAGATACTGTCAACCCCAGAGAAGGTTTCAGTGCCCCCAGCCACGCTGAGCTTCCACAGGGGTCCCAGAAACGAAGAGAAAGAATCTCTGTGCAAGTCTCGGGGCTAAGTGCCGACCCCCCTATCTGGTGCCACACAGTCTCACGTGGCCGTCCCGGGCCACCGTGTCTATGAAGGTTAAATGCAAATTAGGGGACGTGAAGTACAGCCAAACATGTCAATTCCCCGGTCGCCCAAGTCGCATTTCAAGTGCTCAGCAGCCACACGTGGCTCGTGGTTGGTGGATCATAGAACAAATCCATCATCACAGGAGTTCTATGGGGCAGTGCCGGACCAGGGCTGGATGGTGTAGCCACATGGGCCGATGTCCCACCCAGGCCCGACTCTCCCCGAATGGCAGCTTCCCTCTCTGGGTGGCAGCGGGGGAGGGTGACAGATGCCTGCAAACTCAGGCGTGTGAGAGAGGGCTGGGGAGGGGCCCGGCAGGCCCAGAAAACAGCTGCCTGGGAACATCTGGCGAGAATCAAAGCTTGCGTTAGTCAAGGTGAATTGCCCTCAGAAGGAAGGTAGAGATCATTTAGCTCAAACCTCTCCCCTCCCCCTTCCTACCACCGGTTTGATACTCCAAGGCATCTCTAGAAGTCTACAGAAAGGTGCAGACTGGAAGTTGAGTTTTGGACTCTTAAGCCCCAGTGTCGGACTGACTCTGCTCCTGGAACAGTGAGTCGAACTCTGCCTGCTGAAAACGTTGCAACGAGATGAGGCTGAGGTGTCGGGAAAGAGGGCATGTGAAAGAGGCCATTCTAGAACCCAAGAACCGGTGTCTAGGGTCGTGATGGGAGGTGGCCAGAGGGACGTGGCCAGTGGGGGTTGGAGCTGGACAAGGATATTTCGGGTGAGGCCAGGAGGGAGTGGGTGGCAGGTGGGAGGAGGCCCTAGGCTGGGAAGGGCCTGGCTCCATCCCAACCACTAGTCTATGCTATGAGCCCTGCATGGAGCGGAGGCTGGGGAGACCTTCGGCAACATTCTCTTCCTTCTGGGCCCACATTTTTGTGCCTCCTTGTCCCCCCTCCCACCTGTTAGGCAGGTCCAGGAGACTGAGTTCTGGCCCATGGAATCTAAGCAGAAGGGATGCTGCTACCTCCAGGGCTGGGCCCTGAAAGGCTCTCTCTGTCTTCTCTGGAAGCCTGACCAGATACAGACAATGCAGTGGGGGACTCCTCAGTCCTAGAACACTGCTGAGATACTGGAAGGGAGGTGTCTGGTCCCCCCAAAAGACAGGAAGGAATGACACACCCCAGCCAGCCCACTTTTGGCTATTACTACAAGAGATAAACCTTTATAGTGCTAACAGCCTAAGAAATGTGGGGAGTGTTTGTTATAGCATCTAGTCTATCCTGACTAATATACTGGATATGGGTGTGCACTGACATTCTTATCTCCCCACCATACACCAGAGCCTTGTGAGATTCTTTTAGGGCCTTGAAGAGGCCACTCTTTCCCCATCTCTCCTTCTGTCCTGTTCTCAGTTCTTCCTGCCTATGAGTTCTACAGCCATCTCCAATTGGCCCCTCAGGTCCCTCAACCCAGAAGCAGTTCTTATGAGGGCTCCAGGCTACCACTGTTTTCATAGGTGTATCAGGGTTATGGTAGATCCAGGGACAGAGGAAGTCCCTCCCCACTTCCTCTAGGAAGTCTTCCACTGAAAATTGGGGGGCGTTTGTTATAGCAGCTGGCCTACCCTGACTAATACACTGAATGTGAGGCATACTCTGACATTCCCATTTCCCCACTATACATCAGAGTCTTTGCAAGCTTCTTGTAGGGCCCTGAAGAGGCTGTCTTCCCCCCTCCTTCCATATCCTTCTGTTCATAGGGATTATAACCCATGGCCTTCAAGCCCGGGTCCGAGTGCTGCAGCTGGAGAGGGAAGCCAGCTGGTTCCTTCCTATGAGAAACTGAATCTCACCAACAACCACAGTGTGCACTTGGAAGTGGATCCGACCCCAGTTGGGCTTTCAGATGAGACGCAGCTCCCGTCCACAGCTTGATTCCAGCCTTGTGAGAAACCCTGAGCCAGAGGACTCAGTTCAGCCATGCCTGGGTCCCCAACCCCCCAGAAACTGTGAGATAATAATTGTAGGTTGTTTTAAGCTAGTGAGTTATGGGGTGATTTTTAAATGTCATTACAGAAAATGAATATACTGATGGAAAAAAAATTAATGAAGGAAGGGAAATCGGTCCTCACACTCAAGCAGTGGAGTAATTGGGGTTGGGTTGGTGGCAATGCAGGGAGTGGAAGAAGACAAGAGCATGATGGTGAAACTTGGGTGGGGACAGGGAGGCGACCAGACAACCACCAGGAGTCTGCTCAGGCAGGACCTCCCTGAAGATTCCTGGGGCCTCAGGGGGGTGACAGCACCCCTAAGTCCCTGCTCCTGGGGCTGACAAGCCCTCACACTCCACATTCTGTCCACGCAGCTATAAATATTAAAACACGCCAGAGGAGAGATTGTAAAATAGAGCTGTGGGCAAGATTTAGCTCTGAGTTGGGGAGCAGAAACGAGAATGAATTTCTCTCTTCCCATTCCTGCTATGGTAGTTTATTGCAGAAGGTGCTGTGGGCGATAAGGAGCAGGACGCCCGGGCCCTGCATGTTTGCAGATGGCGGCGCCACTGAGGATGATTCAGAGGTGTGGGTGTGGGTGCCACCTGGTCCCGGGTCTCCACATTCTTCACGGAGTCCCCTGAGGAGTTGGAGCTCTCCAAACCATCCCAGATGCTGCCACCGAGCAGGGTTCTTGGGTTCCAGTTCTGCTGGTCCCACAGGGAGGCAAAGGCCAAAAATAAAGCAAAACCAAATAAAGGCAGACTGCTCCCGTGTGGGTAGGTATGGGGTGAGTTCCAGGTCTCCAGTCCAGCTGGTGGGGAGGGCTAGTGGGTTCCTTCCCGTTCCTCCATCCTCATACCCTGAGGCTTCCTCTCCAGCCCTTCTTCTCCAGAATCTTCCTTCCCATCCACTGGCTTCTTTGCATTCCTGCGGCCAGCACCCTTGTGTGCATCCAGCCCATCAGCTCCCGGTCAAGGATGTCTCTGGCTTCCCCTCTTCCCTCCAGCCTCGTCTAATCCACCTGCCCAAGGATTCTCTCTGGGAGACAGCTTTGGATTCATCACTTCCCTGGTTAATAATCTTCTATTGGTCCCAAACCAGGGCAGGATCAAGCCCAGAATGGTTGGTCTGACCTAGAGGTCCTCAGTTTCCCCTTTCTGTCATCACCCCCAAGGCAAGCCTCTGAGCACCACTCACAGCTCCCGTGCCTGGCCCCCGCCCAAGCATGCCCTGAGCTCTTGTTTCTTTTCCATCCTCACGCCCCACCTGTCAGGTCCTGACCGGTTCCCCCCAACAAATTCTCCCAAGCACATTCGACCCTCCTTCTTCAAAACACAGGTCAAGTCTCACCTCTCAGCAAATCCATTCCTGACAATTGAAGCCCTGAGCGCTTTCTCTGTCCTCTGAACCCTTCTACAATTTTAGCTTGTGCAATTCATTTGTTAATTAATCATGCACTGTGCTGCCTTAGACATCTTTTTTTTTCCCCTGTAGCCTTGCGCTGATAGTTAACTCTTTGGGGTGATTTAAATTTTGCTTGCTTATATTAATATTTTGGCTTCATGCCCCTTGTGACCTCCTTGGGGGCAGACACCACAGCTTTCTACCCTTGCAACAGTCTCCCAAGAAGTCCAGCACCAAGCCGGGCTTGGTGGCTCAGCCTGTAATCCCGCTCCTTTGGGAGGCTGAGGTGAGTGGATTGCCTGAGCCCACGGGTTCAAGACCCGCCTGGGCAGCGAGACCTCATCTCTACAATAAATCAAAATTCAGCCGGGCGTGGTAACGCATGCCTGTAATTCCGGCTACTTGGAAGCCTGAGGCGGAAGGATCGCCGGAGCCCAGCAGGTCGAGGCTGCGGTGGCAGGGAGCGGCCACTGCACTCCAGTCTGGGTGACAGAGTGAGACTCCGACTCAAAAAAAAAAAAAAGAAGTCTAGCACCAAGCAAGATCCACTGGGGGAGTGCAAAGCGTTTTTGCTGGAGTTTATTCTCTCCTCCCATAGGTCCTGGGACCCAATTCTCTATTTCCTCATTCATTCATTCAGTCTGTCTGTCTCCTTTCAGGGTGTATCTCTTTAGGCCCATGCTGGAGTGGTATTTCCTTGGGGTCAGTCCTGAGCCCTCTGGTTCTCACGCTCCACTTTCACCCTGAATAGCCTCAGACACTCACATCTTTCCTACTGTCACTGGTGTGCTGATGGCACCGGCATCTCCAGCCCTCGCCGCTGCCCTAAACTGCAGGCCCTGCTGGATCTCTCAGGCTGCACGTACCACAGGCAGCCCCAGCCGCACAGACCCAAACGGAACCTGGAGTCTTCATGCCCTGCAGCTGACATCACAGAGCACCACAAATCGAGTGACTTGAGACCAGAGAGTTATTCTCTCATCGTTCTAGAGGCTGAAAGTCCAAAGTCAAGGTGTCACAGGGTCGCACTCCCTCTGAAGATTCCAGGGAAGGGTCTTTTCTTGTTCCGTCCTGGCTTCTCGTGGCTTCTGGCAACACTCGGCATTTCTCAGTTTGTGGTTGCATCACCCCAGTCTCTCCATCTTGGTGGTCACAAGGACTTCTTCCCTGAGCGTCTCTCTGTGTCTTTACTCGGCCTTCTTATAAAGACACCAGTCACTTAGGCATGAGATTTAGGGCCTCCGGATCCAGGGTGCCCTCATCTTAATTGTAGCTGAAGATCTCTTTCCAAGGAAAGAGGTTTGGGTGGATGTGAATTCTGGAGGGGCCCCACTCGCCCCAGGGCACCCATTGTCTCTCTGCTCCAGCAAGCTTCATTTTGATAAGTTGCAGCCCACCCTCCCAGTCACCCAGATCCTAGAAGCCTGGGCTCACGCGCATTCTCTCCCCCCAGTCCTCCTCCTCCTCTCCAGTCACTGTGGACGCCCCGCGGCTCCAGTCTCCCAAGTCTGTCTCCCCTCCGATGTGCTGCCGTGGCCCAGACTCGCGTGGTCCGGGTCAAGGTCGCCCAAACTTCTTTCCATCATGACCTCTCAAGAAGGCTTTTCCCAACAGCATGCCCCATGAAACTGTCATGCCAGGGATACACGGTGTGTCTGTTTATGTGCTGGTATTTACGTGCCTTTAGACATAAAGAGTAAGATTTGGGGCTCCCCTAAGAACCAACGGTGCTGCTTTGGGGATGGTAGCACCCTCATCGAGAATGAGAATGGATGGCCTATGACAATGACCTCGAGGTTGATCTCCCCCTCTGTGCTGGCTCCCAGCCTCCTCACCCCCGCCCATCCTTCCAACCTTTATAAAACACGAAAGGGAGGGTTTTCTCGGCAAACGTGTTGACCCCGAGACAATGTCCAAACATCTTGTGGTGGGTCCTTCTCCCGTGCTTGGCCCCACGGCCCTAGCAATGTAGGCCACTGCCATGTTCAGGCCTCTGTGTGTTCAGACTGTGTTCCTGTGGCTCCCCTGGCCTGCGTCAGCTATCCTCGCTGGCACACCAACTTCTACTTACATTTCAGGAAGCAGGTTGACGGTCACCAGGAAAAGAAAGCTATCTCCTACCACAACCCCAAGGGACTGGACGCTTGTCCTTGACACCCGCTGGGCCTGGCCAGCCTCCCATCATGGAGCCTGTAGCCAGCCTCCCTTGCTGGACTCAAACATCTCAAAGTCCGGGACCATTTCTTACCAGCTCTGTATCTCCAGAGTCTGGCCTGATGCAGTTGGAGCTCAGTGAGCATTTTACTGGATGGATAAATGAGTGAATGAGTGAGTGAATGAGAGTAATGGCTTCTCTGGACTGTGTTTCTGCCGGCCAGCCCCATCACTTGGGCTCCACCATTGCTACCTGCCTCCAGGCACCTCTGAAGGCTGTCTGGTTTCTACTTGCTCAATTCCCCTGCAGACAGCCTTCTCCTGGTGGGGGGTGTCACCCTGCAGGCGTCTGACCTGCACTCCTGGTGGGCCTCCCTCTGTGCTTACCTCCACTCCTGGGACCCCCAGCCCTTCTGTGCCTCTTCCCTCTCACTTCGCGTTCTAGCCAAGCTCCTGAAACCTTCCTCCTCCCCCGCCCTCCTGACCCAGCTCCTCTGCCCCCAGACCACGTGTGTGCCAGATGCAGGCCAAGGGCTCTGTCCACCGCCTGGTCTGTCTGTTGTGTCCCCCTCCAGGCAACCACTTCACCCATGACACACCTGGTCTTTAAGAAGTGCCTCTTCGGCCGGGCTTGGTGGCTCAGCCTGTCATCCCAGCGCTTTGGGAGGCCGGGGTGAGTGGATTGCCTGAGCCCACGGGTTCGAGACCCGCCTGGGCAACTTGGTCAGACTTCATCTCTACAATAAAAAAAAAATTAGCTGGGCATGGTGACGCATGTCTGTAGTTCCGGCTATTTGGAAGGGTGAGGTGGAAGGATTGCCTGAGCCCAGCAGGTCGAGGCTGCGGTGGCTGGGAGCGGCCACTGCACTCCAACCTGGGCAACAGAGTGAGACTCCGACTCAAAAAGGAAAGAAAGAAAGAAATGCCTCTTCACCTTGGAGTGGGAGTGTGTGGGGACGAGCAGGGAAGAAGGGAAAGTGTTCGTGGGAGTTTAGGCCCTGCTCTGAGGCCACAGTGAGGTGCGCGGGCCACACTTGCCTCCCCATGGAGGAGGGAGGTCTGGGGCAGTGAGGGAGACAGTTACCACCAGGTACGCACTCAGGTTCCCGCTCCAGACTTGGGTGCCCAGAGAGAGACCACAGGGCAGACGACGCCACACTGGGGAGAGGGCAGAAACCCTGAGACCCGGTGCCAAAGTCAAGGCAACAGTAAGTGCCCTTCAGGGAGGTAGATGAGGGTGGTAGAGAAAGAAGGCCAGGAAACAGTGAGTAAGAGAGGGACAGAAACAGAAGAGCTGCCTTGGCCTCCGCCATCCCAGACGCACAGCCCTCTCCTCTCCGGGGCGCCTTGCTTCTGGAACCCAGGCATTGCCCACTTGGACAGCCCTGCCAGCGTCTGTGGCTACCTTGGGGGCTGGGTTTCTTGTGGCTGCAGGAACACATTGTCACACACCAGGTGGCTTAAAACAACAGAAATATATTCTCTCACACTTCCAGAGGTCGAGTGTCTAAAATAAGACCCAACGGGCCAAAATCCAGGTGTTGGCAGGGTTGTGCTCCTCTGGAGGTCTTAGGGAAGGGTCTGCTTCCTAGGGAAAGGGTCTGCTCCTTGCATCCTCGTGTCCTCAGCTTCTGGTGGCCACCTGTGACTGCATCACTCCAGTCCCTCTTTCTGGGGACCCATCACATTCTCCTCTTATGTCTGTGGTCCAATCTGCCTCTGCCCCCCCCCCCGGGATTGCTTTTGGGGCCCCAAATAATCACAAACAGATAATCCAAAATAATCTCCCCATTTTAAGAACCTCAGTTCCATCGTATCTACAAAGTTCTTTATTTGCCATGTACCATCCACAGGTTCTAGGGATTAGGACATCGTATCTTGGGGGGCTGTTATTCCGCCAGCCACATGCCCCTGGCCCCTATAAATCACGAGTGCCTCTCAGCCAGTGATCTAGGGACAGAGGTGGGGACGTTTCTGGTGCCCTCTCTCCTGTCCCTGTGCTCACTGGCGATGCAGCTCGACTCGTCCTTCCCTCCCCTGCCCTCCTCTCCTCTCTCATCATGGGGACCGCAGTACCATCTGGAATTGGAAATAGCACCCCGTATCCCTGGTGTGAGCAAGTGTGAAGCCTCAGGCCACCCCGTCACTCCAGCAGAAGGATCCCACGGGGGCAGTTGCTGCTGTCTTCAGGTGGCTGGGATGAGGATGAGCTGTGGTCTGCTGGGATGTTGAGCCTCTGATCCCTGTCTCTTGGCTGGAGAGATTGGGTGCACTCCTGGGTGCTGAGGTAGGGGTTCGGGTCCCAGGTCCTCTGTCTCCCTGTGCTTTCACAAGGGTGGGGCCCGTGCAGGCCTGGGCTGGCTCCAGGATCCATCAGATCAAGGAGAGGAACCAGCTTGCCATCAACATCCCTGGTAGCTCCCGCCTCGCCGATCCCCCCTGGCTGTGATTCAGAGGAGAGGAGGGCAGGCTGGCTAGAGGCCAGTGCTCTTCCGGAGACAACCCTGTGCAGCTGCTGAGATGACCAGCCCTTCTCCATGCTTGAGGCCTAGGTATGGAAGGACAGACAGCCATGGAAGGACATGGGTTGAGGAGAGGACGAGTCTGGGAAGAAAAGTTAACTGTGACAAAGAAGTAGAAAGAGTGAATGACTTCGAGTTCAAAGAACTGGGTGCAAGCCCCAACTTTCCCTGATGCTGGGTGACCTTGGAGAAGTCATTCAACTTCTCTGAGCCTCAGGGCTCATCCATCAACTGGGGAATAACGATCCCTCCCTTGCAGGGTGGTCGTCAAGGTCCACGGGATAAGGTGCCCGGGTGGATTTTGTAAATGCTCTCTATGTGCAAGGAAGTCTTGTTATTCCGGTCTCTATAACCCACCTACTGAGGGCTGGACAAACCCACTGTGACATTTGGAAGCTTCTAAAAACAGACTTTTGCGACTCCAGACCCTAAGGAAGTGGAGGGGGGCTGGCTGGACAACAAGTGGAGAGGGGCTGGCATGGACAACAAGCTCTAAATCCATTCACCTGTGATGAGAGGTGCCCTAACCTGACTTGGTGCTGTTTGTTATTCTTGGGAGGAAAAACCCCAGCCTGATTCTGCTTGAAGTCGGGCTGTCTGGAGTGATGTCTTGACAGGATGACGGATGGTGGCCAGGCACAGTTTGTGACACCGAAGCTCATACTCTGCATTCTTTATCTGGAGCCGCCGGCGGCAGCGGAAGGCTGCAAATAAGCAATCCAGTTACAGGGAACCCTGATAAAATTCCATCACGGCCCACGAGACAGTCGCACAGGATTCAGTGGCATGGGGGCAGGGGGAGGCGGGGGCATGCAGCCACAGGGGAAATTTTCCCTGAGCCCGGAAGGCGCTTGTACCGGGAATTCCATAAAAGTCACCGGTCTGAGTGGAGACCCAAACCATCTCTGACATCCAATTGTCTTTGCCATTTGAGACGAGATGAGATGACGAGGGGAGGTGGCCGAGGGCCATGTTGGAGCCACGAGCCTAGACCTCAGGTTGGACTGACCCGGTTTTATTGTGAGGCTGGATGTCACCCTCCTTGGGACACATCACCTGCTCATTTTTTTGATCTCCAGCTGCTTCATGAGGACTAGTGATGCCCAGGGGCGAATGCATAATCCTGGCCCCTTGGAGATTCAGGAAAACTTGCCTGGAAACCTCAGCGTCATGCCTGTGGCCGCCAGGGACATCACCTGGGCAGACACGGATATAAAACACAGCCCTTCACGGTTTCCTCAGAACCACCCACTGAACTCGGGGATTTGCAAGCGTTGTAAGACTCGAGGGAGGCAGAGTTGGGGCAACCTCCCACCTTCCACGTCCACTGGCTTCCCCCACTCTCCTGACCCTGGCTCTGTCCTTCCCCCCCACCCCTTCCAATGCAACTGACCAACGCCTCCCTTTTCTTTTCCAGAGCGGTTCTTCCCCCATCAGGTTCTGAACTTCCAGCCTCTGCCTCTAGTTGCCGTGCCAAGGAGTGTTCAAGCTGCCGAGAGGGTGGAGCCGTGTCCTGCGATGCAGTCACTGGTGGCTAATGCTCAGAGGTTGGCATGTATTGGCCTATCAGTTTTCTCAGGGAGATGGCTGCTGTGTTTATCCCCATTTTACAGATGAGAAAACTGAGCCATGGGTAAGTTCGGTCCATGGCCAAGGTCACACAGCAAACCCAGGAAGTCTGGTCCCTGTGTTCTTGTCATCACCATCACCCTGGACATAGATGGGTCCTCAAGAGCAAGTTCCCTCCTTGGCCTGGGGGCCCCACCAAGCCATTCATTGAGAAGCCCTTCTGGGGGAGATGTGTGACCCTCTCCAGCCACAGCCTCACCCCAGTTCTTGCTAAGAACTCTCTTCCAGGTTGCCCCAACCATGTGCTGCTCCTAAGGGCCATGGCAGGGCCAGGTTGGATCCAGGTGACCTCAGTGCCTCCTCTCTGCTTTGAACTTGGCTGACCCTGAAGGGAAGCATCTCCTCAATATAGGCATTTGAGGGATTCAAGAGTCACCTCCGTGTCCCCCTCATCCGGACCCAGATCATGCTGCAAGCATGGCTTTTACCTTCCCTGCCAGACCTGGGAGCTTGTACCCTGGTTCGACACCCCTGAGGGGAGTGTCAAAAGCACACCTAACGCTCCCACAGTGGGAGCTTTGTTTAAATGAGCCTTCTGCCTAAATTCAGAAGACCACCTGTCCTTCCAAACAGCCCATCACGTGGGCATCCTGGCATCACGCTCATTACGGCCCCCTGGGTCGTGCCGGGTCTTTGAAACCTTCCCTGACACCCGAGATGGCTGGTCTCGTGCCTGATGTTGGCACCTGGTAACCTCAGGAGCCTCCATCTTGGGGCCTTAACATGCAGAGATAGCCCGACAACTGGGACAGGGAGGACGGCAGAGAGGGATCAGCGAGCTGGACAAACCTGGGTTCAAACCCTGTGACCCCTTCCTGCCGGCTGTGGTGCTGGAAAGTCACCAGGCCCCTCTGGGCCTCTGTTTGCTTCTGTGGCTGCAGCCAACGGTGATGCCCTCCTCACTCATGGGGCTGACCCGATGCAAGGTGTGTGCAGTGCTCCGAAGTCCGGTGTGGCAGAATAGAAACCCTGCTTCCCCTCCCGGGAGCTACCAGCTCTCCTGGCTTGAGCGCCCTCGCTTCACCCTTCCTCAGTGGTGGCTTAGCCTCTGGTGGCCCTGACGGTCATTGTCACTAAAGCCATTCAAAATCCTGCGCTTCCCCCGCCGTGTCCCTCCCCCGCCGCCAAGTCCCGAGGACTGGGGAAAGCAGAAGGGGGTTGTCAGTGACAACCACCACGTCCCCTCCTTCTTGGGCCTGTGTCCCCCTTGCTGTCTGAGATCCAGGGGGCAGGACACAGTAGGCCTTGCCCAAGCAGGAGGAGAAAGACGAGAACTAGAAGATGCATGAGAGGTAAACTGAGGTGAACTCCCCCGAGGGACTGTCTGCTTTCTGCCCTGGTGGCCAGCATAGGGGGCTTAGAGGAGGGTCAGTGTGGGCAGCTGGGGACTGATCCGCTGTGCATCGTTGAGGGCTGAATTACGTCCCCTCTCGAATCCATCCGTGGAAGTCCTAACCCCCAGTATCTCAGGATGTCTCCATTTGGAGACAGGGGCTTTAAAGAAGTGATTAATTTAAAATGAGGTCACTGGGTGAGCCCTGATCCAACATGTCCTTATAAAAAGAGGAAATTTGGACACAGACACACACAACACACCCACACACGACAGTGTGAGGACACAGGCGGAAAGAAGATGGCCATCTACGAGCCAAGCAGAGGCCTCAGAAGACACCTTGATCTCGGGCTTCTGGCCTCCAGACTGTGAGAACTTTCTGTTGTTTAAGCAGCCTAGTCTCCACTTTGTCAGGGTGGCCCTGGCCAACGAATCCATGCACCGAGCCCTGGATTCCCTTAGGGGAGCAGACAGGCTTCTGTCGCTCGGGAGGAACCCAGAGCCCAGAGCAACACACACGGGAAAAATCAGAGGTGCTTGGGCAGAGGCCCGAGACCTGTTCACCCGCTGCAGGACAGCAGAATCCTTCATTAGAACGAAACCCTGAAAGAGGATGGGGGGGATCTGGAATGCTGCAGGACCTACAAGAGTTATGATGGCAGAGCCCAGACCGGGCCCAAGAGGGGTCCATTCGGCCCAGCCCCCTTGGCCCTCAGACCTTCCGGAATGAAAAGGAGGCAGAAGCCTCCCACTCATGTTTCTTGCCGTCCCCACCCACAGGGCGAGCAGCGCCCCTCGGCCCGTCTCCTTCCCACATCCCAGCTGCCGTGGCGACCAGCCTCCCCCTGCAGCTCCTGCCTCGGTGGGCCTCCCTCGGGTCCCCTCTGTCCTCGCTTCCGTTCCCAGCCTCAGCCTCCCCCATGCCCACTCAGCTGGGCCCCGGCTCCCCTGCCGGCTGCTGGGGCTGTTTCTGTCCACTCGCCTCATGAATCACTTGAGCCCACAGGTTGAGTTTGCACGTGTGGGAAGGCTTCCGTGTTCTCGAACGTGGAGGGGTAGAGTCCTCCGGCTCGCTTGTCTCTGGGACCGGAAGGCTTCCGGCCTTGCTGTCTAAGGCGCTCTCTCTGCCACCTCCTCCCTGGCCCGGCCCTCTTCCTGGGGACCCACAAACCCAGCTGTGAGTGTTCAAATATCAGTTGTGGTGAGGCCTGGTTGCGATTCTACACTCTCTGTTTTTCATTCTTAAAAAACACCTGTTCAGCAACATTCACGCCGTTCTGTCCTCCGAAGGACCGTGAAAGAATCAAACGTTGCCTCGTGTTCCCTCTCGAGGAGAAACCTTAGTGTCGATTGTTTTTGTTTTTGCTTTCTCCCCCTCCCCCTTCCTCCTCTCTCCTCTTCCTCTTCCTCCTCTCCCTCCTGTTTATTGATGTGTACCTTGAGTCAAATACTTTTCCGAGGGCCAAAGGACATCTCTGAAAAAGGACTCCTCAGCTCAGCAAGACCCGTGACACACTTCCACGTCGGGAAGGCCTTGCCCCCCAGGCAGCTGGGCCGCGCTCATTCCGATGTGGCGCTCCTTGCGGGGGTGGGACCGAGGAAGCAGCGTCTGCAGGACCGAGGCTCACGCTTACCCCACGTCACTCCTGCGGTGCTTCCATCTGCCCTCCCGCCCTTCACCCCTGCCCGCCCAGCAGGAGGCAGCTTCGGGGGGGGGCTCTCCCTCACGGCCCCCACCCAAGTCCAAGGCTCCGGGGCCCACGTCCCGTGGGGACCCTTCTCCAGCACTGTCGCCACCATGTCTCTCTTCCTGCCCTCGCCTCTGAGACATCCCTCACTACCTGGTCCTCCCCCCAGCCTCGGGCTTGTCCTTAAGGCTCTCCAGCGAAGCAAAGCCAGCCCTTCTCCCCCATTGTCTCCCCAGGACAAGCAGAGCATCTGTTCTGGTTCTCCCTGACCACGTCCAGCCTCTTCATTTTCTCTTGATGGAAAGTTTCTACCCGGGTTTCCCGTCGTCCAACCTGGGGTCTCCAGGAGAAGAGGGAGCCAAGGAGGGAGTAGAGGGATGCGGCACGCTCCAGGTCCAGCCAGCGCTGGAGGACGCCACGGCTCAGTAAGGACGGACTGGGCACGGTGGTGGGATTAGCCAGATCTGCCCAGATGACTCACCCATTCTCCCATCCCAGGGAAGGGAACGCACCCCCTCCCACCTTCTCACTCTCACCTGTCACAGCTCTGCAAGACACAGGCGCCTGAGCAGGGGGGGTTTAATCAGCCTCTTGGCTATTAGCCCCCAAGTAGTAATTGAAGTGGGCTGATTGGACCTATCTATTAGGCCCAGGCAGCTGCGGGGAGACGGCTCTTGGAGCGTTTCCTCCGCCTGCTAATCTGTCTGTCTGGCATTTTATCTGGAGCCCAGAGCTCGTGCTTGAGCACTGAGGCATTTTACGGTATTATTATTACTTAGCACTTATAACACACTTCATCAATGAGAGGGTCGGGCGGCCGAGCCGTAGCTATAAAGCACGGGCTCCA
Organism: Cephalopachus bancanus; assembly: GCA_027257055.1. Lineage (NCBI taxonomy): Eukaryota > Metazoa > Chordata > Mammalia > Primates > Tarsiidae > Cephalopachus > Cephalopachus bancanus. The sequence goes on from JAPVLO010000065.1 coordinate 7,912,011, forward strand.
GATAGAGAGATACGGATCTCACTCTGGCTGTGTAATATTTGATGCCTGTGTCTTTGGGGTCCTTGTGATCTGGTTATTAGTTATGTCTCCTCAAGAAGAAGACCCACCTTCTTTCTCCTGACGGACGGGAGCCAGGTGGACGGGAGGCACAGAGAGGGGGGCAGGCTGGAAGAGGATGTACAGAGAGGGCTCAGCTTGGGCGCCTTCAGAAACAGACCGAGACGGGGCGTGGAGAGCATTTCTTTACTTGGGGGTTGATCTAAGGACCTAGGGAGTAGGGAAGGGAGGCGGAACGGCGGGGCAGGGAAGGCAGACACTAGGTTACTGCCAAGGCGGCGTGGACCCAACTCCACGGGGAACCTGGGGAGAGGGGGCAGAGTGCCCCTAGTGTTTCCACCCGAGGAGTGAGGAAGCTGGAGTTTTAATCCTCTGATTCTGCTCTGATAGGGGCAGAGGCTGTTTCTAGGGGCATCGGTTCCCCTCCCCCGAGGGGTGGCCCCTGCCTGGGTTGAGAGAAGCCCTCGCCTGGAGAGTCCCAGGGAACTGGACACAGGTGTCCTGGTCGGAGGACAAGCCCCAGCGAGCAGCCCTTCTCCCTCATCTCCGCCCTTGCCGGCTCGGTCTGATCCGTGCACCTCAGGGCCCCAGCTTATGCTGCCAAGTCCAGGCCATTGGGCAGAGGTCTGGGGACTCTGTTCGGCCACTGTGACTTCCCTGGACCCACCCCAAGTGGACCATTCTCTGAGGCGTAGTGTGTGGCTGGCGTTTGAGGGCTGGCTCTGGCCCCTTCTGGCTGTGTGACCTTGGACAAGTGACTTCACCTCTCTGATCCGTATGTTTCTCATCTGTGAAGTGGGAGTAATCGTGCCATCTGGATTGTTTGTGGGAGGTAAATGAGACAGTGTCGGAATGGCGCCGGGTCCCATGCCAGGTCACAGGATTGGAGTGTGGTCCATACTTCTTCTCCTCCCCCTTAATCTACCTCTTCTATCCCACCTGAGACTCTCCTCCCATTTGGAACATTTCGAGATGCAAGGATTTCCTCTGAGGCTGCATCCCCAGGGCGTGGCACTCCCTGCTTCTAGGACACCTTGTACCTTTTTCATACTGAGGGCTGGGCAGTGCCTCTACTGGCCACTGCATCCAGCAGCCCTGCCTGATGGGGATTGCAAACATCCCTGTACTCACCAGGCCAAGGCAGAATTGTGGCATCCCTGAGGGGCCGATTTATGCAGCAGCTTAAATATCTTTTAAGCCTCCTTCCCCTTCCTGAGATGTGGGAGTCAGCCACGGGGGCTGCTTGGGGCCCCGGGCGCTCTTTCAAAGGGCCTCCCCCCAGGCAGATGGAAAACTTGCTAGGAACAGCTTTCTTTTTTCATGCACATTTTTTTTTTCTTGGTCGTAGAATTCTTCTTGCTCCTGCCTCATCCCCTAACTTGCACAGAGTAATCGGGGAACCCATGGCGAGCAGAGATCGCAGTCCCCCTAGGGACACCTCTTGCAGGAAGACTTTCCGAAGTACCCCTAGGAGCTCCAGCCCGCTTCCTTCGGCTGCCTCTGTCTTGCTGGTTCTTCATGGCCGTGTGTTTGGCGGGGGGCGTTCCTCTTTACAGTCCGACAAATGTGTGTCGTGGAAACCTGGTGGGAATCCGGCCCCATCCTTTCTCCAGGCCGGGAGAGCTGCTGCCGGCTGGGCTGGGGTGAGGCCGACTCCGAGCCCACCCTCGGCCGCCTGCCCGGCCCAGGTAGGCACTGGACTGGAGCCAGCGTCTCTGCTACAGAGGGGATCCGTCAGAGCTGAATGGCCTGGAAGCCCTTCATCATGTTAAAGACCAATTCGGTGCAGATTAAGAGGACCCGGCATCCGTTCTCTTGGGCTTGGGGAAGCCATCCATCCTCCCAGAGCAGCTCAGGGCGGGTGGGGAGCTCCAGGCAGGAAAAGGGGAAGACCCAGGGGCAAGGTGATGAAGAGAGGCCTGCCCCATGCCCTGGAGGAGAGGCCAAGGCGCCCGCAGTGTCCAGTTCTTCGGTGACTCTGGCTCCCGCCCGGGTACCCAGCACCCTGTGACCTGCCTGGGGTCATGCTTTCAGCCAGAGCCCCAGAAACGCTCAGGGGCCGTTGTTCTTTCTTAGGATCAACTCATCCGGCTTCTTCCAAGGCCATGTGCTCTGCTGTGCCGGGACACTGCCAGCCGCCATCCCTCCCTCCTCCTTGGTCTGTTCTGGCTGCATGGCCCACGGGGCAGTCTGAGAATCAGCTACACTTGGGGCAGGGCCACTTCTTTCTGGTAGGGCTGGCCAGGAGTAAAGACAAGGGGACTGGGGAGGAGACAGTCCGCCCGATTTATACTTTACCTTGAGGGAGGGCACACCGGCAGCCTGGAGCTCTGGGTGCCGCATGGGCATGGGGGTAGAAGAAGGGTAGAGAGAAGAAAATGGGTATTTATTGATTTCCCTCTGTATGCCAGGCACTGGGCCAGGCTCTTTTGTGTATTTTCTCATAATGTCAATCTTTCATGGCGGTCAGGAGATCGGGTTTGGGAGTCGACAGAGCTGGGTTAGAATCCACCTTGCCCAGTTTCCGGCCTGGTGGCATTGGGCAACTGACGTGACCAGCCTAAGCCTCACTTTGTGGGTCTGCAAAATGTGAGCAATCCAAGCACCTTCCTCCAAGACAGCCCATCGCTAAATCACGTGGCAGCGTGCCTGACCATCACGACCTAGCTCGAAAACATTTGCTCCTTCTGTCATTTGTGACCGTGTCTTTATTTTTGGTGGGTGGAGCAGCCAAGGTCCTGAGACTCGAGTGGCTTGCTCGAGGCTCCTGAATGAGCAGCGCTGAGATCCAGGTGGGACCCAGGACTGCCAGGCTGCAAAAGCCAAGCCCTTCTCAGACATCCCCGGGCCTCCACAGGGAAAGAGATAAATGATCCCAGGGCCTGAGAGGGCCTGCCTGCATGCCACGCTAGCCCGGCAGGGAGGCCCGGTCGCCAAACTCCTGCCGGCTGACATAGCCGGGCTGGGACTTTTCCTTGGAGCTGGCGGGAAGCTGCTTCAAGGGGGGGCCTGCCGGGACGGTGAGCTCTTTAACCTTGTGGGGGGCTTTGTCCTTCAGCATCCTGGAGAGGGATCAGCAATGGGGGAGAGGTGGAGGGGGCAGAGGCGGAAGGCCCCCTCCCTGCACTCACCCATTCACGGCAGAAAGGACTCTGGATAAACAATTACAGTCTATTTACCTCAGACCATATGGTGTTGGGGAACAGGTGTGCGGGTAATGAAGAGCCCGGCTCCAATTAAGCGTCTGGGAACCCGGCCGGATTCCTGCTGAATCCTGGGCTTGGGCTGGGGCCCACTTACAAATGAGAGCTAAAAGGACTGAGGCTCTGTGGAGGTTGGAGTGGGAGCCCGAGGGGTGTGGGGCACGGCCAGCTGGAGCGTCCACCCACCGCTCGTGCCCACAGGCAGAGGCGCACGCTGCCCAGGGACCTCACCTGGGCTTCCTCCGTGGCAACCTGGGTGCAGCTGGGCGTCATGAAGGGGAACAATTAATCTCGTGGTGAGGCCGGCCTGCTACCTGTCAGTGTGGGAAGTCTCGGGAAGATTTCTGGAAGACGGGGCGGGTTGGGCACCTGTCACTCTCTGCCAAGGTCCTCCTACCCTGACCCTCCCAGCCTTGACCTTCTTTCCCAACTGTACCTGCTGTATATGGAGTTAGACATTGGGGACACGCTGATGCAGTCCACGGAGGCCTTTCTCTCGTTGAGTTTGCATTTTAGGAGGATGAAGAGACGAACAAGGAGTCACAAACACGAATAAGGGAGTGTCTGAGATGGGTAAGTGCCAAGGAAACAGGTCATTTCCGCCACCTGATGGACTCCTAGCCATCCCTCAGGCCCCGCTCGAGAGGCCTCTCTTCTGACACTTCCCACGTGCCTCCCGGGGTCATCACCACCTCCCCAGACTCCTGGTCCCTCCCGCACACGCCCCTGTGGCGCCACAGGAAGGCTTTGTAAGCAGCTGCTCCTGGGCCCTCTCCCTCCAGGACCCTGCCCTTCTCCAGGGCGGAGAGGGCAGCCGGCTCATCTGCCACTTCCAGCATACAGCGCAGGGTCAGGCGGGCAGCATCCAGGGTCTGGTGAGTGATGGAGCAGCCCAGCCTCCCGGGAGATTCGTCTGGCCTGCTGAGAGGACATGATCCACTCCGGCCCGGCCTGAGACAGTAGGCGGACCGCAACGCCGGAGCGTGCCAGCCTCCGGAAGAGCCCATCTGATCACAGAGCAGGCAAGGTGCCCCTCACGAGTGCTCTGGAGGCTGCAAACTGAGCCAAAAAGAAGACAAACAGCCCTGTCCCCGTGGTGGGCTGATGGGAGTGGAATGAGGGCACATGTTCCAATGAATCTCTCGTGTCAGTTTTTACTGCAGTGATGAGGCCGCGTGAGCAGGGGGAGGTGCGGAGCGTGTGGTTTCTTCTAGGAAGCCCCCGTTCCCGTCGCTGGTGGGGAGAGAGGCCGAAATGGGGTATTTTCGTGCTCCTTTGGCGGGTGAACATTTTTATTTTCTTTTCGTTTTGGATGTGCGCATTGCTTTAGGGCTTGGTGAATGAAAATCAGCACCTTCCCAAACTTCCCTGCTGGAAGACCCTCTGGGGCATCTCTCCATGGTCCACGCACGGTCTGTCCCTCTGGGGGACGCTGAGGTACTCCACGGGACACTCTGAGCTCTGGCTGATTAGAAAGGGGACACTTTCCAATAGAAACACATGGCTGGCTTGCAGAAATGGGTAACAAAGGGTTCCAAGGAAAATCAAGGTTTCAGATGAAGGACTTGCATAATTTCTGGGGGTACAAGTTTTCTGGAGCCAGGATTCTGGAAGGCTCCAGTCTCCGGGCCCCCCTTCCTAACACAGGGGGCAGGAAGCAAGCTAAATGGGTTTCAAAGTGGGAAACGAGTTGGATTTTTTAAAAAAATGCTCTGGTTCTAATGATCAGAGGGGTTATTCACAATCCTGGAGCAGAAAGTGTGTCTTGAAATCTATGTTTGGCGTTGACAGCTTCTCCCTGATGGGCAAGAGCTCACACATGATAGGGCCATAAAGCATGGCGCTCTGCTGGCCCTGCCGCTTGTCTGATAAGGGAGATCGACGGACTTTCCAGCACAGGCAGCGGGCATCGGCTACAGGTGCAGCCCCCACCCCGCCGCCAAGACTCCCCCGCCTCCGCTAGTCTCTGATCCTGCCTCCCCCCAAGGCCCTACTAGGTGGGGAGGGGCAGGAAGAGGAGGGGGGAAGGCATAGCCCTGGACACAGGATGGCCCTTGGAGCCAGAAGGTTCCAGACTGTTGGAAGTCATGCTCTATGGAACACAAATCTTGTGCTTTGTAGTGAAAGGGTTCCTTGTTCAAGTAAGTCTGGGAAATGCCACACACTCACCCTTCCCAGAGATTCCAAGTACGGCCATGGCTGTAAGGAATCTTCCAGCAAAGACAGCCTTCTTAGCTTTACTCAACCCGTTGGTTCCCAAACCTGTTTGACCTCAGAACTCTGTGCACAACCCTTACCTTGTTGAGGACCCATGGAACCAACACCTCCCAGGACCTGTGGTGACTGGTATGCATAGCAGTAATCATTTGCTTGAACGGCCATGGCACAAGATCACAGACTTTCTTCAACAGCGGAAACGTATTCTCTCACAGTTTAGGAAGCTGGAAGTCTAAGATCAGGTGTCAGCAGGTTTGGGTGGTTTCTTCTGAGGCCTTCCCTTGGCTCACAGGTGCTGTCTTCTACCTGTGTCCTCATGTGGTATTCCCACTGCAAGTGTCTTTGCCCAAATCTCCTCTTCTTATAAGGATATCAGCCCTATTGAATTAGGGCTTGTCCTAGTGACCACAGTTTACCTCGATGACCCTCTTAAAGACCTCATCTCCAAAAATGGTGACATCCTGAGGGTTAGGACTTCAACATATGAAATTCGGGAGGGGGCACAATTCAGCCTGTAACAACAGGGCTGGATCTTGGTGTTGTGGTTGGAGATTGGTATTGGTGGGGGCAGGAAGGTGGGTAAGCTGGCAAGGCACCTCTGCAGGGCACCCTGCCGCCCACCTTGGCATACTGTCCAACACGACAGTAATGACGTTAACAGAAACCGCCTTTGTGAGGCATTTTACATGTTGCAATTACTTTTCCATCCAATTAATGCTATCCTTAATGGAACCCGCAAGGCAGGAGTGCCTATTATTACTTCCACTTTACAGAAGAGGACACCTACACTCAGAGAGGTTGGGTTGCTAGTTTTAGGTCACCCAGGAAATAGTGGAGGCAAAGACTAAACCCAGGTGGGCGTAAAGAACCAAGTCCAGGACCAGAGGCGGGTGGATACCACTGTTGCTGGCGGTGGACGCAGGAGCCATCACAGAACAGCTCAGAGGGCCCCTACCACCCCGAGCCTGAGTACCCACAGGTGGCATCGGTCCTGATGAATCTGGGCATCGCTGGGCCCCACTCACTTCTCACCAGCTTGGATGGATAGCCGTTCCCTGGAGCTTCCCAAGTGGCTTCAGATAAGCAGACACTGCTGGAAGCTCTCGACACCTGCCCATCAGTGTGAAAGCCAACAACCCTGGGGAGGGTTAGAGACATCTCAGCTGTCTCATGGGTCAGACTGGGGTGGGCGGGAGGAACAGGAAGCACAGAGCAAGGCGGCCCCACCTTCCCCAGCCTCAGCAAGCATGAGCTATCCAGGTGGAGCTGACTGTGAGTAAAACCAGAGAATTTGCTCTTCAGGAGATAGGAGGGGGCTACTGGATTTAGCACCCCAGGAAGTCAGTCGACCGGCTTTGTCCTAGCCCATCCTGGCCCGGCCGCCTGCTGCTTGTTTCCTAGGGGCCTCCATAACCAGACAAACCTCTTTCCTGCCAAGCCAGGCGGCCCGCTCCTCACAGGTTCCTTCTCTTGGTCAGGAGAGCTGACCCTCCAGGTAACCAGGCACATGCCCATGCTCCTGCCATCTCCCCTAGGTCATGGGGCCCTCCGGCTGCACGGCTAGCCCAAGATGCTTGGCGAAGGAGCGGCAGCAGGTACTTGGAGAGAGGGACCCCGGTTCTGAGCTGTGGCACCCAGGGCAGCTTGTTCCCTGGGCGTTCAGTTCACTGTGGCCACAATGGGGCAATGTATGACAGTCAAGGGCATCCGAAGCTCCTGCCAAAGGGGAGGTAAAAGGTGCTTTGCAAAATGTCAAAACTGCTGTGCACGTGGGTGTTTTTAGAGGAGCCTGGAGTGGGGGTGAGGTAGGAAGGGTGGGGGCGCCTGCTATGACTTGTCACCAAGTGCGGGGCCAGGACACGACCAGGGATGATGCCGGGAGGGTGCCGTGGCTGGGCAAGGCTTATTATGTTCGGCCTCCAGAGGGCCTCGTGAGTGAAGGTCCGGGGAGGTCTCAGAGATTTGTGTGTGGTCTGCCTAGAAATGCCTGGAACAATCACAGAAGCTGTTCACCCCCCCGATCTACGATCCACATAACCCACCACGCATTGTGAGTGGGGTGCCATGGCCGAGACCCCTGGGGAAAGGCCTTCTCTGACCATGTGCCCTGTCCCCTTCCCAGGCCTCTCCCTGGCTCTGCCCCAGATGGGGAGGTGCTGGCCCCTGGGAACCCAGTGAGAAAGCTTAGAGGGAACAGCTCAGCAGAGGTGGAGGGAGTCTCCACTCTCCCAGCTAGTGTCCTGGTGGTGGTGGCTCAGTTCCGGAACACTTCTCCAGAAAGAGGCCCAGAAATCACCCAGGCTGGCTTCTCTGGGGCAGGGCCAGGAGTAGGGAGCAGAGGCGGGGCCCAGGTGCCAGCATAGGCAGGCGTCCCCACCCAGGGGCCCGCCTGCCCTTGCACAAGCCTGAGAGGGAGGGCGGCCTTCCATCCTGCGTCCGGTCACCTCTCCCACCTCATCCTAGTCCCAGCCGTGAGTGGGGAACCTCTGTTTTCGAGTTCTCTGCCCAATGACACGGATGCCCGCCACATCTCACCCTGTTCTACCAGGTGAAAGCCGTGCAAGTCCTTTGTCAGAGAGAAGACCAGCACCCTGCCCCGGTCCTGTGGGGCCAGTCAGGCTGGCATGAGGTCACACAGAAGACCTGCAGAAGGATCGGGGATCTGGCTCTGCCTGGGGAATAGGCGGTGGATTGAGAGCGTGCCTTTAAATATAGGGATGGATCGTGTGGTGGGTTGAAGGGTGGCCCTCCCGAGACTTGTCCACTCCATGACTGCCAGAACCTGCCAATGTGACCTTACTGGGAAAAGAGGTCTTTGCAGATGCAGCTCAGCTAGGGCTCTGGAAATAAGATCATTCTGGATTCGGGAGGGAACCTAAATCCAAGGGGTGGTGTCAGGAGAGAAGGTGGAGCAAGATTGGGAGGGGAGAAGGAAGGTCATGTGATGACCCAGGCAGAGCCTGGAGTGACGGAGCCACAAGCCAAGGACCCCTGGGAGGACGCAGGACAGGACCCTCCCCTGGGGCCTTGGGAGAGGGCGCAGGCTCGCCGACACGTTGATCTCCGACTCCCAGCCTCTACATCTGTGGGAGAATCCACTTTCACGGTTGCAAGCCCCCTGGTTGGTGGTAGCTATTTACGACGGCCATAAGAAACAACTAGAGACGTCCCATTAAAGAGGAGATGGGCTACTTCTATGTAGAGTCGGAGACTAAATGTAGGCCCGTGGGTGGGAGTTCAAGGGGATTGTCTCTCAGACCGATATGGAGAAGGACTTTCTTTGTTTTGTTTTTGTCACTCTGTCGCCCAGACTAGAGTACAGCGGCTGCTCCCAGTCACCGCAACCTGGACCTCCTGGGCTCCGGCGATCCTTCTGCCTCCGCCTTTTAAGTAGCTGGAACAACAGGCGCACGCTGCCACACCCAGCTAATTTTTTTTTATTTATTGTAGAGATGAGGTCTCACCAAGTCGCCCAGGTGGGTCTCGAACCCACGGGCTCAGGCAATCCACTCACTTCAGCCTCCCAAAGGCGCGGGATTACAGGCTGAGCCACTGAGCCCAGCTTGAAGTAGAACTTTCTAAGAACAAGGGCTGAGCAGCGTTGACACAGCTGCCCCGGACAGTGAGGAGCTTCCATGTCCCTCACCTCCCAACGGAATGTGGTGGACAGGACTCCTGTTCAGCAGGGAAAGGTGGGCCCCATCAGTGGCTTGTCCACCTCCCTCCCCACAGGGCACCTGAGACTGGGTCTCCTGTGCCTGAGAGTCTCGGTTGTGATTCTGTCACTCAAGAAGGCGCATCAGAATGTGAGAGGGTGACGTCACATGGGAATAACCTTGAGCCAGCTAAAAAAATAGTATCACTTGCAAATGTTGGTGCTGGAACTATTCATCATAATCTACTTGCAGGTAGCTCCTGCTTCCTGGTGACACATGGCGGGGACTTGTCACCGTGGCGAGAGACCCCGTGGGCAGCCTTCTCACACCCCTGTGCACATGTTCTTGGGGAGCTGCCCTGATGCCGTTCTCACTCCCCACGCCTGGCTGGGGCTGGAGAGGCCACATTGCTCCCAGGCTCCCAGGTGACAGTGACGCTGCAAGTCCACGACCTCACCTTGAGCAGCAGGGTTCCTGCGTGGCTCAAGGTCAATTTCCAGAACACCCGGAGCTGCCATGAGGTGGGGGCTGGAGAAGGTATCTTGTCTGGCTACAGCTTAGGCCAGGAAAAAGCACAGCCTTCCTTTCTCGAAAAACTGTTGAAAAAAGGGGACCTGGGTAGCTGAGATAGCTGGAGAAGTGCGCCCAGGAGGCTGGGAAGATGGCTTTCAATCAAATAATTTGGGATCTTAAAACTGCCCAGGCTCTCACCCCTGGGTCTGGGGTCAAAGGACTTGACGAGAAGAAGCTGAGGGACCCCTACAGCTGGCGTCTGTGGGGTCGTCCTCATGCCACACTGCTGCTAACAGCAATCCTCTCTATGGTTCAAGGGTTGCCTTACCACCCTGTTTTGCAGATGAGAACACAGAGAGAGGGTACACAAGTGCCATGGCCATCCAGCACCATGTGGTGAAGCCAAGATTCGACCTGGCTTTTGGACTCCAGAGCTGGGCTGGTCATCACGGTGCTGTGCAACCTTCCAGAACCCTCCAGACCTGTAATATGGTGCCCTGCCCCACCCCCCATCCATGCCCATGACTCCCAGGCCTAGCAGAGCGGTGCAGAAAGTTCAGGGGTGGGCCTGTGGATCCCTGCATGTGGCCTTTTCCCAGACCCCCTGTCTCCCTGCTCCGGTGGGCGCCACACTTATTTAGAGCCCTGCTACACCAGCTGGGGGACAATTAGACCCCGGGATCCTCTTCAATTTTCACACGGCAGGACTGTGAATAGGTCACTGGCCGTGGAGGAGGGGAAAATCGCCACCTTCATCTAAAACTGCCACTGCTGGATGGAGGGGAACGTTCCTGCCCACCCAAGGAGAGCTTGGGGCTCCAGGGGAGGGGGGAGCAGCTGGCTCTGGGTATTAAGGCTGCCTGGGCATAAGGCCCGGCGTGCAATCACCAGCTTCCCTGTCCCTCGGGGGCTGAAGGGACAGACCTGTTTCGCTCTGCCTCCTCGCCGCCGACATTTTCACTCTCCTCAAATCTCTTCCGCTTCCCAAACTCTTGCTGCTGCATTCCTTGGGCCTATCCAGCAAGCCAGACAAGGGCCAGTCCTTCCCTGCAAGGAGAGCCTCCCTCCTGGTGCTCTTGGGGCCGCGGCACACGTCTCCACAGCTGACTCTTTATAGCAAGGTGCAGGAACCGGGAGTGGGGGATGGTCTTTGGGGTCAGGGAGCGCACAGGCATAGGCCGGGCACCTCTCAGGCCACTGACTGGTGGACCCAAGCTTGCCCACCTCCGCCCTGCCCTGAATACAGCAACATGGCAGAGCCCTGGGGCCCTCAGAGGCCCCCAAGCACAGGCCCCGTGGCCTTCTGGGAGAAGCAATCCCCACGAAGGTCCAGGCGGTAGCTCCAACCCTGGAAAAACAGGACAGACTTCAAGAGCAGCAGGTAAGCCAATTAAGAGCCCAGCCCATCCTGGCGGCTTCGGCTCTCATCTTGCGAGGCGCGTAGGCTTGGGCTGCTGGGAAGGTACAGTGCGTCCTAATTACACACTCCTCCGTGACAGGCGGTGTCAAAAGATTAAAGGAATCAAACCAAGTGGCTCTCCAGTGGCCCCTCCCCCAGGAACCAGAGCCGCTGCGTGAAGCGATTATGGTACCAAGGCAGTGGTTAGAAAGATAATTTTCTCCGGGCCCCGTGCCCGCTGCAGCCTCTTTTACCGAGCTGTGTGTCAGCACTGCGTCTCGGCCACCTTGTCTGGGCTCTGCGGATTCACTTCCTTTTTTGTTGGCACAGCGGAGCTGAAGGAAACAAATTAAGCGCCCCATGGCCCTTCCCCATCCAGGAAACTCTCTCTCTCTCTCTCTCTCTCTCTCTCTCTCTCTCTCTCTCTCTCTCGATCTCTCTATCTCTCTGTCTCTGTTTCTCCCTCTGCCTCTCTCTCTCTCTCTGCCCCTCTCTCTCTCTCTCTTTCTGTTTGCTTTCCATTCCCAGTTTTGCTTCCTAGCCATCTCCACTTCATTCTGTCTCTTCTCATCTCCTGTTGGGTTTCTGGCATTGCTTTTCCACCCCCTCCTTAAATACCTGTCAGAGCTCAAGGAGAAGGAAGCCACGGTGAGCTGCTGCTTCTCCCTCTGATGGTCTTTCAAGTAATAACGGCAGGAATAATGCCCAGTGACCGAACCCTCACCTCCTTCAGACCTGTGTGATGTGCTTCCCTTGCATGTCCTCTTAGTTGTCGTAATACGTATCAGGTGAGGAAACTGAGACTCAGAGGCTCTGTGACTTGTCTCAGGTCGTGGGCTGGAAAGGCTGGAACCAAAATTACGAGCCCAGCCCGTTGACTGCAGAGATGCCACTGACCTGCTCCAGACTCCGGCCTGGGGAAGGAGGACGAAGGGGTGGCTGCCAAGGAGGTCCTAAAAGCAAGTTAGGAAGGCCACTCTGAGAGCATCCCCTCCAGGGACAGGAGCCTGGGTCTGGGGCAGGAAGGACCAGGATACCAGGGTCCCCCCTCCAGACCTGGCTTTGCCCCGCCTGACTCTTCTGCAGTGACGACGGCCTGTCATCCCTGACAAGAGCGTGCCGTGTCCTTCAGGTATGCAGAGAGCCGCAGAGAACTGATTCAGACCTTCATAACACAGGGCAGGGCTGGGCTCTCGGAGATCACGTGACCTCTCAAGGGCACATGGCAGGATGGGATCAGAGCTCCAATCCCCTGTCCTCCCATCTCGGCATCCTTGTTCTCTGATCTGCGCTTTCAGTGTCTGCGGGGTCTTTGCCAAAACCCAAACCTCCACAGAAACAGTCCTCTCACGTTCTTTTCGTGATGACACGGTGGCCATCTGTGAGTGGGGGAGGCATGCCTGGGGGGTTGGGTGGAAGTGGGCACTGGCCTTGACAATGACCTCTTCTGCTTCTGGGGTTGTGAGGACATGACTTGGGGTTTCAGGCCGGGGGGTGCTCATGTCGTCCCGGCACACCTGCCGGGAACAGGGCTGGCGGGGAGGGGTGCAGACGGACCCTTCCTCCCACTTCTACCCTGCTGCACTGGCAGGAGAGCATCAGGGAGGGACTGGGGATGTGAAAAGTGGCCATTAGAGGAAGGCAAGCGCCTGCACAGTTAATACGGAGTGTCTCCATTACCATAATAACCAACCACTTAATAACTGGCTTCCCCGCTAATTCTAATTGAAACACGTAATGATATTTCCGGGCGGAGAGTGGCAAGCCGTCTCCAGGGCACCCCCCCACCGGTCCCCCGGCTTCACGTGGTGAGACCATGGGCCCTCCTTGGGTATTCTGCTGGAATAGACTGAGGCAACAGACAGCAGCTCTTGTACGGCTGCCAGGAACCACAGCTGATGATAAAAGCCATTAAAGGTCAGCTGGGAATAGAAAACTATTTATGTTAAATGTCACAGATTAAGCCACAGAATGGGCCTTGGGCGGGGAGCAAAGGGTGAGGTGAGAAACACTGGTCACTGTCTGCCCCTTTAGGGGCCCCAGGAAGGGCGGGGTGGCCTTGAGAGGCGGGGGTGGGGCCAGGGGCAGAGGAGCCTTGGGTTTCCGGCTCCCTCCAGCCTGGAAAGAAGGTGGATGTTGGCAGCCACAGGTGATTGGCCAGGCTGGCCGCCCCACAGAGGTTGCTAGGCGACCCGGGAGGTGTGTGGAGAAAGGATGGAGCAGGTCTCTATCACACCATCACAGAAGGAGAGCCAGGCCGTCTCCAGGAGGCAAATGAGGTGGAGGCTGAGGATGCCGGGAGGAGTCTGGGACAGACTGCTTCACTTACAGAGGAGCCTGGCTGGTTCTCTCTTCCCAGGGTGCTGTCCCGGGGGTGGTGTGGGTGTCCTTCCTCATAACTGAGAACCTGTGTGATGCAGCCAAACTGCTCTGTGCAGCCCCAGGCAGGAGGTCGCAGGGAGACAAACAACACCGCCTCACCACCTTCCGATGGGCTCGGAAGCCGGCGTGGGTTTGAAGGGCACAGAGTGGCACGCATGGGAGGGGCTTCAGGGCTCCTCGGGGCCTGGACCAGGCCTAAAGGGCAGCTCCGAGAGAAACTGGGACCCCAGCGACATCCCCCTGCAGAAGTGCCACCGAGTTTCAACCTGAGTCTCAGCATCCGGCAAACCTCCACCGTGCCCTTGGCTCTGGCCACCGGCAAAGCTTACGTAAAGGGCCAGTCTGCTGACAGCTCTAAAATGCCCCATAGAAGTTAAAAGGCCGCTAGGACCCACACTAAAAACCTTGCTAGAACCTTGGATGCTCTCCTGGGGTTGAGTTCCTTTGCAGGTAGAAGCAGAGGTTCCTTTTCTGTGTTTGCAGCCATCGCTTTGCCTTGGGATTTCCGACATCTGTTGCCATGCACACGGGGGATGCAGACACATTTTAATACTGGTGCAAGCAGACAGAATTAGGAAGGTAAATCTAGCCGGGGGCGGGGGAGACAGGCAAAAGGAATACCACTCCAAGCCCTGGACTCAAGTCAAGGAACAGGAACGTGGCTTCTGGTGTCATGTCCTTCCTCCGAGATTTGGGATCATCTGTACCACGTGGAGGGATCTGAAAGAGATACCGTCGCCACCTCCCCTGACACCTGGCGCCGGGGACAGTCTCACCCGCCCTGTGGTGCCCAGGAAGGCCTTCTCCCTCACTTTTCCAGCGGCCGCAGAATGACTGACTTGGCAATGACCTGGCCCAGAAGGACTCGCAGGAGCACAGGTGGAACAGACCAAAGGAGAACCCGGGAGGCCCGGAGTGTCCAGGCAGGTGGACGCTGTTTCAAGATGGTGGAGCGGGTGGGCTTGGAGGGATGGCTGGGGTGAAGGTGGGATGCTCGTAGACACTAGGAAGAGTTTTATTTATCCCTGTCATCAATAGACATGTATTGGCAACTACTCTGCACCAGCCCAGTGGTTGGCACTGGGAATATAATGCTAAATAAGACCATTATCCTTGCTTCCAGAAGCTCATTGCAAAGGAGAAGATCAATATGTTCCCAAGTAATTGTAGAATGTTAAAGCTAGCTCCAGGGGAGAGGCAGCACGAGGGGCTTGGGCCGCAGAGAAGCACAGTCAGGTATCCTGGGGGAGCAGGAAGGTGGGAGGCAACATTTGAACTACCAGCCTCTCGCAGTCAAGGGAGAAGGCTGGGGAGGGAAGTTTGGGCCAGACGTTGGAAAGATCCCTGGATTCTGTGCTTAAGAAGTTGATTGAAGCTGAGCTCAGTGGCTCAGCCTGTTATCCCGCGCTTTGGGAGGCCAAGGTGAGTGGATTGCCTGAGCCCGTGGGTTCGAGACCTGCCCGGGCAACTTGGCGAGACCTCATCTCTACAATAAATCAAAAACTAGCCAGGCGTGATAGCGCGCACCTGTAGTTCCAGCCACTTGGAAGGCTGAGGTGGAAGGATGGCCGGAGCCCAGCAGGTCGAGACTGCGGTGGCCGGGAGCGGCCACTGCACTCCAGTCTGGGTGACAGAGTGAGACTTTAACTCAAAAAAAAAAAAGTTGGAGCTGGGCTTGGTGGCTCAGCCTGTAATCCCGCGCTTTGGGAGGCTGAGGTGAGTGGATTGCCTGAGCCTGCGGGTTCGAGCCTGGGCAACTTGGTGAGACCTCATCTCCACAATAAATCAAAAAATTAGCCGGGCGTGGGAGTGCACGCCTGTAGTTCCAGCTACTTGGAAGGCTGAGGCGGAAGGATCGCCAGAGCCCAGCAGGTCGAGGTTGCGGTGGTCGGGAGCGGCCGCTGCACTCCAGTCTGGACGACAGAGTGAGACTCCAACTCAAAAAAACAAAACAAAACAAAACAAAATAAAAAAAAGTTGATTAAAAGTGAATTCTGAAGGCAAGAGAGAGTGACGCGCGGTTGCCGGGCTGGCTTGGATTTTAGAAAGAACGTTCTGGAAGCTGCGGGGTGCCTGAGCCAGACACGGTGGTTCTCAACCTTGACCGCCTCAGAAGCAACTGGAGGCCTCGTTGAAACACGATTGCTGGTCCACATGCAAGAGTCTTTAATTCAGCAGGTCTGGGCTGCAGTCAGAGAATCTGCATTTCTCACAAGCCCTTGGGAGCAGCTGCTTTGGGTCCGGGGACCACAGTTTGAGAACCACTATGTTAGAGAGAGGATGGAGGAGGAGCTGGAAGCAAGGAGGCCAGGTGGAAAGAGATGGCAACAGAATGGGAGATGCTGAGGGGACGGGCTTGAGAGGCCACTCCGGTCTCAAGGTGGGCAGACGGCGTAGTGGGGAGGGGAAGGCTAGGTGTGGGGGAGCAGGCAGCAGAATCATGATGTGACTTCAGAGACGCTGAAGCAGCAGTTGATGGAGAAGGCAAAGGACAGAGTGGGGATCGGGAAACGGGCTCCCGCGCAGGGCTGAGGTCCCAGGGGGGCAAGGCCAGCGCCCGCCGCGGAGGCTGCGGGCCGAGTTCCAGTTCAGCTGGCTGAGGAGGTGAGCCGTGGGCCCAGACCGTCGACCACCTGCCGTTAGACGATGCGACCCCACGCCTGGGAGACTGGTGAGGCCACAGATGGCCTGGATCTGAAGGTCAGGTGTGTGTCATCCAGCAGATCAGGCCTAGAAATAGCTTCAGGTGGGAGAGGATCTGAGTCACTGTGTGCTGCGAGGTGGCTGGGCTCCGAGTGGTAGTTCGGGCCCGAGAGCATCCGATCAGACAGCTTCGCTCCAGGACTGGAGCCCCAGCGACACAGGCCTGCTCAGACGGCCCCAAAGTCCCGAGCCTGCAGGAGGGAGACATGTCCTGGGAAGGGTGACAGCTGGGGCCATGGGCGGAGCGCAGGAAGTTGCTTTCATTTGCTCCTGCAGCAGCCTGGCCAAGAGGGCAAGAGGGCTGTGAGGGAGAGCAGGTGAGCGTGTGGACCCCAGGAAGAGGGGCCAAGAAGCATCCGCGAATAGAGCCCAAGCAGACACCTCCACCAGCACCCTGGTGCTGAGACAACCAGGCCGTGTCCCTGCGTCTCAGCTCTGTGGTCTCTTCCTCCACTGTGTTCTTGCCAGTCAGACCCACTCAGCAGTTTATTTAAAGTAGACACACTTCCAGGCTGTGATTGAAGGGGAACTGGTATCTAGACTTTACACCACTTGGTTATGTCTTAAGCACATTACTCAGTTCACACTGGAACTGCTTCTCCAGCAGACCTGATGTCTGCGTCTGCCGGCCAGCACATGCCAGGACCACTCCGCCAGGATTCCTGCCTATACCAGCCAGAGTTTTTCTCCGAGGACGATTACTCCTGGTTAAAACCGTTCTCCCAGCAATACCCAAAGTGCACTGCGGTGACCTCCTCAGGGTCAGTGACAAGTCTCAGCCCCGAAGGCACGCATCTCTGGGCACCTGGCTCCCCCAGGATCCACATCCTGAGTTGTTCCTCCCAACGTTCTGAACCCACAGCCCCCAGGTGGCCTCGCGCCCTGTTCCGCTCTGCTCTCCTGCTTGTTGTGTCACTCCTGGGGTGCCTATCCTGCCCCTGCCCCCAGGTGGCCGCGTCTGCCTCACTTTAGCAGCTGAGCACGATGCGTGCCCGCACTGCCCCTCCTGGCACCAACATTAGCCCAGACATTGCGTCTCTAAAGCCCGATCCCATTTCTGCCGACCGCTCCTTCCAGACAGAGGTTTATCCCCAGCCCACGGCGATGTTAGAGGACACTGTTTGGGCTCCCGGGGGGAAGGGGAGTGTCTCTGGCTGGGTGGCTCTGTCTGGAGGAGATCTGGAGGGCAGGAGGCAGCCTAGAAGAAGGAGAGGGAATGAACGCCTGCAGGGAGACTTGGAGGCTGTGAGGAGCGGGGAGCTCTCCGGCACCCCCTGTGGGCAGTCTTGGGGCGGCAGGTCCCTGCTAGGACAAGGCTCACTGCAGGCCTGGGGCTGGGGGCTGGAGAGTGGGAAGCGGGACCGCAAGGCTCTGCCAGTAGCAAGGGCAGCCACTGGGGACGGGTCAGCTCACCCAGGCCACATCTGCCTCTGTGGGGGTGGCTGGGAGGCCAGGGACAGACACCGCCAGTCTGCAGGGGACAGCCTGTGGCTTTCCACTCTCTTGTCTTTGAAGCTTTGGAAGAGCTTGTGGGCGGCCAGAGGCACAATCAGAAGGAAGGTGAGGGTTGTGACAAGTCTGGAGGGTAGGAGGGCACAGTCACCCTAACGTCGTCTTCCGGCGAGGACTCTCCTCGAGATCCAAAACACTGAGACCAAAACTCACTTGGCTACCCACCGCCAGCCCCCCAGCGCTGACCCCCCTGAGCGCTGACAGTAGACTGGACTCACTTCACCCACACACTCTCTCTATTGCCATGCTGACCCTGCAAGGAAGAATGGTTATTATCCACTTGGAAATGAGAAAATGGAAACTCGGAGAGTTTAACGAGGGCCTCAAAGGGGAGTGTCCGCCCCCAGATCCGTTGCAACCTTGACAACCTGGCTGCCGAGCACGGTCATTGCCCAGAGCCCCTGGGGCCTGGTGGGGCGGGCTGATCACAGACAGCCCTCACCACGGCATGCGAAACAGGTAAGCCAGTCACACCAGCTCCATCTGCAACAGTTAGCCTCTGATGGCGTCAGCAGCAGACTCTGGCTCAAGGGCCAAATCCGTCCCTCCTCCCGTTTTGATAAAGTTTTATTAGAATGCAGCGTACCTGTTCACTTCAGTATCCTCTGGGACTGCTTTTGGGCGACAGTGGCCTGGTCTGGTGATGCAGTAGACTCAGTACAGCTTGCAATGCCCAGAATGTTTACTATTTGGCCCTTAACAGAAAGTGAGTTGTCTTCGTCCGCTGGGGCCGCGAGGACAAGATATCATAGACCGGGTGGCTTCAACAACAGACACTCACTCTTCGCAGTTGGACTTCCAGGAGGCGTAAGTCTGAGATCAGGGTGAGGACTGTCTTCTTGGCTTGCAGGCAGCCACCTTCTCTCTGTGTCCTTACATGGCAGAAAGAGGACGCTCTGGTCTCCTCCTCTGCTTATAAAGATGCTAATCCTATCATGGAGAACCTCATCCTCTTTTTTTTTTTTACTTGATTTTATTATAAAAATGTGGGGTGCCAGTCAGGAGTAGGTACGTGAGTAATATACGTGCAGGTGGAGTCCTCACTTCCCCGAGTTCTCACCTTCTTGACCTCTCAAAGCCTAATCACCTCCCAAGGCCCCGCCTCTGAATGTCATCACCTTGGAGGTTGGGGCTTGAATCCACGAATTTGGGGGAGACACAAATATTCAGTCCATAACATGTGTTGACCTCTGTCCTTTCATAACGTGATCAGCTCGCCTGTGTCTAGCAGAACCCCGCGGAGACAGGGTGGCGTCCCGGGTGCGTCTGCATGGGCGTAGATGCGTGTGTGTGAGAGGCCCCGACATTCCCCCCGGGTCTTCTCTTGCCTTCCTTGGAGAAGATGGTGTGGGTGTTGAGTGGGCAGTGATCTTCTTTCTAAAGGAGCTGGGTTTGAGGCTTTTCTAGCTGGAACGGCACGGTGGCTGCTGCCGCCGCTGCTGAAACTTAAGTAATTTTCCCCTAATTAAGCAATTATCTCAGAGAGAGCTGCTCCCATCTCCAGGAACTTTTTTGTGGCGGGCAAGGAGCAGCGAGACGGGGGTGGAGTGCTCTGGAGGCCCCAGATATAGAAACACCCCAGCAGTGAGCTCCCCGCTGAGCCGAGGGCTGCAGTGGAAGAAGAGCACGTGAACTTCAACGGTGCGCTTAAAAATGACACCACTGGCCCCAAGAGCCACTGTCGATGGAGTCAAACACACCCGTGGCAACAGATTCACAACAGGCGATCTGGGCTCATGGGACCCCGGAGAACAGAGGGCTGGATCCCAGGGTGGGTGAGGGGGAATGAGCAAAGACGCAGGCATTTCCAAGGCCAGAGGGAGAGGGAAGCTTCATCCTTCCGTGGGGAGGGGAGGACCACCCCAGAGCCTGAACCTGACCTCACCTTATGGTAAAGACTGCGTGAGGTCAGTGGTTGGAGTGGTCACAGGCACAGTCCTCCTCCCTAGGTAAACAACCCAAAGACCCCCTTGTACCATTTCTGGAAGCCTGAGGCGGCAGCCCAGGGCTAGGAAGCCCAGCTAGATTGGAATTTCAAAGAAACAGTGGACAAAATGTAGTGTAAGTATGTCCCAAATACTGCATGGGGCAGATTCATACCAAAACCCTATTCGTAATATTTAATCGTATGGTTTAGTATCACTGGGCGTTCTGTAGTTTTACTTGCGAAACTGGGCAACTGTACCTGGGACCCAAATACCTTCTCCCCACTATTCCCAAGCAAGAAAATAATCACCCGTCCCCAAACAAATCACTGGGTCCAGATGAGGCAGCCCATGGCACCCAGGCAGGAGGCCAAGGAGGAATTCCTAGTTCAGAGGAATAGCACCAAAAAAACAAACAAACAAAGCCACGGGCTCAGTGGCTCAGCCTGTCATCCCAGTGCTTTGGGAGGCTGAGGCGAGTGGATTGCCTGAGCCCGTGGGTTCGAGACCCACCCGGGCAACTTGACGAGACCTCATCTCTCCAATAACTCAAAAATCAGCCGGGCGTGGTAGTGCGCACTTGTAGTTTCAGCTCCTTGGAAGACTGAGGCGGAAGGATCGCCGGAGCCCAGCAGGTCGAGGCTGCGGTGACCGGGAGCGGCCACTGCACTCCAGTCTGGGTGACAGAGTGAGACTCCAACTCAAAAACAAACAAACAAACAAAGGGCTCTTCGTGGACCCAGGGCGAGGTGGGTATCCGGGTGAGGCAGCCCAGAAAGGTGGCTCTTGCCCTGGGGTTTGGACATAGGAACACTAGGAAGGGAGGGGAAGCCGGCCCTTGTCATCACTTTCTGCACAGAGACCATTTTTATAAAAGACAGCTGCTGGCTGGGATGTTTCTTTGCGAGATGGTGAAATGGGAATGGCGTTGACGTGACTGTCCCCCAGCCTGTCCCCACAGAGACAGGAGCGTTCCACTTCCAACAGAGTGTTGACCTGACCCACACAGCAGAACTCCCCGTGAGAACTGGAGAACAGAGGCGTCCCCCTGTTTTCCCGATGGAAAACATTATCAGAGTTATGAGCCTTTGATCCTAGACTAGCAAGCACAGCGTCACGTCCAGATCCCACCTGGGGGCTTCAGGTGGGCGGGCACGAGCAGGTGGAGACTGTGCGGTCCCCGGCTGAACTTGGGGAGGGAGCCTCACTTCCCTGGGGTCGCAGACCCCGCCACCCACTTGGGGAATCACAGGGCATGGTCTAGGAGCCTAACAGAAATCCTCTCTGATGCCTCGGAGCTGAGTGAAGGGAATTCAGCAGTGGAGTCCCCAGACCCCACGCCCATGGGCCCAGCCTCTACCAGCACCAGGGCTTGACCCGCTCCTGAAATCCAGGGGCATTCCCACCAGCTGCTGCCAACTGCATCGTGGTCCAGCGGGGTTAGAGACGCAAGCAGGTGCAGTAGAGAGCCACGGCAAAGGGATGCAGTTGAGGACCGTGGCTGGAAGCCTGGTTGCCAAAGATGCAAGGAGCCCCTAGGACAGAGGATTTTGGGGTCAGACTCACAGAATCCCCCCGATGGCCCCACTTCCCAACCTGCAGCTGTGGCGGGTTCCAGGCGCCTCGAGCCCCACCAAGGCCTGCGAGTGTCAGTGGACAGAGGCTACTAAAAGTTCCACTGTGTTTATTTATTCCCTGGAAGTACAGAGGGACCTGCATAAAAGGAAAGGGCAGAGCATGTAGAGACCATAAAAAGAGAGTTCAGTTTTTATGCAGTGTAACCTGGGGAATTAATTCCCGACTGACAGAGGTCGTGCGACAGTAACTGAGTTTTAAATGGGTGCAGAGAAGGTCCAGGGGAGGCAGGGAGAGGCTGCTGGGCCCCGACAGCGGAGCGCAGGCATCGGAGGGCGAAGGCTGGGAGCCGGCCCGGGCTGGCCTTGGGGGTGAGGGCGCTGGAACCCGGTTTCAAAGCACAGTTAGAAGCAATAACTCCATGCTCGTCTCATTCAGGCCACATTTATTCAGCACCTACTGTGTTCCAGGATGCGGCTGGATACTGTGGAGATTACAGGAATGGATAAACTCGGTCCCCAGCTCTCAGCACTGTCTTTGTCTTCGGGGATACCAGGAAGGGCCATGGGCATGCCAGGAAGAGCTTGACTTGGAAACCAGACCCGTGGGCAGGATTCTGTCTATTTACTATGAACTCAACCACCTTGGCAAGAGGATGAATCTCTTCTTGGCCTCAGTTTCCCCGAGTAGAAAATACGAACAATTCTAGTAGAAACCTTCTAAGATTATTCTGAAGATTCACATCAATAGACATGGCCTGGCGTATAATACTTTCTGTCAGGTTAGGTTCTGATTAACAGCTCAGTTGAGTTTGGGGTAAAGTATTAGGACGGCCCAGAGTGATTCATTCATTGGAGGTGTCTGGGAGGGCTTCATGGAGGAGGTGACTTCTGATCTAGGTTTTAAAGCATGAATAAGACCCACATGAGTAGAAAAGAGAGGTAAGACTTCTATGAAGGGGTCCCAGGATGAGCAAAATCGTGGAGGTTGTGACAGCAGACTAGGAGGGGCCACCTGGCACTGGAGGCTTGACGTCCTGGGGTATCCTGGCCAACTTTAGGGAGCCTTCCCCTTACATGTGTAAGGCTGAGCTCAGGGTACAGGGTGATGGCAGGCAGTGGCCACATAGGGGGAGAAAACCAGGCGAGAACACCTGAGATGCCTTGTCTCCCGGAATACAGAATGGGGACGGGGGCGTACTTTGGCTAAAGGCACAATGCCAGCCAAGGCAGAACCCTTGCGGCAAGAGCCAGCGAGTGCCTCTGAGGTCTCAGCAAGAGGACAGAGCGCAGCAACCAGGTGGAAATACACACAAGCCACCTGTGTGACTGTGTGTGTTCCCCATCCACCTTAAAAAGGTAAAAAGAAGCAGGCGAGATCACTTGTCACAGCATCTTTCATTAAACCCAATATGTGAAAAATACTGTCATTTTAATACATGACGGACATAAAAATAATTATCTGTGAGATATAGAACCACCTCTTTTTTATCCCAAGCCCTCAAAACGTGGCCTGTGCTCTGTCCTGCCCTGACCTCACGAGCCCAGTGTCCAGCCGTCATTTACCACGTGTGGCTCAGGGCTGCTCTGTCCCACAGCACGGGGATCAAATCCCCGGGACAGAGCTCCCCTCTCGAGTCCAGAGACAGCCACCTCCCTGCAGCTCCCTTGGTGTGTTCTCCAGACTTACACATCTGGAGACAATGGCCAATCTTCCTGGCTGGTCAAGTTGCGGCATATGACACCGTTCCTGTCAGTGACTTTAGTGCCGACCAGCGAGGCACTCGGAGCCTTCTGCTGGAGGTGACTGTGGGTGGGGTGAGCCCTCGGAGCACCTGCCTGTCACGCCCTGGCCCCCTCCACTTCCGGTAGCAGGGCTGATTCTGGAAGAGGATGAGGAGATCAAGTGCTCAAGGGGTGGGGAAATGGCAGCTTCGGTGATTGTGGGGGAGGCGCGAGCCACAGAGAGGGGGCCACCTGTGTTTCCGCCTGCCACATATTGGAAAATACACAGAGCTAGGCCTCTCCCTCCCCCACACTCAGGCACATGAAAGCGTGATCACAGGATCCGTTTATTCTGTGGCTACTAACGTGCCAGGGGCCACGTTTTACAGGCATGAGCCCATGTAAGCCATGCAACAACCCTTGAGATAGGCCTTATTACCATCTCCATTTAAAAGATGAGAAAACAGCTGCAGAGAGGTGAAGCTTCTTATCCAGAGTCACACAGCCAGTTGGGGTAGCCCGGATTTGGACCTGGTTGGGCTCCGTCGAGGCGCCAGCCCTTCCCCATCGCCTGTGAGTCCATGGTCACCTGGAAACCGTATCACGACAAGGGGAGAGGCAGTGGGGAGATGGAAATTTGGGAGACTGTTCGATAACTAGCGACAAGGAGGGGGAAGGCTGTCGTCTGGCACCACCACGCAGGCAGTCCCAGATGGTGGGGAACATACGTCAACTGCCTGGCCGGGCGGGAACAGGATGGGGGACAGACAGGCAAGTTCCCGGCAGACAGGCTCCGCGATGGGGGTCTCCAGCTCCACCCCGGAGGGAGCGCCAAGGGGAGGGAAGCCTGTGACCTCATCGGTCGGGCCCACGGCCAATGACATCACCGGGAGGGCAAGGAGCCAGGCCCAGAGGGTTATTTATGGAAACGGCTGGCGTCCAGGCGCAGCTCCTGAGCCGTTTTAGATGTGGCTGGGATAAGGCCTCCAGCTGGCCCTGTGGGGCCTCCGGGGCTGGGCAGGCAGGTGGGACAGAGAAAGGTTGGGGGAGGGAGTCAGCCAGCTGACGGGTGCAGGGGCGGCTCCTCAGAGTCTCATGGGAGCCACACTGCCCTCCATGTCCACCCTTGGCCTCGGCATCCCTCTCTTGGGGTCTAAGACCGGATGGATGGTCCTGGAAGGGACAGCACGAAAACTTCAGACACAAGCAGTAACTTGCGTGTGCATCTGTGTACATGCGTGTGCACGGGGGTGGGGAGGGCGGTGTGCCGTGTGCATGGCTTCTTTGTCGATGGGTAGATATGCTCTCGATTCCCTTGTACGAAGTGCCTGAGTGGTTGTGTGTGCAGTTGAGTTTGTGAGTCCATGGTGACGTGCGTCTTTGCATATTGTGTGTGTGTGTATAAGAGAGAAAGAAGGAGAGAGAGGGAGCGTACGAGAGCTGGCGAATAGGAAGAGAGGAGTCGCCAGGGGAGAGAAATCGCTGTAGGAAGTTGGGAAATATAATTTCTGTGGAAGATACAGAGGCACTTATAGAAGCTTCAGCAAAGCTAGACAAACCTTTCAATCCATTTATCAAAAGTGCCTGCAGCTCAGCCGCCCGAGCAGGTGCAACAAGAATAAAATATTGAGCAGAGCTAGCGATTGTGGGGCTGGAGGAGCCCAATAAATAAGAAGTTACTGAGCTGCCCGCCCTGACTCCGATGGTGTGCTCGGGCGATCCCTCCACCCGCCGCGTCCTGTGGCCATCTGGGTGCTGGCTGGGCCGCAGCGGGCGGGGACCCAAGTGACCAGGTTTCTGGCATTTTGACGTTAGGCCTTCTGGAGGATGCCCGGGGGAGTCAGGGAACCGGGACTGCCGAGCCCCACGCAGACAAGCATAGGTGTGTTAGGCCTTGCTTCTCATGCCTCTTGGTCTTGCTAACTGCCCTCCCCTCTTTAAAGCCCTCTGGAGGGAACCAGATCCATGTGGCCCTGAACGGAGCTTTGGTGGGCGTTCTGTGGGTCCTCAATGGAGCGATGGGGGGGGTTGGAACAAGGGCCAGGGCGTGACCAAGCGGCTCCCAGACCCAGACCCCAGACTGTGCTGTTCGTGAAGACTTCCCCCACCTCTCAGGTCTTGATAACTTGGGCCTTTGGAGTGACGGGTAGAGGAATGGACATCATGTCACCTCCAGCTGGCACCCCCTCCTTCACGCCACCCACCCTCAACCCCAGAAAAGAAAACCAGTAATTTTTCAAATGCCCCCGAAGCAGAATGTCTCGATTTCTTTTTCACCTCCAAGTCCACAAGAGAGAATTGGACACTGTTTTTCCCTCCCCCCTCCCCCATGATATCAGCTGTCCCCCCCCATGCTGTCAGCTGTCCCCCATACCCCACCCATCACTGGCTCTCCCCACACCCCTCTGCCACTCCATCTACACTGGCACTCCAACTGTCACATCTTGAACCCAAGGACCAAAAGGCAGGAGATACGGCCTGGGAGACACCGTCCAGGCAGTGGCTGCATGAATCCACATTCTCTGATCTCCTCCTGCTGTGACCACAGGAATGGGAGAGGTACAGTGGACTGGCTCTGGGTTGCCAACTAAATACCTGGGATGCAGAAAATAGGATTAACCCTCAGCAGGAAATAGATGGATAAATGTTGACAAGGGAGGTGGAGAACACCAACCAGCTGTTCCCAGGGACACACGGGAGGACCCTGGCTCTGTGGGGGCAGGCTGAGGTCACGTGGTCCATCCTCCTGCTGTCAGAAACGCAGCCGATGAGAGCCCTGCTTTTTCCAGAATGTTCTTACGAAGCAAATGTCCTTTCCACAAGCTGCTCCTCAAGCTGCCTGGGTTCTCTGCCTCATTGCAGAAGTTCTCTGCCTCATCTTAGGGCCCAAGTGAAATGCAAAGCTGTTATTAAGCTTGTGGACCTGGTCTCTGTAGAGATACCAGCTACTGGACTGAGCCTTACACTTCTTGGTCCCCAGGCACTCTGCTCCTTGGAAGGGGTGGAGGCGGGATACCAGAAAGGACTTCCCGCTGGTCCTCGAGGACAATTCCATCCCGAGACAGGATAGGAATGGGCAGGGATCAGGTGGTAGCACACTGCTTCCCGAGGCTGTCGTTCTTTCGCTGTACTTGTATCACATGCCAAGCGCCATTCCAGGCTGCCGGTCCCGGGACCCTTCCGCTCCTTCTTTCCCTCCAGCCTTGTTTCCATGCTGAGCGGGCCCCAGTGTGTGTGGGGTGGGAGCGAGGAAAGTTGCCAGGGCAACCGTCCCAGCTCCCTCTTTCCTCTGCCTGTTGAAAATCTGTAGGAAGAGGAAGCAGTCGTTTCCAGGGGTGCTGGGGTGCAGCCCCGCAGGATCAGAACTATGCGAGGCGCAGCGCCAAGCCGAAAGACCCGGTCTCCATCCCATCATCTGCTTCCCAGCTGCTTGAATTCATGGCTCCGTTAAAGACTGACATCTGGGCTTCAGCCAGTGCTCAAACTGCAGGGGTGAGCGGCTGTGCCTCTCTGGTGAGCTGGTGAGGGAGGGACGTCATTTCACCAGTTTTCAGAAGGGCTTTTCTTTTTCTTTTTTCTTTTTTGAGTTGGAGTCTCACTCTTGTCGCCCAGGCTGGAGGAGTGCAGAGGCACGCTCACGGCTACTGCAGCCTCAACCTGCTGGGCTTAGGCAGTCCTTCCGCCTCAGCCTTCCAAGTAGCTGGAACCACAGACACACGCCACTACACCTGGCTAGCTTTTTGGTTTTGTGATTTATTGTAGAGACGAGGTCTCACCAAGTTGCCCGGGTTGGTCTCGAACCCCTGGGCTCAGGCAATCCTCTTGCCTCGGCCTCCCAAAGTGCTGAGTTTACAGGCTGAGCCACTGCGCCCGACCTAGGAGGGCTTTTCACTGTTCTCAGAGTTTTTTTGTAGCCTCACTTAAGGAGACAAGTTCTAATGGTGATGACAATGATAGTACTATTGCTGTGTGCTCACTCCAGGCCAGGTGGGTCCCTCGTGTCACCTGTTTAGTGAGCACAATATGCCTATGAAGTAGGCATGACCATCGCCACCTTACATTTGGGGAAACCAAGGCTGAGGAAGGCCATGTCACTTGCCGAGGCTCACAGGTAGTAAGTAACAGATCCTGGACCCAAACCCAGGGCTGGATGACTCCAAAGCTCATGCTGTTGCCCAGACCTGTTTCTGCGTCTGCAGAGGAAAATGGTTTAAGGCAGAGAAAACTAAACACCAGCTTGAGTGTTCCGTTGTCCTCTTAGTATAGACAGACCAGAACTTTAGGTGGGGACAAGCCTCGCTTTGGCTTATCTGGGACTTGTATGGTTTGAACACTGAAAGTCCCACGTCCTGGGAGCCTCCAAGTCCTGGGCACGCTGAGAGGATTGGTGCCGAGATGCATGCACACAGAAGACAGTGTGAATGGGTGCTCTGGATGGACCCTGGAGAAATGCCTACCTGGGATGTTTAAGGTAGTTTGAGGTTCAAGTCAGCGGGAAGAAGCTCTACTGACAAAGTCTCTTCCAGGAGCTCGTCTGAAGTTCTCAGGACCACCAGCTCGATCTCCTTTCTCTGGGAAATGATGGCTAGGGCTCTCACCACCAGCTTGATCTCCTCCTTTCTCTCCTGGAGACCATACCATGCTCACACTCGACTGCAACTGTGTCCCATGTCCCGTGTCCCCGCCGCGGCCGCACCCAGCCCCGGCCCCACCTGACTCATTTCTCTGTAGATGGCAGATGAAGAGGACGATGATTTTTCTCAGCGTCTTATTCCAGCACTGGTCTCCACCCTCCATAAGTCAGGTCACAAAGGGGTCACGGGGGTGAGTGTTCAAGGAAACAGTGCCGGTGCAGGGGAACCCACACTGCCGAATGCAGGGTCTGGGGCCTCCGGGGACCCAGCGAGGTGGAACAGGTGAGAAGAGGAGGAAAAGGAAAAGGCAAAACTCCCAGCACAAAAAAAGAAGTTCAATCAGATTTGTAAAGGGCACAATTTACAAATCCGTCACATATTTTACTAGGCTGGGATTTACGGATTAGCCTGTAATACTTAGGCGGCTTTTTGTAATAAAACCCTGAGCCCAGGCAGCCTTGGGGAAGTGAGGAGGAGGAAGGAGCCTTCTCTCTCTATCTCGCTTTCATTTTCCCAGCATTTTTTGATCTAGGCAGCCCCATTAATCTGTGCTTTATCTGCCTATGGAGAAGGATTGAGCTCTTTATTGGATTTTTGTCAAGAATAAATGATTTAGTTTGGGATATTGTGGAAACGATTTTTGTGGTATTACACCATCTAATAAATGAAACAGCAGGGATCAATTCCTTTCTTGCAATGTGTTCAACAGGCAGGGTGAAATATGCCCCACAATTATTTGGTATTGCACTCTATAGATATTTATAACTGAGTATGACTGCATGTGTACGGGTCTGCCCGGGCGTGGGCACCTGTCCTAGATGACGTGATCCATTTGCCCCCAAAGCACGTGACTTGGGACCCCTGTGACTGGCCAGTCAGAAACGCAAATCGAGTTCGCTTGAGCAGTCAAGGCCGAGCACTGGCGGGAAGGAATCAGCCCTAGGGGTGAGGAGACAGTATTTACCAAGGCCCTAGGCGGGAGAGTGTTTCCCAGAGCTCCGGGAGGGACGCAGACCGACAGGGTGGATTGTACTAATTAAAAAGAGGGCACAAGTAAAGCACCTGGTGTGGTGTGAGCACACGTCCGTCATTGCCGCAGCAGGCCTGGCAAACGCCCAGTGCATGGGGACACGGTGTTGAGGACCAGGGTTCCGCCCCGCCCACCCCAGGCACCCCGGTCCACATCCCACGGCCTTCTCTCCTTGGGCATTGCTTTGAGGGAAGATGCCTGGAAGTACTTGGAGCTGGGAGCTGGCTTTCTGCCCAGGTAGGCTCATAAGGTTTATATCCCCGAAGGCTCACAAATATTTATTGAGAGTCCATTTTATGACAGTGCTTAGCACAGACCTGGCACAAAGTAAACTGTATACAGCTATGGGTTCACAGATTGACTGACAGAGTGCCTTTCAAGTTGCCCTCTCCAGCCCCAAACACGTACTGTCCCCCCAGACAGAAATGGGGGACGATAAGGGAGAGTGGTGGGTGACCCACAGGAGCTAGCCAAGAGGTGGGAAACTGCTTCTCCACGCTAAAGGAAAGACAAGAAAAGCCATAAGGATGGGAGGCCAGGAATGGAGGGTCCTGGGCAACATGCCTCCCATCACACCCATGAGCCACTTACGTAGGAGATGGCTGCTCACTCAGGTTTTGCACTCTGGGTATCAGCCTCTTGGCCGAAATTGTCAGTCTGTGAGACAGTGCCATCAACTGAGAAAATGCCGTAGCTGACGTCACACCCCTGAGAACTCTGTGTGCTGTGCTTCAGGCTTAGTGTTCGGTAAGTATTCATCAAACAGACTCCCGAAGAAGTGGGTACCAGTATCTAGCCAGGTTCTTTCCTCCAGGGCTTCTTGAAGTCCTGTTTTCCATATCCATTACTTTCCTGGCCTGGCCCTGCCTCCCGGTTAAATACTCTGTAAACGTCTGCAGTGACTGTGAGACACTACAGCTCTCTGTCTCTCTACCCTGAGCACTTTATTTTTCATGGGCTGTGTTTTCTTAATCAGAATCCTTGGGGCCCCGTGTGCATGGGTGGGGAGTTCTACGTACCTTTGGCATGAGAAGTTTCTTCTGCCTGTAGTTCAGTTTTGAAGGTGGTTTCCCCTCCCTCCCTTCTTGCAAGGAGCTACGATACTGTGAGAGTTCCTGTATAACCCACCAACACATCATCAGCTGTCCCCATCCCCACACGGCAGCCCAGAGGCTGGCCCGCTGGAGCAGTTCACATTCAACCACATGGACGTGTCATGGGCAGAGGCAGGATAGGCCCAGGGCTGGGTGCTCTGTTGAGGCTAGGGCCCTCGTGATGCCGTGTGTCCCCACTCCCCACTAGGGGTCAGCCAGAAGACTGGATCCTTCTCATGTGAGGACACCAACTTGGTCTTGGCCTCGGCCTTGCGCCCATTGGGTCCTTTCAAGTTTCTCTTGACTCGCTCAGGGGCCTTTCCATAAGAGAGATGTGGAACGCATCAGCACAAGCATTATGATTTCAACCCCAGACCCCTCTGAAAGCCCTTTCCCTCGGATTTAACACCTCCGCAGCAAGACAGCTATGGTCATTCCAACGTGTTACACCGAGATTTCATCCTCAGAGGGGGTTGCACCCTTAGAACACAGACGTTTCCCGCAGCTCAGCCAAGGGCAGCACAGACCCTCTGGTTTGTGTCTCAGGCCACACAGCTCTGCGCCAGGATGTTGTTCCCTTCTCTCCCACAGTCCACATTCCGCCTGTTGGGAAATCCCGTCGGCTCCACTTCCAAATCTCCAGGACCCACCACCATTCCACTCTATCTCTACTGCTCCCCTTGGCCGTGCTGCCACTGTCTCTGGCTGGGACTCTTGGGACACCTGCTCCGTCCTACCCGGGCAGCCCACACTCAGCACAGCAGCCGGGGCAAACCACCCACGGCTCCTTCAGAGCGAGGCCTCCTCTCCCCAGAGCAAGGGTCCAGTGTTCCCCACGGCCTCAGGTCCCCTTGCAATGTGGCCTGAATGACCACTCTGCCCACCGACTGTCCACTCCACAGCAGCCACGCTGGCTACCTTGCCTACGCGACCAAATAAGCCGGGCACGCCCCTAACTCAGGACCTTTGCACTGTTCCTTCTGCTTGGGATGCTTTTCCCACAGAGACCTACATGGCTGACTCCTTCGCTGCCTTGAAATTTCTGTTCCAACATCAGGCAGCATGGCGTAGACAGTAAGAGCACAGACTGGAACCCCAGGGCCTGGCCTCAAGTCCCCGTGCTGACACCCACTGGCCATCTGACAGTGCAAATGGTATTTCACCTCTCCCTGCCTCAGTTTTCTTCTCTATAAAATGGGGATAATAATGGCATTGACTTGTCAACCCAGCTGGAGTGCAGTGGCATGATCACGGCTTACCACATCCTTGACCTCCTGGGCTCAGGCGACCCTTTCACATCAGCCTCCTGAGTAGCTGGGACTACAGGCACGTGTCATCATGTCTGGCTAATTTTTTAATTTTGTGTAGAAACAGGGTCTTGCTATGTTGTCCAAGCTGATCTCGAACACCTGGGCTCGAATGATCCTCCCACCTCGCCCACCCAAAGTGCTGGGATTATAGGCGTGCGCTGCCACACCTAGCTAGGTGCATTATTTTCAATCGCTGCTGAAACACATCACCATAAACTTGGTGGCTTCAAACAACACAGATTTTCCGTGTGATACTTCTGGAGATCAGAAGTCCAAAATGAGCATTGTTGTTTTGTTTTCGTTTTTTTGAGTTAGAGCCTCACTCTGTTGCCCAGGCTGGAGTGCAGTGGCACACTCACGGCCACTCCAGCGTCAACCTGCTGGGCGCTGGCGATTCTTCCACCTCAGCCTTCCAAGTAGCCAGAACTACAGGTGCACACTACCATGCCCAGCTAATTTTTAATTTATTGTAGAGACAAGTTCTCCCCAAGTTGCCCGGCTGGTCCCAAATCCACAGGTTCAGGCAATCCACTTACCACGGCCTCCTAAAGTACTGGGATTACAGACTGAGCCACTGAGCCTGGCCTGCAAAGTGAGTGTTTGATGATGCCAAGCCCCTCAGGTGTCAGCAGGGCTTCCTGCCTTTCTGGAGGCCCAAGGAAGAAACTGCTCCTTGCCTTTTCTTTCTTTCTTTTCCTTTTTCTTATTAGAGATGAGGTCTCACTCTGTTGCCTAGGCTGATCTTAAACTCCTGGGCGAAGGTAAACTTCTCGCCTCCCAAAGCGCTGGGATTATAGGCGTGAACCACCACGCCCAGCAACCTTGCCTTTTTAAAAAGTTGGTATTGGAGCCAGGCTTGGTGGCTCAGCTTGTAATCCCACGCCTTTGGGAGGCTGAGGTGAGTGGATTGCCTGAGCCCGCGGGTTCGAGACCCACCTGGGCAACTTGGTGGGCCCTCATCTCTACAATAAATTTCTTAAAAATGAGCCGGGCGTGGTAGCGCGCGCCTGTAGTTCCAGCTACTTGGAAGGCTGAGGCGGAAGGATCGCTGGAGCCCAGAGGATCGAGGCTGCGGTGGCCGGGAGCGGCCACTGCACTCCAGTCTGGGCGACAGAATGAGACTCCGACTCAAAAAATAAATAATAAAAAAATAAATAAAAGCTGGTATTGGCTACTGGCATGCCTTGGCTTGCAGCCCGTTCCACCAGCAACCACCCTGCTCCAACCCCGCCTCCCGTTGTGTCTCCTCTGCCTCTGACCTTCCTTCCCTCTCATAAGGCCATTTGTAACCCACTAGACCCACCTGGAATTCAGGATACTCTCTTTAAAATCACATCTGCAAATAAGGAACTGTTTATGTACTCAGGGAAAATAGTTAAATAATTTTTATATGAAAAGTAGCCTGATGTCTGTAACATTACGTGATCTGAATAACAGCATGTACATGTATGTGTAACTTGACCTCATTTTTTATTTTAGCATTAAAATTCATCTCGATATATGCATACATATGGTATGTTTGCACATGCACATGTGTACACATAGATGTATAGAGATATTATGCATATATGCTATATATAAGTTTCTACATGTCAAATGATTAGTAAGAATTCATGGGTACAGCTTTCATTTCTATGTAATTTGAATTTATTTTTCTGTATAATTGAAATTTATTTCTACATGGAGAATGTCTTATTTTTGCACTTGAAAGAGGGTTTTAAATGAAGAAAAATTAAAACTACACAGGATGACGGCATATTGCAGAAAACATGGGAAATACAGATGCGTATAAAGGAGAAATCCTTTGGCTGTATTTTTTCAACATACAGCATGTGGTCTGTCCTAACTATGTAGTTT
The DNA here is from genome assembly GCA_027257055.1 of Cephalopachus bancanus. Classification (NCBI taxonomy): domain Eukaryota; kingdom Metazoa; phylum Chordata; class Mammalia; order Primates; family Tarsiidae; genus Cephalopachus; species Cephalopachus bancanus. The sequence continues at coordinate 7,944,802 of JAPVLO010000065.1, forward strand.
TAAGTCCTAACATTTTTTTCTACTTAATTCCATGTTTTCCATGTCTTTAAAGATTTTATGCACATATATTTTTAATGGCTGCATAATATTCCTTTGGCAATACATCATCATGGACTAATTCATCCCCCATCAATTTTCCTCCTGCCCTCTTCACCCTCCATTAATACTTTAACTTCTTAGATGAGAAATGGTGGCTGGTCAATGAATGTATATCCGGAACGTTTCCGAGAATCTCAAAGTCACTTCATTCATAGAAAGGGGGCACAGAGTCAAGTGAATCGATATTTCCATGACGCATCCTCCCTCAAGGAGCAGAAGCCCTTAGCGTTGTGTTTCAGGGAGTAAGGTGACCTGCCCTGCATCCTGTGCATGATCTCACTGGGTCTTCGTGTCCCCTGGCCCCTTTCCTGGCAGGTGCCCTGAGCTGCCTGGCCTATTAGCGCATGAATAAGTAAGTTTGGGATAAAAGTAAGGTTAGGATGGGAGCTAGCAGTGTTCCAAAAATAGGCCTCCTAGGCCTTGCTGTCTGTCCTCTCGTGTGAGATGTGCCATTCTGCCTATCACAGATGGTTTCTGGGTAGACGGAAACAACTGATAACTGGACACTGTTGGCAGGGGAGGGAGGGTGGCATAAGGGGCACCCCACCACTCACTGGGTACCATGTCCACTAACGGGGGGAGAGAGGCATCCCTAGAAGCCCAAACCTCGCCTGCATGCAGTTACTTATGTAGCAAATCCTCACATGTACTCCACAACCCTAAAATAACACGTTTTAAAAGACAGTTTGCGGGGGCTAGGTGTGGTAGCTAACACCTCTGATCCCAGCACTTTGGGAGGGCTGAGGCAGGAGGAGCTCTTGAGGCCAGGACTTCGAGACCAGCTTGAGTAGTAAAGTAAGACTCCATCTCTCAAAAAATAGAAAAAGTAGTCGGATGTAGTGGCACATACCAAGTTCCAGTTACTTGGGAGGCTGAGGTAGGAGGATCATCTGAGGCTGTAGTGAGCCATGATAGTGTCACTGCTCTCCAGCCTGGGCAACAGAGTAAGACCCTGTCTCAAAGGAAAAAAAAATGCAGGGAAGCCAATGAATGGGAAGAGGAAATTGAGAGCCTCCTTATTTTAAGGGGATTTCCCACCAAAATAGCAATGTTTCTCTACAGCCGCCCCAGAACAAGGGAGGAAGGGGGCCAGGGAGGCCGGGGAGGGGCTGGGAGGGACAGCCTGCCCCTTGGCGTAGCATTTTACATACCATTGGTGACTATGATCATGTGTTTCTGGTTGCATGGGAAGAGCACTGACGTATTCTGGTTTGGTATCAACGCAGTAGCAGAGGTAATCTTAAAATAGCATTTCCACCTTTGGAAGAAAACCTTTCGCATTGAGCAGAATCTGGGCGAAGAGGTTAATTGAGAGTTGACTCACTCTTAGCTTTACAGAAAAGAAGGCCAAGCAGAGTCCTGCATGGGAGTAATTTACCTCAAAGCTTCAACCTCTTTGCCCCGTGGATTAAGCTGCTGGGGAGGGCTGAGCCCTGCCCTGGCTTAGTCCTGGGACCCAGGAAACGGGATGCTGGTCTGGCCCTCAGGGAGTTGCAATCCATGAGTACTTCACTCAAAAGGAAACCTGTGGACATTCAGTCCAGTGTTTTGGAGACCCCTAGTTCAACATCCCCTTCTTGCCTGAGCAGGGGTGATGATCTTTTTAGCAACAGGACCCATTGGACTTTAGAATGTGATTGAGTTCAACTAAAAGACACACACACACACACACACACACACACACACACACAGAGACACTTAAAGCCAGCTGTTGCTCTAGGGACTATGTGCACAGACATGAATAGGACTCTGTGGTCCTGGGGGTCTCAGTCTAGAAGGAAAACAAATGTGAAAATAAGCAATCACAGTAGGGGAGGGGTGAGCATACCCATGCTCTTTGGCGAGTCCATTCATTCAATCGGCAAACGTTAACTGTCTACTGTGCACCAGGCATCATGTGTTTGTGTAGGATTCCATGTGCCATGATAGACCCAACTCTTGCCTTCTCGGAGCTCACAGCCTAGTGAGCACAGGGGACCCTGAGCAAATCATTGCAGGATACAGCTTTGATTTGCATTTCCGGTAGGGACAGCGGGAGAAGTCAGGGAAGCGAGGAGCGTTTAATACCAGAGGACACATGAGCTTAGATAACTCCCCTCAAGGGGTTTCCCCAGAACCTCCTGTCTGTCCTCCCCTCCATCTGATGTGATTGGACCACCACCCTCCTCCTCCTCCTCCTCCTCCTCCTCCTCCTCCTCCGCTTCTTCCTCCTCTGTTACCACCTCCAGGACCTGACCTCTGACCCCTCTGATTCCCCAGGCCCTGGCTGCCTGCCTCTGGGGTGGAGTCGCTGCCCTTAGGGAAGCAGGCCCGAGACACATCTGCCTGGTGTGTGGCTGAAACCCCTGGGCGCGCCACGATCGGAAGACAGCTGGCACGGGGAAAGGGGCTCGAGGCTGAGCATCCGAAGACATCGACTAGCCCTGTGGCTTGGATTCCCCAAAAACGCCCTGCTCCCTCCTGCCAGCAGGCCTCCCCCTACTCCCTTGGCTTCCCCTCACCCACATTCTCTGTAAGAGGAAGCACCGCCACAGCCTCTGGAGCCAGAATGCTCGGCTTCAGACCCTGCCTACTTCAGCACATCAGTTTAGCCTCTGCGTGCCTCAGTTTCTCTCACTATACAATGGGCATAACACCAGCACCCACCGCTCAGGGTGGTGTGATGATTAGTGACAGTCAGTGGAAGGGCACCTCACACGTGGGCCCACGGCATGGGCCCTTGAGGGCCAGCCACTCTCTCATCGTGCGAGCCAGTCCCCCTCTAAATCCACGTGACTTTGAAGGGAGGGCACTGCCGCTTGTGTCTTCTTGTATGGAGGACTCAGTGCCCACGTCCGTGGTTCCCTGACCTGAGCTGCAGCGGGTCTTAACTAAACCACCGACAGCTGGGCCTACCCAGAGTTTCTGGCTGTGCAGGTCTGGAGCAAGACCTAAGAACTGGCATTTCTAACAAGTTCCCTGGGCCAGGGACCGACCGTGGAGGCATTGCTCAGAGCTTACCGCACACGTCTGTGTGTGAACGCGCGTGTGAGCACCTCGGATGTGCTCACCACAGTGCTGGCGGTGCTCATCCATTGCATTTTTTTTTTTGAAAGCAGGATTTATTGAGAGGACAGAAAAGCTCCCAAGGGGCGGGGGAGCTGAGGGGTTGCCCGCATTTCATTTTCACCAGCAACGTGGGCCTCGTTCTTTCCGTTTTTCACAAAGTTACTGGCACTCACAGAAATTATGAGACTCTCCTGAAGTCACACAACTTGTGATAGAGCCTGGTCTTGAACTCTGACCTCTGGGTGTCAGTTTGGGGGCTCGACTTTCCCGACGCCTTGTGAACTCAGTTTTGGGATAGCGATAGGACCACAAGGAACCTGAAGAGTGGAAGGAACTGCCTGGAAATGGTGTCTCCCCAGAGGCCCCAAGGGCTGCACGCATGTGATGTTGATTGTGGAGATGCCACAAAGGCATGGAACCAGAGGCCCAGAGGGGCTTGGCTGGCAGCAGGATCAGGACTGTACCCCCACCCATGGCTCCTTCCCAGTGACTTGCTAGGGCCACGAGGAGGGCGCCCAGATCTCAGCCTGGACTGCTCTCTGTAGATCGGGAGCGACCCTGGCAGCCTGAGCCCCCCCAAACCCAGCTGAATTAAGTGAGCCATTTCTCAGCCCCTCCTCCAACACTGCCCTTTCTACCAGCAGCCAGAAGACAGGTGTTGCCCGGTTAACACCAATCTGAAGAGAGCAGCACCACTCTGAAGAAACTCTGGGCCCTTAAGGCCTTGACACATGCTGCAGTTGTGACAAATATGGCACTAACGCAGGAGGTGCCAAGAGCCCCACGGTTCTGTCACAGCTGCTGGCTCAAGCAAAGGAGGGCGGGAATGGGGGCTTTGGCCAAGAGGAGTTGGGCATAGGATTGGGGAGTCCTAGCAGGCATCACTCCTCACAGCCTTTCATATGCCTGGGAGACCCGAGACAGACTGCTTGAGCCTGGCCAGGAGGCCGCAGGGGGAGGGGTTGGTGAATCGGTGACGCCTTGGTAGCCCCCCCACCACCCCTTAACCTTGCTACAGGGCTCTAAGACTCTCCCCAGCCCTTATGCTAAGCGCCTCCAGGATGCTGATTTGCATGCTGGGTCTGGGGTCCCCACCTCTCTTCCCTTCCCCTTTGCCTCTGCCCCCCTTTCTCTGCAGGTTTGAGCTTGGGTAGGCTGATGGCTGACCTGGGAGAAAGCTCTTCTCTCCTACCCTGGTGACTCCCACCTACAGCACAGCAAGGATGGTGGAGTTGGGGGAGAGACAGCCCCTTCAGAGGATTTCAGCACCCATGAGGCAAGATACTCAGCTGTCGCTTGGGGATCTGGATCCCATTCACCTGGTCTGGGGCGGGGCCCAGATTCGGCAGTCCTAGCAAGTTCCCAAGAGGTGCCAGACTACACTAGAGCAGCAAGGCTATAGGACCTTGGCGTGCCAGAATCCCCTGGGCTGCTTGAATACTGACACTGGGTCCTGCCCCAGAGATTCTGATTCTGGTCCAGCCTTGGGCATTAGCAGATTCTAACACACAGCTGGGCCCCACTGTAGAACATCTGTATCCATCTCAGAACAAAGAGACCGTAATGGCGCTGGCCTCCCCCAGTGAGGAGAGGATGACTTGGAAAACTCATGATAGGGTAAACACCCACCATTCGTTCAGCTGCTAGAAGCTGATTACTGAAGGAGGCACCCCTCGCCCCTCACCACTTCACACATGCAGCAGACTGCAAGAACGGGCCACTGGACGGTAAGTCCCACGAGGAGGGACCACGTTGGCTTTGTTCATTGAAGGTCTGGAACATGGTGGGGGCGAGGGTGACAGACAGGAGAACTCAGGAATGGATATTGGCCAGGGACCGGGAGAGCGCCCCACCCTCCCTTCCAGCCTGACAGATTTCCCGTGGGGGAGGGGGTCGTTCCTGAGATCGGAGGAGAAAAGGGACTTGGGAGAAGGACTTGTTGCCCAGTGAAGAACACGGTCCCACCCTCGTTAGTGAAGCTTTCTCCCTTGGCAGAGAGGATAGAGAGGAAGAGGAAACTTCCATTTCACAGAAGGGCATCTGCCAGTTCCCTACTTGGAGACGAGATTGAAATAGCTTTTTCAGATCTTCCAGTTAAGCTGACACATGTGGCCCCTCCAATCCTCCGCTGGGTTCCCCCCCAGGAGCAGTTATCTCGGCTCCAGCAGCACGGCTCTATCTCACCACAGTCTGCCAGCTGTCTCACTTCACAAGAGAGAGAGGCTCGGCCCCAAAGACAGCCCTGGTGCCGACAGCAGCAGAGAAACAGACAGGCTGGGTGCTGGGGAGGGGACGGGAGGGGAGGGGACATATGGGAGGGGGAGAAGGGAGGAAAGAGGGGAGGGAGGGGGGAGGGGGGAGGGGAGAGAAAGGGAGGGCAGGGGACGGCATGACGGCAAGGCCGCCAGGCCACCCTCCACATAGACAGCCAGTGCCTAGGCTGCGAGGTCCAAGCACCAGCCAGGTATGGGGCCAGGGCTGAGAGTGATCTGAAGATGACACAGCTGAAAAATCATCCCTTTAAGGTGAGGAAGGTAAATGCCACTTCTGGGCCAGCACCGCTCCCCCGGCTGGGAATGAGATAATGAATTATTACCCAAGGAAATGAAACTGCTAATAAATTCAAAAGCAAAGCTGGGGAGGTTAAACTCCACTCTGAAAAGGACCCAGTGATTTATAAAGTGCCCTCTTTCTTGGCCTCCTAGGGCACCACCCATTCTCTCTGTCCCTCCCCCTCCCCCCCCAGCTGGCTCCTGACCCTCTGGACACACAGGCCACCCCCACCCTGACCCCCACCCCCCCATTTGCCCCTGGCTGTTCTTTTTTCCTCCCCCGCAATGGGAATGTAAAACCCAAATTGTGCTGAAATTTGGGCCAATTGGTTTCAAGTACTCAGTCCCCAAGGAACGGCTACAGGACATCCGTCTTCCTTAGACGTCCATTCCAACCTTTGAGCCAGCAAATTACAGGTAGAACCAGTCCGATAGGCAATCAGACTCCCAGACTTCGGAGTGTGGCGCTGGGCTGGTTCAGCCCATGCTACCAGGACGAACTGACTTAGCCTGTGAGCAGCCACCTGGGCCCTTCCCCGTTTGGGGAAGCTCACGGGCTGAAACATTTTCCTTCTCCCAGCGGCGACTGCTCTAATCTCTTGCAGTCTCCATTCCTGAAACCCTGGCCCCTCCATCTTGGATCTTGGCTCCCCACTTCCCTGCCTGAAGCCATCAAGCAAGCCCCTGCTGTCTGACCTCATTGTCCGTTTCCTCGGCGACGGGCCTGTGATGTCACTTGTGGCGGCCTGTGAGCCTCTAGGTGGGTGGGATGAGAGTGGCAGGTGCCCAGGAAGAGGGAAAGAACAAAGATCTTGGTTTTGTGCCATGTCCCTAATAAATAATGAAAAACGGGAGGGGCGGAGTGGGGTGAGTGGGGGTGGGGAGGATGTTAGTCTGCAGCCATTCCTAGCCGGTCCTGCCTCGACACGGCCCCAGCTCAGTTAGAGGAGGCAGAAGGACTTCCTCCAACCTCCTTCCTCAAACTCCTACACAGGCCCACACTCCTTCCAGAACAGCTGTGATTTCAAGAGCCACAGAGTCGCCCAAGGGAAGGGTACTGGTGCATACCAGGACTCAGTTTCCCCAGTGAGCCACTTTCCTCAGCCTGTCCTGCACCTTTCATTCTTTTTTTTTTTTTTGAGTTGGAGTCTCACTCGGTCACCCAGGCTGGAGCACTGTGGCACGCCCATGGCCACCCCAGCGTTGACCTCCTGGACTCCAGCAATCCATCCGCCTCAGCCTTCCAAGTAGCAGGAACCACAGGCATGCGCTACCACGCCCCGCTCATTTTTTATTTATTGTAGAGACGAGGTCTCGCCGAGTTGCCGGGGTTGACCTCCAACCCACAGGCTCAGGAAATCCACTCGCCTCGGCCTCCCAAAGTGCTGGGATGACAGGCTGAGCCACCCAGCCCAGCCCAGCCCCCTGCACCTTTCAATGGAAGAGACGTAAAAGATGGCACACTCTACTCAACTCAGGCACCAAACTCCAAAAGTCAGGCTCCCGGCTCCCTCATCACAACCTGGGTTCCACAGGAAGCCCCGTGTCGGGTGGCTGGCAGAACGAGCCTCAGCTGGCAACATGGCTGCTATTTCGGGGCCGATAAAAGCAGATCTCCAGCTTCCCTCGGTAGTGTCTGTGGGGTGCCCTTCGTTCCAGCCAGGTGTCAAAAGGAAAATGAGGCATCTGTTTGGAAACAAAGGCTCAAGCAGGCTCTCCCCAGGCTGAGAAGCCCACCTTCACTGGAGTTTCAGGCAATTTGCTGTGCAGCCTGAATTAGTTAGACAAATTGGGCTCACTTGGACTTCAGGTGTCTCAATTACCGGGTGATTTGCATGTTTATGAATGCTAGCTCAAAGCAAATCCAACATTCTGACTTGGGGGGGTCCTGAATCACCGCCACTGCCCCTTACCCCCACAGGAAGGAGGAAGGAGGGAGCTACAACTCAGCAAGCAGATCGGTGAGCTGTCACAGGACCACAGAGCAGGTGACAGAAAAGCCTGGCCCATCCCCGGGGTCGTGTAGGGCCTTAGTTTCTCCTTCTGGATCTGCCCGTACAACAAAGGTAACTGCCTAAGAGCAACTCCAAAGAAAGGCAGAAGAAGAAAGTGAGAAAATCTATATTATTGATTGTTTATACGTAAGGAAAAAGAGGATTCCCATAGCCCAACTGGGAGGTGAAGAGTTAATCCTATAATCTAGTCTGCCGGGAATGGCGCAACCCTGAGTGTGCATGCAGAATGCTTGATGCTTTGAAGGTAGGGCTGTGAAGTCAGCGCCCGGTCGCAAGCTTTGAGTGCCCAGTCTTTACAGAGCCTGATCTCAAGGAACAGTGGAATCCCGAAGGACACTGGGGCTCTCACCTACCGGAGCATAGACCCCTCTACCCACCCTCCCTTTCAATTTCTTCTCTGTGCCCCAGTCGCCCTCCCCAGGCCATAGCTCCCTGCTGGGCTCTGTGAATGCCTGATGACCTTTTCAGAGTGAGACCAATTACACTCAAGTGTAACAGCTTAAGCATTGCAAAGTCACACATGCAAACTCTGCTAGTTATCGGAGCAAGAGTTGGAGCGCCAGGCTCTGGCTGCCTATTGGACTCACCTGGAGAATACTTTAAACTATCAGCACCTGAGCCCCACCCCCAGAGAATATGACTTATTTGGAATTGGATGCAGTGGCATTTTTTAAAAGCTCCCTCGGGGATTTCAACAAGCAACAAAGTCTGACAACCTCTGAGCTAGAGGATTTAGGATTTTTGAACTGTTTCATAGTGAACCTTTGGGCTGAAATTGATCAAGTTTGATACTCCGCTAATGGGATCAGAGGCGTTCAGATTCTATTTGCCAGTTAGGCTGCCTTCGTGAAACAACAATAGCGATGCGACGTTTGCATATGATTATTACTGTAATGGATCTTAATGAGCATCGGTACAAGGGCAGATTTGTCCAGAATACAGTCTTCACTGAACTGGTATTCATGTGGAGGGAGAGGTGGCAGGAAGAAGTCATTAATATTTCTCCAGTGTCTTTTGTGTGCAAGGAACTGTGCTTGGAAGCCTATACTTGATACTTCATGTATTCTTTTCATCCATCTGCCAGATGGGTATCATCCCCATTTTACAGATGAGGAGACTCAGGGGAGACAAATGTCTTGCCCAAGATCACACAGCTATTGAGTGTTAGAAGACAATTTTCCGTGAGTCTCTCACATGTCTGTATGTCTTGCAGGCAGAGACACCGACTGCCTTTGTCCTGAACTGTCCTCACAAGGATGTTTGTACCTCTTTGCATCCCTCTGGAGCAAAGGGTCAGTATGCTTACTGTGTTACCAAAGATTCAAGATTCCTCTCTTTTTTAAAACAATCTGCTGTGCATGCAGGTATCACCTGGCCGGAAACCATGGCTTGGGAAACTAGCATAGAAAAGATGCTACTCTGACTACCACTGCTGTTTTAATAAACCTTCCTTTGTCTCTGATCCCTGGGTCTCATGTCTTCTGCCAGCATCAATGCAATTGTGACATGCCAGGCCAACCTGTTAACTTGCAAATCAGGTAAAATTTTAGACCTTGCACAGTTCTTGACAATGATTAACAGTTTTAATCTAAATCTGTTTTCCTCTAAAATCTGTGCATGTAGGAGATGGGGGAGTAAGAGGTGATGTGAAAACTAAACAAAACACTCTCCATCAATGACCACTTTTTCTCTAGATATAAAACAACACCAATTAGTTCCCTTCCCCCTTTCTATGAGATACAGATTCAATCTGCATCAAGAGTTAAAAGAAACACAAAACTTGAGAACAATGAGGCACCCTGTTGGCTCCAGATTCCACTTGATTTTAAGCTCTGAGCTTGCTCCTCCTTTCTCTCTAGAATATTTCACTCAATTCCATCAAGCAGCCTCTAGACCTGAGAAGCAAAACTGGGTCCAGCCTTGCCTCAGCAGCCAAAAATCCACGAGCCCTGTGGTTGTCAGAAGTCCATGGCCCCTTTTCACCTAGTTATCTTCCAAACTGAAGAGAAATGAATGATCTTTCTTCCGATGCTGATGCCAATGGTCTGTGTGTCCTTTCACTGGTGACCATTCCTCTCTGAGGTCAGAATTTTCAAAAGACTGATTATAATTAGAATCTCGTTCTCAGTATCTTCAAAAGCCCTTTCTGAACACAATTTTTTAGTTAAATCAACTAGGTTACAAGGTAAGTTAATTTTTAAAGGATGGCTTCCTTTTGGTACTCATCACCTTGTCTTCTAATAAATGCGGATTTTATATGCAATGGTGATTTCTAGTAGCAAGATTGTATAATTATCAGATGTTAATTATTATTAAGAATTATTTAAAAAGAACTATCCTTTATGCACCAGAAACTTTTAAAAACTTTATAAAGTGTCTTAAATCCACTCAACGGCCAGGTTCAGTGGCTCAGCCTGTAATCCCAGCACTTTGGGAGGCCGAGGTGAGTGGATTGCCTGAGCCTGCTGGTTCGAGACCAGCCCAGGCAACTTGCCAAGACCTCGTCTCTACAATAAATCAAAAATTAGTCGGGAGTGGTAGTGCACACCTTTAGTTCTGGCTACTCAGAACACTAAGGTGGAAGGATCTCCAGAGCCCATCAGGTCAACACTGGGGTGGCCTTGAGCATGCCACTGTACTCCAGTCTGGGCAACGGAAACTCCAACTCAAAAAAAAAAATTCCACTAACAACCCTATAAAGTGAAGAAAGATTTTCACTTAAAGAAGCTGAGGTTTCAAAGAGGTCAAATGTCTCTTACACGGAATTCCTGTACCGTGTACAAGCAGAGCTGGAACCCAAGGTTATGTCTATCCAGCCCAAAGTTGGACCTTTCTAGGCCCAACTGCCCCCTTTTTAAAGACAGCTTCACTGAGATATAATACACATACGACACAAGTCCCCATTTAAAGTGTATCATTCAATGATTTCAGTATACTCGGTGGTATTCAATTCAGTGGTATTCCGTACATAAAGACAGCCCTATTGAGATATAATACACACACGACACAAGTCACTCATCTAAAGTGCATAACTCAGTGATTTCAGTATATTCTCAGATCTGTGCAACCAGCCCCCTAGTCAATTTTCAAATATTTTCATCACTCCAAAAAGAAACCCTGCAGACTGAGTTGTCACCCTCCACCCCGCCTTCTCCTCAGGCCTAACCAACTGCCTTTTATAAAGTCTCTTTCTAAAAAAGCTAAACCTTTTTTTCCTCTGTCTAGTAAATATTACAGTATGTTTATATGCAGGAATAAGTTGGTGGCCGCTTCAGGTTTCTGAGAGGTTAAGAGTTGCCCCAAAAGACCCGGTGCCCTCGCTCTGCTGTTCCCTGGGGATGGTTTTTCTGCCCTCCTTCTGCCAGGAGACCATGGAGAAGACCCTCAGAGAAACCTAGGGCAGCCCCAGGTGGCCTTGTTGCTCCTTTTACTTGCTGGGTCCAGGAGTCGATGGTGAGGGGGTGGAGGATCTCAGAACACTTCTATCCTGGATGCAAGCCTTGTATCTCATAAACAGAGAAAAGACCTCCCTATCTGACACAGTCAATTCTCCTCAAGAAGCCCCTCATCGGTGTTCCTACGGAAGCCTGACTCCTCAGTGAAGTTGACTTTGCCCCAGGAAGTCTTTGCCAAGGCTGACCTCGGGTAAGCCAGACTCTATGACTTTGCAAGGAGTTTGATGTGCGTATGTTTTCATTCGGTTTCTCTTGGAGCCAACCCTGAAGAACTCAAGTGTTTGGAGGTTTAGCTGGGAGTTATAGGGACCACCGGTGGGGTGTGGAGGGCACGAGGAAGAGACTCAAAAAGGGAAAGCAGCCACTGAAGGGTGTGCTACCGAGCCACTGCCCCCACGGGAAAGGGCTCTCACTTTTGCACGGCTCAGAGTGAACCCCCTGCCCCACCGGGGAATGAGCATGCTGGGGTGTGTGAACACCGACTCGCTCCCAAGAGAGGCAGGTGGAGGACTCCACCCAGGGGGCACGGATTACTCAGCTTTTCTGGTGTATCATGTACACGTGGGCAGAGCAGCCTTCTGCAGGCTTGGAAAAAGCCCTCGGGCGGAGAAATACGGATCCTGGTGGTGGGAGGTTGGCCAGCGTACCCAAGATGGTCAGGCTGGGAGGTGTGAGTGGGCACCCACTCCCTTTTAACTGCTGCACATGCAAATGCACGTGTTCACACACACACACACACACACACACACACACACCACACACACACACACACACACACACACTCACACACAGTCAGAGTGCTCCTTTGCATAGACAGGGAGCTCATTAAAAAAGGTTTTTCAGGAACCGATCAGTAATGAGTTATGTCTTTACTGCCAAAGCCTGAGAACTTCCCACCACACTTCGCAAAGAGTCTGAAACCCCAGACAAGATCACTTGGGGGTAAGGGTTACTCCAGGACAGAAAAAGGAGTGAGCACCATCCCTTTGGGAACATAGGGAGTGGCCTCAGGTTTACCAAGCCCATCAGAGTCTGGCTTTCTGGCTACAGCCTGACCAACCACCTCCACCCCCACTCCCTCCAGGGCCTGAGTGAATTGTCCGTGCCCAGGAGCCTGAGCTGGGAAGGCCGATCGCTTTCCTTGGCTGATCGTTGAAAAGCTGAGCCCCAATTTCTCTTCTCCTTCGGGAACAGAATGGAGCTTTGGGGTTCTGAGTAGCCCAAGTCTACTGTTGCTAGTTGACAGAATATTCATTCATGTCTTCACTCATTCATTTCTTTATTCACTAACATATTCATTTATTATCTTTTATGGATCAGGGATTGAGGGTACAGCAGTCACTGAAGAGTGACGGAATATGGAAACCCTTCACCTTCTTTCAGAGGTTTAAGTGTACACATGGGCTTAATGCAGTCTAGAAACCCTGGCATACCTCCTCAGCACCCTCAGCCTCTGGCTCTCACTCTGTGCATGTGATGGATGATGTCTCAGCTGTGTCCGTGGTCTGTAAGCATCATCCAGAGAGGACACGGGTCCTGTTCACGCCGTGTTCTCATAACCTAGCATTGTCCCCAGCATGGGAGAGGTACATAATGCACATCTGTGAATGAATGGGCAATGTGTGCCTTTGGGTAAAAGGCTAATACTTACACGTATTTTTAAACCCAAACACCTATGTGTTTAGGTAGCAATGTCATGTTTCTGTATCTATATGTCATCATTTTTGTATGACCATATAGCTGTGTGCATCTGTGAGAGAGACAAAGAGAGAGTCCTTAATAGACATGAGCTTCCCTTCGTAATATTTCAAGAGAATGAACATTTTTGCTTTCTGGTATCTGGCTCTGCAAGCCCAATCTGCATTTTCCACACATGTATAGCTCTCCAGATTTTCAAATATTTATATTCCTATATTTAAAATCCATGAAATTTCTCTCTCTCACCCCTTACATGCATGCGTTCTCTCTCTTTTCTTTCTATCAGCCCTCCCTTTCCACCTATTGCCTCTTTGTTCCCAGATACACACACACACACACACACACACACACACACACACACACACAGAGCCATAATAAGATATACACATTTTATGAAAGGAAAAAACTGTATTAAAATTTTAATACTCAGTAAGATGAATACAAGTCACATTTGACTTCTGCAATTACAAGAGGTGCTCAAAGTGGTTGCCATCAGCATCCAGACACTTCTGACTGCAGGAAACATCTCTGAACATCATTTAAAATGTGTATACATTTTTTTGGCATCCCTGGTACATATGTGTGTGTGTGTGTATACGTACATATATACATACGTATTATATGTGTATATATGCATATATGAATGAAGAAACTCGCCAGCTGAGCCACACTTTCCACTTTGAAGTCATGGAGGGACACGTGGGAGTCACCAACCTGACCTCTGACAAATCCTGAATGGTGTGCCCAGCGAGGAGGGGCACAGAGACTCCAGCCACCTCCCCACCCCTGCCCCCTACCTCCTGAAGGGGGCTCTCCCCCCGGGGAGAAGCTCCCTCAGCTACAGGAGGAGGAGGAGCGAATTGCTGTTTGCACAGGGCTTCAGAGAGAGGCGTTGAGAAAACACCGGCAAAGCTTGGGCTTTGGGCGTTGGGCGGCTTAGGGTCTCATCTCTGGGATGTTATGATGTCTTATGATGCTGGCCGAGAGGCAGGGAATCCCCCAGGCTTTGCTACCGGAGAGAGTCTGTGGACCCTCTCCATCCCCTACCTCACAACCAACCGAGCGGTGGATCGCCTGCCCCCAGGAAAGGCCAGGAAAGACCCCAAGCCCCTCTGTGCTTTGGCCTGAAATGCTTCCCCACTAGGCGTGTCTACCTATTCATCTTTCATGATCCAGCTGAAACGTCTGTTCCTCTGAGCCCTCAGGCTGATAGAGTCCCAGATTCTGAGCTCTTAAAGAGCCCCGCACCTATCACTATGGGAGAAGCTTCTCACTCGCCAGATGGTCGATGTCTATGCAGACTGCCCGGCAACACTGCATGTATGGAGGGTGCAGACGGTTCCATCGATCCCGCACAGCACCCAGTTGGGTTGAAGCAAATTTAGGGCTGAACAAGACGGCGGGGGGTGGGGTTCAGGGCGTGGCTATGGTGGTAAGAGGAGCCACAGAGAATGTGTGTAGCACATGGAGAAGCCATTTATGGAGATTCTCAATAGGTTCCCATAAGCCTCCTGTAAGGATGGAGCTATCCGCACTGGACACATGAAGAAACCGAGACTCAGGGGTCCCCACAGCTCATGACAGAGCTACGAGTCAGCCCTGGTGTGTCCAACTCCAATGTCGGGATTCTTGGTCCCTGTGCTGTGAGTGTGTATCAACCATAGCATACGGATGGAATAAAATAACAAGACATTTAATAAGCAAATTTTCCATCCATTAGTTGCGTCAAAGGCTTGAGGCTATGGAGGCCAAGCATCCTCAGGAGAAAGGTCCGCTCTGACCCCCCTTGGTCTTCTCTTTCTGCCTCCTCCAATGCCCACTTCAGCCGTCCCTGCCTTCCCTCAGGCCTGTCCCCCGCCGCTGATGTCCTGACATGCTGCATTGACGCAGATTCACACTGCAAGCCTAAGGCCTTTTCCCTGGGTTCTCAACCAGACTGTGAACTTCCTAAGGAGAGCAACCAGCTCTCCCTTTCATGACCCTCCTGGAGGAGCAGGAAGATGGTAAGTGACTCCAGCTGGGTACCCACTACCTGACAGGCCTGGTGGGGGTCCTCATGTGCGGTAAGAACTTTGGCTTTTTGAGGTGTGTGTTATCCTCATTTGACAATGGAGAGTCCCGAGGTTCATAGAAACTGATTTGATTGTCCAAAGTCACCCAGTTCCTGAGATTAACCTTAGATAAGCCTCTGTCTTTCTTAGGATGGATATTCCTGGGCTTCAAAGAGAAGCCCTGGGTAAACGGCAGGTTTCTGGAGGCTGGGGATCTTATTTCTGAAAGGTTAAGATGCCTTGTGCACCGACTGGCGGGAGGCAGCGGAATCCCCTCCAAGGTTTTTCCTGGCTGAGGTGGTCTGTGAACCCTTTCCATCTAGCACCCTGTCACTGCTAGTATTGCTCGTTCTTGAGTGACCCATCCACCTCTCACTGCCCAGGAAAGATCTACTGAGATCAGTATCCACGATTGGACTTGATTGATTAGGACCTTGAGAAGCCAGAATTGAAGTAAAGGCCTTTTGATGTCCAACAAGAAATCTTAACACTCAGGGAATATTCAGAATACCATTGTGAGTGCCACAAGGGCTTGACCTCTGCTCTCACTTCCGATTAAGGGATCGGTGAGGTCAATGCCATCAATTCCACATGTGGACTCCTAGGGAGCCAGGCCCTCCAGAGTCGGGCGTGGCCAAACAAAACCACACACACCCCAAGGTTGGCATCCTGAAGAACGGAAAAGAAGGGAGACAGGGCAGTGGTGACGCCTGCAGCCATATGTTCATCGGGTCACCTCAGGGCGACTGGGTCCCACCGCCAAAGTCCACTGCTCCTCCCATGACAGCCTCTTACGTGTGATTTATCCTCCCAAGTAAGGGTTACTGGTCCCTCTTCTTGTCCTCTTGGGCTTTAGGCAGTTGCTGCTTAACTGCTACTAGCCTTGAGTGTCTGGCTTCCTTCCTTCCTGCCCTCACCTTTGAAAATTAGCCCTTTTAAAATAAGCCCGCCCTGAATTATCTAAATTGAATGTGTTTCCAGTTTGGAGCGGAACAAATACGTATCAGATATATCAGGGGATTTCATCACCATGGACGTGAGTTCCAGAGAGACCTTATGCCGACCTCTTACCCTCACCATTGCTAGTATTTGAGTGAACATAGGAATTTTATGTCTACCATGTTGACAAGTGTCTACTTACTACTCTCCCTGAAACTACAAGCCTAATAGGTTGCTGGACACAGCATAAATCTGGGTTTCTCAAACCAGTAATTGTCCCTGAGGGGCAGGAGGGGTCTTGACAGGCTGTTGACTCTTTACCACTTAGACATCCTTTTTCATCTTCAGGAGAAATCTGATGAGAAGAGTCTCAGATTGTTTGCAGTTTTTACTGACCTACCATGACTTCTGACTTCATGGAAGGAGTTGGTTGTTGGCCAAGAGATATGAGCTTCATGTAAGCCACTTGGTAATATTCTGAGTGTCAGACGTGACGTGAATACGCGTCCAGCGAATCTGGTGCTAATTCTGAGTTATGTGAAGCAAGTCTATGTTCTGGCCTCTTTCCTTTGAATATATATCTCAGTGACTTGAAACTCCTTTTGGATTATCTGGATAGCTTTCTTTTTATAGAAAACAGAAAAAAAATCAGCAGCATCTTCTTTGTTGTCACTTTATCGTCACAGAGCAGTGGTGGACTCATCAGATTGCAGCTTCTGTTATTTAACAGCTGTCGGCGTGACTGGCTTCAGAATTATGACTCTCGAACGAAGTGACTTGTTTTGGGTAGATGTACTTACCACTTGCCCAACATAACGGGTATCTATTCCACCAATTCCACAGTACAAGTGAATTTCTTTTTTTACATGAGGACGAATGTTATAACTGCCCTATAGGATTTCTTTTTTTTTTTTTAGTTGGAGTTTCACTCTGTCACCCAAGCCAGAGTTCAGTGGCACGCTCAAGGCCACCGCAGTCTCTACCTGCTGGGTTCAAGTGATCCTTCCACCTCGGCCTTCCAAGTAGCTGGAACTACAGGCATGTGCTACCATGCCTGGCTTATTTTTTGATTTATTGTAGGACGAGATCTCACCTAGTTGCCCAGGCTGGTATTGACTCCCGGGCTCAGGCAATCCACTCGCCTCAGCCTCCTAAAGTGCTGGGATTACAGGCTGAGCCACTGCACCTGAACGTCCTATAGGATTTATAAGCAACTCCATTGTAAAATCAAATGCCATGATGGTCACTGGAGATTTCTCTCTGATGATAGTGAATATCTGGTAATGAATTCCTACTTCAAAAAACAGCCATTCCCAGATCATCACACAAAACCTGGGGGGACTTGGAGCACTCACCTGCTAGAGTAGAACCAGACTGTTTAATCAGGGTGGGTCAGGTTTGGCTGCTGTAACAAATGATCCTGAAAACTGTATGTTGGGTGGGGGGGGTGGGCTTGTAACAACACAAAAGGTACCTGGTCCTAAGCCAGGGAAGTGAGGACCACTTGGAGGCCCAAACTTCATGTACCCCACATCTTTATAATAAAATAACCCCCCCAACACACACAAGGGTTTATTTCTCCTTCAGATTACACCCCCACGTGGTCAAACAGACTCACCCCACCTTGTTGCCAGCTCAACTCCAGAGGCCATGTCACCGGAGACCTCACTGTGTGGAACATTGTCACTCTTCACAGCAGAGGGAAACAAGATTGTGACAAAACACCTTGTGCCTCTTAAAGCTTCTACCCTGAAATGACATGCCTCACTTCTGTTCACATTTCACTGGTCAAAGCAAGTCACATGATGGGGTCTAAAGGAGGAATAGGTGATCCTACTGAGTTCCTGGAAGTTCCAACATTTGGAATTGGCCCGAGTGACTACAGCACCAAGAGTTTCTCAGGGAAACATTCCAGCCCTGCCCACGGAGCACCTGCTTTTGTAGAGAGGCAGGTACTGTCTATGCACATGACCTATTTTATTAGGATTCTTACTTTTTACAAAGGGTACTATACTGATTTGCTAGGGCGGCCATCACCTGTGTACCATAAACCAGGTGACTTAAAACAACAGAAACTGATCCTCTCACAGCCCTGGAGGCCAGAAATCCAAAATAAAGGGATAAGCAGGACCACACGCCATCCAAGGCCTCTGGGAGGATCCTTTCTTGCCTTTCCCAGATGCTGGTGGCCCTGGGTGATCCTTGGCTCAGAACTGCATCACTCCAGCCTCTGCTTCTGTCTTCACATGGCCTCTGCCTCTCTGTGTGTGTCGGTGTCTAAATTTTCTGCTTCCTATGAGGATACCAGTCAAGGGACTAGCACCCACCCTACTCCAATATGCCCAGATTTGAACTCGATTACATCTGCAGAGTTCCTATCTCCAAATAAAGTCACATTCACAGGTACCAGGGGTTAGGACATAGCTTTTGGGGAGACACTACTCCTCCCATAATAGATACTTAACATCAGGCCAGTCTCAGTGGCTCAGCCCGTCATCCCAGCACTTTGGGAGGTCAAGGCGAGTGGATTGCCTGAGCCCACGGGTTCAAGACCAGCCCGGGCCACTTGGTGAGACCTTGTCTCTACAATTAAAAAAAAAAAAACTAGCCGGGTGTGGTAGCGCACGACTGTAGTTCCGGTTACTTGGAAGGCTGAGGCAGAAGGATCGCTGGAGCCCAGCAGGGCGACACTGGGGTGGCCGTGAGAGTGTCACTACACTCCAACCTGGGTAACAGAGTGAGACTCCAACTCAAAAAAAAAAAAAAAAAATAGATAATTAACATCGACTTGATTGGTTTTCTCTGAACGTTAGTACACGGTTTAGTTTAGTTTAGTTTTGTTTCTGGCGGGCTACTCAAAGCATGCGAAAGGCCTTTAGTCCGCAACACAAGAAATCCACACTCTGATCCCTTGCCCGGTTGAAGAACAGACCGTGAACTTTCTGCTGCTCAAGTTCTATGAAAAGCTGGACTGGGAAATACTGTAGTCCTGGAGGCTCATTTGAAGAGAGTGCAGCTTACCATGTCATCCCGGGCTTAAGTGTTTCTGGGGTTCTGCTTTTGTTTCTGTTTTAGTTATTACTGACTTAGCTGAGGAAACCCTTTCTCAGACAAGAACTTAAGGGCGTCTCCAGCTGCCTCAGCCCCTAAGCCGGGAGAGAGCAGAGCTGTCCTGTTTGAGGCAGGTGTCGTCCGCTGTGGGGAGAAACTCAGAGTGCCTTCGGGTTTCTCAGACTTCCACTCATGGGCAGAATCATTGTGTTGGCGGGGTGGGGACAGGGTTGGAACGTGTGGCGCTCCTGTCATTTCTCCCTCCCGTGGCGGGAACTGGGAGGGCCAGGACAAACACCCACACGGGCTGGCCCGCCTGTCCCTCGCCTCTTCCTTCCCAGCGCCCGGCTGTGAACGTGGAAACATGCTCTCAGCCTTCTGCCTCCTCTCCTGATTCTGTCGAGGGTATGGGGCCCCGACCTCTTCTCCCACTACAGAGCTCAGGTCTGAGATGACTGCCCTGAAGACACAGAAAGGATGAGTCAGCCCCGCAGGACTGTGGCTTAATTAGCTTGAGAAGAGGACTCAGCCTGGCTGAGCCGGGTCTGCACCCCTCCTCTGCACTGGGATGGGAGGAGATGGCACCACCCTGCTTCTTCCTGCCCACCCCCGGCCAGCCACAGCCTTCTCTGGGCATCTCTCCTTTCTTGGGGGCCCCCTGGAGTGCGCCATGGGGGACACAGGCATTCGTGGTTTGTCTTGGCCCCAGGTGCCATCTGGTCACACCCACAGCATCCTCAAGTCTTTTCATGGCCAAGATGGGGAACCCAGAGTCCACTCAGTAGACCCCTTTTCCTAGAGTCACTCCATGAGCTGCTAGCGGGTTCCTGGGGCTCTCTGGAGCAATTGGAGAATCCCTGGTAGAGATCAGTGTTTCTCAACATTGTCTGCGAATCAGAAAAGGCCAGAGGACTTTTGAAATGTACAGAGACAGAAATCCCACCTACACACTGCATCACAGCCCCAGGGGAAGGGCTCGGCATCCGGGAAACAGGCGATCTGAGGTCAGCCAGGATCGAGAACCCCCGGCCCCAATGTTCTGGGGTTTATCCCTAAATCGGATCAGATCTTTGCCAGGCCTTGGAGTCATCTGGCCTGAGTGGCCCCTTGGCGACATTTGGGACCCTTGAAGAGGCATCCACACAACTCCCGTTACTCGGCTTCCTCTAGAAATGATGGAGTTGGTGTCTCCAACCACCCACCACATGAAGAGCCAGCCCATAAAAGTTGTATTTCCTTAGAAAATGAGAATTTTGTAACTGATTGTGTTTGTCTTTTCGTATTGGCTGCTCGGACGCACAGACATAAGCGTGTGGTTCGCTTTCAGGACTCACGTAAGTCCTTGTGGCTCCAATAGCTACAGATTGTCTTTGCCTCTGAGCTGAGGTTTCTCTGTCTCCCTTGGTCTTAACTTTTATTATGCTTTGCTACTTCATGGAATTGTAAGTGCCAGGAATACTTTAGGGGATGAAGTAATGTATATATTTATTACAAACTAAACAGAGATGGTGAGTCTGTTGATGGTGATGATGAAGAAGAAGCTTGTGCCTGCAGTTAAAGGACTATATATATATATATATATATATATATGTTAAAGAGGGCTCCACGGTCTTCAGATTTCCTCATATGTGTCACTTCCCCCGGGAAGCCTTTTATGATTACTACTTCATGCTAAGTGATGCTAATTCTTGTACTTTATTATAACAATGACTTTTTAACCCCAATTTTCCTCACCAGATTATAATTCTCACATGGGCCAAAAATATGCCTGTCTTTCTCAAGGGCATAATCCCACTGTCTAGCACACGGCCCGCTGCGGAGTAATGACCTGACAAATATTTGTTGGATGAGCAGACGGAAGTAACGGCGAAACTTGACTGCTCATACAAAGCCTGTGTGATCAGAAGGTGACTCAGAAGCCAGGAGAGAGAAGGCAAAAGAAAGGCCGGCAGGAGGGAAGTGGGGAGCAGCTTGTTGAAAAGAAGACGAAAGGTGTAGGTGTACCTTCAGCCTTGGAAGATGGGGAGAGAACAGGAACGGGTGCTGTCTGAGCAGCTACTTACCAAGATCCCAGCGAGAGCCTGGAAGGCTGTCTCTCGTTTTCTATTCACAATATTTTCACAAAGCTAGTTGGCCGCTTGCACTTTGCAGGTGGGAAGACTGCAGCTTGAGGCGTCTGCATGACCTGAAATCCACAAAGCCCATAAGTAGCTGAGTCAGATTTGAGCCTAAGGGTCTGTGGCTTCAAAGCTGAGAGGCGGTCCTTTGCCACACGGGGACAAATGCCAAAGCCCCCAAAGCGCCATGCCTACTGCTCACTCCATGAGGGTCCCGCCCATCTGCCCTACGAACAGGGTTCTGTTCACAGTGGGTCTCCTTCCATGCCCATTGGGTGAGAGTCCATGTAGGAATAAACAGCAAAACAGATGCAAGCAAGGCTCCTCTTGGTCCCCATGCTCAGTGACAGAGCACCCAGATTTTGCCTGGGGGCCAACTCCGGGGCCAAGCAAGGAAAAAACGTCTTCCGCCTCAACTAGGGCAGGGACAGTGGCTTCTCCGATTCCTACTCTCCCAGCCTCCATCCAGACCATCTCCCAGAACCTCCTGCAGAGGAGCCAGCCAGGCTGGACTTAAGGATGTCAAGTTGGGTCTTGCCATGGACCCAGCGGGGCAGGCACCAGCTGGGGCCCTGCTTCAGCTCTGCAGCTGAGCTGTGCACACCACGCCCTGCAATGGCCCCCTTCCCTCCCGGTTCCAGTGGCTGCCGGGCCAGAGGCCATCCCTGGAGGACTCTTGCCACTTGCAATCCCTAGTCTCCACAGGTGGCAAGAAGCTTCATCCAGACACCCCAACCCAAGGAGAAGGGTGTTATCGTTATGTGTCCTTGGAGCAGAGGGACCTTATTTGCCCTGGTGTGTGTCCTTTGATTCGGGGACTCTGGGAACCCTGGCCGGATTCAGTCTGATCCAAATCCACTCTAGCCGCTGGCCACCCAGAACTTAATTCCTTGTGTGAAAATAAAAATGAAGCCTTGGGGAAGCCACCCAGAAGAGAAAGGTTTCAAAGCCCAGAAAGCACTGAGCATTTTGAAGAACGATCCCGAGTCTGTTGTTGCAGAATTCCCATCTAGACTTGGAGTCAACGCTGTGCGGTCAGCTGTGTTGATTCTGGAGGGTCCAAGGTCGACTGAGGAGAGAGAGCTGTGTCCCCAACCCGCTTTCTGGGGCTCATCCAACCTGGACTTCTGAAGTTCAGGTTCTGCTGCAGATATTCTTGTTCTTGCTGATTTCTATACATCTGCTGTGTCCAAGTATCTTAGATCCCATCCATTTAGTTGGCTGACAGGATTTACAATCCTCCCAGCCCCTCGTCAGCTATGATTCAGCCATTGTTTCTACCCAAGAGAAGCAGAGCAGCAAATGATCTATGTCCGTTTTTGCATGATGGACGCATCAGCCAAAGCTTCCCAACGGGAAGGTCTGAGATGGACGAGCAGGCGCAGTATCCCACCTGGCCTCTAGAGGCAGATACATTCTGAAGGACTGACCATCGTCTTTGGTGAAGAATGGAACCTGGTAGGTATCCATGGTTCTTCTGGGCCCTTGAATTCTCTAGTGGCCATGTCTTTGGCTCGAATCTCATCAAAATGTGGAGGAATGACTACTCCTGGAGCAGTTTCCTCTTGGTTCCCTGGGATCATGGATCAGAGGTCTGGCCAGGTCAGAAATATCACTCTTTCTAGAGATACAGTCAATAGGCAATGGTCAATGGAGAGGGAGGGAGATAGAGAGGCAGTGGTAATTTCATAGAGAGACAGACAACCCTATGCACCAATTAGATCCCACACAGGAAGGCTCAGCTACAGTCACCAACTCCCTGGCTCCCCATAAGGTAACGATGTCACCACCAGCTCCTCTCAGAGGATTTAATATGGCTGCTGCTTATCCCCTCAATCAGGATGAGAAGGGACATTGGGTAGTCATCTAGAGCTGAGACCATTCCCTTGCGGTATACACATTCTGTTTCAGATGGACTTGATGAGTGTCTAGGGTCATCGTTGTTTCCAGATACTTCAAAACTTCCAATCTTTTGTTTGTTTGTTTGAGTTGGAATCTTACTCCGTCGCCCAGGCTGGAGTGCAGTGGCACGCTCATGGCTACCCTAGCGTCGACCTGCTGAGCTCCGGCAATCCTTCTGCCTCAGCCTTCCAAGTAGCGGGAACTACAGGCATGCACTGCCACGCCCGGCTAATTTTCTTATTTATGGTAGAGACGAGGTCTCGCCAAGTTGCCCGGGCTAGTCTCAAACCTGTGGGCTCAGGCAATCCACTCACCTAGGCCTCCCAAAGTGCTGGGATGACAGACTGAGTCACCGAGCCCAGCCGGAACTTCCGATCTTAAAGGCCATCTGGCCCAGCCTCCCAATGCACAGTGTGGGCCACTTCCCAGTCACCTCTGCCTGCAGCAACCGGGTGTGGGCCTGCATATTTCCAGAAAGAGCCAGGAAAACTCTCTTCAACGACACAGTTCCTGCCCCAGATGAGCCCACAGCTTGGTCAGGGAGCCGACTCCATACTCCATTGACTCGAGAACCAGGACGTGAATCAAAAAGTTCAAGGGCATCTGAAAAGGCTACATACTGTAGGCTTCCTACTATATGACATTGTGGAAAAGGCAAAGGTGACAGTCACAAGACCCGTGGTGGCCAGAGATTCAGAATGGTGGGAATGGAGGGAGGGGGGATGAATAGGCGAGCACAGGGGGTGTTTAGGGCAGTGAGACTCTTCTGGTGGTACTGTAATGGCAGGCACGTGACATGCATTTGCCCAAACCCGTAGAATGTCCATGTCAAGAGTGAGCCCTCAATGTAAAAACTGTGGACTTGAGTTAACAATAATGCTTCCACACGGGCTCACCTATTGAGCTCACGTACCGCACGAATGCAAGACACGTTAATAGCAGGGGGGAGCTGGGTGGGAGGGGGGGCTCTGAGGGAACGCTCTGTACTTTTCATTCAATTTTTCTATACACCTAAAACCACTTAAATAATAGAGCCTGTTATTACTTTTTAAGCTCGGGGTGAAGAAATAAAGAGAGGGTGGAGCAATTCTGGGACGTTTCCCTGAAAGGGGCGAGTCTGAAGGAGTGGAGGGTACAGGTGAGGAGAAGATTCGAGGCCGCTGCCGGGGCGGGTCAGGGCAGTTCCTCGGGAATCCCCGAAGTCAGTCCTCCCCTCCCAAAGCCCGAGTCGGCCTCTTCTTTGGACCGGCAAAGACCTTGCGAGTCAGAGACCCTGGAAGAAGCAGAAGGAAAGGAAGGGAAGAGAATGAGGGGAGACGGCCGGGGAGCAGGGCTCCTGGTCCAGGCGGCGCAAACCACAAGCGCAATTAGTCAAAAAAGAACTTGAAATTAAAAAATGATTCCAAGCCGAGGAGGGAAGTACATACATTACTGCAGCCCCAAGACGTTTATGAATAATACAGATGCCGTGAGGTGCTGGAGCCGGAGCACAGTTAATTAATATGTGCAGGCACAGAGATGCACTTGAAAAACAATAGTGCTGTTTCCCCCTCGCTAGAAGTAAAAATATTTCCAGAAAGACTGACACGTTTATTATTTTCTAACATAATTACCTTATTGTGGAGCGTTTGTAATGGAACACATTAGAGACGCTAAGCACCTGCCTGGCTTCCCTTAATGCAGTTTGGTTCGGTGGTTGCCACACGGAAGGTGGGAGGAGGCTGGCAGGGGGGCAGCGGTGCGGGGGCGTCTCGGGAGAGCTGTGCGCACACGTACCTGATGCCCTTTCTCTCTCCTTCCCCTGCTTTCCCTAAACCGAGCCACCCTCCTCCCTCCGTTACCTCCCCTGCCTTCCTCGGCCACTTCTTGGGACATCTGTGAGCTGGGGACAGCTTGAGGGACAACGTGGAGAGATGTGGAGTCCCCCGATGGCCCGAGAGGGCTGAGGGGAAGCGTTTGCAGAAGGAGGAGAAGCAGAAGCCGCGCTGGAGGAGGAGGGAGGACGGCTGGGAGGCCAGGCACAGGGCTTGGACATCCGCCCCAAGACCCGGAGCAGCCTGGTGGGGGGTCCTGAGACACTTCTGCTACTCGCGGGACTTCTGTGGGGAAGAGGGCTGAGAACATTGGCCTGGGATCTGGTTCTTGCTCTCCTGGCCCAGAGACCAAAAGGCTCTTCGTCTCTCTGAATCCCAACGTCCTCCCCATGGAGGGCAGCTGGGCTGGCTGGCCTCTGACGTCCCAGTAGCCCAGCATCCTAGGACTGGACCCATCAGTCGCTCAGACAAGAGGCGCGCCACACATCCCAGTCAGCCCTTTCCCACCACAGTGAAGAACACCTTCCCCGGCGGAGAGATGCCCCACTTACTCTTCCCCAGAGAAGAGTGCCTGTCTCTCCTCTCCTCTCCCACTGGCTCCCTGCCCTGCCCAGCCTCCCTGCTCCTCCCACCTCCACACACAATGGGACCCAGAAGGCGCCCACGCTGCCAGCACATGGCACGCCATTCCTACCACGCCCCCTGGACACGCTTCATCCTTGGCGCATGCCGCTCCTCCGTCTTCTCGTACTCCTCTCTCCACCTGTAAACAGTGGCCACGCCAGGATCTTATCCCTGGCCCTCCTCTCTTCCCATTTGCTGGGTTGCCGTGTGGCTTGATTGTGCAAATGAGCCTTGTATCTGTCTTTAAAGCCCAGCCCTCTCTTCTGAGCTCTAGAATTTGTAAATACAGCTGTTGGTGGGACATCTTGATCTACTTAAAAATCACTGTGCCCCAATGGAGCCCTTCGTCCTCCCCCCAGGCCTGCCCCTCCTATTTTCTATTTTAGTGGCTGGCATCCCTCTGCTCTTGCAACGTGGAAATCCAAGAGGCTTTCCAGAATCCCTCTTCTCCTTTATGTCTCGTATTTATCTGACCGTAAAACCCATCTTATCCCTGAAATATCCCAGGACTCTCTCTTCTGTCTTCAACACCACTGTCTTCCGTTCTTGAGAAGATTCATGGAGTAGCCCTTTATCTGTTCTTCTTCCCTATGGGGCTGGCCCGTGGTCTGGCAGTTGAGTAGATGCCAAAAAGTACTTACTGGATGAATCAGCCCCATCTCCCCCCATTCTGTGGTCCACTTTGCCACTGGTCCTCTTTCTAAAATCCAGAGATGATTACGTTTTTCTGCGGCTTGAAGACCTCCATAGCGCCCCATGACCTTTGGGATGAATTCCCACCCTGCACTGTCCAACCGCGCACGGCTCCCACTGCCTCCAACTCCGTCTCCACCAGGCACCCTTGGCAGCACCAGCCCCTGTGGCCTGTAACCCAAAGGCCCTACCTAGCACTTCCACACCTTCCACGTGTTGTCCCTTCTGCCTGGAGCACCAGTCAGCCTCCATTGTACCCAGGCATCTAACTATTCTGGTCCTCTCTCACCATATAATGAATCGCCCCAAACTCAGTAGCTTAGAACAACAATCATGTGATCACTGTATCTCACAGTTTTGAGCCTGACTGGACTCAGACAGGTTGTTCTTGTTTTTGGTCTCTCCTACTGCTGCAGTCAGACAGTAGCTAGAGTCACCTTGAGGGCTTTCTCGCTCCCATGTCTGGCTGGGTTGGCTGGGACCACCTACACGAGCCTCTCCAGGTGGCTTGGGCTTCCTCCCAACATGGCGGCCGTGACTCCAGAACAAGCATCCTGAGCGAGCGAGACCAGCAGAAGCTTCTCTGCCTTCTCTCTCCTAACCTTGGAAGTCGCTTCTGCTACATTCTGCTCATCAAAGTTGTCACAAGGGCCTGCCCAGATTCAACGGAAGGGGACATCATCTCCACCTCTTGAGGAGGGAGTGGCAAGGTTCTGAGACAGCACATGGGATGGAAACCCAATTGTGGAAGTTCTTGGATGTCCCCTCCCTCCTCCTAGCTTTTCCTGTGCCTACCACTAGTGTTCCTTGCCACATCTACTGCCATGGTTTTTTAATTTAATTTTTAAATTTGGCTCCTTGAGGTCACAGTCTATATTTTACGTATCTTTGTGCTTGGTACATAGTGGGGACGCATAAAATGCATGCAAATTAACCCCCGAGGAAGCAAGAGGCTGAGTGTGTCCCTGCCATGCTGCCATACCTGGGGATGCCCTTCTCCAGCAGGCCAGGTGTGTCTCAACATGGCCACCACTGGGGTAGGGGTGGCCAGAGGCTCCGGCTGAAGCTGTTTCTCACCCCAGCATGTACACGTCCCCTGCTTCTGCCATTCGGGATGCCTCCCCCATCCAAGGTCTGGGACCTGCCAGCAAGTGTGCACAGGTGCAGACTCTCCATCCAGAATCCCCCACGTCTACCCAATACCACCGCCATTTTCTCACTCCTCTGTTAAAACGTCCATCAGTGAATTGAAAGGTGGCTCCATTGAAGAGGTGAGAGTTCGCTGTGGGAAAACTCGGAGGGCTAGGGGAAGGCGGAAGGGAGAGGCAGGTGAGGCTGCCCCATCCTCTCTCCTTCCCATCCCCCCACCGGCCCTCCGGACTGTGGCGTGCAGAAATATCCCTTCTCATTTGCCAGCTCTGTTCCCCAGCTGCCTGGCCCGGATTGCTGGGCCTTTGGAGCAATTGTTTGCAGAGCCATTCAGCGGGCAGCTCCCTCGTGGGTACCCAGCCCCGCCGCCTGACAGGCTGCGTGCAAGAGGACAGGCCTGAATGACTGTAATATGAACCATGAAAGTGGATATTAAAGGCTTTATTACAGGGTGAGGACTGCTAATTGCAACGTTCCTTTCAGGAAGCCGGAGCTGATGAGTTTAAGCAGCGGCACCCAATTATTATAACTCTGTCAGCGCAGAGCAGGGAGAGGCGGGGGAGGGGAGGAGGCAGGCTGAAGGCACAATTACCTGAACTTTATCCAAGGCACACACCACCGGCCTGGAATTTCAAAGGGAGATTGGTTCTGCTCTGGCTTCCTCCTGTCACAGCCGTGTTGTTGTTGATTACTGATCTCCCAGCCCTTCTCCCGCCCCCTCGTCTTCTGGTGGAAGACGTTGCATTTGTGTTCATCATTCGACATCCAAGCCCTCCCAGGTCCCCGCTGGGTGAGATCAGCGGTCATGCGGGACACCTGGGAGTCAAGCTGCCCAGATCCTTATTTGGTAAAGGGGAAGGCAGGCTCACCGAGGGCAGGAAGTTGCCCAGGTTACCCAGCTGGCAAGCAACAGAGCAGGAGGCAACCGGAGTCTCCTCGAAATTCTTCTGCAGATAGGGGCGCAGCCACCACGTGCATGGCCTGGGTCTGCTGATGGGCTCACAGAGGAAGAAGACGCAGCCTTTGCTGAGGAGAGGACTTGTAAACAGCATCGCCATGAAGTCTCATCATCATCACGCTCCGAGTGAATTCAGTGCTCTCCATTTGACTAAGTGCGTTCAGATGTGCATGCATTCAGGTGCCGTTGAGCACCTACTGGGTGCCAGGCACTAGAGATAAAGGGATGGCAGATGAATAGTCTCTGTCTGCAAGGCACTCACAGCTTAGGGAGAAGACACACAAGCCAAGCGACAATTATAATGCCGTGCGGAAAGTGCTAGCGAGAGGTGTGCCCACACACATTACTGCCTTTAATTTAATCACATAAATTTAAGTGATTGCACATAAAAAGCTAATACTACAAGGTGCGATCTGCTTAGTGCCAATTGAGCGGCACAGACGGGAAAAAATAGAGTTGTTCCCTGGTGGGGGAGCTCACCGTTGCAGGCAGCGGTCAGTGGTGGGTTCACCAAAAGGCAACTCTGATGGATGGGTCGGAATTCAAAAGGCAGTGAAGAGGGGTGGGAGTTGGGAGTGGAGGAGAGAAGAGGTGGGTTTCTTTCCTGCATCCAACGAGAAGCCCAGTGTCTGAAATACCGTCTCCTCCTCATCCTCTCCAAGAGCATTCAGGTTGTCCCAGTCATGGCAAAGTCAGAGCAGCACGATGGACATGTTGGCCCCCATTAAGGGGATTCAAGATGCCCCAGAACAATGCTGAGGGTCTGAGGTCTGGGAGCCTTTTCCTCTTCACACACAGGACATCATCCTGACAGTCAGATGGTTACAAACATAGCAGATGGGCCAAGTCAGGGAGACCTCACTCCCTTTTCCTTGAACTTGTGCTTACACAGAATTGAGTTAACTTGCCTGACGAATCTTCCTCAGCCAAAGAGGCCTGATCAGCCAGAAGATGAACCCCATGTACTGAGATGCAGGAGGTCAGGGAGCCACAGATATGGGAGGGGTAGGATCAAGGGTTCTTCTTTAGATATGTCAAGTTTGAGATGCCACGTGGAGATGGATGGATTTGGACAAACAAGTTTGGAGTTCAGAAACAATGTAAGGGCTGGTGATGGAATAATTTGGGTGTCCTTGTATGTGAATGTTATATAAGACCTTGACCATGAGGCTGGAGGGGAATGCCTGGAGGGAGAGAGCTAGAGATAGAGACAGAGAGAGAGAGAGAGAGAGAGAGAGATGAGCATAGCTTGTACTCTGGTGGGGACAGGTGGCAGCCAAAGAGAGGGAAGAGGGAGAAAAGACAAGAGTGTGGTACCCTGCAAGAGAGGAGAGAGCTGGCTCAGGAAAGAGTGGTAAATAAGGTAGAACACTGCAGAGAGAACAAGTCAAATGAGAATGGAAAAGCGGTCACTTGATTGGTCAACATGGAGGGCCCTGCCTTGAATGGTGGACTTAGAAACCAGTAGGGATGGTTCAAAGGTGCAAAGCAACAGCCCTACACAATAAATGAGCCTTGACCTCCTGCCTTACATTGCTTAGTTGGCACCAAACAGATCCTGCCTTGTAGTATTAGCTTTTCATGTGAAATCACTTGCATTTGTGTGATTACATTAAAGGAGGTGGTGTGTGTACACACCTCTACCTAGTGCTTTTCACACTGTATCATAATAGTGGGTTGGCTTGTGTGTCTCCCACACTAAGCCATGAGTTTCTTGCACTCATCTTTTTATCTCCAGTGTAACTTGCGATAGATCATAGAAATAAAACGTAGAACTATAAAACTTCTGGAATAAAATATACGAGGACATTTTGTAAACTTAGGATAGGCAAAAACTTCTTAGGACACAAGAAACATGAAAATAATGGATGTTATACTTGACAAAAGTGCAGACATTCTGCTCTTCAAAAACACATTAGGAAAACAAAAAGGCAAGCCACAGAAGTGGAGAAAATATTCATAACATACATACCTGACAAAATAATTGTATCCAGAATATGTAGAGAATTCTTATAACTCAGTAATAAGACAAACAATTCAGTAGAAAAAAAGGGGGAAACTATTTAAACAGATATGTCACCAAAAAAAAAAAAAAGCACATTGAAAGATGTTCAACATTATTAGTCATCAGGTTTCTTAGTTTGTACCGGCTGCTGGAGCAGAATGCCACACAGACTGGGTGGCTCATAAATAAGAGAAATGCATTTCTCACAATGCTGGAGGCTGGGGAGTCCAAGGTCACAGCACTGTCTTGGTATCTGGTGAGGGGTTTCTTCCTGTTTCCTAGATGGTCACCTTCTCACTGTGTCTCCACATGGTGCTATGGATAAGGGAGCTCTCTGAGGTCTTTTTTATAAGGGCACTAATCCCATTTATGGGGGCACCACCCTTATGACCTAATCATCTTCCAAAGGTCCCAGCTCCTAATACCATCACGATGATTAGGTGTCAGTACAGGAATTCACGAATTCAGTCTGTACTATCAGGGAAATACAAATCGAAGTCACAGTGAGGCTCTACACTACATACCTATTAGAACTGCTAAAATTAAAAATACCGGCCATTCCAAGAGTTGGTGAGGATACGGAGCCACTGAAACACTCATGTATTAATGGCGGCAATGTAAAGTGGTCCAACTGCCTTGGGAAACAATCTCACAGTTTCTTTTTTTTTTTTTTTTTTTGAGTGGGAGTCTCACTCCATCACCCAGCTGGAGTGCAGTGGCATGCTCACAGCCATCCCTGCACCCAGCATCGACCTGCTGTGCTCCGGCGATCCTTCCGCCTCAGCCTTCCAAGTGGCCAGAACTAAAGGCGTGTGCTAACACGCCCGGCTAATTTTTGATTTATTGTAGAGACAAGGTCTCGCCAAGTTCCCTGGGCCGGTCTCAAACCCACAGACTCAGGCAATCCACTAGCCTAGGCCTCCCAAAGTGCTGGGATTACAGGCTGAGCCACCAAGCCAGTAGTTTCTTGTAATACTAAGCATACACTTAGCATATGACTCAACATTTTCACTTCTACATATTTACTCAAGAGAAGTGAAAATGTGTGTCTAAACAAAGCCTTGTATGCTAATGTTCATACGAGCTTTATTCCTAAAAGTCCCGAACTAGGAACAACCCAGATGTCAGCCAACAGGAGACTGGATGCATAAACTGCGGTAGACTCATACCATGAAACTCTACTCAGCAGTAAAAGAGGATGAATTACTGATATGTGCAACAAGGACACAAACCTCAAGAACATGCTGAGTGAAAGATACCACAAGAGTCCATGCTATATAATTCCATTTATATGACATTCTAGAAAAGGCAAGGCTATCTATGCTGACAGAGAGTAGAGCAAAGGTTTCCTGGGGACTGGTGGCAGGAGTGGAGAGCAATTGGAAAATCACAGGGACACTTTGTGTGTATTTTTATTAGTGTTGTTGTTACGTGGATGTGTATGTTTGTTAAAATGGATCCAACCAAGTACATTTTATTGTGCGTAACTTGCATCTCAGTGAGTTAATTTTTCAAAAGGTGAACCGGTCAGTTCTGTGATCCAATACCCTATGCTTTCCAAATATATGAAACTATACACATTTCCACACATGTCTGTAAATTCTGGAAAACGTTCAGAAGGAAACACACCAAAATGACTGTATTTCTTGCCTCTGGGTAAAGGTGGGGCAGGAGACTTGGAGAAAGGTAAGGGGTCAGAGGGATTTTAGCTTTCATGATAGTGCTTTAGTTTTCAAAAGGACAGTGTGTTCACGTATTGCCTTGTACGTAGATTTCTGAAAAGAGAGCATAGCAGATGTGAACAGAGGCTATTCCACTATGAAACTTCAATGGAAAGTCTTTTGCCCGTTTGGACCAGCCGTTCCCTTCAATTATTTATTGGGCATCTACGTTTCTCACAACATATGAGGAGACAAGCCTCTCCCGTCTCCGCTGTGGATCTTCCTTCAACTCGCTCTAAAGAAGCTGAAGAGCCCAAAGTTCAACGCCCATCAGTTACCAGCTGGGGGACCAATTCACTCACATTTTCAAGCCTCACTTTTTCTGAATCATAACAGCACCTGCCACATGGGGTTCCTGAGGGCTTCAGTGAGGAAACAGAGGTAAAAAGTTTGGCATGGGGCTTAATAAATGAGAGCTGCGATTACTATTTTTAAGTTATTATGATTACTCTTTTTAAACAATTCCAAGACACAGGTTTTTCCCATTGTAGTGTTTCAGGAATTGGACACATTTTACAATCAATATCATGCTTTGTTTGGCAGGGGTTTTTTTTTCTTTCTTTCTTGGTATATGAAATAATGGCACATCTTGCAATCGGTG
This sequence comes from Cephalopachus bancanus, assembly GCA_027257055.1. Lineage (NCBI taxonomy): Eukaryota > Metazoa > Chordata > Mammalia > Primates > Tarsiidae > Cephalopachus > Cephalopachus bancanus. The sequence goes on from JAPVLO010000065.1 coordinate 7,977,294, forward strand.
ATGTCTTAGATTCCATGAAATATGGCGATATCATCCCTCTCTCTTAGCCTTCCTGTGAGTCCCTATTGATATTTAACCAACATTAGAAACAGGGAAAAAGCTAATACTCCTACCAGCCTATGGAGAAAGAGAAAAAAACAGGAATAACTTAATTAAACCATCGCTGTTACTACCCCAACAATAAATGTTCCGTCTGGCACAGCTGTCACATTGAGGAAGTCCCATCCATCAGTAGCTTCCTGGGTACCACTCTCTGCCGGCTGTTTGTGCCACCTCCTCCCTGCATGGCCATGGCCAGTCCCTTGCTCTGGTCCCCGACCACCTCCATCCACCTGTTGAGCTTTCCCACCCTGGCCCCGCTCTGTGACAACAATGGTGAGTATGCTTGGGGTGGTCCCTTACCCTTTGCCTCTGTCTCCTCATACCTAGGTCGTCTGAATATTGTGCATGGGTGGGCATTCACCCATTAGGAACCTTTGGGGGGCGACAAGCCACAAAAGCCAACCCTGGCTAACTTGGGCAGAAGGAGATTGCTTTGGCAAGAAAGCAGGGGGCTCACAGAGCTGACGGGAAGGGTGTGGGGAACCAGACCAGGAAAATCAGCATGAACCAAGAGCAAGCATTGAGTGGCTTGACCAGCCGCGTGTCAACCTACTTGAGGGGTGGAGAACCCCTCTGAGCGCCCTCCTCCCCCTCCTGCCATCCAGCAGGCATCACCATGGGGAGACCTGGCCACTCAGGAGGGGACTAGAGAGACACTGGGCAGCTAAACAATGGCACGTGTTCACGGCCTTCGTTTCCACGAACGCTCCTGTTTTCAATAGCAGAAGTTGATTTAGAAGCCCGACACTCAGAAATGCTTCCCGTTGGAGCTAAATAATGTGCAAGCATGGACACAGAGTGTGGAGTAACAGACATGGGAGAAGTGGGCCGGGGAAGGGTGGGCCGGTGGGAGGATGAGCAATGACTTAATGGGTGCAAGGTGCACTAAAAGCCTCGGCTTCACCACTATGCAATAAATCCGTGTAACAGAACTGCACTTGGACTCCCTAAATTTACACAAAAAAGAAAAGAAAAGAAATACTTCCTGTTGGGTATTTTGTCTGAAATTCAAGCAAGCAGAGACTTCTTGGGCTCAGAAGGGCAAGGGGCCAAGTTAGCACCTGGGCAGGACTCACCAAGAAACCAGTCCCATGCACTCCCTAACTGGCCTTCCTTAAAAAGTAGAAACGAATACTTACCTGGCAGGGGAGATACCATGATCACGAAGGTGGTTTTCCCAGGGCGAGGCTTATCCATTGCACTCCGGATGTGCTGACCCCTGTGATTTCCCCAAATGTGGGAAACTCGACTGCATAATTTGTGGTAGTGGGGGACTTCGTTCGCGCTCTCCCCTGTCATTAAAAAAAAAAAAAAAAGTAGAAACGATAACATTTTATTAAAGTAGCTGTAACAAAAATTCTACAACTATGATAGAGATCTATCATGAGTGACAGTCAATTAGAGCAACATTTAAAGAAATGAAGACACCTGTGTGCTTTCTTAACCAAATGCTTCACTTATCCATCATTGTTAGAGCTAGTGGCTCTCAGAACAGCAGTGTCAACCCAGAACTTGTGAGAAATGGGAGTTCTCGGGCTCCTCCCCAAACTGCTGCCTCAGACTCTCTGGGGTGGAGCTCAGCAGTGTGGTTTAACAAGCCCTCCAGGTGAATTTGATCCACCATGCTGAAGCCTGAGAACTGCCGGTTTAATCTTAACCTTCACTGCACAGAAGAATCACACAGTGAGCTTTTAAAACCTTCAGTGCTGAGGCCCCACCCCAGACCAATTATGTCTGGCTGGTAAGGGGAGGGGCTTCGGTTACAAGGGCTTCCTGGGTGACTCTAAAGTGCATTTGGGGTTAAGGACACAGACACAACCCATGATTACACAGAAGGCATCTGTAACTCATGGGCACCTCTTAGCTCCCTTTTGAAAGTAGGTTCTTGTCTCTACTACCCTGAGATTTTTTGAAACTGTCACTTTCCTGCTAACCTGATCCATCTCAACACAGAAAAACCCACCCTTTCCCCTGGTGCCCTGGTGGTCTACAGTCAACAGGGGTGGTCTACAGTCTACAGTCAACAGGGGGTGCCACAGGGGGTGCCACAGGGGCTACAGGGGCTACAGTCAACAGCAGAAAGCCACCGTGGGCTTCCTTCTCAGCACAGCTTTCCAGGAGATTACCCTGCTGTTCTCCAAAGGTTTTTCACAGCCCACCTTACTAACATGCCCTCCCCACCACCCACCCAAATCAATGGGAATCAGAAGGACCAGGTGTTGCTTAGGTTAGAGGCAGCTGTTACTGTTTAAATCAAGACTCGGGAAGGGAGGACTAGAGAGAGATTTGTTCAAGGACACTAAATTACAGCCAACAGGGGGAATGAGTTCTACTGTTCTATACACCGTGGGATGACTATGGTTAACAGCAAAATGCTACAGAAACGATAACATTTCATTAAAGCAGCTATGAGAAAAGATGTTCTAGATTTATGAATTACCTGTGTGTCAACAGTGACAGTCAATCAGAGCAATATTGAAAGAAATACAGAGGGTGCCTAAAAATGTATACATGTTTCAAGAAAGGAAAAACTATTAAAAATTGTAATACTCGGTATACGCCCATAACAAAAGATGAATACAAGCCATGTTTGACTTTTGCAATGACAAGAGGTGCTCAAAGTGGTTACCATCAGTGTCCAGACACTTCTGATACGGCGAACATTTCTTAACATCACTTAAAATGTGTATGCATTTTGGGGGGCATCCCTGGTATATAGTTTCAAATCGCTGGGAGGAGGATATTAAATGTTTCCAGCACAAATAAATGATCCACGTTTGAGATGACAGATGCGCTAACTACCCTGATCCGATCACCATAGCAAAACATCACTATGTACCCCATAAATAGGTATAAGTATTATTTTTCAATTTAAAAAAATTAAAAATAAAAACAAATCAGGGTTCTTCTCTGTCTCTCAACTCAGGTTTACATTAGCCTCCGGATTTCCTCCATTGTAGATGAACTCTCTTCCCTTGCTGGGGATTTGGCTACAGGCAGCTGTGTTGGGTCACCTCATGCTCGAGGACACCCCAGAGGAAAGAGGGCATCTCTCACCAGCCTCAGCGTGGAAAACCCCAGGAAAGGCTTCCCCTAGCTTAGCTGGGCCTGTTGGAGAAAGCCAGACTAGATCGCTGGGATTCCAGGGCCAGGGAGCCATGTCCGTGACCAGCGTTGCAGGAAGGGGTGCGGGGCAGACACCCTCAAGCTGTTACAGGCCGGTTTACCATTTAACCACTTTTATGTTCATCCAGTTTTCATATCTGGGGCAACACATGTGCATTCTGATACAGACCTCCTTGCTTATAAAGGTCAAACAGATCAGGGGACAGCTTAACATCAATACACAGATGTACCACCCAAGAAGAACATCTTAGCAGGACAATGAATGTTTCCACTAATCACAGTGCATCCAATCCAGACAAGACAACCAAAAGGGCCAAGGGTTCCATTTGAAGAATTGTTGGAAACTGGGATGCAGGCCAGTGCGTAGGGCCTGCTGACTTGTTAGTCTGCAGAGACTATCAGGTTAACTTGTTCTGTGTGGCTTCAAGGGCAAAACTCGTCCCTAACTAGCCACAGGTTGAGGTCCAAACTCCATAGCATGGAGTGCAAAACCCGTATCTACTCCCCAGTGTCCTGTCTGACCTCATCTTTGGGTTCTAAAGCAAGCCAGTGTCCAAGAGAAACGGCACCTGATGTTTGTCAAAGGTGGCCAGACAGACTTTATTCAGACTGCTACCACAGGGGAGGGAGACAGCTCAACTCTGTCAAAGATGAAGGTGACTGATGTCAGGCTGAACAGTGAGGGAATAAAAGGAAGCCATGCAGAAATGAAAAGGGGGCAAAAGAGGGGCTGGGGGATGGCAGGGGAGTGGGAACTTGCAGGAGGGGTAAGGAGGGAATGGCTGAAAATGAAAAAGGACAGTGGGACAGTGCATGCTTTGTGATTTGACAGCATTGCCTTTTCTTGAAAGAAAACTCAGGGTAGGACTGGGGTCGCCTCTAGGGACATGGGTTAGCGCAGGTGAGCCAGGCTGAAGGCGGTCAAGTCTCTTAGCACAGTTTGGGCAAGACCCTTGTGCCATGTGGGAGTTCATAGTTCTCACCAGGCACAGGCAATGAGGGACATCAGGAGAGAGGAGAGAGGAGGAGGCCTAGGCTTGTCATCTTGGCAGAGATGCCCCCATGCCTAGCGTAGGGTTTGGTATTAATGTTTATTGAATGCTTGCATGCAAGAAGAACATTGTGACCTCTCATTGGCCCCTGGGCCTTTCTGCCAGGGGCTAGATTTTAACAGTCTGGGCAAATGGGTCCAAGTGTTTACAGTGAATCTATCCAGTGATATTTTAGCAGCCAGGAGACATTGCTGAAAGAACATGGGTTAACAGGCTTAGTCCTCGCTGCATCATACATGTGCAACTTTGGACAAATTGATTAATTTCTCTTTTTGCATTTATTTTCTCAGCTCTAGAAAAGGAATAGTAAGCCGGGCTCAGTGGCTCAGCCTGTAATCCCGCGCCTTTGGGAGGCTGAGGTGAGTGGATTGCCTGAGCCCGCGGGTTCGAGACCCATCTGGGCAGCGAGACCTCATCTCTACAATAAATCAAAAAATCAGCCGGGCGTGGTAGCGCATGCCTGTAAATCTGGTTACTTGGAAGGCTGAGGCAGAAGGATCGCCAGAGCCCAGCAGGTCGAGGCTGCGGTGGCCGGGAGCGGCCACTGCCCTCCAGTCTGGGCGACAGAGTAAGACTCCAACTCAAAAAAAGAAAAGGAATAGTAGTGATGTCTAGCTATCTGGGTTGGTGAAGGAGTAATGAGATGTCACATAACCACATCTGGTCTTCCACATAGTATGATGCTTAAGAGAAGTGACTTGGCCGAGGCGAGTGGATTGCCTGAGTCCATGGGTTCAAGACCAGCCTGGGCAACTTGGTGAGACCTCATCTCTACAATAAAAAAAAAATTAGCCGGGCATGGCAGCACGCACCCGAGGTTCTGGCTACTTGGAAGGCTGAGGCGGAAGGATCGCCGGAGCCCAGCAGGTCGACGCTGGGGTGGTTGTGAGTGTGCCACGGCACTCCAACCTGGGCGGTGGAGTGAGACTCCAACTCAAAAAAAAAGAAAAGTGACTTCCTCTGTCCCCAAACAGTTGTATTCATTTTGCCCTCCCCTGTCTCCAAATGTGAATTAATGGCCAAGTGTTCTGGAAGTCTCAGCTGCACAATGTCCTTTATAACTAAAAACTCAATAAAGGCTCTAGTTTCTGATGATCGGGTTTCTGAGGTGACTCTGGTTTACGTGGCTGTGTTGGACATCTATCTTTCTTTAATCTGGACACATGGAACAGGACTTCCTCCAAGAGAGATCCAAGTGCCACCTACATCAGGATCACCCGAGAATCAGAATCAAGCTGTTTTGCTTGGCACTGGATGAGCAGCAGGACCACTCCAGACCCACCAGATCAGAGTTCCTGGGAGTGGGGCCTGGATCTGTGAATGTGAATCAGCTCCCTGGACTGATTCTTATGCACACCAAATTTGGGGTTGAAAATTGTTCTCCATCTGGGCAAGAGTCCCTCCCCCAGTCCCCACCATAAAACTCTACAAGGACTCCACAGTAATGGAGGTTCCCTAAGGTCCCAAATCTAAGGTCACCTCTCATACTCCATTTCCAGTCACATAAAACAGCCTATCCTCCCAGCACAGAACTACGAAGGCCCTTGTGTCTTTCCGACGCCACTCCCAATGCACATGGCGTCTTCTCCTCCCTCGAACCTCTTCCCTTGACCTCTGTAGTCTCAGTTTCCCCATTTGGGAAAAGGCGACGAACGCCAGGTTTTGACCTACGAAGCAATCTGCACGCCCAGGTTTGCACATCGCAAATCCCAGGTAGACACACCCAGCCTTGATTGGCTCCCTTACTAGGCAGGTAATTGGTGCTTCTGAAAAGCTGCAAGTTTCCTTCCTCATAGCATTGCGGTGAGGGTGGAATGAGGTGATGCTTGTAGATTCTTGGTGCTCAAGTATGGCACTAGACCAAGGAGTCTGTGACAAACCCTAGCCACTAACAGGATGTTCGCCCCTAACTGAGAGCTGGTAAAACAAGTGCTTCTTTAGGAAGGAATAACCCACCTAAACGGTTAAGCACTCCAGACAGAGTTCACGGTTAGAACCAAGGGAAGGTCTAGAGTTAGAGTTTTAACATGGAGTAGATTTAATCATAGTGGGTACCTTACACAGCATCCCTCCGCATCCAAGTAAGATAGGTCATGCTTTTTTAATAGACCGGGAGAATGTTAAAGCTCGATGAGGTTACACCTACTCATTCTGATATTCGGGTTGCCGTGAGTCATCAAATCCGCCCGAACCAATTAAGACATTCCTACTGGCACCACTGCACACGGTCCTGGGAACATAGGGGCTGACCCAGTGAAAGCCAGTGAGGGGCAATAACCCCCACACAGGACACCAGATGTTCCCACAATGCCCCTCAAGTTAGCAGGGTACCCTTATGAGCGTATGGCGGCCTCCAATGCCCAACCTGCAGGAGGTGGCCATTCTGTATCCATTCCTGCTGAGGCTGCACGCTGACAGCAGCTTTACTGAGTTAGCCCTGCAGGGCTCAAAGGAGGTACTTCAGAGAGATCCCATTCAGATTAACGTGTAAAATTTAATTATGGGGCCTGGGCTATCGCAAAGTTTAAAGCCATTTACTAAGCCTGGGAGCTACAGAGTCCTCCTGGAGTCTCCTGTGTCTAGGGAGATTGGGGCAGCCCTCTGATCATTAAGGGCTGAGAAAGTCTCCGCTTGCATATTGAGGTCAGGAAATTTTCTTTCCGTTTTCCCCACTAAATGGACAAAGGACTCATCTTGTGGCGAAAGAGCAATTCTGAAACTCCAAGAGGAAGCAAGGAACTCAGGAAGCCTTTGGTTGAAGTCCCCATCTCTAAGCGGCTCTGCAGCCAAGTTTAATTAGCAGATAGGCCAGGCTCGGTGGCTCAGCCTGTCATCCCAGCACTTTGGAAGGCCGAGGCGAGTGGATAGCCTGAGCCCGCGGGTTCGAGACCAGCCCCGGCAACTTGGCGAGACCTCGTCTCTACAATAAATAAAAAGTTAGTCGAGTGTGGTGGTGTGCGCCTGTAGTTCCAGCTACTTGGAAGGCTGAGGCGGAAGGATCGCTGGAGCCCAGCAGGTCGATGCTGGGGTGGCCGTGAGAGTGACACTGCACTGTAGCCTGGGCGATGGAGTGAAACTCCAACTCAAAAAACAAACAAACAAACAAAAAAACAAAAAAAACAGATAAAAGCCAAAGGGACAAGGGGGCAAAAATCCCTGTCCCCGAAGAACTCAAAGAAGAATAGAGTGATAGACGCAAGCCACACAGACAGGGGAATGCAGTACAGTGTCTGGGGGTCAAGAGAAGGAAGCATTCATTTTCTAGGAAAGCTTTCCAGAAGAGATGGCACTTTCTCTGGGTTTTGAAGGTTAAAAAGGAGTTAATCTTGCAAATGAGTGAGTGGCCATGGTAAAGAACTTTTCAGGCAGATGGACGTGGCTAACTCTGAAACTTGTAGCAATAAACCTTTAGTCCAGCGTTCCTGTCTGGAAGATTCTCTCCTGCTTGATTCCATATGGAGTTGGAGAAGGGTCAGAATTCATTCTCTAAACATTAGACTTTAAGCTTCTCAAGGGCAGACCTATGCCTCTCTTGGATTCCCAGCAGCATCTGAAAGGTGATGCTGAGCCTAAAAGAGAACTTTAAGAGCTGGTCCCCGGTCTTTTTGGTATCGGAGGATGGTTTCATGGAAGGCAATTTTTCCATGGACGGAGTAGTATGTGCAGTCAAACCTCACTGCCCATGCCCGCCTCAGCTCCACCTCAGATCATCAGGCATTCGATTCTCAGAAGGAGCTGCAACCTAGATCCCTTGCACGTGCAGTTCACAACAGGGTCTGCGCTCCTGTGAGAATCTAGCACAGGCGTAATGCGAGCGATGAGGAGTGGAGTGGTTGTAAACACAGAGGAAGCCTCACCCACTGGCCCGCAACTCACCTCCTGCAGTGTGGCCCAGTTCCCAGCAGGTCACAGACGGGGACTGATTCACGGACTGGAGGTTGGGGACCCCTGCCCTGACACACAATTCCCAGACCCCTCCCCACATGAGCCAATTCCCACCCAGGAGTCTGTGGAGAGAAGTATGCTTTCCTCCCAACACTTTAAACCTCATAGGATGAAGAGAGGGTGGCCAGATGAGTGGATTGATGGCCTCGAGTGAATTTCAAAATGAATAAGAACAATCACAATTAGAACCAAATTGCTGAGAGAGGATTTGATCTCTTTCCAGGAGAGAGCGGGCCTGGTCTTGCCCACGGCCACAGATGCTCCTTAATGGGGACCGAAATGCTGGGATGCAGCATCGGGAGGGGATGTCTGGGGAACGTCGCCCCTTTGAAGCTCCTTCGCGAAGGCTCTCTGGCCGCGGCGCCGCGGGAGGCCAAAACCATTTTTAATTACCCACGGACGCGCAAGAAGGTTCCTCTTCTCAGATACATGCCTCACTCTTCACTCAGTCGGGTCTCCCAGCTCTCCCCTCCGGTGGGGGAAGGATGCCAGCTAGCTATTTTTCCTGTGGTCCTGGAGAGGATAAAGGAGGGATCGAGGCCAGGGATTTGCTCCTAGGTGGTGAGATAAAAACAAAATAGTTGCGGTTGTTAAGCACCTGCCAGGGGCTTTACACGCTTGTTCTTGAATCCTGTGACTCCTGGGGGTGGCGGGGGGGAGGTGCTATTAGCTTTAGTTTGTAGGTACAGAGAGGCTGTGAAACTGGCTCAAGGTCACACAGCTGGTGGGTGGAATTTAAATCTGGGTCTTCTGACCCCAAGCCTGATGGCTTCCCATCCACCCTCTTGATGCAGGAGTCCAGAGGGGCGGCAAGGAGGCGTTTTCGGAAGCTGAGGAGGGCTGGGCACAGTGGCTCATGCCTGTCATCCCAGCACTTTGGGAGGCTAAGACAGGAGGATCCCTTGAGACCCGGAGTTTGAGACCAGAGTGGACAACATAGAGGGGGACCTCGTCTCTACAAAAAATAAAAAAAATTAGCCGGGCATGACAGTGCCTGCCTATGGTCCCAGCTACTCAGAAGGCTGAGGTGGCAGGATCGCCTGAGCCCAGGAGGCCGAGGTTGCAGTTAGCTTTGACCATGCCACTGCACTCCAGTCTGGGCGACTAGAGAGATCCTGAACCGCCCCCCGCTCAAAAAACAAAAAAAAACAAAAAACAGAAGCCAGCCGGGCTCAGTGGCTCAGCCTGTAATCCCGCGCCTTTGGGAGGCTGAGGTGAGTGGATTGCCTGAGCCCGTGGGTTCGAGACCCACCTGGGCAGCGAGACCTCATCTCTACAATAAATCAAAAAATCAGCCGGGCGTGGTAGCGCATGCCTGTAATTCCGGCTACTCGGAAGGCTGAGGCGGAAGGATCGCTGGAGCCCAGCGGGTCGACGCACTCCAGTCTGGGCGACAGAGTGAGACTCCGACTCAAAAAAAAAAAAAACAAAACAAAAAACAGAAGCCAAGGATGGGCAGAGCTGGACTTGGCCCCCTTCAAGGAGTCCAGGTCTCTGGGATCAGCCAGTCCACTTGTCTCCCAGCCTCCTGGAATATTCCTGAGAGTCCCCTGGAGTTTGGTAGGATTTCTCATAGCTCAGAAGCTGTGGCCTTCTTCCTCGGTGACTTCCTTATTTTGGTCATGTCACCATGACCCTGGCATCAGGCCTGCTAAGGCACTTTCTGTGTGAATCTGGAGGAAAGGCTCACCTTTCTCCGTCCCCGACAGCTGGGGTCGCAGCTAGAGCCTGTAAATCCAGGGTGATGCTGCCTCCTTCCAAGCGACATCTGGAGATGCCTGGAGACATTTCTGACTGTCACATCTGGGAGGGCAGGCGCTAGTGGGTAGAGACCAGGGGTGCCACTAAGCTTCCTACCATGCCTGGGAATGCCCCCACCAGGAAGCACGGTCCAGCTCCAAATGCCACCAGTGCCGCGGTTGTGGCCCTGCGGTGAAAGAGGCTGATGCGTGAGGCGAGGGAAGGAAGCCCCTCCATTTCAGTGGCCTGGATCTATGGGACACTGACACTCCCAGGCAGAACCAGCTGCCTGACTTGGGTGGGGGCAAGAGGCAGTAAACAACAAAAATGCAGGGCCTCTTGTGAGCGATGGCCAGAGCATAGCATTACGCTGGGAGGGGGCCGCTCTAAGCACAAGGCCTGTGGGAGGGCATAGGCGCCCACCCATGACGCTGGAAAGGGCTTCCTGCTGGGGCCTGGCACCTCCTGGGCGTCCTGTCCTCGCAACTCAGGCTTGTGTTTGGCCACCGCTGTTCCACAGCAGTTCAGGCCCAGAGCGCCGAGAGGGCAGTGCCTGCCGAGAACCCCAAGTGGTCGGATTACCTTTCCTCCTGGAGGAAAAAGTCACTTTTGACTGCCTGGAAGTGAAGAGGCAGGGCCGAGCAGACTGCCTAGGAGATGCTGAGTCCTCCCCAGCCTTCCTGCTTCTTGGGAGGGACCAAGGGTGACTGTGCCAGGAGGGTTTTCAAGCACACAGCAATTAAGTGGAGAAGGTGCAGAAAGCAGAGAGAGAAAGCCTTCTGTTTCTTGGACATCTCCCCTGAAGCTGGTAGGCCCCGGGGCTGAATCGTGTGGCCATCTCCTTCCTGGGACCCTTTATCTGCAGAGGGCCACTCTGGCCCTCCCCCCTGCCCCATAGCTGGGAAATGAAGGGACACAAGTGGGGCTCCGTCTGAGGGAAGGATCCTGGAAGTTACCTTCTCCCCTTCCATAAGCAGCCCTCCCTGCCACTCTCTCCTGCCTCACGAATAAGTAATCTCCTGCCATTCACCTCATTGATAGTACTTTTGTTTTTTGCTTCATTTTTCTTAAGCATTTTACAATGATGTCATTCTGCAGTGTTGAGAGTGTTTTTGCAAACACAGGCCTTTAGGGAAGACGGTAAGTGGGGGTGGACTGCAGGGAGGCTGGGGGCAGAGAACAGGAGCAGCCGCAAAGTCCCCCCCACCCCCAACCCCAACCCATGAATGGGATACTCCATGAGACCGGAGACAAGAGCCCTGCTCTCTGGTCAGGCAGCACCCACAGAAGACAGCTGCAGAGATTTCGGCTTCCCTTTCTAGAGTGGAGAGAGGAAGAACAAGGGGAAAGCCCAGAGGGTGGGGGCAAACCACCCACCAGACAGTGGCCACAGGTCAGAGCCACCGTCAGCCACAACTTCTGCAACTCAGATCTAATAATGATCACCGGTGTTGTGAACACTTAAGTACCTGCTGTTTTCTGGTATCTTCGAGGGATTCAGCATGGTATGTTAAGAGCATTGACCCTTGAGCTGCTCTCGGGTTCAAATTCCAACTCTGCCACTTGCTGGTTATATTACCTTAATCTCCTTGTGACTCGGTTTCCTGATGTATTAAATGCCGGGTCTGTCTCACCAGGGTCGTTATAAACAGTTAACTTTCGTCAAGTGCTTAGAGTTGTGTCTGGCGTGGTAAACACTAACATGAATAGTTGTTAAAAAATATTAAATTGCTAGAATTAATCTCCATGGCAACCCTACGAGGTAGGTACCGTTATGGTCCACATTTGTAAATGAGGACACTTGGAGCACAGAGAGGTTAAGACACATGCCCAGAGTCACACAACTGGTCTGTAGCAGGGTTAGGGTTCAATTTCTAGCAGTCCGGCTGAGAGCCCAGGCTTCCACTGAGACCGTGTCCTCTCTCTGAGATAAAGCTGGTGCTTGAGCACAAAGGTGCACATTGCTGGGGGTAGGGGACAGAATGAGGGTCCCGGCTTGCCCACCAACTAGCGTGGGCTCCGATTTTCTCACCTGAAATCAAGGAGGTTCCACCAGTGTTGTGGACAGGTCTCCCAGTTGCTGTGGCTCTAGGCAGCCTCAGTTTCTCATCCATGTCCGAGCCCCGACCTGGCCTCTGGGACGAAGGAAGAGCTGGGTGGGGGGACGTGGCTGCCCAGAGCAGGGCGGATGGCGTTGGCGGCTCCCAGCCCAACTTGCCACACCTGCTGTCCGCCGCAATTGAATCACACAGCCACGGCTGGGTGACAGGACGGCCACAAAGATGATCTGAAGTGGATTTAATCATTGCTCTGGTGCCTGCTAGCTCCTGTCCACTTAAGGGTTCTGCCTGTCTCTCTCTGTCATGACAGTCTGGACACTCGAGGTGAGGGGCTGCCCTGAGCACCCAAGACCTGGACTTCACCCAGGCCTGGCCTCCCCTGGACCATGAGTCCCCCTCTATCTTCTCTATGAGGCGGGAGAGCCAGCCTGACACCCTGCAGTTTAGACAGGTCGTCAGGGCAGGGCAGCCATGGCAGAGGGAGGAGTCCCCACCCGCTGCTCCCCAGACCAACATATCCTCTCCTCTTCTTCCTCAGAGCTAATCAGGACAGAATCCCTGGGTGGCCCTGATGGTGCTTGGGGCGAGAGAGGGAGAGAGGGGTCTGGAGCGGAGACCCAGCTATGGCCCTGAGCTCAAACCAGCACCCACCCCACCCACTCACTCCTCAGGGGGTGGGGGCGACCCACCCACCGGATAGTGGTCACAGGCTATAGCCACCATCAGCCACAACTTCTGCAACTCAGATCTAATAATGATCACTGGTGTGAACGCTAAAGCCCAGGCTGGGCTCCCCAGGTCTGGGTGAGCAGGAATGGTCCCCCGTCCGCACACTGGCACACCTCATGCCCCCCACACATGGGCACAAACCAACCCAGACTCCCAGACACCAGACCTGCCCAGGGAAATGTGCCGCCCTCTGGGGAGCCGGGAATCATCAAAAGGAGGGGTGGTGAGTCCCTGACCCCATGCCCTGAGTTTCTCAAGTTACCTGCATCCCGGGCTACACTCAGAGTACGGATTCCCGGACCCCCACCCTGGGCTCTGGAGGCCAGTCTCCGGGGATGGCCCCCTGATTCTAATAAAGTCCCCTTCACAGCAGCGGCGCTCACCCTGGCTGCCCACTAAGGTCACATGGAAAGTACAAAAATATCCACCAGGGCCTCACCGCCAGACCCAGCACATCAGGGTCTGGGCTGGGCCTCAGGCCTCGTATTTTTTTAAAAAGTGATTAAAATGGGCAGTCAGAGCCGGGCTCGGTGGCTCAGCCTGTAATCCCGTGCCTTTGGGAGGCTGAGGTGAGTGGATTGCTTGAGCCTGAGGGTTCCAGACTCGCCTGGGCAACTTGGCGAGAACTCATCTCTACAATAAATCAAAATTAGCCGGGCATGGTGGTTCATACCTGTAGTTCCAGCTGCTCGGAAGGCTGAGGCGGAAGGATCGCCGGAGCCCAGCAGGTCGAGGCTGCGGTGGCCGGGAGCGGCCACTGACTCCAGTCTGGGTGACAGACTCCAACACAGGAGAAAAAAAAAAAAAAGGGCAGTCAGGGTTGAGAATTTCAGAGTGTGAGGACCCCCCGCTGGGTGTTACTCAGGAAAGCAGGAAGCAAGAGCTGGTGTCCGCTGGAGCCACTCACTGGAGGGGTCGGGCGGGCGGGGCTCATGTCCCCACAATGAGGTGGACCCCCACCCACCGCTGGCCAGGCGAGCTCGGTGCTGAAGGCGGGGAGGATGCGGCACCAGGGCCTTGGCGTGAAAAGGAAGTCCGTGCTGCAGTCGGCCTGCGCTGGGAGCTGCTCAGATGCCCCGGAGAGCAGATTTATGCAAATTAAGCAATTAGAGAACAGTCCGAGCAGCAAAGGAACTTAGGAGAGAGACCAGGGAGCCCGGAGAAGGGAGAGGGCTCTTCCAGCTGAGGAAGGGGCTGGGAGAAGTTGGAGGTCAAGGTCTTCCGTCTAGGCCAGCTTTGGGGAGCAGGAGCCCTGAAGGAGGGAGCAGACAGTCCTGCCCAAGTCACCCGTGTTATTTGGGTAGTGTCCATGTCGATCTTACTCAAGGGTGTTTAGCTGAGAGCGCGCTTGTGCCGCTCAAAGCGGAGCCCATGCTTCCCCTCTGCAGTGTTAGCTGATGGCCTCACTGCGCCGGTAAACAGAAGAGATGCCCCCTCACCTCCATCCTTACACCCTCTGTCCCCCACAAAGACAACCTCCTCCACATAGCTCTGGGTCTCCCATTTGGGGACTTTCAGGGGACTCTCTGCCCCCACCCCCACCCTAATGCACCTGCTCTTGGAACACCCTTCCTGACCCTCTCTCTCCTTCTCTGCTTTCCTTCCTGGCGTCACTGCTCAAAAGGGCAGCCGGTATTCACCTCTCCCTCGCCTTTGTGTGTTTATGCACACTGTGGCAAAATATACAGACCACAAAATTTACCATTTTAACCATTCCGAAGTGTACGAGGCAAGGGCATTTACCTTCAAGATGATGTACAACCATCATGACCACCTATTTCCAGAACATTTTTTAAATCATCCCAAACAAATTTGGTAACTATTAGATAAAGTCTTCCCGTTCCTTCCTCCGCCCAGTCCCTGGAAACCTCTGTTCTTTCTGTCTTTATGAATTTGCCTGTTCTAAAAATTTCACATGAGGAGAATCATACCCCACATGGCCCTTTGTGACTGACTTATTTCAGCATCGTGTTTTCAAGGCCCATCATGGTGTGGGTCGCGTCAGAACTCCTTTTCACGGTTGACTAATATTCCACTGTGCGGGGTAGACCCTCTGCTCATCTGTTGTCTGTTCTGCCTCCCAAACACACGAGTTTCACCCTTCTTGATATCTCTACTTCTATGACCTACCTAAGCCACCACTCTCTCTCATGGGGGTGCTCTGTCACGCCTTCTTCATTATAAAAAGGAGTGAGGAGACTCACTCCTTCATTAAGAAAAGAAAAAAAAACACAACCCAGCTTTCATGAGTTGTAATTCACATGGCATGTAATTCACCCTCAGATGGTCAGTATATTCCACGTAGGGGCAACCATCACCGTAGTCAGTCTCAGAACACTTTCATCAGCTCTAGAGGAAACTCTCTACTTTTTAGCTATCGCCTGACCCCCAGCCCCAAGCAGTGGCGAATCTCCTTTCTGTCTCTATAGATTTGCCTATTCTGGACGTTGGGTATAAACGGGATCATACGACACGTAGCCTCTTGTGACCGGATTCCTTAATTAGAATCACGTTTCCAGGGTTCATCTGTGCTGTGGCAGGTGTCATTCTTCTTCCTTTTAATGACCAATGACCACATTTTGCTCATCCATTCATCAGGGAGGGACACTGGGTTGTTTCATCTTCTGGTGATGACAAACAGGGCTACTATCCAAGTTTGGCATGGACACATGTCTCCCATTCGCGTGGGTCAAGGCCTGGGAGTGGACTACTGAGTCACAGGGTGACTCTAGGTTTAATCGCGAGGACATGCCAGCCTGCCGTCCTATTGCTCTTGGAATCAATTACAAATCAACCCCATGGCCCAAAAGACCCTGTGGCTGGGCACCAGTCCTCCCAGCACCTTCTCCGCCTGCTTGCTGGATTCCCACTCCAGCTTCCTCTCTTCCACAGACAACTGCACGAGCCCCTCCCTCTCCCACAATGCCCTTCCCCATCGTATGCGCCTCCTACGGCTGCTGTTACAAAACCCCACAAAGGACCAAGATGGATTCTCTCACCATTCTGGAGGCGTGAGTCGACTTCAAGGTGTCAGCAGGGCCGCACTCCTCCTGATGCCTCCAGCACGGGCCCTTCCTTGCCTCTTCCAGCTTTCGGTGCCACCAGCAAGCCTCGGCCTTCCATGGCTTGTAGCTGCCTGGCCCCGATCTCTGCCCCTGTGATCGCGTGGCCTCCTCCCTTGCGTGGCTGTGTCTCTGGTAGCTCTCAGATGAGGACACCGATCGTGTTGGAATAAGGGTCCGCCCTACCCCCAGTATGACCCTCATCTTAACTCATTACATCGGCAAGGACCCTATTTCCAAATAATACCAGGTTCCAGGAAGGACATGAATCTGGGGGCCACTCTTCAACCCAGCATATCCCAGTTCCCGTGTTTCCATTCCAACTTTACTACTTCCCCCACCCGACTGCCCTCTCCCCCTGCACTTTCCTTTTGGTGCCACCACACTCCGTAAGCAGGTGCTCTGCTGGCTCAGCCGGCTCCCCTACGGGTGTGACGGCTCCATGAAGGCAGCTTCTTGACCACCCGGCTCACCCCTCAAACGCCATGGGACCCTTGCAGAGTGACTCTTCAGGAACGTGGAAGGCGAAAGGAGAGACCCCAGTGTGGCAAGAGGAAGCCTGGGCACCAGATACACGGCCCCCATCAGTCAGTCACTGCTTGCATGGCATGGGACAGCACTGCACTCGCCTCAGTGGCCACCTCCATTCCATCCTAGGGATGCACCCTGTCTTGTCCATCCGTTCATCATTTGGACATTGGTATTATGTCCATCTTTTTTAACAGGCACATTGTCTATTCACATATGTATGGAGCACGGTGTGATGTTCTCACACATGCATACCCTGTGTCACGATCAAGTCAGGGCAATTGCCATGCCCATCACCTCAAACACTTGTCACTTCTTGGTGGGTGGACGTTCAGCATCTTCTCTCCAAGCTGTTTGGAAATACGCATGGTTATTCATGGTGGGCACCATCTGTGCAACAGACCACCGGAACGCACTCCTCCCATCTAACCGTATGCTGTTTTCATCATGGTGACCACCAGGAAGCCCTGACCTTTGACACACCCGTCACTGGGTGCTTGATCGTGCTGGGTACTCCAGCCCAACCCCAACGACGTTCATGACAGCGTCACCTCTCAAGGGCAGGTTTCAGTCGTCCAGCCCACTCTACACCTCCAAGTAGGGATGCCAGATGGGGACTCAGGAAGCAGGTGCTGATGGTTCCGTGGAAGCTGCGGTCTGACTCCCAAGAGAGTAAGCCTCTCTCGCAGGTGCCCGTGAAGCCGGAACGGCGTTCCTCTGCAGAGCTTCCTTTCCAGCATGAAGGTATGCTCCTTCCTGGGCATCGGGGATGGACTGGGAGGTCGGGGGTCTCGCTGTCCTAGGCTACGGGGATGTGGGACACCGAGGATACCCCAGAGGCTCAGTGCTGTTTCAAGCACTTTGACAGCCCGTCTCCTGGCCGTCTGCCTTCCACAGCCTCTGGTGAGATGGAGGCGGTTTGGAGCTGGATGGGGTGAGGAATCCACGCAGGGAAGAGAGGGTGCCGTGGCGGAGGCAGCTGGAGGGGCGTCAGCACCCGGGATGTGCTCTCTCTGGAGCTCGGTGCAGAAATAGCACCCGCTGGGTGTGGTGAGTGTCAGTGTCTGGCATCCTGTGGCTGCACTCCGGTTTCGAGGTACCTGCCAGGAACAGAGTGGGGACTGGTACGCCGAGGTGCAAGATTGCAAATGTGGCTCTCCTTCTCCCTGCCTTCCTAAATCCTCATCCTTCCCAATGGGACTTTGCAGCTCCTCCCATCAAGAGAGGAGGCCTGTCTCCTAGTGGTCAGTTGCCTGGGACTGCTGTAACAAGTCACCGTAAACTGGGTGGCTTAATCAGCAGAGTAAGTTCAAAGTCAAGGCGCTGGCAGGGCCCTGCTCTCTCTGAAGGCCCTAGGGGAGAATCTGTCCCATGCCTCTCTCCTGGCTCTGGAAGCATGTGCCGACAGTTCCATGGAAGCTGCAGTCTGAGCTCAGCCAAGCTCAGTAGAACACCCCAGACCAGAGGAGCCCACCCTACATCGGCAACTGCAGAGTCAGGGCTGAGTACACGGTTCTTGTTTTAAGCCGCCAAGTCTGGGGTTATTTGTTATATGGCAGTAGAAGACTGATTCACAAGCTGTGATTGGTTCAGGGCAAGTGGGGGGAAAGAGTGCCACTTCTGGGGGCTGTCTGTGTGTAATAAAACCCAGCGGCCTTGGACCTGAGCCATCCCCTAGTGGCCGGCAGCCTAGACATCTTCTGAGCCACCCTCAGAAGCAAGTAAAGCTATGGAGTCCATTCAGTGCGTGCACACCCACAAGCCTCCCAGCGTCTCTCTGTTGTCCCCTTAATGGGGACCCGTACAGCCAGTGGTGCCTGAAAAAGGCACAGAGGTGGTGGTGGTGGTGGTGATTGCAGCAAAAGCCAGGTTTACAACTCAGGGGAAAAATGAGTAATTCCCCACCAGCCTCTTCTGCTCCCTGCCTCTCCGTCTTCCAGAGCGTGACAAGAGGCATATTCTTCCTGTGCCTCCGGTCACGTGGAAGCTGAGAAGTTGCCGGTTTGAAGTCCCAGAGATAGGATCCCCCACCTGGCTGGGGCCACCGATTCAGAGCCCGAGAGCCAGCCATCAGCAGGGGCTTCAAAAATGCTGGCTGAAATTAATTACTCACCTTGCAAGGGTATTTATTTTCTCCTTTATACCTGGAAAGAAATGGGCCGTGAACTGGAAATTTCCAGAGCAGTAGGCTGAACTTTTTGTCTGAATGGGAACAACTTTCTTTTAAAGTGCAACCATTTGCTCTGTTCAATTTCACCATTAAAGGACAATGGCCCATTTTCTCTGGACCTGGGATGTCGGCTTTTGTCTAAAGAGTGAGCGTGTGGGGAATTTACTAACCTCACTGTGACTGCCCATGAAAACAGGTTATTTAACAGGATTTAAATACTGTGCTCTGGTGCTCAGCGGCAGCGAGAGGCAACTGGAGAATTGGAGCCTCGGATTTCCCTTCCAGCGCTTAATGAGAGGAGGCAGGAAGAGCGGCGTGATAGAAAAGGGGCGGGCGCAGAGAGACACGGCAAAGCCGGGGCCGAGGGACAAGGGGAGGACCCCAATCAGACAGAGTGCCTGCTTTTTAGAAGGTGATGTTAAAATAGGTGTATATTTACTTATTCAATCACTTTTTCACAGGTGTAAATCAACAAGTGTTCGGTAAAGGGTCTGCGAGTCTCAAGGCTCACAGGTGGTATTCCACCAAAGCAGATATCAATCCTTGTGGGCTTCCTGGAGGAGACATTTTGGAGGCAAGTCTTAACCTAATATTTTTCTGTTCTCTACTTACCTCCTGATCTCCTCTCACCTTGTCACTTTGCTAAATGAAGGCATGAACAGAATATGGGAATTAGTGTCAGGAGGCCGGTCCTTCCATCAACTGACTCTAACCTTAGGTTACTGTATGGAGTCGGTTTTCTCATCTGTAAAATGAAAATTATTAAACCCAAATCGTGTGCTCGTCTTGAGAATTAAATAAAAGTGCAGGTAAAACTTTCGGCACAAGACCAGACACCCATGGGCTACATCCAAGCGTTATTTTTTCCTTCTCTTCCCTCTTGGCCTTTGCCAAGTTACGCCGGGCCCTTTTAAAAACACTGCCAGCTGGGCGCGGTGGCTCAGCCTGTAATCCCACGCCTTTGGGAGGCTGAGGTGAGTGGATTGCCTGAGCCCGCGGGTTCGAGACCCGCCTGGGCAGGTGAGACCTCATCTCTGCAATAAATCAAAAAATTAGCTGGGCGTGGTAGCGCACGCCTGTAATTCCGGCTACTCAGAAGGCCGAGGTGGAAGGATCGCCGGAGCCCAGCAGGTCGAGGCTGCGGTGGCCGGGAGCGGCCACTGCACTCCAGTCTGGGCGACAGAGTGAGACTCCAACTCAAAAAATAAAAAAATAAATAAAAACACTGCCTAGGATTTTTGTCTCTTCTAGAAAGGATTCCTTCCACCTGGGTGTTACTGAATGTGGCCCTGTCCTTCACGGCACACCGTAGCGTCGAAGAGCGAGGGCGGGGGTCAGACTTCGAGATTCAGACCCAGGCTCTGCGACTCACCCGCGGTCGTGTGATACTGAATGAGATATTTACCTCTCTGAATTAGCTGCTTCGTGCGACTATTGGGGTTTGATGAGGCAGCCAGACAAAATGCTTTCCTGAGGGCACATGGTATGTGTCAACGACAGCTGTTACCCATCATCCTCATGAACTATGACCGTGGCCGCACGTGGTTTTCTAGATGACCAGAAGTCTATGCTACAACTGCTACTGATGAAGAAATCCTCGTTCTTACTTGAAGAACAAAGGCCAAAATCTCCCTGTCCAAGCTTACCTCGGCGCAGGCGCTGTCTGCCCCCGTGGCCCAGCCCTGCCCCTTCCAGTAGAAGGAGTTTCACTTCCAGGCTTAATTCGCCCAATTATGCCACTCCTCACAACTCACTCCTCTCCTCCCATGCACACAAAGCGTCTTTGAAGACAAACTGCACTGGGTAAGGGAACAGAAAATGCTCAATTATCTATACAAACGGCAAGAAAGAAACACTCTTTTCCCATCGGGCTCGAGAACGTGTGCTGTGACCTCCCTGCACTGCAGCCTTCCCCACTTATTCTGTTTTGCTTACTCTAATTTTCAAACGACTTTTCATTTCCTGCACAAGTGCCGTCTGAGACAGATGGGGGATTGGACCAGGAGGTAGGAGAGGAGGAAGCAGCCATGGGGGAGCGGTATAATTCCCCCACAACACATTTTCCAAACCCCAGATCGGGACCCAGAGCCCGAGAGGACTCGCGCGTGCCTGTGCTTGGGAGAAGGCAGTCTGGGAGACACTGCTGGGTTGCTGAAATATTGGCCTTTCCATGGTTTATGGGCACAGAAGAATAGGAAACCAGAGCTGTGCTACAGAGTCCAGGGGGTGTGGTAACCATTGCAGAGTGCAAGAAGTGCAACCTGGAATTTGAAGTTTGCTGCAATACCAAAAATCAGAAGTGAATGACACATCACAGCAGCAGTCCAGGGGCACGTCTAAGGGCTGGGGAGCCACAGGACATGAGGGCCCTATGATATTCTCTCACTGCCCCAAATGTCAGTTGTCATCATGATGTATCACTTAGCAGTCGTTAATTCTTGGCATACTGTTTCCCTAATGAGTGCTTCCCCAGGTCTCTCCTGAGCTCACCAGAACAGGGGCTGGGTCCGACTACTCTGTTCCACATCCTGTCTTGGACAGATGCTGAGTACCTTTGTAGAATGAAGTGAACACAAGTGTATGGTCTCAGTTTTCTCATCTGTGAGATCTGAATCATTAGACCTAATTCCCGTGATCATCTTCAGAATTACATAAAAGTGTAGGCAGAGCTCCGACACAGTGACAGGTGCACACAAACACACTCTTGACACCCTGGAAGGGAGAGGCCAGGAGTGTCAACACCAAGAAATCTTGCTAACAGTGGTTCTCTCCGCATCCATGGCCGCCATACTGGAAGAATCCAGAAGCAGCTGTGGGTCGATGTGGGGACAGAGCCCGGGCTACCCCAAAGCCCATAGTCAGACATATGCAGAACTCCAAAGAATGTTCCATCTGCCTCCTTCTTCTGGTGCGTGGGCTCTGGTTTAGCAAACTGTCCACCGGCTGCCCCCACCTGGACCTTTGGGGACCTGTGTGGACGTCACCTGGGCCAGCAGGGAGCAAGTGGGGACGGAGCCCTCAAGGCGTGTCTTCTCCTTCCCCATCCCTGAGTCATGTTAACACCTTTACTCCTCCTGGATTTCTAGCCTCCTCTGTGTCGTGTCCAGCACAAGCGGTCGGTCTCAGTCAACAGCGGTTTTCCAGCCTGTCCTGTGTTGGGAGGGTTTGGCGGGAAGACAGCGTGGGTATTGAATATGGGGTGGGGACAGCAAAACACACAGAATTAGAAAGGAGAGCAATTTTGTTAAAACATGGCTATCGGCCGGGCTGCCAGCACTTTGGGAGGCCGAAGTGAGTGGATTGCCTGAGCCCACGGGTTCGAGACCAGCCCGGGCAACTTGGCGAGACCTCGTCTCTACAATAAACCAAAAATTAGCTAGGCATGATAGTGCACACCTGTAGTTCCAGCTACTTGGAAGGTTTAGGTGGAAGGATAGCCTGAGCCCAGCAGGTTGACACTGGGGTGGCTGTGAGTGTGCCACTGCACTCCAGCCTGGGTGACAGATTGAGACTCCAACAGATAAAAAAGGAAATAAAAAGGTTATCAAACTATTTTTTAAAAGCAAATCTACAGTCATTTGTATTTCAAAAACCCAACATCCAGTAATTCGCATGATGCTTTATTAATACGTTAAATAACAAGATCCGTCAGTAGGTCTAATAACTACCATCATTTCAAAGCACAGATGAGTATCAATGGTGTTTTGAGATTTCTGCCACAGCTGAAACATGATATGAAAATATCTGCGTTCTCCATTGGTGCAGAAGTCCCAGATGTTGCTAAAACTCTTGTGGTTTGTTGCCTGTATTCATAATTGAAGGAAACGATAAATTTTATGTAAGGTTAGTGAAAATAAAGAGTATTTTTTTTCCTGCCCAAGTTGGCAGAGACCTGGATTCCATCATGGACTCTAGGATACAACCTCGTTAGACTGGTGTGTGTTTTCCGCTTTGTGCACAGAGGTGTCTGTTTTCTTACCAGTTCCCAGGTCACAGAGAGCCCCATAGCCTCAAGAGGCTCTAGGAAGTATGTGTGGTGGGTTGAAGAGATAACTATCTCACTATGGAAAGATGAACAGACTCTCCAGGCTACAGTGTACCAGCTGGGTTCCAAAAAGTCACAGGCTGCTTGGAGATCAGGTCTAACCCTGAGCTGTGTAACTATCTGTTCTAATTCCAGATCTACAAGCAATGAAGACAGAGGACTTCCCTCTATAACTGTCTCTGTCATCTCACTCACGGGTTCCCCTGGGACCCTTTCTGTGAGCCCCATGACCCAAGGGCTGCTGGAGGGAGACTCTGACACTGCAAGCCTGGGGGTGTTTGTGTACTCTTTCATTCTTCTTAAAGTTATGCCAGTGCCAAAGCAACGCCTCGAGGCTCAGTGCTGGAGACGACCTTAGTCTTCTCGGTCCAGCTCTGTCACTGTAGGACCAGACAAACTCAAGAGACTTGCCCAGGTCATGCAGCCAGGTCTCAGTGGGCTTAGACCCTAAACCATGTCTCATGGCATCCCCGTCAGAACCAGGTCACAGTGGACATAGAGTCTAAACCATGTCTCATGGTATTCCATTCGGATCTGGGTCATAGTACACATGGACCTTAAACCATGTCTCATGGCATCCCACCCAAACCTGGCTCATGGTGGACATGGACACTAAACAATATCTCCTGGCACCCCATCCGGAGCTAGTTCATGGTGGACGTGGACTCTAAATCATGTCTCATGGCATCCAATCCAAGCCAGGGCACAGTGAACATGGACTCTAAACCATATCTCATGGCATCCCATCCAAAGCTGGGTCAAGGTGGATATGGACTCAAAAATATGTCTCACAGCATCCCATCAAAGCCAGGTCATGGCGAACATGGACTTGACACCATGTCTCACTGCATCCCATCCAGAGACAGGTCACAGTGGATGTGGAGTCAAAACCATGTCTCACAGCATCCCATTCAGAACCAGGTCACAGTGGTAATAGACTCTAAAACATGTCTGACGGCATCCCATCCAGAGCTGGGTCACAGTGGACGGGGACCCTAAACTATGCCTCATGGCATCCTGTAAAGAGTCAGGTCATGGTGGGCGTGGACTCTAAACCATGCCTCACAGCATCCCACCCAGAGCCAGGTCACGGTGGATGTGGACACTAAACCATGTCTCACAGCATCTCATCTAGAGCCGGGTCTCAGTGGACATGGACACTAAGTGATGTCTCATGGCATCCCATGCAGAGCTGGACCATGGAGCATGCGGACTCTAAACCCTGCCTCACAGCATCCCACCCAGAGCCAGGTAATGGTGAATGTGCACTCTAAACCATGGCTCACAACATCCCAGAGCCAGGTCATGGAGCATCACCAGAGCCAGGTCACAGTGGACGTGGACCCTAAACAATGCATCATGGCATCCCACCCAGAGCCAGGTAATGGTGGACATGGACTCTAAACCAAGTCTCACAGCATCCCATCCAGAGCCAGAGAATGGTGTACATAGACCCTCAACCATGTCTCACAACATCTGAACTGCAGCCAAGTCACTGTGGATGGAGACTCTAAACCAAGTCTTACAACATTCCATCCAGAGCCAGGTCACACTGCATGTGACCTTAAACCACGTCTAATGACATTGCATCCAGAGCCAGGTCATGGTGGACATGATCCTTAAACCATGTCTCATAGTATCCCATCCAGAGCAGGGTCATGGTGGACAGGAATCCTAAACCATGTCTCATGGTATCCCATCTAGAGCTGGGTATGGTGGACGTGGACTCTAAACCATGTCTCTTGGCATTCCATCCAGAACAGCGTCACAGTGGACGTGGACCAGAAACCATGTCTCACAGCATCCATCCACAGCCATGTCACAGTGGACATGGACTCTAAACCAAGTCTCACATCCCATCTGGAGCCAGGCCACAGTGGACATGAATCCTAAACCACATCTATGGCATTCCATTCAGAGCCAGGTCACAGTGCACGTGGACCCTAAACCACGTCTCACAGCAGCCCACCCAGAGCCAGGTCACAGTTGATATGGACCCTAAACCATACTTCACGGCATCTCATCGAGAGCCAGGTCATGGTGGATTTGGACTCCAAACCATGTCTCATGGCATCTCTTCAGGAGCCAGGTCACAGTGGACCTGGACCCTAAACCATGTCTCATGGCATCCCATCCAGAGCCAGATGAAGGTGGATGTGGACCCTAAACCACGTCTCACAACATGCCATCCAGATCCAGGTCACAGTGGATGTGGACTCTAAACCATGTCTCATGGCAGCCAATCCAGAATCAGGTCATGGTCAGATGTGGACCCTACACCACGTCTCACTACACCACGTCTCACAGCATCCCCTCCAGAGCCAGGTCACAGTGCATGTGGACCCTAAACCACATGTCACGACATCCCATCCAGAGCAGGGTCACGGTGGACATCGACTAAATCGTGTCTCACAGCATCCCATCTAGAGCCAGTTCACAGTGGATATGGACTCTAAACCATGACTCGTGGCATGCCATCCAGAGCCAGGCCACAGTGGTCGGGGACTCTAAACCATGTCTCACGGCGTCCCACCCAGAGCCGGATTACTGTGGATGTGGACCCTGAACCATGTCTCTCGTCATTCCATCTAGTGCTCTTCCATTCTACCCGTGAGAAACTGGGAAGATTCCAGAAGGTCATGGAGGACAGGCAACCTCTCCTCCGAAACGCTCTCTCTCCCAGCCCCCTCCCCTGTTCCATCACCTGATGGTCTAACTCAGGGCACTTGGAGGCCCCCGGTCTGCCCACTAAGGGGGCAGACCTACTGCCAGCCTCTCTCTGGCTGTGAGTCACCATGCAGGAGAGCAAGAGCTCACTCTCCCTCCAAGGTGGGGCTGAGGGTGGGAGTTGCCGGAGACAAGGGTCCTCTCAATTTCAATCCTCTGTGCCTGGCGGCCAGCCCAGCGATCTCTCCATCAGTGGCAGCCAGCTCTCCAGCCCACCAGGCTTCTGGGGAGGTGTAGGTAGCCTCGGGTCACAGAACAACAGACCAGGCAGGCAGTGGACAGCAGTCACCTGGCGGGAAGGGTCTCAAGCCCGGACAGGGGTGGGGTGTGGAGACAGTGCCAGGGGAGTTTGGCACTGTGCCTGAGTGGAAGGATGGAAGGAAAGAGGAGTTGCATGCAGTTGGGGATGTCACATAATGACAGGAGAAAAATTAGGCTCGAGCCTGGTTCTCTCTACCTCTGTCTGAGTGATCATCACCCTTATTATAAAGCAACTAATTATTAGCCTGGCTCATTAGCAATTATAAATCTCTAACTCTAGAACTTCATTTTAAAAAATGACAAGTTAGCACTGAATTATTTTCCCAACTGCCTGGATCACGCAGTGTTAACACACTCGGCTCCCGTGGTTCTTGGGGGTAGGACTGGCCTTCGGGTAAGGAGGGGCCCCTGCCTGGCTTTCCATCCAGAAGTCTGGGTGTCCCAGCATGACTGAAATCAAGCACCCTAAGATATAAGAAGTGGAGGGGCTGAGCGTGGTGGCTCACACCTGTAGTCCCAGCACTTTGGGAGGCTGAGCCAGGAGGATTGCTTGAGGCCAGGAGTTTGAAACCAGCCCAGGCAACATAGTGAGACCTCATCTCTACAATAAATAAGTAAATAAATAAAAATTATCTGGGCATAGTGACAGGTGCCTATAGTCCCGGCTACTTGAGAGGCTGAGGTGGAAGGACAGCCCCAGCCCAGGAGGTCGAGGCTGTGGTAGCCATAATCATGCCACTGCTCTCCAGCCTGGACAGCAGAGTGAGACTCCCAACTCAAACAGAAAAAAAAGAGCAGATTTTCTTTTTTGAGAAACGTGGCCGTGGTAGGTCTTTCTGCCACGAATCTTCCTTTTCCTTTTCTTCTTCTTGCTAATAAACTCTGTTTTAAAACTTAAAAAAAAGAAAGAAGAAGAAAAAAAAAGTGGAGGAAGAGTGATGTACTGTCCTCTCCTGCTTTCCAGTGAAAATCGAAAAAACACACTTATGGAGCATCGATGGTGCCAGGTACGTAGCATGCCAAACTGCACTGCATCTCTCCATGACCACGCGGGGCTGATATTGTTCCTCTCCGTTCTACCGATGCAGAACCTGAGGTCATGGCACCTGTCACCTGGATCGTGAACAGACAGCTTGGATGTAACCGAGGTTGTCCCAACTCAAAGCCCCTCCCCTAACCACTACCCCGGTGAACAGCTGCACCACTCCATGGCCGTGATGAGGCAAGGCTTGGGCCGGTGACGGTCACAACCCTTTAGGTGCAAATGCCCCCCAGGACGAGACTCCTGGGGGAGAGGCAGCCCACGGATCCTGGGGTGTCTTATGGGCCCACAGTGTGCGGGTGGGTGGGTGGAGGGAGAGACCGTTCCTTCCCGGTTCCTGGTGTTCCCATTTTTCTCTTTCCTATGGCTAACCCTCCATGGCTTTTCCAGCTTCCTCATCCTTCTTCGGTGCTTTGCTGCTTCTTCCCCTTCTTGGCACTCACTGGAGGATGAAACAAAGCGGAAGACACTGCATAAGGAAAGCCCGTTCCCCACTAGGTAGACTGCTTGTTCCGTTTCTTGTTCTCTCTTCCAAGCCAAAGGAGATGACTGGAGTCAGGAAGAGCTGCCAAGATGAAGCAGCCAGAGGCGGAGGCAAGGGAAGACAGACCGTGCATCCTCAGGCTCAGAAGAGGGAGGAGACACACACAGAGCTGGCCACAAGGTAAGGCAAACCCCCAAACAGGGAGGGACTTGGGTGTTGGCCATAGCTCTACTCTGATTGACTAGGTGCCTTTGACGTTGGCGGTGACTTTTCACCTGCAAAACAGGGGGTAGGAGTGAGACGGTTTTTCCGGTTTTGATACTGAGTTTGAAGTTTTCATAAAGAACTTTCTGGTCATCACAGACAGCAATTCAGACAACCAGTCCCCATATCCCCATACCTGCAGTCAAAGATTCACAAACCTAGCCAGAAGTGGTAACTTTTTTATAAAATACCCAAACCATCAAATTTAAAGAAACAAGTGACTTACGTGACTTTATGTATTTGAACACATGCAATTTCGGTTTCATGCCAGTTGAAATCTATGGGGAAAAGGGAAGCTAGTTACTGGATAGAAGGATGAGTGTTACTGACTCACGTAGGTTTTGTCATGGGTTCAAATCCCAGCTCTGTAAGTGACAAGGTCTCAAAAGTCTGATCGTTGAACAGATATGAATAAGGCCTGCCCGATAGCGATGCAGAGTCCAGAAGATATACCGTGGATGAAGCCTGTTCCTCGCATCCTGCAGACCTAGGAAGGCGTCTCGGAGGAAGTGATCTCCACATTAAGGCCTGATGAGCAAACAGGTCAACCAAACATGTCAGGTGTCCAACCCCAGGCCACAACTCTCAACACAAATCCCTGGAATGCCAACAAAGGAGAAATCCCAGCAAAGGTGGAAGAAGGAATCCTTTGATGAGCAACTGGGGATGGGTGAGCATTATTGAACAGCACACAAATACTGCTCTTGAAGGAGGAGGGTGGTGCGATTACCTGCAGAACTTTCGTATCCCAGAGGGGCAGAAAGTCGGAGGTCAGAGACAAAGTGCCAAAAACAGTCACGATACAGGCTGATGCTCATGGGGCATTTCTTAAAGGCACCACCTGCGTTAACCCATTCACCATTCACAACAACCCCAATAGTATCCCCACTGTACAGACGGGGAAACCGAGGTGCAGACAATGGTCACCTAGCCTAGGAGCAGGGGAGTCCGGATTTGAACTAGACGGTCTGGTGCCCTTAACCACTAGGCTGCCCTTAACCTCTAGGCTACACTGTCTCTGGATGAAGAAGCTGAACCCAGCCTGGAGGAAGGACAAAGAAGGTTCTAGCTGCAGAATATTGGTTTCCTACCTGCCAGATAAGCCCGTTAGGGTACCCACACCATCCTTCCATTCCGAGGAACAACAATGGTTTTCCAGGGAAGAAGTGAGCCCCTGGTAGGTCGTGACCACATGGTATCCATCCCAGAATTCCTAACTCCCAGCAGTGCCCCGCATGTCCCGGGGGCACGAGATGGCATGAGCACAGTGTCCTCTGCTGTCCAGAATGGGAACACACCTCAGAGAGACGCCCTAGCCAGAAGGAAGCCCAAGCCCACTGGACTTCTGGAGGAATTTTCTTTCAGAGAGAAACTCCAGGGAATTCCTGGAGCTTTGAGAACAAGGAGAAAGCAGGAAAGAGATAAAGACAAGATGATGCCACCGATCCTCAAAGACAGATCCTACGTCCAAAAGGGACAGGCAGAGAGAGTATCCCAGGGCCAGGCCCCGGTCCAGGGGTGCCCAGGCTTTCTGGCAGAGTGGAAACTCTGTCTTTCCCAGAGCCTGAGGACCACAGGAGAGGCTAACTGTGACTCTCCCAAGTGGGGTGGGGTGTGCAGGGGGTGGCTGGTGTTGACAGCTGAATCCTAGAGCTTGGCAGGAGGCACACGAGTGACCCTTGAGGGTTAAAACGACACCAGTGGTGAACACTACAGAAGAGATTCTGACTCAGTCTGGGTGAGCCGAGTCGTCCTAGGAGAGATGGGCCACCCCCCCAGCCCAGAGAGGCTGGGTGACTCTGGCAGGAGTCAAGCACTCGTTGGGCGTGGGATACAATGTAATCACCAACAACCAACAAAGTGGGTCTCCTCCTCCGTCGTTTCTCTAAGGAGCTGGAGGCACAGAGAGGTTAAGGAACTGCCCAAGATCACACAAGGCCAGGGCTCCCTTTCAGCTAGCCCCAGTGGTCAAGCCTACATTCTAACAGCCATCCTGGCTTCTCCCTCTGTGTGGAAGCCCCATCCTGGGCTGGAAGGGCCCGGTCTGCCTGAGATGCTCAGATTCTGATAGAAGATGGCTCTGCCCAGAGCCCTCCGTCCCTTGTTGCTGCCTCCCCCGTCCTCATCCCGAGACTGGCTGGGTGGGTCTCGCTAGGACACAGGCCCCGTGGCATTCTCTGGCTCGGGGCTGTGCTCGCTGGGTCCTCCAACAATGCTTTGTCCTTCCCGGCTCCTCCCTCGAGCCCTGAGAATGCTCCCCTCCCAGCCAGGCCGCCCCCTCCCAGCCGCCTTGCTGTCAAGCGGGCCCTACAGAAGCCGTGGCAGGTGATGGCTTCCTGCCTGGGAACAGCACCTCTCAGCAAACTGTCAAGTAATTGGCCCCTAAATCCCCTGGGAGACGCGGGGAGGATGAGGAAAAATTACGGCTGTGGAACTGAGTCTTAAAAATTATATCACCTTTGCTGACAGCGTAATTACTCCTTTTTCTTGAGATTTAGTGCAGATCTCCAATCCTTAAACAGTTGAGGGATATTTTAAGGGCTCTTCCTTTGCTAGTCTTCTTTTCCCGTGGGCCTGCAGAGGCTGGATTCCTGGCATCACCCAGCCTCCCTGCTCCTCCTAGGAAGCAAAATATCCCCAGACGGGCCACGAGGAGGGCCACGCAGGAGGAGGGGTGACAGAGACCATGAGAAAGGGGTTTGACCTGGGAATTACTGTGTCTGGGCTGCCCAGGGCAGCCACACGGTCCTGAGTGACTCCCTGGCCACCTGTTTGAACAGCAGGGGAGGTCCCCTGACTTCTCGAAGCCCTCCCCTTACAGATGCAGACAGTGTCCACTGCACAGCTCTTGGTCCACCGCAGAGGCCACTGCAAGTGGGCCCGCCCGCTTGACCTGAAGTTGATCTTGGCACTGAGCAGGCTGCAGGACCCTGGGGCTTAATACTCATCCTCCAGGAGCCAAAGAGGGAGGGAGCCCATGGGAAATACCCCGGTCCGGTGACACATTCCATGAAGCCTCTCGGGGACCTCCAGGGGATGGACCTCAGGCACCCACGCAGTCACCCGCCCGTCAACACCCCCTTGATTAGCTCTCCTGCCTTCCCTGCCTCCCCCACCTCAGTTTCCCCTCCCCCTCACATGCTTCCTAGGATCAGCCCCCAAATAAGTGACCTGCACAGAATCCTTGTCTTGGGGTCTGCTTTTGGGAAGATCCAACCTCGACTCCCCTTCCCTGGAGCCTGATCCAAGTGCCCTGTGAGCACCAACTTCTGTTTGGAAGAGGGTGTTCTCCAAAGGCAGGCATGATCCAAACGGTCGAGAGGCTCTGGTCTCATCGACGGCAATGTTTTGCAGGAGTGCCTCGTCTCCTCAAAGAAGGAAAAGGGCTTAAGGGCCCTGAATTCTAGAGGCCACAATTGTCTTCCTCCCCCCAAGGCCGGCACCCTTCCTCCCACCTCTAGGTCCACGTGTGAGGATCCCTCTACATTAGCCACCTAGGATGGGAGGGGCTGGTGACCTTCTTAGCTTTAACTTCTGCCCAATCTCACCTCTGCCCTCATCGAGGTGTCTCCGTGACCAACGGAGTCTGGCATGAGTCTAGTAGAAAGCGCTGGCACTTCCGTGGTCAAAGACGATGCCTTCAAAGATGAAGCTCTCCGTAAGAGTTGGCATGGCATTCAGGGCCCTGTGGCTAAGAAGCACCAGTCCTAGTTCAGAATTCAGTGGGATCAGGACTTGGAGCTGGGCTTTTGTCTTTGAATGACTGTCAGGATGGGCAGAGGGTGGGGACAGAGTCTCCTAGGCCTGGGCTGGCAGAGAATCGGATCTCTGCTGCTATGAAAAGACCTCAGAATGCTCGCCAAGTCCATGGCCAAGGGCCAGTTCGGGAGATGAGACAACACACTGAGGCCAAGGTTCTCAAGCCAGCCCAGAAGGCATCTTTGGCCCCTGAAGTGCCAGCGCTTTCTGCTAGACTCACGCCAGACTCCATTGCTTATGGAGACACCTCAGTGAGGGCAGAGGTGGCATTGGGCAGGAGTTTAAGTTTCCAAGGCAGACGCTGGGCAGAATCCGCCTGTCCTTGGGTCTTGTCATCTTGGAATCTCCAACAAGATCCTGGGGGGCCTGGAGGTGGCCTACAGGGCTGGCTTCCCAGGCCCAGCTCTCCCAATGTCCATCCCATCACCATTGCCATCCCCATCTAATCATGCCTTGTAACCCGGCACTGTGACATCTTATCTCCTGGAGAGGAATTAGGGTAACTCACATTTATTAAGTATCTACTGTTTGCCCGGCACTGAGTATTTTGCATGTATTACCTCATTTAACTCTCAAAGCAACCCTGTGAAGAGGTGTTATTATTATCCCTGCTCTGCAAATAAGGAAACAGAGACAGCAGTTAACTGATTGCCCATTGTCACCCAGCTTCTTCATCACAGAGCCTAGATGTGAACCCAGGCATTCCAGATGCACAGTGGGCTCCTAACCACCATTGCAAATGGCCTTGAAATTGACAGCTAACACAGTTGAGGAACAGGATCTTGGAAACCTCCCCCAGCTTCCCGCTTTTCTCTGCTTAGTTCTTGGTTGCTTCTCACTGAGTGAGTATGATGGCTAATGTGTCGACTTGACTGCACCACGAGGCACCCAGACATTTGTCCGACATTATCCTGGCTGTGTCTGTGAGGCTGTTTCTGGATGAGATTAACATCTGAATCCAGAGACTGAGTGGAGCAGATTGTCCCCCTACTGTGGGTGGGCCTCATCCAATCGGTTAAAGGCCTGAACAGAACAAAAAGGCTGAGGAAGAGGGAACAACTCCCACCGTCTGCTGGACTGAGAACTTGGTCTGTTCCGGCCTGGGTCTTGTCCGCCGGCTTGCGGGTTGGAACTTACTTCACCAGCTCTCCCGGGGCTCATCTCCAGCTCAACAATAGCTCATCTTGGGACTTTTGGGGTCCCATAGCCACAAGAGCCAGTTCCTTATAATAAATCTATTTCAGTGTGTGTGTGTGTATGCGCATGTGTGCACGCGCGCACACACACACACACACATACACACACACACACACACACACACACACACGTATAATCTCCTGCTGGTTCTGCTTCTCTGGAGTACCCTGACTAATCCAGTAGGGTTGTGGACTTTGCTCCACAAGCACCAGAGGCCTCAGCTTCCGCCACTGGCAGCGGCCTGCCTTGGAGATACGTGGCAGGAAAGAGCAGCCGAAGGTCTACCGGTGGTCACAGCAAGCGGTGCAGGCCTGAACCGACCAGAACTGGCCCTGGACACACACAGCAGGTGACAATTGCCTTGGATCTGTCCCAACTCCAGTAACGATAATAGAACACAGAGGAGGTGGCTATTTTGGGCTGCCCAGAATCCAACTCTCCTTATGTTTGCAAAAAGTCCCCAGTATAGAATCTAAACACACCAATGACTCACCCGGCCAGCCCCCCTTGCCTGTAACTGGACTTGGCAGCCAGATGCCCGCATCCTGAACCTTTTGTCTGGAGCTGGCCACACAGAAGCAGGACACGTGAAGAACCTGTAGATCTCGTGGCAGCAGCCACCATCCAGTTCCTGGGGACAGTGGGCCTGAGTGGCCGCAGTGGCTCCTGTACTGGGCCCTACAGCCCGAGGCCCTTGGAGCTCCGTGGAGGTGGTGGGGAGTCCTCGCCAGGGCAGAGTGTGACTTTGGCTGTGGTTCTGTCCACATTGTCACAAAACCAAGTCCCCCCAGAAATTCTGCAACCGCCCAACGTCCTTTCGCCAAATGTCCATGCTGCTTTTGGAGACAGGATCAGTTTCTGTTGCTTGCATCTGGAACCTTAATTGAGGCAGTCAGCTCTGGGCCAGGCACGCAACTATCTACCCACACCACCTCCTGTAGCCTCACGTAGGCTGTGAGGATGGTGGCTTTATTGCAGCAAAACTGCAGCTCAGAGAGGTTGAGTAATTTTGCCCCGGGTCACAGAGCTTTTGGCGAAGCTGAAATTCAAACCCAAGTCTTAGTGACTTCAAAGACACCGAATTCTCAGCCACCACAATTCCTGGTCTCTTTTCTGCCTGGATTCTTTCCCCGCTGCTTTAATTATACCAACAAGCAAGGGAGAAAGGGAACACCCACCATGCGGGGATGGGCCCAAGAGCCAAACTGCTTCTGAGCTAGATGCTTTTCTCCAAGTCTTCAACAAGATGTCGGCAGCTCTTTAACTCCACCTGTGGCGAGAACGCAGCGCTAATGTATTCACATGCTGGAGATGAAGTGCCGCCCATGC
The DNA here is from genome assembly GCA_027257055.1 of Cephalopachus bancanus. NCBI lineage: Eukaryota > Metazoa > Chordata > Mammalia > Primates > Tarsiidae > Cephalopachus > Cephalopachus bancanus. Next base: position 8,010,916 of record JAPVLO010000065.1, read on the forward strand.
TCGGCCATCGATCCTCACCCAGGCACTCTACACAGGCAGGCGGTACATCCATGCTCGGGAGCTGGGAGTCTCCCCAAATCCAACACCAAGGACACACGGTCTGGGCTGCCCCGTCACATGTCACCCACCCACCCTCATGCCCTAATGGCTGCATCAATATTTTGTGACCACTTCAGCGCTGGTGACAGATAAACTAACGAGCTGCCTCTGAGCTAGGCCAGCGTCCCCCAAGAGAAGACAGAACTTAAGGAATTTAAGCAAACAGTCCCACGGTGCCTCCCTACTCACGCCCAAGCTGAAAGCTGCTTTCCCGGCGAGGGTGAGTGAGGATGGTCATTTTTCTGCCATTGATCCGTGGGTTTTTCATTTGCCGGGAGCAGCCCGGAGCGAGGAGTGTCCGAGATGAATCTAGAAGCCTCTCCTAACACCGCACAGAGAGGAGCCGAGGAACCACTCTGTGGAAAGGCAGGGGGTGGTTGCAGGAGCTCTGCTCGGAAGCCCGTGTGTCCACAGAAGGCGCAGCCGGGCTGGATTTGTTTGTTAGTTGTGCGGATCACTCGACCCCCAGGGAGGCACGGCGCAGGGATGCTGGAGGTCTGTGTCGGGCCACACACGCCGGGGGCTGAAGCTTCAGAGCTGAGGTTGAAAACTCCAGAAGCACTTGGTGTCCCAGGCACGCCTTCCAGACCTGGACCTGATTCCTGGCTCAGCCTCCCTCTGTCCCTCTCTTCTCCGCCAGCCTCCATTCCCCTCCACACTCAGGGCTCCTTACCCGCTGGGTCACTCGGGCCCCTTCTTTTCCTTTTATCTTTTCGGTATTTCAGCATTTTTATTTTTATTTGTTTGGTTTTTTTTTTTTTATTTTAAAGATGTGGGGTACAATTCAGGGTTCGGTATACAAATGTTCGATATGCAGGTACCCTTGTTTATGGGATGTGCGCCCCCCCACCTGGCAGTTTCCCACTACTGCCAATCCCTTGTGCCCCCCTCACCGCCCGGTCAGTTTCCCTCAACTGCCAATCCCACACCTCCTCCCCTGGCAGTGTCCCACTACTGCCAATCCCTTCCTTTTCTTTTTTTTTTTTTGAGTTGGAGTCTCACTGTCGCCCAGACTGGAGTGCAGTGGCCGCTCCCAGCCACCACAGCCTCGACCTGCTGGGCTCTGGCGATCCTTCCGCCTCAGCCTTCCAAGTAGCTGGAACTACAGGTGCACGCTACCACGCCCGGCTAATTTTTTTGGATTTATTGTAGAGACGTGGTCTCGTCTGCCCAGGTGGGTCTCGAACCCGTGGGCTCAGGCAATCCACCCACCTCAGCCTCCCAAAGGCGCGGCCACCTAGCCTTTCTTATAGTACTATGCTAATTGCTCAAGGTCCGCTTACTAAGTGAGAACATACGGTACTCTGTTCTTTGTTTCTGTGATAGATCACGGAGTAGGATAGATTCTAAATCCATCCAAGTTGCTGCGAAGTCTGTATGTTTCGACCTTTTCTCCTGACCTCTGACTCTCCTCACTGGCATCAATTGCAGCTTATCATTGTCCTTCCAGTAGGTGCCTCCTCCCTGGACACAGAAGACCACCAGGTCTGTCCTCAGGACTCCTGAGCACGCCTTGAGCTTGCCTGGCCTCCTCACAGCCTAGCAATCAGAGCAAGCTTGGTGAAATCCAGCCTGAGCGTGCATTTGCTCACAGCGGTGAGTCCTGGGCAGGTCACCTAAATTCTCTGAGCTTCCGCTTCAAGTGCAGCGCAGTGAGTGGTACTTGCCTTGAAGAGGTGTGATGGGCTTAAATAAAATTCTGTATCCAAGGGATAGATGCGCCCCCGCCCCCCTCCGTGTATAACCTTAACCCTTTTCTAAGGAATGGCCTCATTCCATGGAGGCCTCGGTGCTCTGAGTGCCTTGGCAGGTAGGGAGACACAGAGATGGGCGGCCTAGGGCTAGGCTGAGTGCTTGGGAGAGCCCCATGGACTTCTTTGCGCAGTAGAGGAAAATTCAGAGCTTTGAGGTCGGAGAGAAGGGGAACAAGAAGCCGGGAGGGCAAGTGAGAAGGGGAGCCAGGGAGATGGAGAAAGGAGGAGGAGGCGCTCCTGGGGATGAGGTGACTGGTGGGAATTCACGCTCTGTGTCCAGTGAACTTCATGACCAGAGAGTTGACAGAGCTGTTTACAGAATTCCTCCATTTCCCGCCAGGACTCCAAAGTCTTCAAAAAGTTGGAGGAGGGGTTGGAGGCATTCTTCCTTTTTTCTGAGTCGGAGTCTCACTCCGTCGCCCAGACTGGAGTGCAGTGGCCGCTCCCGGCCACCGCAGCCTCGGCCTGCTGGGCTCCGGCGATCCTTCCGCCTCAGCCTTCCGAGTAGCCGGAACTCCAGGTGCAGGCTACCAGGTCCGGCTATTTTTTGATTTATTGTAGAGATGAGGTCTGGCCAAGTTGCCCAGGCTGTTCTCGAACCCGTGGGCTCAGGTGGTCCTCTCACCTCTGCCTCCCAAAGTGCTGGGATTAGAGGCTGAGCCACCGAGCCCAGCCAGGATGCTTCCTTCGATGTGCTGAAAATCAAGAAGGTTCGGGTGGCCCAAGACAGAGACAGCAAGCAGGGGGACAGTGAGTGTGCATTCAGTCTAGAAGTAAAATCAAATCCATGCAAGCAGGATTCCGTAGCTGGAAGGGGCCATGGACAAGGACATGGCGGTGACCTCCTTTGGGTGTGTGAAAAGGGTACAGGCCACTTTTTCTAGATTTCAAGGGACAAGGTGGCTCCATCTGATATCTGGCTATTTGTCTAATTCCCCTGGCCCCTACTGGGCTCCAGATGTTGAGTCATTCCTCTTTCCACCCTGAAATTCTGTGCAAAGTTCCCAGGCATAGGCCTGAATGTCCCAGAGAGACCAGTTCTGTCTCTGAAGCAGGCAAGGTGGAAGGCTAGCCCCCAAAGCTCCATCCTCAGGACCAGCTGCCTGGGTTCAAGACTTCCGGGGCCCTTCCCTACCTTCCAGGTCAGAGCCACATGCAAACCAACAGCAGGCAGCACAGGCCTCAAAGGAAAACTTGTTACGCCTCCTGCTACCAGAAGATGACAATACCAACCGCACAGCCTCTTCCAAAGCAGGAATGAATACCTCATTAAACCTGGATTACTCAAGGAAAGCGGGGCTCTGGTCAGTGGAGAGGCAGGCTGCCCTGGGGAGCTGGTGTGGCCACTCCAGTCTGAGGAGGGCCAAGGGAAAGGATAGGGAGACCCCCCAGACCCTGCCCTACCCATTCCAGTGGCCTCCTCATTTTTCTCCTTCCTCTGAGGCTTTTCTGCAAACTCATGGACCCTGGAGTCAGATGCTTGAGTTTGAATCCCACCATGTATTTTTGGGGTTAACTAGAACAGGCTATTTAACCTCTTCATGCCTCAGTTTTCTCAACGATAGAACAGGAATAAGATACTGCCGGCTGCACAGACCTGTGGAGATAATAACATGAATTCATTTACGAAGTGTTTATAACAATGCCTGGACGTAGAGACAGAGCCCTGACAGTGTTAGATGTTGTGGTGCGTCCCTGCCAAGCTCTTTGAGGCTGCCCCTGACACACACAAGGCCAGGCCGCTGTTCTTGTGGTTGGGAGGGAATCTTTCATTGATCTTTGTGCCACCTCTGACTTGCTGTGGCACACAGGCTGGGCTCTCAGCTTCTTCCTGCGTCTTGGTGACATCATGACCACAAGCAAGAGCTGGGCATAAAAGAGCTTAGAGATATTGAGGGGGCAAAAAAGGAGGATCAAAGTCTGCTTTTTGTTATTCACCCTCTAGGAAGGCGTCATTGCAGCAGAAAATACAGGAGGGAGCAGGTGAGGAACTCAGCTTCACACTGGAGCCTCCGGGCAGGCAAAGAACACTTCATTCCACCCTCCGCATGAGGGTATTCTTTTTTCCGTCTTTCACAGTCTTTGAAGAACTTCCTTCTGAATCCATCAGGGTTCTGGTTGCAAGCAATAGAAAACTACGTCAAAGGAATGTTCTGGAAGGATACTGGAGCACACAGTGTTGATAGGGGGACAAAAAGAAGGCTTGGGAAGGGGGGCAGTGGAGTTCCAGAAGCTGGCAGCAGGATCTACCTGGCTGTGATACCATGGTCTCTGGACACAGGACCTGCCCCAAGAGGTCACTACAAGCAAATTCTAACTATCCCTATGTCTGTTCACTACTCACAGCAAAGTCAAAACTGGAATGTCTGATCGGCCAGCCCTAGTCACCTGACTGGGCATTGGCTGGTAGGATTGGCCACACTGGATCACCTGATTGGAACTTGGCTTTGGAAATTGGTCAAGCTGGGTCACCTGACTCAAGTCTGGCTTTCAGGATTGGTCACACTTGTCATCCCACAGGGTCCCAGTTGCTGGGATTGGTCAAGCCTAGTCACCTGACTGGGCACTGGCTGTTGGGATTGGCCACCCTGGGTCACCTGATTGGACCCTGGCTTTGGAGATTGGTCGAGCTGGTCACCTGACTCAAGTCTGGCTTTCAGGATTGGTCGTGCTTATCGTCTCGTGGGGTCCTGGTTCCTGGGATTGGCCTGACTGATCCTGGTTATCAGAGTAGGGAGAGGCTTAACAGCAGGTCCGGGTGAGCTGTGCCTTGCCACCCTGCCCACAGTGGGGACAACCTAGAGGCACAACTGTCCACTGCCCATCCTTGAAGCTTTTCCCTTGCCTCCTCCCCAATTTGCCTGTCGATCTCGCTGGGGCAGTGCCACGTTGGCAACTTCCCCACGTCCTCCATTTGGGGCCGACAAATGGGACCCTCCCCTGGGGGGAAGGACAGGAAGATGGGCTCTATTACAGAGCAATATTCTGAAGGAGAAGAGAGCCATTAGGACGGGAAGATGGAGCCAGTGAATTTGGCTTGTCTCCCTGCACTGGGGCAAGATTGATTTTATTCATAAATACTCTCAGTGATCTCGGGCTCCAGAGCAGGCTGCAAACGGCTACTAATGAGTCTCTCTGACCTTCCCTCTACCCACCGCCACCACTGCCCCGCCCAGACTCTGCCCCTCTCTTCTCTACTTTATCAATGTCATGAATATAATGGCGGAGTGAAGCTGAGAGCTAAAGCCAAAGCCCCTGACTCGGTGGAGACCTCGACACCCCCACTTATCATCCAGCCCTTTGCACCCCCCCACCTTTCTATCTCTCACTAAATCCCACCCTGGGGGCCCCTTCCCCAACAACCTGGATGGCATCCAGCTGCCCTCACCACGGTGCCCTCCTGCCATCGCCTTAGGCCCCAACTCTCCCCACAACCTAAAGTCTCCCCACCGCAGCCCGAACCCATCGCCATCTTCCTGTCCTCATTGACTGATGAGAATAATTGGTGCCCGTCCTCCAAGGACCCTCTCCACGTGGATCTGTAGACAACGGATTTCAAATTGATTTAAAGCCTGTGTCATGCTGGCTTAGAGAAAAATCCCTGCAGAAATTAGCCAGTTTAACATTTGGGGGCTGCTTCCCAAAACCCGCGGTGGGTAATTACAGAGGAGGTGCCATTTCTCCCCTGGGACGGGGGAAAAGCAGAGGTGCGGAGGACGGCAGGGCCAGTGCCCCTCCTGTAATTGCCCAAGGACACCAGGGCTTCCCTGCCACTGCCCTCAGAACCCACCTCTTCTGACACGGGGTGAAACTGGCTTAGCAGAGGATTTGCTCACTTGTGCGCTCACGCCTTCATCCATCAACCAGACGAGCGCATGCCTGTGCTTCAGTCAGGCCCTCGTCATCTGTCGCCTGAATCATTTCACCAGCTGCCTAAATGATCTTCCCATGTCCAGTCTCTTCCTCATCCAACTGCCCCCCAACCCCAACCACCAGGGCCGTCTGACCCCAACAGGAGGCTTAGCAAGCCACTCTCCCGAAGTACGCCTTGGAATGCAGCCACATGACCTGCAAGGCACATGAAAGGATCCCCACGTCCCAGTTCTTGGATGCAGTGACTTAACTACACGGACGATTCATAGGCCAGCACGTGCTGCTCCCTCTCCTGAAATGCCCACTCATTCCAGAGAGACTGGCAAGTTGACTTCCCTCCCAGTCCCCTGCCAGGCACTCCCCCTCCCAGGGGGCCTCCTTCGGAAGGGATCATCTCCCTCTCCTTGGTATAATTCTATACTTTTTAGACTCAGACATCCGGCCCGTGCACATGTGGATGCTGTTAACTTATGTGGAATTGCTACATGGGAAGCCCCTTGACACAACCTAGGTCAGACACAGACAAGGCCCAGCTCCAGCCCAAGTGCCTGGCTCATGGCTGATGTCGGTGAATGTGGCATTGAACTCCAAGCAGCACACTTCAGGTGGAGGAGACACAGCCCTGCCCTCAAGGGGCTCACCTTCTAATGGAAGACTGGCCCTTCTGCGTGTCTTCCAATTAACCAAGTGGCCATGGCGGGTGACCTTTTTGTTGTTTGTTTACCAGCATTTATCTGTTCAGTGTTGGCCAGGAACGGTGGCTCATGCATGTAATCCCAGCACTTTGGGAGGTGGAGGCGAGAGGATTGCTTGAGGCCAGGAGTTTGTGATCAGCTTGGGCAACATAGCAAGACCCTGACTCTACCAAAACCAAAAAATCTTAGTGAGGTATAGCGGCTGGCACCTATAGTTCTAGATACTCACCTCTCACCTAGTTGAGGTAGAAGGATCACTTGAGCCTGGGATTTTGAGCTATGATGGCACCACCACACTTGCACCTGGGCAACAGAGCAAGACCCTGTCTCTAAAATAATAAAAATATACATCTATTTAGTAGTAATTTTGGATGGGGACTTTGCTAGGCATGGTTAACACATAACTTTGTCCGATTCAGTGGTTCTTAGCGCCACCTGAGAATCTGTTAGAGACACATACTCTAACTGGCGCAGTGGCTCATGCTTGTAATCGCAGCACTTTGGGAGGCCGAGGCAGGAGGATTGCTTGAGCCCCAGGAGTTCAAGACCAGCCTGGGCAACGTAGCAAGACCTCGTCTCTACAAAAATAAGAAAATTAGCCAGGTGTGGTGGTACACACCTGTAGTCCAAGCTACTCAGCGGGCTGGGGTGGAAGGATGACTAGAGCCCAGAGGTCGAGGCTGCACAGAGATGTGATGATGCCCCGATTCCATCCTGGGCGACAGAGTGATACCCTGACTAAAAAAAAAAAAAACAACAAAAAACAAAACCACACTCCTAAGGCCCTCCCCTGACCCACTGATTAGAGATGTAGGGGTGGTTCCAGACGAATGTATTAGATTTAACAAGCCCTCCAATAGTGCTATTGTACACTCAAGCACAAAACCCTAGGGAGTTAGTGTCCCAATTTACGGAGCCGGACACTGAGACTCAGTCACGTGGAGTAACTCACCCAGACTCCCACCGTGAGGCCACATCTTGACTGGAGTGTGGTGCACTGAAAACCGGCCCCTCAAAAGAAATCCACATCAAATCCCTGGGACTTGGAAATGTGACCTTGTTTGGAAAAGGGTTTTTGTAGGCATAATTAGGGATTCTGAGATGAGAATATCCTGGATTATTTGGGTGGACCCTGAATGCCATCACCAGTGTCCTCGTAAGAAAAAGGCAGACGGCTTTTAACGCCCACCGAGAAGGAAGGAGGCAACGTGGTCATGGAGGCAGAAATGGGAGTGGTGCTGCTGCAAGCCAAGGATTGCTGGGAGGCACCAGAAGCTGGAAGAGGCAGAGAAGGCTCCTCCCTAGAGCCTCCTAGGAGGCCTAGCCCAGCTCACTCTTGCCTTTCAGACTTCTGCCCCCCCAGAACTGTTTGAGAACACGTTCCTGCTGTCCTAAGCACCAGGCGCCTGGTAATTTGCTACAGCGGCCCCGAGAGTGATACAGACAGTCACAAAAGGCTGGTGCTGTCCTGGAGAATTTGACTAGACTCCCACCTGACAAGGAGCCAGGAAGGAGGCTTTCTCTCAGGCATCAGCATCTTTTCATCTCTTAGAGGGAAGGAGGCTGTCTGTTCCTACCAGAGAGGCAATTCCCTGAGGGCAGGAAGCAGGCCTTTCTTGTCATTTTATCCCCAGGCATGTTAAATGGTTAATTGAATGAAGCATTTTCATCTTGGTGCTCAAATGACCTGGATATCAGAGCTGGCTCCTTTTCAGGGTTAAGGTTCTCAGGCAGGAAGAAAATCTCTGTACAAGTTTTTCCAGGCCAGAGAATGTAGTGAATCATTCCCTCTGAGAGATTTCTTGTACATGTTCATCTCTGAAGTAGCCAAATGAACGGGCGTACCGACGCGCTTCTCATCCTGTAACGTTTGCAGGAGGCACCGGGGATCTTGTTAAAAGGCAGATTCGGATTCCTTGGCCTGGGCTGGGCCTGAGCGCCTGCATTTCTAACAAGCTCCTAGGGGCCATGGGGCTACTGGCCTAGGAACCAGCCTCGGGGTGGCAAGGTCCTGGATCCTGGAGACAACTCTGCCATCATCTGCTCCAACACCTTCCTGCTAAAGAGAAGGAAACGGAGGCTGAGAGGGCGAGGCAGAGCGCCCAAGGTCACAGAGCTAGGAATCAATACTTGATGCTAATCTCAGCAGTGGCCCTGGCTTGTGGAGGCAAGGAGGAGGAGGGAGGGACTTCGCTTTGGGGTACGAGACTCCCCTAGACGACCCCACCCCGGCGGCTCTGCTGCTTGCCCTCCTCCAAATTTTAAAACCAGCATCAGCTGCCAGGCTGATCGATAGGCCCGCTCATCTGTGAGGTTTGAGGCTCTCTCCACAGATGTAATCAGGGCTCCCGAGACGTCCTGGCAGCGGGCATGTGGGGAGGGAGCACCGCGATACATTTAATCAAGGAACAGATGGGGAGCTGATAGAGTGTGTAGAAAAATCAGGTTTCTGTGATAACATTCTCTTCCCGCTCTCAGCCTCTGCATCCCTTGGCTTCTCCAACAAGACTCCCAATGCCAACTCCAGCCCTGCCCTTTCCAGAGATGTTTTTCCCAGGAACCTTCGGGTCCCTGGAGATGCAGTGGTGAGGAGCGGGGTTAAGCTGCCCACTGAACGCCCCCCACCAGGCTTCCTTCTCGGACCAGAGCCTGAGGAGGCCGGGAGCTGACAGGTGGAGCCTTGAATACTCATCACAGAAGGCCACTGAGATGCCGTCGGCTGCCGGTTCCTGGTCGCTCACAGGGAGGCATGGCGCTCATCCCGTCAGCCCCTTGCCCACTGCCAAGTTCACCAGCCGTCAGCCCCATTTCTTCTAGAGGCGTCTGGTCCAAGGAGAGGACGCACTGAGACTCATAGCAGTGGTTCTCTCTGAGGCGTCTTGGCATGGACATGTTCTGATTGTCACGACTGGAGTGAGGGTTGCTGCTGAATGTCCTTCCATGCGTAGGACAGCCCCACAACACGAGTTATCTCACCCCAAATGTCAACAGAGCCCAGCTTGAGAAATCCTGCTCTATGGAAAGCCAAATAATGGCAGGGGCTTTACTCAAGCCAAGCCAGCCCGTCCCTGGGTGGATGCGTTCGGCTTCCTTCCCCATCTATATTCAGTCCTCAGACTAGTGCAGTCACCACCCACCCAGGTCCACACACACGTGTACTCGCACGCACACATTCCAAATGAGGTAGAAATAAATGGACCATGCTAGTGTCGAGATTTGGCTGGAGTGGGGTACCTCTCTCTGGGAGTCTCACGCACTCAGGGTCACAGCGCTGTTCCCCTTCAGACTGCCATGAAGACCAGGCTGCTCTGAAGGTGGAATTTAAGGAGTGGGTAGGTGGTAACTAAATGCATGAGATGCTCTCCCCCTGCAGGCCCCGCCTCTCGGTCCCAGGAAACCCACCTGGTCCCCCGGCATAGCCCTCTGTCCTCCCTCCTGCCCCCTTACTGCCTGCCGGCTTCACTCTGGGCCCAGCTTCTTTCTGCGACAGGAGTGAGATCGTGTCTGAGCCGTATCCAGACTGAGTACCAGGCCCTGTCCCTCCCGGACACAGCTGCAGAGGCCTGATCGTGCAGGCCCCTGCTTTGGAAGTCACCACCCAGAGCTCGGAGTGACCTCCTGAGGCCGCAGCCTTGAGCACATGCTCTCCCCACCTCGCCCTGATCTTCCTAATAAGGCTTTGGTCTCGATACGCTTTGTTAGTAGTAATTACTTAAACCCTCTTATTTACGGCATGCTTTGCTTATCCCAGACACCGAGCTCAGTGTGTTTAACTCACATCATCAAATCTTCCCCGTCATCCGACAGGTCTCTGAGTCTCAGAGAGGCTGAGTAGCTTGCTCAAGGTCACAGAGCCCATAAGTAAACCTGACACCCAGAACTGGAACCCTTGACGGACTCCAGAGACCGTCTTCTCAGTAGCAGACTCTCTCCAAGCATCCACACACCCACAGCGTCTGCCTGACCTAGAAGCTCCTTAGGTATGCAGAATCCCAGCCCCACCCTGGAATACAGAATGGGCACCTACACTTTCATAATAAAGACCCCAGGAACTCGGGGGCACATTAAAGTGACAATTCTGCAGGACAAGTGGTGCGGTTCCGGGAAGGGGACAGGGCTGGGGTTAAGGGATGGGGTGAGGAGGTGTCAGAGACGCTAACAAGGGCAGGACAGAATCCATCTGGGCCAGCTTGGTCCAACTTCCCAGACGTTTTCCTTGCTGACCTCCAGGGCTGGACACCCCCCGCCTAACTGTGTCCCAGCCTTCCGTCTTTGATCATTCAAGAATGCTGACTTTCCCCTTGAGACTTTCCCCTGCTCGCAACTCCCGGGGCCTCCATCCGTCCCCAGCTCCCAAGATGCAGCTGGTTTGGTCTGATCTCTAGGTTCAGACGAGCCCAGTCTCCTGTCTGCAAAACAAGCTTTCCCCTGGTCCCCACGTTCTGAGTATTCCCCCAACTGTCTCCTGCGGATTTTTTTTCCCCCTCCCTATACCAGTCTCTCATTGGAAACGCTTTCAGCTCCCATTTGAGCTGGGATTTGGGGCTTCTCTGGGCCTCTGAGGTATTGTTTCTGTCACCAATTAGAATATAAAAGTGCAGCCATTTATCAAATATACACATGAAGCAATACATGGACTGAACTGCAGAGAGGTGTGTGTCTGCAAGCCCAGATGCAGCCCTGTCTGACAAGCGCCATTTCTAACCCTGCGTGGTCAGGAGGCTGGGGACGCGTTTGCAGGGCCCTTGTCGTCCCACACGTGGGTGGAGTTATTTCCGTTTTGCATCTGAAGCTCAGGAAGGCCAACTGAGTCCCATGAGTACATGTGTAATGACAGCTAAAAGAAGCAATGACTCTGATTAAATGAATGACTCTGACACTTCTCTGATCTGCTTCTCCCTTCATCTCATACCCCTGCCAGTGTGGCCAAGACCAGCTGAGAACTCCCCTGGGTGCTGTAAGTTTCCATGTATCCAGAAGGTTCCAGGAACAAGTTGTTCTAATGAAACACTGTGGTTCACAGAATTACCACACGTACTTTAGGTTTATTTATACATTTTTAAAAACAGTAAACAGACTCACCTCTGAGACAATGGAATATGTCATTTATCGGGAGGTAAGTCCATGTGATGGAAACTGCTAGAACTTGGCTGGGCTGAACTGTCACTCTCCTACCTGGTGACTTGAAGCAAGGGTTTCCAAATATTTTTTAAAGTTACCATATAGAAAAAGGAGTAAATTTATTCTGATTTGTGGAAGGTTGTGCTAGTCAGGAGCCGTAGGTAGGAGCAGCAGGGAGAGACTTGGATTTATAATAGTTATTAACAGTAATAGCTGGCATCCTCTGAGGACTTACAGGGTTTCGGCACGTGGTCCTTTTCTCTCACGCCTCTTTCTACCTCAGCTCACAGATGAGAACCTTTGGGACCTCCTGGTGGAGAATATGTTGGGGGAAGGGTCTTCACTCTCTCCTAAGGTAGGAGACGAGAGAGTCTGACATCAGCTGGGCTGTGGCCCAGCCTGGAAAACACGCTCGTGGCTGGGTCAGAGCCTGTCCTCCCTAGGCCAGCCACCACCTTCTACTCCCTAAACCAGCTCTCCATTCCACCCACTCTGAGGCCTGCAAGGTGGGCAGCAGCCCTTTGGGCGGCAAACTGGTCAAAGCAGTGAGTCCAGAGCCCACTGGGCAGGCCCCAGCCTCTCCCAGGCAGAGCCTCAGGTCTGGAGTGGGTAGGAAGCCTTGACTTTGACCTTGACTTTGAGCATTCTCCACTCCAGCTCTTCCAGGGAGCCCTGGGCTTTAGAGCAGGATCTGCAAGTATGTTCTTTAAAGGCCCAGGTAGTAGATACTTGGGGCTTTGTGGACCACACAGTCTGTCGCAACCACTCACCAGCCATTGCCGTGCAAGAGCAGCACAAGCAATATATACACAACCAGGTGTGGCTGTGTGCCAACAAAGCCTTATTGACAACAGCAGGCCTCAGCAGGGCCAGAGCTCACCCATCTTCCTTGGGGTTACTGGGTCTCCAAGACTCCGATCCCTATTTGGCTCTGTGAGTTCAGAGGACAATGTCAATGGAAACTGATGCCCCTAATTTTCAACGAGAACCTTGAGGGTGACTCATCGATCGGGTGCGTCTCCCAAAAGCACCCAGAGCTCCATGCTATCATTTTCTCATTTTACAGATGAAAAGAATGGAGACATGGGCTCAGCACCTTGTCCTACATTTGCATGGGTGGGGACAGTGGATTAGAGACAGATAGGAGGACTCCAGAGCCCCTGTCAACGCTGCTGGTGGGACTCGTGATAAGAAAGTAGGCACGACAAGACTCCGTGCTCCAGCAATGTCTGGGTGGAGGCCACCTGGCTGGAGTGGGGGTCTCATTCCCTCTGAGGCTCCCCAGCTCTCTTTGGGTGGCACCGGGCTCCGTGTGAACAGAAAGGCCAGTCTGCTCTCATCAGAGAGCAGTCCACGTGTGAGTCTGCTGCTCTGGGGACACAGCTTTTTCCTTTCTCTTCTTTCATCTGTGCTCTCATCAGAGCTTTAGCCGTGCTCCCTAAGTTAGTGCCTCCTGGGCTGGTACCCGTAACCTGCCTCATGCGGCCCAGACAGATCTCAGCCCACCGTGTGGCCGGCTGGCCTGTGAGGAAAGGGGAATACGGGGGTGCCATAACCAAGAGCTCACCACACCCTGGGAGTGGATGCCACCCTCGGTCCCTCCCTGGCTGGGATGGAGGTGGTGAGGGAGGCTTTGCGCTTTTTTAAAAGAATAAAATGCAAATTGGTTCTCTGACTCCAATACTAAGCACCGCGCCCAGCGGGAGTTCGTCCCGCAACCTGCCAGCGCCGACAAGGAGGAAGCTGTGACAAACGCCATCTCGCTGATGATCACGTTGCCGCCTTTGAGGGTGACACACAGGCCACTCCATCTCCCAGCAAGCTCGAGTCACTCTAACCACCAAGTGTCCCTGCTATCTTACAGACGTGGAAACCGAGGTTCTGTAAATGTCAACAGTGCAGGCATCTACCCTCAGTTTGGACCTACTTAGCAGGATGGCCAGCCTAGGGTTAGTTCTAGAATCAGATGAGGGATCGGACTTCTGTCTGGCTCATTCGCAGCTCTACCTGGAGGGCGCTGCAGTGTCTGGCATACAGGAAGGGCTGGTGAAATGCACATGTCCTGAATTGGCAACGACTAGGGGCTAAGAGGAGGGGGATGCCCGGATCAGATGGCCCAGCCCTTGGCTGCTCTCCCTGCTGTCCCCAGCCAGGGACAGAGTTCCAACTACTCCCAGCCAGACACGGGAGACGCTCTGGAAACACGGATATTTGCCTTGTGAGTTAGTGATCCACCTTCGACAAGACAATAAAAAGGAATCATGAAGTTAAAGCCCACATGAGACACCTGTGAGGTGAGCACCACTTCTGTAACAAGGCTGACGGGAACCAGAGGCCCCTATGGGGAGCTTCTACTGGCCCAGGCCAGCTCGAGGCAGCCACCAGCCGGAGAGTGGCCGGCACCAAAACAGGGCTCACAACCAGAGTGGGTCTCCTTAATCGAGTCCACGTGGCCAGAACACAGCACTGCGGAGCTGGCCAGTAGCAGGCCCAGGTCTTGCAAGCCTACCCCCGGCACCTTCTGCCTCCTGGTCCCCGGCCCGATGGAGTCAGCTGCTAAGCCTGAGGCTTCCTCTGCAGGTTGGGGCTGGCATCTCACAGAGGTCTGCATCTCTGGAAATAGGACCTGGACTTAACAGCTTCGGCATTGATGTTGGCGTCATTTTGGCTTCCACTGAAACCTTTAGTCTGCAGGAGGAAGTGGATTTTTCATGGGGCTGGGGTCAAGGCCTGGCTTGGCCACACCTTTCCTGCGGTTCCTGGCAAGTTATTCGGCCTCCAAGTCACAGTTTCCTCCTCTACAAAAGAGACAATATATGTAAAGCCCTAACAATATTGCCACGCAAATAACAATCAGGCAAGATACCAGCCTGCTGATGGTATCACGGATTAACTCTCCAATCTCGGCACCATCGACAGGATGAGAGACGGCTACCGCAAAGCAGGAAGAAAACCCAGACAGATTCTATTCAGCCTGGCGGCAGGGCCAGATCCCCGTCCCTTCCTCCTGTTCCCTGCCTTTTGCACCTCTGACCTCACAGATCAGTCTAGCCTGTCACCTACTCGAGGCTCGGAGAGAAATATTCAGTCTGTTGAGAGACATTTCTACACGGCTTGCCTTTCTTTCCCAGGGCCTCGTTCCAGACTGGATTGGATCCAGGATGTCTCCCCCGCCTGCTGCGGTGGTGGTTGTGAAGATGTATACCGTGCCCGCCAAGGAAGGCTTGCTTCCTGGGGGTGGAGGCAGCAGACACCCTTGGCTCTAGCGAATGGCCTGACCTGAGGTCACAGCCTTCCTGGACAGCCTGAGCTCGGCCACGGGGAGCCTAAAGCCTTGACCATCTGGGCCTGACTTCTGGCTCTGTTTAATCCTGTATCTTATCCTTCCCACTTGGGGCTGGTCCCTCAGAAGCATCAAGCACCTGCCTTCTTGATTCAAGGACAGCCGCCTCCCCCGGACACAGGCGCCCACTGTGCAGCCCTCGGCAGGAAAGTCCCACCCGGGGCCCCTTGACGACCCCTCACTTCATTCTCTCTCCCCAGGATGCCCCCAGCCCAGTTCAAATCTTACCTGAAGACCACTCTCTCTTCTTCTCCCTTCTGCCTTCCAAACATCTTGATTTCCTGCTGCCGACTGTCTGAGGAATTGTTTACCACTATAAACCACAATACAATTCCATAAATATGTTATTTATCCTTCTTATTATTATTCCCCATTATTTATTTCTGAAACTCTATTATTAAATCTGTAAAGCGTTCGGTGATACACTGGCAAGGAAAGACACCCTATAAAGGCAAGTTTATTATTATTATTACTCCGTGATTAAAATAAGGAAGAAAAATGGACCATATTAAATCAAACTGGATTCCTTATCGCCTGCAGGGGCCCCTGCTTTGAGGTGAAGGACGGGCCCCCCGGGCCTGGGCCGGGCGAAGGCTCTCTCCTCCCTGTTGGCCGTTCTCCCGGCTCCCTTCTGGCTGTCGAGGACACTGGGGAGAACTGCAGATTTGCGGGAGGCTCTGTCGCCGGGTGGAGTTTGTTCTGGGCAAAGCGAAAACGATTCCGTTTGCAATCTTACTTTTTGCCATCAGTCACTGCCAGTGACATGAAGAGGTAATAGAAGTGCCCAGGAATCCTGCATTTTATTTCCACTCGGCACATTCCTCTTGCTGGGGAAACATAAATTCAGCCGATTTTTGTGCAGATTTTGCAAAATTAGTCTCTTTCCATCTAGCTCTGTGTATATATATGCTCTGTGCTGGGGCGGAGGGATGGTTCCGCCCTGTGATAAGAGAGAGTCTCACACAGGAAAACTCATCCAGGGAAAGATGGAGGGAAGAACAGGAGGCCCAGTGGAGGGACGTCTGGTCTGGGCACAGGTGGATCGGGAGAGGAGCTGGGGCGGAGCTTACTGCATCCCTGCCCCACGGCTTCCCCTTCTTTAGTGCGGTGGCTCCCTGGGCCAGCAACATCAGCGTCTCCCCAGAACTTGCTAGGAACCCTCGATGAAGTCATTTCGCAGTGCAGAGGTGCATCAAAACATCAAGTTGCACACCACAAATGTATACTGTTTATGTTTGTCAGTTACGCCTTAATAAAACAGGCGAGACAAAAGAAACTCACAGGTCTGGATTCACACACAGCCTTGCTCCGTCATCTCCCAGCTGTGTGCACATTTTCAGGCCCTCCCCAGACCCACCGAATCAGAAACTCTGGGGACGGGACCTAGCAATCGGTCCTAGCAAGCCCAAGAGGTGATTCTCTGCCAGTGTTGAAGAATCGCTGTTTAAGGACCTTGTGAATCACAGCGTGAGCTTGTGAGAAAAGCAGAATCTTCAGCCTTCCCAAGATCTGCTGAAGAGGAACCAGCATTCTCACAAGCTTTCCAGGGGATCCTTCCGCCCGTGAAAGTTTGGGGAGCACTGCTCTAGTATTTCTGCCATTTTGCTCAGGAAGAGAGCTTTGGAGGGTGGGGGCTACGGACCGAAGCTCTGGGGTGTTGGAGGAACCAGTGGGACATTGGGGACAATCGGAGTGGAGTCTCTAGGGATTAATTAGAAAGGAGCAAACAATTGAAACCACCTCAAACTTTTCCCCTGTCAAAGTTAAAGGCAGAAATCATCTCAACAGGCTGAACCTGGGCTGTCTGACTCCTTAGGAGCTGAACTGACATCTTGTCATTGTTGTCAAATCTTTGTGACATTCCCACCAAGAGAAAGCACAGGAGAGCCTACGATGTGATTATTGCGTGATGGCCTTCAGATAATTTTATATACTATGGGATGTCACAAAATCCAGTGTACTCATTGCCGCGTTGGGATTCGCTGCTATGGAAACCATCAGAGGAGGGTTGAGAGACTGAGATTTCGGACCTCGACATCCACTCTGACCTACCTTGTGGACTGGAGCCAAGTCATCCCATGTTTTTGCAGCTGGTGCCCCCCCCCACCGCCTTTTTTTTTTTTTTTAGTGAGGATCTCACTCTGACTCAAGCTGGAGAGCAGTGGCATAATCACGGCTCACCACAGCCTCGACCTCCTGGACTCAGACAATACTTCTGCCTCAGCCTCCCGAGGAGCTGGGACTACAAGTACGTGCCACCATGGCCAGCTAATTTTTTTAAATTTTGTAGAGATGAAGTCTCGTTATGTTGTCCAGGCTGCCTCAGCATCCCAAATTGTTGGAGTTACTGGTGTCGGTCACCATGCCCGGCCAGCTCCCACTTTTTAAATGTCTCGTGTGTCCCAGGCACAGTGATGTCATTTAATCTTCAGTGAGGTGAGTGTCCTCAGCCCCACTTTATAGACATGAGAATAGAGTGACAGAGAGCTTCGAAATTTATAGAAAGCCACACAGCTCTGAGGTGCCTGAGCAAGGGTCTGTGAGTTTTTTTGGTCCCACCTGCTTTATTAAGGTATAACTGACAAACATAACTGGTATATATTTGTGGTGTACAACTTGATGTTTTGATACACAGATACATTGTGAAATGACTTAATCAAGCCAATTAACACATCCATCACCTCACACACGAGAGCATTTGAGATCTACTCTCTTAGTAATCTTCAACAACATTCAAGCACATTATGTGATTACTGCTAGCGGCCCAGATCCCCAGAACCGAGTCACCCCAACTGAAACTTTGTGTCCTTGACCAGCATCTCCCCATCCCCCCACCCCCAGCCCTCGGCAACCACCTTGCTGCTCTCCTTCCGCGAGTAGGCCTGAGAGTTTTCCAAGCCCACTGCCACTGACATAAACAGATTGGATGGTTTTGGCTCTCTCCTGCCTCAGTTTACTTGTGTATGAAATGAGTGGAATAATTTCCCCCTTGTTTTTTTCTTCCCAGATTTGTAGGAAAAACGAGAACTCAGCCGGACTACAGTAACTCACATCTGTACTCCCAGCACTTTGGGAGGCTGAAGCGGGAGGATCGCCTGAGCCCAGAAAGTCAAGGTTGTGATGAGCCATGGCCATGACTGTGTCACTGCACTCCAGCTTAGGTGACAGAGTGAGACCCTGACCCCCAAACCAAAAACAAAACAATGAGAATTCATCGTTCTTGAGGGCCTCCAGCTACGTGGAGGGCAGGGCCTCCTCCTAGGCCCCCACCATTGACCCAGTCTGGTGTTTGGCCACAGCTAACTGGGGCGGTAGCAGCTGGTGGCCTTTCCGACTGGCGAACTTCCAGGCCACTTTCTGTCCAACCCTTTGGAATATCACCCCTGCCTCTACCCAAAATGCAAGAGTGATTGAAAGTTAGCTTTGCAACTTTCTGCGTTGGCATGAGAACTGCTCGCGGCGGTGACAGAGAGCGTGAGACAGCGGCGGCGCGCAGTGCCTCTAAATTACCTCAGGATGACACCGCTTGATTAAGCCAAGTACTCTCAGTGGCACCTCAGCTGATGATTGCTCATTTATTGATCTTAAAAAGAAGAATTGATTTTTGCACCTCCACATTCTTCATAAACTCCAACTGCTCCCCAGCTCAGACCGGCCTGGACACGGCCCTCCCCAGACGTGACTTTCTGTCACCTCAGGACAACCCTCGGGCTTCTGCACTGCTCACCCCCTCTGCCGGCCACCAGGTGTGCCTCCCGGGCCCCAGAGTGATGCGTTCGCCTGCCCGCCCTCCCACAGAAACACATCCTCCTCAGAGTGTGAATCGGACTGGAGACCCGAGGCCTGTGCTTGGGGAGGTCACCACCAAGCACTCAGAGGACTGGATGTCCTCGCCTCGGGACCTCGGGACCCCAGAGCCGTTTCCTGGGACGCAGCTGAGTTCACCCGTGTTCTCACAGTGAGAGGGAGTCAAACGTGGCCAGGTAAGGGCAGTTCTGAGCAAATACTTCTGGAAGCCTGACCAGGGTCTAGAGGGGCATTTTCTGGAAGGCCCACAATTCCCCAGGAAGCAGCAGTGGCTTCCCAACCCCTGACCCTGAGGAGGGAAGCCAGCAGTTGCCATCGCTGAGGACAGGCCTCAGGGCAGACACATAGCGCAGCACTTTAGACGCTTCCACGGACCCACTGAGTCCTGAAGCCGCAAGTCGCCCTCCGGTTTCTCTTGCCTCCCCTCATCTCACTGGAGTCCAGGATCTCAGTGATGGAGAGGCCCTTCCAGGCCGCGCGGCGGCCTCGTTTCACTAGCAAATGGGGCGGCTCACGCCAGACCCGGGAGGACAACTCAGGCTGTGGGGGAACCCGAGTCCAAGCCAACCACAGGGAGAGGCAGGGGTCCACCTGCCTCCAAGGGAGGTCTCGCTGAGCCTCGGCCACCTGGCGAGCCAACACGTGGCGGGCAGATGCGTGCAAGCTTTTGCATGTTCACGTATCCTCTCAATTCATTCATCCGCCTGTTTGTGCATTTGTTCATTTATTCAACAACCATCTGTGTCCTGCCACATGCCAGCCACCGCCAGGCATGTTGGATATTGTTCACGCCCTAGAAAGGTTAACGGGATAAATGACCTGCATCCTGCTCCGCCGGATTGGCTGCAAACAAAGCCGAGGAAGGTCAGGATTGCCCGGGAAAAGAACCCCCCATTTGCAGAATGAATGAATGGCAAGAGAGAAGCAGATGGAACACAGGGACCAATAAAGTCTTGGAGGGGGCTTGCTTGCCTAGTAACTAGGTGCCCTGAGGTTTGTGTCCTAAATAGCCAGCGGTGTAGTCAATCTCTTTGGACTCCCGCCCATTTTAAAACAGGACTTTAATTTCTAGGCATGTGGTCCTCTCATTCCTGAGGGCCGAGCCCCTTCCCGTCAGCCTCCCCCTCTGGGGAGCCAGGTCTGATCTGTCACCCACCTCGCTCTGCACCTTTTCAGTCCAACTCAAGGGGTCATTTATTTCCTCAGTGGAAACATCTGGGTTGTCAGATGGTCGGAGTTAGTGGTGAGTTATGAGGCTGGAGGACCCTCAGTTTCTCTCGGGCCATATTTCAGGCCCGGCAGTCCCCGACCAGGTTTCCCTGCCATTGCTATGGTGCTCTCCGTCCCAGCCAGCCCCTCTGTTTTCCCAAGAGCAGAAGGGTGCTGGGATGGAACCCCAGAAAAGGGAATCCTCCGTGGGGTCGAGCTAATGAGCGCAGGCGTCTGAGGAACCAAGTGGGCAGCCCATGTTGCACGTTTCTGGCTTCGGACGGACCCTCTCCTCTGGGGCCTGGGGACTTGCAGCCAACTGGGCAGGTTCTGGGCCCACCCTTCTGTGCCGCTCTGGGTGGGCTCTCCCGCCTGGGCCTCTGTGGGGAAAAGAGCACCTGGAGAGGGTAGGTCTTTACCCCAGGACTGTACCCAGGTGTGTCCCCTTTGCGCAGTCTGCAGCCTGTGACCCACCTCCAGGCCACCGCCACCTTCTTCGTTCCCCCATTTCTTCTTCGCCCTCTCCAGACCCCCTTGCTTATTAACTCCAACCTGCAAAAATAGCCAAGTGGTTTCCAAGCTCTGCAAGAGGCAGATAGATAATGACGGAGCGACTCGGTGCAGCGGTAACAAATTGTCCGTATTATAGCACTTTACATCTTGATATCCATTCTCCTCAACGGGCTTATCTGTAAACCGACCGAATTCACACTGGGATGCTAAGAAAATAGCTGTCATATAATAGATGGGGTCTCCCGGAAAATGAACATTTACAAATGGCTGTAGCATTTACTTAAAATGTCATGCCAATTGCTTGCTGTTGTCTTTATGCAATGAGATTGATTTTACTGCTCCTTGGAGTCCTCAGCCTTGATGGGTAGTTTTTAATGCAGCAGGGAGATGCTTTTGCACTTAATCTATAAATATCGCCTGCAAAGGCGTGGTCTCTTTAAGGGGCAGCCTCAGGAGCTGGCCAGCCCTCGTTTTCCAAGACCCCCCTTTCCTCTCCTCTCCTCCTCCTTCTCCTCCACTCTCCAAGAAAAGTTGGACCTGGGCGGGTCTGAGTGGATCCTATTCATTTATTCAAATGTATGCAGATGTATGCATTTTGTTTAACAAGTTAATTCATTTGCCAGGCCAGGCAGTTAGGGGTTTTCACAGTGTAATACCCACACCCAATTCTCCCTTCCACACCCAATTGTGCCCTGCGGTTTTACATGCAGAGTTTATAGAGTTGGAACCGCATATGGGCTGGGGGGAGGGGCAGCTTGCCTCTTGGAGAAAATGGCTGCGGGGTCTTCCCGGGTCGAGAGCAAGGACTCTGCCCGACCTTCTGGGTGTCCTAGAAGCCTTGGGAAGCCAGCCCACCTAATGGACACTTCTCAGGAAGTGCACCTCTCTCGGAACACAAAAACATGACCACATTTTTATTTCTTGTCTCCTGAAAATCTACTTGCAACCATCCGTGGGTGGAAACCCAAGTTTACAGTCCCCTCCCATCCCCAACAGCCAATGCCAGTGTCCACTACAGAGTTCTGCATCCCCCTCCTTGAGGAAACAGAAAAAAACAGCTGAGAGAGGGAGGGAAGGGCGGAGCATCTGCCAAGAGCCCGTTGCTTCTCCCCGCTCCCTGCCCTGGGAAGATTTCCCATGGCATGGAGGAGTCCTGCCAGAGCCCTTTCCATCGCCAGGACCTGGCGGCACCTGTGAGGGAGCAGCGTTTTCCCGCCAGTTGTTCACGGTTTGCATATCCAGGTGAGATCAGACTTTCTCTCCGGGCCAGCTCATCCCTCGGCCCAGGAGTCAGCAGCAGAGTCAGCAGCGTCTGCTGCCTATCATCATTAACGGTGATAATGACGCCTCACCTGGCACCTGCTCTGCAGGGGAGCCTGAGTATCCATCACACAAGACCGCATCACGGGAAGCAGGGGCATGGGCATTCTCCCTACTCATTTGTTCAGCAACTATTGAGCACCCCCTGTGAGCCCAGACCCGTGCAAGGACCCTGGAACGGATCGGGAAGCACAGCAGACTCGATCGCTGCTCTTGAGAGCATCTCTATTCTGGTGGGGAGCGGAGACACGTCTGTTGGAGCTGTGGTGGGCCCGGTGTCTACCACACTCGTGCCGCCAGGTGGGCTGCTCTACCTGGCCCGGGGAGGGCTTAGGGCAGACTTCCTGGAGGAAGCCAAGGCCTGAGAGAGAGATGGGAGCTGAGCAGGCTGGGATTGAGGGAAGGGCAAAGTCCAAAGCCCAAATATTTGCAGGCCGAGGGGATGGTATTTTCTAAGGACCTGAAGGTCACAGAGGAAGAGACATTCCAAGTCACGTGCCAAGTCACTTGGAAGCGAGCGTGAGACCAATTCCCATGCCTTTGGGGTATCCCAGTGGGAAATTTCACAGGTGGGGAAACTGAGGCCATGGTCAACCCAAATCTCTTGACTTTGGGGCTTACCTCTCCTCTTAGGAAGATACACGTCAACAAGCCAACCCCTTCTGTGGAAAATGATCACCTCTCAGACAGACTAGAGACAGCTGTGGTTATCAATGCCGGTCTAAAACAAATGATTAGACAGAATCTAAATAATGATTTAGATTAACCATTCACAAATGACCCTCAGTAGAGACAAGCAAATAATAAAGAAAGCCAATGTGTTCAGAGTGCTATTAATTACCTAGACCCAGGATCTAGCATGGCGTTAACATTTAACACATTGCTGAGGGAAGGAGAGACCCTCCCACTTCCTCTGAGAAGTCTCAGGCCTCCTCCTGTACTTCGCACCACACACTAAACCCTCACTGTCAGATGCAGGGTCTCCCTGCAACCTCGGGCCAGCAAATTGACCAATAGATGCCCAGAACCAGGAGGGGCCGAAGCGTTTACCTTGTCCGACCTGCCCCTTCTGCAGAGGGGAAAACTGAGAACTGCAGACAGGTGAGGCTGTGTTTAAAGTCCTAAGAGAATTGGTGTCGGAGTAAGAACCAGAAGAAAGAGCTTCAGATTCCTCGGCAATGGCCAAGCCTTGAAAATGCAAGTGCTCTCTGCTAAGGACAGCAGCAGCTCCAGGCACTTCCTTGAAAAGTCTGCTCCCACCCCTGGTGCCCGGGGACCTGGTTACCCCAGCAACCACTGCTGAGCAGGGGAGACTGCACTCCAGCCAAAGGCAGTTATGGGTAAGTCAGACACAAGGTGGGCCAGCCAGGGCCATCCATTTGAACGCTGGGTGCATCAGTTATCTGATACTGGGTCACGAGTCATCCCCAAATTTAGCAGACTGAAACAACAGCCACCTCATGGTCTCTCAGGGTTTCTGTGGGTCAGGAATTCGAACAGGCCTCTGTGGGAACTTGTCTCTTTCCTCTGCCTTCTGGGGCCTCGGCTGGGAGGATAAGAAGGCTGGGGGCAACTCAGTACTTCGAGGCTGGAATCATCTGGAGGAATCTTCACTCCACAAGTTGGGTGGTTGATGCCTGTTGTTGGTTGGGACCTCAGCAGGACTGTCTGCCAGGACACCTACGTGGGGCCTCTCTGAGTAGCCTAGTTTGGGCTTCCCCACAGCATGGCCACTGAGTTCCGAGAACAGTGTCTCAGAGAGCTAGTTAGAGTGCAGGACATTTTAATAATCTAGCACTGGAAGTCACTTCATGTCACTTCCATACATTCTGTTGGTCAAGTCAGTCACAGAGCTTCTTCCAGGATGATGTCATCATCGTCCCTTTCCATATCCACGGAGGGGTCAAATATCCCTCCTGCTTCTGCCACCCAGGCACAGACACAGTCCCAAGGCACTTCCTGTCCCCAGCCCACCCCAGTCGCTGTTCAATCAGCTGATTCTCAGAGAAGCACCCTGGTTTGCTTCTCCCCCACCTTCCCACAGAGTTCCAATCTGCATCGCCATGTTATTTTCAATGCATCCTCATGAACTCTTAAAGGACTCTAGAGACCACCCGATACTTGCATTCACCCAAGCACAGGCACCTCAGTCCGACCCATGTCGTCTGCAGACAGCTGTACCCCTCGGGAGGTTCTGCAATCTCATTCAAACAACGCTCAACTCATCTCTAAATCCCACTGTGACGAAAGTACCACCCTCGTCCCACAGAAATAATTGTGGGTGAAAGGGCTCTCCCCAGGCAGGACTGGCATTTGTGCTCATATACAAATAGGGAACCCTCTAAAAAGTTCATTGTGATGGTGGGTGATGGTGGTGACTTCCTAGAGAGAAACGAAGATAGCTTTCATGAAATGAACATGTGCCGTGAAGTCTGGAGAGGGTTGAGGCCCTGCAGCGAGAGGGTCGAGTGTGGCTGACAGGTTGGGCGAGGCAGGGGAGGGGGGGGGGGTTCAGGCCCAGGAGCAGCTGTTTAGGAAATGGTGATTTCAGGCAGGAAAAGGTCAGAGGGAAGCTGGATAATTTGTGGCAGAGCAGATTTGATGAGGGGAAAGGCTAGGAGACAGGGCAAGAGAAAGTAAATATGAAGCCATTAGCATTCCTCGGGGTGGAGGAAGGCCAGGGGGCTCGCGCCGCGGTTAATGGAGAGGTGTCTGCTTGGACGGAGCGAAACTGGAGAGAGCTGGAGAGACTCCACTCCGAAAGGGGCCTGCTTCTCCAGAAACCATGGGAGTCAGTGGGCAGAACTCAGAGTTGGACTGGGGGGCAGAAAGTTAGGGTGGCGTGGCAGCAAAAGCTGTAACATTCATTCATTCAACAATCACTTATTAGGTTTCTACTGTGTGCAAAGCACTCATTGGGCACCTCTCCCCCACCAGCAAAGGATTCTAGGAGGAATTGGACCCACAGCCTTGCCCCCAGAGTGAAACGAGGAAGTGACTTGCAGACAGCCAAAGATCTCTCTCCAGCAGAATATTACAAGGGCTGCAGGGAGCCCCAAGAATGCCATGGAGGGAGGATCTCATCTCAGGGTGCTAGGGAGTCAAGGAGGAGACATGGCTTTTAGATGGGGCAGCGCCCTTTTCGTCTCACCAGCGGCTTCAAGTATCCTCATCCTTGCTTAACCTCTGTGGCTTCCTAGGACTTTCTGCATCCCGTGCAAACACTCCGCTCTGGGTTTCCAAGTGTGTGTCTCCCTAAAGCTTATGGTCATCGTCTCATTAGTCTTCTTTCTCCTGTCATCTGGGCCTCTCCTGACCAATCCTCCCCCTCCCTGCCAAACTTCATCTCTTCATCCACTAAAGGAAGCTATCCCAGAGAGCTTCCCGGCCTGTGATGGGGCAGGTGGGTTGTCACCCTTCCCCTGGTCTTATGACTCCATGACTCTGTGACTGTCAAGTGGGGCAGTACCACCCGCCTCTAGGGCACTTGGAAATGGAGCAGAGGTCATTGTTTCAATGACCAAGGGGTGCTGCTGGCATTTAGAACATGGGAACCAAGCATGCCCAGCCCAGTGTGGTGCCCTGCCCAGGCCCACACCGTGATGAACCACACCCCCAGTCACCAAGGGACCCTCCTGGGAAATGTGAAGACGAGGGGAGGGTCCTCCTGGCCTTCCTCCCACCCCTCACTCCGGGACCTCAGGAAGGGTGGCCTGACCGCGTATGTCCAGCCTAGCCGCTCCAGCCTCCTGTTCTCTTTCTGATTGGCAGAAAAGCTTCCGTCCAATCTCATCCTCACCCTCCTACAGAATTTGCCCTGCCCGATGATGGCAGCCGTTCTGGGAGCATTTTCAGTTCAGCAGGAAGGACGTGGCAGCCCACTGGGGCCCCACAGCTGTGCCACTCCAGCTCGCAGGGGTAACAAAGCCGAGGCATTCAAACTCCCTTTCTCTGACACCCGGTTCTATCACCGGGTTCGAAATACAGAAAGGACCGGGCTTGTGACGGGCCAGCACTACTCAAAGCCTAACGGGTCCTGCTGGGGAGGGAGGCAGACGGGTCTGGGCCTGGAATCTGCAACCCCAACCGGCAAGACTCCCCACAAGGCGATTTCCAGGAAACGGGCGTCCCTAGTCCCCGCCTCCGACATGAACACTAGACATGCTCTTGTGTATCTTCGGGACAGCTTCTCTGCCCCACCGCTCTCTGCAGGCACCAGAGGTGGGGTTTCTGCAGAGACCAAGGGCATCTTGGGTGCAGCCCTGAAGCCACAGTGCCCGAATTGGAAAAGATTACTCTTCCTTCTGTCTAAGGGCAGTGGGGGAAGGGAGGGCTAAAAACAGGCCTTGGCTACATCTGATCAATGTGAAAAAATTGTTCTCTCATTTTTAAATTGCTCTTGGCCATGAGGACATCTGCACCCTATGCACCTCTCACAGGTGGTCTGCTTTTGGCTCCAAACCAAAGGAAGACGGGTTTATCACCAGCTCCCCCAGGCCCAGGCCAGAGCTGCCTCCTCTGACCTTGGTCAAGGTCAAGGGGGAATCAGCCTGCTCTCCTCTGCCTAGCAGCTCTTTCTTGTCGGACTGTAGCCTGCAGGAAGTCACCCGAGAAGAGGCGACACCCACCATGGACTCACAGGTGGAGCAGAAGACCCCGCTGCTCCGGAAAGAGTGGGAGCCAGCCGCGTGCAGCGGCCCGGCCCCGGAGAGCTTGCTTGAGATTACAGTGCGACCTCCCTGCCCCGCACCGAGGCTGCGTGAAAGGAGCCTCACCTCCCACCCACGGGGGAGACCCGGCTCACGGCTCCAGCTCTGGAAGCTGACCCAGCCTCGATCCAACTATGGCTTCTGACACACAAGTGCCCACCGTGCATCCCAAGCAGGACCTCTGCCGTGGTCCAGCTTCCCCCACCCCCACTCTTCCCGTGCCTCACTCCAACCCGGCCCACCCTGGCTTGAGCGGAGACGGTCCCCAGGAAGGAAGGAGGCCCCTCAAGGTGCCAGGTTTGTTCAGGTTCAGACCCCAGGCAGGGCTGGCAGGCTACCTTTGACTCACTCCCAGCAGGCCTCTCCCGGGACTCCAGGCAGAAGAACAGACCTGGTTCTGCATCCTCCCCACACCTGCCTCTCAGCAGGTCCCCGGCCCCCGTGCTCCGAGGGAAGTGGAGGGGAGACGAAAAGACCGGCCTCAGAGCCACCACTGAGCCTGCGGGAACAAGTCCACCCATCCGTGGGACTGGAAGCCGGACTCTGTCCTGGCTCAGTGCTACAGAGCTGCTCCAGATGCCAGCTCCTCCTGAGCCAGGGTGCCCACAGCCTGGTGCCGCCTGGGTCTCTGGATGGTTGGTTAAGACACCTGACGGTGCGGCCAAGATAGCCTCTTTCCGATTTCCCTTCCTAAGGCAGAAAGGCCCACCAGAGCTGGCATGGGCATGAAGTCCTTCTTGCCCATGTGGTCCTTCCCAAAGCTGTGTCCCACCCTCAGCTGGCTTCCTCTTGCTGCTGTGGCCTGGGGAGTGGGGGGGGGCGTAGGGGCTGGCGGCTCCCACAGAACCTAAGGCACTCCAGTCTTCCCTTCCGTCTCTCTCTTCCCCACCCGACTCCAATCTCCGTGATACACTTCACGTCCAGGAGGGCCTGGACCAAAGAGTAACACCAGGAAGCACAGCACAGACCCGAGGTGTGAAGAATTCCCGAGATGCGAAGATCCCCTGGGGGTGTGAAGACTGCCAGAGTCATGAGGACATTCAAGCCTTTCAAAGGAGAGGGCTCGAGCTGTGGTATCTCTGAACTATTTCCCGTGTTTTGGTTGTGGCACTTGGCAAAAATCAGATTGGGCCAGACATCCCCGAGCCCGAGGAGGAGGGTGGGCTGATTGGAGTAAGTGGGTCCTTGGTTAGATCACGGTGGCAGCACGGTCTTCTCCAGGCTGCGGAAAAGAGGCACCCGGGCCCTGAGACAGGGGTGGGGTCGGAGGGTTCTGTTCCTGTTCCCAAGGAGTCTACAGGGGCCTCTCCCAGTCTTCGCCCCTCCCTTTGAACTCCTAAAAGGAGAGCTGCAGGACTCTGAGTTTCAAGGCGCACCCCCCAGAGACTGCCACGCCTGACCTCTCCACAGGAGTCTGACCATCATCTGGGACCTCCAACGCCCTGCGGTCTGCCAGGGCCCCGGTGAACGGGAGAGACGGCGTCACTCTGGGCATCGGGGAGGAGAATGATCCACGAGCTGGAACAATAGATGGAGACAGATCTAGTTTGAGAGTCTCCGAAGATGATATTACCCAGCAGCCTCACGCTTTTCATCTGGAACTTATTGGAAAACCTTGCTGAGGGCATCAGCTGCCTCCCAGGCTCCAACTCCCAGCTTCCATCCAATTGGCATTCAGGCCCTTTAAAGTATTACTCCTCGACACCATGAGCATTGTATGTTCCTGACAGGATAAGCCCGCCACAAATTAATACCTGGGGCAGATCCTAAAACATGATTCTTCCCGGCTGCAATAATTCCAGCCAACCCGTCTATCTGCGCTGACAATTCATCGTTGAAATTCATACATTGTTTTCTTCCTCCAGTACCCCACATGGCCCAGACAATAAACTTTACCTCCTTTATGATTGCCAACGTGCTTATGGGGCACCCATGCTGCCTGCACCACCGGCAGCCCGCTTGGGGTCCCGTAGTGCCCGTGGGAAGTCCTGTCCCCAGGCTGCCCGCGGCTACCTTTGTCCAGAAGGCTCAGGGACCCACTTTGGCGCCGGTGGGTTGGGGTCTGGGAGAGACAGAAGGGAGTGACATCCCTCTCTTGGAGCTGCTGAGGATGGCCTCAAAGAGGTAGGCGGGGAGCTCAGACCTGAGGATGCAGGGGGAGACCAAGGGGCCAGGGAGGAGTGGGAAGAGCCCCAGAGGTGGGTGCCCTCTGCCAGGCCGAATGCCAGCCAAGGTGACCCGTGACACACTCTGCTGGAGTCCTCAGCCAGGGGTCTCTGGGAATCGCCACGTGTCTTGCCTTGTTCCATGTTCTACCTGCTGACAAGCACGTCACAGAGAGCCATGTCTGGCTCCTAGCCCCACGGGTCTTGGTTTCTCCATCTGTATAATGGGATTTGTGACACTGGCCCTGCCTGTGCTATAGAGCTGCAGGAGGACGGATGCTTGCCCTGCACAGTCAAAGGCCCAAAGAAGACATCCGAGGCTGGGCCCAGGTGCCCAGAATGCCTCTGGGTAGTCCGGACAGAGCACGTCTGAACTTGGGCCGGTCCACCCTCTGGGCCCTGGCGTGTGAAGACCGGCCCCGTTGTCCAGGGCTGCTGCTGCAAACAGTCACACTAGGTGGCTGAAAACGCCGGGGATTTACAGTCGCCTAACTCTGGAGGCCAGGAATCCCAAAGCAAAGTGTCAGCAGGGTTGCTTCCTCCTGAAGACTCCGAGGGAGGCTCTTTCCACACCGGCTTTTGGTGGCTCCCAGCAATCCTTGTAGCTCCTAGTGTGTAGATGTGCCGCTCTGGCCTCTGCCCCTGTCATCTTGTGTCCCTTCCTTGTGTGGCCCTGTGAGTCTCATCTTCTTTTCTTACGAGGACGCTTGAGTCATTGGACTTAGGGCTCACCGTATGACCTCATCTTAACTCACACTTCTGCAGAAGTCTTGTTTCCAAATGAAGGTCATATTCTGAGGTTCTGGAGGACCAGGAATTGGGAGGACACCACTCAACCCACAGAAGGTACAGTGGGTGACCTGAGGCCCTCCCCACAGGGTCCATCCCGGGTCACCTTCAGATCCCGTGGCCAGCATTCACTCTGGGGGACATTCACCTCATGCAGATCACACCAAGAACTGCCCAGAGGCAGGGACATCGCCCGACTGTCCCCTGGAGATTTGGGGTCTCCCACGGAGTCAAGGCAAAAGCCACGCTGCCCTGAAAGATGCAGCTGGGCACCCTCCACGCCTTGGTCACCAGTTTTTTTTAAAAACTAGCACCTGTCTCCCCTCACCCCCTCCGCCGCCACCCCACACCACCCCGCCTCCCAGCACCTCCAGTCAATTCTAGAAGGATGAAGCCTCTTCAACTGTCCCTCCAGGGCCTTTTTTTAACCAAAGGTGGAGACTCTCAGCTGTCGCCCTGTAGAAACCCATTCCCAAATCGCAGTTTAAATTATACATTAGCTTTTTAAGTAGCACTTTAAACTGGCAGGGAGACAGATTTTTATCAGTGGTGAATGCCCACCTCGGGCTGCTAGATTTCATCTTGGGTTCATGTGATGGGTAATAACTCTCACCTCCCGCCCGTTATATGGAGACACGGCTCCGATCTCTCTCTGTGTGGAAGGCACAGTAACATACGCCTGCCCCAAGGTCTCCGAGGCTGCTTGTTCCACATCTCCTTGGGCCTCGAGCCTACCCGCTGCTGCCTTTTCCAGCATGGCAACTGCCAGCAGGACCCGGGAGGACCCCACGGTGCTCCCCCCAACCATGGCGTCCATGCCTGGGCAGGTGACAGAGTCATTGTGCCCAGGGACATGGGGATATTTGCTTTCCAGCACCCATTGTCCTGTTTAATCACTGGAGAGAGATGCTTTTGTCACCTGTTCCATAAGTAAATGGTCTTGACATTTTTTGGCAACGCGCCCTTCTCAAAGGGGCAGACGCTTCTCTCCAGGCGGGGCTTCAGAGAGGAGGCCAGGCTGTTTTGCAGAATTATCTAGAGGGGGCTTGTCCTTCCCAATCTCCCCCCACACGGCCTCCCTGGGAGGCATCTGTTTTCCTAACCCCCCTCCAAATCTCCAAGCCTGGCCTGTCCCATGTGACTCCGTTCCCTCCCCAGCCGGGGCTGAGACTCAGTCCCTGCCACCTCCCCTGTTTCCTCTCCTTCCCCTCTCAGCCATGAGGAAAAGCTCTTTGTGGAAGGAAACAAGAGGAGACCCTGCAGCCCTGTCGCCAGCGCTGTGGGAGGCGTAGAGGCTCTGAGGCCGGCTGAGGCTAGAGGCTGTGCCACACACCTGGGCATGTGAGAGAGAGAGAGGTCTGTGGTTACCCTCTCACGAGTATGATCACTCCAGGCTGTCTACCATGTGAAAAGGCCTCCCAGAGACTTCTCTGTCCTAGATAAGTTGTTAAAAGCCAAGATCAATCTGCTTCTGAAAATTAGGTAGATCAATATGAATAGCGCCGTCTGCCAGGGAGTGCATGTGTCCATGCTGTGTGCGCTGGGGGAAGGGGAGGGGAGGGCCTGGCACAGCCCCCACTCTGCCATCTTATTTGTGTCTGCTCTCCATGCTCCAGAAAGGACAGGACAGAAAGTGGGAATCTCAGGGAAGTGGGTGTGTGTTCACTCCGGATGCCGGGGACCTTGGGATGTGTGGGGTGTGGGAGGATGGTTCCCCCACCCCGTGGACCCCCAGCCCCATTCCCCCTCTGCCTCCAGGGGCCCCAGGACAGATTTGCCGCCTGGGACTAACTCTGAGGAAAGTCAACGTGAATGGCCACCAGGAGGCCACAGGTGCCTGAGCCACGGTGGGCGACACTGAAGTCCCACTGCCCGTCGTAAATCACATCTCTGCCCTCAGCGAGGTCTTGACCTGGATGTGGGTGATGAAAGCCACTAGGCTTCAAGGCAGGGGGAGAGCCTCAGGGAGGATGTGGTCCTCCAGGGGACATTCTTCTCTCCAGGAGCTGTGCTTGACACGGAGGAGGCACCTGGCTAGTCATATCAACAGCTAACACATAAACCGTCACTTACGACAGGCTGAGTATCCTGAGCCCAAAGATCCAAAATCCAAAACGTTCCCGAATCGGAAACTCTTCGAGCCTCGACGTGACACTTACAGGAAATGTTCGCTGGAGCAATTTGGATTTGGGGTTTTTCCAAACTCGGAAAAGAACCCAAAACACGGGGCAACCCCTTTGGGCCTCCTTCCGTTGTGGGAGCTTTCTGTCCTCAATAAATCCTGCTTTCTCACCTTAAAAAATAAAAAAAGAAACCCAAACTCTCTGGTCCCGAGCATTTCGCATAAGGGATACTCAGCCAGTATGTGCTGTCTAAGCACGTTATCTATCTTAATTAATGTAATCCTTGCAACAGTCCCCTGATTCCCGGCCATTGATTTTCGCTCCCATTTTAGACACGGGGAAACAGAGACCCAGAGAGGCCACTAACATGCCCAGGTTGCACAGCTAGTAAATGCAGAATCGGGATTTGAACGCAGGCAGTCTGGGTCTCATACCCACAGGCTTCACTCTGCTATTATGACTCTTTTTTGTGCTGCGTCAAGCTGGGGGCAGTCGTGCAATGCCCAAAGAGCATGGGGCCAGCCCTGGTCCTCAAGAATCTTCCTCTTCCCTTGGTGGCTTCCAAGGTGAAGAGGGAAGGCCGCGGCCTCCCTCAGGCCTCGTGTGGGCAGACTAACTCCAGTCACCGAGAATGATTTAACCACATCAAGCCTGTCGGTCCCGCTATGCTCAGCAGCTTCGCTTGGAAAATGATGATGGAAGAAGATTTAAAAGCCTGAAGAACGGACCATTATTCTTATCCGTGCTAATAAAGGTGAAAGCGTTTTATTTCCTGGTGTGAGTGTGGCTCAGACGACAAACTATCTCCCTCCCTCTTCCCCGTGAACTCCCATCCTCCCTGCCCCCGGCATCTTCTGAGACCCCCCAGACCGGTGCTCTGGAGAGCCTCACCCCACCATCAACCCCAGTCTCTGCAGAGGAAGCTCCCAGGAGGCTAGTAGGGCAGACTGACAAAGTGGGGTGTGTGTACTCCCTGTCGGGGGCTCATTCAGCAAACGTTCGTCATGTGCACGCTCTAACCTGGGTGCCGGGGACGTTGCAGCCATTGTCCTAACTCGGCCTTCATTTCTGTGGGGGAGAGGAACCGTAAAAATAGACCAGGAAATATATAATACAATGGAAGGTAATGATCCGTGCTTCAAAGAAAAATAAAGCTGAGAACAGGAGCAAAAGATTGCGGGGAGAGAGTACATTAGTCAGCAACGAGGCGGGAGGCAGACCCCTCCTCAGTTGGTGTGACAGAGACATTTCATGAAGGGACAGAGGTGTGGGCAGAGTCAGAGGCCCACTCTGAGCTGACAGTCACCTCAGACCTTGCAAGAATGGGAAATGGCTGGTACCACTCCGAGGCCTAGGCGCAAGGCCTGGTGGCTACAGTGTGACAGCCACCTGTGGCCCTCCGAGGAGGAAGCCGGGAAGTCTGCAGCAAGCTGGTGAGCCTCCCATCTCCTGGTCTCCTGCTGGTGACTTCCTTGGCCAAGCTCGACTGGAAGATAGAGGGCAAGGGAGTCACTAAGTCAGCCTCTTTGTGACACGGAGCAGGATGGAAAGGCGGGTCACACAGAAGCCTCTGCTAATCTGTGTGGATGGCCGGGGGGACCTTCTGATGAGAGGCCGCTGAGCAGAAACCTGAGATGTCCTTTCTCTGCTGCCACTGACATGCTCTACCCACCTTATTCTGCTGACTTTTCTCTCCCCCATTGACCAGCCACAGATGCATCCTTGTAGCTCTGATGGAGTAAGGAACTCGAATGATCCTCCCCCAACATACAGCTGCAGGGGGATGGACTAGTTGGGGAGTCTGGCTTTGTGTGCCTTCGTGGCTGTAAGACACCAACACGACCGGGCCTATGGCAATTCCCTGAGGTGTGAGGGTCATCTTGCCCTCCCACCAGACAGACTCCACTCATTTCCCAGAGAGGAGTGGAAGTTGCTGAGACAAGTGATCAGAGCTCAGGCCACCACAGTCCCTTCTTCCTCTGCGCATTTGTGGACAACTGCAGGTGGTGTGGCGGCTCTGAAGAGAAGACCCTTTCCCACTCTTCCGTGCCCCGGGGAGAGTGCTCTGGGCACCCTGGTCCCTCAGAGCACCCCCTGAGTACCCACCTTTGGCTCACCTCTCCTCCGTGTGAACACAAAGGGCTTTGCCTGCGTGCTCTATCTTAGGAAGCCACGCAGCCCTTGCCTACCGCAGATTTTGCCGTTGCAACCACCACATGTTTTAGACTTTTTAGGACTTATCTAAAAAAGCTGAGCCAATGAGACCACAGAATTTTATATAATCTCAGAAATTGGTTTAAGACATTAGGCACACACATACACACACACACACACACGAGTTGATTTCCACCCCAGTCTTCCAAACTTCATCCAAGCAAGTCAGCCATTTGGAGATTCTCGAGGCAAGGGAGGGTTCTTGGAGTTTCACCCATTCTGCTCCTCCACCCTCCATTCCCAGGCTGCTCAGCAGTCACCAGCAGGACCTTCCCCCCCGGGATAGTCTCTAAGGTCCATATGACACCCAGAGTGTTCTTCAGGTCTGCAAAGGGAAGAGGTCTTAGATCCCTTCTCCCGCCTTTGCGAGAGTCTCTTTGTTCTTCCCAGAGGGGCTTCCGATGCCTTTTCTCTGCAGCCCTCTCCCCAGGGTGTCCCCCCCACCGCCCCGCATGATCACTGCTTTTGTAAGGTTGGCTTTTAGCGCTGTGTGCGCCACGCTCATCACCCTTCTCCCTGGAGTTAGAGTCAGATGCAATCAGCTGGCAGGATTTCCACTGCTCTTGGAATACATTTCCAGCTCCCCACGGTGACCCACAAAGCCACGCCTGATGCGCCTGTCCAACTCCATCGCACGCCCCTCCCTCCAGCTCTCTGTTTCCAGCTGCCTCTGTTTCTTTTCTGTCCGTGAATACACCAACCAAGCCTCTTCTCCTCTATACTTGTACTTGCCACTGTGTCTGCCCGGAATGACTTTGCCCCAGCCTCATCACACATGGTGGCTCATTCTCACCCTGCAGGTCTTCACTGGAAAGGCCCCTCTGCAGAGAAATCCTCCTTCCCTGCCCTATTAGCAAAGTCTCCTCTGCTCTAGCTGGCATCCAACGATGTCCCTGTCTCTTTATTTCACAGCGCTCATGACCATTTGCAGCTGTATTGTTGGTTGATTGTTGGTGGTGGTGGAGGCAGGGGGTGGGGTGTGTGTGTGTGTGTGTGTGTGTGTGTGTGTGTGTGTGTGTGGTGGGGTCATCTATCTTCCCCACCAGGATGCTTACTCTTTGAGGTCGGGAACCAAGTCTATATTTGTGCAGTAAAGGATCAACTTTGCACAAAGAAAGGTTTGGCTCTTTGCCCTGGATCCTGGGAGGGAAGCTCTAAGCCCTTGGAATGCCCTACCTAATAGAGTGTCTTGGCTTACCTGGGGTCTTGGACCACACCAGATAGTCTATGCTGACAATGTAATTTATGGTGGGGGGTGGTGGAGAGCCTTGGGCCACATGGCATCCACTTGACCTCTGGAGGGGTTGGAGACTAAGGTCACCCACACAGGCAGTCAACCGTGTCTATGTGACTGAGTCCCCAAAAAATCACCAAGGCTTGGGTGAGCATCCCTGGTTGGCAATGCCCATGTATGTTGTCCCACATTGTGGCTGGAAGAAGCAAGTGCTGTCCACAGTTCCGTGGGGAGAGAATACCTGAAGCTCATGCTTGGTCTCTCCAAGGTCCTACCCCGAGTGCCTCACTCTTACCTTGACTGCTTTGAATCCATAAGCTTTCGTGGTAATAAACGGTAATTGTGAGCATGATGGCTGTGCTTAGTTCTGTGAGTCCTTCTAGTGAATTATTGAACCTGGGTGTGGTCTTGGAAACCCTCTAAATTTTTCTGTTGGTGTCAGAAGAACAGCGGTCTTGGGAGCCCCTGACATTTTCAGTATTATTTACCACTGTCTTCCCAGGGCCGGGGACTGCATGCTGCATGTGATAAGTACTCATGAAGTGCTTACTGAGAGTAAATGTTCTTGCTGGGACAAAGAACTCCCAAATGCAGCCAGCATCCTTAGAACGTGTTCTCAACCACCTGCAGCTCCCTCATCCCGCCGCACTGAGTTTAGCCCCACCAGATGATTTCCAGTTCCCAGAGAGTGCTGAACTTTTGGGACCTTTCTGGACCTTTGTAGAGAGGACATTCTTTGGGGATCCTTTCATTGTCCTCTACCACCTCCCTGATTCCTCATTATCGTTCCAGAACCAGCGTGAACATCACCTCCCTGTGGAAAATCCTATGGACCCTGCCATCGCAAGCCTGGATAAGCTTACTTTCCTCCGGATTTCCGTGACATCCTGTCCTAACCTCTATTGTAACATGTCATCTGAGTTCTAATCGAAAAGACTTCCAAGCCTTTTGTCTCTAGAGCTATGCTGCATTTGGAAAATAGCTTCCACCTAGATAATAGCACTTGTGCTCTTTAAAGCCAGGAACTGTGTTTTAGTTCTAAATCTTTATTTGTGGGCACTGTGCCAACGGCATAGTAGATGCTCAATAAATGTCTGTGTTGACAAATGGATCAACCCCTCAACAAGGAGAGGTAGAAAGATGAGGGACATGTCGGTGGGAAATTGTGGTACACTGATGATTGGATAGCAGAGCGCAGCATCATTTTCAGAAACAAGATTTTCTCTAG
The DNA here is from genome assembly GCA_027257055.1 of Cephalopachus bancanus. Classification (NCBI taxonomy): domain Eukaryota; kingdom Metazoa; phylum Chordata; class Mammalia; order Primates; family Tarsiidae; genus Cephalopachus; species Cephalopachus bancanus. Next base: position 8,047,112 of record JAPVLO010000065.1, read on the forward strand.
CCATGTTTTCGTCTGCACGAAGGCATAAGGGAGAAAACTCTCAGGAGGACACTGTCTTCAGGAGGCGCTTTGGAATATAAGTGAACTGCTTTGCATACAGGTAAGAAACCCATGCCCCTAAGCTTTGTAGACTGTTCACTTAATCTTAGACTTGGGTCATGGGCAGTAGAAATGACAACCCTCTTTTTCTCTGTGGCAGAGAATGGTCTAGATGACCCCCACCTCATGGGTATCTCCTCTCCTTGAATGGGGGCTGGGTTGATGACGTATTCCAACCAAAGGTATATGGCAAAGATAATGAAGATCACGTCTGAGATTAGTTTTAAAAGCTTGTGACTTCTGTCTTACTAGTGGACTTTTTTTTTTTTGGGTTGGAGTCTCACTCTGTCGCCCAGGCTGGAGTGCAGTGGCATGCTCACAGTCACCGCATTCTCGACCTGTTGAGCTTCGGCAATCCTTTCGCCTCAGTCTTCCAAGTAGCTGGAACTATATGTGTGTGCTACCACGCCGGGCTAATTTTTGATTTATTGTAGAGACAAGGTCTCACCAAGTTGCTCGGACTGGTCTCAAACCTCCAGGCTTAGGCAATTCACTTGCCTTGGCCTCCCAAAGTGCTGGGATTACAGGTTGAGCCACTGAGCTCCACCCGGACTTTCTTTCTTTGTTGGTTTCTCTGTGTGACAAGGACTTGAGAGAAGCCTCTGGCCAACAGCCAGCTGAGAACCGAAACCCCAGCCCAACAATCATCAAGGAACTAAATCTTGCCAAGAGCCATAGAAGTGAACTTGGAAGTGAAGCCTTCCCCGGTCAAGCCTTCAGTTGAGACCTCAGCCCTGGACAGCACTTTGATTGCAGCCTGTGAGAGATCCCAAAACAGAGAATCCAGCCAAGTCCCACCCAGATACCTGAACCACAGAAACTGTGAGGTAATAAACGTGTGTGGCCTTCAGCTGCAATGTTTTGGGTGATTTTTTAAAACAATGATTGATAACCAGCACGCTCTCTCCCTGATCAACACCAGATCACAACTAACTCTACAGCTAGTGGTGTAGTATAGGAGTTAGGCCATAGACTCTGGTGCCACATGGCCTGGGTTCAAATCTCAGCTTGCTGTGTGCCTGTGTGAAAATGGACAAGTTACTTAGATCAACTCTCTCATCAGAGGCATGCAAATATTACCTGCCTCAAGGATTATGAGTACTGTGAGGATTAGATTAGATCAGATATATAAAAGGCTTAGAGCAGTGATAATATTTATCACTATCCATTATACTGTACAAGTATTAATGGTATTTATTCTTCTTGACCATCATGACTTACATTTCTACCTCTGTTAGCAAGTACAATTGACCACGTGCCACCCACATAAACAATCCCTACCACAAGCAGGTAGTAGAAAGGCCCTGGGGCAGAGAACAGACTCTGTACACCCACAGGCTGGAAGGTCAGGCTGGCCTCACCTCCTCTTTCCAGCCCAGCCTCCTGACCCACCCCACTTGGCATACCAAGAGAGGAGCAGCACGAACCGGTCTAATCATTCCACTGTTTTGCAAACACATTTACAAACAGTCAGGATCCATTTCTCCTGATTGTTAAGGGGAATTCAATACCGAATCATTACAATTAAATCCCATTACAGACGGTCAGAACCTAAAACAGTCCTCGGCAGGAATACGCCAACGCAGCCAAAAGCCACTGCTCATTGCTCTGCTACCACCAGGGCTCCCAGCTGGCTGAGCGGTGCCTGGAAGATTCCAGGCTCGCTCCAGACGGCAGTGCTGCTGTGTCCGGGAAGAGGAGCTTTTAAGGGTAGGTGCTGTGCTAGTCTAGGATAGGCTCGGTTGCAAGAGTTTTACTCTGGAGTCAGAATGGGTCTTCCAGTACCGGTCACCACAGTACCAGGTCCATTCTGGAAAATTTCACAGGGCTTTGCAGGTGGTGACGAACTGAGGGGGAGGAGTGGGGCGGGATAAGACTAGTTTCCGTCCCTCCTCTGCAAGAGTCTGAGCACCTCTACCTTCAGTGTCTGTACCTCGAGGATCTTCCCAGTTTGCATTGGGAAGCTTGCCCTAGCCTAGAGCCAAGCTACCAATGCAGGAAGTGCAGCTGGTGAGCTTGTCTGCAGGCCAACCATTTGGATTAGGGAGAAAATCCTGCATGGCAAGACAAGAGGGAAGGAAACATTCTAGAAGCGAGTGTCTGCGCACAATTCATGTCCTGGGCCACAGAGAGGCTGTCACCAGCTTTCCCTGATGGAGCCTGACCCCCATTTACTTTTGGAAATTGCTTGTGGGCATGTAGACACCTCTGAGGATGGTATCGCCAGTGTTTCCCCCACCGGGGACTCCCCTGGGACACGAGCCTGTGTGTCTTTGTTCTCTCGTTTGCTCAAGGTGATGGTGCGGAGATGTCAGAAAAGGCAGGGAGCCGCAAGTGCCTGTTGTCTACCTGGGACCCACGTGTGCCTGAGTGCGTGTGAATGGACGTGCTTCTCATGGCTAACGAGCATCCAGATATTTTCAAGAAGACAGGCTCAAATAATTGCTGTCAGAGCCGTGCTTCTGATTAGCTTTCCCTTCCCAAAGCTAATTGTCCAATTTAATAGGCATCTGCTATTTTTCATAAGTGTGTTTGAACTTCGCAAGCCAAGAGATTTTTTAGCTGATAGTGAGAACCTCAGAAAAGCATGCATTTTGCATCCTATCTCGCCCCTCTCAACTGAACAATAAAGTTATGGAGAGAAATCTAAAGAGGGGTGCGAAACATGCCAATTAGCCCTCTCGCACGGGAGTCAAGGACTGTTTTCTGCTCGGTGTGTTGAATCCAGTGCGAGCAAAGAACAGCATGATGTGCTCAGGGACAGTATTTCTTCCCCTGAACTCCAGGGCACGTTCAAGGAAAGCCAGCGTGCAGCAGCTGAGGCCACACCTGTGTGGGGCCCCAGTCAGACCCACAGTGCGCATGGCGTTTCCAGGCGGTCGTGTTCTTTGTGGTGAAGATCTCGGTGGGTTTCATGCTACGTTCAGTGGGAAATGGGATTATACAGGTTTGCAGCTTGTTACCTCTGGCTTCCCACCGCCATCATGCTGTGTATCTATAGCCAAGTAACTGCTGGTGGGGTAAACATCTGTAGCTTTGCAAGGGAACATCTAGCTTCCCTAGTGTTCGCCCAACTTCTCCTTCCCTCAGTGGCTGGAACTACCAAACTTGAGCGTGGTACTAAGGAGGGAGTACGTCAGTTAGGGCCAGAAAAGTTAAGCTCCTCAGCAAATAACTCCAAAGTCTCAGCTGCACTAACGTTAAAAGTCTCTTTCTAGTTCCTGCAGCGTCACTGTCCTTGCTCTGGAATTCAGGCTGACACAGCAGCCACCATCAGGAACTTTGTTGATTACCACGCAGAGGGAAAAGGCATCCCCGCTGATCTCACATCAGCAGCACTTAAATGCCCACCTCGGAAGTGACACAGTTCATTGGTTAGAAGTGGTCGCGTGATTTCATCCAACTACACGGGGCTAGTCAGTGCAATTCTGTCATGTGCATGGGATGTGGAAGAAGCAGAATACTGGACAAATGGTACTTATGACTGTCACAAGCGTAGTTCAAGTGGCCCACAGACTCACTGGTGAAAGTAACAAGGAGGTAGATTTGATATTAAGGAAGAAACTTTCGAACTTCCAGAGACTTATTTGAGCGAAATGAACTACCAGGAAAGGTGGCACAGCCATCTGTAGAGGTTGTTCCAGCAATAGTTGGAGGTAGAATTAAATCTTTAAGATCCCTTCCAAATGAATGGAATCAACCTTCATCACTCACCTGGTTTTAAATAAGCTTTGTGCTATGGTTTGAATGTTTGTGTCTCCTCCAAAATTCATGTTTAAACGTAATCCCCAGTGCAACAGTATTATTGGGGGTGGGGAGGTCTTCAGGAGATTATCAGGCTATGAGGGCCCCATAAAGATTAGTGATTCTATGGAAGATCTGGAGGGAATTAGTTAGACCCCTATGCCCATTCCATCTCTTTTGCCATGTGAGGGCAAAGTGTTTGTCCCCTCAAAAGGATGCAGCGATAAGGTGCCATGTTGGAGGCAGAGGCTGGGTCTTTACTAGACACCAAGCCTACTGACATCTTGATCTTGGACTAACCAGCCTTCAGAACTGTGAGAAATAAATTTCCTTTTTAGTTAATTACCCAGTCTCAGGTATGTGGTTATAGCAGCACAAATGGACTAAGGCATCTTATCACGAGAATTTGGTCACTCAGGCCATTGCTTTGTTAAACTCTGGTGTGTCCATGTGGCTCTTTGAGCTATGGCTGCCATGTTTCCTAGCCTTGGCCCCTCCCCTATCTTGGGGAGGTGCATCTCCTCTCTCTTCTCTCTCTCTGATTTACTTTCTAAGTAAGCTATGTTTTCCAATCTAAAAAAAGAATTTGATCAGTCAGATTCATGCAGGAGTAAGGTGAGAGAAAAACTGAAATTAAGAGGCCAGAGACTGAGGTGAGGCAGGATGGAACATACAAATCCCTGGTGTGACCTTACTTATCCCTTATTTATATCACGCTGCTCCTGAGACTGAGGGTGTGGTTTTAATTCTCAATCTGTGGTCACCTGAGCTTGGATGTGAATCTTTCCCCACTTGGGCCTTCAGATGAGACCCCAGCCCTGGCCAACATCTTGATTTTAGTTTGTGAGAGTCGCTAAAACACAGGACCTAGGTAAGTCATGCCTAGCTTCCTGACCCACAGAAACTGTGAGATAATAAACATGTGTTGTTTTATGCCACTAAATTTTGAGGTGATTTGTTACACAGAAATAGGTAACTAATGCAAGGAAGTCAATGGGAGGAGAGGTGGCACAGACCTTAGTGTTTGGGGTTTGGGCTGAGATCTAAGTCAGAGAGGAGAGCCAGGAGGATCTGACCCAAGAAGCTTAGATAGAGAACAGCAAATGGGTCTTAGGCAAAGGGACTGGCCAGACTACATGACGAGTGTAGGAGGGGCTTCCTTATAACCACCCAAGATGCCACCAAGGTGGAGAGGTCTTGGTGGGACATCAGGATGAAGCAGTAAGCTTAATAACCTTCAGAGGATTCAGGCCAACTGAGAGGGTCACCCTGCCCTACTCGTAGATGGCCAGTTGAGTCATCTTCAAATACACATTCGAAACTGTTTCCATTGGCTAATATTAAAAATAGCTGCCACAGGCCGGGCTCGGTGGCTCAGCCTGTGATCTCAACTCTGGGAGGCCAAGGCGAGTGGATTGCCTGAGCCCACAGGCTCGAGACCAGCCTGGGTAACTTGACGAGACCTTGTCTCTACAATAAATAAAAAATTAACTGGGTGTGGTAGCGCGCGCCTATAGTTCTGGCTACTTGGAAGGCTGAGGCGGAAGGATCGCTGGAGCCCAGCAGGTAGACGCTGGGGTGGCTGTGAGCATGCCATGGCATTCCAGCCTGGGTGACAGAGTGAGACTCCAACTCAATAATCATTAACAATAATGATGATGATGATGATGATGATGATAATAGCTGCCACTTATTAAGCATCTGATGTAGACCAGGTTCAGTTCTTTCACCAACAAAATCTCCATGGATGCTCATGCTAACTCTGAGAAGCAGGTGTCATCATCCCTATTTGAGAATTAGGAAACTGAAAGTTAGACCAAGTAACTCGCAGGAGATCATTCAGCTTGTAACTGACAGAGCTGGGTTCAAACCCACATTTAACCCCAATGCCAGTCCTCTTTCTAATAGAATTCATTCCCCCACCCACACTCTGGGCAAGCAGAGGGGTCTCAGGAAAGCTCCACCTGGGTTGTGTCCCTTTCATGCATCTCAGTCCCGAAAAACAACTCCTCTGAGCCAACCGCCTCCCCAGAAAAAGATGACTGATCCCTTCCACCACCTTGTCACGACCAACTAGCATCATCCCTCAGTCATTATTCCTCTCCTAAAACCTCACTCCTATTAGAAAGTGTTTTCTCACCCATCAGCACCCTGATTATAAAATATAGCAAAAAAAAAAAAAACCCCCCGTCTTTTGCTTAATTTCAAGATATTTATGTCATGCTTTAAAATGTCAAACATTTTCATTCAATCCTCTCGCACTTGGGCTGACAAAAGGACACCGAGATCTTTGGGAGACACTTTAATCTCAATCAATTAGGAATAAAGTAGTCCTAGCAGTATAGCGATGAAAGAACACTTTAATTTTAGAGCTAATTAAATATCAACAATTGGAATGCAGCAACAGACACTTAACCTGCAGTAACCCATTATTTATTAGGAATATAATGCGTTGACTCTGGATATGAAGTGAGTTGTAGTATTTTAATATCAGCTGTCACAGTCCAGCGGATCCCTTTTGTTTTGCGCCAGCATAGTCACTTTCCAGGCTCTGCAGGGATCACTCCAGTACCCTCGCGCGACACAAGATTAATTAAGTTGAAGATGCATTCACACACAGACACACACACACACACACACACACACACACACACACACACACACACACGATTGATTAGCACAAGGGTGCCCTGCCTGAGCCAAGCAGGTCATCCTAAGCAGGTGACAATTGCTCCAGGCCCACCACAAATCTCAGTCTTGAAAAGGACTTGTTAGGATGATTTTAGCTGCAAGTAACAGGAAAAAAAACCTCGGCTTAAAAGAACTGTAACAACAGGGTTTATTATCTCACATAAAGAAAAGTCTAGGGGCAGGCGAGGTTGCAGAATGGATAATTCAGAGCCTTGAGGATACTGTCAGCTGCTTTTCTCCGTCCACTCTGCTGTCCTTGGCAGGTGAGTGATGCCACCTTTCCGGGCACCAAAGGAGACACTGCAGTTCTATTCCACACACAGGATGAGGTCTTGCCAGCAGGAGGGTGCGTCTTTTCTCTTCCATTTCTGTCTTCAAATACACTTTTTGGTCTGGAATAAATGTAAATTTACTGAAAAGTTGCGAAGATGGTACCACGAGTTACTGTACACTTCCCACAGTTTCTCCTCTTATTAATGAAGCAGCAGATTTTATTCGCATCTCACTTATTCTTCTTCCCTTTTTCCGATCCAGGGTCCTCTCCAGGACAATGCATTGCGTTTAGTTGTCTCTTGTCCTCACAGTCTCCTCTGGTCTGTGACAGTTTCTCTGTTTCTCCCTGGTTGTGGCAACCTTGATAGTTTTGAGACGTGCCGGTCAGGCGTCAGGGATTTCGTAGAATGTAGCGCCGTGTGGGTTTGTCTTGTGTTTGTCTTGTGGTCAAACTGGGGTTATGGGCTGTGGGGGCAGAAGACCACAGAGGTGACGCGCCCTCTGGTTACACCGCATGGGGGATATGTGATATCCATCTGGCTTATCGCTGATGACATTGACCTTGGCCCCCAGTCAAGTTAGTGTTTACCAGGCTTCTCCACTGCAGAACTGCGCTCCCTTCCTTGATGTCTACAACTGCTTTATTAGTGGACAGAAACCTTCCCCAAGATCCGCTCGCTCTGCTCCCTGTGGTCTCCTATCCATGCCTTAACCAAGCACCTGCAAAGGGAATCCAATAGGCTTTAACCCATCATAACTCACACACTGGGGTTTCGGTGAGTGGGCGGGGTCAGCATCTGGGAATACACTTGCTCAAGGCAGGGCTCAGCCAGGAAGAGAGGGGGGTGGAGAGGGGAGTCAAACAGCAGGCAGGTGTCCCACAGCGCCCGCCCCTCAAAGCCATCTGCATGCACATCCCTCCCTGTCCCAGCAGCTTGTCACTGTACAGTATGAAAATAGGCAGGCTCAGAGGCTCAGCCTGACATCCCAGTACCTTGGGAGGCCGAGGCGAGTGGACTGCCTGAACCCACAGGTTCAAGACCAGCCCGGGCAACTTGGCGAGACTTCATCTCTACAATAAATCAAAAATCAGCTGGGCATGGTAGTGCGCACCTGTAGCTCCGGCTGCTTGGAAGGTTGAGGCGGAAGGATCGCTGGAGCCCAGCAGGTCGATGCTGGGGTGGCTGTGAGCGTGCTACTGCACTCCAGCCTGGGCAACGGAGTGGGACTCCTACTCAAAAATTAAAAAAAAGAAAGAAAAGACAAAGGAAGAAAATGGTTGGAGGGCAGCTACAGACATCAACAGGCATAAGAGAGTCACCAAGGAGTCACTCCAGGATGACACCACACTGCATCTCAGTGGGTTCCGGAGTCAGATTGCTAAGCCAGTTCAAATCCTGGCTCTGTCACCTACCGGCTGTGTGACCTTGGGGGAGTTCATCCTGCTTCCCACGTCTCATCCTCATCTAAAAAAGTGAGGATAAGTATCACGAGCCCCTCAGAAGGTATCTGCTAGGGCTGAGTACACACACAGTAAGCCCGTGTAAGTGTTAGCTGTGATTCTCTTTAAACTGAGCCCAGTAATGTGCAAACTAAACAAAGCGTTGTTAGGAATACAGTCGTGCATGTAAAACTACATGGAGGAGCGAGACAATGGTGTACCCAGAAGTCAGTGCAGACAGGGCTTCTCCTGGAGGGGTTGGATACCAAGGGGCCTCCAGGCTCCTGCAACATTCCATCTCATAAGCTGGGCTCATCGGAATTCACTTTATTAATTTTACAGCTTATATGCACACTGCTCATTCTTTTTGCATGTGTGAATTATTTCATAATAAAAATAAGAATCCATCAGGCCCCTGTGCTCTGTCTTCAGGGGCAAGGTGAAGCTCTTTGGGACCACAGCCAGCATGGAAAACTCACTGGCAGTTGCAAGATACAACCTTCCACTGACAATCCACAGAGGTCACCCCCTCTCGGGGTGCTGGGCATGGAGTCAGGCCCCTCTGGGTCCAGCACAGTCATTTTCCAGCTGTGTGTCCTGGATCAAGTCACCCCTCCTGGCCTCTCGGCAGTAAAATGAGAGTTCAGAGGCTTTTCCCTCCTACTCTCCCGGGTTTGGGGGAAGATCTAGAAGCCAGGTCCACGAAGATGCTGTTCCTTGAGTCACTGTGTTTAAAGCCCCCAGACTTGCGGGCGGTTATGCACAAGTGAAGCCTGAGACTCCCACCCCTAACGGCCTCAGGTCTGACCTTGAATCCATGGCTCTGACATCGGGTCCCTTGCTTTTCTCAAGTCCTTGCTGCTGGTGCCCCTGGAGGGAAGGGGTTCATCATTTCTCACCTCCTAAAGTAACATGTTGAGCTAACCCACCATCGATGGCTGATCAGGCGCCCGGGTGATCATTCCTTTCTAGCGTGGTCTGCTAAACTCCTGCGTATCTCCAGAAATTCCAAAGCAGTGGAGGCGTAGAAAGAATCGAAACATACGGCTCCCTTCTTACTAGATGTGGGACTTTGGACATGTCCCCATCTGTTCAATGAAGATGACAGTCACTAACTCGTAAGAATTTTCATGAAGATTGCACAAAACAATGGAGGCAGAGTACTTAAAGAACCCAGAGTAGCCTGATCTATTGCATACCTGACGGTTATAATGTAGGCAACAAACAGGAGTAATAACCATTAAAACACCCAGTAAATATAGTTTACGCTGAAAAAGAATTGGCTGCATTTTTTCTGCCACCTTTTCCCACTGATTTTTACAAGTAAATATTACTGAGGTCACGGGTCAATATCATCTCAGAGTTTGCATCACCAGTTTGCTGGAAGCCATCTGACTGAGTACCTAGACCTTGATCCGTGATCTCCTGCTGTAGAAATAGTTACAGGGAGAAAGAAAGCAGAGAAGAGCCATCTCCTTAGACAATTTCAGGCAGAAGCAAATAACTGGTGTGAGGCCACAATGAAGGTTGTCACGATGGCCGATTCTCACAGCAAAACACGTGCCTTTCCAAGGGAAGAAGAAGCATGTTTAATCCAAGCCGGTCCCCTCTGCTTGTTCTCTGTTCTCACTGAAGAGCGTAGGGCCCTGGCTGTGGCATAGAAAGTATAAACACAAGCCGGGTTCATTGGCTCAGCCTGTAATCACATGCCTTGGGAGGCCGAGGTAAGTGGATTGCCTGAGCCCGCGGGTTTGAGACCCACCTGGGCAAGCGAGACCTCATCTCTACAATAAATCAAAAAACTAGCCGGGCGTGGTAGCACGCACCTATAGTTCCGGCTACTTGGAAGGCTGAGGCGGAAGGATCGCCGGAGCCCAGCAGGTCAAGGCTGTGGTGGCCGGGAGTGGCTACTGCATTCCAGTCTGGGCGACAGAGTGAGACTCCAACTCAAAAAAAAAAGCATAAAGACTGGCTGTGCTCAGTGGCTCAGCCTGTACTCCCAGCACTTTGGGAGGCTGAGGCGAGTGGATTGCCTGAGCCCATGGGTTCGAGACCCGCCTGGGCAACTTGGCGAGACCTCATCTCCACAATAAATAAAAAACTAGCCGGGCGTGGTAGCGTGCGCCTGTAGTTCCAACTACGTGGAAGGCTAAGGCGGAAGGATCGCCGGAGCTCAGTAGGTCGAGGCTGCAGTGGCCAGGAGCGACCACTGCACTCCAGTCTGGTCAACAGAGTGAAACTCCAACTCAAAAAAAAGCCAAAAAATAGGCCGGGCTCAGTGGCTCAGCCTGTAATCCCGTGCTCTGGGAGGCCGAGGTGAGTGGACTGCCTGAGCCTGCGGGTTCGAGACCCGCCTGGGCAACTTGGTGAGACCTCATCTCTACAAGAAATCAAAATGAGCCGGGCGTGGTAGCGCGCCTATAGTTCCAGGTACTTGGAAGGCTGAGGCAGAAGGATCGCTAGAGCCCAGCAGGTGGAGGCTGCGGTGGCCGGGAGCGGCCATGGCACTCCAGTCTGGGTGACAGAGTGAGACTCCAACTCAAAAAAAAAAAAAAAAAAAGAGAGAGAAAGTATGAACACATGTAGACGGGGCCAACAATACCAGGATGACACCTTTAGAGATCGTTTACTTCGTCTCTCTATTTAGAGGAAAAATTTGCCTAAATAAAATGGCAGTCCAGGCTTGGTGGCTCAGGCTGTCATCCCAGCACTTTGGGAGGCTGAGACGAGTGGATTGCCTGAGCCCGCAGGTTCGAGACATGCCCAGGCAATTTGGTGAGACCTTGTCTCTACAATAAATGTTTTAAAAATTAGCTGGGCACGGTAGCACGTACCGATAGTTCCAGCTACTTGGAAGACTGAGGCAGAAGGATTGCCGCAACCCAGGAGGTTGACGCAGGGGTGGCTGTGTGTGTGCCACTGCACTCTAGCCTGGGTGACAGAAGGAGACTCCAACTCAAATAAAATAAAATAAAATGTGACTCCTTTTCAAAACCAACTTTGGCTGTTGGAGGGTAATTTACAGGAGCACTGTGATAAGAAAGATTCTGCAGCCCACTCCCAGCTCAGCTGCAACGATGCCATGATGGGCAGTTGTGTCTACCCTGGGTACAGGAGGGTCATGACTACACAAACACATCTATTGTTGGTTTGCCATGACCTCGAGCCCTCCTTAGTTCACTAGGAGTTTCGAGACGGGGTCAAACCACGTGGTCACCAGTAAGCTGGGTAAGATGTAGCACTGGCAGATATCAGACAAGACAGGTCAAACATCGAAATTAGGCAGCCCAAAGAGCTCCAAATCACAGTAGCCTCTCTAACCAAAGTACTTGTTCTATGGCTCTCAACCAAGAAAGACCGGCTGCCGTCCTGCTATGTATGAGTCTCCTACCACGCACAGCCATTAGCCTGATCCTTTCTTGTGCCCAGAGGGATTCACTGCAGAGGACTTGGAGTCTCATGCCTAGTTTTATGTCCTGGCAACCTTGGGCCTCTTACTTCCCCTCCCTAAGCCTCAGTGTCCTCATCTGTAAAACGGGAACAAAAATGGCACCTACCTCATAGGTAGAATAGCCAACTCACTTATTGTCCGACAGGGACAGTTACGAGAATTGTTTGTAACACCAGGAAACAGGCATAATCGGGACTCATCCCACAAGAACCTGGGAGTGGGGTTAACCTCCAAATGGAACTGATGTGAACCAGGACGAGCCAGTACCAGAATGTTGTCAGCCACACAGCTTTGGGACGCCATCTCAGGAAAGCAGATATTGGCAGTAAAGCAATGGAGAACGGGACACTGTTGGAGCAGTGTTCGTTTTTGGGCCACTGTAATCCTGCTCTGTGTGCGAGGTTTACACGATGAGTTGTTTTAACTACAACCTCCGCTCTCATTCCCTGCAAACCCTATCATTCCTGACTTTTCTGTGTAGAGCTCACTACCGTCACTGTCCCCCTCTCCACCAGCACCGTCGTCTTCCTCTCTCCCGGGTCATTTCCACCAGCACATATAAGCAAGCGCTAACAGCTCCATTCTGAAACATAAAAAACAATAACGTCCCAGGCCTCTGCCCTCTCTGGCTGGCACCACGGCTCTCTGCTCCTCCCCACCTGCATACACTCTTGTGTTCCAGGTCTCTCTTCCACAGGTTTCCTCTTCACCCTTTGATAGTCAAAGTCCTCCCCATGGCCGCCACATCCCAGGAGCCTTGTCCCCTGTTGACCTCTGTACCTCATCTCCCACTGCCCTCCAGAAAACACTCACTCTGCTCCAGGACACGGGCCTCCCGGGCCTCCCGCTCTTCCTCGGACACCTCAAGCTCTTTACCCTGCGAACCCTGGGGCCTTCGCATCGGCTGTTCTCTCTGCCTGGAACACTCTTCCCTCTGTTTTCACATGACTCACTGCCTTGTTTCACTTGGGTCTCGGCTCCAGCCCCTTCCCTGCCTGGCTCTTCCTAATCCTTCTGCATCCTGAAATTAGATCATGCATTCCACAGGATACAGTGGGAAGTCTGGCCTCCTTTTCTGGAAGGTAATCTTCAGGGTCAAGGACTTGTTTGCTCTACTCCTGTGCCCTCCATGCCCAAGGCAGTGCCCGGCACATGCTGGGTGCCCATTCAACACTTCCCGAATGAATGAAATACACAGCCTGATGGCTTGTGGTGATTCCTAGCATAGACTATTATCGTGAGCAATAACGTGTGGGATTAAATGACCAGGATATCGAAGCACGTGGGAGCCTTTGGTGAGCTGAGGCCCACACCCCACCAGCCCTTTTGCCAGACTGAATGCTGAAGACCAGGTGTCTCCCACCTGGGAGGTGCTTGAACCCACGGTTTTCCAGAGGGACTCATGGCGTGTCCCGGGTTTCCAGCTCCTCTGAGGTGACCTAACACCGGCAGGGGCAGCAACACGGCCCAGGGCCCCCATCAGGCCTGGACGAGGGAGGGGTGCAAATCCTTGCTCACAATCTTGGCCTTCTCAGGCTTCCACTGAACATGCATCACGCAGCAGGGCTGGCCTGGGCTGGGATGCTTGGGGCAAACTCCAGTCCAAGGATGCCCGCTGGTCCAGAGAGGAATGAGTGAAAGTAAAGACACACTTGGTCGCCTCCACCTGCAGGCCAGCTCGGCACCATCTTGGCCAGGCTGTCCCAAGATTCGCTGGCCTCCCTGGTGGGCTCCCGGGGTGGGTGTGGCAGAAGCTGAGGTCTTAGCGGGTTCTTCTCCAGGCAAGTAAGGCTGAGTTTCGGCAGGCAGGGCTGTTGCCGAATGGTTAAAAAGAACCTTGCTTCCTGTGAAACCCCCAACTGCCTGGGTCCTGGCCCCTGCCCCCTCCCCACCCAGTGCTAAGTTGCACCTGGCTGGCTGGAGCGAACTTCTCCCCAGCCCAGCACACCATGCCTGCTGCCTCACCCCATCTGGGACCTCTCAAGGCCCCCATTGCTGCAGGACTTCAGGAATAAAGCTAGACTGGACGTCTGCTCTGTCTCTTTCTGATTCTGCAGCTTCGAACAGGCCTTTTAACCCAGGGGTCGGCAAATGTTTTCTTGTCAAGCGCCAGACAGTAAACATTTTAGGCCTGGTGGACCACACTTTCCTCTGTCGCAGCTGCTCAACCCGGCCCCTGTGGCTCAAAACCTGCCATAGACAATCTGCAAACCAATAGGGGTGGCTGTGTTCCAATAAAACTTTATTCACACCAACAGGAGGCGGGCCCTATTTGGCCCCCTGACGGTGGTTTGCCGACCCTGATTTAATTTTCTGAGCCTCGGCGTCCTTAGCTAGAACATGGGGTGACCATACTATTTAATAGGATCACGGAGAGCTGATACAGACAAAAGTTCTTAAAACTGCTCAGTAAACATGGGGATGTGATTAATTGTTTGGTTTCACAGCAGGCCCCTACCGGCAACCCAGTCCAGAGGACTCCCCCCATCCCAACCCCCACGCCCCTGTCTGGGCAGGCCCCAGCCCTGCCTCAGTGGGCCCTGCCGCCAAGCACTCACTCTGACTTGGCGTCTGGAGCCTGCCTGCGTTCTGCGGACCTGCGCGTGGCCACTGGGCATTTCCATCCTGCAGCACCGTTCTGCGGGGCTGGGGTGGGGGCGGCCGGAGCCCCGCGGCCCTTCAGAGGGGCGGGATGGAGTCTCTCCTGATGAGGCCGCTGCCTTTCTTTCCCCGGAGCCTGCTTGGGCTTCGCCTCCCCGCCCGCCGCTCCCTTCCCTTTTCTTTATTCAGCCCTCTGCCCCCTCCTAATCTGCTTAACGACAATTCGCTTCGCGTTTCGCCCGCGTCCCCCCCCCCGCCCCAGCCCCCTGGGTCCCGAGCTTCCTCCCATCAGCTCCCCAACAGCGGGGCCGCGCCGGCGTTTAATAAAAGCAGCTGACCGGAGATCCGCGCTCACTGAATGACTTCCTCATTAAAGAGGAGGGTGGATTCCCCGCCCCCGCGCGCCCCCGCCCTCGCGGCCCCCGCCCCGCCCCGCCTGCCGGGCCCACCCGCCTTCTGCAAGTGGGCGGCGGAGGCTGCCGGGCCCCTGGGGTGGCCTGGGTCCTGCTGGGTTGGAAGGGCCTGGGGGCGTCCCTCCGAGGTGGGCCCCAGCTCTGTTTCCTTCTCCCAGCTTCCCAGACCTTCCGGGCCAGCTGGGAGAAGGGGAGGGAGGGGACTCGCTCAAGGTCCCCCTACCCATATCCCGGTGGAGGCTGGTCGCTGTGGCCTGGTGGGTGAGCCCATCTGCCTCCGGCTTCGGGGAAGCCGGCTTGGTGACGAGGCCGGGAGGAGATTCCCCCACGCCAGCTGGAATCCCCCAAGAAGAAGGAAAGAGGAGCTCCAAGAACCCACCCCTTCGGAAGGCTGAGGCGGAAGGATCGCCGGAGCCCAGCAGGACGAGGCTGCGGTGGCCGGGAGCGGCCACGGCACTCCAGTCTGGGCGCCAGAGTGAGACTCCGACTCTAAAAAGAACCCACCCGGCATCTCCTTCCTGCCTCATGGCCCTGTGTCTGTTCCAGGACTACTGCCTCTGACTTCCCATGTCTTCCCCTGGGTCTTACAGGTCTCCCAGCCGCCAGACTCCCAGGGCACCACCCTCTAGGCCTGCAGCAAGCCAGTGTCTCCCCGCTGCCCTTCACCGGCTTGTCTTACTGAGAGATCCCTCCCCATCCCCTCCCCCAAGCCGTGGAGGCTGGCTCAGTGCCAGGCAGCTGGCAAGTGCTTTACAGGTGTAGCTAAAAAGACCAAAACCCCTTATTTTAAAAGCCGGCTATATGCTGAGCCTTTTACTCGCAGGCAATGGAAGATTTACTCGTTCTTTTGTTTAAGAAAACACCTTAATGGGCCTGTTGGCCCCTGGGTATGTCTAGATGGGAGAAGATGGAGACAAAGAAGCATTGGCTTGCTCTGCTTCATAAAGTAAAGGGAAGCTTAGGCTCCCTAAGCAGGGAGGGAGGGAGGGGGTGGGGGGGGGGCAGGGACTGGGAAGGGAGTCCTGCAGGGAGGTTGAGGGGGAAAGTGGGTTACAGCTGGGCCTGGATGCTGGGGACCAACCCAGCCTGGAGGAAAGGCCTTAGACCACCAAACTGCCACCACCTTGGTGGTGCTGGCCAGACCTGGCCAGACCTGAACATCCTGCATCATTATAACCCTAGTGCCGTGTCTTGGAAGGACATTCCTGCAGAAGCCTCTTTCTGGAACTAGGACTTCCTAAGCAAGCATCACTTGGTAATGAGGCCTTTTTTCTTTGTTCTCCAGATGCCCAGTGAAAGGACAAAAGACCAAAATGGATTCGATATAGCCAAAGAACAGCCATTTTAACATTGCTTAGCTTTGTCCTTTTTTTTTTTAGCAGTTCCCTTTAATTTTTTTGTTGTATTTTGGGTTTTTTTTTTCTTATTTTGTTTTTTGAGTTGGAACCTCTCACTCTGTTGCCCAGGCTGGAGTGCAGTGGCATACTCACGGCCGCTGTAGCCTCGACCTGCTGGGCTCAGGTGATCCTTCCACTTCAGCCTTCCAAGTAGCTGGAACTACAGGCACGTGCCACCTGCCTGGCTAATTTTTTATTCATTGTAAAGATGAGGTCTTGCCAAGCTGCCCAGGATGGTCTCAAACCGTGGATTCAGGCAATCCTCTCACCTCGGTCTCCCAAAGTGCTAGAATTATAAAAGTGTTGCTGTGAGCCACCCTGCCCAGCAGCAGTTCCTTTGATTAGCCAAGGACCATGGGTTTCCAGAGATAGCTATTGATGATTCTTACAACCTCCCCCTCCCCCTCCCAAGCTGCTTTGTACTGTTTACTGCTCTACTCCAAGTTTGCCGCTTTTTTGTTTTGTTTTGAGTTGAGTTGGAGTCTTACTCTCTTGCCCAGGCTGGAGTGTGCCTGGGCACACTCACGGCCACTCTAGCCTTGACTGGCAGGGCTCCAGGGATCCTTCCACCTTAGCCTTCCAAGTAGCTAGAACTACAGGCACACGCTACCACGCCTGACTAATTTTTTTTTAATTGTAGAGACTAGGTGTCAC
This sequence comes from Cephalopachus bancanus, assembly GCA_027257055.1. NCBI lineage: Eukaryota > Metazoa > Chordata > Mammalia > Primates > Tarsiidae > Cephalopachus > Cephalopachus bancanus. The sequence goes on from JAPVLO010000065.1 coordinate 8,063,876, forward strand.
CAAGTTGCCCAGGCTGATCTCAAACCCCGGGGCTCAGGTGATCCACTCGCCTCTGCCTCCCAAAGTGCTGGGATTGCAAGTTGTGCCACCAAGCCGGACCTGTCTTTCAGCCATAAAGAACCAGGATGACTGAATCTGTTGAAAACAGTCCTTCGTGACCTACATGTCACAGACCCCATCATTATGGCAACAGTCATGTGACAACCCACCCGTCTGCCTGTCATCTATCATCTGACTTCAGTACCTGTGCTTATCTGCTGCTCTGTTATGACATAAAACAGACCACTACCCAATCACCTTAACGAACTGCCCCATCAAAGGGAAGCTTTAAAAACCATTAAACCACCTCGGTGGCTCAGCCTGTCATCCCGCGCCTTTGGGAGGCTGAGGTGAGTGGATTGCCTGAGCCCGCGGGTTCGAGACCTGCCTGGGCAGCGAGACCTCATCTCTACAATAAATCAAAAAATCAGCCGGGCGTGGTAGCGCATGCCTGTAATTCCGGCTACTGGGAAGGCTGAGGCGGAAGGATCGCCGGAGCCCAGCAGGTTGAGGCTGCGGTGGCCGGGAGCGGCCACTGCACTCCAGTCTGGATGACAGAGTGAGACTCCAACTCAAAAAAAAAAAAAAACCATTAAACCTCAAGCTGCCAGGGCCGTTGCTTTTGTTAGGCTCTGGTGTGGCCACATGGCTCTCTGAGCTGTGGCCAGGCCATGTTTCCCTAAGTTTTAGCCCTCTCCTCTACCTTGGGGAGGTGAATCTCCTCTCTCTCTCTAATCTACTTTCTAAATAAAGTATATGTTCCAATCTAATTTCCGTCCAATTCTTTGCATATGACCCTCAGCACCAACTCAGCACACAGACCCACTGACCTAACAATCTTCCCAGACCTAATATTTTTGAAGACCTAACACCCAGGAAAGTGATTCAGGCCTGTAGGCTTCACAGTCCTACTGCTGGGTGCTGTTTGGTTATAATGCAGCAGTCTGCATCCAATGGAGCCTTCTCAGGAGGGGGCTGTCTCTCTCTGGGTCATCTGTTAGGCCTGTCACCTAAGTGCTGTCCATCCCCCGGCCGGCTGAGAAAGGACCCAGCTTTCTAGGCCCTCTGTCAGCACGAGGCCTGGCTCCCACATGCCCGTAGTCCACACCTTTTCCCTAGCTGTGTGGTCCACATGCCTGAGCCTTTCAAGAGTTTGGAAAATTGTAGCCCTTAGCTGTTTGGCTAGGGACCCTCCTCTGTCTTCCTCAGTGGGTTGCAGGAGATCAGAGAGGGAGGTTACAGAGTGCTTGCTTGTGTCTGCAGGTAGAGACTCACTTCTCTAGAGAAAAGACACCTGCTTCAGCTTCCACTCTGGGGCTTCGAAAAATCGCTCTCTTGTCAGAGAGGTCTACAAAGTCACCAAGAGGTCATCACACAAAATCCATAGGCAGCTTTGCTCTCCTGTCTCAGTGTGATTCTCTCAAAAGGAGGCCCTGGGCGAGGACTGGGGTGTGGGGAGTTTATTTGGAGGGTGATACCAAGAGGCACGAGTCACTGGGTGGAGACGGCAAGACAGAGAAGAGAGAGAAATCAACAAAGGGGTACACCGTGGGCACAGGAAGCCCGCTCAGGAACTGTGGGGACGTGTTTTGAGATTGTCCCCTAATGGGTGGGGGGATTGAAGCATGTATCCTCTGACTCTTGTCCTGCCTTGGGAAAGGACTCCCTCTGAGCTGTTAGACTCTTGGCTCTTTAGGCCCAGGTTGTGCAAAATCTTAAGGCACTGGGGAAAGATCTGAGGCAGAAAGAGAGCCGGGAGGCATCTGCACCCACAGCTGCAGGTGAACCTCAAGGTGGACCGAGAGGCTACAGGATGGGACAGGAAAGACCTTGCTGTTACCCCGTCCCCAACATCCTCAAGCCGATCCCAGAGATGACGTCAGTCCTCTAGCGCCACCAGTAGGGGCGCAAGTGAGTTGGGAGAGCGTGTTCTCATGCCTGCCTGTCTCTACTTATTCCTAAGGATTTTACCCTCCAACCACAGTGTTTAAACAAAGACACAGTAAACACCTGGAGAATGAATTAAGACCCACCGTTTGGGATTTTTAATGTGGTTGTCTAAGAGGCCGAGACATGATGAATTTAGGAAAATCAGAGACGGTTATGACAAAGAGTTTATAGCCATAATATATAAAACCCTGCCATATTCAATAAGAAAGCAATCACAAGCCAACAGAGAAAGTAGTCAACTTACACAAACAGGCAGTTCACCAAAAAAGACATGCAAATTGCCAATAAATAGCTAAAAATATTTCAATCTCATTTGTAATAGATATAGCTTAAAGCAAGGTATTATTTTTTTCCCCCATCAGATTGGCAAAAAGTTTACAAGACTGATACTAGCCAGGCTTGGCATGGTGATGGGAGACAGACGTTCTCACGCCATTCACTCTTCTCGGAGGGCTGTTTGGCAATATGTATTAAAATAAATAGTGAGCCTGACCCTTGACTTGGCAGTTCCACTTTGAGGTATGCCTCTCACAGAAGTAGTACCATAATAGCACAAAGATATTGTGTGCAAAGAAGTTCATTTCGGTTATAGTAACAAAATTTGCAGCAGTCTAAAAGTCTATCAGGAATGTGGTCAAATGACAGAATATCCTCACCCTGGAATACCATGCAGCTGTGAAAAAGAGGAAGTCTTGTCCATCAAGTGAAAGGTTTCAAAACAATATTCTATCTTTATCCCATATTTGCGAAATAAAGAACTATAACTATATTCATGTGTGTGTGCATTGAGAAATATCTGGCAGGTTCCACCACAAATTAACAATTGCCGATACTTATCTAAAAGTATTTCAATCTTATTTGTAATTAAAAATAATTTAAGATAAGTTATTATGCTTCCCCCATCAGTTTGACAAGAAGTTGACAAGATTGATACCAGCCAGGCTTGGTGAGGGGATGGGGAGCAGACGTTCTCACGCCATCCACTCTTCTATCACTCTTTACTTCTCTAGGCAATGAGACCAGAGTGGGGCCAAGCAGGGGAGGGGCGAGGAGGAGGTGGTGCAACGAGGTGGTGTTTTTAATTCTCTATACTCTCAGTTGGTTTGTGATCTTTAAATGAACACATATTATTTAAATACGATTTGATGAAAGCCAGTAACATCAAAGTCTTGGGAATAAATAGACTTTGAGAGGGTCCTTGCAACTCTTGGTGCCTATATTTGCTTGACCGGATCCTAATGGGACAACTCCAGGCCCATTTCATGCGTGGGAAGTTGGGCACAGAAACACACCCTGCCTCCTGGGTTGCTCATCTTCCAGGGCAACTGGCTTTCTTCGGGCTAATCTCTAGAACGACTTTTAACATGTAAATAAAGGAGATGTATCAGTTAGCCATTGCTACGTACCAAGCGTCCCACGTCTCAGTGGCTTCAAACAGCCGCCATTTGCTATTTCTCATGTATCTTCAGGTTACCTAGACCGGGCTCTGCTGACTTCAGCTGGGATTACTAAGGTATCTGTGATCTGCCAGTGGGTTGGCTAGTGGCTGGCTGGTCCAGAATGACCTGAGCTTTGACAACATGGCTCTCCTTCATGTGTCCCTCACATCTCTCCAGCCCGGGCAGGTTCTCACAGTGAAAGCACAAGTGCGTGGTAGAAACACGCATGCCCTTTCCCAAGCCGTGCTTGAGTCATGGTTGCTATAGATCCCTGGGCCAAAGTAAGTCACATGACCCAGTGGAGATTCTCGGGGAGTGTGAGAAGGTCATTACCAAAGAGTCTGGAGACAGGGACGCTATTCACAAGGCCGTGGAGGCCATCCATCTGCAACAGACACCTGCTCAGGCCTTCAGCAATCGGGGATGATGGAAGACGCTCCCGTGGGAGGCTGCGGGAGCCTGGCTGCAAGAAGTCCAGCTTCTGAATGCCACAGCAGACTCAGCCTGGGGACAAGAGGTCTGGTCTTTCTGCTACAGGGACGGCCACCGCAGAATAAAGTGGAAGGGGAAGCATCTCTAGCTGTGGTTAGCTGGAGTCTAGCCATCGGTGACGTCCAGCCTTCCACCCTCACCTGGGGCCCCAGGGTGAGCCTGAGTGTGAAAGAATGGGGAGTGGGAGAAGCAGAGAGGACCACCCCCACAGCGGGCCACCCCCACAGGTGAGTGTGGATTCGTCCTAGAGGCTCTCTGGCCTCCCCTGCCTCCCCTGCCTCCCCTTCGATCTTCCCCATCCCCCACCCTGCCCTGCCCTGCCTGGTGAGAAGTGAGCCAGAAATTGATCATGTAGAAGTGTCCCATCTTCAGCTTTACCCCAGGTGGCTGCCAGCCGATGGCCAGCTCAGAGGCTGGGAAGTGGGCTTGCCTGGTGTCCGTTGGCACCCTGGTCCCCTTCCCCCCCCACCCCAGGCCCCCAACCCTGACCCGCACTGCCTCGGCGCTGGCACGCAGACAGCTTCTTCGCGGGCTGCAGGATGCTGGGGGGGCAGTGATAGATTCTGCCGTTCCTGTTTTCAGGAAATATTGCCGCTCACTTCGCATTTATCCTGCCCCTCATCACCTCACAGAGGCCGAGGCAGAGGCGGGCTCATGGCCATCTATTATCTGCCTCTGTCAGAGGAGGAGGACAGGTTCGCACCGGGAGTGCCAGGAGGTGGGCCGGGGCTGGGGAGATGGGGCTCTCATGCAATAAGCCACAAATATTTATTGGGAGTCTGCTGGGCTCACAGGACTGCGAGCACTGGGAAAAGAGCAGAGAAATGGTGCTCTGGGGTTTGGGGGTCTGCCACTCCCACTGGACTCGAAACGGGGGTGAGAGGGGAGACGTGAGCTTTCCAAGGCTGGCATCTCATACACACCTGGGGAGGTGAAATCCGGTGCAAACGGCTAGAGGGCGCGTTGAAACCAGGGGTGGAAGCTGCCATATGCATGCCCTCAAAGCCAGCAGCTGTTTCTAGAAATTTCTCTAAGTAAATAAGTGTGTACAGAGAAGCATTAGAAGCAAGGAAGTTTATCAGAGTATCACATACAGCAATCAAACGGGGGACAAGTTTAGTAACTTAGGATACATCCATATAATGATATGCCATGCCAACATTCACATGCATGTGGTAGGAAAGTATTTATTGATAGACAAAAAAAAAATCTCATGAACCATCATCAAGAGACAACTTCCATGGGGCGCAGTGGCTCACGCTTGTAATCCCAAGCACTTTGGGAGGTAGAGGCGAGAGGATTTCTTGAGCCGGGGGTTTCGAGACCAGCCTGGGCAACATGTGAAAGATCTTGTCTCTACAATAAAATAAAATAAAAATTAGCCAGGCGTGATAGCTCATATCTGTGGTTCCAGCTACTTAGAAGGCAGAGGCTGAAGGATCACCTGAGCCCAGTAGGTCAAGGCTGCAGTGGCCATGAGTGTGCCACTGTACTCCAGCCTGGGTGACAGAGTGAGACTCCAACTCAAAAGAGAGAGAGAGAGAGAGAGAGAGAAACTTCAGACCCCCAACAAATGACGTTTATCACGAGGACCTCAGAGCTAAACATCATTTAGGAAATCAGCAAATATGTTAAATAATTTAGAAAAATCTCCATTCAAAAGGTCCAAAAAAAAAAAAAAGTTTTGAGAGTAAGAGAGAGGGATGCTTGTGATTGAAAATGTAACTGGGTCGGGCACGGTGGCTCAAGCCTGTAATCCCAGCACTTTGGGAGGCCGAGGTGAGGGGATTGCCTGAGCCCACAGGTTCGAGAACAGCCCAGGCAGTTTGGCCAGACCTCATCTCTACAATTAATATAAAAGTTAGCCGGGTGTGGTAGCACACACCTGTAGTTCCAGCTACTTGGAAGGCTGAGGTGGAAGGATCACCGGAGTCCAGCAAGTTGATGCTGGGGTGGCCGTGAGCGTGCGTGCCACTGCACTCCACCCTGGGCAGAGGAATGACTCCAACTCAAAAAAAAAAAAGAAGGAAGAGAAAGAAAATGTAACTGTGGAAAAAGTCATGGGTATAATCAGGGCCCATCCCTACCTTCAGGAAGCTGTTTGTTCCACCTCAGTCCCTGGCTGTAGACGCCAAAAGCAGCCCCCCAAGTAGTCTCTGCCTTCCGGAAACCCCAGACGCTCTGCAGGGAAAGGATGAGGTGGTAGGAATGCAGTGGGCCTTTGGAAAGGGTATACCTGACGTCTGTGGGGTCAGTGCTAGATGGTGAGGCTGAGATGCCCGAATGACTGAGCTCGAGCGAGGGCTGCCATGATAACTGAGGGTGGTCTGGACGACCCCCCTGGACCTCGAAGGCTGAGGGAGGCTTCACCAGGCAGGTAGGGAAAGATCAGCCGGGCAGGCAATGGAGGCTCAGAAGGGTGGCGTGATGTAGCCACAGCTTGCTGGGGAGCCTTGAACTTGGGTGGTGCTGTGGCTCCCGCAGGGCCAGGAGTGCCTCAGGAAGGTGGGGGGGGCACGGCTGAGCCTGGAGAGGTGGCAGCCACTCAGCCCCGCTTGGACGCTTGGACGGAGTGTCTCAAGCGTGCTTGTCCTGAGCAAAATGCTGGAGGGCAGCCCCGCGCTCCATTCTGCTCATTTGCATGTGTAAACGCATGTGTATATATATTGCTTATTAGTGTCAGTGGAATTTGCATTTTAAGTGGGTTGGCTGGTTGGGCATGTTCTTTAGCGCCCTGGACTTGAAAGGAATTTTCCAGCCTCACTGTCGCTGCTCCTTGTCAGCCAGCAAGCGGGTGGATAGGTGCGTGTGCTGTGGAGGAAGGGAGGGGCTGCTGAGAGGGTGTCCGGGTGGCAGTGACCCCCAGTGGGCCGCCAGCAGCCTCTTGGTGCCTCAGACCCCATCTTGCTCATCTCACCGGACTGACTTGGAATCCTGGGAGGGTCACTGTCACATGGGTAGAGGAGGGTCGGCCTGCAGCTCCTGTCGTGGTTGTCAGTTCCCCGACCCACTGGGCAGCCATTGGCGTGTCCTCTCTGCCACCAACGTCCCTAAATGCCATTTGTCTCTCCACCTCCACCCGGACACAGAGCCCTGCACGTCGTCAAGTCTCCCCTGCTCCCCACATGACTTGAATCATCAGTATAGATTTCTCCAGAGAGGGAGGGGGAGTTGTGTTGAAGACCCCACAAGGACGAAAGCATCCACACTGGACGCCTGTTCTCCAAACCCTTCTCTCCACTCCGCATGCTGAGACAGTCACCGCTGTCTCTACTTCCAAGGTATCTCGGCTTTCCTCCAGAAGCTTCTGTTTTCTCACCTTTTGTGTGTCCAGCAATTCGACTCTGCTCCAGCTTTTCTGCCCCAACCCAGGAGGATAGCCAGCTGATCACAAAATCCTCCAGCTCATCGAACTCCCCACGCGGGAATGGGAGTCGGGACTGCAGAACACAACTTGCCTTTCATTTCTTTCTTTTCTTTTTCCCTCCCCACCGTCCCCATTCCGCTTTGCCCAGCACCTCAACACCGCAGTGTCACGTTAGCACAGAGCCTTGGCGGGTTTCCCACCCTGCCATTTGGTTCTCTCAGCACCCTCATTGTTCCCCGGCTGGTTTGATGACCAGAAATCTGGCTTCCTGAGCTTCCTGAGGGCACGCCACCACTGTCGCCGCAGAGAGCCTCTTCAGGAATGGCAGTGACAGTGAGGCTGTCAGCCAGTGCTTGTCTGGTCCCAGCTGCATCCCCAGAGAACAAGGAATGGTGACACTGAGGGTCACTGAGGGTCCCACTGAGGTGGGAGGGGGACAAGAGACCCCCCACTCAGCTTTGCTGCTGATCTGTCTGCAGGGTATAAATACGTGGGAAGAACAGACACATCTCCCATGCTGAAGAACTCCAGATAATTTATGTAGCGCCTCTGCCCTTAAGGAGTAGCGGATAATCCCCCATTCCTTAAGTGTGAGCTGTGGAGAGAGGGAAAGAGAATGAAAGCCGGGCTGGGCGGGATGGCTCGTGCCTGTAATCCCAGCACTTCGGAAGGCAGGGCAAGAGGGTTGCTTGAACCCAGGAGTTTGAGACCAACCTGGCAACATAGCGAGAACTTGTCTCTGCAGAAAATAAAAAATAAGCTGGGTGTGGTGGCACTGAGAGGGGAGGGGGGTGTGTTGAAGGCCCCACAAGAACGAAAGCATCCACACTGGACGTTTGTTCTCCAAATCCATCTCTTAGACCCTTCTCTCCACTCCGCTTTCTGAGACAGTCACCAGCCTCGCTGTCTTCATGAACCCTTGATACGATGTGATAAGACGGGCACTTTACTTCTGTGGTCTTCCTTCTCAAAGCCTATCAGTCCAGTCAAATTGGGGAAAAAAAATCTGACAAACCCTAACTGACAGATCTTCTACAAAATATTTGACCAGAATAACTCAAAAATCTCAAGGTCATCACAAGCAAGGAAAGTCTGAGTTGTAGCTGGGAGGGGCGGAAGGAGACGTGACTACAAAGTGTGACTGGTGTCCTGGATGGGTCCTGGAACAGAACAAGACACATTAGGAAGAACGACGGAAATTGAAATAACATACGGACTTTAGTTCATCTAATGTATTAATATTGGCTCATTAATTGGGACAAATGTACCATACTCATTTAAGATGCTAGCAAGAGGAAATGATAAAGACAGAGTGTGGTGAGTCAGGGAACTCTCTGTATGATCTCTGGAATAACGCTGCAAACCTAAAACTGTTCTAAAAGAAAACATTTACGAAAAAAAGTTTAGGTCTTGGTAAACACTCAAAATTTGTTACTAAACTCATACTTCTCTTAAAGCAAACCAAGTGACTGTTTTGTTTTAGGTTCCACACACCGCCATTACTCAGTGATGTTGGCATCATGGTATTGTCAAATACTGCACGGCACCTTTAAGAAACCTAGCAGCAAGTCCATCTGGCCCCTAGGAAAACGGTCCAGGCCAGTGGCATGCTATCTGTACGAGAAAATTACTAAGATTGCGCCCCAGGGTGCTCCCTACCCTTACATGGCCGATAATGAATGAAAACGCACTTCCTGGGGTACCCGGGCTCTCCAATTATTGAGTGACCCTAGGCGATGCACTTACCTCTACTGGGCTTCTGTCAGACAAGTTTAAAATGAGATAGTCAAGATAGGACAGGGCAACATGTATTAAACACAGGATAAATTTTATTGTACTTATAAAAGTGCAATAATTCCTTCACTCCCTCATCTTTTTTGTCTCAAGGATATCCTCAGGGACTGGAAGAGTGTCTGGTATATAGTAGATACTCAATAAGTTGGTGGCTATTCATTCCCAGGTTCCATGCTTGATGTCACCTAATTGGCTCCAGATGTCTTCAGTAATCTCTGACACTCTCCACCTTCCTCCTTACCACATCAAAACTCCTGTTTGATGCAAACATGTGAATTTTCATGCCCCAGCCCCTTCTGGTATATAAAAGATGAGAGCAAGCCCCGCTCACCAGACTTCTGCTCTGGGGCAATGCACCTGTGCTCAGGACCAGGATAATGTAGAGAAATCATATGTTTAGCCAACACGCCACTCTACACACCATGGAACACTCACACACAGGCTTCCATTCCAGCAGCATGGCGAATCAGATACTTTGAACGACCTTCCTCCTGAAACAACTAAAATTATTGGAAGAAAATACCTCCAAAATTACCTCTTTTGGAAGGGATGGAGGGAGGAACCCACAAAGCCCCAAAGTGGAAGCAGAAGTAAAGTGAAAAACAGAGAGTATTGAAGCCAACTTCTACCCTGAAAATTTCTACTGAAACTTAGAGAACTTGGACTTCTATTTTGATGGTTGTCTGAGGCAGAGGAGACAGCAGAAAAATTATCAGTCTAATATAACCCTGCATCAATCTGGGATCACGAAGAGTGCTCATCATATCAGAACGGGCATGCGGTACACCTGCTGTGCAGAGGGAGGCCAGGGGAGAACGTGCTTGTCTTGTTCAACCTAGGCATTGGATGGAGGAAGGAAAATAAGTCACCTAAAACTTTGTAACTGTGAGCTAATCCTCACAGGGGTCCAGGATTATAATTTCAGCTGCCTGTAGTCCACAAAACCTCAAGAGTAACATTAAAGTTGTCCCGGCTTGGTAGACCATGGCAGAAGTCAATGCAAGTCCGCTCTGGGAAACTCTGTTTCCACTTCTTCATAGAATGCTGATAAAATTCCAAGAACTATGGTGCCCCAAAGTCAAAATTCCCCGAAATTATCCTGTTAGGTCTCCAGAAAGACAAAGATAAAGAATTTAGGGAAAAAAATAAAGAAAAAAGAGAATGAGAAGGTCTAGCATATGTTTAATCAGAATCCCAGAAGGAGATGATAGGAAAAAATGGGAAAGAGATAGTATTCAAAAAGATAATAGCTGAGAACTTTCAAAATATTTTTGTAAGACACACATTTTCATATCCAGGAAGCTCTGCTTCAATTTGATGCTATTCCTGGATGGGAAGATTGGTGTCTTGAAAAAATGCGTGGCACTTTCACTTCTTTTTAGGTTGTAAAAAGTTGCCAAAAAGAAAAAAAAAAAAAGAAACAGAAAGAAAGAGTGGCTCTCATCCTAACAAGAAGAAAAAGCTGGATACATTACAGAACAACAGCTTTTCTTGAACCCAGCAGAGAGCTGAGGTCACAGGGTAGCCAAGCGCCTGAAATTTAAAAAGGAAAAAGCCCCTCTAAGGAAGGAAGAGAGCTACAAGAGTGGCTTCCCTTGTGGCAGAGCCTGGAAGACGAAACTGCAGCCCAAGCGGTGAGGAGAATCAGCCAAAATGTGAAAGAACCACTGAAGGCCAAGCGTGGGCTAGCATATCAGTCTGAAATAGCTGGGAGCATCTGAAAAAAATTGGGAGTTTCTGTTCACTCACAAGCTATTTCCCATGAGCCTCTACCTGGTAATCCCGAGAATGATGTGAGGCAGGCAGACCACCTGAGAGCCTATCAGTGGTGCAGACCTGCAGAAGGTGACCAGCTGCCACTGCAAGGGAGGCGTACCTCTGCCATTTGCCTAGATTCTTCTTTTTCTACAGAGCAAAAGCCTCAAGCCTCTAGAATGGGAACTGCCAATGCTTTTGCTCACTAAACTCAAAGGTAGTGAGCAGCAGCAGCAGCAGTAGGGGTGAAGGGGGCGGGTAAAAAGCCATACATCACTTGGGGAGGAGAGCAAAGCCTCTCATCCACAGGCACACACAACGTGGTTGGGGGGAAAGATGAAACAAAAGCTCTCCAATGCTGGGAAAAGAGTTAGTAACTGTGTTGGGTTCAAGAGTCCGTACTGGTGTCAAGTAAAGGTCTTCTACCACTGAAGGCCAAGCTCATATACAAGGCATTTAACTACCAAAGGAAGAGAACAAAGGGGCAATAGTGCTGATAAGGCTTCACCACCGACGTTCAGGTGCTTAGGGCATCTCTAACACAGAAGCTAGACAAAACAACAGAGAACCTTCCCGCCCCCTCTGCAAGCCTACCAGGGAGTACCAGGAAACAGCAGTATACTGCTGGGGAGGGGCAAAGCATGGACATGGATCTACCTTGTGGCATAGGCATTCAATGACTGAAGTAAGTTGAGGTGGAGCACTAACACTGTGAGCACTCCAACACCCACCCAATGTATAGGTAGTGCATCACTAGAAGACCTTGAAGCCTGTGTCCATTGAAGGTAGCCATAGCAACAACAAAACCCAAACCCAGCTCCACTTGCAACTAGAATGATTTACACTGTCATCTTAATGGTCTGGAACCAAAAGCACATCCATATCCAGGCATGAGTATTATTGGTCTCCTGCTGTCTTAACATGATGTTTGATATTCAGCCAAAAATTACAGGACACACAAAAAAGGCAAGAAAACACAAATTATTGAAAAAGATAAATAACCAAGAAAATAATACTCAGAAATGACTAGATGTCAGAACTATTAGACAGCTTCTTTATAATAACTATGATTCAAATGCTAAAGGTTCTAGTGAAAAGGTGGTCAACACGCATGGATGGATGGAGAATTTCAGCTGAGAGTTAGAAATTACAAGAAAGAGGCCACTGGGAAGGAAATAAATAAAAAATACTAGCAGTGATAAAGATTTCCTTTGACAGACTTATCAGTAGACTCGACACAGCAAAATACAGGCAAATAGGAATTATGCAAACTTGAACATATACACACCCAAAAGAGGAGAGAGGAGAGAACCACACCATAACATACATAAGCTGAAAGATAGATCAGATGGCCCAATGTATATATAATTGGAGTCCCAGTGGCAATAATTTTTCAAAAATCAAGGAGAAATAAAGATTTCTTCAGACAAAAGCCAAACGGATTTATTACTAAGCTATCTGCACTGTAAGACAATTAAAGGAACTTCTTGAGGCAGAGGAAATATGATACTAGACAGAAACTTTAATCTATACAAATAAATAGCAACTCCAAAAATGGAAAAAATAAAGGTAGATATAAAAATATTATTTTCTCATTTTTAGTCACTACTAAAATAACTGTCTGCTTAAGTAAAAAATAGTAACCATATTTTGGGTTTTATAACATATGTAAAAGTAAAGTATGTATCATCAATAGCTCGAGTATGGGAGGAAGAAATTGAAACCATAATGTGAAGTTCTCATACAATATATTAATTTAGTATACTATGATTTGAAGGGAGACTGTGATATATTAAAGATGCATGTAAAAAAAACTCTGCAACCGCGCTCGGTGGCTCAGCCTGTAATCCCACGCCTTTGGGAGGCTGAGGTGAGTGGATTGCCTGAGCCTGTGGGTTCGAGACCCGCCTGGGCAGCAAGACCTCATCTCTACAATAAATCAAAAAATCAGCCGGGCATGGTAGCGCGTGCCTGTAATTCCGGCTACTCGGAAAGCTGAGGCGGAAGAATCGCGGAGCCCAGCAGGTCGAGGTTGTGGTGGCCAGGAGCGGCCACTGCACTCCAGTCTGGGCGACCGAGTGAGACTCCAACTCAAAAAACAAAACAACAACAAAAAAAACAACTCTGCAACTATCAAGACTAAGCCAAAAATGGAGACAAAATGGAATCATAAAAAAATTAATCACAAACCGGGCAGAAAAAGAGAAAAAAGAAACAAAACAAACAAATGATAATAGAAAATAGCATAACTGAAACACTGCAATTAAAGGCAGAGATTGACAGATTGAATAAAACAGCAAGACATAATTATGTGCTGTCTATAAGAAACATAATTTAAATATAAAGACATTAATGGTTTTTTAACCAGTAAAATGGTGGGAAAAGGTACACTCATGCAAACCATGCAAACATTAATAATAATAATAAAAAACCAGAGTGGCTACATTAAATGTAGTAAAAGTAGACTTCAGAGCAGGACATATTACCAAAGATAAAGAGGTGTGTTGCATAATGACTAAGGATCAATTCATCAAGAAGATCTAATAACCTTAAAGGTGTATGCACCTAATAACTGTGCTTCATAGACATAAGGCAATAACTGTAAGAGCTGTAAGAACTGTAAATCCACAAATATGGTTGAAACTTTAACGCTCCTCTCTCAGTGATTGGTTGAACTAGTAAACAGAAAATCAGTAAGGGCATAGAAGACTTGAGCAACACCACCAGCCAACTTGCTCTTACTGTCATTTATGCAACAATTGAACCAGCAACAGACCAATGGCACGCTCTTTTCAAGTGCACATGGAACATTCATTAGAATAGACCATATTCTGGACCATTAAAAAAAAACCTGAAATTATACAAAGTATGTTTTCTAGCCACAACTAAATTAAAGTAGGAATCAGTAACAGAAAGATATCTGGACAATCAACAAGTATTTTAAATTAAACAATTCACTTCTAATGAGTCAAAGAGGAAGCCACAGGGAAATTTTAAAAAATGTTTAAAATAAGTAAAAATACAAACAATATATTAAAATTTGTGGGATGTTACTAACACAGGGTTTTGGAGGAAATTTATAACTTTATGTACCTGTATTAGAAAAGAAGAAATGTCTCTGATCAATCATTTGAATTTTGACTTTAAGAAACTATAAAAAGAAGAGCAATCTAAATTTAAAGAAAGTAAAAGGAAAGAAATAGATAAGAGCAGAAATCAATAAAATTGAAAAAACACAGTAGATAAAAATTAATAAAATGAATGGTGGCTCTCTGTGAAGATCAATAACATTGATAAACTTCTAGACAGAGTGATAAAAGGAAAAAAAGGGAAGAGACAGAAATTATCAATAATGGGATCAAAAGTAGAGACATTACTCCAGAGCCTACAGACACTGAAAAGATAATAAGGAAATATTATGGACAACCTTATGTCAATACAGTTAGGAACTTAAATGGACACATTTCTTCAAAGACACAAGATATCAAAGCTTATTCAACTGTAGTAAAAAAAACCTTCCCACCAAGAAAACTGCATACTCCAGATGACTGCATGCACCCCACGGCTAGGTCTTCAATATTTAATGAAGTAACTGTGTAATTTTACATAAATAGTTCCAGAATATAGAAGAGAAATGAATACTTCCCAACTCATTACATAAAACGAGTATCACACTGATACTAAAACTAAACATAAGGGAAAAAACCCCCACAAAACTACAAACATAGACCAACAAACTTCTTGAAAAAAGGTGCAAGCAATGATTAATAAAATATTAGTGAAATAAATTCACCAGTACATAAAATGATAGTACATCATGATCAAGTGGAGATTTATCCTAGTAATGCAAGATTAGTTCAACATTCATCAATCAATCAATGTAATTCATTATAGCAGTAAATTAAAGGGAAAATGCTTATAATCATCTCAACAGATGCAGAAAAATAATTTGGCTAAATTTAACATACATGTGTGATTTAAAAAAAAAAACAAACCTCTGAGCAAACCAGAAAAAAAAGAGCCTTCTTCAACATGATATGATTCACTTATGAAAAACCTACACCCTAACATTATACCTGATGTTAAAAAAACTAAATGTTTTCCCTTAAGACCGGAATCGAAGAGTTGATGTTCCTTCTTACCAGTCTATGCGAGAAAGTTTCAGCTAATGCAATATGGTTTAAAAAAGAAAAGAAACAAAATGTATACGAATTGGAAAATAAATAAAACGGTCTATACTCATAGGTTGCAAGTATGATTACATATGAAATTCCCAAGAATCTTTTTTTTTTTTTTTTGAGTTGGAGTCTTACTGTCACCCAGACTGGAGTGCAGTGGCCGCTCCAGGCCACCGCAGCCTCGACCTGCTGGGCTCCGGCGATCCTTCCGCCTCAGCCTTCCAAGTAGCTGGAATTACAGGCACATGCTACCACGCCTGGCTAATTTTTTTTGATTTATTGTGGAGATGAGGTCTCGCTTGCCCAGGCGGGTCTCGAACCCGCAGGCTCAGGCAATCCATTCACCTCAGCCTCCCAAAGGTGCGGGATTACAGGCTAAGCCACTGAGCCCGGCTCCAAGAATCTTTTTTTAAAAATCGCTAATTATAAGTTAGAAAAAAAAAAGTTAGCTTAGAAAGAACATAAAATACACGGTCATTTATAAAAATCAATCGAATTTTTATGCACTAGCAATGAACAATTGAAATTAAATTTTTGAAAAAAGTTTTTAAAGTACCACTTTACAATATTACCAAAACCAATAAAACATGTGCAAGATTTATATGTCGAAAACTACAAAGCACAGATGAGATAAATCAAAGATTTAAATAAATGAAGAGGTAATAATACATCCATATTATCAAGATGTCAATTTTCTGAAAATTGATCTGTAGGTTTACCATAATCATAATCAAAATTCCAGCAGACTTCTTTATAGAAATCAGCAAGTTTATTTTAAAAATTCATTTGGGACTAGGTGCAATGGCTCATGACTGCAATCCTAGGTGTGGAATTTGGGAGGCCAAGGTGGGAGGATTGCTTGAGCCCAGAAATTTGAGACAGCCTAGGCAACATAGTAAGAGCTTGTCTCTACAAAAAATTAAAAAATTAGCCAGGTGTGGTGGTGTGCACCTGTAGTTTCAGCTACTTGAGAGGCTAAGGTGGAAGGATCGCCTAACCCTAGAAGGTCAAGGCTGTGGTGAGCTGTGATCGAGCCACTGCACTCCAGCCTGGGTATCACAGTGAGACCCTAACTCAAAAAGAAAAAATTCATTTGGAAAAGCAAAGGAGCTAAAATAGTCAAAATAATTTTGAAAAAAGCAATTTGGAGACTTATACAACTTAATTTTAAAATATGCAATAGTACATTAATAGTAATAGTAATATGACAGTACATTAATAATGAAAAAACATCTAGAAACAGGGCCACCAAAATATGGTTAAGTGATTTTCAACAAAAGTGTCTAAGTTATTCAATAGAGAATGGATTGTCCTTCACCAGATAGTACCAGAATGATTTAACATCTACTTTTTTTTTAACCAAAAAAAAGTCCTTGATATATACCTCACACCACATACAAAAATTAGTTTGAAATGGATTATAGACAATGTAAGCTCTAAAACTATAAACTTCTAGAAGAACACATAGGGGAAAACCTTTGTGAACTTGGCTTTGTCTTGGAAAGAAAACAAAAAGCCTGAACCACAAGGAAAAACTTAACAAATTAGATTTCACTGAAATATTAAAATTCTGTTTTTTGAAAGGCATGTTTAAAAACAAAAATTCAAGCCATGTGCTAAGAGAAAATATTTGAAAACCATGTATCTGATGCATGACTGCAACCAGAATACGTTCTGATCTCTCAGATCTCAGTTATAAAGCATCCTAATATTTTAAATGCATGAAAGATTTGAACATATACTTCATGAAAAATGATATGGCAAGTGAGCACATGAAAATATGTTCAATATCATTAATTATTAGGAAATATGAATTAAAACCCAATAAGATGCCCCAACATACCTATTGGAATAGCTTAAAACAAAAACGAAACTTTGACAATACCAAATTCTGGCAAAGATGTGGAGACACTGGAATTCTTGTACCTTCTAGGAGGAATAAAGAAGCAAATTTTACTGTATATAAATTATAACTCAATAAGCTTGAAAAAAATGTATGAAATGCCAAGGGAAGAGAAACTATTCTAAAAGCGCCAAGAGTGAGAAGACAGAAAGCCCACAAAGCAACAGCAATTAGGCGGTGGCTCATTTCTCAACAGTAACGTTGGAAGCCAGAAGACCATGGGATAATTTAGCTTCAATATCCTGAAAGAAAATTCCTGCCAACCTAGCATTCAATATTCTCTGTAATCAGACAGAGTCTGTCAGCAAAACAAAAAGAAGTCTAAATATTTTAAGCCGAAAAAGAATTACCATAGGAAATTAGGTGCTTGCAAAATGGTTGGAAGCACTGGAGGAAGTGAGACTCAGACATTGCAGGTGGTAGGCTCAGAAATTGGAATCAGGACGCTGCAGATGAAGCCCCAAAGCTGGAGGCGGAGTGGACTGGGAAGTCTAAGGATGCTATCGGAAGCTGTCATCGCTATTCAAGAATTGCGCACTAGTGTCCGCCGCTCCTGCCAGAGGGAGGATTAATGCCAACGCCTTCAGGTCTTCCAAAACTCATGCAACTGGCAAGGGATTCTGAAAACCAGGGAGGAGGGCGACGCTAGCAGTCTTTAGAAAACGTGCAGCAAATAACTTGGGAGAGGAGGTCAGAATGGATACATCTTTCTATGACACGAGAGGAATGAAAAGGCATTGGTTAACTTTAATCCTTAGTAAGCCAAGCCTGCATATAAAATCGCTAGTGTAGCTCTAAACAAGATCGGCATAGAGCACGTAATTCTCAAATAAATGGAAAAACGGAAGAGTGATTTTTAAAATAAAAAGAATTAAAAGGCTATTATAAAAGAAAGAGAAACACAAACAAATCCAGACAAAAAGTATGTAAATGGTAGTCGAAATTAATCTAAATACAGGTTGGCCATCCCTAATCTAAAAATTCAAAATCCAAAATACTCCAAAATTCAAAACTTTTTGAGCAGTGATATAATACCACAGATTCCACACCGGACTTCACATGATGGGTCACAATCAAAATTTTGTTTCATGCACAAAAGTATTTAAAATATTGTATAAAAGTACCTTCAGGCTATGTGTATAAATTGCATATGTAACAAATGAATTTCATGTTTAGACTTGGGTCCTATCCCCAAGATGTCTCGTTATGTACATGCAAATATTCCAAAACTAGAAAAAGTTTAAAATCGGAAACACTGCTGGTTCCAAGCATTTTGGATAAGGAATATTCAACTTGTATTCTAGTAATCATAATAAATGAAAATGGATTCGATCTTTGGGTTAAAAGACCAGAATTTTCAGACTATTTTTTAAAATCTAGATAATTGTTGTTTACAGAAGACAGAAAAAAACATCAAGTTTGAAGGGCAAACATAAACATTAAAGTTACAAAAAGGAGGAAGAGAACAAAGAAAAGAATTCTGCCAAAACTATATTGATATAAGATAAAATAAACCTTTAGACAAAATGTATTACTAAAAATAATGAAACCTTCTACATAATGACAAAAAGTTCAATTCATCAAAAAATATAATAATTCCAAACTTTCTCTCTTTTTTTTTCTTTTTTTTTTTGAGTTGGAATCTCACTCTGTCACCCAGGCTGGAGTGCAGTGGCACATTCACAGCCACCACAGTCTCGAGCTGCTGGACTCTGGTGATCCTTCCACCTCAGTCTTCCAAGTAGCTGAAACTACAGGCATGTGCTACCACATCCGGCTTATTTTTTGATTTATTGTAGAGACGAGGTCTCACCAAGTTGCCCAGGCTGGTCTTGAACCCTTGAGCTCAGGCAATCCTCTTGCGGCAGTCTCCCAAAGTGCTGGGATTACAGACTTGAGACACCGTAACTTGGCCTAATTCTAAACTTTCATGCACCAAAACCAAAACTCAGAATATATAAAGTAAAAATTGACAAAACTACAAGAAGAAACGTAATTCTCAAATATAATGAGAGATTATATTTACAATTTACAATTATAATGAGAGATTTTTAATAATATGTTATTGATCCGGCAGACAAAGAAATTACTTAAAAAAGGTAAAATGTGAATCGTACAAATGAGAAAGATTTTATGGTCATATATATATAGAATATTGCACCCAACAATGGAAAGATACATTTATTTCAAAGCATACATGAAATAGTTATAAAAATTGACTATGAACCAGATCATAGAGCTAGCCTCCACAAATAATAGGGAGGTCATATTTTTTCTGCCTGTAATACCTTCAAGTAAGAAATTTAATATTAAAAATATACCTGTGAAAAATCCATATGTCTAGGAATTTTAAAAGATCTAAACATTCATGACTTGAACAAATTACAATGAGAGTCAGAAAAGAGAAATATGAATAAGTAAACGATAGCAAAAAGTATTCTATATAAAAACTAATGGAGTACAGCTAAAGCCATATGCAGAGGACAATTTATACCTTTAGTTGCTTATATTTGAACTAAAGAAAGGTTCAAACTTAATGACTTGAGCATCCAATTTATAGCAAAATAAAGTCATGAAAACAGAAATAAAAATATTAAAGTGAATTATAAGCCTAAAGACACAAAATAACATGCGATGGAAAGAAAGATCAAAGTTCAGAAATTGGTTATTTAGGGAAAAAAACTTTTAAAAAGACCATTCCCTAGCAAGATTACTCCAAAGAAAATAGGTGGCAGGAGAGAGAAAGAATAGAAAAGATAAACAGTATTGAGAATTAAAGGCTGGCGCAGTGACTCACACTCGTAATCCCAGCACTTTGGGGAGCCAAGGTGGGAGTGTTGCTTGAGGCCAGGAATTCAAGGCTAGCTAGATTCTCATCTCTACAGGAAAAAAAAAAAAGAATTATAAAGGGGTTGTAGCTGGGCTCGGTGGCTCAGCCTGTAATCCCACACCTTTGGGAGGCTGAGGTGAATGAATTGCCTGAGCCTGCGGGTTCGAGACCCGCCTGGGCAACTTGGCGAGACCTCATCTCTACAATAAATCAAAAAAATTAGCCGGACATGGTAGCATGCGCCTGTAGTTCCAGCTACTCAGAAGGCTGAGGCGGAAGGACCGCCAGAGCCCAGCAGGTCAAGGCTGCGGTGGCCAGGAGCGTGCCACTGCCCTCTAGCCTGGGCAACAGAGTGACTCCAACTCAAAAAAAAGGGTGGGGGGGGTTGTAACTGCAAAAGCTGCAATGATTGAACAGATAAAAATAGATTATAATGAAAAACTTTGTGTTAATTTTTAAAACTTAGACAAAAGTGGATAAATTCTAGAATGTAAGATTTATCAAGGAAGCAGTAGAAAACCTGGAGAGTCTAATGACCTTTAAAGTAATTGAATTATTTGCTTAAAATCTTCCAGAAAGGAAAAACTAGGTCCAAATGATTTATCAGCAATTCCTACCAAATATGTTAGAATCACTCTTCCAGATAATAGAAAAAGAAGAAAACTGCCCTCCGATTATTTTAAAAGGCTAGCATAATCTTCATTCCAAAATTAAACAAGGATGATACTGGCAGGAAAAAAATCAGCCCAAACTCATGCAAAAAGTCAGGATAGAATAGATTATTTTATAGTAACAAATTCCAGAATCTCCGTAGTCTTGCACGGTGAAAGTTTGGTTCTCTTTCATGTCACCATTGTATGGTCTCTGCCACAAGACAAGCAGTAACACAGGGATCTAGGATGTTACCCTCATGTGGCTGTACCTAGAACAGTTAGCACAAAAGAAGTAAAGGCTGGAAAATTATGTGGTATGAATCGAAGACCCAGGCATAGAAGTGACTGCACTACTATTGTGGGCGACTTGTGTCCCCCCCCGCAAACTCGTATGTTGAAGACTTAACCCCAGAACCTCAGAATGTTGACTGAATTTAGAGACAGGGTCATTAGTAAAACAATGGGTCATATGGGTGGACCCTGTGACCTTATAAGAGGAGGAGATCAGGACACAGACACACATGGGAGGATAAGACTGTGAAGACACAGTGAGACGATGGCCATCCTCAAGCCAACTAGAGACCTCAAAAAAAAACATCTGTCAACTTGGACATCCAGTCTCCAGAATGGTGAAGAAATAAATTCCTGCTGTTTAAACCACCCTGTCTGTGGTATTTTGTTAGGGCAGTCCGTAGCTGGCAAACAGATCCAACTATTCTTCCTTTAATTGAAACTCAGTCCCGTAGTCCCAATCTAACTGCAAAGGAGGCTGGGAAGTTTGTTCTTCCTTATGCCCGGAAAAGGGAGTGGGGCAGCAAAACACATTGTATGGTCTCTGCGACATGAACAAAGATGTAGGATAGGGTGGGACTTGGTGCAACCATTTTGGAAAACAGCTTGCCAGTTCCTTGTAAAGTTGAATAAGTGCTTACCCTAGGACTCAATAATTCCACTTCGCGGTGTAAATCTGGGAACATAATGCCTCCCAAACTCTAATGTGCATAAAGTTTTGTTGAAATTCAAATTCTGGGCCGGGCTCAGTGGCTCAGCCTGTCATCCCAGCACTTAGGGAGGCCGAGGTGAGTGGATTGCCTGAGCCCACGAGTTTGAGACCCGCCCAGGCAATTTGGCGAGACCTCGTCTCTACAATAAATCAAAAACTAGCCAGATGTGGTAGCACGCGCCTATAGTTTCGGCGACTCGGAAGGCTGAGGCGGAAGGATCGCTGGGGACCAGAAGGTCAACGCTGGGGTGCCCGTGAGCGTGCCACTGCACTCCAGCCTGGGTAACAGAGTGAGACTCTGACTCAAAAAAAAATCAAATTCTGATTCAGTATATCTAGGATAGGACCCTGAACTGCCTTTGACATCAAAGCCACTGTTCTGAGGGCCACCCTTAGAATAGCAAACAGGAGTCTCATACGTCCCTATTTACAGCAACATTCCTAAAAGCCCCAAACCCCAAATTTCTACCAGAAATAGACTGGGCAAATAAATTGTGGTACATTGATACACTGGAATACTATTTATAGGCAGAAATGAATGGATCATAATTAGTCCGTTGAAAATAGATGACCCAACAAATATGTGCCCGAGTAAAAGCAGCAGGACATGGGAGAAAAGATACAGTATAATTCTGTTATGTAAAGTTCAGCACTCAAGCAGAGCTAAATAATGTGCGGGCATGCCTAACTGTGTTGTGCTTCACTTGATTGGCCTTCACAGATATTTCAGTTTTTAAAAAATTAAAGGTTTGTGGCGATTCTGCTGACAAGGCTATCAGCGCCGTTTTCCCAACCACACGCGCTCACTTTACGTCTCTGTATCACATTTTGGTAATTCTCACAACACTGCAAGCTTTTTCATTATGATTATCCGTGTTCTGGTGATCTGCAATCAGTGACCGTTGACAGTACTCTTGCCATTGCTTTGGGGGCCACATAAGTCAGTGAACTCAGTCGGCACCATTTGTGTGTCTTCTGACTGCTCCTTGGTCTCCTTGTTTCTCTCTCTCCGTGGGCCTCTCTATTTCCTAAGTCACAACAGTATCGAAATGAGGCCAGTTAACAACCTTACAGTGGCCTCTAAGTGTTCAAATGAAAGGAAGAGTTGCACATCTCTCACTTTTGAATCAAAAGCTAGGAATGATTAAGCGTAGTGAGAAAGGCATGTCAAAAGCCAAGACAGGCCAAAAGCTAGACCTCTTGTGCCAAATAGCTAGCCAAGTTGTGAATGAAAAGGAAAAATTCTTGGAGGAAATGGAAAGCGCTACTCGAGTAAGATTTTGAAAAGAATCTTACAAACACATGGATGATTAAAAAAATAATAAATAGTCTTGTTGCTGTTATGGAGAAAGTCTGAGTGGTCGGGATAGAAGATCAAACCAACCATGACATTCCCTTAGGCCAAAGCCTAATCCAGAGAAAGGCCTTAACTCTCTTCGATTCTGTGAGGGCTGAAGAAAGGTGAGAAGGCAGAAGAAAAGTCTGAAGCTAGCAGAGGTTGGTTCATGAGGTTTAAGGAAAGAAAACGTCTTCATCACATAAAAGTGCAGGTAAGTAGCAAGCATTGATGGAGAAGCTACAGTAAACTTTCAGGTCATTGATGAAGGTGGCTGCTTTCAACCACAGACTTCAATGTAGAGGAAATAGCTGTATGTTGGGAGATGCCATCTAAGACTTTCATAGCTGGAGAGAAGTCAATGCCTGGCTTCAAAGCTTCAAAGGACAGACTGACTAGCTTGTTAGGGGCTAATGCAGTTGGTGACTTTAAGTTGAAGCCAATGTTCATTGACCATTCTGAAAGCCCCAGGGCCCTTAAGAACTATGCTAAATCTACTCTGCCTGTGCTCTAGAAATGGAACAACCAAGCCTGGATGACAGCATTTCTGTTTACAGGCATGGTTTACTGAATATTTTAAGCCACTGTTAAGACCTACAGCTCAGAAAAAAAGATTCCTTTCAAAATATTACTGCTCATTAGCAATGCACCTGGCCACCCGAGAGCTCTGATGGGAATGTATAAGGAAACGAATGCTATTTTCATGCCTGCTAACACAGCATCCTTTCTACAGCCCACAGATAAAGGAGAAATTTCGACTTGCAAGTCTTATTACTTAAGAAGTACATTTCCTAAGGCTATAGCTGCCATAGGTAATGATTCCTGAGATGGATCTGGGCAAAGTAAATTGAAAACCTTCTGAAAAGGATTCACCATTTTATGTGACATCAAAGAACATTTATGATTCATTGGAAGAGGTCAAAACATCCACACTAGCAGGAGTTTGGAAGAAGTTGATTTCAACCCTCGTAGATGACTTTGAGGGGTCCAAGACTTCTGTGGAGGAAGTCGCTGCAGGTGTGGTGGAAACAGCAAGAGAATGAGAATTGGAAGTGGAGCCCAAAGACGTGACTGAATTGCTGCCGTCTCATGATCAGCTTGAAAAGATGAGGTGCTGCTTCTTGTGGATGAACAAAGAAAGTGGTTTCTTGAGTCAGAATCTATTTCCAGGGAAGACGCTGTGACCATTGTCGAAATGACAACCAAAGATTTAGAGCATTCCATGAACTGAGTTGATAAGCGTTCAAGAGGACTGACTCCAATCTTGAAAGGGTAAAATGCTATTAAACAACATCACATACTACAAAGAAATCTCTTGTGAAAGGAAGAGTCCAACTTCATTGTTATCTTATATTAAGAAATCGCCACAGCCACCCCGACCTTCAGCGACCGCCACCCTGATCAGTCAGCAGCCATCCACACCCGGGGTAAGACCTCCACCAGCTACCTTTGCCTGAGGCTCAGATGATCGGTGGCCACTTTTAACAATAAAGCATTTTTAAGTGAAGGTATGTACATTGCATTTTAGACATAATGCTTTTGCACATTTAATAGACTCCAGTCTAGTGTAAACATAACTTTTATATGCACTGGGAAACCTGCAAATTTGTGTGACTCACTTTAACGCAATATTCACTTTATTGTGGTGGTCTGGAACCAAACTTGCAATATCTCTGAGTTATGCCTGTATTGTTTAGGAATGTCTTCGTACCTTGTAAAACTTTGTAAGAAAGAGAGGAGTAGGGAAATGATTAGTATGAAACTCAAGACAGCAGTTACCGCAGGTAGAAAGAGGTAGGTGATAGGAAGAAATACACAGGGGGCTTCCCATGTACTGCTAATACCCTATTTCTCAAGCCAGATGGGGAATGTATGGGTGTTTTATTGTTCTTCTTTAAACAGTAGATACACATTTTGTGCACTCTTTTGGATAAAAAAGTAACAGGAAGCCTTTTTGTGTTTAAGTCCCAAGTGGCTAGTAAAATAAATCTAGTGGATTATAAAAAGTCTAAATTTTGAGAATCAAGGTTTACTTGTACTTCTGAAATCAAACACACACACATCTCAATTTGCAGGTCATGCCATGTGGGACACCCAGAGGGGACCCTCCGAGGCGTGCTCCCTCTTTCAGCCTGAGACTCCCAGCTCTAGATCAGCAGGCAGGAGGCGCAGAACCACAGGGGAGGGCAGCGGCCCCGCCCGCAGCCCCACCCGCGTGCTGATATGGGCCCAGTGGACCCTTGTGGGGGTGGGGGAGGGTCTTCCTTAGAAAAGGAACAAGGAGAGCGGGCTGGGCCCCATCATCTCCCTCTTCATCCGTTTGGGAACTCTCTGGGGAAGCCCACCTTCCCCTCCTGAAATCTCTCCAACCTTCCCTCGCCCACCTTCAAAGGAATCCCCGCCAGCTGACCGTGGGAGCCACAGCCAGGCCGCTGTGCCTCGAGTCACCGGTTCTCGGGTCCGGGGCCCAGGTCCTCTGGCTCCCAGACAGGCGTGATCCCTGGGCCAGACTCCTCCCACCCCCATGAAGTGGGGGCTCCTCCTCTGTGAGCAGCTCTGCCTGCCCTTCCTGCCCTTGCAAGAGTGATGACGGGGTTCAATTCCAACCGAAGGAGAAGCCAGTTATAAATACATCCCGGTGTACTATTAGTGTCAATAATATTAGTGCAATTATTTCCAGACTAGTCAGATTTAATAAAAGCGACAGTAAACAAGCCTGGAGCAGCCACCAGGTGAGCGCCGTGGGGGCCCGCACAGCTGGCTGGTGGCTGAGGACGCTTTGCCTTTGGGGCTGTCACTTGAGCAGGGGGAGCCTCAGTGTGTAGCTGAAGCTCTGACAGTGCCTGCCCACACCCCCTGGGTCCCGCCACCTTCAAGTAGCTGAGCAAAGCAGCCATCTCCGATCGCAGCAACAACTGTGCCATACATAAGAGAGAGGAAGACGAAGCCCCATGTGCTATTTATAGGCGAGACACCTGCAAACTCGAGCCCAGGGTGTGTCCTGCTCTGCAGACCTGCCTTCCTGAAGTCCGGCATGCCAGCATTTCCCTCAGCCCTTCTCCCTGCTTCCTAATGATCCCTTTACCTGTCTATCACCCCCCTAGACTCTGAATTCTCTGAGTTCCTAGTGCCTGTGGCCGCATTCAACACAGAGTGAACCTCAGCAAATGTCGGGCTGTGGAATGGGGCAGCCCTCAGCCTGGCTGTTGGGAAGCCAGGTACTTTTGTGGCTAAGAATGCCGGTTCGGAGTCAGCTGGACACATTCTTTTCTTCTACTTACTGGCTGTGCGGCTTTGGGTGACTCAACCATCCTGTGCCTTGCTTTCCTCATCTGTAAAATGGAGACAATAATAACTCTTGCCTCATAGGTTTGTTGTGAGGATGCTCAGACAGGATAAATGTCAACAAAAATAGCATGGTGCCAGGTATGCGTAGGTGCTTCACAAGCATATTACCATCTTTCTATTATTATCTTAATGAGCATGTTATTATCTATGATTATTCGAGAGGCAGTATGGTAGAGTGCATAAAAGCCAAGCTCCCTGGCTTGGGCTCCTGGCTCAGCCCCCTTCTGGTTGTGTGACCTTGTATGACCTTGGGTGACTGGGTTGGAACTTGCGTGGGGCAAGTAAGGCACCTGGCTAGTAAAATTTAGGGATGCTCCCCACATGCCACCCCTTCGTCCTGTCCTTGTTGAACAAGTCACTTACCCCTCCGTGCCAATGAATGTTAGCTACTTTTACAGATAAAACAAATTTTCTTGAAACAACTGTCTGTGTAGCAGACCGTTCCGATGTTGTACAAAAATAGTAAACCTGAACCCACTAGCCAACTTACTGGGAGGAAGCAGTTAAGAACGTCCCAGGATGGAGAAACAGGGACAGCCAAAACGCCATAATCAGAGTGCCCCTGTCCCTTTCCAATCAATGTGTTTTCCCAGCGTTTGCTTAAGTGAGTTTCTATACCTTGCAAATCAAAAACTCTCTGACTAAGCAGGGTAGAAGGCACCAGAAAGAAAGCTGGGAATCATCCAGGAGGCCTTGAAGGCCATGGTAAGATCTTGCTGACTGTTCCGTTTCCGATGGGATGGTTCCCACTTGGGAAACCATGGGCATGATGACTCCCTTGCATGCCCACTGCCCGGGCAACTGGCTCCCCGGGCTGCCCACCCAGGCTCCTCTTTCCTCCTGGAAGCAGAAGCAAACAAGACAAGAGGGTCACCGCCCAGGGCATTCCTCTGCAGAGGAAGTAAAACATTCGGAGGCTGGCTGCTCTCCAATCAGAGGGAGATAGTGTCCACTTTATTCTTAAAAAGGATGAAGTGTTCTTCCCAGCAGCTACGACCTGGGACTTTAAACAAATTTGCATGGAACATTCCCTCTGGCACCGTCCTGGCGAATGTCTCCGACTCTCCTGCTCTCTACAAAGGCCTGTATATCTTTCCCCTGGGCCTTTCCAGCTGAATTTTAAAGAGGGTTTTAGAGCGTGCGTCATGACAAGGGTTCTTCAGAGTCTTCTAAATCATAACACACAGAACAGAAAGAGGGCTATTTCTTTTCCCAAGAATGATTTGCCCACCCTGGTACAATGATTTGCCCACCCTAGCCACAAGCCAAGAAACTGCAGAAAATGTGAAACTTCCCATCTTCCATTTCCCCTCCCCAAGAAACAGCTCTCAGTTTCTCTTTCTGTCTCTTGCTCTCCCCTCCCCTCTCCCCTTCTCCTTCTCTCCATCATAAAATAATAAAGCAGACTCAAGCGCTTTTAAATCCCTCGCAATTGCGGGAGAGGGGGCCAGCCAGACATATTTACTACTAAGTGGATGCAAATTCACTTACTGATGATTTTCAAAGGAATAAGCCGTCCCTGCCACAATATTGCTTTTCTCATCACCAAATGGGGCCTTTGCTTTGTAATTTGGCAAAGCTGTCAAAACAATCAGATCTGGGAGGCAGGATGGTGTCTGCGTCCTGTCATCCCAAGAGATAGATCTTGATGGCAGCCCGGGCGGCTCGACTCAGAAATGTGCACCGTGGGGAAGCGGTGAAGCGGGGGGGGGGGGGATCCTAAAACAAGACAAGTCAGCTGGGAGTGGTGCCCAGGACAGAGCCAGGGTCAGGGTGGCCCAGCCCGTCCTACAAAAAAGCAGCCTCAGGGAGTCCTGGTTTGGGGCCATCCAAGGAGCTGAAGGAAGAGAGGCATCGATGCGCATTCTCATAGGAGCCTCTGCCTTTGTATGAGAATCTACCAGGCCACGGTAGCCAGTCCATGGACTCTATATCTAGGATTCAAAATCCATCTACTGCCCAGCCAAGTCATTGAATCTGTAAGATCTTGTCTGGATTCTTCCTTTGCAGGAGAAAGTTGACAAATGTGCCCCAATGTACCTTTTGATCTCTAGTTACGAGACTTCAAGGTAAAGGCCATGAATGCGAGTTATGAGAGTTTCACAGCGGGGCTACTCTGAAAAGCCATGTCAGTCCTCCTGGGTTTAGTGTCTAGTCAGGATTCTTTGAGTTACAAATGAAAGATAGTTTTGCTCAAGCCAGGAGGAGGCTAGGGGTGTTCAATTCCTAATTGCTACTCTAACAAATCACTTTATTTTATTTATTTATTTTTTTTTGAGTTGGAGTCTCACTCTTTCGCCCAGACTGGAGTGCAGTGGCCGCTCCCGGCCACCACAGCCTCGACCTGCTGGGCCCCGGCGATCCTTCCGCCTCAGCCTTCCAAGTAACTGGAACTACAGGCACGCGCTACCACGCCCCGCTCATTTTTTGATTTATTGTAGAGATGAGGTCTCGCCAAGTTGGTCAGGCGGGTCTCGAACCCGTGGGCTCAGGCAATCCACTCACCTCAGCCTCCCAAGGCGCAGGATTACAGGCTGAGCCACTGAGCCCGGCTACAAATTACTTTAGATATTTACAGTTTAGATATTTCTGTCAATACAGTTATCTTACAGAAGTCCCCAAATGGGTTTATGTGGCGAAAAATCAAGATGGTGGCAAGCCCTTGTTCCTCCCGGAAGATGTGGAAGAGAATTCGTTACTTTCCTTTTCTAGCTTCTGAGAATGCTGGAAGTTCTTTGGTTCATGGCCTCCCTTCCAGCAACTGCATAACACGCCATGACTTTGACCTTTGCTTCTGGTATCTTGTCTCCCTCTCTGACTCTAACCCTTTGGCTTTCCCTTTTGGGTATGGTGAGCCCACTCAGATAATCCAGGATAATCTCCTCATCTCACAATTCTTCACTTGATCATATCTTTGATGCTCCGTTTGCCATAAAAAGTAAAATATTCACAGGTTCCAGGGATAAGGGCATGGGCACTTCTGGGGACCATAATTTCTCCTACCACACTGGGGATAGATAGACTTCCAGCATGGATGGAACTAGTGGCTCACATAGTATTATCCAGGTCTTTCTCTCATCTCTGCCTCTGCATTCCTTTGTATCCGTCTTATTCTCTGGGCCGTGTCACACAGTCCTCCCCCCTGTAGCCAAGGAATACACTTGGCCCTAAATCACTGCATTTCAGATGAGTAGATTGGGGGGGGGTCATCTTTCCCCTCTTCTCTCTTTCCCTCTCCCTGGATCCAGTCACCAGTCTCCACTGCAGACTCCTTGAATTAAATAAGGCTCCTTGGGGTGTTTAGGAAGAAGGACACCAAGAAGGGAATAAAATTCCTTAAAGCAGCTGGGTTTGGGGTTCGTGAGCCTAATTCATATGTGAATCAACACACACTCAATTTTGTAGTCCAAGCTGGTGACGCCAGACACATCAGCGACAAAGTTCCCTAGCAGCACAGCCTGGTCATTATTTAGTCTTTCAAAGTCTAGGCCAACCACACAGAGGCACGGGCAGAAATCCCAGACCTGCTCGGCTGGGAGCACTGACATTTGCGGTTAAGCAGGACCCAAGGAAGCCACACATCTGTCCTCCTTGGTTTCATTGGGTGAGTCTATAACCTTGAGGAAAAAGACCCCTCCCTCCCGGGGTAGGATGATCAGTAAGGGCCGTTTCAGTCCTGCCGGGCTCCAGTTTCCATCACTGAGCTCTGGATATGTGAACACTCACGCCTGCATACAGAAGACAGGGGAATTTAGAATGCAGACCCCCTTTCAGGAGCTATAACTAGGCTGACCCTACATCCAGGTTTGCCAGGGACAGGCCTGGTTTGCACCTGCTGCCCTAAGGGAAGTAGTCATCGATCTCCCCTTCACTCTCAAAGGGGGGCCTGTTTAAGTGTCAGTGTTATAGTCACCTTAATGTCAGCGGAAGGAGGAAGAATTAACTTTTTCGCTCTGCGGTTCCGTGTACCTCTGAGCCAGGCGGGGGCTGCAAGACACCAGTCAGGGAAGACCCCCAAGTCACACAGGTGCCCCCCTTCCCTGAGCCAGCTCTACCGACAAGGAATAAACACACCTTTCCCACGGTAGGGAGTCGGGGTGCCTATGATGTGGCCTTGTGGTCGTCATCCCTAGCCTCTAGACTGTTCCTTCTGAGTCTGCTAGATCTCAGGGGTAAGTGCTCGGTTGCAGGAAAGCAACTTTCACAACTTGCCTTTGGATTTGTTTATATGAATACCTGCACCTTTATAAAATGCATAAATGGGGTCATATACATGATTTTTGTGCGTGTACGTGTGTTTACTTAGTTTTCTTTTTTCTTGTTAGTTTGAGTCTACTGGACACCTCTCTTCTGTCCTCCACCCATAACCACTGGAAATTCTGGTTAACATCCTAGCAGGGGTCCTTTCATAATATTCTCCATAATTCCATAGTCCCATATAATATATACATACACAGACACCTCTGTATGTGTTTGCAAGTTTTTGCACACACACATGCATCCACGTATACACACATGGGCATTCATTGTCCACATGCAGCCAGTTTTTTGTCATTGTTTGTTTTGCTGAGTTGTATGATATTCAGGTTTGCAACTTGCTTTCCTCACTCAGCAATACCTCTGGGAAATCTCTCCAAGTCCTCCGGTATTGCTCTAATTAATTGTTTTCCAAAGTGCATAGCATCACATAGTATAAATGTACTATAATTTATGCCTCCTGACCTCTAGTGTGAATATTCACTTTGTTTCCTCAGCAGAAAGTTGCCACATTCACCAACACATAAATGTGTTACACGTTTGCCCTAATGCTCCTATTCAAATGATTCAAAAATCTTTGAAAATGTGTGTCAATTTGAACACTGTAATCAGCCACTATTTTTTCCAAGATGTCACACTGACCCACCGATCACACCGCAGGCACTGCATGGCGCCCTTAGTTCCTTGCACATTTAGTCACAATTAGCCTTTTGTATTCCTCGTGTGTGGGGGGGGTGTGAGTGCGATTCTGAATTGAGGTGACCGGGCAAAGATCAGAGGCACTTCACCGTATTAGAAAGGGCTCGGTCTTTGGAACAGACAAACCTGGATTTGAATTCTGGCTCCATCGCTTATAAGGTGGGAGGTTTGGATACACAGTCACCTTCACCCAGTCCCCCGTATTCTTGTCTTGAGAACAGAAATCACGACACCCACCACACAGAGCATTAAGTGAGATTATAGGAGCCAGGTCCTGGCCTCGGGAGACTTGCCACCCAAGAGGATCTTCCCAGCCCCCAGTCATTGATCACATTTGGGCATGAAGGGGAAAAACTCAAATCAATCAACAGTGCTGTTTGCAGCAAACAGGCCACGTCAGATTAAAAAAAAACGGAAACTGGCTGTTTTGGAATAACTGGATGCCCTGTCCTTGTTGGTGGAGCAGCACGTGCACCAAGGATGTCCACAGCAGCTTGTGGCCGGTGACATTAGAGCACTGGTGAGCCATAGGTGACCCAGGGAAGGGAGGCACCTGTGTCACTTGGGGGTCTTCCCTGGCTGATGTCTTGCAGTCCCCGCCTGGCTCAGAGGTACACGGAACCGCAGAAAGAAAAAATAAATTCTTCCTCCTTCCGCTGACATTAGGGTGACTATAACATCAAGACTTAAGCAGGGCCCCCTTTGAGAGTGAAGGGGAGATCGACGAGTACCTCCCTTAGGGCAAATGCCAAGAGACGGATGTCGATGTATCTGGTACCCAATATTGAGCCCTGCAGCCAACACAAGTGCAAGCCAGGCCTGCCCCTGGCAAACCTGGGGAGGGGGCCAGAAAGCAGGGAGCTCGTGGGGATTTAGGATCTGAGGAAAGGGGTGCTAGGGCAGGAGTGCAGGGAACAGCAGTGGCCCCAACCTCCCACGCTCTGGCCATGGGCTTGATGTGGCAGGAGCAGCTGGGTCAGCATTTCCTCACCTGGCAGCCGAGGTCATTTCCTGTCCTCTCCCCACACTATACATCATACTCTCCAGATTCCACTATGCTCAGCCCACCCAAGAAGAAAGCAGAAATTCACATGTGGAAGCCCTAAAGCCCAGAGGCCACATGGGATGATATTTAGAGATAGGGCCTCAGGGTGGAGAGGAGGGTTAGAGGAGGTCATGGAGGTAGCTTCTCCAGGTGAGATTAGTGGCCTCAGAAGAGGAAGAGAGGCCGGGCTCAGAGGCTCAGCCTGTCATCCCAGCACTTTGGGAGGCCAAGGAGAGTGGATTGCCTGAGCCCACAGGTCGAGACTAGACCGGGCAACTTGGAGAGACCTCATCTCTACAATTAAAAAAAAATTAGCCAGGCATGGTAGTGCATGCCTGTAGTTCCAGTTTCTTGGAAGGCTGTGGCGGAAGGATCGCCAGAGCCCAGCAGGTGGATGCTGGGGTGGCAGTAAGTGTGCCACTGCACTCCAACCTGAGTGAGGGAATGGGAATCCAACTCAAAAAAAAAAAAAGAAAAAGAGAAAAAGAAAGACCAGAGAGCATCTTTTCTCTCTCCATCTCTGTTTCTGCCTGTTTCTGTCTCTGTCTCACTCTCTCTCTCTCTCTCTTTCTGTCTCTTTCTCTCTCTCTCTCTCTCTCTCTATCTTTCTCCTATGTGAGGACACAGTCAAAACATGGCTAGGTCACTATCTCTAAGCCAAGAAGAGCGGCCTCACCAGAACCAAATGGGCCAGCACCTTGAACTCTATCCAGCTTCCAAAACTGTGTTGTTTCAGTCTCCTGGTCTGGGCAGTTAGTTATGGCAGCCCAAGCTGACTGAGACAGAAGCCTTGCCTCTTCTCTTTAGAGTACTGGGAACAAATGCCAAGAGACGGATGTTGACGTACCTGGTACCCAATATTGAGCCCTGCAGCCAACACAAGTCCCGCGCTGCATCCGTTGCCATGTTCGGGGGTGAGGGTGCTGTGGCCAAGACAGGTGGAGAGGCCTCTGGGATACAGGTCCTGACGAGGAGGATTCTTATGGACAACTTACCCAGGATTCTGGGATATTTCTTTCCCTTCCCCTTGGTGCTAAACATGGTGTCTTGCACAGAGTGGGAGCTTTACCTGTATTTGGTGGGACACTGAATGAAAATAATAGATGGTGAATATGCACAGATGGGCAGAGACTGGGAACCTGCCTGGATCAGAGGAACGAGTGAAGTCCTGCCCCGGTCCCAGCCTGAATTTGGAACCAGAGTTCTACCAGGGAGGTAGGAGCCTTTGCTACTAATTACTCAGAGGGGAAGGTGGGGTTCCTTCATTAAAATATCCAAAAAGGGAGTCATATTAGCGGCCAGGCACACTGTTCTTCTCCCTCAAGGTAAGAAGATTTATTGCCCAAACTTACATTTTATCGCGCACAACCGAATAAAAATGATAGATTTCCCTGCCCGCCTTACAGCCTCCTTCTACAGTTATTAAAGTCTCTAAAAATGTTTTCTTTAAAAAAAGGTTGAAAGAAAGAGAGGTGGAGAGAGAGAGAGAGAGAGAGAGAGAGAGAGAGAGAGAGAGAGCAAACCAGGACGGAGCTGGGAAGTGCTGATGGCTGAGGGCCATCCGTCTTGTCAGCTGCGGACCACATAACCTTGATGTCACTATATTTTCTGCTCGTATCCAAATTTACAATTTGCCAGCCAAGGAGATGGAAATGCCAAGCCTCCCCTTGGAGGTGGATGCTAGAAAGTTCTTAAAGAGCTTGAGAGAAAAGGGCACCCCAGCTCTGAAGACTTCAAAACAGCACTGAGCCTGCCCCTGGGCGCTTAGCAATTTCTCTCAGTTGGGAAGACCCTGCCTTCGGGATCCGGGATTTAAACTCCAAGACCCCAAGCACCTCAGCAAGAGCCCGGATGCCCTCTGATCACTAAAGAGCAAGTAGGTCTCCATTTTGGAGGGCTGGAAATTTCACTGTGCACGTTAGAAAATGGAAAGGTCGGGCAGCACCGCAGACAAGGCGTAAACCAGATGGAAAGGGAGATGTTTAACCTACAGGAAAGAGCAAGCCATTCGCAAGCCCCGCAGAGCTGCCCATTTGCATACAGACGTGTGAATGGGCAATTACATCACTCATCTGTTCGTCCTAGTGATGCCAAGTAATACGATTGTATATCACCCATTTCCCTGGTATATTGTGAATTCCTTGAGGACAAAGATCAGGTTATCTCCTCTCTCTCTCTCTCTCTCTCTCTCTCTCTCTCTCTCTCTCTCTCTCTCACGTGAAGCCTATTTATTTAAAAGAAGTAGAGCTATGTTTTAAAATCCATCACTCACAATTTGTTACGAGGTCAGTCTGGTCTCTTTCCAAATTTGTGCTCATTAGTTAGGTCTTTCTGGACTTGTTTCTGGGCAAATCTAGACATCTGTCATTTGTTCCCACCTCGTCCATTCTCATGGAGGGTTCCCCACACCACAGATGGGGCCCTGGGGCTGTTTGGCATTGCCGGGGGGGCTATAATGTCCCCCAGAAGGCTCCCTCCATCCCTCCAGGTTTTCTGAGCTCATGCATCCTCCTGGGAGTGTTTTCCTGGTGTGGCCTGGAACACAGCCATGGATCTGTCTCGGGCCATTTGACTCGGCCTCCCAATGCCAACCTTATCAGACACTTCCATCATGCCTGATGTGCCAACGATCTATAAGCCATTAACCAGACGATATCAGACCTCCTCAACTCAACCTCCTCTGTGGGAACAAATGCAGACGAGAAGCAAGGAGGGTGGACAGAAGTGGTACAGAGAGTGATAGGAGGAGAGAATGCCAGATTTTCCATTTCCTAGAAGACTAGACGATGATGATGGTGGCGGCGGTGGTGGTGGTGGTGGTGGTGGTGGTGGTGATAAGAATGGCAGCCAGCAATGGTTGAGCGATCATGTACCAAGTACTCCTCTGAATACCTCCCACATGGTGGTTCATCCAGTCCCCAAAACAACCCGAGAGACACTATTATTATACTCACTTAACAGATATAGAAACTGAGGTAGAGAGCTGTTAAGAAACTTTCCCAGGTCTCCGAGCTGGCAAGTCGCAAAGCTGGAATTTCAGCCAGATTCCTGGGCTCCAGCATCTGTGCTTTCCTGTTTTTTTTTTGTTTTGTTTTGTTTTTTTGCCTCATGTGGTGGCCAGGAAGCCAAAGTCAAAAGAGACTGGGAGAGTGCCGCTCAATGCAGGTGTAAGAATCCCATTGCTGGTCACTGCACTGGTAAGACTAGCCCCCAGCTCACCAAACAAAGGAGAGCAGTTTGTCCAGGGAGTCCTTGCTTCGGCCACAGAGACTAAAGGCAATACTGTCTGTTCCTTCTATAAATAACTGTCTAAACCACTTTCTTTGTCATAGCCCCTTAGATCATTTACCTTTTCAGGTCCCAACCCTTCCACCTGGGAGGTTCCTAGTGGCTAGAGATTCAGCGGCAGCTCTCTAGTCTGTCCAAATAGCTGTGCCAAGGGGGTGGAGAGACGAGAGGTGATAGGAGGAGATGAAGGAGATGGAAAGGGATGGAGTGGAATGGGATGGAATGAAGTGAGAGAGGATGAAAAGTGAGAATGAAATGGGATCAGATGGGATGAGACGGGATAGGATGGGCTGGGGTGAGAGGAGATGAAACGAGGTGGGTTGGGATGGGATGGGATGGGGAGGGATGAGACGGAGTGGGAAGGAAAGGGATGGGAGAAGATGAGATGGGAGGGGATGACCTGAGATGGGATGAGATGAGACGGGATGCCATGAGATGAAGGAGATGGGAAGGGATGGGATGAGGGGGGTGGGATGCGACGGGGGGGAAGGGAAGTGGTGATATGGACGAGGGGGCTGGGACGGGAAGAGAGGTGCTGAAGAAAATGGGAAGGGATGGGATGAGATGGATGAGATGAGACAGGATGGATGAAGGAGACAGGAAGAGAGAGGACGAGACGGGAAACTCTGGGACCGGGTGAGGCAGAAGGAGAGGGGATAGGTGCTAAGGAATGAGATCGCAGGAGATGGGGAGGGAGGAGATGGAATGATGTGGGATGGGATGAGAGGAAAGGGATGAGACAGAATCCGACAGGTCATGTGACGTGAACAGATGAGCTGGGGAGGATTGGGATGGGAAAGGTGGGACTGGGAAGGGAGGGAATGGGATGAGAGGTAATGAGATGAGAAGAGAGGGATGAATAGCGTCTTTCTGACCCACCCGTAGGCTCCCATCATCCATTCTTTCTAGAAAATTACAGAGAGTCATTCAAACAGAGACCTCCCTACGATCCTAACACCTACTGCATGGCAATGCAGGAAACGGCTGGTGATCCAGCGCCATCAACCCAGGATTGAAGGGCCTTGTCCTGGGCGCAGAAGCACCCGTGCCCTCAGAGACTGGCTCCAGAGGCCTCTTGGCACACGCTTGAGCCCTAACCTGCAGGGACTCCTTTATCCTTTAAGGCCACTCAATTTCCACCTCTTCCCAGAAGCCTTCTCTGACCACACCCTTCCTTTCTCTCATGCCCAGCTCTGTTTGTAAGTTGTCACCCAATTTAACACTTGCTTCTGTACAATGCCGTATTGATCTTTAATCTTGTAATCCAGATCTATAGCGTATAGCCTGTGTTTTTGCCCTGTGGCAACCCTGAATGAATTCCACTTTTTTCAGCGTTTAAGAAGCAGACTTAAAGAACTGTGGAGTGTCAACCCTCATTTTGCAAATATGGAAACAGAGGCTCAGAGAAATTAAGGGTCGTGCCTGACATGTCACTGCTAGTGAGCCAGAGAGCTGGGGTACCCACGGCTCGGCATCCCATGTTCCCTCCACGGCAATGCAGGGAGCATCCTCAGTTGGGGTTTTCTTAAAAGCAGGCCCCGGGGCAAGGATGGGGTGCCAGTGGTTTGGGTGGGAGGCATTCACAGGAAGCGCTGGGAGGGAGGGGAGAATTAAGAGAGGAAAGACAATCAAAGAGGCGTCATTGGCAGGTCCCCACAGCGGACATTGGGGCCCTCGGGGCCTCTGAGGTGCTGCAGAATCACCAGGAAGCAGGTCATTCTTCCCGAGCACCTGTTCCTCAGGGTGAGAGCCCCATCAGGGAGTAATCTCAGCACTTCCAGCCCACCCTGTGAGGTTGGACCCCCTCCATAGCCAAAGAGCCCCCAGAGGCAAAGAACGGTGGTTGTTGGGATGCAGGGTCTTCCGTGCGTGCACTGCCCACCGAGGCTGGGGTGACTTTCAGATGGACGGAGGAGGGAGGGCCAGGCCACCCACAGGGTATGCCACATCAAGGGAACACTTGCCCACCCATAGGCGCAGACGTGGATGACCCGACTTCCTGTCACATCTGCATCTGGTTCTCTTTCTTTTTTTTTTTTTTTTTTTTTGAGTCGGAGTCTCACTCTGTTGCCCAGACTGGAGTGCAGTAGCCGCTCCCGGCCACCGCAGCCTCGACCTGCTGGGCTCCGGCGATCCTTCCGCCTCAGCCTTCCAAGGAGCTAGAACTACAGGTCCGCGCTACCACGCCCGGCTGATTTTTGATTTATTGCAGAGATGAGGTCTCGCCAAGTTGCCCAGGCGGGTCTCGAACCAGCGGGCTCAGGCAATCCACTCACCTCGGCCTCCCAAAGGCGCGGGATGACAGGCTGAGCCACCGAGCCCGGCTGGTTCTCTTTCTTTCTGGGAATTAGCATCTGCTCCAAGATGTGAGGTGGAGGAAGGTGACCCCCACCTCCTCTCCACCCCAGGAATATATAACATCATGGGGACTTTGAAGGAGCACAGGGAAAATGCACTCTCTGATGCCATGTGGTGAATACTTGGAGGTGCTGTACATGCCTGCCACCCCTCCAGCATGTGCAAGGAAAGAGCCCTGACACAGCAGCCTGTGTCTTCCGCCCTTCCCTTCTCACTCTGCACCTGTGTGTACAGGGCTCTCAGTGAGGCACCATGTGGATGTCAAGACAGAGACGAGGATGAAGCAGACCCCTCCTGCCTCCCACGCCTCCAGTGGAGGGTGGACCAGGGTGGAGGGTGGAGCTTGCAAGCCCGGCAGGTGTGATGGACTCTGTGCATGGGGTCACAAGAGGGGCCCAGGACAGCACAGGCGACCATAAAGAGAAAGCATGAGCCATAATGTTGTCCAGTGTTGGACACAGCTCGTGACATGCTTCCCCCAGGCAGGCATGTTCTGCATTTCTGAGAACAAGGCTCCTGCTACTTTTCGCCTCTGTCCCAGGCGCCAAGATCTCCCTTCAGCCTGGGAATATGGGCCTCTCCGCGTGCCTTGCTTCCCTGAAAGTTATTCCGTGCACAGCCCCACCCCTCTCTGCATACATATATATGCACACAAGTGTGGGCATGTACACATGTGTGCTCGAACCCATGCACGTCCATATGCGCACATAAAAAACACGTGAACAAAAGTTAGCAAACCCAGATTCCATCCTCCCCTCTGCCTCTGACTAACTGTGAGCCCTGGGACACCTCATGGCCCTCAATGGGCCCTATTTTTTTTTTGAGTCAGAGTCTCACTCTGTTGCTCCGGCTGGAGTGCAGTGGCATGCTCACAGCTGCCACAGCCTCAACCTGCTGGGCTCAGGCGATCTTTCCCCCTCAGCCTTCCAAGCAGCTGGAACATTTGGCTTATTTTTGTGATTTATTGTGGAGACGAGGTCTCACCAAGTTGTCCGGGCTGGTCTCGAACCCCTGAACTCAGGCACTCAATCCTCTTGCCTCATCCTCCCAAAGTGCTTGAGCCACTGTGCCCAACCATGGACCCTATTCCCGTGCCTTGGGAGGCTGAGGTGAGTGGATTGCCTGAGCCCGCGGGTTCGAGACCTGCCTGGGCAACTTGGCGAGACCTCATCTCTAGAATAAATAAAAATTAGCCGGGCGTGGTAGCGCGCACCTGTAGTTCCAGCTACTTGGAAGGCTGAGGTGGAAGGATCGTCGGAGCCCAGCGGGTCAGGGCTGCACTCCAGTCTGGGTGACAGAGTGAGACTCCAACTCAAAAAAAAAAAAAAAGAATCCCCAGAGATGCCCAGCTCCCTGTCCAGAGAAGTTACAGCCCATGGGTGGACAGTGGAGGCACCTGGAAGCCCTCTTCCACCATAACCTTGTCCTTCGCCTCAGGCACTGCCCGCCATGCTCCTGGACCTGGCCTGCTGGGAGGAGCAGGTGCATCGGTGGTCGGTGGCTTCCTGCTTTGACCTTTCAGCAACAGGGATGGAGACCTTAGGCTGGTCCACCTAAATGTCCTGGCGTGGGAAGAACACTAACCCCCCTTACCAAAATGACACACCAGTCAGCATGCCATCCCTTCCTCCCAGCTTTGACCCTGTTTGCGTGAGCAGAGAGGGTCCTGTAGCCAGTGGCTTTGGGGTGGTGACTGGGAAACTGGAGAGAGCAGTTTCCCAACTCCTCCTCTACCTATGACTGTGTGGGGAAAGTGTCTCAGGATCCTGGAGGTCAGTTCTTTGCAGGAGGGCTTTTCAGCAAGACCCTGCTCCCCAAAGTGCTCCAGATAATAGGCGTACACCAGAAGGTTTCCAGAAAACAGATCCCACAGATAACCCGCAGCTGTTTAAGACAGGACTCAGATGTCCAGCTGGTGGAGGACTCTTCCAGGGAAGCAGCAGTGAGCAGAGCACCAGAGCGCCCAGCCAGGCCAGCCCACGATGGGACATGCTCTCCGACAAGGGGGCATTGCTTCACATTTGTAGCATCTGATTCTTTTCGGCCAAGATGACGGAGCCTGCATAAAGTCTTTGCCTTTTGCAAAGCCCATCTCAAACTTCTCTCCTGTTAGCACTTCCCAGCCTCGTGGCCAAGTGAATGATTATCACTACACCCCAGGTGGGGAAACTGAGGCCTCGGGATCACGCGAGACCGCGTGAAGGTCATGCAGCGAGCCATCAGCGGGCTTGTGGGCCTCTAGCATTCATTCCTCACGAAGCCCTCGGGGCCGTGCAGCTTCCCGGGGGCCTGGGGCATATCCCTGCCTTTCATCCAGGTGGGGTGTGACCCGCCGGCCACTGGGAACAGGAGGCGGGGTTTTCAAGGAATAACGGGGTGGGGGACCCACACGATTCCAGATACCCTCTGCAGCCGTCACTTGTCGCTGCGCACCTGGCCGATCATCTTTCCCATTCACTTCGTCTCTTCCATTTTTATCTGACACCGCCTGTGAAAATTGGTGTGAAATAAAAAGGCGACTCTGCCTACAGATGTAATCAATTGATTTGGCAGGCAGCCCACGGACACCTAGGAAGAGGACAGCCAATTTTCGGTCGACAGCCCCCCTTCATTCCCCTTCTCTACTTGCTCCCTTCCGGGCTCTCCGCCCCCCTCCTTTTATTTTTCTGTCTCCTTTCCGGCCTTGCTTTGATCTTCTGGTTATTTTATGCTTTGTATTGAATGGAATTAAACCAGTTTGTGAATTTGTCCCCTCTTTCTTTCTTCTTATTTTATCTGAGGGGTAGTGGGGGGAGAGTGTCTTTCCCTGCTGTCTCTGCAGGATCCTGGGAGATGCTCAGCACTCCCGGGGTCTCGTCAATCCTTCTGGGGAAGTGGGACCAGGCTCGAGATCTTGAAGCATCCCAGCCTCCTGCCCCAGACAGGAGATGGGTTTATGAAACAAACCCTAGTGGGGGACATCTCTCCGTCATCCAGGAAAGGAGAAAATGGTCAATATCAGAAAATTGTGTATTCTCATTAATTTCTTTATTTAAAAAATATTTTCAGCTGGGCGGGGTGTTGCACAACTATAGTCTCAGCTACTTGGGAGGCTGGAGTGGGAGGATTGCTTGAGTCCAGGAGTTCGAAACTGCAGTAAGCTATGATTGCACCCCTGCACTCCAACTTGAGTGACAGAGCGAGACCCTATCTCCAAAATATTTGGGGGTGTGTGTGTGTGTGTGTGTGTGTGTGTGTGTGTGTGTGTGTGTACTCATTAAACATCACTACGGGCCAGGCACTGGAGATGTGGCCATGAACAAAGCAGTCATAGATCCTGCCCAAGTACACTGGCACTCAATAAATGATGGATACTGTTGGCTATTCTTTTTCCAGAAGTCTCTCTGATAGTGCAAGGTCCTTACTCGTGTTCAATAAATGTCCGTTTTCTCCCTTCCGGAGGTAAGAAACGCTATCTCCGGATGATACCTGTGGATTGGTCTTTGTTACTGGTCTTTTTTTTTTATTTTAAAGATGTGGAGTACAATCCAGGGTTAGGTATACAAGCGTTGATTATGCAGGTACCCTTGTTGATGAGGTGTGCCCCTCCCTCCCCTAGCAGTTTCTCTCAACTGCCAATCCCGCCCCCCTCCCCTGACAGTTTCCCACCACTGCCAAGCCCTTTCTTGCAGTATCACGATCATTGTTCAAGGTCCGCTTATGAGTGAGAACATATGGTCCTCTGTTCTTTGTTTCTGTGACAGATCACTGCGTATGATCCGTTACCAGTCTTTGTTATTGTTTGAATGCAAAAAGAATGGAAGAGTGAAACACAAATGTCCACTCTGATCTAGTCTAGATTAGAAGACAGTCATTAAATGCAAATAAGTGTGATTAGACACTGTGGCAAATGACAAGAAGAAAAAGCACAGGGTGATACAAGAGGACTTAGTTTAGACGGGGGTGGGGGAAGACCCTGTGGAGCCGGCAGCTTAAAGAAGTGTCACTGCACCAGTGGTTCTCAAAGTGGGGTTCCCTCAGCAGTCACGGCAACATCCCCAGGAGTTTGTTGGACATGTAAATGCTCAGGCTGCCACAGAACTCCTGAATCAGTCACTCTTGGGATCAAGCCCTGCTGTCTGGTTTTTATAATCCGCTCTCCAAGGTGACTCTGCTACTCCCCCAGGTGTGAGAGCCACTCATGTGAAATTGAAAGGAGGCGGTGTTGGCCAGGGATGGGCAGAAGGAAGTCTTTGCAGGAAGACAGAACAGCAGGGACCAGAGCCCTGGGGCAGGAAGGACCACCGGAACTGGGGTGGGGCGAGGAGGGTGAGCATCACACCTTGCAGTGCCTAAGCCCAACCACAGGGAGTGTGGGTTTTCTCCTACGTTCACTGTGATCCCCTAAAGGTTCCGAGCAGAGAAATGATATCACACGAGGTCGGTGTCATGGAATCCTATCACCACCCACAGCTGGCTCCCGGCTGCTCTGGGTTCTTCCCTGGCCATACCTGCCTGGTTGGGTGGACCCCTTATCAACCCTGGAGAAAAGAATGTTCACTTTTTGAGTTGCCCGACACGGTGATGAAGGTCACCATAGAAGGCTCTTCCTTCATTCTGTGCCTTTTGATGCCTGGTGGGATTTTCTATCCTCATATATTATTGTTACCTCTTTTCAAATATCAAAAGGGGGCATCAAAACAATGGGATTATAGGTCACTTTTGTTTCTGCACCACAAGTTCCTGAATTTTATGAAATAAATGTGTACAAAATTTTATAAAGCCAATACGTAGCAAACACTATCACGTCAGGTATTTCGATTAGTGACTTCTCGCTTCATTCAGCCAACAAACATTTCTTGAGCACCTGCTATGCCCTCAGCACTACGCGGGTGTGTGGATGGAGAGAAAAAGAGACCAAAATCCCGCCTCCACGGGGGCTTCTGTTCTCAGGACAGCAGTCAGGCCAACAGACAGATTCAAAAATCGATGTCAGAGTTTGCCGGGGAAGGGGAACAAGGCATGCCCGGACGGACTGGCCACGGAAAGCCTGAGGCCCCAGCAGCTGGGGGAGCCTGGGGGAGACGAGGGAACCAGGGAATTAGCAGGTCCGCAAGGGGAGGGAGGGTTATGAGAGGGAAGCCACAGTCCTGGGGTGGGCGCTGGCCAGCAGAGGACATGAGGCTTGGCGGGAAGCGGAGAGGACAGACAGGGCTGGAGAGGAGCCCTGGGGGCCTCTGGGAGTGCTGACCCCTACACCACGTGGCTTGGGAACCAGTGGGTGCGGCGGTGTGATCTGACATTCTGAAAGGGCCCTGGGCTGCCTGCTGAGAACAGCGTGTGAGACGGGCAGGGCTCGAAGGAGAGAGGGACCCGGCAGGCCTAGCTTCAGTGTGCCATGGGGGTGAGCCCAGTTGGGCCGCCATGGGCTGTCGGTCTCGGTGGGCCTCACGACACGGAACATGAGCATAGCATCTTCATGTCCGCCACAGCCTATTAGACACGTAAGTGGAGATATCAAGTAGGCAGTTCGATATATGAGTCTGAAGTTCAAGACAAGGTTCAAGGTAGAGATAAAAATTTAAGAGTCTTTGGCTTATAAACGGTATTTAAAGGCAAGAGAATGGACAGGCACACGTGTAGTTGGTGGAGGTGAGCCATCCAAGGACTATGACATCCTGATGTATTTCTGCATTTGGAACCAGGGAGAAGGAGCTAGCAACGGAGGCCTGGGGAAGGAGGAGGGACAGCCAGAGTCTGGGAGGTCTTGAAAGTGAAGTAAAGAACATGTTGGCCGGGCTCGGTGGCTCAGTAGGTCATCCCAGCACTTTGGGAAGCTCAGGCGAGTGGATTGTCTGAGCCTGCAGGTTCGGGAACAGCCTGGGCAACCTGGCAAGACCTCGTCTCTACAATAAATCAAAAATGAGCCAGGCGTGGTAGCATACACCTGTAGTTCCGGCTACTTGGAAGGCTGAGGCAGAAGGATTGCTGGAGCCCAGCAGGTCGACGCTGGGGTGGCTGTGAGCATGCCACTGCACTCCGACTCAAAAAAAAAAAAAAAAAGAAAATGTTTCTGGGAGGAGGAGTACTACCTTTCAGATACCACCATCCCCACCAAGGAGCATCCTCACCGGCTGTGCAACTGCCAAGGGCTCTGTGGGGTCACCTCACTGCACTGGCCTGCTCGCCATCGCAGATGCTATGCGTGCTGCCCACATGCCCTCCCAGGGCCAGCACCAGCCCCTCCCGGTGGCCAGGAGTGATGGCTGCTCACGCCTAAGCTCACACCCCTCCCCAGGGACAGCCTGTCCCACGGCTGGGGCTGCAACCTGCTTGCTGCATCTGGAAAACCTCCAAAGGACCACTCTGCCTTAGCCCCAGTTGACGCCTCTGTTGGAGCCCAGGAGTCAGGCAGCACCGGCCTTCCAAGTAAAAGATGACAGTCTGCACTGGGTGGAGGACAGGGTGCCACTTGTGACTTCTTCAAGAATCTGCCAGATGGGCTGGACGCGGTGGCTCACGCCTGTCATTCTGGCACTTTGGGAGGTTGTGAGGCTGTGGCAAGAGGATTCCTGGAGCCCTGGAGTTCGAGACTAGCCTGGACAATATAGCAAGACCTCATCTCTAGCAAAAAAAAAAAAAATCTGTTGGATGTTTTGGTGGAAATAAGGAAGTCACAGGCTCTCTGGCCACTCCATTCTAAGTTGCAATCCCCTGTGCTCCTCCAAACACTCCTGTCCACCTTGTCTAGGACTTCTCTTCTTTTCTGTGGCACTTATTACCTTCCAGCCTACAGTTTAGTTTCCTTAGGATCTGTCTA
This sequence comes from Cephalopachus bancanus, assembly GCA_027257055.1. Taxonomy (NCBI): domain Eukaryota; kingdom Metazoa; phylum Chordata; class Mammalia; order Primates; family Tarsiidae; genus Cephalopachus; species Cephalopachus bancanus. The sequence continues at coordinate 8,108,409 of JAPVLO010000065.1, forward strand.
CTATTTCCGGTTCATCTTCCTTCTCTCCTAGAACGTCAGCTCCATGATGGCAGGGACATTTATCCGTTCTGTCCCCTGATGTAGCCCCAGCGCCTAGAACAGTGCCTGCTATGCAGTGTCAACACAGACTCATGACATGAATTCACAGATGAGCTGACCTTCAAGGTCATGCTGCCCAGCTCTCCCACTTCCTGTGGGATTCCCCCCATCCCACGTGAACAGAATGAACTAGACTTTTTTTTTTTTTTTTTGAGTTGGAGTCTCACTCCATCGCCCAGACTGGAGTGCAGTGGCCGCTCCCGGCCACCGTAGCCTCGGCCTGCTGGGCTCCGGCAATCCTTCCACCTCAGCCTTCCAAGTAGCTGGAACTACAGGTGTGCGCTACCACGCCCAGCTAATTTTTTGATTTATTGTAGAGATGAGGTCTCGCCTGCCCAGGCGGGTCTCAAACCCGCGGGCTCAGGCAATCCACTCACCTCAGCCTCCCAAAGGCGCAGGATTACAGGCTGAACTAGACTTTTAAGCCCACCAAGGCAGCATGGGGTGCAGAGACTTACAGTGGTTAGGATTCAGTGTGGAAGACACCTTGAGGTGGCACCTCAGTTTCCTTCCTTACCTGCAAGATGCGATGCCAGTGATGGTTTGCTCACAAGATGGTCACAGGGCATCCCCTCAAAGCCTCCCTGTAATGCCGGCTATGAAGACGGACCTACTGACAGAGCACACAGTCCAACCTGAGTCTAAGGCCCTTGTCAGGGACATCAACAGTACCTAAGGGATGCCAGGGGAGGGGGTTCTTTGAGAGCAGTACCCACTGACGCCCTCTCCAGGAAGAGGACAGGGCAGACCCACTTTGGACGGACTTGAAGTGAGGAGTCCGTTGTGAGAGTCCTGTACAAATGTCTACCTACGTGAGAATCAGCCAGGCAGGGCCTGAAGGAAGGTCAGGCAGTCCCAATCCTGGGGCACTCACCTTCCAGAAAGCAAGCAAGCCACATAGCTCAAAAACCATTACAGAGCGGCACCCGTCAGCAAACTTAGCACAGGCAGGAGCCCTCGGTGTGAGGCACATGGAGGAAGGAAAGTTGGCTCCAGCAAGGTTGGCTTCCCAGAGGAAGCCAATTTCAGCCTTGTGTGAGCAGCAGGCATGGGCTACACAAACGGAAAGGGGGGACGCTCGATCATTCCTCGTGGTAGGGCGGCATGGGCTTTCCATGGGAAGTCTCGACTCCATTTTTCAGCCACATGACCTTGGCCAGAACCTCAGTTTCTTTATCCATATAATGGGAACCTGCAGTGAGATTACGTGTCGGAAAGTTTTTCGTAAACTCCGAGTCAGTGATGAGGGGAGTTTCCGAGAACCTGGGGTTGATGTAAGGAGTCCAGTGTCCTATTTTGCCATCCGCGGACATTAAAGCACAAGCGAACAAAAAAGCAATGGCTTGTCCACTGTCACCATTCTATCCTCGAAGAAGGAGCACACTTGATATTAAAAATGAAGGAAGAGCCGGGCTCGATGGCTCAGCCTGTAATCCCACGCCTTTCTGAGGCTGAGGTGAGTGGATTGACTGAGCCCGCGGGTTCGAGACCCGCCTGGGCAGCGAGAACTCATCTCTACAATAAATCAAAAACTCAGCTGGGCGTGGTAGTGCACGCCTGTAGTTCCGGTTACTTGGAAAGCTGAGGCGGAAGGATCGTCGGAGCCCAGCAGGTCAAGGCTGCGGTGACCGGGAGCGGCCACCGCACTCCAGTCTGGACGACAGAGTGAGACTTCAATTCAAAAAAAAAAAATGAAGGAAGGCCAGAAACTGAACAAAAAACAGTCCTTTCCGTTTAAAAAAAAAAAAAAACTTAGGGGGAAAAAATGAACTTGTAGGAAACACTCGTTGGCTTGTTCTTGTTTTTCTCATTTTGCCAGACAAGGGAAGAACATTGTGAAATGAGAACGCTGTGATGGCTCACCCAGGTAAACAAAGGCAGCTGTCCACCGTGGCGTGGGGTCCCGAGCTTCAGGCTCTGAGGGGCTGGGGGTGGGGGATTCAAAGTCTCCACCTACCCGATACCATTTGAGGCACACTAGGGTACCAACGCCCCGCAGGGGGGAAGCTTTCTCCAGAGTTCTCTGCGCCGGGTCAGAGGAAGGTGCCGCTCTCTGTGAAGGAGTGGGCTGGGAAGTCAGGGCCTGGTTAGCAGTGACAGTAACCACAGCAACACTCATGTGACCGTTACTGAGTGTTGAGCACTGTTCCAAGGGCCCTGAAGGTTCACCAATCTGTTGCTCACAACGGACTGAAGGAATGATGTTCATCCCTGCTTTACAGCTCAGGAAACAGGCACAGAGAGATACTATCGCATCCCCAAATCTCACAGGTCGGCAGTGGCAGAGCTGGGTGCTTATTCAGCTGGCCTGGTTGCAGAGTTGGAGGTTTCTTTTTCTTTTTCTTTTCTTTCTTTCTTTTCTTTTTTTTTTTTTTGAGTCAGAGTTTCACTCTGTTGCCCAGGCAGGCAGGAGTGCAATGGCACGATCACAGCTACTGCAGCCTCAACCTCCTGCGTGAGGTGATCCTTGAGCCTCAGCCTTCACAGCAGCTGGAACTACAGGTGCCTGCCACCACACCTGACTAATTTGTTTGATTTTCTGTAGAGATAAGGTGTTGCTATGTTGCCCAGGCTGGTCTCGAACTCCTGGGCTCAAGCAATCCTCCCACCTCAGCCTCCCAAAGTGCTGAGATCACAGGCATGAGCCACTGCGTCCAGCCAGAGTTTGTGCTCTCAACCAATCCAAGGCATGGCCTCCAGAAAAAGGAACAGGACACTGCTGATGCAAAGAGGCAAATTTCTGGCAGATCCATCCCCGACTCTGATGCTCAGAGACGGACACGTCCCATCTCAGACAGCAGAGCTACCTTCCTGTATGTGTGCCCCCACTGCAGCGGGCTGAATTATGACCTCCAAAAGGAGGTTCCCCAGCCCCAAACCCCTGAAAGCTGTAAACGGGACCTTATTAGGAAAAGGGGCCTTTGCGGCTGTAATTAAAGATCTTGAGATGAGGTCATCCTGGATTTAAGGTAAGCCACGAATCCACTGTAACTTGCCCTTAGAAGAGGCAGAAAAGGAACAGACACAGAGACACACTGACGAAGGCCAGGTGACAGAGGCAGAGATCAGAAGGATGAGGTACAAAACAAAGAACACCCAGGACCCCAGTAGCCACTAGAGGCTGAGAGAGAGAGGCAGGATGGGTATCCTCCCTCAGGGCCTCCAGAAGGAAGCAGCCTGCTGACACCTTGCTGCGGGTCTTCTGGTCTCCAGAATTGCGGGGAAATGAATTCCTGTCGTTTTAAGCCACCAGTTGGGGTACTCTTCCGAGGCTGTCCCACGAAACTCACACACCCTCTTTCCCACGTCCTCGTCAGCTTCCAACCCTCTGCCCCTGAGCGAACCAGAGAATTCCCTGGCCATCTCCCCCTCCCCTCCCCCCTTCCTTTCATCCATCCCCCACCGAGCCCACCATCAAAATGCTGAATCGGTGGGTGAGGTCCCCATAGCAACGGCTCTGATGCCAGCCCCCGGGATTACGACACCGGATCAGCCAGAGACACACGCTGGCGTGGGGGCCGGGAGGGGCTCTGAGAACACAAAATCCAGAGGGAGGCGACCCCCGCGACAAGCCCGCTAGGGTTCACCGGAGCTGCCCTTTAAGGGGACAGAGCCCTGGGCGTGGTCCCCTGGCTGGATGGACGCTCTGTACGTGCAAAAGCCAAAGGGCCGCCCGGGCCGCGGTGCAGCCCCTCAGTCGGGGACAAGGACAAGCCACCTCCTGCTGCCCTCGGAAGATGCAGCCTCCTGTCCACGCGCCTGCGTTCCCGGAGCTGCGGCCTGGCGGGGCCGCCCCTTCCTCTGTGCCCCCTGCCTTGCTGGCGTGTGCCGCGCCCTGGCGGGGAGGGGGCTCACCACCCTCGGCCTCAGTTTCCCCGGGCCTCTGACGCCGCCGCCCGCCGCCCTCCCGCTGCCTCTGTGAACAGCGGCCCCTGCCGAGCCGGGTCCGCGGCCGGAGGCGCCCGCCTCGGGGCTGCCCGACGCCCTCCGTCCCTCTGCCCTGCCCGCCCCGCTCCCCTCCCCGCTGCGCCTCGGCCTCCCCGCCCTCCCCGCCCGCTCCTGTCACTCACGACGGGGCTCCCAACCCTCCCGCCCACCCGCCAGCCCCTCTCGCTCCCCGCAGGTCTTCACTCGGGTGCACCCCGGCCTGCACATCCCTGAGAGTCGGTGCACACACACACACACACACACACACACACACACACCCACACACACAGACACACATTCACACGCATAGATACAGACATATGCTCACAGATACACACCTTCACCCTTACACACAGATACACAGGTACAAACACACATGGAGACACAGACACACACACTCACACACACATAGATACAAAGACACTCCCTCACACACACCTTCACGCTTATACACATACGGATGCTCAGATATAAGCCCCCCCCCACAGGGACTCAACACTTGACAGACTCATGCACAGACCTCCACCCACACACAGAAACTCACACTCACACAGACACACCCATACATTCACAAACAGGCTCATACAAAACTGCAAACACATAGAGAAACACACAGAGACTCACACACCCAACACACCCATACACAAACACACTCACAGATATGTGGAAGTACTCCAGCACAGACATACACAGACACATGCACAGACTCATTTACAGAAACACACGCAGACGCAAGGAATCACCAGTCGTAACACATACACATTTCACACAGACACACCTACTGACACATCAGTGCACGCTCTTAGAGAGACATACATACAAAAACACACATACAGAGATACACTCTCACATACCACACAGGGACACACACACATAGGCACATTCACATTCATTCACATACAAACAGAAACAGACACAAGCCTTCTCATGCACATTACCCTACACATGGTCACAACCACACTCATACACTCAAAAACACACAACTTTTCACTCATTCACACACTCATAAACACATACCTTCTCATGCATATTCTCACACACACAGGCAAACCCACACTCATTCACACACACCTTTCATTTTTTTAAAGATACGGGACTGCAATTCAGGATTAAGTAGATAAGTGGTAATCATACAGGTAAAGTTTTACTTCGCCTGGTTTGAGATCAGGCACCCTTATTGATGTTATGTGCCCCTGCCCCTGACAGTGTCCCACTACTGCCAATTCCTTTTTTTTATGCTTTATCATAGCATTTACAGTGCTATGATAAATGTTCAGGGTCCATTTACGAGTGAGAATATGTGGTACTTGGTTCTTTGTTTCTGTGATAGATCACATCCTGGTGGCTGCAAAGTCCATACTTTTATCCTTCTTTATGGCTGCGGAATACTCCATTGTGTCTATGTACATTTTTTTATCTACTTTCGATGGGCAGCACCGTTGGTTCCATGTTTTTGCTGTTGTGAATAATGCTGCAGTAAACATGCGTATGCAGGTATCTTTTTCATAAACTGATTTGAGTTCCTCCAGTATATACCCAGAAGGGGGATTGTTGACTCATATGAAAGGTTGATTTTTAGGCCTTTTAGGAATCACCACACTATTTTCCACGGAGGTTGCACCAATGTACACGCCCACCGACAGTGTAGAAATGATCTTTGGCCCTGCATCCTCTCCAACATCTGTTGTTTTCTGAGTTATTCATGATGGCCTTCTTGACTGCAGTTCGGTGGTATCTCAGTGTGGTTTTAATTTGCCTTTCTTTGATGATTAGTGAGGCTGCGCGTTTTTTCATACGTCCGTTTGCTGCTCGTATGTCTTCTTTTGAGAAGTGTCTGTTTACATATTTTGGCCACTTTTTTTTTTTTCTTGAGTGGGAGTCTCACTCTGCCACCCAGGCTGGAGTGCAGTGGCACACTCACTGCCCCCCAGTGTTGACCTGCTGGACTCAGCAATCCTTCCGCCTCAGCCTTCCAAGTAGCCAGAACTACAGGTGTGTGCTACCATGCCCGGCTACTTTTTGATTTTATTGTAGAGACGAGGTCTCACCAAGTTGCCCAGGTTGGTCTTGAACCCGCGGGCTCAGGCAATCCACTCGCCTTGGCCTCTCAAAGTGCTGGCATTACTGGCTGAGCCACGGAACCCGGCCTGCCCACTTTTTAATAGGGCTGTTTGCTTTTTTTCCTTTCGGTACATTTGAGTTCCTTGAAGATGCTGGGTATTAGGCCTTAGTCAGATATACAGTTGGCAAATATTTTTTCCCTTTCTGTGGGCTGTGTCCCCACTGTCTTCATGTTTCTTTTTGCTTTGCAGAAGCTTTTCAGTTTGATGAGGTCCCACTTGTCTATCTTATCTCTTATGGCATGGGCTTTTGGGGTTTTGGTCAGGAATTGGTTGCCTGTCCTGATTTCCACAAGGGTGTTTCCTGCCTTTTCTAAGATTCTTATAGCTTGAGGTTTTATATTTAGGTCTTTGATCCGCTTAGAGTTGATCTTTGTGTATGGTGATAGGTAGGGGTCCTGTTTCATTCTTCTGCATGTCGTTGGCCGGTTTTCCCAGGAATTTGC